>CAWUFW010001177.1:360000-3088584 GCA_963921515.1 Calotriton arnoldi
TCCATTTAAATGTGATTTTGCAGATACATATAGTTTGTGCTTCTTAAAGGTTTCCACACTCGTTGATTTTGTTTTTCAGTGTCCTCTCAACCAAATAGAAGTTCATACTGATGCACAACTTTAAGACCTAATATGACATCTTTATACCAATTTTTCTCTCATTGTACTGAGTGTCACCAGTTGCACACTATGGCTGTGCCAAACAGAAGTTGCTATTCAAGTCATCTAATAGCCACCAAACCTAAAACAGACAGCTCTTTTTCACATTAAAATTCAGGATGTATACAGCAAAACCTCAGTCATTCAGTTCCATCTGGCCCACCCAAATGTAAGTCAAATAACCCCAAAACCAAGCCCTGGCAGCTACCCTGTTAACTTTAATCAATGTAAATTCAATAGAATGGCTGGACTACATTAAAACTAAGAACATACCCTCCTGGACGAATACACAATGTCTTTTCTCCTTAGTCTCACGAAACACAAACATTCCATATGGGAAGAAAAAGCTATCTCCAATTACCATCTCCAGAAATCCATATTGTCACCACATTTTCTTGATACCCTGATGATCTTAAAGCTTCCATTATTGGCTAGGGGCATTGAAACAGACATCATTTCTACACACTTTGCCAAGATTACCTCCTCCCTCTTCCTCTCCCCATCTCCTCTTTGTTATCAACACAGTCCTCGGGGTATTAAACCAGACATCATAGTGCAAACATGACTTGAATTCAAGGACCATAATCTGCAATAAAAAACAGTTATACCGTGACACAGACAAATATACTGTCAACAAATTTACAGCCCACTTGGTAACCCCCACCACTAAATACAACATTCCCCTGTCAACCAACCTCCTGGTCCACTCCAGCTGAACTAAAATAACAGCACAAAAATGGAGCCTCTGCAGGAGTATGCAACCACCTATTTTGAGTAATTCACACTAGGGGTGTGATCAATAACCCAATATCTTCACTACAACCAGGTCCTACTGACCACACCGAAATTCTCTTTTCTACTTCCTAAATGAACTGCTTTGCATCACACTGAAGCTGGATAACCTGTACAAGATGATATAAGGTCTGCAAACCAAAATTGCCATCTCTCTTTCCAGCACTCTCCCCAGAGGAACTGCTCACCTATCCTCCATTACATCTCATTAGACACACCAACTTCTCAAGAGGCCAACAAGCAAACTGGCCCCAGTGCTTCAGAGAATTCATCAAGGCACATTACTGCCAATACACCTCAAACATCTGGATACTCTAATAAAGGTTTCGACAATATATCCTATTACCACAGTCTCAACAGAAGGACTTCCTAAACTTGTAAGATGAATCTGGCCAAGCAACTGCAGAAGAATCATCTCATTTCTCTCAACCAAGCTACATGCATCCTACATGTTGCATCAAAACTGAACTCCTGAACTGTAGGTTTGTGGTCTCTATTGCAACTTCCCATCTACCCAAATTTAAGACTTTAACTTTGACTCTGTTACACTCAGAGAAACCTGATTCTGCTCATCTTCCATACCACTGTCTGACCTGTAGCCTACAATATCCTCCACCTGAATAGAAGAGAAAAAGAAACTCAATAGAAGAGAAGTAACTGGTGGAGGAGTAACAGTTGTCATGCAGCACCACAGCAAACCTAGGAAGTAAAGAATATGTACAGACCTATGAATCACAGAAATATATAGTTCACAAAGAAATACATTTATGTGTTTGCACCCATTAGCATAAAAAAGCCAGAGCTTCTAGCTATGTCAAAGCTTGCTCTGTAGTACTTCTTCAGTACTTTTCGCCTGGTAGTCCTACGCTACCAGTACACTGAAACATAAATATGATCACATAAGCAACTTACATTTCAGGACCTAAAGGTTTAACTGAAGAGTTCTATAATCCTATGGCGAACACAAACATGAATAGAAAATAGCAATTACCATTTCTTATTCCAAAACACATTTATTTTTGCAGCAATTCATATATTCAGACAGAAGAGGAACATGGCACGGTGGGAGAAAACATAATACACTCTGCTAATATGCAAGGAAAAGGGCAATTAGAAAAAATATGTTGGCAGTTAAGAATATTCCAGGACTCGCTTTTATTAAAAAGATGCTGGGCCTAAACCATTCCATCTGTTTAAACGTTAGGACCATCATTTGCAGGCATTTTAATAGCACTATTGTTAAAAAAGCAAAGCTTCCCGACCTAAAAAGAAACATCTAAAAAATCTAAAAACCATATACAAACGTCTGTACAAAATGATGAGACACCATAACCAGGTCACTCTCAGTTAATTCCATAACGCCTACAATATCATTTACATTTCATTAAAAAATCCACTTTAGCAGTCTTATTTAACCAGTTCAGTAATCATTCGTGAGAACCATACTCAACATCCCCCTCATAAATTAGTATGAACAAACCAGGAACTCATTTAGAATGTGCCTATCCTTTGAAAGTACAGGACAGGCTACAGTTTGGTAAGAACCGTTAAATTGAGTGTTGGACGCCACAGACTAGAATGAGGTAAACAATGTATTTTTACGAATATCCAGGGGATAACAGTGTTAGATTTTTGTTTTAAAGTGTTTTCTTGACACGTCACTGCACAATGCCGGAGTCTGTCGACACCTGTTTCCGAGCGGTCTTTGGAGGAGGTGGAGGCGGAGTTTTGCTGGGTAATGGCGGTGGAAGATGCTGAAAAATATGAATTTTGAATATAAATTAACGCCAGTAATATATGGAATATAAAACGGTTTTAACAAACGTTAGATTGCATAAGAGAGAATCAAGTAGCAAATAGAAAATGGGCCTCACTAATTGTTGCCTCCGAGTTCATCCCCAAAAATGTAAGTTCCCTAGTTCAGGCTTGCGCGTGGCTATTTGCTAACGATATAGATTTTATTGATGACCTTGGCCCATTCCTCACGTCTTATTGATCAGCCAGTGCAAGGCCCCAGCGTATGTCAACGTAAGCAGGACTCCCAGGGCCCCATAAATATAACAGGTGTCATGCTGAAGAGTGTATTAGTTGCAATGGCTTTTTATTACATGGCACTCCCAGAGCACAGTTGTTGGGGGTTCCAGCCCATTGCCTCAATTAGCTGCGACATATAATGCTCATTGGCATTTCAGAAAAGTCTAATAAATACATTATTTGCACGTCCTTATTTCCTAAAAGTCCTGCCAGATAGACAATGGGCGTTGGCATTTCTTAATGAAGTGCTTCTTTCATAAACCAAAAAATATTTTACACTTAATTACTTAGTATACACGCTCACATTTATTAATTTTTAGGGAAAAAAATACCTCATCTAGTGGTGTTAACATTGCCTTTACAAAGTACAGGCTTAAAAATCTCTAGAAATACGAAAATGTCAAAAGATTTAAAATAATAACACTGTAAATTCACAAAGGTCCCAGGGAAATGAGAAAAAGCAGCTTTCATCCTTCTCCCTTTCATGCATGCAATGTATAAGTTTTAAGCACTTGAATATATTCACAGAGACAACATTTCATTTTCAAGTATTTCCTAGGAGCCAAAGAACAATTATCAGAAAACTCTCTGAAGGCGTTCGCATCACTCCGAAAACTGACCAGCAATTCTGAGGTGAAAATTGCCTTTTAGAGCTGCATAGGAGATTTAGAGGGAATTGTTATTCCTTTGAATATACAGAAGATCAGATCAACAGGAGTACGCGCTACCAAATTCCGGATTTGTGTTCTGGTCCATTTCTATGATTCTGCTTGTTGTAAGTGAAGGGTATTGGCACACACTAGATTGCCAGCATAACTTAATGTTATTTGGGCATTGGTTGACATGCCTATCCTTATGCAGGACAAAAAGGTGGCAGCAAAAACATACATTGTTAAAGTACTCCTCTTGCACTGTGTTCACCTATCCTTGATGCTCACATAACATCTCAGATCGTATATGTTACCAATCAAATTACGAAAGTTTCCGAGGCACTTGTTTCATCTAAATATTGGGGCATAAAGGCTTTCGTAAGAGACACAAATGCACCTAGGGTCTATCTAAATTGCTGCTGTCAATCTTCGTATCAGACATTATGGAACGCATTATGCTTCCATCATTCATAAATAGACGTCTAGTTGAAAGTCCTGGAATTTTATTTTTAAAATCTACTACAAATCATTGTATTTAATACCATGAAATATTTTTTTGCATGAAGAAATCTCTGGAAAATAATTACTAACTATTTAACTTTTCTTCAGATTAAACACAGTGGCAGCTCCTCCGCTAAGGTGCCACCATTTTAAGAGCAGTGCAGCTGAAAAATAAAATGATAATAACTTGGTTATTATCATTTTATTTTTCACTACGGGCTGGATTAGGGCGGGGCGGGTCTGGGGTTACGGTGGAGGAGTGGTTTGCCTGCTCCAAGTGCGCATGCGGCCAAGCAGTCGTGGCACTTATCATCTTCCCCACCAGGCTTGCTTTATACAGCCTGGTGAGGAACATGGAAAGGCTCACAGTCCCAGTCTGAGCACCGAACCACGGTACTCAGACCAATCACAATGCTGCATTGCAGCATTGTGATTGACGTAGGGGAGGGTGCCTGTGCGTGGATTTAAAAAAAAAAAAAATTGTCTCCCCGCTATTTGTTTTAGAGGTATGGCAAAGAAAGACCATTTTCTTGATAGTATGCACTCTTTCAATCAAGGGGTGGGAGAAGTTTCTGAGTGAGTTTGTAAACAAGTGAGAAGGATGAACTTCCACCTGCAGTTCAGAATTACGGTCACTCAGAAGGAAGAAAAAATAAGCCTAAACCCAACACAGTTGCTTATGGAAGCACTCAGGAGCCTGGCAAAATAATTACCTTTCAAAATTACATTATAGTAATTACATTGCCTATATGCCTGAAAGATTACTTGAAACCAACTTCCCCAACAGACAAACCTGTGGGTGGCACCTGCTGACATAATCCGTCCAGCACTTTAGCAGGCAGGCCTACTCACATGTTCCCAATGCTTTAGAAATTGCTTTCAAGAACTGTCAGGGACCAGACAATGTAATATACTTAACGCGACTACTATTAAGCTTATTACATTGCCTGGTCTCTGACAGTGCTTAACAGCACAAGTGTTCCTTGTTCTTTTCATTCGTCACTGCGAGGAACGAGGAATACATGTGCTGCAGTGCATTCCATCTGAGACAGGTGGGTGTGAAACCAGAAAAAAGAAATTGGCCAAGGTTTTGCACTTGCTTACTGAAGAATTCCTAAACATTGCCCACACAATTCCTCAATTCTACCACTAAATAACTTGCAAAATCTACTAATCTCTAAAATTGTTCACAAATTAGATTGTATCTTACCATTATCCTTCTGTACAAAGGGGCTTTCACCATAATTGTAAAGCCCTCTCCATGGATGTTCTCACCAATATCTTCAACATTGTGATTTCTTCCTTCCTATCATGGACAACCCCCTCAAAAAATCCACTTAGACCCTCCCCCTTCTCAAACACATACATAAACAATGATGAACTCTTTATTTGTGTCTCATCACCCAATTCCTGTAAAGTTAAATAGGTGAGGGAACAGCAACCATAAAGGCCAAACAGCATATCAACCACCATATTTGCTTCAAGTCTGGAAGCCCACATCTACATGGCCCCCCTCGCCGCCATCGTCAGACAGCATGGACTCAACATAGTATCCTACACCGATGATACCCAGCTCATCCCTCACGATGGCCCCGAAGCCACCAGACTCAGCTTCCAGGAAGGAATGAACGACGTCGCAACTTGGATGAGTGGCAGCTGCCTGAAGCTCAACTCAGAGAAGACAGAAGTCCCCGTCCTCAGACCCACCCCCTCAGCCTGGGACAACACCTGGTGGTCCACTACCCTCGGCAACCCGCCCACCCCCACGGACCACACCCAGAACCTCGGCATCATACTCGACTCCTCCCTCACCATGACCCGCCAGATCAACGCCGTCACCTCCGCCTGCTTAAACACCCTCCACATCCTTCGCAAGACCTGGTGCTCTTTGAACTATCAACAGACTGTGACACCATTAACCATAATGTACATCAACATCTCTAAGACTGTTCTTGATTAGTTAATTCCTTTCTTCATTTCATTGTGAATGGATATCAAAATTGATGGGTGGATTCCTCCAGGAGGCACTCACCTGTCAAATGCAAGTGTCTCATACTTGCACTCAGGATTTTCGGTGATAGCCACAGAAAACATCTGACCCCTGTGAAGCCAATAATATTTCTTCCCTCTTCAATAAACTGATGACACATAGCAGTTCACAAAGAACTACTTGATGGCAATCCACTTCCTCAAATCATCCCCAGACCCTATCCAGAAATTGATGCCTGTTACCTCTTTGAAATTGTATGTTTTAGCTGCTTATCCCATAATGGCTTTCCAATATGAATCTTTTTAGCTTTTCTCCCTCCGCCAAATACTCTGCCTAGTTCCTTTGCTGCCATATGGCTGCCTTATAGACTGACCGTCTGAAAAGAAATCCCAAAAATGATTGGATCAACTGAGCATTCTAAAAAGACTAAAACAATTCCTGTCTGCTGAAAATAATTAATTTTACTACTAGAGAGCATTTCTCATGTCTCACAATAACAATGGCAAAGCAGTTCACACAACATTTTGGAGACAACCCACTTAAAGCTGCTGTACTTAGCGCCACCTGCGGTCACCTATCAACAGATATTCCCACGTCACGATGCCTCTGAGATAAATTAACTAACTCCCTTCACCCACTCACATTAAATTTAAGACTGACTGTGACAATACAAACAAAAACCCAAACAAAACTTGGGGTCTCTGTAATCCACCAGAAACAGGGTACTTATTATACAAGAAAGTACAAGGCATGGTAAATAGCCATCATAAAATGGTGGACACCCCTGTAGATGTCTGCTGGGAATGATTTAGAGGTTGGCAGACAAAGTAGTGTCAGAGGCAGTTACTGCCACCACCCGAGTATACTCTGCTTACTGAATTTAGAGATTACCTCTGGCCCTCCAGTTATCTCTGTATATTGAAAGGAACCACTATCACGGTGGTTCCTTTCATTTCTACTGAAAGTTTAGTACATGGCCGCCATTGGTTTTGATGGCCATACACCAAACTTTATGCATTTTTTTGTTTTTCAAAAACAAATTCCCAAAGTGGGAGTTTGATTTTGGGGGGAAAAAAACAATGACCGCCACCCCCTTTGGAGCTTTCTTCCACGGTGTGGGGGTCATTATTGGTTTTATCCTGTCCCTGACACAGTGGGAAAAAAGGTATTACATTGTCCATCCTAAATAGGGAGGATAGTGTAATGTCCTCCTTCCTCTGTCGGGTGATCAGAAGAAGTATTCTATTGATGGAGCCAACAAGGGCTCAGGCAACAGACACTTAAAGCCTTTCTGACTCTAAATGAGGCAGATGGAACGAGGGTGCGGTGGGGCAGGGTACACCATAGTATTTGCATTGGAGTAACCTCTCCACCAAACTCTAAATTAGGACCAAAATCTCTTATAACCTCTTATAAAGGAGAGAAACGAGTAGAAAGAGGCAAAATAAAGGTCAGCAGCGAGCAGTAAGAGGCAAAATAAATGTGAGAAACTAGCAGAAAGAGGCAAAATAGAGGTCTGAAACGAGCAACAAGAGGCAGAATAAAGGTCAGAAACTAGCAGAAAGAGGCAGAATAAAGGTCAGAAACTAGCAGAAAGATGCAGAATAAAGGTCAGAAGAAAAGCAGAATGAAGCAAAATAAAAGGCCAGAAACTAGCACAAAAAGGTAGAATAAAGGTAAGAAGGGAGCAAAAAGAGGCAACATAGAGGTCCGAAACCAGCAGCAAGAGGCAGAATAAAGGTCAGAAACGAGGAGAAAGAGGCAAAATAAAGTTCAGGAGCAAACAGAAAGAGGCAAAATAACTGGCAGAATGAGCAGAAAAAGGCAATATATAGGTCATAAACGAGCAGAAAGAGGCAAAATAGAGGTCAGAATCGAGCAGAAAAAGGGCAAAATAGAGGTCTGAAACAAGCAGCAAGAGGCAGAATAAAGGTCATAAACTATCAGAAAGAGGCAGAATAAAGGTCAGAAACTAGCAGAAAGAGGCCAAATAAAAGGTCAGAAATGAGCAGCAAGAGGCAGAATAAAGGTCAGGAGTGAGCAGAAAGTGGCAAAATAGAGGGAAGGAGAGAAGAGGCAGAAAAACTAGCAGAAAACTAGCGGAGGAGACACAGAAACTGAAGGCAGGAGAAAGTTGCAGACTGCAGGCAAGCTGGACAGGAGGACTGTCACAGGGAAAGCTGGCACGAGGACCTGCTCCCATGTGCCCCCCTAATTTTTTGACCACGCACCCATTGACAGACTCACTCATACACTCACACATCCACTCACTGACCCACTCACACACTCATGCACCCACACACACAAACCCACTGAGACTCGCACACACACTCACAGACCCATTCAGAGACTCATTCACACACCCACTCACACTCTCATACAGCTACTCACAGACCAAGAGACTCATACACCCACTTACAGATTCATTGAGACACTCATGCACCCATTCACAGATCCACTCAGATAGTCATGCACCCACTCACAGACCCACTCAGACACTCATGTTCCAATTCACAGACCCATTCTAGAGACTCATGCACCCACTCACAAATCCACTCAGTCACGTACCCACTGACTGACCCACCCAGACACTCATTCACAGACTCACAGACCCAGTCAGACACACACACTTACTCACCCACTCAGAGACTCATCCATCCAATCACAGGCGTTCAAAGACACTCGTGCACCCATTCACAGACCCAGTAAGAGACTCTCACACCCACTCACAGGCTTACTGAGACACTCATGCATTCACTCACACACTCACTGTCAAAGGTTAGAGGTTACATTTAGGAAATAAAATTCAAACAAACTTAGACAGTCACTTAAAAAACCAAAGGTTACAGGGACGTTATAGTTAGGAAACAACATTAAAAAATCTTAGAAATTCACAGAAACAAACAAAGGTTATAGGGACAATATAGTTACGAAATAGAAATTAAAAAAACCTTAGAAATTCACTGAAAGAACAAAGGTTACAGGGACGTTATAGTTAGGCTCAGATTTCACTCATACAAAACCAGTAAAATTCAGCATTTATATTTAGCTGAGCTAACTTTAACTTGTGCCCCTACAATGCACTGCTTATGACCACACATTACTCATGACATGGTCAGTGACATCACTGATGACATCTCAAATGACATCACTGATGACATCATTCACAGAAGTACTAACACACACCCATTCACACCCCTATACAACATCTCATACACCTACTCACATGCCCACACAACCACTCACACACCCATACAAGTACTCACACAACCACTTACTCATCCTTCGAGCCACTCACACATCCACTCATTCATACAGCCACTCACACAGCTACTCATACAGTCACTTACCCATACAGTCATTCACACAGCCACAAACTCACCCATACAGCTACTCATACACCCACTTATTCACCTAAACAGCTACTCACACACACACACACACCCACCCATACAGTCTCAACACTGCCACTCACTCACCCATACAAGTACTCACACACCCACACAAAAACTTACATACCCATTCACACATCCATACAAGCACTCTCATATCCGCTAACTCTCCCATATAGTCATTCACACTCACTTTCCAATACAGCCACTCACACACCAACTCACTTAACCAAACACCTACTCAAACAGCAACTCAATCACCAATACAGCCACTTTCACACCCATTCACTCACTCATACAGCCATTCAGACACCCACTCACTCACCCATACAGCCACTAACACACCCATGCAGCTACTCAGACACCCACTCACACATGGATACACACAGTCACACAGCCACTCACCTAATATATGTTAGACATAGTATCACTCATTAGTAGTATACTAATCTTACTTTTGTAGTAGGCTAGTATAGATCTTTAACACTCAACATCTTAGAAAACACACTCATTGGATGATGTCATTTGAGATGTTATCAGTGATGTCACTGACCATGTCATGAGTGATGTAACATGTGAGGTCATAAGCAGTGTATTGCAGGGGCGTAAGTTATAGTTAGCTCCGCTAACTACAATTGCTGAATTTCACTGGTTTTGAATGAGTGAAATCTGAGTCTACATATAATGTCCCTTTAACCTTTGGTTTTTTTCAGGAATTTGAAAGGCTGAGGAGCTGAATGTCTGTCTCCGCGCAGCACCGTGTTCCAGCATTTAATTATGCCTGCCTTGAGTGTGCCAACCTACGAAGGTATTACAAGTTTTTAATCAGACACGATATTGAGCCTACTATAGGAGAGTTAAAGAGAGACTCTTTTCACGGGACTTTAACATCCACAATGCAATATTTGTGATGCACGAGGCAAAAGCCAATTAGGCAAATGAAATAAATACCGGAAATGAGCTTTGATTCAATGCGTGTCTTTTGAGTCCATGAGGAAGAGGCGTCTGCCTCGAAACGCGTCGGACATGAAGAGAATGCTTGGCATGTGAGAGTCAAGCTGCACGAGGTGACAAATGCCAGATGGTGGGGGCACGGTCGAGTGCTCTTTCAATGCTGAGAGCATCTTTGGAATACATATATATATATATATATATATATATATATATTTATATTTATATGTATATATATATATATATCCAAGCTCCTTCTTCCCCACACCAATATACCAAGGAAGAGCACTCACGGGGGTGATGTTAGAGTCTGTTTATTCAAGAGCAAAACAGACGCGTTTCGGCAGTTGCCTTTCTCGATGTTCCGATGTTTTTGCACGCCGTACAAGACCATGTTTTTTATATGCATTCAAAAACCATTAACCACGTGAGATATTCACAAACATAAATGATGGACTTTTCAAAAATTCATTATGGTCGCCATATTGGAGTGGTAATAGATATAACATTATACATCTATCACAAGGTGATATTCACCTTGTAATTGTTAACACATTTTCCTGTCTCTATGATAGAGACAGTGTTCTGACCAAAATCGGCCCCACTCACTTATCCTACTCTCAAATATAGAGCGCAACAACTTTACACAATTAATAATTACGCCGTGTATCGGCTAATATTTTAGATTGATCAGAGTTTGTTGGATCATCATCCCATCACAATTAAACATTATTCTGCCGTGTATCGGCTTGAATACATTAATCATCACGTGCATACTTAAATGTTCCTGTCCTACATAAAATATCACATCAAATTAAATATAACGTGCCCAAAATTGCATATTCACATTCCCTCCTTACAAATTCTTATTTACAGCTTAAAGAAATTGATTACTCCGTTCAGATTCTCTCATATGTTTAAAATCTTACAAGAAACACCTAGTCCCCAAGATGTATTGCCAATTCCTCCCCACTATTCATTCCATTGGGCATCTTAGTTTGAAGGTCAATGATGTATCTTGATTCTAACCTCCTTAACTTTATAATTCTGTCTCCTCCTCTTTTGCCTACTGGTACTGAATCAATACCGAAATAGCATAACAGATCCCTGTTTGACTGATGTTTTTCAGCAAAATGTCTAGCAACAGGATATGTGACATCATTTTTACTATGGCACGCATATGCTCCAATATCCTTACTTTCATAGGGTGGATAGTACTGCCTATGTATTTGAGCCCACATGGGCAGAGGAGACAATAGACTGCATGTGTAGTATTGCATGTTAAAAATTTGTTAATAACTTTTTTCTTTGTTATTCCTGGGATATCATAGGACAGTGTTCTCTTACTGTTTGCACAGGCTTTGCACTTCCCACATGGGAAGAAGCCTTTCATGTCCTTTAGAGTTCCCTTGGTATTAACAATTTGTTGTAAATGACTCTGAACTAAATAATCTCTAACGGATTTAGCTTTTTTAAAAGTTATTTGGGGTGTGACAGGTAAATCTGGACCAATAACTGCATCCGTTTTGAGGATATGCCAGTTTTTTCTCATTAACTTCCTCAACTGGTTGGCATTATCTGAAAATGTAGTTATCATTCTAAACTTAGTTATCATTTCTTCGTTTAATGATGTCTTGATTTTCTTTTTGAGCAGATCTTGTCTAGATATCATGTTCACCTTGTTGAGTGTACTCTCAAGTAATTCTTCACTATACCCTCGCATCTTAAATCTGTCACAGCTTTCCTTTACTGCTACCCTAAAATCTTCTTCCCTAGAGCTATTCCTTTTTAGTCTTAAAAATTCCCCATACGGAATGCTGTTAATTAATTGGGGTGGGTGGCTACTAGCTGCGTGTAGGATAGAGTTACCTGCAGTTGGTTTGCGGTATAAAGACACACTAAGTTGGTTATTTACTATGCTGATCTTCAAATCCAAGAAATTAACAGTAGTGGAGTCCACTTGGCCAGTGAACTGTAAATTTACATTATTATTGTTCAAATGTGAAATGAATTCATTAGCTAGATCTGTCGGCCCATTCCAGACTATGAATAAATCATCAATGTAGCGGTGCCATGCTACTACTCTATCCATCCACTTTTTATTCTCTGGTGCCCAGGCCACCTGCTTCTCCCACCAGCCAACGAAAAGATTCGCATAACTGGGGGCAAAGCAGGTACCCATGGCCGTACCAGAGATCTGCCTGTAATAATCTTCTACAAATAAAAAAATGTTGTTAGTCAGACAGAATTCCGTTAATTCCAACAACATCTTATTATGTTCAGCAAACTTCAGCGGTCTTTTGGATAGAAAATATTGCACAGCATGGAGGCCTAATTTATGTTCAATACAGGTATAGAGACTTGTAATGTCAAGGACAATTAGTTTATACTCGGGGTCCCACTGCAATGTCTCCATGTGAACCAAAAAATCTTTAGTATCCTGTATGTACGAAGATAATTCAATCACAAATTTGAACAAAAAATGATCAATAAAAGTAGACAAATGTTCTGTCAAACTACCCTGTGAAGATACAATCGGTCTACCAGGGGGTCGATCCCTATCTTTATGTATCTTGGGAATGTGGTAGAAGGTAGGTATAATTGGATTAGAACAACGGAGAAACAGATATTCATCAGTTTCAAGCATAGATTTATCATACCATGACTTAATCAATAAATGATATTGTATTATACTGTTATGGTAGTCCTCTTTAGTTATTTTCTCATAACTATAAGTGTCCGAAAGTTGTCTTAAAGCTTCACCTTGGTACTGTTCCCTAGTTTGTATAACGATATTCCCACCTTTGTCAGAAGGCTTACATATTATGGAGTCATCTTTGCTCAAGTTAATCAATGCCTGGTGTTGTTTCCTGGTGATGTTATACTCCATTTTAGTACTTGTTTTTGTTCTTAATTTTAACAAGTCCTTTGTCATTGATTCGGCAAATATATCGATAGCATCAGTTGGTAATTGAGGTAGAAATTGTGACGTAGGTTTGAAGGGGTACTTTCCCTTTCTTGATCTATACCCAACCTGATTGCTCGATCCACAGTATCCATATTACTCGTGTCGTCCTCAGTTTGTTCGATGCGCAGTGCTTCCATGACTTCCAATGCTTCTAAGTCATTGCAGGATAATACGTCAGTCATACTCGTTTTTTAAGTACCTTCGTTGGTTTGATAGCCATAGGTTTTAACTTAAAATATTTGTGAAGTTTGAGTTTCCTTATTAGTTTGAACAGGTCAATGCGTGTTTGTGTATATTCAAACCTATTTGAAGGGCAAAAAGTCAGACCCAACCTCAACACTGATTCTTCATCACTTGTTAATACTTTTGAAGTGAGATTGATAATGGTGAGGTTTTCTACTTGCGCGCATTGCCTCGTTTGCTGCGTGTTAGCCTTGGGGAGAAATTTGTTCCTCCGGCACCAGCCACCTCTCCTTGTTTTTTTGTGGTTCCTTCCGGTGGCTTGTTTCTTCCACCTCTCCCCCATGTTTGGCGCATTAACCGGATTTCCTCCCGAAATTGTGTAAAGTTGTTGCGCTCTATATTTGAGAGTAGGATAAGTGAGTGGGGCCGATTTTGGTCAGAACACTGTCTCTATCATAGAGACAGGAAAATGTGTTAACAATTACAAGGTGAATATCACCTTGTGATAGATGTATAATGTTATATCTATTACCACTCCAATATGGCGACCATAATGAATTTTTGAAAAGTCCATCATTTATGTTTGTGAATATCTCACGTGGTTAATGGTTTTTGAATGCATATAAAAAAACATGGTCTTGTACGGCGTGCAAAAACATCGGAACATCGAGAAAGGCAACTGCCGAAACGCGTCTGTTTTGCTCTTGAATAAACAGACTCTAACATCACCCCCGTGAGTGCTCTTCCTTGGTATATTGGTGTGGGGAAGAAGGAGCTTGGATATTTTTCGCGGTACACCGCCGCGATCAAAGCACCCGTCCGCGAGTGCACCTGCAACGGTGTATTGGAGCAGACATATATATATATATATGTATATATGTATATATAAACTTCATAGATTACCCTCCGATGGAACGCACTCCCATGGGGATCATCTCAGAGCACAAGCGGTCCTCTCGAACAACGCTCCTCATCCACACTGTCTACACGTTTCGGGTTTCTCCCCTTCTTCCAGGACAGACTCGTGGAAATAAAAACCAACATTGAACACCATTTGAGTCCCTTATTTATTTCAGTTCATTTTCAAGTATGCTCAGGTGAGCAGAAAAATAGTATTATGGGAATGGTAGTCCTTTCGAATATAAGTGAATCGTTTCCGAATTAACACCAATGTTTACAGTTCTATAAGGAGACTCTCACCGTCCCGGAGACCACTCGTGCTTCTCCCAACACACCCTTGTTCCGCTTAGGCAGCTGCTCCAATACACAGCAGCGGACCCGCTCAGGTATCGCGGTGGTGCTGTTCCGTGGCCTGGGCATGGCCACTTACAAACTTCATAGATTACCCTCCGGTGGAACGCACTCCCATGGGGGTCATCTCAGAGCACAAGCGGTCCCCTCGAACAACGCTCCTCATCCACACTGTCTACGCGTTTCGGGTTTCTCCCCTTCTTCCAGGACAGAATTGTGGAAATAAAAACCAACATTGAACACCATTTGAGTCCCTTATTTATTTCAGTTCATTTTCATGTATATGTATATATATATACACACACACATTTATAAACCCCTCAAACCGCCATTTTTAATTGCCCTTACCACCCTATGTCCCTACCCACCCCAAAACCCTAAAATGCCCGTACCACCCCTTATCCCTACCCACCACTAAACCCTAAAGTACCTTTACCACCCTATGCCCGTACCCACCCTGTTGGACTTGGCCCTTTTTGGCAGGTTCACCACAAACCTTTTGCCTTGTCTGCAACCTGGTGTTGGTGATTTTAGGCCTCTGGGCACTTTCGCACTGTGGTCCAGTGGAAAGTGCGTGCGCTCTGTGTTACTTAAATGAGATTGACCTGCCCTCCCATAGGAATGCATTGGGGATAAGTGTGTCAGTGGTAACTCCTGGTATGAGAGGTGAAGCATGGTCAAGTCTAGTATGTATGAATTTGTGAGAATAAATGCTGCGCAATGATGTGCGCAGATTTATTGTGACTGGTGTAGAAATGCCACTTTTAGAAGTTGGCATTTCTGTGTGCTCTGTGTCTGCCTGCCTGATGTGGATTGCATGTCTGGCTTGTGAGTGACAGGGGCTGGGAGGTGTGTGTGGCTCCAGGAGGGGCAGGGTGAGTCAGCGCTGGGCTGAATAGGACACCTGGGCTAAGGGTAGTGGGAGGAGTAATTCCCTGACCCTGAATAGGAGTGTGCCTGCCCTGTACAATGCTGGTTCCGCCCCCTGTGGTGTGTCTGATCACTGAGCCCCCACCTGACAAAGGGGACAGGAGCTGGGCAAAACAAAGTGCTCCAAATCCCCCCTAAACCAGTTCTGACTGGTATCCCCAAACACTGTGCTGTGACACAAAGGGAAGAGTGATATAAATATAGAGGCTGTGACCCCCTGAAAAGGTGCAGTACCTGATCCAAAACCTGCGGGGGCGTGCTGCTGCTGGGGCCCAGGAGGGCAGCCTCCCTGGGCCCAGCCTGGCCCCCCTTGATTCCTACAGACTTCTGGGACTTTTGCTGTATCCAGCACCTCGTGAGCGCTATGCTGGGTTCTTCTTTGCCCCAAGGAAAAGGAGGACGTGTGGGCTGCGCAGCGCTGAGCTGCCGCTCTTCGAGAGGGAATCCCGATGTGAGGGATTCCCCCGTGATGCGGGAAACGGCGGGTGCCCACCCCGCTTATTAGATCTTCATTGCAGGTGCCCACCCCGCTTATGCGTGTGTTTTTATGGCGGGTGCCCACCCCGCATAATTTGCCATCTGTGAAAATCACCGCCGCGGCCCGAGCCGCGAAAAGGAAGTCAGGCAACCTTGCCTAGGACGTGGGAGGGGCCTGCGGCCGGGCCGGAAGAGGCGCCGGAGTGGTGATGCAGAGCGGGGCTCCCGTGAGCTGTTGGGAGCCCCGGCGACAGGAGAGGAGTGCGGCCGGAGCAAGCAGCGACCCCGCAGGCCGCCGCAAGAGGAGTCTGGTGAGTGGAGCTGGTGCGGAGGGGGCGCGAGGCACATTGTCGGTGCCTGCCCCTCCGCGCTGGGGAGAAGAAGAGTCCGAGCTGAAAGTCGGTGAGTGGGTCTCTAGGCGCGTCTGGTCCGGGCAATCCGGGCACAGTGCCTATTTCTCGAGCGGCCCCACCTGCCAGAGGGCCGCTCCACCGTTGGGCATGAGTATTCTCCGAGCCCGTGGGGCTCCACCGTTGGGCATGTGTGTTCTCCGAGCCCGTGGGGCTCCAACGTTGGGCATGTGTGTTTTTCGAGCCCATGGGGGCTCCAACGAGGGCACAGTAGTTTCGGGGCCTCAGAGGGGTTCCCGAGGGCCAGTGGTGCCCGTGCCTGCATTTTGTTGATCCTCAGCTGCACCGCACCAGCGCGGGCAGCGGCAACATTGGCACAGCGAATTAGAGGGCACAGTGAGTGCCCGGCCTATATTTTTGTTCACAGCTGCCCAGCAAGTAGTGGGCAGCTGCATCGTTTAGGCCACAGTGCTTTGGGGGGCATGTTTGAAGTTAGGAGTGTGATGCCCTCCTGCGCCCCATACTTTCCCAGCTGCGCAGCAATTAGTGCCAGCTGCAACGTTTAGGCCTGCGCAGAGTGCGCACCCTTGACTTTCCGCTGCCTTGGCAGCGCGCCCTGACTTTGCTGGACATTGGGCATTCCAGCCCTCTGAGAAGGCCAGTTGGCCTGGGGGGCAGGTTGGTGACATTGGTAGAGCGCCAGGCTCTACAGGATTGCGTAATGTACTTATGCCTACTCTGAATGTTGCCAAGAATGATTTAGGCCCATTGCGTAATGTGTTTATGCAAATGAGGTTTGGGCCTAATGTGATTTATTGCCTAATGTCATGTTATGATGTCTTGAGGTAGTGCCTATTTGCATACTGTGATTATGCTGGTGAGATTATTTCCTACTATGAGTTAAACCCCTAATGTGAGTGATGCTTAGGAGGTTAGGGTCTAATGCGTTTAGACTTATGAGATAGTTGCATAATGCGTTTATGCTGGTGAGGTTGGCGCAGAATGTAATTCGCGCCTAATGTGATACTGTGCATAATGTGGTTTATGTTTCAGGCTGATGCTGAGTACAGCGGTTACCAGTAATTACTGGTTGTACGTTTATGATATGTCTTACTTTTACTAAGTTCGCTTTGTGATGGTTCTGACAGTGGTCCAGTGGGCCCTGCCAGGTGTAAATAATCCCTTGTAAATATGTCCTAGTGCCAGGTGAGTGATTATGAGACATTGATGAATGTTACGGAGGGCACCCGACCTCACGTGGTGAGAGACGTGCTGATTCAGTTAACACTGTGAGACTTGGGTGATGCTAGCTGTCATGGACTAAGCATTGGTCTATCTATAAGCTTTACATATTAATGTCTTAACCCTGTCCTGAGGAGGCCTATGAAGATTAAAGGCTGAAACGTGGTCACGTCGACACTTCTAAGGAGGAGTCTATAGAACTGTAGTGATGCTTTAAATTGGAGGGTGTCACATTGGAATAGATTATATTGGTTGACTAACCTCTTAGTGTGCCACCTTGACTATCTCTTAGTGGTTTGTCCAGAATTGTATGGAAGACACTAGTTTGAAAAATTTGCTAGGGTTATTGTATGCTACATATATGTTGTTCGTTTATGTCTAGAATGTTGTGATATATGTCATTCTTTTGTGTTTGTTTCATTGATTAGGAGCCATTGTCTTTGCGAGATATAATTATAGTCGATAAAGTTCATCAAGAATAACAATTGTGGAGAGGGTAATTAAATGTACTCTACTCGCTAACTGTTTTGTATTTATTCCTTTATACCACTTGCTTTTTGTTCATAATCTAGTGCCAGGTGGCACGATGTATATTATGTGTTTACTATTCTAATGTGTTATGAGAATACAAAGGCTATTTTTGATATAACCTTGTGTGGAGTTCTTTTTGTAGTGTGCCTGGTATGTTGTTGCTGTGTGCGTGCGCAAACGCTTTACACATTGCCTCCGGAATAGGCCTGACTGCTCGTGCCAAGCTACCAAGGGGGTGAGCAGGGGTTATCTTGGGTGTGTAACTCCCTTGCCCTGACTAGAGTGGTGGTTTCTGCCTGGCTTTGGCGCACACCCCCACAAAAAGTAAAAAAATACCCTTACCAACCCTTTATCACTATTCACCCCTAAGCCCTAAAAACACCCTTACCACCCAACTCCCTTATCCACCCCTAAATCCTAACATCACCCTTACCATCCAATTCCCCTACACAGCCCTAAATCCACTCAATATCTTTACCCAGCCCTAAACCCTAACATCACCCTTACCACCCAATGCCCTTACCCATCCCTAAAAATACTCTTACCACTCAATTCCACGACCATCCCTAAACTTTAAAAATACCCTTACTACCAAATACCCTTACTCACCCCAAAACCTAAAAATGCCCTTACCACCAAATACCCTTATCCCACCTAAACCCTAAAAATACCCTTACCACCCAATACCTCTACCCACCCTTAAACCTTAAAACCACCTTAACCACCCAATACCCCTACCCACCCCATAAACCTAAAAATATAAAAATACCCTCACCACCCAATTCCCTTACCCATCCCTAAACCCTCAAAATACTCTTTCATCCTACACCCATACCCATCCCTAAAACCTAAAATACCTTTACCACCTTATACCCTTCCCCCTCCCTAAACCCCTACCCATCCTTAAACCTAAACCCTTAAATGTGTGTGTGTGTATCTATATATATATACAGGGCTTTATGTGGGATAAAAAAACTGGAGTGTCTCTCAAAGGGCGTGGCCGATGTAATTTAGGGTGTGGCTTGAAAAACACTTAAACTAAAAATCTGTGCTCAGCATAGTGTGCAACCCATCTGGTATTTTGCTGCTTCAGTCATTCCACCCATGTATATAATATAACAAGTAACATTACACCTACAACAAGCCAGGGCTATTGGCCTTGTCAATGGTTGTTAGTTGCATAAGATAAATAAGCAACAACTATGGCTTCATTGTATATAATATTGAAAATGCCTCCGTTCTCGTGGGAGAGACTGTGGTGTAAAGGGCTAGACTTGCCGACCTTGGAGCTTGGGAAGCAGTTTCAAGCCTGGTGTCAGATCATAATCCTGTATTTCAAAAAATGAATATGTCCTTGTGTAATGTAACTGGTGCTCATGTAAAACGCTCCAATTCCTTCGGGTCGAGTTAGTGCCACATAAAACTGCAAAAGTTTGCGCTTTTTAAAATTGCAACAACTAAAAAGTTCTGATATGATGAGACTGTGAAAGAACTATAACGCTCTTTGAAGTTGCATCAAAAGCAGCGCAGGGTGGTACTACTGCAGAGTTAAGATTTTTGTTCCACCCTAAGGGTGAGGGTAACAATCGAGAGACAGAGACCCGTGTCAGCACCTGCTTTTAAGAGCTGCTGAGCAACTGCAGGACCTGGCCAATGTAAAGATATATGTATATATATATATATATAAGCTTTATGCTTACCATAAGTGGTAAAATGGTAAAGGCATGTGTGGTAAAAGTATGTGCATGGTAAAAATGTGCATGGTAAAAGCTGGTGGTAAAGGCGCTGTGTGCTAATTCCCTCGCTGAGAAGGATGTTTCCTCTCGGAACCACACTTGCACGATGCATCCTCAATGCAGGCCTTCCTATCACAAGCCCCTGATCGATAGCCTCCTCGATGACGAGGCAGACCTCCGCATCTTAACCCCTCAGCACCGCCACTGTGGAACACATCCTCTACACAGGATCTCGCAAAACACCCCGCAAAGCAGGATTTAAAGTACTTGCTTTCAGTGGGCGTAACTTGCTCCCTTTATTTGGCTCTTGCTCTATCGCGATCGGTCTGAACTTGTGACTCTGTCCCTGTCCTGGAGCGACCAGATAACCACAGTTGTCGCTTTATGCTTTTAAGTGCTGCGTTTACTTAAAGCAGCAAATTGAATACCTCCAGTTCTGCTGACTGGATTATTGTTATTTTGGTCTCAAATAATTTAATACATTTTACTCTATTTTTCTAAATTGGTGTGGTATTTTTCTTGTGTTGTGTTTTCACTAAATTACTGTTTGAAGTGCTGTATAAACACTTTACACGTTGCTCTTAGTTAAGCCTGACTGCTTTTGTGCCAAGCTACCAGAGGGTTAAGCTCAGGTTGATTTGGGGTTTGCTTGTTTTTCACCCTGACAGAGAGAGATTCTGGATTCTGCTTGAGTAGGGTCTCACCCCCTATCAACCATACTTGCAGTACATTGAAGGTGCACGCCTCTTGATGTAATAGCCAGAATGCAATTAATTTCTGCGAAGTTGGCCCCAGAGAAATGAGTGTGCCTCAGCAAATACAATTATTTGGCAAGCAAGGGCACGGATTGTTGCTTAAATGTCAAGGGCCCAGCAAATACATAACACTGCCCAGCAGAAACAAATATTTGCCAAGATGTGACATGAATGTTATAGCAACGTGTGCCAAGTAGGTCCGCAGATATTTTGCAAACATTTGTGGTACAGTGACAAGCAGTGAACAGACGCTGCAACTATACTAGGAGATTGGCACCCTATAGAGGCATGAATCTGGATGAGGTATTTATTAGTCTAAGAGAGCAACTTGTATTTCACAGCATAATAACAAATACGTGCTGTGTCTCGATTTAAAAGAGCACCACCCAGTTTCCACCACAGATCGATTGTACAACTCAACGTAAGGACAAAAGGACACCTTCTTTGAACGCGGGAGGGCAAGGCAGGTTAAGATTAGGACAGAGTTTGGAATTATTACTGTTTTGCACAGTAGGGAGCACAATAGATCCCAACAATTACCATATGCCCAGGGCCCCTATTTGGTAGAAATGTCCTAGTGGATTCCTACTCCACATTGCCTTAGGAAGGAAAACACACGCTGCTTTACGTGTGTCTACAGCACCCGTGCCCTTAGACGGCATAAGGTCAAGGTCTGTTTCCCCTCTACAGAAGACAAGAAAGAGTGCATCAATCAAAATGGCGCGAGCTTAGTCAACACTGTCCGAAACTAAGCAAAATTCAGCATTTTACAATTTTGGAAACACTTTACTAAACAGCTTGATGGTCTATAATGGCGAGAATGATTCCGCAGGTGAGTATTTATTGAATAAAATGGCAAGGGAAAGATTACAGAACAGATGCTGCCTGCCAGTAAGTGTCCAGTAATGTGCATATTATTAGTGACTAAAATAACCGTCACACGGTGGATGTGCAATGAAGAACTTGAAATCCCACTGACAGGGTAAAATCCGTAAGTGCTCTTTTGAGAAAGGTAATTTAGCAAACAACGAAATAATGGAGAGGGGCGGCTTATTAATAATGCTGATATGCAATTTACATCCTAGGACGTTAGGAGTTTAGCTTTTAACATCCTGCTTATCCACATCCTGTCAAAAAGGGGAAACAGAATATTTAATTATTTCACATTTTTACGGCGTGCTTTTTCCAAAGCAACGTTTGAAACATAGAAGAGCATGTTTGAGAAATCAACCAGTCAAGAAGAGGAAATAAATCTCTGCATTATTTCAAGTGTTCCTTGAATATGTTGTTTGATGTAGCAGAAACCGCATTACATTTAAAATGCAAAATCGCAAATGGTATCTTAAAATCTGGGCGCAGACTCGAGTACTGTGATTTTTTTTAACAGTGTTGTGTGCTTAGAGGTTGTGAGTGTGTTTGCTCTTCTGTTAATGAAGGTTCAGACTATGCCCCCCAAATGTCTCACATGAGATGAACTCACGAAATTTTATTTTTATAGAGCTGGCAAACCACAGGAAGAATCTGAGCACTTTATTAAACTTTTTTAGATGTCTTGCGTGTTAAAAAGTGAACATTTTAACCTTCTTTCTAAAGTGAAACGGAAACCTTGTTCCAGAATTAAAGCACATGATAAAAAATTTCAGGATGTGTAGTCGTTTTTAGGTCGAGCCTAGAGTAGCGCACATTCGCTGCTCTGCGAGACTTTATGTAGGTGGTTTTAAAAGCTGACCACACGCTCGTGCACAATGGCCTTTTCCGTGCGGTTACCCGCACGGCGTCGCCATCTGTTTCCAATTATCGTGCCCAGACGCGGGCGCGATAATTGAAACACATGGCGCCCGTGCGGGTAACCGCAAGCAACAGGCCATGGTGCACGAGCATGTGGTCAGCTCAGCACGCTGCTGCGCTCGCTCGCCCCCGCTCCTCTCTGACGCTGCCGTCTCTGCTGTCCAGCGCTTCACTTGTGCTGACGCTGCCTCGTCCTGAGAAGAGAGGGCTGTTCGAGGCACACTCGGCTGTCTGCTCCGAGCTGACTTTTGTGTTTCCTACCATCGGAATATGTAAGTTTTAAAACAAAATCAGTTAAACACACGCTTCCATGTATACATGAAAAGAAGCCCCGCTTCACCCCTTCCCCGTGCATGCGCCCGTTTCAGTTGAACCCGTCGTCACTAGCTTGTTTAACACGTTTGTGAAAGCCGTATTTTATAAGCATTACCCCGCAGGCACAAGTGGCTACGCTCCATTTGCCCACTAGATGCCGCTCTGGAGCTGAAGATGGACCTCATCCAGCTGATATCGCTCTCTGCTCCTGTATTGTTCCTATAATCCAATGCAGTGAGACGGGGGCTGGCTCTGGCTCCGCTTGTGAAGGTTTGATGATCTATTGATAACGTAATGCCACTGCAACCGCCGCAGGCCAAGTGCATCCCCTGGCAGGAAGCAGGACCAGCTCCGCTGTGTTCGCCCGCTCCTAGGATATTCTGTTCTTCTGGTCTGCGTTAAAGAAAGGTCCATGGGAACCTCTTCCCAGTTGAGCTGGGTTCTGTTCGGGGCGCGCGTCCTTCTTATAGATTTATGCAGAGCAGCTGTAGAGAGACTTCTCGTGCGTTCAGAAATAATGCATTGTAATGCAGTATGGATCGAAGCGACTTCATTAGTGCTGGTTTGAAGTATAAAACAGCCGCTCCTGCATCTCTCGCAGAATTATTGATATATTTAGTTTCTATAGTATTGTCATCAATACAGGCATTATAAAATATTATGGTGTCCGCCTCTTACCGGTGACTTACAACCACACGGCAAAGTGTTTTTATGCATCACAGCATTTTTTGAAATAGTGACCAACACCTACCCGATATTTAACAAGCATTGGCATAGCCAATAGGTCTCGCCTTTGGGACCTTATAAGTGTTTAGTTATCCAGCAAAATATCCTTGGTGCAACAACATCAACTGTTGCATGGCTAAACACTTATAAGGTCCCAAAGGCGAGACCTATTGGCTATGCCAATGCTTGTTTTATCCTGGGGCGCCTGACGATATATGATTTTATGCATAAATGCCAGGGCATTGAACTCAATTATTGACCAATGGGTACTCAGAGGGAAATGGCATTAACAACGTGGTCGAAACCACACGTGCCGTAAGAGCGCAAGCTTTACCATGCTTGCCTTTACCACGTTTATGCCTTTAGAACGCATATTCCTTTACCACGCATGCCTTTACAACAATTTCCATTGTAACAGCAGTAAAGAAGGCATATGCATGGTAAAAGGAGTCAGTGCTCTAGACTTGCAGAAAATGGGCGGGGGGGAGGGGTGAGAGGTGTTGGAGACTTCCTGCCCGGACTTCCTGCTTCCTTCCTTCCTGCCTGCAGCTTGGTGGGGCAGGGTTGGGGTAGTTTTAGGACTGGGGGCAGGGTTTTAGGGCTCGGGGGGGGTTTGGGGTAGTTTTTAGGGTTGGAGGCCAGTTTTAGGGCTCAGGGCGGGGGGCTGAGGTGTTTTTAGGGCTGGGATCGGGGTAGGTTTTAGGGCTCAGGGCGGGGCTAGGGTGTAACCTTTACCACACATTTACCTTAACCAATCATGCCTTTACAACGACATTTGTTGTAAAGGCATGCTTGGTAAAGGCATGCGTGGTAAAGACACGGTCCTGGTAAAGACCACGTTGTTAAGGCATGCAAAGTAATTGCATGAGTGGTTCCGTCATACAACTGTACTCAGCACATTCTTCCAATAAATATAGCAAAAGGATCCCTATTAACTGTGTTGGTGACCCCTACCCAGTTTGTAGGATTTTCTCAAATCTATATTTTATTTTAATACGTGTTGACAAGCAGAGAATTACTGCAATCGAATCATAAGCCAATTATAGGTCTGGAAAATGTAGCTGTTTTATCCCAAATAGAATGAAGACATTCGTCTCCACTGAAGATGGGAGATAGATGCTGCTTCTACAGCATTTACTTGTTTGTTCATTGACTTCTCTGAGTCTAGAGTAGCAGAGAGTGCTTTCATTTTGTCAAAAGGGGAGCGGATGATGTGTAGTTGGTCCCCACAGCCTAGAAATCTGAACATCACTTTGATGCTGTTGGCTTAGTTATGAAACTTGTCTGCCAAGGCCTGGAGTAGGCAACATATCGACTGTACCTGGCTATTTGACGAAAGCAGTGACAAACAGGGACTACATCTTTAACCATGGTGGAGGTGGAAGATAAGTCCTCCATGTTCACCCTAGATTGGCTATTTCCTAGTAAGGAAGTAAACCCTTTGTATGCGAGTTCTGACTCTGTCACCAGTCCAGTTCTATGAAAACACAAAAATAAGTACGCCAGCGCAAGGAACGAAAAGAGAAAGACAGAAGATATGTTGCTTTGTAATATTACAGAAACAATCTGGAATCCAGAGTTTGGACGTCAGGACTTCTGCCACAGTTACGTGAAATACAGAGGCACCCAGAGGTATTTTTTGTAAATCTGGATCCCTCCTTGTCCAGTAGTTTTTATCTAAGAACTGCCTCATTTCTTTAAATCTTCGAGGAGGTTGAGTCCGCCCTGGTGGTAGAAGACAAGGTCACACAGTTTGAAAAGATTTCAAACCCTATCAAAACATAAGTGAAGGGGTGGTTGGAGAATGACACAAGACATCCTCGACAAGGAAAGAAAAGTGAGAATATATGGAATATCAGTCTCTTGTAAGAGAGGTGAAGGAGTAACCGAGAGTGGGAGAATATGATGCTCCTTCTGATACTTGATTAAACCACTGGTGAAGCATCATTCCTCCTACCCAGGGCGTGTGGAGGAGAGGCATGGATAGATGCGCCCTGGCAGGAGAGACAGTGTGCAAAGCTAGAGGTTGTCCCGCTAATCACCAGTAGATCTGGGCAAATGGACATGGCCTAGCAATGTCTAATGCACTGACGGCAGCTAACTTGGTGGCACATATCATGTGATCCTTTATTGCTTTCTATTTTGAAATGTAACGTGAGATGGTTTACTAAACGCCATGAACGCGTATCATACTTATTTTTGAACACTTTATGTATATACGTCTGCTCATATTGGAAATCCAAATAAAAAAGCTTTAAAGAAGAAAAAAAAAAGAATATAATGTTCCTGCCTCAGCCCTCCACAGTATACCGAACTGGGTGGAAGGAGATAGCTTTCGCTCACTAGCAAAAATAAATAATGGGGATTTTGCAGAGCTCACGGATGATGCTGGGCTGGAGTTGGAAGAAACCGGATGCAGCAAAAGGTCCAGTGCGAAGGGCCCTGATTGCAGTGCTGGAGCTGGAAGGTATCATATGTCAGTGACAGGCCAAGTCAGAGCTGGCCGCTGCGAGGCAGATGTAATTCTACAATCACTAAATAGAATAGTCCAGTTCATTCAGCCTCATCTTGGTGTATAATTTATAACCAGAAGCAAATACGCATTGAAAAATTCATGTACATTTCGTGGAGATTGGGAATACCTGAAATGCACTGCAGTCATGGCAGTGCCAAACAGATGTTTCAGTAGATTGGAAATAACAAATGTTCATAAGTAAATTATTTCTAATGTACAGTACTATACACATGGATGTCATTTAGGGGCCGTAAGGGGTCTGTGACTGCTGGCTTGCCCCTTGCTAGCCCTGACATTGCTATTGCGACCCCTGGCCTCGGAGATTGCAAAAGCAGAGCCATGAATCTAAAACAAGCAAACACGCCCTGGCAAGCCCTGTTCACTTTCTGAAGTCTGGAGGAAAATACATTGCTTCGCGACATCCTACAAACACCTTTTAAAACAAAGCAGGATGCTGCTCTTTGCAGAGCCTACTGAAAAAGGGGACTCTAGGTGGGTGCACCCTTTCTCCTGTGGTTGACATTTTAGGGGAGGGAATGGGCACAATAGCTCGCCTACACAGATCACGTGTCCTAGAAGTACAATTTGTTTTACTTTCGCTGCTGACTTTTGTCATCACCCTGGAAGTCCTCAGACCCCAGGCCTACAGAACAGCAAGCAATTCAAAAGGCCAACTGAATGTACATTTGTGGATTGCCTGGCTCAGATCGGAATTGACCTGGCAATGAGTGCCTCTATAAACAAAGATTTCAAATTGCTCACTTTAAATTACCTTATTGAGACAATGGAGCAACATTTTCTCAGTCAGTGCATTAAAATGAATACAAGAAAATTAAAAATAATGTCAGAATGCAAGGATTTGATCATGCAGATCACTGGAAAGAGAAAGAGAGGCTCTCAGATATGCTTCTCATAGCGACGTCGTGTAAGGGTTCCTGTGCCGGATATGATCATTCATTTCTCAAATGTCAAGCTATATGCAGGACACACTTCAGACATGGTGTGTGCACACACATAGCTGCACGTGGGCCTCTTACTATATGCGACACAGTCAACCAGCCCCGATTGTTTACCCACCCGCACTTCGCGTTTGGGACTTGTAGTTTTGTCTTTATCATAAAACACATGAAAGTAAAAATCACAACATGCAAGCTGCTGGTCGTTAAAAAGCAAAGTCTGCTTGATGGTGTGAGACGTTACATGATGCCTGTTGGCAACGTTGCAGACCTCCCCTTGATGGGGCAGGGTAAATAAAATAATTTTGTACCCCCTTGGAAATGAATGAACTCTTAATAAATTAATAATACTAACTGTTTGAAGAAGAATTTTACCCATGCAATTGAGAATTTAGATAAAATTACATACTAACTTAAAATGAGTCTGTGGCTCTTTAGTTCATTTATGAGTTATAAATGTTAAAAGGTTTTAATTGTGATTGAGCTGGTCTTAATCACCATTAACTTATTCTACTTGTTGGTCCATCGACCAAAGAGCGGAGTACCTTGATGTTTAGAACTGACAGGATCAAAGGTTGATGTATATAATGTCTGAGGTATTATTCTGTCAAATTTAACAAGGTATCCCGTTCGTCCAGCAGCACATTTCTCCTTGGTGTGAAATCCAGTGAATGAATGAATGTATGATATGCGGTGTCATGGGACCCACCGACATAAGGTTTAATAGACAATAGGTTGCATAAATGTTTTACCTGGATTCGTGTCCTAAGGAGAAATTTATATTAGCCGCGCTGGATCAGATTTCTTGGTAGCAGAGTTATGGTTACTATAGATTAGTTTGGTGATTATTGATTATTGATTTATTGATTTTTCATGTCTAACACTTTGTGTTGAATTGTATTATGTTATGTGTAAGTCGAAACTTTGAAGCTTCCGGGAAGTAGGAAGTGGACACGTGCGGCAAGAGAAGTCACACGGAATTGTGCATTGTCTGATTTTCAAATTGGTGATAACAGGATTGTGTTATGTTAGGGACATTTCTTGTATGAAAAAGCGTATGAGTGAAATAGCAACAGGTTTTCTTGTGAAACTCTGGCCTTAATTCTCAGGAGCAGTGTAGTCTCCACATGTGTTTTATCCCCAGAGAAACGGGTTAACCCCTTGCTTGAGAGAAGGGTATGGTAGAGAGAAGTGCTACACTTATCGAGCAAAACAGTATTCTTGCAAGATAGAGCAAACTATTTCTTTTGTTTAGTGAAACAGACAATGGTAATGTGTTTTACGTCGTAACTAATGAATTTCGTTGAAAAGAGAAGGTAAGAAAAACTGCCGATAATTTTTGTAAAGGAGGGGTTAGTAAAGACAGGAGTAGAACTGACGTCAACAGAGACCGCGCTGGTATTGGCCAGTTGTGGGGGAGTGAAAAGCTTCTTGATTGGTGCATTAGTGTGAAGATGCGCTGGGATTGGTTAGTGTGAAAGTGACGTAAAGCTGTCGGATTGGTGCGTTGGTGTGAGACGCGCTGGGATAGGTCCGAATAGCTGAGTAGTAGAAAGGGCAGAGTGGTGAAGAATTTTCGTGTGTTTGTTTTGAGAAAAAGAACAGAGTAACATGGCTTATTATGAGTATGGTAGAGAGAAACCGTCATGGTTTGCGAAGATTAAAAACTTTTTCAAGAAAGACAAGAAGGTTGTGACTAGGGAAGGAGAAGTACTTCCTCCGCCGAAAACGCTAGCCTCTCATATGATGTTGAAATATGGCTATCATACTTGTATTTGGTTGGAAAATTGGGCAAAATATACCCAAAGCGATGGATTATTGGCATTTCCAGAAAATGGTTCGTTTAGCACAGCTGTACTTCGAAATTTAAGAGAAAAGATGATGAAACTTGAACCCAAGACCTAGACCAACACAGTTCGAAGCGTTAGGTGAATGGGAAGATGAGATGTATGAAAGAGAAAGACACAGAGGTGCAAAGAATTATAGTTTAGTCCATGGAAGAGTATGGGGAGTGAATCATGAAGACAGGATGAGACGATGGAGGTATGCTAATATGACGGATGGTTTGTTTCCTGTCAGAACAGTTGAAGAAGTTACAGGGAGAAAGTGTACGGAGAAAAAGAAGCATGCAGTAACAGAGAGATATGGGTATGGAGCTAGCGACACAGAGGATGAGTTGCTGGAGGACATTTTAAAGAGAAAACCCCCTCCATATCAACAGAATTCTGCGGAGGTGACTCAAAATGCACCACCAATGGAAACTGTAAGAAATCAAAGCCCTGAACGAAATTATGAAATAAATAGGTCCTATGAAAAATTAGAAACTCCACAGAATGTGAAGCCCGATAATGGTAATTCAGTTGAGTTAGCCAGAACCACAAGAGAATTGACTGAAAAGATAAGAGAACTAACAAAGAACATGGAAGCTGTGACTGTGCCAGTGACGATAGGGCCAGTAATTCCGGTATTTGAAAATCAAAGAATAGATGAGCATTCCCTGACAATTCCATTGAACTCGAGTATGCAAAGAGTGAGAGAAGGGATAATTCCAGAAATTAGAGAGACAAGAGATTCAGTTGGTTCATGTAGGTCGAGTCCACCTACAAATTTGACGATTAATGAGAGTCAGATAAATAGGATTCCTATGGGAACCGAGTCAGCAACTGAGACCCCAGAGAGAAGTGCAAATTGGGCAGAGATAAATAATACCCCTGTGGGTCCGACTCCAGAAGAATTAAATGAGTGGATGAGGAATTTACAGAAGAAAGATGCTGAACCACAACCTTTGGATGTAATCAGATTAAAAATAGATATGGAAGAGTTAATTTTAGGGACTATTGGTACAGATCGATTAAAGTCCTACCAAGATGATGAGCTCATGTTCTTGTGTAAAAGTGTTACTTGGAGAGCTAGGAACTTGCATGACAAATTGGAAGAAACAGCGAATGAACTAGGAGTAGAGTTTGGAAAAATCAGAGGATTACAGAAACCGTACAGGGTAGACTTTAGTGAAAAGGATATAGAAAATCTAAACACTTCAGGACGATTAACACAGATAAAGGAACTGATTGTGTTATTGAGAAAATGGGGAGATGTGGACAGATGGAGAAGCAGGTGGATAAGAAGAAAGGAGGGAACGACCGATAAAGCTTCATTGGCTTTTCCGGTAAAGGAGAAAGAACCAATAGTAATGGAATATCCAATGAGGGAAACTCCAGGAGGAAGCTATGTACATGTCCCATGGTCCAGACAAGATATATTGTCATTTACAAATGACATTCCAAGATTGAGAGAGAAACCCGTAGAATGGTATAGACAGGTAGAAAGATTTGTAAAGGTTTCAAAGGTGTTGTGGGAAGATTTGGATGGATTGTTTGAAATTGTAGTACCAGCAGATTTATGGACAGAATGTAAGATTTCAATTGACTGGCCGAAGGAAGAATATCCTAGAGATGCAAAAACTGGAGCCCCAGGTCCAGAAGTAATGAGAAAGTATGAACAAGCCATCACGTTTTTGAAAAATAAAATCCCACCAAAAGAGACAGATTGGGTAAAGATTGATAGAACAACTCAGGAGAGTAAGGAATCTGTACATGCCTACTATGAGAGACTGCTTTTGGTCTTTAAACAGTATAGTGGTTATTAGAATTTGAGTGAAAAGGACATGAGTCATTTTGTGTATAGATTTGTATATGGCTTAAAGCACAAGTTACTAACTTGTGTAACGATATATCTGTAAGAGACAGTAGTTAGTGACAGATTCCTTACCTTAGAATATCCCCAGGCGTCAGGCTGGATCCGGAAAGTTTTGCGTAGCAGTACCCTTGCTCGTCGGTAGGTGGCGTCGTGCGGCTCCGCGTCCGTCGGCGGCGTCGCCGGGATGACGTCGCGGGCAGTACTTAGACGCCGCCCCTGCGCGCTGACGTCAGTTCTGTACACGACTTTCCGCGCCAGGAACGCAGAGCCATGCAAGAAGCTGACATAGGTGTCTGAAAAATACTAGGGCCCTAAAAGGGATGTCCTTAACCCTAGAAATCAGTTTGCAGAACGGGGAGGATGAGTGGGCGGTAGGAATCTGTCACTAACTACTGTCTCTTACAGATATATCGTTACACAAGTTAGTAACTTGTGCATCTGAAAGAGACACGTTAGTGACAGATTCCTTACCTTAGAATAGATACCCCAGCAATACCAACCCCGGTGGTGGGTCTGCGAACATATTCAGACAAGGAAGTCCCGGAGGACAGAACGGCCAAAGAAGCCGTCCCTCCGGACCTGGCTGTCAAGGCAGTAATGTTTGGTAAACGTGTGCAGCGAGGCCCACGTAGCTGCCTGACAAATATCCTGCAACGGAACACCGCGGCCTAAAGCTGTGGTAGCAGCCGTAGCCCTGGTGGAATGGGCACGCAGCCCAACAGGAGGCTCCTTCTTAGCCAAAGAATAACAGGCCTTGATACACAAGATGACTCAGCGGGAGATGGTCCTCTTGTGTACCGCCCGACCTTTTTTGGCGCCCACGTAGCCAACAAAGAGCTGGTCAACCAGCCGGAACTGTTGTGTGCGGTTGATGTAAAAGGCAAGCGCATGTTTTGGGTCCAGACGGTGGAGCCTCTCTTCCTCTCTGGAAGGATGCGGAGGCGGAAAGAAGGTGGGCAAAGTGATGGTCTGCCCAATGTGGAAGGCAGTAACCACCTTTGGCAAGAAGGACGGACGCGTCCGAAGAACAACCTTGTCTGGATGAACAGACAGAAAGGGAGGTTTGCATGAAAGAGCCTGGAGCTCACTCACCCGCCGAGCGGAGGTGATGGCTACCAGAAAGGCTGTCTTCAGAGTAAGAAGACGAAGAGGACAGTTATGCAGAGGCTCAAAAGGAGCGCACATTAAAAAAGTAAGAACCAAGTTTAAGTCCCACTGAGGCATTATAAACGGAACAGGAGGAAAGAGGTGTGTAATGCCTTTAAGAAACCTGTTAACAACAGGGGACTCGGCCTTCCTCAGGAAGCCTGAGGAAGGCCGAGATTGCACAAAGATAGCCCTTGATGGTACCCAGGGCAGAACCCTGTTGGGCCAGAGAAAGAAGGAACAGAAGAACCTCAGAAAGAGGGGCAGAGAGGGGATTCACAGCCTTTGCTGTGCACCTGCCACAAACTTGTTCCACCTGCAGGCGTATACCACCTTAGTGGAGGGACGCCTGGCTGCCAGAATCACATCACAAACTTCGGGAGGCAAGTCGAAAGGAATCAACTGCCGCCGCTCAATCTCCACGCAAGCAGGTGTAGACTGGACAGGTTCGGGTGGAGGACCGTCCCCTGCTGCTGCGACAGAAGATCCTCCCGAAGAGGCAGACGGATCGGGGGATCGACGCTCATACTGAGTAGCTCAGGATACCAAACTCTTCGAGCCAAGTCCGGAGCCACAAGGATGACTTGGGCCCGGTCACGCCGAATCTTCTTCAACACTCTGGGCAGAAGTGGTATAGGCGGAAAGGCGTACCATAGACCGCAACTCCACTCGCGACGAAAAGCGTCACCGAGCGAGTGCCGCCTTGGAAATTCCAACGCGCAGAACTGCTGACATTGCGCGTTCTCTTCGGTGGCGAACAGATCTAACCAAGGCTCTCCCCACTGCTGAAAGAGACCTTGCGCCACCTCCGAGTGAAGACGCCATTCGTGATCCATCATGCACCTGCGGCTGAGTTCGTCCGCCCTGGCGTTCAGGGAACCTGCCAGGTGTTGAACCATCAGGAAAATGCCCTGATGTTCCAGCCATGTCCAGAGGCGCAGAGCCTCCTGACATAGGGTCCACGACCCCACCCCGCCCTGTTTGTTGCAGTACCACATGGCGGTAGTGTTGTCTGTGAACACCTGCACTACCTTCCCTTTGACAGAGGGAAGGAATGCCTTGAGTGCAAGTCGGATCGCCCGGAGCTCCAGAAGGTTGATATGGAGCCGGGACTCCGCCGGAGACCAGAGGCCTCTGATCTCCGCCTCTCCCATGTGACCGCCCCATCCCAGAAGGGACGCGTCCGTCACGACTGTGTGCTCTGGCTGGGGAAGGGAGAGGGATCTCCCCCTGACCCATTGCCTGTTCGAGAGCCACCACTGCAACTGTTTTGCAGTCCCCTCCGAGATCTGGAAGTGATCGGACAGGTTGCCCTGGTGCTGCGCCCACTGGAACTTCCGGTCCCACTGCAGAGCTCGCATATGCCATCTGGCATGATCGACCAGCAGGATGCAGGAGGCCATGAGGCCCAGCAGCCTCAGGGTCATCCGTACCGAAACCCAGGATAGAGGCTGAAAGATCGGAATCATAGCCTGAATATCCCGGACTCGCCGTTCGGGAGGATAGGCCCGAAACTGCGTCGTGTCCAGAACTGCTCCGATGAAAAGGAGCTGTGGAGAAGGAATCAGGTGCGACTTCGGCACATTGATGGAGAACCCCAGCGAGTGCAGGAGTTCGGCCGTAGTCTGGAGGTGGGAGACGACTGTCTGGGACGAGCCCGCCTTCAGCAGCCAGTCATCGAGGTAGGGGAAGACTGGAACCCCTGCCCGGCGCAGATGAGCTGCGACCACCGCCATCACTTTCGTGAACACCTGAGGGGCACTTGTGAGGCCAAAGGGGAGCACGGTGAATTGAAAATGCTCGAGGCCCACCATGAACCGCAGGTAACGCCGGTGGGCCGGCAGGATGGGGATGTGGAAATAAGCGTCCTGCAAGTCCAACACTACCATCCAGTCTCCAGGGTCGAGGGCAGTCAAGACCTGAGCTAAGGTGAGCATCTTGAACTTCTCCTTCCGGAGGAAGCGATTGACGTTCCGGAGGTCCAAGATAGGACGCATGTCCTCCTTGTCCTTTTGGGCACCAGAAAGTAGTGGGAGTAGCAACCACGACCTACTTCTGGGGTCGGAACGCGCTCGATGGCCCTCTTGGCCAAGAGGGCCGCAACTTCCTTCTGAAGAAGCACCAAGTGATCCCCTGACATGCGGTGGAATTGAGGTGGCATGGCTGCGGGGATGGTCTCGAAGGGGAGGGAGTAGCCCCTTCGGACAATGTCCAAGACCCACTTGTCCGAGGTGATGGCACGCCAGTGGTGAAGGTGATGGCGGACCCTGCCCTCTACTGGCGTGCTGTGCACCTGAAAGTAAGGACTAGGAGGGCTTGGAGGCCGCGGACGGGGCGGGGTTGGTGGCCTGACCCGCACGATGGTTGCCTGACCCGCCACGGCGGGAGCCACGTCCACGCGAAGACGCTTGCTGCGCGGGCCGGTGGCTGGGCAGCGGACATGACTGGGCGCCCCTTCCGTGGCCACGAAAGGGGCGAAAAGCAGACTGTTGCGGAGGGCGCACAGCAGAAAGGCCCAGGGACTTGGCTGTTGCCCGTGAGTCCTTAAAACGCTCCAGCGCATGGTCTGCCTTGTTGCCGAAAAGGCCGACACCATCAAAGGGCATGTCCATAATAGTGTTTTGGACATCACCCGAGAAACCAGTGGTTCTCAGCCAGGCGTGACGGCGCAGCGCCACTGTCGTCGCAAGCGATCTGCCTAGCGAGTCGGCGGTATCAAGGCCACATCTAATGGTGTATTTAGCCGCATCTCTTCCGTCCGCAATGGCGCGGGAAAGCAGTGTCTGGACCTCCTCAGAACACTGGGGCAGAACTGGAATATCGGCCCAAAAGGCAAGCGGTGTTGACAGACCGCAAGCCAGCACTGGAGGAAGAAAAGTCCTTCTTCCCAAATTGATCCAGGCGTTTGGATTCCCTATCCGGAGGAGCGGTAGGGAGGGCGGTTTGGGAAGCAGAGGCTTGGACAACCAAGCTCTCAGGAGTGGGGTGTTGGGAGAGGAACAGGGGGTCGCCCGGAGCGGGGCGATGGCGTCGGGCCACGTTCCTATCCACAGGAGCCCCTGTGGCGGGCTTGGACCAGGTGCCCAAAAGAACGTCGGAAAGCGCGTCATTAAACGGCAGCAGTGGCTCCGAGGAGGTAGCCGCCGGCTGAAGCACTTCCGTCAGGAGGTTAGTCCTGACAGCCACTGTAGGCAATTGGAGGTGTAAGGCCCCAGCTGCTCTACGCAACACCGTTGCAAAATTTGCTCCCTCCTCCGTTGCCACGGAAGGAGGAGACAGCATGCCAGAGTCAGGGGAGGTGTCCAGACCACTGGCATCCCCAAGCTCCTCAGCCCAGTCCTGATCGAACTCACACTGCTGTGTGAGAGGGTCATCCGCCCCCTCCCAGTTCTCTTCGTCCTCCTCTGGTTCAAAATAAGGAGGAGGAGGGACATGCGGGACCCAAGGTCCCATCGGTGTCGGAGCCGGCGTCGAGCGACGCCGGTCCGGCGCCATGTCCGGATCCGGAGAGAACCTGGGGACGACGCTGCCCGGGGCCCCGGGCGGCGTCGGAAACGGCACCGGAGACATCGGCGCCGGTGGAGGTGTTATTAGGTCAACCGGCGTCGATCGGGGTTGAGGCAGCGCCGGAGCCGGGGTCGGGGCCGGAGCCGGGACCGCGGCTGGTGTGACAGGCGGCGCTGGGACCGGAGTCGCCGGCGGTGCCGGGGAAACCCCATCAGGGCCCGCGGGCCCGAAGGCGCACCGGGGGGACCTTGAGGCCCGAAGAGGCGGGCCATGGCTGACAGGAACTCCTGTATCTCGGCCGGAGTTGCCCCCGAACCCGGGAAGTGCGGGTAATGCGGGGGCGGCTCCACAGGCACTCCCGGAGCCGCGGGGCGGGGACGGTGCCGACAGGACCCTCAGCCGAGTCGCGAGACCGGCGAGGCGAAGTCGTCGAGCGATGACGCTTCTTAGACTTCTTATGCTTCGACTTACCAGAGGAGTGCGAAGATTTGGACCCCGACGACCAATGAGGACTCCGCGACCGGCCCCTCGACCTCTCACGTGACCGGGGCTTGGTGCGGCGTGGAGCCGACTGCCGGACCTCGAGGAGCTTTCGAGACCGCTCTCGCAAAGCCTTCGGATGCAAGGCCCGACAGTCGGGGCACGACTTGGGGTCGTGGTCGCGCCCGAGGCAGTAGAGACAATCCGTATGCGGGTCCGTGATCGACATCATACGACCACAGACGTCGCATGGCTTGAAGCCGGGCATCCCTACCGACACCTGTGGAGTCGAGCGACTCGAGAAAACAGTGAAAAATTCACCAAAAACTTAGTCAAAAAATGACTAGGGCACTGCTCTTCCCGGATCTGTGCTTACTGGCGCGGAAAAAGAAGAACTGACGTCAGCGCGCAGGGGCGGCGTCTAAGTACTGCCCGCGACGTCATCCCGGCGATCCCGACGACGGACGCGGAGTCGCACGACGGCGCCTACCGACGCGCAAGGGTACTGCTACGCAAAACTTTCCGGATCCAGCCTGACGCCTGGGGATATTCTAAGGTAAGGAATCTGTCACTAACGTGTCTCTTTCAGATACCTGAAATAAGTGAAATGATTAAGCAGCATATGTTGTGTTGGCAGAATAGCACTGTAGATGAAGTATTAAGGTATGCAAAATATTGTAGTGACGATATTGAGTGTAGACAGCGTAAACTAAAAGAAAAGGCGATGTGGGCACAAGTAAAGGTTGCAGAAAAACAAGAAGCTCAGATGAATAATCAGTCTAGTGATGCAGGACAAACTAAATTCAAACCGAATATAGGTAAAGCAAAAAGATCAAATGAGTACAGAAGAGGCCAAAAAGAAATGGCCCTGTCACAATTGCGGAAAATTAGGACATTGGAGAAATGAGTGTAAATTTGCTCCAAAAGCTAATACAGAAAATCAACCATTAAATCCACAGGTGCAGAGTGAGGTGATTTACCCGCAGCTGCAACAGCCGCAGGTAGTTACTCAACAGTGTCAGGTGCCGCAACCACCTCTTCCAAAGAGTGTAAACCCCCAGAGATACAGTACAGAGGCAGGATTCTACGGAGGAGAGCAGGTAACAAAATTGCAGCGCGCAGCTGCAGTGTCGCAGTATTGGTTACAGCAGGATGGAAATGAATCGGATGAAAGTTTATGACGGTGCCTAGGAAAGGAAGAAGAGTGCGTGCTTGGCGCAACTCTAGAGGTAGATCAGTCAGGTCCATTTGTGGATGGAAAAGTGAATGGTGTAAATGTTACATTCCTTGTGGACACTGGAGCTACCCGTTCTACTGTTAGATCAGTGGAAATTCCAAACCTTCCTTTCTCAGGAGAATATATCCAAGTTGTAGGTGTTTCAAACAGGCAGATTAAAACGCCTCTTACCAAACCAGTAGAGGTGAAAGTTGGACCATTTAAAGAGATGCCTGTAAATTTGTTAGGACGCGATCTACTTTGTAAAATGAATTGCACCATCTATTGTACCCCAGATGGTATTGCTTTCCAGACACCAGATGAGGATGTCCTGTATAAAATGACAATGGCAGAACTAGAACCAGGAGTGAATGACATGTTTCCTGTGTTTGATGCAGAGAAAATCCTGATTGAATTGAAAGGAATAGTCAGATCTGATGTATGGGATTTCACAGGCGAAGACATTGGACTAATGAGATGTGTTGACCCTGTAAAAATTACTGTAAGAGAAGGAACAAATTACCCAAATACTCCACAGTACAAATTAACGCCAGAAATTATTGAAGGAATAACACCTGTAGTTAATAAGATGATTGAACAAGGAATTTTGAGAGAAATAATGAGTAGCCCATGTAATTCTCCTATAATGGGATTGAAAAAGCCGAATGGAACATATAGGATAGTGCAAGACTTGAGAAAGGTAAATAAGATTGTTATTCCTTGTTGCCCAATTGTACCAAACCCCGCTGTAATACTGTATCAGATTCCACATGATGCAGAATGGTACTCAGTTATTGATTTGTGCCATGCATTCTTTTCTATTCCATTGCACCCTGACAGCCAGCCATTATTTGCGTTCCGGTTCGAAGAGCGTATTTTGGCATGGTGCCGAATTCCTCAAGGGTATATTGAAAGCCCCTCAATCTTTAATCAGATCCTAAAGAAATCATTGGAAGATTTAAAAATGCCTGAATAAATCTGTGATGGTCCAGTATATTGATGACCTATTGGTGGCATAAAGGACCAAATAAGCATGTGTTACGGACACAATTGCTTTATTAAATCATTTGGCAGAAGGAGGACACAGGTGTCTCCGTCAAAACTGCAATTTTGTCAACAGGAGGTACAGTATCTAGGTCATAAGATTGAGAAAGGGATGCGAAAGGTGACGACAGAAAGAATAAGGATTATCCAAGGAATGAGAGCCCCGATGGCACAGAGAGAGGTGAGAATGTTTCTTGGACTGGTTGGTTATTGTCGACAGTGGATAAGTGGATTTTCATTAATTGCAAAACCTTTACAGCGATTGACAAAGGGGGATGTCAAAGATCCGATTGAGTTGGATGAGGAGGAAATGAAGGCTTTTAAGGAACTGAAAACAAGTTTGTGTGAGGCACCAGCATTGGGGATGCCTGATTATGAAAAAGAATTTGAGCTGTATTGTAGTGAGAGAGATGGATGTGCACTTTCAGTGTTAGTGCAAAGGCATGGAAAAATGAAAAGACCAATCGCTTATTTTTCAGCTGTCTTAGACCCAGTAGCAAAAGCGTTGCCTGGATGTCTGAAAGCAGTAGCTGCTACTTGTGTGAGTCTGGAACAGAGCGAAGGCATTGTGATGGGGTATCCTCTGAGAGTATATGTCCCACACTCTGTTGAAATCCTTCTGACCCGAACCAAAACCCAATTCATGACACATAGTCGGCTGACTAGGTATGAAAAAGTGATTTTGGGTGCAGACAATGTAACCATTGTAAGATGCACGAGTGTGAATCCCTCAACTTCATTGCCAGATGAAGTAAACGTAGAAGTCAAAGATGATGTTGATCATAAGTGTTTGGATGTGCTTGAATTTTGCACAAAGCCTCGCCCAGATATTAAAGATGAACCTTTAAAAGAATCAGATTATGTGATGTTTGTGGACGGGTCATGCCTGAGAACAAGTGAAGGAGTTTTAAGTGCTGCGTATGCTGTGTGTACGGTGGCAACCATAATGGAAGCATCCTGTTTGAGAGGAATACGTTCAGCCCAAGTGGCTGAGCTGGTTGCTTTGATTCGAGCATGCAAACTGGGGAAGAATTTTCGAATTACGGTGATCACGGATAGCCAGTATGGCTTCGGAGTGGTTCACGATTTCGGACAGATCTGGTCCCAGAGGAGTTTCCTGACTTCTGCAGGAACTCCTATTAGGAATGGTGAGTTTGTGAAGAAATTGCTTGAGGCGATACAGCTACCTAAACAGATTGCAGTGGTAAAATGCGCTGCACACAAAAATGGAACTGATTATATTACAGTGGGAAACAAATTCGCAGATGAAATAGCTCAATATTGTGCCAGAAATGTGGTCTCACTGAATAGGAGAAGAGAAAAAGAGAATGTTTCATGTCCCTTGCTGTTTACTAACACAGTTGAAACCTGGCATGAGGTAAGGCAATTGCAGGAAGAGGCAGATGAAGAGGAGAAAGATGGTTGGATAAAAGCAGGCTGCAGACAAAGAGAGGAAGATGAAGTTTGGGTTTATAGAGATGAAAAACCAGTTATGCCTGATAGCATGATCTCTAATATGGCACGGATGTACCATGGACAGGCACATATTGGTAGGGATGCCATGATCAGACTTTTCAGACAGACCTGGTACAACCCGAAATTTAGGGCTATAGCTGAAAGCCTTTGTCAAAGATGTCTTACATGCCAACAAATAAATCCTGGAAGGAAAACTGTAGTGAGTTTGGGAACAATAGGACGTGAAGGAGGTCCTTTTACCAGAATGCAACTAGATTTTATTGTAATGCCCCCAAGCAATAGATTAAGATATGTCCTTGTGGTCATTTGTTTGTTTTCTCGTTGGGTGGAAGCCTATCCGACAAGAAGGAATGATGGAGTTACTGTGGCTAAGCTCCTACTGAGAGAATTCATTCCTAGATATGGCTTTCCATTAACGATCGAAACAGATAGAGGAACACATTTCCAGAATGAAATAATCCAATTGATATGTGAAGCACTTGACATTCAACAAAAATTGCACTGTGCCTACAGACCAGAGGCTTCTGGAGTGGTAGAGCAAGTAAATGGAACAATAAAGAATAGGTTAGGGAAAATGTGTCAAGCCACAGGACTCAAATGGCCCGATGCCCTGCCATTGGTGCTGATGAGCATCAGAAGCATACCTGACAGAAAAACAGGTCTGAGTCCTCATGAAATAATCATGGGACGAGCAATGAGACAAGCACATGTACCTGTCAACAAACTGCTGACTATAACTGATGATCTCGTATTGGACTATTGCAAAGGATTGGCTGATGTGGTGCATTCTGTGTTTCATCAGGTTGGACCGGATGCGACCACTCTTGAAAGAAAACCAGCTCATGATTTGAGTCCAGGAGACTGGGTCCGCATTAAAGTCCACAGAAGAAGAAACTGCTTGGTTCCTCGCTGGGATAAGCCAAGTCAAGTGATCCTGGTGACAACAACTGCTGTAAAGTGTGCAGGTGTGAAAAATTGGGTTCATGCCAGTCATACCATCAGAGTTCCAGATCCTGAAGCTCGACCTGTAAGTCAACATCTGGAAATATCAGATACCAGCTCAGCATCTGAAGCAGAAGCTGAAACAAACTGAGTTCCAGTTCTTGAAGCTCGACCTGTAAGTCGACATCTGGAAGAATCAGGTACCAGTTTGACAACTGAAGAAGAAACTGAAACGATCAGAGTTCCAGATCTTGAAGCTCGACCTGTAAGTCGACATCTGGAAATATCGGATACCAGTTCGGCATCTGAAACAGACCAACCTGAATCTGGTGAAAGGCAAAAGAAAAAATCAGGAAACAGAAGAACTGATATTATAACAGGAGAAACCGAACCAAGAGACAGCGACAGTGAACAGCCAAGTACAAGTTATGGGACAATTCCTCCAGAGATAGTTGAGGTAACTGAAGAAAACTTAGATTCAGATAGAGAGATAGGGGAAAGTGCGGAAGAAAACCGAGGAGTAGTAGGGTCAGAACTACAAACAGAAGATACACAGGGAAATTTAGATTCAGACAGAAAGATTGGGAAAAATGCGGAAGACAAACGAGGAGGGTTAGAATCAAGTTTCCAAACAGAAGAGTCACAAGAAGATTCGGATTCAGACAAAGAAATTGAGATCATAAAGTTCAAAGTTAGAGGAAGTGAAGTGAGGTCTGACACAGAATCAGAAGAAAGTGAAGAAGAAAGAAAGCAAAGAATAGGACCAAGAAAGAGAACTTGGAGAACAGAACGAGAAGAAAAAGAAAACGAACTGAAAAGGCCAAGAAAAGGAGACAATTGGCCCAACGAAATTAAAAGACTGAGATATAAGATAATAAATTTGAACAAAGATAATGCGGAACAAGTAAATGAAATAAGTCAGAAAGGACAAGGAAAACAAAGTGAAAGACAGTTACAGAGACCAAAAAGAGTGAAGAGACCTAACTTGAAATATAAGTCACCTGAATGGCTATAGATAGCATTGACTGACATTAAAGAAGTGGATAGCAGTCACGAAATCCCAGACGAAGACTGTGAACAACTGGGTGAGAGTGAATTGCACCAAACCTGAAAGACAAAGAAAGAAAACCGGACTGGACACCAAAGCTGAAAAAGACGAGAAAAAGTTCTGAAAAGAGCTGAAGAGAGCACCAAAAGAGACTAATTAAAGGGTAGAGTGGCTGGAAAGTCATTCTGAGGTGTGGAAACACATTTTCTCTACAAACATTTATATAGCTAAATAGTATTACAACATGGTAGACACTGAGAATAGAAGATCTAGATGTGAGTTTTTACGTAAATGGTGTAGAATGTGTTTTTATTGTACAGGATTGCTAATGCTTATCTGGTTTATTTTAGCAATAATAATTCCGCTTAGGTTAGTTGTAGAAAATACATCTGTAATAGTGAATGACACAAATAATGACAAGGAAGCTAACATAACACTGCAGCATTAGTAGATAGTACTGATTAACATAGGGATAAGTCCATAACTGATTTCTACAAGAATGTCTTCACAAAACTGTTATACGAATATGTGGAGACAAAGGATGTGAGAGATTTCTATGTCTGTATGCAGTTACCTGCGTCTGTCACAGAAGGTGTGACATATCATCACCTTCCTTTGACGTATGGGATAACTTGTAGTGTTTTAGCTAGCTTATTTTATAAAACAGGTAGATTAGAATATTATTACACTGGTATAGACACTGTTTTTGCTAAAGTTCCCGTAATCCCTGAATTAAATAAGGTAAAAGTTGCAAAAGTTTTTGGAGAGTTTTTCTTAGAAAATAAAGAATTAACGTTAGAGTATATATTTAGACACAATCTTACTTGTGAGTTAAAGAAAGAAGAGAAGATTTTCTTGGACATGGTAAAAGACAGAAGAGTTAAGTTTCAAAGAAAGGTAGCAGAAGAAAAGACAAAAACCCCACCTAGGGCGTTTGAAGAGAGAAATTACGACAAAGGAGAAACAAATGCAGCTATGGTTCTGGATTGGCCCCAACAGGGAAAATTGTGTATTAGTAGAAGTAACACTATGTATGATAACTATTTTGTGGGTTCTAGTGAGTGCCGAGATACATACAAAATTCTAGGGGGATGGGGATTTAAAGGAGGAAAAGATCCAGTATTTCCAGGGATCTGTTATATTTGCGGAAATAGAGCTTATTATAGGTTGCCGGACCATTGGTATGGAACATGTTATCTAGGCCTGGTCTTTCCAAAGATTTTTCATGTAGAGAGAGGAACAAAAGGAATTCACGAGATAGGTAAAACATTAACACATAGGAGGAGCGAAAGCTTCTCAGAAATAATAGGTGATATTTTTGGAGCATTGATACCAGCAGTGGGTATATCTTTGAATGCATACAAGATTCGGAAATTGTCTACAGTAGTAGATCGTTTATCAACGAATACTGCTGGAGGGTTCTTGATGGTAAATACCGAAATGATTGCCATGAGAGCTATGGTAATGCAAAATCGACTTGCCCTTGACATTCTTTTGGCAAAAGAGGGTGGAGTCTGTGGAATGCTGAAAGTCCAACATTGTTGCACTTACATTCCAGACAAAAGTGAGAATATACAGAAGTATATAAAGAACATTACTGATTTGCACAAAGAAATTGCCCCACTGGAGGTTGAAGGTGTTTGGGAGAGACTTGGTAAGAGTTTTTCCTCAATGAAGAAATGGTTCACAGAAATAGGTAGTTCTCTTATTGGGAAGATACTAATACCAGTCACAGTGATAATAATGGTAATGTTATTAGTGAGATTAACATATGTGTGTATTAAAAGAAGAAAAAGACAAAATAGAGTAAAAAGAGAAAATGAGAAAAATAAAGAAAGAGAACGGGAGATGGGAGAGAGAATTAGAAGAGTTAAAAGAGAACATGTACAAACGGTCTAAAAGACAAGATGAGAAAAACACAGTTGTATGAACTAACAAAAAAGCAAGTGGACAAGAAACATTTATCTGATAAGTTGTAGGATAGGTTTTTGTGGTGATGTTAAAAATCACCAAAGGGGGAATTGATGGAGCAGGGTAAATAAAATAATTTTGTACCCCCTTGGAAATGAATGAACTCTTAATAAATTAATAATACTAACTGTTTGAAGAAGCATGTATTAACCAACAAATGCACCTTTTTTAGTAAACACTATATAATAGGTAAAATGCAGATTTGTGCAAAATCTAATCTATTTACAATTGTGAAGTTAATTAACCTTAGTATTGTGATTTGCGTACTAATTAGAGTGAAATTGCATGATTTATGCTACGTAGTAAATTTGTATTGTGGCAAAGAATGCAGATGGTAAGTAAAATGGCTTTAAATGTCGCTTCTGCTAGGTAACACCTAACACGGGTCTTTAGAATGGCGGGTGGTAAACAGAAAGGCTTATTTTCTTTGTTTTAATTGTGGATGTGTTTGTTCTTATGATAGTTCGTTCGGGCCTGTTAGGCCATGCTGCGAAAATGGCTGCTGAAACGGATGAGGTCACGTGAAAAGCCAAAGATGGCCTCTGCGTAGAAGAAATAAAGAAATCAAGTCACGTGGATGCGGCCTATGCCCCGAGTGAGAGATGTCAAGGTCGAACTGACCTACAATAAAGAAGGTGTCAAAAAAGATTCAGCATGAATTCGTGGGAATGGATGAGAAAGTACTGAGCGACAATGGACTATCTAAATTGTGACCATCAAGATCGCAACAAAATGAATGGACAAGTTGGACTGCTTTTAACCCCGGAGTCATGAGACTCATTGTATGTTTTACTGTCCCTAAACCAGTTTGAACAAGGAGGGCGATGAGGTGACCATCACCACCCCTCAAATGGACCAATTAGCGTGATTCTCGCCCCTAAGGATTGCAACTTTTTGTGTAGTAAGCTAGAAAATAGGGTATAAGAGGGTCTACTCTTATGTGGGGTGGGCTGCTGCTGTGGTCGCTGCTATCGATGCTACTGCTGCTGTTGGTGTTTTCCTGCCATACCGCCTCTTTATTTCTCATTTTTCCACCTCAATACTGCGAAAAGACTCTGTCATTTTTTGTTGTTGTTGACTTTTTGAACTTGACTGGGGAAGGAACGAGATCGTTGCGGGAATTCTGCCTGGGAGGTACGTCCGAGGAGGTTAGCGGGACAGTCAGTCAGTTTGGGAGTTCTATTCTGTGATCTGCGGTTTATCTTCTTTTTGGTGAACCATTCCTGTCCGCATTCTAAAACTATGGGTAATGCATAATTTTCTATTCTTCATTAAACTTTTCTTAAAAAATGTTATTGATATATTAAATGTGATTAAAAAACAAAGAATTTTACCCATGCAATTGAGAATTTAGATAAAATTATATACTAACTTAAAATGAGTCTGTGGTTCTTTAGTTCATTTATGAGTTATAAATGTTAAAAGGTTTTAATTGTGATTGAGCTGGTCTTAATCACCATCAACTTATTCTACTAGTTGGTCCATCGACCAAAGAGCGGAGTACCTTGATGTTTAGAACTGACAGGATCAAAGGTTAATGTATATAATGTCTGAGGTATTATTCTGTCAAATTTAACAAGGTATCCCGTTCGTCCAGCAGCACATTTCTCCTTGGTGTGAAATCCAGTGAATGAATGAATGTATGATATGCGGTGTCATGGGCCCCACCGACATAAGGTTTAATAGACAATAGGTTGCATAAATGTTTTACCTGGATTCGTGTCCTAAGGAGAAATGTAGATTAGCCGCGCTGGATCACCCTTCACTGCTGCACATAGAATGTACATGTTGTGTGAGTGAGGTTTAAAGTGGCGATTTTGTCTCCTACTTTACTTATTTTCTGGGGCTGCTTTGCTGCTGGTCATTGTGTGCTTGTATTCGGAGAATGGTCTGCATACTGCATTCCCTTGTTGCATTTCGTTTATGACTGTGGCTTGCATTTCAGTGTGATTTCAGTGCTGTACCTGTTTTGAGAGGGACACTACCACAGGTGCTGTTAATGCTTTTCATGTTGTTGCACAACTCCCGTCAATCCTGCACCAAATTTGTAAATAACACTTTCACTGCTACATCCAATAAACTGTGTGATGGAGGCTTACTTGTGCAGCTATTTCCAGTGCTATGTGAGGGAAGACTTCACAACTAATTCCTTTGCTGTATCTGCTGTTTGTGAGGTTGTTTTTCATAGCTGCTATCCATACTGTGCCTTTTCAGTCTGTGCACAAATAAAGTTTGTACTGCTGCTGTGCATGTTGTGTGTTTGTGAAGGAAGGGGCACTGATATGCCAAGGGTTGTACATCTAATGTTTCAGCCTGGAAAGCTCACTCTGCTGCTTCCTGTGGTGTATGTTTTTTGAGAGAGGAAATCTTGCCTTTCCCATGTGGCATCTGATTTTGTGTGTGTGTGTGAAGCTTGCAATGCTGCTATCTGTGCTATACTTGTTGAGCACATGGAGTGAATCTTGCATTGCTGCTGCCCATACAAACCTGTTCAATGTAAAGGAAATCATCTTTGTTGCTGCCTTTGCATCCAGTTGTATTAAAAGGACCTCTACTGGCCATACTCAACTTTGAGATCCACATACAAGCCCAGCAATATATGTAATATCGGTGAGAAAATAATCAAACTTGACAGGGCTAAGAGACTGAGGGCTGAAGGAGAGAAGAGTATGCATGCTTATGACACCCACTATCTTTTGCAGATGTCCAGCAGCAAAACAGCAGCTCAGAATTCCGTTGCATTCATTCAGTGATGCTTCTCACTGTGTTCTGCTGGATGACCAAGTGTTTTTAAAGCACAACCTGGCCTAAACTCTAATTAGCTTTTTATTATCTAACCTGTTTAACATTTGAATATTGGATGAGACTTCAGTGTCATTTTGAAAATGAGTGGAATATAACTCAAAGTAGCAGTGAAGGATAAATAATGCTACTACAAAGTGAGGTAGAGAGACCGAATGCACCTCTCATATCAGACAAGACTAGGTCCTGGGGGCGGAGGCTGCACTTTAGGGGTTGCATTGGACATTGAAAAGTGAGGTTACACTTTGGGATGTGCATAGGATTAAGAGCAGCCTTATGCAGAATATAATAATATTGTTTCCTAAATTATGTATTTTATATGACAGATGTGTTTCAATCGTTGACAAATTTTGATAACAGAACATGGATTACACATTTCATATGATATTTATGTTATGAAGTCCTTCATTTACAGATAAATTCCAGCGAGAACAGTAGAACAAGTCTGGTGTAAGTCTTGGCTTACAGTGGTTGAGCATGCACATTTTATGCCACAATTGCATATGACTGTGTGGGGCATATAATGACTGCACCAGGATAGGTGATGAGTGAGCTCCTGGTATTTAATTCAGTATGTAGTCATTGTTGTTAATGTACTGTTTGATTGATTGTATTGTTGTTCGATTAATTATTATTATTGTTGTTAAAACATTTACTAACACATAGATTTGCAACCTCCCGAGGCACAAACCTAGGTCCCAAAGACTAGCCTTCAATGATATGTGCATCTGTATTAATCATGCACTTATGGAGTTCTTAACATCAATGATGTCCATTTGGGCAATAGTAACATGGTCAAAGGTCACATGATGCCACTTCCTGTGATGTCATTTCCACTACCCCTGGCATTTTAGTGAATTGACGCCCATGACTATACACATATACTAGTTCTTGCACATCTCATATTGCACCTACTGCAGCCTGCATTCTAAATAAAACTAAGAGGAGCTCCGGTTATGGTCACCCTCAGCTCTACAGGAAAGGTTGCTCTCCCTGGGTGGCACTTTGTGTGATGTATATACTCGGAGGATCGCAGGTTGGAAGTGCTGAAATTTAAGATCAGTACTTCACTTTAGAAACATTTCCTCTAGCTTTGCTGAAGAATTGCTCTTCAAGCCTTCAAGGAATAAAAGAAATCAAATGTCCCATTGTTTTACTACTTTCTTTTATGATCATAGGCCATCTATTTACCCTTTCATGGACCTATTTCAGACATTTCCGATGTACATTTAAAATAAAGTTGACCCGTTACTTCTATCAAATTAATTGCCAGCAGGCCCGTTCATATCCTTTTTGCTCATTGTGAAGGGCTCTTTCAAGATACCAGTTTGTTTGAGAAAGCCTTCTTTACAAGAGTTTCCTCTTCATTTGTCCTCCGTTATTTGTTTCCCTTCCCTTTTTTTTTTTCTTCAACGACTCTGATTTACAAAAGTACTTAGATACCTCAGTAATACAGATGGAGACATCATTTGCGAGTGCAAATTCATACCAGTAATAAAAAAAAAGTGGATTTGCACTCGTAATGGATGTAAAAACATTAAGAACTTCTGAAAGACCGGACTCCAAAGCAAAATGCGCTAATGCTAACTCTTTTCCACAGGTAGTAAAAGTGAAATAATAATTCGAATTATTACTGGTACAGACAGCATATTCCATCCCATTCATTAGCTCCTTTGATGCCACGTGGCTGAAGAACACATAAAAAGAGTTTGTAATCAATCAGAAGCCAGAGCTGGCAACCCACACGGTGCCAGTGAGTGACATGCAATGTCGGCTCCCTTCACTAGGTCTCTGTCGAAGAGCCGATATCACACGGCAGAACCAAACATGAGCTGGAAACCCCCGCAAACAGTGGGTTCCAGATCGTGTCTGCAGTCCCTGCACAGCTGATGCCGACTAGGGTTGTTAAACCTCCCGATGACGTACAGATGGCACCCTTCCTTAGAAGCTGTTTTTTTTTTTTTTTTGGTGGAGTAGTTTGGGTCAGGTCGGAGTGCCTCAGGCTGTGCAAGGCCATGAATCCCCAGACCATCCTCGCAAATGTTGTTAGACGTTGGCAGATCTGAGCAGCGCAAGGACCCAATCGCATTACGCCCTAAATACGGCTCAGCAAACAATGCTTGGGGAGATGATCAGAATCGTATTGTTAGCAATCAAATATTACTTCCGGGACAGGTAGTGGCCTCATGGCTAAAGTTGCCGACCTTGGAGCTGGGCAACCAGGTTCGAGCCTCGGCTCAGCATCCTTTGATTCTGTGCAAATCACTTAATCTCCCCGTGCCTACCTGTGTCCTTGTGTAACGTAACTGGTGCTCAAGCAAAGCGATCCAATACCTTCAGGTCGAGTTAGCGCTATATAAATCTGCAAAAAAAAACGCGCTCTTGCTTGCGCCCACTTGTTAGTGCAGGCGGGCGAGTCTTTCTGGTGACTGCTTTGCTCTCTGACGTGTCTGCCAGAACACATTGATGTGACGGTCAGCGCACCAGCGGTAAACGATGGTGCGCGCCGACAAGTTACCGCCCCTGCGCTCACGCCGGCCGGCGTGGGCGCGTGCATAAATAAACGGTGGGCGGAGCTGCACGGCAGTCCGCGCCAGACCACGATACTGTGTGGAGTGTGGTTATTTGGCTGCCAGCTACCCTAGGCCCCGCGCATGCACCCAGCATTAGTGACCCCCCCTTCAATCATCACACTGGCGACGAGAGGTGGAAGGACACATGCCTGCTCCCGTCCTGCCAGGTCTCAACCCACACCACCAGAGGCCACGAGGACGCCTCCCACGTGGCGAAGACATGTGGCAGGCGAGCCCTGTTTGCTTCCCTGTCGGCACAAGCAGCCGCCTGAGCACAGCGCCAAGTCCAGCAGCCCCTGCCGCTGTTTTCCACGGAGGGGCCATCAGCAGCACACGACTGGGGTGAGTCGTACATGCCCAAGGGGTACACACCACGAAGTCACGCTATAGCCAGGGACAGCCTGGTAGTGCCACTCATCTGTGCGCACGTGGGCCTGCACGACGCCCAAATACCACTGCACTGCTGCTCGCTTACATAAGCCCACCACGTGGAGCCCGCGTCCTCACCAGACTGCATATCTGTGCCAACGCCCAGCACCATGGGGGATCAAGATGGCGCCGCCCAGGCCCCTGAGCCAGCGTCTCCGCACCCCCCCCCCCTCAGGCGTCCTGCCCCGTTCAGTGAGGCGGCGGACCCCTCCACAGCCACGCCCAGATGGCAGACTTAGCTTGGCCGCTTAGAAAACTACTTTGTCGCCATGAGGGAGGAGAGTGGAAAAGTGAAACGGTCGCTGATGCTCCACTATGCGGGGGAGGAGATCTATCTTTTGTTTAAACACCTACCGAACACAGGGCCCCCCCGAGGACTACGCAGCAGCAGTCGCAGCCCCAAATGCTCATTTTGACCCCCAAATGAACCCCGACTTCGAGCACTTCAAGTTGAGGCAAGCCAAGCAGAGAGAGGGGGAGTCAGTGGATGCTTTCTACGCGCGGCTCAGAGAACTAGCCGCCACTCACCTCGCGGGAGACCGGGCCGTGGAAGAAATCAGAGCCCAGCTGATCCTAGGAATACGCAGCAAAGTCCTACGAGGCCTCATACTCAGACAGCCGAACATACCGATGAACGACATCCTCGTACTAGCACGGTCCCACGACCTGTCAGCAGCGCGAGCAGAAGAAATGGACATGGCATTGGTGCGGGGGGCGGAAAAGAGCGTCAACGTCAAAACCAAAAGGGCTGACGCAGTAAGGACAAGAGACAAGGCTTACAGACCCCAAGATCGCCAACCGCAGACTCCGAAGAACCACTGTGGGTACTGCGGGTATGAAGAACATCCGTCACAGGCGTGCCCAGCGCAAGGGAAGACCTGTACCAACTGTGGTATCGCAAATCATTTTGCATCAGTATGCAGAAGAAAGACACAGCGCAGGGAAGGAAATCGCCCCAAGCACATGAGAAGGATGGTCCGTCAACTATCGCAAGTCTCGCTAGCATCTCAACCCGGCGGAAGGAAGAAGGAGCCGACGGCCTACCAAAGAGACGAGTCCACTTCAGAGGACGAAGGGGAGACATACCTAGTCTCTTTCACCCGAGCCCTGAAGAGCAGAAGGCGACCCCAACCTCGCTGCACGGTACAGATAGCAGGGACCGATGTTAATGCGGTAATCGACACCGGAGCCTCCGTGACAGTAGGGGGAGTCCAGCAATACAACAAGATGAGGCCTAGACCCGAGGTCAGACCATCGAAGGCCCAGATCTTCGCGTATGGGAGCGACTCACCACTGCCTCTCCGGGGGAAAATGACCGTGCCAGTGCGGTCAGGAAGCAATGAGATCACCATCGACGTCCACGTCATTGACCAGGAAGTGGAAAGCTACTCAGTAGCCATGCTGCCGAAGACCTAGGCCTGGTGATATTCGCCAAGAAGATACAGACAGATCAGACGGAAGGACTACTGAGCCAATTTGAGGACCTGTTCAAGGGGTTAGGAAAGATAAAAAGAGCCCCCATCCGACTACACATAGACCCGACGGTCCTTCCAACGGCCCTAAGACACAGACGGATCCCTTTCCACCTACGACCACTGGTGGTGGAAGAACTACAGAAGCTTGAAGACCAAGGGGTCATAGAAAAGGTATCCGGGCCCACGCCTTGGGTGTCACCGATGGTGATAGCAGAAAAACCTCGCCAACCGGGGAAGATCAGACTGTGCATCGATATGCGCCTCCCTAACAAGGCTATCCGGCGCGAACGCCATATAACTCCGACCATGGACGACATTGTGGCGGATCTGAACGGGTCCAGATGGTTTTCGAAACTAGATCTGAACGCGGGCTATCACCAACTAGCCCTTGCCAAAGACAGTCGATATATAACAACCTTCAGCACGCACCTAGGCCTCCGGAGGTATAAACGACTAAATTTCGGCATATCCTCTGCCGCAGAAATATTCCAAAATGCCGTCAAAGAAATCCTGGTCGGATAGCCTGGCGTCTTAAACGTGAGCGACGACATCCTCATTCACTCGAAGACAGCGGAAGAGCACTACCGACACGTGAGAGCCACACTGAAGAGACTCCTGGACCACGGAGTCACCCTACACAAAGAGAAGTGTTTGCTGTTCCAACAGAAGATAGAGTTCTTCGGCTACACGTTTACCCAAGATGGCATACAGGTAGATCCGCGGAAGTCCCAGGCCATCAAGACCGCTGAGGCCCCACTCACAGTAGCGGAAGTACGCAGCTTCCTGGGGATGGCCACATATTGTGGCCGCTTCATTCAAGACCTAGCCACCCTTGCAGAGCCCCTCCGAAATCTCACCAGGGTAGATGCCATGTGGCAGTGGGGTCCAGCCAAAGAGAGGGTGTTCCAAGCTGTCAAAAAGGCCCTCCTTGACCACACCACGCTGGTGTACTTTGACCCCACAAAGAAGACAGAACTGCTTGTGGACGCGAGCCCAGTGGGCCTTGGGGCCATCCTCACACAGGAACAGGAGCCGGGACGATGGGCTGCCTTAGCATACGCCAGCAAAGCACTATCCCCGACGGAGAAACGGTACTCCCAGATCGAGAGGGAAGCCCTAGCCATCCGGTGGGGCTGCAGACATTTCCACCTATACATATGCGGACACCCCTTCACGGTAGTCACAGATCACCAACCGCTGGTGCCGCTATTCAAGGGGTCAGCGCCTCACCCGCCACCACGCATTGAAAGGTGGGCCATTGGGCTCCAGCAGTACCTCATGGACGTAATCTACCGGCCTGGTGCCAAGAACCCGGCCGATTTCCTCTCACGGCACCCAGACACCACTGGAGGAGACAGTGAAAAACCCAACAGTGATGACGCCGAAGCACACATGAACATGATCGCAGCACTAACGTGCCCCCGAGCAATGACGCTCGAAGAAGTGGCCACCGCGGCGGGGCAAGACCCCGACATGCTCAAGGTGCGGGACACTATCCAAGGAGGGTTGTGGCGTCAATTCCTACAATCCGCAAATGCATGGTCGAGCCCAGAGAAAGAAAGCCTGATGCACATGTGGAGAGTCCGGAAGGAACTGAGCCTCACTCAAGGGGGCATCCTACTCAGGGGACCCCGCATCGCCATCCCGGCATCCCTGCAGCTACGAGCGACGCAACTTGCCCACGGCGGGCACCAAAGAATAGAAAAAATGAAGGCCCGCATGCGAGAAAAGATCTGGTTCCCGGGGATGGATGCTCTCGTGGAAGAGACAGTCCGGAGGTGCCCGTCCTGCCAACTAACAAGCGGGCCTGAAAGGCCAGCACCGATCCTCACCGAAGAACACGGCCAAAGCCCATGGGAGAAGGTGAGCGTGGATTTTGGGAGTTTCCCTGACGGGCGTGTCACCCTAGCCCTCATCGACAGCTACTCAAAGTATCCAGTAGTAGAAGTGGCGCAGTCTACAGCATTCCTGCATGTGGCCCTGCCCTGGAGAAGATCTTCAGCATGTTCGGATGCCCGGATGAACTCTGCAGCGACAATGGACCCCCGTTCCAAGGGCACGAGTTTCGTGAGTTCATGCACCACCATGGTATCCGACACCGACGTATCACCCCGCAGTGGCCCCAGGCCAACGGAGAGATCGAGCGCTTTATGAGGACAATAAACAAGACCCTCCGCATTGCGGTGGCGGAGCAAAGCGACCCAGAACGAGAGCTACAGAAGTTCCTGCTGGAGTATCGGAGCACGCCACACTGCTCAACGCGCCAAGCACCCTGGGCATTAATGCTCAACGGCACCTGCCGAGACGGCCTCCCCACTGCTCCGGGATGGTCTCCGCCTCCCTTTGACGAAGAAAGTGCATTTAGGAGGAGGGAGAAGCGCAATAACACCGCCAGCTAAGCTCGGAGAGCAGCGGTCCGCCGGCTACAGCAAGGAGACACGGTCATTATGAAGGACCGGAGACCCGGAGGAAAATTCCGGACTCGGTATGGACAAGGGCACTGGACAGTGATCAACATACAAGGAACCATGGTGACTGTCGGAAAAGGGGGAGAGACAGTGACTCGCAACATCTCGTGGTTCAAGCAGGTGGACGAACCCAGCTGCCCCGGTGCTATCCCGGGTCAGGCGGAAGAACTCGAGACCAGCCAAGGGGAGCCCCAAGGAGCCGACGACCGCTTTCCAGAGGTGACCCTGCCGCCGGCCAGTTCAGACCCCACTGGTGAAGCCGCCAGCCTGCCTCTAGGGCCCAGAACCCCAGGCCCGGCGCTCACCACCGGCCGGGGCCCCTCCAGGTACGCCCTCAGGGAGAATCCCCCGCCGAGCACCCGGCTGAGAGACTTTGCATGCCAAGTAAGTGAACCACGGGACCTTTGTGATCCAGTCAAGGACTGAGTTGAGATGGGATGTGACGGTCAGCGCACCAGCGGTAAACGATGGTGCGCGCCGACAAGTTACCGCCCCTGCGCTCACGCCAGGCGGCGTGGGCGGGTGCATAAATAAACGGTGGGCGGAGCTGCACGGCAGTCCGCGCCAGACCACAATACTGTGTGGAGTGTGGTTATTTGGCTGCCAGCTACCCTAGGCCCCGCGCATGCACCCAGCATTAGTGACCCCCCCCCCCTTCAATCATCACAATTAGAACCAACCTGCCCGCTCCGTGACTCGCATGTACCTCGGGGGAGACGGAATCTTATGCAAAAGAACATCTGCATCACAACAGCAATCTGTTCTTTCAGTTTCACATATGAAACGGTTATATTTGGTTTGCACAGAGCACTGATTTAGAGACCATGAACTGAACTAGCCTTTCCTTGAGGATTGCACACAACATGCCAAAGTAACTCTTGTGTTTAAACGAGCTTAACTACAGATGTAGCAGTAAGAAGGAAGTGAAAGAAAAGGAAAAGCAACCCAAGACTAATTAAGGAAGTAATCATTGTAAAGTTAATTGATTAATCTTAATAGGGTGATTAATTTGTGGAGGTGGGATACACCTGGTCACGAGTCACAGTGTGCAAACATATGTTCCGTTTGAATTATGTATTAAGGATCACATTAAAAAAAATGGCAAAGCAAAAATATATTAATAACTCTGTTTTACAATGATTGACTACCCAGGCAGTGAGAACCATGCCAGTTTCCTTGAGTGGCACAATAGATTTTATCTAGCTATCGTATTTACTAGACTGAGACAATATGGGCTGTTCATGGTTCTCACCTATTACATATTTAAGGGAGATTTAAGACTCTATGATAGCTATCTTGGTTGTTTTAATGAATGATTTATTTAGAACTGAATGTTTATGACACCTGAGCGTAAGTGCAGACTGGCATGGGATGGTATGGGGGCTGTTGGAGATTTTGCCTGGGTGCTGCAAACCACAGAAACCCTCGTAATAGACAGAGAGATGAGGGAAAGGAGTGCAGTTGTGGTGTGTGGGTGGACCTCAGGATTCTAGCATCCAAGGCTTAAGCTGAGGAAAGGTGAACCCCAGGACATGGGAACTCAAGTGGATGGTGCGTGGATGTTGGCAGATGGATGCTAGGGCCCTGGATATGGGGACGAAATGGCATTTTAATAGCAAATTGCTGGACTTCCTCAGCCATCCATTGCCTTTTCATGATGTATACTGGCTAAGGACTACGGAGAAAAATCTAGAACTGGTGCCTGCATGGTGGTAAGACAGAGAAGGGTGATAGAAATACAGACCACAAAGGGCATTGTGTTTTTGCAGTTCTTTTCCAACTTTTTAAGTTGTTTGAATGTCTTTCAGATCTTCTGTCTGGGTGTATAACAGTATCTGTTTTTGAAGCAAGGATGAGAGGAAATTTCTGGGCCTTAGTGGTCTGAATGAACTTGAGAAAGCAGTTCCCCCCTAATTTCATATTAGCTTCCATAAGAAAAACAGGATCTCCAATATTATGGCACATTGATTAGCTCTGGATAGCGGTACCAAAGGGAAGAGAATTGTATGTGAGAGAAGAGTAAATGTGGGAAAAAGGCACTGCACTGTCAGCAGGTGGGAACGCACAACCACTACTAGAAGAGCAGGATCCAGTCAAAACTAATAGATAGTGGCTGCCCTATCACAGCAAAAATACTTAGTGGTGTTAGCAGTGTAATTGGGGAGCATACAATATCCTCTCTGGAGGCTGTGTTGAATCTAAATGCCGGGGAGCTGCAAAAGGGAAGGATGAGGATGATGCTGCAAACTAAACATCATGTAGCATCAACAGGGCTTGGAGGTGTGGTGCTGAAATAGCCATGAGAATTGCGATATAGTGAAATGGATAAGATGGAAGAAGTTGTTTTAGGTCAAATTTAAAAGGATACGAGAGTGAAGTTTGAAATCTTAAACAGCAACCAGCATGAGATTAGAAGGACTGAAAGCTCTGAAAATAAACAACTGAGGTGTTCAATTAACGTGCTGAGATATTAGAGAACTTATGCTATGGTATAAGGAGGCCAAATCCATGGTAGATATTCAGGATAACCACTCACTATACAATTTCCTTTTCAATTCATTCACTACATATAAATATCTTTTACTTGGCTGCAATGAAATCGGATATGAATCTGCCCATCCTGAACCAATGCTGAAAATTCCCATTTAATAGGATCAAATGAAGTCTGTGACCAAGACTGCTGAAGCAAATATGTAAGTCATTATGGCAAGTGCAATCCAAAATCAGAATTATAAAGACGAGGCAAAGGAGAAAGAACATGGGGTATTTAGGGATCCCTGAAGCTTTGGAATGGGCATAATGGGTCTTAAACGATTACAAGATCAGTTCAATGAAAAACACCTCGTAAACATGGTGACACTATACATCTCCATAGTAAGATCTGAAGGCTCCAATGAAAGTGTACAGACTAAGTCCAAATTGATCAAATAGCAGTACAAGTTTTAACAGTTTTTGGAGTTAAACAGGTAAGAATGCTATTATTTTCCAGAAAGCATTTGTACCTGCTACGTGTCACTGCAGTGCATCTGAACTGCTGTCCAGTCAGAGCATGGTGGCACCATTGGCAGACATATATGTTTGTCACCTATGTGGCTACAGGTGTTCCAATAGGCACTAGACATCTTGTTAGCCAGATAGGAAGCTGTGCTGGTAATCATAGTTTTGATGAAGATGCATCTAGTTTTGAAAATTGTATGAGCAAGGGAAGTTAATAAACTTCCACAATGGTGGGGAGATGTGGTCATATTTCTGCAGGCCCTTGATGAGGTGTGATGAGGTGTGTAGGATATCTTTAAAGGTGGCCGAGATGGAGTCTATAAGGCTGATGAGAAGGGGATTGCCACTATCCAGATTGAAGAATACAAGGACTTGAACTACAGTTCTAAAAAGCTTTCTGAAAGGAATGGTTTCACTTTTTTACTAGAGAGAGTTATGACCCACATACCCCATTAACCTTCCACAACACAGATGAATGTTCTGTGCTATCGACAGAGGTCTTACAGGAAAGTAAAACAGACAAATTGGATAAAAACAATTTTACCAATGCCATTTTGCAGTCAGAGAGCACACACTGTGGCACAGCCCTAAAACCAGCAAAAAAGAGACTGACATTTTTGAAAAATTTGGAATCACCATGTAGAAAAAGTTAATTTGCTACAAATGCTATATCACTGGCAGAAAGCTAAGGGGTTATAGGGATTATATCACATTTCTTGTGTGACAGATACTGAAATGGGAAGCAAGTAAGGATTTAGGAAGACTGGAAGAGAAAAAAATCTGAATGCCACTCTAACTGTTGTGAGCATAAAGATCCAAAATAAATCTCAGTATTCTTAGCTATTCAGGTTTGTACCATTTAACTTCCTGTAAGACCACTGTAGTTGGCACAGCAAGAAAATGCCTATTTTTTAACATTCTCATAAATCACCCTTAAAGAGTGCCCTTGTAAGCCTGAGGGCAAGGTGCTAATACATAACACTACGGCACACTACATATTGGTGTTAGTGTGCTCTTATAATGAAGTAAAATGCTAATGGTCAGGGAGTAAAAGTGGAGCTTGTGATCAGCTACTTAATGGGCTCCTGTTACACGTGGTGGTATTTCCCCAAGAATAGGAACATGGGGTGGAATTTTGCCACACGCCATTTTTAATGGCCTGGTGTCATATTAAGGGGGGTTCTCAAACTCAGGACCCAATCATTTCAGGCCCTAAAACACTGTCTAGTTTTACTGGGTGTGCTCCTGATGAAACCACTACTTGGGCAGGGGTCGTGGATTGGGGCAGAGCCCAATCCCACCTAACCCCCTTGGCACCATGTGGTAGCAAATAATGCTCCCCTAAATCAGGCCCAATACTCCTGACACCCCATGCCATCCACCCACTCCCAAAAGCTGGGCAGCCCCAGGTACTATCATAGGTGGGCTGCTAGCAACAGCTCATTCACCCTCCCTCACCCACAGCACGTCACAGGCAGAGGAGATTATGCTGCCCATGCCATACCCAACTGCACCAAGACCTTCGCCTGCCACCCCGACCCACTCCAGCCCTCCCACTGACTGCTTTCACCTGCTTTGGGCAGGCAGAAAATGTCAGCAGACTGTTCTCTGGAACCAGGGAACACCAGCAAAAACTGATCCGTATTCCTGGGTCCAAGTGGATAGTGCACATTCCAGGAACAAAGGTTGTAATTTCCAGACTATGGTGTCAGCATACTGAGTCCTTGATCCCACGGTATTCTTGCACCAAATTCCGGGAAAGACTATCATGTGAATTTATGCCTTCTCTTCCACATGTATTATAGTGATTTTCAACCCAGAATGAGAAGTCAGATCTAGACAAAGTAAAAGAATCAAAGCGTACCCTTGGAGGTGTTGGCGGTGGTGTTGTAGGAGCAGTAATTTCTTGAGTTTCAAAAACATTTCCATAATCTGGCACAATGCCTTTGATAGGCAGAGGTGGAGGGGTTTCTCCTATTTCAGGTGCTGCCCCATTGAGTTCTGTATCTGCAAATAATGGAACACTTCATCAGCTCTCTGCAATACCCACTGTAACTTCACGGTAAAGCTATTCCTGTTAGAATATATAGCATGATAAAATACGATAAATGCCAGAGAGAAAGTGAAAGGAAAAATAAAGTAGAAGAGAAAAACTAAAAAGGGAAACGAAAAAGAAGAATACAAAGGTTGAATGCATATACACACACAAAATCTGAGGTGCAGTAACAATTATTATGATTAAACTATTAGTTAGCTCTGTTGTAATTTGCCTTTACATCTTTTTTCTTTAAAAATGACTTGAAAGATGGCATCTTGTTTTTCTCTGTTTTAAAAAGCAAACAATTTCACAATGAATTACTTTAATTAAAGAGATTCCTCATTGAGACATGATCTGAGGACAACATACCATTAAATAAAACATTTTTTTAAATTAAATATATGCTTTAAAATTTCATAAAGAATTCCAACACTACCCTAGGGACACTATAACGATTGTAGTTTCCCAGCAGGTGTTATGGAATTCCACATTTTTCAAATTTTAAAGCATTTTTCCATCTGTAAATTTAACACGTATACATGTATGCCTGTGTAAATACTTTGCAAAAGTACTTATGTCAGATCACGGCCACTTAGAGCCGGTATTCTCAACTGAAATTTAATATTCTGTGCTATATAATGGGAAAATGTTGAATTTATACATGTTTAGCTCATAGCCTGACTGAATTAGTACAGCTCAACAATTTTCACCATAGCGAAACAAAAAAAAAGTTAGCTTGCTCTTGTACAATAACAGATTACCTGCCTAGTTAGCCACTGTTTGATGAGACTGAAGGGAAGAAAGTTAAATAAATGCCCGGGGATGGGTTGGTAGTCAATAGAGGAATGTCCAAGGCTAATTTCAAATACAGAAAAAGTGAAATTTCTACCTGGAACAAGGGTGGATTTCCCATCTGTATTACTTCAATTGATACTTCCATTTCCCTTAGCTGTGCACTGGGTTTTGTCTCTGCCTTACTTATCAATAGGAGTCATCCTGACAGTGCGCTTGAGAAGTATTGACTGGGCTACTGACTCAAGATAGGATGGGAGGCACTATGAGCGCAATACTTGATGAAACAATAAGTACTCCATGAGTCACTGATTGTTTGGTCTAATATCAAATGTCCTTTTTGTAAAGTCTTTATTCAACAATTTGGGCTCCAGGAGCATTCTAAACTGCATGTAATTGGGTTCTGAATGCTATGACAGGTTTGGAAGGTTCTCCTGAGCTTTGTACTTCAATGGATCGTCCCATGTGCTTTTATTAACTGAACTTTGGCTGATATATTTATTGTTCATGTTGCTTACACTAGGTTCCAATTTGGTACCAATTGCGCTGTTTTATGCAAGTATCCACTACCTTTCCTCCATTCGGCCTTGTGCTTGGTGCTGATGACTCAGTCTGGTTATTCAGGCAACAAGTGAAGGGATTTAATGATGTCTGTTCAGCAGTCTTGTTTTTTCAGGTTCAAATTCAAAAAGGACTGTGATTCTGCACTCACTTTGCTCTGTGTTATTGTGAGGTATGAATTTGTAGGAGTAGTAGGACTCTGAACAAGAGAGTTATTATCAATATCCTTGACCACATTTATGATCAGGGGCACACAATTGAGTGCTTCCTTGTAAGTCACATCTTGGTTTTCTATCTTAATGGGGTTTTTCCAGTGTAAGGAGTACCCAGAATCCATTTTGAAGACACAATCAAGCAGAGAAGGCTTTCTTTGAACCAGAGGTAGACACGGGCAAACACTTTGGTTGTTGACTTGACTTCTTGAGAGGTGGATCAGTGTGTTGATTGTGAACATTTGGAATGGAAACAGCAGCTGTACTGTAATTTGTGGTAGTAGCCACATCTAGATGTTAAGCAATAGCAAGGAGGTTCAGGGCCTGAGTAGTACATTTTATAACTCCATGACTTGCATGGCTCAAAACTAAAACATCTGGTATGTTGACTGTTATTCTGGGGTAAAGACTGGGTACATTCAAGGGCAGTGCATGTGATTCCTTTCTCTCCTATAGACTTTAATCAGGAGAGACTGGTCTACAGTGCCATAAGCAGATGACATATCAGGGTGCATCAGCGCTGCTTGGCAGTGCTATGAAGCAGTCTTCCCTGATTTTTGGCAATGTTAGTTTCTTGTAATGGCTTGCAATCAAGGACATTGTGTTTTTAATAGAAAAATGATGATTGCTGCTTCACAGCACCATCCTGGACACCTCACCTTTGCATGATCATAAGCACTGTGTTTATTATTACTATTATTATTATTAATACTTATAGAGTGCGTGTTCACCAATGGTTTCTTGGCGCTTATAATATAATACTGGATCGACTGAGAGCCTAACTAGATGTTACTTAATGTCATACGCCTGTTTAAATACCCAGGCTTTCAGCATTCAATTGAAGGTCCCAAGACCCTGCTCCAGCCGAATTTTGTCTGGTAAAGCTTTCCAAATAGAAGGGGCCACTACTGAAAAGCTTCGACCTCTTGATCTATGTTAGAGTGTTTTCCTCACTGGATTTCATGTTGTGGGAGGCTTTATACTGCTTAACTAGTTCTGTCAGAGGGTTGTATGATGGAACGAGTTCCTCAATCCCGCATACCTAAACAACGCAGTCTGTATAACCACTGCATCTTAACCATGCATTGCTTTACCATGCATGCCTTTACCACGACTTTTCGTGGTAAAGGCATGCATGGTAAAGAAGTATGTGTGCTAAGGTTACCACCCCCCTCCCCTCCGCCTTAAGGTACAAACTCCCCTGCCCCCCTCCCGCCCTGAAGTGCAAATATCCCTACTACCCCCTCCCAACCTCCACGTTGTGTCCTCCCCCTGCCCTAATGCCTAAAACCCTGTCCTAAATACTACCCGCCCTCCTCTAAGCCCTAAAAGTTTACCCGACCTCCCCCCCCCCCCCCGAGTCCTAAAAATGACCCGCCCTCCCCTACTCCCTAAAAACTACCCCACCCCCTCCCTGAACCCTAAAAACAACACCTAAAAAGATACCCCGAACCCCCCCTGAAAACTACAACGAAACCCCCACCCCTGAAAACTACCACGATTCCCCTACCCCTGAAAACTACCCCGAACCCCCTCCACCCCTTAAAACTACTCCACAACCCCACCACACCTGAAAAGTAGCCCGAATCCCCTCCACCCATGAAAACTACCCCGAACCCTCCACCCCTCAACACTACCCCGAATCCCCCCGAAAACTACCCCGAACCCCCACCACCCCTTAAAACTAGCCCGAACCCCCACCACTCCTTGAAACTACCCTGAGTCCCCACCACCCCCAAAAACTACCCTGAACCCTCTCCACCCCTTAAAACTACCTCAAACCCCCACTATCCCTTAAAACTACCCTGAACCCCACCACCCCATAAAACTATCCCGAACCCCCACCACCCCGGAAAACTACCACAACCCCCCAGACCCTGCCCCAGCCCCACTTACCTGTCCGTGTCACTTCCCAACGCTCCTCTTTCCCCACCGATTCCGAACACTAGAGCGCAATTTGCCTTAACCACGCATGTGCCTGGTTAAGGCAAATTCGTTGTTCGGGCAAGCGTGGTTACGCTTGCGGGCTTCCGGAACTTGTGGCTCTGCCCTCGGAGTTCCGGATGTTTTCCCCATCAGAGAGATGGGGCCTGTATTTTACAAATTTTTGCACACCATGCAGCACTTTGAAGCAAATTTGCTCCTCTATTGGAAGCCAGCCCATCTAGCTTAATAAAGGTGTGGACTGTGTGTACCATGGGAGGAGAAAGATCAGTCATGCTCCTTCATTCTAAATAATTTGAAGTTTGTGCAAGGCAGAGTGAGGTAGGCCCACATTGACAGAATTAGCATAATCAAATCTTGAGTTAAAAAGTGAGGTTACAATTAATTTCCTTGCTTTCATGGACAAAAGGTGTGTAATTTTCCTCATAGTTTTTAATAGAAAGATGCATTTAGATACTATAGCTTCTATCTGAGAATTTATCATGAGGTTATCATCCATCACTACCCCAAGACTCTCTGCAGAAGTTACTGGAGTTGGTGCTGGACCAACGTCATTAGGCCAATAGCTCTTGCTCCAAATATTGGCCTTATTTTTCATCAAGGCGATTTCAGTCTTGTCAGTATTTAACTTCAGCTGATTGCTAGCCATCCAGCTTGCAATGAATCTCGTAGCATTTTGGAATTTTTCATATGATGCAGGAGTTTTAGCCATATGAAATAGTAGTTGGGAATCATATGGGTAATTGTACACGCTGCAGCCAGAAATTTATGGTGGGGAAATGGTGAAATTGGACTCTTTGATAAAGCGTGCGGGGCAAATTTGGAAATGTTAATGTTGCATTTGTTTTTCAATATCTCTTCCTCGTTCCTGGGGTTTGAGGCTGAATGTTTTGCCTTAATGCCTGATTATGATGGGGAAGAGTGGTGGGTGTAATGAAGTTTGGTGGTTGTTTATTATGGACTTGGGTATGTTACCATTGGGGTCGCCATGAACAGAAGCAACATCTAACTGGTACTCAGCATCGTTTTGAGTGTTTTATGAAGCACCTCTGGGCTAGTAAGTTTCCAAACCATGCTAATGTTCTCTTTTAGTTGGTTTGATACTCAGTAACCCATATGCCTGTTGAGTTTGATACATTTTTGCTGCTTAATCTCGGTGCATATATTCTAAAACTCATATTTGCTTACTTTCTAAATCTCGATGAATTGCCAATGCACAGTGGGGGCCATGTTCTGGGTTTGCAGAATCTAGACAATCTTCAAGAGTAGGTGATCAATGAGAGATCTCCCAATAGCCCAGGTTGCCACATTAGGTTTAAAATGATTCAGTGTTGAATGTGAAATATATGAGGGCATTTTACTATTTCACTAGATCCATGACTTCCACCATTTCGCCTACTAGTCTAATTCTCACTTTATAATGATGAGGAGAAGAAAGGTTATCAGTATACCAGTCAGCACTTCTGCAGTCACCACTTCATCCCCTTTTTGAAACATTGTAATGCTGTTATCCCTATCCCCTAACCTTCCTTGCCTGATGAGAACAATGGGTAGACATGAGTAAACATGTAAGGACTCATGCATTTGCTACTTGCTCTCCTGCATGATGAGCCTTGTCTATGCAACTTCCCCACAGGTCCAAGAAAGTAAATTTTTAGACAGTTGTCCTCTTCCAATAAAACTCCACTCTTGACAGAATCATATTGGTTTATCTGCAGGCTTATTTAACTTTCCCGTTCAAAAAGAGGTTCCCTCCTTTTGGCGGCATTCTTTTAAACCACTTTGCTTAGTGTGCTCAAGTTCTTGGGGAGGCAATAGCTTGCCTATGTGATCATCTGTTCCTCAGATTGCCAGCTCCCTGCCAGACCATATGCCATGATCACGCCTTTCATGGGAGTTTGGAATGAGTGAGGTAGAATCAGAATATCAGTAACACAATTGCACTCTGAGCACAACTGCAACTGTAGGAACTAGGAAGTCTGAAGCAGGACAGCAACCCTACTCTGAGATGGTGAGTCACCAATAAATTGGAGTTTGGAGATCATTTAGCAGGTATATTACTCAGTTTTAAAGTGTCAATTGTTTCTTTGCTAAAGGGTTCTCCTAGCTTATGGCTGAGTTCCACCCTATAGTATATACCTACTCTGATGTAAGTTCACATTCTGCACCAACATTTGAATCTGCCCAGGTTCTCCTAAATGTTACAGAGTATTGATATATTCATGGGTGATGTGTGGTATGAGGCTCTTCTCATTTGGGTGGTGCCAGGTTTGGATCATCTTATTTCCCCTTAGTTGTCGCCCCTCTATGTGTTTGTGCTGCTTCTTTGGACTGCTTTTGATCAGACTTGGCAACATGATTTAAGTTCCAAATTTGCTTTTTACATGGCAGTGGAGCTAGATTATAGGAAAGCATACTGGGTTGTGGCCTTTTGCTTCATTTTTTTTGCGTGTTTGCATAGATTGTCTAGTATTACTGGGTATTTTGCTAGGTTGTTCTTGGTACAGGCAGGGTAGGCATCTCTAAAGTTTTTTATTTGGTGGCAATGGACTATCCCTTGTATTTGGTCTCCTTTTGATTTGGAGCCCATTTTTGTGTGGAGGTTTCCTCCTGTGAATTCATTTATATTTGTTGGTGTGCTGGCTGTGTGGTCATGGTTGAGATGTCATGGAACCCAGGCATTTTGAATGGACATTACTATAGGATGGTTTGCTTTTGCCGTCTGGCTCTATCGCTTAGTATGTTGTAGAAACATTTACTGGGGACATCACTTTTCAGTTGCATGTCTGAGCCATGATTAGACCCATTTTGCAAATATTTATGGAAAGCTCCTTGTAGAATGATATTTGTAGGACTGAGCCTGAATTCTCAGAGTATCACTTCCAATGATTACCAGTAGGAAGTCTTGAAGATACCAAAACTAACAAATCTGTAGCTTCAAGAAGTAAATCTGTATCTGTAATCTGCTCTTCAGGCTGTTTTAGCTAGATGCTATGAACAGTCTTTGGTGATTAGTCTGAATTAAAGAACAAGCTATTTACCTTTGATAATGCTCTTTCTCGTGGATACTCCATCTAACTGCAGATTCCTCACCTCAAGAATATCCCATGGTGCCGATCTGGAAGACTTTTCAGCATAGCCTTTGTGCGCCAGTAGGTGGCGTTATGCAGCGCAATGTTGAATCTGCTCTGCCCCAGATATGATGACTGAAGCCCCCCAAGTGTGCTGACAGCAGTTTCTTTCTCGACGTTGTCCACACCCTCAGACGTGGAGCCTAAAAACAGATTGTTCATGCAAGTTTGCAGGTCTCTAATTTAGGACCTTTATAGATGGAAAAGAGTCCATTCCACAGAATAATGAGGTGGGAGAGCAGTGAGGAATTTGTGGTTAGTTGGAGTATCCACCGGAAACTGCATTACCAAAGGTAAGTAACTTGTTCTTCGACAGATGCTCCTAACCGCAGATTCCCTGCATTAAGAATAGATACCAAAACAGTACCACCATCGTCGGTGGGTCTGTGGAATGACTTCCACCAAAAAGTCCTGCAGGATCAACCAAACAGCTGAAATGCCCTCCCCTTTCAACCTGGCTGTCAAGGCAGTAGCACTTCATGAACATGTGCAGTGACCACGTTGCAGCCTGATACATTTTAAGGACAGGGAATAGCGTGCAAACGCGGTGGTAGCTGCCTTAGCCCTGGTGGAATAGGCCCTCAAGCCTTCTGGAAGTTACTTTTTGGCTATCGTGTGTCAGATCTTAATGGAGAGGATTATCCATCTGGGCAATGTATGTTCCTGCACCGCTTTTCCTTTCTTTACCCCAGAGAACCCAAAGAGCTAATCAGCCACCTGATGGTCTTTAGTGTGATCAATGTAATAGTGGAGTGCTCTTTTGGGGTCCCAACGAAACAGTCTCTTCTTTTGAGGTGTTAGGTAGCACAAAGAATATTCTGAAAAGTGATGGATTGCCCAGTGTGAAAGGAAGTCATAATTTTCGTAAGAAAGGTTGCTCTAGCCCCAGCACCAGTTTGTCTGGAAAGAAGATGCTGTAGGGTGGCTGGACTGACAGAGCTTGAAGCTCACTCATATCACAAGCGGAGGTTATTGCAAGGATTAGAACCATCTTCAGCATCAAGATGTGTAGGGAACAGCTAACCAATGGTTCAAAAGGAGTAAAACTAAGGACAGTAACAATCAATTAAGGTCCCACTGCAACACACTAAAGATTAAGGGGGAAATATGCGGACCAAACCATAGAAAGAACATACCTCAACATACGATTTGAACAAGGGTGGTTGGGGCGGTAATTGCAAAAAAGCTCAAAGCGCCAACAGATAACCTTTAACAATGGCCACTGCAAGCCCTTGCTGGATGAAAGACAGAACTAATAGCAACACATCAGACAGTATAGCCTGCAACAGGTGCCACAAGAAGCCACAAACTTGTCCCAGCAATTGACGTAAACAGATTTTAAAGATGGTCGCCTGACTGCTAGGATGACATTCACTACTTCGGGAGGTAGATTGTGCAGGCACAGGTGCAAAATTCTACCATGCTGCTGCAATAGAAAATCCTCCCAATACGGCCGCCTGATCGGATAAGAGATACTCATGATCAGAAGTTCCGGATACCACACTTTCCTGGCACAATCTGGGGTCACTAGAACAACAATTTGTGATTTGGGCCTGGTCATTCTTCATCTGAACTTGTGGCAGGAGAGGTAGAGGCTGAAGAGGTATACAGGAGCCCCATGACCACTCTAGGCAGAATGCGTCTCTGAGAGGAAACCTTTTTGGTATCTCCAATGTGCAAAGGTGTTGACACTGCATTCTCGGCGGTGGCGAAGAGATCAGGCTAGAGTTTTCCCCATTGCTGGCAGGTGCCCTGTGCCACTTTTGCATGGATCTGCCATTTATGATCCACTTTGTGTCGCTGGCGGAGTTCACCCTCTATGGCATTGTAAAATTGTGCCAGGTGGTGTACGATCAGGGAGACACCCTGACAATTCAGTCAGGCCCAGATGCGCCTCCTGGCACAGAGCCCATGGTCCACTCCACCCTGCTTCTTGCAACACAACATGGAGGTGATGTCGTCCATCAGGACTTGAACCACCATACGAATGGCCCGCCACTCCAGCAGGTTGGTAAGGACATCAAAATCCTCTGATCTCCACCTCCACCAGATGACCTCCCCGGCCCAGAAGTGATGCGTTTCTCACCACCATCAGCTCTGGGAAGGGCAGGGAGAGGGATCTGCCACTAATCCAATTGTAGTCGAGCAGCTACTACTGAGAATCTTTTGCATTCTCCTTTGAAACCTGGATTGAGTCCAACAGGTTCCCTTGGTGCTTGAGCCACTTAGTCTGCAGATCCCACTGCAGAGCCCACATATTCCAACGGGCATGGACAGCGAGCAGGATACAAGAGGCCAGTAGGCCAAGAAGTCTCAGAACCATCTTCACTGAACCCAGGACAGAGGCTGAAACATTGTGATCATAGCCCAAATGTCCTGGACTCATTGTTCTGGAATGAAGGGCTGCAAGTGCATCATATCCAGAATGGCTCTGAAGAAAGGGAGCCTCTGCGCAGGAGTCAGATGTGACTTGGCACACTGACAGTGAACCCCAAAGATGTAAGGAGGTACGCCATCATCTGGAGGTTGTCTGCAACTGAATGTGGCGAGCCTGCCTTCAACAGTTAGTCTTCGAGGTAGGAGAAGGCCGGCATCCCGACCTCCAAAGGTATGCTGCAACCACCGCTATCACGTAAATGGGTACTGGTGAGGCCAAAAGTGAGCACAGCAAACTGAAAATTCTTGTTCTTCACTTTGAACAGCAGGAGCAGGCGATCTACTTGGTTCATCTGGCAATCTTGAATGGTCTGTGCCAAATTGGTGCAAAATTAAATGGACTACCTTCCCAGCAAACAGCTGTCATTAACTGGGCATCAGGCCTATATAAGCACTACATCATCTGTTGCTCAGGGTATCACAATTCACCATGTCTGCTCAGCCAAGGAGTCTGTTTTTTAAGTTCAGGACGGTATTCATGTTTCCATTATTATTATTACAGTCTACGTCTACAGCTTTTATCCTAGCACCCTAATTCTCCAGTGCTTCAATAGCTCTGCTACTGGAGACTGCAGATTTCTAAGCTTCCACAGTGAAAATCTACAGTGTCACTAAAATCATGAAGCTTAAACTCTTATCCTGGAACATCAGTATTTACACTCCTGACATTCTTCTACAACACTTTTATCCAAGGGACTTGCATCCAAAATGTAGTTTAGACTGCGTAACTTGCTCCTTGTAGACGTAGTTACTGCTGGGACATACAGTTTTTGCTTCCGGAAGGGACCATCTAAAGTTTGAGTATATTAGCCAACTGATCTAAACAAAGTGCTTTAAAAGTTGGAAATATGCTTTCCTGAACCCTTTGGCAACCACTAGATTACCTTGTATGTTGTCTGTACTGGAAATCTGATATTTCTTTCTATTAAATGACATGGATTTTGGAGTTTTGCATCAAGAAAATGACTGCAGTATTTTTTATCAATGTTCAATAAACTAATCTTGGAAACAGTAGTAAACTATTCTGCAAATGGAGAGTATTAATAACGACATATAACACAATTGCCAACATCATATTGCAAGAAACTAATTCACCAAAGGATTAAGCTAAGCAGATAGCAATAAAAGTAAATGCATTATTGCATAGATTAACAGAATAATAATAAGAATACAAATAAGAATACAAATAATATGACAACACACTGAATATGTACTGCATTTCGTAACTTACTTGTGCGTAAACTGAAAGACTGCTTCAGTCGTGGAGTGACTGGAGGTGGACCTTGTTGAGACGTTTGTGTTGCCGGTGATGCAGAAAAACGCCTATCATTTCCAGTTACATTGATAACCTGGCTCTTTGGCCTCTGCGGCCTTAGTGGGCTGATCTAGAATAAAAAAGACATCATTGCTGCAATAAGAAGATAGTTTCCTAACTATCTGAAACTTGTAGTTCATGCATTAATTTCAAGTTTCAGAAAGTAGCGGCTAATTAATAACACTCCGATGTTTTTAATCCGTCCAATGTCTTAGTGATGTTACCAAAATAGGTATGCTAGTAAATGACTACTTGTATAAAGTGAACTGAACATTTGAGTGGCCTGAAGCAGTCCACCTGCAGGTGGGTCAGACATCGAAACACACTGACATTTCATATCATGTATGAGGAGTTTATTACTGAGAACATTAAGCTGGCTGCAGTTCTCATAAATTTGATATACATCACCTACTTGACATTTTTAATGAATGCACAGTCCAAGTGTTATCTTATATTTTAGCCGCTGATGTCCAGCAGTTTGGCTTTTACACGTCATAAGTTCTACAAAATAAACCATATTATTCATATACATACATTTTCCGTAACATGGAAATTAATATGGTGTCTGTTTAGATAGATTGCCTGGATGCCACTATTATCCATGTCCAATGTAAGGAATTTTATAATCTGGTTGCGGTAGGTGAGAGGAGAGTGAAAAGCTGATATTCTACCGCACAACTTATTTCCAAGCAAAGAAGAGAAGCTCTTCCAGAGAAAAAAGAACGAACTTGTACAAGAGCAACTAAGCCTCTCGTTTTGGCAGCTCGATGAAGCTGAATTATTTGGAGTTGGAGTATTCAAGAAATGATGCAGCAAAAGAAAATAATCAGTGCCTTGACAAACATACATGCTAAATGCAATAAAAATGTGATACTGGACACTGCGCTTTTTGAAACAAAATCAATAATATTCAATAAAACAGGATAAAACTAAACCAGTTCAAAATGAAATAAAGGCGTAGAAAAAAATGTTTATTCTACGTGAAAATTGAAGTAAACATAATGGACAATTGTGTAACGTGACTGCTCTTGGAAAGTAGTATGCTTTTATACGCACAGATCAGACTCACCGACGAGGTCGGAACCGCTAAAAAATGCATTAATTTTTTTGTGGGGGGATTTTATTTTCTTTAAGGGTGGAGCTATGGGGTTATTTAATCTACTGATGCCTAAGTGACTACTCCAGAGATGGGTCCCTTGCTCTTTTAAGTTGGAGTGGCTCAAGTTGCACCTCACTGATGACATCATAAAAGGCAGACTTTGGTCTGATCACTGGTGCTCCCTTTAAGAGGGGATAGGGCTGTGCATTTCGAGCTGGAATTATTCAACGGAAGTATAATCAAAGCGGATATGTATTTGACTGGTCACCTTCTGTAAATGAAGACGCAAGCAACAGAGGTAATGCTTGCACCCAGACTAACAAATGGGTGCCGTATCATGATGAGCTTTGCTGACGCTGCGCACAACTGAACATCGGCTTTATGCACCCACAGTGCATAAAGTGAATTCATTTAACCTAATATTTCTCTTAGTTAGTGCTTTATTTCCAGGTAGTACATCTCGGAAACAGTGAGCAAGGTTTACCTCTTTCTGTTTCTGACCTGTACAGTCTGAAAATAAATGACTAACTCAAGGAAATGTTGGACAATGTTGGGGTGGACAGTTCTTATAGAGGCAAACACAAGGCTGATTTGTTCACGGCTCACCCTATTTAATGGAAGAGACGGCCAAGAGAACAATGATATGGAGTGCGCCTAGGTTCATTACCATTGGTTCAGATTAATTTAAACATGTTTTGTGTTTGGGAAGGTCTATATAATTGACTACAAGACTGTAAACTATTCACACTACTGCTGCTAGGCTGATATATGGGCTTAATCATCAGACATCTGCCAGGAAGTACGTGACTTTAAGGTCTTCACTCTAACAATGGACAGGATATAATCGGAGTCCATCTTTTGCATGAAGCAGTATTCTTTCCTTTACTCCATCTTGAGCTCCTAAAACCTCAGCTTCTCCCTTCTCTAAGCTGCTCTACCTTGCTCAGATTAGGTATCTCTCATTTGCTTAATTGGCTGCCTTTGTCTAGAATGAACTCTATATAAGTCTGTGACAGCAGAAAAAATGGCTGGCTTTCAGAAAACTCTTGAAAACTTGGATTTCCACATAATGGAAACAATCTAAATTGGTATCAGTCATTCCCCTGAGAAAGGACACTCAGAGTATCAGTACAAAACTACAAATCAAATCCGTTTGTCAGTTTTAGAACTGTTGCATCTGAATACACTAAATGAGCATGAGTGAAGCATCATTCGAGACCGCGGATGGTTATTCATCAATTACTTGTCTACGACTGCACTAAGGACCATGACAAGGAAGTGGTAACACCCTCATTACTTACCGGTTATCATAATTACACTTAGACTTACAATTCTATGTTACCATGCTACTTTTAAATCACCCTCCCTGTGGTTCTTTGTTGGATAAAATAAGTTGATTTACTGCTTATAAGTCAACAACTGAGGCTTTGCTGGGGGAGAGTGAACGTACTCATGCGAAGAGGGCGAGAGGATTTCGATAGAAAAGTATATAGGTCTTTTAGGGAGCAAATGCATTGTTAATATTTATAAGTAGAAGGGTAAAAGGTGATATTCCCTGGAATTTTGGGTTTACATTCAAAGACTGGTACTCCTTTTAGATGGACACAGCAACTATCACTGAACTCTTGCATGCTAGATAGCAACTATGTAAACTCCAATTCTAGCGCGGTACTAATTTAACTGATGGACCTAATGAAGGAGAAATAGGAGCCTGCCCATCGCTGAGGTTTGGAGGAAAAAGTCATTTTCTTTCAAGTCAACGAGGGAAAATAACTCTCTGACACAATCAGATGTCAGTCACGTTTTACCCTGTGGTATTATTCGCTTTAAAAAGCGTATCAGCACTAGGCTTGACTACCAATTTACAGACAAGCTCTTATATTGTTCATTGTCATTTATAATGAATCTAAATCCTTGGCGACTTAGTATTAGTTCAGGAGAACAGAAAAAGAAAATGGTTTACGATTTCCACATAATTGCTTCTGGGGATGTGTACATGTTTTTTCGTGATTTACTCATATTAAACATATTAATCCAAATCCCTCCTGCATACCTTCAATTTAGGAAACCGATCAAGGAGATGCCTTGCCTTTCCCATATTTATCAAAGTACAACTAGACCCAAAATAAAATCATAACAATCTGACATGCCTGGGATGCATTTTACTATTCGAGTCATGCGCCCACATTTCGCCATAAAATGTAATGAAAGCTTGTTTTTTATCTCCACTGTGTTAAGCCAGAAAACTGCACAATTACATTTCAGCACAAAAACATAAGAGCAAAACAAGCAATAGAAATTACAAAAGGGTCCATTAGCTCAAATTACCGTCTCTGAGAGGATGACTGCGTCGGACTGCTGCACAACGATATCCGTCGTTTTCAATTCCTTGTCGAATATTTCTTGGTGTTTGCTATTTCTCTTCTCTTTCTTCCTCTCCTTCCTCTCTTTTTCTGGTTCGTCCCTGTCCAGTTTATCTTGAGATCTGAAATACGTCTTTTTTGGAAGAAGGGGTTCAAGAACAAACCTGCAAAAAGATGAGCACCCGTCAGCAAAATAAATCAAAGCATAAACACCCCTGTATTTGCTGGATATATGGAACTGCTATCACAAGGTTCTGACAGAAGTGGAGGGGAGTGTAGAAAATGGCGCACTTTAACTTCTATTACCCACCTCTCTCTCTTCCCACTCCTAACTATTCGAGGTTAGACAGAACGAGAAAAAATGGTTCATTATTCCAGGCTCTCTTGGCCTCCGACCCTACCACTGTCTGTCTCCAAGGGTGGAGACGTCCAAAAACGCGTCCAGTTCTGTTCCTCAGTCAAGAGGTGTGTTTCTTCCAGAGCCTGAACGCTCTGGATATTTCATTTACTTACAGGAATATGTTTCACTCAGGACTGGCTGATGTAGAGGCCACGGCTGCAAACTAAGACTTAATGTGAGGCACCAAGAGGCAGGGGCGTAGCTTGGCAAATAAGATTAGGGGGGGGGGGGGTGAGGTCAGATTTCCTGATCAGCACGCTGGCATATAATGTTATAATAGTTTATATGACAAGCAGTGCGCTTGAGTGGGGCTTAAGAGGCAATGAGAGAAATATGGATTAATAGGAGTACTTAATGAGAGAAACACAATGTTTTGTAAAATATTTTTTTTTAGGGCTTTCAAAACAGAGATGAGTGAGAGTGTGAGTTTTTTTTGTCAGTGTATGTATGCAAAAATCCCAGGTGAAATCTGACAGACACCTCTCCATACCCAACTGAAAGCACCTGTACCCAACTATTCATCTGAAAATACATTTATTAGGGGGGATGTAACACCCCAAAACACCCCCCTGAAGCCACGCCCCTGCCAAGAGGGTCAGTGGTGTTGTGCTTTCTGTGGGCCAGTGCTCTGCGTGAGGATGACAGGAATAGAAGCACAGAAGCGAGTATATGTATGCAAAAATCCCAGGTGAAATCTGACAGACACCTCACCATACCCAACTGAAAGCACCTGTACCCAACTATTCATCTGAAAATACATTTATTAGGGGGGATGTAACACCCCAAAACACCCCCCTGAAGCCACGCCCCTGCCAAGAGGGTCAGTGGCGTTGTGCTTTCTGTGGGCCAGTGCTCTGCGTGAGGATGACAGGAATAGAAGCACAGAAGCGAGCGTGCATACTGAGAAGCGGTGAGGCAACTCCTCACGTTCCGCTTCACTCCACTTACCAAGCTGCATAGATGATGTTGCTAGAGCATGCCAGCTCTGATGTTTTCAAGACAAGGACATACTTATTGTGGCCTTTACAAGGTTAGATGCATACAGGTTTTAGTGTTGGCATTGTTATTGACCGGCACTGGCCAGTGCTGAGAGGAGGGGGCTAAGAAAGCATGAAAGGATATCCACTAAGGCAAGACTTCCATAGAGAGGTTATTCTGCCTGTTTCTTCTTAGTTCATTGTTCCTGTGCTCATATGGTAGGAGTTTTGGTCAAAATTTCTTTTAACTACTTAAGCTAGCATAATTTTGATAATTGCGGTAATTTCGCATAACAAACGTAATGTGAAATTATTGAAATGACTGATTGCTGAGACGTAATTAACATTTCTCCCAGGCCTAGTTTTGTGCCACTCCATCAAGGGCAGAGTTAAAAGGGGAAGGGACAATATTTTTTTTCTCCAGTTTTTGATTGCTTATAACTTTGGCACGGATTGATGAATCCACATCAAATGTGGCACACACTGTTAGCAATTTACAGTCACACAGGTATCCCAGGTTTTGTATAGCGGGAAGGAGTTAAAGAGGAGGTCACAACAATTTCGATATACTAATAACTTTGGATCAGCATGAAATTTGGTGGAGAATAAGCATGTTTAGCATGCTCTTGGCATCCTCAATTTCATGCAGGCCCTTCAACGGATGGGTGATTCTGCTAACACTGTTTGATGAACCCACAAAAACTTGACAAACATTTAACAGATTGAGCTTACCATTTGGTCTTGTCAAGTTTTGAGCAGATCCATTGAGGGGGAAAGCTGAATGAGAGTACAATTAGTTTCATTCACTAATAGCTTTGGCACTGTTCAATTAATCTGCAGGAATTTTGTAGCTAGCAAATTAAGTCAAATGCAAGGCCAAGCAAGCCCTGCAACCCTCAATGCACATAGCCAAAGGTGGTTGGGCACAGGACCTGGCCAAAGGCTGTGCAAAGTGCAGAATGGGTACATGGCAGGCTGTGAGCAGTGGGGGCAGAATGCCCACTGTAGGTTGGACATAGGACCTAGCTTAGTCCTTCAGTCAACCCCTGCAGCATACAGCCAACGGCCATGTGCAGCATAAGTTAGGCAGCAATAGTCATTTGGAAGCGGGTCCTGGCCACAGAACTCCCTGTGCATGGCCAGATGCTGTGCACCAGGGGTGTTGAAAATTGAGTAAGTCATATAAAAATGAACTTCACTGAAAAACCACAGCTAAAAGTGTGTTATGGTTCTGGCTCAAACTCATCAAACCACTGAAATTCTGCAGTTATGGTTGGTAAGGCACACAATTCACACCATAACTTGAGCCTGCATTATTGCTCAAACACCAATTTGGCAAAGGTACAGAAAGAGCCATTTTTGAGGAACTAGCATTTGAAGAGGGTCTCAAGTTGGATATGAAGGGGTTAAAAAGTTAGATATATCTGTACTGTTTGTGTCCAGATGCGATCTGACTGACGTCTTTTAATGGGATTAGTCAATCCTGATTGACTGACAACAACCTGAACAATATGTTGTGGCAGCCATTGCAGGATTTACGGACATGGTCTCTGTGATGTGAACATGAATTAAAAAAAGGAGGTGTGAGTAGATAGATAAAACAAATAGAATCTATTACTGATAAAATGGCAGTCTGGTGACTCAGTGGTCCCTAGGATAAGAACCAGTGTGGAGAGGTTGGAGAAGTACATCCCCTACAAGACCTTTGACGAACCCAGAGTTTTGCTCTCTTATTTTCTACCTATAATGCTTATTGTTTTATTAGGAAGTGAAGAAATGGACAACAGGAGGTTTGTTAATCTGTGAGTATTAGAGAAACGTTTCCTTTTCCCAAGTAATAAAATATAGATTAGGAAACAGGGAAACTATGTCTCAAAATTGGTAGCAATTAATCATTATTAGTATCAATACATCGGAGCTATGTGCCTTATCTGGTATAAAGAATAAAAGACAAACACACGTGTTTTGGATCATCTGCAGAGGACCAGAAATATATTTGGACTGACACAGAGATAGCAGCGGTAGTTGAGACAGCAGGAAAAACTGTTAGAAGCAGAAGTGTCACAAAAGATAAAGGAAGAAGTAATTGTATTTTACAAATATTGTACATGAGAAAATGTCAGTCTTCTGAGACTAAGCATAAATAGTCAGGAAACCTGAGTGAAGAATCAAACTCAATTTTAAGAGTGAGAGCTGAAATGGGGAAAGACAGATTAAATGTTGTACGGAGGAAAAGGAATGTGTGATATGGCAGGAAAAAAGTATTTTTTTTTTTTAGAGTAAGTTTGAGAAAGTAAGAGACACCAAGTCCTGAACAGTAAAGCGACAGGAGAAACCTGAGCTCGAGGTTCAGGAGAGGAGGAAAAGGAAAGAACGATTCTGGAATCATCCACATAAAAGTGTGGTTTGCAACCAAAGGAGAGTGTAAAGGAATTGAATAAATTAGTACTGGGGAAACACGTCAAGGGCCTAGAATAGAAGCGTTTTTATCCTCTTATAGTTTTTGGTTTGTCAAATAGATAAAATAAACCTTACCCATCAGATCCGGGTCTAGAAGGTGCACCATCAGACGATACAGAGGTTACTGATGCAACTGACAAAGGCCTTGAGGATGACGGCATTGTGAAAGACCTGACTATAGACTGTGGTCGACTCCCTCGTCTATCATCAGCAAAGGAGGCCTACAGCAAACAAAATTCATTAACATTTTAATGAAAATGTTACAACTAAACGTGTCAAAGTGCTACATTGTTCATCCTAATTTCCAGTATAGGAACACATGATTATTATTTTCTGTTTCATTAAAAAGAGACTAGTTTACAAAATAATTATAAGTCCAATAATTCAGAAACAGCTATTTCTGTTATCACCATAGTGTTGTTTCCTGTGTAGTTCTGCTCACGCATTGCCCACAATTCAATTCACATACATATTGCACTGGCATTTTCTCCCTCCTCCATTGTACCAAAAATAGTCAACAAGTAATACACAAACTAAATTGATTGAAGAGAGCAAGTGGCCACTGCGATAGATCCATCTGAATTTAGTGAAGAGACGAACTCGAGCACTCCGATTTTTACAAACCTATGATGATGAAAGTGTTTACGATTAGAACCCCATTTTACTAGATCAAGCCTTTTAGTGCACGATTGTTATTATTGGAAGAAGCAACACATTATGGGTCTCATCATGGCATATATTTGTTTAATATTATGAACTATCGGAATATGTATGTGTATATGTGATAGTTCTATAGTGCAAACCTATCCAAAAGGCATCAGAATGCAGTAGATGGTCAAAGACAAGCGTAAAGTCAACGAGTATTAGGAGAGGAGGCTGGGTTGTGGGCCATTAATACATTGTGATATAGTGTTCTCTATAGAGGTGAGTCTTCAACTCGTTCCTCAATTGGAGCAGGTTTGTTGCAGTACTCGTGGAGATGAGGATGTTGTTCCATATTCTTAGTGCATAGATAGAAAAGGCATGTTGTCTTGTTTTTTTTCTTTTTTCACACTTCTTAGTCTGCAGCATGATGGTGTTCTGGCTGAGGGTGCGTGCCGAGAACCAGCATAGATCAGAGAAGCATGATGCTGGCTGTGATGGCTTTGTAAATGACCCAGTGTATTTTGAAGATAGTGAGGGTTGGCAAGGGGAATCAACGGAGTTCTAACAAGATGGAATGATGAGATAATATTTCTTTAGGACCTAGATGAGACTTGCAGCGGCATGTAGGATGCCCCTAAGAGGTGCCAATGTGGAGTCTGGGCAGCCATGAAGTAGGGCATTCCAACCATCCACGAGGCTTGAACAGAAGTTCTGAAGGTGTTTTCTGAAAGAAATGGTTTGACTTTTGTTTTAAAAGAGAGCTGGTACCAGGCCATCTTTGTTTTTTTTTAATCAATTTGTTCCTTGAGGGTGAGGTTGGTGTCCAAGGTGAGTCCAAGTGACTTGGCATTCAGTGACAGTTGGCGTTCAAGCAATCAAGGTTCATTTAATTCAGCTAGGTTTGTACTGTATATTATTTGTTGTTCTTTGCTAATAGCAGAAATGTAGTCTTGTTTGGTTTGAGCTTCAGATAATTGCTGGCCATCCAGGTCTGGATGATATGAAATCAATGTTTGAGATGTTGTATGTCTGAAGCAGAGACTTTCAAGTTGAGTTGTGTATTATCAGCATACTGGTGAATCTTGATGCTGCTATATTTTGGTAGCATGCCAAGCAACTCCATGTAAAGGTTGAAGTTGACAGAAGACAATGTAGAACCCTGGGGGACAACAAACATGATAGGGATCTTGTGTGACCTGGAGGCGTCCATGTGAACAAACTGGTGTTGGTTGGAAAGGTAGGAGGAGAACACTGCAGGTGAATCCTATTTGAGACACGAAGTCGGTGAGATGGTCGACTGTATCGAAGGAGGGTAAGAAGTCCAGCAATTCCAGGGTTCGGGATCAGATTCATCTGTAGTCAAGAGGTCATTGTCTATGATGTGTAATGTAGCAGTCTCCATGTTGGTGCATGATCTGAAGCCAGACTGGCAATTGAGCACGACATGATTAGTGTTGATGCAATCTTGCAGTTGAGCATAGACTGCATTTTCAATGATCTTACCAATCCAATGAGTGGTAGCTAAGTGATAGTCCGGTAGTTGACGAGGTCGTCAGGGTCTATTGTACACTTCTTTTGGAGTGGGAGGATCAGCCATGTCTTCAGACCTTCTGGAAAAGTGTCTTGAGTGAGGGATGCATTGACAATGATAAGTAGCAGTAAGAAGCATCTCCGGAGAACTTTGATGAAGGATCAGGATAATACTTCACCTTCTTAAAAAGTGGCTGTAGGACTTGGCCTTTTTTGGCTAAAGTTCCCTAAACTTTTTGTTTCCCCCTAGACCGTTTTCCTGACATAGAGTTGCCAATTTAGATGCTTTGGGTACTTTGCCACTGCTGATCAGTGTAAAAGTACAAGTGTTCCCTGTGTAAAGTGTAATGGTAATTGGTTGGCCATGATTGGTATGTTTGCCTTACTAGTAAAGTCCCTAGTGATGTGCACTGTGTGTGCCAGGGCTGGTAATGCAAAGGTGAGCGGAGAAGGTGCGCGCAGGCCTGCACTGTAGGGCCTGCACGCAGTTTGCTAAGTTAGCATGTTGTCCTGACAAGTGCAACCACTTGTCAGGCTTTACTTTCCCTTTTGTGTACACAGTGGGCACCCCTGTGGTAGGTCCCGGGCAACCCCTGGGCAGGGTGCAGTATAAGTAAAAGGCAGGACATATACTGAGGTGTGTGTTATGTCCTGACAGTAAAAAACACTATTTCGTTTTTCACTGGTGAAAGGCCATCCTGCCCATAGGACAGAATGGGGGAGGCTGGGTATTGTGTTTGTTAGCCTAGTTTCCCATAAGCTTAAAATGGAGAGGTGAAGTTTAGTATGTATGAACTCACAGCGTCATAACACATCTTTCTATTAAAGTGGTTTTGTCACTGTGTGTTCAGAAGCCACTCTTTTAGAAAGTGGCTGAGTTGTGTGCTTTAAGCATTTCTGTGTGTCTCTGCTGAATGTGGATTGACTGTCTGGATCTGAGAGGGGAGAGGAGCTGGGGGAGGTCTTGACCCAGAGAGGGGTTGAGATGGCACCAGGCTGACCTGAATCTGGAGAGTAGGTGAGGAAAAGCACCGGGAGGTGAAGAGGCCTGGGTTGTGGCTATAAAACAATTGACCCATCTCCTGCTGAGTGATTAAAGATCCAGACCCCCAGTATCAAAGGGAGAAAGGGGACACTGGGAGGGAGACACCCAGAACTGATTTAGGCAGGGGTCAGGGACCCCTGAGCACAACGAACTTCAAAGACATTTAGGGGTATAACTATGAGAGCTGAGACCCCTGAACGTTGGAATAGAAATGGATTGAGACTGAAAAGGCTTGGACCCATTTCGTGGTCAAGAGGAACCTCTGCTACGGAAGGAACAACTGAAGAGACTGCTGGGATGGACCAACCCTTGCTTCGTGATCTGGGGCTGGTCTGCAGTTTGCTGTTTTAACCAAGGAAGAGGCTGTTGGGACTGTGCTGTGCGCGCTGGGTCCCCCTGCTTGAAGAAGACTGTGCTTTGTGCTGTGTCTTGTTACCCCAAGGGCCCGAGGTGAGCTGGCTCCCTGTTTGGAAACACAGGAACATAAAAGTTTCCGGAGAAGTTTCAAGCGACGCGGTGGGCGTGTGTTGTGGCAGCTTGAGACCCTCGGAAGGTGTGCTCTGTAATCTTGGACACACGGAGAAGTGAGACTCGGACGCGCTGGGTGCGTGTTGTGGTGCACAGGAGGCGTTGGTGAAGAGCGCCTGGTCAACGTGTGCACCGAAGGTGAAGTGAGTCTCGGACGCGCTGGGTGCGTGTCGTGGTGCACAGCAGGCGTTGGTGAAGAGAGCCTGGTCAGCGTGTGCATCGGAGGTGACGTGAGACTCAGACGCGCAGGGTGCATGTCGTGGTGAACCGCAGGCACTGGTGAAGAGCGCCTGGTCGGCGGGTGCATCGGAGGTGAAGGGAGTCTCGGAAGCGCAGGGTGCGTGTCGTGGTGCACAGGAGGCGTTGGTGAGGAGCGCCTGGTCAACGTGTGCATCGGAAGTGGAGAGAGTCTCGGACGCCCAGGGTGCGTGTCAGGGTGCACCGGAGGCGCTGGTGAAGAGCGCCTGGTCATCGAGTGCACCGGAGGAGAAGTGAGGCCCGAACACGGTGAGCATGTCGGGGTGCGGCCGAAGGCGTTGGTGAAGAGCGCCTGGATATCGGAGCACCGGAGTTGGAGTAAGTCTCAGTGAAGCAGTGTGCATGCTTTGGTGCAACCTGGGACTGTGGAGGTGATCGGCTGATCATCGTGTGGACCGGAAGAAAGTGAGTGTCTGCAGCGCGGTGTGCGGGTCTTGGTGCCAACTGAGACCGCAGGAAGGAGTGCCTGGTGAACGTGCACTCGGAGTCGACGTGACGTCCCATCAGCGTTGTGTGTGTGGCTTCGTGCCAGAGGAGACCCGGAGGGTGCTGTGGTGAACGTGCACCCGGAGTAACGTAATCTCAGGGGCGCGGGTTACGTGTGCCCTGCAGCCGCCTACCCTTCCTAACAGTCGCGGCCCGGACCGGCAGCCCCGGAGGAGCTGAGCTGCCAGGCCGAGCCGCTGAGGCCCATTGAGAAAGTTCTACACGGAAGGCCCAGTTCGCTGAAGGAGGAGAGGAGAGTGGGGTCGTGCCCCCAGGTAACGTGGATCACTGCCTGGGCGGGGCTCGGAGGGACACTCTCTCGGCCTCTCAGTCCTTCTGGCAACGTGAGCCTTTGCTTCGGCTCAGATTGGGGCCCGTACTGCGTTCAGGAGTGGCAGTACTGGGGCCAGAGTGAGAAGCTGTACTTTATGTCATCGTTGATACGTGTGGGGGGCAACTGTTATCGAAGAGGCTGACTGTCGTAATACACATTGCCAATATTGCTGCTAACAAACTGCCGGACTGTCTTATGACGCCTGACATTATTTCTGCATAAAGAAGTACACGATTGTAGCGCTACGCATTGCATTATTTCTCCATTGCTAAGTACAGGATTGTAGTGGCCCGCATTGCATTATTTCTTCATTGCAAAGTACATGATTGTAGCTACGCATTGCATTATTCCTTCATTGCAAAGTACATGATTGTAGCGGCACGCATTGCCTTATTTCTTCATTGCTAAGTACATGATTGGGGTGTGACGCATTGCATTATTCCTTCATTGCGCAGTACATGATTGTAGCGGTACGCATTGCATTATTTCTCCCATTGCAAGGTACCGGGGTGTATCGTTACGCATTGTATTATTTCTCCTTTGCCCAGCACAGGATTGTATCGTTACGCAGCGCACTATTGTTTGTCCATTGCAACGTGTGTGATTCTAGCATTGCGACCAGCATAGCATTTTGAAAGCGGTGGTTGGGATTTGAACCTACCAACCAGCCGGAACGAATATTACCCTTTATTACATGTTGGCTTATGTATCGTGTGGTCTGATCGTATATCTTTTTACATAAAGTTTATACTCGTTTTATCAAACTCGTGTGGAGACCATTTGTGGTGCCACCAGTGGGTTATTGAGAGTGTGGTTGCACATACTGTACACTTGTGCCTTGGAGATAGGCCTGGCTGCTCGTGCCAAGCTACTAAGGGGGTGAGCAGGGCTATCTCAACCGGTGTCCTTACTTGGCCTAATGTTGAGTGAGGAGTCCTGGGTCTCGCATTTGGTGACAGTGGTGCGGGACGGGGACTCCGGCTTCCAACAGTGGCTTTGAGGAATGCCGGAATAAAATGGAAAATTGATAAGGGTTCACCACGTTTACCACCTTTGCACAGTGGAAATTAACATAATGTCGAGGAAATCTTAAAACGCATCCAATGGTTAATTTCAATTAATTTCAATTTTATTTAGTGTATTCGTTCATTGCTCTTCACACAAAGTAAATATTGTATTAATAAAGGAAAGGAAAAAGAAAAGGAGAAGTAATTAAAGTAATAACCTCAGATTGGTATAATAATGTTAAAATGAATTACTTTTACAAAGAAAATAAGGATTAAAATGAGAAAGAAATAAGAAGTAGGAGAAGAGGAGGGGAGTAGCATTTCAAAAAGAAAGGGCACAGAAGGAACTCGCAAGGATGTGTCCTAATCCATGGGATCTTGGTATGTCCAATGCCCTAGATATGTGTAAGGCCTTATTCCCATAGAAAGCTAACGTATATTCAGAGAAGAGTGCTTCAGTTCTTTTTTCAAATTTCTTACTACTGATCCTTGAAACCCAGCCAACACCTTTTGTCCTGTAAAGCAAGTGGACCTAGGGCTTTCAGAAAGCTTGTTGAGTAAAAGTTAATGTTTTGGATCTGTATTTTGTGTAGTGGCATTCATATTACTTTACTTTAGTGGTCAGGATGTGGCCTGGGAGGGAGTACAGTCAGAAAAGTGAACAAGAGGCCAAAGTAAGACTACAGCCAGACCCTAACTCATATAAGAGACACAGAGCCTTCTAGTTGGTTTGATTTAAGTATGTGTTTTCATCGTATTGCTGGATTATTATCGATTACAATTCAAAGGCTTCCTTCAAAGTGCAACAAAACATGCCTCACTGACATGCTTTTATTTGGCCAAGCAAAGATCTGTGTGCACACACGCTTCATTTAAAATACAAGAAAGTTTCACTACTATTGCAACTTTTAATTTATTGTTACATTGTTACCGTACAACTTCACAATAGCAATGTGTTAAATAACGTTTTGTTACATTTGAAAGAAAGGCTTTGTGTGTGTATGCCCCTCACATACTAGCTGTCACACCACCAAGAACACTCACATCCCTCACAGAGTAGAAGTCACACACTACCTGAAAAACATTTACACCACTCCCAAAATAGTAGTCTCACCCTACTGACAGCCCTCTCACACCCCTAAGAGTAGAGTAAAACACTTCCAACAGCCCTCACAGAGTAGCAGTCTCCCAATAGCGACTACACTTGTCCACCCTAACAGAGTATCAGTAGTGACAAACACTTTCACACACCTCATAAAGTAGAGGCCACACACCACCAGCATTCTTTCACCCCTCGCCTACTGTCAGCAATGAGCTACTGACAGCACTCACACCCATAAGAGCAGCAGTAATACACTATCAGAGGCACTCTCACACCCGTTACTGACTAGCAGTCACCCACTACTGACAGTACTCCTACACGCTTCACACACTAGCAAGTAATACTTTATTGATAGCACTCACCAGGGCCGGACTGGCCGTAGCGGGCACCGGGCGTTTCCCCGGTGGGCCGCTAGGGTGGGGGCCGGTTTTGGGTCCCTGGGGGGGGCGTTTTTGTTCCGGGGGGGTCGGCAATTTCGGCCCCCTGTAACAAAATCAGCCGAAACCGGCGCTCGCAAACTGCTCGGCTGCACCCCCCCTCACCCCAGGGGGGGCCGGCCAAGCAGTTTGCCAGGGCCGGTTTTGGTTGCCAGTCCGGCCCTGGCACTCACAATCCTCACAGACTAGTAGTTACACACTAGCAGCAGCTCTCTCACACCCATCACAGAGTAGCAGTCATTCACTATCAATGGGGCACACACACACACTCTAACCAACCTCACAAAAGAGCAGAAAAGCAGTAATAATACCATAAGCACTCACGCCCCTCACATACTAGCAGTCTAACACTACCAGAAGAACTCTCGATCCCCTCAGAGCAGTAGTCATGCACTACTGATGGCACTCTCCCACCCCTCAGACAGTAGCAGTCACAGACTCCCAGATGGACTCTTACACCCCTCACACACTAGCAGTGTGTAACTCCTGACAGCACTCACACCCATCAGAGCAGGAGTCATGCACTGCCAGAAGCACTCTCACATCCATCATAAACTAGACTTGCAGTCTGAGGTTACTAGAGGAACTCTTACATCTCTCACACACTAGTGGTTTCACACTACCAGAAGGACTCACACACTCCACAGTCACACAACACTGGATGCACTCTTACACACCTCACAATCAATCAATCAATCACAAGATTTGTAAATCGCACTACTTACCCGCGAGGGTCTCAAGGCGCTGAGGGAGAGGAGGGGGGTGTTGCCGCTACTGGTCGAATAGCCAGGTCTTGAGTCGTCTCCTGAAGGTCAGCAGGTCTTGGGTCTGTCGTAGGTTGAGGGGAAGGGTGTTCCAGATCTTGGCGGCGCGGTGAGAGAAGGATCTGCCTCCGGTGGTGGTTCTCTGGATGCGCGGGACGGTGGCCAGGGAGAGGTCGGCGGAGCGGAGCTGACGGTTGGGAACGTAGAAGGAGAGTCGACTGTTGAGGTAGGCTGGGCCGGTTTTGTGGAGTGCCTTGTGTGCATGGATCAGGAGTTTGAAGGAGATTCTCTTGTCGACGGGGAGCCAGTGCAGGTTTTTCAGGTGGGGGGTGATGTGGCTGTGGCGTGGAATGTCGAGGATCAGGCGTGCAGAGGCGTTTTGGATTCTTTGCAGTCGTTTGATGAGCTTGGTCGGGGCTCCTGCGTAGAGGGCGTTTCCGTAGTCGAGTCTGCTGCTGACGAGGGCTTGGGTGACTGTTCTTCTCGTGTCTGTCGGGATCCTCCTGTAGATCTTACGGAGCATGCGGAGGGTGTTGAAGCAGGAGGAGGAGACTGCGTTGAGTGCTTGGTCATGGTGAGCGTTGAGTCGAGGATGACTCCCAGGTTGCGTGCGTAGTCGGTTGGTGTCGGGGGTGCCCCTAGTGACGAGGGCCACCAGAGTCGTCCCAGGCTGATGGGTTGGAGCCGAGGATGAGGATCTCCATCTTGTCTGTGTTCAGCTTAAGTCGGCTGCACTTCATCCAGTCGGCGACGGCTTTCATTCCTTCGTGGAGGTTGGATTTGGCGGTGAGGGGTCCTTGGTGAGGGAGAGGATCAGTTGAGTGTCGTCGGCGTAGGAGATTATGTTGAGGTCGTACTGTCGGGCGATGCGTGCGAGTGGAGCCATGTAGATGTTGAACAGTGTCGGGCTGAGGGAAGATCCCTGGGGTACGCCGCAGATGATCTCGGAGGCTTCGGATCGGAATGGAGGGAGGCGGACGCTCTGGGTTCTGCCGGAAAGGAAGGAGGTGGTCCAATCCAGGGCCTTGTCTCAGATCCCTGCGTCGTGGAGGCGTGTGCGTAGTGTGCGGTGGCAGACAGTGTCGAAGGCGGCAGAGAGGTCCAGGAGGATGAGGGCCGCCGTCTCGCCGTTGTCCAGCAGGATCCTGATGTCGTCTGTGGCGGCGATGAGGGCGGTCTCGGTGCTGTGGTTGCTGCGGAATCCTGACTGGGAGGGGTCCAGGATGCTGTTATCTTCGAGGTAGCGGGTGAGCTGTCTGTTGACGGTCTTCTCGATGACCTTAGCTGGGAATGGAAGCAGGGAGATGGGCCAGAAGTTCTTGAGGTCGCTCGGGTCCGCCTTGGGTTTTTTGAGTAGGGCGTTGATCTCGGCGTGTTTCCAGCTCTCTGGGAAGGTCGCGGTCTTGAAGGAGAGGTTGATGACGTTGCGCAGGTGGGGTGCGATGGAGCTGCCGGCTTTGTTGAAGATGTGGTGTGGAAAAGGGTCTGTTGGGGAGCCGGAGTGGATTGTGCCTATGGTCTTGATTGTGTCCTCGGTGTTCACGTTGACCCAGGCTGTCAGGGGGTTGTGGTCTATGGGGTGCGGCGGGTCTGATGTGTCTGGGCCTGTTGGGGTCGTCCGGGAGTCGAAGCTGTCGTGGATGTCGGCAATTTTGCGGTGGAAGAAGGTGGCGAGGGAATCACACAGGGCTTGCGACGGCGGGATGTCGTTGGCGTTGGAGCTGGGGTTGGAGAGTTCCTTCACGATGCTGAAGAGCTCCTTGCTGTTGTGTGCGTTGTTGTCGAGGCGGTCTTTGAAGGAGGTCCTCTTGGCGGACCTGATGAGGTGATGGTGGTTGCGGATGGCGTCTTTGTGGGCTGCGCAGCTGTCCGGCGTCTTCTCGCTGTGCCATTTGTTCTCCAGTTTCCGGCAGGTGCGCTTGGATGCTAGGAGTTCCGGGGTGAACCAGCTGGCTCTCTTGCTGGTGTCTTTGTAGGTTGGTTTTTTCAGCGGGGCTAAGGTGTTGGCGCAGTCGTCCATCCATCGTCTGAAATTGCGGGCGGCGGCGTCGGGGTTGGAGGGGTCGTTGGATGGGCTGAGTGCGAGGTTTGTCTGGAGTTGGTCTTCGGCGACTTTGCTCCAGCATCACAGACGTGCAGTCTCACAATACCAACAGTAGCAATTATACATTACCAGAAACATTCTCACACTGATCACGGACAAGCAGTCACACACCAACAGTACTCTAACAAAACACCTACACGTCAACAGTATCACACTACTGAAAGCACTCACACAACCCTCACAGAGCTTCAGTCTCATACCATTGACAGTACTCTCACGCACCTCACATGCTAGCAGCGACAAACTACCAAAAGTACTCTCACACCGCTCACAAACTACCAGTTAAACACCCTTGACAACAATCGCACAGCTGCTGCAGACTTGTAGTCCCACACTACCAAAAGCTCTTTCACAACCCTAAGAGCAGAAGTCACACACTAACGGAAACTCTCTTACATGTGTAACAGACTAGAAGTCGTACCTTACCAAATGCAATCTTAAACCCAAATCCCATCACAGACGAGCAGTTTCAAAGAGTAGCAGTCTCACATTACAGAAAGCACTCTGAGTCCAATCACAGACCAGTACTCACACACTACAAGAAGTTCTCTCACACCCCTCACAGATTAAGAGCAAAATCATGAGGTCTGACTTAAAACTTATGTCTCTTCACTGAAAGGCGAGTTTTTGCAGGTCGTATTCTGGATGGGTGAGTAGGTGAATGCAAGAATGAGTCAGAAGGTGGATAATTAGACGCATGAGAGCCAGAGGACAGATGAATGAATGCCAGGATGCGTGCTTGGAGGATGAACGAATGAGTACATGGAAAGATTAATAAGTGACTCAATTTAGTCATTTTCAGGTATAAGAGAGACCTATTGGCTTTGCTCATTCTTGTGAAGAACTGGTTTCACGTTAACTTAAGAGCAAACAAAAAGTTGAGTGCTGAAATGATACAGTTGAAGAGATAGTTGGAGTTCTTCAATATGATAGCATGTTATTATGCTAAATTTTACATTTAGCATGTTTATCCGAAATGAGCACGAGATGGTCCTGTAACTCTGCTAAAAATCAAGAAGTACTTGAGCAAGAGATAGGATCTTCTCTGAATAATGCATCATGCTGGAAACACCTCTCTGGAATGCGCGTGCAATCACAGGTCTCAAACCGAGAAAATTAATTCCAGCATACCTCTGAGGCAACAAATTAATGTTCACTGAGTAAGGCTCATGCTTTAAAAAAGACAATGGATATCATTCCTAACTAATTAATAAAAGACCCGTTTCACGGGCCTGCATGTTGAGGAAAAATATTTAAAGAGATTCTTTACACAAAATGAGTAATAGATATGAATATGAATGACAGCACGGTTAGTCATTAATAACTGATATATTCATAAAATAATTGAACATTTTCTGACAAAAAAAATTGTATTCCCTGCTGATTAATCGTTAGAGGATTTTCCACTCTGTCAACCGCTGGCAAGTATGCACTGCACTAAACAGACAGAGCTGATAACACTCCATCATTCATGACAAGCTGGAGCGACGGATGAGAGTGGAACTGTCAGGATAATGGCTAGGCCAGAACCCTGCATCCACTGCCCCTTGGCCCCTTAATGCACAGTACCAAAATAGACAAATTAGTTTACATTATGTCAACTAAACATGTTCGGGTGAACAGAATATCTCTAAGAAAGGCCACCTGAATTAGAGACATAATCTCAACCTTTCACAAATAAATAATATATCTGATCATAACAGCCGTTTCTTATTTAAAAAGCAAAAAAGACCGAAGGCATTTATTTTTGTAGAGTTGTTGCTATACACTTATCCACATGCCACTGCTGTGAAATAGATTTCCATTTTCCCATTTCCGACTCACGAACTCACCAGTCACAAAGGTGTACCTATTCTAATATATAGTCAGTAGAGATGAGCTGATTTAATATTACATACTTATTTATATTGAAATGTCCCATTTGCATTGTGTGTTTGTAATTGTCTAGTTTTATGGTGTACTTTTATGATCCACAGAGATCGAAATAAAGTCATTGAGTGATTGATTATTACATACTAAAAATTACGTTAGAGTTTGAAAAATCATCAAATCTGACATTTCTAAACACAAACTGGCTCAGTGTTAATGTCATATACACCTCGATGTAAATGAAAGTACATTTTGACAGAGGGATGTCAATTACATATTTCTTCAGTAGGGCGCCTTACATGAAATGTTGTGCTAATAACACAGAGAACTGTAACTACTAGAACGGATTTGATTTCCGTAACCCCGCATTCTATTATTTGGAGACTGAAGGGGTAGCTCGCTCTCTGCACCTAAAATACAACGTTCGTGCAGCGAGGCCCCGCCCATTGCCAGGGAGCAGCCTGTAAGAACCGGTGAAAATGAGGCTGAAAATGTTCCACTTAAGCAGCCTGGGCTCCTATGAACACAAAAATACCCTTTGCTAGTTTCCTGAAGGCCTGGGTGACAGGCTGTTATGACAAGCACTATGCCCCTGTCACACACAATTTCTATACAAAAGGCTCCGTCAAGGGCGCTGCTGGCTATCGAAATATGTATGTATTTTTCCGCTTTTAGACGAGCTTGTCCAAAATTAAGGAAAAATAAAACATTCTTATGAAGTCAGATACAGTAGATTAAGATTTCATTTTTAGCCAGAACAGTAGCCTTCACTTACGCACAACATCCCAAGCTATGTTCTGTTTTCCTATTGTCATCAGATCTACCCAAGCTACCTGGCAACAGATCGTGCCTCTTTGAGAGATGCTTAGAATGTGCGATATGCATTAAAGCCAGGCACATTCATTATAGTTGCTAACATTAGCAATAGTCTGACACCATCTTTGTTAACAAAGAAGGATGCTGTCAGGGGATGGTTCAGCTGTGTCTAGTGAGGCATTTTACTTGCTGGTTGCACTGTGGGTTGCAGGAGTAATAGTACATCAGAGATCCTACACATACCTGCCCTTTAAACTGAAATGTTACTGTCTGTCTAGGAATCCTCCACTTATACATGCGGAACTCATGGGTAACCTGTGCTACTATAGTTGTTAATTGCTGCATGAGGGGGCGGGGTAGGTCGCAGGGAGGCATGGCTTTCTCAATTTTTTCATGATATCTGCAATAGGAACAGAATGTGAGCCCTTGCTTCATACCAAAGCACATGGTGGCATTTATTACCTGCATTTATGCCTCGTGGTGACACCAACTCCTGCATTCTCATTTACAACATAAAATTATATTTTTATGAAATTCTTCTAAGTCTGGCTCCTATAGGCGTTCTTCCATTTTAATTATGTGGCGACCCCGTTTGTTCGCTTATACCATTGATGGAGCGCAATGGTGCTCTAAAATTGTAGGGGTGCATCATAATCACGGATAGTCCGCACCCGCATATATTTCTGTGTTGTATTAACATTTGGTCATTAGGAATGTGTTGTAATAATGATTTGTAAGTGAAATAATAGAAAATGTTTCGTGCCATGCAAAAGAAACGAAATGACATTTATGCTTGGAAAAGAGTAACCTTTAGTGTATTGCAATTGTCTAATTAAAAGCCTATGTGTATTGTAATGCATTTTGATTTAAACGTGCATCATGTTGGAGTTTGCACGTGGAGATGATTAATTGTGCTTAATGTGTAATAATTGTAGATGCTTGCAAAGCAAAGTTCTATTAATCTGTGTGTATAAATTGATGTTTAAAGGCCTAAATGAAATGTTCACTTTTGTGTAATTGAAGGCCTATTCGTTTATCCTTATGTTGGCCGATTTGTGTAGGCCTGAAAATGTAATTTCCCTGGTAGGCTCTCGCATTTGGAGGTAGTCAGCGGATTTCATGTACATGCAAGGTTGTTCTGTTCTCACGTTTCTGTTGCAGGTGGAAGAAGCCGCTTTGTTAAGTTAAACTAACGCCTTTTGTTTTAGGAGTTAGGCATGGGGGAGAAGTGATACTTTGTGAACGGAATGTCGATAATTGGGAGCCGGTGTTCTTTCTCACTGAGGAGGCCTGGGAATTAAGGTCATCGAGCCGAACTTGGATGGAGTGAGGAAGACGGTGGAAATTTACCTATGAGAAATGCCCAGTGGGATGAGGTGATCTGTGGGCGTGTTTTACATCTGTGCATTTTGTATTACGGACAGTGTCCCGAGGGTTGAGTCAGGAGAAGAGGGTTGAGTAAGGAGAAGAGGGATGAGAGAGGAGACAAAGGGAGTTAGTAGAAGGGGTAAAGAGATCGACCCATACAACGTGAGTGTACTTCTTAGGAAGTCTTCACGAGCTGACACCTTTAATTGATCTTGCCTGGGAAATGCTAAGTAGGGATGTCACTTTAGAGATAGAGTAGGGATAGTCTAATGTTTTTACTTTTCAGGCGCAGATGAAGTCTGACTTAGATGTTGGGGCAGTTCTTGCCTGTGTTCTGTTTTTGGAACTTTTCATTCTTTTCATGATCTATAGGATTAGACTCACTCGTAGGTATGGCTTTGTATTAGTTCCCATGTATTTTTATAACCTTGTCCTGAGGTGCTTGTACGTTCAGTTGTTTTTGGCATTGTAATAAACCCACTAAATTGGAGTTCGGAGTCTGTGATCTTTTGAGTCGTAGTCATCGGAATAAATTGAATTGTCATAAATGAATTCTTTCTCCCCTTTACACTTCTCAGCAGGTAACAAAAGATCCATTGACCTAGGGTTCCTAGTTAAATTCTGGTAACGGAACCCGGCCTTATCAGTTGGTAACGAGAGGACAGTTACCTCTGCAGTAAGGGGAGAAGGTAGGGAGAAGATAGTTATACAATTCATAGAGCCCAAGAGATGGTCGTCCAGAGGATTAAGAGCGGAGGACGACGGCGCTTGGTGGAAGCTGACGAAGAGTGACGGTGTGGCGGGAACAGCAGTTCGCGGTGGAGTGAGTATGCATAGGGATGTATGTCTGTTAGATTGCAGTGATGAACTGATTGTGTGAGGTCTTGCGGAGTTGGGATGAAAGTCGAGTGACTGTGGTTTTGGACTGAGCGCGCGTTCCATGTGATTTGTGTTGTTTGATGTCAGGCTCAAGGAGCAGCCTAAGATCCCGGGATAGATAGATTGTGGTGTGAAAGACACCCAGAGTTGTAATTGTCTGACCATTGATTGTGGGAGTCGTGAGACGTCATCGACAGACCCACTCGTGATAGGGAACGAGAGTGTGAGTGTTTGAGTGACCAACGCGGGTCGTGGGTTACTGCGTGTGGAAGATCGAGTGATTGGATCCTATCGATTAGTTATACGACTGTCCGGCCGTTCGTGGGCAGATAGTCTGAGGCAGTTGTCCGGTCGTTTCGCGGACAAACAGTTGCCAGATTGAGGTAGACAATTACTTGTGACAGTCCGGTCGTATGGTGGACAGACAGTCGGTTATGTGACTGTTCGGTCGTTTGGTGGACAAACAGTTACTTGATTCTATGAATGAAAAGTGTGAGTGTGGTAGATACGGATTGTGAAGGAGGGGAACTGCTGAGTGAAGAGAAGGAGTGACGTCAAAGTGTGCCACGCTGCGATAGGTCGGTTAGTGTAAAGCCGAGCTGGGATTGGTTGATCACCATCAGGAAGTAGAGCGAAAAACATTTGGTGGGTAAAACAGTTGATTTCATCATGAAATGTTTTAAGGTATTGCGGGGTCTTTGCAGGGGAGATAGAGGAGTGGTAACTCGAGTAGGGGAAGAAGCACCACCCGAGGATACCCCAGCCCACTACATGGCCACGAATGTAGGGCTCCATACTATAATTTGGCTTCAAAATTGGCAAAAGATTACTGAGAAGGAGGGAGATTTGGCTTTCCCACGGTATGGTTCATTCATATTTGATGTACTACACCAATTGAGAGCAGTAATGACTGCGTTGCGACCTCCACCCAGACCAACACAGTTTGAAGCGCTAGACGCATGGATGAGAGCAGCACATGCGAGGAAAAGAGAACGAAGTCAGGAAAGGGTGAAAAAGTCAATCAGGGCGTTTCAAGATGCGCAATGGGACGCATTGGCGAAAAGATGGAGGGTAGACACCATAGAGGGAGACAGACTGTTTCCTTTATTAGTAAAGGTGGGAGATGCTCAGAAGAGGGGAGAAGAGGAAGATGATAGTGATACAGATGACAGTTTACTGGAGAGGTTACTAGCAAAGCGTCCACCCCCATACAATCCAAGCTCAGAGGAGGGAAGGAGAGCACTCACAGAGGAAACTGGGGAGCCGCAGACAAACCCTAGTGCAGGGATAAAGGGAAGGATGGCAGCAGGAACAGAGAGAAGAGGGACACAATCATCGAAGAATACAGAAGCAAGTGGAGTTAATATCGTCACGAGATTACCGGAAGCTCTTACAGTGCCGGTCACCTTTGGTCCCATAGTGTCAGTGTACGATCCAGATCAGGCAGAGAACGCGAGCTTAATACGATCAGCAATGGGAGAGAGCACTGGTTCTGGAGGAAATGGTACAGTGAGTGGAACAGGTCACATTTCGAGACCCATAGAATCGAGTACACCTTTGCCAGCCACTGCAGATGCTTCTAGAGGTCATGTGGAATCAAGAATAGCGAGATCAGGGTCTTTGGCGGATTCACGTTATGATTTGAGGATGTGGGAACCTCCAGTGAGAGGTCCTAGTGGAAGGATGGCGGGAGGAGACATGGCTCAGGGAGTTTCGGGGAGTCAATCTGTCTCACGAAACATAATGGAAGGGAATCAACGTGGAGACCAGAGTAGTGAGAATGGAGAGTTAAGTAGTGCATCAAGTCGAAGAACGATTAGAACTGCTATAAGGGCTAAAGTGGTGGACGTGATGAGGTTGAAGGCAGAAGTAGAGGAGATAATCAGTGGAAGCTTGCCTTTAGAAAGGATAGAACTTTATGAGCCAGATGAATTGCTGTTTGTGGCGAAGGATGTAACTCGTAGGGCAAGGAAAGCGCATGAACAATTGACGGAATTGGCACAGAGGTATGATGTAGATTTATCTAAAACAAAGATGTTGCAGGGAAACCACAGGCTAAATTACAGTGATCAGGAACTGGAAGAGAAAAGGGTCATAGGATTGAAGACACATATTCGAGAATTGATTGTAGGGATGCGTGCATGGAACATGCTTGACAAATGGGAGGAAAGATGGTCAAAGAAGAAGAGCGTCAAGAAGGGTATAGGGGAAACACTGCCTCCAGGAGGAGGGACAGTAGGAGTAGAGGCTTACCCTTAGCGAGAAGTACCGAGTGAAGGGTAAGTGCATGTACCGTGGAGTAGAGGTGATTTGGCGCCGTTTACCAATGATTTTCCTCGGCTGAGGGAAAAACCTGTTGAGTGGTACAAGCAAGTTGACCGATTTGTCAAAATTTCGAAGGTACTGTGGATTGATTTGAATACGCTGTTTGATATTGTAGTACCAAGTGATTTGTGGTCAGCATGTAAAATTGCTGTTGATTGGCCGTCTTCGGAACCAGAGCGAGATCCTATTACACATGGTCCTTCACCTGTGGTCATGAAAAAGTTCGAGCAGGTAATCACATGCTTGCAGTCGAAAATCTCACCACAAGACATTGATTGGGTTAAGATAGACCGAACTGTTCAGGAGCCAAAGGAAACAGTACATGCTTATGACGAGAGGCTTTTGCAAGCCTTCAAGCAGTACAGCGGGTTAGACACCCTTGACCCAAAGGATATGGGACAGTTCGTTTCCAAATTTGTCTTAGGGTTAAGACCAGAAGTTAGCTTTATGATCCAACAGCATCTGATCTGCTGGCAGAATAAATTTGTGGATGAGATTCTACGGTATGCCAGGTATTGTAGTGACGAAGTGGACTCAAAGCATAAAAAGCTCAAAGACAAGTTAATGCTGGGCCAAATGCAGAATGCGGAAAAGGCGGATCAAAAACAGTCTAGTGGAGGAACGTTAGGAAGAAGACAGGGAAACAATCAAGGAGGGACCCAGAATACGTCGGGTCAGGGAAAGGGAAAACCCAGAGACCCTAAGACAGGGGTGGATGTTGCCACACTGAAGAAAACCACTGCATGTCATTATTGTCACAAGATCGGGCATTGGAAGCGCGAGTGTAGATCAAATCCAGCTAATCAGGTCCAAGAGGAGGAAGTGGTGCAGGCACCTGAGGTCGTTAATACTGTGACGAGACCCAGGTCCATGCAGGGGGGGACATTAAGCCCGCAGGTGCAAATTCCCCAATCGCCGAGAATTCCACAGGGAAATCTTACATATCAGCAGATGCCCTTTATTGAGACTTTTGATGAGTTCGATCCAGACCCGTTGCAATGACGGTGCCTGAGGGGGAGGGAGACTGTACTCTTGGAGCAGTCTTGGAGGTAGACCAGAGGGGACCGTATGTAGAGGCGGATGTTGACAGTCATCCCACCACCTTTTTGGTTGATACTGGTGCTACCCGTTCTACTGTGAGATCTGCAGTAGTTCCCAACCTACCCCTCTCGGGACAATCAATCCAAGTTGTAGGAGTGGCAAATAAGAAAATGACTAATCCATTGACTGAGGCAATACCCGTGAGAATAGGAACGTTTCACGACCAACACCAATTTGTGGTATGTGACTCAAGTCCAGTTTGTTAGTTGGGTCGTGATCTTTTGTGTAAATTGAATTGCACCATCTACTGTACACCCAAGGGAGTGGAATTGCAGACTAATGATGACGATGTGGCATTTAAATTGGCAAATCAGAATCTGAGCACAGGGATGTTTCCTATGTTGACAGTTGAGGAACTCCCACTCGACCTGAGGGACTCTGTCTCTCTGGACGTATGGGATTTCACCGGAGAGGAGATAGGTTTGATCAAAGGGGTTGAGCCAGTTAAAATCCAGGTTAAACCAAATGCTGAGTTCCCGAGAACACCCCAGTACAATCTGTCTCCGGAAACGGTAGCAGGAATCAAGCCTGTGATTGAGTCCATGATAGAACAGGGAATCCTGAAGGAAATAATGGGAAGTCCATGTAACTCACCCATTATGGGATTGCAGAAACCAAGTGGGAAGTATAGAATCGTGCAGGACCTGCGAAAGGTCAACACGATTGTAGTTCCATGTTGTCCTGTGGTACCGAATCCATCAGTGATATTGTTCCAGAATCCATGCGAAGCTGAATGGTTCACTGTGATTGATTTATGTCAGGCATTCTTTTCGATACCGTTACATGAGGAGAGCCAATTTTTATTTGCTTTCCATCTGGAAGATCGTGTGTTAACATGGTGTCGTATCCCACAAGGGTATACAGAGAGTCCATCGATCTTTAACCAGCTTTTGAAAAAGAATCTTGAGAGTCTCGTACTGCCACAGAACTCAGTTCTAGTGCAGTATATTGATAACCTCTTGATTGCGTCCGAAACGGAGGATGCTTGCAGGATCGATACTGTTGCTCTACTGAATCATCTAGCAGAGAATGGACACAAGGTGTCCCCAAGCAAGTTACAGTATTGTCTGACGGAGGTTCAGTATTTGGGTCATTGAATCGAGAAAGGCAAGAGAAAGGTGTCACCAGATCGGATTGAGGCGATCATGAATATGACTGTGCCTACCACTCAGAAGGAAGTCAGGATGTTTCTGGGGATGGTCGGGTACTGTCGCCAATGGATCCCAAACTTTTCCTTGAAGGCGAAGCCCTTGCAGAGGCTGACACACAAGGATGTGAGCGATCCGGTACCATAGGATCATGACTGTCTGATTGCGTTCTTGGAGTTGAGAGAGAGCCTGTGTCGTGCTCCAGCTCTAGGGATGCCAGATTACAACAAATTCTTTTCATTGTTCTGCCACGAGCGAGAAGGTTGTGCATTGTCAGTCCTTACTCAAAGTCATGGGGGTGTCCGTAGACCAGTTGCCTATTTCTCAGCTACTTTAGATCCAGTAGCTTCAGCGTTGCCCGGATGTCTCAAATCCGTTGCTGCAACCGGTGTAAGCATTGAGAGATGTGAGAGCATTGTTATGGGTCATCCACTTACAGTTTTTGTTCCACATTCAGTTGAGCTCCTGATGACGAGGACTAAGACACAGCACCTGACGAACAACAGACTCACACGCTATGAGCAGGGTATACTTGCCTCGGAGAATGTGACTCTAAAAAGGTGGTCTGTGCTAAATCCTGCTACTTTGATGCCTTTGCCAAATGCTGATGATGGAGATTGTGAGGACCATGACTGTCTTGATGTGACTGAACTTTGCACCAAACCGAGACCTGACATTGTCGATGAACCTCTGCCGGAGTCTGATGAAATCTTTTTTGAAGACGGTTCATGCTTAAGAGACAATGTGGGTCATTTGAGGGCAGCCTTTGCTGTATGTACTATCTCTGGAGTTGTAGAAGCTGCTTGCTTACAGGGAGTATACTTCGCACAAGTGGCTGAAATCATCGCCTTGACTCGTGCCTGTTTGATTGCTGATCAAATCCGAATCACCATCTACACCGACAGCCAGTATGGGTTCGGTGTGGTTCATGATTTCGGACAGCTATGGTCACAGAGAGGATTTTTAACGTCATCAGGATCTCCTATCAGAAACGGGGAATATGTGAGACAACTGTTGGAAGCTTTGCAGCGACCACGAGAAATAGCTCTGGTAAAATGTGTAGCCCACGGGAGGGGGAATGATTTTGTGTCTTTGGGAAACCGATATGCGGATGAAGTTGCACGTTTTTGCGCTGAACAAGGGTGCATTTTCACAGGAGATTATACTGGAGAGAGCCCAGAAAGAACCAAGCTCAGCATGATATTAGCCATGGCAGACACCTGGGATGAGCTCAAGCGTCTGCAGGGAGAAGTTCCAGAACAGGAAGAGGCTGCTTGAACTAGAGCAGGAGGTGAGAGAAGAGATGATGGCATTTGGGTTTCTAATGATGGTTGAGCAGTGTTACCAGACGACTTACTGAGCCCTATGGCAAGACAGATTCATGGAGCAGTGCACATTGGAAGGAATGCTATGGTGCGTGTGTTCAGACAAACGTGGTATAATCCACGGTTCCGTGCGTTTGCTGAAGCAGTGTGTCACAGGTGTGTTACGTGTCAGCAGATGAATGCTGGAAAGAAAACTGTGGTTGTATTGAGTCACATTGGGAGGTCTGGAGGGCCTTTCAATAGAATCCAGCTTGATTTTATAGAGATGCCTAGGTGCAATGGCTTGCGGTATATTTTGGTTGTGGTGTGTGTTTTCTCACGGTGGGTGGAAGCGTATCCAACAAGGAGATGTGATAGCTTCACAGTAGCAAAACTGTTGCTTTGGGAGCTGATACCACGGTTCGGTTTTCCAACTTCATTGGAGTCGGAGGGAGAACACACTTCCACAGCGAAGTTATGAAGTTGCTTTGTGCCGCTTTACATGTTGATCAAAGACTGCATTGTAGCTATCGACCAGAGGCTTCTGGTATTGTGGAACAGATTAAAAGGACTTTGAAAATGAGGATGGCAAAAGTGTGTTCATCCACGTCTCTGAAATGGCCTGATGCATTGGCGCTGGTGTTGATGAGTGTTCGTAGTATTCCCGATAGGAGAACTGGCCTTTCACCTCATGAGATCCTGATGGGGAGGGCGATGCGGTTACCAGCAGTGCCATCTACAGCCTTGATAAACATCACAGATGATTTGATCCTTGATTATTGCAAAGGACTGGCTGACGTGGTCCGTTCTGTGTCTCACCAGGTTGAAGCTGCAACTGCCCCGACCTCGAGGGACCTCTGCCACGACCTGTGTCCGAGTGATTGGGTGCTAGTTCGCAAGCACATGAGGAAGAGTTGCCTTGACACCTGTTGGAGAGGCCCATACCAGATGATTCTGGTAATGAATATAGCAGTGAAGTGTGGAGGCTTGCCAAACTGGATCCACGCCTCCCATACTCGCAGAATTTCAGAACCCTTGGAAGAAACAGCTCCTCTCGTAGAAGAAAATCTAGCTGTGGCAGCAAGGCCACTAGAAAGGACAAGCCAAGCTGTGAGGGTTGCTGACGAAACTGGTTGCCCACCAGAGCAAGCTGAGGGGGGTCACGCTACACAAGACCCAGGTATTGACTCTGAGGGAGAAGGTAACGTTGCGAGTGGTATAGAGTCAAACTCAGCTGAAGGAACTGGTGCGCAAGGTGGTCGGGGGCAAAGAAGAGGTGCTGAACTTGCAGAAGAATCGTGGCCTGGGAGACAAAGGAGGCTGAATCTGAGACTAGCTCCTGAGAGAGATCTTGCTCCTGTGTTGGAGACTTCTGAATCAGAACTGAATGACTCAGAACAAGCTCAAGAAGGCCCGAGAAGGTCAAGGAGAGTAAGGGTGCCTTGTCAGAGATAAGTGGACTTATATGGTCACTGATGCCGGGAGTAGTGGGGACCGGGAGACTGAGGTCTTCACAAGTGGTCAGTAGAACACCCGAGTTGAAGACTGATGTGGGACTGATAGTTCCTGGATTGGAAATAGAAGGGGTGCTAACAGTGACTGTTCTGAGACCTCCGATATTGAGCAGAGTGCGAGTTCTGATCCTTCAGGAACTGTCCTTTCCAACCTTTGGATATCAGCCACCAGCTCAGGAGATTGCAGCTGTTCGTATTGAAATTTTACAGCGTGTACTAATTGAAATTGGTTCTGAGCTTATAAGGGACTGTGATTGAACTGTGAACTGTAAATAAGAGTTTAAGAAGATAACCTAGGCCCGAGTGGAAGAAGAATAAATTTAGGGTTTCATATAGAAGAAGAAAGAGGGCTAAGGAAGTCTTTTTGAACTGTGTAAATAAACCAAAGCAACGAACTGTGAAGGAATTTCCAGAATTTCCATGAACTGTGTTTGAACTGTTTGAACGACAATTTGAGGTGAAGAAAAGAGACTTTTAGTGTATCCTCTTGCTGAACTAAACCGACAAGCTAAAGATGGAGTCTGGAGGTTCTAACCGTAGGTCTAAGTGTGTGTTAGGTACACTCATAGTAGGGGTGATAGTTGTAATAGCAGTAGTTATTATTGTATCTGTAAAAATTTCACATGATGCAGAAGTTGAAGGAGTGGGAGTGCAAGGGACATCCACACCTATTACTTCTAGTGCAAAAGAGGGTATCGTAGGAGCTGAAAAAGCTATGCTAGATCAAGCTAGTCGTATGCTGCATGTATTTTTGTCTAGAGGTGATTATACGCTTAATGCCTATGCGAAGCTGCTATATGAGTATGTAAATACGATGGATGTGAGAGATTGTTATGTGTGTATGCAGTTGCCTGCGTCCATAGAGGAAGGTACTCGTTATCATCATCTCCCTTTGACATATGGTATTACATGTAGTTTATTGCTTAGTATGTTTTATGGTAAAGGCCATTACGAATATTATTTTTCTAATTATGATGCAGTGCTTTCAGAGGTTCCAGCTTATAAGCATTTGAAAAAGTACGATTATTATAAGCAGGAAGATAGAGTGGGGAAGTATTTCATACCTACTGTAACTTTAGATACGGCTTATGCACATTGTCACAATTTAACATGTTCATTAACAGATGTAGAGAAGAAATTTGTAGATCAAGTAGAGGATAGACATAGACAATTAACAGCAAGTCGTAACAATAGAGAAGGAAAGGCTGAGTGGACCAAGGAGGAGTTAGCACACAAAGCGAAAGGGAGTAGTGGTCTAATAGCGTTGGATTTTGAGCAGAGAGGGAAGTTGTGTGTGAGAAGTCCAGACCTACTATGATAAAGTTTTTGTGGGACAGAGTGTGTGTGATCATACCTTCACCATTGAGGCTACAGCAAAGAAGTTCTTGCAGGATGCGATACAAGTGGTCCAGAACGTGTACTTCGTGTGCGGGAAGAATGCATATGTGCGATTGCCATTGAATTGGTATGGTACATGCTATGTGGCAGTGGTGTTTCCGAAAATTTATCATGTTGAAGATTTGGGACATTTGGAAGGTGGATTACACCCTAGGGGGAAGTGAGGTGCAAGTGCAGGAGAGATTGTGGGGGATGTCTTTGGAGCACTGATACCAAGTTTGGGGGTGGTGTTGAATGATGTCAAGATCAGAAGGTTGTCAACTATTGTGGACAAGTTGTCAGCAAACACAGCTCAGTCGCTGTTACTTGTGGACGGAGAGATGGTGTCGATAAGGGCTATGGTGATGCAGAACCGTCTTGCTTTAGATGTTTTGCTGGCAAAAGAGGGCGGAGTCTGTAAAATGCTGAGAGTTCAACAGTGCTGTACTTGTATACCGGACAACAGCAAAGATCTGAAGAAGTATATAAGTAATATCACTGAGATCCATCATGAGGTGCATAATCTAGCTACAGAAGGAGTTTGGGACAAAGTGGGAAAAGGGTTTGGTAAGGTAGGAAGTTGGTTTGCGTCCCTTGGAAAGGGAATTCTTGGTTACATCTTGAAGCCTATCATCATAGTAGTGGTCTGTGTGATTGTTTTGTTGGGACTGATGAGGGCTTATAGGTGGCATAAGGTGAGTCGAGATAGGAGATCTCGCAGAGAGCAGGAGCAAAGGATGGAAAGATTGCAGGACAGTCATTATGAGAATATTAAGAGCCTAGAGAGGTTCCGACAGGGAAGAGTGGCTACAAGCTCTGTTTATGTCGGTTCTTTCTCCAGGGAGTGAGATTGTTATGATGGCACTTGTCATCAGAAGGGGGAACTGATGGAGCGCGATGGTGCTCTAAAATTGTAGGGGTGCATCATAATCACGGATAGTCCGCACCCGCATATATTTCTGTGTTGTATTAACATTTGGTCATTAGGAATGTGTTGTAATAATGATTTGTAAGTGAAATAATAGAAAATGTTTCGGGCCATGCAAAAGAAACGAAATGACATTTATGCTTGGAAAAGAGTAACCTTTAGCGTATTGCAATTGTCTAATTAAAAGCCTATGTGTATTGTAATGCATTTTGATTTAAACGTGCATCATGTTGGAGTTTGCACATGGACATGATTAATTGTGCTTAATGTGTAATAATTGTAGATGCTTGCAAAGCAAAGTTCTATTAATCTGTGTGTATAAATTGATGTTTAAAGGCCTAAATGAAATGTTCACTTTTGTGTAATTGAAGGCCTATTCGTTTATCCTTATGTTGGCCGATTTGTGTAGTCCTGAAAATGTAATTTCCCTGGTAGGCTCTCGCATTTGGAGGTAGTCAGCGGATTTCATGTACATGCAAGGTTGTTCTGTTCTCACGTTTCTGTTGCAGGTGGAAGAAGCCGCTTTGTTAAGTTAAACTAACGCCTTTTGTTTTAGGAGTTAGGCATGGGGGAGAAGTGATACTTTGTGAACGGAATGTCGATAATTGGGAGCCGGTGTTCTTTCTCACTGAGGAGGCCTGGGAATCAAGGTCATCGAGCCGAACTTGGATGGAGTGAGGAAGACGGTGGAAATTTACCTATGAGAAATGCCCAGTGGGATGAGGTGATCTGTGGGAGTGTTTTACATCTGTGCATTTTGCATTAGGGACAGTGTCCCGAGGGTTGAGTCAGGAGAAGAGGCTTGTGAGTCAGGAGAAGAGGGTTGTGAGTCAGGAGAAGAGGGATGAGTCAGGAGAAGAAGGGAGTTAGTAGAAGGGGTAAAGAGATCGACCCATACAACGTGAGTGTACTTCTTAGGAAGTCTTCACGAGCTGACACCTTTAATTGATCTTGCCTGGAAAATGCTAAGTAGGGATGTCACTTTAGAGATAGAGTAGGGATAGTCTAATGTTTTTACTTTTCAGCCGCAGATGAAGTCTGACTTAGATGTTGGGGCAGTTCTTGCCTGTGTTCTGTTTTTGGAACTTTTCATTCTTTTCATGATCTATAGGATTAGACTCACTCGTAGGTATGGCTTTGTATTAGTTCCCATGTATTTTTATAACCTCGTCCTGAGGTGCTTGTACGTTCAGTTGTTTTTGGCATTGTAATAAACCCACTAAATTGGAGTTCGGAGTCTGTGATCTTTTGAGTCGTAGTCATCGGAATAAATTGAATTTTCATAAATGAATTCTTTCTCCCCTTTACACTTCTCAGCAGGTAACAAAAGATCCATTGACCTAGGGTTCCTAGTTAAATTTTGGTAGTGGAACCCGGCCTTATCACCATGTTATTGTTCTTGCCACATTTCACTAACATGTTGTCATCCAGCTGTCCAAGTGAAAGATCTCCAGAGACCCCATGATGCAACTTTAAGACTGCATCTCAAACTGAAAAGCTCAGACTCCTATTAACTTTAGTTAAAATGCAAATTGTACTGCAACAGAGTATTGTTCCAAGATTTTAAAATGCTCGTGGCCAAAAAACCTGCTAACCACGAACAGCCTAGTAACAACTAACATGCTAGTGCAAGCCAGAGGAGGTGTGCATGAATGAAGCTGCGATGGGTGACAAATAACAGATTAAAAGTTAAGTTGTAACTATAGGGCAATTTCCAAAGGCAGAAACTACTAGTTGTGGCAGCTTGGTGTGAAAAGATCTGAACAAAACATCACGTTACCTTCTCGCTGAAAATAGACATTTCCATCCATTCTTCACTTTTAAGCAAACTGTATTACCAACCTACACGTCACTGGTGATAAACACATTACTCAGTGGAGAAGTTGATTAAAACCGCTTTGTCCAGTAGCTGCGGCACTGAGGATGAACACACATTTGTTGATGTTGATTGTGATTTTAATGTGAATTGCTGTCTTTAGTTCACATCATCTCTACCCGAGACAACGTTTTGCAATGTGTTCAACAAGCATTGGCGACGCAATACAGGCTATCTTCATAGCCCCCTTCAAACAACTGGATGGGAGGCCCTGTGATGGGGACCTGCCTACTAGGAGGGAGGGGAGACCTTTTTTTAGATAAAGTAAGACAGGGATATGTTCTCCTGGAACATGAACACAAAACAAATAAGGGTATCCATCTGCCTAAACAAAACTAGAGTGCACCTCAAAGATTTACACCACTTTTGCAAACAAAGAAAAAGGAGTCTTTCAGTGCTTTGAATTTTATGGTGACTGAAAGAAGCTAAGTATAATAAGAAAGATTCACAGGTCATCACTGGGGTAGTGACAGCATATGGAACCTGTCCTGATGAATGCCTTGGACTTTTTTGGTCATAGAGTAGGGCAGAAACATGTTGACACAACGAGAATCATAGGACCATTATATCCTCCATTGTACCGCTATACTGATTTTATACTGTGCAAATCCACCCCACTAATAAAGGAGTACCTGGGTGTGGATGAGACATTTTCATTATACTTAGTTTTCCCTGGTCACCATAATATTCAAAGAGCTCCCTGGAATATGGTCGAGCCCATCCTGGCTTTTTGGGGCCAGGATGAACCCAATGATGAAGCATGCCACTACTAGAGTGGGTGAGTGATATACATAAAATGAAAAAAAGACTCAATTTTCTTTGTTTGCAAAGATGGTGTATATCCGTGTGGTGCACTCTAGTTTTGTTTAGGCAGTGGGATATCCTCATTTGTTTAGTATCTCCATAGCCCTGCCGAAAAGGTATCACACTGAGACACAAATATTTGCTGAGGAACATCTATCTTTTCAGGTCGTAGTTTTGACAACCTAACTATCAGACATATTGCCTTTAATAAACTTGCTGTGTGCTTTGGCAACACCTTCTTCAAACACTGGCTTTTTCTGACCAGCCTCTTTCAGCCATTGGTTTGAGAATTTGCCAGTCATGTCTTAATTCAGCCCAGTGGAGAATTTCTCCATCTAATACTATTGGCTGTTTGAGTCATCTTCCAGTCTCCAATTGAATGCTTGATTCGCATTGAATTAGAAACTATTTTACCTCTACAGGACTTCCTGTCCGGTTCTCTATGCTTCCTTCCCCTTGTGTCTGCTCTATTTGCTCCCTCCCACCTCTCCCCTGTACTGCTGCTTGCTCATCCTAACCTCACCCTTTTTCCTGTGTTTCATGCTCCTTGTGCTTTGCTCTGTGTTCCCCCTGCCCTTCACTTCCTTGTGTCGCTCCTCATTCTTCCCACCCCCTCTTTCCTGTGTGTCCTGCTGCTCAACCCGTTCCTCACCTGACATTGCTTCCATTTACCAGCTCAGTAGTTTTTGCTCCACTGCTTCCCACATATCCTGAATCCTGCCCCTTCTCTCCTCTCTATCACTTCCCCCATCTTGCCCATTCTTTCTCTGTACCCTGCCTGAACTCGCAGTACCACAGAGACTTTCACAGAGCTGCGGGTGAGCATCCCATTATGTCAATGCTTGTTTACTATAGAAATAGAAAGGGCCTGTATTGAAGCCTCCCTTGCCTTCATTGCAATCTTCTTATTTATTGTATGAAATGAGGTTCGTGTGGTAAGGAACCCTTCATGATATGTCCTTCGGTGCATTCTGTATCATATAAATGATAGGAGAACGTTAACGCAGCCTCCTTACAAGGCACCCGAGCTTCAGTTCACATAGAAACAAAAGGGCACATTAATTAAGGCAAATGAGCCTACAGTACAGGCCACCTCATTTCTTTTATGTATTCTAGTTTTAATGGACTAACACTGTATTTCAAATTTTAAGTGCACTGGATACAGACCTACTAGCTTTGCGAACGCTTGTTTGTTTCAGCCACTGAAACAAAAGCTCAGGGTGGGATCATATTTTGAAGCAGTACCATGTTTATATCTATTGTTGAACTCCAACCATCCCACAAATATATGCAAAGGAATGGTGCCTATTATGTTTTACTCAGGCAAACTGTTTAATACTTACAATTGTCTTCACTCCATATTGCTTCTCCACTTTTTCTTTCAGTTGTTTGAAACATGCCTCCATCCTCTCATGGAAAGGCCTGAGAGCATCTGTTACTTTGTTTCCATGAATGCGGATGCCTTCTGACAGGAAGGGAATCTGGAAATGAGCGATACAATCATTATCAGAACTTGCTGTATAGGGGTAGAGAAATAAAAAATATTGCATAACATAAGTATTTGGTGAAGATGGACATATGAAATGATACTCATTTTGTGGGCTATCTAATGGCAGTATGTACAGAAGCATCTCTGAGCAAGGATTGAGAAATTATAAAGTTAGGGACACGCACCCTAACCTTGACAGGTAGGACATCTGTCTCAGTACACATCAGGTCTTTGACACTTAACTTTGACAGGCAAAGAATAAGAAAAAAATCTCTCAAAAACAGTGAGGAATTTCAAAATACATATAGCATATGTAGGATAGAATTCCACTGTACTCTTAACATCATACTCAATTTCTGTGGAGTTTTTATGGATTAATGATAATTGTTTCTTATTGACATTCAGTCACACTAACTGACAGTCATGTTATTATTGTTGTTCCCGTTATTATTTCAATTTTTTTAAAATGCTTTGAGTACATTTTCCTCATCGTCAAACATCTGTAGTCTGATTGAAGCACCTGCCACCAATAATGAGTTGCTAAAGCACTGATCATGCTTATACTATAACATGCAGAACGCAGCCATTAAAAGGGAAAGAAAACATCAAAAGGGTGCACTAATAAGAGAACATTCATGGTTTCACTAGCCTGCTGAAGAATACAAGTGAGGCTATCACGGGCAAGCTTCACGAGACGCCAAAATGCAAGAAACGTAGAAAGCAGGAATTGACTAAATAGAGTATCAATTTCAGAGAAACACTTACTAAAGCAGCTCATCTCAAGATGGCGGTCAGGCTGCCTGAAGAATTTCAGATCTTGGGGAGTGTGGTAACCCTTTCTTTAGAATACCAGCATAATGTTTGCAGATGTTCAAGTCACTGACCCACCTTGCCTGGTCTACGAAGGATCACCTGCAAAGGACCCTTTAAAGCAGATTTTAAGGTGGTGGGTACACTAAAATGTGTTCTAATGGGGCTGCCGTGTACCAGACCACAGTGGTAAAGAACCTGCAATCGTTTCACTGCAGTTTGTGAAGGAGGTTGTGGTGCTAAGAAGGGAACAGCACAGTTAGAAAAAAATAATAACCTTTTTCCCTGTTGACTGCACTAGTTATTTTGTGTCTATGTGAAATACACGAATTCAGATGCATTTGATGCCAATGCTTCTGGTTCAGCTACCATCAACATCTGACATGCCTCTGGTCCCTGTGAATCAATATGCATTTACCCCATCATCAACGTTTTTTGTAATTTTAGCATCACTCGCATACAGACCCAGTCAAAGACCTGTGCATTATCCAGCAACTTACTACTGCTTCAGTTTTGGCTTACAACACACACAAGGGACAACAAGTGACATGCTAAAGATGTCGTGTAGATCAAATGCTCAGATTTCATGTTAAAGCAGAGATAATCTGAGATCAGTGACTCACAACCCCGGTCCGAGTGTCACTGTGGAGGACATGAGATTTAAGTAATCTGCCCAGAGAAATTCAATGATGGGTCTTAAAGAAATGCTAAAATGGGTTTAGAAGGGAACCTTGTGGAAACTGACTGTTGGTACTGATGCCAGATGATAATAAAACTTGAATCTCTTATATATTTCCCTGTAAAGAAAATATTGGCAAACCCACTTATGTTTAACAAGCCATTTGAAAAAGATGTCATGTTGCACCATTTAAAAGGCTGAAGAAAAGGTGAACCCGAATGATTCCAGCCAAGGGCATCCATGCACTTGAAGCCATCCAGAAAACGAGTTGTTCCAGGTGCTACAAACGTTGAAAGGTCAACATGTTTTCATACACGCTCATTAGCATTTTAGGTTGTTTCTCATAGTGATTTAGGATAACATTTCCACCAGAACTCTGGATTGAGTGTAAAATTTTAATGTCATGTAATTGCTATTTTTATACGAGTACACACTAATGTTTGAGCTGCTGAAGCATTACTCATCATAAGCTAGAAAGTAAACCAGACACTGCATTGAATTATGTTGTTCTGCAGCACATGTATAGTAATTCGTACCTCTGATGAGGCCACAAAGTGCTCCAGTTTTCACTAGTACAGGTGTGGCCCTTTGGAGGTGTGTGGTTGGAAGGTTATTTTATGTAGAAAGACCTACATGTGAGCTGTTGGTTGAGGTGTGCAAGAAATGTTCCAAACATGGTATTGAGTTCATCACAACAAATTTGCATTAGGTGTTCCAAAGCACGGAGAAGACATGTATAACTTCTAACCAATCTGTGTGGGCCACAGCCAGCGATTTATGCTTTTAGTGAATGGATCGGCCAAGTCTTTAGTGTTTTCCAGAGTTAAAGGTGGTCGCTTATACTTCTTATACAGTCGTAGTCATTAAATTCCAGCGTTTGACTTTTTGGACAGAAAAGCAGTTCCTCCATCTCGAGTTTTTCTTAATGGAGGTACTTTCAATAATTAAGTAAGATTTTGGCAAAGAGATCTTGCTTTGTGACAAATGTGAAGCTTTCTTGAAAGCAAGAATGTATCTGCCCCGTGGATTGCACCATAAGCTACAAGGATTTCTAAGAGCTTATCCAGGTAGCAACTGACAACCTGCAAAGAGAAAAAGGTCCAGGTGTGTTGCGAGTCTGCGCTGGATGGGTAAGGAGCTATCTCATGGTTACATTTTGAATTCTGTGTAAGTTTCTCAGTATTAAAAGAGCATATCTTCAACCCAGAATGTTGGTGTACCCAAGGAGGGAGAGTATACTTTCAAAGTTGCTGAATTCGGGTAATCAGAGAGACATAAGAGTACTAAATTAACAAAAAAATCTGTTCATAGCTTCAAACATCTACTGGGCTTCATATATGTCAATATTTCTTGAGCACTCAAACCAAGAAAAAGGGGCTAAGTTAATGTAAAAGATTTAGAGATCATTTATGGTGCATGTCGTGAAACCAGAATGATTGACATGGCTCTGTCTACAATTAAGGTGGGTTTCATTGAAGTAAAACCTCTTGTACATGTTAGAGACTTTATCCATTTATGGAGAAGGAGCCTTTGGGACAAGTTTAGTCATCCCCATGGAAATGGCCTGGCATCTTAAACCCACCAAGGTATCCTTTCAAATTAGCTGCCATTTAACAGAAAACATGTCTCTGAGCATCAATATCAAATAGGGCAAATGGATCCATCAGGGCACTCTACTTGTCATAACATTTTGAAAACCCATATATATGCTAATCTGAGTATGATCCAAATTACTATTTAGCAACCTGTTATCAAATGGTGGGCACTGTGCTGGACCACTACACCATATCTCCTATATAAATATCATTCAGTCTGTCTATAGTAGGATTATTAAAATGGCATCTTGTAACATACAGCAAAGTGATCTACTTGAGGTATTCTGAAGATTACTTACTGGTATATACATCATATTCATGTTACACAGTGATAGATCCATAGATAGTCATGCTTCAGAGAGGCTTTCACAATTGTTAATCAAGATTATTTGTGTGGAATAAAAGATGTAATGACTCTTTATATCCTGAAAAACGTCAGCAAATTAGTGACAATGCAAAAAGGAGTCTTTCTTCATGCTCATTATGGGATCTTCCCCAGCCCACCCGTAAGAAGCTGGATGCTGGTAATATTTAAAGGTATACATAGAAATAAATTACTTTCTGCCTAAAGAAAAAAAAACCTTGACTCGGTACTCGATGTAAGAGAGTGCCTCTTTTTGTGTGGTTGTTCCCACTTATTTCTGACTGCATGTACTGACAAGTTACCTCTAGGCAATATGAAACTGCTAGACAGTTTCCACTGCATGCTGTCTGACCTCTGAACATGATGAAATACTGGCCAACCTAAATTGGGTTGTCTAACTTTTAGTTAAGACCACCCCTGCACAATGGTGATTAAATAGCACTACTGGTATAACAGTTAAATGTCACATATGGGCTGCAGTGCAGGTTTACACCACCACATTGGGTGATTTTAAAAGCACAACTTCGCTCGCACGATTGCAACTCTAAAGTTGTGTGTGGAGAAAACTGCAGCAAAGCTGTCAATGAAAATCAATTTTGTCATGTACAAAAGTCTACTTTTGACACTAGCTAAGTCACCCACAATTAGTGCCTTGAAGCCCACCAGGCCCAGGTGCAAAACATCCAAAAGCAGGACATACCACATTTTTTGACTGATGTGCCTCGGCACTGAAAAGATGCAAAGTTTCACTTTGAAGGTTAGAGCAACAGTTTTTTGTAATGAAACATATTTATGTATGTATTTATGTGGTAGTTTTAAAACTAGCCAAAAAAGTGACGGAGTGCTGTACAGGGTAAAATGTCATATTTTCGCTTATATCGGCTTAGAAAATAGCTAGATAGATCACCCACACACAATTGTAATCAAAAATTAAATTTGGTGGTGAGCACCGGCTTTTGTTATATGTAGTGCAAGGATGCATTTATAAAAAATTGTTTTTGTATCTGTCTGAAAGCATGGTCGGGAATTTATTCAACAAGAGATTTAGCCTGCTTGTAGGGAGGAGTTAATTCAACCCACTTACTGGTGCACAAGTTACTAACTTGTGTAACGATATATCTGTAAGAGACAGTAGTTAGTGACAGATTCCTTACCTTAGAATATCCCCAGGCGTCAGGCTGGATCCGGAAAGTTTTTTGCGTAGCAGTACCCTTGCGCGTCGGTAGGCGGCGTCGTGCGGCTCCGCGTCCGTCGTCGGCGTCGTGATCGCCGGGATGACGTCGCGGGCAGTACTTAGGCGCCGCCCCTGCGCGCTGACGTCAGTTCTGTACACGACTTTCCGCGCCAGGAACGCAGAGCCATGCAAGAAGCTGACACAGGTGTCTGAAAAATACTAGGGCCCTGAAAGGGATGTCCTTAACCCTAGAAATCAGTTCGCAGAACGGGGAGGATGGGTGGGGCGGTAGGAATCTGTCACTAACTACTGTCTCTTACAGATATATCGTTACACAAGTTAGTAACTTGTGCATCTGAAAGAGACACGTTAGTGACAGATTCCTTACCTTAGAATAGATACCCCAGCAATACCAACCCCGGTGGTGGGTCTGCGAACAAAGATCAGACAAGGAAGTCCTGGAGGACAGAACGGCCAAAGAAGCCGTCCCTCCGGACCTGACTGTCAAGGCAGTAATGCTTTGTAAACGTGTGCAGCGAGGCCCACGTAGCTGCCTGACAGATAACCGGCAGCGGAAGACCGCGGCCCAAGGCCGTGGTAGCAGCCGTTGCCCTGGTGGAATGGGCACGCAGCCCAACAGGAGGCTCCTTCTTAGCCAAAGAATAGCAGGTCTTGATGCACAAGGTAACCCAGCGGGAGATGGTCCTCTTGTGCACCGCCCGACCTTTTTTGGCGCCCACGTAGCCAACAAAGAGCTGGTCATCCACCCGGAAGTGTTTTGTGCGGTCAATATAGAAGGAGAGCGCACGCTTTGGGTCCAGACGGTGGAGCCTCTCTTCTTCTCTGGAAGGATGCGGAGGCGGAAAGAAGGTGGGCAAAGTGATGGTCTGCCCAATGTGGAAAGCAGTAACCACCTTTGGCAAGAAGGACGGACGCGTCCGAAGAACAACCTTGTCTGGATGAACAGACAGAAAGGGAGGTTTGCAAGACAGAGCCTGGAGCTCACTCACCCGCCGAGCGGAGGTGATGGCCACCAGAAAGGCTGTCTTCAGAGTCAGAAGACGAAGAGGACAGTTATGTAGAGGCTCAAAGGGAGCGCACATTAAAAAGGTAAGAACCAAGTTCAAGTCCCACTGAGGCATCACAAACGGAACAGGAGGGAAGAGGTGAGTAATGCCTTTTAAGAACCTGTTAACAACAGGGGACTTGAAAAGGGAGGGCTGATCAGGGAGCCTGAGGAAGGCCGAGATAGCACAAAGATAACCCTTGATGGTACCCAGGGCAGAACCCTGTTGGGCCAGAGAGAGTAGGAATAGAAGGACCTCAGAAAGAGGGGCAGAAAGGGGATTCACAGCCTTTGCTGTGCACCATGCCACAAATTTGTTCCACCTGCAGGCGTATACCACCTTAGTGGAGGGACGCCTGGCTGCCAGAATCACATCACAAACTTCGGGAGGCAAGTCGAAAGGAATCAACTGCCGCCGCTCAATCTCCACGCAAGCAGGTGTAGACTGGACAGGGTCGGGTGGAGGACCGTCCCCTGCTGCTGCGACAGAAGATCCTCCCGAAGAGGCAGACGGATCGGGGGATCTACGCTCATATTGAGTAGCTCGGGATACCAAACTCTTCGAGCCCAGTCCGGAGCCACAAGAATGACTTGGGCCCGGTCGTGCCGAATCTTCTTCAACACTCTGGGTAGAAGTGGTATAGGCGGAAAGGCGTACAATAGACCGCAACTCCACTCGTGACGAAAAGCGTCGCCGAGCGAGTGCCGCCTTGGAAATTCCAACGCGCAGAACTGATGACATTGCGCGTTCTCTTCGGTGGCGAATAGATCTAACCAAGGCTCTCCCCACTGTAGAAAGAGTCCTTGCGCCACTTCCGAGTGAAGACGCCATTCGTGATCCATCATGCACCTGCGGCTGAGGTTCGTCCGCCCTGGCGTTCAGGGAACCTGCCAGGTGTTGAACCATCAGGAACATGCCCTGATGTTCCAGCCATGTCCAGAGGCGCAGAGCCTCCTGACAAAGGGTCCACGACCCCACCCCGCCTTGTTTGTTGCAGTACCACATGGCGGTGGTGTTGTCTGTGAACACCTGCACTACCTTCCCTTTGACAGAGGGAAGGAATGCCTTGAGTGCAAGTCGGATCGCCGGAGCTCCAGAAGGTTGATATGGAGCCGGGACTCCGCCGGAGACCAGAGGCCTCTGATCTCCGCCTCTCCCATGTGACCGCCCCATCCCAGAAGGGACGCGTCCGTCACAACTGTATGCTCTGGCTGGGGAAGGGAGAGGGATCTGCCCATGACCCATTGCCGGTTCGAGAGCCACCACTGCAACTGTTTTGCAGTCCCCTCCGAGATCTGGACGTGATCGGACAGGTTGCCCTGGTGCTGCGCCCACTGGAACTTCAGGTCCCACTGCAGAGCCCGCATATGCCATCTGGCATGATTGACCAGCCGGATGCAGGAGGCCATGAGGCCCAGCAGCCTCAGGGTCATCCGTACCGAAACCCAGGATAAAGGCTGAAAGATCGGAATCATAGCCTGAATATCCCGGACTCGCCGTTCGGGAGGATAGGCCCGAAACTGCGTCGTGTCCAGAACTGCTCCGATGAAAAGGAGCTGTGGAGAAGGAATCAGATGCGACTTCGGCACATTGATGGAGAACCCCAGCGAGTGCAGGAGTTCGGCCGTAGTCTGGAGGTGGGAGACGACTGCCTGGGACGAGCCCGCCTTCAGCAACCAGTCGTCGAGGTAGGGGAAGACTGAAACCCCTGCCCGGCGCAGATGAGCTGCGACCACCGCCATCACTTTCGTGAACACCCGAGGGGCACTGGTAAGGCCAAAGGGGAGCACGGTGAACTGAAAATGCTCGGGGCCTACCGTGAACCGAAGGTAACGCCGGTGGGCCGGCAGGACGGGGATGTGGAAATATGCATCCTGCAAGTCCAACGCTACCAACCAGTCTCCAGGGTCGAGGGCAGTCAAGACCTGAGCTAGGGTGAGCATCTTGAACTTCTCCTTCCGGAGGAAGCGATTGACGTTCCGGAGGTCCAAGATAGGACGCATGTCCTCCTTGTCCTTTTTGGGCACCAGAAAGTAGTGGGAGTAGCAACCACGCCCTACTTCTGGGGTCGGAACACGCTCGATGGCCCTTTTGGTCAAGAGGGCCGTGACTTCCTTCTGTAGAAGAACCAAGTGATCCCCTGACATGCGGTGGATTTGAGGCGGCATGGCTGGGGGGGTGGTCTCGAAGGGGAGGGAGTAGCCCCTTCGGACAATGTCCAAGACCCACCTGTCCGAGGTGATGGTACGCCAGTGGGGAAGGTGATGGCGGACCCTGCCCCCTACTGGCGTGCTGTGCACCTGAAAGGAGGGACTAGGAGGGCTTGGAGGCCGCGGACGGGTTGGAGGTGGTGGCCTGACCCACACGCTGGTTGCCCGATCCGCCACGGCGGAATCCACGTCCTCGGCCACGCGAAGACGCCTGCTGCGCGGGCCGGTGGCTGGGCTGCTGACGTGAAGGGCGCCCCTACCGTGGCCACGATAGGGGCGAAAAGCAGAAGTCAGCGGAGGGCGTGTAGCAGAAAGGCCCAGGGACTTTGCAGTAGCCCGTGAGTCCTTAAAGCGCTCCAACGCATGGTCTGCTTTGGACCCAAAAAGACCGACTCCATCAAAGGGCATGTCCATGAGAGTATTCTGGACATCCCCTGAAAAACCAGTGGTTCTCAGCCAGGCGTGGCGTCTGAGCGCCACCGTCGTTGCAATAGACCTGCCCAGCGAGTCGGCGGTGTCAAGGCCACAACGGATTGTGTATTTAGCCGCATCCCTTCCTTCCGCAATGGCGCGGGAAAGCAGTGTCTGGACCTCCTCAGGACACTGGGGCAAAACATCCGCCACCGAATCCCACAGGGAGTGGGTATATCGGCCCAAAAGACAAGCGGTGTTAACGGACCGCAAGCCAGCACTGGAGGAAGAAAAACCCTTCTTCCCAAATTGATCCAGGCGTTTGGATTCCCTATCCGGAGGAGCGGTAGGGAAGGCGGTTTGGGAAGCGGAGGCTTGGACAACCAAGGTCTCAGGAGTGGGGTGGACAGAGAGAAACAGGGGGTCGCCCGGAGCTGGGCGATGGCGTCGTGACACGTTCCTGTCCACAGGAGCCCCTGTGTTGGGCTTGGACCAGGCGCCCAAAAGAACGTCAGTGAGGGCGTCGTTAAACGGCAGCACAGTCTCCGCAGAGGAGGCCGCCGGCTGAAGCACCTCTGTCAAGATGTTATGCTTGACCGTCAAAGTAGGGAGTTGGAGATGTAAGGCCCCAGCTGCCCTACGCAACACCGTAGCAAAATTGGCTCCCTCCTCCGTAGCCACGGGAGGAGACAGCATGCCAGTGTCAGGGGAAGTATCCAGACCACTGGCCTCCCCTAGACCCTCTGTCCAGTCCTCATCGTACTGACACTGTCGTGCCAGAGGGTTATCAGACCCCTCCCAGTCCTCCTGGTCCTCCTCTGGTTCAAAATAAGGAGGAGGAGGGACATTTGGGACCCAAGGTCCCATCGGCGCCGGAACCAGCGTCGAGCGACGTCGGTCCGGGTCCATGTCCGGAGCCGGAAGGAACTGGGGGACGACGCCGCCCGGAGCCCAGGGCGGCGTCGAGAACGGCACCGGAGACATCGGCGCCGGCGGAGGTGTCGTTAGGTCGACCGGCGTCGATGGGGGTTGTGGAGCCGGGATCGAGGCCGGGGCCGAAGCCGGAGCCGGGATCGAGGCTGGAGGCACGGGCGACGCCGGGGCCGGAGCCGTCGGCGACGCCGGAGCAACCCCATCCGGGCCCGCGGGGCCCGAAGGCGCACCGGAGGGGCCTGGAGGCCCGAAGAGGCGGGCCATGGCCGACAGGAATTCCTGCACTTTGGCCGGATCCGCCCCCGAACCCGGGAAGGGCGGGTATGGTGGGGGCGACTCCACAGGCATGTCCGGGGCCGCGGGGGCGGGGACGGTGCCGGGAGGGGCCTCAGCCGAGTCGCGAGACCGGCGAGGCGAAGTCCGAGAGCGATGATGCTTTTTGGACTTCTTGTGTTTCGACTTACCTGACGAAGAAGACTTCGACGCCGACGACCGGTGTGGACTCCGCGATCGACCCCTGGACCTCTCACGCGACCGGGGCTTCCGCGGAGCCGAATGCCGGGCCTCGAGGAGCTTTCGAGACCGCTCTCGCAAAGCTTTCGGGTTGAGGGCCTGGCAGTCGGTACAAGACTCCGTGTCGTGGCCTCGGCCGAGGCAGAAGAGACACTCCCAATGCGGGTCGGTGACGGACATCATCCGAGCACAGGCGCCGCAACGTTTGAAACCGGGCATCCCTACGACACCTTGAGATAGAAAAACAGTGAAAAAATTCACCAAAAAGTATGGTCAAAAAATGACCAGGGCACTGCTCTTCCCGGATCTGCGCTTGCTGGCGCGGAAAAAGAAGAACGGACGTCAGCGCGCAGGGGCGGCGCCTAAGTACTGCCCGCGACGTCATCCCGGCGATCACGACGCCGACGACGGACGCGGAGCCGCACGACGCCGCCTACCGACGCGCAAGGGTACTGCTACGCAAAAAACTTTCCGGATCCAGCCTGACGCCTGGGGATATTCTAAGGTAAGGAATCTGTCACTAACGTGTCTCTTTCAGATACTTATCTTGGAATGTGGGAGATGTGCATGGATAGAAACAGCAGATGGACTTTACAGCAAACTGACTAGAACCTTCCAGAGTACAGTGTAGAGTTTACATTAAATAAAGCTTCAGTGTCTGGGGTACCATTGAAACGGCTCTGCTCTATGTCAACCTGTCTCCTCCTGCAACAGAAGTGACGTGACCTCAGAACCAGTCTGGATTGGTTATCCAAGGGAGTTCCCTTATCTATCCAGAACAGTCCATGGGTAGGAATTCAGAACTCAGCACACTAAGGCGGGTCTCCTGCCATCTTGGAAAAGTACTTGAAACAAGTTTTATGGAATTATTTAATAGCAAAATGAGAGCAAGTGCAGTTCAAGAGTGCTGGGCAGATTGTGAGAATTTTGGAACTGGGTTATTAATCACTGACAAGTGATCCTATAAGCACAGTTTATCACCAGCAGCTCATTAGAAAACAGCTTGGCCTGGGAAGAAGAGAAGGAGAGAAAAACTTGCTGCTTAGCTACATGGATAAAGACTGAGGTTTGATCAGCATGATCTTGAACCAAAAGACTGGAAGTGATTCTCAAAGGCAAGACTAGCTCACCAGTTGCAGTTCCAGGGACAAAACGAAGGGATGCTCTGTGGAAGAAAAAAACTGATCAGTTGTCAGTGGTCTGGACAGTGGACTGAACTGAACTTTGCTGGAGCCCTGGCAGGATGGAGTGGTAGAACTTGCCTCCCACTTTTGTCCAGCCTTTCCCTCCTTTCTGCTGGAGAATTTCTAGCTCCAAAAGGCGACTGAGTTGGAATTTAAAAATGAAGAGTGGGAGAAGGTATCGAAGTGACCTGGGCAAAGAAAGTACTTTGGCTGTTAGGATTTTTGTTTGTTGTCCATCTCTGGGGGTCCAGATCCTACTCGAATAGCCTTCACTGACTCTCTCTGCTCACTCAGACCTGGGCCGGTCACTAACTTCTCCAATCTCGAACTCATGGTTCAGGCCTAATTTGCAACAAGTTCTAGCATGCCTGAAGTCACCAGAGCTGTCCGTCATCATCACACCCTATGCCCACCTGGGGGCCGGCTCTCAATGCCTCACTGGGTCTGCTGCCACCAAGTCCGAAGCCCTCTCAGTTCTGACACTGCGGCTCAAGAGTCCACCAACAGACCCAAAACCACCCCTTCCAAAAATCAAACCAGTATCCAGTCGCAAACCCATTTGCGGAGTCGGAAAAACTTTACTGACATCTCAAATGGGTTTTGTACATAGCCAGAATCATTCTTGCAGTCCCAAACTCCAAATCAGAGATTTTGCGAAAGCTAAAGCATTTTGTATATCTGCCTTTAGATTAGTAATTCAGTGGGACCCTTCTCCCACATTAATAATTTATAATCTCACAATGGATATGTAATGTATGTAAGGTGAAATTTATTAAAAGGCCCCTCAGCTTTATTTTCAGAATAATATTTTAAAAAATCATAAAGAAAACTTCAACAGCATTCATAAAGTGCATGACCCTGCCACTCTGAGAAAGGAAAGGGTATTAATGGACAAGGTACATGTTGAACTTAACACCTGCGAGGAGGTGCATATGAGATGAACTAGAAACGATACAAGGCTGCATGAGGATTTAAATACATGGCATGCAATGTTGTGTGCCCTAATAGGATCAACCCAATATTTAAGCTACGGTTGCGGGGGGGTGGGGGGCAAATTGGAAGATGTAATTTGTGTTCTGTGAGTCTGCATTATCCAGTCAGGCAGCGTTTTTGTACTCTGTTTTGAAAATCAATGAATACATTTAAAGAACACATTGCACCTAAATATTGTGCAAGCCCATCACACTTGTGTCTGTTGCTATGCACATCTGTTTAGTACAGGAGCACAATAAAAGGTTGAGAATGGCAACACACAAAATCAACACAAAAATCCATGCACACATGACAACGACCAATGGAAATAGCCAAAAATTTTGCATGCAAAAAGCTTACTGTCAGGCTAAAAAGCAGCCACTACATGCTGAAATTTACTGCAACCTCATGCTATAACTGCACTACCTGTTTTTTTTTTAAAACGCGTGTTATTTTTCATTGGGACTTCCTCGATATTTGAGCTTCGGTCGTCAGAACAAATCCTATACATGAACACACAGCCTGCCAAGAGTGGGTATGTGACAAATGAAAGAGCGAAGAGATTACATCTTATCTCGGATCACATTCTCTATTTCAGGCAAAACACAAGGAAACAGGATTTAAGAAATAAAACCCGCCATGAATCGTTTTATGTAAGAAACATTATTTTTTTACTTTATGTAAAGCGTTTTATGTGCTTTGCACTGCAGGAACAATAACCCGTAAAACCATACAATTCAATAGTGCTTAAAAGTGGCATCCAACAAAACCTACATAAAAATAGTGGAGGTAATGTGGGCATGGCTAAAGATGAAAAGAAGTAAATATTCCAGTGATTGCAGAATTCCATCACCAACACGATCTTTCTCACAGAGGAACATTAGTGACCTCAAGAATTGAAAAACATGTGAATTGTATTTTCTGTTTTATTGAAAAGTGAAGAAATTCAAATAGAGAACAGCACGTCGAAAGTGCAAATAGGTTGCATAATGCGGCTCAAGCTATGAAAATAGAAATAATAAGTATACCGAGGAGTGCACCAGAAATCGACATGGTCATTTGCCTGAAAATTGGTAGCCTGTGTTGGTTCAGGCTGAGATTCCACTACAATGGTCAATGTGTAACGTTTACATTCACAGTTCCTGGTACCTGAACAACGGAGTTGGAGAGTAACAAATCCCATTAGTTAAAATTCTAAACATTTTTTTTTTGTGTGCAACATTTAAATCGTCCTTACATCTGGTCTAGACACAGCTTTAGCTGTTTTTCCAGCCGCAAGTATTCAAAATAAATTCATAAATAAAACCCAAAAAGACGTATAAAATACACAGAGAGAATTCGATCAGCCTTTTTCATCCATTGGTCTGCAAAACTGTTGTTCACAATTCACATCTGCCCACCACAGCATATAGCATGCGGCTATGGTCGGCCCGCATTAGCTATTGGCTTTCTTACGCGTTGGGTGACAGCGTTTTTCCTGATCACATATGTACAGCTACCTAAAACGTGCACATAAGAGCCAGAATTGGTGTAGCGATACCTTTTCCAATGCCTTTTTCTTTCTAATCTTTATCCCTTATAATTTTGGCCATATTTCGATATTTGAACAATGCCTTAAAGTAACAGGCATTCAAAGCCAATAGTAAATTTCTTTTGGTCAAATTAAAGCTTTCTGTGATATATTAAATAAAACTAAAAAGATTTTCAGTAGCTGCTACAAGCACATCTGCCTGCAAGGATGTATGCCTATTTTTCTTAAAATTATAGATAATGGTTAATGTGTTTTAACTTAATTTTTTTTATTACAAGCATATGGCTGCCATGTTTAAGAAGGTACATTCAGAGGTATGCTGTTCCTAAGAAAGGGAGAGGTCGGAGGTGCCTGGTGTATACTTGCCATACTTAAGCATCAGCATGATTTTTGTTATTTTTTAATTTTTGTTAGTTATTCTTTAAATAATAATAATAGAAAAAATGAAACAATTGCACCAGCTTGTGAAGGGTAGACCTACTGGCTGTGCCAATGTTTGCTTAACTATTGTTAGTAATACAAAAAGTGGAAGTAAACACATTAAGGGTGTAATACTGTTGGAGGATACAGAAATAATGGCAACCCCTCTGGTCGCAAAAATAAGAGTGTTTGCGACCGCTTGAAAAGTTACCGACCCCCAAATTGGGCTGGGAATACATTTGCAAAAGAGAAAGGGTCTCCTTTGAACCCCTTCCCATTTGGGAATCAGGGAATTAGAATGGCTGCTTTAAAAAAAAAAAAATACGTTATTTAAAAACAATTGGACATATGGTGGTCTGCTCACCACCATCAATTTGATTGTGAAAAATCAGAGTGAATTGCATTTTGTGACATACCTAAGAAATAGGTGGGTCAGACTGCGAATCATTCGGCAAAGTGATTTATTAAAACATAGGTCGGTTCACAAAATTCCACACTGGTTGCAAATTGCTATCACCTTTGTGACCAGTGCAATGATACTTCCAGCTCAGTGCTGCTGCCATCCAGAAGTGTAGCCTGGAACTGAGTAGTTGAAGCTGTGATATAGTTTGAACCCAAGAACAAGTCATATTCCAATAGGCTGTGTTTTAATAGTTTCCTCAATTGCAAATGATTGGTAACACCCTTTAGAGGACTGGGAAGAATTTCCCAATATTTGGCACTGAGCAGGCAAAAAGAAAATCCACTACAACGTGTTTTTTAAAAGAAGGGACAATCACACAAATTAAAAACTGAACAGAGGAGTCTTTATGGATTGTATTTTTGGGGCCCAAATTGGTTATTACTTGATGGGGAGGCATAAAGTTTTGAACGAAATTATTTTCCCTTTGGGTGGCCAGTACAACTGGCATCTGTTGGGAGTGAAGTGTGAATGACAACACAGTCTGAAGATCACACATATAGCTGTACTCTGCATGGGTTGTAACTTGGAAAACAATTTCTTTGGAGTCCCAATATGGAGACAGTGCAATAGTCTAGCCTCGAATTAAGAATAGCTTGAAAGAGTAACTTCTGGCATTCTACAATGAGGAGAGACAGATTTTCTTCATCATTTTAATGGAAAAAAAACAAGTAGCAGTTGTCCTATTGACTTGGCTACTTAGAGTAATTCCATCATCCAGGTAAAAAACAATATTTCTAACTGAGCCTTTGTACCTTACGGAGTACACAGATCTGAAGGCCACCAATTATCAGAATAATTTTCTGAATGTGAGTGTGCCGATATTAGCACTTCTGTCTTGCCACATGTTTAATTTTAGACCACTACAATCCATCCATTTGGTCACCGCAGATGGACATTTTTTGAAAAATGTCCGACGGGACATTTAATTGAATGATTAACTGTGTATCAACTGCAGACAACCTAAAGCAATGGCCCAAAAGAGCAGATAAGCTAGGCCATGGGTGCAACATAAATGTTACACAATGTAGAACTCCATGTGGAGCCTTGAGGTTTATCCATGTTAACTATCGTAACTTCATAAGTAGAAGAGGCAATTCTGACCACTTCCATCCTGTTCTGTGACTAGGAAGAGAGTCAGTTTAAAGCCGCTCCTCTCACGCCAATTTCATGAAGCCCTTATTTCAATATTTCATGTGAGATAGCATGAAAGACCACATAGAGATCCAGGAGAATCAGTGCAGCGCAGCTCCCCTGATCGCGGCACAGCAGAGGTCAGCAGCCGCTACAAGTGCTGGGTCCGTACGGTAAGAAGATCAGAGAGCAGCTTGTTTCATGTCAAGGATAGGGTGCGCCTCTAGAAAAGATGAAAGGACGCTAATTACATGCATGTCTTAGCTCTTAACGGCCACAGTGAAGTTGGGCAGTAGTTGCTGGGAATGGGTGAATCTTCTGAAGTTTTCTATAATGCAGAACAATTGCGAGGAATAACATAGTGGAAGTGCTTACTCTGACAACTAGCAGGCTGTAAAGCATTCACATCACCAAAGAAATGTATTGTAGATTGGGTTTTACTTTCAAAATCAGGTGGGTATTATGATGGTGGCTCATTTAACATTTTTGCGATTCATAGGATCAGAATGGGCTGTAATGGGCAGTGTCTGGGAATTCATTCTAAAAAAAGATCCAGAGGAAAAATTGGTATTATTCTTAGGCTTAAGCATATATGTCTGGAGTAGATTTCCAAGTTATAGGACTGTAGAAAGAAATCTATTATTACTCTTGGGACTCTACGGCAGTAACAGCGCCTCAAGAGTGCACGCATGTAAACATCTACACATAAGAAATGTTAATAGGTAGGGCATGTGGAAACTCAAAAGAACATTTGTACTTAGAAACTTTCTTAGTTTCTCCACTCTGAACATTCTTATCTCTGAGGAAACACCTTTTTTGCTACACACCAAGAATTTTGGGGACGTCACCGCAATAATTCGAAATATCCAATGTTTCTCCTGCAGTACATTGGAGCCAAATTACAGGTGCATTCAGGGGAAGTAACTATGTACAAAGATTTTGTCAATACGCAAAAACTTGCTTGCGGGTCCTGGTGGGAACGCTCTCTAATGTTTGCCAACCCACTTGTGACAGCACATTTGTTCAATCAACAATTTCACTATGCTGGCAGAATTTCAATGTGAGCAGACTCAACTAACGTCAGCAACACAATGACACACTTAATGTATTGTGAGATTTTACCACTGTAAAAGCAATAATTTTAACACCTAAGATTCAGTTATGTGAGTAAATAGTATTGTGAATCAGGCCAAAAGATCTAGAACAGGCAGATTAATATTTTCTCATTTTAACAAGATGGTGCTATGTTGCACCATTGAAACGTTTTGTTTTTAGGTCTGACTAGCAATTGCTTTAGCTGTCTGTCATAGTTCTGGTAATCACAATTAAATTATTCAAAAGATTTAGAGTTTTTTTCTCTGCCCCTTAAATTACTCATATTAATAGAGAAAATCCTAATACCAGGGGCGGCTCCTCCACTAAGGTGTAAAAAGAAAAAGAAAAGGATAATAACACAACTTTAATAACGTTACGTTATTATCATTTTCTTCTTCTGGAAGGAGCGTGCCAGGTCATCACAGGGAGAGGGACTGAGGGAGGAGCAGTGGCTTCTGCTGCACCATAAATGCGCATGACTCAAACCGTCATGCACACTTTGCATGTTCTCCACAGGCTGTATTGTACTGTATTGTACAGCCTGGGTGGAGAACATGCACAGCCTCCCAGTCCCCATCTGACCGCCGAACCATGGCGTTCAGACCCCTGATAACCTTGAGTCCCAATTTGTACATTTGCATATAAACTACAGTGGAGGTGTATTGTTATTGCCCACTACCCTGCTACTGTCCATCTCCGCCTGCATTCCTTACTGGGACAGCACCGGCTCCGACAGCTGCTGCTGAAAGAAGAGCAATAGCTTGCCATGCTGCGTAGGCCTGTAGCAGAATGGCCTCTAAAATGTCACATGATGCACTGTGAATTATCTACTCCTGAGATGGCCACTGCACAAACGAAATGATGACACAATTTATTGAGTGGGCAAATGGGATGTGTGTGTTACTGTAAACAAATATATGGATGAGCTACTATGATGGATCTTTTACAGACCTCACTCTTCGACTCAAAAATAGAGAAGTGGAGTTCTCTAAAGAATGACTGCTGCAATACTGATTCAAGAGTATGAAACTTGAAATGAAATGAAACTTGGTACTTATAGAGCGCACAGCTACTCAAATAGAGTGTCCCGGCGCTGTAAGACCTCAAGATAGGCACTAACAGTATAACTGACCCTAGGCTTGGCACATATACTATTGCTGGAATAACCATGTTTTCAGTTGCTTCCTAAAGATAAACAGATCCTGAACCTGTCTAAGTGCCAATGGCAGGCCATTCCAGAGCCGAGCGGCTGGCACCTAAAAGGAGCGGCCGCCAATACCGGCGCGAAAAATCTTGGGGGTGAGCGCCTGCAGCTGCGATGAAGACCTCAAAGTTCGGTGCGGAATGTAATACTGGACTCTTTTCCTGATGTAAAAGGCACCCATACCATGGAGAGCTTTGAAGGCCAAAACCAACGCTTTAAAACGGATCCTCTTGCGGAATGATGGCTCATCCATTGTTAAAAAAAAGTACAGTTTGTCTTTAGCCCTGCCCTTAACAAAAACATAAGGGGAACTGTTGAAGTCATTATGATTGAAAAATAAGCCACCCTAAATACCGACAGCACTCTCAGACTAGCAATCTCACATTGCCAGAAGCACTCTCGTACCCCTGCAGACTCTGAGCCACATCCCCTCCTGGCAACACACATCCCTCACAGGTGCAGCAAGGCAGCACTAACAAAACTTACACGTCTCACCTACTAATATTCTCTCACTTCCGTCCGCACTCTCATGCCCCCTCAAAGTCTACCAGTCTCACACTGTAGGTAGCGCTCTCACCCCTCTGACAAAGTAGGAACAAAGCCAATGGGCATGGCTGATATTTGCAAGTGCCTCTTCAATGATTGGTGAGTTTGTTTGTGTGGTATTGTGGGTGAATGCAGCAGGAATGAGTCAATAGATGAATGAATGGATGCAAGAATGAGTGTTGGAGTGCATAGATGATGATTGACAGTCTGGATTGAAGAATCCAGGCGCCTTCCGAGATAAGCCAGAACAACTGACTTTGCCATGCTTGTTTATTTATAGTACTGAACAGAATTACAGCAGAAATCTGTGGCTAGTTGTTACTGGCATTGGAATGCTTTCATTCTATTTACTAATAACATATAAAGTAATTTAACAAAGAAGTTATGAAATGCCTGTGGCACATACCATAAGCATACTGAGAATTTTTTTTTCTTGCATACAATATGTACGTTTGTGAATTTTTAATTTACTTGAATTCAAGCCGCTTCAATATTAATGCAAAACAATATTACCGAGATAAACAATATATTTTGTAAGATTGTAAAAGAAGTGCATTTCTCCAAGCTTTAGTTCAGTAACCCAGAATACGAAGCTGAGCATGTTACGGGTACCAGAAAAAGAAAACGTGGCATACACCGATTTACTGACCTAAATACTATCTAGAGTTCACTATTAGAAGACAGTACAGTTTCCTAACATAGTAACTTCTCTAATCATATATGGCAAGCTTTCTAAAATTGGAGCTGGGACACGAATAGACTAGCTTAAAACTGAAAAGAATCATTTTTCTGCTGTGGCTGCTGTCACAAAACCTCAAGGCAACAGAATGTTGCATAATTATTTCCTCCTGCAGAGGTGTAGTTGACCTTTAAAACAATGTTTTAAAGGAGATGTTCATTCCCACAACTAAGATTCCTCCATCTCAATTCAAAGAAAAATCTTTTTATTTCTGTTACTGCCTACACAGTGCACAGACAATGACTTATTTATTCTGTGGAACCGGGAATATATAAGTGTTTTTGAACAATGCAGAACTAAACTCGTAGTGCATATTAAAAAATATTCTTCTTAATATGGTGGGGGGTGCTTTATATATGTATATGGATTCAACAGGTAAGAATCAACCCGCCAATATCCTCAGGTATTCGACCGCCACTTCTGGTGAACACTGCTGACACTAATTTTTCACAATAGTTCAAGAGCAGAAGAAGTACTACCTTTAGGTCACTGGTTTGTGTTGAATAGTAGTATACAGTCAGCTTCACCTGTAACAATTTAGCGTCTTCATGTACAACTTTAATCGGCAGTTAAAATGCATAATTATTTTGAAATGTTCAATTAGACAGGGCGCCAGACTTTAAAAAAACTGCACACTACAAAAGGCCCTCTGAGCCATCTGCCCTGCAGGAGGAGCAAATTCATACTCTAAATGGGGCGAGAAGACCTCTTGCGTAACATACTGAAACAATTCCAGACTTGCGGAGGCCACAGTGGAATGGCGGCATTACCGCTTTCACATCAGGAACAGGAGCCATGTCAAAGATGGGAGATCCCCTCCCCATGTGCATTCTTTCATTATCCTAAGATCAGCATGAACAGAGAGGCCCTGAGGGGACAAGCTACATTTCTATCACACCGGGCAAGGTGAACATTTAGAATCTCCCATACTATCAAAAAGAGATGGGGCATCGATGGTCACAGGGGCCATCTAGGCCTCCCTCTTGAAGAGGACGGGGTGCATTGATGAACTGCACCCCTCCATCCATGGTTTCCCTAGTTGACTTCCAAAGGGAAGCTGTTGGAGCAGAGACACCTTGTGATGGCTCTGTCAGTATATGCACAATGAACTGGTACCCTTGAGGGGAGTGGTGAGGATATAGCCTGGAATGGTAACACCCTCCTGGGTTGACCCTAGGATCCTCCCCAAGGGTTGGGGATACCCAGAGCAAAGACCCATAGCAAATAAATTCATATAAGTAGGTTTACCTGCCACTGTGTCATGACACCCAGCTCATCCTCTCCCTCACGAAGAATCCCAAAGACACCAGACTCAGCTTCCAAGAAGGAATGAAAGACGTCACATCCTGGATGAGCAGCAGCTGCCTAAAGCTTAACTCGGAGAAGACAGAGGTCCTCGTCCTCTCCCCCACCGCTTGGGACAACACCTGGTGGCCCCCCGCCCTCAGTAGCCCACCCGCCCCTACTGACCACTCCCAGAACCTCTGCATCATCCTCGACTCCTCCCTTACCATGGCCTCGCCAGATCAATACCGTCGCCTCCACCTGCTTCAACTCCCTCCGGAAGACCTTCAAGTGTATCCCACCCGAAGCCAGAAAGACGGTCACCCACGCACTCATAACCAGCAGACTGGACTACGGAAACGCCCTCTACGCTCAAGTCAACAAATCCCTGCTACACAAACTCCAGTCCATCCAGAACAGCGCAGCCAGACTCGTCCTCGGCACCTCACGACATGAACACATGACCCAATACCTGCGAGACCTCCACTGGCTCCCCGTCGAGAAGAGAGTAACCTTCAAGCTACTCACCCATGCCTACAAATCACTCCACAACATCAGACCCAAATACCTCAACGAAAGAGTCGCTTTCCACGTACCCAAAAGAAACCTCCGCTCAGCCGACCTCACCCTGGCAGAAACCCCGCGCATCCGCAGAACCAGAGAAGGTGGAAGAGCCTTCTCCTACATCGCTGCCAAGGCCTGGAATGAGCTCCGAGTCAACATCAGATGCTCCCCCACTCTGCACACCTTCAGGAAGAGCCTCAAGACCTGGCTTTTCGGATAACCCGAAGCACCCCACACCCAGCACCTTGAGACCCTCACAGGTGAGTAGCGCACTTTCAAATTCCCTGATTGATTGACTGATTGACTGTGTACCATTCGATGTGCCTTCCCATTTGCAGGTCCTCGAGGGGGCCTTTAAATGCTGGAGCATGCATTCCTCAGTTAGTTGCCTACCGGGTGCTGAGCCCCTTTCATCAATAGTGCCTCAAACACTCTTCTTTAGTATTAACAACGACATGCACCCATATGTAATTAGGTATTGGTTGGAAATATGAGTTACTGTGATAATGCACCTAAGAAATGTCACACTAACATTCGGATCCTTTTTTTTGTTAGGTCGAGCCAGAGCCAGCGCGCATGCGCTGCTCTGCGAGGCTTCTTGTAATCACTCTAAACTTTTCTGTGTGGGTCTGACTCCCCCCACGCATTTGGTTGGCTGCTGCTTGTGTCATTTTCTTTTTGTAGCCTGCAAATGGCTAAAGGAGGGCGCATGTCCCACCTTTTTGGCAAATGTTCACTCCCACAGCGTTTTGCTTGCGGGAGCGAGCAGCGGCGCGCAGGGCGGCAGCTGCAGTGCCTCCTTGTCTCCCCCACTACTCCTATTGAGCTGTTTGTTTATTTAACCTTGTGCTCCGCAGCCCCGGAAGGACTTTGACGCGTTTCTTATCTTTAGGGCTCACAGATGGCCACTGACGCCTTCATTATGTTTTTATTCTTTCCCTCGGCTCGTGTATCAGCACGGCGCCCGCTTCATGGACGCCGCGATTCTTCTTTCAGTCTGTATTGCAATCAAAAACAAAGCTGGCCCCGGCTTGAAAACAAGTCTGTAAATGTTTCTTTTGAGGAATTTCCCCCCTCTGCCACCCCACCCCCTCCCGCCCGTCACTGCCTGTTATTTTCAATGCTTCATCACTTAATATCCCATGCCGTGGTCCCCTCTCTCCGTGCCCATCGTTGCCTATTATTGTTCAGTGCTTCAGTACCCGTTGCAGTCACTTAAGATCCCCGTGCCATCCCCTCCCCCACCACCACTTCCCGCGCGTCGCTGCCTGTTAATTTTAGTGCTTCGGCACCGGTCGCAATCACTAGCTGCTGCGCTACAAGTTAGTTAATTTTACACCTGTACTGTAACTCATGTGAGAGAACAATAATACCATTAAATCTTAAAACAACAGCAAAATTTCAAATCTCAGTATCACTTCTTAGGGGAAATTATTTCTTTGCATAGGGCATAAGTAACACATGCTTCCATAGCACAGACCTTTGCCTACACATCCAGTACACGCCGTTCTTCAAACGGTCCTAAGTGATGGCGCCTGGTCATAAAAGCAGCCGCACTGATGTACTGGGAGGCAACCTTGTGTTTGCTAAGTGCTTTGCCGACGACAACTCACCTGAGAGCACAGAAGCATGACCAACTCCACCACAGAACTTCTGGATTTTATGCACACCAAACCAAAATAAACAGATAGATAACTGGTCACATCTCAAAGACAGTCTGCTCAGCCCGTGGTGGCACGTAGCAATACTTTTCACACGTAAACTAAAACGAGCGGGTGGCTACATTTATGTAATTTCATTCTTAAGGAGAGCAAAGAGACACATTTCGGAGGTGTAAAAAAATCTGCGTTACAATTAAAAGTATATAATGGCAAAAAGGGGCCATTAGAAATTTGGAAAGAGGAAAATTGCTGCGTTAGTAAGAAAGAATAATAACACATGCGGTTTGTGTGTCCCTCAAAACGTATCCATGAACTCATCTCTGTACCACACATTAGTCATGTCAACTGAAGACAAAAACAACTGCAACTTTAGATCTGTTTGCGTTTATATTAGGCTAAACACTTATAAGGTCCCAAAGGCGAGACCTATTGGCTATGCCAATGCTTGTCTGTTTTTTACAGAACAGACGTTTTTCCAAAATTTGGTGCCAAGCGTAGTCTGAATAATAACCGATGATACTGATAGCTTCCCTGAAAAGAGCAAGGTAACCGAATGTCACTAAAAGTATATAAATCAGAAGTCTCTGTCCCCAGGAAATCAGAGAAAGTTGTAACTTGTGACCTTTGATCCATCGTATGTTTTGTAATCAATGTCCACTGAAAATCGAAGTGAAAAGAGAAACAAACTATAAGCTACCAAAACTAACACTTTTGAAGGCCCACCACTAGTTACACTTGTTTTTCCACACAGATTGTAAATGGGTCCTCCTGCTTCCCGCAAGAGATTGGCAGATTCACTGTGGATATGTTCAGAGTAAATGGCCAAACCTTTGTATTTGTGCTCCCCTAACACATGTGACAGCTAGAGCAACATACTATTGACAGGCAGGAGTCGAATTGCAAGCACAACTGTTGCCATAGTGACTGCTTCATGGGGAACAAGTTAAAATGGGTAAAAAAAATGGGGGCTAAGGCGGGCTTGGCTCTGCACCTATCCAGAATACTGAGCACAAAAGGAAAACGCAGATCTGCAAACAACCACATCAACGGAACATTGTCACATTGCTCACTTCAGGCTTTGAACTCCTATAAAAACAACTCTGACCTGGCCACACATGGCCTATTAGATGTCTAATAGGTGATATTATTACCAATATTAACTGTACTGTGTAGAGCAAAGTTGTGAACTTCTAGTGCCTACAGGGAAATCCAAACTTGGTGTAGCATAATACAAGTGAACATTATACAGCGTGTACGCAAAGACAAGCCCGTGAACAGCAGAATTAGATTTTCGAAATGCCTCGAAGTTAAAACTGTGCCACAGGAGAAACTACCTCTCTTGCAGTAGCTACTACAAACACAATGCACCATCTCATTGATTGAGTTTAAAGACTAAATTTACCAGTAGGAAAGGCCCCGAATTCAATTACAATTTATCATAATTTTATGAGTTATGGCAGTTGTAAAACACCCTGGATTTCCAATTCCAGCTGTCCACTGCTGGCCACATTTGATAGTCTCCCCGCGCTGCCGCAGGTGCCGACCCGCACAGCAGTGACCGGGGTCTGTCTATCAGTGGACAGCAATGGCCTATGAAAGATTTGCTGAATGTCAAAGACCAGGGAGTTGGAGGAGGTTTTGACTAGGGCTTCTCTTTGATGGGAGTATGGAGAGGTGGCCGGGAGGGCTTTCTGGAGATGGGCAAAGTACACCGTGAGACAACTGAAGGCATCTCAACAAGATCCTTAGTAGGAAGCATCATGTTTGTGTTAAGACCTGCTTTTATCATGTTGGATGAGAAGCAGCTGCTTTGTGGATATGACTGATTTCAACTACACACAGCAAGCAAGGCAATAATGGCCCCTGATGACATCAATCTGCTTTATGTGGTGTGTCAGAGGTTATTTTTCGCTTTTTCTGGAGCCGACTTGTCCTGATCAATGATTCTGATCTCGTGTGGATACTGCCAGAAAACAAAGTGATTTATTAATGTAAAAAAAACAGCTATAATTGTGCATGGCCACTATGAAAAGTGTGAATAAAGTAGTACAGGCTCTGCACATGCCTACAATTGCTGCATTTTTCTCTTTCAACGCTCTGTTAACTCAGGTGCATGTTTAAAACCACTCTCTCCACAAACACTTGACTTTCTTTATTTCAAGTTAGGAGCAACGGAGCTGTATCAAAAATGTATAATGAAACTCATAAATGCAATTGTAACCTCTAATAATTGCGCTTTAAGATCACGATTGTGGTGTGTGAGAAAGTGGATTATTAGTTGAACTGGATGGTATACTGGCAATGGGTGACCTGTCGCCTGTCCCACTGCACAGGACGGGATTTACTAACCACATGGGAAGCATGTCTCCTGGGTCTATATCGTAGAGACAAGAATCAAAGCCACGTCCCATTTTCTTGACTTCAGCCTCCTGTTGGCTACATGGCTCATCACTCGCAGGTGGAAGTCACCTGATGCTCTGCGCCTCTCGGCCTGGATGCAGTCACTTACTGCCTGGGCTCAGGCAGAGAGTGTCTACCTTCACAGGGAGGCTAGTTTGGGTCTTCGCAAGTATCCCATTGCCACTAGCTGGGACACAATCATGACTGACTTGGAGTCTGACACACATGCGACTTCCACACCACCAAGCGAACCAATAACTGGAGGGCGGTGGAAGAAGCAGAGTTACGTGAACCCCTCTCCAGGGAGGAGAACCATGATGCTACCTGCCCTAACACCACACATCCAGTTCCATGATTTAGCTAAACTAATGAGACTCCTATATTTTTTCTGCCAAAACACCTGTTTGTGATGCAGGTGACTGCGTAGGGGAGTGTTATGGTTTCAAGGCTCTTGATGGCAGTTATTGTTACTGTTAACTTCAGAAAAAGATTGTTTGCTTCTGAAATTACGACCTGTTTCGTCCTGTAGCCCATGAACACCGCTACTGGATTACATTAATTTGATACGCAGACATTGATCCCCCGAAGTCTGAATGCGTATACATAAGCTCCTGCTTCCGTCAAACACTATTGTGATATGTGATCTGTATCCACTAGCAGCATAATGTATTCTCGTTTGTAATGATGTGATGCAGTTATTCTCAGTGTAACCATGTGATTTCATGATGCTTATAAAAATGGATTGAAAACCGAAAAATGCAATGAACAGATTTAAACAAAAAATAAAAATAGTTGAACTGGATGGTAGTCCTGTTCAGTAATAATTGCACTATTCTGTACTAGGTCCAGTTAGGTCTCAATAAATTAAACCTGAGCTTAGCAGGTAGCTGTAGCATGAAACAGGCAGGCTTAACTTAATAGAAATGTGTGCCCATTTATCAGTAACAAAACAGTTAAAAAGTAAAAAAAAAAAAAAAGAAATAAAAATCCCACTCTAATTTATAAAAATAGAGAAGTCTTTAATGAGTAAATAGACACCAAAATAACAAAAATCGGATGTAGGAAATTGGAGATATGATTTGTCAAAGTTTTAGGTGTTTCTAGCACAAAAAAGCGCAATGTGCCAACCGTAGGTATCTGGTCCAGCTAGAGTGGGCCAAAGTCAAAAGTTAAGGTTGACCACGATGGAGCACAGGTCAGATAAGGGGAGCAGGTTCAGCCCAGTAGAAAGTGTTACCTTTTCACTTCGTCTTTCTCTTGGAGAAAATCTTCATTGACGAGGTCGTCGGCGAGTACGGGTGCTAGCTCCATCCAAAAGGAACTTGTCGATGGCAGGCTGCTGCAGGGAGGACCTCAGTGGGAGCCTCATCATTGGCGGGAATTTTGAGGTGGCCTACATCGACAAAACTCCAAGCAGGCACATTCTGAAGATCAGGCTCAAAGAAGGCATCAGCAGTGGGTTGCTGCTCGGCATTAGTCCCAGTGACACACTTTACTTTCAGACTTAAAAACTTTATTTGAAAGTCAGGATCCTTTCAGCAGGGCAAAGCAGCAGGTTGAGTCTGACCAGCAGTTCGATGTCGATGGCTGTGGCTCTGCAACAGTTCAGTGTTGGCCTTTAGTTCTTTAGGCAAACAAAACTGAAAAAGCTTCTAAGTCCCAGCTTTTAGCATTAGGCAGGAGCAGTACACACTGACACTTATTCAAGGCTTCTAGGACCTTAGGGACACATGTTAGGGGTCAAAAGTCACTCCACAGGAAGCCACCAGAAGGGTCCAGGGCAGGTCCAGTTGGAACTGGTGATCTGGGCTCTACAGGCAGGTGGGCTTGCTGCTTTTGTGTCCCTGGAGCCCAACTGGGGGGTTCAGCCAACTGACCCTTGGAGTCCACTTCTCAGTGCTAGGAATAAGTTGGAGTCTCTTTCCATTAGTACAACAGCAGGTGCAGCCCTTCTTCTGTCTTCCACAGGTCCACAGGTGTTCTGAAGAAGGTACTCAGGGTGTCACGTTTAAGTGTGTTACTAGCTTCTTGGACGGGGAAATTGCCTGCCCATAAGGGAAAAAGTTCCCAGGGGCAACCCTACCCACTTTGAGTTAATTTCCTGGGAGACTGGCCCTAAACAATTCCATGGCACCATGCTTTGCCATTATCCAACATGGCAGAATCTTTCTTCCCTTGGTAAGAGCTCGGGGACACACCCCTTAGGTGTGTCTATGGAAATGGCGAAATCCCCCTGCAAACCACTTCTGGAACAGGTTGTCCCCCTCATTAGGAACTAGGATTGGTGCCACTCGGACTACTTGGACAATGTCAGGGGCAGGCCCAGGTGTGAGATACATCTATATGTGTCATCAAATGCCCTTTTGAAGCTTGTGCAGTGGTGGGCACATCCCCCAGGCCATCCTGTCAGGATGAGTTCACACCTCCTCCCCCATCAAGGCCCTATTGTTCCCTTTCCTGGGAGCTATTCACATCTCCTAGCAGGCTGCCAGGTGGGAGTTGTGAATTAACTCTGAAGAGGATACTATAGGTTGTAGGCAGGAAAATGTCAAATTTCTAAAAGTGTCATTTTCAAAATAGTAATTCAAAATCCGACTTGTCCATCAGATTGGATTTAACATTCCTATTAATTTAAGTCCTTGAACCATGGTTTTAGTCATTTTCAAACTGAAGTTTTGCATTATAAGGTATTATGATTTAGTCCCGTGCATTTCTATGGGAGAGCCAGCCTTGCGACAGTGAAAACATCTTTGGAGATTTCTCACTGCAGACCACATAAAACCTAAAAACACTTGTCCTACATTTTTAAATAACATGCACCCTGCCACATAGGAATTTAGGGCCTACCTTAGGAGTGCCATAAGTATTAATAAAGGACATTTAGGCCTGTTAAAAGGGTGATTTTACCAGGTTGAAATGACAGTTCTAGGCTGCTGTGACGTTACTAGAGTCATATTTTACATAGTCACTTTAGTGGTGGTACAATAAGTGCTGCAGTCCACTAGCACCATTTAACTTACAGGCTCTGGGTACACAAGGTACCATATACTAGGGATTTACATGTAAGATAAATAAGCCAATTAGCGATTAGCCAATGTTTTAGGGGTCAGAGCACCAGCACGCTGACCTGGTTAGCTTGGTTCTAGTGCAACAGAGTCCAAAAACCAGCAGCATCAGTCCAAAAATTGGGGGGTTGGGTGATCATGTAAGAAAAGGCCTATCCTTGCATAGTGTTATATGAGAAATCATACATTTTATGCATGCACTGTCTTATTTTACATTAAGGGGTTAGCTGCGTACACCTGTGCAGATAAAAATACTGGAAATATGTTTTTTCTGCAATACTTTTCAGGTAAACATGTTTTGAAAGCAGGGAAGGAAACGTTGACTTTTCTAGGGAAAGAAGGAATGAGGTGAACCCTTTTTCTCAGTCACGATACTGGAGAGATGACTAATGCCACAGAGCCTCTAGTTTCATACTCTAGGGGCTAGAAACCACAACCATGAGACTTAGAAATTTACCTAAAATAGCGATCTATAGTTCACTTATTTCAAGTGTAGGAGAATACCTGCTGCCAAAATGTTCATTTGGATAAGTCTGATTTACCTGTCTCATTGTTGGAGTTGTTGGAGTGGCTGGCAGCTTGAAGCCGAAGTCCTTAAAAGCAGTGGTTTGCAACCATGCTGCTCAAATGTCTATCTAGTGATTAGGAAAAGAATCACCAACCCACTTGGGGCGGTGTACACCTACCACGCTCAAAAGAAGCCTGGAGTCAGGATGGTCTGCCAGAAACATCAAGAAGAACCATTTTTCCTAATACACATCCAGTGCAGTTTTTGTTTTTGGAATGTTTTCAAAATACCTGAATTTTTCCACACAACAGAAATTGTCAAAAGCCAAAAGGCAACAGCGGATTAACTGCATTTAACAATTTCATGATCTTCTCTTGAGAATGTTTCTGACAGTTAGTATATTTAGCTAGAAATATAGAATAGTGACTAATAAATTGACAATTTAGCCCTGATTGTTAAAATCTTGTAATCCTTCAATGCAGTGGCTTAGCTAGGCACTTTGCCGCCCGTAGAAGTCCCTGCCTTTGCCGCCAGAGGCAGACGCGCTGAAGAGTGTGTGGGAGGGGTCACTGGCATTGATTCCTGCACTTGCCGCCCCCGCGGCAAACTAATGTAAGAGCGGGAGGGCGAGGCCGCCGCCCCCAGAACTCATGCCGTCCAGGGCAGACCCACACCTTGCTACGCCACTGCTTCAATGGCACAGTGGTTAGGGTTTTAAGAGAATTTAAGGATTTTATGTTATTATATCTAAACATGCAATCTTTCCTCACTCTCCTTTGGCTTCTTTTTTATAGGATGCATAATAAGGTAAACAAATAAAATAAAATTGTACCATATTTTGTAAAGAAGAACTTTTTTATGCAGAACTAAGGATTAATTAGGATGGTAAAATGCTTTTGATTAAGCTATGTAAGGATCAAGTCCACAACATCTGTTTAACAAAAGGTTCAGACTTCTGAGCAATTTTGTACATATAAGGTGGTTAATCAAGGCCAGATAAAAATGTTGATTAATTATGTACCACAATGTAAAGTATTTTGGAAAGATGATTCATAACTTTTAAAAGCTTTGGCAGAATAAATAATCAAATTAATGTATTTCTCACTTCCAGCTAAACATTTTGTTTGCAGAACATGCAGTGCTTATGCTCACACGGATTGGATTCATTTATCTGTTATCTGACAAACCATAGCTCCTACATTTAAATGCAAAACTAAAATATACAGTATTACAATGACTGATCTAGATAGGACTGCCCATGAATATAATGAAGGCTGGCAGAGGATGCCCATTCAGGCAGTCTTCTCGGTGTCTAAACTTTCACAAACAACGCCTTGTAAAACAAGCATGGACGGCTCTCAATGCCACTACATTCTTAGACTCTATGAACCACAAAAAGGATTGTTGATGAAAAGGTCTTGATGACTTGCAGGAACTTTCACCTCTCTATCCACCAACTGGTGATCTTTGATCAGTCATAACTAGCCTTCTCTGGGATTACAGGCATACCAGAGTGTTCTGCACCAGAACATTATGGCAGAACTGGCAAGTAAAGCACCAAGAGGTTGTTTGCTCTGCCTTTGTACTCACCATAAGTGACCCCCAGGTACACACCTGATTTAGCTTCTAAAGAAACAGGTGTGAGTGAGTGCATGAGGGGTCACGTACAGAGAGTTCTAAGGTAGAGCAAACTACCATTATAATATTGGTGCTTCATTGTTTTTGAAGATATATTTTCTGGACATAGACACAGATGGGCAAACATAAAAACTTAATAGCAATTAATGGCATGGTTCATTTTCCTTAATTTTAGAATCTCCTATCAGGATTAGCTGTTGTAAAACAAAATAGTAAGATCAATCAATAATATTCTTTGTTTATAACAGATATCAGTGTCTGTGCATATCGCTGCCATGGTAATTTGGAGGAGTAGAGGCCTTATGCATTATACAGGAGCTCCCAAAGCACAGGGGCAACAAGTTTAGATAGACAGAAAGGCACTGTGTTTTTGTAAGATGCCACAAGTCTCACTATTTGGTAATTTTGCTTCTTGTAAGTATTAAAGCCTGATGAAAGTGATGGGGAATGCAAAGCACACATAACACAATTCAGTTAGCTTGAGATACAAAGAAAGAACTTCACAGACACCTTAAAATAAGGACAGACTAATTATAAACACTACTCTGGGCAAATGAAAGCAATAATATCCTATGGTGGAATAACTATTTGCAACTGTCCAGAAAGGAACTGAGGACTAAAGCCTTAGAATGCATGTTTGTTTTAAATAGATTTTAAAGCAATTCAGTCATTAAAATGCCTTACAGTGGCTCTCTGTTGGAGTCGTAATAGGATCTAGACGCAGAGTAAGCTAGGCTAGATTTTGACTTTGATTATCTAGCAGGAGACTTTGGACTTTGAAAACAAAATTATGTTTCGCCTCAGAAAGATGGTGTGTGAACGACAAATGTGTGACCTCAGAATGGCAGAAGTGAGGGCTGACTCTGTAAACGTCATAAGGCATCTTCTATATTCAGATGTAAAAGCAGTAATAAATAATTTTTCTTCTTAAGTTTAGTTTATAAGATTGTGATCATTATTTTTCACACAGCTCAAAAAGTTTTTATACCAAATAGAGAGAGCGTACTGGTCACAGTCCATATAATGGATTACTTATGCAGCAAAGTAAACCTCAGGAATATCAATGCCTTGGTTATATTCAAGCACCAACAGCCTTTGACACAGTAGATCATAGCGTTCTCTTTGAACACATGTCAAGAACTGGTATTTGAGAATACGCATTCCGTTGGTGTAAGCTGTTCTCATCATGCCACACTAAAGGAGTGTCCTTTCAAAATTTTGTTCAGATGCTGAGCCACAACCCTGTTAGGTGGCCCATGGCTCGGCCCTTTCTGCTGTATTGTGATATTTATCTACTTTGCCACATCAATCTGATAAAATCTTTTGGATTCAAAATAAGCACCTATGCAATCAATCAATCAATCAATCAATCAATCAATCAATCAGGATTTGTATAGCATGGTTAATGACCCATGACGGTATCCAGATGCTGAGCGTGCTGCTGCAGGGGGCTCAGGAGAACAACTAGGTCTTGAGTCCTTTTCTGAATTCTATAGGGATGATGAGGTCCATAGGTGAAGTGGGAAGTCATTCCAGGCCTTCATAGCGAGGTAGACGAAAGACTGTCCTCCACTGTTGCTGTGGCAGATGCGGGGGTGTGGGCAAGGTAGAGGGAGGAGGAGCACGAGTGTCTGGATGGAAGGTGGAAGTTCAGTCGGTAGTTGATGTACGCTGGTCCCTGGTTGTGGAGGGCTTTGAAGGTGTGGATCAACATCTTGAACTGGCATCTCTTCTGAATGGGGAGCCAGTGGAGCCTCTTGATGTGGAAGGCTGATGTGGGTTCGTTTAGGAAGGTCTAGGATAAGTCTGGCCGCTGAGTTCTGTATGGTTTGCAGCCTCTTGAGGAGGTTGGAGGTGATTCCTACGTAGAGTGTGTTGCCGTAGTCCAGTCGGCTGTTGACCGCGGCCTGTGTCAATGGGGAGCCATTTAAAGATCTTGCAGAGTTTGCGAAGGGTGAGGAAGCAGGTGGATGAGACCGCATTGATCTGTCTTTTCATAGTGAACTTTCTGTCCAGGATGATGCAGACGTTGCGGGCGAGGTCGGGCGGAGCGGGTAACCAGGCATTGTTTCATGGGGAGTAGTTATTCCCAAAGATAAGCACTTCCGTCTTGTCAGTGTTGAGTTGTAGATAGTTATTTCTCCTCCAGTTGGTGATGTTCATCATGCATCTGTGGAAGTTGCGTGGCGGAGTGGTCTTCTGATAGAGAGAGGATGAGCTGGGTATCGTCGGTGTAGGTGATGAAGTTCAGTCCACGTGATCTGATGACATTGGCCAAGGGAGTCATGTAGGTGTTGAACAGGGTGCGGCTGAGGGACAAACCTTGAGGGACGCCGCAGATGTTATTCTTGGTTTCCAAGGTGAAGGGCAGAAGGCGGATTCTCTGGGTTCTCCCTGTGAGGATGGAGGCGATCCACTGAGGGCGTCTCCTTGGATTCTAATGCTGTGAAATGTTTTGACCAGGGTGTGATGGGATACTGTATCAAATGCTGCTGAGAGGTTGATGAGGATCAGAGCCACCGTTTTTCCTTGTTCGAGGTGGGATCTGATGTCATCTGTAGCTGTATCTGATGTTGTCTGAGGCTGCAATTAGGGTAGTCTTTATGCAGCTGATACATTGCTTCGTGTGAATCTTTGCTCTTCCAGTCACACCATTCAAGGCCATTAACCAACAGACTCAAGTTTAATCCTCAGTGACTAATGCTCATACTTAGCCTTCAAATATTGACACTGTTCTCCTCTTGCAATGGTGTTACTGTGGCTAGATTAGGTAAAGGGTGTGTGCACATATGGCCTCCCTAAAAGGAAACAAAACGTGACTCCATCTGAATACCGCTACTAAGCAAATTGTGGAACCACTCTTAAAGCCATGTTTACCTGCTAGAGAAGTGACTAAAATGGTTCATAATATGATAATTATTCAGTTCCACTTACTAGGATACTGAGTTCCTGATGTCTAAATCATGGCCAGGTTATGTCCTCTCTTTCTGTCAAGTCTGTGCTCCTATATCTCGTTATAGGTCTATACATAAAGAAATTCTCTCAATTATGTAGGCCTAGATCTTGTTCTTTGCCCCCACATTATCTCGAAATACTTGGTGTGGATTGTTTTGAATATCCCCTGCCTCCTTCTTACTCCCCTTAACGCTTGCAGGCAGGTCATTTGCACCACGGAAGATGACGTAGCCTCCTGAATGAGCTACTGTGTCCCACTTTTATTACACTGTCCTTCTACCTTTCCAACATCTTCTCTTTCTATATGCCTCATTCTCTGCCACTGCTTCCTCCAAATGGACCTGAAAAATTAAAACGGCATGCCTCAGTGCCTGCTTGGACAACCCTGAACCATGCATTTTTCTATCTCATCTAAGTATTTATAGTATCTTCCACCAATCACAAGAGTATCAAGAAAAAAAGGACAACTCGTTGATGAGTAGTAGGAATTTCTAGCCCGATTAGAGAGTCCCCCCTACAGAAAGGTATAGGAAAAATTAGAAAAGTTTTTTAAACTCTAAAAATATTAAAATATTTTATGATAAATATTAATGTAAATAATTGTATATATGTATATTAAATATAGAGCTAAATTAAAAAATGCTGCAGCTCTAACAACCTAATTTTTAATTAAATACGTAATGTAAATATAATAAATCAAATGAAAATTATATCTCTGAATTTTTATAAAAAAATAAATTTCCACCTAAGTAAAATAAATATTTTTATCATGCTTTATCAAAAGTAAGGTACATAATTTATTAAAAGTAATGAAATTATATATTTTTTAAATGTATTGTTACATTAATGATTAAATGCACAAATACTCTTAACAAAATTTGTAATTAAATTAAAAATATGTACCATTTTTATAAATTATTTTTAACATTACATTTACTTACATGTTTAACTATTTTAAATATTTTAATTTAATTTATCATAATTACGCATGGTGTTTTATTTTAAGTCCCCAACTCCATTATTTTCTATTGGAAGGGGTTGCAATAGCAGTGGTTGGCCATGTATGGAACTCGACTTACTCCAGGTATGAGCTGGACTACTTTACTTCTGTTTTGGGTCCCTTTTTGGTTGTAGTAGCTATTGAAGTGAAGTCTGTGAATAACTATGGACTTACTCTTTTGTGACTGGGTTGACATCTCTCTCTAAACTCCTACCTGATCCTCCCTAAAACCCTACTTACTCCTCCCTTAACATCATAGGGGAGAGGAGTTGGCCTAACGGCTAGGGCGGTCGACCTTGAATCTGGGGAACTGGGTTCGAGTCTCGGCAATGGCGCTGAATATCCTGTGATTCTGGGCAAATCACTTAATCTCCCTGCGCCTAACAAAAATGAATGTGTCCTCATGTAATGCAACTGGTGCTATGTAAAGCACTCTGATACCCGATTCGGGTCAAGTTCGCGCTATATAAAACTCTGTAAAATATTTAAAAAATCTCCTCTTTATTTGTAAGTATTCCCCATTTTCCAGTCACTACCCTGTGTCCCTACCACATTTACTACTAAAATGTATACCTATTTCGTTGGAGACTGCAGTCAAGGAGGAGATCGCCACACATATAGTAGGTGAAGCGGCGACGGAAACTCCACACCTAGGTTTGTGAATAGCATTTTGTACTACAAAACGCATTTGTGACTTCTCAATAGTTAAGTATTATTAACAGAAACATGTTTACTTCCTTCCAGAAGATTGTGCCCTTCATGTTATGGGGGATTTGTGAAGTCATATTAACATTTAGTTTCCTTGCTTGGTCTTCCTCAGATTGACCTCCAATTTCTGCAAATGAAATAATCATCTCAATTTTTTTAAGTACTGAGACTTCCAAGGACTATATTACCTATTATCTCTATTTTCTATCTCACCGCACTAAAATAGTTGTTAATATTGTTGAAGCCAGACCAATTGTCTTGTCAAGTAGTATGCCAAATGTTGAACACTTCTCTGCGCCTCCCTTCAACATTTATTTATAGACACTTCATCAGCCAATCCCAGTGAAATATTTGGATTTCCACAAGTATTGCTGTGGTACTCAGTGACACCCAATTGCTATTTTGACTTATGTGAATTTTGTTTTACCAGACTATATTTACGAGTAATCAATAACTGGATGGGCACTAACTGGCTAAGCCTGAAGCCGGGGATCCCTTATATTATTTCAAAGCAGTGTTAGTTGAGCTATTAAAAACTGCTCTAAAAACAGTCAACCTACAAAACAGCAACAAGTATGGTTAACAAGCCACAGAGAATTGCATTCAAAAGAGCAGCTAGGAGTCACAAGGCTATCTGATGTTCTTGTTCAATATGTCTGAAAACAGTTTTCAAAATATGTTGAGATCAACATTTAAAGGTTTCCTTTTACAGTCATCCACTTCAAAGGAATCATTAATGGAGGATGACTGCTGGATGTAAAAGGGGACAAAATGTAGAATGAGCCTCTTTTGAACAAAGAAAAGGCAAAATCTCAGTGGTAGAAAAAATGTAAACCATTTCCTTAATTTTTCACCTTGTGTATTATTTTAATTTGAGGTTTTAAGGAGCAGCATCTATGGTCTAAAAGGTCTTGAATTATTGGACAGGTATTGGTGCCATTTATATTGTTTCCCATGTAAAGAATTTGGGAGTATACATGGCATCCAAAGAAGGTCCTTAGGATTAGTGCTCTGGGTGTTTACTCTCTTTCGTGGGTCTCGGTTAATTGAGGCATTTCTCAATCTACCTATCAATCACAAAGTCAGAATTTAGGACTTTGGTCTGGGACCTCTATGTTCAACAGTGCCCCTTCATTATACCTTTAGGAATGCTAAATTTTCAGTTTACTTTCAGAATATAGCCTTCTAACGTAAGCAATTCCTTCACACCTAGTTTACATTTTTTCTTGAGGATTTGTTATTGCCAATGAGTGGACTACATCACTCCACAGTATACCACTTCTTCCTTACCCCTCTTTAAACCCTGAGATTCATAGATTGAATTATGATATTAACATATATACATAAGTGATGTTCAGGTGCTTTCATTTCTTGATTTTGTGTAGGTCACTCGCTCATGCCAGGATACAATCATTTTAGAATTGCCAAGTCTACATATCTCTTGAAGGAGTGGTATCCATTCTAGATCTGATCTTTCTTCTTTTGCATATGTAGTATTTGGCAGTCATGAAGGGTGCACCGTGATCTAACAATTTGACAACAGCTTAACAGATGCATGTCAATAAGTCTTTAGAGAAGGATCACTGATTAGGATACAGTTCAAACCTTTTCTGTCAGGATATGCCAGATGCTGACACCACAGTGTGAGTCAGAACTCCAAATAATCCAGACCTTACACAAAAGCATGTTAGGAAATCTGCTTTTATTATAATTCGGCCATAGTGTCAGACTACTAATAGTAAAACCGACTGTGAAGAATAACCAGGCAAGAGTTACGAAAGATTTAAAAAGAGGAAGTCATTTAAAGAGTACCTGTTTGGCACTGTTCTATGTAGGACTCCAAAGTACAGCACAAATAAGGCTGAGGTAGACGGTATATATATAGCCTGTGTTCTTGAATCTAGGTAACCAAAAGAGTTTCAGAAACGTGAATATATTTGGGGCATTCTCAGAGTTGGCCCAATTTCCCTTCGCTCTAGCTCTGTGCATCAATCATTCAATAAGCAGGCACATTGCTGAACAGAGTAAACATTCCCCTAAAGGCCCTCACAGGTGTTACAGTATAAAGACTTTGTTTTCCACTTCTGATTCTTCTTTGACAGCCAAGAGATCCTCTTCAGAATGTTCTGGTTTCAGTGATGATTTACAGCTGGCTGTCCAGCTGAGCTACGATACATGTATATTTTGAAGTATGGACTGAAGCAGACCCTTAGTGGCTTGTAGCTGCTTACTTTTAATGAAGTGGATTAAACAACATAAGAAAACAAAAAACAATTATGCCATGGCTAAGGGATCTAAATGTTTTGATCATTCAAATGAAAGACTCGCTTTATGCCACAGACACAGCATAAATTCCATTACAAAATATAAGACCAACAGCCTGTTTCCCTATTGTTTTTGATTCATAGTAATACATAGCATAGGTCACCATTTCGGTCTTCAGAATGTAGAACTATATCTGACGAATTTATGCATAAAATATATCAATACTTTACTTTTATTACCTTTACAGTCCTATTTCGGTGTCCCTACCCCCTTCTAGGGGGTGATTTTGTTCACCTAGGCATAAGCTTAAATCTACCTGCTCGCAGATCTCAGCCCATAGATTTCCTTTTCTGGCCTGAGACTCATTTTACTTTAGAGTAACAGGCTTACAGGTTCACTAATAATATGAGATGAGCAGGAGATGGCCTTTTAATAAAAATGGTGAAAGATATTTTGGATCCAAAGAAGATAAACAATGTGGTAGCAACAGGCCCTGGAATGTCCATAAATATATCTTTTCCTAATTGGCTGTTCTCTCTGCTATAGTTAGATATCAGGAACATGCCTGAAAATGGATTCAAGAAGTACCTATGGCAGGTTACAGATGTTTATGCAGAAGCTGAGGCCTCTTGAACCACAGCGTATAGTTTAGGAGGTTGTGAAAGTAATTCAGAAACGTACATCAGTCACTTAACTGGGTGATCAAAAAAGGTGTCCAATCATTCAAATCTCTCATAGCGAACCCTGCTGTCCGAGACTCAAATTGCCCATTTGATGTTAGTTGATGTTTAAACACATTGCTAATTGATTTTAAGACGACCGGCTTACGTAGAACTGGAGATTTTCCAGTTGCTCGGAACATGAGGCAGTAAAATTTGCTCTGATGCATGATCTCTACTTTAGGGAAAAGGCACTTTTACTTGAATCTGTTAAATTCATTTTCGATACCTAGCAAAAGGACTGCAAGCAGTACATCGCAATGCAACAAAACCAACAACGAATGACTGAAGGCACAACTTTCAAAAACTCCGACTAACCAGTGAGGATTTGCACCAACTTGAATGCAGTAGTTGAGCAGCAAGTACCTTAGTATAAATGCTGTTGCGGAGTTACTTAATGGGGTGCAGCAGAAATTCTGCTGGTGGATATGGACACTGTCTTGTGATGCACCATTTCTAATAGCATTGAAAAGCATGCATATACTTAGATCAGGTTTCTTGCAAAGTGGCCCACTGACCTTTACTGGAACAGAGGCTCAGAAGAATTCTTTATCTCAAATTGTGAGACATTTGCATTCATTTGGGAGGCAAGGAAATCTGGCGGAGTTTTCTAATGCAAGTAGTTCAACAACATCAGTGATTTGAGGAATAATAAATATTGTAACTTGTAATTCAGACACTGAACACCAGCCACAACATAAGTAAAATCATATCACCAGTCTCCAAATGAAAGAACGCATTCACTTGTTGCAGATCTTAACATTAAAAACAGAGTTTTCGATACTCGTGACGAAGATCACTATAGTCTAGTTAATACTATTCATTTCAGGGAGAGGAGCAACATCTTTAGTAATAATATTTATGCCCCTGTGATACATGCACTTCTAAAATCATGTACTGCCCATTGATCTACACTATAGAGATCCAATAAAACGTCCAACATTATAATAAACCTACACACTTTTCAGAGTGAAAGCCGCTGTGTTCCAACTCAAACAGTCAAGTATATTACCTTAAATGGAAAAAATGATTTTAATAACGATTTTTTTTTAAAAATGCATCCATTTCGCTCATATGGAAAATCAGGCTAAATTAATAAAAATTAGGCACTTGTACAGTCTCTGTCATTGCCCACAATGTGAAAACAGCAAACACCACAACTAGTCACTGCCTAAAATCATTTTTAATATTTTAATTGCAAAACATCTCCTCCCTCCTCATGTCACTGAAGCATTTACTTTGTTTATACCTAAAGCACAAGTTACTACTTGTGTAACGATATATCTGTAAGAGACATTAGTTAGTGATAGATTCCTTACCTTAGATTATCCCCAGGCGTCAGACTGGATCCGGAAAGTTTTTCGCTAGCAGTACCCCTGCGCGTCAGTAGGTGGCGTTGTGCGGTTCCGCGTCCGAAGCTGGCGTCGCAAGCGCTGAGATGACGTCACGGAGACTACTTAGACGCCACCCATGCGCGCTGACGTCAGTTCTGTACACGACTTTCCGCACCAGGAACGCAGAGCCATGCAAGAAACTGACCATTGGTGCCATGAAACTAGGGCTCTGAAAGGGATGACCTTAACCCTAGAAATCAGTTCGCAGAACGGGGAGGATGGGTGGGGCGGAAAGGAATCTATCACTAACTAATGTCTCTTACAGATATATCGTTACACAAGTAGTAACTTGTGCATCTGAAAGAGACACGTTAGTGATAGATTCCTTACCTTAGAATAGATACCCCAGCAATACCAACCCCGGTGGTGGGTCTGCAAATAGATTACACCAGAAAGTCACGGAGAACAGAACGGCCAAAGAAGCCGTCTCTCCGGACTTGACTGTCAAGGCAGTAATGCTTGGTAAATGTGTGCAGAGAGGCCCACGTGGCTGCCTGACAAATATCCTGCAAGGGAACGCCGCGTCCCAAGGCAGTAGTGGCTGCTGTTGCCCTGGTAGGATGGGCACGCAGCCCCACAGGAGGCTCCTTCTTAGCCAATGAATAACATGCTTTGATGCACAAAACGACCCACCGAGAGATGGTGCGTTTGTGCACGGCCCGACCTTTTTTGGCGCCCACGTAGCCAACAAAGAGCTGGTCATCCACCCGGAACTGTTGTGTGCACGTTATATAGAACGAGAGCGCACGTTTTGGGTCCAGACGATGGAGCCTCTCTTCCTCTTTTGAAGGATGCGGAGGTGGAAAGAAGGTGGGCAAAGTGATGGTCTGCCCGATGTGGAAGGGCGTGACAACCTTTGGCAAGAAAGAAGGACGGGTCCTTAAAACCACCTTGTCCGGATGAACAGAAAGGAAGGGAGGTTTAGAAGAAAGAGCCTGGAGCTCACTCACTCTTCTGGCAGAGGTGATAGCTACCAGGAAAGCCGTCTTGAGAGTAAGAAGACGTAAAGGACAGTGATGAAGGGGCTCAAAAGGAGCGCACATCAGATAGGTCAAGACAAGATTTAAGTCCCATTGAGGCATTATGAAAGGCACAGGAGGAAACATGTGTGTAATGCCTTTGAGGAAACGGTTAACAACCGGGGACTTAAAGAGAGAAGGCTGATCTGGAAGCCTGAGAAAGGCGGAGATGGCCGAAAGATAACCTTTGACAGTGCCCAAAGCAGAGCCCTGCTGGGCCAAGGAGAGTAGGAACAGAAGGACCTCAGAAAGAGGGGCAGAAAGGGGATCCACAGACTTAGCTGTGCACCATGCCACAAATTTGTTCCACCTGCAGGCGTACACCGATTTAGTGGAGGGACGCCTGGCTGCCAGAATGACATCACAGACTTCAGGAGGCAAGTCAAATGGAATCAGCTGTCGCCGCTCAATCTCCACGCATGGAGGTGGAGGCTGGACAGGTTCGGGTGGAGGACCGTCCCCTGTTGCTGCGACAGAAGATCCTCCCGAAGAGGCAGGCGGATCGGGGGATCGATCGCCATGTTGAGTAGCTCGGGATACCAGTATCTTCGTGCCCAATCCGGAGCCACAAGGATGACTTGGGCCCGCTCGCGCCGAATCTTCTTCAGCACTCTGGGCAGAAGTGGTATAGGCGGAAAGGCGTACAACAGACCGCAACTCCACACGCCACGAAAAGCATCACCGAGCGAGTGCCGCCTTGGAAATTCCAACGCGCAGAACTGATGACACTGCGCGTTCTCTTCGGTGGCGAATAGATCTAACCAAGGCTCTCCCCACTGCAGAAAGAGACCTTGCGCCACGTCCGAGTTCAGACGCCATTCGTGATCCATCAAGCACCGGCGGCTGAGTTCGTCCGCCCTGGCGTTCAGAGAACCTGCCAGGTGTTGAACCACCAAGGTAATGCCTTGATGTTCCAGCCATGTCCAGAGGCGCAGAGCCTCCTGACATAGGGTCCAGGACCCCACCCCGCCCTGTTTGTTGCAATACCACATGGCGGTGGTGTTGTCCGTGAACACCTGCACTACACTTTCCCGGACAGAGGGAAGGAATGCCTTCAGTGCAAGCCGGATCGCCCGAAGCTCCAAAAGATTGATATGGAGCCGGGACTCCACTGGAGACCAGAGACCTCTGATCTCCGCCTCTCCCAAGTGGCCACCCCATCCCAGGAGGGACGCATCCGTCACCACTGTGTGCTCCGGTTGGGGAAGGGAGAGGGATCTGCCATTGACCCAATCGCGATTCGTGAGCCACCACTGCAAATGTCGTGCAGTGCCCTCCGAGATCTGGACAAGATCGGACAGGTTGCCCTGATGCTGTGCCCACTGGAACTTCAGGTTCCACTGCAGAGCCCGCATATGCCATCTGGCATGTTGCACCAGCAGGATGCAGGAGGCCATCAGGCCCAGGAGCCGGAGGGTCATCTTGACTGAAACCCGGGATAGAGGCTGAAAGATCGGAATCATAGCCTGAATATCCCGGACTCGCTGCTCGGGAGGATAAACCCGAAACAGCGTTGAATCCAGAACCGCTCCGATGAAGGGGAGCTTCTGAGAGGGACTCAGGTGCGACTTCGGCACGTTGTTGGAGAACCCCAGCAAATGCAGGAGGTCGGCTGTAGTCTGAAGGTGGGTGACGACTGCCTGGGGCGAACCCGCCTTCAACAACAAGTCGTCGAGGTAGGGGAAGACTGACACCCCTGACCTGCGCAGATGAGCTGCGACCACCGTCATCACCTTCGTGAACACCCGAGGGGCGCTGGTAAGGCCGAAGGGGAGCACAGCAAACTGAAAATGCTCCTGGCATACTGTGAACCGCAGGTAACGCCGGTGGGCCGGCAGGACGGGGATGTGAAAATAGGTGTCCTGCAAGTCCAACGCTACCATCCAGTCTCCAGGGTCGAGGGCAGCCAAGACCTGAGCCAGAGTCAGCATCTTGAACTTCTCCTTCCGGAGGAAGCGATTGACGTTCCGGAGGTCCAAGATGGGGCGCAAGCCCCCCTTGTCCTTCTTGGGGACCAGAAAGTAGTGGGAATAACAACCACTCCCTACTTCTGGCCCAGGAACACACTCGATGGCCCACTTGGCCAAGAGGGCTGTGACTTCCTGCAGGAGAAGTGCCAAGTGGTCCCCCGACATGCGGTGGAACTGAGGTGGCATGGCTGGAGGGGTGGACTGAAAGGGAAGGGCGTAACCCTTGCGGATGATCTGCAACACCCACTTGTCCGATGTGATAGCGTGCCAGTGGGGGAGATGATGGCGGACCCTGCCACCCACTGGCGTGGGGTGCCCCACAAAGCTCGGATTAGGAAGGTTTGGAGGTAGAAGCAGCGGGGGCGGAGGTGGACTGTCCCCCCGCTGATTCCCAGACCCGCCCCTGCGGCCCCGCTGAGGCTGGTTCTGCACCGGCTTGCTGAAGGAACGTGCCTGGGCGCCCCTTCCGTGGCCACGAAAGGAACGAAAACCAGGAGTGGCTGGGCTCCTCGTGGAAAGACCCAAGGACTTGGCCGTGGCCCGCGAGTCCTTAAAACGCTCCAGCGCACTGTCGGCTTTATCGCCAAACAGGCGAGTGCCATCAAAGGGCATGTCCATGAGTGAGCTTTGGACATCTGGCGAGAACCCAGTAAACCTCAACCAGGCGTGGCGACGAAGTGCCACAGTCATAGAAATCGCTCTACCTAGTGAGTCTGCGGTGTCCAAACCACACCGAATGGTGAACTTAGCTGCATCTTTACCCTCGGCAACAGCTTGGGACAGCACAGCTTGGGTCTCCTCAGGACACTGAGGCAACACCTGTGCAACTGTATCCCACACCGCGTGGGAATAGCGGCCCAATAGGCATGCAGTGTTCACCGACCGCAGCCCCAAGCTGGCCGAAGAGAACAACCGCTTGCCGAACTGCTCCAGCTTCTTAGAGTCCTTATCCGGCGGAGCCGTGGAAAAGGCACTCTGGGACGTCGAAGCTTGGATGACCAGACTCTTGGGCGTAGGATGAGTGGTCAGAAAGGCAGGGTCACCGGGCGCCGGGCGATGACGCGTAACGACATTCTTATCCACAGGGGCCCCTGTGGCGGGCCGCGACCAAGTGCCCAGCAAGACGTCAGTGAGGGCGTCATTAAATGGCAGCAGGGGCTCCGACGAAGTGGACGCCGTCTGGAGCACCTCAGTGAGGAGGTTAGTTTTGAGGGCCACCGTAGGGAGGTCAAGGTTGAGAACCTCAGCTGCCCGACGGAGCACCATCGTGTAGGAGGCGCCCTCCTCCATGGTAGGTGGGGGAAGAGGCAAACCCCGGGTCAGAAGAGTCGTCGAGGTCGCCGGCGTCCCCCAAATCATCCGCCCAGTCCTGCTCAGAGTCACACTGACGAGCAAGAGGGTCCTCGGACCCCTCCCAGTCGTCCTCCACCTCCGCCGCATGTGGCACCGACCGTGGCGGCAGGGCAGGAGCCGGAGAAGGGATAAACAGCGTCGGGAACGGCGCCGGCCGGGGCCGGACCGGCGCCGTGTCCCAATGCGGATCCCAGGTAGGAGCAAAATGGTCCTGGCACCTGGGCAAGGGCGGGACAAATGGCACCCACTGCGGCGCCGGAGGCGGAGCCGAGGGTGGCGCTGGGGCCGGAGCCGGCAGCGACGGACCATGTGGTGCCGTGGCTGGAGCCGACGGCGCAGGATCCTGTGGCGCCGAAGCTGGATCCGCCGGCGGCGCCGACGGCCCAACAGGATCCTGACACGGGACCACGGGGCCCGAGGGCGCGCCGGCGGGAGCCCGTGGCCTAAAAAGGCGGTCCATGGTAGCAAGAAACTCTTGCACCTACGCGGAAGTCGCCGACGGACCCGGGTAAGGTGGGTAGGCCGCGGGACTCTCGAGCTCCGAAGGAGCCGCAGGGGCAAAGCCCCTGCCCCCACGTCCGCATCCGGGGACCGACGGGGGGACGTCGGAGAGCGAACACGCTTCTTCGACTTCTTTTTGTGTCATCTCTTACCCGAATCCGAGGGTGAAGACTTGGAGCCCAAGGAGCGATGACTGTGGCCCCGCGAGCGTTCCCTGGAACGGCCCCTGGACCTGGAACGGCGCTGGGACGAGTGCCGGACCTCCAGCAGCTTCCGGTGCCGCTCCCTCAAGGCCTTCGGGGCCATGGCCCGACAGTCCCGACAGGACCGGGAGTCGTGGTCGGTCTCCAGGCAGTAGAGGCAGACATCGTGGGGGTCCGCCACCGACATATTGTGACGGCAGGCCCCACAAGACTTAAATCCAGGCATTCCTTTGCACCAAGGAAACCAAAGCTAACAGGAGACAAAAGTCTCAAAAAAGGGTAGTCAAAAAGTGACTAAGGTACGTGCTCTAACCGGATCTGCGCTTACTGGCGCGGAAAAAGAAAGAACTGACGTCAGCGCGCATGGGTGGCGCCTAAGTAGTCTCCGTGATGTCATCTCGGCGCTTACGACGCCAGCGACGGACGCGGAACCGCACAACACCACCTACTGACGCGCAGGGGTATTGCTAGCGAAAAACTTTCCGGATCCAGTCTGACGCCTGGGGATATTCTAAGGTAAGGAATCTATCACTAACGTGTCTCTTTCAGATAAATGAAATTCGGGACCATGTTGGGTCATAGCAGTTTTTACATTTTTTTTTTGCATTTCTATGATGTTGAAAAAATGTTAATGGAAACGGGGTCATTATCAGTGTGGCATTTGTAGTTATCAAATGGCAAAATATGTCACACTTGAAAAGCTGACCTTTTGAGCGTGCTCCTAAGCAGTGGAAAGGCCACGCTGATGTATAAGCTGTGATGAACTCTTTAAATACCAGGATTGTGTCAAACGTGATAATATACTGATTTACACTGACATTTAATTCCCACACAATTTCAAAACGTTGTTTTTACCTGCCAAGATATCAGCTCCTTTAGTTTTTCTATCTTTTCGTGATCTTCTGGGTGCTCTTGCATGTACTTTTCATTAAAGAAAGCCTGAAGAAATGAAAAAAAAGAATATTAAGATAGTGTGGATGCAAAATGCGATGGCATGTTCGTTATGAAAACATACTATGCTTCACAATACAAAAGGTCTTAATCCCCCACAATGCCTTCAACTCCCACTCTTTCTCCGTCCCCCCATTCCCTGGCATGGGTGGTGAAACTGGAGTCCTTTGTCCTTACCACTAATTCTTCTGAGTTCTCCTCCTTTTAATTTCATTTTACTTTTTCCAGAGACATTTTTTTACCTTTATTTGTTTACTGACCCACTAGCCTAATTCACTCTCTCTCTGAAATTGATTCCTTTACAAACTGTTCTACTTTTGTCATTTTAGGTCTGACTACAGGCAGCTTTAGCTCTCTGGTGACCAAAAGCCATCTTTTCTTCTAAAACATAGTACAGCTAGTAGTGCAGAGAGTGTCTTCAAATATATCCAAGGTCCATACCCATCTATCTTCACCTATTCATATGCTCCCAGCTAATCTCTTTGAGAGTGCTTTGATGAAAGAGCTATAATTTAATAAAGAAATCAAATACTGCAGATCTAACATACTGGGTTTTAAAATCACACTTACTACTCAACTAGGTATCTAATCTGTAAAGAGAATGATAACATGCACAACACACAGGAAACTACCTTTCATTTGGGAACAACAAACTTGATTTTTAGGGGTGTATTGATCAAACTGTGCACATTCTAAAGCAAAACCCAAGCACATGCTTGGATGTCCAGCCTCTAGAAGGATCATGGATCTACCTGTTACAGCTGAAATCTGACTCCTCAACACATGCAGATTTTATACAGACATTTATTGCTGCATTTTGAACTTCAAGGGACAGGAACCATTTCGAATGAAAAAAAAAAAATGAGGATATAAAATGGGATTTAAGTTCACTCCTCAGGTAACAGAAGAATTTAAATGCGACGGAGGTCATGGAATTAAATTGGGTTTGTATATATTTGTGAGTGTGATCACTATAATGTTTTACAAGAAAGAGCAAAACGATAAAGGAAATTCATCTCGTGGTCATCATTAGAATTAAACACATAGCAAAACATGTGCCACCATCTTTGAACATTCTGTACCTTTTCGTAATTTGTGAAGCCTCCCATTACAGCTGGATCCACAATGCCATTGAGGAGCATAGAGAGAGGATTAATTGGCAGATTTGGATCACATAAATGCTGCTGGACCATGTTATTGATCTTTTCATTGGTTAATTGCATGGTCTCTATTGCATTCTCCAGAGGGCTTATTTCAATCTAATGGGGAAAAAAGTAAAAGATAATATAATTTTCGTAAACAACAAAGTTTTTCTTTTTCAATTTCCTTTAAACATACTTTACATTTGTGAACGTGATCTGTAACTAGCTAAACCCGATGCATTCTCTGAAAAAAAAACATAATTTGATATAACTATAAATAAATGAGTAAATTGGTTCAATCATTTACCATTGAATTTACGCAGCGATGTCCACTTCTGAATAACGAGAAATAAAAGTAGCAAGTACCACATGAGAATTTGATAAAACAAACCGCAAAGCAGATATTCAAATATACGTTTATATATCGCTGTCACAATAAATGAAAGAAGAATAAATAGGCAAAGATAAAATAAAACACCATTTGGGAGGGCAAGCAAGAGAATAACTGAATGACTGCAAAGTGCAAGGAAAGTGTATGTAACTGGCTTGAAAATCTTTACAAGATGTAGAACACAGTTAATTTTCCAAATTAATGTTTCAAATGTTTAAAAATAAAAACCTATGTTGAAAATATTTTTAAATAAATGACTCATTTCAATAAAAACAGACTGTCAGTACATGTTGCCAACGTACTTTCGTAGAATTGATTTGTCTTGTAACACATCTCTTTGTGTACTATTACCCTCTTATCTTTTTCCTCACTCAGCTTACATAGGTGACAGGTGATTTCTTAAATCAGGGATCTAGCTATTAGGGAACCAAAAAAGATCAATTTGCCATCCACACCTAAAATATATATCTGTGATTGATCCCAAAAGAGCCAGCCATTAAGGCCATGTCTGAAAAGGAATACCAGGCTCTTGCAGAGGGAAGAAGGATAGGACCATAGTTTGTAGTAAAATGGAAAAGAAAATGCCTTAAAAGGAGGTAGGACATTTCACAGGAAAGTTTCATCACCACCTCCTAATCACATTCCTGACCTGGGAGAACATGAAAAAGAAAAAAGAATTAGCATTTCTGACTGCTGAACAAAGAAGAGTGAACAACACTTGACTGCTCTCCAAGAGACTCAAGTGGTTGGCCACCTGTTGATGCTACTGAGGCACAAAAGGCACTAGGGCTACCTGCTTGAAAGAAGGTCCTGCTGATCACCTGGGACTGAACCTAGAGACAACCCCAACTGAATAAAGAAGTGTTGCCGCAGAGCCTGCCCTGGTGCCTTAGGGGGTGAAGGAGAGACCAGCAGTGACTTTCCCAGCAGTAGACACTTCTGTGACGTTTTGTCAGGTTCTGAGGGACCGGACAATGTACTAAAGTTACCTCAAGAATGGCACACATTCGACAGGCATTTTCAGCAAAGAAGACATTAGCAGAACCACACAGTGAAGATATCTGGCCTAATGGAGCCTTGCCAATGTACAGCATCCATCTGTGCCCCAGTGGAGGATTTTGAGAACCAAAACGTGCCTAAGTCTGAAAGTAAATCTTGAGACCTCCAAGGCTACAAAATCCTGCTTTGAACTTTATGCTCCAAAACTAAAAACTTCAGGGGGAGCTTGACAATGACGTATCCAACCTCAACAATTCCTTGCTGGTTTCAGCATCGTGCCTTGCCTCTCTGGAGAATTTTGAGAACTAGAAAAATAACGAAGTCCCAAAGTAAAAGTTTTGACTGCTGTAACCTGCCAAGTACTTTCCTGCACAGATATGTTGTTCTTTTATCCACAATAATTGACTGGACGTTCTTTCCGGACTACTACTGTGATAAGTGCTGTGATTAATCAGTTTCAATGCTCACACCTCCGCTATTGAGCTCTAGCCTTTGGCTGCTCAACCACACTACCAGGGAGAGTCAAGGAGGCTTGCGAGCCCAGGTACCCAGTGTCCTGGTCAGTAGGGATCGTCCACTATTTCACTTCCTATACTGCTTGATTTTCCCAGTTATTTGCAAGGCTTGGGAAAAATAGTCCACAAGAATGTGGCAAAAATATCTAAACATTCCTCGTAATTTTCACTGCAGGGCTTAATGCAATGATAAATTATAAAATTAACGTTTCTGCTTAAAATAACTATCTTCACAAATTGCACCCCTAATGCCTTGTAATAAAGACACTTTTCTTTGAATAACGTTATTTTGCGATTCAGTGATGCTTCCTTCTTGCTAACACAGGTCCTATGGAAGGCATTTCATTCAATAATTTAGACGCAGTTCTCCAAAAAGGATGCTAATAATCGGGCATATTTACAAATTTCTGACACGATGCGGACTGTCAGATTTCCTTCGTAACTGCGTTGGTTAAGGGCTTTTCATCAGATTCGCCAGGCTTTAGAAAATTAAATGCTTGCAAACTGGAAAATAAAAGCTATCTTCTAAACCAGGATTATCTATAAAATACAAAAATCATTACACCGTTCCATGCTTTATTCAGCTCTCTGACACTGTCTAAACATCGCATTAATATTCTGCTGCTATAGAAACCGCAGCCGTTTCAGCGACGGTCTTCTTGGGTTAAGTACAGGTGCTCGACACAATACTTCTTGATCAATAAATCGATTTTAATTAAGTTCCAGGAAATGTCACTTCAAATTTTAAAGCATAATAAAGTTTGAACATATTATACTGGGAGAATACCTGTTAGAAAAGTTGGATAATAATTTAAACCTTGTATGTTTATGAAGAACATGAAATAACAACAAGCGAATATATATTAGCAGAGGACAGAAAGATTTTGTGTTCACTTCATTAAGAGGCAGTGCCAGCAAACACTGAAACATGATTATTGACACTAACACTGGAACAATCTTATACAAACAACATTAGCCTGGTTAGGGAATGGATTGATCAGAGAGGGAGAGTGTTCAGCAGAGGATCTCATTATAGGAAGAAATGATATGGGGGGCTGTCGTCTGTCACATGGGTTTCAGGCGTAAAATCAGTCAATGCTTACATTTAGGGTAATCTAGTTATATTGGGGGGGCGTTATATTAGAAGAACTACATTGATTGACTCGGCGAATGATTGACAAGGAGAAGTGGGCGGGGTTCCAGAGGACTAGCATGGTAAATGTCATTTCATCAGGGAAGCACACACTTAATACAATACAAGTGACAATTTATCACAGAGAATTGAACCTCATGGGGATGGACAGAAACCTAGCACCCGAGACCTGATTCTTCTAAAATAGGAATGTATCAGACAAAAGGAAGGGAATGAATGGAGAGAAGGATAATCTGGATTTGTGTGGCTGGATGGGCGGAAATCGGGGACTAGGTCCATATGGGAGCATCTGTCATGTCAAACTGAATCCTAGCATGACCCCACTGGCCGAAATCAGCATGATCGTTTTATAGCAGGATTATGCTGGCTAAAATTGTATGCACAAAAGATACACAGAACTGATTTTGGCAACACTATAAAACAAGCATTTACAATGCAATAGGTCTCGCAATGACATTATTTTGAGCTATTGACATTGTAAATGGCAATGCCTTTAAAAAAATTAAAAGGCATTGTTATTTACAATACCAAAAGCAACACCTATTGCATTGCATAGCGCGGCGCCTGTGAAGACGGCGCCGCGCTTATTAAAGTAAAAAAAAAAAAACAAGCTGCAACACTAGAGAAAGAGACACAGGCTGAAGCACAAGGGAAAGAGAGACACGGGCTGAAGCACAAGGGAAAGAGAGACACGGGCTGAAGCACAAGGGAAAGAGAGACACGGGCTGAAGCACAAGGGAAAGAGAGACACGGGCTGAAGCACAAGGGAAAGAGACATGGGCTGAAGCACAAGGGAAAGAGAGACACGGGCTGAAGCACAAGGGAAAGAGAGACACGGGCTGAAACACAAGGGAAAGAGACACGGGCTGAAACACAAGGGAAAGAGAGACACGGGCTGAAGCACAAGGGAAAGAGAGACATGGGCTGAAGCACAAGGGAAAAAGAGACACGGGCTGAAGCACAAGGGAAAGAGAGACAGGCTGAAGCACAAGGGAAAGAGACACAGGCTGAAGCACAAGGGAAAGAGAGACACGGGCTGAAGCACAAGGGAAAGAGAGACACAGGAAAGAGACACGGGCTGAAGCACAAGGGAAAGAGACACAGGCTGAAGCACAAGGGAAAGAGAGACATAGGCTGAAGCACAAGGGAAAGAGACACGGGCTGAAGCACAAGGGAAAGAGAGACACGGGCTGAAGCACAAGGGAAAGAGAGACACGGGCTGAAGCACGAGGGAAAGAGAGACACGGGCTGAAGCACGAGGGAAAGAGAGACACAGGCTGAAGCACGAGGGAAAGAGACACAGGCTGAAGCACAAGGGAAAGAGAGACACAGGCTGAAGCACAAGGACAATATTAGAGACATGATGAAACACAAGAAAAGGGGAGACAGGCTGAAACACAAAGAAAGGAGGCTTAATTACAAGAGCAAGGGGGAGAAACAGCAGACATGAACACAAAAGGAAGACCCTGAACATCATTGTGGAACACTGGGGAAAACCCTTCAGAGCTGAAGTCCTTGAGCACAGACGGCTGCTCGGTTTGCAGTGTCTGATCTTCAAATTGTCGATGTTGTCCCCAAGGTTCCAAGGTCTATCGTTTATTTCTGCAGTTAATAATGTTTTACTTTAAGAGGGATACTCCCAAAGTGTTTTGTTACACACCTCGCGGTCACGCGGCGCTTTATAAGCACGTACAATAAAACAAATAAATTAAATCTCCATTATAGCGCTTAGAGGCTGATCCCATGGACAGGCGCCGCGCTGGGACAGGCCCACGCTCGGGTTTGGGGTGCTTCTATTACAATTTTTTGGGCCTGGAAACATACACCTTCTGCAATTCAAAGACATTTGCTATTTGGGCGCCTTGCGTCCTCGCTTCTCGGCGCTCCGATTGTTCCCCCGAGATCTTCGCGCTGTAAATGTTGGCGCTACACTTTGCACTGTCTTGGACGCCGGGGAGTCGTGCGCCCCACTCCATCCGAACCCACCTCCTGTCCGAGTGCCACGGCCAATGCATCCTCGCAGATTCCCGACACCGACGACCGCCTTGAATCCTCCACCCAAATCACCTCCATGAGCTGCACCCCGAGCGGCCAGCGCCTAGAGACGGCCGGCAAACAGAACGGCACGTTTGTGTAGCGCGACACAATGGATAAAATAGTTGAGGCGCTATCTCACATCGCGTCTCCTGAGCAGGGGCGGCGTAGGAGCCGAGACCTCGTCCTCCCTGAAAAGGGGGAGGTGGGAGGCTGTTATTGAACAGAGGGCGGGGCGGTGTGGAGGGGTGGCGCTCCCTCAGGTGAGGGGGCTCATCAAAGATACCAGGTCCTGCTTTCACCTGAAGTGTTCATGCCAATAACACCTGATTTTGCAAGACAAAGAGAAACGCATTCTGCACATGCAAAGGGGAGAAACAGCAGACATGAACACAAAAGGAAGACCCTGAACATCATTGTGGAACACTGGGGAAAACCCTTCAGAGCTGAAGTCCTTGAGCACAGACGGCTGCTCGGTTTGCAGTGTCTGATCTTCAAATTGTCGATGTTGTCCCCAAGGTTGCAAGGTCTATCGTTTATTTCTGCAGTTAATAATGTTTTACTTTAAGAGGGATACTCTCAAAGTGTTTTGTTACACACCTCGCGGTCACGCGGCGCTTTATAAGCACGTACAATAAAACAAATAAATTAAATCTCCATTATAGTGCTTAGAGGCTGATCCCATGGACAGGTGCCGCGCTGGGACAGGCCCACGCTCGGGTTTGGGGTGCTTCTATTACTATTTTTTGGGCCTGGAAACGTACATCTTCTGCAATTCAAAGACATTTGCTATTTGGGCGCCTTGCGTCCTCGCTTCTCGGCGCTCCGTTGTTCCCCCGAGATCTTCGCGCTGTAAATGTTGGCGCTACACTTTGCACTGTCTTGGGCGCCGGGGAGTCGTGCTAAGGCCATGCTAATTAGAAACAGATGGCCCCCCCTAAAGATAAGAAAGTGCTTCACAACAGCCGTGAAGCAGACGAGCCAGTCCGGATGGGCCGGACAAAAAGGCGAAAGGGCGGCAACCAAAAAAGCTAATTTCCAATGGCAGGCACCGTTTAGCATAAACGGTGACGCCAGTCAATGGAAATGAGGGGCGGGGCTTCAAGCCCCCTTCTGAAAGTTCTCATCCACAATATATCTCGCCGAGCGGGCAGCGCATGCGCGCTGCAACGCTAGGCGAGACCTAAAAAAGTATTTTGAACATAATCATTGTGTAAGAGCACTAGAACACCTATATTGATAATATAAAGGCATCAAAACTGCATTAATATTCTGACTACATTAAAATTCTGACAAAAATATTCTGTCCAGGCTATCAACTACCACAATATAATAATGAAGGTAAATGTATATAGGTAAATACATATTTACTTTTCTTAACTCTACACGTACCTTCCTTAATATTAATTATAATTATATATACACATATATTACCTACTGGCGATAGCCAGTAGGTACTTATAGTTAAGACCAAGGTTTACATAAGGAAAAGCGTTTTTTGCTTTGCCAAAAACTTTGGCGCTGCTTGACGAATCTTAACGAAATTTTCAAAAAACGTCCCCTTTTTGGTTCAGCTGCTGTGTTGAAAGTTTCGGGGTGATCCGTCAAGCGGGGCTGAGAAAAAAGGGGGGTCCCAAAACGTTTTCCCCCCATGTTATGTCTATGAGGATTTTTCATTTTTTTTAAATGACTACAGTCGAACCATTGAACGGAATTACATCAAATTTGGCAGAAAGCTAGATGTTGGTCCAGAAAGCGTGCTTTTGTGAATTGGTGTAAATACGTTCAGTAGTTTCAGAGATATTCAAGTTTTAAGAATATGGGGACTTGAGCCATTGCAGTGGACTCGCAGATCCTATTGAAATTTGATTGGCTGCCAACACTTCAAACAGGAAGTGTTGGCAGCCATCTTGGGACTCGACTTGAAGCTGAGTCCCACAAAAAAACAAAAAATAAAGAAAAGGGGGCAGGGTAGGAATATCCTGACCCCCCAGATATGGGGCAGGGGGAGGTCCCACAGGGAGCCCGCCGGGGGTTAAAAGCAGGGGCGGTTTCTCCGTTGGGGCGTTGCCCCACTCATATTTTGGCCCCCTGTTCCCCCAATGAAATATATTAATAAACTACTAGACATTGACAAATATTTAAAAGTCTATTAGCTGCGAGCCGGTTGCAGCATGTATTATATTGAGCGCCTGAGGTGGATCCTCAATCCAGTGCCGGCCTGAGGGGGTGGAGCTAACAATATTGACAATGCCAGTCACAGGCAGCACCTGAGCCTAAATGCGCATTCGGGTTGGACGGCTGCCTTTCTCCGGCCAGCCCGACTTGCGCACTATGCCAGCCTCTCAGTGTCTTCAATGCTGCATTAGTGAGCCGGGGGGTGACTCAAAGCCACAGCCTCCGGTCTCAGTAATGAGCGGTGAGGTTCCTCGCTCCAGCCAATCCTGGCGCTGCTGCAACAGCAGATGCACCATCAGGATTGGCTGAGAGAGACGTGGCAGTACTGTCACTAGGGGCCTCTGGGGCATCGACCTCGTGACGTGAGGCAGCGCGGGGTTAGGAGGAGGTTCTCTCTCTTCCCGGGCCTTTTCTTGCAGTATGAAGAGAGAGAGGCTGCAGGCATTGTTTGAAAATGCTACCGTGATGGCACTGAATTCAGTTTCTTGCAAAAGGTTTGTTAAATTAAATTAGTGTGCTGATGTACCGCGTGGCAAATAATACTATAAGTGCTTTCAGCATCAGCACACGTTATCGTCGATATTGATCGAATTCCCCATTGCTAAAGATTTCAGCTAACCACGGAAATGTATAATCTTCAGGCAGCATATGCACAAAAAACTATGTTTAACCCTCGCTGGCGCGAAATACCGTTTTTGTCTTAGCTATTTTCATTAGAAAGACAAAAACAGTATTTGGCGCCGACAGGAGTTAAACATACTTTTTTGCGCTGATATAGTTTTGCGGCGCCAGGCCCTTGCCTGTCTTGCTGCATCTGGGGTTTCCTTGCAATCATTCACTGTAAATGGAGAACATTGTTCCCTTCTCTCCAATCTCCTTTGAGGATTACAAAAATAAAACGCAACTCGAACGGGTCGCACCCAGGCCAGGACGTTGTTTTCCACACTCTGTGACGGTGTGAGACAGACTGTGTCTGATCTCTGTGAAATGCTTTGATGTGGTCATGTGTGTGTGTGCGTGTTTGTGTTCACTTGTAAGTGTGCACGAGTCCTGCGATACACAACAAATGGCTGGAGCACTGCACTGCTGGCACTAATTTATTGAGAGCGCCGAAATGGCCCCATTGCCAAAGACTTCAGGTTGCGCTGCAGGCAGCCAACTAACTATATAGAGCTGGCGCCGAAACTTGAATAGCTTTCCCCCTCCCACCAATCTCAAGTTCTCCTAGTGTGCTGTCATGCCCACTCAGGTATGATGACAGGCAAAGCTTGCTTGCACCCTGAGCTTCGGTCACAGGCTGCTCCCCGGCTCCTGGTGTACACGCAGTTCCTTTCACCTAATCAGTGTTTCATTGTGGAGAAATATATTTCTTCTGTGCCCGCAGCCCGAATTGTGTTTACTTGACAGCCAGGGAGGAGAGGCAATCTCAGAAAGGAGAGGCTAGGAGGAGGACAGACAGTCCCAGGAAGGAGAGGGCAGCGGACTGAAGCAGGAGTGTCCAGCGTCAGAATGAGCATTAGGGGAGAGGAGGACACACTGTTAGATGGGATAGGTGATGGGGACAGTTGGGAATATAATATGCTGCCAGTCATGAAATCATCTGAAACCTAGTAAAACATCTCTAAAAAGTGAGTTTATAATAGGGCTTGGGGGGGTGGGGGGGGACGGCCAACCAGCAGGAGGCCTGCCCCTCCCGGGGGGTTTTGGGCCGGGGGTGCAGCCAGAGCCCAATTGGGCTTGTTGGGCTGCACTTGGGCTAGGTTTGGGCTGGGGGCTATTTAGCCGGCCATTTTGTGTCACTAACCACCATTTCGGTGGTAGTGACACGACAGCCGGCTGGGTGGTAGGGCTTGGGAGCGATTTTGTATAGATTTGCGGTGGATTTGGTGCTTTGTGGGCCAGTTTGTCCCTCCTGTGAGCAGCGCGACGTGTGGGTCTTTGGGGCACCTTGCCTTCGTGTTTTGGTGGGCCTGCGGGAGTTTTCAGCGATGTCCCAATCCCTGGGAGTGGCGGAGGATCCGCGTGTTACAGAGGCGCTACGCCTCTTTGCGGAAGCGGGCCGCACGGACATGCTGCGACCCGCAATAGAGGTGAGACCTCCTAGGCGGGCAGAGAGCGGGGTCACGGCGGCGGTGTTAGCGTGCTCGCCGCCGCGGGCCCATAAGCGCCACGTGAATGAGGCTGGGGTGCACGGCCGCACGGCTAAGCCTTTGAAGAGGACACGTGGCGGGGGCAGGTCGCAGCTACGCGGCCCGCGCTTGAGTTTCGGGCGGGGCCCCATTGCCAGCAACTAAGGCGGGGAAGAAGCAGGGCAGCCGGGCGGCCGCCCCCATTACACTGGGCAGCGGCCGGTCCTACCCCCTATTGGTGGAGAGCAGCGAGGAGGGGGATGATGCAGGCGGGGCAGCAGATCGCAGGGGGGGTGTACAGGGTCTGAGGGAGGGGCCCGGATGGCGGCATCGGGGGCCAATCGGATCTTGGGGGTGTCTGGGGGGGAGGGTGGCCGGACGGGTTGTAGGGTGGGTGCGCAACCAAAAGACAGCAGGCGGGGGCCCAGCAGCAGGTCGGGTGGCGGGGAGGGGTGGGGGAGGGACCGGTGGGGGTTCGGGAAGTGGTGGAAAAGGGGGGGCCGTGGTGGGGACCGATGCCGTCCCTGGACATAGGGGGATGGCTGGAGAGGGCCCCGGAGGGGCTCAGGAACAGGAGGTCGGAAAGGGAGGGGTGGGGGGGCCCAGGGACAGGCAAGAGGGCGGGGGAGTTGGGGGACAGTGGGGCTTGCCACAGGTCGGACGGGTCTGGGACGGCGGAGCGGGCAGGAGGGTGGTGGATTCTTTGGAGTGGAGCGACGGGGAGGGGGAGGACGTGGGGTTCTTGGGGGAGAGGGTTTGGGGCGCCCCGGTCGGGGGGGTGTTGGTCGGGGGCCCGGGGGGGGCACGCCAGCCCAGCGGGGGGGGGGACATTCCTCTAGTGCGTCGGGCGGGTAGCGGATGGTCGTTGGTTCGGGGACTCTGGGTTTGGGGGGTTAGAGGGCAGGACTAACCCCGGCATGTCGGACTCCACTTCTTTTTGGCAGGGGCGGCAGGCGAGGTACTCGGTCTGTTGCATGTGGCTCCACCCCACCGAGAGGATGGGCCGGCTCTGCCTCATGCGGGCGGCTTAGCTCCAACGAGGGACGTGCAAGAGGTGGTGTGCAGGAGGAGGGGCGACCGGTCCTCAGTGTCCCAACCCCGGTGGGTCGATGCGGCCTCAGGGGGACAGGCCCAGGTTTCATGTAGCACATCGCGGGACACACGGGACAAGCGCGCAGGGCAGCGGAAAGGGAGCGTTGACTTAGGGGAGCTACTACGCACTTGCAGGGAGCGAGCAGGCTTGAGCAGGCTGGAGTCCACGGAGGGCGGCCCATTGCCAAGCCGCGCAGACAGGGAACGTGCATGGGTGTCTGGGCTGGAGTCCGAGGTGCACGCCCCATTGCTGTTGGACTATGACGAAGAGAGCGTGGAAGAGGGGGAAATTGTAGGAGAGGAGGAACGGCAGGTTGAAGGGAGGGGGGATGTCAGTAATGACGTGTCTAGTCTTTTACAGAGCGGTCTGGCCAGGAGGAACAAGGCGGATAGCGTGGCAGCCCCTCCTTCAGGACTGGTTAGGCGGCGGGATCCGGTCAGGACGCCGACCTTGACGCCAGGTAAGGCACAGGAGCACACGCGGGGAGGGGGGCTGGCGGGCGAAGAGGAGGGTAGAAGGGGGGACGCCAAGTGCGGAACCGCGACCCATGGTGTCGGTGGGCACGGATGCTCGGGGGGGAGGAGGGGGAAGTGCGCTTGAGGAATGGGGCGTATGTGAAAGACACAGGTGTGGGGACAGGGTCGCCGCGACAGGGGGGGGGTAAGAGTGAAGGGACAGCGGCACCCAGCTTTTCGGAAGGGGAAGCGGCGGGGTCATCAGGGGTGACCGCGGCGGGATGAAAGGACAACGGAGGGGTGTCCGAAAAGGAGGGAAAGGAGAGTCACAACATTCCAGTGAAAAATTTGCTGTACATGGGGATCACTAAGCCATTGGGGGCTCACCTTACGTTGGCCACCAAAGAGAAAATATGGAAGGGCGAATATGTGGACATGCTGAAGCTGTTACATAGAGAACTTACAGTGAAAGAAGGGTCCAAAGAAGAGGAGTTAGAGCTGGCCAAGAGGCCAAGGGTGCCCATGACCATTGAGAATTGGTCGGCGGCTTTTTTGATTTTCGCCAGTGTGTACTGTGAGAAGTACCCCGATAGGTCCGTGGCATTGTTTAAATACATGGACGTGATTAGGCGGGCGCAGGTCACGTATGGAGGGTACGCATGGTCGCACTATGACGAGGAGTTTCGGGCTCGGTTGGCCTGGGATCCGGAGGCTAAGTGGGGGGAGATAGACTCGGACCTATACCAGCAAACCATGGGGGGGGCCAAGCTCGGGAAGACGATATACACGGCTAGCGGTCTCCCTCTCGCTCCTCGCCCCTTTCCGAACCGCCCCACCCACGGGGGGTGGGGTCTGCGGGGAAGAGCACCGGAGGCACAGTGGGGGCGTGCTGGGACTTTAACAAGGGCACGTGCGCAAGGCAATACTGCAAGTTTCGGCACGAATGCTCGAAGTGTGCAGGAAGACATCCCGTGGTGCAATGCTGGGGGACAGGAGTCAGTGTACAGGGTCAGCAGTCCAACCAGGCAGGGCAGCAACCAACAGGGGGTAGGGGCGGAAGGGGAGGACAGGGGACTTTGGGCAAAGGCTCATACTCCCATTAAACAGGGCTATCTGGAGGAATTTTTGGCGTCCTATCCACGGACCGAGGACGCAGTACTGTTGCAACAGGGTTTTCAGGAGGGGTTCCGGCTGGGCTATGAGGGTCCGAGGGCCGCTAGGTGGGCTGAGAATTTGAAATCTGCCAAGACGCACGGTCCGGTGGTGCGGGACAAATTGTTTAAAGAAGTCCGGGATGGGCGTATGGCAGGTGCTTTCAGGAGTAGCCCCATCCGGGATCTGATCTTTTCCCCAATTGGAGTGGTACCAAAGAAGGAACCGGGGCAATACAGGTTGATTCAACACTTGTCATGGCCAGAGGGGGCGTCGGTTAATGATTTCATAGCAGCCGAGCTGTCGTCAGTATCCTACTCCTCGGTAGACGTGGCACGGCAGTTGGTCGCGACAGTAGGGACGGGCGCCCTCATGGCGAAATGCGACAAAGTCGGCATTTCGATTGCTCCCAGTACACCCGGAGGACTATCAGTTGTTAGGTATCCAGTTCGAAGGGTCCATCTTCGTGGACAAAGCACTGCCAATGGGCTGTTCCATATCTTGTGCCTTGTTTGAGCGCTTCAGTACATTCCTGCAGTGGGTTTTTTCATGGCACACAGGTAAAGTAACAGTGACACACTACCTGGATGACTTTTTCCTGGTGGGACTGCCCGGTTCTGCGGACTGTCAGCAGCAGCTGGCTAGTTTTAAAGAGCTCATGAGCTAACTGGGTATGCCCCTGGCGCCAGAGAAGACGCAGGGTCCCAGTACAGTGTTGTCATTTCTTGGTATTGAACTGGATTCAGTGGCAATGGAAGCCCGTTTGCCGAGAGACAAGAAAGTGCATATGCTGCTGTTGATTGACAGCTGGCTGGCCAAGAAGAAGGTGACGGTCCGGGAGGTGCAGGTCCTGCTAGGACACCTAAATTTTGCGTGCAGGGTGGTGCGAGCAGGGCGCACTTTTTGCAGAAGGTTGGGGTTGTCTTTGGCTGGTTTGACACTACCGCACCATCATACGCGCCTGTCGGCAGGCACTAAGGAGGACCTGCGCATGTGGCGGACCTTTTTGGAGCAGTTTAACGGCATTCCCATGGCAACCCCAGAAGAATGGGAATGGGATGTCACCATATCCTCAGACGCGGCTGGGGCAGGAGGTTTTGGACTCTACTGGCAAGGGAGGTGGTGCGCAGAAGAATGGCCACCACATTGGAATCACGGGGGAGGAGTATTGCTTTTCTGGAGCTCTTTCAACTGGTGGTGGCTGTGACAGTATGGGCTTGGGAGATGGCGCACAGGAAGGTGATCTTTAGGTGGACAATATGTCGGTAGTTCAGGTTGTGAACAGACAGTCAGCCAGGGACGCTCAAGTTCTCAAGTTGTTGAGGGTTTTTGTGCTGCGATGTTTGGAGCATGATATTTTGTTTCAAGCCAGACATGTGCCGGGAGTGGACAATGACATTGCGGACGCTGTGTCTCGTTCACAGTGGCAGAGGTTACATGGGCTAGCCACGGAGGTGGACGAGGGCAGGACGCCGGTTCCAGCGGGGATGTGGTCGGTAGGAGACAAAGGGTCGTTCAGTTGGTAAGAGGGTCAGTGGCCTCATCCACTTGGAAGGCATACGAACAGGCTTGGCGGGAATTCCTTGAAAGTGGCAGGTAGTGCAATTCATTTTGTCCATGATTGACAAAGGTTTGTCCAGGGTGACGATAGCGGGCAAGTTGTCGGCCATAGCTTTCATGGGGAAACTGTGGTGGGTTTACGCGCCTTCGGCGGGGGAATTGGGCACTCAATTACTGGAAGGCTGGGCGCATGAGAAGGGTAGCAGGCCTCAGCAGAGGAGGCCCCTGTCGGTCGGTATGCTGGCCGGCTTGATACGGCTTATGCCGCAGATATGCCGCAATGCAGAAGAAGCGGTTTTGTTTTCCACGTTAATGTCGTGGATGTACTTCGGGGCCTTTCGGGTGTCAGAGCTGCTGGGTGCGAGGGGGGCACGAGGGGTACGGTGGGGGGGAAGTTGACTTACGGGCTGATGCGGTGGCAGTAAGGCTCAAGCGTTCTAAGACGGACCAGCGGGGAGTGGGGACGTGGGTGGTCATGGGACCGGTGGTGGACAAGACAGTGTGCCCCGCGGCTTGGGGGGGATCCTGGCCAGGGGGTGGGTACGGGATGACGGGGAGGTTTTCCAGCGGAAGGAGGGCGGCAGGGTGTCGGCGTCTCAGCTGCTTTGGGTCTTGAGGCGAGCCCTCCAATGCTTGGGGGAAAATCCTGGAAAGTTTGGGACCCATTCTTTCCGCATCGGAGCGGCCACAGACGCAGCTCAGAGAGGGTGGGGGAGGGAAGACCTTATGCGCTTGGGGCGTTGGAAATCGGATTGCTTTGGAACATACATACGGCTGCGGGGCATTGGGGAGAGGGACGCATGATGTTCATTTCCTTCCTCATATATGTGTCTTTTCAGGTGCGGTGGCGGGGCCTGCTGCGGCGGAATTGTCGATCTTCATCATAGAACACTCTTTTGTCAAAAGGGCAAAACGTTACGAGTGTGCGAAAGGGAACGGTTTGAATTTGGGTTTGGACTCTCAGTTGTTTCGGTGTCATTGGCACGGTAAAGGGGGCATGAGATGGCACGAGTTGTTTCCAGTATTAAACAGGTCGATCAGAGGTGGGATTTGCCCAGACGTTTCGATTATCCACTTGGGGGAGAATGACCTGGTGCAGTGTAAAGGTTTGGCCCTGTTAAAGCAAATGAAGAGGGATCTCTTGGAGATTAAACAGCAGTGGTCAGGTATTTTTTTAGGGAAGATGGGGTGCACTTGTCCCGTTACGGAATGGAGTTGTATGTAATTCAGATTAAGGAGGTTTTGGACAGGGCATTGGACATACGTAGATATCCGAAACAACAGGGTCCCTAGTTGGGGGGTCAGAAAAGTCTGGGGCCAGAATTTTCTGAGTGGCGTTTTCCTGGGTAATAGTTGGTAGATCTGTTTACAGTTACAGTTTATTGGTTGGAAAAGGTCACTCCGGGAGCACGCAGGAAGGGGAAGTAGCATAGGAAGGTTACATAGATAGCTAGTTTAGGAAAGGTTAAGAAGTTACAAGTTTTGGGGGTTTATAAATGGTTGCACAGGGAAAACATTAGGGGAGGGGGTGGGGGGTAAGGTAGGAGGAAAATATTTAGTTTTGTACGGCACAGGCCAAGGAATTTGTTTGTAAGGTGCACCTGTCTTCAATAAAGCGGCCTTTTTCACACTAACAAGCTGGTCTGTGGTCTGTGCTGCACCCCCTCTTTGGCCCAAATTAACTTATTTGCACCATGTTCTAGAGCACGGACTGCATCTGGTGCAGGTTGCACCTGCATGGGAATTCACCTTGCTCCATTCGAGGCCACTTTTTATACTATATATTAATTCTGGTGTTTTCCTCTAGACCTAGTTTGTCCCTCCTAAATTTGGATGATTGATTCTGGCAAGCTTTGAGTATTTTGTTTGCCACAGAGTAGAAGGTCTCCGAACCACGCCTCACTCCCCTCATCACCTGTTCCATAGACCTGAGAAAAAAAAATACTGTATTGCTACTTCACTGGTTTAAATTTCATTTTTTGTATTCTGCAGCGTGTATGCAATATATTCTTTTTTGATCTGTAAAAATGTTTATGTCTAATCCTGTCATAAGGCAAGTGCAAGTAACATGAAAGTAAAACTGACAGATTTGAAATTGTATCACGGGTTAGAAGGGGGTGTTGTTACCATCGGAGAGGATAGCTCACTGAACAAGTGTTTGCAGTTAACAAATGCCATGCTCTCTCAGTCCGAGTTCAGGCAAAGTAGCATCCTTCTGTCATGATTGTGTGGTGAGGCCATTAATGCCACAAAAGGGGTAACGTTATTTGTAATGATGAATGCACTGTTTAGCAATATAACCCATGCCAGACACTATCAGTATATTGAATACACTTCAGATGGTGCAAGTTAATCAGGTTCTGAGCCAGAACTACTTCGTGGTTAAAGTGACATAAAATGTCACATCACTTTTTCAAGAGTTGCTGGTCACAAAAACTGCTTTCAAGTGCATTGTCTCCACCATCATTGTCTGAACAATTCAAAAGTTGTAATGCCTACAGAGCTCATGACAGAAAGCTATCTACTGAGCTAGTGCACTGCATACATCTGAGCTCTAATCACAGAAGCAATGTCTTCAGTTGTTTTAAAGGGACTGCTGCACCCTTTCTGTACCCGTTTCTCACCATTATTAGTGCAGCTCGTGGTGGACTCGGTTTGAGTGCAGATTTTTAGAGATGCTTGAGTTTAGGGCATTTCTTTGGTGACTGCTGAGTTCTGGTGTGTGCAGTTTGTGTCTGACAGTTAGAGAGGTGCATGTGTGAGTACAGGGAAAGCGATGTGTCTTTGTGTTGCAGGCTGGAGAGTCTTGGAAAGCTAAGAGATTTCATTCGAATGAATGCTTCTAAAGGTGCCTGGCATTTGTCCAAACCTGTGAACTCTTGATTCTCTGTAAATCAATGGTTTTATTGCTGGGAAGTCATGAATTGTGAGCTGGAATGTGTTCCTCCCTGGTGATAGCTGCCTGCTGGAGTGTGTAGAGGGAAAATAGAGGAAGTGGTCTGAATTTTAGATGGGAACATTCACATTTGAAGCAACTTCATTGTTAATTGACAATTATAAACATACAGAAGGCAAATTCTATTGTTCAAATATGAATGTCACCATCTAATAACCAAGACCAGATTTTCATTTTTCAGGGGTGTGTAGCATTGTGCATGTTTACTTTCCCTCTACACACTCCAGCAGGACTACATTTCAGCTCTACATCTATGACTCCACAGCAATAATGAACTTCATTCCCTGGACGCTGGTCATATCCTAATGGCAGGTTTTGCGCTATGGTGGTGATATCATAGTAAAAGTGTTTATTTATAGCTGTCAAGTCTTCAGATTGCCTATGTGTGACATTTCCATAGTTTCAGTGTACTTATGTTTTTGATGTGTGTAAATATTTCAACACTACTCGATCACAATTGCTATATAACCCATCTCCCTTTTTCAAATTTGCATTGAAATGTACAATTTGGTACTGTTTTTTTCAAAATCTTCTTTGGTGAAGAACCCCCCCCCCCCCCCCCAAACACCCTTTGGGGGGCTTCTGCGCTTTGCACGCTTGCAACGAAGCACTAATACCCAACCTTTACGCCTCACCATTTTCAGATGTCACCAGCTGCCACTGGTTAAAATTATTTTTTTAATGAAATTTTGCTGCGAATTTGCGGTGGACTTACAGCAAAATGAAGCCCCCGGGTGGGCCAAATCCCGTGGGGCAGTATTTATTAATTATGCACCCCTCAAGGAGCCTTAGAAGGCACTGGGGACTGCCACCCCGCGAGGCCGGCTCCTGCTATGTCCCGGGGTGCCCACCCCTGGGACATAGCTGTTTGCCATAGCAAACTGTACTCCGCTTTGAGCAAGCAAGAGCACAAAAAATGCTCTTGCTTGATCAAAGTGGAGCACAATTGCTTTGACTGAAAGGGAGCTGCATGTCAGCAACTCCCTCTCTGTCAAAGCAATGCCGGCTCCCGCAGGAGGCGGGGAGCCAGCCGGGACCGTTGGGGCCTTGAGGCCCCCCCTGCAGTCCCCATCAGTGACAAGTGGGTGCCTCGAGTGTGAACAGAGCACCCACACTAGAGGCAGGGCCCCGGGGGATAGGGTCCCCGGGGCCAAAATCGGCCTGGAATGTGGGGCCGCACGACTCCCCTCCCCTTGTTTTGAATACAAAGAAAATTAAGTAAAAGGCCGGACCCCGGGGGATGGGGTCCCCGAGGCTGAAATCAGCCCAGGAGGGGGGCTGCTTGGCCCCCCTCTCTTTAATAAAAAAACAAAATAGGAAAAAAAAGGCGGGCCCCCGGAGGATGGGGTACCTGGGCCGAAATCAGCTCAGGGAAGGGGGGTCACGTGGACCCCTCCCCGAATAAATGCTTGTGCAGCCCCTTCTGTAATACAGATAGCACTGGTGCACATATAGCACCAGCGCTATCACTAGAGGGCATTCCCTTATTTGTATGGGGGCGTGGCCCCATTCAAATGAGGGAATGCCTGTGCCTCTGCGCTCGCGTAGTATTATAGACGCAGGCGCAAAGGCAAAGAAGCTGTCAGGTGGCTCACTGTCAGTGTGCCCCTGATGACAGTCCCCTGGAGGGGAAAAGGGTGTTCTATGGACCCTGCCGGCAATTCCCTTGCAGGCATGGGCAGTCAGTCAGTGCACCCGCCTGCAAGGGGATCTCTCTCCCCTCTTAAAAATGCAGGCCGGTTGCCGCCTGCACAGTGAAACACAGAGTGGCTGCTTCAAAGCCGCTCCGTTTTTCTCTTGAATGCGGTGCCCCCAGGGCTGCACGATTTCGTAGTAGCCCTGGGGGCAGCGCATTCAATGTAATAGGGAGCACTTTCCCTTTTTGCGCCCAGCACACCTGTTTTAAGGTGTGCCGTGGTGCAAACAGGGAAAGTGCACCCTATCCATAATATGGCCCCTGGACTCCTCAGTGAGCTCTCCAAGTGAACCTGCGTGCCACAGGGTCTCACTGTCATAATGACTTTGTGCAGCTGTGTCTGAGAGGTTAGTTATTGCACCGATGTGCAATCTATCGTTCTTTTTGGTAAGAAATTCTATGTACAAAATGATTTTACCAACCTACAGGAGCTTTTGGCCAGCGTTTCTGTATTGTATTGTTTCTGTTTTGTTGCCCTGGAGACATTTGAGTGATTTTAAGGAGGATCTTGGGCTCTCTTGGCCCACTACTATTTCAATAGTCTGCAGCTGCCCATGTGTTTTTTGCTAATAGTGAAAAAAGGACCGTGATTGAGTCTCTTGGCTACAGAAAGACGACTCTATAGCCCGTTATGGAGATTGTAGAACTACGGGTGTATTACAGTGTATTATTGGCTGAATGGAAAAAGTGTTTATTTAGATTCAAACACATTTTTTAATTATTAATATTGCACATTAAATTATGTTTCAAGTTTATTATGCATAAGTCATATCAGTTAGTTATTGCCATGTAAAAAATGTTAGGCTGGATACATATTTTTGAAGAGAGTTTGCTACTGCTTGCAATGTGAATATTTTACATTTGCATTATGTTCTTGAGCACTGCAGAGACTTGACAATTTTATGGTCCTTTTTTGGTGCATTTTTTGCATTTATCCTGTGTTGGTATGGGCATGTGTTGTACCGGTGAAAGTGTACGTTTTTGCACGTTGTGCTGCATTTTTGCTTTACTGTTTATTGGTGTTTGAATATGGAATAGTCTGAGGATGTACTGATCTAGGCTATTTTATGGGCTGAGGGTGTAATTGTAAGTGCTAAAGCTGTCAGGAATACCAATGTAGCAGTGCATCGTGCGAAAATATTTCTCCTGCATGTTGATGATTCCTGGTTAGATTTTTGTCTTGATGTCATGCATGTTGGGGAAGTGCATGGACATTTTGCTTCTGCTTTTGTTGAGTGCTTTGACATGCTTGTTGGGAAGGTCACATTCTCACCATTAAATCAGCCTAGGTCATGGGCTGGTTTAATGAGTACAAGCCGCGTATCCAGATTTTGATCCTGTGTTGCATGTGTAGTTTAGGTCTTGAACAGGTTAGTTGTGTTATTATTTCTTAAATCAAACTGTGAGCAATATAGTGACAGACTTAGTTTTTATATGCATCAGGCTATGTTGCTGTATAAGTCATGGGCCGGCTATGGATTGCACACATAACACCTTTACTGTGTGTAAGTCATGGGCAGACTACAGGTCACAAATGTCACATCTTGGGTGTATCATGAACAGGCTGAGGGTCGCATGCATTGTACCATGTTGTGTGTATATCATGGGCAGGCTATGGGTCGTGTGCATCATTTGATTGGTCTGTGTGTAATTCATGCTCAGGCTATGGAGTTGCATGCAATACTGAAAACAAAAAAGTATCCCTTCTGGAACCAGGCTGGTTCCTTCAAGAAAGCAAATTAATTATAGGGGGCCCCAAGGAAGTTTACGCCAGATTTTTGCCGACCCACTTTCGTGGTTGGGAAGGGAAAGGAGCCCTTTTCTTAATATAGACCTCACTCACTCTAATAGTGACATGCTTCATCATTAGGCTCACCCAAACTCCTAAAGGGCGGGGTGGGCTCAACCCTATTTCTGGGAGCACTTATGAAGACTTGGTGTATGGTGGCATAACTTTAAAGATAAAATTCCTCACCCACTCCTAAAGTATCCTTTATTAATGGAGTGGGAGGGAATGTGAACAAACAAAATTGTAGGGCTAAAGGATGTAATGGTCCTATGACCCTAACTGAGACAGCAATATGTTTCAGCCCTTCCTGATGACCTAAGAAAAGGCCCGGGCTTACGTCAGGGTGGGATGCGATGAAGTCACTTCCCCCAAAGACGTGAGTGAAAAAAGAGAGAGAGTGGGCATGCAACTTGAATGTGTGATTTTTAAGAAAAAAAAGGTTATTTTGGAAAAAGTCTAATACTTGCCGCTGTTTCTAAGAGGAATTACCCCCATTAACAGGGATTTTGCTACCAACGGGTGCATGAGATTGCTGCCTTGTAGTCATACATTCGTCAAAGGTCAGTCCCTGTCTGCAACCTACTGTGTGCTCTGCTTCCCTGCTTGTCCTGGCTGGTTGCATGCAATACTTCAGAGCCTATGTCAGTCATCGGCAGGCTAAGAAGTCCCATAATGATAATTTTATCCTCATTGTGTTGCAGATGTGTTTGCACATGTCTCATGTTTGTTTTCCATAGTATGTATAAGTCGTGAACAGTCTGGGTGCAGTTGCATGCATTTTACTGTGGCTTGCTTTGTGTGTGTGGTAGTTGAGGATGCCTACTTATGCTTATTGGAAAAAGGGAGTTGTGTTATTTCATGTTTTGTATGCTGTGTATCTAGTGTCTGCTGTTGGTGACTACAGTGTCTGTGGGATAATGTAGAATCCTAGTATGCATTAGATTTCACCAATCATCTGGAAAAGCTCAGAAGGGCTAGGGCTGAACTGTTGTAAACATGCTACTGGTGAGGTGCTATTATATGTATACATCTACTTAAAAGTACATATAACTGTGAACTTTAATTTACTTTGTAACACAGACATACAACCATTTGAACACAACAGAACTGGATAATTCGCAGACTTTAAAATTGACGAATCCAATAAAAAAGTGCACAAGGACATCACATAAGAGACATAAGAGAAAAGTATTTCAGCCCCAGGATGACAACCACTAGCACACCATTTCTAAAACAAAAACATTTAGACTAGACAGACAACACTTCGACAATACATACCGGTCCTTAATATAGGCTTTCGCTACTCATCTGTTCTAATACGATAAGGTGACTTTCAACACTACATAGTCAAGGAACAATGGGGCATATATATTTTAAAATATTTGCATAGTGACACAGCTTTTGTGACGTATTGAAATCTTTGATTTGTCACCATGCTTGTCTGTATTGTCCACACTGTCAATAATACACTTTTACTGTATTGGTCAAGTAGCATGGTACATAGTTTTTAAAATAAAGTCCTCTTTCCAAGCTCTAATCATAACCAGAGATTCATCTCCGCTGCCCGTTCCATAGATTGCTGTCGTTATATAATACTAAGCTGCCACTAAATCATTTTTATTTGGTACACTGACAGAGTTGCTTCTTCTTTATTCCAGACCCTACAACCAGCTAATATAAATGTGAAAGCTAGCTATCTGAAATGAAAAGCCCTGGAACAACATCACCTTTAATAATTGACTCAATAGAGTGCATTATGGCCCAGAGCACACCGTTACAGACACAACAGGCAATGTCTCAAACCATTGAGAGATGACTTGGCCAATGCAATAAATACCAGTCCTCTTTAAGTGCTTGCATTAGTCGAGGCCCTGTTCACTTAAAAAGTGCACTTACGGGTGGGTGAAGATTTAGTACTTTTTCCAATTCACCAACATTCCCATTAGTACGTCTGGGCTGCAGCTTTCCAGGCGTACTATTCCCCATGTGTCGTCGCTCAAGTCTCATCAAGGATGAATGCCAACTCTCTAAAACTACATGGGGAGAAGACAGAGGTCTTGCTGGTGGGCAATCTCCCCAACCTTTGGGACCTCATTTGTGTCCCCGACCATGGGCAATACTCCCTCTCCAGTACCGTTAGTGAAAAACCTAGGAGTCTGACTTGATGACAAGCTAACCATGAGCCATCAGATCAACAAGGTGGCGGCCACTTATTTTGGCACCCTGAAATGGCTCAGGAAAATCCTTGTCTGTCTACCGACCTCAGCCCAGAGAATTGTAGTATAGGCCCTGGTCATCTATAGACTGGACTATGGTAATTTCCTCTACTTAGGCATTTTGAAAGCTCTTCTCCAACATCACTAGATAGTACAAACACCACTGCATGACTCCTGCTCCACACAACCTAAATGCACCCCTACAGCCAGTATGCTCCTTGATCTTCACTAGTTGCCAATTGAATGGTGTGTTCGATTTAAAGTTTTATGCTTCATGCATGAATACAAATCCAACAATGGGCCATTGTACCTTAGATCTTTGGTGCCCTTGCATTCACCCACACCCTTGTTGCGTTCCAGCCATCTTGAGTTGGCCGTGATTCCCAGAGTCAGAAAATCCCACCAAGGAGGCTGTGCGTTCTCTTACCTGGTCCCTAAGCTCTGGAATGCTCTGCCACTGATGCTGAGAGTGTGTTGCTCGCTCTCAGCCTTTCGCAAATTGCTTAAATTCTGGCTGTTCCAACCTCTTTAATAGTCCTTAAACTTAATACCATTTGGATAGTATTTCGGTCTGACCGTGTTTTCATGATGAGCCTAGCACTGGGAAACCTTTTTGAGGTAGCCAGGAGCTTTATAAATCATGTATAATAATAATAATGGGTGGAATTATCTTCCCCTACACCTCCAGAAAATCCGGTTTGATCCATTTCCCTTACCATCATGCACAGGGGGTTTCTTCAGCCCTTAGCTAAAGTAAATCTCTGCTATTTTCAGTTTGGGGACGGGCCAGAGAGGATTTTGGGAATACCTACAAATGAGCATGCATGAGGTTGTTCCCAAACGTCCAAGTCATACAGTGTGATAGAACACCCACTTCCCAGCCCTTGTGTGGGATTTACAGTTGTGAATTTTTCTGCACTCATGGCAGAGTGCTTTACAGTAATAAACCCATTTCTATTGGGAATCCCTTTGTGAATTTCAGCGGGGCATAAATGGAGGTATTTTTGGCCATGTGGCCTAATGCCAAGTCTAAAATTCTCAGCACATCCTGGCACTATAACGAATAGCATGATGCATTCTGAGATCTGTGCTTTCGCTTTCAACATTGTAAGTAGAGATTCAAAAAATGTAAGCTATCGGCTAAAAAGGCATGGCTGCCTAAAAGTGCCACACATGACATTTGGTCACTTGGTAACTCTGTATTATTAGGATTTACTTTAGGACGTTCTAGATTGACCATATGCACATGTTTCCTAGGAAAAGATTCCCTTAGTGATGCACTACAAGCCAGTTGAGGGGTTGTTAACTGATGCTTTGTTGAATTACTACACAGATTGGTGGAGAAACACATCTAATAGTCTAATGTAGTGACATTGATTGTTCCCTTGCAAGTAGATATGTTGGGTAATTTCCCATAATACTGGTCTAAACCCAGCCATCTAGTTTTCTTACCGTGTGGACTGATTTCACTTCAAACCATCTCAGAATCCCAGGCAGCTTATATCCAATCAAATAGGTGGTTCTCTCAATCCACATATTCTGCAATGTTAAAATAAACTATTAGAAAGTATTCATGACTGCTGATTGATGACTATATTCCTGAAGAAAGATCAATTATACTGACACAATTTTACTAAACTCAGCAAATGGTTACAGGAGAAACTAGAAGACACATTCCTGGTTGAGCATAGGATGCATTGTAAACTATAGTTCAAGGAAGGTTTGCCCAACATTGGCTGATCAAATTTAGAGGGTAACCACATACAACCAACATATATACTTTTAATCTAAATGAAATCATTCATGACGTGAATGGTCATAATAGTATTCTGGTAACAGTATGGCCCCATCTAAACCTACATTTAGTATTGTGGTAACAGTCTGGTCCCATCTAAACCTACATTGCACCTACCTTGTGCAAGAGGTATTCTCAAACAACCTCAAGAAATCAGAAGACCTGGAACAAGACATGATTTCTTGTAGTTAAAGAAATATAGTGCTCTGTTTGAGATTATCATTTTATGATATCCCCAGAGCATCATGACACTTTACTCCTTGGACCCTAGTCTTCTTTGTGAATTGTCCTTGCAGCAAATGCAGCAGTCCCACTCCCTGGCATTTATGTCACATTTGGAAACTCCATGCAGCTATCTGTCACTTCCTCTCAGTTTCCTGTTGCCTTTTTCCCCCTCTTATCTGCATACTGTGCCTCAGAGGCAATTCTTATGGGTTTGAGGTGGGCTAGGTATCCAGAGTTCCTGGACAACATTTTTCTATTAAACCTTGGGCAAAGCTATGTGGAATTCCTTGCTGCCTGTTTGGCACTGACCGCAGATGGCCACATGATTGTGAGAGCTCATTTCTATTCACAGGAGCCATACCTTTCAGGGACACGCCATTTACATGACAGGACAAAAGAACTCTTAGGAGGGGGGAGGCATTGGGGGTGGAAAGTAAAGTCAGGCAACACATTCCCTTGGCATGTTATATGGAAAATCAATCTAATAAAATCAAACTTTTCCTGAGATGCAGTATTTTCTGAGGATGTGGCTTAAGCTTAGTTTGAAAATTAAAGTGATGTTTCTTATTATTTAATTGGTGCTTATTTTAGTGTCTCCACAGTGGTGGATAGTAGATAAGATAGGCAACGTTTAAAGGTATCTTGTCACTGATGAAGGGCAGCTGTGTAATATAAAGGGACAGAAGATGGTGTCACCGGGAGGACCTGGTCTGGCAGTTTGGGCTGGACTGTTCCCATTGGAACAGGGTCAAGACTGATTTGCATATGGCTGGGTCTGAACTGGAATGGCACGGGGAGCAAAAAAATGATGGATTTAGGCCCAGATCTCTGTACTGGGTTGAATGTTTGACATTGTGCAGCATTCTGTCCATCAATTGTTCTTTTTGCATTTGTCACTGATAGAGGGCAGTGGTGTAATATGAGGAACAGAAGATGGCATTTGAGTGTTTGATTCTTGTTCCGACTGTGGCATTGACAAAGACTCAAGTAGTGGTAGGATGCACTAGTTTGGGGATAGTCTAATTTTTACATTAAAGGCAGTGCCTATTATTTTGACCTTACTCTTGGCATTATAAGGCTTACCTATTTAATCAAACTGAATGGGAGATCAAGCAATTAAAACACATAAAGACCTTGTGTTACATTTATTGTTAACCTGAAAAGAGCATCTATATCTTTGGTGACTATGCGCTATAGAAATCTAATAAATAAAATAAATGTAGTTTACAACCTGGTTTATGACTTTATTATTCTTTTAACAAAGACATCTAGTTGCAGACGGTATATTCTTGACAGATACAAACCTGTGAATTCCTGCATAAAAAACATAGATCTTATTTACTGAGCCATTGCTTGTGCTAAATTTCAGTCATTTTGGTAATAAAAAAAATCTAAACCTTAATTTAGATCATATTTGCTTTTAGATGATTGTGGTTTATATGAATAATGACATGCTGACTATTAACCTAAGAAGCCTAAGAAAGGTGCAAGAAAAAAAAGCATGGAACAATTCTGAAACAAGGAGGAACTCTCTAAAACTGATCAAAAGGTAGTAGACCTCTGCCCCCCCGTAATATGAGAGTGGGCTTGGGGTGATTAAAATATTTGTGCTAATGTTAAAGGTTTGACAGCTCACATACATATTACACATTAGTAGTCTATGCTGTCAGCAAAAGGAAATAGCAGTAGGAGATGTAGCCTAATCTCACTACATTGTGAACCACAGAAAGAAAAATCAAAGTGACCCTTGTCAAATCAGTGTGTAACTTGTGCTTCAGTTCCTCTGACTGCCAAAAGTGGCAACATATGCTATACACCACAACTATGTTAAAAGTGGAACTTTCCATTCATGTAACTGCATTTAAGGGTTGGTCCAATGCGCGCCATACTACAAAGAAGGCCATAAAAGCACCCAGAGCAAATGGGTGGCAAGGATTTGGTTGCATACTGCGCCTAGATGCATTTCTCATTGTGTTTATGATCTCATTGTTTTGCTTGCTTCTTCTGAAAGTGCAGTGGCTTTCATGTGGGTTTGAACTTTCCCTTGCTGGAGCCACTTTAATCCATTGTACCCAACCTATTCCATCCTCATTACTTTTCATGTACTTGCCTTAGGTCTGTATTGCCTTACATTTATTAGCATGTGAATTCACCCACATCTTCCAAATAAAAACTAGTTCTTTTCAGTGATGATCGCACAGTTCAACTACGCTTGTGTGAACCCGAGTCCTAAGCACTTTACGGAATGGTGTGTAGTCTCAATGTTTTGAAACCAATTCCAGGCAACAAATGCTAATCGTGTGGGATTACTATACTGCGATCAAAATATTGACCTGCTACAATATTGATTACCACTATATTGGCAGAGTAGGTAGACATGGAGTCAAGAAGAGCAAATGTATACTCCCTCGACAATTTATATTGTGGGTGTAATATTTCTGCTGGTCGCTATTTTGTTTGTGAAATCAACCATACGAACTACTAAACACAATCTGGAACACCCAAGTCTACACAGATCAAATATTGTCTATGTAGTTCATTTAGTCACTAGTACTAATTGGAAGTGTCCAAAAACATTCGCAGTCTATGCATTACTACAGCTGTCTTCAGTACCTTATTGATCCTACAAATTAGTGCATGATCGTTCTTAGAATCCTTTAAGACAGACTGAGTGTACTTCTCTAGAGGTTAGACAATGTTTAATGTGATAGTAAGAATGGAATTAAATACTTGCTAGAAATGTTGTTCACATATGTTTTAAGGAACTTACAGCAAATTCATTATCTGGATTCTTCTCTCCTTTGCGAACAGGCCTTGAATACTGAAACCGATTGACTTCGTTAACACTGTAGAAACTGAAGGAAAGACAGTGACATTTTTACTTTTGTTGATATGCTCCAGAAAACGAATAACTTGACAACCAGTACACATTCTAAGGCAGTGATTGCAAATCTGAAACCCCCAACCTCAATTTTACTAGTCAGACATCTCCACTTTAATTTACAGGGCAAACCACATATCAAAAAAGTGTTATTTAAAAAATATTTCTAAAGAGTGGGTTTTTGTTTTGAGCAGTGTGCGATTTAGAACAATTGTAAAAAGTGGCACTGTTTTTGCTCAAGCATTAAGATACCCATCAGGTGGTTAGTGAAAACACAAACACTAATGAAAAAGAACTGTCTCTTTCAGTGCAAATTCTTTTTTTAAGTCTTAAAACAGATTTAAAAAATGAGCAAGATAATAGAATAGTCTTTTCTGCATTTTTTAGGGGATGTGTAAGACACAGTTTGAAGTCCTCAATGTGACAAAATGACAACAGATCAAAAATACATTTACATTGCTAGGTTCAATAATCTATTGCACCAGTTAAGCAGATTAATGCAGGTATTTCAGACATTTTTCCAGATGCAGTGTATCCATAAATTCTTACTGTTTTAATCAGCTGATTTCATAACATATGTAAATCAAGGCACCTTGTGCGAAAGGCCTACACATGTTAAAGAGCATGCTTGCTTTATCTTGGAAAATATATTTAAAAATATATATATTACTCAGCAGATTTAAGACTCAAAAGTACACTGTGACGCATGAAGTATGTGCTGCATGGTTTGAGCTTTTTACAGAGATTTGAATTAATATATGACATCTGAGTAAGGTGAAATTTTTTTAACAAATTATATTTCGATATTATGTAAAAACCTTAATCATGGAAAAGTAAGCTTCAACATCAAGACCCTTTTGGCCTAGCCAACATTTTGCTATTACTGCTTTGTGAATAAATGGGATGAAAAACACAGATTTGAAAACATTTAATGTGAAGTATTTGAAGACAGCAAAAGCATAATTATAATAGTAGGCTATAATATTTTGATAAAAGAACGCTTTGACAAAAAAGTAAGGAAAGACCGTAATTTACACTCATGTTTTGAGCAATTAGATGACTTTTGTAAACTCATGAAAAATCCCAAGAATAGGCCTGTGAAGCTGCAAGGTGCAGATTCCATGGAATGGTGCAGATTCCATTGAGTTTAACTGATCCCTATGAGTATGTAAATACAAAACCACTTATGGATACAAAAAAGCCTATATGCGAACACCATTGTGAAGTGTATTTCCATGAAGATAATCCACTCCAATTTTGAGGGTTCTCCTCCTTATTCCTTCTCTCAAAATTAATGCCCTTGACAGAGCAAAATGTACAGCTGTTTTCTGGGTGAAAATTGCTGCAATCGTTGGGAAATACCCACTGTAAGAAATTGAGTTATTAGTTGAGAGGGGTAAGAGCCCCACTCAAGTAATATTCACAGTCCTTGTCAGGGTGAACAACAAAAGTCACTGAATAAACCTGTGCTTAACCCTCTGGTAGCTTGGCACAAAAGTAGTCAGGCTTAACTTAGAAGCTATGTGTAAAGTATTTATGCAGCACTCAAACAGTAATAAAGTGAAAAGACAATCCCAAATGAATTTAGAATAAGAGAGTAAATTATAAATAAAATTACATCAAAACAACAAAACTCCAATAAGTATAACTGGAGATATGAGTTTTTAAAGTTTTCAGTAGAAATAGCCCCAAAATGTACAAAGTTTAATCACGTTTATCTGATCGTAGTGGGGTAGGTCAAAAGTTAGGGTGATTCCCCCAACGTAGCTGTGCATAATTACCGCCGTGAAGACGGATTAGCACAGTCTAAGGTTAGGGGGACCCCATATCATTAAGTACCTGCCATAATGTTTTACTTTGGACAAGGTAGGAAGCTGATTTGAGATCGACAAAGGCAACATACATGCTGTCTCCGTCGATCACTAGAGTCTTTCAATACAATAGCAAGAAACTGAAGACCTGGTCCATAGTGCCTACCTTCCTACGAAACCCTGCTTGATGAGGTGATAAAATGTTGTCATCAATACATTCCTGGATCCTAGCTAAAATTAGGCGAGAGAAAATGTTTTGGATACAGTCAGACGATTGGCCTGTAGTTGGATGGCAACGATTTGTCTCCTTTCTTGAATACAGGAATTTTTACAGCGCCCTTTCAGGACTCTGGGATGGGAGCCCCTTTTACAATGGCATTAGATATCAGAAGGATGTAATTTGCCAAGTTTTCCCTAGCTTGTAAGAAGAAGTCAGCCGGAATGCCATCTGGTCCTGGGGCCTTGCCTCTAGTAACTGTGTCCAAGGCAAGAATAACATCTGTGAGCCCTAAGTGAGCTCAGAGGCAGCAGCTAAATCAGCTGAAGTTCCCTCAGTAAGAGTGGACTAGCTAAGGGAATATAAAATCTTTTTTCCACGAGTAACCATGTCTTAAGCAAGGAAATGCATGACTATGACACATCACCCCTAAAGCAGGGTACAGCTACCCACAGAAACTGTTTTCTGAACCAAGGTAAGATATTCAGGTGTAAATCATACTTAATACAAGCTTACAACAAACCTATTCTTTGTAAATCAGGCCCAAAGACCTGTGCAGAGATTTTATCCCTACATCATTTGATCTCATGGCATGCCACATATTAAAATAAGAAGGCTGCATCCTGTATTTATGACAAGTGTACAGTACCTAGAGGATCATGATGTGCAGGTGTGCTGTGATCGGGTAAGAGTGGTGCATGTAGCTGAACTGAATCAGCTTAAAATTAGTATTTAAGTGTTGTAATGCAGCAAGCCCACTCACATTCATAGATCTCCTTGCAATAACACTTCTCCAGGTCATATTTGTGGTTGTCCCCAATTCACCCTATATTGTGTAGTAATTGTTCTGTCTAATGTCAACTAAGTCAACAGCACCTGCAGGACACCGCTGAAATAAGTTGTGTAACTATCACCGATAAATTTGCAAAGAAATGTGGTATTTGTGGCAGAAGCACTATCTCAGACAATACTAAGAGCCCCATTATCAACAGCAGCAGTTGTTTCCAGAATTCAGCCAATGTTCTTGCTAATTCTAGAGCCCTAGTGAGGTTCTCAGCAATTGCATCTGCTGACTGCCTATGCACTTGAATCCACAGATATCAAAAGATCTGCAGTTCTTATGTCAGTCAATGCACATGCCGGTTTGATGCTTCATGGTTGACCAGGGAAAGAGGGAAGTTTTATTTTCGCTTACAATCAGATCAGAGGCTCATGTAACTGTCTCTATCTGTATCAACAATGTTGCCAATCCTGTCTGAGCGTCCCGCATGTACAACAGAATATTGTCTGCAAGCAAAGAGATGACATGGGTGTCTCCATTTATGTCCCTACCATCCTGCTTACCTTGAAGCCTCAAGTGCTGGCAAAAGGTTTCATGGTCAAGGAATACACAAGCAGGGATTACTGATGTCTCTGCCACGTCCGTCATGTTGGTCAAGATTTCAATATCGCAACCCAGGTTTGATCAGAGCCATGGGGCCCTTGCACATCAGTTTGATACAGGCTAATACCCTGTCGTAAAAGCCTATTTATCGTTAGGTCAAGAAAAGTTACTCCGAATCAATGGTGTCAAATGCTATTTCTGTGTCAACGGGGTGTGTGCAACAGCAGGCAATTTGTTCATCAAGTGAAAAAAGTCTATGAATTTTAGGTAAAGTATTTCTGCCTGGCAAAAATCTGCTTTGGTTTGGGAGCTACCTAGTTTGGAAGTACTTTATGTACCCTGCTTGCCAGCACTTTTACCAAATCTCATGAAATCTAGGTTGAGCATCGACAGAGGTCTAGATGATGAGCTGTCAAGGGGGTCACATATGGGCTTCAGCAGCACTACTATGACAGCTTCCTGAGTAGTGGCGCATAGTCATGCCTCTCTACTGGTCAGCCTGTTACATGTCTAGTAAGTGATACCTTATCTGTTTCTGAAATGTCCTACATAACATGAGTGGCAGGAAACTGCTGATGGGTGTCTTTCTAGTCACCTACTGTGATATTGTCAGGCCGACCACAGGTAGTGTCAGTGGGTCATCCTGCTCAGCCTTTTATTCTGGGTCAGTACCTGTAGAGTAGCAGCTTGTACATATTCACTAGAAAGTGCATCTCTCACCCAGCGGGAAGCCCTGTGTTATAGGTTGCAAAGACTTCATTTATGGCTGTTTGGTCATGCAGGAGGCGTCCATCCAAATAGTGGATAGTGGTGACCGTAGTTAGTGTGGCCTATCAGCACATCTAATATGGCCAGCAGTTGGCCAGACCCATCTCACTCCAAGTACTACTAAGAACACATTTGTGCTGGTTAACACGTCCCAACATGTTGTATACATCTCTGTCATTTCTTTTGCACAAGTGCTCCTGCCACATAGGAGAGGAGCCCAGTGCCGCTTTCCCTAGGGGCCATAGCTCAATATCCGCCTACATAAATGCCTCCTCAGTTCCACTTACACCGAGGTGGTTTTAATGCACACACGCAATATGAAAACCTTAAAGGCTTCCCACTTAGTCAGGTTATTGCCCGTGGATTCCACTTTCATATGAAAACAATGTGTTATTTCGCCTGATAGCTTGCATCGAATAGGGCCGAAGGTTGTAACTGCCAGGAAGGTATTCTAGTGAACTTTCTGCTCAATTGTATTGCCACAAATAATGGGTTATGGTTAGACAATGTCTTAGCCAGGTAGTCCTCCATGGGCATACCCTCAAGTGTACAGTGGCAAACAACATGTCTATACAGGTAAGGAATGAGTAGTACACGTATGCCCAATGAGACAGGTACATAGCGCTCACATGTCTGTAAAGTTAAAGTCCTCAGTCAACATCACCATTTCTCAGCTAGTTTCCTTGCAGGTGTGCCCTATAGGAAAGGGCCTGACTTGGTAATCTGCACTTCCATTATTCAGTTGAAATCCACACCCAAAAGCAGCAATTCAGGTAAAGATGCCCCTAGCAATTGAGGTAAGCGGTCCAAATGAGCTTCTTGCTCTACTATATAGATTTGTTTGCCATAATGTTCTACACTTTTAGAGGCATAACGTCCCTCTGCACCTACCTTGTGTTTCTTCATTCGAAAAGGGAACCTTGGCGTGACCCAAATCTGGACCCTCTTGTGTAAGCAAAGTACAAGGTGTAATACAATTGTGCTTTCCATCTGCACTGCAACCTGCTGCCCTCCATTTTGTTAAAACGTGGTTGTAGGAGAGAGCTGTGTGACCAATGTCTAATTTGCCCCTTTGACAAAACATCAGATACAAACTTCCCCAACAATAAATTTCCTCACAGGATGAGAATATGAATCAGCCACAGCCCAATAAAGTCCCAAGGCTATCTGGAGGACAAGCTTGACCAAGTGGCCGAACTTCGGGGGTAGGAAATGGTAACTGATATGAGAAAAAAAGCTGGGGTATGGATCACAACTTATGCCCTCCCACTGTGCGCCTCTGCTTGACCACCGCACTACAGTCACTGGTAACAACTCCTATCTCCAACCAACACAGGCCATGCATCACACTTTCAACCTGCAGCATGGGCTTAGATCAGCTCAAAGTCATTGTCAGCATTAGCAAAAGTGTTCTTTCAACCATCAGGCAATGTAATCTCCCATCCTGGATGTCAGGTGTGAAGGGCCGCCGTCCTCAGTGCTGTCCGAAGCAAACTCGATTCTTGAGCCATAGAGTCAGAGTCTATTTGGCTGTGGGATCTTAGGCCAAGGCTGAGCTGCAGCCACGGCTACACTCTTCACTGCAATGAGTAGCAGATGATCTTTCCACTGTTCTCTGTTACTTTTCCTCCAGCGGTGCAGCTTGGATTGCAGCAAAGTTGTTCACTGCTCATCACCCCATGCTGTTCTGCCCTGTCCCTGCCCTGCAGTGGGCTCATAAATAAGATCACCCCTCATCAGCCAGTTTATTTCCCGTTTCACCAAGAAGAGCAGCCTATATTGGAGGCTCAGCTGGGTGACTTTAAGCATGACTGTCCAGAAGGAGTTGCGCTTCTTTGATGTAATATGGTAACAAGGAACATAAATATATTGCCCAATTCAAAGAGTCTGTAGTAAGTCTTGGTCTTTGTAGTGCAGTAGTCTTTCCACCAGCAGTCTGGGAAGAATTCCAGGCCTCATGTTCATCACAGGGTACTCTTTCAATTACAAAAAAAGTTGACAAACCCTTTGAGCCAACACAGTGCTAAACCAGGTCTCCGGGAACATGTCCATATCTCTGTTTTGCTCCAGGACACCCCCAACACACCCTTGGGACGGGCCCATAGGGTATTTTGCTCAATATTTCTGAAAACTTTTTCTCTCCAGCATTTTGGACACCTGAACTTTTAACTCTATCATCTTAGATGCCTGTTCAGCTAGGATGGTTTCACTTTGTGTAAGCCTTTCAGACAGTTTCCTCTGATTTGCATGAAGCAAACCCCAATATGTTGCAGTGGAGTTTATTTTTCTTGCTAGGGTGTGCCTCATGTCTACAACAACTTGTAGTATGGAGTCCAATTTGCCAGATTGCTGAGCAGCAGCTTCTCCTAGCAGGAGAGAGACTTGTGATGCAAGTGTGCATCTCACTGTTCGCTTGCCTAAGCCCACCAGTGAGGTCAGGCAAGTCTTTCCTCTATGCTGTTTCAGTATTCCTAAGTTCACAATCAAAGCCACTGGTCATTAAATGAGATCAGATCTTCCATTCTAGTCTACTTCAAGTGAATGGGTGGCGAATCCTCCACATACTTGCCCAGAGAGGCGACCTATCCGCTCCCTCAGTACCCACCAGTACCCCATCAGCAGAAAGTGGCCATGCCCTTGCACAGGTTGGAGGAGCTTTCAGACTGCTGGGCTCTGTCTATGGAGTGTCTCCATTTCACAGCTGTTGTCTCACCTCCGGGCTCCTGCTGTTGACAGGCTGTGAGAGAACCTGTTCCCATCTCTACCTGGATTTCTTTGGATTACAGTTGTTTTGGATATATGATCTTGGTAGCTCTTTCATCTTACATTTCTCTTCGGCATTACACCAGTAGCATTTCCCTGCAACTGAAACCAAGTCTCAAATACACATACTTGGGCGCATTCATCATTTTTACTCAATTTTTATATGTGGTCAATTTAGCCTTTTCAGTTTGCCTATAATGCCAGTTTCAGCCGCCTCCTGTCTAATGACCTGTTGTCAAACCAATTCAGGTGGACGGGAAATAAATTAAGTTGCTTGTGTGCCTGTCTCCATGCAGCAGTCCATTAATAGTAATTTGACAAGATTTACCCTTGAGGGATCCCATCTTAATTACAATCTTATTTCTGGTTCACTGAATACTAGGCTTCATTGTATCTCATTTTGAGGTTTCCACAAAGAAGCATATAACATTCATTGGTCAGTGCTCTATGGAAGGAAGATCCTCACCATGACGCCGGTTTGGTATGAATTGAGTTTCATTTCTTTGGAATCTCCTTTTCAGGAGAATGAAATGAGGGGCAGATTAAGTAGCAAACCAGGGATATTTTAATAATAGGACACTGATTTTTTTAAATACATCAATAATTCAGATCAGGTAGTTTTATGCCTAATCTGGCTGGTATCCATTTGGCCTGATTCTCTCTCAAAAGGACTTTGCGTCTCCATTGTGTCACTGTTCAAGTTTCTCTCAGCTTTTTATTTAACAGTACATTGAAATGAGTATGTGATTGTGTCAGTGGATGTATCTTTGGAAACATAATGAAAACACTGTTCACTAGTTTTGCGGGAAATCATAACAGTATATTAATAATTAAATGTTGTATCACTTCTTTGGTTGGATCACTCTAAGGTCTGAGGAGTGGAACTCAGCTTGCTAGTAACCCACCAGTATAAGTGATAAGCAGATGGAGCTCCTTAATGACTTGCTTTACCCTTTCACGTAAGCAAAGCTTTCTCAAAATCAAGCATTATCTTAATTTCTTTAGTACAGAAATCTTATTTCCATTTATGGTCAAAATCTGTAGGTATTAAAAGGTTCACTAAACGCAATCCTGTTCTCCATTTGTGGAACTTTTATGAATACATAACACAAAGCCAGCTATCGGAGCACAGGGTCTATTGGTTAAGCATGTCCCTCAGATGGCCTTGGAACTTTATTGGGCTGTGGCTGATTCATTTGCAGTCAGGCTTACATTAGAGGCAATGTGTTAAGTATTTGTGCAACACTTCAAACAGTAATAAAGTGAAAACACCACAAAAAAAGATCCCACACCAAATTCGAAATATTGAACCTTCTTTAATAACTAAAACAAGACCAAAACACCAAAAATCCAATGAGCAGCCCTGCAGATTTGCAATTATAAAAACTTTGATAAAAATAGCACCACAAAGCACCAACTGTAGATATCTGGTTGCGCTGAACCGAAATAAAGTCACAGGTTCAGGCCGACTGCGATGGAGCGCAGCCCAGCTACAGGGACCCAGTTAGGCCCACTGAACGGAGGACCATAAATCCTGGTTTGCTGACCATTGTGAGGATCTGCGTCGAAGATGCGTTGTGCAGCCGAAGCGATGTGTTGGTTTCGAGATGCGACCAGGCTGTGGTGTGAGGGCCTGCATCGTCATCGAGGATGCAGTCGGGGGGGCTTCCGATGCGAAGTCCAGCATTAAAGATGCAGCGCGCAGTCGATACGATGTGTCAGTAAGAGCTGCAAGGCTGCAATGCAGAGTCTGGTGTCATCGTTGAGGTTGCCATCAATGAGGAATGCGAGGGCCTGCACCGAGGATGCTTCACACAGTGGCAGTTCTGAAAGCGTTGCGAAGGCAATGTGGGTCTTGGCGATGGGTCCAATCCACGGAGTAGCAGAGATGCATTGGTTCTGCTCAGGGTTGCACCGCACAGCAGAGGAGATGTGTTGGGTCCGCTGGATCCACAGAAGCTGGCAGAGCACCTTAAGGCCACCTCCAAGGGTCCAGGACTGAGGTGTCAACACTTGACAGGGCAGACTTACAGATGCCAGAGTCCAGGTCCAGATGCAAGGTTGTGGGCAGCCTGTTGGGTCCCTAAGGCTTCAGATCAGGAGGCCGCCAACTACTCCTTGGAGTCACTCTGGGTTCAAGAGATGCAGGTACATTCCTTCTCATCCAGTCAAGAGGGCCGCAGGTCAGCACAGCAGGGCAGCAGTTCCTTCAGAGCAGCAGTCCAGCAGAGTGGCAGTCCTTGCAACAGCAAAGTAGTCTTTCTTTCCGGCAGAGTATCCACAGGTCCAGAAGTGTACTGAAGAGTTGGAGCCTGAGGTCAGTATTTATACACAGTTGTGCTTTTGAAGTGGGAAGAAGCTTCTAGAGACATGCCTTTGAAGTGCACATATGCCCTGCCTTCCTGGCCCTGGCTCCATCTAGTCACATCTAATCTCTCCATTGTGTGTGGCAGTCTAAGAGGAATACACAAAGCCCAACGGTCACCCAAACCCAGTAATGTGACCCAGAGACAATCTGCAGGCACCAAATGGCTAAGGCGGGAAAATGGCAACTTTCAAAAAGTGTCATTTTTAGAATTGTAATTTAAAATCTGACTTCACCATAAGTTAGGATTTCAAATTACAATTCCGGATACACCAAAAATGAAATGGCTTCCTGGTCCCATTTGGAAATTACACTTTTAAATAGTAAAAAGGTAATTCCAATGTTATCCTATGGGAGGGGTATGCCTTGCAGTAGTGAAAACGAATTTAATAGTTTTTCACTACCAGGACATGTAAAACTTAAAAGTACATGTCCAACTCTTTAAATACATTGCACCCTGAGCTCTGGGCTGTCCAGGGTCTACCCTAGGAGTGACTTATATGTATTAAAAAGGAAGGTTTGGGCCTGGCAAAATGTTATATGATGCTACTAATGGGCTCCAGACCCATCAATTCAAAGCCTGTCTTGTAGGGTGAATGTTACTGGCGCTGTTGTCACTGTGACAACCGGTTCCTAATTTTATACTTCTGACAGACTCAGTATGTCTTTTTGTAAAGAAGCGGCATGTCACTTGTATCATGGAAAAGTCTCAACATGATTTTGATATGTTATTCACCAACAAAGTGTTGACGGGGGAATAGCTTCACATGGACTGTTTGGCCTCCTCCCACCCCATACCCCAAATAAATATATTCTCGTTCTGCATCACAGTACGCCGCAGTAAACTGTATGCGGACAAAGTCTTAACATTGCCTTTCCAACCCAGTGCCTCTTGGTAATTAGAGTGGTGTTCTCATAGGCTTTACATGTCAAACCTTCAGAATACTGAATAAACCTACAAATATATTGGAATTGGAAATCAATTGTATAAATGTATAAGGAATTACGTTTAAGTATCATTTGTGTCCTTGTCAGACTTTGCTAAAAAGAGTGCTGAATTAATTTCTCCAGGCATAGCGTGGCAATGATTCCGAGGACAGGCAGCATAATGAGTGTAACTTATGAGTAGCATTTCATCATGTATGGTCATGCCGGCAGCACTGATGAACAGAGAGGCAGATTACCGCATTGAGGATTACGCGGTGGATAATAAGTATTCATCGGAATACATGTTTCCACACTAAAAATCATCATGGTGGGCAAGTGAATTTCAGCACAAAGCCTACTTAGAATCTAATGGACATACCGCATAGCAAAAGGCAAAACACAGGAGAAAACGGACTATCAATAGTGACTTTGGAAATGCTGGATCGGATCAGAAACACAGCAGATCCCAACATCTGCAGGAGGCAGGGGAACTGAAAGGTCAGAAGATGGAACAAGTGCTGCTGTTTTAACAGACACCCCTTACTGAGAACCTTCTAATGATCCTCTGTGTATTTCTTTTTTAATGATCAGTGTAATGATGAGTTGTTAAGATGTAAAAGTGAAATCACTTTTCTGCTGTAAAGTGTTGGCACTGTTCGTGTTTCGAATGCGTGTTAGGGCCATCCTTTACTTAGCCTGTAAACAAATGCTTATGTAAAACCCTGGAACATTGTAATCTAGGCACATTTTCAGGTATGAACTTGTCATCGATCACATACATGAGAAGTAACCGATAAGCCATCTCTTCAGGAAACACCCCATTCTTGTGTAACCCTCCGTGATACTGGACCGCCTCTGTTATTAGCCTCCTTTTCTTTTCCTATATGTGCAAAATTACTAACCCTTATACACATTCTCCACTGTACATCTCTTTAGTGCAGTGCATCTAGATTCACACATCAAACAGTAATACTGACATATATAATGGTTAATTTATGAACAACACACCTTCAAATACAAGTTCATTTGGTACTAATAGTGGGTGTCCATCACACAAAACACATATATTACCTGAGAATGTGTTCTGACACTGCCTTGTTCTGAAAGTTTGGTGGCAACTCAAGTAAAGGTTTTACAGTAAAGCACTGCACGTCTAAAGGAAAAGGATTAAGGATAAACATTGTGTTTGGTGACAAAAATCTTTAAAAGATTAATTCCCCGCTTTAACTGCTAGAAAGAGAAAGCTCTGTGTACCCTGTGACAGAGAAGTATATTAAATCGCTCCAACCAATTGCTAACTTGTATATATAAATCATATCCACACGTAAAGGCACTCTGATTCTTTGCAAGGATACACTGTCCAGGTGAGTTTTTTATGTCATCCCCTGGTGGAGTGGTTGTCTTCATTTTTTCAGCATTGGGGAACTGGGTTAATAATCTAGCTTCAAAGTCCTCACGACGCTCATATTCCTTCCCTCTGTAAATGAACACTTTGTTCTAGAAACAAATGAGAAGCAGAAATTAAGTCAGCGGCAGCCTTAAAGTAAAGTAAAACAAAAACAAACAACTGAAGCTATACGCCTAACAGCTTCTGCAACTTCTACCGCTATCTGCCATGAAACCAAATACCTATAATAAGACCTGGCTTTCTGCTTGATTAGCTTGTATTTGCACTCAAAGATACAGGCTGACAGGTACAACCTAAAGCGTTCTGAAGAAAAGTTATTTAGTTTACATTCTTCCTTTAAATGCCAGTGAAAGAGAAAACAAAATATGGATGAGAGGCAAAACTTGATCATAAAGTAATGAAAAAACATTTCAAATTCTACTGTACTCAGCGTACGTCGATCCAACATAGCACAAAGAAAAATTAGTTAGGGCTCTCAATTCCTAAATAAAGGAATACACGCTTACAATGAATTACCTACCTCGTCTGCCTTTTCTCGCCACAGTCCTAATTCCTTTTTTTTTTTTAAATAACATTTTCATTGAGCTTTTACCCATTTTATCCCCCACCCAATACTTTAACAAAACTTCAGCAGCAAGTTTACATAAATACGATAAATAGTAATAGATCCAACAATCAGGTATAAATAGAAATTCATTACAGATCACATATTCATTAAAAAAAAACAGTACAAAAAGTTCCAGCGATACAATACAATATATAAGATTAGACCACTGGATCGCCTGAATAACCTACCCTCCTTCCCTTGCACTTGCAGTCAAGCAATCAGCCTTCTAATGATAGGACGACACCTAGTCCGAGAGAGGCCCCCATATCCTCCTCCCTTTTAGTTTCGCTTTCGCTCATAAAATGCCTTTTCCAAGCTATAAATATATAAAAAGCGCCACTTCCATTACTGGAATGTAGGAGGTAAGGGGTCAAAAAAAGCAGAGTCTTCACACAGCCATAAAACTGCCATTGCAATAAAAATTAGCTCGACCCCCGTCCCTATGATTGACTCATCTACACCCAGTAACATAAGCTGCGGTGACGGTGAGAAATTCAACTTAAGGATTTCCCTTAGTAATATGGCAATTTCTGACCTCAATATATTGAGGCAGGAGCACGAACAAAACACATGGACGAAGTCTGTACTTGGTTCCTGACAACAAGGGCATGTCCCAGCCACCCTAACCCATTTAGCTATTTTGGCGGGGGTAATATATAAATCAAAAATCGTTTTATAATGCAGGGTTTGTAGATTGGATGAGCATAAAGTTGACCCTCCCAGCTCTAAAGATTCCAAGAAACAAAAATTATTGTGTCTAATCTCCCCGCCATTTGATATCGTGCTTTTCCAGGTCATCTGGCATCCCCTCCATGAGGCACCTATATAATTGGCATATTGAGTAGTTAGTTCCCTTTGTTAAAACCTCTAACAGGGGTATCCTGGAAAAGCCCGCTAACCCCCCCACCTTTCTTAACAGAAAATACCTAAATTGCAAATATTTAAAAAAAATCTCGAGTCCCAATATTGAATCTAGCCCGAATCTCTTCAAATTATCCTATATGATTTCCAGAGAGCAGGTCTCCTATCCTTCCCAGGCCAGCTCATTCCCATTTAGATAAGCAACTGTCATGGAATATTTCGGGCAAATGACTATTTCGGTACATAGGAGATTACCAACTATAACGGCCTACTCCCAGTTTCTTCCAAATTCTGGACCAATTTCAGAACGCCGCTATCAAAGTCTTGAACCGCGTTTTTTAATAATAGCTCGGCTCAACGATTTTCATCAGGCATCCCTTATCGGCATTCCCGATCGCTAACTCAAATATTGATGGGACATAACCCTCAGTCCCCTCTTCTCCTACCTTATTATCAAAGAGAGGATGAAGATACTGCAAAGCTGCCGCTAGGCAATACAATTTAAAATTAGGCAACGTCCATCCCACCCTTTCCCTGGGTAGACTCAAAAAGCTATGTGCCCTCCTGATTTTCCCGAATGACCAGATAAACCTGGCCACCAACATGTCTATTGCTTTAAACCAGGCATTTTAAAACTCCAGGGGAATTGTACGAAACATATACAGTAGTTTCGGAAGGAAGATCATTTTTACTAGATTACATCTCCCCATAATAGAGAGGTGTAGATTGTCCCATCTTGTAAAACCCTTTTTAGCTATTTCAATGATTGGGGAAAGGTTTATCTTGACTAGATGCTCCACTTTAGCAGTAATAATTACCCCCAGTTAAACAGCCTGCTCTACCACTCGACAATCATGGGTGGCCATATATCTATTTACCACTACTTGCGTTTTACATTTATTTAACAGATACCTGGAGTAGACCCCAAATTCCTCAGTTACCTTTTCAATAGCACGGAGAGCATTATCTGGATCTCTTGTGACTATTGCAACGTCTTCTGCGTAAGCCAATATTTTCATATCCCATCCATGCAGACGAATCGGTGTGACAACAATGGAGGCTTCCAGTCTCCAAAGAAGTGGATCTATATACAAAGCAAATAGCAAGGGAAAGGCTGCGCATCCCTGCCTTGTTCTCCTTTCAATATGGAAGGGCTTCGATTCATACCCCATAAGCTGAAGTAGAGCTACTGGGTTGGAGCACATCACCAGGATTGCTTGAATAAAATACCCCCCCCCCAGTCCAAAGGCCTCCATAACTTTCCACAAATACTCCGAAGACACCCTGTCGAATGCCTTCTCGGCATCCAACAGAGCAACCCCCATGGGTTCTTCTGCAGTTTCGGTGACATCAAGCAGTGCAATTACATGCTACACATGGTCCGAGGTCCCCCTACCCGGAATAAACCCATGTTGCCTAACTGATACTAATCTATGTATAATGCTACCCAGCCTATGTGCCAAGATCTTAGAGTAGAGCTGATGTCGCTGTTTAACAGTGTGATCGGCCTATAGGATCCTAGATCATCAGGGTCCTTTCCTTTCTTTAAAAGAACTATTACATAGCCCAACAGTCTGAGGGATGCTCTCCATTTCTAACCTGCCTAAAAATATCCGACAGCTCACCCAGAAGTTCTTTTTTTTTTTTTTTATATTTTTTTATTTTATCTCCAGCAAATTGAATACATACAAATTTCATGAGAATAGAGAAGAAAATAAACAGCAACCTTAGGGGTAAACATATGACATAAAAGACTGCAAAATAAACAGATTACAGAATAACGAATTCATTATTATAGGAGACAATTACGAATACCTTGAGAGACTGAGCATCTATCTTTCCAATATTCCGATAGAGTACCGGAAGTGCACTATACATTTAGTTTCCTTCCTTCCATCTTTTAATGGGGGCCCAGATGTTTTCCCCTAATCTTCTTGCTCTCAGGCACTTTTTTTCATATACCCCTTTTTCTAAATTATAGGTGGCTAATAGCCTCCCTAGCCATTGCTGAAATCCTGGTGCCAAGGGATCCAACCAAGCTGAGGCAAAACATATTCTGACCACTGCCATAGCTATAAAAAGAAAATGACGGTGGTCCGTTGGTGCATCATCATTACTGACTCCAAGCAATAGAAGTAAGGTTTGTTTTTATATTCAGCGATAACTTCAGGAACTTTTCAATTTCACCTAACCAGATACCTAATAAAGGACACGTTTTGAACATGTGTACCATGTTGGCATCGGTATTATTACAGCGGGGGCATGTGATCCAATCCTGCCCACCCCATTGTGCAATTCTAGCCGGGGTATAATATAGAAAAAACAGCGTTTTGTAGTGTTCTGCCTGTAATCCTGCGGAGAGGAGCACAGTCCTTCCAAGTTCCAGTGAATCTATAAGTATATCATGCGCTGTGCCCAACTTCTGTTCCCATTTAGACCAAGGGTGGGCGGAATTTGCGTAGTCGCGTTACGCAAAATTCTGCGAAACGGTAAAAAATCTCCACGAGCACGCAGAATTCCGCGAGCGGGCGGAACAAGCAATTTGATGTGTTTTTCCTGTTCAGGGACGCTGCTTGCGTGCTCGGGGGGAAATATCTTGCAAACTTGCCCACGCGGTCGCCAATTGGCTTGGCCATCTTGTTTCACTTGTCCCGCCCGCTCGCGATGCGTGTTTCCTGTTCGCGAACGCAGATGTCCGATGGCGCGTCCGAATGACGTGTTCGCGATCGCACATTCTCGCGGGATCGCGAGAACGGATAGGAAAACTCGTCGGCGAACGCAGGGATCCCGGTAAGTCGCTACCGCACGTGCGAACACGCATTTTGAAAGCGCGAACAAGGAAAAAATTCCGCTACGCCGCGGATTGCGGAATATTCGGCAATTCCGCGTTCTCTGCGAAACGCGGAATTGCCAAAATTTCACAAATTCCGCAAGCAGAACGGAATTTACTGCCCAGGCCTAATTTAGACCCACATTTCTCGAGGTCATCATGGGTAAGCAAGGTCAATTTCAAATAAATTTGGCTGATTGTGCACCCTTCATCAGACCGAACCGCATCCACAACACTATTATTGTTAAAGCCCCTTATGCCTCCCTTCTTTTGCGTTAAATAGCTCCGGATTTGTAAATATTTGAAAAAATCCCTAGTGTGTATCCTGAATCTGACTTGGATATCACTAAATGATAGCATCCCCGATGTGTCTAGCAAGTCTCCTATCAAACAAATACCTGCATCCTCCCATCTTGACATAATATTATCCCTCAAAATCTCTGGCATTGTAGGATTTTTAAAAAGTTGTGTATAATAATTCAGCATACCGAACCCGATTTTTCTTTTGACGGCTACCCAGATCTTGAAAGCAGCTTGCAAAGTTTAAAATCTGACCTTTTTGTAGTAGCTTGGCTCACTGTAATTGAAAAGGAGCCCTGAAAGGCGTCACCTATCAGTAGCTCATACACGTCTTCTGTCCCATACAGGTTCCTCTGCTCTTCTGTTTTCGCACCCAGCAGCACCCGCATGTATTGTAAAGCGGCGGCCCAATAATACAGTCTTGGATCAGTCTTGAACCCCCATCCTCCTTTCTCCCTTGCTAGTGTCAAAAATGTTAGTGCCCTTCTAGTCTTGCCATGCGACCAGATAAACCTATTGAGCATGTTTTCCATCCCTTTGAACCAGCACTTTCCAAACTCGAGGGGGGTGGCCCTAAAGAGATATAATACCTTGGGAAGAAATAACATCTTAATTACGTTACATCTACCTACAATCGAAAGATGAAGATTGTGCCACCTGTCGAAGTCATTTTTCCCTTTCATTATTACTGGGGCGATATTTACCTCCACTATTTGCTCAAGGTCAGATGTGATATTTATCCCTGAATATGTAGCCATATTTGTGACCCTTGTATCCTCCAAGACGACCAAACTGTTAGCAACTATTTGAGTTTTCTGCTGGTTAAGCTTATACCCTGAAATTGACCCAAATGCTACAGCTTCTTTACCTATTGCATTAACTGCAGTCTGGGGGTCAGGTGTAACAACCGCCAAGTCGTCCGTATATGCGAGAATTTTAGTCTTCAGCTCCCGAAATCTCATCGGTTTGATTGTTCCATTCCCTTCAATTCTTCGGATCAGGGGGTCGATATATATATAGCAAAGAGTAACGGGGAACAGGGACACCCCTGCCTAATTCCCCTTGTGATCTGTATTGGTTCCGTGTAACCTCCATTTATTCTAAAACGGGCCACTGGATTCTTATATAAATCCATGATTGCTTTGATGAATCCTTTTCCTACCCCATACCGTTCGAGAGTGCCCCACAGATAGTCCCAGGAGACCCTATCAAACGCTTTCTCAGCGTCGAGAAGTATCAGTGCCATAGGGTCTCCTGAGATGGCTGTGGCGTCAAATAATGTTATTACCCTACGCACATGCTCAGCAGTTCCTCTGCCGGGTATAAACCCGTGCTGTCGGGGAGGGATTACTTTGCTAATGATTGAGCTTAGTCGTGTAGCAAATACTTTCGAGAAGATTTTGGAATCACTGTTCATAAGAGTGATAGGTCTGTATGAGCCTAGTTCCTGCGGAGGTTCACCTTTCTTTAGAAAAACGACTATTGCCGCCTGGGCCCAAGACTCGGGTATAGAACTCCCCCCTTGCGCCTGCCTGAACGTTTTTATCATGTCCTGTTTTAATAAATGGAAAAAAGTTTTATAAAATTCCAGGGGGATCTGATCTGGCCCCACCGCCTTCCCTGATGGAAGATTCTTCAGGGCATTGTATATTTCCTCTTCGGACATGTTCGCCTCCAAGGCTTCTATATCATTAGCGGTGAATTGCTCTATTTGGATATCATTCAGATACTCCCTGACAGAGTTTTGTGGCAGGTCAAGTTCCTCCTGATAAAGTTCACTATAATATTTATGAAATTCCTCCCGTATACCCAGAGGTTCTTTGACCAAATTCCCACCTTTATCCTGTATCTCGACTATCTCCCCCATCACCCTCTTCTGCCTCGTCCGTACTGCCAGCATATGTCCCACTTGCTCGCTAAGTTCATAGCACCCCTGGCGCCATGCCAGATATTTCTCGGCCGCCTTGGTTGCTGAGATTCCCCCGATTTCTGCTTTAGTTACCACTATTTTATGTATCCAGCTCTCTAGGGGCGCCACTAGCGCTATTGCCCTGGTCAATTCCTCTTCCAAGTCTGCCAGTGCATTATATAAAGTATTTTCTCCTTCTAATTCATTTTTTCGCCGTTGGACACTGTAGCTGAGCGTCTCCCCCCTGAACCCGGCTTTAAATGCATCCCAGACCACTCCACTGCTAGCACTGTCCCTATTAATTTCCAAAAAGCCCTCGATCCAGGAATTCATGTGAACAATGTAGTCTGGGTCTTTCAACAAACCTCTCTCAAATGTCCAGACTGACTCTTTTCTTTCAACCCCCGCTGAAATTAACCTTTAATACTAATGGATTGTGATCTAACATCACACGGGGGTGCTTTTCTATGGCGCTGGCTGAGGCTAAATGATATGAAGTAAAAATGATATGAAGTAAAAAAATAATCTAATCTTGCTACCATTTTATGCAGCGCAGAATAATATGTGCTTCCGGGATCAGACGCTTTGGTCTGAGTCCAAATATCCACTAATCCATTATCTTGGATCAACAAGAGCAAAGCCCTGCACACCTTGTTTTTACGACCTGTGTATTTGCCAGTGCTCCCCCCCCCCACCTGGTGCCCAGGCCATTGATATTTAAGTCGCCACATAATATAACTGGTGCTTGCTGTGAGGCTAACTCTGAGTTCACCTCCTCCAAGACCTCTGGATCATCAGCAGTAGAACCATACACGGAACTGAGGGTAAAGCTATGTCTGTAACAGCAACAGTTTGCCAACACCCACCTTCCAAGTTTATCTGCCTGACAGTTCTTCCACCTTATGTCCCTCTGACGGGATAAAATAGCCACACCTCTAGTCCTAGCACCATGTGTCGTATTGGCCACCAGATTATATCTAAGCTGCTCCATTAATTTACCCCTTGAGGCCTCGATGTGTGTGTCCTGTAAGCACAAAATATCTGCCCTCAGCCTTTTCAGTTCTATTGCAATTCTTTGCCTTTTATTTGGGTCATTCAGGCCACACACATTTATTGATGCAATTCGGATGCTCAGCATCGGATATCTAGAAAAAAGTTCCTGAGTTTGCATTAGCCAGAGATGTCCTAGTCTCCTCCTGTTTCACATCTGTACTATTTACATTTATCTTGTTTCCCCAAAATCCTACATGCACCTCATGAACCATTTTTCACCCCTGTTTGGCCCCCCTCCCCATTTCACCCCCTCTAGCCCACCCCCCTTCCTTCTCCATCCCCACACTAACCCCCGCCCCACTCACCCAAAATTGGGCAAATAGGTGATAACATGACCCATGCGATGTCGCCTGTGTCAGCCGCCCGAGGTGCCCCCGTGCCCTACCCCCTAACCCCCGAGTTTGTGAAAGCTAAACAACATTACCACCTTGCCCCCCCCCCTGGTGAAAGAAAGAAGGGAATAGAAGATAGAGAGTAAGTGAGAGACTTCGGATATTTTCTAGCATTTTACCATCTGTTCTTTCACCCCCTTCCTCATTTCATTGTTAGTTTATTCAGTGCACACCCACCCCTATCATCCAATCTCTAAATGTAAACTGAGCATGTCGCCACACTTTATCTTCCTGTTGCCACTGGTTCTCTTGACTCTTGTAATTCCTTCAGGTAGTCTTGGGCCTTTATTTCTGTCGCCAACACCCTAACCTTCCCCCTGTGTACAACTTTAAGGCGTGCAGGACTCAGGAGATAGGCTTCGGCGCTGAGTGCCTGGAATGGAGAGATCAGTAGATGCAGCCTCCGAACGCCTCTCCACTGTGGTATGGCAAAAATCCGGCCGTGCGGAAAATGTATGGCTGTTGAAAGACCGTTTAGAATCCGGTCTTGCCCCATCTGAGACAGACTGCCGGAGGAGGAAGTTCCCGAAGAAAACTAGGATCGCCCTGGGTCGATCCGGCTGCCCTGACGTGGTATTCTTCTTCATATTCAGTAGGAAGCGGTTAGCCCGTTGGATCTCAGCACCCCAGTTCCAGTTTGAAAGTTCGGGAAAGGCACCCTTCAAAAGATCCACCATAAAAGTGCTTACATCACTGCCTTCGCTATTTTCCGCTATTCCAAGGAATCGAAGGTTATTTCGGCGCTGTCGATTCTCGAAATCTTCAAGTTTCCACATCATATCAGCGGTCTGCTTTTCCTGTAGTTCTTTGTGTTCCTGCATTTTTCCTAATTCGCACTCAAGGGTCATGGTTCTTGCCTCGACGTGTCACCCTTTCTTTCATCTCTGAGCACATTTTGCTCACCTTCCGGATAGATCCCTGTAGTTACTTCGTGGCCTGATGTGCCCTGCGATTCTCCTGGCATTTGCTTGAGAGTGGCATAGATTAAATCCATGGAGGGAGAGTTGTTAGGGCTGGCTGTGGCGTTGGGCGCTGTTTCAGCTTGATCTGTCCCGCCTTCATTACACACCTGGCTTCTGGCCAAGTAATCCCATTTTAGTCTGCGGGTAGTTTCACCATTGCTGTCCACTCGATGACTTTTGATCTTATTCTGTGCTTTTGGGTGGCTGCCTTGTCATGGCTTTTATTAGTAGATGAATCCTCAGTTCCAGAGTCTTCCTCCGTAGGCCCAGGGGTAGAGGTCGAAAGCTTAGAGTAGCCTGTGAGGGAGAAGAATCCCCCCCAAAATCTGGTGAGCCCATTGTATTTTTTAGCCATGATTCACCCAGCTGCCCCTGAATCGCTGTTGCCCCTGTGGAAGAGGTAATTATGGGAGTATATTGCCTGTCATTGTTGTTCACAGCCAGAGTTTCTAAAGTTAGCTCAGTATCTGTCACTAAAGGCAAACTTGCTGGGGCAATGGCAATGGAAGATTTATCGTTACCTGCCTGGTTAAGCGATCTGTCTCCCAGCAGCTTCCCGGTCTGTTCGCTCTGTGCCTGCTCCCGTTCCTGCAAGGTGAGTTGCTGCCCCGCCTGTTCTCCATACTGTGTGCGGTCGGGCGTGGCGAGAGGCTGAGCCACGCCCGTGCTCTCCAGCTAATCCTGCACAACTGAGGCTGAGACAGCAGAGTCAGGGGAGTCGGTCCCGGCATTCTCCTTCCCGGACTCATCGCGCAGAGGCAGAGGTTCTTCAACCGCCTCCGACGCCGCTCCCTGTGAGAATATCTCCGAGATGAGCGGTTGCTTCACACCACGGTCCCCGGCAGTAACTCGCCGACTGCCGCAACCATCTATCCCGCGTTCCTTAGCGGGCTTCAGTTCGGCTTCCTCAGCTCTCCCAGTTATGCCGCCGCGCCAGGGACCAGCCGCGCCTCAGCCCGCCGTTGCGGTTACAGGGTCTTTTGCCATGTCCTTTGGCGCTCTGTTCAGTTTAGGAGCCATATCTACGGCTCTCAGCAATCTCCCTCGTGCAGCAACCACTAATGCTGCGGCGTCTCTAATGAAGAAGATAGTCCGATGCTCCAGCCACTGCAGCCCTTTCCACCACGTTGAAGCACTGCGGCTCACCAGGTAAAGGGATTCACATTCATATTCTAGCATTGTAGTTCTGTCCCAACATTGCTTTCTTATACATCATTACCGATCCTTTTTAACGGGGTTAGGAGCAGGGCACAGAAGCAGCTCTCTCCCGGCGGTCAGTCAGCCGCCATCTTGCCCAACACACGATAGACCCAGAAGTTCTAAAGAAAAAACATTATAGAATTCCAGGGGAATCGAATCAGCTCTCACCGTCTTCCCGGATGGGAGATCCTGAACGGCTAGCTGGATTTCATCTAGAGAGAATTCCGCCCCTAAGAGTGACCGCTCCTCCTGGGTTACTTTATTAGATATTGTTGAAGTCATATACTGCTCTAAGTGCTCGAAACAAGCCATTACTGGAGCTTTATATAGATCGGTATAGTATACTCGAAAAGCTTCTCTAACCTCATCCGGATTTGTCACAATTCTACCTTGCGCATTCTTGATTTCATTAATGTGCCCTGCGGCCTGTTTTTGCCTTGACCTGACTTCTAACACACGCCCCACCCGATCATTATATTTATAGCACCCTTGCGTTCTAGCCACAAATTTCCAGGTGATCTTCTTAGCCATAAACTTATTCAGGCGCAACATAATTATAGCTAAGGGACTCAACACGGGGGATAGTTCTTGTCCAGATGAAGCAGCTACAACCAAGTCTGCCTCTGCTTCACCCAACTTTTGATAAAGTTCTCCGATCTGGAGTTGGGAATGCCTCTGTTTAGCAATACTAAACCTAAGGGTTTCCCTTCTTATACAAACTTTAAAGGTATCCCAAACTACCCCAGCGGAGCCACTACCTTTATTAAGTTAAAAAAATTCTCGAATCCACCCCTTCATGCATCTTACATATTACGGATCAAACAAGAGGCTCTTCTCGAAATATCATCTTCTGAGGCACCCTTTCCAGTCCCTCAAGAGGAAGTTCTAGAACAAGAGGATTATGTTCCAACATTAGTCTTGGAAAGAGCTCTACCTGGGACCCCCTAACCAGTGATGGCGTCACTAAAAATGAATCCAGTCTTGCAAAGGTGCCATGGGGAGCTGAATAGTAAGTGTACCCAGCATCAGGCGATTTCAAATTGACCTAGATATCTACTAACCCTATTTCTTTTAAGAGATGCAGGAAGTCTAAAAGACTGTGGTTTACGTCCTGTATAACACCCTGCCTTTTCTCCTTGCCCTCCTCTAGAGCCATTCAGATTAAAGTCCCCACACACTATATACGGGGCAGGCCAAGTTGGTAGCTCTATTGCTAAGAAATTGAGCAGCACTGGGGCATCCGCCACAGGAGCATATATCGAGCAAAGCGTAAAAGACCCGGTGCAATATTTACACTCCACCATTGCCCATCTCCCATACCTATGCCTTCTGGCCATGAATAATAGTCTTCCCTTTCACTAATACGGCCACCCCCTTAGTTCTATTATCCTGTGTCGTGCAACAGAGAACAATGATTCCAATAGGGCTCTATTACTCCAGGCGATATGGGTTACTTGCAGACAATAAATATTTGTTCTTAGAAATTTTAGGTTGTCTTGTATCCTTCTCCTTTTGTCCATATCGTTTAGCCCGCAAATATTAACAGTTGCAATACGAAGCTTAGCCATCCCCCAAATACGGCACATAGCCTAAGTGCTTAATTTTCCATACTCTGATACCCATACAGGGCATCAGAGAAGTACCCCAACTCATACGACTATCTGTATAGCTCGATTGCCATGACATACAATATGTGAGCATGTGCTTACCTCCACACTTTGAACACTTGTATTTACAGAAATCCAGCAAACACAGCCCTCTGTTGTAAGACCAACATTCCCATCCGGACCTCACCTGTCCTCTGCCTACCGCATCCAGCCCAGCTGTGGCGGGTTGCCTCCGAAAGGACTTAGAAATTACCGGCCAGCCACTCGCCATATAAGTCGATGGGGTTGGCTGCACTGGTGTCATTGTTTTTATAAATACTTTGGAGTCTAGCTCCACTCAGACCCCATCCGCATCCTCCGCAAGGAGCGCCCAAAACTCCTCATCACAACAAACCCAAGCCCACCCCCGAAAGTGACCTGAGCCTTCCGCACTACATCAAGGTATTTGAACAACGCCACATACCTCTCTGGATGATTCTCGAAATACACGCTCGAATATATGAGAAATGCTGATGTGCAATTTTCAATATTTACAGGTACCCTTGGCCTACGAGACAACTCATACTCCTCCTCATTGGAGCCCTCTTTCACCCATATTTCCCAATGTAAAGGCTTGAAAATCTCTGCATATTCCCCTTTCCATATGTGCTCCCTGGTTGCCATCATTAGGTGTGCTCCTAAAGGCTTTGTAATATCCATGTAAGGTAGTTTATGGTGCCTCACATCCTTACTCTCCATCTTGTCCTCCGCACCTTTGTCCTCCTCCACCTGTATTCCTGCAGCCTTAGACTTTGCGCTCACCCCCACTTTCTCCTTCCCCTCCTCCCCAACCGCATCCATACCTGTGCCCTGATCCTGCACATACTTACCCTTTGACATATGGAAACTCTCCGCCTGTACTTGCGTGTGAACCCCCACCACCTGCACTCCAACCTCTATACCCCCAGTGCACTGTGCCCCACGGAACGTCTTACCTGGCATCACAGTTGGGGCCTGCACTAAAGCTGTATGTCCTAACACTAGGCTCTGTACCTTCTGAGTGGACATCGTCTTCGCTGCCGTAGCCGTAATAGGCTGCAAGACAACAAAACTCTACCTGTTGTTGCCTGCACCCCGTCCCCCTTGCACTTCCTGAGGCGCCGACCACTACTCACTATCACCAGCCTCTTAGTCCACAATCTCCCCTTCTTCCAGTTCGTCCTCGCCATAATCCACTCCCATCCATCATTCCCACACACTTCCTTGCCGTCAGCGCTCGTGCCTGGCACCTCTCCATTACCCACTACGCTATCACCAAACTGATCATCATAAAGATCCTGAGATGGGTCAAAATCCCGCAAGGTGGACGCAGATCCTTGACCTTGCCTCTCCACTGATCAGTCCACTGCCGTCCAGGAGCCAACCGCACTGACCAGACTCTGCCTTCGAGCCGGGGATGCTAGACCACACTAGACCGTCCAGGCTGATCTGATGTCACCTCTGCTGATGCCACTACCTGAACTGCCTGGCTGGCCACTAGCTGACCCTGCCTGGGCAGTCCCCAGAAACCCAAAGGGGGGGGTCATGACACCATACACACCTCACTGGCCCCCCATCTTGAAAAACTGCCCCATCTACCCATGTCACCGAATGAGCCTTAGAGGCCAGTGGTAACTCTCTGCAGCCCCCCTCTCCTTGGCCTCTACCACCCACTAAAAATCCCTGGGTCAACCTGCCACCCTGATCTAACTGAGCCACCACCCTGATCTAACTGTGCCGCCACCCTGGCCGAGAGATCACTCCCCCCAAAACCTACATTGCTCATTGGGGACCCACTAGCTGATTGCCCCTTATTCCTGAACAAAGTATGCTGGGCCCAGGCCCACCCAAACTCCATTACTTGATAGCCATGCTGCATGGAGCTCCCCCTCCTTCCTCATACGACTGGTGGCTGTATCTGCTGCCTGCTGCAGGGCCTGCCTCCATGGGCTGGAAAGATCCAGCGGCAGGCCCTGCTCAATGATGGCCCTGCCAACAGCTATCTGCTGCTCGCCCACCCCAGCGTGACCGAGAGGCATCACCACACTCTCTGGCCATGCGACTGCAGTCACCACGCTCCCCCCAGTCTGAGCGCCCATTTGCCCGGGACACTCCAGCGAGGCACTGCCCACCCCCGCAGGTAAGAAAGCTAACCGGAGTCACACCTCCCGATCAGGTGCGTGCTCTCTGTCGCCCTGCCTCACACTGTCGCCAATGCCTGCGCAGGACACTGCACCTCGCACAAGGGCCCCCAAAGCTACATCCACCATCAATTTGGGCCTAATGGCCTTCCCCGCACCGGGGGCACTTCTCTCTCCACCCCGCCCCTGCCGCCTCTCACACTGTGGCATGGCACGTCCACCCGAGATGGGCGGCGTGCCGCACAACTGCCCATGCCCCTCTCCTTACTTTCATTACTGGAGACGTGCAGGCCATAACGGCCACAGCAACTCCCCCGGCCGACCTCCTGCGGGTCACACTACAGGTCCCAAATCCTCCAAGGCTTCCTCCAATAGCAGGTCCGTCCTTCCCACCTCTCTAAGGAACTTCAGGGCATGCTGCACCTCATCACTAACCTAAGCCATGATCCTTAACCACAAACTGCAAAAAAACTCCTAATCTGTCCCTGTTAGACGGGGTGCCTGTTAAACTAAAATGGCACCTGGCAACTGTTATACTAGGCCTGAAGGTCCCGGGGGTAGGACCTTTTGCATACTACCCCCAAAACCCCCATTCTTGCAGAGGGTGATAAATAGTGCAATAGAGGCAGTCTTTGCCTAGTAAAAGAGGGCTACAGAATATAATTTTTCTGCACCCTTCTTCTCAGATGTTTCTTAGATTCTTTGCCTTGGGCCACCTGTTTCAATTCTCTGTGCTTCACTTCGGCCTCTCTTCAGCACCTAGAGTTTTCATTGAGACCTTGGCATCTTTGGTGGGCAACCTTCATTCTTTCAGTCTGTTGGTTTTCCCTTACTTGGATCACTGGTTAAATTGTGTGTGTTCTTTTTCAAGGGGTCTCCAAGTTGTCAAGTTAATATGCGAGTTCCTGGAAACACATAGCTTCCTGCTGAATTACAAAAAATAACATCTCCTTCCTTCCCAAGAGCTCCGGTTAATAGACGCCCTGTTCAACAATTGCCTAGGAAGAGTATTTTATCTCTTGTCGTCAGCAGAAGCTGATATCACACCTAAGTAAGTTGTTGAGACTTCTGGAAGCTCCAGCAAGAGAATGTATAAAATTACAGAGCAACATTGTGGTCTCATTATTCATTGCTCTCACCTCCATCCGTTTCATTTAGTACTTGACCATTTCCATTTTCACTGGAACCCGGTTTGCCAGAACTATAAGCCTCCGATAAAGATCTTGCCTCAAAAGCCCAGACATTGCAGTGGTGGCTAACTGTCTCAAATCTGAACAAGGTAATGCCTCTCTCTCCCTCAATTCCGGCAACAATCACTACAGATGGGGAATGATAATGGGGAGCTTCATCGCTCAGGGTCTCTGGGCTGTGGTAGAATCCAGGAATTCATTTAAATGGAAGGAACTGGCAGCAGTGCACAAAGCCCTCTAGTTTTTTGTTCAAGGGATCTTCAAAAAGGCCTGTTCAAATCAGGACAGACAATCAGGTCACCAGGGCCTATCTGAACCATCTGGGAGGTACCCGTGTGCCTTGGTTGGATTCTTTGGCAGAGCAAATAGGGATTTAGGCAGAGAAGAATCTTCTTCCCCTGACAACAATCTATCTTCCAGGGAAGGAGAGTGGGCATGCAGACATTTTGAACCAGACATTCCCCTCCTCAGTCTTTGTCGCTATGTGCCTGAGTGTTCCAGCAGACCATGGATCGATTGGGGACCACGTGGCTAGACCTATTTGCATCTCCCCAGAATGCTCTCCTGCCCAATGTCTGTACTCTTCTCCCATGTCAGGAGGCTGGGGATAGATGCAATGAATTTCATGTGGCTCACTCATAAGCAGAGTACTACCCAAAATCAAAGTGGAAAATTCAGAGGTGTTGTTAGTATCACTTTTGGAAATGCCAGCCCTCGTTTCTGTGGTTACTCCATCTGCCAATTCAGCTCCTTGCATTTTCCTGCTGGATCCACCTCCTCTCAGGTATTCAGTTTTGCCAGAGAACTCGCTTCACAGTCATCTCTGGGGGTCTAGTGGCAAAGGCTGGAAGTGCTGGGATGTTTTTCTGACCTTGCCTCCTACATTCTGAACTCAAGAAGGGGAAGTACACTAAAGATCTATGAAACACATTGAGGACATTTTTCTAGGTGGATTTCTGTCAGAGGTATTTTCTGATCTTTTGCGAAGGGGGCAAAAGTCCTAGATTTTCTTAGGGATGGTTCTCCTTGGTTTGGTCGTGTCTTCTTTGCATAGTCATTGGGCGGCAATTTAGGCTATCAGGGGTCCTTCAAAGTCCCAACTGGATCTTCTGGCTTCTCGCCTTCTGAGGAGCTTCCATCAGAGAGACATGGCGGTAGTGGTCATAAAAAGGGTAAACCAGAAGAGGGAAATGTAAAAATCTATGTTCAAAAGGGCTAAGGCTATTTAAACTCAAAGAAATCATAAGTAAAGTTATTAACAGTAACAATTACACAGCAAGTACATAAAGATACTGCCAAACCTATAGTGAATCTAGCTACACGTGGGCTCCTGGTGCAGAATTCATGGTCATGTGTGTTTAAGTATAATCCAAAAACTTCCTCAGTAATAAAAAAAACAAAAATGCGGGTAGACTAGCAGGTACTTACAGCCAAACCCATGATAAACACCCCCCTAAAAAGTATAGGGAGAATAGAATGGTGTTGATAGAAAATACTTCGCACAGCAAATTAGGGATTTCTGCTGAAAAGATCCTATGGACTTACGTGGAGCCAGTACAACAGCGAAAAGTGGGAAAAGGATGAGAAAATTAAACTCTCTAAAATGGTCATAATAATTTTATGCCCTATCAGATAAAAAGTCCAACCCTGAAAACTCGTTGTTCAAATGATTTAAAACCGGTAGGATTTGTTACCAGTAAATCAGGAAGTGAACTTACAAAGATTTTATTCAAAGACAATAAAAGTAGCACTTTTAATGACAGAGAAAGAGATATTCACTCAAGGTAGAACATTTATATATGAGAAAGAAATTAAAAATTCAGAGCTTAAGAGCAACACATTTTTCAATAATTAGCAGGTTTAGGTAGAAATCAAGTGCAATTGGTCTACTCAATAAATGCAAAGGAGCAGAGATTAAGGCAGGTAGATAATGGAAAAAAACGCTCATTAGGACTCACAGAAGATTATGAATGGGTTAACTTTGCTTATCCTAAAGTGAATCAATATTGTAGGTTGAGCTCCATTGGTGATATGCAGGGAGAGGCTGGTAACCTGAGTGATATAGATTAGGGTGCACCTACTTTGCCCAACCTTCTAGTATTCTCATGGAACATAAATGATTTAAGGAAACTACTGGGCTCAGAAATATTCTATTCCATTACTCGAGCATATGGAATATTATGCTTCTAAGTGGCCTGACTGTGTATACTTCACAAGTATTCATCATATTTAGTACTATTGTTGGGGTATTTTAATCATAGATTAGATCCACAAAGGAGTGACCCTTTGTATAGGTAAGTATTATCTGCTTATAACATTAAGCTGCTTTTGCCGACAGCGCCTCTTGAGTATGAGATTTGGAATTATTAAATTATCTGTCCTCAAGTGGATTGTTTAGTATAAATGGTCGTATTATTTCGGACAGTCCAGGCAAACAAACCCTCACTAATGAAAATCAATGTTGCCCTATATCCATAACATTAGAGGCCTTGTATGTAAGAAATAAGGTTATTTGCTTAAACTTGCCTTAAAACACTTTACTATTAGGATTACATTAAAAGATTTGTTACTGTTGGCCAATTTTTTATAAAACCAAAATTACATCTGGGATATGCAATGGCGGTCAATTATCATAAGGTGGCATGATGACATAACTAGGCTGGTAGTCACATGCTTAGAAGTAAAGTTAAACTCTGCCAAACAAGGTGAAAAGGACCTGAAGTTTAAAATAAGTAAGAAGCAATCCTGATTTGATGGAGAGAGATGTCTAAAAAGCCAGATAAGGAAATTTAAAAGATGCATTACTTTAAGTATGACTTCAAGACAGAGACCCTTCTTAAATTTGTAAAACGAGATTATAAAGTGTCGTTAAATTAAAATAAATTATTACACTATGAGAAATGTTGGAAATGATGATTGTTGTGCTAGCAACAAAAAAGTCACAAAATTCTGGCAGCCTGTCCAATATGGGATGGGAAAGGAATTAGGTAAGGTGTGATATATGGTTGGAGAAGAAACTTGGGCAACTTATTTTGAGAAAATAAATCCAAATGGATATGTGGATGGCCCACATGAAAAAAATCTTTAGTAGACAAGGAAATAGTAGACCAATTTTCACTAGCAATCATAAAGGAAACAATTAGGTGACTAAAAGTCATGAGAGCGCCCAGCCTGGATAATGTACTGGCTATTATAATTAAAACAAGCACGGATTGGTGGGCTAAGCTATGTTTTTTAGTGTTTCAAAGAATATTAAAAACAGTCATTTTCCTGGCAAGTTGGAAGGGAGCAATCATAAAGTCCATATTTAATAAAGATGACAGGACTGCCCCAAATAAATTATAGATAGGAAAAATTGTTAGATGGGATGGGGGGGGGATTATTCTCTAAAATAATCTTGGCATATTCAAAGAATGGACAAAGATAGAGGATATATTTCCGGTTGAACAGGGTGGCTTTAAAGAGAGTCATTCTACCATAGCCCATTGTTTTAGCCAGTTTTCATTAGCACAAAAATTCATCGAGCATTGGGTAATATACACTGCTGTTTGGTGGACTCTCATGCTGCATTTGATCTGGTGGACCAGATATTGTTGAGGTATATGCTAGTGAAACTGGAGATCCCAATGGCCTACTTTTTATCCATCAAGAAATACATAGAAAGAATTAGGCAGGAGATGAAATGGATACAAAGGGAACATTGTCACATAATATAGCAATTAAAAATGGTTTGAGACAGGGATGTGTGTTGGCTCCACTATTATTTTTGATCTTTTATTGGATCTACCTTCAGTACTAACAGCAACAAAGAGTTTTAGTCATAAAATGAGTGGCTTGCAAATCCAATGTCTTTTACATGTAGATTATTTAGTCATTATTGATCTGAAGAAATAGATCCTCAGACAATTATTGCACTAAGATTTTGTTTTAGATTGATTTATGTTCATTTTTTCAATAAAAAGATTTAAAAATAAATAAATTATTGCACTAAGAAATAAACTGATAGATAAAACTGAAGTTATTGCGTTTGGAAAAGGAAATCTGTTCCATACATGGCATTTATATTAGATAAAATTAGAAGTAGTTACGAAGTAGAACTATTTAGGGATGAGTTTTGGGAGGTAATTGCAGTGTAATGAACAATTCAACCTTTTAAAAGCAAGAGCATTTACCTCTGTGCGTGGGCTTGAAGAAATTTGTGAAGAATATGGGGGTCCATTCTTAAGATTGGTTTTAGCAGCATTCGCAGCCTATGATACACCCACAATTGTAATATGGTGCTGAACTAATATATCTAAGATGTAAACACAATTGGGATTATGAAGAAGGTAAATGCTTGAAGCAATTGCTGTCCTTAACAAAATCAGCAATGATTCAGGTTATAAGAATAGAAGCAGGGCATGGCCAAGAGGGCGGTCCGATGAGATGTGCCTTCGGATCTCTCCGACTCCACCAAGCAACAGCAGCGGGTAGCGCCATCCCGTCGCCTACCCAAAGCCAGGGAGCAGCACCAAGGAAGGGGGAGAGTCCCCCCTCACTGCTGTAAAGTCCTGCCTGGGCTCGCGGATCCCCAGAGGTGCGAACAGGAGCTGCGGCTGGTCGGCCGTATTGCTGAGTGGAGGCCGCGTTGACGAGGGCCGGCAACCCTGAACTGTGCGCTGCTGGGCGGTTGTGGCATGGGAGTTCCCGGCGATGGGCTGGGCATCATGCTGGTGCCAGTACCCCGAGGGGGTGCAGAGAGCTCTAAAAGCTTGAGAAGACCTCAGCGGAGACGGAGCAGCGGACGGGCTCAGCTGCCTGCACATCGCGGGGGGAGGTGAGGACGTGGTGCCTCCACGTCCTCACCTCAGGATCTCAGGATTCAAAGTCAACCTTAAAAAGTCTCAGATTCTCAACCTGTCGGTTACTCCCCCACGATGCGGTTCTTTGAGCCCGGTTTCCTTTGGCTTGGATGAAGGGAGCCATACCATATCTGGGCATCCAGCTCGCTCCTATTATAGCAAAGACGTTAGCGGCAAACTACGGGTCCCTCCTGGACCAGACAAATAAGTCGCTCTCCTCTTGGAGTCGTCTGCGGCTCCCCGGTCGGGCCGCATAGCAGCTGTTAAAATGATGGTACTTCCACGCATTCTCAATATCTTCCAGACCCTACCACTGACTCCTGCACCCTCGATGTTGCGCTCCCTCCAACTTGCTATCAATAAATTAGTTTGAGGTGGGAAAGGACCGTGACTCCATTATAAACAGCTCTCTCTGCACTAAGGGGAGGGGGTCTTAGGGCTCGCTATGATCGTTTGATACTTCCATGCTACGCAACTCCGCTTTCTGGTGAAATGGAATAGACCTCTTTTTGAAAAGCGCTGGTCCTTCATGGACCAGACAGTTGCAGGCACAAATATCTGGTGGGAGGCGTGGATGTCTCACAAGCATAGAGCGTGGGGGGTTGTACTGCTCTCCGATTACGGCTACGAAAGTATGGGACCACGTTGCCCTCAGGCAGGGCCTGGCAACGTTCCCCTACCCAATGTTGCTGATTGTTGATAATCCTGACTTCCCCCTTGGCTGCGGCTCAGAGGTGTTCAGCCACTGGCGTGATCAAGGGTGCAAAAGGGTGGGCTCGCCCTTCGACCCCTTGGGGGTTATCCCCTTCGACCAACTTCGACGGATTACACGCTCCCCGTATCCGATCTGTTTTTTTATCTGCAGCTGCGGCACTGGGTGACCTCTCTGGGTTTTAAGTTGGCGGCTTCCCACCCCTTTACTGTTTTCGAGAAATGGCTGGTCCACAAGGAGGGCGATAAGCGCCTTATCTCTGAAATCTACGCTCTACTTTCCAACAGTGCCTCTGTGGGTAAAGCCAAAGGCCAAATAGGCTGGGAGGAGAAATTGGGGCATTCTGTTTCCTTGAAAGAATAGAGTGATATCTATTACAGAACACATTATACAGCACACAACATAGCAGGTACGGAGGCGGCCTACAAAATAGTCTCCTATTGGTATCTCACACCAGCACGCATTCACAGATGGAACAAGGGTCCATCTGAGAAATGCTGGAGGGGTTGTGGACAGACAGATTCTATTCTCCATCTCCTGTGACATTGCCTCAAACTGTCTAGGTTCTGGAAACAGGTCATAGATGAAATCGACTTAGCGTTTGGCACCACGCTCCCCCGCTTCCCAGCGTACACTTTACTTGGGCTGTCGAACCCTCTGACCTTCCCATTGCGTTCGCTACTGGGTCGCCAGATGGCCTTAGCTTTAAATGCTGCGCGACAAGTGATCCTCGCACTCTGAGTGCGTACTGGACAATACTTCCTGGGTATATAAGCTCTGGTATACCCTAGCAATGGAGTGAATATCTCTCACGGGGGCGATGGAACAGCAACATACCCTGCGCTTTGGGCCCCTTCATCCGAATTCTCTCCATGGAATTTCGGGAACTGACCTGCCCCAAATATCTGCAGATCTTACGCCTGCTTCCCCCACGAGACGTTGAGGTGCCATGAACTTTCCCGGCAGTAGGGGACAGCTGGCAGGGGTCCCTAAGGGACACAACTCTGTAGAGCGATGAGTAGCTATTTCACTCTGGTGCGGAGGAGAGGGGTCTATTTTCTTTGTTTTTTGCTTTCTTCATTTGTTCATTGATAAATGGTCCCTGTATTGTTGCCGGCCTCCGGGTTGTGGGTACACAACTGTGTACTACTGCCTTTTTGTTGTGCTCGCTGTCAGCCACTAGTTGTAGGCGAAAAGTTGTGTTATGTCTGTGGTGGACCTCAATAAATAGAATTGTTCCATAAGAATTGAAGCAGATTTAACAGCTTGGAGCTACTAAGCCTGTGCCGATATAACAAAATTCTGGGTTTGGACAGGAAATAGAGTGAGCTAAACAATTTCAAAGCTCTGTCAAAATGAAATTATACAACTGTTAACTAAAGTGGGCACAAAAAGTCTGGAAGATATTAAATGATATATGAAGAAGGCTGTCAATAGAATTGGTGAATGTAAACGTACTATTGTTGATATCTAAATCTGAGCTTTGATTATTAACCAAAACATGTGCCACAGAAAATGATGTGAGGTATTTGAGCCGCAAAGTTTCAACTCAATTTTTGAGGGGTTCTTAGTTGAACAGAGAAGCAAATCAATATATAGATGCTTTACCCAAAGTAGCCTTAAGATAAGCAGTGCTAAAGTTTGGAATTGGACTAACTCCCTTTCTCCAGTGCTCAAAAGTATGGGACACGATTCAAGGCAACAATAGTAAATGCACATGTGGTCGGAATATAAGATGCAAATTACTTCACATTTAGATATATTATATGTGGTTGTTGCTGGCATGGAAAATATATTTATGGCATATACTACATAAGTATGGAATTTTACTTAGAAGACAAGCTGCAGACATTTTGATGGATATGAGGTTTTTATTGCTTTAAATGTATGTTTGATATATATTGTGTATAATTTTTGATGTTTTAAAGACTATGGTCTGAATAGACACTTTTGACTGACTGACATCACATCAACACTTTATGATAAAACTACTTGAGGTTATAAAAAGCACTCTGCTACCAATAATGTGGAAACTATTTGTATACCAGTGTAAAGGACATTGGACTTGCCAAGGAAAGGATGTCTATGGATGTCTATCCATCATATAGGTGGGAATGAGCTCTTGAACATATTGCTTCTTTACCAAGCAGAAATAAGGTGAGTTGCACTATCCAGTAGGGAAAGGAGCCAAATATTCCATTAAAAAAATATGATCTCTTGAAAAAAAATTGAAACCAATTCTTTTTGCCTTTGTCACAGTTCTCTTGAAGTTTTTGGTTGTAGTTTAACTGGCATGAGCTCTCCAGTAGCGCAGCCGTTAACTACCATATCTGACCCTGATCATTCTCAGGTCTTTTTGACCTCAGGCTATCCAGAAGCAGATTCCTCTAATTAGCAGCCACTTCTCCCTAGCAGAGTTAAATTGTCCCTGTGTACCATGGCATGAAACTGGTACCATCAGTTTTAGGAAATAGCTTCTAGAGAACACAGATTCAGATAAAAGTAGGTATACAGAATTGTCCTTGTATCCCTTTCTCAGTCAGGTATTGTTGCCTTAAGTAAAGCAACCCTCTTCGTCAAGACATTTGAGTGCTAATGGGCTAATCATGGGTTTTTTAAATAAGTAGTAGAATGCCATTTCCAGGTAGCCCGGATTGAAAATATCCCACAATCTCTAGACTCACTTTCACAATTGTGCAATGTGGTTCCTGAGCTTCATCTCAGGAGACTTCCAGAAAACACCAGAATTCTCCTAGAAAAGCTTGCAAGTTAAAATGGAACATGAAAGATGGCACATTTTTCTAAGGAGCTCTATATTACGCTCCAACTCTACCCACTCCAGCTCCTTCTGATGGCACTATCTCAATTTGTACCATAGTGTAGAGTTGGTAGAGCCTGCAATGTAACCCTCCGTAAAAAGAGCTAGCTGGTGGCAGAGCTATTCACTAGAAAATATCAAGGTAGGAATTACGAGCCATCCTATCCCTAATCTCCCAGCTATTGCTTTTTCCCCATTCCATTGTAGGCTAGCATTTGACTTCAGCAGAGTCCTTAAGAAGTTGTGGAGGAGATATCGTATCCACCAGACAGAATCACGAGTACCTCATTAATTCTCTTAAACTGGATCAAGAATACAATAACTTTCATCTTATAAATACTAAAACGTATATAGTAAATGAAATTAGGTTTTTATCTTTTGAGGTCAAATCAATGTTTTATTGTAAAGGCCCCACTGGCTATAACTGCAGGTTACAGTTCCAATGAATAATAAAGATATTTTGAGATCACGCTTGAATAAATAATCTCTGATTTCTTTGTAGTGGTGAGTGAAGCAATAAAACAAGGTTTTTGGATTGGAGGCTTATCCGGGTCGACTCTGCAATTCAGCAAATGGAGAGGTGCTTACAGTTCTTCTGTGCCAAGCTAAGATCAATACTGCCATTTTCAAATTATAAATAGCTAACCTGTCATCACCTTCTAGACGTTGTACTGCTTTCTTCATTCCAGGAATTCACAAGCAAGCCGAGGCTGAAGTTGGGGACATCTGCAGTCAACAAATGCAAATTCTCTGCTAATGGGGAACGCACATCAGCGACTTTGCAAATGGCCAATGCATAGCTGCCAAGGTTTCAGACTGCTATGTGTGACATTTCATAATTTCCCATGAAATTATGAGTGACATTTCAACGACAATGAGTGACACGTTCACGAGAGCAACATCAAGCAATGAAGATGAGGGAAACATGCTAGGGCTGAATAAAAAAAGACAACATAAATGAGTAGAAAACTGTATTTTTTCAAAAGCTAACTTGACTCAAACCCTAATAAAAATCATTAACCCCGAAAGGTCCGCCCGGTTGCCGCGCCTCTATGTGCTCGTGGCACAGATCACACAATGACCCCCACAGGCTGTCGGAGCTACACCCTGTTGACTTAAGTGACAAAGTGTGGCTCAGTGACCCCGACCGGCCCAACACGATTTTAGTGCGGCTGTATGTGGCGTGCTCGGTGAAAACTACAGTGACTCAGCAGACAAAGGCTGTGAGTGACTGCAAAACTACATCTTGTAACAGAGCAGGCAGCTGAAGATCAACTGCACGCTAGGCGCTAGAAAGTACTGTTATAGTTTAAAAGCACATCTTTAATTTTATTGAGAAACTAGCAGAGTGAGTGATATTACTTCACTACATGCACTGACACGAGGCGAGCAGCAACCGGGCATGATTCACATATAGCTAAGCAGCAAAACTGCACAAAAAAGTGCTCTAGGCGGAGTTCCACGGCCGCCGCGGTCCGTGGAGCGGGGTCGGGTAGGTCCAGTGGCAGAGCTCACATGTTTAAATAATTCCCGTGGTGCGAGCAGCGCTGATTACCACCGCAGCTTCCCACAACTTTGTTGTCACAGTGTGGCTCAGTGACCCCGACCGGACCAGCACCACGCGCTAGAAAGTGCGTATAATTATAGGCACATTTTAAATTTTATTAAACACAAGCAGAGTGAGAGACACCATTACCTCACTCCAGGCCCTGACTCAAACAAAACGAACGGCAATTCGGTACGGCCGACCACCTCGTGGCCCCACTGACTCTCGGGGCAAACCACGCCGCCCAGGCATGATTCAGGTTCAGCAGAAAAGCTGCACAACAGTGTGCCTTGGGCTCCAGAGGCCGCTGCGATCCTTGGGGTTGGGTCGGGTGGGTCCGGTCGCAGGGACACATTTTTAAAAATAATTCCTGGGGTGAGAGCAGAGCTCATTGCCACCGTAGCCTCCCACAACTTCGTTCTCACGGACTGCAGACACCCGCTCATGAGTCACGCCACATTGGGCAGCAGCAGGAAGTCACGCCCCTTTCCGCTGCGTGGGGGAACAGAATGGTTGTTACATTGGCCGCGGCGCCACACAGCCGGTACGCGGCAACCACTGCTGAGGGCAGGCCCCGCCCGGTCTCGGTATTGGGCAGTGAGTCAGTGACGGGCGGGAATTTCAATGCACTGCAGCCAGGCAGAGCAGGGGCCAGATTGTAACATTGTAGCACTCAGCAGACAAGATCATTAACTGTTTACTGAGCGAGCCTCAGTGCTGGCAAGTCTGCGGGGAGCAGCAGAGCCGGCGCACAGGTGACACAGGCGCCGGCGCACACGCGCTAGCAGCCTGGCGTAGCCAGTTTCAGTGCTAGTACAGCAGAGTGAGACAGTGGCATTAAAATGCGTGACAATGCATTTCAGTGCGGTGATGCGGAACGCCACACTGAAATGCGTTGGAGTCACGCCTGATGCGTGATACTTGGCAGGCCTGCCAATGAGTTAGTAGCATCAATGCGACTTCGTCATACTGATTTTCAAACTTAAAAAAAAAACTCCTTATATAAATACGATACATGTGACTCAGGTGAACTCTCGCGGTGGCTTGAGTTTCATTTGAGAGAGCACGCCTGCTAGATTTTTCTTTAGGTTCATGTTTCATCTTGTAAAGCACACACACAATCACCCAAGAATAAACATGAAAATTAAGTTTTTATTTTTTAAACGAGAAAATTAATTGCCCTGGTTTATCTTTCTCCTATAAAAGTAATTGTGGCTTGGTTTGCTTCAATGTCCTGCCATCTGTGGTCCTGATGCCATTTGTGGTGTAATTACTACTTTGCATGTTTGTGTGTGACCGACTGCTCTTTGTATTAGCTAAATTGTTTTTGTTTGTTTCTTTGGTGGGAGCTGGCTGTTTTTGGTGGGGTTTGCTAGATAGGAGGAGTTCTGTATCGTTTGCATGCTGCCATATGGCTTTCTGAAGTTCACTTCAACAACATAAAATATTTACTTAAAATAAAATTAAACCAGACTTCGGCTGATTCAATGAAGAAAAACCGATTTCGGAGGGTGTGGGACATTTTGTCTAGAGCTTTACTTCAAATTAAATATTACATATAAGCTGAAAAGACAGACACAATATGATATGGAATCAGATGATTAAAAATGTATATTTTCCAGAAATGTATATACGAGACTGGGCCCAGTGTTGAAGGAGGAAACATAAAATAAAACTAAACTGTAGGCGCACAGAGGGCATTTTCCACTAATGCGAATTTAATTTGCTTATCGGAAATGTGGATTAAAAACATGATGACATCACACATTTGCGCACACAATATTTAGAAAGTTTGACATAATTATAATAATCCTTACAGGGTAGGTACCTTTTAAATTATGAAAAACATTTTGACACAAATCTTGATGTCACTAAAGAATTAAACAGTCAATAGGACTTGGCAGCTTCACTTGCTAATGCATACCACAACCTGACCCTTGACAAATGACTCATGAATGAAAATATAGAGATTGCTCCAGTAACAAGAAATTATTCAGTTGTGAAGGGAAAAAACAGCACAATATTAATAATGCTGGAAAACTCTTTCGCTTCTTACTTTGCATTATACACTTTTTAATATACAGATAGCTCAGTGCCTCAACTGGAAAATTGTATGCTGTACTTTGAGAACAAACCCTGAATGTAAATGTCATGGCTGGCTCAGAGCCCAGAGCGTGCAAACTCGTGTTGTAAATTCAAGGCAGCTTGCTGCTGCTCTTGCAATCCTAGCATGATCAATCTCCACAAAGATGCATGCACCAGGGTCAAAATGCTGCCAGCAGCGGCATAGCACGGATGCCAGGGGCCCTACTGCAGGCAAAGAAAACGCACCATCATCCCCTGCTGACATGGAGCCATAATTGGGGTGCATATGCAGTAGCGGCTACCTGGGAACGATAGTGGAGGGGCGGGGGGAAACAAAATACAACAAAAAAAACACTTACCTCTTCTCGGCTTCCTCTGTCGTCCCTTGTCGTCTCTCAAGGGTCGGAACCAGGAAGCAAGCAGGCTCCCTCACCTAAGCCAATCGTAACGCAGCATTGTGATTGGTTTGAGTGCCGTGGTTCAGTGCTCAGATGGGAAATGGGAGGCTGGGCATGTTCCTCACCAGGCAGTGCATAACAGCCTGGTGGGGAACATGCAGCATGCGCATGACTTGTTTAGCTGGCACAAGACGGCCGGCCAAACAGTTATGTGTACTTGGAGTATGCAAACCACTCCTTCCCCCCTGTACCTCCTGCCCCGCCTTGCCCTAAACCAGCCCCGAACCTACAAAAAATAAAATGATAAACACTAAGTTATTATCACTTTATTTTTCCTGCTCTGAGAGAAGTGGGGCTATGCTCCTCCGCCTTAGCGGAGGAGCCGCCCCTGTGCATATGGCACCTCAGGACCCTGGGCCCAGGTGCACTGCAATGGCTGCACTATTGACAATTATTGCAAGAGGAAGAGTGCAACTTAATAAAGGTCACACATGTTTCACACAAATATGAATTTCAAGCGCTTATTCAATATGCTGTTGGGTTTGTCAGATCTCTATTGCATCTAGACACACAGCTCTAATTTTATCCGTTAGGGACTTTTTAAAAACAAAATGATTTATGTATACCGTGCTTAGTGGTCATTTTTTGATGATTTGTCAGGGTAGGTTACATAGAAGACTTCAGTGTAGTAAATTTAATAAAATCACAAACCACCTAACCCAGATCTTCTCACGCTGTTATTGGCTGCACGCCCACAAGCGACACTAAATGCGCTTGAATTATAAAGTTCTGCAGAATTTGAGGAGGCATTGATGTGCCAGATGCATCAACCTACTGGCTGTCTAGCTAACGGAACAGCTATTTTACATCTCAACATGCCCACCTTCGGCGAGTGACAGCCACCCTGGGGCGTCTCGCGGCTGCTCACCTTCCACAGACTCTGGTTAAAGGTCAGATATAGAACAGAAGTGATCTAAGCAAACAGCATACAATTAGTTCTATTACACAGCGCTATAAGTAAATAAAAGTTAGTGTTCACTTATTTTGCCAGCCTATAGGAGGAAGAAAGGATGAACATAGGATTCAAACGAACCCGACTGATGAATGTTTGACTGATTGAGCTATCTCTTCAGCGCCCAGAAAATTAGATTTACAATGGATAAAAGATCTCGACACGAGAGAGTCCACGTATAAAGACAATATTATTTTGTTAAATATGTCATCCAGTGTGCATTACAAATAAGGATTCAAATACTTGCCTAAAAGATTAAATAATGCTAAAGGTTTGAAAAGTCAGGACCCTCCCGCTGAAATTGGGAGAGTTACACGCCAAGCTGTAATAAAAGGTTGAGAGATATGCAGCTATTATGCGCAGGGCTGTCTCAGGTCTATGTAAGACCTTTAGACTTGCTCAATGGACAACAGTAGGACAGCTGGAAGAGCTGTGCAGAGAAAAGAGAATGCACGGACAATGGGAGACAGTACAACTGTGCTAACCAGAACTGTCTATCTCACACTATGAAGCAGAAACACTGTCACACAGAACAGCAATCACACTGATTTCTCATTGGAGGAAGATCCCCTTCCCTTATGGACGACAAAGACAGGAGGCCACAGAAAAACACACAACGCCCAACAAACTATCAGAAAATAACACAGTCAAGCTGTTTCAAAATGAACAGGAGCCACAACTTTTCCTATAGCATTACAGGATGTACACAGGACCGACTCTCCTGTAAAGAGAGGTAAGTCAATAGCCTTATGTTGTTACAAGTGTTGGCGAGGAATTACGAGCAAAAATGTTATAAAATGGCCAAGGATGTGTGAGGTGGAGGAAGGAAGGATGGAAATTCAAAGCAATTCACCTGTTGCTTTGAAACACTATTATTGGCTTAAGCCTTAAAAGGGATTAAATTGAGAAAAATGTCGAACTGTATAACATGTAAATGCTGCTAAGAGTAAAGTAGTAGAATTTGCAAGTTAATGAAAGGGACACCAAGTAGGGTGTTTTTTTTTTAAAATAATATGAATCTATGTTCATTCAATCACCATCAACCAAGAGTCCTGCAGAAAAAGAAAACAAGGATTTGGATGGAATATATTTGTATTAACAATTGCAATTAGTGGAACTGTATAAAATGAGACAAGGACCATCTGCAGTCTGATATGTGAAAATACAAGAGGCCATCAGTTTTCCTGTAAATGATGTTACAATGGAGTGTAAAAATCCAAACAGCTGAAAAAATATAGACATTTCAGCACAGAACGGCTTCACAGGAAAGTGACGCAGGAATAGTCCAAAGAGCCCCATATTTTTCCAGACTTCTGAGCTTTCTTTGTTGACATGTGCTCTGTACTCATAGCCACAACAAGAAGTTATTAGTATGGGGGAAGCTAGTTTTAAAAATAAATCTCAACTTCACATGAGTCAGGGAAGTCAGTCTAAGAGTCAATTAAAACTTGGAATGATAAAGGAAGTTTGTGGGAGAAGAGACCATCATATCGATCATAAAAGAAATAACAGAAATTAATACTGACAAGAAGCATTGAAGACCCTGGAATAAGAGGAAGCGTAGAATTTACACACAGAAGCTAAAATCCACATCCAGTGAGAACAAGTACTAGGAAATGTGTTCATGTACCTGTTGCTAGCAGGATCTACTAGCTGCTGTGGTTTGGGAGGTTGCACACAGCCCCACTTGGTATTCAAGTTAGAAATCACAGAAAAATGACATTATGGTGCTTTCCTTTGGGTTAAATTGTCACCAGATAGCTGCTAGCTCCTGTAGCACAAGTTACTAACTTGTGTAACGATATATCTGTAAGAGACAGTAGTTAGTGACAGATTCCTTACCTTAGAATATCCCCAGGCGTCAGGCTGGATCCGGAAAGTTTTTTGCGTAGCAGTACCCTTGCGCGTCGGTAGGCGGCGTCGTGCGGCTCCGCGTCCGTCGTCAGCGTCGTGATCGCCGGGATGACGTCGCGGGCAGTACTTAGACGCCGCCCCTGCGCGCTGACGTCAGTTCTGTACACGACTTTCCGCGCCAGGAACGCAGAGCCATGCAAGAAGCTGACATAGGTGTCTGAAAAATACTAGGGCCCTGAAAGGGATGTCCTTAACCCTAGAAATCAGTTCGCAGAACGGGGAGGATGGGTGGGGCGGTAAGGAATCTGTCACTAACTACTGTCTCTTACAGATATATCGTTACACAAGTTAGTAACTTGTGCATCTGAAAGAGACACGTTAGTGACAGATTCCTTACCTTAGAATAGATACCCCAGCAATACCAACCCCGGTGGTGGGTCTGCGAACAAAGATCAGACAAGGAAGTCCTGGAGGACAGAACGGCCAAAGAAGCCGTCCCTCCGGACCTGACTGTCAAGGCAGTAATGCTTTGTAAACGTGTGCAGCGAGGCCCACGTAGCTGCCTGACAGATAACCGGCAGCGGAACACCGCGGCCCAAGGCCGTGGTAGCAGCCGTTGCCCTGGTGGAATGGGCACGCAGCCCAACAGGAGGCTCCTTCTTAGCCAAAGAATAGCAGGTCTTGATGCACAAGGTAACCCAGCGGGAGATGGTTCTCTTGTGCACCGCCCGACCTTTTTTGGCGCCCACGTAGCCAACAAAGAGCTTGTCATCCACCCGGAAGTGTTTTGTGCGGTCGATATAGAAGGAGAGCGCACGTTTTGGGTCCAGACGGTGGAGCCTCTCTTCCTCTCTGGAAGGATGCGGAGGCGGAAAGAAGGTGGGCAAAGTGATGGTCTGCCCAATGTGGAAAGCAGTAACTACCTTTGGCAAGAAGGACGGACGCGTCCGAAGAACAACCTTGTCTGGATGAACAGACAGAAAGGGAGGTTTGCAAGATAGAGCCTGGAGCTCACTCACCCGCCGAGCGGAGGTGATGGCCACCAGAAAGGCTGTCTTCAGAGTCAGAAGACGAAGAGGACAGTTATGTAGAGGCTCAAAGGGAGCGCACATTAAAAAGGTAAGAACCAAGTTCAAGTCCCACTGAGGCATCACAAACGGAACAGGAGGGAAGAGGTGAGTAATGCCTTTTAAGAACCTGTTAACAACAGGGGACTTGAAAAGGGAGGGCTGATCAGGGAGCCTGAGGAAGGCCGAGATAGCACAAAGATAACCCTTGATGGTACCCAGGGCAGAACCCTGTTGGGCCAGAGAAAGAAGGAACAGAAGGACCTCAGAAAGAGGGGCAGAAAGGGGATTCACAGCCTTTGCTGTGCACCATGCCACAAATTTGTTCCACCTGCAGGCGTATACCACCTTAGTGGAGGGACGCCTGGCCGCCAGAATCACATCACAAACTTCGGGAGGCAAGTCGAAAGGAATCAACTGCCGCCGCTCAATCTCCACGCAAGCAGGTGTAGACTGGACAGGTTCGGGTGGAGGACCGTCCCCTGCTGCTGCGACAGAAGATCCTCCCGAAGAGGCAGACGGATCGGGGATCTACGCTCATATTGAGTAGCTCGGGATACCAAACTCTTCGAGCCCAGTCCGGAGCCACAAGAATGACTTGGGCCCGGTCGTGCCGAATCTTCTTCAACACTCTGGGTAGAAGTGGTATAGGCGGAAAGGCGTACAACAGACCGCAACTCCACTCGTGACGAAAAGCGTCGCCGAGCGAGTGCCGCCTTGGAAATTCCAACGCGCAGAACTGATGACATTGCGCGTTCTCTTCGGTGGCGAATAGATCTAACCAAGGCTCTCCCCACTGTAGAAAGAGTCCTTGCGCCACTTCCGAGTGAAGACGCCATTCGTGATCCATCATGCACCTGCGGCTGAGTTCGTCCGCCCTGGCGTTCAGGGAACCTGCCAGGTGTTGAACCATCAGGAACATGCCCTGATGTTCCAGCCATGTCCAGAGGCGCAGAGCCTCCTGACAAAGGGTCCAAGACCCCACCCCGCCTTGTTTGTTGCAGTACCACATGGCGGTGGTGTTGTCTGTGAACACCTGCACTACCCTCCCTTTGACAGAGGGAAGGAATGCCTTGAGTGCAAGTCGGATCGCCCGGAGCTCCAGAATGTTGATATGGAGCCGGGACTCCGCCGGAGACCAGAGGCCTCTGATCTCCGCCTCTCCCATGTGACTGCCCCATCCCAGAAGGGACGCGTCCGTCACAACTGTGTGCTCTGGCTGGGGAAGGGAGAGGGATCTGCCCATGACCCATTGCCGGTTCGAGAGCCACCACTGCAACTGTTTTGCAGCCTCCTCCGAGATCTGGACGTGATCGGACAGGTTGCCCTGGTGCTGCGCCCACTGGAACTTCAGGTCCCACTGCAGAGCCCGCATATGCCATCTGGCATGATTGACCAGCAGGATGCAGGAGGCCATGAGGCCCAGCAGCCTCAGGGTCATCCGTACCGAAACCCAGGATAAAGGCTGAAAGATCGGAATCATAGCCTGAATATCCCGGACTCGCCGTTCGGGAGGATAGGCCCGAAACTGCGTCGTGTCCAGAACTGCTCCGATGAAAAGGAGCTGTGGAGAAGGAATCAGATGCGACTTCGGCACATTGATGGAGAACCCCAGCGAGTGCAGGAGTTCGGCCGTAGTCTGGAGGTGGGAGACGACTGCCTGGGACGAGCCCGCCTTCAGCAGCCAGTCGTCGAGGTAGGGGAAGACTGAAACCCCTGCCCGGCGCAGATGAGCTGCGACCACCGCCATCACTTTCGTGAACACCCGAGGGGCACTGGTAAGGCCAAAGGGGAGCACGGTGAACTGAAAATGCTCGGGGCCTACCGTGAACCGAAGGTAACGCCGGTGGGCCGGCAGGACGGGGATGTGGAAATATGCGTCCTGCAAGTCCAACGCTACCAACCAGTCTCCAGGGTCGAGGGCAGTCGAGACCTGAGCTAGGGTGAGCATCTTGAACTTCTCCTTCCGGAGGAAGCGATTGACGTTCCGGAGGTCCAAGATAGGACGCATGTCCTCCTTGTCCTTTTTGGGCACCAGAAAGTAGTGGGAGTAGCAACCACGCCCTACTTCTGGGGTCGGAACACGCTCGATGGCCCTCTTGGTCAAGAGGGCCGTGACTTCCTTCTGCAGAAGTACCAAGTGATCCCCTGACATGCGGTGGAATTGAGGTGGCATGGCTGGGGGTGGTCTCGAAGGGGAGGGAGTAGCCCCTTCGGACAATGTCCAAGACCCACCTGTCCGAGGTGATGGTACGCCAGTGGGGAAGGTGATGGCGGACCCTGCCCCCTACTGGCGTGCTGTGCACCTGAAAGGAGGGACTAGGAGGGCTTGGAGGCCGCGGACGGGTTGGAGGTGGTGGCCTGACCCGCACACTGGTTGCCCGATCCGCCACGGCGGAATCCACGTCCTCGGCCACGCGAAGACGCCTGCTGCGCGGGCCGGTGGCTGGGCTGCTGACGTGACGGGGCGCCCCTTCCGTGGCCACGATAGGGGCGAAAAGCAGAAGTCAGCGGAGGGCGTGTAGCAGAAAGGCCCAGGGACTTGGCAGTAGCCCGTGAGTCCTTAAAGGGCTCCAACGCATGGTCTGCTTTGGACCCAAAAAGACCGACTCCATCAAAGGGCATGTCCATGAGAGTATTCTGGACATCCCCTGAAAAACCAGTGGTTCTCAGCCAGGCGTGGCGTCGCAGCGCCACCGTCGTTGCAATAGACCTGCCCAGCGAGTCGGCGGTATCAAGGCCACATCGTATCGTGTATTTGGCCGCATCCCTTCCTTCCGCAATGGCGCGGGAAAGCAGTGTCTGGACCTCCTCAGAACACTGGGGCAAAACAGTCGCCACCGAATCCCACAAGGAGTGGGTATATCGGCCCAAAAGACAGGCGGTGTTGATGGACCGCAAGCCAGCACTGGAGGAAGAAAAACCCTTCTTCCCAAATTGATCCAGGAGTTTGGATTCCCTATCCGGAGGGGCGGTAGGGAAGGCGGTTTGGGAAGCGGAGGCTTGGACAACCAAGCTCTCAGGAGTGGGGTGGACAGAGAGAAACAGGGGTCGCCCGGAGCTGGGCGATGGCGTCGGGACACGTTCCTATCCACAGGAGCCCCTGTGTTGGGCTTGGACCAGGCGCCCAAAAGAACGTCAGTGAGGGCATCGTTAAACGGCAGCACAGTCTCCGTAGAGGAGGCTGCCGGCTGAAGCACCTCTGTCAAGATATTAGTCTTGACCGCCACAGTAGGGAGTTGGAGACGTAAGGCCCCAGCCGCCCTACGCAACACCGTTGCAAAATTGGCTCCCTCCTCCGTAGCCACGGGAGGAGACAGCATGCCAGTGTCAGGGGAAGTATCCAGACCACTGGCATCCCCTAGACCCTCTGTCCAGTCCTCATCGTACTGACACTGTTGTGTCAGAGGGTCATCAGACCCCTCCCAGTCCTCCTGGTCCTCCTCTGGTTCAAAATAAGGAGGAGGAGGAGGGACATTTGGGACCCAAGGTCCCATCGGCGCCGGAACCGGCGTCGAGCGACGTCGGTCCGGGTCCATGTCCGGAGCCGGAAGGAACTGGGGGACGACGCCGCCCGGAGCCCCAGGCGGCGTCGAGAATGGCACCGGAGACATCGGCGTCGGCGGAGGTGTCGTTAGGTCGACCGGCGTCGATGGGGGTTGCGGAGCCGGGATCGAGGCAGGGGCCGGAGCCGGGATCGAGGCTGGAGGCACGGGCGACGCCGGAGCCGTCGGCGACGCCGGAGCAACCCCATCAGGGCCCGCGGGGCCCGAAGGCGCACCGGAGGGACCTTGAGGCCCGAAGAGGCGGGCCATGGCCGACAGGAATTCCTGTATCTGGGCCGGATCCGCCCCCGAACCCGGGAAGGACGGGTATTGCGGGGGCGACTCCACAGGCATGTCCGGGGCCGCGGGGGCGGGGACGGTGCCGGGAGGGGCCTCAGCCGAGTCGCGAGACCGGCGAGGCGAAGTCCTAGAGCGACGATGCTTTTTGGACTTTTTGTGCTTGGACTTACCGGACGAAGAAGACTTCAATGCCGCGACCGGTGAGGACTCCGCGATCGACCCCTGGACCGCTCACGCGACCGGGGCTTGCGCGGAGCCGAATGCCGGGCCTCGAGGAGCTTTCGAGACCGACTCCGTGTCGTGGCCTCGGCCGAGGCAGAAGAGACACTCCCGATGCGGGTCTGTGATGGACATCATCCGAGCACAGGCGCCGCAACGTTTAAAACCGGGCATCCCTACGACACCTTGAAGTCGATTCGAAGAAAACAGTGAAAAAATTCACCCAAAAAGTTAGTCAAAAAATGACTAGGGCACTGCTCTTCCCGGATCTGCGCTTGCTGGCGCGGAAAAAGAAGAACTGACGTCAGCGCGCAGGGGCGGCGTCTAAGTACTGCTCGCGACGTCATCCCGGCGATCACGACGCCGACGACGGACGCGGAGCTGCACGACGCCGCCTACCGACGCGCAAGGGTACTGCTACGCAAAAAACTTTCCGGATCCAGCCTGACGCCTGGGGATATTCTAAGGTAAGGAATCTGTCACTAACGTGTCTCTTTCAGATGTCTAGTTACAGGATATGTCTGGGGAGGATGTCAGGAAGGGAATTTTCATTTAAACTCTTATGAAGAAGCAATAATACTCCAGGTCCTGTTGCTCACCAGGCGCGTTATTATTAACAGCTTACACAAATCATTCAATGAACTGTGCTGCTCATCAGTAGCAGTCCACTCTTGAGGTATCAACTAAAGACTGAATAGTAAAGTGGGCTTCTCCCAAAGCCAGCAGCTTGAGATAAAGAGGAACCTTTGACTGAAGTGAAAAGCCACAAGGAACCTGGATAGGTGTTTACCAAGGACTACACCAACCTGGAACATACAGCAGTACTGGAAATGAAAAGTTATCAGTATACATATTACATAAGCAGCAACTGCATTGTACAGACTAAGGAATTAATTTAATGTTGGGCAGGCGGCCATCTAGCCTGCAATGTCAGCTACAGCTCTGGCCTCCCCTATTTTAGAGGAAACTCATCCACCTGCCTGGTGGGGATCTCTTTGCCTGCAAAGGGAGAGTTTTTTTTCAGAAACAGATAATCAGTGGCCAGAATGTGCAAAGAGATTTCTCCCTGAGCGTCGGGTCATTGTTTCTTTCCTCCACCGAGTTCCACTATGCCTCGCTTGGTGGACCCTGGCAGGGAAAATCAGTCATGCCACCCTGCCTCAAATGGTGCACAGTGATTACCTTAGGGACCTTATGGCCCTTTGATGGATGGACCACAAGATCAAGCGTTTCCATCAACAGAGCTGGATGAAGCTCCACCAGTGGAAAAATGGGATTCCTCAACTTTGAAGGAATACATTCGGGTTAGGCATGTTGAAAAGTCAGGCTATACATAGGGTGGTGCTGGTGACACTGGTGTACGATTGGGTAGACCGTAACATATGTTGTCAAGGTTATGTACATAATTCCAGAGTCTAGGATAGGAGGAGAAATTGCAGGGGAAAATTTACCACGACAAACATATTTGTTCATTAAAGGTTGATTTGTTAGCCAACCGGGGTCAAAAACAAGCTAACCGTAAATATAACATTGTCATGAGAAACTCGCCAAGGATTGTCTTTGGCGTACTACAGCATTTTGATGTGATTAAGATCTCTAAAAATTGTTCCTACAATTATTGCATTAGTGAACAAAATAGAGCAGACTGAACATTATGATACATATAGGGAAATGACTGCACATTGCAGCGGGCATAGCAGAGACAAAGGAAAGCTTCATTGTTTTGTTCCACACTTTCAAAGTTCTGAGGATTGAATGCTTGGCTAATTTTGTTGATAGTACAAAGCAGTCCCTTCCATCCTCACAATTGGGAAGCAGCAAGAAACAAACACTGGTAATTTGTAAAACTTTAAAAGCCACATGGCGTTTACAAGCATTGTGGACGTTCTACCGCTGATGCAAGTTTTAGACTACTTCCTAATGTGCTATACCAAAAGTGATTTAACAATCCAACAAAAAACACTGATATTTGCCCTGAGCTCACCTACAAGGTGTTCCTATTTCAACACCAATGTGGAGTGCATCACCAACAAGCGAAGAAAGAAATTCTGTCCATCCATAGGGTAACAAAATAAGCCAATTCTTTATTCTTCTTTTGGTTAAAAGACAGCAGCCAAACAGCCGACGCGTTTCGTCCAGGTTATGGACTTCATCAGGGCTTGGGTACTTTGAATGGACTGTGCGAGAAAGTGGTCTCAAAAGTCGATAGAATAAGTAGTAAGGCAGAGATATTCGTTGATTTCTCTGCAACTGTACCCTCCTCAATCCAGGGTCAGTCGAAAGTAAGGCGGCTCATGTGCCATGCTGTAACCAAAACTTGCGTCCGTCGCGATAACGTTTTCCTATTTCTACTGCCCACTGCTGCCTAGGATTCACACTGAGTACTACTGACAGGCCAAGGCTGAATGTGTGTGAGGAGTTGCCATAATTTTCAAGAGCATTTTCAATGTCATCAGTGGAAGAAAAATACTACCATACGTTAGTTTGTAGTGTAACATACTTGTTAGGTACTCATACTGAGAATCGAGAAATCCCGATTCAGCTAGTAAAGAAGGTTACTGGCCGAATTGGATTTACATCTTTGCTGGAACAGCACACTCCCACATTTTTTCATTAGAAAATTCTGGTGGAATTTGCATGATGAAAAGGGCCCTACATGTGGGGAAAACACAGGGCAACCAGCAAAAAAAAGACTGTTTCCTTAGTGTATTTCCTGTTCTTAAACATCAAACTGATAATGGTGCAGCAATACTCCACCTGAGATTTACTGCAGGCATGGTAAGTTGAAAAATGCTACATTTAATTCACCTCAAATAATTTTGACATCTTTTGATCTATTGACAAGAAATTACAAAATGTAGGTGGGCACATATAGCGATGCCCACGTTTCATGCAGATTTGTTTAGCACCCATAAAATTATAGAAAATCTGAAAAAACAGCTATTTCCTATGGAAATAAAACTTAACCATTACTATGATTAGGTTTGCAATCAATAACTCACACAACAGCCATGTAAACCACAGCTTCCACACAAAATGCAGTGCTCATGACTTCATCCTAGATGGAAAAGATTACAAATGTCACAAATAATGTTATAAATGATATTAAACATCACATTACCTTGACACTATGAAAGAGACAATTAATAATGTAGTTCTATTTAGTGGTTTGAACATTTAATATGCTATGCTTTTAGATCTAGTTACTTAATGGTATACGTATTGTGAGACTATAAGCATTGCATTTGTTGTGTGCCTTATGGCTTGCATGAGTGTTGTGTGAGTTATGGATTATGGGGCTACCCATAACTTGTGAATTTCAGAGGCTTTTCGGTTTTAATTCAGAGCTATAACTGTAACTTTATAAGTGAATTTCTGAGGGTTTTTAAACATAAATCAAGGTATTATAACCACAGCTAAACATAACTTATCTTTGACAATATTTTCAGTGATTTATTTTTTATTATGTACTACAGCCAACAGTTAAGCACAGACCCTGTGCCCAATACCTGCGGAACACACAGGGGGCTTGGCCGCAGGCCTAATCCGCTGTGTGTGGCCAATCCCCTTCAGCCATGCATTGGGTGAATTTCCACAGAGCCTGGCTTTCAGACAGGCCCTGTGCCCAACTTTCTGTCCAAACTCTGCTGTGCATCGCCTTTGGACAGCCAAGCATAGGATGTTCTGTTTTTGGAGATTTGTGGACCCTAGTTGGTGTTTGTGAACTCACACCAATTCGTAGGCCCAGTAACAACTCCCCAAACACTGCAGGATTTCCAGCAAGGGCCCCCAAATCTGTGTCGGGTTTCAGACAGTGATCCAGGGTTGGCAAACCTGATAGGGGTCCAACATGGGACCAGGAGCCCCTGCTGAGGTTTTATAGATACTGAGGCAGGTTTCACAGGGCACTCGTTTTAGGATTAGCCCCATGTCAAAATGTACTTTATTAATTTATTTTAAAGTAAAGGGGGTCCACTGTCCTCACCACCACTTCAGCCAAGGGGCCAGAGAAAGCTATATCTACCCCCTTAGGGATACTTTATTTTTCAGAAAGTGGGGATCATTCCACGGGCCCTGCTTTGTGTTTGTAGACCCACAGTGCAATGACAGGAGAACAAATAAACCCTCTCAACCAGAGCTGATCAATGTTTGAAAGATGTTCTGACCCATAGTGTGCACAGTCATGCACAAACTAAAGTTCCAGAGATCTCTAACTTTTTACCCCTTTCAAGTCAACCTTAAACATTTATGTAATGCTAACTTTGCAAACACTACTAAACATATTTACGCAAAACAAATCAATGGCACTTTCTTGAGTCAAGTTCTAGATTTGGTGTAATTCCAATTAGCTGTTTATTCTTTAGAGGAGAGCAAAGAATCCTTTAGAAGTTAAAAAGGGAAAATTCACTTTTCATCCAAATTCAACAATCCATTTCATTAAGATATATTCACTCCACAGCGTATTTTCATATTTAATGATTAGCATTGTTTCGTAACATTCAGTATTTTAGTGCTTTACTATTGATAACTCCAATTAAAACACACTCTACAAACATTTCAACATTATTCAAATACGCTAAATACATACCCTGAGAAAAGTAGGAAATCCTTGACCAAAATAGCCAACAGCAAAATAGTCTGGTTTAGGTCTAATCACTTTCACAATACTTTCATAAAACTGTGCTTGTTTTTTCTGAAAAAAGAAGAAACACTCATTTAGTTAATTCATGTTTCATTATGTTCACAGTTTACCCCACTATGTTATATCCCATCAAACTTTTGTTTTTGCCCCACAGCTTGTAATGTTGATTCATATTTGCTCAATGGTATATACAGCATTATAGAAGATGTGGTTTAGCGACTAAGCTGCAAACTTGGAACCTGGCTTCTAGTCATAACTCCTGACTCAATGTAAATAGCATGATTTGGGGGAAATCACTTAAACTCTATATACCTAAAGTTTTAAATATTTGGCATGTAATGTCGCTATGCAGCAAGATTGTGCTGTATAATAGTGAGGCATACAAACCTACATAAACATGCATATATTCTGGCACAGTTATCAACATGTATTATTTATTATAATGGGCAACAAAGCATTCATGCATGAAGGGAAAATTAAATGAAGCTAGGTTTTAATAGAGATGGCTTAAATTGGTTAATTTAAACGGTTATAAAAACAGAATAAAATGCATCAAGTTAATACGAAGGGATTGTAATTGGGACAAAGTGCAGACAAATTAAAGCAATTTTAGGGGAACTTTATTAAAATCCTATCTAATTTTCTGAACTAGAAGGTGAGATGAAAAGGATGCAAAAGAGTGGCAATTTCCCTAATGTTTTTGCTTGCAAACTCCAATCTAAGACATTTAAACAATTAACTACTTTTAAACATAAGCATGCCTTTAACATTTTTCTACTTTTAGTAGCAGGCTATTTGTGCTTCTTCTTTTCACTGTTAACACATGGCAGTCTTGAGTTTTCAGTGATGAGTATTACAAAAAGAACCTGTCCATTAGGGCAGGCAAATGTTGTGTAATAACTATTCATGTGATGTAATCAGGGTCTAAGGGCGTTTATGTCAGGTATGAAACCCAAAGTAGTTTGGAGAAATAACACCACTATACCAAGGGCAACACTAAGAAGCCATTTCTTACTGTTAGGCTAAATTAACTTAGCCTTATCTGGTGCATGACAGCACCCATATACATCTTTACTCACACAGTTCATCTGACTGAAGTTTGAGAAATATCAGTGCTAAGACATATTCTTTATTTCCTAAGACTGATGTGAGGATACTATTAGGTGCAATTTTACAAATCATAAGTGTCCAAATGGCTAGGCTAGGTCATATGTCACTAATTTGTGGGGAAAAAGAAGAAAGATGATAAATAGTTCTACTTTCGCCATGTACAAAAAAGTTGATGAATTGCAGTCACAAACTGTCGGAGAGCAATAACATATTTTGTCATTTCATAAATTAAAAAAAACACAACTTTCCATGGGTGATCTCAAATATTCTATTTTCTAAGGAACCAAAATGTAATTATGTCAGCGTTCATCTGCTATGAATGATAGAAACTTTGGTCTGAGATAGAAACACTTTAGATCCAAAAAGTGTAAGGCCACCTTTGGACTGCCGAAAGTGCTACAAATCTATATCTGTGCCTAGTAATCACTATAACAATGAAATGAAATGAAATGAAATTCGTACTTGTAAAGCGCACTGCTGCCCCCAACAGAGGCGTCCTGGCGCTATACGCATACCGCTGTGGAACCCTTCCTGGCTATTCCCTGTGAGATGTCCACTCCTGGGCACCCCCAAGGTGAAGCCAGGCATCCCAGCGCTGGTGGGGCCGTTGTGGAGATTAAGCAAGCTATTGCCCAGAGTTGCAGAGTGGGACCCATGATTAGAATAGGCACCGAGGCGAGAATTATCAGGTCCGAGGAAATTGAGCCCAAGACCCGCCGAGGCGGGAATTGAACCCTGGTCCCGGGCCAGATCTCTGCATCAGGGTCTGCCACTCTAACCATTGAGCCACACTTCTCCACTGCCAATAAGACACACAAAAGAAGTTTTCTAGAATGATTATTTGCTCCTAATTAAGTCTTAAGTCTTTGCTAGCAATATACTGCTCATGTCCTATTACTTACCGGTATTCTTCATTACTCCTGGTCCCATTGTCCTCGTCCCCTTCATTCTAACAAGTGAGATGATCCTATCTCACTGACAGAAAAAGAACGAAGGGATGCTGGCCCTACCCCACCCCCTCCCCTGGGAGTACATAAACGTACCAATCCCAGCATTCCTCCTGAACTACCAAGCCCCAGATGAAGGCCGGCAAGTCCAGGAGGGAGGGATGTAATGAATGGGACGGGGACAACGGGACAAGGAGAAATGAAGATTACCGGTAAGTAATAGGACATTATCCCCAGGTCCCTCCTGTCCTCGCCCCCTTCATTCTAACAAGTGAGAATACCCAAGCAGCAACTGGCCATCATCCAACAACAAACCACCAGGACACAGGACAAACAGCAAACCCAGTGATTTATTTTATTGAAACCGGCAAAAGAAGGCCAATCAAGAGCACACAGCCTGAAGAACCCCCAAACCAAAATTAGCATCATCCCCCAGAACATTCTGAATGCGATAATGCCTCACAAAGGTATTAGAAGAAGCCGAGGTGGTCGTCCTACAGATCTCAGACAGGGACACCCCACAAACCTCAGCCCAAGAGGCCGCCATCCCACGAGTAGAACGCCCCTGCACACCACCCGGAGGCGGGGAACCAGAAAGCGAGTAGGCCAACATGATGACCTGCTTCAGCCAGCAACCAATGGAAGAAGAAGAAGCCCGCTCCCCATGAGAGGAAACCCAGAAAGACACAAACAGGGAGTCAGACTTCCGAAAAGGACGGGTGTGATCCAAATAGATCAGCAAGGCCCGGCAAACATCCAGGAAAGCCCAAGGAAGAGCATCGTCCGCTACCCGCTCCGAGCACAAAGCAGGCAGCACCAACTCCTGGGAGTGATGGAACTGAGACGGAACTTTGGGAACAAAGGAAGAATCCAACCGAAGGACCACCCCATCAGCAGAAAAAGACAAAAAAGGCTCACGAGCCATCAAGGCACCCAGGTCACCAAGGAGCCTGGCCAAAGTAATGGCCACCAAAGAGACCACTTTCAAAGTAACAAATTTCAAATCAACCTCCGACAAAGTCTCAAAAGGAGAAGCCACCAAAGCCTGTAACACCAAAGGGAGGTCCCAAAGAGGAAAAGAAGGCCTCACCACAGGATGGGACAAGGAAAAACTCTGCAGCAAGCAAGAAACCAAGTCGTCCACATCAGACAAATTCCCCCAAGGGGAACGAAAAGCCCTGATAGCCACCCACTGAGCACGCAAAGTGGAGACAGACAACCCCTTCTCAAACCCCTCCCAGAGAAACTGAAGGACATCAGGCAGGGGGCAAACCAGAGAGGACAATGCCAGAGCCTCACATCAACGCTGGAAATTACCCCAATGCCGACCATAGGACCGGAGAGTAGAAGGCTTCCTGGACTGCTGAATAGCTAAAGCTAAATGCTCGGGGGGACCCCGACTCCTCCACCCCTGCCTCTCAACGTCCAGACTGACAGCCGAAGCCGATGGAGGGATAACATTGGGGACGACCGCAGGGGAGACGGAAATAACGGGAACAACCAAGGACCCTGAACTGCCAACAACCGAAGAGTTGGAAACCAAGACCGACAGGGCCAAAAGGGAACCACCACCTCCCAATCCTCCATCATCAGGCGAGACAGAAATCTGGGGATCAGAGCAAGGGATGGAAAGGCATACAACAGGTGAGACGGCCAAGGGATGGTCAGAGCATCCACACTTCCCAAGCCCCCACCTGATGGACATGGGAGCAGAAGCAGGAAAGCTGACCATTGTGCCGGGAAGCAAAGAGGTCGAGAAAGGATTGACCAAACCTCTCCCACACCAGACGGAAGGCCACCAGAGTCAGAGACAACTCCTGGGATGCGGGGAAATAACGACTGAGGGCATCCGCCACCCCCCCGGATATGAACAGCCGATAGAGACAACAGGTGCCCCTCCGCCAACAAAACAATGGGAACACCAATGCATTCAGGGACTTGGACCGTATACCCCCCTGGTGAGTCAGGTAGGCCACCGTCACCATGTTGTCCGAATGAATCATCACATTGTGATTCAACAACCGATTGCAGAACCCCATGACAGCCCAGGACACAGCCGTCAACTCATGCCAATTCGAAGATCTCCTCCTCTCTAGAAGGAACCAACGACCCTGAAGGGAATCCGACTCCAACGTCGCTCCCCATCCCAAAGCACTGGCATCTGTTGTCGGACTACCGGAGGAGAGGGCTGCAGAGGCAGACCCCTGGCGAGATTGTCCGACACCGTCCACCAATGCAGGGCAGGGAGGACAGACAGAGACACTGGAACCAAGAGGGACTTATTGCGAGACAAGGGATCCCAACGGACCAACAGATGTAACCAAAGAGGCCGCAGATGAAACCGCGCCCAATGCACCGTGAACATTGCTGCCGCCAAAAGACCCAGAAGCCGCAACCAGAGACAGACCAGGAAGGAACATCCTTCCAGAAAACGATGAGCAAGGGAACACAAGGTCACCGACTGAGAGACAGGTAGGAAGACCCGATTCAGATTGGTGCGGAAACATGCCCCGGTGAAAGTCAAGTCCTGTGAGGGCTCCAGATGACACTTGGGGAGGTTCAGCAGAAACCCATGATCCCTCAACGCCAAACACACCAACTCCTGATCCCGAGAAGTAGCATGGATCAGCCAATCATCCAAGTATGGGTAGATCGGGATTCCCCAAAGATGGAAAGAAGCCACCAACTGCGCCAGAACCTTGGTGGATACTCTCGGGCCGACCTCAGGCCGAAAGGCAGAACCTGAAATTGATAATGCCGGCCGTGAAGGCAAAACCTCTGGAACCTGTGAGAACTGAGGTGAACCGAGACATGATAGTAGGTGTCCTGAAGATCCCGGGTGCACATGAAATGACCCGGGAGAACCAGGGTAATCACACGTTGGAGAGTCTCCATTTTGAAAGGCATATGTAACACAAACGTGTTCAGGGCCTTCAAATCCAGGACAAGACAGAACCCCTCCCTGTCACCTTGGGCACCAGGAAAATCAGGGAGTAAAACCCCTTCCCCATCTCCAGAAGAGGAACCACCTGAACAGCCCCCTTCTCCGACAGAGCCTAGATCCCCAGAGACAGCTCGGACCTCTTGGTCAGACAAGACGGCCAAGGAGTCGGACGGACCCCCGAGTCCAGAGAAGGCTCTGAAAACTCGATGAGATAACCCAGTTTCACAATGTCCAGCACCCACACATCTGAACAGGATTGCACCCAAGCTGGGAGAAAGAACTGAATCCAACCTCCGACCAAGAATCTGGGATCGGCCGCCAGATAGTCAGGAACGGCGCTTCGCAGGAGGGGACTTAGCTTTCTTGTCCCGACCCCTACCAGAAGAAAACCTCCCATGACCATGAGAAACTGCCTTCTAGAGGGGGGATGGAAGAAGTACTTAGGCTTAGAAGAAACTGCAGCAGAGGAGGAATGCTTAAAGGAGGAGTAATGCTTCTTTTCCTTAAAAAGCCTATGCAGCTTGCCCTCCAGCTCCTCACCAAAGATCATGGTACCCTGAAAGGGCAAGCGAAGGGCCGAAGAATTCAGCACCCCCAGAAAGGGCCGCCGCCCTCAGCACATCGAAGGAAACATCAGAGAGGAATTCCACCTGCCTCTTAATATGGTCCAGAAGCCCTGAACAGTCCGAAGTATCAACCATTGACCTACAGAGAGCCTTGATATTGGAAATAAGTGACTGAGCAACATAAGTCCCATAAATACCTGTCCTCAGAGCCAGATGAGAACCAGAATAAACTTTCCAAAGGGAGGCACCCACCTTCTTGTCCACGAGATCCCTGACCACTGTATCCTCAGCCAAAGAAGTACGACCCACCAGACTCACCACAAAAGAATGTAGTGCGCTTTATAAGTGACATGATTGATTGATTGATTGGCAATTCTTTAGACATATCCTGAAGAGGGTATAGTTTTGCCATGAACCTGGGAAGCACGATACGATCAGGGTCTTTCCACTCCCTCTTAAGAACCTCATGGATGTAGGGATGGACCGGAACATCCACCGCAGCAGTGCTCTGAAACTGGCGCAGTAATGAACCCCAAGAAGTACTGGGGGCATCATCGCAAGGAAACCCCATGTTGGACTTGACATGCTTCAGCAAGTCCGGCAACGTTTCTTTGTCAATGTACTTGCCCTTATGCTCCCCCCCATACAATCCTCCTCAGAGTCAGAAGAATGTGAAAGCGGAATGTGCACAGAGCTTTTGGAACGGGGACAACCCCCCATCTCCCGCAAGGTTTCTTTGATCAAAAACTTAATCCTGGCATCATCACCCTCCATGCGCTGTGTGGAGAGCGCTGGAGAAGGCGAGGAAGAAGACTCAGAAGAGGAAGAGGTGGAGCGTTCCACATGCCTACTCTTCCTGGAATGTTTTCCCAAGTCCACATACCCAGAAAGTCTCAATATAGAAGAATCAAGGAGCTCCAAAACCCGGGAGCAACCGGAAGACCAGGCGTCCCTAGCCCTTTCCGCAGAAGATCACAGAAGTAGATCAAAGCCACAGAGTCACCGGTGCTCAACCAGGAAATCCTTGCCAGGAGCACCCCACAGCAGGAGAACAGGTACACTCCCTCCAGGAAGAATTAGGGCCAAAATCAGCGATAGAATAGTGCCGCAACAAGCAGCCAAACTGGCCGCTCTCGGAGCACAGGAACACACAGAAAACTGCCCGATATATACGACGCTTAACTGTGAAACACCAACACCGCTATGCGGTACTTACGTGCAGGCCGGCATTGCAAGCAAAAAATCCACTGCTCAACCGACCATCATCGTTATGCCTGACTTCCTGCCACATCCCGCGGCAGTCAGGCAACGACGCCCAGGCAGCGCACCACCACCTGAGGGACTCCGGGGCACTAAACAGGGAAATGGAAACAGCCGCGCCCGACGTGTCCGGCAACCAAGGAGGCATGGCGCAGACCCCACAACCGGGAACTTCGTCCGAAGAAGACGACCCCAGCCACGAAGAACCAGCATGACTCCCCCCAAGCCAGGCAGGGAGGGAGTCAAGAAAACGAGCGGCGTTCCCGCCGGCCAGCGGCAGAAACGGTAAGAATGCAGAAGCCACCCAGGCTCCTGCTTCGTCCTAAACTGTCGGTAGACAGAAAAAAGAACAGGAGGAATGCTGGGATTGGTACGTTTATGAACTCCCAGGGGGAGGGGGTGGGGTAGGGATAGCATTCCTTCGTTCTTTTTTCTGTCGGTGAGATAGGATTATCTCACTTGTTAGAATGAAGGGGATGAGGACAGGAGGGACCTGGGGGTAATGTCTAATTAAAACAGGGTAGTAAATGTTTACAATAATGATTATCAGCATGCTTGCCTTTCTTGTTAGAATCACTTCATGGATTACCGGACTCTTTGCAAACATCTCTAAGAAATAGCATAACGCCTGATTTTGAGATTTTGTGGGAATATAGTCATTGATTAAGAATGATATCCCAAAAAATACAAATAATTTATGATATGTGTTGCTGATAGTTATCCAGGTGTGGCCAAGTTATAAATCTGTAGGTCCTGTGGCTTTTGAAATATTGTGAAATCTTTATTTATGATGCATATATCTTTCAAACACCAACGAAATTAAATTGCTATCATAGATATTAACAATTTATTTCAAAATTAAAGATGAATTAATTTGAGTTACATGAGATAGTGCTATATTCTTCATTTATTAGCCACCCGCATGGTTCATCCTTAAAAAAATACTTTTCTGCTCATATTGTGAAAGTATTGTCAAAAACTGAGTTCTTAATTAATATTATTTCTCTAGCATGGTTGATGATTATACACATATTTTTTGGGGATAAAAGCTATATTATGTCATCAACAACCTGATGAGATTGGCGACATTCCATGGTGGCATATTTGCTATGGCTAATAACCTGCTTACATTCATTAAAACATTTAACAAATATTTGTTAAGCAATGTTATTATCTCCTAAATTGCAACTCTGAAATATAAATATGACTCATTGATTTCACATCTTTGGCATACAATCTACACAGATGATTACTTATCCGCAACACTATACAAGCAACTTTTTTGTCTAGACTTGAGGTCACACCAGCCTTGAATGAGAAGATCGATGCTGGTCAACGACTTTCAGGCAGGTAGTAGCACAAGTTACTAACTTGTGTACCGATATATCTGTAAGAGACAGTAGTTAGTGACAGATTCCTTACCTTAGAATATCCCCAGGCGTCAGGCTGGATCCGGAAAGTTTTTTGCGTAGCAGTACCCTTGCGCGTCGGTAGGCGGCGTCGTGCGGCTCCACGTCTGTCGTCGGCGTCGTGATCGCCGGGATGACGTTGCGGGCAGTACTTAGACGCCGCCCCTGCGCGCTGACGTCAGTTCTGTACACGACTTTCCGCGCCAGGAACGCAGACCCATGCAAGAAGCTGACATAGGTGTCTGAAAAATACTAGGGCCCTGAAAGGGATGTCCTTAACCCTAGAAATCAGTTCGCAGAACGGGGAGGATGGGTGGGCGGTAAGGAATCTGTCACTAACTACTGTCTCTTACAGATATATCGTTACACAAGTTAGTAACTTGTGCATCTGAAAGAGACGTTAGTGACAGATTCCTTACCTTAGAATAGATACCCCAGCAATACCAACCCCGGTGGTGGGTCTGCGAACAAAGATCAGACAAGGAAGTCCCGGAGGACAGAACGGCCAAAGAAGCCGTCCCTCCGGACCTGACTGTCAAGGCAGTAATGCTTTGTAAACGTGCAGCGAGGCCCACGTAGCTGCCTGACAGATATCCTGCAGCGGAACACCGCGGCCCAAAGCCGTGGTAGCAGCCGTTGCCCTGGTGGAATGGGCACGCAGCCCAACAGGAGTCTCCTTCTTAGCCAAAGAATAGCAGGCCTTGATGCACAAGGTAACCCAGCGGGAGATGGTTCGTTTGTGCACCGCCCGACCTTTTTTGGCGCCCACGTAGCCAACAAAGAGCTGGTCATCCACCCGGAAGTGTTTTGTGCGGTCGATATAGAAGGAGAGCGCACGTTTTGAGTCCAGACGGTGGAGCCTCTCTTCCTCTCTGGAAGGATGCGGAGGCGGAAAGAAGGTAGGCAAAGTGATGGTCTGCCCAATGTGGAAGGCAGTAACCACCTTTGGCAAGAAGGACGGACGCGTCCTAAGAACAACCTTGTCTGGATGCACAGACAGAAAGGGAGGTTTGCAAGATAGAGCCTAGAGCTCACTCACCCGCCGAGCGGAGGTGATGGCCACCAGAAAGGCTGTCTTCAGAGTGAGAAGACGAAGAGGACAGTTATGTAGAGGCTCAAAGGGAGCGCACATTAAAAGGTAAGAACCAAGTTCAAGTCCCACTGAGGCATCACAAATGGAACAGGAGGAAAGAGGTGTGTAATGCCTTTTAAGAACCTGTTAACAACAGGGGACTTGAAAAGGGAGGGCTGATCAGGGAGCCTGAGGAAGGCCGAGATAGCACAGAGATAACCCTTGATGGTACCCAGGGCAGAACCCTGTTGGGCCAGAGAAAGAAGGAACAGAAGGACCTCAGAAAGAGGGGCAGAAAGGGGGTTCACAGCCTTTGCTGTGCACCATGCCACAAATTTGTTCCACCTGCAGGCGTATACCACCTTAGTGGAGGGACGCCTGGCTGCCAGAATCACATCACAAACTTCGGGAGGCAAGTCGAAAGGAATCAACTGCCGCCGCTCAATCTCCACGCAAGCAGGTGGAGGTTGGACAGGTTCGGGTGGAGGACCGTCCCCTGCTGCTGCGACAGAAGATCCTCCCGAAGAGGCAGACGGATCGGGGGATCTACGCTCATACTGAGTAGCTCGGGATACCAAACTCTTCGAGCCCAGTCCGGAGCCACAAGGATGACTTGGGCCCGGACGTGCCGAATCTTCTTCAACACTCTGGGTAGAAGTGGTATAGGCGGAAAGGTGTACAACAGACCGCAACTCCACTCGCGACGAAAACCGTCGCCGAGCGAGTGCCGCCTTGGAAATTCCAACGCGCAGAACTGCTGACATTGCGCGTTCTCTTCGGTGGCGAATAGATCTAACCAAGGCTCTCCCCATTGAAGAAAGAGTCCTTGCGCCACTTCCGAGTGAAGACGCCATTCGTGATCCATCATGCACCTGCGGCTGAGTTCGTCCGCCCTGGCGTTCAGGGAACCTGCCAGGTGTTGAACCATCAGGAACATGCCCTGATGTTCCAGCCATGTCCAGAGGCGCAGAGCCTCCTGACAAAGGGTCCACGACCCCACCCCGCCTTGTTTGTTGCAGTACCACATGGCGGTGGTGTTGTCTGTGAACACCTGCACTACCTTCCCTTTGACAGAGGGAAGGAATGCCTTGAGTGCAAGTCGGATCGCCCGGAGCTCCAGAAGGTTGATATGGAGCCGGGACTCCGCCGGAGACCAGAGGCCTCTGATCTCCGCCTCTCCCATGTGACCGCCCCATCCCAGAAGGGACGCGTCCGTCACAACTGTGTGCTCTGGCTGTGGAAGGGAGAGGGATCTGCCCATGACCCAATGCCGGTCCGTGAGCCACCACTGCAACTGTGTTGCAGCCCCCTCCCAGATCTGGACGTGATCGGACAGGTTGCCCCGGTGCTGCGCCCACTGGAACTTCAGGTCCCACTGCAGAGCCCGCATATGCCATCTGGCATGATTGACCAGCAGGATGCAGGAGGCCATGAGGCCCAGCAGCCTCAGGGTCATCCGTACCGAAACCCAGGATAAAGGCTGAAAGATCGGAATCATAGCCTGAATATCCCGGACTCGCCGTTCGGGAGGATAGGCCCGAAACTGCGTCGTGTCCAGAACTGCTCCGATGAAAAGGAGCTGTGGAGAAGGAATCAGATGCGACTTCGGCACATTGATGGAGAACCCCAGCGAGTGCAGGAGTTCGGCCGTAGTCTGGAGGTGGGAGACGACTGCCTGGGACGAGCCCGCCTTCAGCAGCCAGTCGTCGAGGTAGGGGAAGACTGGAACCCCTGCCCGGCGCAGATGAGCTGCGACCACCGCCATCACTTTCGTGAACACCCGAGGGGCACTGGTAAGGCCAAAGGGGAGCACGGTGAACTGAAAATGCTCGAGGCCTACCGTGAACCGTAGGTAACGCCGGTGGGCCGGCAGGACGAGGATGTGGAAATAAGCGTCCTGCAAGTCCAACGCTACCAACCAGTCTCCAGGGTCGAGGGCAGTCAAGACCTGAGCTAGGGTGAGCATCTTGAACTTCTCCTTCCGGAGGAAGCGATTGACGTTCCGGAGGTCCAAGATAGGACGCATGTCCTCCTTGTCCTTTTGGGCACCAGAAAGTAGTGGGAGTAGCAACCCCGTCCTACTTCTGGGGTCGGAACATGCTCGATGGCCCTCTTGGCCAAGAGGGCCGTGACTTCCTTCTGCAGAAGCACCAAGTGATCCCCTGACATGCGGTGGAATTGAGGTGGCATGGCTGGGGGTGGTCTCGAAGGGGAGGGAGTAGCCCTTCGGACAATGTCCAAGACCCACCTGTCCGAGGTGATGGGATGCCAGTGGTGAAGGTGATGGCGTACCCTGCCCCTACTGGCGTGCTGTGCACCTGAAAGGAAGGACTAGGAGGGCTTGGAGGCCGCGGACGGGTTGGAGGTGGTGGCCTGACCCGCACGCTGGTTGCCCGAACCGCCACGGCGGTATCCACGTCCTCGGCCACGCGAAGGCGCTTGCTGCGCGGGCCGTTGGCCGGGCTGCTGACGTGACTGGGCGCCCCTTCCGTGGCCACGAAAGGGGCGAAAAGCAGATGAGAGCGGAGAGCGCACAACAGCAAGGCCCAGGGACTTGGCAGTAGCCCGCAAGTCCTTGAAACGCTCCAGCGCATGGTCAGCTTTTGAACCAAAAAGACCGACTCCATCAAAGGGCATGTCCATGAGTGTATTCTGGACATCACCCGAAAAACCAGTGGTCCTCAGCCAGGCGCGGCGACGCAGCGCCACCGTCGTTGCAAGCGATCTGCCCAGCGAGTCGGCGGTATCAAGGCCACAACGTATGGTGTATTTAGCCGCATCTCGCCCTTCCGCAATGGCGCGGGTAAGCAGTGTCTGGACCTCCTCAGAACACTGCGGCAAAACAGTCGCCACCGATTCCCACAGAGAGTGGGTATATCGGCCCAAGAGGCAAGCGGTGTTGACGGACCGCAAGCCAGCACTGGAGGAAGAGAAAGCCTTCTTCCCAAAGTGGTCCAGGCGCTTGGATTCCCTATCCGGAGGGCGGTAGGGAAGGCGGTTTGGGAGGCAGAGGCTTGGACAACCAAGCTCTCAGGGGTGGGGTGTTGGGAGAGAAACAGGGGTCGCCCGGAGCAGGGCGATGGCGTCGGGCCACGTTCCTATCCACAGGAGCCCCTGTGGTGGGCTTGGACCAGGCACCCAAAAGAACGTCAGTGAGTGCATCATTGAACGGCAGCACAGTCTCCGAAGAGGAGGCCGCCGGCTGAAGCACTTCTGTCAGGAGGTTAGTCCTGACGGCCACAGTAGGCAACTGGAGATTCAAGGCTCCAGCAGCTCTACGCAACACCGTTGCAAAATTAGCCCCCTCCTCCGTAGCCACGGGAGGAGACAGCATGCCAGAGTCAGGGAGGTGTCCAGACCACTGGCATCCCCAAGTTCCTCAACCCAGTCCGGGTCAAACTCGCACTGTTGTGTGAGAGGGTCCTCAGACCCCTCCCAGCTCTCCTGGTCCTCCTCAGGGTCATAATATGGAGGAGGAGGGACATTAGGGGACCCAAGGTCTCATCAGCGCCGGAACCGGCGTCGGGCGGCGTCGGTCCGGCTCCATGTCCGGAGCCGGAGAGAACCGGGGAACGACGCCGTCCGGAGCCCCGGATGGCGTCAGGAACGGCACCGGGGACATCGGCGTCGGTGGAGGCGTGGTTAGGTCAACCGGTGTCGATGGGGGTTGCGGCACCACCGGAGCCGGGATCGAGGCCGGGGCCGGAGCCGAGGCCGGGATGAAGGCTGGTGGAACAGGCGACGCCGGGACCGGAGCCAACGGCAACGCCGGAGCAACCCCATCAGGGCCCGCGGGGCCCGAAGGCGCACCGGAGGGACCTTGAGGCCCGAAGAGGCGGGCCGTGGCCGACAGGAACTCCTGTACTTGGGCCGGAGTCGCCCCCGAACCCAGGAAGGACGGGTAATGCGGGGGTGACTCGACAGGCACGTCCAGGGCCGCGGGGACGGTGCCGATAGGGGCCTCAGCCGAGTCGCGAGACCGGCGAGGCGAAGTCTTAGAGCGATGACGCCGCTTAGACTTCTTGTGCTTCAACTTACCGGAGGAGCGCGAAGACTTGGATTCCGACGAACGATGGGGACTCCGCGACCGGCCCCTCGACCTCTCCCGTGACCGGGGCTTGGTGCGGCGCGGAGCAGACTGCCGGACCTCGAGCAGCTTTCGAGACCGCTCTCGCAAAGCCTTCGGATGAAGTTTCCGGCAGTCAGGGCACGACTTCGTGTCGTGGTCTCGGCCGAGACAGAAGAGACACTCGAGATGCGGGTCCGTGATGGACATCATGCGGGCACAGACCTCGCAGGGCTTAAAGCCGGGCATCCCTACGACACCGTAAGAGTCGTGAAGACTCGTAGAAGAAAACAGTGAAAAAATTCACAAATAAGTAGTCAAAAAGTGACTAGGGCACTGCTCTTCCCGGATCTGCGCTTACTGGCGCGGAAAAAGAAGAACTGACGTCAGCGCGCAGGGGCGGCGTCTAAGTACTGCCCGCGACGTCATCCCGGCGATCACGACGCCGACGACGGACGCGGAGCCGCACGACGCCGCCTACCGACGCGCAAGGGTACTGATACGCAAAAAACTTTCCGGATCCAGCCTGACGCCTGGGGATATTCTAAGGTAAGGAATCTGTCACTAACGTGTCTCTTTCAGATATGCTGTTCACCAAAACCTGTGTAGCAAACATCACCAGTCTATAAATTTTTAGTTGATAAAGCATCCCTTTCTCAATCAATCCCTCCTTTTTTGACTTCAGCCTTAGAATTTGAACCAGTCGGGAAATCAATGCATTTTTACCCAATGAAATAGCTTTTAGTTATCGTTCGCGTGAGCTATGCCACTTTTTTTTTTTTTTTAAGAGTTTTATATAGCGCGAACTAGACCCGAAGATATCAGAGCACTTTACATGAGCACCAGTTTCGCTACAGATGAAGACATTCATTTAGTTTTTGTTAGGCACGGGGAGATTAAGTGATTTGCCCAGAATCAAAGGATGTTGAGCGTCATTGCCGAGACTCGATCCAGGTTCCCCAGTTTCGAGGTCGACCACTCTAGCCGTAAGGCTACATCCTCTCCCCGCTCCTCTTCACTATGGGGGAAGCAAATACAATAGCTGTCTCAATTTTATGAAACAAAGAGCATGGGACCCGAACAGGTTAAATTATAAGTAGATACAAAATTCTCTTTCTTGGGACTTTGTTCTCTTTATTTTTGATGTTTTACATATCAAAGAGATCCAGACCACCATGTGCTGGTTATCACAGACATCAAAGTAGCCACACTTGCTGAAACTCAAGAGGCTAAAGCTAAATTGAAGGTGAAGTGAGACATAAAAGTCCATACTACTATAGCAGGTACAAAGAAGATTTTAATTCATATGCGATCAATAACGTCCTACAAATATTAAGCAATGTCTTTTAAATAGGGTCTGAATCATAATGCATTACAAGAACCCAGGACTCAAGATGATAAATATGTGTTTTTCTTATTTTACTGGGGAAAACTCCTGCTTTTTTCCATGTGATTGTGACCTGGCTTGGTGCATCAGGTTGGAATATATTGTCTAAGTAATATAGGTAGAGAAACAGTATTTCATATTTTAGTTGAATGACAAAAACTTCATAGTACCACAATGTGCAGAATGGTTACTGCTATGACTCAGAAGATAACGTTTTAGTAAATTATTCTTGAGTTAAAGAATTCTAAAAAATGTAAAGTCAAGTATTAACTGATATCTTATATAAAAAATACAGTTAATGTTTTAAAGTCCATGAAATGTGTACATAATCTAAATACATTATGCAATATATTTTAATTTAAAGGTATCTTACAATGAATTAAAAATATTATTATTTGTATGTTTTGATAAACAAAAACAAGCATAAGATAAAAAAAAAAAAAAGCATCTAACAATACTTTGACTGTCATGGTCCTGGCCAAACTATTCCAAACTCCAGTCGTATTGCAGCAGCTTCTGTGAAAATACACACTTTGATCATGGGATGGCAGAAGAAAACCTCAGTGCTAGCTGGCACATCAGCGTAAAGGGGGAAAGGACGCTGTTTTCATAAAGTACTCGTAGTACAGTAGATTTGTGGCCCTATATAACGCATTAAAGCACTTTATTCAATTAACAGATTCCATAGTCTACCTTTATTTCTAACCTTTCCTCATAACCCTCCAACAGACTCCTTTATCAATGACTATATTGAGTTAATTTTAAGATTTCACTTTCACCAACTTGGAACCATCAAAACCAGAGCAATGCAATATTGGTCTTGCCCCAAAAGACTTTGTGTCTGACTTAGATTCAAGCAGCTGGGTCTCATTCAATTGGTAAAGCTCTCACAGTGCATCTAGTAACCTCAGGAGACCTACGGATGCAATATTCAATCGTAGGTATCATTAGCAGACAGGAGTGCAGGGATGGGTCCCCGTCCTGGCTTCCGGGAAAGATCTTCCCCTCTATCATTACCTCCAGCAAGTCCGAAACGACTCACTGTTAATTAGTCAACTGACAAGGCAAAATGCAGAATAGTGAAGGAAAATGGAAACTAGTATATTGCAATTCACATTTCAGCCACATTCAAAGAAACTTACCAGCAATGCACTGAGCTGTTCATAATCAAACATTTCATTTTCATACTGTTCTGCAAGTTGTTTGCCTAAAGCGATGGCTTCTTCCCACATCTGTTTATAGGAAGAAAAAAAATCTGAAATGTACACTTTATGGAAATGATCAAATTACTAGGCCAGTGAACATTAAGAAACTACAAACAATACACATTTCACAAGGGATACAAAGTTTGGTTTGAAGTGAAATGAATTAAATCTCTGATATCAATCAGCTGCTACTATTCTATGTTGAAGTCATCAAATAGCATCTTCAGTATTTGCAAAAATAGATTTTGTGACTGTAAGAAATTGGGCTGTTGGTTGATTGGGGTGTAAGCCCTGGTCAAGCAGCAATCATAATGTATTTCTTCATAAAGATTTCTTTTATAAATAAAACAAGATCAAAACAACAAAGATCCAATCAGTAGAACCAGAGATATGCAATTTTAAATGGTTTAGTGAAAATTGCATCAAAAAGCACAATGCATCAACTGTGGCTATCTGGTCGCTCCAGAATGGGACAAAGTTACAAGTTCAGGCCGACTGCGATGGAGCGTGGGCCAGCTACAGGGACCCAGTTAGGCCCACTGAACAGCGAACGTTAAATCCTGGTTTGCGGAGCATTGCGAGGATCCGCATCTTAGATGCGTCACGCAGCTTTAGTGATGCATCGGTTCTGAGATGCCGCGATGCTGGGGTACGAGGTCCTGCGTCGTTGTCAAGCAACCCTTCAATGAGGGTTTGCAATGTGAAGTCTGGCATTGGGGATTCGTCGTGCAGTTGTGGCGATGCGCTGGTTACGAGGAGCTGCGATACGGAGTCCGTCGTCGTCATCAAGGCTGCCGGTGATGAGTGATGCAATGGCCTGCACCAAACATGCATCATGCAGGGATGGTTTCAATGTACTGCGATGCGGGTCTTTGCAATGAGTCCAATCCACCCAGCACTGGCGTGTGATCGGTTCTGCCTGGGTTTGCGCCTTGCAGCAGAGGAGTTGCGTCAGTATCCCTGGATCCACAAAGGCTGGTGGAGCACCTTCGGCCCACTTCCAAGGGTCCAGGAGGACTGGGGTGGCATCAATTGGCAGGGTAGACTCACAGATTTTGTTGGAACCTTCTGTCCCTGAGGTTCAAGTTGGGAGGCCAGCCAACTAGCCCTTGGAGTCACTCTGGTGGTCCTGGGTTCAACAGATGCAGGTCTAGTCCTTCTCAACCAGGCAAGAGGGAAGCAGGTCAGCATAGTAAGGCAGCAGTCCATCAGAGTGGCAGTCCTTTCAGCAGCTTAGCAGTCCTTCTTCCTGGCAGAGTATCCACAGGTCCAGAACTGTACTGAAGAGTTAGTGTCTGAGGTCCAATATTTATACCCAGTTGTGCTTATGAATTGGGGAGAAGCTTCTAGAGGCAGGCCTTTGAAGTGCACATGTGCCCTGATTTCTGGCCCTGGCTCCAGACTAGCCACAGGGGATACGCACTGCTTTGTGTGGAGGCAAGACACAGCCCAATCAAGTGTAAGTGGGGCTGGGCCAGCTCCCACTTGCCATCCTGCCAGTGATTGCCCATCAAGGCACACCTAAACTCCCTATTTTGTGTGGCTGTCTACGAGGAGTGCACAAAGCCCAACTGTCAACTACACCCAGTCATGTGACCCAGAGACATGCTGCAGGCATCAAATAGCAAAGGCAGGAAAATGCCAAACTTTTCTGAAAGTGGCATTTTCAAGATTGCAATTTAAAATCTGACTTCACCATAAGTTAGGATTTTTCATTACAGTTCCAAAGGCACCAAACATGAATTGGCTACCTGCTCCCATTTGGAAATTACAGCTTATTAATTGTAATAAGGTGACTACAATGTTAGGGAGGTAGGCCTTGCAGTAGTGAAAAATGAATGTAAGAGTTTTTCACTACCAGGACATGCAAAACCTAAAATGTATATATCCTACTTTTTAAATACAATGTATCTGCCTTCTGGGCTGTCCAGGGGGGTAGGGTGGGGGGGACTTATATGTTTTAAAAAGGAAGGTTTGGGCCTGCGAAGGGTTTATTTTGACAGGACAAAATGTCAGTTTAAAACTGCACACAGGCTGCAATGACAGGCCTAAGACATGTTTAACCCCTTAAGTGTGGATGTCGGCCAATAGGCAACACCTGTACTACCTCCCCAGTCCGTCTGTCTGCAACTGGCTGACACTGGGGAGACCCTATAAATGCCCCTCTGGTGCAGAGCACAAGTGGGATTTCTTTATTCAATTTTAAACCCAGGGTTCTTGGGAACCGATGAGTTCCCATTAACCTGGGTTTTATCTGTTCCTATTGCGGGCACTAGTCCCAGCCATACAAGCTGTGCAGTATTTTTATCGGCACAAGTGGTGTTATGTTGGGTGGTAAGGATTTTGTGGGTTTCTGTGAACTGCATAAGTTTCCATCATAGAAATGTAAGGAAAGTGAGTTATTTCAGGCAAAGTTTGAGGTTTTTAGGACATTGTGGGTAAGAAAACCTCATGGGATCCACACAAGGCACATTACTCAGAAATACTCTAGTTGTCTAGTTTACAAAAATGTCAATGGTTTGTAGGTTTGCATGGGTGGCCCTACAGTATGGCTCCAAATACCACACCTAATGCGATTGCTTAGTTCACAATTAAGGGGCCGATTACAATGCCGTAGGAAACGGCTCCGACCCTCGGTCGGAGCCGGTCCTACATCATCGTAATCAGCAGTTTGGATTCATTTCAGACCATCCCATTTGGATGGAGTTGGTCGGAAATTAATCCAAACTGGATTTCGGAATGGCTTCCGACGGGCTCGGAGAGCCCGTCTGCCATTCAGAAAGCCTCCTGTAATCCCAAGGGCAACTCTTTCCACCCAAGGTATTACAATGTCGGATTCCGACAGCCTTTCTGTGACGGCCTTTCTGACACAGAAAGGCTGTTGGAAGTCGACTTTGGGGGCCCCCAGCAGGGCCCCCATGGGTGGAAGGCCTCCGGATGGTCCGGTTGATCCCTGCACCCCGTGGCAGGCACCTCAAGGTGCCTGCCACGGGGTGCAGGGATGAACTGCACCTCTTCTCTTTACAGTGAGAGCATGCATTCCAGTTGGAATACATGCTCCCATTGTAAAGAAAAGGAGTGCGACCAAACAGTGTTCAGTCTCATCCTAATTGCTGGGTTGGGACCGCCGACAGGAGGTCGGTCTGTCCCAGTACCGAAACAATGTCGGACGGATTCAGGTCCGTCCGACATCAAAATCGGGCCCTTAGTGCTTATGGGCCTTTTTGTGTCATGGTCTCTGGCTCACCCACAAAAGTCAGGTACCGTTCTTATCAAGGAACAAGTGGGAACTCAGAGTGGTAGGAAATATGTGGCTCCTTGCAGAATCTAGAACTTTTTGTCATAGAAATGTGAGGAAAATGTGTATTTGTTTTTTACCAAAGCTTGTTGTTTGCATGGGGTTCTGGGTAAAATATACCCAATGACAGGCTTGCAAGTCATGCACTCGTATACTCTCCTAGTTGTCTAGTATTCAATTACGTACACGTTTGCTAGGTTTCCCTAAATGCCGGCTGAGCAAGGGCCAAAAATTCACAGCTACTCACTTTGCAAAAAAAGGGTCAGTTTTGAGTGGAAATTTGTGATATATCCATGTGGCATTTTGGGCTTTTTTCTGTCGCGGGCACTAGGCCTACCCACACAAGTGAGGCACCCTTTTTATTGGGACACTTGGGGGAATGCTGGGTGGAAGGAAGTTTGTAGCTCCCCACAGATTTCAGAACTTTTCATCACGAAATGTGAGGAAAATGTGTTTTTTAGTCAAAGTTCGAGGTTTGCAAAGGATTCTGGGTAAAAAAAGCTAGTAGTCATGCAAGTCACTCCACCCTGTATTCCCGCTGGTGTCTAATTTTCAAAAATATGAAAGTTTGCTAGGTGTCCCTAGGTGCTGCCTGTACTAGGGTACAATATTCACAGCGACCCACTTTGCAAAAGAACTGTCAGTTTTGAGTGGAAAAATTTGATATATCCATGTTACCTTTTGGGCAGTTTCCTGTCACGGGCACTAAGCCTACCCAAACAATTGAGGTACCATTTTTATCAGGAGATCTGGGAGAATGCTGAGTGTAAGGAAGTTTGTGGCTCCTTGCAGATTCCAAAACTTTCCATCACGGAAATATGAGAAAAATTTGTTTTTTTAGTTAAAGTCTGAGGTTTGCAAGTGATTCTGGGTAAGTAACACCTGATGAGAGCCATGCAAGTCACCCCGCCCTGTATTACCTCAGGCATCTAGTTTAGAAAATGTGCAAGTTTGCTAGGCTTCCCAAGGTGCCGGCTGAGCTAGGGCACAAAATCCACAGCTACCCACTATGATCAAAAACTGGGTCGGTTTTGAGTGGAAAAATGTGATGTATCCAGGTTGGGTTTTGGGATGTTTCCTGTTGCGGGCACTAGGCCTACCCACACTAGTGGTTGCCATTTTTATTGTGAGACTTGGGGGGAATGCTGGGTGAAAGGAGGTTTGTGGCTCCTCGCAGATTCCAGAAATTTCCATCACAGAAATGTGAGAAGATAGTGTGTTTTTAGTAAAAGTTTGAGGTTTGCAAGGAATTGGGTAAAAAAAAAAACATTTGGTGAAAGTCATGCAAGTCACTCCACCCTGGATGCTCCCAGGTGTCTAGTTTTAAAAAATGTGCAAGTTGGCTAGGTTTCCATAGATGCCGGCTGAGCTAGGACCCAAAATTCACAGCTTTCCATCTTGCAAAAAAAGGGCCAGTTTTCTGTGGAAAAATGTCATGTGTCAATGTTGTGTTTTGGGCCCTTTTCTCCCACAGGCATTAGGCCAATCCACACAAGTGAGGTACCATTTTAATCAGAAAATATGTGGGAGCATAGAATAGTAGAACATTTGTTATTACAAATTGGATTTCACTGCATTTGTGCCCTCCAAATGTAAGCCAGTGTGTACAAAAGAAGACATTTTGAAAAATACCCTCTATATCGTGTGCTAGCACAGGTAGCCACAAATTTAGAGATGTACAAACAACCATTGCTCCTAAACTCTTCTTCTTATGCCCTTTTCAGAAATACATAGGTTTCCTTGAAAACCATTTTTCACTCTACATATTTCACTGTAAGAATTGGTTTATACTCGGTACACAATGAAAAACCATTGTGCGGTGCAGCTCAGTTGCTAGCTCTGGGTACCTTGGGTTCTTGGAGAACCTACAAATCTTATATATGCCCGCAACCAGAAGGGCCTAGCGGATGTAAAGGTATATAGCTTTTGTAAATCAGCCATTGTGACAAAAACGTTAAGATGAAAACGTTGTCACAAATGGCCTTGTTTTCCCACCTATTTTCAATATTTCTTTATTTCAACAATTAGTTTATTAGGGAAAACCTTGAGTGATCTACACCAATGACCCCTTGCTGAATTCAGAATTTTATCTACTTTTCAGAAATCTATAGCTGTTCTGGTTCGGCATGGGTTTCATACTGATCTACACCACAAACTGGACATTAAAAGCACAAAAGAAAAAGGCAAAACTGTGGTAAACATTTTTTTTTAAATTCAGGTCTGCATGTTCCTGAAAGCTGGGAAGATGGTGTCTTTAGCACAGCAAAACGTTTGGTGATGCCATTTTTAGGAAACAAAAGAGACTTTTATCCCGAGCACAGTTTTCCTTTTTTCCCCCAAAAAATTAAAACATTTACCTAAATTTTCTTTATTTTCTCGATCCTGTAAAGGAGATTCCACAAACCCTGTGTATCTTTAAAATCAATCCCCAGAAGGTCGGAAAAAAAGGACACAATTTGGCGTGGATGCCTTATGTGGAAAAAAGTTATGAAGACTTAAGCGCAAACTATCCCTAATAGCCAAAAAAGGGGTCAGCAGTGGGAGGGGGTCGGGGTGGATGGGGAAAGTTCTAGCAGTTAAGGGGTTAAAGTGCTTCTTTAGTGGATAGCACACTCAGTGCTTCAGGTCCACTAGAACCATTTAATTTACAGGACCAGGGACTTACAAGTAAATTAAATATGCCAATTAAGTATAAGTCAATTCTGCCATGTTTTAAGGAGAGAGCATAAGCACTTTAGCACTGGTTAGCAGAGGTAAAATCCTCAGAGTCCCGAAAACCAGCAAAAATGTGTTCAGAACACAGGAGGGTGAAGGCAAAACGTTTGAGGATGACCCTGCAGAAACGGCCAAGTCCAACAGTGACAGACTGTGACAGGCATCACTCACTGGAAATTCAAGTTGCACTTTCTTTAACCCCTTCGATGCTCATGACGGAACCCAGCCGTCATGAGCCACGGGTGGCCTGTGCGCATGACGGCTGGGTTCCGTCATGACCACGCCCGCGATTGGAATGTCCAGCACCGGGCTGGAATTCCTGCCGCAGGCAAGTTAACATTGATCTTCTATATAAATGTATGAATTTTGCAGTAAAAAAATTATTTCCTCCATAATGTTACTATGTGAAAAGAAGAATGCACAGCAACACTCGATATGATTTAATATTCAATCACTCTTACAAAGGGCTATGTTGACGGCCTACACATGCAAAATGTGTTCTGGTTTAAGAGGGACAAAGTATAATATATAGCCTTTCATATTATTTGCAAAAGACTCCAACTGCAAATTGTTTCCATCAGCCTCTGTTTTTCTCCCTGTCTTCCGCTGAGAAACCTCCTATGTAGCTGAAACAAATTGAAATTACTTTACAATACCAAATTACAATCTGTTCAGCGGCAGTCCCAAGCCATCAGGGTCAACAAAACAGAGACCACAGTGATTCGATTTATATAAAGCAAGAAATGTCTTGGTTCTTAAAAAACTTGTACTCGCCTGGGCTGTTTATTTACTGAAGAACATTTCAATCCGGGCTCTACCTATTATTGAGCAAGAACTGCACTCGCTGTGGAAGAGTTTTCACTGTGGTTTGGGAAGCGATCCGAGTAATTACCCACTATATCATTGATGGACTTGGATGACATTCTCTTAAGCGAGCACCTCCGTTACTAATCTCTGAACCTGTGGCTGTTGTGGCTTAAGGGCCTGCTGAGAATCATCTAAAGGTATTGGGCACTGCCAACTCAGCCAGGAGAAGGGCAATGGCTTTGTGAGTAACAAAGGACTGAAAGCATTTCAAACAGAGAGACGGGTGAGTGATATTTCTCTCTCTGACCCAGGAACAGATATCAGAAATATTGCTGTCGGGTGAAGCCCACTGTGTAAGTGAATTTGGTAGCAAAGGAATGTCTAAGTGAAGCAGTTAGGCTGAGGCCAAATACACACATTGTCCACAGGTCACATCAGTCTACTTGGATTTTCAGAGGCGGGTGGATGATTCTTAGGTATCAAGATTGCACCCATTTATTTACGATGTGCCATAAGATGGGCTATATACAAGAGCATTAAGGGAAATTGTAATATTAAGAAAGATATAAAGATGCAGAAAAGGTCATTCACAACAATGAATTTGTTTTTTAATTTATTCTTTTCATGTCTGCCCTATTCAAATTATGCACCCTTACAAATGCCCCATAATCTTAGAATTGGGTTGCAATGTTTCCCTGATTTTACTGTAATTATATGTATAATATTCTTATTATTGGGGTTTTCAGACAGTCCTCTTCGTTCATTGGGTTGTTGTTGTGTCATTCACATTTTTTCCACCCACTACAATTTACAGCAATGGGTCAGCCCATTTCAATCATTGGCTAACTTCACTGTGGCTGACGGCATTCTGTCCTTTCACAAAGGGTACACACACTGACACAAAGTAGCTCCCTTTAATGCAAAATGTGTATTTTGAGACCCAACAAATATTTTTGTTTTTTAGCCAAGGTTTTTTTGTATATAGGTAGGGGCCTGGCAGCTTCCTCAATAAAAATGTTTCACAAAAGCATGACAAAAAAACAAGCACTGACATATCCAAGAGACAGAAAGCCAAACTGAGACATATTGGCTTTGCTAATTCTAGGAAAATGTCTCTTTATGCGTGATCATCTCCATTTTTTGAGGACTGATGCTGATGGTTTTCTGACTTTGTGCACTGGTACTCAGTCAACCAGGCCTAAGTGCATGTAGTTTAACCCCCTAAAACATGTTGAAACAAAGTGTACCCATGGCCTGCAAGTTAAATGTCAATAGTGGACAGCAGCACATATTGGACCACCACTCCACTGACAATGTGAAACATGGCTTCACGCCTACCACTGTAGCCTGGCTATGAGAGTTTTAAATCTGCAATTCTACCTGTCAATTTAAACCCTTCTAAAAAGGTCAACATCTTCCTTTTAAATATTAATGAGTCACCCCTATATAGGCCTTATCAGACCGAAAGGCAAGGTGCATGGCATTTAAAAGTAGGACAGACAGAAATTTAATGATACACATGTCCTTACAGCAAAAAGACCCTCAAAGCTATTTTCACTGTAGATTGGCTGGCTGCTCCATAGGAAAGCACTGGGTTACATTATTACAATGGATAATGTTAATTTCGGTTAAGAAACAGCTAGAAATCTAATTCAAGTCTCTTTTTATCAGTTATTTCAATGGTAAAATCGAATTTGTGATAACTATTAAGGAAAAGGTACTTGGGATCAGGAACTTCATAAACTTCAAGAGCCCTCCTCTGTCACAGGCAGATGTAGCTAACACCTGGGCCAGCCCCTTCCTTTGTCCATCTACTCAGAGAGGCCAGGAGTCTCCCCCATTCACAAGCTAGAGTCAGACATACATGTGGCTTCCTATGGAAGACAGAAGAAGGACTGCACCTGCTGTTGACACCTGTGAGGAGTCGTGAAAGGATGGACCTGCACCCAGTTGTACCCAGGACAAAGAAATGGACTCCAAAAGACAGTTGGATGACCTCCTGTGAAGCCACAGGGCCTCAAAAAGTTTCAAGAAGCAACTTTTATCTTGAAGAGCCCAGCAGATTAATTCCAGCTGAACCTGGCCTGGATCCTGCTGATGGCTTCTGCTGGCGTGTGTCTTGACTTCCAAGTGTTGTTCCTAAACAAACAAGGCCAACCCCCCCGCACCCCCCCCCAAAGGTCCACAGGTCCTAAGATGCGAGAAGGCCTACCACCAGCACTAACACCAATCCCCAGGGGGAGATTGAAAGAGCCAGGTTTTCAGTTTTTTACGGAACATTGTCTCCGATGGATATGTCCTCAGTTCCATAGGTAGGTTATTCCAGGCCTTAGCCGCGAGACAGCCAAAGGATCTACCTCCTGACCGTACCTTACGAACCTTAGGCACGACCAACTTAGCAGTGCCCAAAAACCTCAGATTCCGAGTAGGTCTATAAGCAGTGAGTAGTGGGTGCAGATACCTCGGCCCTTTCTCGTTGAGGATCCTATGGCAGAAACACAACGCCTTAAAGGTGACTCTAGCCTGTATAGGGAGCCAGTGTAGTTCCCTCAAGGCTGCCCCCACCGATGCTCGCATAGGGATATTCAATATCACCCGGGCAGCAGCATTTTGGACCTTCTGCAAAATGTTCAGATTTCTTTTAGTCACCCCCAGATAGAGGACGTTGCAGTAATCCAGACGGGACGTGACAAGGGCCTGCACAATGGTCCTTTTGGCATCTAGTGGCAGTATATCCAGGATTTTACGCAGCATTCTTAGAATGCCAAAGCATGTTCTGGCCACAGCTGATATCTGCTCTGTAAACGATAGGGTATTGTCGAACCAGACTCCCAAATTCTTAACCTTAGCCTTGGGAGTAGGAGTTGGTCCCAGTACCTCCGGCCACCACAAATGTGACCACATGGAGGGCTGCTTACCCACTACCATCACCTCCGTCTTTCCTGCATTCAGTTGCAAGCAGCTGAACTTCATCCAGTTTGCAAGATCACTCAAGCAGGCCTTAAAATTAGATGCCGCTCCTGCCTCCTTTTGTTCCAATGTGACAATCAACTGAGTGTCATCGGCATATGACACCAGTTTCACCCCATGTTTCAGCACAATGTCTGCCAGGGGGCGCATGTACACATTAAATAAAGTAGGGCTGAGGGCCGAGCCCTGTGGAACCCCTTGAGACAGAGGACACACCTTGGACTTAAAAGGGTGTTGTAAGACCTGGAAGGATCTATTCTGCAAGAAGTGCTTGATCCATTCCCATGTGCTGCCTCCGACCCCGGCCTCCCACAGACGTTCCAACAGACGTTCCAACAGAGGGCCGTGGGAGACCGTATCAAACGCAGCACTCAAGTCCAGTAAAATCAACACTGTGTCCTTCCTTCATCAACTGCAAATTTTAAGGTCTCAGAAGCCAAAAGTAAGGCCGATTCCATACTGTAAAGCGGCCTGAAACCAGACTGGGTTTCATGGTGAACCCCTTTTTCTTCCATGAATGTAGTCAGTTGAATATTCAGATGTTTCTCCGCAATTTTAGCAAAATAAGGAAGCAAAGATATAAGTCTCAGATTCTCCGGGAGCGCTGGATCTTGAGATGGTTTCTTTAGCAGTGGCACCACCATAGCATGTTTCCAATTGCTAGGAACCTGCCCTGAGCTAAAGGACATCTTCAGTAATTTGGTAAGAACCGGTGACATGGGACCTGATTATGAGTTTTGCGGTCTTGGAGCAGGCACCGCTATGGGATCGTCAAAGCCTGTTCTGGCACGGCATGGACTGTAAAGTCTATGCCGTGCAGGAAAGGGGTGACTGCACATAGGGGGCACAACATATGCCACCCTTCAGGCACCCCATGGTCCTGAGGGAACAGGGGCCCCCCTTTGTTTCCTCACTGCCACAGCTTTCATGGCGGCCCCACCGCCATGAAAACTGTGGCGGTGAGAAAACTCCTAATATGCTCGATGGTGCCTGGCAGTTGCGGCGGTTCTGTGGCGGTCCCACTGCCATATTCGTAATGCAGCAGGTGGACCACTAGTCTGGTGGTCCAGGGACCGCCAGCACAGGTTTGGCAGTCTGATGGACCGTCAAACTTGTACTCAGGCCCTAAGTTCGAAAGTAGAAATCTTCACCGGGCAGAGGCGTAAAAAGAATTCGGCCAGTGAGTAACCTTTCTTGATCATGAAGTTTTAATTTCTCCCACTTTGAGCTTTCCAGCAAAAGACAACAGCTTCACCGGCACCTCGTCAAAAGGCTATCCGGCCTCATGGAGCGCTACTTGGCCACAGCGTGCTGCTTCGCCCCTCTGAAGATTTTTTACATCCATTTCAGAGACTAAGTCCAAACATAAAACTTCCATCCGGGTCAAACCTAGTTTCTGTATCTGACCCGCACTTCATTGCGGTCAGACTTAAATTGTGCCTAGGTACCAGTCAAGCACAAGCAGATGACCGCAGTTGGCGCTTAACGCTTTTGGCACTATTTATTTTAAAATTCACTTTAAAAATTCAAATTCATATCTCCAATTCCCCTAATTGGATTTTTGTTGTTTTAGTGGGATTTTGTTTTTTGTATTATTCCCTATTCTTCCAAATTGGAGTGAGATTTTTATTGTGTTGTGTTTTTGACTTTTTAAATGTTTTGATATTTTTAAATGCTTTACACCTTTTACTAAGTTAGGCCTGTCTGCTCTGTGCCATAGCTACCAATGGTTGAGCTCAGGTTTCAATTACTGAAACCTTTACTGGAACTAACAAGGATAGTAATATTATTACTTGAGGGGGACTACCATTCTCCCCAAATTTTGATCCACTTTTTCACAGCAATGCTTATTTATTTTTAATTATACAAGAGTGACACCTAAACGTTTTTCTAGGCCAGACGTAAAAATTAGACCTTGCGATGTAATTAAATTACATAGTTGTTAAAGATACTGCATATACTACATGAAGAGCAAACACTAATTGCATTATCCTGCACAAGAAACGAGTTGTGTTTTATTTGTTAAAGAACACTGTATTCGACAGGTGGATGTTAAGGGGAAAGGTTGGGCTGATTTCAAAGTTCTATTTTACAGATCTCTCACACAGAAACACACACCTTAATATTAGGCAAATTACTATCAAATATGAGTAGAGAAATCGTATTTAAAACCCCTAATTCAGATGGTTACCACTTAAAAGGGTTACTGCAAAAACAGCAGAGTACAATGTTGAAATAGACTACCTTGTTCCTCTGGGAAACATGCACAAATCAGAATGTAGTCCAAAGAAATGCCCTTTGCCAACACAGAGACATACTGGGCTTTATCCTACAAGCAAGCTGCTGTAATGCTCCTTTACAGTATGTTTACATTCTGCCAATTAGTAAAAACTGAATAACAGATTACGTCAATTACGATGAGAATGAATGTGCATAGTATTTATATCGGTATGTAAATGTTGCACATCATAGTTAACCAGCACAGGAATCCTTGTACTTAAACAGGTACACAAAAGTGACATTTTCATATAAAATCAACTTGATGCTTTTACAAAAGGGGGATAATCTCTCTTTATGTACCCGCTAATCCTGAAAAACAGTTTTCTGCCTTCCATTAGCATAGCCAGATGGAGAGACCAGCCTAATGTCATTAGATGCTGATATTATGAAATGCCTTTCTAAAAATACCGAGCAATGAAATGAAGGGTTTATATTATTTTCTGAATTCGGGCTAAGGGATTCGAGTCCATTTTCAACCAAATGATTGGATATTTTGCAAAACCATTTGTTTCCAAAATTAGAAGACTTTGCAAAAACACTGACAGCATTAGGAATGCTGGATTTGCTTGCCACGTTTGTCCATATTGCAGCAGCTGTTGAGGCACCTTTGTTACCTCCGCAGTAAATAATAAATGTGCGAGGCGAGAAAATTATTTTTCTAAAAGTACAAGATTTCACATTACCGACTAGAGCATATATAAGTTTTTTTGGGCTATGAGGCTAGCAGAACTGAACTAAATTGAATAAAACGATGTTCTGTATTTTTACAAAGTGTCTGTGGTGATGCGAATACATTATCTCTACAAATGCATTGCAATCACTGCTTGTAAGCTTCATGGCGTGTGACCAATGCAGGAAGCATTACTGTAATGTGCCGTGGTCACAACGATCGATCAAGAATGATCATTGGAAGGGAGACAACACTTTTGAATTGTTTCTCACCTCAACTGCATTTGACACCCTCGGAGTAGCTTTCTACATATAGGCACACAGGAGGACAGGATCTTGTTTGTCTCTAGGGCGTGGTTTGGCATCTTCCTTGTCTTGACTCCTTTTCTGCCAGGTAGCCTTTCAGACTACAAATTTAGAATACTGGGATGGCCAAGTGAAAGAATATCGTAGCACACAAATAGATCAGATCCCTTACATACGTAGCAGTCTACAAAACCAATTTCCGTTCCAGGACAAGCTCCCAAACTCCGCACTGCCATGCCACCCCAGACATTCACCTTTCTTCCTCATTGTCAAAAACACCTGAAAAAGCACCACAGAGGCAAACATAAGAACACCGGATTCATGATGAAATCCCAATTCTACATGGAGATACTGTCTCCTTTTAAATGTATAACACCTCTTCAAGATGTTGTAGTTACTGTAAGACATTCGGTTACTAGTTGAGAGCGGTGGAAGCCCCACTCAAATAATAAACACAATCCTGGTCAGGGTGAACCACACAAGTCACTAAATAAACTTGTGGTTAACCCTCAGATAGCTTGGCATAACAGCAGTCAGGCTTAACTTAGAAGCAATGTGTAAAGAATTTATGCGGCACTCAAACAGTATTAAAGTGAAAACATAACACCAGAAATAACCCGAACCAATTAAAAAACATAGGGTATATTTTAATAAATAAAATGATACCAAAACAACAAAAATCCAATATGTAGAACTGGAGTTATACATTTTCAAAGTTTCAGGAAAAAATAGCAGCAAGAAGCACAAAGCACCACTCTAGGTTATCTGGTCGGGTTGGACTGGGTCAAAGTCCCAAGTTCGTGGCTAAGCGTGATAGACTGTGGGTCGGATACAGGGACCAGGTTTGTTCCAGTGAGGAGTTTACCTTTCCAGAGTCCAGGGCCATGTGAGGAGCCCCAGCATGAACTTCGTGTTGGAGGGGCCGCAAGGAGATTGTTGTCGGAGCGAGGAGCTGGTCGACATCAGAACTTCATATTGGCGGGAGACGCAGCGATCATTGCTGACTCAAGGAGCCCACTCGCACTCACAGAGAAACTTAAATGTCTGAATGTTCAGCTGGAGTTCAGTTTGAAGCCGGAGGAGCACACTCTGATGCCAAATGAGGGTCCAACACCTTAGGGGAACTTTGTGGAGATAAGAAACCACTCCAGGTAGGAGAGGCCATCAGCAAGGCTCAGGCAGGTCCAGGTGGTGCTGGCCAGCTGGGCAGTTGCAGGGAGGCCTCTGGAAGCTTCTGGTGCCCATGTAGCTCAAACAGGTGGTCAGCCAACTGACCATTGAAGTCACTTCTGGGGATCCTGGGTTCAAGACAAACAGGTCCAGTCTACCTTCTTCAGACAGCAGGGCTGTCCTTTTTATCAATCTCCCACAGGTGCAATACTGTTCTGATTAGGGGTTCTGAGGGTGCCATTCGTATACCTAGCGCCAGCCTTTGTGTTGGGGGAATCCCTGGCCTACTCCTGAGTTAGTTCGGGGCAGTTCTTCCCCTTCCGCTACGTCTGGTTCTAATCTGTCCAGGAGGACAAAGGCAAGGGCACCATGGAGACAGGTAGGGTCCTTTGAAGTTTAATCAGGGCAGGGCGCAACTACTCCCCAGACATCCTGTCAGGAAGACCCACTGCCTCTACAGCCAGGCCCCTTTTGTCCCCATGTCTGGACGGAATACACAACTCACCACAGGGGAGTGATTCACAGTCATGTGACCCTGGGCACTGGCAGAAAGGCACATTTACAAGGAAAATGCCATCTTACTAAAAGTGGCATTTCCAGAATAGTAACTTACAACAAAATCTACCATTAAAGGGGATTTTAAATTACAATTCAAACGAGTGGAAGAAATGTTTCTCTATTTGTTCTTAAACTGAAGTTATCACTTATTTAGTGTAATAGTGTAACCCAGTGTTAGTGTGTGGGCGAGATAGGCTTGCGATAGTGAAAAATGACTTTAGGAGTTTTTCACTGTCACATCCTACTTCCTTTTAAATTCCATGCACCTTGCCCTATGAGCCTTTAGGGCCTGCCTTGGGGTGACTTACAAGTATTTAAAAGAGAGGTTTAGGCCTGGCAAAAGGTTTATTTTGTTTTAATGTGCTATTTAGTGGATGGAACGATGAGTGCTGCAGCCTACTTGTAGCATTTAATTTACAGGCCCTGGGTACATGTAGTACCAAATATTATTAACTTGTAAGTAAACTAAATGTGCCAATTAGGTGTGTACCAATTCTGTCATGTTTAGAAGGGAGACCACAAGCACTTTACCGCTGGTTAGCAAAGGCAAAGTGCACAGAGTCCTAACACAAACAAAAACGAGTTCAACAAAAACAGGGGAGTGAAGGCAAAAAGTCTGGGGAATATCACACCAAGGATATCAGGTCTTTCAGTTACTATCCAAGAACTAAATCTCACTGTCATGAAGACTGCCATACTGCAATTGAACTGTGTTGTAAGGGCATCTTGGATTCACAGCGTTAATGCAAATTGGCTTATTAGGTAACACAATCCCATGGTGGTATCCCACAGCTTAGTAAGCTTCCCAACTGAAACCACAGATCCCCTCCACCAGGAAGATTCACAAAGGTCCGATGTTCCTTAAAGCTACAATAATTCTGTTTCTCTTAAGCACTACACCATATGCCCGGATCACCTGATTCTTGCAAGAAGCATGTGCACCCCAAGTTTCAGGTAAAAATAATCTAAATAAACTTTTGCTTTAAAAAATATTCCAAGATTTTGTATTGGATGTAATGTGGATGTATTGTCTGCATATACAGTGGCCATCTTGAAAGAGTTTTGCTTTAAATAAAACTGTTCCAAGGTGGCCACTGTGTATGTCCACACACAGTAGCCATCAATGAATGGTTTGTTTTAAAAAAAAAAAAAGAGAGAGATAGAGAGAGAGAGTGTGTGTGTGTGTATGTATGTGTGTGTGTATGGGAGGACATGCACACATATAGGCTGGGTTCTTTGAATGATTTTAAAATAAATCAAAGTTGGATGTCTGCTCATCTGGCAGTGGACAGGATAAGGGGGTGCGTGAAAAAAAAGCGGATGCTGGGGTGGGGCTTATGGGAGGAGCATGGAGAGACAGGGAGAAAATGTCCTGTATGCACTGCAATGCAAGGTTTTCTTTCGTGTTGGCTGTGGAATAATAAATCTCATCTAATAAAAACATGGTGAGAGCGAAACACTCCTGGGACGGGACAAACAGAAGAATTGGGAGGAAAGCCATCAAATCAGGAGACTGGGACGAATATATGACATTACAACGCATGTGATACATCGCATGCCATTACAACGCGGTCATTACAACGACTGCGTTGTTACATCGCATACCATTACAACGCAAGTCATTACAACGACTTGCTGTAGGGGGCGCTGGATGTTGGAATAGTATAATTTACTATTCCAACTCCAGTCTGTGCAACTGTAGGGAAGGTGTTGGATTTTAAATCCAACACCTTCTGCCCCCTACAGCAAGTCGTTGTAACGACTTGCTGTTGTAATGGATTGCGAAGTAACAACGCGGTCGTTGTAACAACCGCGTTGTACTGGCATGCGACGTATCGCATGCGATGTAAATGAGGTTTCCCGACTGGGACTGATATAGACAAGAAAGCCACTGAATCATGAGCATGTGGCAGACCCAAATCTCACGATAAGTCTATTTGAGATATAGTATGCCTGTTGTCAGACCTAGATGAGACCTAAAAAGAACCAGGCTTTCTATCTAAGGCATAAGACCGGAAGGTGACTAAGACTAGAATGCAAGTGAGGAAACAATACAAACAACATGTAGAGTAGCAGAACATTAAGTTAGCTGTCAAGAGGGGAAACATAACGAATCTCTCATGACTTGGTGTTCAGCAAGAGACACAAAGTTGAAGAGTTTGTTGAACCTGATTATCTTTATGCCTAGGTGAGAGATAGAAAGAAAAAAATGAAAGTAAATTATTTATTTTAAATGAGGAAAAATGGTTGCCCACTGTTGGTATAGACTCACCAAATTAAGTCAAGAATGTGACTGGGAAGTGGTGTGTGATGGGTGACACTAGAATCCTGAAGGCTCCTTTGACTTGAATAATCTACAATTCATCCTCTAATTCTGCAAATGGCATTCATTAGCAATAGGCTATATGCCTAACAATGTATTCTTGGTATGCTTGGTTCATTGATGCAATAGTGAAAATATCTGGAACACTGCTGTTTCAACTCAGAGAAAGGTTTATAGGTAGAAGTATGAAGGATTTTACACTGCTACAAACGTTCATTCTTCCTAACCATTTTGTTGCACTGGTCTCCCCATTAGACTTGACATCTGTGTGGCTACTCGAGTTGTGCCTCATTTTGCTTTTGTCCCTCAAAAGAATGCACACAATATGTGTAATAGGAGTCCGATTCTCTGAAATGGACATTTGTAATGTTAGAGGCGTTTGATATAGCGCGACGACTCCGTCCCAAAGAGGCACCTCGGCGCTCATATAATGGATGACTGCGTTTTAGTACACTATGGTTAGACTGAGGGTGGGTGGCAGTAACATATGAAGGTAAATTGTTTTACACTTGGGGGAGGGGTCTGCTATTCCCTTGTGTAAAATATTATGACTACCCCATAAGCAGTGCCTTTCACTTCCTCTTTCGTCTGTTATTGTGTATATGAGGTTTGTGGAATGTGATATGTAGGCAGCTTGTGTGTTGGGTGCCTTTATGCTGTGTAAATGATGCCCTGTGTGAGGGGACTGTGAGGGGTGGTTCCCTTTCAGTCTGTCCTTGACAAAGGGAATATGATATTCCGCATATCGCTTCCTTACGATGAGAATTAGCAGCCCATCTAGGAGGATAAGGAACTTCAAATTCTTATCCAAGGAGAGCTAAGGAATAACCTGTTAGACTTCCTTGGCCGGCTTTAGCCACAACTGAAAGAAATACCTCACGCCTGCTCGCAATGTCTGGTCTATGCCTGACCTGGCACATGCCTGTAGCCCTCTCCAACATCCAGCCCTGCCAAGTGCCATGCAACACGGGTCACAATAATGCTAATTGTTAGTCATTCCACACTGGAACATTTTGTCACGCAATTTGGAGAGTTGCTTGGCGCTCAGCAGGTTCCTTTTCAGCCATAAGTCTGAAAATATATTTGTCAGATCGCTGAGAAAGAAACTGAAACTGAGCATTCAGCTGCTGTCTGCAGCCAGGACAGATAAGGGGTCAAGGACAGATTTACAGCTGTCGTGGTTAAACCTTGGGACAGTGTGCACTGTTTTACGAAGCTGATGGTGGGTGGTTCCTGCTCCAAATATATGCAGGTAACTTTATATCAATGCTATTATGCCCCCAGTGAGCAGCACTACCTTAGTGCAAGTACATTTGAACAAAAAGTGGGACTCCTATAGCTTCATATGGCACCAAGTGGGGTCATTTGAAATGTATCTTTACAGAGATTGTTCTGCATGGTTTTAATCGCAATTAAGTTTAACACAGTGTCACAAATAAAGCTGGATTGTCACACATAAGCGCAGTTAACTTATGGTAATGTCACAGATAAGCAATCTGAAACTTGGCAGCTATGATCATCATTGCCCTCCCCTTTAGATTGTACTGGGAGCTACCCAGCAACTGCAGATATGCTGTTCCGGATATGTGCATAGTGTCTCTCCAATACATATACTCCGGATCAATGGCTGCCTCCGCCATCTTATTTAGTGCTCAAATGCCAGGAATATCTATGTTCCATTGGCTAGCTTGAAAGTGTATTTGATGCGTATTGGCACTGTTGCAGTGCACGGTTTAGAAGATGAGTTACTGCACGGAGAACACTGTAAAAAGGCAAGCACTCACAGATGTAGTCAAGAAACAAGAAAAACAATCCATGTTATAATCCACCAGTAAATAGGAGAGGGAACAGAGGGTTTAACAGTAGCATAGCAAGGATATCATGGGCCCCGGTGTGAGGAAATTAGCACTTTTAACTGTTGTTGGGGTAGTAAAATACAGCAATTTTCAGGGATAAATGGCCCCCCAGGGCTCTAGGCCCCAGTGCACTGCACCTGCTGCACCAATGGTAGTTAGGCCCCTGGGTTGATGCATGCAATTGAACTTCAGGGCAGGGTTGTAGAGGGTTAAGAAATGAGAGGTTGGGAAGGTAACACAAGTGCCTCTGTCCTTCTTACAGTGTAGCTTTGGCACATTTTCCAGCGCCACCTACAAGGTGACTCCATTGACAATCTTTGAATGAGCTAACAAGAGGTCAAAGCACTTTCATCGAACAAGGTACCACAATACCAAAATCGGAGACGCACACACATTTCTCCACTGCAAATGGAACAAGCAGAAAGCCAAGTAGCAGGAAATCCATTGCCCAGTAATTGGTATATGTGCCTTTCTCTTTATTAAAAAAAAATACCTGCCAGAAATCAGTAAGCGATTCACAATGCAGGTAAGTTCTGAAAATAAAAGAGTAGGCGATTCAGGTTCCAGAAAGTCAAAAATAAGCAGATTGTGCACTACACACAAACCGTTAAAATTGATCATGTGCTAAAGTCTACTTAGAAAAACATGGTAACACCTAAAATCCTGCACTTTAATTGTGGTGTTATGCTTTACCCATACACTGCCATCACGGTTCAGTAAATAAGGGGCAAACATAACACCGCATTTTAGTACAAACAAGTATGGCCACAATGCACAAGATTACACATTTTTCCCATGATGCAGATTCCTGTACATGAAAATGAAACATGGATGTCAAACAAAATAAATGTATCACCCAAGGACATTGGAGCATCTGACCTTACTTGTTAAATATATATTGAAGTCACAATGTTTAATAGGACCGAACATTCTGTTACACATTAGTGGGTGACCTTTTCTGTGCAAAGTGCCTGGGGATATGTATGGAAGATGTTGATGCCTCTTCCTGCCAAGTAACATTGACCTGTTCTCCTTTTTCTTTAAAAATAAAATGCACACTGCCATTTGTACAGTTTTTCACATGATTCTTGCCTGTTAGATCTAAGAATGTCCCTGTGTAATACGCTTGTCATATTTGACTCATTTGGAAACGACTCAGTAGGGCTTTGGAGGCAGTTCACTAAGGCTGTAACATTAGAGCCTTCGTGAACTGCCTCTAAGGCCCACTGAGTCGGTTACAAATGTACAGTTACTATGTCGTTCTACCTTTCTGTGGCCAATTGTCATGCAACCCCCATTTATATGTTAAGCTGCCGTTAATAAGGGGCTAGCATTTAGGGAATATATATTTTGATCAATGTTATTAGTTGATACTTGTATATCGCAACAATGCCACACCAGGCATCTTTAAGACCAATCAACAAACACGAGCCCAAACAAAAATTCAAACTTTCATTTTCATCAATGCAGATAGCAACATTAAATATGTTAATTAAAGAATACAGAAAAACTGCAATCTAAATCCATACACCCTCACTGTGTAATACCCAAACAGAATCCCCATTTCCACAGGGCACAATGTTAACAGATACATAGCTTCACAAGTATTGCCAATGCCAATAGGTCTGGCTTAAAACTGAAGATGCAAACCAGGCCAAATAGCTTTGACAGTGTTTTTGTGTGCTGCATCTGCCACCTGAGTTTAGTGAGACCTATGAGACCTGATTATAGTCATTTGCAGCAAATGTTTTCAAGTCTGGCTAGAGAACTAGTCTGTGAGGTATGTAAGAGTGCTTCTGGTAGTGTGATGCCAAGGGTATGCTGCTAGTAGAGCAAAACTGTTGTGGCTATAGGACAAATTATAATAAAGTGTGACTAGTCCTTTACGAGGTGTGAGACTGCTTCCTGTAATGGGTGGCTAGTTTGAGGGGTGTGAAAGTATTTTCAATATTTAGAATGTTTTGCTTTTCTTTCATAAGCGCTTCAGCCATTCCCTCATGTTTTCAAGATAGATTGTGCATATATTTAATGATTGATGAGATACACGCCTTTTATTTGAACAGTGCTGCAGCAATCATTCCTAAGCAGAGTCCTCTTCTTCCTCTGGTGAGCTTTGACAGGCTGCTTTCCCTAAGATGGCAGTACAAATATTAGGAGGGACAATAATGACCCATGCTGTTCATATGTTTGGAAAACCTTGCCCAGTGATCTCTGGCAAGTCACCTGTTAGGTTATGTGTATTTGTAAGGTGCACTATCACCAGCAAGGGCATGCAGGGACTGAGCAGGTGTGTGTGCCTCACCCTACCTATGGTAAGTTGGTTAACTGAAAAGCTAGGTCTTCAGCTTCATATGGAATTCAAGAAAAGAGAAGGTGGTTCCGATGTAGAGTGAAGGTTGTTCCACACTTTAGGAGTGATGTAAGAGAACGCCCATCCTCCTGATCTGGTTCTGTGTATGCGTGGGATGTGTGAGAGTAGGGTTTCTGTGGAGAGGAGGTGTCTGGTTGGTTGAAGGAGTTGCAACTGTTCGGGCGGGCTGAAGTGTGTAGTGCCTTCATGTGTGTGTGAGGCATTTGAATGGAGTGTGTTTCTGTATTGAGAACCAGTTTAACTCCCTGAAGTGTGGAGTGATGTCAGTTCTGTGTGGTAGGTTGAGAAGTCTGGCTGCTGAGTTATGGTTAGTTTGAAGTGTTCTAGTGAGTTGATTGGTGATATCAGTGTAGAAGGTGTTCCCATAGTCCAATTTCCTGGTGACTAGAGCATGAAAGACAGTTTCTCTAGTATTGCTTGTAGCCATTTGAAGATCTTCCTCAGCATTTTCAGGGTGTGGAAGCAGGATGCAGTGATGGTGTTTACTTGTGAGATCATGACCAGTTTACGGTTGATGATTATTCTGAGGTCCTGGTGTGGGTCCGAGTACGGCCGGCCACCAGATGAAGTCTCCTGGTGAGGTGTTCTTGAGGAAAATCACTATTACTGTCTTGTTGGTGTTGACCTTAAGACAGTTGGCTTTCATCGAGTTAGCGACTTCGACCATGCAGGCGGTGAACTTGTTTCTTGAGTTGGAGGTATTGTCTGAGAGGGAAAGTATGAGTTGTGTCTCATTTGTGTAGAAGAGGATGCTGTTGATTTTGTGTGCGTGAATGATGCTGGCAATGTATTAATTGAAGAGGGTGGGGCTGAGCGATGAACCTTGAGGTGACCCGCAGATGAGTTTGCAGACTTCCAAGGAGTAAGGTGCCAGGCTTACGGCTTACGTTTCATCCTTTAAGAAGGAGCAGATCCAGTGGAAAGTGGGTTCTTGGTGCAGGCACCTGATCACACACATCAACCCCACTGCATGGATGGCTGAACCCCAGGTTAAGTGGGCAGCAGGTTGTATTTACTGGTGTGACCAAACATCAGTTAACCGAGTCTCAGCCACCTCCCCCTGACCTTTTAGTATTCGCAGACACTGATCCTCTGCTCTGGGCTCACACACAGCTTCACAACAGTTTCCAGTTAGTGTTTTCCCTGGCTGATGCCAGTCTTTGTGCAATAAACATGAAGCCAATCTACTTCCTCAGCCTGTGGGGACACAAAGTGGGCACATGCAGCAAAGTGTCAAGAGTAGGGTACATGTGCCTTACAGTGACCTTGAGGTTGGTTCACCACAAAGCATGATTTCTATAATGCACATATGCCGAAGAGCATGTAGTTGTGCATGCAATGAAGAGCACCATACTGGAGCACAAGATACACCAGCATAACACAGTATATACGCCACCTACTGCTGTCATCACCTGCTGAAATTAAAGGACAGCACTTTGCAAGCAGCCTGGAAGCAGTCAAAACCATACATAATAAGATCACTATTAGGGCAAAGAGCACAACACAGTGACTCGGTTGTTGGTATTTTTAATGCAACACCCACAAACCACTGCATACATTTGAAAGCAACAGCCATCTTAGGAGAAGGAAACCTACACCACATTATGGTATTGCGTACCAGCCCTCCTGCTGCTGGCATATGTGGCAAGATGCGATACTGCTTAGCTTTTAGCAGTGACTCTCACTGCACATTTTGGTGCAGGTCATGCAACAGCAGGAGATGACAGTAGCCTTTGGCCTGATATGAGGTAAACAATGTATTGTGTTCAGTTACATCCAGGGCCTGATGTAGCTGATGAATAAACAGTTTATTGAGTTCCGTTAAAATTGTGCCCTGAGGTTACTTCAGGGAAAAGAGTACAGTAAATGAAGAGGAAATACTGTACTGTAGTCCCTTAGGCCGAGGGAAACCAAATATGGTAAATGATTACATTCAGATCTGAACAAATCATGTGGTTTGGCCTAAGAAACATTTTTCGTGCACTGAAACCAGTCACTATTAGATAGAGCAGCTCCCCATTAGAAGCCAGGTGACACATACGGATAGGAACTTGAATAATGGTAGCTTTTTGAAGGAGTGTCTGAGAAAAGGCTGCTGGTGAGATTGGTCACTGTGTATATGCAACTAGGAGTAAGAGCCTTCGAAGAGTGACTGTCCTCAGCATTAGAGTGTGTGATATGGGTTGAGAGCCGAAAGTGAACTTCCGTACTGGAAGAAGAACGGACAATTTGATATGGCACTTACACTCGTGTTGGACTAACTGGGGTTCTCTTACGGGTCTCTTTAAAATATGAGCTGGCTTTATGCTGTACAAGTCATCACCGCTTCAGGAATGCCACAGTGCTTCATCAGCTACCTGTACGCAAATATTAAAGAGCCCTTCTTTGGTGGATCACATTTTTTTTTAATCTTGTTCTTACAGGTCTGGCTTTAGTGGTAGACATTAAACCCAGAACACAGAACCTATGTATAACACACAGCCTTTAAACACCAGCATCGAATCGAATGGGCAGACATTATGAACAGCATGGGCATCTCCACCACCTGCCAAATCACTAGGTTTCATCCTGGATTTCTAATTTGACTCATTAGCGCATGTCAAAATTATAATTAAGGATGTTAACTACCAACTGAGGACATTTGAAACATATATTTTCCCTCAAAAGCAGATGTGAAGGCAGTTATAGAACCACAGTAATGTCTTTCTCACTGTACTTCCGAAAACCAGTTTGCACACCTCAAAACAGTTGTACACTCTACTGCTCAACTTCCCTCTAGTTCTAGAAAATTTGACAATATTTTGTCAGTCATGGCAATCTTCAAATGGATACCTGTTGAAGCTCACTTTACATACAAGACACCCTTCTTCATTTTTCAGTGTGCTGCACATAGGACGCCCTTGTATATCTCAGAAATAAGATTGGTATCTGTGGAGGAAAAATAACTTCTAGAAGAGAATCAGTTCTTTGCTTAGGAATGCAGAGGTCATTACCAACTTTGAAAAGGTAATTTTTATCTTTTGTATTTAGGATCTTAAAGTGTCTGCCTCGCTTACAGGATTCACTGATTCTTGAACAATATGAGAAATGCCTCTCTGCCTCTTTAAGAGCACACATTGCTAGGTTAATTACAAACACAGTCTTTCTGTCCCACCACAAGAACAACAGCCTATGTTTAACTGATGACTTAACATAGGACTCTACATATGGTTGCATGTATTTCTGTATGATCACTGCCTGTCATACCTCTTTGCTACATACCTCGACTTCATGCCGAACTATATAGCTGCTACCTCTTTCTGACTATAGATATTGTTTTACAATACCACATTGTTAGAAAGGGACATCTTTTAGGTGCTATTTGCTCAGTTTTTGTTCCTTCTGCACCTGAACCCATTTTGTTTTGCCATAAGGACTCTTCTCACGTTAGTCCTGCTAACCAGTGGTAAAGTGCTTGTTCTCTCCCTATTAAACATGATACAATCGGTCTTTACCTAATTGGCACATTTCCTTTACTTGTAAGTCCTTAGTAGCTGTAGTACATGTACTCAGCACCTGTAAATGAAATACTACTAGTGGACTGCAGCAATCATTGTGCCTCCCACTTAGGTAGCACTGTAAAACATGTCTACAGGACTGCCACTGCAGCCTGGGTGGAAAGTTTTAAACCGCCATTTCGACATGGCAAAAGAAACCTTTTGCCATGAATTTATATAATGTGTGCACACTCTAGCACTCCTTTACAGTTTTTACCGAGTTTGAGAATATCTAAGATTATGACTTTTTAAAGGTACAGTGTTGATTTAGGTCAGGAAAATGTTTGTGAATTAGCCCCAAAATACCTAAGGATTAGGGAATAACTTGAGGACAAATGTATCACAGCAGCATCACCAACCCTGTGTTCTGGCAGCAAGGTCGCCCTAGCCTGCAGGGCAATCAGGCAGTGGCCGAGGGGCTGGCCTGACAGGTCAGTGTGTGGCCCAGTTTTTTGGCTGTTTGTGGGCCTGTTTTATGGTCTGCTGGACCGGTTTTTACAATTGATTTCCCTGATATTAAAATAGACATTGCCTTCAGTAAGCTCAAATCCGCAATCTACCTTGCAAAACCCTTATTCAGCGCCAGTCGCGGCCGGCACAGGTAAGAGCCGTGGGGTGGGGGCAGGGTGGGGGTTGGGGAAGTAGACATACAACGGAATAAATTCAATTAAAATAAAACCCCTTACCTTGCGCTCAGTCGGCGATGCGGGGAGTGCAATTTAAGTGGTTTTATTTATTTTTTATTTAATTTAACTTATCCCGTCGTATGTCGACTTCCCCGCCCCCCTGCTCTTACCTGTGCCGGCCGCCACTGTTTAGCGCGTCGTTACAAGTTCAAAACTGCCCCAATTTGCAAACATAGGCATCTTCCGGGCCTATTTTCTGTTCCAGTTCGACCCTGTCAGCCATTGTTCATAATCTGCAAAACTTAACACTAACAGAAAGTCTTTAGGAAACGATGTGGATGCATCTGTAAACCACGATTTATTTTGTCTCGGCTCTTTGATTCTGCTTTTTGGAGTCCGTAAAATCATTAGTGCAATGCTGGGCGAAGTAACACATGATGTTCAAATTATGTATGAATTTTCTAAATAATGCGTATCTATAAAGCCATGCGCAGAATGTCCACATAGTACAAATATTTTTCAATATGTGTGCTATTCATCAAAGAATAATAAAGCCTAACCCAAACGTCATCGGTGCCATACAAAGTGGAAGTGATAAATTGAAATTATTTTTTAAATGCATGCTAGAAAGCATTAACAGAATCAGATAATGGTCTCGCAGTTCCTTCACGTGGGTGTTTCTAGTGAACTTGAAAGCGATATTCTATCCCTTTTTTATTAGCTTTCACGCCTTATGTTCGCCTACAGAAAAGAAAACTACTCTTATTAAACAGCGGAAGTAAAAATGAAACTCCAAGGCACAGCATCTTCATGAAAGCAAATCATAGCCACTCATTTCCAGGTTTCATTTAGCACCTGACAATATGTCAATGAAACTGGGAAAAACTGTTTAATGTTCACAGGCAATTGGAAAATAATGCATATTTCAGCTATAATAAAAGCTCATTTGACAACGGTATGCAAATCAGTAGCTGTAATGTTGTGAAACTATGTTCTCCTTATCCTGTTTATTTACAGCACTAAAAATGAATAGAAAGAGTACGACTTTTTCAAATGCAGTTGGTTAGAAACTAGTTTTAATAAGTATCTTTCACGCTTTGTAAATGCTCACCTACAGCGTGCTTCTAGACCACAAAAGTGTCTTATCTTTTTCTATATCTAAACTTCCAATTGGCCTACGTTTTCTAGTGAAGGAATTCTTATATTCGTCTCTCATCTTGACACCAATCAGCTTTCTGCTTTTTTTTGTCTTCAGAAAAGTCCTTGGATTAAGGTCTTTATTAAAATTACTTGGCCCCAGCAAAGCACAATAAGATCAGACAATTCCAGCTGCCTCAGAGGAGTTTACACTACAATGAAAAACCTGAATACAAAGCTTTTTACTGGGAGAGCTGAAAGGGGATGAGATGATGGTTTCTGTTTTCAGTCTGCTTTGACTTTTTATTAATGCTGAAAGGGAATACATAAAAAAAAAACGCTAAAAAGAAATCAAGAAAACAGACTGCAATATCACAAGGTAAGGGACACCTAATCTCGACAGACAAGTCAGGAAAGGAAAATAGGAGTGGATGTTGTTTTTACTGAGAATTAGTGGTTAACGCGCCTTTACCAGGGGCTGGCCTCGGTCAGAGATCAGCTCTTCCCCAGCAGCTCCGCCTTGCTCTCCTCGCTGGGTCCCGCGCCGGTAATTCTTGTTTTGTTTTTACCTTGCTGTGCTCGGTCTACGGTCCCACCCAGGCAGGGTTCGAGACTTCTCCTCGCTGGGTCCCGCGCCGGTAATTCTTGTTTTGTTTTTTATTTTCCCCTGCATTCCCCCACTGTAGCCCTTTAACGCTAGTTCCCCCTATCAGACCTGTATCTTCTGTTTGGGTGTCAGCAGCACGCTGATTGTGCCCCCCTTAGCTTTCGGCTCCCCCCTTCCTGTACCACCGTTCATTGTATAATTGGAATTGTACCGTAGTCCTTCTGTGTTTTTACCACCGTTCATTGTATAATTGGAATTGTACTGTAGTCCTCTGTGTTTTTCGCCATATTTCTCTTCGCTTTTTTTCCCGCCGCAACCCGCCCCCGCCTCCCAGCTGCACGTCCCTCCCCCACCCCTACTTAAATAGCGACCGCTGTGCGGTCGCACAGCTGGCGCGCCTAAGGCAAGCCCGTCTGCGCCCGTCCGCGACCCGAACGCGGCCAGCGCCAGGAACCCTGGATCTCCGGGACCCCGCCGATACAACTCCGCCGCACTCCACGCTCTCAACCCCGGAAGACACACCGACTGCGAAAGATCCTCGCCTAACACCACCCACGGACCGTTCTCATGCAGACTCTGCCGCAGATCCTTCACCATCGACACAACCACCACCGAAGGCCCGCCTGATGCACGCACCACCGAAACCCTAACCTGCGTTCTCCTCAACGTACGCTCCCTTCACCGACACACCGTAGAGATCTGGGACCTGATCGACACCCTCTCGCCCGACGTCGCCTTCTTCACGGAAACCTGGACCAACGCCATCTCCGGCCCCGACATCGCTACTGCCATCCCCGACGGCTACAAGATCCATAGAAAGGACCGCCCCCACCGCCCAGTAGGAGGACTCGCCATCGCACTCAAGACCCCCCTCCGACTCTCCACATCCAGCACGAGCGACCCCCACTCCAACACAGAACACCTCCACTTCCAGATCCAGACCAGCCCCAGGACCACGCTACGCGGCACCCTCATCTACAGACCACCGGGACCTCGCGCCCAGTCCGCAACCGCCATCGCCAAGCTCGCCGCACCCCCATCACCTCCACATACTACATTCTACTCGGGGACCTGAACTTCCACCTCGACAACGGCGACGACCCCGACTCCACCACCCTCCTCGTAAACCTCGCCAACCTCGGACTGAAGCAGCTGGTCAACACGCCCACTCACAGAGCTGGACACAACCTCGACCCCATCTTCGGGGGAGGGACAAACATCCGCTTCAGCCACACCACCCAGCCCCTCTGGACGGACCACCACTGCGTTCACTTCACCTTCAACACCACCACCGCACCCAAGCCCCCCCGTGTCCACCGCGAAGGAACTGGAGCAAGGTCACGGAACAACACCTCAACACCACCCTCCTCCAAGACCCCCCCCAGCGCCACGACCGACACCAACGCGACAGCCGTGGAACTGCACCGCTGGATCTCCTGCTGCGCCGACAAGCTCGCACCCCTCTGCCGCCCGGCCAAGCCACGCCCTCTGAAGGCCGCCTAGTTCACCACAGAACTACAAGAAGCCAGACGCTCCTGCAGACGCCTAGAGAAAACCTGGCGAAACCCGAAAACTACGGAAGCACGGGACAACCATAGGGACGCCCTGAAGGAATACCACCAGTGCATAAGAGACACCAAACGGACCTTCATAAGAGACAAAGTCCAGACCAACGCCAAGGAACTGTTCAACGTCATACAGCAGTTCGTAAAACCCCCCTGCGAAGCCACAGACTTCACACCTTCCCAGGAACTCTGCGACAAGCTCAGCTCCTACTTCCATCTGAAGATCAAGGCCCTCTACGAAAACTTCAGCGAACAGACGCCAGACACCACCCCCACCCCCCACGCCGCCGATAAGCCTACCATCACGACCTGGGACCCCGCCACCGCAGAACACATCCACGCTACCATGAAGAAAACCCACTCAGGAGCACCAACGGACCCCTGTCCACCGCATATATTCCACAGGGCAGCCGCCGCCATCGCACCCGAACTACAACGAACCATCAACGCCTCCTTCAGGTCCGGCATCTTCCCAGACAACTGGAAGCGGGCGGAGGTTAAACCCCTCCTCAAGAAGCCCACAGCCGACCCTACAGACCTGAAAAACTACCGGCCCATCTCTCTCCTCCCCTTCGCGGCCAAAGTCACCGAGAGACTCGCTAACGCCCAACTGACCGCTTTCATAGAAGAGAACGCCATCCTGGATGCCTCCCAGTCCGGATTCCGCAGCAACCACCGCACCGAGACCACCCTCGTCGCCGCCACCTACGACATCCGCATGCTACTCGACCTGGGATACACCGCGGCCCTCATCCTTCTTGACCTCTCCGCAGCCTTCGACACCATCTCACATCGCACGCTCGCAGCCAGACTCCACAACGCGGGAATACAAGGAGCCGCCCTGGACTGGATCCAATCCTTTCTCTCCGGCCGAACCCAGAGGATCAGACTCCCTTCCTTCCTCTCCGAACCCACCGATATCAACTGCGGAGTACCCCAAGGATCCTCGCTCAGCCCCACGCTCTTCAACATCTACATGGCCCCCCTCGCCGCCATCGTCAGGCAGCATGGGCTCAGCATCGTATCCTACGCCGATGACACCCAGCTCATCCTCACACTCACGAAAAATCCCGAAGACACCAGACTCAGTTTCCAGGAAGGAATGAAGAACGTGGCAGCCTGGATGAAAGACAGCTGCTTGAAGCTCAACTCAGAGAAGACCGAGGTCCTCATCCTCGGACCCTGCACCTCCGCCTGGGACAACACCTGGTGGCCCACCGCCCTCGGGAATCCACCCACACCTACAGACCACGCACGAAACCTCGGTATCATCCCCGACTCCTCCCTCTCCATGAACCGCCAGATCAATGCCGTCGCCTCCACCAGTTTCAACTGCCTGCGCATCCTCCGTAAGACCTTCAAATGGAACCCCCACCACCCCCCCGACTGCAGAAAGACCGTCACCCACGCACTCATAACCAGCAGACTGGACTACGGCAACGCCCTATACGCCGGAATCAACAGAACCCTTCTACACAAACTCCAAACCATCCAGAACGCCGCAGCCAGACTCGTCCTCGGGACACCACGCCACGAACACATGACCCAACACCTACGAGACCTCCACTGGCTCCCCGTCGAGAAGAGGATCACCTTCAAACTCCTCACCCACGCCTACAAATCCCTCAACAACTCCGGACCCAAATACCTCAACAAGAGATTATCATTCCACGTACCCAAGAGGAACCTCCGCTCCGCCGACCTCGCCCTGGCAGAGGTCCCCCGCATCCGCAGAAACAGAGCAGGCGGGAGAGCCTTCTCCTACATCGCGGCCAAGACCTGGAACGAGCTCCCGGTGAACATCAGACGCTCCCCGACCCTCCACTCGTTCAGGAAGAACCTCAAGACCTGGCTCTTCGACTGATCCGGAGCTGCTCCCCCCTCCCCCCCCCTAGAGCCTTGAGACCCTCAAGGGTGAGTAGCGCGCTCTATAAACCCCTGATTGATTGATTGGCCTTGGACAGAATGTTATGGTTGGAAAATCCTGTATTGGTAACAGGACCTCATCCTTTCCTGAATACACTGTACCTTACGTTCTGTTTTGGATCACAACATATTAATTCGTATCACTGGTCTTTATTTCATAACTGGTCACATATATATATGTATGTTTAAAGCCATGATTGTATCCATAAGGTTAAGAGGGAACATGCATTATCTGCTTTTTGTACAGGTCCCCGCTCATGCTTCTACTCATACGGAACTTATATATCCCACAATTGCCGAGGCACACTGAGTTTTAATCCAAGCCAGTGAAGCTAGCTTTTGTCATTGGTCACGATATGGTTGAAGATCACAGATCAATTCACGGTTTTCTTTGTTTTGTTCTTTATTAATCTTTTTAGAAAAATATATACAAGCAGCCTTTTTAAGTTCATAAGAAATCTGAAATTGAAGAAGTTCTTTTCCAACAGAAATGAGAATGAGCCCACGACATCTAGGGAGCTGTCCACATGTGAGATGACGGTCAATGATGCTAAAAACATACAACTTCTCCTGTCTCTAGAACAAAGTGGGGCACCGGATCCAACTATTACACAGATATTACAGGATTTAAATATCAACATGGAGGTTGATATGAATAGTGGACTAAAAGTTCGGTCCCGTTTTACACCAAATTTTGCCCCAGATAATGTTATTGATATCTTTTCGCAAAAAATGACAAAAGAACTATATAAGTTGGAAGATAGGTATCAAAATAAACAAAAGCATGCTAAACAAAACATCAGTAAAGAGGAGAGGGAGGCTTTACATACAATTTCTAAGAATCAAGATCTGGTAATAAAAGAGGCAGACAAGGGGGGGAACGTAGTCATTATGAACCGGAAGGACTACGTTTCAGAGATTGATCGGCAACTGAGGGACTGTTCAGCATATGAGGCAGTTGTTTCTAATCCCATGAGCAGAGTGACCAATCTCATAGAAGAGAAATTGGAATTTTGGAATATTCGGGGGTTGGTGACTGAAGCATTCTCTTTAACCCCACGCCCACAGCAGCTTGTATATATATTTTACCTAAAGTACACAAGCGCAATACTTTTCCACCAGGTAGGCCCATCATTGCTGGGATTGGTTCTTCTACAGAAAAATTGTCTGAATACATCGACCTGTTTCTTCAACCTTTGGTGCAAAATCTTCCTTCGTACCTTAAGGATACAAAGGATTTACTTAGCAAAGTGGAAGACTTTGAATGGACAGATGGTCACCTCTTAGTAACATTGGACGTGAGTTCTTTGTACACTTGTATCCCGCGGGAACGGGGCCTAGAAGCAGTTCAACATTTTTTAGATACGAGAAATGCAAATCTACATGAACACAATATCATGCTCATTGATCTAATAACCTTAGTTTTGGATAACAACTATTTTCTGCATGAGGGGAAATGGTTCAAACAAACAAGGGGAGTGGCAATGGGGGCGAAATTTTCACCATCGTTTGCGAATCTTTACATGGGTTTCTATGAAAAGATTCATGTTTGGACACATTGTCCAGCTATTTTTACTGAACACATTATTCTATGGACCTGATATATTGATGATGTTCTCCTTTTCAGGTCAGGCACAGAGGAACAATTGACAGGCTTCATCAATTTTTTGAATGTCAATACATTCAATGTATACTTCACACACCAGACAAGTAATAAGAGCATTGATTATCTGGACACCACTTTATATGTGGCAGACCATAAAATTAGATCCAAGTTATTTCGTAAAGAAACCGCTTGTAACTCAATACTGCATGCAAGTAGTGCCCATCCTCATATGCAGATTAGATCGATCCCCTATGGGGAGATGATCAGGGTAAGACGTAATTGTAGCATGGACAATGATTTTGAACTCGAATTGAGGAATCTAGAGAAGAGATTTAGAAATAGAGGCTACCCTGCACAGACCTTGGTCTCAGCCAAAGATAAAATGAGTATGGTGAAACGGTCAGACTTGTTACAGAATACACGACATTCACAAAAAACAAGCAATAAAGATCGAATAAACAAACCAGCGTTAGTGGTTCCATACAGTGCAGTGAGCACTGATCTTTTTCAGATTATGACCAAACATTGGCACATTCTTAAAATGGATGCCACTTTAAATAAAGTAATCACAGACAAACCAAACATCATATATAGTAGGGGAAAACACTCAAACAGACTTTGTGTCACAGCTATTTGAGACCTAATTCTGTAAACACCTGGTTGCCTACACCACCATCTGGATTTCATAGATGTGGGCAGTGCAGTATCTGTCATTTAGCGAAAAACAAATTAATTGAGTTCAGGTACAACACACTAAAAACATTTAGAATTAACGAGTTCATCACGTGTAACTCAAAGTATGTAGTGTTTTGTATCGAATGCTGCTGTGGTATGATCTACATAGGCAGTACTATACGTCCCTTAAAAGAACGTATTCAAGAACACGTTCGAGCAATAAGGAATGCGAACGCTGAATATCCATTGGCGGTACATTATAACAACGTACATATGACAGAGGGCAAAATAAGCATAACTTTCCATGGAATTGAGATGTTAAAAATTTCAGGCAGAGGTGGAGATAGAACTTTACACCTCAGACAGCTGGAAAGTAAATGGCTTATCAAATTAAGGGCAGTAGACATGGGCCTAAATTTAGATAGGGAACTCCACAATTTTTTATAAACTGTTGGGGGTAATAAAAATCTAATAAGTATTGGCCTAAAGGTGTATAGCTGTGTTAATATTAATGGGGTAATGTATATAATTGTGAACTGTATACATATTTTGGAACAAAAATGTTTGTTTGTTTTACAAATATTGAATTCAGAATAACAAAGACACACTCCCCCGTTCACCATACATGGGTGCCTCTCTTGTTGCTGAGTTTCACCTCACAGTGTAGATTCAAAATGAGTGGGTGTCCATGTTTCATATAAGGGACATAATAGTTGGTTGTGAGTTGATTCATAAGGAATACAGATTGGTGGCACATGTGAAACATGTAAGATACGACAGTTACTAAATCGCTGTCGTTGTATTCGTATTATTATTAAGTGTGCTGCAGTCACATAAAGTTTTTATTTTCATTCCAAGATGGCGCCTTATTATGAGGTATGCTTGATATGCCATTCCTTTTTCTATTTTTATGATTATACTGAACTATATACATTTTTTGGAACAAAAATGTTTGTTTGTGTTACAAATATTGAACTCAGAATAACAAAGATACACTCCCCCATTCACCACACATGGGTGCCTCTCCTGTTGCTGAGTTTTACCTCAGTGCGTTAATTCAAAACGAGTGGGTGTCCAGGTTTCATATAAAGGACACAACAGTTGGTTGTGAGTTGATTCATAAGGAATACCGATTGGTGGTACGTGTAAAACATGCAAGATACGAAAGTTACTAAATCGCTGTCGTTGTACTCGTATTATTATGAAGTGTGCTGTAGTCACATAAAGTTTTATTTTACCATTCCAAGATGGCGCTTAACTATGAGGTACGCTTGACATTCCATTCCCTTCTTTATTTTTATGATGTGCGCCGATTTTTTAAAACATGAGTCGGGCGCAGTAAAACATTTTGTATCCACGCCATACACGAGAAGGAGCATAAAGAGAAAGGTACGTGATGTGGCTATCAGCGCAGCGGCAGTTTTTTCTCTTGTTGTGCTACTGTTGCCATTATTTAAGTCTGCAATTTGGACGCATAGCTATTTTGATATGGAATTGCCATTACGGAAGTTCTTAGAACGTTCAATGGTATATGCATATTTTTGTTTGTTGGTTCCTTTTGGGCTTTGGCATTGTTAGCTAAGAGGGAGATATAATACTCTCCAATTAATATCTTAGAATATAATTGGTGTGACTATCATTGTTTGTAATTTGCAATCCAAGACTCCCTTCGTTTTGGCTATACGCATTCTGCGCTTAGCAAAGCCTGTATTTTTAACTGCCAGCCGTGTCCTGATGTAGAACTGTTGTTCCTAAAGCATTTGCAAGATGCAGACTATTGCTCTTATCCCTAAGGGTTGGATTATTTTATGGCCATAAGATCTTGTATCGATTGTTAAACAACACGTTTAGTGCTATGAGGTATATGTATCACTCTGTTAGTTATATTGAATATTGTATAAATCGTTATGAGATCATTGCCAGTTGAAGTATATGAGTAATGGGTATTTTTGGTATTTGTAGGTTTATCATGACCTTTTTAAATCAATATTTGGAGCAAAAGATGGATTCACACAGCAGGTTTCATAAGTAGAGATATGACATGGAATCTCTACGTACTATCAGGTCTTCATATTATTGATCACAGAGTTATTATCTGAGATATTTATACATATTAGGTGAGATGGAGGAACTATATACATGCATGATATCTTTTTGGTGGTAGACTCTTTACACAAGTGCACTATATACTGGGTGTTCGGTGGTGGTTTGCGCATGAATGATCATTAAAAGTATCAGATTCTTTTTGGATAATGATGGTTCTTCTCAATGATTGTATTCACATCATGGATAAGAATATGGTGTTGTAAACAAATTAAATGTCTGAAAAAGAAAATATTTCTAATATATAAATAATGTGTATGACATAGGGTGTATACTTAAGTTTATGTATTGGTATATATATTGTTTGATGCTAGTTTTCTATAAAAAGATGTAATGGAAAGAGTTGCTCGGGATAAATGGGCTCCTTGCTTTGAATATGAAACATGGAGTTTGTGATATCTTTTTTAATGGTTGGTTTTAATGGTATTTTAATTGTATGTCTATATGTTGTTTGCAGCCTTGAAAAAGTCCGTTGGACGAAACACGTGTCAAAAGGCTGCTTGTATATATTTTTCTAAAAAGATTAATAAAGAACAAAACAAAGAAAACTGTGAATTGATCTGTGATCTTCAACCATATCGTGACCAATGACAAAAGCTAGCTTCACTGGCTTGGATTAAAACTCAGTGTGCCTCGGCAATTGTGGGATATATTATTGGACTCCAGAGGGGATTCTGTCTCCAGTGGTGGTTGTTTTGTCTTCTAAGGGCAGAGGAGGACGTTTTGCCTGAAGAGCACCTAAAACACATTGAGTTCGTGTAAAGCAATTTTTCAGACACATGAGAAAGTGGATGTGCATGTTAAATCTGGTAGCTTCTGCCTTGGTTTTTTTGTGAAATAACTCATACGGAACTTATTTGAAGAGTCACTTGTACTGAGGTATGAACAGACTAACACACTTTTTTTGGGGGGGGGGGTGTCCGTCAGTGATCTAGTTCTGAGCAAATATGCAGAGCCACAGGAGAAATGAAGCTCAGCTGCATGGCCACTTAAAAAAACAGCACTTCATTTAGGCTTCAATAAGAGCTGCCCGCTTTATTTTGGGAGACAATAAAGCTGACAGCACTATTGGCTGCAGTAATTACCATGTGCCTTATTACCTCATTATTCAGGACACAGCCAAATAATGTGGGGTCAATGGTGAGGTGGATTTATTACCAGGCCTCGTTCCACATCTAATCTGCTGTGTGGACAGTGATAAAGGTAAATTCAGGTAAATACTTGGAACTGTATAGTGTTAGAAATTGGGTTGTTGGTTGACTGGGGTTTGAGCCTTGGTCAAGCAGCACCCATAATCCTAGTCAGGGTAAGGCACAAGCAAACCCAACCCCCAAATTAGCTGGTGCTCACCTCCTGGTACCTGGGCACACAGCAGTCAGACTTAACTTTGAGGTAATGTCTAAAGCATTTGTTCAACAGTTCAAACAGTAAAACTGTGAAAATATCACGCAAAAAGATCCCACATCAGGTTAGAAAAATAGAGCTTAATTTAATAAATAAAACAAGACCAAAACAACAAAATCCAATTAGTAGAACTGGAGATACTGAATTTTAAAGTTTTTGGAGTAAATAGCCCCAAAAGGAGTAGAGCGCCAGTTTCGGATATATGGTCGCGCAGGACCGGGACAAAGTACCAAGTTCAGGCCAATCACGATGGAGAAGTGGGCCAGCTACAGGGACCCAGTTAGGCACACTGAACAGAGTACCTTAACTCCTGGATTGCAGAGCATTGGGTGCATCCGCGATGAAGATGCGTTATGCAGCTGACGCGATGCTTACGTTCTGAGATGGGGCGAGGCTGCGGTTCGAGGTCCTGTTGAGTAGGCATCGGGGATCCTGTCGATGGTGGTAGCGATGCAAAGTCCGGCATCGGGGATGTGGTGTGCAGTCGGTTCCAAAGAGCTGCAAGGCTTCAATGCAAAGTCTAGTGCCATTGTCAAGGCTGCCATCGACGAGAGATGTGAGGGCCTGAGCCAGGGATGCATTGCACAGCAGCAGTTCCGATGTAGCGACGGGCTACAACGCGATGCAGGTTTTCTGCAGCAGTTTTCATCCATGCCGTGCGGGGATGCGTCGGTTCTGCTTGATTTTGCTGCGCAGCAGAGGCGATGCGTTGGTTCCGCTGGATCCACATAGGTTGACAGAGCACCTTAGCCCCCGTCCAAGGACTGGGGTAGCACCACTTGGCAGGGAAGACTCAAAGATGGCAGAGTCCAAGTGCAGATACAAGGTTGTTGGAAGCCTGTTATGTCCCTGAGGTTTCAGACCAGGAGGCGAGCCAACTAACCCTCACACTGGGTTCAAGTGATGCAGGTCCAGTCCTTCTCACCCAGACAAGAGAGCAGCAGCACAGCAAAGCAGGAGTCCAGCAGACTGCTGTCCATCAGAGTGGCAGTCCTTCATCAGGACAGCAGTTCTTCCTGGCAGAGTATTCACAGGTCGAGAAGTGTACGGAATTGATGGTGTCTGAGGTCCTTATTTTATACACAGTTGTGCCTTTGAAGTGGGGAGAAATTTCTAGAGGCATGCCTTTGTAGTGCACAGATGCCCTGCCTTCTCTGCCCTGGCTCCAGACTAACTGCAGGAGGTATGCAGCCTTTGTGTGGCGACAAGACACAGCCTATTAAGTTGTAAGTGAGGCTGGGCCCTGCTCCTCCCTTCCATCCTGCCAGAGATGGCCCATCCTGTCACACCTAAGCTCCCATTACAGAAAGCCCAACTGCCAACTAAACCTAGTCATGTGACCAGAGACAGGTTGCAGGCAGCAAATGGCTAAGGCAAGAAAAAGCCAACTTTCTAAACGTAATTAACAACACATTCAATTCTGTGTAGTGGGCACGAAATTTAATTAGCATGGCCACAGATTTATTTTCTTACATTTTCACAAACGTTTGTCAATTACATTCCAATTCAACATGTCATAAACTTAGGAACCTAAAATGAAATGTGCAACTCCGGTAGCTGCTTTGCAAGGCCGCCACAATAACAACGGCTCGAGAATGCTGAACACATGTTGCAGTCCCCTCCTGCAGACAAATTACACATCGTCAAAACCTGGATAATCGAGAACAAATCGTGCATGGCAGTGAGAGCTTCACACACAAACTGTAAAAGGCAGGAGCACTGCTCTGACAAGCTTAATCTTGAACCAAGCTCTTCATCAAAAGGAAATTGAAGATCTAGTGCATCTCTAAACACAAAAACTAAAAAAATGTTACCCAGTTCATGGTCCTCAGGAGAACCCAGAAATGGTTTGGTTCGAAACACATCAACACTTTCAATCTTAGGGAGTTGGCAAAAACCTATGGAACAAAGGGAACCTGAAGAAAATAGAAAGTAGACCCGGATCCCCTCTTTAAAGTACATACAAAAGCAGTTTCTCCAACCCCTAGTCGTTTTGTGTAGGAGTATAGAGAAAAATAAAAAACGTACTCCTTGAACATTTGAATCAAGAACTGGGTCAATGCTAATATTGTTATTACTTATGTCATGTTTTAATCAAAAAGAATAATTTGCATGTACATTGTTATGATTTAAAGGTATGATTTAAATGCTTGTTATTGCTTATATAAGCATTTGTATTGTTATTATTGTGGCCTTGCGAAGCAGCTACCCGAGTTTCACAATTGGTTTTGGATTCCAAAGTTTATGACATGTTAAAATTGAATGTAATTGACATAAATTTGTGAACATATTAAGAAAGTAAATCTGTGGCCATGCTAATTAAGTTTTGTGCCCACTACATAGAATCAAATGTGTTGTTAATTAATGTCAGAAAAGGCAAATTTATTTTTCTAGAAACAAACAGTGGCCTAGCCTTACTGACAAAACATAGGCCTAACCCCTTAGTATACACACAACTTTCTAAAAGTGGCATTTTCTATTCCCATTTGGAAATTACACTTAAAAAATGTAAGAAGGATACTCCAATGTTGTCCTATGGGAGAGATAGGCCTTCCAGTAGTGAAAAACACATTTAAGAGTTTTTCGCTAACAGGACAAGTAAAACTTAAAAGTACATGTCCAATATTTTAGATACACTTCACCCTGTCCTTGGAACTGTCCAGGGCCTATTTTATGGGTGACTTATCTGTATTAAAAAGGAAGGTTTGGGGCCTGGCACAAGGTTTACTATGTCAGGTTGAAATGGAAGTTTAAAACTGCACACACAGGCTCTGCAAGGGCAGACCTGAGACCTGTTTAAAGGGCTACTTAAGTGGAAGGCACAATCAGTGCTGTAGCCCCACTTGTAGCTTTTAATTTTCAGGCCCTGGGCAAATGTAGTTCACTTTACTAGGGACGTATAAATAAACTAAATATGCCAGTTGGGTATAAGCCGATGTTACTATGTTTTGAGCTGAGTGCACGAGCACTTTAGCACTGTTCAGCAGTTGTAAAGTGAGCAGAGTCCGAAGGCCAGCAAAAACAAAGTCAGCAAAAACAGGAGGTCTGAAGGCAATAAGTTAGGTGGAGACCACGCTAAGGATGCCAGGTCTAACATATAGTATTTCAAAACCAAACATTTCACTTACAAAACGTTTCAACTATAATCAGACAAGAATTAATTTAAAGGGGTACTGAGTACGGTCCAAAATCCGAAAACAAATTAAAATGCTTCTTTATGGTTGGGTTTGCACCCATAACGCCCCCACAATGCACTGCCCATCACCTTACACATGACATCCCAGATGCTTTCAGAAATGGCAGCGTCACTGATACCACTGTTGATATCGCATATGACAACCCGGGTAAGAAGCTAGGGGAGACAGCAGGGATTAGATAGACTGTAAATAATGCAGCCCCATTCAACAGTTGTCCTCCCGAAGACGGCACCGAAGCTAATGCCTGCAGTACCCTTATCAGCAAGTACATCTTACTGCAGATATTGCCTCCAGCAGTTACACTCAGGAGTAACAAGCATTCATATTACAGGCTACAGTTCTAGTGATAGCAATTAAATCATTGTAGAAAGTATCCACCCTGCACCAACAGCAGATGGAGGAGGATAGAGCAGCTCACTGATTCCAAAGAAGGTCACAATGGTGCAGCAAGGGAACAAGCCTCGCCCACACAGCGTGTCATTTTTTTTTTAAGTACCTACGAGGGACTGTCCTCCCAGCCCCACAAAAAGTAAATCTCAGCAAGAGTCTTCTCTCCCACATATAAAAGTAAAGAATATGAGTAAATAAATAAGAAACACCCTAGATGGTATATTCTCTACTATAGGAATACATTTTTCATCAACAATGTCTACCAGAGACATCACTCATGACACCACACATCTCATCACCAATGGCATCAAAAATGACTTAACTAAAGTCCAAAATAATTGACATTTACCACACCTCTTCAAGGCCAGAAGACACTGCTAGGCCACTGGAATATTCCAAGCATGTTCACCAATTAAGGTACCAATGAAATCGATGAGGAAATGCACTGCTAGTGACTCAGGGGCCTATTCGTAGCGGGATCGGGACCGCCCGCCTGTACTGCGGCGGTCCCGCACCCCTAATTACGATGCGACCGCCACTGCGGCGGTCGCATCCAGCAATTTAACATTGCGGCGGGTGCTGCTGGCTGCAGCACCCGCCACAATGTTAAATGGCCATGTTGTGCATTTCCCTGCACAACGTGGCAGGCACTGCGCGGTGCCTGCCACCTTGTGCATGGAAATGTAGGGGGGTATTATGGGTACCCCCCCAGTGCACAACTGGGCCCCCCACCACAGAGTGGGCCCGTAACGGGACCCCCAAAGCCAGCCTCCGCCAGCCTTTCTATGGCGGTTCCACCGCCATGGAAAGGCTGGCTGACGCCAGCATTGTGATCGGGCGGGCGGTGCCTACTAGGCACCGCCACCATATCCCCGGTCTGAACCACTCCACCAGGCAATCGCGACGATTGCCTGTGGCGGAAGCGTGGCGGGGGGAAATGGGAGCCAGATGGCGGAGGGACCGCCACCGCCGGCCCGGCGGTGGCAGTCCCTTCGCCATCGTAATGAGCCCCTAACTGCTTTATAACCTCTGTACACAGATGAAGCCAGTGCTACAAAAGCTGTATAGAAATGTTAGTAAGGATTAAAGTTAGGACACCATCTTAGTTATGCAGAGCACCTCTTTGCTTTTCTGGGAGTCGCATTGTTACAGCAATGTACATTTAATTATTTTAAACATCCGTGTAGTTAACTGAAGTGGGTCACTTCAGATGGCACTGTAATTAAATGTGGGCTAAGTAGCTCTTTTTGTCACATTCATCTACCTGAAGAGCACTTTCGTTGCTAATACTGATAAAGATTCAATCGCCAAGGGACTTTTCTTGGATTTGATTCGATGTACTATTTCAGAGGCTCTTTGAACTTAAAAATAAATTATAAGTTCTAATTCGTTTCTTCAAAATAAGGGTTAGAACATTCATAAATACAACTTCTGACTGCATGGCAGTAAACATCAAACCTCTTCACAATTAGGCGCTGATTACGAGTGCCCCGGAGGAGTACTTGGTATGTGTCGCACCTGGTGTAATCAATAGCATCTTTTGCAAGTGTTTTCCATTTAATGGGGAATAACATGCAGAGGTTTGTGCATAACGCACCACAGTCCATATGCTAAGGTAAATTACTGGACCATATTTCCCGTTAAATTTCGGTTGGTTTGACCTGCTGAAATGTATCACCTATTCATAATCAGGGCTAAAATACAGATACATACTAGTGAGAATGGGCCGTCGCAAACTAGCATCCCATTTACCACACCTGCATATATTTTACCATTTTTAGACAACAAGCTAGTGAAATAAAATACCTCAAATGACAATGTATAACAAGTCTAAAAGTAACTGAACTTCATAAGATGAAATACATGTTTACAATATGGTGTGCAAAGAAATGCACTTGTGCAATTTTGTTTACCTTGCCCTTGTCAAAGTAATGAATTATTTCCTGAAACAACTGTTCCTTGAGTTGTCCCTGTGTAGTGGCTAGATATCCATCCCTCTGAGTAAGATGTGCTGCACAAGCTTCTTCTGACCACTAAACAAAAAGGAAATGAGAGCAAAACATTTTAGTAGAGCACATTTATGACTAAAACAAACATGATAAGCAAAGCAATGCTCTCCATTTTCTATACTTCAGAACAATGCCTCCAGTGAAAAGACAACCAAACGTTGTGTAGAGTCTAAAACGTGTCAATTGTACTGTGGATGCTATGGTCTCCGTATAAGTAGTGGACTAATGGCCTCCAAACCATGTCTCTGTTACAGACTTGCCTGCAACTAAGACATGTGTTAGTGGAGAAATGGAAGGTTCCTTGCTGAATCTATTCAATTTCTGGGACCGTAGGTTTTTAGTCCTTCTCTGAAATGCATATCCTTAGGGTTTAACCTCACTCTTGAACCCCCAACCTTTCCTCTATGTTTCAGCTGTCTGTCATTTCATCAGATGATGGTATTTGATGTTGTCATCTCTTTGGGAGCATGTCTTGGGGGCAGTTGTTTTTAGGTATCCCGTAGCTTTGCATTAGTATGCCCCCCAGCTTGCCTTCACTGGGAGCCAATATAGACCTTTTAGAGCTAATTTGATGTGTTCACAGCATCAAGCGTCATTTGCCTGCCTGATTTTTGAGTCTGCACAGCCTGTCAATGGGCATTTTGGCAGCCTGGTGTAAAAAAAGTTAGACATCATATTGTGCCATAATTAAAGCTCTTATTAATATAACCTGGGACTAAGGGCAGAGAAGCGGGAAGATTCTCTCGAGAAAGAAGATCAGTAGATTAATGTGCTTGAGCTCTGTTTTGAGTTTGAGAATGAAAGACATTTCTGAATCTAGAATGACTCCCAGGTTCTGTACTTTACATGTGCTGCATGGTGGCGTAAGAAAGCTGGAAGGCCATTCAGAAGGTTGTCAGTTAGTTTCTGTTTGCTGAATTTATGGACTGTAGGTTTTTTTCTATTCAAACATAGGAGGATCTATTATTCTATAGAAAAGGTGATCCAAAATCTTCTTTAGCCTGGTTGACATTTTCCAGCTGGAAGTTAATTTGGATGTCAATTGCATTTATTTTGATGATCACCTGGTACCGTCCAAGGAGCTGTGCTAGAGAGCACACATAGACATATAAGATGGGTCAAGATAAGGATGGGGTACCCTGCTTGTCCACTAACCCAAGAATTCATTGCCTGTGGTTCGAACGGAAGAATCATATTGCTTCTAAGGTGGAGTTCTGATTCAAGTGAAAGGAGAAATTCTTTCACACGTGTTTCTGTGCAAGGCTTTACTAGATGGTAGATGCTGTTACCTTTTTGCCAGACCTGGCAGTACAAGTGGTGGAGGTAAAACAATGGAAAGGTAAATAAGAGGGTTCTTAGTTTCTGGAATTTGTGTGATAACAGATTAAAAGGTAATACAACAGAAAGTCTTTGCAATGTCAGCTTGTCACAATGAAGGTATTTTATGTGCATTTGGAGTGTTCAACTGGTAGATACTAAAAACCTCCCTCATTTGGTTTAAGGCTCCGCCATGCTTCCATCCATTTAGTCCATTTTTGTCACTCCTAACTGCTTTGGGTAATTCTTTTTAGGACTCTTACATTGAAGCATGTCCTCATTCACCAGTGATTTTCTCCACTAGTTAATGTTGGATCTGACAGAAACATGAAGTAGAGTTTGGATATTGCATGGGGTGTGCATTGGCATCAATTCACCAAAATTCTAGGGGTAGCGGAAGTGACATCACATGTCACCCTCCCCTCATCTGTTTGTTAACAGTCTAACTTTTTTATTATATGTCACATGTCTTCCTAACCAGTTGCTGACTCTTTCTCACCCCTCCTTTCTATCCTAACTGTAACTTTCTCCCTGATCTCCTTATATTACATCTTCCCCTCGCTCACCTCACTTTCTCACCTGTCTGCGTAGGATCTTCAAGATGCAAAATTTCCATTTTGAGAAATGTTTTAAATATACTTATGTTGAAGGAATCCTGGCTGCAGACATCCAATCTTATCATAAAGCTACAAATCTGGCCATCTTAAATGAATAGTAGCACGACAAACCCTCCGTTCCTGAAAAATGGGCTATGCAGTTGGTCCAGATATTGCATTTTCTATGTGGAGGAACGACTGATCGCTTACTACCTTCAGCTACCAAATTAATTTTCAAAATCTGAAAAGACATCTCGAGATTTGGGATGGAAACACAAGTTTACAAAAGAAGGGGTCTTGCAGGTGGGTAAGGCACTGAGCAAAGAAGCAGCTCTAATTGGATTTAAACAATTGGACAGCATAGGAACATCCTGCTTGCGACACATAATATTAGGTGGGATACTCAAATCATTTACTGACTTAAAGGAGAAATTTGATGTTCATAGGAGCCGATTCTTTCGATACCTCTAACTTGGGCACACCATAATCTCAAGTGCGTCTCAATTGGATAAGATCCTGGACTTTATCCTTTGCAGGCTAAATCGTTGACGGGGGAGATAAAAGATCACAAATAATGCAGGTCTATCATTTCTTGGTCATTAATGCCCAATACTCTTTTGACACACTGCGCCAGGCATGGAAGGAGGACTTGGGTCCACTTCCGGTTTAGGACTGGCACGATGCACTCAAGTCCCCCAGAGATTCTGCCATTGCCTCACGATAAAGACTGGTTTAACTGAAGTATTTGACACAGTGTATCTCACACGGCATAGTTTATGGAGGTGGGGCGCAATAGCCTTACTGATATGCCTACGATGTGACATACAATATACTGACCTCATGCATACACAATGGGGATGTAGTTAGCTGCCCCTTTCTGGGAAGGTGTGCTTGCCATCCTTAGTGCAGTTTTTGGTTGGATGGTACCCACTGACACTAAGTTGACCATCCTTCATATAAACATTGATCTGAAATCCAACCGATATAAAATGGCATTGCTCTGGTTAGTGCCATTGGTTGCCTGGCAGGACACTGCTCGTCTATGAAGGTGGGGGTACAGATACCCCGTTTTGGGGGGGATGGAAAAAGGGTCTGGATCACTGCATGAGTCTTGAATAACTGATTTACCTTGATAGAGGGTGCCCTCAGATCTATTACAAAATATGGACAGACTAATTTTGGACAGACTAGAGTGCATATAGGGGAATTACGCTGACCCCAAGTGAACTTAGTCCTTTAAGAATGGATGAGGACCTGTGCAATCATAGAGATTTGCATTAAGAAATTCTAGTGGTGTGATAACTGCCGAAATAGAAGACTCGTATAATTTGCTACTGGCAAAGATAATACTGCTGTATCTTGTCTCCAGCGGACATTTAACCATCTCTGTATTTTTTCTATCTTGTATATTGTTTTCCCTTTGCAATAAAATCAATAAAACTTTTATAAAAAAGTAAATTCCCAAAAAATCAAGGTTTTTTTTTATGTGTGCCTTGTAGGTGAAGATTCAATCACAGAAATGCAACTAAAATGAGAAGCTGTAACCAGAGGGACAGTAGAGCGAAGGAACTTAATGAAGAAACTGTTTGGTTTAATAGTTTAGCAGAAAGCATAATCCACGGAATAAACTTGTTCGTTTAGATCAGCACTGTGAATTATGGCCACTCCACACCCTCGATTTGAATGAACAATATATCAATGGTGAGTAACCAGAGTGGTCTGAGTTGGGTTCTGCAAATCTTGAACATCAGTGTTAAATGCCTGCACTTGAAAAATGAGGGAAAAGAATGGCTATTATTACTATTTTATTTCTCTGTAGATCAATGCATGATAGCAGTAAAATGAACAGAATGTTGAAATTGTGAACCTCCTAACTGAAGCCCAGGGTAATCAGTGAAAGATGGAAGGAAGGGAATGATAAAAAATCTTCAGCCATGTGCTGGTGTCGTGTAGTTCCTATATTACCCATACAGGACCTGCGCGTTCGGATAACATGAACTGTGGGCTTGGTAGCAGACTGACTCTGAACACCCCCACCGAAAATGTTAGTCTGTTTGCATTAGCTAGCTCAGAGTGCCACTAGTGTCTCCTCTTATCGGGGAGAGAGTAGTTTCTGGCAACCTAAGAACATGACAACCCTGATCCCTCAGAATCGTGGAAACAATGTACTATATTTCGCTCAGTCACTCGTGCTTAATTATCTTGTCTCAGAGATACACAGAATAAACAGCCTGGGCGTTTCAATAAGGGTTTATTGAACAGTCTTTATTCTTGTGTAGAATATATGAGCTGCAACAACCATTAGACAGTAGCAGAGATATGTGACTAGCAGTACAGTGAATATAAATGGATAGTACAGTGCTACCATCTTGCAATACGCATGAATAAATACATGAATATAAAATGCATTGATAAAAGAAAGTGTGTACTCCTACAATGTCTGTCTAGATGTACCTAAGTGTACCTAGCATGTGAGTAGGTGTGAAGCCAAGAATCACTCTAGGATTTAGTCGAACCCCATTACCTGAAGAGAGAATGTAGGAGCCCTTCTTGGTCTCGAGTTGGACACCCCGCACAGGATGTTCAGACCACTGTCAACTGAAGCGTCTGCATGCAGGAGCCTCAGCGTCTCTAGTCAGTGTGTCGGCCTGGAAGTCTCGGTTCCCTCTAACTAACACTAGCAAGATGTGCTGTATTTATACAGAAAGTATCTAGGGTTCCTTTGTCCCTTGTTGCTTGTATTAGCCATTGTTGGATGTGAGGATGACGTATGGGATGAACCGTGTACGTAGATATGGGGAGGAAGGTGGTGTAGCCCCAGCCTGGTTTCTAAAAACCCTTATGAATATTCATTCATACTGTGTGAGTCTATTGATGGAGTTATAGGACTCTATTTTTAGGAGAAACCCTCCTTCTATACCCAGGACTAGAACTAGGTAAAGGTTCAATCCTAAAAGGCCCGTTACTGTGTAGTGTAGGGGAGGTAATGTAGGTGAAGGGGTATGATGTTACCCGGGCCTATAATAGGGTACCTATATGGAACATAACACCCACTCCTCTTCCGAACAGTCAATAATGATAAAAATGCTGGCGAACCATTCCCACCATTAGGTAGTGGGGCATTAAAACCATTAAAACCATCACGAAGTGTTGTAAAAACATTTGTCTTAAAATCATTTAAAAACAGTTTTAAGAGGTGAAAAAAGATAAAGATAAAAATCTGTTAGTTCGAAAATCAGTTGTTTGGGATTGACACTTAAGCCGAAGTCCTAATTGAGTTCGTTTATATAAGTCGAAGCACTACAAGCGTTCGAAGACCATGCTTTTCCAGCAAAAGTGTCAATTTTAAAGGAAATGTTCCAATTTTAGTCGAGTTTTGGAGAAAAAGAAAAACTGAATTCTTTCCCAGCACACGATGAGCCAATTATAGATTAAGTGTCCTGGCTGGGAGACGCAACATCGTCGTTGCTTGCTGCTGCAGGGGACGGTCCTTGTAACACCTCGCAAAGTACGTCAATGGAGCATAGATGATATTCAGCACTGCCAACAGCTGGTGGAGAGGCAGCCGGTGCTGTAGTCGATACCTCGGTGCTAGTGGTGGAGCTGATGCTCAATCCAGTTGTAAATGGCACCTGCGGATTCTCGAGGAATGCAGCCATCAAGATGGGAATACGCTGGGGACATTGCCGAGCGTGGGCCCTCAGGGGTTCCAGCCGGGTATTCAAGTCCGCAGGCGTGTCCGTTGCAAGTGTCAGACAGAGGTCCAACACGCATTCTTCACCGCAAAACAGGCGTCGAAGAACAGGTAAGATGCAGTCCATCCAGACCGGTCTAAACGATAGGAACCAAGAGGCGCTTAGTTCCCTTAGGTGTGTGCCTAGATGTTGTACCATGCGTTCACAGTATTTGCGCTCCAGGAGCGCTTTTGCCATCTCATTGGTAATTGGGCCGTCCATCTCGGAGCAGAAAAATGAAAATTAGGATTCCTGCGATAAAAAGCAGTATCAGCGGAAGACCACCAAAAATGCTTCCCAATACGGAGTGTATAAAATTTGGAATAACTCCGAGGATTGTCTGAAAGGTGCTTAGAAATCCTGACCCTATAGTCTTAAATAGGTGTACAATACCACTCGTATCAGACATGTTAAAGATACGACCCACCATTTCTGCAAAATGAAAGGGGCAGTTTGTACGTATAAGTGCCTGTATCTAGGTCGAGGTCCTTGCGATTTGAAGATCAAAGGTCTCTTGAGCGGAGGTTAAGGGTACAGGTTGCTGCAAAAGCATGGCTTTCAGTCTGCTCAAAGTATCAAATTGTATAAAGGAAACATTCAACGAAGGCCATAACGGCGCCTCCTTGACTGTACTTGTTGGGGGAAACAATGCTTGCATACAGCAAGTAACCCCGGAGTTCACAGTGACCAGATAGGCAATGCCCGGAATCATCCCACAGCAACCTTGATCGTTCAGCATCAAGTAACTCCCATTCGAGAGCAGCTCGAATACCGGTTTAATCACGGCTGCTGGAGTCAATTTCATGTGGCAGGACAAGTTTGCCACCGACCCATTACAAGCTCCGTGCAATGAAATGTCCTGGCACATGAGAGAACTGCTTAGAGCGTTCTTGCAGTTTGTACCGCTTAGAAACACTTCTCGATCCCAACTCCGGCATCGAAATCTGTATGGTAACTCCCAAGATTCCTTAATGTATTCCTTACCCATCTTCTCATATTTGCCCGCCTGCCTCTGCTCAAGGCAATATTGAAACTGAAAAGTAGTGACCGGTAGAGTGATGTGGACATGGATAAGCCATTCCGTAGACGGAAATTCCGCCACAGTGAATGGTAACTTGTCCAGTTTTTCAATACACAGCATTGTATATTTTGCCCCCTTTGTGCCATTTCCATCTGTTTATCTGTTAGATTATATTCAGAAAACAGAGACGTACTGTTGATATAACGCCAAGGCACATAGCCTGCATGCAAAGATTGCAGCGTCCAGCTCAATAACATAACAGAACGGAACTGAGATTGCCCGTGTTGTAATATGGCTAAATCTTGTTCCAGTATGTCTATCGCAGAAGATGCAATGTTGCCTAAGGAATATATCCTGGAGGTCAAAGTTGTTAACCCGTTGTCTACCACTGCCAGAGATTTCTCCAAGTTAATACGGTCTATTTCCCATATTCTCTCTGCGGCCTCTTGTTGGGATATTTTCCAGTTTTCATTATAGGGAGCATAAATGCCAGCATATATGAAACGTTTCTGACGAGGTTTCCTGGGACCTAGTAAAAAATCCCTAAGATCCATGTCTTGTGAGAGTAAGGCTAAGTGTTGTTTTACTTCTGTGAGTGTTGAGGTTTTTAGTAGGCCTGGGCGGTAAATTCCGCTCCGCTCGCTGAATTTGGGTTATTTCGCGTTCCGCGGAGAACGCGAAATTGCCAAAAATTCCGCGATCCGCGGCTTCGCGGAATTTTTTGCTTGTTTGCGCTTTCAAAATGTTTTTTTTGCGAGATATTTCTCCCCGAGCACGCAAACAGCGTTCGTGAACAGGAAAAAAGCATCGCGAACGGGCGGAACAAGCAATTCCGCGTGTTCGCGGAACTTTTGCGTGCTCGCGGAGATTTTTTACTGTTTCGCGGAGCTTTGTGTAGCGCGAGTACGCAAATTCCCCCCACCCCTAGTTTCTAGCCAATCAAGGCACAACTTGCCAACACTGTAGGATGTCACTACCCCTGGATGTTCTCTTTGTACATAACGTAGGTCTGGCCTGTGGATACTGTACCCTTCGGTAATACCCAAGAATCGTTTCTGACATTCGTTCGTGTCTAAGGGCCAAACCAACCATTCTTTCCAATTAGGGTCTGATTTATTGTACTTTAAAATGTCATCTACTGTCGCCCCTTCCTGTAAAGTCGAATTTTGCCACCCCTCCATCTGCGATGGTGTTGGAAATCGAGGTGTGTTAAGGTCCTTGTTCTTGCCTAGTCCAAGACAGGATGTCTGTTGCACAGTGTTATTTAGAAATATCATCTGGTGTGGAATGAGGCATGCTCTAAATAGCGCTTCTGTTCCCTGGACTTGCCAGTCCCTAGAACCCCAGACTGATTTTAAGTCTATTGTGTCCTTCCATAGGTCAAAACCTTGTTCAGACAATTGGGCAATAAAGGTATATCTGTTTGGTGTTAGTCAACATAATTTTCAGTGCCGATGTCGGTGTAACCTTATAATAATATGAGGTCGGGTCAGTGGTGTTAAAACCTGAAAAATATGAAAATTTCCGTGCAACTGTATGCGAACTACCTTTTGGTGGTGTAGGGCAATGTTCCCACTGGTGGTACTCAAAAACATTTCTAGGCGAAATAGATTTGTGTAGGAAATGATGACCATAATGTTGGTAACAGTACAATGTGTCATAGTCTGAATTACCTTCTAACATTTCAGTGTTCGGAAATGCGGCAGTTTTTTCTAGATCAGACAACATATTATTAACAGTTTCAGAGTCCCAATCATCAGAAAATGTACTGGAGGTAATGATATCACTTAATGAAATTTTAAATACATGTGAAAGTTTTAAAAGTTCAGTCAGACCGAATATATCAAAATCAACTTTGTCCCAGACTATACCGTCCGGTATAGGAACTGCTGTGATGTTCACTGTTGACAAGTCTCTTTGTTCACGATGTGGTTTTAAAATCAAATTAACATTTTGGGCTGTAGAGCTTTGTTGTAGGTATTGTCCATTAATAAGCATGCTAAAAGTTATAACTAAGCCAAGCCAGAAAAGAAAAATAGAATCCCAGTAATTACCCAGAGTTCTAACCAAGGCGATACCAGGTAAGTCTTTTTAAGAAAGTTTAGAAAGTCTTTAACTTGCTGCTTGCGTGAATTTTGGGCTGGCGTCGTTTTCGGTTCACTTGGATCCAAGAAAAACTTATCAAAGTTCATGAAGTAGACAGAAGCCGTTCGATCAATTGTAGGAATTGCATCGGGATTTGTTGAAATCTCATTTTGCTCTCTTCGAGGCATGTTGACGTAGACGTCTGTATTTGGTCTGATTGCAACTTGAGTGTTGTTTTGAGTTTCATTTTGTAGATAAACTTCTGGTTCAAGGGGAACGAGTTCCATAGCATAGTTGCTTAGTCCTTCATTCCGCACAGGAGGTTCTTCAAAAGTGATGAGTCTTTCTGTTTGAACTTCTTGGATAAATGCTAGAGGAGGGCGTCTGCTACTGTTCAGTATCGGCCACAGTGTGGTTTGATTAAGTCGATTGAGACAAATCTTTTCTCCTTTTTTCCGGCAAGAGGCGGCAAAAGTACAGTTCTGGTTCCTTGAACTGCTAGGACAGGTACAGGCTTTCTGTATGATGGTCCAAATACTTTTTTGTCCGCTATTTTCTCTCTGACCAGATCCCCAATTTTTGGGATCCAGACAGGTCTTGCCGTGTTTGCCTTGACTTCCCCAGTGGCGGTCTCTTTCTGGACAACGTTGCTTTATTGTGTCCTGGATTCATTTAGATCCTGTAAAACAGCCAAACGATCATGGATATCAAATGGTTTCTCATCCGCCACTGCGCCTTCATAATCAAGATCAGGTACCCACATTCTTGTCCCAAATAGTAACTCATATGGAGTGACACCCCCTAGAGAATTTCTTGGCTGGTTATTGAGTGCTCTTTGTACCCCATAAAGGTGATTGACCCAACTACCGCCCTTGCCTAATACCCTAGCTGTTAAAGATTGCTTTAAGTCCCGGTTTTTCCTCTCCACAACCGAATTTCCCTCAGGATGGTACGGAGAGGAGTATCGCAGTGCAACACCCATACTTTTCATGGCCTCTTTGTAAGCTCGAGAGCTAAACGCCGGGCCACGGTCAGAATGCAACGTGCCAACTGCGTATGTCCTGATAAAGACTCGCCAATCTTTTATAACAGTTTGAGCGTCAGCCAAGCGCTGAGGCCAAACCCATAGGAATCTTGAGCAGGAATCCACTGCAACCATGATATAGTTGTAAGCCCCATCAGATTGTAGGTGGCCCAGTGGTCCAGATATACACATGCGAGAGGTTTGTCAGATATTAGTAATGGTGTCTGCGCCGGGCGTGTTCTGGTGGAGCCTTTCATCTGTTGACAGATGTCGCATTTCAAGACATAGTCTTTAGTTTGCTTTGTTAGACCGGGCCACCAATAGCGCTGTTTCAACAATGAAATAGTCGCTGTAACGCCTGTATGTGCAGAGCCCAAACCCTCGTGTGCTGCTAGTATTAAACTTTGCCTACGATCCATATTTGGTATTACTCTGTCCCCCACTACAGGAATCTGAGCATATGGAATGTTGTTCGCATCTAACTTGTAGGATTACTTGAGTGGAAATTTCTTTGGTACTGCTCTGCTGTTTTTGCTTGAAGCAATGACAGCCACCATAATTTCACCGTCTATTCTCGTTTTTGAACGAGTGATTGCAGCTACGGAAGCAGTGCGTACAGCCCCCTTTGCGGCTTCATCAGCCAATAAATTCCCTTCAACGTGAACGCCATCACGCTGAGCCCTCGGTAGTTCGTTCTTCAACTCAACTACCTGTTCCCATAGCATTTTATGCTTAATTGTGCCACCTTTTGCGTCTTTAAACCCGTTCTGTTCCCAATTATATAAATATTCATTGTATGACTGTACACAGTAAAAGGAATCACACACAATTAGTGTGGGGAATTCGTGATCCGTATTTACAAGTGCCAGTATCAGTGCTTTTAACTCTGCCAACTGAGCCTTGCAGTCTCCTAGAGATTGCGTTTTGGTGCAACTCGGATGGAACTTTCCATCCCTCATGCGACCTTTAACGACTGCACATGCTGCGCTGTATTGTTGCTTACTCCCTATGGCCGGTTGAGCAGATCCGTCAGTGTAAATAATATATTCATACTGATCGAGAGGCAAAATCTCATTTGGTAGAGAATATTCTTGTTCGTATTGAAGAAATGCTTGTGTTTTTAGACTTGGGTCAAATCTGTATTCAACGTCCGTTGCAGTAAGAGAATTATCCCATTGTATCCATCTTGGATGCAAGGCTTTTGCGTTTGGAATGCTTGCCTTTGTAACAGATTCTAAAGCTGGTACAGGGGTTACGACAATTATGCGTTTTCCCTGAGCCAGGGCTCTTTCTCTTGCTACAGCGGTCTTAACTCCTGTCAGGATTTTTTCTGTTGCAGTGAAACGCATTTCTGCGCTTGTGTACAGGTGTGATTTGTAAGCGATTGGTACTGTTTCGCCTTCATTGAAGGTTAAGTAAGTGTACCCGCATTGACCCGCTATTACACGGATCACTAGGTTGCGTACATTTACACGTGTCTGTAAGTGTTTTGAAGCTATCATGTCTTCTTGTAGTGAACGTAGGATGTTTGTGTGTTTCTGTGTCCAATGTCTGACCGAAAAGTCAGGTTTGATTAAGTCATAGAAAGGTTTTACTCTTTCTGCGTAATCTAAAATGTATGTTCTGCCGAAATTTAGGAATCCCAGTATTGATTGCAGATTTTTTAATGATTTCGGTGGTTGAAGCAGCGCACACTTTTCTAAAAGGTTAGCTGCCAAGCTTTTCCCTTCACTTGAAAGCTCATATCCTAAAAACAGGACATTGAGGTGGGCTATTTTTGATTTCTTAAAATTAAATTTGTAGCCCTCAGAGGCGAATCCCATGATAATGGTGCTCACCCTGGTCAAGTGATTTTTTAAGTCATCGTCCGTCAGATAAATATCATCCACATAGGACAATGCTTCTTCATCAACATTTTGGAGTAACTCAGTTACTCTTCTGAGAAAACCCCCAGGCTGTTCTTATACCCCTGGGGGAAACAACAAAATTGCCGCTGGGACCCCCAACGCTGAGAATGAGGTCAAATACCTGCTTTCAGGCGCTATATTTTGGCAGAAAAATCCATTTGAGATATCCAGTGTAGTTTTGTACTTTTTCCGCACAATGTTATTCATTAATGCGGCACTGAGTGCGTTTTGGACAGCGAATGTCTTTGTGCATGAGTTTAAATGTCTGTAATCTAAAACTAGACGATATGAGTTGTCCGGTTTTGATACGGGAAACAAAGGGTTGTTCATTGGTGAGGTGCATGTTTCAATCACCCCTTGGTATTCAAGTTGATCTAAGATCTCCCTGACCTGTTTTTTAGCTTCCTGCTTTATTGGGTATTGCCTCTGAGCATTTGGTGAAACTTTTAACGGGATCACGTGGCGGGTTGAATCCTCATCCCAACCGGCATGATTTTTGTACAATGCTGGAGCTAGGGCAATCGCCCACTCCTGTGCATATGCATGTTTAAGATGTATGGGAACGAGGTCGGAGAGTGATGGAAAAATTACATTTTCTCCCCTAGGGCACTCCATAACGAATGCTGGCGGCCAATCTTGTTCTGCTAATAGGATGTCATAACCAGATGACAGATTTTCATAAAAGAGACCTTTAACCTTCCTGGGCTTGTCACCCTCCATTTGGAGTGTTATTTCTTGTAACTTATGTGGGACGCTCACCCTTGTGTCTGGTGTTTCCACTGTGATGTAATCATTCAAGTCCGCTGTCACCAGAAATTCCTTCAGGTTCTGGCGAGCTATTGTAACTTCTGCCGCACTGTCTAGCATCATCAGAGCCCATTCCCCGTTCAGAAGTTGCGTCCTCAGAATTCTGGGCATGTCTGATCTTTATGCCTGCACTTTCTTCTTCTTAAACTGAGGTTTTGGTTTTGGCTTTTCTTCTTTTTTGGAAGTATAGTCTTGAGCGTGCTGCTTGTCTCTGGACTTTGTACGCTCCTCTTTGTGTTCTGACCGTCCTTCTCTCTCGGACTTTTTCGTCGAGCCCTGAAAGGAACGAGAGGAACGTGTATCAGTATCCTGATACCTGTCAGGTTTCCTAATATTATCCCTATTCCTGAGCTTGTACCTCTTCTCCGAGGGCTCCTGTGGAGGAGATCTGCCTCGGCATTGAGATGTTTTTAAAGTTTGGTTGTTTTTAATTATCCCACTTTTTTTTAGAAGAAGCAGGTGTCTGCTTGTTAGTGTCCTTTTCAGGACTGCCCATCAGTTGTGGTTTTAATGCTTTCCCACCCTAACTGTCTCTGCCTAATTCTGCATATGCAGTTTCTATTATTTTGGGCAGTTCGTGTTGTTGTTCTACTGGGCTGAACTCCCTTAGGCGTTCGCGGATTGCCACTGAAGCTGCTTCCCCTTTATAATTAGCTAGTATTATGGCTATTACCTGGCCATAGTTATTTAGTAACTTCATCCCTAAGTTCAGGGCACGTTCTGCTCCGTACTCATTTTGTATTTGTCTCAATACGTCTGGTACTACTGCTAATGAAGGAATACCATTTGTTCTGGTATATATGGCAGCAAAGACCGTACCCCAAGAGGTGCAATCCTCTACTTGTGGTGTTATCCCCATGGGCAAGCAGATTGTTAGCATTCTGTGTTTTTCAAACTCGGTAGTATTCGGGAATACTGCCTCGAGCTGAGTTATTTTCTGAGCTACCCAGAATGGCATTTGTTCACGTTTCGTGGGCATCTTGCCCATTACTGAGTGTAATGTTTGTGGTGTGATTTTAGATGCTGTACTCTGATATTGAGTTCCATTTGTTGCAACTGTTGTTGGTTGGACTGTGAAAGTCCTCATGACGTATTGTGTCAAGTTTCTGTAGATTTTGATTAAATCCTTGTGTTGTAAGAGTAAGTCTGGCTGCGGCATTGTGTCAATGTCAGGATGTGGTGTGTAGGCCGCTAATATTGGCCATGTTGCCCCGTCTCCTCCGAGCGGGCCTAATCTTACTCTGTGTCTTATATGGGGTAGGGCGCCTTTAAACCAGTATATGTGTTCCTGGTACGTGAGTGGAACTTCTATGTCCTCGAACGGACCATATTCCTGTGGTGCATCTCCTTCTACATAGTAGTGAAATGTCTGTGTTCTTGCATCTGCTGCTGGGAATGTAACCCACGAATGAAATACCTCTGTTTTATTTGATTCGTGTGCCTCAATCACGAAAGCTACTATGCCACCCCTAGCTTGTATACCATTTTCTAATAGTTTCAGGGTGATAGTACGTCTGAATTTAGGTGCAATGAGAATTCCTTCCACCTCTTCTTCTCCTATTGAGAGGCGTCTAGCCACCACCGGATTATCTTGGTCCTCAGTCATTTTGTACAGGAGAAGTTTTGTTCCAGGGAACTAAGATAAGGTGTTATGCACAATTTTAGGAACACAATGTCCTTCAAGCTTGATTAACCAACAGCCAATAAATAGGATTTCTCGCCTACTCAGCGGTGGCGGAGTTTGTGCCCACCCACTCAAGACGTCTCTGGCGTTTTGTGAGTAAGGGTCTCTGAGAATAGCCCGACTGAACTACTCCGATTCTACTGTTAAATAAGTACCCAACCATCGTTGGTGGCGCCATGTTGTGTAGTTCCTATATTACCCATACAGGACCTGCGCGTTCGGATAACAGGAACTGTGGGCTTGGTGGCAGACTGACTCTGAACACCCCCACCGAAAATGTTAGCCTGTTTGCATTAGCTAGCTCACAGTGCCACTAGTGTCTCTTCTTACCGGGGACAGAGTAGTTTCTGGCAACCTTGGAACATGACAACCCTGATCCCTCAGAATCGTGGAAACAATGTACTACCTTTCGCTCAGTTACTCGTGCTTAATTATCTTGTCTCAGATACACAGAATAAACAGCCTGGGCGTTTCAATAAGGGTTTATTGAACAGTCGTTATTCTTGTGTAGAATATATGAGCTGAAACAACCATTAGACAGTAGCAGAGATATATGACTAGCAGAACAGTGAATATAAATGGATAGTACAGTTCTACCATCTTGTAATACGCATGAATAAATACATGAATATAAAATGCATTGATAAAAGAAAGCGCATACTCCTACGATGCCTGTCTAGATGTACCTAAGTGTACCTAGCATGTGAGTAGGTGTGAAGCCAAGAATCCCTCTAGGATTTAGTCGAACCCCATTACCTGAAGTGAGAATGTAGGAGCCCTTCTTGGTCTCGAGTTGGACACCCCGCACGGGATGTTCAGACCACTGTCAGCTGAAGCGTCTGCATGCAGGAGCCTCAGCGTCTCTAGTCAGTGTGTCGGCCTGGAAGTCTCGGTTCCCTCTAACTAACACTAGCAAGATGTGCTGTATTTATACAGAAAGTATCTGGGGTTCCTTTGTTCCTTGTTGCTTGTATTAGCCATTGTTGGATGTGAGGATGACGTATGGGATGAACCGTGTACGTAGATATGGGGAGGAAGGTGGTGTAGCCCCAGCCTGGTTTCTAAAAACCCTTATGAATATTCATTCATACTGTGTGAGTCTATTGATGGAGTTATAGGACTCTATTGTTCGGAGAAACCCTCCTTCTATACCCAGGACTAGAACTAGGTAAAGGTTCAATCCTAAAAGGCCCGTTACTGTGTAGTGTACGGGAGGTAATGTAGGTGAAGGGGTATGATGTTACCCAGGCCTATATTAGGGTACCTATATAGAACATAACAGTGGATATTTGCAACCAGCTCTCATAATCAACACACTCAATCACTTCCAGCAAGCGGTGTCCTCACTGCTCTAAGAAAAAGAAAAATGAATATGAAAGAACTTGCATTGCCAGGAGTTTCTTGCAGTGTCATCTTGTCATCTGTGAGAGTTCAAGGACTTACCCAAAAATTCAACGCCCAAATGTTAATATGATTAGCACATTTTGCTATGCTTTTCAACTTTTCGTATGCTTTGATTGACATTTAGGTGAAGCACAAGTTACTAACTTGTGTAACGATATATCTGTAAGAGACAGTAGTTAGTGACAGATTCCTTACCTTAGAATATCCCCAGGCGTCAGGCTGGATCCGGAAAGTTTTTGCGTAGCAGTACCCCTGCGCGTCGGTAGGCGGCGTCGTGCGGCTCCGCGTCCGTCGTCGGGACCGCCGGGATGACGTCGCGGGCAGTACTTAGACGCCGCCCCTGCGCTGACGTCAGTTCTGTACACGACTTTCCGCGCCAGGAACGCAGAGCCATGCAAGAAGCTGACATAGGTGTCTGAAAAATACTAGGGCCCTGAAAGGGATGTCCTTAACCCTAGAAATCAGTTCGCAGAACGGGGAGGATGGGTGGGCGGTAAGGAATCTGTCACTAACTACTGTCTCTTACAGATATATCGTTACACAAGTTAGTAACTTGTGCATCTGAAAGAGACACGTTAGTGACAGATTCCTTACCTTAGAATAGATACCCCAGCAATACCCACCCCGGTGGTGGGTCTGCGAACAGATTCAGACAAGGAAGTCCCGGAGGACAGAACGGCCAAAGAAGCCGTCCCTCCGGACCTGACTGTCAAGGCAGTAACGTTTGTTAAACGTGTGCAGCGAGGCCCACGTAGCTGCCTGACATATATCCTGTAACGGAACACCGCGGCCTAAAGCCGTGGTAGCAGCCGTAGCCCTGGTGGAATGGGCACGCAGCCCAACAGGAGGCTCCTTCTTAGCCAAAGAATAGCAGGCTTTGATACACAAGGTGACCCAGCGGGAGATGGTCCTTTTGTGTACCGCCCAACCTTTTTTGGCGCCCACGTAGCCAACAAAGAGCTTGTCATCCACCCGGAACTGTTGTGTGCGGTTGATGTAAAAGGAAAGCGCACGTTTTGGGTCCAGGCGGTGGAGCCTCTCTTCCTCTCTGGAAGGATGCGGAGGCGGAAAGAAGGTGGGCAAAGTGATGGTCTGCCCAATATGGAAGGCAGTAACCACCTTTGGCAAGAAGGACGGACGCGTCCTAAGAACAACCTTGTCTGGATGAACAGACAGAAAGGGAGGTTTGCATGAAAGAGCCTGGAGCTCACTCACCCGCCGAGCGGAGGTGATGGCCACCAGAAATGCTGTCTTCAGAGTAAGAAGACGAAGAGGACAGTTATGTAGAGGCTCAAAGGGAGCGCACATTAAGAAAGTAAGAACCAAGTCCCACTGAGGCATTACAAACGGAACAGGAGGAAAGAGGTGTGTAATGCCTTTAAGAAACCTGTTAACCACAGGGGACTTGAAAAGGGAGGGCTGATCAGGAAGCCTGAGGAAGGCCGATATCGCACAAAGATAGCCCTTGATGGTACCCAGGGCAGAACCCTGTTGGGACAGAGAAAGAAGGAACAGAAGAACCTCCGAAAGAGGGGCAGAAAGGGGATTCACAGCCTTTGCTGTGCACCATGCCACAAACTTGTTCCACCTGCAGGCGTATACCACCTTAGTGGAGGGACGCCTGGCTGCCAGAATCACATCACAAACTTCGGGAGGCAAGTCGAAAGGAATCAACTGCCGCCGCTCAATCTCCACGCAAGCAGGTGTAGACTGGACAGGTTCGGGTGGAGGACCGTCCCCTGCTGCTGTGACAGAAGATCCTCCCGAAGAGGCAGACGGATCGGGGGATCGACGCTTATACTGAGTAGCTCGGGATACCAAACCCTTCGAGCCCAGTCCGGAGCCACAAGAATGACTTGGGCCCGGTTGCGCCGAATCTTCTTCAACACTCTGGGTAGAAGTGGTGTAGGCGGAAAGGCGTACAACAGACCGCAACTCCACTCGCGACGAAAAGCGTCGCCGAGCGAGTGCCGCCTTGGAAATTCCAACGCGCAGAACTGCTGACATTGCGCGTTCTCTTCGGTGGCGAACAGATCTAACCAAGGCTCTCCCCACTGCTGAAAGAGACCTTGCGCCACCTCCGAGTGAAGACGCCATTCGTGATCCATCATGCACCTGCGGCTGAGTTCGTCCGCCCTGGCGTTCAGTGAACCTGCCAGGTGTTGAACCATCAGGAATATGCCCTGATGTTCCAGCCATGTCCAGAGGCGCAGAGCCTCCTGACATAGGGTCCACGACCCCACCCCGCCCTGTTTGTTGCAATACCACATGGCGGTGGTGTTGTCTGTGAACACCTGCACTACCTTCCCTTTGCCAGAGGGAAGGAATGCCTTGAGTGCAAGTCGGATCGCCCGGAGCTTCAGAAGGTTGATATGGAGCCGGGACTCCGCCGGAGACCAGAGGCCTCTGATCTCCGCCTCTCCCATGTGACCGCCCCATCCCAGAAGGGACGCGTCCGTCACAACTGTGTGCTCTGGCTGGGGAAGGGAGAGGGATCTGCCCATGACCCATTGCCGGTTCGAGAGCCACCACTGCAACTGTTTTGCAGTCCCCTCCGAGATCTGGACGTGATCGGACAGGTTGCCCTGGTGCTGCGCCCACTGGAACTTCAGGTCCCACTGCAGAGCCCGCATATGCCATCTGGCATGATCGACCAGCAGGATGCAGGAGGCCATGAGGCCCAGCAGCCTCAGGGTCATCCGTACCGAAACCCAGGATAAAGGCCGAAAGATCGGAATCATAGCCTGAATATCCCGGACTCGCCGTTCGGGAGGATAAACCCGAAACTGCGTCGTGTCCAGAACTGCTCCGATGAAAAGGAGCTGTGGAGAAGGAATCAGGTGCGACTCGGCACGTTGATGGAGAACCCCAGCGAGTGCAGGAGTTCGGCCGTTGTCTGGAGGTGGGAGACGACTGCCTGGGACGAGCCCGCCTTCAGCAGCCAGTCGTCAAGGTAGGGGAAGACTGGAACCCCTGCCCGGCGCAGATGGGCTGCGACCACCGCCATCACTTTCGTGAACACCCGAGGGGCGCTGGTAAGGCCAAAAGGGAGCACGGTGAACTGAAAATGCTCGAGGCCTACCGTGAACCGCAGGTAACGCCGGCAGGACGGGGATGTGGAAATATGTGTCCTGCAAGTCCAACGCTACCATCCAGTCTCCAGGGTCGAGAGCAGTCAAGACCTGAGCTAGGGTGAGCATCTTGAACTTCTCCTTCCGGAGGAAGCGATTGACGTTCCGGAGGTCCAAGATAGGACGCATGTCCTCCTTGTCCTTCTTGGGGACCAGAAAGTAGTGGGAGTAGCAACCACGTCCTACTTCTGGGGTCGGAACACGCTCGATGGCCCCCTTGGCCAAGAGGGCCGCAACTTCCTTTTGAAGAAGCACCAAGTGATCCCCTGACATGCGGTGGAATTGAGGTGGCATGGCTGGGGGATGGTCACGAAGGGGAGGGAGGAGCCCCTTCGGACAATGTCCAAGACCCACCTGTCCGAGGTGATAGCACGCCAGTGGTGAAGGTGATGGCGGACCCTGCCCCTACTGGCGTGCTGTACACCTGAAAGGAAGGACTAGGAGGGCTTGGAGGCCGCGGACGGGGCGGGGTTGGTGGCCTGACCCGCACGCTGGTTGCCTGACCCGCCACGGCGGGAGCCACGTCCTCGGCCACGCGAAGACGCTTGCTGCGCGGGCCGGTGGCTGGGCAGCGGACGTGACTGGGCGCCCCTTCCGTGGCCACGAAAGGGCGAAAAGCAGACTGTTGCTGAGGGCGCACAGCAGAAAGGCCCAGGGACTTGGCTGTAGCCCGCGAGTCCTCAAAGCACTCCAGCGCATGGTCTGCCTTTGTCCCAAAAAGACCGACTCCATCAAAGGGCATGTCCATAAGAGAGTTTTGGACATCACCCGAGAAACCAGTGGTCCTCAGCCAGGCGTGACAGCGCAGCGCCACTGTCGTCGCAAGCGATCTGCCTAGCGAGTCGGCGGTATCAAGGCCACATCTGATGGTGTACTTTGCCGCATCTCTTCCCTCCGCAATGGTGCGGGAAAGCAGTGTCTGGACCGCCTCAGGACACTGGGGCAGAACTTGCGCCACCGAGTCCCACAAGGAGTGGGAATATCGGCCCAAGAGGCAAGTGGTGTTGACTGACCGCAAGCCAGCACTGGCGGAAGAAAAGACCTTCTTCCCAAATTGATCCAGGCGTTTGGATTCCCTATCCGGGGGAGCAGTAGGTAAGGCGCTTTGGGAAGCAGAGGCTTGGACCACCAAGCTCTCAGGGGTGGGGTGTAGAGAGAGGAACGGGGGGTCGCCCGGAGCCGGGCGATGGCGTTGGGCCACGTTCCTATCCACAGGAGCCCCTGTGGTGGGCTTGGACCAGGTGCCAAAAAAAACGTCTGAAAGCGCCTCGTTGAACGGCAGCAGTGGCTCCGAGGAGGTAGCCGCCGGCTGAAGCACTTCTGTCAGGATGTTAGTCCTGACAGCCACTGTAGGCAACTGGAGGTTTAAGGCCCCAGCTGCTCTACGCAACACCGTTGCAAAGTTTGCTCCCTCCTCCGTTGCCACGGATGGAGGAGACAGCATGCCAGCGTCAGGGAGGTGTCCAGCCCACTGGCATCCCCAAGTTCCTCAGTCCAGTCCTGATCAAACTCACACTGCTGTGTGAGAGGGTCATCAGACCCCTCCCAGTTATCTCCGTCCTCCAATTCAGGTTCAAAATAAGGAGGAGGAGGGACATGTGGGACCCAAAATCCCAGCGGCGTCGGAGCCGGCGTCGAGTGACGCCAGTCCGGCGCCATGTCCGGATCCGGAGAGAACCGGGGAACGACGCCGCCTGGAGCCCCGGGCGGCGTCGGGAACGGCACCGGAGACATCGGCGCCGGTGGAGGTGTAGTTCGGTCAACCGGCGTCGATGGGGGTTGCGGCAGCACCGGAGCCGGGATCGAGGCCGGGGCCGAGGCTGGTGTTACAGGCGGCGCCGGGACTGGAGTCGCCGGCGGCGCCGGGGAAACCCCATCAGGGCCCGCGGGGCCCGAAGGCGCACCGGGGGGACCTTGAGGCCCGAAGAGGCGGGCCATGGCCGACAGGAATTCCTGTATCTCGGCCGGAGTCGCCCCGAACCCGGGAAGGACGGGTAATGCGGGGCGGCTCCACAGGCACTCCCGGAGCCGCGGGGTGGGGACGGTGCCGATAGGAGCCTCAGCCGAGTCGCGAGACCGGCGAGGCGAAGCCGTCGAGCGATGACGCTTCTTAGACTTTTTATGCTTTGACTTACCGGAGGAGTGCGAAGACTTGGACCCCGACGACCGATGAGGACTCCGCGACCGGCCTCTCGACCTCTCACGTGACCGGGGCTTGGTGTGGCGCGGAGCCGACTGCCGGACCTCGAGGAGCTTTCGAGACCGCTCTCGCAAAGCCTTCGGGTGCAAGGCCCGGCAGTCAGGGCACGACTTCGTGTCGTGGTCGAGGCAGTAGAGACACTCTAAGTGCGGGTCTGTGATCGACATCATGCGACCACAGACGTCGCAGGGCTTGAAGCCGGGCATCCCTACCGACACCTTCGGAGTCGAGAGACTCGTGTATAAAAACAGTGAAAAATCACCAAAAAGTTAGTCAAAAAAGATGACTAGGGCACTGCTCTTCCCGGATCTGCGCTTACTGGCGCGGAAAAAGAAGAACTGACGTCAGCGCGCAGGGGGCGGCGTCTAAGTACTGCCCGCGACATCATCCCGGCGGTCCCGACGCCGACGACGGACGCGGAGGCGCACGACGCCGCCTACCGACGCGCAGGGGTACTGCTACGCAAAGACTTTCCGGATCCAGCCTGACGCCTGGGGATATTCTAAGGTAAGGAATCTGTCACTAACGTGTCTCTTTCAGATACCTTGTTACGCTCAGTACTAATAAAAGCATACAAACTGGTTAATATGACATGGGCAATTTGTCAACATCAGCAGGTTTTGCGCTTCACTAGTGGTAAATGACATTAAAAACTCTATGAACTCTATAAAAATCCAAGAGGAGTGTAATTCCTGTTACTCATAATCAAGTCCGAAATCGGGACCTTGAATTAGTGGCTGCAGGAAAAGGTGATCTTTCATTTCCACTTATCTTTACTGAAAGTGATCAGATTTGTTGTTTTATCTTTTGCTATTTCACAAATAGATGTGTGCAAACTTGGATTCCACAGACAGGTAATTTGCAACCCACTAAAAGGGCCTCTCTTAGGCATCTGCTGTTTAATTGACCTGAATTATTTTGTGAAATGTGAAAACAAACACCATGAGTCCAGCTTATGGATTTAGTAAACAATAAGACCGCATAAATCAAATACTAACCAAGGCTGCAGTAATAACATAGGGTAGCTCACAATCATGTTTAGTAAATAAAATACAGAAAGTCTTCAACTCAAGTGGAAAGGGTTAGACACCGAGCTATATATAGACCTTATAGAATGAATTAGACTTGAAGTGTCAGGACGCCGGGGAATTCATCGAAGCAGGGGCAGCAGATATGGTGGTGTTGTTCATGCTTACCAATTGAGTAGGAGTTCATTCAGTGGCGTAGCTATAGGGGGCACGAGTTTTGGGGCGGCGGCCTCTCCCCGCTCTTACCTGCCATCTCCTCAATGTGTTTGCCGCGGGACAGAAAACTGAGAAAACTCTCGCCAGCACCCCGCCCCCCATCTTCACTGCGGCCACCGTGGGCAGCAAACGCAGGGATCACCACGGGTGACCAGAGGTCTAGCTATGCCACTGTGTTAATTGATGTGCCATTAATTCTGATGAGCACCATTTTGGTATGAATAAACGCCAGAGGATCATGCCATGCTTCCTGGTGCAGCCCCGAAGCCTACCCTGCCTGCAGACACCCTCCACACCCCACAACCCCTCACAGCGACTTGCTGCCACCCCCTGCTCATAGTAAGTAGTAGTAAACATGAGAAGACCAGTTCACGGTATTGGGAAAAATCTAGGGAAAAGGACCAGCAATTTTGTGCCCAACAGGTTATTTTCTCTTCCAGAGACCTCTAAGTGGAATGGCCAGACTTAGGTGGGGTGGTACAGTCCAGAACAGTTAATTCTGGTCCGGTATATTCCCATATTAAATGCACGAACTTGAAATGAGGGCCCAGGTGGCATGTGTTTCATTAACCCCTTTACCCCGTTGTCATTTGTTATTTATTTGGGACCCGCCACCTTCTTACATTACCTCACTGATTGCTTGTACTGTGAAGTTCTCTTTTTTACTACGTTACTAAGGCACTAGAATATGACAGTAGAATATTTTATCGGTCTGATTACTTAAGCAATTGGGTCAACCGTAGAAGACTTGTTTTTCACCAGCTTTGTTGTCGATTTACCAATAATGTGAAAATTGTTCACTTAAGTTTTCTTTTTCCCTATGTCCGTTATTAAAGATTTTACTAGGCCGTAACCAGGCTTAAAGAGGTTTTTTTAAACATTCAGCATTCGGATATTCATGTTTTGTATTATATGTAAAGATGTTATCACAGGTCATTAAATCACTTGCTCACGTTTGCATTCCATTAACTGGGAGTTTACCCTGGAATGAAAAACATCGCATATGTTCTAGGAGTAATACCACAGAAAAGTGTGTCAATATTTTTACACTTGTTTAATGCCCTATGTTTTAGCTCTACTTCAGAAAGTATTTGGGTGAAATATGAAAAAGATAAACTCTGACGAATTCATTTAGGAATGCCAGTGCAATACAAACTCACATTGTTAAAGGTGCATCGATGCTGCCTTGATTTAGTCAGGTGGATATCATGGACAGTTGTATCTGTCAAATGTGCCAACAAGTTCTAAGTCCATGCCACGCTCACAGCAAATCTGATGGTGTGCAAATACCAAATGATTAGTGATTGGAGTGCAGAGCAGGTGCACCAAACACAGGATGAGGCACATTCTCCCAGTGCTTCATTTGTGAAAGAACAAGTGCCGGAACCAAAGTTTTGCTCAGAAGCCTGCGGCTGGACCTATCAAAGGGCGTGGAACTGAATACCAGGGCTGCTAATCCACTACCAGACAATCCGCTGCCCTTTATCTGACCCTTACTGGGTCTTTTTTATTCCTGCGTTCTCACTTTGTCACTGCTTTTCCGTCTTTTTCTCCCTCTTTCTTTCATCCTTTTGTGTTTTGCTCTGGGTAAATGTCTGATGATAAAATATAAGTTCTAACCCCTATAAATAAGAGCCGGCGAGCTCCACCTGCAACCACAGGCCCAAATAAAGCCTTGGATTCTCCTCCTGTGGCTCCAGCCGTGCGCAGAATTAGAGGGGAAACAGCCATTACAACGCGGCTGCTTCACCGCATAGCATTTAGCATGCATGCGTTACAGCGCATACATCGTTACCACGCGTAGCCTTTACCACGCATGCCTTTACAACGAATTGACAGGAAATCTTACCTTGGAATGAAATTCCAGATCCACATTCGCCTCTCGTGTTGTGGTACCACTTTGCGGTTCTGAAGGCTATCGGCGTCGTTAGAGGAAATCCTTCCACTTCCTCTTTACGACGTGCCAAAGAGAGCTGGAAAGGAGGTGAAATCATGGAGAGGTAAGGGGGATTGGGCCTGGGGCGGGGCACTACAGATTTACAGTTTTGAGCTGGAGAGGAGTAGTTATTAGAAGGGCTGAGGGTGTCGCGCAGGGGTCAGATTTTAGGGCTTAGGACAGGGAGAGGGGTAGTTTTTAGAAGGGCTGGGGGCGTCGCGTAGAAGTCCACTTTTAGGGCTTAGGGCAGGGGGAGGGGTAGTTTTTAGAAGTGCTGGGGGCGTTTCGCAGGGATCAGTTTTTAGGACACAGGGTAGGGAAAACCTTTACTACTTATATGCCTATAACATTCATGCTTTTACAAAGAAAATCGTTGTAAAGGCATGCGTGGGAAAAGGATGTGCATGGTAAAGGTTATACGTGGTAAAGGCATTCACGGTGTAACGCATTTGTCATAAGGACATGCGTTGCAACAGAATGCGTTATAACGTCGTACAACCAATTAGAGAGGGATAATAGTACGACTGCACTGTAATCCTGTTTACTGCTCTAAGATGGTTGGAGATAACACACTGTAGAAAATTCCATCCCGTCGGTGAGCTGCTTATCCAAAATATACACTTCTTCTGTGACTCTGATGTACAAGTACACATTTTAGAGACGTTTATTACATTTCAACAGCTGTCCCTAATCCCAGCTTTACATTTTAACTAGTTAAATTGAGCAGATAGCTCTCCTAAACTTGTTCAGTCTCCCTCGTTCGCCATTTCCTCATATATACCCAATGTGTGCGCTTGGGCAATCGCTCTAGCATTTTCTGCCATCGAACAACTGCAATCTGATTAGCTAGTAGCGACCTGGCTCCACCACGGATTCGACCTGGCTCCACCATGGATCCAATCCAAGCAAAGTTTTGATTGTCGGCTATGTAATTCAGCAGTTGAGACTATCATTCACATTGTCTGCATCTGTCCTAGTCTCCTAGTTGAACGGAGATCACGGATCATGGAAACTGTTAAATGAACAAGGTATTTGTTCCTGGAGGCAGGCACTCATTGCGTGCCTTGACCCGACAATTTGCACTTAAACATTGCCTTAACGAAATTCATGATTTACGAAAGCCAGTAATTAGCATACCCAATTTTATACATACACTGCAAACTGCATGAAGCATCAATTTTTTAATGATCAGTTTTAGCGTATTTTATTCATAGACTATGATGAAACACCTTATGTTGTATTAATCAGCATTCATTTTTTTAATGATCGGTTTTAACGTTTTCAGTCACCATTTGGGAAGAAATGGCTTACCAAGCTACTGCTGGGCTTTTGCTACTGTCAAAATTAGTATTAGACTGTAGATATTTAAGTAGGTTGCAGGTGATCTGAAATATTAAATTTGTAAATACTTTCTATTTAGAGACAGTAGTTTTTATCAGATTGCTTTACCACTCTGTAATGTTTTGTTACAGTTTTTATTAACCACATACAGTACAGTTATTGGCTGGCTAGTTACATGTTGTGGCCCATAGTTTTTATGCAAAGGAAAACGTGGTAGAAGGAGGAGTTTAGGGTACAGCAGATTTGGCAAAAAGACTCCTAAAGAGAAAGTACAGCAACGCACTACATTTTAAAGAGAACGTTCAACACTGATGCACAGGAAATACCGTGCTTGCTACTGCTGGTGAACATGCAACAAAGCAGTACTAGTCTTAAACAAGCATTGGCATAGCCAATAGGTCTCGCCTTTGGGGCCTTATAAGTGTTTAGACAGAGCTATTGGCTTTGTTAACGTTTTTAATATGTGTTGTAGAGCATTGTGAATGTTGTGCAGCATGTTTAAAAGTTATAAGTTATAATAAAAAAAGTGTTATAACCATTTTTGTCACCTTATATATAACCTAGAAAACATTATATACAACTGAAGTACCCTAATAAAAACCAGAATTAACACCAAAAATGTGTTCTAGTTTTTTTGTTTATGCAATGTTGTCAATTTTTCCCTGCATGTTCTAATGCTTTTTTGTTATAGTTTTTATTGTTAGGTGGGGGCGGTTCATCATAGTAACATAACATAACGTGTATTTGTAAAGCGCACTTTCACCCGCAAAGGGGCATATTGGCGCTGAATAACAGACGTCTATTGGTTACCCAAGAGCTGGAGCAAAGAATGGTGTGTGTAAAGAGTGGCTGGCATAGTGAGCGTGGAGAGGAGATGGCTCCATGGAGAATGATGGTGTGTATAGTCCAATAGCGCTATGTTCCTTTGAGGTTTAGAGATTTTGAGCTGCCTTAGCTCAGAGTAGCATTTTCAGGCATAGGTTTAGTTGTGTCAGTGTGTATGAGGGAAGTGAGAAGGTGTGTGGTTTCCCGAGTATGAGGCAGGAATGTAGTGCAATTGGTGAGTGTGGTTTGAGGCTAGAATATATATATTATACAGTTGCTTGGGCTCTTTATTGACTGTAGCTGCTACTTCTATATGCTTCCGTCCTTAAACACTTGTTCCTGTTGTACTACGCACCTCTCAACAGTATCCCAAAGAGAAGGCCTCTTGTGCAGTTCATGTATTACAGGAAATATTGGAAGAGAGCAATGTGCAAGCTCACATCAAAAGGGAAACCATTGTAGGCGCTATGAAATAGTTCCTGGTGGAGATAAGGGGGTTGGAAGACAGCAGCTCCATTGCAAAACTTCCATTGGTGACACATGTTTATTTTTGGAATTTCAGAGAGCAAAATTCTTTTTTTTTAAATTTGAAGTTTAGCCTCTTCTTTAAAACAATGCGATACAACTATTTAATATTTAAGTGACTGTACAGAACATCTTTGTGACTTCTCCCGGTCTCCAGGGCGAGAGACGAGGGCGATGGTCTCCATTCCAGACCTGTTGCCAAGGGCAGGCGTGGTTTCTGTTTATGGAGGGGGGTGCAGGCGTGTGCGCATTCCTGCCGTGGCTAAAAAGAGGAAGCGAATTTAAGTCAAACAATAAATTTTACCAGTCACAACCACAAAGTGGGAATTCGTATCCATGAAACTCAGCTGCAGAATGAGCAACTGGAATCTGCTCCGCTGCAAACAGGACCCCATGGCGACCGCTTCAGCCCGCGTGTGTCAAAAGGGTGGGGGCAATGAGGGCAAACAAGAGGAGGCAACACCCCATTATTATTATTTTTTATTTATTTGAAAAGTTTTATAAAGCGCGAACAAGACCCAACCGGGTATCAGAGCGCTGTACAAAGAGGAAAGCTGACGTATACGTACAGAGACAATATAAATACACTTACAAAAAAGGAAATATGAGGCCAAGCATTGTCATCATAGACTGACTTCAAAGACAAATGAAGTAAGTTTAAACCCCCAGTAGAAATGATTGTCAAGCATAAATTTCAAACATAAAGTGAAAGTAAATTGTTAAGCATACAATAACACACCCAAGGACACCCCATAAGGCAACATGAGAGGAATCTGAGGCATAAAGTACATGAGGACGCTAGGGGAAGAGTAGGTAGAAAATGAACAAACAGTAAACAGCCCACCCAGATGAGGCCGAGCAGTTTCATCATCGCCTTACTATAAAGACAGATGAGATACGTTTTAAACCCCAAGTGAGAATGATTGTCAAGCACGAGTTACAAACATAAAGTGAAAGTACATTGTCAAGCATAAATTTCAACACAACAAAGTAAAAATGCTTGTCAAGAATGCAGGTAATTGACTAGCAAATGACATGGAGGCTATTGTTGATGCAGTTCTTCCAATAGTAGCCATTTGACCTGTTTTTTGAATGAGGCAGTCGAAGGATTGGTTCTGATCTCTGTTGGAAGGGCATTCCAAATTCTTGGAGCCAGTCCTGAGAAGGTACGATTGTAAGTTCTTTTTTTATTGAATTTCGGTGGTTTCAGTAGAAGGGTATTGGAGCTTCTTAGGTTTCTTCTGGATCCGGAGAGCTCAAGTTTTTTTGCCAGGTAAACAGGGCTATTGAAGTGTATAGCTTTATGTGTCAGGCAGGCTATTTTGAAGCGGATCCTAGCTTCAATGGGGAGCCAGTTAAGCTGGATTAGGTCAGGTGTGATATGATCATGCTTTCTTGAACCTGTGATTAGTCTGGCAGAGGCGTTCAGAGTAGCTCTTAGCGGTGCTAACCTAGATTTAGGAAGACCAGCTAGGGTCACCAAGCCATATTCAACTCGTGATATAACTAAGGATTGGACTGCTGATTGCATGTCTTCTGGAGGTAGGAACGATTTGATTTTCCTAAGAGTGTTGAGCTGATGGTTGGCACTCTTAATGGTTGCACTGATGTGATCTTGCATGTTTAGAAATTTGTCTAGGGTGACCCCTAAAGAGCAGGCGGAGTCCACCAAATGCGTGGTGCAGTTGAGTGCTGAGATTTTTTTGATCCAGTTTTGCGTGGGAGTCTCGTGGTTGCGTTGGGAAATCAGGAGAAATTCAGTTTTGAGAGAGTTAAGTAATAGGTGGTTATGAGTTAGCCATTGTTGAGTTTTTTGAAGCGCTCCGTTAAGAGTTTTAATGTCATCTGGAGAGGAGATCTTCAAATACAGTTGAGTGTCATCCGCGTACATGTGGTACTGAATGTTTGAGTCATTTAGAATGGCAGTTAGAGGTTTCATGCATAGGTTGAAGAGCGTGGGCGAAAGTGCAGAACCTTGAGGCACCCCAATAGAGACTGAAGTGCTGGCCGCCAAAGATTGGTTGACTTTGATTCTTTGTGTTCGATTATGCAGGAAAGAGGAGAACCAATTTAGGACAGGGCCCGATAGCCCCATCCTGTATTGAAGAAGGTTAATCATGTTATCATGTTTGATAGTGTCAAAAGCAGAGGACAAGTCCAGAAGGATTAGAAGACAAGGTGTATCTTGGTCCAGAGCTCTCAATGCGTCATCAACATCCTGCCAGATGGTGCAAAGCCATAAAAAAAAACAAGCATTTACAATGCAGTCCGTTTTGCATTTACGAAAGTTGGAGGTACTGGCGTTGTAAATGGTAATTTTTTAGTTATGTGGTTTGCAAATAAAGTTGTGAAGCGTGAAATAATGTAGGCGTTAGTCTGTGAGTAAAAACGCATCCAAGGGTCTATGAGGTGCTTTTTTTTTTTTTGTTAAATGAATAATACTGCCTTTAAAAGAAGGGCCGCTCTGCTTAGCTGAACACGGTTTGCCTGAAGTGACATATTCTGTCACAATTTAAAAATTTTCTTAGGAGCTGCGCACAGATAGCAGCAGCACAGCTCCGTCACATCCGAGTGTCACTGTCAACGAAGGCTGTTTGTGAGGTGATTCGAACATCAGAGAGATGCTTTGATGACCACGAAGGTGCTCGGGAACGGTATATGTCAATAGCGCGGGAACTTTGTGATAATTACATATAACCTATTTGGGGAGAGGTGAATAGTTATACTGAGGCCACGTTTCAAGTAAATACCTGCCAGTAAGAAGGCCTCCCCCTTAAGGCCTCTCATCTTTCAGCTAATACTCACTGCAGACGGTGCAGGGAATCAGTGCATGATAATGACAAGAGTGCATGGCCCGTGATATGGCGATTTACGGTTTAACCATAGGTGCTCCTGTTACAATAAAAATGTTCGCCGCTGCTGCAAAGAATTCTGCCGTGCCCGGGACCTCGGTCGGCGGTAAATAAAATGTAACAATAAATAAAAGTCGGGTTTCCATATCCCTCAGTGCCAGGAGGCCACGAAGTACCAAGTGCTGACTTCTCCCTTTACGATATGGTGCATCCTGGGACTTGTAGTATATGTTTACTCCCACAACTTGTATACCCTGTACCGCTGCCACAGAGGTATTTGTCAAACCTAAATAAAACAGTGCACTTGCAGACAGCCCCTGGGATGGCGTGATTACATGTTAAGTTATAAACTTGGGTACACTTCACACTTCCTAGATGTGTGTGATGAAACACCCTTACGTCAGCCACGTTAGCTCCGGGCGATGCCTTAAGGCTCCATCTTCAAACAGAGACTTCCTGGCAGTGTAAACGCGAGCGTGTGTCAGTCACTCTGACAGACACACTCGCGCTTACACCAGTGCGCGTACCTTAGTTTTAATGATGCTGCCTTCAGCGCACAGGTTCATTGAGACACTCTGGCAGGCTGCGCCCAATAAGGGTAGATGAGACAGCACGGCTCCCTGTGCCGTCTCCCCCTCCGTCAGCAGGGTGCATCTCGGATCCCCGGCGGGCGGGCGTGCCTGGCACCTGAGCGCCAGCCGAGCCCCCACTCTCCGACTGGCGACAGGGGACGTGTCCGGCAACTCGTGCTGAAGTTAGGCATGGACGGCGGAGGCAGTGCCCGAGCTCGGACAGCAACACCGACAGGTGCACGCCTGGAAAAGCACTTTCTAGGGAGCGGGGCCAACGGCTCGCGAAAATAAGCAACAAAATTCACATTCACAATAAGACATGGTGAAGCCATCAAACACAGCGCCCACAGCTTCAGTGAGCTGCATCGTGGCACTTTGGATGGCTTGTGGAGATCGAGGGGGTAAAGTGGTGCAGTCTTCAACCATTTAATGCCAACGCTGCTGTGCAGACAGATAGCGGGGCTTCTTGTTTTTAGAGGCATGCAGCAAACGTGTAAGGGAAACACAACCTGTACCAGGCTAAACAAAAACAACACACACAGAAAACGTTCAACTACTACGTTTACGGTAGGTAATATCGCCGAGCTTGTCAGGCACCAATAAAACAACACCCACCTGTGCTAAATTCGATGGCCTTGCAGCCAGCGAGCCCAGAGTCCTCGGCGGCAACCCCAGGGAGACATTTTTCTGCGGCATGCACAGATCTCGAGACGCCTTACCTTTACATTAGTCCGGAGAGCACAGTAGCACTGAAGAACATGGGGTATTTGTCAGACAAGTAAACATTTCATGAGGGCGCACAACGCATTACAGACATTCGAGCCCCCCCTGCTCTAATTCATTAAAAAAAAATCATAGGTGTACAAAAAGGAAATTTGGATTTTCATGACTTTCTACCACCCTCTCCAAGAAGCCGTCAGATAAACAGATGCCCATTTAAACAATTGTAGGTTTTCTTTTTCTTGCCATGAAATCATCTTTCGTGCGAAAACATACTTTCCTCCACAGTCCTTTAAACAAGCGCGTCAGTGAAAGCGCACTCTTGTGGTGGTGGGGGGTGTGTCCCTTGCCCGGGGTGGAGGGAACGCGCCTTCTAATTAAAGCTGCAAGGAAACCTGACCCAAAACAGATGGCCCCTGCGCGCCGCTGCTGGCTCCCGAGAGCAAAACGCTCTGGGAGTAAACATTTCCCCAAAAGCTGGGACATCCACATGCCTTTGGCCAATTGCGTGCTTTAGCCAGACGCAAAGGCCAATAGCATGTGAACAACACACACTCGAGCTTGTAGAAAAGCTGAAGTGATTCCAAGAGGCTGATTTCCTAGAGCAGCGCATGCGTGCTGCGCTAGGCTCGACCTAAAAAATGTAGGTGGGTCATTAAAAATGTACTATACACATCGTCACCTTTTGGCTTACAAACAAGGAAAAAACACTAACTGGGGATTCACAGTCGCTCACAGCGACACAATTGTATGTGCCACATATGTTGTAAATCCCTGACTCTCCCCTCCCGTTTGAGCCATTAATGAGGAAAAAGGAAAGAGGTCCTAAGAGTTTTTAAGTTTTAGTTGAGTCAAAAGTGGGCAGGCCGTGTCAGCACACACTCGTTCCTCTTCATGACTCAGACCCACAAATTACCCTGACCACCCACACATGTAAAAAGAAAAAGAAAACAATCTCAACTAGGTAAAAAGTGCTTTTGGAACTATTATTGTGACATCAATTACATTTGTTTGAATATTAAATTAAATGGTTTTGACAAAAATAGGTACTGAACGTTGTGTACAGGTTGACATTAGTAATCGAAGATGGACATTTCTATTTTTATTATTTATTGATAAACCTGAAGAACCATAATATATGTTTTATTACAATTCCATTAATATTCAATATGTAATACTGGTCTATATGCGCACCACTGTCAATTAATAGCCTCCCCAGGTATGAGCGTCTGAAACACTTGATATTTCTACCAATTGTTGTAATACGATAAGCAAAATCAATCAGCATCATCCTCGACTGTAACTGCTTCGGTATTTCAAAACAAAAAGCTAACAAATTAGTGCAGTCCTTAAACCCAAGAAGACTGATACAAGCAATCACATTGAAATACCTTGAGAAGTTTGGCGTGCAGTAGAAGTGTGTAGGCAGCTTCTGTGTAGTTGTCACACTCTTTGTGCAGGTCGCATAGCTTGTACAAGTATCTAAATTAATAAAGCAGTGTGTTCATAAAACTTGACAGAGCCATTTCTGGTTAAAAAAAACTATGACCACTTTAAATCTAAAATCAAACAAAGATTTTTATTTTGAATTTTAAAACCATATATCCTGACTTGACAAACTACCACCAAAAATAAGCACAACAATATAATTCACAAGGGTTCATCCTCCATACCTTTAGCATTATAACGTTACAGCAATTATTAACATATAAAATAAACCTGTTTAGTAGATAAAATAACCTTCAAACTATAGTCTAAAAAATGTGGCATTAAAAAGCAGAATACAAACAATGAAACGCAAACTACCAGCATAATAAGCCTTTGCATTTTTAGAGAAACTATGTTTTTCTCCTTCAAAATCTAAGTCAACAGTATAGCTAAATAACCCAAATATTGTATTGCATCAATCTGTAACCTTGTTTGTGTGGGTCAGCTTCTTATATTTTTGTGGGAGACATTGAATAATCTATCTTTCTCATTCCCCTTTCCAGTTTATATTGTTGGCCGGTAATCCCTTACTACAACTTCCCCACCACCATCTGATTTGTGCATCCAAATTATTTCCTCCGACCTTAATTTATTTTTCTAGAAAACTCTGGCAGGAAAAACACTTTCTATTCCTCCAACTGGATTATAATGTTTCTGCAGAAAGTGTTTCCAGTGAAAACATCAGGCTTATTTCTTCCATACCACTATGTCCCTAACTGATCCCTCTTCCTTTATTTCCACATGTAGGCCAACTGCATGTTCCCTTCGATTCTTTAGACCCTGTGTCATCCTCTTCGTCCTTAACTCCTTCAAAGCTTATATCTTAAGGATGCCTCTTCCCTTATTGATTTAAAACTGTTTCAATTTGACCCTACATAAATGAGCTGTCTCTTGAATGTTTTCTTATTCCATTGTCCAATCATTCATCTTACAATTGTCACCAAACTTTTTAAACTTAACTTGCTGACTCCTGAACTCAGTATTCACTATTTCTAAAGCCCAACTCACTCAGATGCTCCAATGACTGGGGTCCAGAATTGGCCGACCAAGTGTCCTTAGCATGGTATAGTCTGAAAACACATTTAAAAGAAAACGGACTCTCTTTTATTAATATCCCTGTGGCATAAGCACTCTGACCAATTTCACCTACCATTTCAACTGGTAATACCACCAGCAGGCAGAGATATCTCTTTTACACAGTTTGTGCTTGGCTACACACTACATTCTTTTCCAGTTTTTCATGGATCGACTACTCCAGTGTTCTCCCAATCAAGTCCTCTAAACCAGACATCACCATTTCCTTCTCCAGTATGTTTTCTGTCTTCCATGACAGTCTTCGCGTCATTTTCCCTGCCTGCCAACTACTTTTCACCATCTGCTCGCAACCTTGTAATTCTCTTCAATCCTTCTTTACATCTCGTATTTCTTGACCTGCATATGACTCTGCTTGAATGTACCTGATTTCTCATTTTGCTAAGTTACTTTCCACTCTCATATATTTTCTTAACAGAAAAATTTAATTTCTTTCACTTTGGTCTGTCTTTAATTTTCACATACGTGCTACTGCCAACTGTCCACATTAATTTACAGTCATCCTTGTTTTGGTCCACTTTATAGGCTTCTCTCACAACTGTAGAAGCTTCCCCTCTCCCAAAGGACTCTGACTAAATTTCTCTGTGAGTCTATAGATCTGTGCACTCTTTTACCCCCTCCAGTCTTTCCCTTGCACTTTATACTCCTACTCGCTTTCTTACATCATCTTCACAGCACCGGCTTGGCTCTCCTCCCGCGTTCATCTTCCCTCCGCTCCTCTCTCTCTTTAACCCACTTCATCTGAACTTCCTCCAAACATACCTCATTCCCCCACTCTTTGTTTTCCAGCTTAAAACTAAAAACTCGATTTTTCCCACCTTATCATTTTGTCCACTTATTCAGCTGTACCATCCCTACAATATTTACTTTATTTTGACCCCTGCACACTTAAGTATCTGTATTTTATCTCCCCTGCATATTAAAGTGATTTGGATAATGATTCCTGTGTGCCATGTAAGTGACAAGAAGTATAAATGTCATCCATCCTAAGGAAGCACAACTTGATACCTTAATTAGACTAATAAAATGTATTACTTTCTTCGCCTAATTAAGATATAAATTCATTACTTTCTTGTGATGAAAGATATATATTCTGAAGTTATTTTTTTCATTATCATTTACAGTTCGTACTCATTGGTTCTGATTAAAAGGTGAGGCCTTTTTTCTGGCCTTGGCCTGATTAACATAATATTGTCCACTGAGGGGTACTTATTTTGGATGGATAAGCCCAGTGTACATAAAAGCGCCTTTTTAATTTTCTACCTATATATAAATTAAAGCCAAGCAACCCTAAATCATATTTAATCAGGAACTCAAAACGACCAATATGGTAAACGTATTTTCTGTAAAAGTATTTTTCTGAAACAAAAACATTTTGTATAGGAAGCATGGACGTCATTTAGGGGTCGTCAGGAGTCGCAGGTGATACACCTATCTTCCCTTCTACGACCCCTGACACTGTCTTTGCGACCCTTCGTCTCAGAGTTAGTAAGGGCCAGTGCTTTAAATGGGCCAGTACTGCCCGGTACAGAGTACCAGCACTTTTTTATTTTGAGACAGAGAGTACCAGCACTTCTAAAGAGAGACGTAATACTTTTAATTGGAGAGTACTGGCACCTCTCAGAAACAAGCAGGTACTCTGGTACAGAGTACCTGCACTTCTATTTTTCCATTTCAAGCACTGGTAAGGGCAGTGTCAGAAACAGAAGTTATACAAGGCTCTAGCGAGTCTTGTTTACTTTCTGTGCCACTCAGCTATATCGGGTGTGGACCCAGGTAAAATGGACCGGGGTGACTCCTGGTGCCACAGACCTTGAGAAGGATGCAAGTAGTGCAGGAGTGAGAGAGAGAAGAGAGGGGACGAGGTGGGATAGAGTGTAAAGACTGTATGGGGAAATGAGGGGAAAATAACAAAAGGAGGAGCAGGAAGAGGACACAGACAGTTGAGAGATGGGTGAAAAGAGGGGGGTTAAAGAGACATTAGAGAGAGGTAACAGAACGTGAGTGAGGTATAAATAGGTGTGAAAGAGTGCAACAGGTGAGAGTAACAGGTGATAGACACATACGCAGGTGACAAAGAGACTGCCAAGAATCAGACAGAGGGGAAGACCAGTGAGAGGGGATACCAGTATGAGAGAAGTGTTACTGAAGGAAACAGATGAGAAAGAGATAAGACAGTTGTGGGAAATGTGATAAAGAGACAGCTGGTGATGGACATCGCAGAGGCAGAGGGTGGTACGTGAGACTTGTTAGAAACATGCAGCTCAGAGATGGACAGGCAAGAGACAGGTAATAAAGAGGCAGCGGAGAGAAAGTGGGGAGAAAGATGTGAGAGACTATTGAGAGACAGTCTGCTCATAAAGAAGGAGATGCAGAGGCGACAATTGAGAGTGCTGCTTGAGACAATGATAAGAGAGACAGCTCAGAGAGAGGGAAGAGAGGTGCAATAAAAGACAGGCTAGAAATACAGCTGTGAAAGGTGGGAGGGTGGATTGTTGAGAAAATGACAGCTGAAAGAAGAGACAATAGAGAGAATTATGGTAAAGTGAAGGACCTGATTGGGAGACAGTGTGGTTCTACAGTTTAGAGTGAGCGAGAGTGGTGATAAGAAGACAGGGACAGGTGTGAAAAAACAGCTGAGGAAGAGATGGGGAGAAGGAAAGGTGAGAGATATGGAACCGATATTAAGACAGACAGGTAAGAAAAAGACAAAGGAGCAAGAGAAGTGGGAGACAAGTGAAAGAGAGGTGAAAAACACAGAACAGGTGAGAAAGTCAGGGGAGAGGGGAAGAAATGTGATATATTATAAGGAGATCAGTGAGAAGGACAGTTGGGATAGAGGATGAGACAGAAGGGGTAAGTATGAGACAGCAACAGGTGAGACACACACGAGAGAGATAATAAAAAAGACGGGCAGCTCAGAAACAGACAGCTGGGGAGCGGGTAACAATTTGTCAAATGTTATTAAACATCTTCCTGTAATGACATTGGGGTAAAACGACATATCATGCAACTTCCGATACCACTGGCATTTTTAAGTCGACTTTCACGAGAACGTGGTATTAAAGCATCAATGTAGCACAGTTCTTTAGCAGGTTATATAGTTTTCTTTTTAAAAGAACCCTCTAACTAGGATTGCGCTCCCCCATTTATATGTATATTAACAGCCCAGGCTTTACTTCAAGGCTTCTTTGAATGGTTCAGACCAACATATCATGGAAAACTGACAAGAGAGTGTAGAGATGCAGGTCAAGGAGAACAGCCAGCAATTCCCTCTGGAAATGGTTACATTATGACTTTGAAAATAGATTCTGAAAACCGCCTGCCCAATTTTCTGCTTGATTTAAGCCTCAGCACCGGAAAGTCTATCTGTATTTAATAACGTGTTTCGGCAATTTTATATACTTTATTGTAATGGGAGCCCGAATGCTGCGGCGCGTGGACAGGAATCAGACAGCACGGATATTTACTCTTGGAAAAGTTTTTACTTTATGCCGAGTAAGCTGCGCTGGCACGCACAGCCACGTCACAGCACGCAGCGCGCATGCTCCGAAGTCTTTACAGGGCCGAAACCTGCTTTCCTGTCACTTTGTTAAAAGAAAAGGCAAGTGCATTTTTTACGTACCTTATGTACATTTCTTCCCGTTCAATTTCTTTGTAGAAGTTCTGGAAAAAAATGCAATCATAATTAAGAAACGATAATACCACAGCGAGACGTGTCTTTTAAATCAAGAACCATTCATATTCATAGCACATCAGAATCCAAAATTGAGCTGTGACATTTGCATTAGTTTCCTGGAAATACAGGGCACTTAAGTCTCAATTTGATCTCAAAATCTACAGCGGGTGCTTCAATGCGTAGCATCTGAAGGTTTCAGTTTCACGGGAAAGGTTAAGAATCCTCGGGGAAAGTGCTGTCAAGATTTTGTCATTTGCAACCTACACGCCATTAAGCATTTTCAAATTAATCGAGGTAATGTTCAAAAACATAATTTTTAAGTAGTTGCTGAACTATGGCTTGTAACTCTACAATCTTCCCTCAGTAATCAACCATTCTTCTTTTTTCACGAAAAAGCTCGATTTCTGTATTGTATTCCGCCAGCAGTGAGCGCGTATCATGTCAAGACATGAAACGCTTGAACGCCGCTGGCCTTGAGAGACACCGAGATAAAGTGCCAGAACAAAATACTGAAAAAACCGCATTAGCACGAAGATACCGCAGTTTAACAAGCCGCCTGAAACCCACTGGTAAATACTACGCACAGGCGTCTGACAGTGACGTTATGTAAATGAGGAAGGGCAGCGTGTTTACAGATGTCTGCAATCAATCACGCCTGCTAGATATTACATCTCTTTTGATAACAATGCAGGCAAAATCATCTAAATGAATTGATATATCACGTTGAGTCATCCAATCTATTCGAAGAAGATCTAATGATCACACGATGCATGAATAATACTGGAAAATGAACTATCCCCCCTCACGGGCATCATAGGCACGAATTAATAAACACATGCTGCAGGCATGGTTGGAAACATACGCACCCCACGTTTTCTCCTGCAATTTCCCTCAACAACTTTTTATGGCTACAAAACACACGAAGAGTCTACGCAAGTCATACGTTTGTCATGAGTGCTCCTGCTGCCTCACTTCACTCCAAGAAAGAATGAGAGAAAGTATATTGACCTCCACACACTCGCTAGAATAAAATCAAATGCACACCACAAAAAGTGAGAAGACATGAATATAGGTCAGTCCTCTATTTCAGGCCTTACACAACAACCTACAGGTATATCTGTTAGATATTAGAGTAGACACATCAGCCATCAAACGGCAGCATACTTCATCAGAGGTGCCTCTTCTCGTCTAGGTAAATACCACGTGATGGGGTTCAACCAAACTGGAAATTTTAGGAGGTCAAGATAGGATATTTCTCTGGACAAGCGCAGGGTTCCAGTTAAAAATGACTATGGGTAAACCCCAGGTATCTCTTTATTTAACGGGTACCCATGTCATTATTAAAAATTATGGATGTGTCTTGAAACATAATGGTTTCTGCATTCCAGAAGTTCCATCGCCTACTTGTTTCAGCCAAATACAGACTGCCCATACAGGTCACTCTGCTTTCTTCAGGGCTAAAGACTCCCTGCCTGCCTACCCCTGAAACAAAAGTATTGTCACTAACAAGGAGGCATAATGCTCTCCTACCTGCCGTTGCAGCTTAACAGAGCCTGTAGGCAAATAAAACATAAATACAATAAGTTAATACTGGTGTTTTTTTTTAGTTGTGTGGCATTTTTTTTAAACTATGCATCACCCATCACAGGACTCACTGCAAACCAATTCTCAATAGCTATTGTGAACAGCATCTCCCCATCTTTCGTGCTAGTGAACATTCTTAACTTTAATAATTGACACACTCCACACTATGCATATACATAGAGTCTGGTACTGACCTACATGTAGGGCTCTAAAGAGGTTCAACATCATTGATACATAGCTTCCTAACATACCCCACTGGGTTCCTGATCCAACCTTATCGGCTAGGAGGGAGTTGACATTTCCCTGTTGTCACACTCTTCAAAGGTGGTGAATGCAATGTCGCCTCTTGTGTGTTCCACCGTGTGTGGGATTATTTGTCACTATTGCCACTGGTCTCCTGGTTTATGGTCTGTCCCTCATGTTCATGCATCTCTGGACATACAACACATACAATATCTAATGCATTCTACTATTTGTGCCATACAATAATCTTATTTATGACATCCTTTGTGCGTTTGGTAATTCTCCTCATTGTATGCCATGATACATAATATTCATATTACTTGTTAGTCACTGCAATGGAGGGATTTGTCATTAATACCACACAAAATCCATATCGCTGCTCTCGGTCTGTAACCACAGTCATACTTTTATCTAGTGTAGGTTCCTAACATAACACCACATCTTTAGAGTTTTGTTTCATTTGTGAGGATACCATACAACCGTTACTCCACACATATCCCTCCATTCATTCATTTCTAAGCCACTCCAGCATCCATGTATCCATTCATACAGATATAGTGCCTTCGTATCCACTGAACCCTGGTCAGAATGGGTACAGCATAAAAATTGCCACCCCGAATCTCAGGTCCTCTCTTTCACTTACTTCATCAAGGGTACAATGCCTCCTGTGCACACCTACATTCACTTTCCTCTGCCGCACAGGATAGCGCGTGCTTAATGCACGTATATTTTTTTCCGGTATTGCCATTATCGGCTTGTCATTCCCAAGGTGCTGCAGTCGCCTCTCTCTAGGGATCCGGGGAATTTTAGTTTCTCTTGTCCCGTCGCACCTGTTTCTGCATGTTTAGATCACCACACTTCATGTTGAAGCGTTGGGGATTACAAGCCCAGTCTATTAAGTAATTCACGATCTATTGCTGGTGGTATTACACACTTTCCTCATGGATATCAGGAGATAAAACTCCTTCTCTCGTCCCATGTTCTAACTTTTATTATTAATAATACTAACGTTCTTTAATCAAAGTGATTGTAGATTCTACGGCTTTTGTTACTAAACCTCAACTATTAATGGTGATGATCTCTTTTTTGAGGGATCATGGGAGATGTAGTACCTTCATTTCCTCCACTATTACCCAGCTCCCTTCGCCCTAAAAAGGGGTGGGGTAAGTGTATGGTCCGCATCTTCAAGGCGGCCACTTTTCTGCTCCTCCTTTTTGGTACCCTTTGTGAAGAAGGTGGCGGGGTCTCCCCTTCCGCATCGGAGTGATTTCCCCTAGCTTTACCTGACCCCCGCTGAATTATAGCTCCGGCACCCTCTAGTCCCCCTTTCCGGACCAGGCCTCCACATAATCAGCATAAGGTTTGATGACGAGGGTTGCTGCTCTGTGATAATGAGATTGTAGTTTTTAGGTCTCGCCTGAGCCAGCGCATGCGCTGCTCTGGCCGAGACATTTAGTAAGTGGGCTTTTAAAAGTCCGACCACACGCTTTTGCTGGCCTCAAGCTTGCGGTTAAGCGCGCGGCCACGGGCACAGCCGCCATCTGGCTTTCCTCGCGGCACCCTTACAGAGCGCGATGAGGTGCCATCTGGCTTTCCTCTCGCTTGCTCTCCCAAGCGCCTCGCTCCGCCCATCTCTCGCCCCATTTCTCCTGCTCCTGTTGGCCCACGGCCCTGCTCCCAGCTCGCGCTTTCACTTTTTTTTTTACTTTCAAGATTGCACACAAACGAGTTCAGCTGAAATAATTTGAAGGAAGTTTGGTGTCGGTTACTCTCATGTGTTTTGCTGTATATTGCTTTTAGATGTCTATTTCAGAGTGCTAATCTCTTCTGAAAAAAGCGAAACAACAGTTTTGCTGAAAGCCTTCTGAGTCATTCAAAAGAACACTTGAGGGTGGTTTGGTAGCTCACGCAGCATAGTGTTTTGTAAAATTGCCAGCGTCGTTAAACAATGCCTGGGTAGCAATTGTTTTAATTTACTAACTGTGACACTGGCACTCCCCCGATCAATATCATGTTTTTAAATTTTGCTAGCTTTTCATTTTTCCCTCACCCACCGAGCTGATAGTTACTTGGAGATGAGAACAAAGCTTTCCTGACATTTATTCCTCATGTTTTTACTCGCTATTAGCTGCGTTCATATGAGTAGCCTCCCAACCCCATTACTCCCGCCCACTGTTACCCCCTTCACCCCGCATTGCTCCAGGAACAATGAATTGCTGTCTGAAACGAACATTGTAAATAATTGAAGGAAAGTTGGTCCATCGTAAAGTTCTAGTGGCAAGGCATCGCGTTAATCCTTTAAAGTAAGCTGCAACGAAATTGTAATTTTTGTCTCTAAAAATGCATGCGCATCCTCCAAATAAAAACTCACGTAGCATGTATGTTTTAACTTTATTTCTCTCACTGTCTGAAATAGTTACTGTGCTTCCGGGAACTACAACCATAATACCGGTTTTGTTACGTTCTGACGGCTTGTTTCTCTGTGTCTACGCTCCCTACTGCTGGAGGTTCCCGGGAAAGCACCACAGCCTGTGCAAACTCTGCCAGCAGCATGAAGCACTTTTATTACAGTTTTTGACGCTACTCTGGCAGTTGAAATGTGACGTGGGTAGTACAATTTAGACAGGAGAGATGGAGTGCGACAGATTTGTGATGTGTGCACGTTTCGTAGGCTGAACTGGCGAGGCTGCCCTCTCCTACTCAATGGCACCCATTTCCGCCTCCTGCTTTGATTGTTCTCACTGCCTCCTGCAGTAACCTCTTAGCTCGTTCACGCTATGTCAAGTGGCTTTGTAATTAATAGTTTGTTGATGTAGTTGTGTCTTAGGAGCCAGGACATAACTTCGATGCAAAAGCATGACATAAAACCGTCGTTCACAATTTGCCAGGAAGGACTTTGCAACTGCTTCCCCAAGTTGAGTCCTGTAGACATTCTGGCCCCGGCATTAGCAGGACGAAGAAGAGGCTACGCAATCAAACACTGTATTTCCCTTGGCGTGCACCACTTCTGGAATAATGCAAAGATGCGTTTAGCAACACAAAACCTTGGTTGATCTCACACGTTGCCTGCTGCAAGAAATGTTTATCCACTCGCACGCTTGTCACTTGACACTAGCAAAGAGCAGTAGTCTCTCCTGCGGGTATCTGCATTGGCATAGCCAATAGGTCTCGCTTTTGGGACCTTATAAGTATTTAGTTATGCAGCACAATATCCTTGGTGCAACAACATTAACTGTTGCATGGCTAAACTCTTATAAGGTCCCAAAGGCGAGACCTATTGGCTATGCCAATGCTTGTTTCTTACTGATATTAGTCACAGCCACTTTGTAACAGCATCTGCTGATGACGTCGATGCTGTACTGTTGTTTACAAATAGAAAACAAAACGTTCTCTTTTCTCTGTAAATCTTTTTCCCGAGTAAGCTATGTTGAGTGCGAGACATTATCTAATTGCTGATGTTAGCCACTGAAAGGAAGACAAACACGCGCGGCTCTTAGGTTGGAGCTGTGTGGGTTTTTCCTCGCGCCCATATATCATGCCCAGTATCTCTCAAGGTCTTTACATTGAAATATTATACACCTTGACAACCAGCGACGGCGCACAAATCATGCGAGTTGTGCTTGCTCATGAAGGGCTCACTAATCACGGGGCGCCTGGGCCGCGCTGTGCGTGCATTCACCAGCACGTTCACTGTGCTGCTCATGCGGTTCTCCTTGGCGCGCGCTGTGCGTGCACTTACCAGCACGTTCACTGTGTAGCTCATGCGGTTCTCCTTGGCGCGCGCTGTGCGTGCACTCACCAGCACGTTCACCGTGCAGCTCATGCGGTTCTCCTTGGCGCGCGCTGTGCGTGCACTCACCAGCACGTTCACCTTGGCGCGCGCTGTGCGTGCACTCACCAGCACGTTCACAGTGCAGCTCATGCGGTTCTCCTTGGCGCGCGCTGTGCCTGTGCGTGCACTCACCAGCACGTTTAACGTGCAGCTCATTGCAGTTCTCCTTGGCGCGCGCTGTGCGTGCACTCACCTGCACGTTCACAGTGCAGCTCATGCGGTTCTCCTTGGCGCGCGCTGTGCCTGTGCGTGCACTCACCAGCACGTTTAACGTGCAGCTCATTGCAGTTCTCCTTGGCGCGCGCTGTGCGTGCACTCACCAGCACGTTCACCGTGCAGCTCATGCGGTTCTCCTTGTTCTCGTCGTGCATGATGGTTCGGTAGTCCAGCAGCCTCTCCATCAGGCGCACCACCAGCACCACGAAGTTCTCCCCCGTCTTGGCCAGGTACTTGTGCTTCCGGCAGTGCTCCAGGAGACTGGGCAAGAACGCACAGGGTTAGTGCACAACACTTAAACAACGCAACATTTATTTCAAGGATACAGGGTCGATCTGCGGCAGATAATAGACCCAGGCAGCAAAATAGAAGTGACCCCCCTCCCCCTTAATGATGCCGTTAGCGAAAAAAATCGCCCAAATTTAAATATTGGGGCAGTTTTTTTTTTTTTACTTGCAAGTACATGCTGATTAAGTGTGCTATGGATGACTGCATGGATTTAAGCTTGCTGCAGACAAGGTTTGTTTTAATATCAAAGAAGGCAACAGTAACAACATATCCAGCATACCATAAAACTAGGCCACAAACAGCCAAAATACAGCTCACACCAGACCAGGCACTACCAGACTAGTCTTCCCCATAAACAAGTTCTAGGATATGTATATTGTTAGTAGTGAGTACGTATGTCACAATTACAAATGCAACATGCAGAACGTAAACGTAGTCTCGCATGACACCCATGGAGAAACTGTTATAACTGATTGCTTTACAAATAATCGCAGAACATATAGTATAGTGATTAAAAAGGAGGGGCTTATTAGCATTCCTGAAAAATCAGAAAGTGCAGATACATTTTTGACTAAGTAAACTTTCTTCCCAGATCTCCAAACCCTGCCGAGATATTTCTCTAATGACACTAGTGGTGGTACAGGCACTCACATTTTATCAAAAAGCACTTTGTATTGCTCATCTCCTCTGCCTCCTTCCACTTCGTGGTCGAGCTTGGTGATGATCTCGTTCTCAAACTGGAAGAAAAGAGAATGAGCAGTAAGTAATGAGAAGGAGCAGAAAATAATCTCAAGGGGCCGAAAGTAACCTAAAGGAGTAAGTAATCTGAAAGAGCATTAAGTCATTTGAAGGATCAGGAAGTAATCAGCAGGAGCAGAAAGTAATCAGCAGGAGCAGAAAGTAATCAGCAGGAGCAGAAAGTAAACTGAAGGAGCAGAAAGTAATCTCAAGGACCAAAAAGTAATCTAATGGAGCAAGTAATCTGAGTGAGCATTAAGTCATTTGAAGGATCAGTAAGTAACCAACAGGAGCAAAAAGTAATCTGGCAGAGCAGAAAGTAATCTCAAGGACCTCAATATAATATCAAGAACCTCTAAGTAATCTGTATGTAATAATACTTAGCATTGCTGCTTCCGGGAGCGCTGTGAAATCGTCCTCTGGCACCACCACCACTGTAGGCAAGGATGACACTTAGGGCGCGCAGCTAACCACTCCCTATGGCCCTCCACTTTATAAAATCGTTTAATTGGGGGGGAAGACCTGGCCACGGGCGTCGATTTTCCAAAGTGGCAGGGATAGAGAAAGTGACATCATAGACCCTTTGACCTAAATATGTCACAGCAAGTGCCCACATATTACCTTTGACCCAGAAACTTCCCAGGAAGTGGTCACGTACTTAACCCTCATGGCATCCCAATAAATACCATCACTGAAGTTCCATAATAACTGCATTATTAATATAACAACAAAACACAGAAAAGTGTCTATTTTAGGTATCATCTATATTAAGGTGCAGATATGCCATGCTAAGGGAACATTTACCTGATTTGTAATAAGCAAGCAAAGTGAGTTAGTCTGGCATCTTCTAGAGGGACAGGGTGTGGTGGGGGTTCACCCACTTAAGAAAAGTTTGAAAAAGGGACCCTGATAGTGCATTTCATAGAACAATTTTCACATAAATGTCCTAAAAAGCCACAGGCTCTGAAAAGATACTCATTAAATGGCCCAGTCCTTTTATGGTGTGTGCAGCTAATGAAACCTGACAGTCCCTAGGAGTTTACACCATTTAAATAAAATATCTATGGGGGCTCCCATATGTCAAAAACTACCTCCATTACTAGGGCCAGATTTTTTGTGTGTCCCTTTTTGCCCAAACAGCACATGCAAAATGCCAGTGTCAGAATTTTGCCACTACTGTAGTCCACACAATATGTGACCTTTATGTCAAATGTTATGTCTAGTATGTCAGGATCAGCATTAAGTTATGGATGCTTTAATGACCTAATCCATTGTTGTCCTCCCTTATGCCAAAAATTCCCTCCAGTGTACCAGCGCTATCATTTTCCCACAAGTGCTACCTATGCCACGAATTTCCAGCAGGATGTCAGTGCCAGCATTTTTCCCACTGGTGCCCCATGCCAAAATATACCTCCAGTATGCCACTGCCAGCATTTTGCAGCAGTTATTCTATTTGCATTTATTGCCTCAGTGTGCGAGTGAGTGCATGTTACCATGGATGCCTCTATAAACCAAGAAGCAAGTCAGGCTTAACAGCAGACTTCCAAGTATAACAACACATTTTCACTCATGCTCACTTACACACTCTCATTCAATTACTCTCACCCTTGCTCACTCATTCACACTCATTTATTTTCACTCAGTGTCTTGCACTCACACACACACACACACACGATCCCATATAAAAACTTGCCTGCTCTCACATACATACGCTCTCACCCAAACTCACTCGCACCACATACATTTAAAATAATGTATTTCACTTACATAAGATGCCAGTAAAGGTCCTGTTCCAGATGCTACTGGTCCATTTTTATTAACCTAATAGAGAATAATAGTCTATTATTCACTATTAATGTAATAAAAAAATTAGAAAAATACAAAGAGTTTGGAGTCTGACACTGATAATGTGATTCCCCCCTAGAGCTCTGTTCTTGCCCCCTCTGAGGCCTGGGGTCGCTAAGGCAGTGTCAGGTCACAAGGGGCAATCCAGGGGTCGCAGCTGCGACCCCTAAATTACATCCATGGACCTGGCATTATCGGAAGAGGGAACTGTGGCACTGTTTAAATACAAGTAAAGGCTCAGGGAAATATAGGGAAGCGAAGAGAAAGAGATTTCCAAAATAGCAGCCAATCAAGCTTTCCAGCGTTCCATTGGGGAATAGAGTCGAATATGAAAGAACTTTGAATAGTTTTAGAATATTGTAGCTCTTGCTTTTTTGATGAAATGCAAAACAGCTTGCTCTATTTGAGCGCAAGCAACCCTTTGGAAAAATACCACCGCCGTTGTGCATGACATATCGAGCATCAGGAAAGGCACAATCAGGGACAGGCAGGGATCTCAAATGCCTGCAACAGATGCACTGAGAGTTGCGACATCTCTCTCTCCCTTGGTAATGGTGTGTGGCGGCGGGGCATTGTAAGGGGCCGGCCTAACAACTAAATTTCCTCATCCATAAATCACCAACAGCACACACAGCAGAACTAATACGATGCTCGACGAGTCCAGGCCTAAACAGAAGTATCGTTGAGCTGCTAGACAGAAATATTCTACTGACTAGGCCTCTGGAAGAACAAAAAGGAAAATTAAAATAAAACACATATTGTTTGTTCGTCCAAAAACCAAATGAGGAAAGAGAAGACCGTGCTTAATTTGTAAAAGAATAAGTGCTGGGGCTCTCGTCGGGAGGCCACTGCAGCTTGTACCACACATTGCCCCTGCCAGCTGCAAATGACAGTACAAACACAGCTACTAGCCATCACACTCTTACAAGTATGACAATTCATACTAATCCAGGCCCCCAAAGCTATAAGAATGGCTTGGGAGGCAGGTATTAGTCATTGTAAATGTAAATTGAATTAATAAACGGCTGTTGTGCTCATACCTAAATTAGCCAGACAGCGGCACCATGTGGCAGACTGTCATAAGCCCCGGTGATAGCAATTAGGTGCTGGTTCAGAGCACCGGAAACCACCGGCTCAAATTAAGCACTGAAGGAACAACCAAATACTGAAAAGCCCGTAACACAGGACCTTGCAGAATCTGGTGCGAGGAGGGTAGGAGGCTGGGGGGAGTCAACTGTTCAGGAACCCCCTTACCTTTCAAGGGGCCCCAATTAGCTCAAAGTCATTGATTATCCGTGAGAATCAGGTGCTCCTCCTCATGATCTGCTTGGGGGGGATCATTTTGCATTGCGCAACTGGATGCAGTATGGAGGGAAGGAAAGCTTATATGCTACCAAACAGAAGTGTCTGGCGTCCCTGGATTGTGGAAGGGATACAATGCACAAGATATGGCTTTACTGCGTCAGTGGATTAACTCATCTGCACCCAGTAACCAATACACCGACAGTAAATAGCGGCGTAGAAACGTGTAGATTGGAAGACCGACCCCAGAGAATGGCTTAAATTATTGTGGGAGGTGAGCTCTATAACTTAGCACTAATAATATGATGGCACTAATTGTGTGTTAACAGCTACGACTATACAAGGGGAGGAGAAAGTGGATCCATTAAATAATTATTAATGAAAAATGACCTGAGCTGAGCCTCTCACCTACTAGCTAATTGAAGGTAGAGGTGTCACATGCTTAGTACGGATCAGTACATCCCATCCAGGGCAGGGTTGTTAGCAGCGGCGGCTCCTCCCCTATGGTGGAGGAGAGTCGCCCCCCGCCAGCAGCTTAAAAAAATAAATAAAAATAAAACAATAATAATCCCGGGTTTATTATTGTTTTGTTTTGTTTCCCAGCTGAGGCTTTGGGGCGGGGACAGGGGGATGACAGGCACTGAGGGGAGTGGTTGCACACACTGCCTTCAGGGTGCATGTGGGTTTGGCCGACATTCTCAGGACAGCCAAACCGGTATGCGCACTGAAGCGGTCTCCAACCCGAGCTGCGTTGCTGGGTTGGAGCCAGGAGGCACAGGCTCCCAGTCTCACTGAGGGCACTCAGGTCAATCCAGATGCTGCTCTGATGCTGCCAGCACGATGAGAGCAGCGTCAAGATTGGCCGCAGGGGAGTCTGTGCCTGCAGTGGACTAAAGCTAGAGAGGAGTGAAAGACCAGCAATGCGGCAGGTACGTTTTTAAAAAGTTTTTTTTGTTTGTCCGTCGTCACGTGCCCCCACCGCCCGCCACTTTGCCCGGACACCATCCGCTACTGGTTGTTAGAACACTGTCCTGTGTCAGCTACAGTCTAGACTCCCCCCTGTACGGCCTGCTTAATTAGCAAGAAATGGCTAGTGTGGGCAACAGGGACTCAGGATCAAGCAGAAGGCAAGAGGAGGATCTTGTTAAGTGGTCCTGGGGATAAGAGGGTCTCTGGAGTACAGCTGAATGTGGCAAAGAGGGAAGTACAGTTTAAGCATGAGAAATTAGATATTATGTCTTCAGCACTGGAATTCTGGTGGCATAGTATTTCTCATGAGAAATCTGGAGGCATGTCCCTCGCAAATATTACCGATGTTATCCGAAATTTTTGCTGCAACCCTGCAGAACTTCCATGGGATAGAAATAAAAATGGCAGCTGTGGGGGGGTCGTTATTTAATTAAGAGACAAAGGAACGGGCCCCTTCCCCAAACAATTATAGGTCTCGGTGAGCCCACCCTCAGGGCAGCATTACATAAGGGGAGGGGCTCACGGCCCCTCCCCGAGCCAGGATAGGTCCCAAGGAGCTCACCCCTGGGGCAGAAATGGCAATAAAAGGGGAGAGGTGCCGTGCAGCCCCACTCTCCGAGACTTCAAAGCCCCAGGGAACCCATCCCCCTGGGTGGATATGATTATTTTACAGGGAGGGGGGCCACATGGCATCCTCCAGAGCCATTGAAGGCCCCAGGAAGCCCGCCCCCGGGGCAGACTAATAAAATAAAAGGGGAGGGGGCCATGCGGCCCCCGTCCTCAAGCCCACCTCGGTGCCACTAAACTTTATAAAAGGAAGGGGGGGCTGGACTTTTTTTTAATCAGGAGCAAACACAAAGGGAGCTCTGAAAATATTTCTGCTGGCTGGGAGTAATTTTTTATCTGTTTCCCTGCCCGCACTGATGCGGGCAAGGAGGGAAACAGATCAAGAGATTGATCCCACCCAGAAGTAGCAGCATAAGTAGCTACTCCCTGCGGGCGGGAGCCATGCTGGCTCACAGGATGCTGAAATCTGGTTTGGCCCGTGGACACCAGAGCACCCACCTTGAAATAATGCAGGCCCTGGGGGATGGGGTCTCCGAGGCTGAAAACGCTCAGGGAAGGTGGCCATGGCCCCCCCCTTTAAAATTCATATGGTCCTATGGGATGGGGGCCTTCAGGGCCTAATGTGGCTTGGGGAGGGAGCCACGTGGCTCCATCCCTTTTAAAGGAAAGGCCATGGCGGATGGGGTTCCCAGGGCCTAATGAGGCTTGGTGAGGAGAGCCACACAGCCCCCATTACCTTTAAAAAAAAAAAGACCATCGGGATGGAGTGCCCAGGGCCAAATGAAGCTGGGGGAAGGAGGCCACATGCCTCCCCACCCATATTTTATTGGTATCGTCCTGGGGGATGGGATCCCCAGGTCATAATAAGGCTCGGGGAGGGGGTCTGCACGTCCCCCCTCCCCTTTTTTCTTGTACTTGGCCCCAGATAGGGTACCTAGGACCCAAAGGCCAACCTTATGCTGCGCACAGCAAAGGCCGTTTGCAGCGTGGGGTTGGCTGCCTGCTGGGGATTCGGCCAGGCCCTGCGGTCAACCCCCGCCACGAACTGCGGGGGGTTGGCTTTACATATAGTAATAAAATATTACTTCACGATAAAAAAAAACAGAAATTCACTGGAAAAAACAAAGGTTATACTGACGTTATAGTTAGGTAAATATGTCAGTGACAACATTAACGTTTCAAACTAAAAGAAACCGCAGAAATTCATCAGGTATTGTTAGCAGAGTTAACTATAACTTGCACCCCTGCCATGCACTGCTTACGACCTTACATATTACATCACTCATGACTTGTTCTATGACATCATTTATGACATAACTGATGACATCATCCAAGATTCTTTTGCTCATATTGCTCTATAAACTGGTATGGCATTAGAGGCCTGGAAGTAAGTACAAAATAGCTCAGACTATTATGAAGCATAATTAATGCCAACACAGATACAACTCCCTTGGGTGTAGCAAGCATGGGTTATGTGCAACATTAACCCTATACCATACACTTCACAGGTAGCCTAGTTCAGATTAACAATCAACCATAGATATGGGGGAACCCCTCATTGCACATGGTGTTCAATCTGTATACAACTGTTCAGAGAAAGCCAGGTTCCTCAAGATACTCAAGGTCTGTTCCAAAATGAATGCCCTCCTATGCACAGCTTTTATCTGTACCAAAGCCCCTCACAGTCACCGAACCTACATTTAGAAATGTAGTTGATATGAGTAGAAAAGCAGGTACTGTAAACATTGTTTACTCTATGGAGAGAGTTTTCTCTATACTACACTGTTTGCAGACATGGGAAATACTTCACAGAGTATTAAAAAGTATCTACTAAGAACAGTACACACTATGCCATACTTGTCAAAAAAGACCCCATTCACTTAACATAACCAAAGTCTGAAAGCGCTAAAAATGATACTTCCTGCAGCCTTCATACTACGGTGAAAACCTTACAGATAGTCCGCTTTCTAAAGCAAAAGAAGCACACCGGCTTCTATGTTATGTAGAAATTCTCATGCTAAGACAATTCTGTCTAATAACTCAAGGCTGGTTACAACACTTAGTATCTACTATGTAGAATCTTTGCCCTGTTGGAAACTTTTTCAGCAGAACCAAAAAACTTTTGTGGAAAATACTGGACACAAGTCATCAAATGTCACCTCCACGCAGAGTTACTCTTCAATACAAAGACTTATAACGTGTTCATTAACTCTACACACCTGCATTAGCAGCACATGCTTTTTGTAAACACACCCATTAGCTGGACACAGGCAGTACAAAATTAGGTGAAGTAATATGGAAATTACTCACCACTTCGTAAACTATAAAACAAACTATTACATTCATTGGATGATGTCATCAATGATGTCATTTAAACAGAATATTTTGTAGGACCAGCTGGCCCTGGTGAACACACTCTTAAACAGATGGATTTTAATGGGCACATTCACTGGCATCCATTAATTGGCAAAGGAATTACGACGATTTCAGTGAATAGCACAGGCATTCGGATAACTTTCATTTACAGCGAAAATATTAAATCAGGGCAGAATAGGGCTCTCATTTTCTGACGGACTCTGACAATAAAATAGGTATATCTTCTGCGTCATTATTCATCACGTGTTTAAATTCTGATGTACCTTCAGACCAGATGCCAACTCCCATAAAGCCTAATTCGAACTGCTGTTCCTATTGGATAACAGTGTCATGAAAAACATAGTAAGGTGCCAGACACCTAAGAGGCATAATCATCCTTAGGCACCGATGGGAATATTGACAAACAGGATGCAATCAGGAGCATTTTTTGAGATACTTCTCCAAAACCTTTGCTTATTTTAAACAACATGCATTAGAAATAGTGGTTCAAATAGAGTAATTGCGACACATTTATATTACATTGCTCACAATATCCCAAACGCCCATTAAACTGGGCTCAATCGATTCAGTATACAACTCAGAAATATTTGCTGTAGAAATGATTTAGAAAAGTGAGATTACAAGACTGAAGTAATTCGTGGACGAACCCCGCACACACGAGGTGGATTTTCAATTTGCACCTTCCTTCTTACGCCAGAACCTGCTGTGGGAACGAGTGAAAGGTGGCCCTGTGCCCTGGGAGGAGTATTTCCTCTAAAAAGGTCAGTTTTGGCAAGAAAAGGGCTGTTTATTTGTGCCATAATCTGATAATCAACAATTTCTCCATTGTTTTTGCTCTTAACTTGACTGTACACTTTATGTTCTGATTTTGTTTGAGCATGTTGCCAGAAGTTGCACACTGCTTGCTAATATTTTGTGGGGAAGTATATTTATTTTTCTTCTCGATTTAAAAAAAAAAAATGTAATAGCCAAAAAGTTCAATCAACAGCAAAGGATTTAAAAAAATACATATTGGTTTCCGCAAAGTGTACATTCAAACCCCCCGAGAATAAACACAACTTGAGAGCTTTCTCCTCTATGGCAACTATTCCCTGCCGTGTGAGTGCGAAAAACATCTCATTTCAATAGTATTATCACACTCGAGTCTCCAGTGCCAGGTGGGCAGCGCAGCCGGCATAAATGTGAAATCGGTTTATTAGCACCACGTCGTGAGACGCTTCTGTTCACGTGTTTTCGCCTCAAGTTGCAACACACTGTGTTGTTGCACACTGGAAACCGCTGTTTCCTTCATGGTTGTTTTCAAGGCTCTCGGAAGTACTGGGTGCCTGTACCTTATATTGACAGAACAACACGACGCCTATTCTGTTTTGTGTGTACCTTGCAGAAGGTCAGATGTGAGATGGCTCGCAATGGCTAAAGGTGGTGCTGTTCTCATTCAAGTTTGCTGAAAGAGTGAAGGTGGTTTTATTGTTTACTCTACAAAAGTAGTGAATAGCGTATCATAGCATTCTGGTGTTTATTTAATGTACAAAGCTGATCATTTTCAGTAGGCATTTGGAAATGTATGTATAGCACAGCTCTCAGGGTATGCCACTGACTATCTTACAGCGCTGCGAGAGTGGGTGTGATGCCCATTAGGGACGTATAGGTGAAAGAGGGCACTGTAATAGCACGTGCATTGTCAGACATCAGTGGGGATTATATGAATCCCTGGTTTGTGCCATGCAGCACGTTCGATGGGCAGTGAGTTTAGGCAGGACGGTGCACTATTCACTGTATGCAATATAACATACCACGATCAGACCTGAGGGATCATAGGCAGTGCTCTGCAGCCCTTTCGCTGAACAATGGTGTCAGGCGTCATATTACATCAGTGCCCTGAGGGTACAACAGATTTCACTGAACAATGGTGTCGGGCGCCATATTACATCAGTGCCCCGGGGGCGCAACAGATTTCACAGAACAATGGTGTCATGAGTCATAGTACATCAGTGCCCCGGGGTGCAACAGATTTCACTGAACAATGGTGTCGGGCGCCATATTACATCAGTGCCCCGGGGGCGCAACAGATTTCACAGAACAATGGTGTCATGAGTCATAGTACATCAGTGCCCCGGGGTGCAACAGATTTCACAGAACAATGGTGTCAGGAGTCATAGTACATCAGTGCCCCGGGGTGCAACAGATTTCACAGAACAATGGTGTCAGGAGTCATAGTACATCAGTGCCCCGGGGTGCAACAGATTTCGCAGAACAATGGTGTCAGGAGTCATAGTACATCAGTGCCCCGAGGGCGCAACAGATTTCACTGAACAATGGTGTTGGGCATCATATTACATCAGTGCACCAGCGGCACAACAGATTTCACTCAACAATGGTGTTGGGCGTCATATTACATCAGTGCCCCGGGGGCGCAACAGATCTTTGCGCCCATTTAATGTGCCCCGCAGCACAGCCTTAAGCGCCATGTTTGGTTATTATGGGCCACAGTTAAAAATCTTTTGGCAAGAGCCAATAATTACAGTAGTGCTGAAAGTCTACAACTGTCACAGATTTCCCCACCTACTTGCAGGCATAAATATTTTCACATAGAGAAGCATAGTGGGTCTACATGTTCACACTTGTAATTACAACACACCAGTGGATCTGGGCTCCTTACATTTGCTTTTCTTTCTTTATGGGGCAACACATGTTGCCCAGTGGAGAATCTCCTTACCGAAAGTTCCACCAATTATTGGGATCTTCCTTCCATTTTCAAACCATAAAAACAGATTTATTCCTTTCTTTATGAGAGGTACTTCAGCAACCATTTTTAACATACTAAACTAGGTGTGTTGGATCTATGGACATCCACAAACTTGAAAATTAGTTCATGTTCACCTCCCTTTTTCAGGTGTCCTTGCCTGACTTTCTGATCCAGTCCAGGTTTTTCTTTACATTTTGAGACTTGTACTGCTTTTTTTTTTTTAATAAAGGGATAAGTAATACTACAAGCTCTAGAATGCAAATAAAAACACCTGGATTGGAACAGCTAGTCATGCATGGACCAGGACACCTGGGAAGGGATGCATTCACAACCCTCTCCTTTGAGAACATCTATCTACATTTAAGATTATACCATACTAGTGTCATTTTGTGAGCTTGTAAATCTGTTAAAGAGAGCAATATCTCACTGTTCCTTGTTGTGTAGGAAGGGAAATTGCCCATCGTAAATGATCCTATTTAAGGAGGGCTGCACTGGGCATTCTGCCACTCTGGCATTTTTCCAGTAGGCTGCAAGCTTGGCCTCCTCTCAGTGGCAGTTCTGATGGCCCTGTTCTACTCGTTGGCTCCTCCACTTGGTTTGGGCTGATTTGAATTGTTTTTCGCCAGGGCTGATTTTGGCATAGAGTCTCTCCCTGTATTAATGCACCGAAAGTACTCTTGGGTTGGCAAGGATATTTGTTAAAATTGAACCCATAATAGATTTCTAATAATTTTCTGGCTCAATATCGACTGTCCTTTACACAAATGCAATTTAATGAACACATTATTTAAACAAGCATGGGCAAAGCCAATAGATCTGGCTTTGGCTGCTGGTCTTTTGGCTTTGCCAATGCTTGTTTTGTTTGTGAATGATTTTTGTACTAAGGCACACATTATATGACAACAAACACTATCCGAAATCCAAAATGTCTTTTTTATGCTAAAGCACGCATTGCACTCCCTGGCAGTCACAGGTACTACTTATTGTGCGGATGTGCACATTGTGCAGTAGCAGAATGTGCCACTCACAGGGAAGTCCGCTAACCATGTGCTCCATGATGATTGCTGTGGTGGGTGGAAGCAAAATGTGAATGACAGTACAGCAGACCAATCGATGAAGAGGGCTTACTGAAAAACCGTAATTATAGACATTTTTATTTGTTATTAAAAACAAAAGATCTTGGCTGACGCTAGACTTAAAAAGATATGTGATGGCTGGTGTCTGCTTACCATCTGGAAGCTCCTCGTTGAGTGGAACTCGCACTGCATCATATCGAAAAATATCGGAATGGTGGCTTTTCGGAGTTCAGTTTCGGGAATTAAAGTCATTTCCAACATTGGGCCCACCATTTCAGGGATGAACTTGATCTTGTGTTGACCTTAAACCAAACAAATTAGGAATCAGGAAAGCTATACTGCATCGTGTATTACAATGGAAGTAATTGAAAATCAAAACGATGAAAGCAGGCGGACACTGTGCTGGTTTTTCTCATTGTTTATGCGCTGCTCATTAATGCATGTGATGCCCTTGTTTAAGCCAATAACCTTCAGAAAGAGAGGCAGACTATTATATTCCTAACCAGACCTTAAGTACAATTACCAGACAGCTATTCAACAGGGAACGAGGCAGGCGCTCGCCGGGCTTTCAAAAACCAAACACGTTTACATGAATACACATTACACATCAAGCAGATAAGGGCTTCTGACTTTCGGGGTAAGTTCTTAAGCATGGCAGAATGTAGTCCCTTTCCCGCTGTCACCAACTGTCTTCTGTGAAAGTACATTTAATTTTTTATTCGCAGCGACGACTACTCTGCCTGCAATTACGTTCTTACATTGCTATAACGATCTTCCTCTTTGTGGTCATCACCATCACAAAGGGTTCCAATTCCATAAATTATTTTATAGAACCGTCCATGGGCCAACTGTACTATTGTTTTGATTGCAAAAAACGGTGGCAATTTGGGACCAGTCTTTTTGTGACCAGAAACTAATTTTGTGAACTGACTTATGTTTTATTAGGTCACAGTGGAGTAGCTAGGTGGGAGTGTGTGGGGGGGGGTAAGTCTTCCGTCGGCCCACCCCCTCCCCCCCACCCCCGGAGCAAGTCGTCCATCGCCCCACCCCCCGCTCGGCAGCAAAGTAAGAGGCTGCCCTGGGTGGCAGTACGTCTAGCTACGCCACTGTTAGTTCATTTGGCAAAAAAAGGAATCCAAGTGAGTCGCAATCCAAAATAATTAATATTCATTAAGTAAGTCACAAATTATGATTCTCTCTGATTAGCAACAGTCACAAGGATGGTGGCCTGCAAGAGTCACCGGAGAAACATGCCTTCGATTGATTTTAAATAAATAAAACTTTCCCCTCACCTCAGTCACGTGCCAGATCAAACCCAAATAACCGCTACAGCAGGCAACTGAGCCGATCCGATATCTGAGAATATGGATCAGCAGGGATGTCAACAAGTTGTGGAGGGCAAACTATGGATGTGTAGTTATGACCTGGTTTGAAGAGTGTATACCGTCCTGGTCTAGATTACCCTTATCCCTGGCGTGGAGGATGGCCATCGCAAAAATGATTGTCCTACCCAAGTTCCTTTATTTATTCATCAATATTCCGATCCCCCTCACAGAACAATTCTTGAAGCTAAGTCTGCTCTAACCTGGTATCCCTGGCCTGCGAGGGTAGACAGCAAAGATGGGAAACTTTAACATTACCATTCCAGCAACATGGCCTTAACGCTCCTGACATGCATCTATATGCCTACTGCACACAGGCTCAATTTATTCACCACAGGCTACACCCCACATTATTTCAGCCATACACTGTAATGTCGATTGATCAGGTAGCCCCCTGCCCTCTGGCTACCACGCACTACCAGACTCTCAGGTTCCCATGTGCTAAGATTGACACAGTGGCTTGTACTAGATGGGCATGGGATGGCCTGAGGAGACAAGCTTGACTACTCTGTCTCTAGGCACCCACTATGCCACTACCTCAAAATGCCCTGCTCCTCACAGTGATGGATGAGGGGTCCTATCGGCAGGCTCGCCAACTGGGGCTTCTCACGTTCGGTGACCTTTATCCAAATGAGCAGTTCCGCCCTCAACTCGATGCAGCGGACCATCCCCTGCCTACCACACTTGACACTCTCCTAATTCACCAACTCCACGTCGCATGCCGCGCTTTGCATTGCATGTTCCCAGCGCCCCCACTCACTACACTCTTTTTTTCACCAACTCCTCACCCCACAAATATATTACCCATTTTTAAGCTACAATGCAGTAGAAGGCGCTTATATGCTCCCCTGGGGCCCAGAATGTCTGGGAAACAGACACAGCCCCCCTATCTATGAGGTGCAATGGGTCTACTGTTGCAGCCAGTCCACAGCACTGTCTCCAAATTACAGGCTTAGACTCATCAATTTTTAAATGTCTGCATATACTATACTGCACACCTGCTCAACTACATAGGATGGGACTTATGGAAGATGTACGTTGCCTGTGTTGGCTGCTCCAAAGGCTACATTCCTCCATTTCGCTTGGGACTGCCCTAACATGGCAAATTATTGGACTAGTGTGCATAGAGAGATGGGCCAGATCTCTGGGCATCTCACGCTGCAGACACCGGTGGTGGCCCTACTAGGATACGTAAAGGAGATTCCTCCTGAAGTTCGCAGACTTACTGCCATGCTACTACTTTTGGCTAAATGAAGAGTGGCCATTCTCTGGGGCCCGCACACAAAACTGGAGATTGGCTGCGGTAAGCCGTATATTGCCAGGAACAACTTTTAAATTACTGGGAACGTATGCTGGTGCACTCCCGCCCCCAAGGATATATGGAGGTCTCTGGTTCGGTATCTGGGACAGAGGGAGGTGGTTGCGATTCGAGATGCAGAGGAGGATTTCGGCACAGCTCCCAGCTCACAAGTGACCCCCCTACTAAGGTCTCACCCAGGACTTAGATCGGCCTGCTTATCTCGACCTCTGCACGTGACCTGAGCCGACTGCCTGATATGAGAGAGGCGGAGTAGATGTGCTTTTCGATCATTAATTGTGCTCCCCCTTTCTTTCTACTGTATCGTGCTGTGATTTGACAAGTGAGGCATGATTTTTGTACCCCACTTCCTTCCACCCTTAACTCTGTTCCTTGTTTGTGTTTTTTCTTCTTCTGAAAATGCCAATAAAAACATTTAAAAAATAAAATAAAGAAAGCTTTCTTTTTAAAGCAGCCAGAGTTCCTTAGAGAAACAGGGCTTCTTTAAAAATATAAAATATGTATTTTCTTTTTAAAAAACTTTCAATGAGATTTGGCAGTGATGCCTAGGGCCCAGCGAGTAGTCAGTTGACTGAATGATACACAATCAGGATGTATAGTGGCGTGGACTCTTAGTTACAGGTGTTCCTATTACAGGGGACAGCGCAATCCTGCACGAGGACCAGAGGCACCTTGCTGCTTTTAGGTGGACCTCAGGGTACCCGTCAAAGAGGTGCACACACCTCATGTTAGAAAGGACTTGATGAGGAACATAGGATCAGAGTAATGAGACTAATGGTAAATAAAGAAGGCTAAAAGATGGCTATAAAAATAGTAGCACTGCTATTCAGCACAACAGGTTAAACAGCACAAGTATATCTTTCAACGGTTTGGAAAACACTCCTGCTCCTGGTATAAATGCTCAAAGAATCCTATAATTTGTTTGCGTGTTTTCCTGTGGAGACTTATGAATTTTGATGTTCATCAGCTCCAAGCACCACATCTACTCCAATGGCTGTAAGCCCACTTTTGCACATTCTTCAGAATGAGGAATTCACCTGCTCTCTTAGAAGCTAGAGGGGGAAAGCACTACTAGTTCCAGTATTCCTTATCCTTTCTACTAACCCAGGAAAGTAGGATTTTACTTATATACCTAAATAGTGGGCTGTTATTTGTCATGCAGGAGTGTACTACCTCCGAGACGGTCACAGCACGTCAATAGCGAATATATTTGGAAAAACACGGGTGTGGGGATCCTACTATGATACAACAATATTTCATTGACGGTATCAGAGTCTAGCTCACAGAGTTATATTACAGTTTCCTACGAACTTTCACGCAAGGATGATGCTAAAATTTGCACTGCTTAGTTTCCAACAAAAGTATTTTTAGTACAGATAAGCTGGTGGAATACAGAACGTGGTAAAAAACAACTCCCTGTTTATCCAAAAAAGGTTTTTAGATGCATCCTATTATATGCATGTTGTATTGAACTGCATAGCAATGTTAACTTGAGTTCTGCTACGTCTAGTGAAGGGAGTGCTGTGGACCGAGTAAGCAACTGGCGATTGATCAAGTCTCCCAGTCCTGACCACGTGTAAGGATCTAGTATGACTTGTAGATAGTGATTGCATGCAAATGCAGGAAGTCTCCTGAAAGTGGTGCTAGCCACTGAGAGGAGGAGTGATCTGCAGTTTGTAGGCCTCCGGGCTCTCTAAGTCATGGGTCCACATGTCAACAGTATGAGGGGAGAGCGCCCACATTCGCTGAGTGGGTGCTGTCAGGCCAGAGACCTCTGCGCTGACTAAAGTGGCGGGGTGCCCTCTGCCAATTAAGTGCTCCAGTGTGGAGCGTTTAGCGAACCTGTAAATTTACCAAGGAAATCAAAAAGGAAAATTATCCTAAGTTAAAGATCAATATGTCACATTGCAATTTATAAAGAGAAGACATTACCATTGGGAAAATTAATCGCCCTTCATCAATCAAAACAGGGCAGGTTCTGACATATTTTCACAGCCATAGGTTTTACATTTATGTTAGAAATGTGGTTTCTGGTTGGCTAAGATATGCACCTCAGCCAGGCAGAACCCTCCACTCTAGTCAGGGCAAGTAAGTTACACACCAAAGATAACCTGTGCTCACCCTCTGGTAGCTAGGCGCAGAGCAGTCAGGCTTATCAGAGGCAATCTGTAAAGCGTTTGCGCAACACACTCGTACAGAAACACAAGGAATACATCATAAGAGAATCCACACAGGGTTATATGAAAATATATGTAGTATATTGTGCATAAAACAGACCAAGATGGCATGAATCATAAATACAGTGCGTATTATGCAATCCTGTGATAGTACTCGTTATCCTGTCAGTTCAAGAATCAAAACAAAATACATGATCACATCAGTGCATGAATGCAGCAGTTTGGTTAGAAACCACATAAATCATGATCTATAACCATAAGTACATAAATCACCACATGTATACTCTGCAAGCTATAGTTTCAATACTGGTAGAAAACATAGGTAAACACTGTACAGGTTGTAGCCTCTATAGCAATGGAAACCGAAACCACATGATCAGAGGGTTGGGGGCACCCCCGTGCCTTGTGGGCTATTAGAGGTCACTGTCTCCGTGGCACATAGGGCCCAACCTCAAACGAGGCTTGATCCAGAGTACAAGGCCGGTAGGAGTTTTACCAAGCATGTCTCTCCGACACGAGTGCCGCAATCTTCAGTACTTCCCCCGGGGCTGCACCGGCTAGGAATGCCCCCAAGGTGTGCCCCCTGTGCAAAGGGCACATATGCTGAAGATTTCAGTGGAGAGACCTCGCTGGATCCCCTGCTGACAATCAACAAAGGTGGTCGTCCGTGAATGCACGGTGCAACAGTGACCTGCAAACTGGTGGAGTTCAGTCCTCTCCTCAGTCGGGCAGCCTGCAAAGGAGCATGGGTGGCAGGTTCTACTCATGGGTCCATCCAGTAGTACCTGGCGAGCTCTGGGTTAGCGTAGGTCACCCACGGCTACTGCTGGGGAGAGAGTGCCACTGTTATGAGCCTTCGGCATGGTGTCCTTCCCTCAGAGATGAAGCGTCATCAACAACAAAAGCCTCACAAGAGGGGTTTCCGGACAATCGGCAATGTCGCTTCTTGGGAGGGGAGCTGGGAGTTAAGCAAAGCGTTCTCCATGCTCCGAGGGACAGTGAAGTGCTGCTCACGTGCTGAGAGAAAATAAGGCGCTCACCACACACTTGTTTCAAAGACACACTTTACTCTCCGGGGGCAAAGCGCTGGGGCACACAGTAAACCAGGGAGCCACAAAGCAACATTAACCTATACTGGCCCCTGGGAGAATACTGGGGGGAACATACGAGGCAAGGAGCAGTAGGCTGGTAGACCAGCACAACCAGATCAGCAGTCCTAATGGCGATCTCTCCTGGTAGCACCACAGTGCTCTTGCAGAACAGAGTCAGGGAGCAGCTGCCAGCAGGTCAACAAACAGAAAAGCAATCCAGTGAATCCCTTGGCCACCCAGCAAGTAACAGGCAGCAGGACAACAGCAGAAGAGCAGTCCTTTGAGCAGCGCAGCAGTCCTGACAGAGGTTCAGTCCCAATTCAAAAGTGCAGTGCTCTCAAAACATGGGGTCAGGGCCCATGTACTTATACTCAAAATTGTCTTTGTTCAAGAGGGAAGTTCAAAGGAAACGGAAGAAGTGCACAACACTCTCTTTCAACCTTAGCCCTGGTTCCAGACATTAGTAGGAGTAAGCCTTTTTGTAAGGGTAGGACACAGCCTATACAAATGTAAAGTGTGAACGCCCCTCTCTCTCCCAGCCCAGGAAGACCATCAGTATGCAGATGAATGCAGATGTAACCCTGTCACACCCAAACCTTCCTATGTAATGGCTGTCTGGAAAGTATGCACAAAGTCTAGCTGTCACCCAGGTCTAGACGTGGTTTGGAGTCAGGCTGCAAAGCACAAAGAGTCATAAGCACAGAGAAATGCCCACTTTCTAAAGTGGAGTTTCTAAAATAGTATTGTAACTCCAACTACATCAGTAAGCAGGATTTATCATCACTATTCTAAACATACCAAACATGTCAATGCTACTCCTTTCTGATCAGGAGTTACCACTTAAACACATATAAGGGAATTCCAAATGCTAGCCTATGAGAGGACTAGGCCTCACAGTAGTGAGAAACAAAATAGGCTGCTTGTCACTACCAGGACATGCCACACAGTAAAGGCACACGTACTACCTTTTACTTACACATCTACCTGCTCATAGGACTACCTAGGGCTTACCTTAGGGGTGACCTATATGTAGCAAAAGGGAAGTTTAAGGCTTGGCAAGTAGTTTTACATACCAAGTCAATGTGGCAGTAAACTGTGCACGCAGGCCCTGCAGTGGCAGGCCTGAGACAGGTTTGAAAGGCTACTTCTGTGGGTGACAAAAGTAGTGCTGCAGGCCCACTGGTAGCATTTAATTACAGGCCCTGGGTATGTGGGATACCACTCTACAAGGGACTTACAAGTAAATTAAATATGCCAAACAGGTGTAAACCAATCAAACCATGATTAAAGGAGAGAGCACGGAAAAATGAAGACCTGGTCGGATGCCTTAGCGTTAGTTCATAATTTCACCGGACTTCTCTTCTTTATGCACAAGAGTGACCACCTCCCTGACCCCACTTTTGTGACTAACCCATCTTGAAAATCAGCTCTAAAATGCAAGTAGGGGGCATGGCCAAGACAGAGGCTAGGTAGGAGTATCTCTGCTGACCTCCGCCACCGGTTCCTCTGGGCAGACATCCTTACCTGAGACACCTGAAATTGACAGCAGGGGGCAGTGCTGGATGCAGGGCCCCCATATACACTGCCCAGACCCAGAATTGCTGGTTACCCTGCAAGGGCGACACCGCAGCAGCTTCTCTAGATGGCGGCTTCCACGGAGAGTGAGTGGTGAAGAGGCCAGGAGGCTCAACCCCACTCGGAGCCTGCAGGACACGATGGGGCTCCATGCACGGGCCATGGGCTGTAGGATGCAGAGGCAGGGGGATACAACGTTGATCCCTGCCGCAACGTGGAACGCCCAGGAGACAGGCTGTAACGTTTCATGCCCGCAAAGGTTGGGCACGGAGATCAACGGTGAGCTCTGGGCGTTCGGCCTCAGGAACTGCTACTGCGTTGCTGCTGGCCCATTGCCCCATGGGACTGGCCCTGTATGATTCATAGAGGTGCCAATAGGCCACACCCCACACAGCGGCTGGCTGCGGCCACGTTCTGAGACCATAGAGATGCTGGACCGGTCATGACGTGCACTGGAGAAGTGAGCTTCAAGAACCAATCGGGCGGGGGGCCAGTCTCCTCAGTTATGCTGAAACCCCTCCCGGGCCCAGCCAGCTGAGCTTGTTGACTCACCACCACAGACATTAAGTTTGGGGGAGATCTTTGGGCCTCGCCCCTGCTACGATTCACTGGCTGGAGAGTCTACCTCATGAAGACAGAGCCCTGAAGCCACTCACTCCCAACGAATCCTGCGGGGGTACAGCCTCACAGAGGGCCAGGAAGAGCTCTAGCCTTAAAGAGATGCTCATCAAGGCCTCCTCCCAAAAAATAAGACCATTCAGGCGATGCTAAGCTAGGAGATCACATGGCTTACGACACAGCACTTGGGGTTGGAACATGCTGAGCCCGAAACACCCCTAACCCGGGCGGTTATGGAGACATTGTTTGGGAAGCTGAGAAACGACTTTGCAATCCCTAGAGATGATGTTGCCACAGAGATCAAAGACATCAAAAGAGACATGGCCGTGTTGGGGTACCGGGTGTCCCCCCTAGAAAATACCAGCGATGCGAAGGACGACGAGCTTGACCACCTTGGATGTAAACTGCTGGAGCTCTAAGATCACAATACAGAACTGCAACTCCACCAGGAGGATCTTGAAAATTGCTCTAGGCGCTCCAATATTAGAATTAAGCAAATCACTCTCCATGCAGATTTGGAGTTCCTTGAAGGCAAGGTCCCTCACCTTTTCCGCCAAATGGTCCCAGACCCGGAGGGGAAACACATTATCTTAGATCACACCCAGAGGGCGGGACGCCCAACCAGGCGCTTGGCACCACACAAGATATCCTCACATGCGTCCATCACTACAAGCAGAAGGAGGCCATAATGGCAGCGGTGCATGATTGGCGTCCTGTCTTGTTTGAAGGTGTAAACATTTGGCTCGACCAGGATCTATCCCCCGCCACGCTGCAATGACACCTCTCTAAAAACTGCGATGACTTTCCTCCATGAAAAAGGCATCGATACAAGTGGAGGCACCCTTTCCACTTGATCTTTGTCTGGAACACCAAAACATATATGGTCCGCTCACTAGAGGAGGCCTGGGACCTTCTGGGCCTGCATGACCCCAAACTAGAGGCTTCTCAGGGTGGCCACTCCCAGGAGTCAGGGCCGCAACATTCAAGGGACAAGCGGGAGTGGTGCTTTTTCAGGAGAAACGCATGCAACATAACTGCTGACGAAAGACCTTGGGAATGGTCAACATCACAAACCTGCCTGTGCCCAAGACTCTGAATGATTTTGCTCTCACTTCGCCCAAAAGCCCCCTCTCCTTCTGATGGATCCAGTTCTATGAACCAAGAGTGCGGCGGAGCAGCACAACTGCAGCTACTGACAAGGGGTGTGGGTGCACTGACATTTGCCATTACATGGCCTAGCAGAGTCACCCTTATGAATATCTCTTCCCCATGCTTGCCAAGCTCATTACCACGGACTCCATGCTGTTAGTCTGTATGGCTCCCATGGAGGGATCGGCTGAATTTTTCTTTGTTAACTCCCCCACTGTCCTTTACTCTCCCCTCCACACAGTATCCCTGTACATGTTAAATTGCATAACACCTTAAGATAACAGCATGCGGTGGACTATGGGTTCCCTCCAACCCAAACACTAGCATACTCTCCACCCGCTCCTACCCTCATGATTAAAATTCTGAGCCTCAATGCCCGCAACTTGAATGCCCCTGCAAAATACCTGGCACTCCTGGCTTTACTTAGGGACTCTGATTATGATGTCTGTCTCCTAAGGAGAAGCATCTTGTAAGGAAAGACAGGGGCGGATGAAATCTCACTGGTTTGACAGCCAATACTGCTCTTTCAGGCCAAGCAAGAAGGCAGGTTTGGTGATCCTACTGGCAACTAAATTCTAGGGCAAGTTACACAAACAAAAGCAGAGTTATCAGAAAGACTTTGATCGTTACATATAGCTCTTCACTAGTACACCTTAACACTGGCTACGCTATACACACCTAGCAATCAACAGGAACAGTTTATAGTTAAAGCACTAAGCCTAGTAACATCTTTGCCTGAAGCTGACCTTGTAGGGGGCTGGAACTTCAAACTTGTACCCCACATGGATATGGATAGTTCGTCCCCCCGTATGGGCCAAATTGGGGCTTTTATGACAGAGGAATTGCACTGGTTAGAGGAGGGGGGCTCATTGACATGTGGCACTTCCAACACCCTACCACAAGAACCTTCCCTTTCTTCTTGGCCTCTCATCAGACATAGTTGTCTTGACTATTTTTTGACTTCAAGCCGTATTTTAGCTGCCAAAGCAAAGATTGAGGTCAGAGTGGCAGCACTATTGGCCACCCCCACACTTTCCTTCCAAGCTCCGGGGCCCACCGTGCCCTGTGGGGCATAGCGCCTACGGATAAGCTCCTAACGCATGCCTCTAACATAGATTAGATAAAGGTAGTGATTCTGTACTTTCTTCAAGCCAATGATACTCGAGACACACCCATCTCCCTTTTGTGGGACTTGCTGAAAGCAGTCATTAGAGGAATTTGATAGCAATCTCCACCTGCCTCAAGAAGTTGAGGAGGGATAAGCATGCTGCCCTTGAGGAGGCTCATAAGAAATCCGGGGCCTTCAGGGTACGGAACCAACTCACCTTGGCACGGAAGCAGCTTAGAGCTCTGGATCTTGACATTGAAGAATATGAAGATTCAAACACAAGACGGGAGCAGCACCCACTCTGATAAGGAGATTACACAAGCATGCAAACGTTTTTATGCCAACCTCTACGAAACTGAAAATGCAGCCCACTTAGATTACGGCCCCTACCTTGCCACATATACCATGACTCCCCCTAGAAGTAGGTATTAGTTTAGACAAAGTCCTCTCTGCCATAGCACGCATACAGACTGGGAAGGCTCCAGTCCTGGACGGGTTCATATCTGGTTTTTACAAAACATTAAGCACTCATCTGTTACCCATCCTCACTATTCTTTACAATTCCTCTGACGATGTGGGCACCCTCACTGACTCTGTGAAAAAGGTAGTGATTACAGTGCTACCTCAGCCAGGGAAAGATCCTACGAAATGCTCCTCTTATCACCCTATATCTTTGCTTACTGTCGATGCTAAACTCTTCATGGGTATCCTAGCCGTCTGCCTCCATCCCTACATGCAAGGCCTTATAGAGCCAGACCAAACAGGCGTTAGACCTGAGAGTGATAATTCCAAACACCTACTTCACCTCATAGATAAGGCTACCCAATCCCGCATCCCGATAATTCTCATATCCATCGATGCCGAAAAGGTGTTTGATTAGGTGCATTAGCCTTTCCTCTGGGGCGTGTTAGCGGGTCAGGCTTTGGGCCACATTTTCAAAAATCGGTTTAGTGTAGCTATATTGCCCCAAGATCACGGGCATGAGTTCATGGCCTCTCCTCACATGCTTTTATTATAGCCAGAGGCACACAACAGGGCTGCCCTGACTCCCCACTCCTGTTTGCCTTGTACATGGAGCCACTTGCTGACTGCATTAGGGCAAAAGGGCAGATCACAGGCATCACTCTCAGTAGACAGGAGCACAAAATAGCCCTGTATACTGATGAGGTCAGGGTGATACTCTCACAGCCTAACTCCTCCCTACCAGCTTTGTTGAATGAGCATTCAGCTCGGTGTCTGGCTTCAAAATAAATATCCACAAATCGCAGGCACTTAACCTCACAGTTCAACGCTCAGCTAGACTCAGTCTGGAATGCCAATTCTCTTTCCTGTGAGCACACCACTGGGTGCCTTACCTAATGCTAAAAATTTGCTATTCTTTGGAGAAAATGGTGAAACGCAACTACGCTGACCTCCTTGACACAACCCGTCTAGAATTATATACCTGGCGGGGGGGGGGGGATTGAATGTGGATGGGAGGGGTGCAGACTCTCTTGGCTGTTGCGGATTGCCACGGTCATGATAAGTATCCTATCCTAAGTATCCTAAGATACTGTACATCAAGCAACACCTTCCTCTACAACCGCCCCCTCATGTTCTTAACAAACTACAACATATAGTGGACACCTATATTTGGGGAGGCAAGAAACCACACATTGCTAGGAAAAGGGCCTATCTTTAGCAGAGGGTGGCCAGGATATTCCTCACCTCACCCATTACTATCTGGCGGCCCAACTTCGCTATATGATGGAGTGGGCCAGACATCGCTCGGAGAAGCACTGGTGCTTCATGGATAAGGGTATTGAGATGATCCACATCTGGAAGGTCCCCTGGCTCCCTAAAAAACACTGACCCTCTGGAGTATAAATGTCACCAGTGGTGCAGGCCACAGTGGAAGCATGGGATAGAGTCTTGCTCCCTAGAGGACTCTACACACACCTTCTCTCTGGCCCCCTTTATTGGCAACCCACCTCCCCCCGCCCGTGGCTACGGGTGACACATATCATGCCTGGCAGGTAGCACAATGGAAACAAATTGGGGGCTTTTTAACCACAAAGGCCTAATGGCCTTCCCGCAGCTGCAGGAGCGCTATAGGACCCACAATATGTCCCTTTGCTAGCAGACCGCTGATGGACTATGAGAAATGGTTGATCACAAGAGCTGGAGACGGAGGCTTGCTTTCAGACCTTTACACCTTCCTTATTAAAGCGGTCAATACTAAGTCCCCTGCTCAACAGAGATAGGAAGCCAAACTGGAACGCTCAGTCTCACCATGAGAATGGACTGATACACTTCATAAGGCACCCATCCCCTCATTTAGTGTGGCGGCCAAGGAGGCGATGTTCAAGATAACTCACTATTGGTATTATACTCCAGTGAGGATAGTGAAGTGGAGGCATGGAAGCTCCGAGGACTGCTGAGGCAATGGTGGCCACTCAGGTACTTTGACACATCTCTTATGGTACTGTTCGAAACTCAAAGGGTATTGGGAGGCAGTTCTGAAAGACGTCAATGAGATCTTTGATACAGACTTTCCTTCCTTTCTGAGTTATCCTGAGTGCCTTGACTTACCCGCTCTATTCCAACAAGGGAGAGCCATCTCTATGGCCTTAAGTGCAGTCAAATAGGCTATTACCTCCAAATGGGGCACCAACACCCCCACCATAACACAAAGACTGGCTACACAGACTTTGGGACACTATAGGAATGGAAAAACTCACACTTACTCGACAACAAGTTGCCACAGTTTGATAAAATGTGGGGCCTCTGTCTCCAATTTGTATCACAAGACGTTCATGAACTCTCATGCCCCAAACACCTCCAGGTTCTTAAGTTAACGGGACCTGCGCAAGACCCCCAAGATTAGGGGTACCTCTTGCCAATCAGCAGCACCACCTTACCACGCTGGAAGATTTCTAGCATACTACGGGGATGCCACCTGTGAGATGGAGACCAACCCTTTCCCGGTTTTGTCTGCCCCCACATCTTCTAGCAGTCCCCCTCTCTGTATTATTTGACTTCCCTCCCTCAGCCTTTCCTCCCCTCCACAACCCCTGTTTCTTTCCCCCGTTCATATGCCTCATTGGCCTTTTGAATGTGGGTGAGCATATGTGTTATTGACTAAAATGAATAAAAAGATATAAACCGTAAAATGCAAGTAGGAAGAAGCATTTGCTGATAAGTACTAAAAAGAGAGAGGGACAGAATGACTTTCAAAAGTGGGAATTCTACTATCAATATACATGTCAGGACAACAAAGTGAAATCCTCAATGCACCCATTAAGCCTCAAAACAGTTTTCAGATCCAGTTTCGCTGCTGCCTGAAAACGGTGTTTACTAAAGAGTTGTCCACTGATTGCTTTTGAGTGAGCACATCTACAGGTCTGTGGTTTGATTACGAGCAGAAGTCTATGCCTGCTTGCATCAGGGTATTGTTCAGCAGTGATAAAGTTGGCCACAAACAGGATTCTTGGAAAGCTAGCAGGTCGCATGCTACATGTTTTTTGAGGTAGGATTGAAAGTTTTCTCAACCGACTGTGACACACTGATTACATTTTTAAAGTTAACCTGTATAAAGATGTTCTGACAGGATAAGCACAGTGTTAAACCCTATTAATAGCATTTAAAGTGATGTGTCGGGCCACTAAATATAAGCTCAAACCTTAATAAAATGTAATGGAAGGGGAGTCGTTCATAGTGCAATTGCAAGGGGAATTCCAGGTTTTGTGAAATGGAAAATAAGTATATTGACTAACAAAAAATGTTTGCTTGCCGTACATTAGTTTAAGTAGTGGTTCTCCTTGAAAAATGAATGCTAACTCGTTATTACAAATTTAGTTTGAAGAGAGGTAATCTGGAAACAAAGTCACGATTGTGTATTTCATGTTATTGTTTCCAATTGAGCTTTGTTTCTATTTTTTGTTAGCAATTTGTCTAGTTAAGTGTCTTACCTCTCAATGAAGCTGTTTTTTTGTACTATTCATACCTTTGAGGCAGGGGAGAGCTTTCCTCTGTAAAGGTTCTGCAGTGGTATCCCCACCTTCCCCTGTATCCTGCCAAACGCATCCTACCACAGAATTGTGCAACGACACTCACTGCCCGATTTTTACCTGGGGTGGTGGGAAGGGAGGATAATAATATGACGTGTAGTGGGCGTGCCAACTCTGATCTGGTGCTACCACCTTCTCTCGTGGGGCTCTGGCAGTTCCTCAAGAAAAAGGTTGGCCACTATCACCCCAGAAGCCCAAAGCACTATGGTAAACCTTAGGGTTATCTTTCATGGGGTGCCCAATACACCCAGAAAAAAGACAAATCCCATGGATTTCCTGGCCTGTGTTACATACTTGGAGAGCAAGTCTACACGTATTAAAGCAAGCAGCCATGTTTGTAAAACTGAATTACCAAAGTGAAAACTGATTTATTCAAAGGCAAGAATGTGAGGGAAACTATAAGCATTAACATTTAATTTCATTGCTGGTAAATAATAATGTAAATATAGCAATGGATTCTGTACTTCACCCATAAGCCGCAATGCCACGCTCATTCAGGAAGAGGAGCTAAATGGATTGCATTTTACTTCTTGATTCTTGGCCAGGCCTCTGAGTAGTGGCGTGGGTTGACTTCTCTATTGCTCTTTTTTTACAATGGCTTTACTGAATGTTCTGTTATTGTTATTATTGTGGTGAACTGAATCCAGTTGAGGAACATCAAAATATTATTATTTCTAAACACAAAATCTTCAGACTTGTGATCTCTGAAGGTCTTGAATAGCTAGGGTAATCATACTGCTTAATCGTTTCAATCACATTCCTCCAATAGAGGGGACCTAGACTCACCTGACACTGTTTCTTGATATCCAGTCACACTTCCTTAACTATAATAATAATAATAACTATGAAAAGATTAACAATGTTTACTATCACATAATAACTCCCTCCAGTCCTACTAAATGGATAGAGTCCTTGTAAAAGGTTACAGGGTTTGAGTCAAATATATAGGACAGCCAAAAACAAAAGGCTGCCATCATGAGGAAAACAAGTCAAGGTGCCCTGATGCAACAAATGAACAAGAAACAACATTTGTGTTCACCATTTCTTCCCGGGGAGCAGACATGACACAGTATTTACTGGTGTTTACATATATGAAGAGCTGCTTAAACCTCTATTGCCATAATTAACAGCGCCTTATTAAAAAACTAAGTTTTCACTACCATGTTACTTGTGTGAAGCTAGTGAAATGTCGCTTCCCTCCATGGAGTTGCTAAGCTCATGAAATTGTGTGGTATGGGCGTAAATGACGAAGAAACATGGGTCCAGATGTACAAAGCATTTTACCGGTCGCAAACGGCCCATCGGGCCATTTGCAACTGGTAAAATGCATTTTACCAATTACAAAAAGCAAAATGCGACTAACTTGTTACCGAATCGCATTTTGCTTTTGCGATTGGGTATTAAGAAGGGGCGTGTTTAGGGCGTCCCTTCCTAATACCAAATAACACTGATATGAATTAATGTTTTTCTACCGGAATGCAGTCGCAAAGCATTAATAATTTACCAACTCCGTAGAGGAGGCGGTAACCCATTCACAAACAGGAAGGGGTCCCCTTAGGGACCACTTCCCCTTGGTGAATGTGGGTGAAAACATTTTTAAGAGTGGGCCTTAGTCCCACGGACCACTGCCTACTCTTAAAAAAATGAAAAGAAAACTTTTCATCTTTATTTTTGTATAGCAGCCCGTTTTCCTATGAAACGGGCTGCAATACAACAACAAAAATATTGCTATTTAAAAAGCAATCACAGACATGGTGGTCAGCTGAACCCAGGAGGCCACCATCCCTGTGATTGTAGCCATTTCCAATGGGTCGCAAGGTGCGACCTGCCTCATGAATATTGACGAGGCAGGTCCCTTGCGACCCATTTGGGAATCGCCGACGTGTCTGAGACACATTAGTACCTTTCATTAGGCGAGTCAGTAATTGCGAGTCGCACAACATCGCAATTAGAGGCTTGCAAAATGAAATGTTCGTACATCTGGCCCTTAATATCGCAACATTTTTGGTAGTACCAGGCCTTGCTTAGTGACACTAAGTTTGGTCTGACCTGCAAAGATCAGAAGGAGCTGGTCATAGCTCTGTTTAAAAATGAACCTTTGTGCAGCTAGTTACCGGTTTAGAATCCTTTACAGCAGAGCAAATGCACTCCTGGCTACTGAAGTATTGGTCGATTTATATATACAATACACGTGCAGAAAGCAAAACCATGAATACTCACCAAGATTATACCACATATCCCTTATCTCGAAACCAATTTGCCTCCTCATGTCACCATACCTTAAAAGATAAACAAGTTGCGTTAGGTTTCTGAACACGTATCTTTATTGCCTGGCTTCACGTGTTGCTGTAACCACATTTTCAATCACATTTATAAAAGCAAACGTAGCAGTTCCGTTTAATACATAAAGAGAGTTGTGTAAAGAGAAACATAGAACATTTTGTAATATTTTACACTTAAATAGTTCTGCAGTCATAAACCACAAGGTTTGTAGTGCTGAAAGAGTGAAGACACCATAAAGCATACCATTTAGAACTAGGTTTTATAATAAGTTTATGTTCGGTTAAAAGCAAGTATATCAACAACAGAGTTACTTTCCTGACACGTTACACAGAATTATTTGCTGGCCTGCCCGGTTATTCTTGCCCCAAGTCTTCGGAGCTTGATTTCAACACGTTAAAGAGTACCTTCGGCTGTTTCTAGGTAACACACCATGATTGAGGTTTGAAGCCCTTGAGATCGCGTGGCTGGTAGCCCACCTCCTTGGCTACCGCCTGTAGATCACAAAGTCACAAACATGGAGGAGAATCACAGAAACTGACATTATATTGCCGGGCTCTATCTTCATGTACCATCAGGGGTGTTTTATCAAAAGTAAACTCTTAGGAACAAGAGAAAATATTGCCATATATGTCTCCAAAACTAAAGGAAAATATATTGATGTCAATACCTGATGGGTATAGGTTCACTGAAACAAACAATAGGAGAAGACATGGAACCTTCCACTCAGGGCTGGTTTGGTTTAATATTGCGATGTATGTGGTATGTTGTACCATTTCAAAGGACGAGGAGAGCTAAGAGCAGAAAAGCCGCTCTTTTGTTATTCACTCTGCCATTCCAGTCAATGCAGACTGGGTCCAAAGCAGGCCCAGTACTCCTGGGAGGGTTCAACTCAACAAGGGTGACTGATATCAAGCAGTTGTGTTCCATGAATTGAGATAGCTTTATGTAGGCCCCCATTTGATCCAGATGGACTACAGGACGCTACAAGTTCCCTAATGCCTGCAGCTGCTCGCACTGTGAATCAGTGCAGTGTTATGTGAAGTTGTAATGAGAGCCCTGTGTCAGCTTGACAGTCATTAAAGAGTGGAAAGGGATCCTTAAGCTTCCAAAACCATTTGTAGTGATCTGTCTGTATTTATGCAGTGAGAGACAAGTGAACCACTAAACTGATGTGATGGGATAATGTCTACCAAGGTCACTATATGATTTCAGAATTTTGCAATGATCTCGAAGAGTTATTTGGATGTGGGTCATTACTGTCAGAAACTGATATAAATAAAAAAGCCTTTTAAATTCCTTTAACATAACATAACTTTAGGGAGTATTATGGGTGTGACTCAAACTATCAAAACGCCTAAAACTCGCTATATCTGGTGAGCTACACAATTGCCTCGTTCTTCAAAGCACTGCTGACCAAACATTTGCTTTCACTGGTGACATAAGATCATTAGTTTTTGGTTAGTTTGAGTTTTGTATAGCGCAAACTCAACCCGAAGATATCAGGTATCTGAGCGCTTTACATGAGCACCAGTTGCGTTACAGATGGACACATTCTTTTTTTTTTTTTGTTAGGCATGGGGAGATTAAGTGATTTGCCCAGAATCACAGTATGTTGAGCGTTGTTGCCCAAACTCGAACCCGGTTCCCCAGCTTCGAGGTCGACCGCTCTAGCTGTAATCCTCTCCACAGATACATCAGTTCCTTGGAATGGTAGGTGGCCCATTGCTGTGGCTGGAATACTTTTTTTAATGAATGTTGTATGTATTCATAGATATTTGAGGTAAACACAACCTATCTAGCAGAATAGTTCCCTTCCTCCACCAACCTTCTGGGGACAGCTTGGTAGATTTATGAGATGGCAGATAGTTGTTTATCCATCATTTAGCAGTTCAGGAAACGTCTAAAAAAGACCCTACGTAGACTCGACCTAAATTAAACACTGCAAAAACTCAGGGATCACAACGGAAAAACACTGAACAAAGCATTACCTGTCTTATCAGACTATAATCTTCAAGGTGAGGATTGTTTGCGCTAAGCCCTTTCCTTTTTACAGTGACCTGGTCGCCACAAGCATTTACTGTGGAGAAAGCGGAACGAGTTCAGGTCGAGCAACTTTATTCAAGTCAGGATTAAAGAAGGAGTATCTCTTGGGAGCACCAAATGCGAAGCTGGCCTATTTGTACCGCTACATCCGCATTACTGCCAGCAGACCGAGTTTCTGGTGCCAGCGACATTCAGGTGCTTTGCCAGAACTCTAAGAGCAGCTCCAAAATATATGGGCACTGCCTTCAATGAATGTTGACATCTGCCTGGCAAGCCATCTACAGCATGGCTGAGTGTGTCTGTCCTCACTGACACCCCTAGACCAGCCCTGTCTCGAAGGTGGCACAAAATAAGCCAACTCAATGCATTTGGTGAGAGAGTAAGAGAGAAAGAGTGTGTTTGTGTGTGTGTGAGAGAGAGAGAGAGAGTGTTTGCGTATGTGTGTGTGTGAGAGAGAGAGAGACTGCATACTTGAGCTAGAGAAGGAAACCTGCTGTGGAAATGTGTGCGCCTACAAAAGAGGTAATGCCTGTGTGTTTGTGTGTGGCAGGAAAAAACACACATTACAAAGGGCCATCTCCTGGGCCTGCTCTGTCGCACGGTCCAGTGGAGTGGATCACAACTAATCCCGTGCATCACAACAGATGAGAACAAGGAAGTGTGTGTGAGAGTGAGAGTGAGTGCTCCAGAGAAAGACCCAGAATGCTAGTACGCCAGAGAGAGCCTCGTGGAAGAAGTGCTTATATGTTTTTTCTGCTGTCTGTGATGTGCCTGCTGTGTCTAATCACAGCTTGCATTGCTTTCCGAGCGTATTTACACGTTGTAAGCATTCTGCTAGCTGTGTGAGAACAGTGGATGCTACAACAGATGGGCTGCCCCTTTTGTATACGAGAGAGGCTTTAATGGCTGGTTTTCTGAGGCTCCTGCTGACATCTGAGCAGTTCTGTATGTGGGAGAGAGGATCCTGCACTACTACTGAGTATTCTTCAGCTGTCCATGTATGTGTGAAGGAAGCAATCACTGCAGCTGACAGTATCTAGTTGAAGTATAGATTCTGTGCATCAGGGATGAATGCTCTCCTGTCGCCTGTGCTGTACCACTTCTGCATGTCACAGAAGCCCACAACCATATACCTGTCTTGTACACGGTGTCTTTGTCAGGGAGACTTCTAATGCTACTGCCTGTGTGGTGCCTGTTTTGTGCGTGAGGGCTGCCTACACTGCTGCTGTCTGTTCAATACCCCTTCTTCATGTGAGGAAGTGTAACACTGCTGATGCCCCTGCTGTACCAGATATGGATGTGAAGGAAGCTTGTGCTGTGTGGCTCCTTCTATTTCTGTTCTGTAGATGAGAATGTAGCTTGCGTTGCTCCGGCTAGAAACCTTGAATTGTGGTAATTACGCTTTACCTCCCATGCTGCACTTGTGTGAGGGAGAATTAGTGGAACTTGCATTGATGCATCCTAATATATCAGCTCTGTGTGTTAAGCAAATGCAGCTGTGAGGCAGGTCTCCGTATCTGTGCATTGTTAGGAAACTTGCAATGCTGCTGCCCGAGTTGTACATGCTTTTGTGTCACTGCTTCTGCAGGTCACGCACCTGCTGTGTGTGTCAGGGGCCCGCTCTGCTGTGACGCACCTGTTCCGTGTAATGCACAGCGACTGCTCAGCATGCGAAGCCCTGATCTGCTCCTACTGTCCGTGCAGTATATCATCTGTGGGGAAGGGACTTGATTTTAACGTGCTGTCTGTGAGTATCAGGGTTCAGCACTACACACCCACAAGAGCTGCAGACAGCAAACTTCCAGCTAAAATAGTTATTTATAGCCTTGTTTCACACAAATCCATCCATCTCGAATACCCAAAACACATCCACTGCAGGCAGGTGAGTACAAAAACACGCAGGCTGATTTAATATTTATGTCACAGAACTCCATAAAAAAATGTGGTGAGAATTAATCGCACTACAACATTTATACTGCTGCCAAAGGGCTAGAGATGGTTCATTCCGGAACAGTTTTTCATTTCACGGGTCTCGAACAAGTTTCTTGTGACTGTTCACCTCTGTATGTGAGTGTCTTTGAGTGTGTGACTGATGGCTGTGGGTGGGTGCTTTCATGGGCATGTTCCTGTTTAAGTGCAGGTGTCCCCGTTTGCTCCGTGTGAGAAAGCCTGATAAGATCTTTATTTGGAGTCTTGGGACAGTCAGTAGTTACTGGGGAGGACTCTGTCAACACGGTCATTTACTACTGGTGTCCCAGAGTCACAATATTTTACAATATATTTGGATAACCCAGTTACTCCTTTTAGGCACTTCACTCACTGGGTAGCGAAAACAACCAGTCAAGGCTTACTCCTTGAGCTGGTAGAAGTAAGAAACTCAAATAGAGTATGGCTTAGTAATTAATCAGATACTTCAATTTCTAGTCTGTGAAATAAGTCACAAAATAACAGGACTTCTATTTATAAGTAAATAACAACTGAATTTACAAATAGGATCTTTAATGAAAACAATAAAGGTTTTGGGGCTGAGGTACATCCTCTACAGGTTCTTATAGCACCTACATGCTAGGAACTCGATTATCCAACACATTGGTCCTTGTGGACCTTCAGTAGAAGTTATGTTTCTGTTTCTTCCAATAAATGTTCCCACAAGGGTTTGTGGTTTGTGAAAGGGATATAGAGATGCAGTGCCAAATCCCTGGATTGTTGCAAATCCATATGGGACCATGTTGGACAGCTCATTGGGCTAAAGCATCACATGCTGAGTTTCCAGCACTAAAAAGTATTTCAAACACCTTTAGGCCCAAACCCCATACCAATGAAGTCATCAGTACATATCCAAGTTCTGGTGTCCAAAGTCAATAGTAACAGTGGGTCTGGTCACTGGTGTGCATTTATTACACTGTTCAGATCAATTCTTTGGAGTCCAGTAACCAGTTTAAGAACCAACTGGGCTCCATCTGTTCAAGGCACAGTGAGTCAGTACCCAGTATGGAGCTCCTGGTGGCTCCTTATTTTTAAATCTACCATTTGTGGTCAAATTTGTCTGGAAGTGGAAGCACCCACAGAACCAGGGCACTACCTGAACCTAATGAATTGATCAATTCCTGTGTTTAGCTGGACCGAAACTGCAAAATACAATGTCAATATCATCAAAGGAACAAGAGCGAGCAAGATGGTTCAAATGGTTCTGAAACTAGACTGAAACACACAAGCCAAAATAAAACCGATGAGACAGGTGGGGAAACAGCCTTTACTCTGCGGGTCGAACTACACTGTGCCTTTACAACGTGGTTCGAACCACAAACGCGTCTTTGCAAAGCGTTAATTTACCCCATAAGTCGTTACAACGACTTGCCTCAAAGGAAGCATTGTTGGATTGATGTTGGACGTTAAGTCAAACACTTTGCCTACTGTTGCACAGACAGGAGTTGGAATAGTAAATTATATTGTTCCAACTCTATCGCTTCCCCAAGGCGTGTCGTTGCAACGACTTGCGGGGTAATGGAACACGCAAAGACACGTTCGGGGTGTGGACCACATTGTAAAGGCATGAAGAAAAAAGCCTACATGATTCCGACATACATCCATCCCACAGGTGCGATGGTCAACTGCCTCTTGATCATTCTAAGCCTGGAAAGGGTGGCAATAGGGCATGTTATAGGTGCACTGGAATCTGCAGATCCACAACCCAGACGTTTCAGTTCCTGATTTTATTTGTCTCTTGGCCGATTTCTGGGATCTTGTGGTTCCTGGGCGAGCTCAGCCTATCCAGACCTCCTCCACACAGATTCTACAGTCAGCTCGGCCTTGTGCTTTCCCTCTTGGGATTACAAAGGCTTCTGCCTGTGGGAATCAAACTCCTATAGTAGGGAGCTAAGCTTTCGATCGTTCCTTAGGTCACATCAACTGGCGAGTGTAGCAGCATCAGACTGAGGTTCCAATCCTGGTGACATTTCTTCATAGTACAGACCTTCGCTGTATCATGAGGATCTATGGGAAACTGACTTAAAGGGGCCAGAATTAATCCTCCTATTCTGACCACTTTGTGTGGATGTCATAGGCAATAGTTTGTTTAAAAAACAATTAATGGACGAGTGCTATTTATTCGCGGCCACACAAAAGCTTCTGACAAGCCTGCTTTCACCTGCACCATCTGCTAATTCTTAAAGTTGACATTTACTAACATTAGTCTTCCACCAAGAATATACCAATTACCGGGGAATCTAATGAATTCATAGATAAAAGAATTATAATTAAAGAGGTCCGTGTTAAGAGATTTCGGTGCACAAACTTATTCTGCTTTAAAAAATGGTCCTCTGAGCCTCCCAGATGTGTGCGAAATTCTATAAAGGGAATACAATAAAAGAGAGGAATTTATTCTATACTAGGGGATACATCCACACTTTTTAAAACCATTATTTTTCTTTCCGTACAAGCAGCCTTCTTCGCCTTGGAACACAGAAAAATCAATGCAGTTGTACAGTGGACAATCCTTCATGTCCCAAAATCTTGACTCCTGCTTTTTTTTCGCACAGTTCTTATTCACTGCAAAATTTATTACATAACTCGCGCAGTTCAGATGTGCTGTCATGAGGTGAGCAATGTAATCTCTTTTAAGCAAGAAGCCATCTATGGCTGCAGCTACACACAGAATACCTCAGGGATACAAGCACATTGAATCTGACGCTGCTTATGAAGATTTACTGCAAAGGACTTTCAGGAATGATGCATTAAACAATACACATGCAGTGGTTTTAGGATAAACACAACACTACACTGAGAATCAAGCAACTAATAGAGAGAACTGAAGCCATTGCATGGAATGTCGCATTTTTTGTCAATTTTTGATAAATAAAATTAAACACGCCATATCGCAAAGCTATAATTTTCATGGGAGGGTGTTGGCACTTTTTGCAATGTCTCCCCTAGATTTTTGCCTTCTGTTGCTGAACCCATTCTTGTTGGCATTCGGACTCTATACACTTTTTACCTGCTAACCAGTGGTAAAGTGCTTGTGTTCTGTCCCAAAAGCACGGTAAAATTGGCCTACACCTGATTCCTCGCAAATGGTACCACATGTACCCAGGGCCCTGTAAATTAAATGCTACTAGTGGGCAACAGCAGCCAATGTGCCTCCCACTTAAGTAGCTTTTTCAAACATGTCTCAGGCCTGCCACTGAAGCATGCATTGCAGTTACCAACTGCCATTTCGACCTGGCAAAATAAACCTTTTGCTAGGCCTAAACCTTCCTTTTAAATACACATAGGTTACCCCTAGGGTATGCCCTAAAGGCTCAGAGTGCAGGGTACCTTGCATTTAAAAAGAAGGACATGTGGGTTTAAGTTTTACATGTGCTAGTATTAAAAAGCTCCTAAAGTTGTTTTTCAGTGGCTAACAATGGGTTACCTTATTACATTTAATACGCGATTCCTTTTAAATGGGAGCAGATAGAAATATGGTGTTTCCTCAAATGAACTGTAATTTAAAAGCCTCTTTAATACTAAAGTTGGATTTTAAGTTACAATTATGAAAATTAAACTTTTAGAAAGTAGGCAGTTTCTTGTCCTAAACTTTTGTGCTGTTTGTTAGTGTCCTGAGACACATGACTATGAATGGCTCTGCTGCTGGTGTTTGTGTGTTCCTTCCAGGCTGTAACCAAAGGGGATTAGGTGTGGACAAGTTGTGCCATTCTGGCAGGATCACTGGGACGAAGGTGTATCAAGCTCCACTTACATTTCAAATGGCTCTGCCTCCAGCAAACCACATGGAACCTTACACTAGTCTTTTGTCACCCCAGACATCTTGGAGGCTTGCCAGGGGAAGGGAAGAACATTCCAGAACCATAGGTGGGGATAGTATAGGAAAAAAAAAACCACTCCAAAGGCTGGCCCCAAGTATAAATACTGGACCCCCAGAACCACTTTTTAGTAAACTCCAAGACCTGTGTACATTACAGAAGAAAGGACTGCCTTGCTCCCCAGAGGACTGTCCTGCTGCTTGAGGCCTGTCTTGCTCCCCAGAGGACTATACTGCTGATACCAGAGGACTGCCCTGCTGCTTGAGGACTGCTCTGATCTCTGAGAAGGAAGACTGGACCTGCTTACCTTCATCTCAGACTAGCCTGATTGACTCCAAGGGTCAATTGGCTGATGTCCTGTCTGAGCTACAGGGACACAGTAAGCTACAGAGGCCCCACTGCAACTGCCCAGAATTACCTGCTGCAGTGGCTCTGCCTGGACCTGGAAATAGACCTGCCTAAACCCGGTTGCCCTCTGCTGGAATGAGTTCCTGACCCCCAAGAGGTGCCTCCCCAGGTCATGGACCCTTGGCTTGCATCAGTGAGCTCCTCCTGTGAAGAAAGGTGAAATCCTGACGTTTAGGGCTCCTCGTGATCGCAAACAAGCCCGATTATGACGGCCAACGCAAAGCTCCGGTGAACCCCACTTTTCGCGCTACAGCGTCCCCCAACAAAATGAGATCTGCACTTCGTACTACAGCAACGGCAGCCCGCAGTGACAGCAAACGCGAAACTCCAGCAAGGACCATCCACACCATCTGGCCTACTGTTTGTTCTACAGCCACAACCATCCACAATACTCTCCCTGCTCCTCACAGCCTCCTTCACCTACGAATGGAACTCTTCACACCGGACTTTGAGAAGTTACCTTTTTCAGCGGTACTAACCTGGTTGCTGTATCCAGCCCGTGCTCCATCACGGTCAGCAGAAACTTGTGACTTTCCCTGGTCTAGCATGACTAGATAACCGTGAGGGGTGCTTTGTGCTTTTAGGCGCTCTATTTACCCAAAACCTTTAAATTGCACATCTCTGGTGTAGGAAATTGGGTAACTGGTTGAGGGGGCTGAAACCCTACTCAAGCATCAATCACAATCTCTGTCAGGGTGAAACACAAGCAAACCATAAATGAACCTGTGTTTAACCCTCTGGTAGCTTGGCTCAAAAGCAATCAGGCTTCACTTAGAGGCAATATTTTTAAGTATTTATGCAGCATTTCAAACAGTAATCAAGTTAAAACAGAACACAAGAAAAATCCCACACCAATTTAGAAAAATAGAGTATAATTTAATAAATTATTTGAGACCAAAACAACAAAAATCCAGACATTAGAACTGGAGATATGCATTTCAAAGCTTTTATTGAAAATAGTGCTTAGAAGCACAAAGCGCCAACTGTACTTATCTGGTTGCACAGGACCACAACACAGCCACAAGTTAAGGCCAACCGTGATGAATCGCAGGACGGATACAAGAACCAAGTTTGGTACGCTGAACAAAGTACCTTAAATCCTGATTTGTGGAGCGCTGCGAGATCCTGCGTGGAGGATGCGGTGGGTAGCTGCAGTTCCGAGGAACTGAGGGTCCATGATGCTGAGTCCTGCGTCATCATCAAGGATGCTGTCGATGAGGGGCTTGCAGTGCGCACTCCTGAGTAGAAGATGCATTGCGCAGCAGCGGTTACTAAGAGCTTCGGGGCTGCTATGTGGAGTCATGTGTGATCGTCGAGGATGCCGTCAATGAGGGGCTTGCGATGTGAAGGCCTGTTTCGAGGATGTGTCCCGCAGCAGTAATTCCGAGGAGACTGCGGGGGCTGCGATGCGAGGTATCGGGGATGCATCGTGCTGCAGTGGTTCTGATGTGGCTGTGAGGAGATGCGTCACGCTGCATTGATTCTGATTCTAAGGACCACAGCTAGGCTGGCAGAGCACCTTCAGGCCCACTTCCAAGGGTCGAGGACTGGGGCGGCACCACTTGAGGGGGTAGGACTCACAGCAGACAGAGTCCAAGTGCTGGGTTCAAGATGGTTGGAGCCTTTTCTGCACCTGAGGCTGTTCAGGAGGCCATCAAACTAACCCTTAAAGTCACTCTGGTGGGCCTGGGTTCAAGATGCAGGCACAGTCCTTTCACTCAGAGAGCAGGGCATCAAAGTAGCAGTCCTTCTTGCAGTGCAGCACAGCCATCCTTCTGAGTCTTCCACAGGTCCAGAGCAGAGCTGGACTGGCCACAGTGGGCACCAGGCATTTTCCCCGTGGGCCAGAAGAGTGGGGGCTGGTTTTGGACCGGTGGGGGCCACTTTTATTACTGGGGGCCGGTTTTGCAGATTTACTGCAAAATCGGCCTCCAGTAACGCGCGCACCAGCAAGGTTTCCCATCGAATTTAGGAGTTCTTCACTACCAGGACCAGTAAAACTTAAAAGTACATTCTGAACATTACAAATACACTGCACCCTGCCCTCTGGGCTGTTTAGGGCCTATCTTAGGGGTGACATATGTATTAAAAAGGGAGGTTTTGGCCTGGCGAGAGGTTTACATTGTCACGTCGAAATGCAATTTTAAACTGCACACACCAAGCTGCAATGAAGGCCTGAGACATGTTTAAAGGGCCACTTAAAGTGTGTGGTACAATGAGTGCTGCAGGGCAATTAGTAGCATTAATTTCACAAGGCTTGGGTACCTGTAGTATCATTTCACTAGTGACTTACAAGTAAATCAAATATGTCTATTGGGTGTAAGCCAATGTTACCATATTTAAAGGAGAGGCACAAGCACTTTAACACTAGTTATCAGTGGTAAAGTGTGGAGAGTCCTAAAGTCAGCAAAAACAGGAGGCTAGAAGGCAAAAAGTTGGGGGAAAACATAGGTCAGGTCCAACATCCGGTTCTACCGATTGGGTTTTTGTCATTCTGGTATTGTTTTACTATTAGAATTTAATCTAGTTTTCTAAATTGGTTTGGAATTTTACTTGTGTTGTGTTTTCACTTTATTCCCTTTTGTGTGCTGCATAAATTCTTTACACATTGACTAAGTTAGGCCTGACTGCTTTGTGCCAATTTATCAGAGATTTAAGCACAGATTAATTTAGTGACTGTTTGTGGTTCACCCTGACAAGGATTGTGGTGGTTGTCAGAATGGGGCTTCCACTCCCCCTGAACCAATAGCACAATTTATTACAGAGGGCATACTACAATAGTGATTGAGACAACATTTTGATTTCTCAATTTACAGAAACAATAAGTAAACTCATCAAAATAAAGCAAAACGAAGCCCATAACGAGAATTAAATTAAAGTATATCAATGGAGAATCGCTTTTTAGACATGGAATTCTGCCAAAACATATTTTTTGCTTCCTGCTCTTCAGTACTGAAATTTCACAGATTCCGATCCCTTCACAATGGTCTGAATTCCTCTTCACTGATTAATGGTGACAACACAGTTTACTATTCTACAGCAAACTGTGTCAATTGTCACCACCTCCTTCTCTGTGTCCTAACTCTGTTGGGCCTGTAAACTAAGCTTAACATGCCAACTATGCACATGTAAATATCCTAATGATCATTTTATGCAAGACCCAAACTATGCCTTTTGAAACAAATCATACTTTGATGGTTGTAATTTATTTTAGGTATCCACCTAGTGGTAGCTTATAGCTGCTTAATAGTTCTCAGGCCTCATTGTTAGATTAAAATGACTCCTGTAGTGGCGCACTCCTCGTGTCAGTGCTCGTTCACAAGGGAGTCTGGTCCTTGTAGCACATAAATCAATCCCAAAAAAAAATTATCACAGAACTCAAAGAGTCTTGTATTTCATTAATTTATTCACATAAAGTGACAAATTTAGCAACTAAAAATCCAATGTGTTTTGACAGCAAACAGTCTTCATCACACTCCTCAGTGAGTTGCCTCTGGTGTCTATGTTTAGGTCTCGCCTAGGCAGCGCGCAGCGCTGCCCTAGGAGTGACCTTTTGGAATCGGTCAGCTCTTTTCCTCACACTCGTGCTTGTGCTGGCATCCACCTTGCAGCGGCGCGCAGGGCCATCTGTCTCCAATTAGCGTGGCAGCGCGCGCTTGTTTCCCTTTGCGATCGGCTTCAGCTTTACCCACCCCCTCCTATGTGCGCTTCGTTCCCTCCCATGGCTACTTCACTCACAGTTCCTTTTGGTCATTCCTCGTATCACTTCCACAAACCACTTATGCGTGTTTCGAAGCTTGTTTTGCTCCGCTTTCTCCTGTACCTCTTTTTCAAAGACTTCTCATCTCAGAAGAAACAGTTTCACAGGACCCCACTGATTGTGACAGTGCTCTGTTTGGGCCATGAATCGCTGGTATCCAGACCTTCTGCGGCTGAGCGCAATCATTCTTCGACCTTTCTAGAGTAACAGCGTTTTTTCATCTGACTTGCCATCTGAAGTTTTCTAGTTTCTTGTGGCTGCTGGACGTCCATCAAGCAGAGCGTTTTTCTTTCGCATTTGGTCTATATATGCCTCATCATGTCTCAGTAAAACCCTCGATGCACAGTTAGCGGGTATATCTCACATTGTGCAGGCTGTGGTTCTGGTAACACAAAGGCCTGAACGTAGGTACTGTGCATGGGACACCCGGCAGCAGTCGAGCCTCGATTGTATCCCGGAAGCAAGGTTCTCTATTACACTGGTTTTATAGGGACTTCAGCATGGTGCCCCCTACTTCCTTTTTCATGCTCGTCAAAACACCCAGGATTCAGCAAACAACTGAGTGAAACACACAGCAGAGAGAGTACTCATCATGCTGATAATACATTTTCGCTAATTACATCGTGGCCTTTTTTATATCAAAGTTGAATATTTACGTTTAAGGGTTTCAAGATGTTTTCCCATAACATTATTTTGAAAATTGAAGTTACCGGTGTTTCGTTTTCAATCGGTTTTAGTTATTGTAATTGCATTTATAAGGACTCTACAGTGTGAGATGGTGGTATAAGCGAAGCATTCATTAGTCATGCGTTAGCCACAGAGCATGTTCCGTTTGACACATTACAGCTCCACTGTGACCGTCTAAAAGGTAGTCCAGGACAGGTACAGACGGGAGCATGCAGTGACCACCCCGAAGGCTAAGAGAGCCTTTTTTCTGATGCACATTCTGCCCTGGGACAGCTGATAATTATAGACTGAGGGTGCAGCGAACTCTGCAGCTGGGGAGAGGTATGTGGACGGGGTGCTTACACAGGCCCTGCCTTGGAGTTTGATGGACGGGTAACTCTGTCACCCAACCTTACTGCAAGTGCAATATACCATCACAAGCTTAACAGAAAAGTGAATGTAGTGAAAAAGGCCTTCACACAATTGCAATGCACCAAGCAGTGTTTCATTTTTCACTGACTGACTGACTCTCTCACTGACTGACTGACTCTCACTGACTGACTGACTCTCTCTCTCACTGACTGTCTCTCTCTCTCTCTCTCTCTCTCTCTCTCACTGACTGACTCTCAATCTCTCTCACTGACTGACTCTCACTCTCTCTCTCACTCACTTTCTCTCTCACTGACTGTGACTCTCTCACTGACTGACTGACACTCTCTCTCTCACTGACTGACTCACTGACTGACTCTCAATCTCTCTCTCTCTCTCTGACTGACTCTCACTGACTCTCTGACTGACTCTCTCACTGACTAACTCACTCTCAATCTCTCTCACTGACTGACTGACACTCTCACTCTCACTGACTGAGACTGACTCTCTCACTGACTCTCAATCTCTCACTGACTGACTCACTCTCTCAATCTTTCTCACTAACTGACTGACTCTCCCTCACTGACTAACTCACTCTCTCAATCTCTCTCTCACTGACTGACTCTCACTGACTCTCTGACTGACTGACTCTCTCACTGACTGACTGACTCTCTCACTGACTGACTGACTCTCTCACTCTCTCACTGACTGACTCTCACGGACTCTCTGACTGACTGACTCTCACGGACTCTCTGACTGACTGACTCACTGACTGACTCACTGACTGACTGAATGACTCACTGACTGACTGAATGACTCACTGACTGACTGAATGACTCACTGACTGACTCTCTCTCACTGACTCTCTCACTCTCTCTCTCTCACTGACTGACTCTCACTAACTGACTGACTCTCTCTCACTAACTGACTGACTCTCTCTCACTGACTGACTGACTCTTACTCTCTCTCACTGACTGACTGACTCTCTCAATCTCTCTCACTGACTCTCACTGACTGACTCTGACTCTCACTGACTGACTCTCTCAATCTCTCTCACTGACTCACTAACTGACTGACTCACTCACTGACTAACTCACTCTCTCTCTCTCACTGACTGACTCTCTGACTGACTAACTCTCTCTCACTGACTCTCTCTCTCTCTCACTGAATGATTCTCTCACTGACTAACTCTCTCACTCACTCTCGCTCACTGACTGACTCTCTCTCACTGACTGACTCACTCTCTCTCACTGACTGACTCACATACTGACTGACACTCAATCTCTCTCTCACTGACTGACTCTCTCACTGACTGACTGACTCACTCACTGACTGACTCTCTCACCGATTGTCTGACTAAATGACTGACTCTCTCACTCTCTTTCTCACTGACTGACTCTCTCACTCTCTCTCTCACTGACTCTCTCAATCTCTCTCTCACTGACTGACTCTCACTGACTGACACTCTGACTCTCTGACTGACTCTTTCTCTCACTGACTGACTCTCACTGACTGACTGAGTGGCTCACTGACTGACTGACTCTCTCACTCTCTCTCTCACTGACTGACTCTCTCACTGACTGACTCTCTCACTCTCACTAACTGACTAACTCTCTCTCTCACTGACTGACTGACTCTCACTAACTGACTGACAGACTCTCACTAACTGACTGACAGACTCTCACTAACTGACTGACAGACTCTCACTAACTGACTGACAGACTCTCACTAACTGACTGACAGACTCTCACTAACTGACTGACACTCTGACTCTCTCTTTCACTGACTGACTCTCTCACTGACTCTCTCACTCCGTCTCACTGACTCTTTCACGCTGTCTCACTGACTGACTCTCACTGACTGACTTACTGACTCTCTCTCACTGACTGACTAACTCACTCTCTCAATCTCTTTCTCACTGACTGACTCTCTCACTCACTGACTGACTCTCACTGACTGAATGACTCTCTCACTCTCCCTCTCACTGACTGACTGACTCTCTCACTGACTGACTCTCTCTCTCACTGACTAACTCTCTCACTGACTGACTCGCTCACTCTCTCACTGACTGACTCACTAACTCACTAACTGACTGACTCTCTCACTGACTGACTGACTGGTTCTCTCACTCTCTCTCACTGACTGACTCTCTCTCTCACTCTCACTGACTGACTCTCAATCTCTCTCTCACTGACTGACTGACTCTCTCACTCTCTCTCTCTCTCTCACTGACTGACTCTCTCATTCTCTCACTGACTGTCTCTCTCTCTCACTGACTGACTCTCTGACTCTCTTTCTCACTGACTGACTCTCACTGACTGACTTACTGACTCTCTCTCTCTCACTGACTGACTCACTCACTCAATCTCTTTCTCACTCTCACTGACTGACTCTCACTGATTGACTGAATGACTCTCTCCCTCTCCCTCTCACTGACTCTCTCACTGACTGACTCTCTCTCACTGACTGACTAACTCTCTCACTGACTGACTAACTCTCTCACTGACTGACTCTCTCACTGACAGACTGACTGGCTCTCCCACTCTCTCTCTCTCTGACTGACTCTCTCTCTCACTGACTGACCCTCAATCTCTCTCTCACTGACTCACTCACTCTCTGACTGACTCTCTGACTAACTGACTGACTCTCTCACTCTCTCTCACTGACTCTCTCATTCTCTCACTGTCTGACTCTCTCTCACTGACTGACTCTCTGACTCTCTTTCTCACGGACTGACTCTCACTGACTGACTCTCTGACTCTCGCTGACGGACTCTCTCTCACTGACTGACTCTCTCTCACTGACTTACTCTCTCTCACTGACTGACTCTCTCACTCTCTCACTGACTCTCTCAATCTCTCTGTCACTGACTGACTCTCACTGACTGACACTCTGACTCTCTGACTGACTCTTTCTCTCACTGACTGACTCTCACTGACTGACTGGCTCACTGACTGACTCTCTCACTCTCTCTCTCACTGACTGACTGACTCTCACTAACTGACTGACAGACTCTCACTAACTGACTGACACTCTGACTCTCTCTTTCACTGACTGACTCTCTCACTGACTCTCTCACTCCGTCTCACTGACTCTCTCACGCTGTCTCACTGACTGACTCTCACTGACTGACTTACTGACTCTCTCACTGACTGACTAACTCACTCTCTCAATCTCTTTCTCACTGACTGACTCTCTCACTCACTGACTGACTCTCACTGACTGAATGACTCTCTCACTCTCCCTCTCACTGACTGACTGACTCTCTCACTGACTGACTCTCTCTCTCACTGACTAACTCTCTCACTGACTGACTCGCTCACTCTCTCACTGACTGACTCACTAACTCACTAACTGACTGACTCTCTCACTGACTGACTGACTGGTTCTCTCACTCTCTCTCACTGACTGACTCTCTCTCGCTCTCACTGACTGACTCTCAATCTCTCTCTCACTGACTGACTGACTCTCTCACTCTCTCTCTCTCTCTCTCACTGACTGACTCTCTCATTCTCTCACTGACTGTCTCTCTCTCTCACTGACTGACTCTCTGACTCTCTTTCTCACTGACTGACTCTCACTGACTGACTTACTGACTCTCTCTCTCTCACTGACTGACTCACTCACTCAATCTCTTTCTCACTCTCACTGACTGACTCTCACTGATTGACTTACTGACTCTCTCTCTCTCACTGACTGACTAACTCACTCTCTCAATCTCTTTCTCACTGACTGACTCTCTCACTCACTGACTGACTCTCACTGACTGAATGACTCTCTCACTCTCCCTCTCACTGACTGACTGACTCTCTCACTGACTGACTCTCTCTCTCACTGACTAACTCTCTCACTGACTGACTCGCTCACTCTCTCACTGACTGACTCACTAACTCACTAACTGACTGACTCTCTCACTGACTGACTGACTGGTTCTCTCACTCTCTCTCACTGACTGACTCTCTCTCTCGCTCTCACTGACTGACTCTCAATCTCTCTCTCACTGACTGACTGACTCTCTCACTCTCTCTCTCTCTCTCACTGACTGACTCTCTCATTCTCTCACTGACTGTCTCTCTCTCTCACTGACTGACTCTCTGACTCTCTTTCTCACTGACTGACTCTCACTGACTGACTTACTGACTCTCTCTCTCTCACTGACTGACTCACTCACTCAATCTCTTTCTCACTCTCACTGACTGACTCTCACTGATTGACTGAATGACTCTCTCCCTCTCCCTCTCACTGACTCTCTCACTGACTGACTCTCTCTCACTGACTGACTAACTCTCTCACTGACTGACTAACTCTCTCACTGACTGACTCTCTCACTGACTGACTGACTCGCTCACTCTCTCACTAACTGACTGACTCACTAACTGACTGACTCTCTCACTGACAGACTGACTGGCTCTCCCACTCTCTCTCTCTCTCTCTCTGACTGACTCTCTCTCTCACTGACTGACCCTCAATCTCTCTCTCACTGACTCACTCACTCTCTGACTGACTCTCTGACTAACTGACTGACTCTCTCACTCTCTCTCACTGACTCTCTCATTCTCTCACTGTCTGACTCTCTCTCACTGACTGACTCTCTGACTCTCTTTCTCACGGACTGACTCTCACTGACTGACTCTCTGACTCTCGCTGACGGACTCTCTCTCACTGACTGACTCTCTCTCACTGACTTACTCTCTCTCACTGACTGACTCTCTCACTCTCTCACTGACTCTCTCAATCTCTCTCTCACTGACTGACTCTCACTGACTGACACTCTGACTCTCTGACTGACTCTTTCTCTCACTGACTGACTCTCACTGACTGACTGGCTCACTGACTGACTCTCTCACTCTCTCTCTCACTGACTGACTGACTCTCACTAACTGACTGACAGACTCTCACTAACTGACTGACACTCTGACTCTCTCTTTCACTGACTGACTCTCTCACTGACTCTCTCACTCCGTCTCACTGACTCTCTCACGCTGTCTCACTGACTGACTCTCACTGACTGACTTACTGACTCTCTCACTGACTGACTAACTCACTCTCTCAATCTCTTTCTCACTGACTGACTCTCTCACTCACTGACTGACTCTCACTGACTGAATGACTCTCTCACTCTCCCTCTCACTGACTGACTGACTCTCTCACTGACTGACTCTCTCTCTCACTGACTAACTCTCTCACTGACTGACTCGCTCACTCTCTCACTGACTGACTCACTAACTCACTAACTGACTGACTCTCTCACTGACTGACTGACTGGTTCTCTCACTCTCTCTCACTGACTGACTCTCTCTCTCGCTCTCACTGACTGACTCTCAATCTCTCTCTCACTGACTGACTGACTCTCTCACTCTCTCTCTCTCTCTCACTGACTGACTCTCTCATTCTCTCACTGACTGTCTCTCTCTCTCACTGACTGACTCTCTGACTCTCTTTCTCACTGACTGACTCTCACTGACTGACTTACTGACTCTCTCTCTCTCACTGACTGACTCACTCACTCAATCTCTTTCTCACTCTCACTGACTGACTCTCACTGATTGACTTACTGACTCTCTCTCTCTCACTGACTGACTAACTCACTCTCTCAATCTCTTTCTCACTGACTGACTCTCTGACTCTCTTTCTCACTGACTGACTCTCACTGACTGACTTACTGACTCTCTCTCTCTCACTGACTGACTCACTCACTCAATCTCTTTCTCACTCTCACTGACTGACTCTCACTGATTGACTGAATGACTCTCTCCCTCTCCCTCTCACTGACTCTCACTGACTGACTGACTCACTGACTGACTAACTCTCTCACTGACTGACTAACTCTCTCACTGACTGACTCTCTCACTGACTGACTGACTCGCTCACTCTCTCACTAACTGACTGACTCACTAACTGACTGACTCTCTCACTGACAGACTGACTGGCTCTCCCACTCTCTCTCTCTCACTGACTGACTCTCTCTCTCACTGACTGACCCTCAATCTCTCTCTCACTGACTGACTCACTCTCTGACTGACTCTCTGACTAACTGACTGACTCTCTCACTCTCTCTCACTGACTCTCTCATTCTCTCACTGTCTGACTCTCTCTCACTGACTGACTCTCTGACTCTCTTTCTCACTGACTGACTCTCACTGACTGACTCTCTGACTCTCGCTGACGGACTCTCTCTCACTGACTGACTCTCTCTCACTGACTGACTCTCTCTCACTGACTTACTCTCTCTCACTGACTGACTCTCTCACTCTCTCTCACCGACTGACTGACTCGCTCACTCTCTCTCTCACTGACTGACTCTCTCACTGACTCTCTGACTGACTGACGCACTCTCTCTCTCACTGACTGACTAACTGACTCTCTCACTAACTGACTGACTAACTGACTGTTATACAGGTACTACTTCCCAACCTTCACCCTCCTGTTATTTATGCCCCCCCCCATAACAAAAAAACCCATAACAAGCAACCATTGGGACAAGCAGATAGAAGTTGCCAGCATTGAAAGGACAAAAAAAAAACTCAAGACATTTCTTGTTAATACTTTTTTAATATGGTCATTCAGTTGTACATAATGCTTTCTTGGTCATATATACGGTAACGAAAATGCTTCTGACACTTCTTTATTATAACTTTTCAGCATGCTGCAGACTTCTGTACAGCACAGCTTAAAGACATAGGCAAAGTCAATATCTCTGGCTAAACACTTATAAGGCCCCAAAGGCGAGACCTACTGGCTATGCCAATGCTCGTTTTGAAGTGGGTACTGATCTACACCCAAAAGCAGGTCAGAGGTTATAAGACAGGTGCTCTCATCAGGAAAATAGCCCAAAACCTAGGATTCCTAATAGTGATGGCACCTATTCTTTGTAAAAAAAATGCCATTAGTTTGAGCTTTTTATGAAATCCCTGTGAGCCGATTCTTGGCCAAGCATTCTACTTTTGTTTTATATAACCTTCTAATTTGCTTCACCCCCACTGCTATTGCGATCTATGCCATCTGAAATGCCACATATGTAACAGTCAATAAGTTGACTATTTCTTTTTTCCTTGAACTCTGTCCCCAAAGCAAGTTTTTGAGCAGCTGTGGTACTGAACAACATGCTCAGAAGTAGCACATATCAAAAGTTTCAATGCAATTCAAGAAAAGCATGCTCTTAATTGATAACTGCCCTAATCACTGTCACTCTGTCAAATAGGATAGAGACTTTTGATATACCCAGGCGAGTGTCAACCCATTCGTGCCAGATCCTGTGGTGTAGGGTACATTAATACATGTGCTGCTTTAGGCGAACATCTATATACTGCAGGTTACCCACCCATTTGAACCTTGTACACCCTGGAATCATGTCTGACTTTATCAAACCTTTCCTAGGGACTCTTGACACTGCTGAGTAATGTTCTCACCAGTGATGATGCCTACCTGTCCCACTGGTTGTGGTTTACAGTGTGTGATAGCTCTTTTCAGATTCTTTCTTTGATAAATGAACTAGTATAAAGCTTCAATATTTCTTGGCATGTGTTCTGATTGGTCCTGGTTTTTCATCATTACTTTTCTCTTCAGAAAAGGTGTTTTCTCAAATTCCAACCTTTGGCATCTTTCTCCAGGCTCTTCCATTTTAGTCTCTCCGTGCAACCACGATAAACTCTACTATTGATAAAATCTGCATAGGGCATACTGTCTTATTCTAAGAACGGATCGTTCACTCAAAATTAGGAATATCATTTGATTCCCGTTTTCGATGATTCAGAACTTCTTGAGCCATTCTATGAGGTGCTCAATAACTTTCAGATAGTTCAACACTGGAGCAGCGTACTTTTGGCTCCATTCTCACACGTCACAAATAAGCAATAAATACGTGCACTTAGCACATGTAATTTGCGTGTCCTAGCGATATTAATGTAAAGTGTTGTACTTGACCTCTATTGAAGTGCATTCACTGTAGGATTAGAGACTCATATATACACTGTGTGCCTTAACTTTACTAAAATGGTATATACTCCTTAGAGACTTGATAAAAACCATCCTCACACTATTAAAATGCACTTACTTTAGAAACTAAAAAGATTTATGTAATGTGTGCACTAATGGTTCATATTTGCATTTATAATGTAGTTCTTAGTCACATTTATACACAAGCAAGTTATTTTATGTGTATGCAACGTGTAACATGAATCTAATTAACTGACATTTTCCATTCATTTGTGGTTGAATGTGCAGATGTATATTGAATATGCACCATTGATTCATATGTTAAATTGCCATGACTAGGCCAATATTTCTTTCTACATAAAATACAGTTTTCCATTTTCTGCTTGCATGTCTTTTCCTTGCAGGTACATTCACATTGTTTGTTAGTTTGAGAATAGATACAACACTATACTAGTGATAGAGAGAGCGCCTGGGAAAAGGACCTTGATAAGAAACATGGAGAGCCAGAAGGTCAACTGAAGGTTTCCATTTATTAATGTTGCAAGGAGTCGCAGGTACCCATGGACAAGATCGTTCCCAGGTTTGGCCTGAGTAGTTGGTAAATGTTTCAGCTCACAAAGTGAGAATAGAAAGAACAATGGAGCCCCTGATGAAGCGAACCGAGAGGTGATACTTTGGAGACTCTTGTGGTAATAACTGATCTTTACACTGTCTGAGGTTACGTCAGTTTTCCTATGGACTTTTAGAGGCGTAGACCTCTCTGCATATCCCCTTTGACTCTTTGCGGAGTGTGGCTTAGGCTAACACTTATAGCTCTATCCCAAGAAGACTCTTGACTTCTGAGCTTCTGAAATGCTGACACTTTCCTGCATTTCCCTGCATTTTCCTATTTTTCTGCATTTCCCTGATTTTTCAGATTATTTTAAGTTCTAAACTATCCTTCTTAGTTTGGACTTTAATTTAGATGATTTTAGACCTCACTCATGTATAGCAGAGAGATTCAGAAACTCTTCTCTGAGCACCAAGTTCTCTTATTGATCTTTTGTATTGCTGTGACTGAACTTCTTGTGTGCCTTATACTGGTACACCTGAACTTCTTTTGGAGGTTGGGCATCCAGTTGTTATTTTGTATCTTTACAGCAAGGCATTGAGATTTGTTTACCTTAACTTGACTGCTAACTTGTAATAAACATTCATAACTATAGTCAATGATTTGTGGTCCTTATTGTGTAGACAAATGGGTTACACTGTTAATTCAATTTGTTTGATTAAATTCTAACTCCCTCTACCTCTCAGTCAGGGAAAAGGTCTATCGGATAACCAATGGTAAGAGGGTTGGCTCAGCACTGGATCAGCACCGTGTCCCTAACTTGATCTGATGCCCGCTCTGCTCGATTATCACTCTACACTGAAGTGCATGTGAACAGTCATGACTGACCCTCATGCCAGGATCCTTAAACCAATGTCAAATTCTACAAGTTGCCAGACACATGGAATTCTGCTGGAAGCACTTGCTGTAAAGTAACTTGGATATCAGAACAATTATTCATGGCATTCTAGAAAGGGGGCATGATTAATGTTTGACACTATCTTATCTGATGCACTGTGGGAAGATAAGATTAAGGGAATACAAAATGTGACAAATACCCAGCAGTTAGAGATACAAAAATCATTATTTTGAATACAGAAGAAAGAATACCATATCCAAACTGCTCAGAGAGCCTGGCCTAATCGCCTGTGCTCTCTGCTTGTAATTTAAAAGTTATTAGTAGTTCATACCGGTAAATACAATGGGATTCCATGTTTCATTGTTAAAGTTACAAACATCAACACACGCACACTTACTTGGAGACAGCAGAAACAGAGGGAAACATTTACAAGACCAATAAATGGCACATAACAGGAGATCCAAGAATATTTAAAATGCATTACATTTAAGATGTTGTAGATAATAGACACATTCATTCTAATTCTACTAGCATCCTCTCGGCTTGTAAATTTGCCGTAGTAACGCAAAACAGGACCAGCTCTTGTATAACCACAGCAGCAACATCTGCTAAATGTTCAAGTCCGCATGACAGCCAATCCGCTTAGGGCCCCTTCAAATGTGATGACTGTGCCATTGAAAGGGCACCTGCCAATGATCACTCTTAAACCAATACTCACTTGGGGACAACACCGGGGATAGCATTGATATAAAATCAACAAGTGACTTCGGTTCCGCATATGAGGAAGCAAAGAAGACGAGCACTGCCAAAACGAGCAGTTTATGCTCAGGATGGCAAGTTATAAACAGATAAACATGCAGGCAGAGCAACAGGACTACAGACATCCACCCACAGAAAGAGCATAGATACATCCACCTCTGCGCACAGACCCCCAGTCAGCCTCGCATGCATAGAAATACAACACTTATGCAGGTACTGCTGGGACATCACAGAAGGGTACTTCTGCAGAAAACGCTCATGCACAAACAAGTCGATGGTTGTACGTGGGGTCGATGGTTCAGTAGCTACACGGATGGATGTGAGAGCATGTGTGATCCAGTGAACGGATCGAGGACTGAAAACAAATTAAATTGTTTTCGTTTTGCAGCTTCAACGGGATTCTGTGTGCCTCCTGTGTAGACTTCTTGCTGGTGTGTTTTGAAGCAGAAGGTACCGTCTTTAATTAAACGATGGAATATGTCCACAGCGCTCAGCTTAATTTCCTAAGCACGTATCCAATGTCCACTTTACAAGGACACCCAGCCGTCAGTGTATATGGAAATCTTTGTCACATGATTGAAGGCAGATAACGACAGTGTGGGAAGAAATAGACTTTATTGTGAGAAAAACAGACTGGGAGAAGAAAACCATACACTGTTCTACATTCAACCAGCCTTGTTCTGTAATACACACATTAAATCCCTGACTCCCGCGTGTCCAGTGTGAGAATCCACCCGGTTTCAAAATAACACAGAGGTGACAACAGAGCTTCCCATAGTAAAAGATCAACACCTAAACGTCTTTCCTTCCTCTTGACTTAACCAAGAGACAACCACAAAACCTACAACTTTATATCCCAGACTTCCTTCTTGGTTTTGCAATGAAAGATGCTAACGCCTCATCGAAGTATCACAAAGACATATGTCTTTGAATTCTGAATGGAAATTTTAACTTTTGACAGAACTTTTGACAGAAAGCGCAAAGTAGACCTTGACGAGGAAAGCATAAAATGAAGAAAAAAAAGAATCTAAAAATAATACAATATGGTAATCACTTGTAATGACCATTTCTTCTATTTTCATCGCAAGTTGTGTGTTAATGCAGTGAAATACAACCTACTTGTTGAGTATTTTCGTTCGTTTAGCACTTGAAAAATTCTCCAGTTGTAAAGATTCTTGAGTAAGAAAAGCAACCGCCAGGTGAAAGTAGTTATTCCAAAGCTGCAAAAACACAAAATATATTCAAGGTCAAGGATAAACCTTTAGCATCACAACCTCAAACTTTGTTTACATTCCTAAAGAGGCAAACCGGAATATATAGAAGCATTTGTTTATAATATATATCTATGTTGGAAGGAATTTATTTTCAAATACACTGACTGTACCAGATATTCTATCATATTAACTGCCCTGCACGTTACCCGCTTTAAACATATCATATTTTACTATTTTGTAGTATTGTAAAGGTAAAATCTGCTGTACATCCAATGTTTAAGTAAAGTTTTAATAAATAAGGAGAAACATTACGCAAGGCAAAGAATCATGCTGTCACGTTGAAAATTAGTATCTACATTATTTTGTTTTAAAAACAAATACACTGCCATTGCACCTTTAATTATATGTATATCACATTATCTCTAACGATATAATTCATAGGCCAATAAGTGTACAGTGATGAAAGAGTACTATAAGTGCTGGATTCTGGTTCTAGATAGTATCCCCTGATCAAACGCCAATGTCTCATACGTTATTGGACCAGGAATGGGCAATAACATGTAGACCTGGTATGACTGTGTCAATATCCACATGGAAATCCCTCTGGGGGTACCCAGTAATAGGCCCGTTTCTGCTCCATTTACCCCCTGCTCTAAGCAGGTGGTATCCAGCAGTGAGGAGGTCAACGTGGGGCAGGGGATGCATAGGGTGTCAGAGAGAAGGGCTCAGTGGTGGCTCCTCCGCTAAGGCGGAGGAGTGTCGCCCCACTGCATGGCAGCAGTGAAGGAAAGGAAAAATACAAATATAATAACGATGTTATTATCATTTCATTTGTTCCTTCCTGCTGCAGCAGCATGGGGGGTGGGGCAGGGTTGCTCTGCTCACGGAGCAGGCCAGGGGAGGAGTGGTGGGCACACTGAAGTGTGCATGATGCTTTGGCCGGCTGTCTTGGGCCGACCAAACAGTCATGCTCACTTAGCATGTTCTTCACCCAGGCTGCATTACAGCCTTGGTAGAGAACATGCCCAGGCCCCCAGTCCCCATCTGAGTGCCGAATTACAGCACTCAGACCAATTGCAGCGTTGTTATTGGCTGAGAGGAGCCTGGTTGCTTCCTGGTCGGCAGACTGAGGAGAGAACGCAGTAGACGAGCGGCAAGGAGGTAAGTCTATTTTGTTTTTTTACATCTCTTTGCCCCCCGCCCTACCACCCGAGATCTGTGCCAGCTGCCACTGGCAGGGCTGGCTCTTGTGAAGATTTAAGAGCACTGTGTCCTCCCACCTGGTGACAGAGAGGGTCCACTGTCAGAGGCCCTTCGTAACTGCTGCCAGAAGTTTTACCGAGTGAGAATCCACATCCAGTACCAGCACGTAGTACAACTGTATTTACACACCAAGGAAAGCAGGCGACCCGTCATATCCTTCTGCCACTTGACCAGACCCGTAATGACGGCCTAGGAGGACACCATTACCCATTTATGGTGTTTTCATTGTCATCCATCTGAATCAAAATTCAATATGCCCAAAAAGATTTTTCTGGCTTGATGAGTGTTTTTACTTCAGGACCCCTTTAAGGGCGTTATTAGGTGAGCATGCATTTGTATTCCTTTACTTATACTGTGCTTCATGTAGTCTGTTTTACAGCAGCAGGTTAGGGATAGTTCAGGAAGACAGATGCTGTCTATGTTTAGGGATACATTAAATGGAAGCTCAATGAAAAGGACAACTCCTGGATCTCCAGCATGGCCACATGTCATGGAGTTGCTGTGCGACTCCATCTGAGAAAATAATATATAATGTTACTGAAGCATTTCTTCTGAAGAGCTACCTCCAACTAGAATGCGCTGATCACCAGTCCCTCCTCTAGCTGTGCCCTGCATCCTTGCAGGACTCTTTGAATCTACAAGATGGAACTCGCCAATCTACACAGGCCCACAGCCATTCCATACCTTCTGAGGTTGCTATGCTAAACAGTGAACACAATGTTATAAAAATGTGGGAATGCGCGTGGCAGAAGAACATGAGGTAGCAGTTTTCACAGAGTGTCCAGCACTTGTAGGCTGCAACATGGTGATGACAGAGAAGCAACTGGGCACAGAGCAAAGTAACAATGTGCAGAATTGCACCCACCCATCTCTGAAAATCTTGGATGAATGCAGGTAGATCCAATGGCAATCAGACAAGGATAGACATATTCCTGGTGTAACCACTGGTGCTTAAACTGACACTGCAGCCCTTGTTCAGAGACATTCATAGGCCTGTCCAGTCCTGCTTACTATTAAAGACACTGACCCAGTATTTGGGGATGCTACCAAAAGCATTCTAAATGTAAAGGGTCAGACTTTAGTAGTCCTAGGACTTCTTCCTCCAGTAATGACAAGCACTGAAATCAATGTGAATGCCACTTAATGACCTTAAGAGCATGTCGGAAACCAGTTGGAGGATTATCACAAAAATCATGGTGATTAAGACCAACCTGGGATTCAGATCCTAAAATGCTAGCTCAAATCTTAAAGAACAATGAAATCTGTATAAAAAATTCACCATTTTGATTTACATTCTGCACTACTTTGGTTATTTTATTGGTGACGGGTGCACTTTTCAGTGCATGCAAATGTTTTAACTTCCACTAGGTTTTGTGATCTACATCTTTTGAATCATTTTAACTTTTAATGACACACTACATGGAATACATTTTCACAGGTTTATCCCATTTATTTACCGCATTGGAGAGCTTGAACATTTATTCATAATTTAGACGTGTCGCAGGGAAAGGCCCTGCTCTGCAAAAATTGACCTCTAGTTTCAAGAGAGGATTTAATGTGTGATTGATCACGAGTTGGAATAACCGAAGGGATACGGGTAAGAAACAAACATCAATCATGGTGGTACATTGATATAATTATTGTTGCTTAGGGCAACGGATAATACATTCACATTAACCTTTTTTTCTGTAGAAAATTTACTCCTGATGAAGAACCAAAAGGTCCGAAATGCATTGAGGATTATCAAACGTTTCTTGTTTGAACAAATTGGTATTGAAGAATATGTTATTGCATTTAGAAACCTCCCCAAAAAATCGTTAACTGAATGTGAAGGAACAAATTCAATAAACAAAGAATAATTTTTGACTTTAGTAGTTTTAATTGAGAACAGAGGATTTAAAGTGATGTGCCCACCAGGAGACAGACTAGGAGTGCAAAGGAAGACACGAAGCCAGAAGGGCAGAGTGAAGTCATCGATATTTGTTCATACACTGCATCAGAGGGTGATACCTTCTTGCATCCTAAAAACTTTGATATTTTGATGACCTATTGAATAACTGCGGAGTGCACTGAATTAACAACCATTTGGTTACCTTCAGGGAACACAGAGATCGCCGCAGTGGTTACATGTGTCAAGTTAGCTGAACAAGTAACATCATTTATGAAAAATGTTGCTATCAGTTCATACATCAAATCATGCACACTAAAGGAGACTCATGGGTGATATCAAATGTAAGAAGACTGACGGTGAACACTTGGCCTGACAGAAGCACAAAGCCAAAACCGTTAGCAATAAATTGAAAATGCATAGGTTCAAACTCCTTTGATCACACTTGCTCGGCCAAGGAGCGACTAGATGTGATTCTCTACATGGTGAAAAGCCCAATCATTTGAACTTTGATCACTGAATATTCAGTCAGTGTACTCGTTGACTCACGGTCAAGCCTGCAGATTCCTTTCCCACAGCATAGTTCCCTCCCTCAGTACATGCGGCTCACTAACAAATTCAGTTCCCACTGCCCATGTGCAAAGATCAAACTCCTTGTACAATGCTGTCCCTGTTGAGAAGCCAATGCCAAAGGTGCTGCACTTGTGTGGGGCCTTCCTCTTCACTCTCTCACTCCTAGTAACTACTTCTGCTCCAATTTTCCAGAGGTGAGGCTGATATGGAGCTGCTTCCTCCACACACTCTCCTCTGACGATGGCTCTTTCTAGTCCTGACAAATGTAAGGAGGAATTTGCCAACCCAACGTAAACTGTCGCAACACGGTTCTCCTGGCCACCCTTTTAGGGCCACCTGCTCCATTTTATTAACCACAATCTTAGTATTTGGTTAATTTCTGTTGCTGCTCGAAATAATACTTTTCCTCACTTTACTTGATTTTCCCTCTTATTCAGTACCTTCAAGTCAGAGACTCGCTCATGGATTTGATTAGGTTTTCCAAAACTATAACTACATCATAGAAAGCAAAGTTCCAACTAAGTCATGTAGTCCAAATTGTATGCGCATACCTTTTAGGCCCATACCTACGTAAATATTCACTAATCAGTGCCCTCTGTCAACAACAATTTCAGGACAGCTGTTTTTTCATGCTTTTTTTTGTATTGTTATTAAGGAAGGGAATCATATTTTTTTTTCTGAACGTTGACTGCGGGGGGTGGGGGTGGGATTTGGGGGATGGGTTAGAAACTTGAAAAGGCTTAGGGCAGAGTGTTGCAAGTCCCTTATTGAAACAGCTCCTGGGAAATGGTGTTTAAATTAAACTTAAGATTGACCTTTTTGAGGAAAATCAACCTCTCTTGTCTCAGTTACTGAATCATTTTGTTTAAAACTCTCCAACTTGAATTTTGGCCCAACAGCATTGCATTTAATTATAATTTTATTTCCATGGCGCCCCAAGAATAAATCATTTATGAGACATCGTTTGAAGCACATTCTGATCTGAAATGGCTGAAATATTAGACATCAAAAAGAGAATGATTATATCATAAGGGCCAGACTGACCATTCTGCCTCTCTGGCATTCTCCCTGTAAGCTGCAGGGTAAAAGACTGCTTTCAGAGCAGGATGGACTGCTATGACCCAACCATGGAAGGTCCATGGTTTCACTCTAATCATGGTCTCCTGCAGTGTGGGGCTTGTGAATTCTTGCAGGCAGGGCTGACCTAAGGGGTCACATCCAGCTCTTCATACATCATTTTCCTAGACTTCAAAATAATCCACAGTGGTATGGTCTAGAGGCAAAATTGTTGACTTTAGGTCCAGAAGAGTTCAGCAGCTTTGCCATTTGATTGCACAAATTATTTCACCTCTCCAATCCTCAGCACGGAGGTCTGCTAAACACGAGTCAAATATTACATGAAAAACTTTGCAGTTGATTTTCAAATAGATAAACTTATCATGGGTACCAGCGTTATTTAAAAAAAAAGGTGTCCCATGTAACGCACTAATTATCATTATTCTATTAATGATTATTTTGCAATACAAAGGTCAATTCAGTTAAAATATTTCATTGTAATTGTTAATGTTTTAACTGTGTTTCCACTGTAATGTATTAACAATATACATGACATTTTAGAGACGTCCGTCAGTCTTTGGCATGTATCGTAATATCAGTTTATTGTAAAAGGTCCTAGTTTGCTCCTCTCCCTTATATACTTCTCATGTCTTCGGTCTCAGTTAGATCTGAGCACATAGCTCCAAGCAAGAGCTCAGAACTACCCACCCCAAACCACAGCGTGGACAGGAAACGAAATACTGGACCTGAAAACTGCACTATGTGGCCAACAAGCAAGGGGAAAACAGCTGTATACACTGGCACGTTACTAAAGGTTTTGGAGAGTGGTGAGGGGAATTGCTAGGAGTGACAGCCATCTGGGAATGCTCTTGTGCGGTAGGGAGAAGCAGGTGGCAGCCTTGTCAGGAAGTTCTTTCAGACGGCATATGTAGGACAGCAATGTTAGGAATCCCTCTGCCATCAGGGACCATATTGCAGAAGGTGCCCCGGTGTCGCAACGGGCGTTTGCGCCCGCTTTGCGCCCCCCGGGGCACTTTGGTATTATAGAAGGGGGCGCAGATGCTTGTGCGTCGCCTTCTATCATACCAATAGCACTGGCGCACTTAAAGTGCCAGCGCTATCATCAGAGGGCATTCCCTCATTTGCATAGGGGCGTGCCCTATGCAAATGAGGGAATTCCTTTTACTCTGCGCCCGCACCTTATTACAGACGCCATCAGGAGGCGCACTGACAGTGCACCATTTAAAAGGTGGCGCACTGTCAGTGCGCCCCCTGAGAGCAGCCCTCTGCAGGGGATAAAAGGAGTCCCATAGACCCCCCCCCAGACATCCCCTTGCAGACGGGTGCAGTCACTGACTGCACCCGCCTGCAAGAGGATTTCTAATCCCCTTTGAAAGTGTAGGCAGGTGCCACCTGCACAGTGAAAACACGGAGCAGCTGCTCCGTGTTTTCACATGAATACGCTGCCACCAGGGCATGGTGAGTTTGCGGCTGCCCTGGGGGCAGCGCATACATGATAATAGGGCGCATTATCATTGTTTGCACCTGGCGCACCTTTTGAAACAATGATAATGTGTAATACGGCCCCTGGAGGGTTAATGCTGGTGTCAAGGGTAAGTTATGCTACTATGCCCCTCACACCGCCTACGTAAGTTCTCTTTCAGCCACTTTTTATATATGGCCAGTGGTAGCGATAAGAGATAGGCACTGGAACTAAAGGACCAAGCAATAGAAAACCCTAAAATGAGAGGCATTACAAGGCGGGAGGGGTCAGATAAGAAGACCTAGATAGTCTGATTTCTTTTTTTTTTTTTTTTGGAGATTTTTATATAGCGCAAACTAGACCCGAAGGTATCAGAGCGCTTTACATGAGCACCAGTTACGTTACAGACGGACACATTCATTTTTGTTAAGCATGGGGAGATTAAGTGATTTGCCCAGAATCACAGAATGTTGAGCGTCCCTGCCGAGACTTGAACCCGGTTCCCCAGCTCCGAGGTCGACCGCCCTAGCCGTTAGGCCACATTCTCTACCCATTAATGATATGATAAAGATGAAGCAATTTCCTTATGAATGAAGGAGCAAGGCAATTTACATATTTACCCACGATAAACAAGCAATGAAATCCAAAAGGGTAAATACAGGCAAATAATGTCATTGAGATAAATAGGGTTTGAAAAAATCTGAATTCCTAACTGTAAATACGAAGCAGTAAATAATAGATTGAACTGAAAAGACAGCATATTGTTTGTGTAAGACCTATATTGGGAATGGGACAAAAGATTGATTTTGCTTCGTCAAAGTTCGAAGCAACAGGTCTGTTCACCCAGTGAGATTTGTTTTTGGAAAGTTATGCCAGAGTCACTGAGTCATTAGCAGTGGTTAATTTGGGCTGGTGTGTGCTCGTCAACACAATGGCACTTTTTTGAGGGGACCAGGACAGTTTGAAGGCCCCAACTTTTCTCTGGGTGGGGCAGTTGCCTGTACAAGTACCCTCGTCTAGATACTATGGGGGTGCTGTGCTTCCTGCAGCTGGTGATACTTCATGGTGACACCATGTGAGAGCCCTTCCTGACTGGGCCCATGAGTTCTTGCCTGTCTCCATTGGCCTGCCATTACAGTGTTAGCTCAAGTATGTGCTTGGTGGACATGAGCAATAAAGCCCAAGCTCCAGCAATGCACGTGCCATTGAGATCAAACCCAGTTTTATGATTGACTCTGCATTTGTACATGAACAAGATTGCACCCTGCCATCAGTGCCCCTCTCCCTTCCAGGCTTTGTCGGACTGCTGCTAGAGTCTGCCCACTGTTTTGGAGCCTGGAGGCTCTCCGACACTTATCCCGGCCTGGCCCGCTCCACCTGATCGAACCTATCGCAAGCTGGTCCGGAGTGAGCTGCATCAAGTTTAGTGGGTGATGGCTTGGGCATTAACATGTTCGTATAAGTTGAATTTGGCATATTTAGATACTAGCCAAAATGTAATTGACTGACTTGCCGATGATCACACAATTTCCAGTCAAGTGCCTAGGCTGGGATTTGAATCCTGGTCCACCAGTTCAAAGTCAGTAGCTTACAGGGGCAGCCCGTAATATTTGAAAGTGGTGAGGCGAGCAAAGTGCCCCACCGCTTCCCAAAAGACAAAATTAAAACAAACATCATACAATATAAACACAAACGAAATGACTGACGTGCATTACACTAACATTTTGAATAAGCTTTAATGTTACTTAACCACGGCCTCTGTTCTTCTGCAATCTGTGGCTTCGAGCACGAGTCAAAGAGCTAACTCCCCTAACCAATCGAGTAGCTGCTCTCATGCTATTAACCAGCATGAGAGAAGCGCCAACATGGAATGGAGGGGGCTGGCTGAATGCTCCTTCAGGCCCTGGAGACCTGTGCTTCCTATTCACTCAGATGTCTGACAACACAGGTCAGGTTGGAGAGTTTCAAAGTGCACATGTCAGGCAGTCCATCGCAGTCATCCAAGCTGACATGCGCACTTTGGAGTGTCTGGCCACTACTTCAAGTCCTCAATGCTGCCAAACAGCAGCAAAGGGCACGCCCCACTTTTCACTCACTCGGGAAGGCTGTGGCTGCGCATCAGTAAAAAATGACATGGCAATGAAATCATTTCATTGCCATTTTTTCACATTTGCTATGCACAGCTCGCAGCGGCCGGGGGAGGGGTGGGGGCGGATTGGGAGGGTGACGCTCCTCCGCCCTAATGAAGAAACCACCGCTGGTAGCTTAACTATTAGACCACAATGTTTGGAGTTACTGGGCTTTAGCTTTTACTGGGTGTTACATTTAACATAAGCAACAGCAGCAAAAATAAATTTAAAAGGTAGTGCCATATTAGAAACTGTACAGATGAACTGTGGAGTAAAGGTAATATCTGAAGTGGAATCATTTTCAGAATGATGATGCTAAATGTTTATGAGTTTAATTCAAGTATTTCATCCATCACTTTTTGTATACTTTAGTGTGACGCCTTAAGTGCAATAGGTATGCCTAGTCATGAGTCCAGGGCTCACCGTGCCACTGGAAGCAATCTACACCCAACTGTTGAGTCACAATCAGGGCGATGTTTAAAGTTGTAACTTAAAATCCGACTTTACAATTACATAGAATTTTAAATTATAATTCAGTTGAGTATAAACATAATTTCTGTATCTCCTCCCTATCTGAAGTTAGAACTTATTAAGTGTAATAAGGTAACCAAGTGCTAGTCTATGGAAGAGACTGAACTTACAACAGTGAAAAACGACTTTAGGAGTTTTTCACTGCTAGAACATATAGAATTTAAACAAACGTTCTACTTTTTAAATACCATGCACTCAGCTCTATGAATGATTAGGGCCTTCCTTAGGAGCGAATTATGAGATTTAAAAAGGAAGGTTTAGGACTGGCAAAGGTTTATTTTGCCAGGTTGAAATGGCAGTTTATAACTACACTACAGGCTGCAGTGGCAGGCGTGAGAGATGTTTTACAAGGCTACCATAGAGGGTGGCACAATGTGTACTGCAGCCCCATAGTAGCATTGAATTTACAGGCACTAGATACATTTAGTACCATATACTAGGAACTTACAAGAAGATCAAATGTGCCAATCAGGTGTAGGTCAATTTTATCATATTTTATGGAGAGAGCACAAGCACTTTACCACTGGGTATCAGTCCTAAAAGCCAACAAAAACGGGTTCAGCAAAAGAAGGAAAAAATCTGTGGTGATCCTTCAGAAAGGGCCAGGTCCAACAATTACCACTCCAGGTAAGGAGATAGTAATTTTTCAATGTTTTGTGAAAGATTTAAGTAGCAAAACATTGATATATGTGATACCAATTCAGTATTTGGATGGGATTCCTACAGCACAGCCCATCTAAATACAGAATTGTTATGAGAGCGCCATCTTATTTTAAGGGTCAGTAAAAGCTTACAGACCCTTAAAATTTGATTAGTATATTAGAAAAATAAATTTAATGGTGGCTAACACAGAATCTGTGTGTTTGCAGCAATTGAAATGTTAGTACATCTGGACCAAACGCACAAGTTACTAACTTGTGTAACGATATATCTGTAAGAGACAGTAGTTAGTGACAGATTCCTCACCTTAGAATATCCCTAGGCGTCAGGCTGGATCCGGAAAGTTTTTTGCGTAGCAGTACCCTTGCGCGTCGGTAGGCGGCGTTGTGCGGCTCCGCGTCCGTCGTCGGCGTCATGATCACCGGGATGACGTCGCGGGCAGTACTGCAGACGCCGCCCCTGCGCTGGCGTCAGTTCTGGACACGACTTTCCGCGCCAGGAACGCAGAGCCATGCAGAAGCTGACATAGGTGTCTGAAAAATACTAGGGCCCTGAAAGGGATGTCCTTAACCCTAGAAATCAGTTCACAGAATGGGGAGGATGGGTGGGCGGTGAGGAATCTGTCACTAACTACTGTCTCTTACAGATATATCGTTACACAAGTTAGTAACTTGTGCATCTGAAAGAGACACGTTAGTGACAGATTCCTCACCTTAGAATAGATACCCCAGCAATACCAACCCCGGTGGTGGGTCTGCGAACAAAGATCAGACAAGGAAGTCCCGGAGGACAGAACGGCCAAGGAAGCCGTCCCTCCGGACCTGGCTGTCAAGGCAGTAATGCTTGGTAAATGTGTGCAGCAAGGCCCACGTAGCTGCCTGACATATATCCTGCAGCGGAACACCGCGGCCTAAGGCCGTGGTAGCAGCCGTTGCCCTGGTGGAATGGGCACGCAGCCCAACAGCAGGCTCCTTTTTAGCCAAAGAATAGCAGGCTTTGATACACAAGGTTACCCAGCGGGAGATGGTTCTCTTGTGCACCGCCCGACCTTTTGGCGCCCACGTAGCCAACAAAGAGCTGGTCATCCACCCGGAAGTGTTGTGTGCGGTTGATATAAAAGGAAGCGCACGTTTTGGGTCCAGACGGTGGAGCCTCTCTTCCTCTCTGGAAGGATGCGGAGGCGGAAAGAAGGTGGGCAAAGTGATGGTCTGCCCAATGTGGAAGGCAGTAACCACCTTTGGCAAGAAGGATGGACGCGTCCTAAGAACAACCTTGTCTGGATGGACAGACAGAAAGGGAGGTTTGCATGATAGAGCCTGGAGCTCACTCACCCGCCCGAGCGGAGGTGATGGCCACCAGAAAGGCTGTCTTCAGAGTCAGAAGGCGAAGAGGACAGTTATGTAGAGGCTCAAAGGGAGCGCACATAAGAAAGGTAAGAACCAAGTTCAAGTCCCACTGAGGGCATCACAAACGGAACAGGAGGGAAGAGGTGTGTAATGCCTTTTAGAAACCTGTTAAAAACAGGGGACTTGAAAAGGAGGGCTGATCAGGAAGCCTGAGGAAGGCCGAGAAATGGCACAAAGATAGCCCTTGATGGTACCCAGGGCAGAACCCTGTTGGGCCAGGGAAAGAAGGAACAGAAGAACCTCAGAAAGAGGGGCAGAAAGGGGATTCACAGCCTTTGCTGTGCACCATGCCACAAAGTTGTTCCACCTGCAGGTGTATACCACCTTAGTGGAGGGACGCCTGGCTGCCAGAATCACATCACAAACTTCGGGAGGCAAGTCGAAAGGAATCAACTGCCGCCGCTCAATCTCCACGCAAGCAGGTGGAGGCTGGACAGGTTCGGGTGGAGGACCGTCCCCTGCTGCTGCGACAGAAGATCCTCCCGAAGAGGCAGACGGATCGGGGATCGACGCTCATACTGAGTAGCTCAAGATACCAAACTCTTCGAGCCCAGTCCGGAGCCACAAGGATGACTTGGGCCCGGTCGCGCCGAATCTTCTTCAACACTCTGGGTAGAAGTGGTATAGGCGGAAAGGCGTACAACAGACCGCAATTCCACTCGCGACGAAAGCGTCGCCGGCGAGTGCTGCCTTGGAAATTCCAACGCGCAGAACTGATGACATTGCGCGTTCTCTTCGGTGGCGAATAGATCTAACCAAGGCTCTCCCCACTGTAGAAAGAGTCCTTGCGCCACTTCCGAGTGAAGACGCCATTCGTGATCCATCATGCACCTGCTGCTGAGTTAGTCCGCCCTGGCGTTCAGGGAACCTGCCAGGTGTTGAACCATCAGGAAAATGCCCTGATGTTCCAGCCATGTCCAGAGGCGCAGAGCCCCCTGACATAGGGTCCACGACCCCACCCCGCCTTGTTTGTTGCAGTACCACATGGCGGTGGTGTTGTCTGTGAACACCTGCACTACCTTCCCTTTGACAGAGGGAAGGAATGCCTTGAGTGCAAGTCGGATCGCCCGGAGCTCCAGAAGGTTGATATGGAGCCGGGACTCCGCCAGAGACCAGAGGTCTCTGATCTCCGCCTCTCTCATGTGACCGCCCCATCCCAGAAGGGACGCGTCCGTCACAACTGTGTGCTCTGGCTGGGGAAGGGAGAGGGATCTGCCCATGACCCATTGCCGGTTCGAGAGCCACCACTGCAACTGTGTTGCAGTCCCCTCCGAGATCTGGATGTGATCGGACAGGTTGCCCTGGTGCTGCGCCCACTGGAACTTCAGGTCCCACTGCAGAGCCCGCATATGTCATCTGGCATGATCGACCAGCAGGATGCAGGAGGCCATGAGGCCCAGCAGCCTCAGGGTCATCCGTACCGAAACCCAGGATAAAGGCTGAAAGATGGGAATCATAGCCTGAATATCCCGGACTCGCCGTTCGGGAGGATAGGCCCGAAACTGCGTCGTGTCCAGAACTGCTCCGATGAAAAGGAGCTGTGGAGAAGGAATCAGATGCGACTTCGGCACATTGATGGAGAACCCCAGCGAGTGCAGGAGTTCGGCCATAGTCTGGAGGTGGGAGACGACTGCCTGGGATGAGCCCGCCTTCAGCAGCCAGTCGTCGAGGTAGGGGAAGACTGGAACCCCTGCCCGGCGCAGATGAGCTGCGACCACCGCCATCACTTTCATGAACACCCGAGGGGCACTGGTAAGGCCAAAGGGGAGCACAGTGAACTGAAAATGCTGGAGGCCTACCGTGAACCGAAGGTAACGCCGGTGGGCCGGTAGGACGGGGATGTGAAAATAAGCGTCCTGCAAGTCCAACGCTACCAACCAGTCTCCAGGGTCGAGGGCAGTCAAGACCTGAGCTAGGGTGAGCATCTTGAACTTCTCCTTCCGGAGGAAGCGATTGACGTTCCGGAGGTCCAAGATAGGACGCATGTCCTCCTTGTCCTTTTGGGCACCAGAAAGTAGTGGGAGTAGCAACCACGTCCTACTTCTGGGGTCGGAACATGCTTGATGGCCCTCTTGGCCAAGAGGGCCGTGACTCCTTCTGCAGAAGCACCAAGTGATCCCTGACATGCGGTGGAATTGAGGTGGCATGGCTGGGGGTGGTCTCGAAGGGAGGGAGTAGCCCCTACGGACAATGTCCAAGACCCACCTGTCCGAGGTGATGGCACGCCTGTGGTGAAGGTGATGGCGGACCCTGCCCCCTACTTGTGTGCTGTGCACCTGAAAGGAGGGACTAGGAGGGCTTGGAGGCCGCGGACGGGGCGGAGTTGGTGGCCTGACCCGCACGCTCGTTGCCCGAACCGCCACGGCGGTAGCCACGTCCCCGGCCACGCGAAGACGCTTGCTGCGCGGGCCGGTGGCTGGGCAGCGGACGTGACTGGGCGCCCCTTCCGTGGCCACGAAAGGGGCGAAAAGCAGCGGTTAGCGGAGGCGCACAACAGAAAGGCCCAGGGACTTGGCAGTAGCCAGTGAGTCCTTAAAACGCTCCAGCGCATGGTCTGCTTTGGAACCAAAAGACCGACTCCATCAAAGGGCATGTCCATGAGTGTATTCTGGACATCACCTGAGAACCAGTTGTTCTCAGCCAGGCGTGGCGACGCAGCGCCACCGTCGTTGCAAGCGATCTGCCCAGCGAGTCGGCGGTATCAAGGCCACAACGTATGGTGTACTTTGCCGCATCCCTACCTTCCGCAATGGTGCGGGTAAGCAGTGTCTGGACCTCCTCAGAACACTGGGGCAAAACAGTCGCCACCCGAATCCCACAGGAGTGGGTATATCGGCCCAAAAGGCAAGCGGTGTTGACGGACCGCAAGCCAGCACTGGAGGAAGAAAAAGCCTTCTTCCCAAACTGGTCCAGGCGTTTGGATTCCCTATCCGGAGGGGCGGTAGGGAAGGCGGTTTGGAAGGCAGAGGCTTGGACAACCAAGCTCTCGGGGGTGGGATGTTGAGAGAGAAACAGGGCGATGGCGTCGGGCCACGTTCCTATCCACAGGAGCCCCTGTGGTGGGCTTGGACCAGGTGCCCAAAAGAACGTCAGACAGTGCATCATTAAACGGCAGCACAGTCTCCGTGGAGGAAGCTGCCGGCTGAAGCACTTCTGTCAGGAGATTAGTCCTGACAGCCACAGTAGGCAATTGGAGGTGCAAGGCTCCAGCTGCTCTACGCAACACCGTTGCGAAATTTGCTCCCTCCTCCGTAGCCACGGGAGGAGACAGCATGCCAGTGTCAGGGGAAGTGTCTCGACCACTTGCATCCCCAAGTTCCTCTGCCCAGTCCTGATCATACTCACACTGCTGTGTGAGGGGGTCTTCCGACCCCTCCCAGCTCTCCTGGTCCTCCTCTGGTGTAAAATATGGAGGAGGAGGGACATCTGGGACCCAAGGTCTCATCGGCGCCGGAGCCGGCGTCGAGCGGCGTCGGTCCGGCTCCATGTCCGGAACCGGAGAGGAACCGGGGAGCAGACGCCGCCCAGAGCCCCAGGCGGCGTCGGGAGCGGCACCGGGGACATCGGCGCCGGCGGAGGCGTGGTTAGGTCAACCGGCGTCGATCGGGGTTGCGGTACCACCGGAGCCGGGATCGAGGCCGGGGCAGGATCAAGGCTGGCGGGACAGGCGGCGCCGGGACCGGAGTCGTCGGCGGCGCCGGAGCAACCACATCAGGGCCCGCGGGGCCCGAGGCGCACGGAGGGACCTTGAGGCCCGAAGAGGTGGGCCATGGCCGACAGGAATTCCTGTATCTCGGCCGGAGTCGCCCCCGAACCTGGGAAGGACGGGTAATGCGGGGCGGCGCCACAGGCACATCCGGAGCCGCGGGGACGGTGCCGACAGGGGCCTCAGCCGAGTCGCGAGACCGGCGGGCGAAGTCTTAGAGCGATGGTGCTTTTAGACTTCTTGTGCTTCGACTTACCCGAGGAGTGCGAAGACTTGGACTCCGACGACCGGCGGGGGCTCCGCGACCGGCCCCTCGACCTCTCACGGGACCGTAGCACAAAGGTAAAAACAGCCGCTCCCATTCGTTCTGAGAGGACAAATATGGATAATACCAAACAGCAATATCTTAGAACGGGTCAAATGGGCATCCAAAGTATGAAGCCCCAGAGCACACAGTGGTCCTCCAGTATAGAACAAACAACTGTTGCCGGTTATCATGCCGTGTGGTACTTGTTCGTTTTCGTAGAGAACGCAATTTTGGGCTTTATTGACAGTTGTTTGTTCTATACTTGAGGACCACTGTGTACTCTGGGGCTTCATACTTTGAATGCCCATTTGACCCGTTCTAAGATATTGCTGTTTGGAATTATCCATATTTGTGCTCTCAGAACTAATGGGAGCGGCTGTTTTTACCTTTGTGCTACGTATAATGAGATAACATATATCGTTTTGGATGATTTTTCTATGTTCAAGAGATACTTGGACTGATTTAATTGGGCAATCTAAGTTGGTGACGATACACCTTACGGAACTTTTTCGGTCAATTCCGGTTACATCCATTTACTTGACTTTTGAGAAAGCCCTGATGAAGTTCCCGTGGCACTAGGGAACGAAACGCGTTGGCTGTGTGCAGTTTTTAAAAAACAAACAACTTTAATAAAAAGAAGATTTTTTTGGACTACGTTTGTTTCCTGGCTGACTTCAACCAGAGTGCACCTTCCTTTTTTGTGGACATGTTTAGAGCCATAAAAGTTGCCCTGGAGGTACATGTGAGGCCACTCCTGTATGCAGCACCACAAGATAATGATATTGTCACTCTCTCACTAAGGCACTAGAAGTAAGGTGTCTTTGGGGAATGGGCTATTACCTTCTCGGCAGATGAAGTCTGGTGGTTAGCAGGTTTGCATAATGGGGTGTCCAAGTGGCACTGTGCCTTGCTGCTTGTAACAGTGTCACATGGTAGTTGTCTCCGTAGCAGGGTATAGATGCTATTAATGTAAGTAGCAGACTCCTCCAAACACCCTACCCACAGAGTATCACCGTGTGTTGTTGTAGCTCTGATGTACTGTCCCCCACCAAACTGATACTGCATCTGTCCTCACATTGCACTAGACCTTCTCAATGCTGCCTTCTTCCAATGCAACTGTGTGCCACACCTCTGACCAAGCACATCCACACATCTGGACATGCGCAGATTTTTCCCACATTCAGCATGTGATCTATGTAATTGATATACAATTTGGCCGCCTTCAACTGTAGGGCATAGTTGTAAGGTAACAAAAGCATACATTTCTAAACCCCCCTTATACAGAACCTCTGTGCACTCAACACCCGAAACTCCTTCACATATCACAGCACTTGCCATCCCCACAAAATGGACCGCGAAGGTACTGGAAATTTTCATGTGCGCCATTTCAGGAGCATCCACATAATGTGCAGGCTTATGGATCCAGTGAGTGACGCTATTAAGGCACATCTTAATAAAACGTGTTATATGAAGCTGGTGCCAAGCCTTCGCTTTCACATGCATTTGATTATCTTATGAAATGGGAAAGTCTCAGTCTATTCCCAGTGTACAGAAATTAAGCCCATTCGATGAAAATTCTGTCAAAGTTATGTTCGATTAATAAAACCTTCAAATAGCAGGTTCAGGAGACAATTAAAAGGATCACTCTTAATAATTACACTTTGATAAGTGGAGAAATCTTTAAAAAAGTAACGTTTAGTCTTACCTGTAACTCAAAGTTCGCTTGATCAAGGAATTTCTTGTTTAGCATGTCTGCATACTGATTAATTGCTCGGAGGAAGACTCTGTAAGATCAAGAGAAAATTGCATAATTGCACACACTTTGGCACTCTTGTAACTTTGGCATCCTAATTAAACACAATTCTCGGAGATTGGCTGGAAATGAAATCTGTAAGGTATTTTGAAAAGCAGTCAGCCTACTAGTGTTAAGTATACTGCATTAAGTGTAGCTGCTCTCAAAATAAATCATGCAAATTAGCACAGGCTGACTAAAAAAAGCAACTGGTGTTTTAGATGAATTCACCTCTTAGAAGCACTGCATGATAATCAGAATGGCACTATTAAAATCTGCTAATCCGTTGGCAAAAGGTGCAAATTAAATTTTGTGCTTTGCGTTTATTAGTCAGCCTTTCATTTTTTTTCTTTTAAGAATTTATTTATATTTTATATAGGCAGTCAGTACATTACAAACATTGTATCAATAAAGAATTGAAACATTCAAGCCAACATCTCTCACAGCTTTTGCTTTTTACACATTTTCCAGTCCTCAACGGTTCACTTTCATGAACATGCAAAAAATACTGCTGAAAGTCAGTCCATTCTATTTCTTTTGGATGCCAGTACTACTAGCTTTTGAATATCTTTTCTCGTTAAAAACTGAGTTGTTTGGACTCATGCACATTTGGCTTGGAAAGAGACATGTTAATGGGAGGCGGAAAGTGGCAATGGAGAGGCTGTGAGGAGGTGTGTCAGGGCTTTTTGGAGGGGGACCAATTTAAGACATTGGCTCAGAACAATGCCATGCCTCCTCCATAAAAATGGTTAGCCCGATAAGTCACATATTACGCCACTTTTTAAACGTGAGTGGATGTGTTCAGCTCTCAAGTTAACAAGGGTTTTATTTTGTGTAGCAGAATACTAAACTAAGGTAGAGGAAAACCATGTAGTATTCTTCTTACGAAACAAATGGTGAATATTGCTAGCATCTTATGAGATATTTGCATGATTTACAGATCACGTAATCCAGAAAACATTGTTTTTCGGTCTGGCTTGACAGTGCAGCGGTCGCTTGACCTTATTTGATCAACAAAAAAAGAGCTTTCAGAGTAATAAAAAGAGGGGGGCTTTGGCTCCACCCATATGTTGGTTGCCTTGACTACAGAATTGATTGGGCCAAAGTTGTGTGCTTCCACTGGATTTGGTAAAGCTTACACTCAATACAGAAAGAGTGAGTTGGTTAAGGTGACAAGCTAGTAATCATGGCTATAGGCGTGATCAGTTTATTATGAAATTGTACGATAAAGAGAGTTGACCTGATCTACTTACTGTGAAAAATATATGTTAACATCAATCCATTTAAGGGTTGATTGTTATTACTCTGCATAAAAGTCTGCAGAGAAGGATTTAGTTATATGGAATCTCGCAGACTACTGTAGAGGGCAAGCGTGTTGGCCACCTACTCTGACAAGCCCTAGGGTTTTCACCATGATAATTCTTGGTAGACCCTATTGTGAAGTGGAAATTTAAACGTACGGGTGTATGGAAAGCGGCAGCAGGGACCACTGGTAGCAAACACAGACAGCAGCGGGAGTGCCATATTTTTAAAAGGACTGATGTGCATGTCCACTTCTGATATCTAATTTTCTTTTAAGTGACTTTCAAAGAGAAGCAGGGGGTAAGACCTGATTGAAGCCAGGTGACAGCATCTAGAATCCTCAAATAAATTGAATTAGTGAGTGTTTGGAGCAGCAAGTGGATGGGTCCTCAGAAGTATACATGATGATTACATTCTTGTGTGAGAGGACATATTTGCTGTGAAAGGGTTCTAATGGGCATTCATCCATGGTCGAGACATTCTGGAATCCTAAGTATTATAACATTTCTTACGGTCTGAGAAAGTTAAATATTTCTCTTACTGTGCTCCTTCTTTCAAACTCTCTCCCTCTTTTAAACTCTCTGATACTCTACTTATTCTATAGAGGTATATTGGGATTTTATCCATCATGAAAAAAATGTTTACTACATATTAAAATGTATAGGTTTCTTAGAATGATCAAGGTAGATAGAATCATGCTATTTAAATCTACATTAAGTGCTAGTCCACAAAATGTAACAACTAGCTAGACTGTACACCTGCAGTTTATTATGGTAGCAAGGCCTGTTCACACTGTTAATTGTGAAAATTGAAAAAGAAAATCATATTTTGCAATGTGTGTTTTGATAATATTAAGAGAATGGTGAAATCTATACATTAATAGCTTCTTAGTACAAGACAGGTTTGCATCCCAACCTTATAGTGTAAAATTCAAGATAAGAAATACTACATTTTTTAACATTACACTTCTAATGCAGAACTCCTCCAGAAAACGTTTAATCATTCAGTTCCAAGGTATCCCTTACTTTTAATGACAATACAGCACAGCAATCTGGCTTTCAATACCCTTACTACCAAACTGAGTAGCAGATTTCCCACTGCATGTGGCCACCAATCATGGTGTCACAATACCATGCTTGTAAGTGTGTGTAAAAATAAATCACATGGAGTTCCTTGAAATTATTGGAAAAAAGGCTCTTTGGCTGCATGGGGAATCATGTAATAAACGTATTGAACCCCCCCTTGCAATTTATACCACAAGAGCAAGTAAATAACTGTAGCAGTCAGATTTTGATCTTCTAAAAATAAAAAAATAAAAAAGAAGCAAATCAGAACTTAATTAATACAGTACTATGCCACTTGGGCTACACATGAAAGGTTCACCAGTAATCTTCATAAATGATGCAAAGTATATTTTAGCTGCACAGAGGTAGGATTCAACAAGGAAGATCTGAGTGTTGGAATATACAGCTCGCTGAGATAAGGTCTGCTCAAAAACTAGAGTAGCTGGAAGACCTTGAAAGCATGGAATACCGGTCGATGGAGGCTGGGGCTGAGTACGACGAGGAGGGCCTTCATGGCAGAGGGACAATCAGGTCAATCAGAATATCAAGAAAATAAGTTCAACATGCCAGGTCAGCATAAAAAGTGTCAGTGCATGAACAATGCTGCCGCACAACTTTCTGGATCCCCTTGGCATAGATTTGTGCACCTTTCTTGGTTTTTCCTTCATACCTTCTCTTGCATCTTCATTCTATTACCCCTTATGAACCTGATCCCTCAGCTGTGTTATTTGTGTTGCATAATGATACTTCTTATCAGCATTCCTTGACTTCAGGCTCCTGGCAGTTTCTCGACTTGGGCATCCTGGTGCTCCCAGGCCCAATTAGTTTTTGTGGTACCTTCTATGATGATTATGGGCTAATGTTATGGGAACATCAGGTAAGACTTACTCATGGGAAAGGAGACTGAGGTGTATGTATGATCAATGCCCATATTTAGAGAGATTCCCATTCTGCATTACTCCTAGATAAACCACCATATAAGTATATATAACTGAGGTATGGAGTCTATTGCATGAGGAAGAGGGATGTACAAGATTAGCTGAGATTCCTCTGTTTCTCTGTTCTTGCCAATAACTCATTTCCCATTCCCCCTAGACAGGTTAGATTACATTGCTGTTTATCATTCTCCACCCTGTTCCTAGTCTCTTCTGTGGAGGATTAGAGGATTGTCTGAGCTTCTATCACTTCGTACCTACAACTTCTTCAAAATCAAAACAGAGTTTATGAGTGTTCCTGGAAATAGGTTGATCTCTAAATAAACAGAGCATACTCTATGTTAGACCTGGCATCCTTGGTGTGGTTTCCCCCCCTAATGTTTTGCCTTCAGGCCTCTTGTTTGCTGACTTTGTTTTAGTTGGTTTTATGACTCTGCACTCTTTGCCACTGCTAACCCGTGCTAAAATGCTCTCCTTAAAACATGGTAGAATTGGCTTATATCCAATTGGTACATTTAATTTACCTTCAAGACCCTAGTAGAGTGGCACCACCTGTATCCCTGGCCTGTAAATTAAATGCTTCTAGTGGGCCTGCAGCAATGATTGTGCCACCACTTAATTAGCACTTTAAACATGTTTCAGGCCTGCCATTGCAGCCTGTGTGTGCAGTTTTAAACTGCCATTTTGACCAAGCAAAATAAACCATTTTGCCAGGCCAAAACCTTCCTTTTGAATACATGTATTTCACCCCTAGGATAGGACCTGGGCAGTCCAAAGGGCAAGTTGCAGTATATTTAAAAAGTTGAACATATACTTTTTAGTTTTACATGTCCTGGTGGTGAAAAAGTATTACATTTGTTTTTCACTATTGTAAGGCCTACCTCTCCCATAGAACAACATTGGAATTCCCTTATTACATTTAATACGCTTTAACTTCCAAATAGCAACAAGTGGCTCGTTCATGTTTGATGTCTTTGGAATTGTAATGAATTATCCAAACTTGTGGCTAAATCAGATTTTAAATTACAATTTTCAAAATGCCACCTTTAGAAAGTTGCTATTTTTCTGCCTTAGCCGCTGGTGCCTGCAGCCTGTCTCTGGGTTACATGACTGGGTGTAGTTCACAGTTGGGCTTTGTGCATTCCTCCTAGACAGCCACAACCCATAGGGAGCTTAGGTGTGCCTGCATGGGCCATCACTGGTAGGATGGGAGCGAGGAGCGGGGCACAGCCCCACTTACACTTGAACAGGCTGTGTCCTGCCTCCATACAAAGAGCTGCATACCCTCTATAGTTAGTCTGGAGCCAGGCACAGGAAGGCAGGGTACCTGTGCACTTCAAAGGCATGCTTCTAGAAGCGTATCCCCATTGTAAAGGCACAATTGGGTATAGACACTAACTCTTTAGTACAATTCTGGACCTGTGGATACTCTGCCAGGAAAAAGGACTGCAATGCTGCAGAAAACACTGCCTGTCTGCTGGATATCTGCTCTGAAGGACTGCTGCCCTGCTGCATTGACCTGCTGCCCGGGTGAGAAGGACTGGACCTGCATCTGTTAAACCCAGGACCCCAAAGTGACTCCAAGGGCCAGTTGGCTGGCCTACTGACTTGACTCTCAGGGACAGAAGACTCCAACAACCTCAACCCTAGCACCTGGACTCTGCCATCTGTGAGTTTACTCTGCAAGTGGTCCCCAGTCCTTTACCCTTGGAAGTGCGCCAAAGGTCCTCTGCAGCCTCTGTGGATTCAGCAGAACTGACATCTCCTCTGCTGTGCAGCGCAACCCCGAGCAGAACTGGCACTTCTGCACCGTTGTGTGGATTGGACCGGTCGAATAGACCCACATTGCCTCCACAGTCTGCATCCTCAGCGCAGGCCATCAATTTCTCATTGGCGGCAGCCTCAACGACGATGACGGACTCCGCATCACAGCCTCACAACTCCTCGGAATCGATGCATCGCCCCGATTGAGCAATGCATCCTCAATGCCGGACTTCGCATTGCAAGCTCTCATCGATGGGATCCTTGAAGAGGATGCAGGACTTTGCATTGCAGCCTTGCCACTCCTCAGAACAGACGCATTATTTCAGCTGCACAATTCATCTTCGATATGGATCCTCACAATGCTCCGCAAACCAGGATTTAAGGTACTTTGTTGAGTGGGCCAAACTAGGTCGTTATAGCTGGCCCACACTACATTCCGGTCGCCCTGAACTTGTGCACTGTGAGCTTTTTGGTGCAATTTTCACTAAAATATTTATAATTGCCTATCTTCGGTTTTACTGATTGGATTTTTGTCATTTTGGTCTAGTTTTATTTATTAAATATCACTCTTTCCAATCTGGTGTGGGATCCTTTTTATGTGGTGTTTTTACTTTATTACTGTTTGAAGCGCTGCACAAATACTTCTCATATTACCCCTAAGTTAAGCCTGACTGACCTGTGCCAAGCTACTGGAGGGTTGAGCACAAGTTAATTTAGGTTTGGCTTCTACCTCATTCTGACAAGGATTGTGGTTGCTGCTTGACCAGGGTTTAAACCCCAGTCAACCAACACCCCAATCTCCTATCCTCTAGAAGCAAGAATGAACTAGAAATGATGACAATAGTGAGTCCAAACTCAGAATATTAATTGAAAATATAAATAACTATATAATAAGTATATGTATAGAATTTTAAGAAGTAGTATGGTTTAAAGAAGTAGTATGGTTACTTCTGTCAGACTGTTACACCTGTTATGATTATCATACTTTTTTCTTTTCGGTATACCCCTTTTTGAATTATATACCTTGGTTCATAGATATAAATGTTGCAATATAAAGTACACATTTATTCATGCTATTCATTGCAACAAGATAATGAAGCCTGCTTAAATATATTCATGTTATTTTGTCTGAATCAAATTGTTTGTTCGATTTATTGGTCTGTAGGATGAACATGGTTTCATGCAAGCTGATAATTTTCCTTCTGATTTTTTATTTTTAAACAAAAAACTCAGTACCACAGCATGCAACTCAACAATGAAAATATATTTTATATAAACTAGGAACAATCTATGAAAAGATAGAGGGGAATTCATGCCAGAGATTCAAGACAGAGGCTGTACAGAATCGTAACACCTTCCTTTGTTGTAGGCAACAAGGTTGAACACTTAGGCTGCAATAAGTAGGATTTTCTGCCTTCCCTTCAACACAGACAAGAATAGCAGACATTGTTATTTTACTAAATATTAGTTCAGTTGTTCAGAGGAGGTATACTTTAAAACTCAAAATTAGGCTCCTTCTTTGGTGGAAAGGAAATTTTAATTTGCCAAAGACATGAGGGTGGGGTTGGAGATTGCAATAGAAAATCTTATGATTTCATTGACATTTTACAGTATTATTTTCTGTTCACTGTTTTGGTACATTTTGCCGTTACTATATTATTGATTTTTATTGTAGTTACTATTTGTATTGTATGTATTAGGATAGGATTTTGATTTTAAAATCCATCTTTAACATATATCTCTGGTACCATGGTGTTTTTGAGTGTGTCTTCCATTATAAAAGATGGTTTGGATTTCACAAACTGTCCCTGTGATATCACATAGGATTAATCGTAACCCAAAACCTATTGCATTCACATGGTGCTCAGTGGGTTGTGGGGTGGCTGCAGTACAACTGGCTTTCTTTCTCAGGTTGGCACATTGATGAACTCTTTAGTGCCAGGGGTATAGAAAGCCAATTCCTGGATCGTGTTCTGGAAACATTATCCATCACACCTACCTGGAGTATGATACCAACCTACCACAGCTAAAAGAAGACTTTGCACAATGTTTGTAACTTTCTTAAATGGTTACTCATGGGACTCTCATGAAGACACAGCATAGCAACCAGGCCAACCTGGTAGAGTCAGTGATAACAAACCAATCACACCACAACAATCAACATTACAGAGAAGGCAGCCTGGGGAAGGGGTGACGATTGACTACAAGTCAGAGAGGTAGGCACCAGCAAACCTACAGATGACTGAAGTGGAGTGGCAAACTATTCAAGATACATCATTCCCCACCTGTTATATTTGCACCCATTGAGACTGTGATATAGATTTTTTGGATGAATATAAGGAGCTTGAAACTTTTTACAAATAGATATTGAACTTCACAGGTTTCGCCTATAAATCTAGGTTAAACAAAAATATATTGTTTGAAGATGTCTGTTGGCTAAATGTAACAATTGGCATGCATTTGTCTAAGCATCTGAAAACAATAACAGCATACATGCCGATATGAACCAAAAGAAGGAAAAAGACAATTTCTTTTAAATCATCGTGGCCACCAAGGGTCCCTCCAGTAAATTCCTTAATATAATAGTATCCGAAATATCTGTAGTTATTTTTATTTATTGCATTCTGGATCAAACAAAGCTCTACTACAAACTGTTAAGGTCACAATTTATAACAGGGATCCTGTTCCTATTCTAAATTACCTATTGCAAAACCGCTTTAACAGCATGCTGGTTGTCTTAGTTCCGTTTATGTGGTTTGGTGACGTTGAGGCTTCTCAGGCCACTACAGACCATTGCTGCAGAGTGACAGATCCAATAGGCAGGTGGTTAAAGGTTTAGAATGATTCAGAACTATTATTCGATTACAGAGTAGAGAGCATGCAGTGAATGTAGTCTCTGATGAAACACCGGTCTTATTGCATGAGACAATAATTGTTTGAACGGGATGTTCAGGATTAGTTTCTTAGTTTTAAGTGACAGAGCAGCTGATTGAAGATTCTCTAGAAGCTGATGGTGAGAGCTATTTCTCTGTGCTAAAATCCATCACAGGTGTTTTATCTTGCAGCATCTCTAAAAAATGGTTGATATGAAGACTCCACCGTAAACACAATAGATGGGGTTCATGATTCCTTTAATTCAGTGATGGACTATAATGCATATATTTGGTAGCACAGGTTAGTCTGAGAACGTAATGGAGTTTAAAGCCAAATTCTTCAGAGGCAATCCCAAAGCATTGGATTGCTGAAGTGCACCTCGGTATTAAAATGCAAAAATTGTCCAGTGGGACTCATTTACCATAATACCTCATATGTATTTCCTAGGTACACAACTTAATTTAATCATTCAACTCTTAACAAATAATACCAAAAATGAACATGATATTATCTGTGTGTATACATTAGCTCCTCACAAAATCAAAAGCTAAACAACCAAGGGAGGGGGTGTAGACGTTACAACCAGTGACAACTTGTCGGGTCTCATCAGGACCTTTGTCATCTGACTAATGCACCTATGGTAAAAGAGAATAGTAGACTCAGTCCATGTACAAACGATGTCCAACATACAATGCATCCTGACTGACAAATGAATATACTCACCACACTATGTGTGACCATATGGGCACTCCCAATATTCGCCACCAGAAAATTCTAAACTCTACAACAGAGGCAAGATTTCTAATTAACACACTGTCTGCAAGCCTTCTTATGCACAACCCATATTGCCTCAATGTGCACACCCTGGTTGGCACACATGAGTAATGTGTCCATGATCAAACATGGCAGACTGACCATTACTGCTCTATTGATTCCTGTCACAGGCCAGCATGCACTATTTGCCCCATAATTCTAGAATCGTACCATGGGGAATCATCAGAATCCAAATTGTTATCCAGTGTTTGTTCACATCAATCTCCTAGTCAACCAAGGCAGACTGCCTGTTACCGACCTTGCGACTGATGTCTCACATCAGGAAACATTAGTTGCCCACTCATGCCAAATTTGTGCCATGGCCAAATCGTTATTCAGTGTTTGTTCATATCAATGCTCTAGCTAACCAACAGGTGCCTTTTAGTCGTACATGAGGACCTGTGATTTCCTAACTCAACGTACTCAAGTAGTACTAATAAAGGTCAGTACGTGCACCCTCATGCAGGCCGTAGAATGTCATGCTTAGTCATTGCCAATTATCATCCGAACTTACATAGAGGTTGGGGTACTGATTACCCAAGGCGTGCCGCCATCAAACGTTTACGAATCCTACTTACTCTTATCCAGTTTAATATGCAAAATAAGCATGACTGTGCGCTAATTTGACTATAACTTGTGCCCCCAACATACACAGTGATATTATCCATGATGTCAAAGAAGATGTCATGAGGGATGCAATATATCAGGTAATTAGCAGTGCATGGCGAGGGAGCAAGTTATAGTTACCTAACGGCACAAGTTATAACTACTTGAGATAACTATAACTGGTGAATTTCAATGGTTTTTAGAGGTTAAAACTGTTTGTTTTTTCTGAACATTTCTCCTAACTGTTTTTTTCAGTGAATTTCTAGGTTTTTTAAAAACTAAAGTAATATTTAATTACCATAAATTAATCCAACCACCCACATGCAGCGAACACCACGATGCGCAGTGCGTTCGGTCGTGCATGGCGGGGTGTTGGCCACAGGGCCTGGCCAACCCCTGCATGTAGCCAACCCAGTGCTGCGGTGCGGGCAGGGAAACAGAAAAGTCCACTACCAATGGTCAAGAGCATTTTTCAAGCTCCTGTCTGCTGGGAGGGGACTTGGTGTTTGCTCCCGCTTGGTGGGAGATTTAAAATTGTTCCAACCAAGTGAGAGCAAACACAGGTTTCCCGGACCCGTGAACAAGGAGCCTGTTGCTCCAAAACGTGTCGGGTGTTGTTCTGGCATTATTTGAGGAATAATAAAAGCACACTGCTGTTAGCACAGGAGACTGGAGTGGCAGCATGTCTCATTCTAAACCTGCAAAAACATGAGGATTTGGCTGGAGTGTGGATACTCACCGCAGAAAAGCGGCGACAACTATATATATATATATTATCTACTGGCGGTCGCCAGTAGATAGTTATAGTTAGGACCTATTTTCCATAGGAAATCCGCGACATTCTATTTGAAATAACTCTTGCGTCGGTTGACGAATCTTCGCGAAATTTTCAAACTTTATGGCCCGCTCCGGTCCGCTCCTACCCTGAACGTTTCGGAGTGATTCGTCAAGCGGGGCCGAGAAAAAGGGGTCCCAAAACGTGTTTTCCCCATTCATTTTCCCATAGGAAACTTTAGCCACGGCTACAGCTCGAACTGCTGAACGGAATTACACCAAATTTGGCAAAGAGGTAGTTCTTGGTTCAGAAAGAACCCTTTTTGTTAAATGGTGTAAATCCGTTCAGTAGTTCCTGTGAAAATCAAAGGAAAATCACATATATATCTATGGCCGCGTTGGAATCGCGCACCCTCCCGATCACGAGCTGCATGCTAATTGGCTGTCAACACTCCAAATCAGGAAGTGTTGGCAGCCATTTTGTCCCTCGGTAGAACCGAGGGACAGAAACAAGTGCGCAAAGCGCAAAAGGGGGCAGGGTAGAAACACCCTGACCCCTAGGTCTGCTCAGGGGTCCCACAAGGACCCCTGGGCAGAAAAAAGCATTTAAAAAAAAAAAATCTGCAGGGTGCGCGGATCCTGCCGGACACTGTAGTTTGCTATGACAGGACGGGAGCATCGCGGCTCCCGTCCTGTCATAGCAAACTTGGTTTGCATTTTGAAAGAGAGAGCAGGAAACCTGCTCTCTCTTTCAAAATGCAAACCAATTGCTTTTCCACACGGGGAGCAGCATGTTAGCTGCTCCCCATGTGGAAAGCAATGCCGGCTCCCGCAGGAGGCGGGGAGCCGGCTGGGACTGTGGGGGAATTGGGGACCCCCACAGTCTCCAACGAGAGGCCAGGCCCCGGGGATGGGGTCCCCGGGGCCATAAGTGGCCCGGGAGGGGGCCACGCAGCCCCCATCCCCAATTAAAAAAAAAAGGGCAAGGCCGGCCCCGGGGGATGGGGTCCCCGGGGCCTTAAATGGCCTGAGGAGGGGGGCCACGCAGACCCCCTCCAAATATTTTTAAAAAAAGAGGGCATGCCCCGGGGGATGGGGTCCCCGGGGCCAATAGAGGCCCAGGGAAGGGGGGCCACGCGGCCCCCTTCCCGTTTAAAAAATAAATAAAAAAAATGCTCAGGCCCCGGGGGATGGGGTCCCCGGGGCCAAAAGTGGCCGAGGAAGGGGGCCACGCAGCCCCCTTCCCATAAAAAAAAAAGAAAAAAACGGCATCGTGCCGGAGGCCCCGCCCCCTCCCTGCAGCAGTGTGCAACGCGCCCCTGGCGCGTTTTAAGAAGGGAAGTAATTCCCCTTGAATACTGGGGGTCCCTGAGGGCCAACTAGCCCACCAGGAACCTCCAGTATGCGCCAGGGGCTGTGTTGCAGAGAGGTGTACAGAGGCCACGCCCCTTTATACACCTCTCTGCAACGCAGCTCTGTGGCGCTTTTTGGAGGTACATGGTGGGCTAGTTCGACTCCAGGGACCCTCAGGATTCAAGGGGACTTAATCCCCCAACTTAAAACGCGCCACGGGGCGCGTTTGCACTGTGGTGAAGGGAGGGGGCGGGGCTTCAGGTGACGTGTGCAAACAGGCCACGTGGCGCATTTTAAGATGGGGAATGAAATGCCCTTCAATCCTGAGGGTCCCTGGGGGCCAACTAGCCCACCAGGTACGTCCAGAAAGCGCCACAGAGCTGCGTTGCAGAGAGGTGCAAAAAGGGGCGTGGCCTCTGAACACCTCTCTGCAACGCAGCTCCCTGGCGCATACTGGAGGTACAGGGTGGGCTAGTTGGACCCCAGGGACCCTCATGAGTCAAGGGGACTTAATCCCCCAACATAAAACGCGCCACGGGGCGCGTTTGCACAGATGTCACCTCAGGCCCCGCCCCCTCCCTTCACCATTGGGCAAATATTCCTCTAAAATCAGCCGAACTACGAATTCCGATTTACTCACCTTTTATCAGGAGAGACCTCAGTGCTGCATCTTTGAGCCCAGTACTGATCCTGAAAAGTAATTTTAACCGTACTTACCAGTAACTTGAATTTCCTTCCATAGGCTAACATTGACTGGTTTCACTTGGAAATTCTTCTAAGTGTGGAGTTTTGGAACTTTATAATATTCCTCTAAAATCAGCCGAAATACGAATTCCGATTTACTCACCTGTTATCAGGCGAGACCTCAGTGCTGCATCTTTCAGCCCAGTACTGATCCTGAAAAGTAATTTTAACCGTACTTACCAGTAACTTGAATTTCCTTCCGTAGGATATCATTGCCTGCTTTTTGCTGAAAAAGTTTCTAAGTGTCGATTTTTGAAACATACAAATATTCCTCTAAAATCAGCAGAACTACGAATTCCGATTTACTCACCTGTTATCAGGAGAGACCTCAGTGCTGCATCTTTGAGCCCAGTACTGATCCTGAAAAGTAATTTTAACCGTACCAGTAACTTGAATTTCCTTCCATAGGCTAACATTGACTGGTTTCACTTGGAAATTCTTCCAAGTGTGGAGTTTTGGAACTTTATAATATTCCTCTAAAATCAGCCGAACTACGAATTCCGATTTACTCACCTGTTATCAGGAGAGAACCCAGTGCTGCATCTTTTAGCCCAGCACTGACCCTGAAAAGTAATTCTAACCGTATTTACCAGTAACTTGTATTTCCTTCCATAGGAATGCATTGTCTGGTTTTCAGCAGAAAAGTTTCAAAGTGTCGATTTTCACAAACTACAAATATTCCTTAAAAATCGCCTGTATGACTTAAACGCATTCTTTCAACTGTTTACAGGAGATGCACCAGTGCTGGATCCAAGATCCACCACTGAGTAAGAAAAAGTAACGATAACACTACTTACCTGCTAAGTGAATTTTCTCCCATAGGATAGCATTGGTGATTCTATGTGAAAAAGTTTCTAAGTGTCAACTTTTAAAATACAATAATATTCCTTAAAAATCACTACTGTAACCAAAACGCTTTTACTCAACTGTTTACAGGAGATGTCCCAGGACTGAATCTAGGAACCAGTCCTGTGGTTAGAAAAGTAATCCATAAAGTAACTAATTGCATTTAACTTGAAATTCACATTGAGCTCAATGTTGCATTGTGTTTGAAATTGTGTTGCCCATTGCAACAACTGTAACTACTGTACTTAAAAGTCTATTGCCTATTTGCAAAGTATTTAAACTAAAGTAATTCATTCTGAGAAAGTATATTTTGTAATGTAATGTATAATGTAATTACAATGTATTTAAAAAATAAAAGATCTAAAAATAAATAGTTTAAAAATGTAGTAAATCAGTATCCCAAAAATAAATATAACAATTAATACATTTAAAAATTGTCATTTACAAAACCTTTGAAATTCACTGAAAAAAACCATAGGTTTCAGACATGTTATAGTTAGGAATTAGCATTTAAAAAACCTTTGAAATTCACTGAAAAAACCATAGGTTTTAGGGACAGTTATAGTTAGTTGGACATTGCACTCGTACAAAACCCGTGAAATTCCCCCGTTATAGTTAGTTCAGGTAACTATAACTCGCGCCCCCGCAATGCACTGCTGATGACGTCACATATTACATCACTCATGACATGGTCAGTGACATCCCTGATGACATCACTGATGACACCTCAAATGACATCACTGATGACATCACTGATGACATCATCCATGTGATAATTTGATGCATCTTCTCACACCCTAATATAACTTTTGATACACCCACTGTAAATTACAGACTGCCATTGTCAAAACCATAGACACTCCAACACCAATTACTATATACACACTCACTGATTCTTAGGTCTACACACACATCTACTCACTCACCCGTACAGTCACTCATACTTATAGTCACTCAGTACAGGACTATTATATGCAGTCATACACCTATATAAACACTCACACACCGCCACTCATCCATAGAGGTACTCACACACCTAGTCAGTCATGCAAAAATTAAGCACACACCAATTTACTCACCTATACAGTTATACACACACCAGCTCACTTACTCATACAAATACTAGCACATTCTTACGCTCTTATACAATCTCTGATACAAGCACACACTCATCCATACAGTCACTATCACAATCACACACTCTCGCTTATAGGTATTTATATACTCCAACACACATATATACTGCCTTTCACATACGTAGTTACTCACACATGTACCACTGGGACATACATTCACTCACTAACACACTCTTACACACACTCACCCACCCAAGCAGTCCATCACAGATGCACTCTTCAAATCGTGCACCCAGTGAATCACCCACTCACACATCTATGTACAGAGTCACACACACCCCACCCACACAAACACTCAGGCAGCCATACAGATACTCAGAGAACCATTCAATAACCCATATAGACACTCATGTAGCTATTCGCAAATCCATGCATCCACTTACACACCAACAAACAGACGGATACAGACATTCACACAGTTTAGTCACTAACCCATGCATTCAGTAAGATACGTTTAATCACTCACTTGTAGAGTCAGTCACTCACGTACTAAATCATCCATTCAGACACTTATACACCCACTCATTCTTCAATACGCCTTTCCCTATATATATTAAACATATTTAAACTTTACAGAAACACACAGTCACTGGATGATGTCATCAGTGATGTCATTTGAGATGTCATCAGTGATGTCACTGACCATGTCATGAGTGATGTAATATGTGACGTCATCAGCAGTGCATTGCGGGGGCGCGAGTTTTAGTTACCTGAACTAACTATAACGGGGGAATTTCACGGGTTTTGTACGAGTGCAATGTCCAACTAACTATAACTGTCCCTAAAACCTATGGTTTTTTCAGTGAATATATATATATATATATATATATATACACACATACATACTTACCATGTGTGGTAAATGCATGTGTGGTAAAGGCTACATGGTAAAGGCATTGCCTGGTAAAGGATGTTTCCCCTTTGTAAATCATAGATATAATTCAATCCCTTCGCTGTGCTTTCAGGCAAGTTCATCCATTTACATTCTCTGATTTCTAGCAAGGTGGAGCTGTCACCACCTCCACCACTTGCCAGCAAATGCAATTTTCAGGGTGTACTTCTTCAATGAAGTGTTGTACCATTACAGTACCTTCAGCCGTGCACTTGATCCCTCTTTGGTGTTGTTCAATCTGATGTTTCATCATCTGCAAAGTCTGTCCCACATATAGTCTGTTACAGGGACATTTATTAACATACACAACATTCTGAATAATACAATTAGAGAATGATCTTAAAGGTAACGTTCTAGTTGCAGAAATTAACATCCTGGTGTCCATGGTGTGTTTGCAAGCAATGTAACCTCCACATTTGAGAAGACCCTGTATACCTGGAAGTCCCCAAGGTGCCCTAATGTAACTATTGATTTTCGTTTCTTTATGAACTCTAACTACTAAGTACTTAACATTCTCATTTCTCTTAAATGCAAACATCAGCACCTCAGTACACGTGTGTTTTAGCAGTGGCCATTGTTTCCTGATTATCTTTTTAATATCATTGCTAACAGGGCTGAAAGTGCTTACCTTCACTATTCTGTTGTGTCATCTTTTGTTTTGGGGGTCAGTAGACTCTCCATCGGACAGAAACATCATGCTCTTTTGAGTGCTCTGGAGACAATGTTCTTTAGGTAGCCTCTATTAATCTAGTTTACAGAACCTCCACTTTCCTGAAATAGTCTTCCTTTAAATAGCAACTTTGGAGGATCGTAGAATTTTATGGCAAGACCGGAGGCTAACATTTCTCCTTTAATGCCACCACACAGCAGCTCTTTTAACAAATAGAACACAGATCCTTTAAAATTCCAACTTCATAAAACCATAGAACACTCCTTCCTCTTCCTTCTTTTTGCTGCTGCAGATTCAGATAAGTATAAAAAGAGGCTCTGTTATTAATGTTTGATTAATGTGGCAAGTATAATATTGTGTTTGTGCGTTTTGTGTAGAAACGTAACGTATTATTTAAATTAAGAAAATTATATGACAAAAGAAATGTTTTTACACGAGTTGAACGACCTGGATTCAAATGTATCGCGTTTTGGGTAGCAAAAAAAAAAAATCCCAATGTAAATTCCTCTAGGAGTAAAGTGTTTAATTCATAGAACCGCAACGTAATCTTGTCAGGAAAGCAGCACTCAAACCATGTTAAGTGAGCGCAGTGAAGTCATCCGAATCAATGCCTTCGCTGTACCTCCATATTCCTTAGACAAGGAATGAAACACTTTACTCCTAGAGGAATTTACATTGGGATTGTTCTGCCTTGGTTTTGTCTGGAATACAATAAATGATACTGACCCGAAAACGGCCACAACTTTGATTCATCTCATCCAATGTTGCATTAACGAGTTGTGTTTTTTGATTTTACTAGTAACAGTGGATAAAAGTAACAGTGTCTTGGTGTGCTTCATTGCATATGTCTTGCATTGTGATCTAGACTGCTGATGCAGATCTAGTATATTGTTACCTAAGGTGGGTGGGTAACCTGGCACCAAGTGAGCACCCTTATATTAGGATTGAGCATAAAATTAATGTCGCAAGATAACAAGCGCTGACTCATAGATGTGCAGATCAGAGAACATATCCACCTTGTGTATTTTTGATCTATATGCTGTATGCAGGCTTTTATTCTCGCTCTAAATTAATTACTTCAATGACAGATCCTATTCATTTCAAATTCGCCAATGTAGAGACTGATTACATTTGGAGTAAAACAGGTCCCTATCACCACCTCTTTAACCTGGTCATAGAACTCAATCTTAAACATAAAATATTTTTTTATTGAAGGCAATGCTAGCTAATCCTACAATGAATGTCACAAATGTGGTGCTTATCTCCTCCCTTGAGATCGATCTCTCGATCACCTCAACAGCCTCATCTTATGAATGTTTGTGTACTGTGATTCCACGTCAAGTGTGACCAGGATGTCATCTTACTTATTGTAGCTTACCCTTCTATGTCTGATGAATTTCATGATATCCCTGACATAGGTCTAAGTTTTAGGGACCTCATCCTTGATATATCAATCTACATATTGGTTCAAACACTAAACCACACCCCATGACAACTGGTCTACTGGGAGGTTTAGTTGGATTTTTATGTATCTTAGGTAGTGTGTAAATGGCAGGAGGTCTAGGGCAGAGTTTGTTAAGGAAAATATCTTACTTGTCATTGATGGTGCCTTTCATCTAATGCCCTCAACGTAATGGCCTAGATATCTTCTTGAATGTTTTTAATTAGATTGGATGCTAACTTTCTGTAGTGTCTTTCATCAGCCAGCTCTCAACATATTTCATTTTCATATTCTTTCATATCCTAGATAATTATTGCTCCCCCTTCAACTGCCGACTTGATTGTTAAATCTGGATTACCATATAGGGTTGACAGTGCCTACCATTTGTTCTTTGGTTAATTGTACGCAATGAATTTCTTACGATTTTGTAATTCCTTGACCTGCTTAAGAATAGTGTTTTCAAATGCAATTATTTCTGCATTCATATGATGTGGAAGAGGGGGCTGAACAAGGACAGTAGGGACAATCCTGGACAGCCGTCAGATCGAGGATCTTGTTTGCCTTATCATTTTAAAGAAGCAATACCATTCTCCTCTGATCTTGAAGTAGTATGCTTTCTCTGTAATTACAAATCCCAATTCTTTACTCAGTATACCGTTCTCACTGTTGATCAACGCATATCTAGAAGCATTAAAGAGTGGGGATCTCGGATTGTCTGATGTTGTTACCAGCTGTAGAACTGGTTCCATGTCTACCACTCCCCAGGTTGGTATTGTTCCCCTGTCATCCTCTTCCCCGATGTCTGTTTCTGTTTCATGGTCTCCCCGTCCTCTGATGACAGTAATCTAAAAACAATGTGCCAGAAGACCAGTTGGCGTATCTGAGGGGCATGCTGTTCTAGGACCGTGTGTTTCTTGGTCGCCTGAGCTGACTGAGAAATCTAAGAATGTAACCCTTTTGCGTGTGCATGAGGTGAGGGACTCATTTGAAGTGTAACAGTCTGCTTTTAGGAAAGGATACACTTGTTCTTTGTTGTAACATGCCTTATCTTTCTGAACTTTTCGAATTTTGTTTACCCAATTGTATTGAATAAAAATCCTCAATCCCTTTTTGCAAATTGACTAACACAGCCTCTACATTTTGTATCTTTTCTTCCAATTCACAGATCTGTTGTTTTAAAGCTCTGAGGACTTCTAAGGCTTGTATCAACCCCCAGCACTATCCAGTGTTGGGAACAATTGTGCATATGGGTGTCAAGTTGACTTTTTAGTTGGATCACCTCTTTTTTTCAAAATAAACGCCAATTTTTTTAAGGTGAGGATAGGCTGGTGGTTACTAATAATTCTGGGCCTAAGGGTCTTGTGATCAGCGCTTAATTAAGGGAAAATTAAGAACATTCTTTCTCTAAACACTAGATTTATTGCTTGCCTGATTGAAAAAAGAGAAAAGATCTGGGGATGATGATGCGGTAGGAAATAGAGAGATGTTGACTCTGAATAAGGCTGGAGTGGCAGGTGTTTGTGAGAAACTTAAAATCAGTGGCTGGTGTATCAGAGCTGGGTCTGAGTGGTGAAGGTCTATGATGATGACTTAGAGGTGTTTATTTGGGCAATTGGGTAGCTTTTAAGACAAATAAAAATTCTGGAAATCTATCGTGTCTTTTTAAATGTAAGCATTGTAAAACAACAAGTGCGTATCCTTCCTTTGGAAGGTTTAATTCTGATAATACGGAGGTTAGCAGAAAAAATTGTTAACATTTTTTTACTGGCAGAACAATTAATGTTCTAATTTTTAGGTAAGGATAATAGAAATTAGTACACATTTATCATTTATACTGACAGAAGCCGTAGCCAACATTTATCTAAGCCGTCAAATATATACATATTTTTTCAAATCAAAGTGCAACCAATAGTTGAACTATTCTAGTTGTTAAAAAAGATAACACTGCAGCTCTGAAGTTCGTGTATATTCTTCTTAATTAACTGGTTCTACATGAAAGAAGACCAATAATTTTGATTTATTAGCAAACAAAACTGTCAACTATAATTATCTTTACGGTATAAACAATTTCTTTCTCTGAAATCTTTCAAAAAGTCAAATAGAAATATGTTATACTTTGTGACAGACTCAGGCAAACACAGAACAACATTAGTTCAAGGAACACAATGTGGAATCAGCTGCAAAATAATCTGAATATGTTCGAGAATGCCATGAATGACAGAGGATTTAAAATGAGGTTACAAAACGTATTAGCATAATGTCACTGCAATTAAGTTAGATGGAAAAGATAATGAAAGCTTTATTCCAGCCGATCATCCTTCTAGTACTATATAAGACTTGGCATGATGAGCGGCTCGCTCACGCACAATGCATCATTCACAGTCTAAATGAGGGTCATGCAGTGCATGTCTCAAATGATAGATAAATAGATAGATAGATAGATAGACAGCACCACTCAAATTACTTTCATATTTCACTATACTAATTCACCACTAATCCTTTATGGGTTCCGAGTAGCGTGCTACTCGCCGAAAAAAAGCACTTCAACACACCATCAGGGGTAACAAGCGCTATATAAATGCAAATGTTTTTCCCTCTTCTATCCCTCCGCTATCCTTCTGAATCCAAATAACTGACTAACCTGTCCACCACTCAAATTACTTTCATATTTCACTATACTAATTCAACACTAATCCTTTATGGGTTCGGAAGTAGTGTGCTACTCGCCGAAAAAGTGCTTCGACACCTCGTCAGGGGTAGTAAGCGCTATATAAATGCAATTACAATACAATACAATAGATAGATAAAAATCACAGATCATAGTGAAAATTCTAATTAGCTACGGTAATAAGGCCTTAGCTTAAGATTAAATAGCCCTAAATATTCATTGAAAAAAACAAAATGACATTTTAGTTAAGTGTACTAATAATATAAAAATAAAATAAAACTGCTGAAATTCACCAGTTATAATTTACTGAACTAACTGTAAATGAGCCCCTGCCATGCACTGCTTAGGACATCACATATAACATCACTCATTACGTGTTAAATTACAACATTAATGGCATCACTTATGACATCAAATGACATCACTGATCCCTACACAGCTCTCTCTCATCTGTGCACTTCTTTCCCTCCTGTGCTCCATGCTACTCTCTCTTGCAAGTGTCCTTCGACCCTGCTCCCTATTGCTTTCTTGCCCCCCCCCACCAATTTCCCAGACTTTGTGTCGCTCTTGCTCGTGTGCTTCAAAGCACCTTTAGGGTTGCAAAAGGACATTTTGATCCATCACCCAAGCCTTATCCCTGTTACGTTATGTTATTTGTATTTGGTAAGTGCACTATCGCTCGCAAGGGTATCCTGGCGCTGAGCATCTACGTGTGCCTAGCCCTGCCTATGGTAGGTAGGTTAATTGAAACCCCAGTTCTTCAGATTCTAGATGAATTCAAGAAGAGTGGATGAGGCTCCGATGTGGTGTGGGAGGTTGTTCAATGCTTTAGAAGCAAAGTAAGAGAATGCTTATCCTCCTGAACTGGTTCTCTGTAAGCGTGGGATGTGTGCCAGTAGGTGTCCTGTGGAGCAGATGTCTCTGGGTGGTTAGTGGAAGTAGATGCAACTGTTCGTTTGGGACCCGAGTTGCTTAGTGCATTGAATATGTGTGTGAGGAGTTTCAATTGAGCGCATTTGTGATTCAGGGGCCAGTATTGTTCCTTGGGGTGTGGTCTGATGTGAATTCTGCTTTGGAGGTTGAGGAGGAGCCTGGCTGCCAAGTTCAGGAAGGTTTGTAGTCTTTTAGTGAGTTGCCTGGACATCCTGGCGTAGAGGGTGTTAGTATAGTGCACGTTGCTGGTGAATGGCGCATGAATGACAGTTTTTCTAGTGTTGTTTGGTAGACACTTGAAGATCTTCTGCATCTTCAAGGTGTGGCAACAGAATGCAGCGATGGCATTGAATTGGGTGGTCATGTTCAGCTTGCTGTTGATTATTAGTCCGAGATTCTGGGTGTGTGTGTCTGAGTTCGACTGGCCACCTGTTGGAGTCCTATGGTGAGGTGTTCTTGCTGAAGATCACTACTTCTATCTTCTTGGTGTTGAGCTTGAGACAGTTGGCTTTCATCCAGTTAGCAACTTCGGTCATGCAGGCAGTGAAGTTGATTCTTGTTTTGGTGGTCTTATCTGAGAGGGAGGGTATGAGTTGCGTGTCATCTGCGTATGAGAGGATATTGATGTGTGTGCGGATGAGATTGGCCAGAGGGATCATGTATGCCTTGAAGAGGATTGGGGCTGAGCGATGATCTTTGAGGCACTTTACATATTTGTTTGTGGTCTTCTGACGAATAAGGTGCCAGGCTGCCAGCTTTTATTCTATCTGTTAAGAAGGAGCACATCGAGCGGAGAGTGGATCCTTGGATGCCAATCTCATGCAGGCGCCTGATGAGGATAGGGTGTGTGACAGAGTCAGATGCTGCAGAAAGTCCCAGGACAATAAGAGCGGTTGTGTCCCCTTTGTCACCGTTCATGCGGATGTCATCTTTGACGGTGATGAGTAACGTTTCTGTACTGTGGTTGGGCCTGAACTTCATGACATCGAGGACCTGGTGGTTGCTAAGATGGTCGATGAGGCATCTGTTGAGTAGTTTCTCTAAGACCTTTGCTGGGTATGGTAGGAGGAAGATGGGTCTTGAGTTGGAAAGTTTGACTTGGTCAGCAGATGGTTTCTTGAGCAGGGGCATGATTGTGGCATGTTTCCAGGTGTCTGGGAATGTGGCTGAGTTGATGGAGGCTTTGAGGATGGATGTTAGTGCTTCACTGATCGGTAGGAGTCCTTATTTGAAGGCATGATGAGAACAAGGAGCAGAGGAAGCCCCCCGAGTGGATGGTCTTCATTGTAGCAGCAATTTCGATGGTAGTGATGGTAGGCCACAGGTTCAGGGTTTGTTCATCAGCCGTGATGTAAAGTGGAGTTGTGGCGGTAATGGGGTCTGGTTGAGGGTCAAAGTTGCTGTATATGGAGGTGATTTTGTTAAAGAAGGCTAATTAACAATCAGAAGGGTTTGCAGACATGCATCCTACTATATCATGTATCTGTGGACTCACCAATCAAGAGCAATGAATGAATAAATAACTTCCAATTGGATAATTGCTTATACAGAGACTCTATAATGCTGAGGCATTAGAAATGAAGTGAAGTGTTTTCATCTCTGGGATGACCTTAGTTTCCATGCACACCAACGCCAATAAAAAAACATGTCCCCGCGTGCTAGGTGTCACTCATCACCTCTGTCTATTCTCTTTTGAGTGATGTCGTTTTTCACTGACATTTTGTTCCTTGACACAGACAGACCAGGCGGTATAAAGGTACAACTCCAGTTTCTCAATTCTGGCACGCTGAGTTCCAGTTGTCAAAGAACATAAAAAGGTGTTTTTTATTCTGTCTGTTCTCTCATCTCCTGATCTCCATAGAGGTTACTCGAGCCAGTTTTGAGTTGTAGTTGCAGAGTGAGTAGAAACTGCACCTGCTCCACCACTCCTGTTCTCTTTCTAAAATGGATTCTGGATTCTGGAAATGTGGCTTGAAACAGCAAGTGCTGCATGGCACTGGTTATAAGTGAGCCCAGCATCAGCAGTTGGGAGTACAGCCAGCACATGCACAGTCTGCAGATTTGTCAGAGATCTGTGGAATATCTGTGGCGGGCTTGTCCTGGCAGTATGCCCTTTGTGTTTATTACTTCTAATCAGCCTATTTCAAAGTGCTGACATACTGTAAAACCAGTGGCCAGGGGCACAGGGAGAGTATGATTGCCCAGGATCAACCAGTTTGTTAAACAGAAGACCCAAGACTGCAGTACACAACTACATGATGTATATGTATCACCATATTGCATTTTAGTGACTAGGCAGTTTTCTCATCTCCCATGTAATATCCAGTCCACGTGCCTACTAACAGCTTTTATGTTGATTCTAATTACTTGTCATCTTGCCACAAAGGGAGCAGTGTAATAAGTTCCAAAAGGGAATGCCCAGGAACACATGTGTGACTGGCCTTAAAAAACAGCTTTTTTGATAATACGTTTCTAACTTGTCTATTAGACCACAACTAAAGTAGAAGTGAATCTGATGGCAGGTCAAATATCTGCCCTTCCCAGGGAAAAGTCACTCTGTTGTGTTCCCTGTCCACCTTTAGTATACAGTGTTTATCACCAGCATATTTAGGTGAAGTTGTAGAGCTCAGATTAGATGTCAAGTATCCTAGTTCCATGGTTAAAACATACACACTGGTCCAGGGCTTGTGGCGGCAGGTGCTTGCTGAGCTGTATGCATGGTATATGGTATAATTTACCACTGGTGTTTCAAAGCTTAATTCTGTTTGGATACAAGAGTAGTTCATGTTGTAACCTTGCCTCTGAAAAGTTGTAATAGAGTCAAGGCTTACTTCAGAAGGTGATAAAGGGATTAGAACTAAAATTACAGTACGAATAGAAATCACACTCAATAAGTTCAATCTCTGGCTGAGTTACATCGTTTATAGTGGCCTGATGTAGAGGAGGGGGATGCGATACGTGACTCATAGTACCCATCAAATGTAATCTGATGTCTACAACATGCAGTATCTTCAAGCAATTTATCTTCACATGCATAGAGTGTCCTCCGAAGTGATAATGGAAAGCTGGCCACCCTTGGACGCCATCATTACAAATTTGACCTTTTGAGAGTGGGTGTGCTCTTATTTTTATGGGCCCGCCTCATTGTGGCAATACCAAAAATGATTCATCAGCCACTTGTCAGTACTGAATGACCATTCAAAGAAACACTTCTATTTTCCCTTGAACCGGATTTAATTATGCTATTAGATTTGTTTTTAGTAGCATAAACCTATTCTGTTGATCTGTAGCCCTTAGTAGAGGAGATAGTGGTGCCCCTGTGTGCATACTTTACCTCATGTCGCTTAAGATTCCTGAGGTCTTGTTGCATTACTTCAGACCCACTGTTACTCATTAAAAGCATTAAATAGTTAGATGTAAGCAAAGCCTAAATAATATTCAAAAACATATGGTATACATGTTACTTTTGTAGAATGTCCTACGTTTCGAGGTAATACTGAGAAGTAAATTTATTGTACATTCTGGGTGTTATTTTGTAGAGATCTCATAATAGGAGATTCAGTCACCATATCACCCTAGCGCCCAATTGTGGAGGAACTTGGCTGGACCATGCCAATCATGGACATTCAAACAAAATGTCCTTGATTTAAATGTTATGGGCTCTCCTGACTTGGTTTTATGTACAGGTCCAGAAAACAAGTTCATCCACTCATTGAGCAGTGACATTTTTTATGATGTTCCTACTAGATGGATGGCTCACATAATTTATGCTACATTCCTTTAAAATAGCAAATAAAGAGCAATGAATAAATATACTTTAACTGTTTGCACAGAAACAGAATTTATTGGTATTTGTTCTCACCAACTTAATTGCGCTCAACTGCATTTTCTATCATGGAAGAGTAAAGAATGACATTTTATCACTGTTCATCTATGTTACGCTGCACTGGAGCCTAACCTCTTAACCATCCCTTGATTTGTTGGTTTCTATACTTCCACTGCTCACTTTCAAGGAGCTACTTTTTGCTTAAGCACTCCATGAGTGTGCATGTGTTTTCCAGCTCACTCCCTAATGTGCTTCTCCCCCTGACAAATACCCCCTACAGTGTGTCTAGTGGTCTCTCTCAGGTGGAGAAGTGTGGCTCAATGGTTAGAGTGGCAGACCCTGATGCAGAGATCTGGCCCGGGACCAGGGTTCAATTCCCGCCTCGGCGGGTCTTGGGCTCAATTTCCTCGGACCTGATAATTCTCGCCTCGGTGCCTATTCTAATCATGGGTCCCACTCTGCAACTCTGGGCAATAGCTTGCTTAATCTCCACAACGGCCCCAACAGCGCTGGGATGCCTGGCTTCACCCTGGGGGTGCCCAGGAGTGGACATTTCACAGGGAAAAGCCAGGAAGGGTTCCACAGCGGTATGCGTACAGCGCCAGGACACCCCTTTGGGGGTATAAGTGCGCTTTACAAGTACAAATTTCATTTCATTTCATGTTGCAAATTATCTCTTGTGTGATTATCTTCCTTCCTCCCCGTGTTCCATGTTGCTTTCTCACCTCTATGCTTCTCCCAGTTTTGTTGTCCCTCGTGTGCTGCTTTTCCCCTCCCCCAACCCTCATCCTTGCTTCCCAAACATCCACTCCACAGTTTCCCTCAAACACTCACTGTCTTTTTTTATGGAGAAAGACCAGGCAGCAAATTGCTGTCAACCCCTCTGCCTAAAACAAACAAGCATTGGCATAGCCAATAGGTCTCGCTTTTGGTATGTTGTAAGTGTGTAGTTAGGTAGCATCTATTTTTATGTGCAGTAATATAAAGTGTTGCATGGCTGAATATTTGTAAGGTTAGAATTCGATACCCTTTTGGCGTATTTGTTATAGGAAATAGACGTAAAGCAAAAAGTTTGTATGTGTAGGCGAACAGTTGTAAATGCAACCTACTGGTTTTGTAATAGCATTTTAGCGAGGATGGGAAGGGGAGAGTTCTGTGACATAGAAGAGATAACAACAGTGAGAAAATAGTAAACACATGTTGCTGCCACTTATCAAAGGAGCCTCCTGGGGCCTGTTTTTTTGCGTGTGTTTATGTACAATGCGTGTGAAAGCAATACTTTTATACTGCATGTGACCTGTTGTGCGTATTACTTTAAAAAACGATCGCAAAACAAAAAGGAAGGGCGGAGCAAGTGCCATGCTATATGAAGCGCTGTGCTATTTTAAAGAAAACTTAGGTGTTATAAGTTGTGGCGGCAAAAATAGGGAAACACAGAAGAGAGGAGTGGGGGCTATCGAAGGGGCGAGACAGCAAAGGGAACGCCCTCCTGGGACCGGTTTTGTCTGTTATTTGAAAAAATATGATGCAAAACAAAACCGAGGGCGAAGAAGCGCGATGCTATATCAAGCACTGTACTATCAGAAAGAAGACTGATGTGTTTTGAGTTGTGGCGGCGAAAATATTAAAACATATAAAAACAATACTTCTATCCATTATGTCACCTGTTCTGCGTGTTTTTTTTTGTATTTTTTTACTAAGACTCCATACATTCCCCCTCCGTATAAATGCGGCCCCTGCAGTATATTGTATAATGTAGAGGAATTTTAGGTATTTTGACTCGTGGTGGCAAAAATAGTAAAACACGGAAAACAGGAGCGGGGGCGAGCAAAGGAGCGAGATAGCAAAGCGAACGCCCTCATGGGACCTGTGTTGCATGTTTTTGGAAAAAAGAGGACGCAAAAGAAAACCGAGGGCGAGCAAGCGTGATGCTATTAAAGCGCTGTACTATCTTAAAGAAGACTTATGTGTTTTCTCTTGTAGCGGCGAAAATACTAAAATATGCAAAAGAGGAGCAGGGGTTGAACCAATGAGCGAGACAGAGAGCTAGCGCGATGCTATTAAAGCGCTGTACTATCTTAAAGAAAACTTATGTGTTTTGCCTTGTAGCTGCGAAAATAGTAAACCATGCAAGAGCATGCAAGAGAGGAGCGAGGGCGAGCGAACGAGCGCGATAGCAGAGCGAACGTGCTAGACTCGTGCAGGAAGCAAAAAGGGCCGGCGGAAATACTAAAACACGCAAGAGGAGCGGGGGCGAGCGAGCGGCCGAGCGCGTTAGCAAAGCGAAACCACTAATTCTAAACACATGCTGCTGCTGCGTGTAACCACAAGCAATATACAATGGGCGGGTACATTTGTTAAGGAAGGTGGGACATGCGCCCGCCTTGGACTAATCGCATGCTGCCTTTGTAAAGAAGACGCACGCAAACGCCAATAGCAGTTAAGCACACGCACAAGTGTGTGCAGAGCGTGTGCGAGCGTCTGGTGCCATTTTCGAAAGCCCTTACATAAAGTTTTGCAGCGCATGCGCGCTGCGCTAGGCTCGACCTAAAAAGACACTTGTGCGCTACTTCTTTCTCATTTTGTTTATTTACCGATTGATCTTGGATCAGTAAATGAACGGCACCTATGTCATTGCACCCTTATTGTTGATTTTTTTATCTTTTGGCCACACTGCACAGCTTCTTGCCAATGCTGTACAACATTGCCAAAAGGCATTGACAAAACCAAGAGATTGCAAAGGCAAGACCTATCGACTTTCCAAATGCTTGTTTTAATTTACTAATAACGTCTGCACCATTTCACAAATCTATGCAAACGCTGGCACTCACTTGGTTCCTCCAGCTATATACTGGTTTCTACAAAGATAACTCGTTCTTCACTGTTCCTTAGGATTCCGCCAGTGGAGTGCTTTAATTCATCCCTAACAGAATTGCAAACCTCTTCATTTCTTAAATGTTGAAACAACTATAATTCTATTTTGACAAAATACATGTCTTCTTTTTGCTCAATCATTTTGAACCTTTATTCATTTAACTGGTTATTAAGCCTCTGAGCATTCCCAAACAGTCGTATCTAATCGAATGCATCTAATCTATGGAACTATTTAAATAGGGACCGTTCATCTATTCATGCAGTGTAACAGCTTGGTCCGCAAAGAGACAACTTCAAAGCACACGTCAATTAGTGTATGACTTCTAACAAAATAAATACAAAAGAAACAAAGACACAGGCATGGCATGGCAGACAGAAAAGAAAATAAGCAAAAATTAAGTTTACTACCAAATGGAACATAGACAGTGGCTCCAATGTCTAAATTTACATTTGCTGCAAAAAAGTAAAATAGTAGATCCAGGCTCACCAATACAAAGTAGAAACTCCAAAGCCCCAAATTCTGCGGATGTGGTTATAAACATAATATAGCTGTCTGAGGAAAATATATTTTCAACTAAGCCCATCTCATAAACAGAGAAATTCAGAGGAATATAAGTTTATCTGACACACATCAAGTTAGTATAATTGGGTAAATGAACAAATAAAAGCAACTACAGTATAAGACAATAAAAACTGCAAACTTGTGCCCCAGTAAACATCTAAAAAACAATCCATAATTAGTCTATATCTGTGATACAGATACCATACATATTGTATTTAACGGCCACAAATGTCTTCATATAAAAGCCCAATGGAACCTATACTGCAACGTAACATGTATCTTTATATACCCGTTATAAGTTACAGTTGCTCAAATATTACTTTATAAAACTTAGAAAGGTAGGCAGCTACTCCATTGATCATCTCTCAGGCAGAGCACATCAAGGGCCTCAAAACTCAGAAACACCATCCAGCTTAAGTTAAGGTAAGAAAATGGAGCCCTCAAGTTGTATTGGGGTGTAGTACTTTAATTAACAAAAAGGAATAAAAAAAACCTCCCCAAACTACCATTTAGGTGCCGTATTCAGATGAGATTTAGGAAACTCACAGCTTCTGTAGTTACTTAGAGAGTCCAGTCTACATGAATCAAATCTCCATAGGCGCATCAAGGGTCCATTCAGCCATATATTCCTGGCGAGAGCCACAAAATCCTCATTTTCAGTTGGAGGTCATAAAATAATTATCTCCCGCAATCCCCGTCAGAAGGTCCACATTTAGTGGTACACCCACTCATAGCCAAGCACTTTAAGATCACATTGCTGACAAGTTTAGCAAGGCTTCTATATGTATTTTAATGTTATATACAATACATTTAAACAAATGATGTGCATGGTACAAGGTGCAGGGTGTAGAAAAGCTAGCTAGTTTATTTTTTGTGGGAGATGGCCTTGTTTATTCCTACTCTTATAAAGAAGGAAGAAAAGTAGCAGATAGATTCTGTGTATATTTTGAACACAAAACATATTTCAGATATCCTGAAACACAAAACATATTTCAGATATCCTGAGCAATGATGAAGTTGCACATCAACCCACTACTCCTCACTCTATAACATCATTGTCAGCTATATGAAGAGTACAGAGAATTCAGTTCGCTGCCACTAGAACACTCCTATGTGTAAAGCCACAAGCGCACGTCTTCCTTGCCTTGAGGGCTCTACACTGGTTACCAGTTGCCACAGGATCCATCTTCAAGCTGCTTTGTATCACACACAAAGCAATGCATGACAAAGGACCACTCATCAGGAAGAAAATCAACAAATACATACAACAAAGGAACCTACGCTCAAGAGGCTCCCTGCCTCAACATTCCTACATGCAAGAAAAAAAACATGGGTGGGACATCTTTCTCTGTACAAGCAGCCAAATTATGGAATTCGCTACTCACACACATAAGATCCATTGACAACCATCTTAGCTTCAGAAGTTTAGTTAAGAGCTAACTCTTCCTCATATGACAACTGTACTCACAACACAACAGTGTGCCACAATAGTATACTCAGACATGACAAACTATGCTTCTCACGGTATAGAGATGAAGTTGTTATACATGTGTCATGGTACATTGAACTTCCTGCTATAAGCAGATACATTCATATAAGGAGAAAATGTATATTATACGACAAGATACATGTGCAGATCATACAATGCCATAATTGCTGCTTCTGTAGAATTATAGGTGCATAGACAGAAATGTTAATGCCTGCTACTAAACCTTTAAGAAATGTCATGGATAATGTGCATACTTCACCACAAGATAAATGTGCACATCAGACCATGTAAATATCACTGCTCCTATGCACACATGGGTATTTCTATAGAGGCCAATAAAGCCTTACCAAATCATGTGCATATGTGTATTTATAAATTAATTTCAGTTTTTTTATTTAATAAATCCTCCTTTCAACTTTTGTCCCATCCCTCCTCCCTCAGACTCATCCTATACCTTTCTGACCACTATGTACCCCCAAACATCGATCTCAAACTTCCACCTCTCTTTTTAGCCATGTCATCCAACTAACAGCCACAAATGACCACTACTCACAAAAACAACATACAACTTCCCCTTTCAAATCCATCCCCTTCATGCTATCCTGACTCTAAACTCTACTAAACAACAAGAAATCAAGAGAACAAATCTAACACAACTAATGCACAAAAAAAGAAAAGAAAATTACTAATCTACCATTAACCTCTAATCTTGGGTTTCGGTGTAGTGTGCTACTCGCCACTAAGCACTTCAATGCCTCATCAGGGGTAGTAAGTGCTATATAAATACAATTTACAATTACAATTATTCAATTACATTACAACTGTGATATAGTTCACAATGAAATAACTAAAAATGAATATATGTATCTGAGAAGTCTGAGATGTGCCTTGTGCTTTGGAACAGCTACAAAAGAAATCTATGCTTGGCAGGTGTTAGTGTCACCAGAGAGAAGGTATGGATGGTAGATTGATGTCTGGAGGGTAGGATCAACGCTCAAGCACTTGGGGCAATAAGTGTAGGTTGACCATTGGATGGACTACCTATAAGTAGAACACTGCATGGGTAGAAAATGAGTGCATGAGGGTGTATGTGTGGGTAAATATGTACTAGAACGGAGACACTAGAGATACAAACAAAGGGGTCACCAAAAGATAAAAGGTAATTTGGAGTGGGGATGGGTAAATAAGGAACCTAAGAGAACAAAAACCCACCTCCACTAACTGGTCAGCTAAGAGTCAGACTAAAACAGAACATTACAGAGAGTTACTGTAAAATGCCTTTGATTTCTTTTATTAGTTCAAAAAAATGTTATCAATGGAAAATAAACATATCAGAACAGAAATGATTTCATCATACAATTTTAGTACAACAGATAAGCTGTTATATGCCCCAATCAATGAATACAAAAATGCATATCATACTCTCAATGCTACATTCAAACCACTCAAACTTCATAATCACACTGCAACCATAGAAGCCTAGTACAGCACCATGTAGTATATGAAACTATACAACGATGAAACTCAAAAACATATTGAAGGTACACAATTGCTTTAACACAAATTAGAGACATTAACTATCAGGACATGTGTTCCTGTGTATAGAATTTATCCAAATTGAATTCCTTAATCTCCTGATAAAAGACAACAGAAGATAATATTAACACATTCAATGAACAACTACATTTATTCGGTGTCTGTATAGCTATAGCACAGGTGCCGACGTGCGTTTCGGTGAACTGTGGTCAGCCGACCACACACCACCTTCAGGGCACAGGACGATGAATAAAACCAAGGAGCACAAAAGGGGGAATATCAGCTGCAACACTAAAAAAAATGATGAAAACCCAGACTTAGAGCAAGGTTCTCAAACATATTCAAATGGACCAAGGAGTCGCACTCTTAGGGCTAAAAGGATATAAATCCTTCTCATTAAAACAGCGAGCCCAAGCTTTCATATAGATCAATAGTCCGGTCAATTCAGATTAATGCTCTGGAAAATAAGACTGCCAACAGATGGCCTGGAAAATAAGATTTTCAACAAAGGTGCCCACTAGGCAGTGTATCACACCATGAACGAATCATCGTATCACGAGTAGAATCAAGGGGTAACTCGATATAGTCTCCTCTCAGGCATCTGGAATAAATCCAAGATGCTCCTCTAAATGTCTCGTAGCTCCAGACATTAAATGCAGAGCAGAGCTCAGTCTTACAACAGCTGAACACCCTAAAACACAGACATCATTCCGAGGCACATATACACTCAGACACATGCAGACAACACACACACAGACATATGCAGACACAAGTGAAGTTTGGATTGAATGGATAAATGGGTTTACGGTTGGGTTATTGTATACAGACTAGATGAATGTAGGGCTGTTGGTTCATACAACAGTGGATGAGTGGGTGGAGACATGAATGCATCGCTGGATGGATTCAGGTGTGGGCAGATGAATGAATACTTGGGTGTTGATCGGTAGATAAATGCATGGGCATTGGTGGATAGTGCATATATGTGGGTAGATGGGTGTGGATGGTACATTGATGTCTGGAGGGTAGGATCAACTGATGAGCACTTGGGCCAATAAGTGCAGGTAGACTGTTAGATGGACTACCTATAGGTAGAACATTGCATGGGTAGAAAATGAGTGCATGAGGGTGCATGTGTGGATAAATGTGTATTAGAACGGAGACAACCCTGTTACGTTTGCCACCTCTCTCTATGTGTTTTAGGGAGTATGTGGGACAAGTGGTTTTCTTAGAGACAAGTGGATTTCAGTAGCATTTTGCCACTTGGATAAATATATATTTGAAAAAATCCCACACCCTGTAATTAGTCAGATGAAGGTAAACCACCAGTAGGCTAATAATAAATGACAACAACATAAATTATCCTTTTGGAAATGGACAACAGCAGTCTCACAAATCACTCTACTTTGTGAGTGAACAGTTTAGAAAACAAATAAAGAAACACACATAACACACAAGATGGGCTGCACATGGAGCACAAAACCGCTTTATCAATACCTGAAGCCTACAATTCTTCAACCAAGTAAAGCTCAACTTCATCTCTCTGATGCAGGGCTGTTTAGTTAGGGTCTGGAAATCTTAAATTTGCAGTGCGCACTGCTGCTCTGCCCAGCGAAACACATAGTGAAAGTATAGCACTAGAATGGGACACCAGGACATACAGGATGAAGCAGCAAGGGCTGGGGAGTAGGAAAGGTAGATAGATAAGATAGAAAGGAGTCCTACTTATTAGTGATTTTTTGTTAGCATTGTTTTGGGAGTAATACAGGAAAATTTGTATTTTTGTACTTTTTGCACTGCAGTCACCCCTGGCGTTCTCACTCGTCTCTTTCTGCGGCCCAGTCCAAGTAATAATCCTCCTCCTGTACCCAACAGTGTTTTTAATTTCTGACCTGCCAACACTGACAGACACTGAAGGACTACACTTGGACTGAGCTGCTGCACAGGAAAGCTAAGCACAGCGAAAGTGCAGCAAAAGACAGTGTAAGAAAGCTAGGGCTGCCTGTAATATACAAAAATGTACACTGAAGGAATCCTTCGTTAATATATTTCTGTCATTATTGCTACGGTAATTCTTGTGTAAAATTTCCTGTGCTTTTGGTACTTTTCAAAGTTGATTGACCAGGTTTAAATTTTGGTTCTGCCAACACTATCACACACAGAAGAATGGCTAGCCGGTGGACAGGCTTTAGCCGAGGAGATTGACCTGCAGCGAATCTGTCACAAGAAACCGGGTGAGAGAGAGCCTGGGATGACAGGAGTGAAAAATAAAATAAAAAGAGAAGTGAAATAAATGTTTTTCAAATAGAAATACTATGGAATAGTCCAGTTCTCCCTGGCATTAAAGGACCCTAGATTTTTGGCTTAAGTACACTTCTTGTGATAGCAAAATTACATCACTCAGTCAGTTGAGCTAAGAGCTGATGTGGGCTGACCCTTTGCCACTTACTGTATGCTGTGGTGGGTGGAATCAAAATGAGACTGACACTATATCAGGCAAAGGATTAAGAGCGCTGATCCACATCCCCAGTATGTATGAATGTATATGTGTGTATTTTGTATGTATTTGTGGAATGAACAAAGGGTCTTGGCTAATGCCAGACTTAAAAACAGAGCTAAACTAGTAGCGCAGACACAACTGATATAAAGATTCATTTTGACCATATGGCAAAGAGTTTCTCATTCAATTCATGCAGCACCTCTTCATGGATATTTTGTGTTCAAAATAGCACCAAACCTGATCTGCAAGAGGGGCTTTTGGCGATCTGTAAAGACGAATACATGCAATTGGCAATGCCAGCTACTGTATTTCCCACAAGAACTCTATGGTTTGTTTCAATCTGGTAGATCTGATAAGCTGGGTTATTTCTTTATGTAATCCTGCTCTAATTTTTTTATTGAACTGTTTCTTTTCTTGAATGACAAATTTGTTTGGCATTCTTTTTTTATTGTAACGCTCTGTTAGACATGGTAGCATAAGATGAATTGATAGTCATTGGCACCTATGTTTTTATTGTACTGACTGTAATGATTTTAGCATGGCTCTTACAGAGCCTAATGCAGACATAGAATAATTAATAGCGTATTTAATGTATGTTACCCTCAAATACCCTAAATGCTTTCTTGAGTTTCACTCTTGGTATTTAATAGTGCATAGGGAATTAGTATTCAACCTCTGTGTACATAAAACCAGCAATGAAAGTATTTATCAAAAGGATACAGTTCTATAGCCATAAAAATATGTTTTCAGTATTGTAAGCTATACAGAACAGAGGCAATGGAGATGGAGGGCACCTCATTTTCATCTACCACTAAAACAAGGTAAATAAATTGTTGAATACAAACCATCTTGGCAAAGGTCTGTATAACTAAAATGACAATTTAAACATTCTCACTATTTAATGATTTAACTCAAAAGCATTTCTTTTGTTCATTATGTGAAAATCAAACTATATTTGCTGGAAACTGCTATAGTATTGTTAGTGTTTTGTTTTCTGAATTCTTCAATTGAACCCGTTAAGAGGCATATTTAAGATGTAATTTGCCCCATTCCTTCAAAGCCTACAATTTTACTTCACCTTTCCAAATATAGTAAAGTATAAAAGTAAAGCACTTTATTTGTAATACCTCACAAGCGTTATTATTATTAATGTTGACTTTCACTCTACAGGTCCAATTTTGAGTTTCTTTGTGAAGAAATATGCATTCAATTTTAGAATCAATTATTGAGTGCTTGCTCATCTGAGATGATCATTACACTTGAATTTAGTACTACATTTTTAAGTAGGGGTATTCATATCTACTCCTTTCAGATAACAATGATGCAGGCTTTTGTAACACCTGATAATATTGTCAGTGCTTTGGGTGTATTATCAAGGCTGTCACACAAAGTGGTGAGGTCCAGGGCTCCTAACCCCTGAGAGAGTACTCAGCCTCCTCTTATCTTTTTCCTGAAAGTCTGTCTGAGTGTGAGTGGCTCATCCACACACTTTGCATTGGGAGCATTGTCAGTTTTCATTACTCCCTTGGGTGTTATGCTGCCACATCTGATCAGAACTGTGGAATTTCTGTGTTTTTAGGTTTTGGGTCAGAACCGTAAATACCCTACATCTGAAATTCGTCATGGGAAATATTTAATGTTTTGTATAATGTATGTGTAGTGAATTATTAAACATAATGTCAAATAACAAAAGATTTCAAGTGTATGTATAACGATAAGCCGTTTTATATAGTGCTTAATGCCACAGTTCCATAATTTCTCATAGTTGTAATTAGCGAGGTGTTAATATTACTTATTTAAATTGCACTTAAATCAACTTTGGGAGGATGTGAATTGGCTCTGTATGGATTCAAACTCATTGCCTGCAGATCACATAGAAACATCAGCAGCAAGAGCTTAACTCAATGTGCTAGCATGCAGACTCTATATAAAATTGGTATGTGGAATTATTTCTATGCATTATGTATAAGAAACGTTTTCTTTATTTTTTATTGTAAACCCCAAGTAAAAATCATATTAAACAAAATTACATCTATCCAGACCACAGATAGAGAATGGGTTCAACACTGAACAACCTGATACAGTGTAAATAATTCACCTTCTAACCCATGACATCCCAACCCCCCAAAAATTATTTTTGTTAAAATGAATATAAAACACTTCATTTAGTAATCAGTATTTTGCTAACAGTGGAAGTAAAACATATATTAGTTTATTAGATCACTTTGCTTCCACAACAGCAACATATATTGAAGTTATATGTGGTTATCAATAGAGAAGGCTGTAATTATAAAGCATTTGCATAGACTGAGTGAACGCTTTCACACACACACACAGAGACACACCACCTCATTCCAACAGCCTTTCTCCCACATTAAAATGTTAAAGGTAGGCGTTCTAATTCTAATTTTTGATTGTATTTCTGCCATGCAGCAAAGATCTTCATGTCTGCCTTTGAATAGGAGTTAAAAGGTGATAAATCAGTTCCCTGATTTTAGCCACTAAGAGACAGTAGCAATATGTGCTGCTAAGCCACTGGAGCCTATATCATCATATTTCAGGACAACTGAAGCATTAAATAGTCTTAAATCATAAGGCTGTGCTGTTTTTCTGCACTACAAATTACTCCTGTGGTTTTGAAAATTCAATATGAAAAAATCATTCTTCATGACAAAGTCTGTAGCTGCAAGCAAAGCAATTTAGGAAAGACTTTTACACAACCAAGTCCTACACACGGCTCCTTTTGTAATGTACCTGGCTTCGACAACGTTTGGAAAATATGCAGTTTAAGTAAAACAGACGAATTATCGAGTTATCCAGATGTAAACCAACACAAGTTGCTACAAATCAGAAAATCCATTAAAAGCAAACAAGAACAGTATTATTAACTCAGCGTCTACTCATTTCTGGTTCTGGGGCTGGTGTTATTAGAGTCGCACGTTTAATGTGTGCCACTCATATTTTACAGTCTAATTTACTAATGCACTCCAAGTACTGTTTTTTTAATTTCAGTTTTGGAGAAGAGGAAGAGAAGCAACTAAAAACTTTTCCTCACAAGAAGGCAAGTCAAGCGTATCCAGTGGTCTGCCCACCAATTAAGCGGATGGGTCTTATTCAAAATTCTCAGAGGCACTGCATTTTTTTACGATGAAAAGTCTATATTTTAGGGGAAAGACAAGTATGCGGACGGTATTGAGTTTAAAAAGCCAAGCTTGCTTCAGTGGCACACAGATGCGAATTATAGCAAATCAATTCCTATAACTGTTGCAAACATCGAAATGCAAAGATGAAATTGTGCTAAAATTAATGACTGCTTAGAAATTAAGAACACTGCAGCCATTTTTAACTCATTGAAAATGACGAGATTTATTTTAATATTTTTAAAATTTAGGATCAAACCCAAAAACATCAACGCATTACACACTTTTAAATGGCGAAGCATGCAAGTACAACAGTAAGAAGAAAGACATGGTGGGAATGATTTCCTATTAGACTACTTGTTTGGCAGTCTACGAAAGTTGCTTAGGCTGAGAGAATAAAACAAGCACCTTTTTTAATTTTGATTTTCCAATTACTGACGAAAACTGTTAAATTACACTGTCTAATACATTCTTCATGCCAGGTGAAAGTATCTCGGATTTATACATAATTTTCAGTAAAGAAAGATCCCTGTTCCAACTTGAGATCTCCCCTTGTTTGCAATACAAATCCATTACAAAACTTATTAAAGTCTAGTACAATTCTTTTATGTGACTATTTGAAAGTTGAGATTCAGAATAGGGAGCCAAATATCTCTAGAATTTCTTTTCCAGATATGGTCATCTTTCAAATTAATGCAGTTTGGAAATAGGATCATGCTGCCCATGCCTTGTCCAAAATTTATATTAAACGTTCGATAAAGGTCTTCCAAATTCAACGCAGTCTTTTTTTTACTTTAAAGAATGTGTATCACTATCCGTACATTTAGTTTTTATCTCCCAAAGCATTAGTCACATGACTTGGGGGAAATTTGCCTAGAAAAGTGTAATCCTTCAATGAAAAAAGGCTGCACAATCATCAGTTTGAAAAGAGAACACTGAAGATGTGTCTCATCTAGCCATGGCACGAGAAAGTACTATTGTCCCTCATGCCTAAACAAATTCCAAATAAATCCACATAAAATAACCAAAGGAAAACCAGCAATGGAAGGAAGAGTGACTCTTGTCTGGTAGTGTTTTTCTGCAGTTCAAGAATTCTCAGTCAGTCACACTTTGCTTATGTAAAGAAGTCATGATACCAATGATAGCACAACAGAGCAGTGGAGATCCTGGAAAACACATGACCCAAGACTGCCGAATGCCCTACATCCATATTTGAGAACTGAATAAGAAACTCCTGAAAACTGAGCTGCTTAGGCTCCCCTCCTAACTGATCACCAAGATGGTATAAACAGGGGCCATATTTGAAGCATTTCAGCTACAGGAAGCCTCATTAGGATCCTTACCTGCTCTCACTACTGTTTTGACAATGCTTACTCTTCATCCTGCATTCTGAAGTAACAGAAATTTAACAAAATCCTTTTATGGAATAAACATTTGCTGTATGGGCCTCGAGTCCTCTTGAATCCAATCAGGTAACACAGTTAGGCCCTTCTTACACTTGTCTCTTCAATGGTAGCGGTGTCAGCAGCTAAGATTTGCTGAACATTATGGAAGTAGGTTTAGAACTCAGATGCAGGAAGATATAATAATCACACAAAACTAAATTTGATGTCCAGTTATAGCTATGTCTTTCAAAGAGAACTTTTAGTTACCAACAACTACTCTATGACATGTATATGAAAGTACATAAAACGAAACAAAGTCCTTTGCACGTATCAGCCGAGATATGACCTGAAGTGTATTTATAAAGTTTAAGCAGCAATGATGTGACACTGAAACTAACATCGGGGACCATGAGCAATGTTGTCGTGTGGAGGAAGTATCTAGGACAGTCTTCAATCTTTAGAAACATTCATGACTTATTTCACTAACTTTTTCTTTGTTTACTGATTTCAGTCAACAGAACAAAGATGCTAGAAAGACAGATGCAATATTTAAAACATGTTACGATACCTCAACCTTTCGGCCTATTTTTATAGAGATACTAAGTGTAAGGGGGACAAGTGGATTTTGCATGAGGCTGTTGGGAATACTCTATATGTGTCAATTAGCACAATATAATCTTGAAACATCCCAAATAACCATCCAGCCAATAGCGAAAGAGTTTTCCCAATGACAGAACAAGTATTCTTTTTGAGAGCCAAAGAACTTTTCCAAAATCAATCTCCAAAATCCCGTTAATTGGGAAACTGTGCATTATACAGAGTTTTGTGAGGCACCACTTACTTCTTCAACTGGTCTCCAATGTCACGGCACAGTACATTACAGTTCTACACTCTATGTAGGCCAAAGAAAAGGAGCCTCAACACGCCTTCAGATTATCCACAATGAAGCAGCCAGGCTACTTTTAAACTGTCTAAATTTGCACCACAATCTACAATGATTGCTGATAGAGAGGCACCTCTTAAAATCCGAGTGCTATGAACAATACTCAGCCAATAGAGCTGCTGCTCACTTTTACTATAGAAGTTGATCAGTGTGGGAAACAACCTTAAAGGACTTGCTTGCTCCTACTGCGGTTCTTTACCTTATCCTTGGATGGTGGAGACACTGACAGTGTCCAAGCCAACTGACCAAGGGAAAATGTGCACTTACCATGGATGACCATGAGGTTGGATCCAAGAAAAGGGATATTACAATTAATGTCTTGCTTGCACACTTGTTTTTGCCTAGAGTTGGGCGTAACTCACGTAATTTCATGTAGCGTAATCGCACAGAATTACCCAAGAACCCAGCGAGATTATGCTTGAATTATGCATGAAGAGTTATTCTACGTTTAGTGCTATTACTTACTGCAAAAATGAGCCCTCGCTACAAAAATGGACACAAGGACGCATTTTGTGCTAAGAAATAGCGCTAAATGAAGTAGAACACAAATAGCGAGCAGAAGCAGGCACTCTCTAAATGTACTCTTGGGTAGGACTTTTCCCTAACCTAATATCAGCATTTAGAGCTATTTTCTTAGCACAAAATCCACCCAACCATCCAAAATGGACGGAGTATGCATTTGCTCTAAGAAATACCGCTAAATGCAACAGAACACAAATAGCGAGCACTGTGCTCTTGGGTTATGATTTTTCCCACACTTACTACCGGCACTTAACTACATTTTCTTAGCCCAAAATGCACCCTTGCATCCAAAATTAACGCAAGGATGAATTTGCTCTAAGAAACAGCGCTAAATGCAGCAGAAAATGAATAAAGATCGCAAGCAGCCACTAGCGCTCACTAAAAGAGTTCTTGCTGTAAGATTTTTTTGCCCAAATTGCTCTTAATTATGCAAGGAGAAGTAATTATGTAATTATCGTCAATTCTGCGTCACAGGGTAGTGCAGAATTATGGAAATTACTTTGATTTTTTATACAGTGAAAATGAACACAGCACCCACTTACTTATCAAGCGACACATCCTACACTGAGCAGATAGACTGCCTTCAGTGGGCCAGGCATGCAATTCTCAGATGACCACTGGGACTTACACATTGTTGTAGGTTGTGAATGGAGCCCTCTGATTCTTAATCACCTAGAGACTGAATTTTCTCTGATAAGCATTTCAGTCAAGCATCACATGCATCCAAGCAATCTTACAACACTTGAACTGCATACTGCAGCTCAGACACCCTCACAACTTCCTTGAGGTGTATTCATTTTTTTATGCCTTTTCTCCTAGAAAGAATAATCTATCTCCACCATGCTAGGCCGATCTCTTTCCAGATATTCCCCTTGCATGGACCTGTAGTGGTAAGTAGGGAGGGCAGAACACATGGTATTTGGCTCTGCAGAGTTGCATAAAAACTCTGTAAGATTCTGTGAAGTTCCGCCAACGGGTGAAAAAAAGGCTTGTGCGTTGATCGCAATAGGATTTAGCACCAGTAGCGTGTTCTGTGCTGAAAAATCAGTGCGAACAGCAAAACATTGTGTGCATGAGTGCGCGCCCATTCGAGTTGATTTTGCTGCTGGTCGAGTAGAAAATATCCTGGAGAAGCAGCCCTCTGATTGTGACCTCTCCCACGACCACTACATTAGAAAATTACACTGGAAGGCTACCTAGTAACCGTAAATCGCAATAGGGAATACCAAATTTCGCTCGCCAGCTCACTTGCTGGAGCCTCACGCTGTTCCAGTGTCATTGCGTTGCTCGAATGGGAAAGAAATCTGCCACACGGAGGATGGCGGAGTATGGGCAAAACTCCCTGTTAAAGCAGAGTTAACAAATTCCTCCAATTCCATGAGCGGAGTTAAACATTCCACCGGACCTAATGGTAAGCAGATAGCTCATTCATAAACCCAAAAACTTGCACCATACAGAACACAGTGAAAAAACAAGCACTCCCTCAAAAGACATTCAAACGCACTTATCCAGGTGCACTCCTGCAACAGACATTCCCTCATATAAATAAAAGTCCTTACACAAAAACAAGGTTATCACATGAATTTTTGCTGAAATAATAGAGAATAAAAATGCAGAGTGTAGCTGACTATTCTTGAGGGTCACTGACATTATCAATAAGGGCAATGTAAAAAGTGGCAAAATAAAAGTAGACTCAACAATATTTCAAATCTGAATTTTCCAGTCTAACCACCTGAGAGAAAATAAATAAAAGTGACTTAATGAATTAAATGTGAAACAGATGTAGTCCTTCAGAGCAATTACTAAAAATGCCCAAATCCTACTGTACTTCATTAATTTCCTACCCCTTTGCACTTGGTGCAAGCTCGTCCCCCCCATGCATTTTTGCAAAGCATGAAGACTCATCTAAACCGAGAACTAAAGAGCTAATGCAGAGCTCAGTTGGAGACCAGCCAGACCTCTGCACCTGTGGCGGTGGCCTACCTGCCATATTTAAAGATCCCTCTGCTTCCCTAAAAGGGATTTTGGTGATGAAAGTGCATTCACCTGTGCTGCTGAGGCATTTACACTACACTTGAATGCCCAGCGGGCAGCCAAATTTTTGAGCCTGCTCAGTATTCACTTTTGCTTTTCAGAAACAAATCCCCAAACCAGCGTTTTGTTCGGTGACCGCTCCTCCGCTAAGGCGGAGGAGCGTGGCCCCACAGCTTTTCGCACTGTCAAAAAAGGAAAAATAAAATGATAATAACTCGACATTATTATCGTTTTAATTTTTCCTGCTGCTGCAGCTTTGCGGGCGGGACAGAGCTGCTCAGCTCTCAGAGCAGGGGGAGGAGTGGTGGGCACACACTGTAAGTGTGCATGAATGTTTGGCCGGCCGTCTCGGGCCGGCCAAACAGTCATGCGCACTTGGCATGTTCTCCACCCAGGCTGCATTACAGCCTGGGTGGAGAACAAGCCCAGGCTCCCATTCCCTGGCTGAGCGCCGAACCAGGGTGCTCAGACCAAGCACAACGCTGCATTGCAGCGTTTTGATTGGCTTAGGGGAGCCTGGGTGCTTCCTGTTTCCGGCCCGACGCGAGAGATGATGGAGGAGAGATGCAGCAATAAGGTAAGCTGATTTTTTTTTTACACCCCCTCCCACCCCCACGCACCGCCACTTCCGATCCATGCCAGCCACCACTGGTTGTGCTTCAGAAAGCAAAAGAGAAATGTCCCTTAGTTGCAGGGCGTTTACTCACTGCATATTGGGGTTCTTTTCAAAAGGCAAGGTGGAATGTGGAAGGCAAAATCAGTGACCGTTGCCCAGCCCTAAATAGGTTTGAGGCGACATGCTACAGTAACACAGCTGTCCAGTGGTGGAAAGACAACCAGGCAAAGGGGCTCTGATGGTGGAGCCAGGGGCAAGGGAACTGGAAGTTTGGCAGGGTGAGAGCTCCGTCACTTTATGGAGGAACTCCCACTCTTCGGCACGCTAAATGTCCCCCTAAATCATCAAGTATTTGAGCATATTCCCAGAATATCAGGCTCCCGGGGGTGACGACCGTAAGTTACAAAATGCAACTGTCTTCCTTACAGATCATTACTGCAGCATCAGGGTTAGCCAGGCCGGGGCATACAGTGGCAAAGATCAACTTCACAGCAGAACAGCTTTGAAGAGCCTACTCCACACAAGCGATCATAGGTTTCCGCTCATGAGAAGTAAAATGCACAAGAATAACCATCATCATCATCAACAAAGCTTTATTCGATTTCTGTTTTAAAAATCATAAAAGCACATAAGATCACAGTACATTACACAGTAGGAGTAAAAAGTATCAGAATGTATAACTAGTTCATTTAGATCCAGCCCCTAGCATCTCGGAAAGACAAGTTCATTGCTATCATGTGTTCCGTAATAAATCGAACATTCATATTACAACAGTTTTCCAAGATTAAGTACACTTCAATCGATCAAAAACCTTGTTCGCCTGGTTCATATTCAATCATAGAAGCATAAAAAAAAACACAAACAAATTTGTATTTTAAATAGAATCACAGGCCACAATACATTAAAAGATATATACCCGTATCACAAATCATCAATCTCATGCCATTCCCGCTAGCTAATTTCTTTCTCAACACATTGTTTTCCTAAGACTGAGCACTTTTTTAATAAATAGGGCAATTCTCCACGCAAAGGGTGCATTTTCTAGGTGTTGCAAGCGAATTAGTGCTGGGCGGCACTGTCTTAAGCCATATGCTCTTAGTACAGGTATCAGTAGTACTTTTCTTTGGTTCAAATAAAATTTACAAAAAAACATCACATGTATTGTGCTCTGTGATGATTGAGAATCACAAGGGCAAGGTGGTAATTTATGAGACCAATCATTCATTACTGGGAATGACACTAATCTATGAATCGTGCCCAGTCTAAACCTAAATAACAACATTCTATCGAACCCACTGGGCACGAAAGAGAGATAGGGCTCTATCTCCTCAGTAGTGAGTGTTAGCTGGTGATGTAGCACACTAGGTTTTGAAAGCTCTTCTGCTAATCTTACTTCACTCAAGTGCGCTAGACCTATTAATTTTAAATCCTTTCTGAATAACCAAATATGTACAGAAATCACATTTTAAAACTCGAGATGCTGCGCTTCTAGCTAGACCCAGATACTGAGAATCCCAACACTGCAGAAAAAATCTTTATTTACGGAGCATCAAAAATATCAATTTGCCGAGAGAACAAGCAAGGTATGTTGTAGCTTTAAGTACAGGCGTAAAGAGCTTGCAAGATAAAAATAGCCTTGAATGTCTCCAAGGAGTACCTTGTAAGCCATGTTTAATTGGCCCCTTGTGCTGGTACACAATATCAGCAGAGAGGACATCTCATTGATCTCTGGCGCCAGGACCTTCACCTGCAACGTGTTGTCCTGATTGGATGCAAGACACTCTTGGGAACCGCCGCCATTAATTAATGCCCAAAGGATTTCATTAGTCAAAACATTCTGGTTTAGAACTGCCCTATATTTGAGAACACAAGCGCCCTGCATTGCAGTGAGTCTGGCTTGGTATATTCATTAGCTTGAATAATTTAGCATAAGGCCAACAATGAACTACAAAAGAACAAACCCTCCTTCGCCGGCTACATTTCATATCCCGGGGAATATTGCCTGCGTTACTTAAAGAACAAATAAAAATGAAAGATGGATAGAAAGATGTGTTGCAGGAATCATAATCACGAGGCAAAAACAGAAAGCCAAGGAAAACCTTTTCATTTTCAAACTTAAATTCGTTCTCACAAAAGCAGTTGCAAGTAGCGCATGCATCGCGAAGCTCAAAGAATATACCTGGAGCGAACGCAAAGGAAAGCATAATACAAAGTAAACATAAACATGTCGTTAATCACAGATAATGGCTTCAGAAGGTTGGAACACAGACAGCGAGCGGACCCTGCGTGCTCTCCAGTTTCAAGAGTGAGCAGCTCACCTAGGCCAGTTTTCCCTTTGCATTCTGGGATGTGTAATCCTGCCACTCACATGTTAAAATCATGTCTTCAAGACAATGCAAAGAGAAACCATGACTGGGGAACTTGAGAGCTCTGTGACGGTTTATTTAGTAAACATTTCCTTTCCTTAAATGAAGGGGTAATGGTTGGTGTGAGTAGTGTCGCTATTTAGATGATCATCACCTCCCATGTTTCCTAGGCTTCGGAGCCATTTTAGTAACCACTCGGTTCTGAGAATAGGAATACGGAAACGGCAGGGATGGTTTGACAGGAGTCAAAAAATCATTGGTGCAGTGAAGGGCAAATGAAGGACGCTGTACCAAACAAAAGTAACACACTACGGAGCTCAGGATAGCAGTCCTCACGATGTGCTCAGATATAACCTTCTATGTTAAAAACGTATAGGATATGATATTTAGGTATATGTGCTTTTTCTAAAAACAAAAACAACTATGTGTGAAGCACCCCACTTCTAAATTACAGAGTTTAGTGCAAACTGGCGCCAAATGATTTACTGACAGCTTGAATGCACGTTGATAAAAATGTATATGGCTTCCCATTAATAAATCTAAGATTAAACTAGAAAAAAATAAAACTCCTCTTCAAGAAAGAAGGCTTGTCTTCCCTAACCTGGAAGAGCGGCAAGTTGCATTTGGGTTTTCTAAAAGCAACGTGATGGTTCGGTGGTCTACTGCATCCAATGCAGGGATGTTTGCTTGACTCCCCATGGTCACAGGTTCTGGTGGGCCCACTAGGCTTATCATCCTTCCTAGGTCGTGGCTATACAAAGACACATGTCACAAACATAGGAGAACGAGGCCACTCTGGTAATCACTCGTAACTGAAACGTCACGTGCAGACTGGCATTCCTGAAAAGTATGTATCCATTTTACAATACAAGTTATATGTCGTGGAAATAGAGCACGTTAAGCATAATATTCCCCCTCAGCTCCTAACTGAGAAATCCTCGTGTTATGACAGAGGAAAATATGTCGGCATTTGAGGATTGAGCACAATACAATGCACCTCAATCAATTCATAGTTCAATGGACCACTGTGGCATTTAAGGCACTGCAAGCCAAGCATCAGCAAACAAGATGGAGCATCTGGAAATGAGGATGTTTACTCACAGGAAGCAGCTTTGTGAATCAGGCCTAGTGTTGAAAAATGATTCTTCCCGAAAGGCAAATAGAAGTTTTATTGCACTATGAATCCAAAGGGTTTGCAACAGAAATTCTCCCCTGGAAGTGAATTGCTACTTTCCTCTGCCAACTCATCAATGGCTTTTTGAGATTTAGAATATTTCCTTGCTGTAGAAAATGACATTCAGTCCGGCAGACACAGAGGATGTCTTCAGTCAAACCGGGAAAGAATCACTGCATGTGTACGATCTGGCAGAGGAGATGAGGCATGGCACGGTCATAGGGAAGGTTGCAATTACACAGTGATTCTTGCTTGTGTGTTTGGTCTGTAATGATTGGTGTCATTGTTTGGTGAGTGATACTGTTATTCAACTATTTGCTTAGTTTAGAAGCATATAATGGGTTAATACTTAGGTGAAATCTATTCATGGCACTAATTATAACACTACATGTTGTAGAATGGTGCTTCAATGTTCAATAAAGAAGCAGGTGAAAGTTACAAAAAATCGATTGATCATTAATGTTAAGGCAATAGGCAGACCCCCAGGATATTGCGGCATGGATTAGCAAATTTAGCGGCACAAATATGGAAATTTAGCGGCACAAATATGGAAATTTAGCGGCATTTTTGCGGCACTTTATTTTACTCATAATTATTCCTTTTCAGCCTGAATTCAATGGAAACTGTTTTAGCAGAGTATTCCACTTTGCAATAGGCATGTTTAAAGTGTCTGCAGCTCTAGGGAAGCACAGCTCAAGTTCTAACCTCGTGGGAGGGAGCTGTATTTCTCCCTGGGATGTTCTAGTGCCCATGTATGCACCTCTGCCGGGGCACCGCTGCCTCCCGGATCCGTGAGGCAGGACACCTCTTCCTCAGGCACCCTAGGGCGCAGGATCGTAGTGGCTGATCCAAATAAGTGAGACAGACTGCATAGGGAGGTCACCGTCTGCTTACCTGGTTCAGTCCTCATAAGTCGACTTGAGCATGCACCTAACACCCTGGTACTATTCCTTGTGCCGCTAAATTTGCGAATCCATGCCGCAATATCCTGGGGGGTCTGACTGGAGGAGCGAATTGAAAGATCTGTAGAAAAGTGAGCTGCAAAGCAAGCTGGTTTCAGTTCCCCCTTGAAGGTGAAGACGTAATCATTAGCTCATCAAGATTGCATTTGGATGCAGGCAGGAGGAGTGTTGTGATGGGAGTAAAAAATGTAAGGAATTCTGCAATGCATGGGGTGTTCCCCAGGAGTCACACGTTTGCCGCAGAAAAGGGGTCCATCATATATGAATTTGTATTCAGCCTACCTTCTGTATTTTATCTGTTTCAGGCATGTAAGTTCAACTATAATTCTATGCAAAATGTAGAAATTGACTATTCATAGAACATGTGTTACTATTTCAAACTAGAAATCTTCTTCCTTGTGGGCTAAACCTACACCTCTCACCCTGCTAGTCACCTCAGACTTACCCTCTCACATCATTAAGCTCTTCAAAGTTTCAACAGAGTAGCTGGGGAAGTTTAGTAGTGGTCCTTTTGGACTCTGCGCTTTTTCATATTTATAGCGCGAACTCAACCCGAAGGTATTGATTGGAACGCTTTACCTGAGTGCCAGTCACTTTACACAAGGACATATTCATGTTTAAGTGATTTGCCCAGAATCACAGGATGAAGAACCGACGCCGAGACTCGAACCGAGTTCCCCAGTTCCAGAGTCGGCAGTTTTGACTGTAACGCCACATCCTGTCACCTTTCCTCACTCACCACGAGCTGTGAAGTATGCAAGGAATGGTTTCCCTTGATTACAGTCACTGTAATCAAGGGTCTGCGCCTTCCCCCTTTCTGGTTTTGAATGTAATTTGAGTCATCTCAAAGTATTTGACGTTTATGAGTCTCCAAATAATGAAAAATAACCATGCTCGTGCACTGCCAATTCCTTGCATGCGATAGATATTGTGTCGCAGATCGTTTTATTTACACCATCCTTCAATAATATTTTGCCAGGTTTTTTTTTGTCACAAAGCACGTGGAATTCTATGCCTGGCTGCCTCTCATGTATTCAATGCGACTAACAAACACACACGGTGTGAACAAGAAGTCTCAGGAATGTGTCATACAGTAATGGCTGAAAATATAATTCAAATTCCAGAACATGCTGTTGTGCTCAGTACTGACGAACTGGAGACATTCCAATAGAAATACTATATATTTTCTAACATTGTTTAATCCCACATTTACTAAATGATTTTCAAATACTTTTTCTGGTTTTCTTGAACATACATTAACACGAGTGTAAGTTTAATAAACCCTTACAGTGTATGTGCGCATCTCACAGCTTAGGCTTCCACAGAAGTGGGCAGCTGCCTCGTTAAGTAACATTTGATCCGCCGAGAGACGGCTGCTGCGGCTTCTTCAAGATTAGGTTCAGAGGTCGGTGCGAGTTCTAACAATACTCGAACCTTGTCTTGATGAAACGAGTCCAGATGCTTTTATAGAGGGCACAGAGATAATGAGCTGGAGTGCCTTGTAAAAAAAAAATGATTGTGTTTTCCAAATTTCGCGGGCAGTTTTGTAAAAATCGCGGCCTTTTTACAAAACTGCCAATTTCGCGATTTTTTTGCAAATCGCGAAATCGCGAAATCCTGGAGGGTCTGAATAGGCTTTAGAATAAAGGTGAACATGTCACAACCATTCTCTCTCACGAGCCCGCGTAATATGTTCTAGTAAAGGACTCAGAAAGGTGGGCTACACCAAGCTAGAAACCAGCTAAATATTGTGCCTTGAAGGTTAATGGGGAGAGAAGCACAAGTTACTAACTTGTGTAACGATATATCTGTAAGAGACAGTAGTTAGTGACAGATTCCTTACCTTAGAATATCCCCAGGCGTCAGGCTGGATCCGGAAAGTTTTTGCGTAGCAGTACCCTTGCGCGTAGGTAGGCGGCGTCATGCGGCTCCGCGTCCGTCGTCGGCGTCGGGATCGCCGGGATGACGTCGCGGGCAGTACTTAGACGCCGAGCCCTGCGCGCTGACGTCAGTTCTGTACACGACTTTCCGCGCCAGGAACGCAGAGCCATGCAAGAAGCTGACATAGGTGTCTGAAAAATACTAGGGCCCTGAAAGGGATGTCCTTAACCCTAGAAATCAGTTCGCAGAACGGGGAGGATGGGTGGGGCGGTAAGGAATCTGTCACTAACTACTGTCTCTTACAGATATATCGTTACACAAGTTAGTAACTTGTGCATCTGAAAGAGACACGTTAGTGTCAGATTCCTTACCTTAGAATAGATACCCCAGCAATACCAACCCCGGTGGTGGGTCTGCGAACAGATTCAGACAAGGAAGTCCCGGAGGGCAGAACGGCCAAAGAAGCCGTCCCTCAGGACCTGGCTGTCAAGGCAGTAATGTTTGGTAAACGTGTGCAGCGAGGCCCACGTAGCTGCCTCACATATATCCTGTAACGGAACACCGCGGCCTAAAGCCGTGGTAGCAGCTGTTGCCCTGGTGGAATGGGCACGCAGCCCAACAGGAGGCTCCTTCTTAGCCAAAGAGTAGCAGGCCTTGATACACAAGATGACCCAGCGGGAGATGGTCCTTTTGTGTACCGCCCGACCTTTTTTGGCACCCACGTAGCCAACAAAGAGCTGGTCATCCACCCGGAAGTGTTGTGTGCGGTTGATGTAAAAGGAAAGCGCACGTTTTGGGTCCAGACGGTGGAGCCTCTCTTCCTCTCTGGAAGGATGCGGAGGCGGAAAGAAGGTGGGCAAAGTGATGGTCTGCCCAATGTGGAAGGCAGTAACCACCTTTGGCAAGAAGGACGGACGCGTCCTAAGAACAACCTTGTCTGGATGAACAGATAGAAAGAGGGGTTTGCATGAAGGAGCCTGGAGCTCACTCACCCGCCGAGCGGAGGTGATGGCTACCAGAAAGGCTGTCTTCAGAGTAAGAAGACGAAGAGGACAGTTATGCAGAGGCTCAAAGGGAGCGCACATTAAGAAAGTAAGAACCAAATTTAAGTCCCACTGAGGCATTATAAACGGAACAGGAGGAAAGAGGTGTGTAATGCCTTTAAGAAACCTGTTAACAACAGGGGACTTAAAAGAGAGGGCTGATCAGGAAGCCTGAGGAAGGCCGAGATTGCAGAAAGATAGCCCTTGATGGTACCCAGGGCAGAACCCTGTTGGGCCAGAGAAAGAAGGAACAGAAGAACCTCAGAAAGAGGGGCAGAAAGGGGATTCACAGCCTTTGCTGTGCACCATGCCACAAACTTGTTCCACCTGCAGGCGTATACCACCTTAGTGGAGGGACGCCTGGCTGCCAGAATCACATCACAAACTTCGGGAGGCAAGTCGAAAGGAATCAACTGCCGCCGCTCAATCTCCACGCAAGCAGGTGTAGACTGGACAGGGTTGGGTGGAGGACCGTCCCCTGCTGCTGCGACAGAAAATCCTCCCGAAGAGGCAGACGGATCGGGGGATCGACGCTCATACTGAGTAGCTCGGGATACCAAACTCTTCGAGCCCAGTCCGGAGCCACAAGAATGACTTGGGCCCGGTCGCGCCGAATCTTCTTCAACACTCTGGGTAGAAGTGGTATAGGCGGAAAGGCGTACAACAGACCGCAACTCCACTCGCAACGAAAAGCGTCGCCGAGCGAGTGCCGCCTTGGAAATTCCAACGCGCACAACTGCTGACATTGCGCGTTCTCTTCGGTGGCGAACAGATCTAACCAAGGCTCTCCCCACTGCTGAAAGAGACCTTGCGCCACCTCCGAGTGAAGACGCCATTCGTGATCCATCATGCACCTGCGGCTGCAGGTTCGTCCGCCCTGGCGTTCAGGGAACCTGCCAGGTGTTGAACCATCAGGAATATGCCCTGATGTTCCAGCCATGTCCAGAGGCGCAGAGCGTCCTGACAGAGGGTCCACGACCCCACCCCGCCCTGTTTGTTGCAGTACCACATGGCGGTGGTGTTGTCTGTGAACACCTGCACTACCTTCCCTTTGACAGAGGGAAGGAATGCCTTGAGTGTAAGTCGGATCGCCCGGAGCTCCAGAATGTTGATATGGAGCCGGGACTCCGCCGGAGACCAGAGGCCTCTGATCTCCGCCTCTCCCATGTGACCGCCCCATCCCAGAAGGGACGCGTCCGTCACAACTGTGTGCTCTGGCTGGGGAAGGGAGAGGGATCTGCCCATGACCCATTGCCGGTTCGAGAGCCACCACTGCAACTGTTTTGCAGTCCCCTCTGAGATCTGGACGTGATCGGACAGGTTGCCCTGGTGCTGCGCCCACTGGAACTTCAGGTCCCACTGCAGAGCCCGCATATGCCATCTGGCATGATCGACCAGCAGGATGCAGGAGGCCATGAGGCCCTGCAGCCTCAGGGTCATCCGTACCGAAAACAAGGATAGAGGCCGAAAGATCGGAATCATAGCCTGAATATCCCGGACTCGCCGTTCGGGAGGATAGACCCGAAACTGCGTCGTGTCCAGAATTGCTCCGATGAAAAGGAGCTGTGGAGAAGGAATCAGGTGCGACTTCGGCACGTTGATGGAGAACCCCAGCGAGTGCAGGAGTTCGGCCGTAGTCTGGAGGTGGGAGACGACTGCCTGGGACGAGCCCGCCTTCAGCAGCCAGTCGTCGAGGTAGGGGAAGACTGGAACCCCTGCCCGGCGCAGATGAGCTGCGACCACCGACATCACTTTCGTGAACACCCGAGGGGCGCTTGTGAGGCCAACCACTCACAGCGACTACCAGGGGATGTTGGATTGCTCTGCTTGCGCCAAGCACTGTAATTGTAATTGTAGTTGTAACTGTAACTGTAACTCTAACAGTGTAATCCTAACATTAGCTCCTTTAAGACCCCTAACCAACACATGAGCCCAGTAATGTAAAAATGTACGCAAGTGAAAAAATAGAAATGCGAAACCGGCTTTGGGATATATATACTTGATTTAGACGATACCTTTCTCATTATACTTTGGTTTTATAAAAATTGTTTGCTTTCTATTGTACCGCTTTGAACAAAGTATCTTTATTGTACATTATTATCCTTTGCTTTGTATTTACCTTATTTTTGTGCACTATATTTATGTCCTTTTATATTTCTGCTTTTGTCAATGTATATTTGAACAACTAATAAAAACTTATTGAACTGAAAATGCTCGAGGCCTACCGTGAACCGCAGGTAACGCCGGTGGGCCGGCAGGACGGGGATGTGGAAATATGTGTCCTGCAAGTCCAACGCTACCATCCAGTCTCCAGGGTCGAGGGCAGTCAAGACCTGAGCTAGGGTGAGCATCTTGAACTTCTCCTTCCGGAGGAAGCGATTGACGTTCCGGAGGTCCAAGATAGGACGCATGTCCTCCTTGTCCTTTTGGGCACCAGAAAGTAGTGGGAGTAGCAACCACGTCCTACTTCTGGGGTCGGAACGCACTCGATGGCCCTCTTGGCCAAGAGGGCCGCAACTTCCTTCTGAAGAAGCACCAAGTGATCCCCTGACATGCGGTGGAATTGAGGTGGCATGGCTGGGGGGATGGTCTCGAAGGGGAGGGAGTAGCCCCTTCGGACAATGTCCAAGACCCACCTGTCCGAGGTGATGGCACACCAGTGGTGAAGGTGATGGCGGACCCTGCCCCCTACTGGCGTGCTGTGCACCTGAAAAGAAGGACTAGGAGGGCTTGGAGGCCGCGGACGGTGCGGGGTTGGTGGCCTGACCCGCACGCTGGTTGCCTGACCCGCCTGGGAGCCACGTCCTCGGCCACGCGAAGACGTTTGCTGCGCGGGCCGGTGGCTGGGCAGCGGACGTGACTGGGCGCCCCTTCCGTGGCCACGAAAGGGGCGAAAAGCAGACGGCTGCGGAGGGCGTACAGCAGAAAGGCCCAGGGACTTGGCCGTAGCCCGCGAGTCCTTAAAGCGCTCCAGCGCATGGTCTGCCTTGTTCCCAAAAAGACCGATCCCATCAAAGGGCATGTCCATAAGAGTGTTTTGGACATCACCCGAGAAACCAGTGGTTCTCAGCCAGGCGTGGCGGCGCAGCGCCACTGTCGTCGCAAGCGATCTGCCTAGCGAGTCGGCGGTATCAAGGCCACATCTGATGGTGTACTTTGCCGCATCTTTTCCCTCCGCAATGGTGCGGAAAAGCAGTGTCTGGACCTCCTCAGGACACTGGGGCAGAACTTGCGCCACCGAGTCCCACAAGGAGTGGGAATATCGGCCCAAGAGGCAAGTGGTGTTGACGGACCGCAAGCCAGCACTGGAGGAAGAAAAGACCTTCTTCCCAAATTGATCCAGGCATTTGGATTCCCTATCTGGGGGAGCGGTAGGGAAGGCGCTTTGGGAAGCAGAGGCTTGGACCAGCAAGCTCTCAGGGGTGGGGTGTTGAGAGAGGAACAGGGGGTCGCCCGGAGCAGGGCGATGTCGTCGGGCCACGTTCCTATCCACAGGAGCCCCTGTGGTGGGCTTGGACCAGGTGCCCAAAAGAACGCCTGAAAGCGCCTCGTTAAACGGCAGCAGTGGCGACGAGGAGGTAGCCGCCGGCTGAAGCACTTCCGTCAGGATGTTAGTCCTGACAGCCACTGTAGGCAACTGGAGGTGTAAGGCCCCAGCTGCTCTACGCAACACCGTTGCAAAGTTTGCTCCCTCCTCCGTTGCCACGGAAGGAGGAGACAGCATGCCAGAGTCAGGGGAGGTGTCCAGACCACTGGCATCCCCAAGCTCTTCAGCCCAGTCCTGATCAAACTCACATTGCTGTGTGAGAGGGTCATCAGACCCCTCCCAGTTCTCTTCGTCCTCCAATTCTGGTTCAAAATAAGGAGGAGGGACATGTGGGACCCAAGGTCTCATCGGCGTCGGAGCCGGCGTCGAGTGACGCCGGTCCGGCGCCGTGTCCGGATCCGGAGAGAACCGGGGAACGACGCCGCCCGGAGCCCCGGGCGGCATCGGGAACGGCACCGGAGAGATCGGCGCCGGTGGAGGTGTCGTCAGGTCAACCGGCGTCGATCGGGGTTGTGGCAGCACCGGAGCCGGGGTCGAGGCCGGGGCCGGAGCCGGGGCCGAGGCTGGTGTGACAGGCGGCGCCGAGACCGGAGTCGCCGGAGAAACCCCATCAGGGCCCGTGGGGCCCGAAGGCGCACCGGGGGGACCTTGAGGCCCGAAGAGGCGGGCCATGGCCGACAGGAACTCCTGTATCTCGGCCGGAGTCGCCCCCGAACCCGGGAAGGACGGGTAATGCGCTGGCGGCTCCACAGGCACACCCGGAGCCGCGGGGACGGTGCCGACAGGACCCTCAGCCGAGTCGCGAGACCGGCGAGGGGAAGTCGTCGAGCGATGACGCTTCTTCGACTTCTTATGCTTCGACTTACCGGAGGAGTGCGAAGACTTGGACCCCGACGACCGATGAGGACTCCGCGACCGGCCCCTCGACCTCTCGCATGACCGGGACTTGGTGTGGCGTGGAGCCGACTGCCGGACCTCGAGGAGCTTTCGAGACCGCTCTCGCAAAGCCTTCGGATGCAAGGCCCGGCACTCGGGGCACGACTTGGTGTCGTGGTCGCGGCCGAGGTAGTAGAGACATTCCTGATGCGGGTCTGTGATCGACATCATTCGACCACAGGCGTCGCATGGCTTGAAGCCGGGCATCCCTACCGACACCTTCGGAGTCGAGAGACTTCGAGAAAACAGTGAAAAATCACCCAAAAACTTAGTCATAAAATGACCAGGGCACTGCTCTTCCCGGATCTGCGCATACTGGCGCGGAAAAAGAAAGAACTGACGTCAGCGCACAGGGGCGGCATCTAAGTACTGCCCGCGACATCATCCCGGCGATCCCGACGACGGACGCGGAGCAGCACGACGCCGCCTACCGACGCGCAAGGGTACTGCTACGCAAAAACTTTCCGGATCCAGCCTGACGCCTGGGGATATTCTAAGGTAAGGAATCTGTCACTAATGTGTCTCTTTCAGATACGTATGGAATAGTGACTTAACACAAATTGATTCTCTCCTTACCCCCCAGTCTTCCATATCTCAGAGATGCTCATAGGACTTGAGCTGACTGGGGGCCCTGAAGTGTGTTAGCCCTCCCCCTAAACCACAGGAGCATATGTTACGCTCCTGCTATGGAACAATACTACAATCCTTATCTCCACTGTGGCTCCACAGGAATCGAAAAATGTGAGCACGATGCCCAGAAGCATCAAGCTGAGTGAAGGCTCTCAGCTGAGATTACTGGGTCAAAACATTCTGCAAAACAGATATTGGATACACAATATATGGAAAAAAAGATTAGGTTATGGAGCTGTAACTATAATAATTAATGCCAGAGATGGCAGTCCTGCCAGCCTTTAATAATATATAGGGTAGCCAGACCATAAAACAATTCGATGAGAAGCAATAAACCACCACTATTTAATGTCAAGCAGTCTGAAAATAAACACCATCAATTTCTCCTTTAAATGTAAGTCTTCCCATAAGAGAGTATCAGAATATTGTACAATTAAAATCTCAAACACAGGTCACTCTTAACAAATAAAAAAATTCTCTAAGTGTTAACATTCAAAGGAACATCAAAAGGCGAAAACATGGTTTTGAAAACCTTTAAAATTACTGGAGATTTGAGGCCGGATTAACAACATTTAAATGGGAGCACAGTGGGCATTTGAGCCTGTCTGTTACACATCTGAGTCATTTTGAAACCCAGACGAGCCCACAGTTGTTTCAGTGGCCTTGTGTAATAAACAAGACGCATTTCTAAAATCCTTGATAAAGTACTGCAAATGTGGAGGCAAAACCTTTAGTATCAACAATTCTTCTTACCAAAAAGAAGGGGAAATGACCGGATCGCTGTAAAAGGATGGCTATCTTCTATCACCACAAGAAGTAACTGATACTAAGATGGGCTTCATCATCTTAAGGCAATGCTTCAAGTTGTCATATTTGACGGTGTAAACAACATTTAAAGGCGCAGTCTACAGTTTCTTGCTATTGGCGACCATGATTGGAGAATGTAGTTCCTCAGCTGTTCTTTTCCTGAAAATATAAAGTCAGCTGTCCTCCAGTTTTTACGTTCATTCTCTACTTATAGTTTGCATAATTAATTGTGTTTAATCCCTTATACATCAGAAGGGAGGCCTGTAAAAGACATGGGACATTTTTCTCACAAATCGTCGCAGACCGATCCAAGGCAACTCTTACAGGCAGAGGAAAGAAACAGCTTCAACCTGTCTGTTCAAGATATTTTGCGATATGAGAAAAAACGAAAATAATATTAATTTTGAGGAATTATCTGAAAATGTGTGTGTGTGGTTTTTTTTTTAAAGAGGATTTGTAATTGTTTGGACTCGAGTGCCAAGGGTAAATGCCATGCTTACAGTTTGCAAATAACAAATGATATGTCCTTGTAGATGTGATGATGCAATGCTGCTCAAGAATGGTTGCTGTCAGGCCGTTTTTCTCTGATCCTTGCAGGAACAGGGACAACTTAGCACAATTTAAGGTGAGACTGCTGGCACTGCAACCAGAACACTGGGTACTTGGCGTGGGATCAAAAGGTGGCTTCTTAAGCCACCTTGACTCCCCGTCCAGAAATGGAAGAGCACGCAAGGTTTTGCCCTAAGTAAGTCACAGGGTTGAGTCTGGGTGCAACACAACACAACCACCACGGTTGTAATACAAATCAAATGGTGGGTCAGAGTTGTGAACTTTTCTACATACACACCACGCTTTGATAATATCGAAAATATATTTACACTAAAAATGAAAGTGAAATAGAAAAGACTGCAAAGATCACTGTTCATAATCATAATAAATACAGAAATGCACGTAACATACCGTTAAACAGGGCCTAAGGATATAAATTATAAATACAGCCCTCAATCAACAGGTGATCCAGAACACTGGTGCACTCCTGAAAATGTGTAATACAACACAAAAGCCTGGCAGTGACTGTAGCGAAGAAATGGTTTAAACAATGTTCACAAATATACAAGGTTTCCGATCTCTATCTGATCATGAATAGCGTAAAATGTAGGATCACAATCCTTCCACCAGGACTAAGTTACTTTGTTACAATTATCACAAGCCTTTACCATTTGCATCCTGCTGATTGCAAACATCGAACACAGGCTAAAACAGGAGAAAACAAAGGAGCAATTGCAATACAGTGCACAATGTTGCAGGAAGAGGAGTATCCCTCCATGTTTAAATGTTATTCCCTGAAAGTAGGGATGTTGCATGACGTGCCATAGGACAGTGGCTCCTCATGCCAGGGGGCAATCCTTCATGGCCAAGGGGACAGGCCAAAACATACTCCAAGCAAATGGTGTGCGGGCCTCCTGGACACAAAGGGCCCATGCTGAACATCTCAGTCTTTTCTCAATCTAGCTAGGGCATAGGCCATTTGGGTGTTTGAGTTCTCCAGCATATGTCGATTAAGTGTTAACAAAAACAATAAAAGTCAGTGTAGGGAGCCATTGTGCTCACCAGGCAGTGTCACCATTCACATCATCTCCACTTGAAGCAGTATTGTGAGGCATCCCTTCTCTGAACTCTGATGAGGGATGGGGAGGACTCCTATGTGGTGTCTGCACCTCTGAGGTTCTTAGGCTATCTCGGAGGATCTTAAACTGGCTGACGCATCTGTACAAGTGAACTCAGCAGACAAACAGAGCTTCAGGAGGACTAGCATAGCACAGCTGTTCAGTCTAAAGGAAATGGGCAGTACTTAACTTCACATGCATAATGATCCATAGCAGAAAGGTCTACAAAGGTCCTGCTCAAAAAGGGCATACCAGAAGTTGGAGGCAAGCTCACGCATATAGTTTTAAGTCACGGCAGCTGGGAAGTAACTCACTGCCAATCAAGTCACCTCATTCCTTAAAGTTCAAGAATCTAACAGACGGTATTGGGGCAGAGTGTCCATGCGCAGGGAGGCTTATGAGAAGGGCACCCTAGATCCTGTTCACAGAATGCACTGTGGGTGACACTGCCTATTCGTAGCTGGCCATTTAAACACCAGGAGACTGCACTGGTGGGAAACCTTTTGCATTACTTTCAGAAATAGGTGACCCCAATGGGCAGGATTCATCCTCCATCTTGCAATCATCTTTCTCACAAAAGAAAAGATTCTGCATTCAGAGGGGAATAACATTAATGACAAGAGCACTACAAACGATCAGATACTGTTTCCTGTTTGTCTCTTTGCAATGATGGCAAACATTATTGCAAAATCTATGCACATAACATTAGTGAATATTCAGATCCAAGATAGCACCCATCGTGTTGGGCTATGTCAACCTGAAAGTTGGTCGAATATCATATTAGTCAAGAAAAAAATACAGTGTGGTTTTGATATAAAGAAAATATAGTGAAAACAATAGTATGCCCATCATCCCCAGATTCAAGAGAAGAAAAGAAACGGAGAGCGAAACGAAATAATACAAATGTGACAGTTGCCATGTGTTTTGTCAGCTGCCACACTGAGGGTGAACAATTCAAGACAGATATGGAAGGTTTTGCTCAGATGTTTGTTAAGTCCAAGCCTCTTCAGTTGCAGGGAAGCTCCAGGGCACTGAAAGCCAACCTCAGACATAGATTTCACGGTGTACCCTGAGTAGACCAGAAAGGAGGGACCGAGGTGGGGAAGGGGGTGGTGCCAGAGTGAAGGACTAACAGCAGGCCCATGCATTCACCCTTCATTTCAGCTTCAACAATTAGCAGAGAAACAAATTGCTCGCTTTGATTGACTGCTAGCGGAAGCAGAGTTTTGTTGAGTCAAAAAGCTGAAAGGCATGCTCTTTTACCTCCAACGCTTGAAATCCACCATTCCAATCTCAGCAGAGGCATATGAGTGCCTGGTCCACTGTCACGTATTAACCCTTAAACACTATACCGTGGTAAGCACACACAACATCACAAGAAGTTTTGCCCTGTTCTCTCTTCAATTTGAAATGTTTTGGTGTGCAAAAGTGAGCTTTGCACCATAAACCTCCTGTAATGATTACATAGCTAAACCAAGAACCTGTGACACCGGGTTAAAATCCCACCTGAGGCTTGCTGACCCTTGATATGTTAGCATGCTGTACAATTGTCAAAATATAAAGATGCTTTTGTCGACTTCATATTTTTTACAATTGGATTAAATCAATTCTTTTAGCTCAGCACATAACATCCTTCCTCTTTTATATGCAGACTTAGGTTTGAAACCCACCAACGGCGTCCCCTGTACATGACGAAGCCTTTATCTCGAAATAACCTGAACCATGCATGTGGTACTCAGTTGCGACTTATTAATACGAGCATTGGAGTGCCACGATCCATATATTTCCTGCTTCCCTTATTTTAGGAAACACAACAAGATGATGGACGGAGTGCTGAAACTTTTCATACACTCACCCCCAGTTACAGATCTGGGTTTAATCCATCGTTCTTTTGCTCACCATGCCACCTCAGTTTGGGCCCAGCCATATGCAAATCAGTGTTGACCCTGCTCCCTGTGGGAACAGTTCAGCCCGAACTGCCAAGCTCGGTCCTACCTGGACCGGAAACAAGCATCCTAGGACCGGTTTCGGGGTATCACCCCTCATCAGCCTGGATAGCTTAAATTCAGTGGCACAGTGAGCAAGGGACCCATGTCACCCTTGCCCCTTAGCCACCCTTAGCCACTTAGGGCGAACATAGCAAACACAACAAGATGATGGCCGGAGGGCTGAAACTTTTCAACCACTCACCCTCAGTCACAGATTTGGGTTTGATCCATCGTTCTTTTGCTCATCATGATACACCAGTTTGGACCCAGCCATGCGCAAATCAGTCTTGACCCTGCTCCCTATGGGAACAGTCTAGCCCGAACTGCCAGACCAGGTCCTCCCTGCTGGAAAACTACATTGTCATGAAGCAACCTCTCCTGACACAGAAGAGAGTGGCAGTGTGACCAGCCGCACCCTGGCCTGCTTTCTGCCATGCAGTTCCAATTAAGAATAAGAGAAAATTAACAAGTAAGAAATAATTGAATAAAAAAGGTAAAGTGAACTGCAGCGCAAGCCCACAGTGACCTGCTGCAGATAAATTGCATTCTTCCACTCCACTGCTGAGGATAACGTACAAAAATATGAAAGGAGGCAGCTGTATGGTGTTCATAGTCAGAGTGCACCTTAGAAGTGGTTTGGTTCCGGCAATGACCACCTTAAATGCCATTCTGTTGTTTTTATCCTAAAAGGCACCATCACGTAAACAATCAAAACACTCTCCTATGGGTTAATGGGAATAGTTCTATAATAGATGAGCACAAGAAAAATGCCATCACTCACAGACAGTGGGTGGCCCAATGGCTGAAGTGGACTGACCCATTACCCTATGTTGTAAGCTGTGATGAACAGAAGCAAATTGTGAATTACACTGCAACAAACCAACGGCTGAGATTTTCTTTTTTTTTTTAAACCATAAGGTTTTGGCTAACACCAGACCTAAAAGAATAGGATCAAGTGTAGGGAAAGCTGTGGACAGTGCTTAAATAGAAACAGTGGTTGCAACCAGCACTCATTTTTGGGGACCAGCACATATTTTTCCTCCACAGGCATCTACCAAGTGCAAGAGAGGAAAAACAAACAAAGTGGAAAGATGGAGGAAGAGAAAGACAGAAAAAGCCACAAAGGGAGACAACAGTTACTTGCAAGGGTGAGATAAAGGGGGAGGGAGTATCTGGAAGTGGACTAAAAGGCCAGAGGTGAATTCCAGACGATGCAGCCATGCTATTCGGCGCACCAGTTCCACCCCAGACTTCTGCGCAGAGCTACTGGCAGGTATTTTTCTACAACTAAGCACTGGCTGTGGGAATGATGTAGCTTTAGAGGGGATTGGGAACTTTTGCGCTTACAGTTGCCACCTTGCTAAGTGGAACAGAGGAATCGGAGAAGGAGTACTGAAAGCAATAGCTGATAACAAACATTATAGTATAGTCTGTTAGACCAATAATTTAATAGGATGAGGACAGGTTGGACGAAAGCACCATATTTCTTTCATGTGATATTTATTGAGAACACTCTAGATTTTTGGGAGGATCCATGTGATCAAGACAATGGATAACGAGTTATATTCCCCGTGAACGTGTTAGACGACAGAGCGTACAGCTGTATTACAAATAACAATACCTGGATCACCACAGACTACGCTTATGTTATTTAAGTGTTATTTATGTGTCATTTAGGTAAAGTGCATAGTAGGGGGTCAATTGGGTGTATATATATACATATATATGGGTGTGTGTGTGACTGTTGCTTCTGCTTCATATTTAATTTCAATTGTTTCTAGAAAACTAACATTACCTTTACATTCTGTACGCTTCAGGTTTGACCTCTATAGATGAAGACATGGACTGGCAAGCCTGCGTTTTTTTGCCAGCAAAGAACTACTGAAGGGCTGAAGGGCCCCTTGAATTGAATGCAGTAGGACCTGGAGGTAAATCTCAGCCATATAAGAACTTTCTAAACACAGCCAGTGAAATTTGCAAAGTGAACAGACACCTGGTGACTCTCTACTTCGAAGAAGGCACAACTGTTGAAGATTTAATCAAGCATCACACTAGTTGGCATAAATCCTGTCATGGAAAACTCAACCACTCTAAGTTGGTAACAGCTCAGAAAAAAGAGACTTGGAAGAAGCGGAACCATCCAACGAAGGTGCAAAAGGAAAGTGACAAAAGGGTTGCCTGTCATAGACAAAGAAGATCTGCATCTTCTGCACAGCAAGTGAGGGTGACCTTCATGAGTTTATGAGACTTGATGCCGATAAGAATATCAGACACATGGCCACTCACCTACAGGATACTACTGTTGTAGTTAGAATAGCTGCTGGAGATGTTGTAGCAATAGATGGCATGTACCACATGAATTGCCTCACTGTATTCTGGAATCGTCATCGATCACTCATCAGAAAACGAAAAAATGCTGATAGAAGTCAGATGGAAGAAATTAAGATAGAAACACTGGCTTTAATTGAACTTATCAACGTCATAGAAAACCCAGTAGAAGAAGATGTTTTCTGCTTCAAGCTGTACGAGTATGCAGATTGTCTTGTGGCACTTGGAGTTCAGAAGGAGGTCAACAAAGTTTGCTTCAAGGAAAAGGTTCTTGGCTACTTTCCACAGGGCCAAGTGCAGAATGATGGAAAGCATGTTGTACTTATTTTTGATCAAAGCAAGAAGCAAATGCTGAAACATGCTTTTACAGATTATGAAGGAGATGCAGCCATATTTGCAAAAGCTGCCAATACCATTTAAGAAGAGATCTTGGGATCTGATGAATTTCACTTTGATGCCACCTTCTCACCAAACTGTCAAAATAACTCAGTACCAACAACATTGAAAATGCTTGTTTCAATGTTGTTGAATGAGTCTGGCATCAAATGCCAAGACTCGCACGAATCCCAGGAAACTCTTACTGTCTCCCAAACAATCATGTTCAACTGCAAGAAGACAACAAAACCTGTGGTACAATCTTACCAATCTTTGTCATTTGAACCGGCACTTCCGGTGTACATAGGGCTGAATGTCCACACCCTGACATGCTCAAGAACATTGATAACTCAACTTAACTGTTTGAGAATTAGTGTCAGTTACCACCACGTTCTTCGGGTGGAGAATCAGCAAAAAGCTGCTGTTTACCAGAAAGCACAGAGAGAAGGACTTGTGTGTCCATCTAAGCAGTGAACTGGGCTTTTCACAGTTGGTACACTAGACATATTTGATCACAACCCTTCAAGCACCACTGCCAAGGGTTTTTTTCATGGCACAAGGATCAGCATCTTTCTGACACCATCAATCTCAAACCCAGGACAAACCAGAGAAGCTATCACACTTCTTGCAGAGGCTGAGAGAAGGAAATTATCTTTGACTGACAGCTTCACCACTGTACCAGTAGTAGCTCTGAAAGAATCTACAGTTGAGATGCCAAAAATCAACATGACAAAGGTAGTTGTGGGAGATATGGTTGAAGCAATGAAGCATGAGAAACTGTGGATTGAATAATTTCTCCAACCGACTGAGAAGGTGAAGCTAGAGGGGGAAGAAAGTCTGCATGGTCAGCCTACCATGCTTTCCATCAGACACAGCCATCTTTGAATGAAGAGCCTGCTCTTTTACAGCTTGTGCCTCTCTCCTATAAGAAGGCAGTTTCCGCAGCCATGATCAAGCATGGCATAGGTGTTGTTCGTCAGTAAGCATAGTTCCTCAATCCCATGCAGATCCCAGTGGTTGTAATGGATGCTCCTCTGTATGCATTGGCAAAGTACATGCAGTGGAAATGGCCCAAGACGCACGGAGAAGACAAGTTTGTGTTGATGCTTGGTGGGCTCCATAAAGAGTTAGCAGTATGGAAAACCATTGGCGACTACCTGGAAGGCTCTCAGTGGACAAATACTATGACACAAGCAAGAATTGCCTCGTCAGGAACAGCAGATTCTTTTCTCAGTTGCTCACTTATCAACAGGATGAGACATGCACACCAGGTATGTGCTGTCGTTCTGAAGAATCTTCAGAGATGCGTTTCTTACATCACAGTCCCCAGACACCGAGGAATCAGAAAAAGCATGTAGACAGGAAATGGTCAGAAAGAGTAAAACATTCCAGTACTGGGATACAATCTTCAGGCTTGAACTCCTTGGTCTCCTTCTTGTCAGAGCTCATCATGAAGCTGACTTTGTTTTGTATGTAGAGTCACAGAGCCCTGGTCCCATGGTTCTTTGCCTTGGACCATCAGAATTATGTCAGCTGGATCTCTATCAATATATGCGACATGAAGAACCTGCCACCGTCCATCTTGGAAGAATTTGTGAAACGTGGCCACTGGGTTGTTCGTAAGACAGCAAATTCTGAGCCATGCCTATTGATCAAGCTCATGAACAGAACAATGAGCTGGTCTAGGGTTCTGTTGGGGCAGCTGTACGGACTGAAAATCCGTCTGCATTCAGAAAGTGGATGCTAGCAGATTCTGAACAAGCACGGTTGCTCAAGAGTTTGAAAACTGCAGCAGCATGGAAAATGCAAAGCATTGTCACCATGAAGAAGGCCTCGCAACACAGGAGAGTTTCAAGCAAGCAGTGCTGAGCATTGCAGAGACTATCAGGGAAATGGGCAATCCCTTTCTAAATATAACTGAAGAACTGCTGACATTAGATTCTCATGATGTCCTCAGCCAATCTGTAGTGAATATAGTGCATATTATTGAAGAGGCTGGCGAAAAACAGTGCAAGGACTACTGCAAGTCAGTCCTCATCGACTGTGAACGGTCCATTCATGACCCAATTAATTAGAACTCCCTCCGACTGTTCAAGTCTCCTGCTCCGAAAATCAGCGGCAAACAAGCATACAAGATTGCAAGTCTGAAAACAGTTGTCAACCGTTTCTCGAGACTGTACATCGTTGCTCAACACTGGGAGTATGATATGAATACTGTCTTCAGCCATGAAAACCACCTATTTCCATTGTCCCTGTCTCATAACGGAGAGCTTCATTTTGGGAATAAGTCTGACCTAAAGACATGTTTAGTAAAGACATCAGCGAAAGAAGCGCTAAACCTACTTGAATTTAATGACATTGATGATGTAACTGCATTGTTGGCCAACTTGGAAGAACTGGATGATGAAAAGCCATCAACAGAGGTGAAAGTTCAGGATCTTGCTCCTGAACTGGTGCCTTTGGAAGAAACAGCTGAGACAGATGCACCAACTTCCTTGGATGTGTAGGTGTTCAATGGGTCTGCTGTTGTGCACCACCTCTCGCCAACTGAAGGGGTCAGGACATTTGAAGACTATGCAATTGATGTTTTCATACCTTACATAGTGCAGCAGCTTGATAGCTTGAGAATGGTGCACAGTGTCTGAGACAAGCATGTCATAGGCAGCATAAAATACTCTGCCAACAAAGGGGAGCAACAGAGGGATAGTAGCCAGGTCGCCCTCCACTCACTGATCCATACACAAATGACCTGATTACATAGAATACTACAAACTTTCAATGTTATTTTAATCCCAAGAAAGGGGGCGGTTTTGTAATATATCTGATCCTAGGTCAGGCTCCGCTTCTTTATCAGTCGTGCCCAACTCCGAGTGTTCTGCATTCTAAACGTTTAGAGTTTGTCAACCCACCACGCACATACTCACATCAAAACTAGAGAAGGAAAAAAGGTGTGAGAGGTCAGAAAGTAACTCACATAAGGATCACCCAAGGAGCTACTGGTTGGTACTCACCAGTTGGCTCACGTTGTCATCATCGGTAACTTTCATGACCAAAACAGAAAAGGGAAAGTGAGAGATTTATGCCCAAATCTTGAGATTGTGTGAGAAAAGGTGAAGAAAAGTAAGGTGTCGATGAATGTATCATCCATCAGCCATCTGGACCCCGTAACGTGCAAAAAAGAAAAACACTTTTCCAAGCTAAAATGAGTTGTGGCTAACTTTCAGTTATACATACTTTACTTTTCACAGTGACCACACTCAGATTAAAAAGAACAGCATGTTTAGACCATCTTAATTAGAACGGCCGACATGTTTCATTGCCTTGCAAATTTTTGGCAATTTCATCAGGGCTCGGGGACGCATCACCACCTTGCTGATGCTTCAAAAACAATCTGTGGTGGTTGACAAAACATAAAAGAAAGATTGTGCCAAACATGTAAAAAACAGATATTAAAATAGTGTTTGGTGGCAACCTTGCCACACCGTTTTTTCAGCAAAGTATGCATACTTTATGCCATAATTACCAAGTGGTTGCCCGGTGGACTCCTACCAGGGAACAAAAGTGAATTTTAACCATGTTTTAACCATGTTTCCCCATCAGGTAAACTGCAGCCACCAGTCATCAGCCTGTGAATACATACATGCATTATTTAGCCATCATAAGCTTTTGGTACTGCCAATGTTTCGACATTTCTCTCGTATTTCCTATCAACATCTGAATGCCTTCTTTAAATCTCTAATATGTGCGGATGAACGAAAGCCACCAAGCCATTGCCGGACCTGTACATTGTGAAACCAGAAAGCTATTCACTTTTCACCCAGACCCGCTTTCTACTTCTCGGGCCATGCACTACACTAAAACGTGTAAAATTGCGTGTAAAAGTACACGGGCGAGACATGCCTTCCCATAACCCACATCATACCACTCACCGCTTTACCAGTAGTCTGGGCTTCAACCGCCTCCTGGACGCAGAGAAAGCTTGTGCGCCCGGTAAAGTACGTGTGTCGTGACCCAGAAGTGGGAGGAAGGACCCGCCCTCTCGCCTGGGTCACCGGCCTGCAGTATCCAATTGCGTAAGCACGGGGGGGGGTGTTCCAGGTCATATGCCATTGAGCTTGAAAAAAAAATCTTAACTGGGCGCCATCTTTGAGTTGTACACGGCCATCTGCATTGCAATTGATATTTAGAGCACTGTAACGGTGGATGGACTGAACGCTCAATATATATAATTCTACTTTCCGCTCAAACACAAATCTTACATGGGCGCTGTCTTTGAATTGTAAACGGCCGTCTACAATGCAATTGTTATATTTGATATTTAAAGCGCCGTAATGGCGGACAGACTGAACACTCGTATGTGTAATTCTACTATCAGCTAGCAGATAGTCATTAATGGCGCTGCCAGTTTTATGGTATATGTGCCACTGCCTCATATGTATTTCCATGATGCTCCCACCGGCACACAGCAATAAAGGCCTTAATATCATGTATGCAAGGGGGTGTACTGCAGTACTGTATACAGCTATTGGGAGGTATCCAAAATGCATGTTACAAGGGCCAATTTCTTCTCTGGGCACCCATACAAGAAACATCATTGTTCTATGTGGTAATTCCCCAAGGCAGACTACAGGTGGATTTAGTAAGGTGTACCTGGAGTGGGTGAAAAACTCTACGATAACCCTTATTGATCAACAATTAACCCCATGATTGTGGATATTAGAGGTCTCCGCGCCAGTGCCAGTCTATTCACACTGTTCAGACCGTTTGTATAGACCAATGCACACATATGCTGAGCCAGATGCTTCACCATGCCCGTAGTTCCTGTCATATATCATGTAATATGGCAGAGCACTAGGGGGCATGCTCCTACCTGCCCACCCTGTTTCATTCAATTGAATCATTCAGGCCCATTTGGTCTACTTTTTCTGTAAAAATCCAACGCGCCTCTTTTCTGACCAACATATCCTCAATACTATGTGCATCTTCCATTACTCTCTCCAATACTGTCCACTTCAAATCCCTGTAGTTGTGTTTCATCTCCTGATAGTGCCGGACCAGTCGTGTTGTTAATTTCCCTGCCTTGAGGGTGCTAATGTGCTCTTGAATCCTCACTTTTACTTTTTGTGACGTGAGGCCAATATAGTGCTATCCACAGGCACAGGTTAATCTGTAGATTACACTCGAAATGTTACAATTACTGAATTTGTTTTGATGCCAGATTCTACCATCCGCCAAATTAACACTCTTCGTTGCCTGGGTTAGGTCACAGACCGTACAATTCCCACATGGGAAGTGTCCTGATGGTATGCCTGAGTCCCTTTTCTGTTGCAATTGACGGGTATGGACCAGCCAGTCTCTCAAATTGGTCGCCCTTTTGAATGCAAACCTCGGTGGAGGCATTTTTTTCTGAGCAGTATCCAGCAAAAACCAATGTCTCCTAATGATCTGTCTGATTTTAGTAGACAGAGGGTCAAATGTGGTTACCACTGGGAGACAGGCGTCATTAGATCTTTTATTTCTTTCCAAAAGTGCCTCACGGGGGGTATTCAGCGCTCTCTTCCGTGCCCTTTTGATCACTTTTGCTGGGTATGCTCTATTTTCAAGACTTTTCGCCAGGTTATCTGATTGCTCAATATACATACTTGTATCAGTACAGTTCCTACGGTACCTAAAAAAATGACCCACGGGGAGATTATCCCGCAATGCCCTAGGGTGAAAAGATTGATAATGCAGGAGCGAGTTCCTATCGGTCGGTTTTTGGTGAACAGTAGTGTAGAGTTTCAGATTGGTAGCAACAATATCTAAGTCCAAATAGATACCCGCGTGTCTACTGATGGTCCATGTGAAATGTAGGCAACTGTCATCCTCATTCAGCCATCCAAGAAAATCATGTAGTTTGTCCTCTGGCCCTGTCCAGATGCACAACACGTCGTCAATAAACCTCTTCCAAAGAGATATATACTGTTGGAAGGGGTTGGAGACATGATGTATGAAATTCTCCTCAAACTGACCGACGTAGATGCATGCCAGACTAGGCGTCCGTGCAGGTCCCAGAGACCTGGAGGTACAGTTGGTTCTGGTAGCCCAAAAAGTTACGTTAGTGCCAATTCCACACACTGCAAAACAAAAGACGGGGGCGTGTCATAAAACCACTCGCGAGCCCCAAGTGCACGCGCTGCTGCCACCAGCGTGGCATCTTGGGGAATGCTGGTGTAGAGGGATTCGATGTCAATGGTGACCAAAAATTGGTTCACTGGGTCGTAATCCAACGGGTCCAGGATATTAAGGATGTCAGTAGTATCCTGGACAAATGAGGGTTGGTTAATGACAGTTTCCCTCAAAAAGAAATCAGCAAACTGAGAAATGGGTTCCAATAGTGATTGGATACCCGAAACAATCGGGCGGCCAGGGTGTGGGCGTTGAGCCTTATGAATTTTAGGCAAGATGTAAAATGCTAGATTTCTTGGCTTGGGATTAATCAGAAACTCAGCTTCTTTATGGGCTATCCATTTCATTTCCTTAGCATCTGCCACCAATGCCCTAATCATATCTTGAAGTTCCCCAGTAGGATCTCTCACTAGTGGTCTGTAGTTTGAACGTACCCCTAGCAACTTTAAGACCTCTGTTTCATAGTCTTTGGTATTCAATAGCACTGTCTTTGTCAGCCGGTTTTATTATTTTATCATTCTCCTGTACAGATTTGATAGCTGACCAATCGGTTTTACTCATGTTCCGAAAGGTTTGTTGACTACACGACTGTTCCAAGTTGGTGATATCTTTTAACACACGTTGTTCGAACACTGCTACTTCAGGGCCCAAAGAGGAGGCCGAGGGGCAGAACACCGAAGGACGATGTAAATTAGTTGAGAACACTGAGGGTGGATCTGGTGTCTTATCTTCAAAAAACTTATGGAGCCGTATTTTTCGCATCATTTAAAAAAACTCAGCCCTAAATTTAAATGAGTCATGTTTAGGGGTCGGTACATACCCCAGGCCCTTGTTTAGTACATGCAATTCTGCTGGGGATAATTGGTAATCAGAGAGGTTAACCACTATGTTATTCACGAGGGCGTCCTGCCCCTGCTGCGAGTTATCCTGGGGGAATAAACCTGCCATGTCTGTTCCTGGTTCTGACGTCCCCTGCCTCTTCCTCTCTGACCTCCCCCTCTGTTGCCTCTTTGATTCTGGCCTAAAAAAGACCTCAGTAATGCACCCAGATCCTCGTTAGTTCTATTCCGAGGGGTAAATCTTGCCCTAGTTTGATTTGATGTGGATGGTTGCTCATCCACTTCTTCCTCTTCACTGCCTGTATTATCGAAGGTCCAATTGTATGGAGCCCTCCTCCCTTGCTGGCAGCCACTCCTCTGGTAAGATTGCTGTTGGACCTGCTCTGTGCTAGGTTGATAATACTTGTCCTCCACATAGGGAAATGCTCACTCATGCAAGAACCGCTCAAGATTGCGTTTCAAGCCTTTGATCTTTTGATTCACCATATAGGTCTTATACTCAGTGTGGTCACTCTGTATACGAGCCAGCTGTTCCTTAGCATTGTTAATTGTGGTGTCCCTTTTTATGGATTCTTCTAACTCCACAATTTCCTTCAATAGTTCCTCACTGAGTCTTTTGGCCGTATTAATAATGAGGATCAACCAACCTCGAGTACATTTGTTTGCTATAAAGCTCCAATCCACCCGAAATTGTTTGTCCTCAAGAAATATTTTGGGTTCAATCCTCACTAGTAGACTTGCTGGGGCAGCACTGGCACGGAGATACTCGGTCATAAGCGCCCCTTGTAGGGCAACACGAATCTGACGCTTTTTGATGTTGGTCAGTTTTTCCCATTCCTTTCTGGCTGTGTTACTGTTAATTAGTGGTGCATCCGGGAGTAATGAGGGACCGGAAAGGATTAGTGCTATCTGCTCGTCAGAGAAGGCCAAGCAGTTCCTATCCATGCAACTACCAGAACCTGCGTTCCAAGGACGCACACTGACAAATATGTATTCACAGGCCACTGCACCACAGAAAGAAGCAAAAACTTCTCGGCTGCTGGAAAAAGGCAACTGTCTCAAAAAATGCTGAAAGGGCGACCATTAAAATCAGTTGGCACAATCTATCTTTACTTTAAAAACTGCTCTCACGGCTGAGCGCCGTTCATAAGTCATCAAATAAAGGGGAACAACAGAGGGATAGTAGCCAGGCCACCCTCCACTCACTGATCCATACACAAATGACCTGATTACATAGAACACTACAAACTTTCAATGTTATTTTAATCCCAAGAAAGGGGGCGGTTTTGTAATATCACTATATATATCTATATAGTGATCCTGACAGGAAAATTTCACCAGCTACAAGACTTGTGTCCCAAGGTCAATATCTGGATAGCATTCAGAACAGGGAGGAACTTTTCCTACATCCACATTAATGTTATTGCTCAGACCTTGGGAAAGGAGAATTCCACAGCTTTGTCGGTGTTTCACAGCTTCACTGACTGTGACACTGACTCGGCATGCCTTGGAAAAGGGAAGAAATCAAGATGGATGGCATGGAAATCTTATCCGGATGTTACAGCAGCCGTCGTCAACATTAGCAGGAATCCATTCATAGCAGTGGACATTCAGAGTCACAGCTTCTGAATTCTTGAATGCTTCACTGTAGTCTTGTACCAGAGAACAAGGCAACTGGAGTCAGTGAATGAAGCCCGTAGAGAAATGCTTTGTCAGCTAAACAAGGCAATGGAAGCCATCCCACCAGCACAGCCTGCTCTTCTTGAACATACAAAGTGTGCTGTTTACAAGGTAGGGATCTGGTCTACATGTGCTGTACCTCAGCAGGAGCTACCCAGTCCAGAGGGATGGGGGTGGAAAATGGACAGAGTCACTGCTGGACCCCATTGTGAATAGCACTGCCCGTGGCATCTAAGGCATGTGGTGTACTTGTCAAGTGTGGCTGAAAAGCTGCAGCTGGATGCACAGGCAAGTGTGAGAAGGCACTGTGGACCTGCACTGAACTTTGCAAGTGCAATTGCATCAGAAACTGAGCTCACAAATGGATTTTTTAGGAAAGTTTATAAACACAGAACATATCTGCAGATTTCAAAGTGCTGTTTTTAATTTAGGTTTTTTTAAAAGTTCATTTAACACAGTAGAAATCTGCAATTAAACGAGTTCTATATATAAGGGGTCTTGTTTTACTCTTCCTTCATGTCCTCTTCTGAAGTCAGTTAGGGAAGTATGAATGCTTAAACCTATTCCTCGGTGCCTGTTGCGCTGCCCGATTTCTGAAAAATTTCATGTGACAGGATCCATAAGCACGGATTGAGTGGATCATACCAAAAACTATTAGCATACGACCAAACAAAACTCCACACAGAGTTTGTTGCTTTTGTCCAACCTGTCCCTTTGATCTTGCAAAGGGACCTCACTTTTATGTGCTAAAGAAAGACCCACAAAGGCTGACAAACATGTGCTTCATCTCTCTGGCAGGGTTCATTGTAAAGGATAATTGCACTAAGAACCAAAGGGCATCTGGGCAAAGGAAAGAAACTGTTTTCATAAGTAAAGTGATTTTATATTTGGAGTTTGGAGAGGCTGATCATTTAATTAGTTTCATGATTCCACAGTTTGTTTTAGGCCAAGAAAATCAAATTCACTCTGTAATCTTAAATGCATGTCTATCTTTGGGTGAGTGTCATTAGCAAAAGCAACTTGAATTGTTAGCCCAGTTTTAGGAGTTGAAGTCAGATTACCACTCACACTTTACACTTAGCAGCCTGGTCACTGAAAAGAAACCAATACAACAACTTCTAAAACTTTACGAAGTAAATTATTTAAGGACTCTGTTTTCTCACGTTGTTTATTGTTATAACCCTTTGGCTACTATTATTTTTTTAAATCATTTAAACACTTAAACCATCCAGTTTATTTACTAGCTCTGGTCACTCACATGATTCTTAAATTTGTTTTTACGAGCAGATACTACTAAAAGCCTAGTCACCAGCCACACAAAAACATAAAGGTCTCTTATTCATTCCCAGGGAAAATGATAGGTTGCCATTAGGCCACACCCCTGTCACCAACAATAAAGTGTTTTTTTTTGTAGTTGACCATCTGTTGCAATTTGGCCTCTTATGGTGGCGCCATTATGCAGTTTGCTTACAATGGCCTTACTGTAGGACTGGCCATATGTATCATAATTCTTACCCAGTCATAGCATATGGCCAGCTCTGGTCTTTCATGCATCCGGTAGAACACCATACAGATAGATATGGTCAGAAGATCCTGCATTCTAAGAGTGACCCTGATAACAAGCTGCACCACTCAAAATAGTTATATCCACCACTACAGAAGCCATGAGCCAACAAGAGCAACTGGCATGCTGGGAAGTCCTGACTGTTTCATTTAATATATTAGCTTGTTCTTGTCCTGATTTTACTTTCAGTTACATATGTCATGGCAACAACTAAGTGGGCTATTTTTATCATGCTTCAAGAAGTTCTGAAATATTGCTATGTTGCCTTGATTTTTGATGAAAGAAAAACGGATTATTTAAATATAGTATTCAATATGCCTAGAAAAAGCACGAAGCAACAAACGTGCTTAAACATAGAAAACCCATTACAGCTAGCATGAAAACAACGAGCAAATTTATGGTAAGCTGCTGTTTCACTAGACAATTTTAAACATGTTTCTGCTTCGTTTTCAGTTATCACCTTTCTGGTTATTTTTAATTCAACACCTTGGAGTTTGTGCAATTACTTGTTTCACACATTTGAATTAAAATTTAGACATGCAAACTTTCCTTGCTTCAGAATGTCAAATCAGAAATATAAAGGGTATTTTCATATAGCGCAATAGAAAGGTGGTAAACAGCTTTCTTTTATATAAACCAGACCTATTAACACGTATGTACAGCGCCTTTGTTTAGACATATTGAGGAACACTTACAACAAGAAAACACAGCTACACTGCAAGCAACTGTCTAATCCATTTTATTCTGCACACCGATTATAGAACCTCCCACTCGCCCCAAATAATTTCTGAAGCAAGTATTACACATCAGACTTGCTTTGTAAACGCCCAATTCTATTTAATTCACTACATATAATTGGGGTTAGATTAAAATTGCATTCCAGATATATAAGGATGGCAATACATATTTCATTTACAACTCATAAGAATCACTAAGTAAACCTCTCTAAATAAGCTCATGCCAAACTTGTTTACTAACAGGCAGATTTTCCTGGAAGCTATTTTGCTTTATTGAAATATATACTGCAAAACCTCCATGTTATATTCAGGAAGCCCTTCTATTATTATTTATTAAGATAATGTTGTGTAAGAATGTAACATAGGTACAATGGAGTCTCGACTTCAAGTGCCAAAATGGACCCCCAATTTTAGTATCCTCAAGAAAGACCAATATTTTTATTCCTCGGTTTGCCTGGCAACATGGACAATGTGACCAGGATCCGTCAGCTTGCAGATGAACAGACAAGTTTCATTCTAATATGAGTAATATTGGGCTACTGATATTCATCACTCATAGCATAAAGACCGAGGTGGCCCTACTGAGGATGGACCAGTAGTGAATGGCTATAGAGCCTCAGAAAATTAAACTCTTTTGTGGGGCTTACTCTGATCAGTATACAATAGGCCTTAGGAAATGGCTAATTGAATGATTATGGAAAGGACATAGAGTGGGTACAAAAGCCTATGTCACACATTGAATATCTCTAGTGATCGGGCACTTTACTTGGTCCTATTCATGAGCCAAGTATCCTGGGAGTGTGACCTGAGCTTCTTGAACATTTTTACTGTTCAACAAAAGTAAGGTCTCCCCTCTTCATGTAGGCTTCGATTTGTGTCTCTCCAGGCACTCTTAGAGGCTAGCATTTATTTAAGCATTTCACTCATCACTTTTTTCCAGCACTTGTAAATGGTTCCAGCAAATTGTCTTTGAAAAATGAAATGATTCTCAAATGGTCTTCAACACTACAAATCTACATTGTGCTGCAACTAACCACGCCTTGAATTGAGGACACGCTTGCCCGCCAGACTCCGTACACTTCTGGAGAGACCCTCTGTCACAACACATGCGTAAACACCACAGACCTCTGAAGAGCCTTCCTGGAGGCTACAACTGCAGGCTCTTTGTGTTCTCTAGTGCATCTTTGGATTTTCCTGTTCTGAGACATAAAGCTCCTTGTTTAAATTGAGCAGGTACCTAGATACTACAATCCCACTGATGGAACAGAAGGGGAGGCAGAAACATACACCTCAACAAGCAGTACAGCGTTGTCCTACACATTGGCTTCAACTACCTTTCCTTCCATTTTAGGGAACACCAAGCACAATAGGGAAATAGAAGAATCTATATTTCAATTCAACATTATTTTACACCCAAAAACACAACTTATTTTAATCCAATATGCCAAATAACATATTGCAAACATAGGTGGCGCCAATTGTATTGGTGAAGCACAAGTTACTACTTGTGTAACGATATATCTGTAAGAGACATTAGTTAGTGATAGATTCCTTACCTTAGAATATCCCCAGGCGCCAGACTGGATCCGAAAAGTTTTTCGTCAGCAGTACCCCAGCGCGTCGGTAGGTGGCGTCGTGCGGCTCCGCGTTCGTCGCTGGCGTCGTAAGCGCCGAGATGACGTCACGGAGACTACTTAGGCGCCACCCATGCGCGCTGACGTCAGTTCTGTACACGACTTTCCGCGCCAAGAACGCAGAGCCATGCAAGAAACTGACCACTGGTGCCATGAAACTAGGGCCCTGAAAGGGATGACCTTAACCCTAGAATCAGTTCGCAGAACGGGGAGGATGGGTGAAGTGTAAGGAATCTATCACTAACTAATGTCTCTTACAGATATATCGTTACACAAGTAGTAACTTGTGCATCTGAAAGAGACATTAGTGATATATTCCTTACCTTAGAATAGATACCCCAGCAATATCAACTCCGGTGGTGGGTCTGCGAATAGATTACACCAGAAAGTCATGGAGAACAGAACGGCCAAAGAAGCCGTCTCTCCGGACTTGACTGTCAAGGCAGTAATGCTTGGTAAATGTGTGTAGCGCGGCCCACGTAGCTGCCTGACAAATATCCTGTAAGGGAACGCCGCGTCCCAAGGCAGTAGTGGCTGCTGTGGCCCTGGTAGAATGGGCACGCAGCCCCACAGGAGGCTCCTTCTTAGCCAACGAGGAACACGCTTTGATGCACAAAACGACCCACCGAGAGATGGTACGCTTGTGCACGGCTCGACCTTTTTTGGCGCCCACGTAGCCAACAAAGAGCTGGTCATCCACCCGGAACTGTTGTGTGCGCTTCAGATAGAACGAGAGCGCACGTTTTGGGTCCAGACGGTGGAGCCTCTCTTCCTCTTTTGAAGGATGCGGAGGCGGAAAGAAGGTGGGCAAAGTGATGGTCTGCCCAATGTGGAAGGGCGTGACAACCTTTGGCAAGAAAGAAGGATGAGTCCGTAAAACCACCTTGTCCGGATGAACAGAAAGGAAAGGAGGTTTAGAAGAAAGAGCCTGGAGCTCACTCACTCTTCTGGCAGAGGTGATAGCTACCAGGAAAGCCGCCTTGAGAGTAAGAAGACGTAAAGGACAGTTTTGAAGGGGCTCAAAAGGAGCGCACATGAGATAGGTCAAGACAAGATTTAAGTCCCATTGAGGCATTATGAAAGGCACGGGAGGAAACGTGTGTGTAATGCCTTTGAGGAAACAGTTAACAACCGGGGACTTAAAGAGAGAAGGCTGATCTGGAAGCCTGAGAAAGGCGGAGATGGCCGAAAGATAACCTTTGACAGTGCCCAAAGCAGAGCCCTGCTGGGCCAAGGAGAGAAGGAATAGAAGGACCTCAGAAAGAGGGGCAGAAAGGGGATCCACAGACTTAGCTGTGCACCATGCCACAAATTTGTTCCACCGGCAGGCGTATACCGATTTAGTGGAGGGACGCCTGGCTGCCAGAATGACATCACAGACTTCAGGAGGCAAGTCAAATGGAATCAGCTGTCGCCGCTCAATCTCCACGCATGGAGGAGGAGGCTGGACAGGTTCGGGTGGAGGACCGTCCCCTGTTGCTGCGACAGAAGATCCTCCCGAAGAGGCAGTCAGATCGGGGGATCGATCGCCATGTTGAGTAGCTCGGGATACCAGTATCTTCGTGCCCAATCTGGAGCCACAAGGATGACTTGGGCCCGGTCGCGCCGAATCTTCTTCAGCACACTGGGCAGAAGTGGTATAGGCGGAAAGGCGTACAACATACCGCAACTCCATTCGCGACGAAAAGCGCCGCCGAGCGAGTGTCGCCTTGGAAATTCCAACGCGCAGAACTGATGACATTGTGCGTTCTCTTCGGTGGCGAATAGATCTAACCAAGGCTCTCCCCACTGCAGAAAGAGACCTTGCGCCACGCCCAAGTTCAGACGCCATTCGTGATCCATCAAGCACCGGCGGCTGAGTTCGTCTGCCCTGGCGTTCAGAGAACCTGCCAGGTGTTGAACCACCAAGATAATACCTTGATGTTCCAGCCATGTCCAGAGGCGCAGAGCCTCCTGACATAGGGTCCACGACCCCACCCCGCCCTGTTTGTTGCAATACCACATGGCGGTGGTGTTGTCCGTGAACACCTGCACTACACTTCCCCGGACAGAGGGAAGGAATGCCTTCAGTGCAAGTCGGATCGCCCGCAGCTCCAAAAGATTGATATGGAGCCGGGACTCTGCCGGAGACCAGAGGCCTCTGATCTCCGCCTCTCCCAGGTGGCCGCCCCATCCCAGGAGGGATGCATCCGTCACCAATGTGTGCTCCGGTTGGGGAAGGGAGAGGGATGTGCTATTGACCCAATCGCGAGTCATGAGCCACCACTGTAATTGTCGTGCAGTGCCCTCCGAGATCTGGACAAGATTGGACAGGTTGCCCTGATGCTGCGCCCACTGGAACTTCAGGTCCCACTGCAGAGCCCGCATATGCCACCTGGCATGTTGCACTAGCAGAATGCAGGAGGCCATCAGGCCCAGGAGCCGGAGGGTCATCCTGACTGAAACCCGGGATAGAGGCTGAAAGATCGGAATCATAGCCTGAATATCCCGGACTCGCCGCTCGGGAGGATAAACCCGAAACTGCGTCAAATCCAGAACCGCTCCGATGAAGGGGAGCTTCTGAGAAGGACTCAGGTGCGACTTTGGCACGTTGATGGAGAACCCCAGCAACTGCAGGAGGTCGGCCGTAGTCTGAAGGTGGGTGACGACTGCATGGGGCGAGCCTGCCTTCAACAACCAGTCGTCGAGGTAGGGGAAGACTGACACCCCTGACCTGCGCAGATGAGCTGCGACCACCGCCATCACTTTCGTGAACACCCGAGGGGCGCTTGTAAGACCGAAGGGGAGCACGGTAAACTGAAAATGCTCCTGGCCTACCGTGAACCGCAGGTAACGCCGGTGGGCCGGCAGGACGGGAATGTGAAAATATGTGTCCTGCAAGTCCAACGCTACCATCCAGTCTCCAGGGTCGAGGGCAGCCAAGACCTGAGCCAGAGTCAACATCTTGAACTTCTCCTTCCGGAGGAAGCGATTGACGTTCCGGAGGTCCAAGATGGGGCGCAAGCCCCCTTTGTCCTTTTTGGGGACCAGAAAGTAGTGGGAATAACATCCATGTCCTACTTCTGGCCCAGGAACGCGCTCGATGGCCCCCTTGGCCAAGAGGGCCGTGACTTCCTGTTGGAGAAGCGCTAAGTAATCTCCCGAAATGCGGTGGAACTGAGGTGGCATGGACGGGGGGCAGACTCGAAGGGGAGGGAATAGCCCCTTCGGATTATTTGTAGCACCCAGCTGTCCGAAGTGACAGAGCGCCAGTGGGGGAGGTGATGTTGAATCCTGCCGCCCACCGGCGTGGGGTGCACCCCAAAGCGCGGACTAGGAAGGCTTTGAGGCGGATGCTGCGGGAGCGGAGGTGGGCTGACCCGCACGCTGGCCCCCTGTGCCGCCACGGCGGCCACCGCGCCCGCGGCCAAGCTGCGGCTGGTTCTGCGCAGGCCTTTGGAACGGACGTTTAGAGGCGCCCCTGCCACGGCCACGAAAGGACCGAAAAGTAGACGTGGCTGGGCGGGAGGTGGAGAGACCCAAGGATTTGGCTGTAGCCCGAGAGTCCTTAAAACGCTCCAGTCCTGTTCGGACTCACACTGCCGTGCAAGAGGGTCCTCCAACCCTTCCCAGTCCTCCTCTTCCCCAACAGCCCGAGGCACAGGCTGCAACGGCGAGGGAGGCACAGGGGAAAAGAAATGCTCCACCGGCGCCGGGAACGCTCCGGCTCCAAAGCCCAATCCAGGTTCCAAGCTGGAAACGCGGGCAAGGGCGGCGGTGGGCCGAAAGGCACCCAGGGAGGCACCGGGAAGGGAGCTGCAGGGGGCACCGGGGCCGGAGCCGCCGGCGGAGAACCCTGCGGGGCCGGAGCCGCCGGCGAAGGACCTTGCGGCGCCGGAGCCGCCGGTGGAGGACCTTGGGGTGCCGGGGCCGGAGCCGACGGCGGAGCCGGCGGCTACCAAGGGCCCCCAAAAGGGACCGTGGGGCCCGAAGGCGCACCGGCGGGAGCCCTAGGCCCCAAAAGGCGGTCCATGGCAGCTAGAAACTCTTGCACCTGGGCCGGAGTCGCCGACGGACCCGGGTATGGCGGGTAGGCCGCGGGACTGACAGGCTCCAACAGAGCCGCGGGGGAAAGACCCTGGGTCCCCTCGTCCGCGTCAGAAGACCGACGAGGGGAGGTCGGAGAGCATACGCGCTTCTTCGACTTCTTTTTATGACGTCGCTTACCGGAATCCGAGGGCGATGATGGCGACTCCGCAGTCGGTCCCTCGAGCGACCCCTGGACCTGGAACGGCGCGGAGACAACTGTCGGGCATCTAGCAGCTTTCGGGACCGCTCCCGCATAGCCTTTGGAGTCATGGCCAGACAGTCGGGACATGACCGGGAGTTATGGTCGCACTCCAGACAGTAGAGACAGATGCCATGGGGGTCGGCCACCGACATCGTACGGCGGCAGGCCCCGCAGATTTTAAAACCAGGCATCCCTCCCTGGCACCAGGAGTCAAATATAGAAATTAGAGACAAAAGTCCCAAAAAACAACTAGTCAAAAAGTGACTAAGGTACGTTCTCTAACCGGATCTGCGCTTGTTGGCGCGGAAAAAGAAAGAACTGACGTCAGCGCGCATGGGTGGCGCCTAAGTAGTCTCCGTGACGTCATCTCGGCGCTTACGATGCCAGCGACGAACGCGGAGCCGCACGACGCCACCTACCGACGCGCAGGGGTACTGCTGATGAAAAACTTTCCGGATCCAGTCTAGACGCCTGAGGATATTCTAAGGTAAGGAATCTATCACTAACGATTCTCTTTCAGATTGATGTATGCACGATCCAGGTCATGAAGCTTTTAATTTCGCACGTTTTACTTTTGTTCTGCAAATATATGTGACATTCATCCTATTTCCTCTCCTCGGCACTCCAGAAATGATGAACGCTCAGTGCTGAAAGATATTGCCACTGCATTGGCTTGTGATGAGTGAATATACTAAAATAAAAGCAAAAGAATCACGGACATTTCTAAGACTTGCACTTGCAAGACATATTTCTCCCTGGAGCCTTGGCCCTCCCAGGGTTGTTTGTATTTGTAATCGCATTTATACAGAGCTTACTACCACTGATGAGGCGTCGATGCGCTTTTCAGCGAGTAGCATGCTACCTTGGAACCTATAAGGATAAGTCGTGGATTAGTACAGAGAAATATGAGTATAGTATTAGCAAAGGGAGCTACAAGTTAATTTGAGCAGAGGACATGAGAGTCTGTTAGTTGGATTGAATAGAGTAATGGAGAGATAGAAGAGGGAGGAACACCAGAAGTGTTAATTGGGAGATCATAGTAGTAAGTTGAGGTTAGGGATGAGTAAAGGAGATACGGAGGAGGGAAGAGCCTGTAGAAAGGGATTAGGGAGAAAGAGAATCCGAGAAGAAAAATTAGGTTTGGGATAAGTCAAAGGAGAGATCACATGAGGGAGAATTTAGTAGGGTTTTTTGGGAGATCACAGTAGTAAACTGATGTTTTGGGTGAGCCAGGAGGTGTAGAGGAGGGAGGAGTCTAGGAAGGGTTATTTTGGAGATCATAGTAGTAGCAAGGATTTGGGGTGAGAGAGAGTGAAGAAAGAGGATAAATTGATAGAGGTGTAGGGTGACGGTAGGACAGAGTAAAGCTTTTGAGAGAGTAATTTGTTTTTTGTACAATGGGATTAAAATAAATATATAGATACATGATTACATAGTAAGAGAATATATGTGCAAGGAATATAATATATTGAGATTTGTGTGTTTTGTTTTTGTGGAGTAGCGGGAGGAGATATTGATGTAGTGGTTTTCTGTGAATGATTTGTATGTGCAGTACTGCTGGTGAGTGGTATTTGAGTAGTACAGGGGTGGTGATATGTTTGGGAGAAGAGTATGTGGTGTGCAAGAGGGGATGGATAAGGTTTTTGAGAGTTTGTGTTAGATTTGATCACTTGAATAGGTAATGTGTGTGGTGGCGTGGCATGTAAGGATTGTATGGTTGTGTGTAATTGGTAAAAAGAGGCGGCGGTTGTTGGTGGATGGTGTGATGGAAGGCGGAGTACAGATTCTGTCATGATAAAAGGGGATCTGTTATGGGCAAGTAGAAGCTAGAGCTGGTGTTTTGTTTGAACAGGGAGTATGTGTCTGGATACATTAAAGTTATGTATAATGTGGCTTTGTGTTGTATTGGTGATGTGTTAGTGGTATAGGACAGAGTTGTGTTTTGTGTGAGAATGCAGGTGCAATAGTGTTGTAGTTGGGGTAGAATTGTGTGTAGGTGGGGTTTGTGGGGTTTTGTAGTGGTTCAATACACATTGAAATCTGTTTAAGGTTTGTTTGTGGTGGCAGGAGTAGAATGCCTTTGCTGATATTGTGTTTGGATGTTGGTGGACGTGGAATGCTTAAGGTAGTGGCTTAAGTGAATATTGGGCAGCATCTCTGGCCCGAGGCACGACCTGACCCAAACAGGCAACTGCCCTTGTCCTCTCCACCCAACCCAAAGAGGCAACTGCCCTTGTCCTTTCCGCCCTTAGCCTCGACACCTGGGCTGAGACGCACTGAGCTCTTTGCCTAAAATTGCCCTATTGGCCAATAGAACCCTTGCCCTAACCCTAATCAATCAGAACCCTAATCCTTACAGCCAATGGAAGACCTGGCCCTATTAACCAATCGCAGCCCTAGCCCTAACAGTCAATCAAAGCCAAAGTCCTCATCCTTAAGCCCAATAGGAGACCCCAGCCCTGATAGCCAATCAGAACCATAGCCCAAACAGCCTATGTCGCAACCTCTCTGACAACAAGAACCACACACAACAGCACTCAGCACTTGTAGACCACACTGCACCATGCTTTTAGTTGACGTCTACAAAATTATTACACCACATCCATGCCATCTGAGCACAATCATAAGCACAAAAGACTGGAAGCTGAATAGTAGTAAAATAATGACACTACTAGGACTTTGGGACCTGCCCTGCTACTTACCCAAAAGTGTGAAAGATCGTTTAGCTAAATAAGAAAAGGCAACTATTAGTACAGCCAAAAGATTTCACAAACAAAATATTTGACCCGCCCAAGCAGCAAAGGGCTACATTACACTGCATCCACCCTCGCTTGCACACATCAGCCTCATGCTGAAAGCTTAGGGAATAGGACACCACATGCAACCATCCTAGCTGGTCCCCTGAGGAGGCTGAGCTTATTTCTGAATTATCTGATCATCCATTGGACAGTTTGGATGGGAGGAGTTGCATTTTGCTCCTGCTTGCCAACTCTAGCCACCAGCAGGGGTTTCTTTCAGGCTTCCTGGCCTCTAAAGTTTTATATTCCTTTAGGAGCTTGCCCTTTATGCACTCCTCATTGCACAGGACCGGTCTTCTGTCTGGGCACCTGGAACATCTTCTGGGCCTAGAGTCTTCATCAGCAGCATCCACAGGGCCCCTAAGGCAAAGTGCCTGCCCTGCCTGCACTCCCAGTTCCTATGGCTTCCTAGCTGCTTGCTAAGCACCTGTGTGCCAGCAGGAGTCCTGTTTTTGAAAATCAGATCCTGCCGGACCAGTCCACAGACCAGCAGGGAAACTGCCAGGGTCTCCTTCAACACGTTGACCTCTTTACTATCCCCAGAGAGTGTAGGGGCCACACATCTCTGGGTCTGGAGAAACAAATCCCCATACCTGTATGCCAACGGAAGTCAGAAGTCATTCACTCTATCCTCTGTCTACGTGTCAGCATCTCTCCTCTCTCAGCTGGCTTTGCTCTTGCATTCATTCCCCCAGGTCTAGACTATTCTCAAACATTTTTTTTTAACAGGGTGGGAAGTTATAGAAGGCAGGCACCCATGCCCAATCCTAGGATGGCACGTCATCTCTCCATCCCTGCCGTAACCCTCCTGCACAGCATTTTGGGAATTTACAAGATGGTGCCATCAAGTGGTCTCCTGAAAGACCTTCTCTTAGAGCCTAATTAGTGCCATAACTGCCAAAGCACCCTGGTCCCTTCCCTCAAAAACCTCAAAAAGCAGCCCATCCTGTGACCGGTTTTGAAGGTATAGCTCTACCTCTTTGTTTCTGGGGGTTGAGCCTTCCAAGCCAAATGAAGTGTGAAAAGTAAGTAGTACATGCAGATTCCGTCCTCCGTCTCTCCTCTCCCAGGACCAGGCTAAATTATGGCCTAATGACCCTATTGTGGGTGGAGGCCTTTGATCCTCTAGCTGGCTAGCAGAGTAATTAACTTGGTGCAGCAGAGTGATTCAAAGGCCAGAATCTCACTAAAAGCAAAGTCAGAGAAACACAATAAATGTGAAAGTGCCACAAAGAATGCAGATAAGTGGAAATTAATGTCAAATCTGTATTTAGGATCTACATGTACCATGATACTGGTGCGCCATGCTCATTTCTAGCCCGAACTATGGTGAAACTGAAATTGCAGATGCAGGTTTCACCCCTAGTGCATAATAAACTAGAGCACTCCAGAAGTTCATACTCCCACTATTAATGCACACTCATAGTATATGGCCTGCAAAGGTCTATGAAGGGTACCTTCTGCGACAGGCTATCTGTGCACAGATACCAGGCTGAATTAGATATTCGTCTCACATACTCAACCTATACATGTGTGCATACGTGTTTATGAGCAACCAGCCTAGAGCCTCGTACCTTAGCTGTGGACCTCAGCCTAAAGGCATACACTTACAGTTAATATCTTTAATCCATTATAACAAGGCTTACAGTAAATGAGACTCAGGTAGCAAGACTCACTCACAGCAACAATCCATAAACCAGAATCTCCAGAAATGGAATATCCAGGGGTAATTAAATGGGGTTGAACCAATTTCTTACATGAACAAAGTAATAGAGACCATTCTGTACAGTGATTTTAAAAAGAGATCTTATAGTAACTGAAGACTAACAACAAACAGGTAAGTTACACCACTCAACTAAAATACGGACTGAAACCTTTGGAGGGAAAATACTTGTAGACAGGAGAATACTCCGAGGAGGAAATCACATTTGGACTCAGTGGAGTGAACTCAAATAAAAAATGTTTGCGACTTTTACCAAAAAGGAGATTCAAATGTGAAATGTGAACATTGACACACAAGCTCTTGAAATCCTAAGCAGTCTGAAACAAACAACAGTACATTGTAGCTGCACATTAAAATTTCGAATCAAAATTGGAAATTTGAAGCAAGCCTGATTACATTCAAAACGAGGTCATTTGTAACCCATCATGGAAGAAAATCAGAACTGCAGTAGACAGGACAAAATTTCTTATTAAGATGAGTAAACTCAACAGTTTTGTTCATCATAGACCTCCAAAGCATACACGAACTGAAATAGACAAAAGTGAAAGGTTAACTGTAATAAGCCACTGCTCCGTGGGAGAGAGCAAGACATAAGAACGACGGACGAAAAACACAGATTACCCACATAGAAGCAAGCTTTTGGGAAGGACATGCGAAGAAACAAATCAAAAGTAATGGACGGGCTGTAAGCCCACAGAGTGGATACAGCATATCTCGAAGAGGCAGCGCATGCGCTGCCTAGGCGAGACCTAAAAAGGTTTCAAGAGCCTCTCCAGCTTTTTACTGTACACATTCCTCCTAGCTATTCAGAAGCACAGAGGAGGCTGTTGATGGTATAAGGATGGAACAAGAAGTCAACCCTGTGATGTTATTGCAGGTCAAACAGTGCATGATGCCACTTCCACTCTCCTTGGAATTTTGCTGAACTGACATCCATGTTTCTCAAACTTTTATTAGTAGAAAGCAAGTGCTAGTACAGACTGTTTGCATTGTCATTGAAAAACAGATAACTTAACAAAGCATTTGCATCCTGACAACTACTTCAAACATCAAGTGGGAAACTTGCAATTATAGACAAAAGTATGTGGTTTCTAACACCAAACATCTCCATAGGCAATAATGATAAATATGAATGCAGTGTAATAAATTTACAATGATCCACATTGTTGCTCAATATGTCAACTGGATGTTTCATAACATTATTGGATCTCCTTCTGCCCTTGTGGTAGAGAAATATCAAGAGCTACCAAACTGATCATTGGAGCAAAAGCACAGAGAATTATTTTGGCATATCAAATAATTAAGGATACATTTAATACCTATGGTGATATGAACTTAATCTTAACATTTTCCTTTTCTTGTTCATCTGTGCAAGGATTTAAATGTTTACTTTTGTTGAAAATCCTATTGATTCTAGAAATATATGAAACAGAAAAGTAAGGAGAAATTTAAACGGTGATAATGAAGGAACTATTTATTTGTTGATTGATCCCAATCATTAGCAAGGTTTTCAGTTATTGAAATGCATGTGCACAAAAGCTACTTCAGATTGTGTAGTCGATGTAGTTCCTCTGGATGTGGTCTGTAGTGTTATCTAGAAGGGGTGCTATCCAGTCTAGCAATTAAAATACACATCTCAGCGCCTTGACATCATAAGACTGTAAATCAAGAGACGAAAAAAGGAGAACACCAGAAAACAAGCCTTCTCACACTGTGCACCTGTTATGTGAAGTAACATCCCAGTCCACATCTGACTAACTCGATCGCATTTGGTAATTTGGGCAAGTGGAAAGCAGCAAATATTTCTACGGAACATATGATGGTCCATATCCTTTAAGAAGAACTTGTGTTTGTGATGCACATTTCAAGATGGAGCTACAATAATTGTGGGTGACAACTTAATAAATGAATGCAAAGTATTTGGCAAGGCTCACATATTTGGCATGGTGAGGAGCTACCTCACAGGTTATAATTTAAAAAAGAAACAAAACCATCATGGAGGGCCTGTATACACAGATACATATGTGGGGCAATGCCTAAGGCAGCAATAAGTTGACTTATTTATCTGCATTCTAAGAGCACATTAAAGCATGTTTAATCTTCTTGAATTCATGTCTCAGAAACACCACATGATATATGAATCTTCTATTTTTAAAGTGTCTGTTTCTATTACAGAATGGAGGATCAGCCAGTGTACAGCAATGTAAGACTGAAAACAGCTGCACCTGCTTTGAGGGAGTTTTGTAGCTTGTACATTAGATAAAAATAGAACAGCCTAGTGGAAACTTGACTAATAGACCTTCATAAAGAATACCTGGAGACCTAGGCATCCTAAATTCAATTTTCCATAGCTGAACCACCAAAACATCTGTTCAGGACTGCATTTCAATAGATTTCGTTCTGCTTTACAGAAGTATATATTAGCAACCATGAGCACAAACACTAGTAAAATAGTAGAAATGCCAGCACAATACCTTAACAATCTCGGTTTACTATCAAAGGAAAGAAAGTGAATAGACATGTTAATAAGTACTCTAAAAAGGAATTTTTGTCACTAATTTTGGCATGGTTTTTCTAGTGACAGACAAAGGGATCAATTGATTGCAACGGGGTGTGCCAGAACTTAAATTAACTTGAACATTAGGAAAATTAAGTGTTGGCAGAAGATAACAAACGAAAAAAAAATTGCATTGTTAGATCATATTAAGGAAGTACAATGGGTACCATGTGATAATGTTTTCAGTCGTTGTTTGGAAAAGCGGTCTCATCAAGGACAATTGTGCAACCGTAAACATTGAGGCTCATGTGAATTTCAAAGTTTCTATGAGGTAAAAAGTGCCAACTGTCCTTGTGTTCATACCCAACTATAGGTAGCGCCATTACTGTCAGTCAAATGTATCACAAAAGCCGTACGCAAAGATCACAAGATCTTCTGATCTGATGGTACCAAACTACCTTGCACTGATTCAAATGACGTGTTTTATCACCCTAAATATGGTAAACCGATGATTACTATGTTACTAGCTAAACTGTACCTATGTTTTTTTGGTACAATGAAATAGTCTCGCTCGTAGAAAGAAAGGTTTTTGTTTGAAATATGATTGTGGTCCTAAACTCTGGGATTAGCACTGACATGTTAGAAAAGTGACTGCATGCATCTTCTACAAAGACTGTATACAATCTACAAATATGGTGTGTATGCATGTGGTATTTATATGGTGCAACACTAGCCAGACCCCCCAGGATATTGCGGCATGGATTAGCAAATTTAGCGGCACAAATATGGAAATTTAGCGGCACAAATATGGGAATTTAGCGGCATTTTATTTTGCAATTTATTCAACACCAAACGCAGAGATCTTATTTTTTGGATGTATTTTACAACATGAAAGTTTACACCAAAGCACTGTGTACAGTATTAAGGTTGCCAGGTTTATCTACTGTATGTATCATGCAGTATTTATGTTCGCATTACTTTCAGCTTGAGCACTGTGCCATTGTTACATAAATTGATTTGTATCTCCTTAGTACGCAGTGTTTAATTTGTAAAAAAAAAAATAAGTGTCAGGACTCTCATCAGGAGACCACTACAGCTTGCACCACACATTGCCCCTGCCATGCTGCCAATGACAGTACCAACACAACTACTAACCATCACACTCCTACAAGTGTGGCAATTCCGACTATTTCAGGCCCCCAAAGCATTAAGAAAGGCTTGGGCGGCAGGTAATAGTCATTTGTAATGTATATTGAATTAATAATCAACTGCTGTTCTGGTTGCCTCTACATTAGCCAGACAGCACCATGCTTTTTGTGTGTTTTTTGCTGGTAGGTGGAAGGGTTTTCTCCATGGGGAAAAATGTTTTACCCGAGAGGAAAAAAACCACGGTACCAAATTGTATAATTCAGCACAGGGAAAAATAGGCATCCAAAAAAAAAAAAAAAAACACGTGAGAGATGCAATACTACGAGTGGAATCATGCAGCTGGCATGGCTTTCCAGATGTCACATCTGTTTTGTGAACTGGGGAAAAGTGTAAAATACATTCAGACGGAGTCTTAGAACTCTGCTTGTACTTTTCTTTGTGAATTTAGGCTATTTGGCCGTTGCAAATCAGAACTTACGCGACAATTGCTACGTGAAACTCCCGAATTATGCCATTACAGCAGATGAAATATTTGCACCACTGCAAAATGTTAGCACAGGAACCTTTGTGAATCGGCCTCTTTGTTTATAGGATCTATTGCCAATTGACACACCGGATCACGCAAGCACTTCTGGGCACCCCCTGTTTAGGGCATGCTTTGAGCAGGCTTACTTCATTTTTGTTAGGAAGCTGGGCATCCCAGTGCCACTTTTCACCTCTGTGTATGGTTCCCTCATGGATGTTCCAAGGGAAGCTTTCCTGTCTCCCCTGATTTTTTCACCCCTACCTGCACTCCAGTGTTTGAGCTTATCGGGGTCCTCTTTTTATCTGCATGCCAATGCATGCCAATGGCACCCTAAGCTTAGATAACAGTCTGAGCCCCTCGTTTCATTTAATCTGCTCTTCCTTGGTGCGATGGAAAAGACCTATAGTCTAGGCCACCAACGTGATTCACAGTTCATGCCTCCTGGTCTGTCCCATAATCTTTGGGCTCTCAACTTGTCCTAGAATAAGTGACAGCACTTGTGGCCACTGCCTGCCTGGGATATGTGCATACAATAAACTGTGCCATGACCTGTATACTGCTGCCAAAAGCAGAATCTGTCCCTCGTAGCCTTTTTTTCAGAATGTGTTGCCCCAGAGTTGTCTTGGAAAAACATGGACCTTGGTTGTAGACTGTGATTTCATAATTTGTTTCATAATCAGTGTACCCAGTGTAATCAGAGTTCTCCCAGAATTTCCGACCTTTGACCTATTTTAGAATATGTGTAAGCTTGAACGGTACCATAACGTGTGGTTCTCTGACCTGTCACAAAATTTGTGCTCTCTCAAGAATATACTGAACTGCTACCCTTTACAAAACCCGTGGGCCTCTCCATGTGCATTAGCCATTTGACTAAAACCAGGCTTTTCTCCCAACATAAGGAAGCTTGACTGCATCTGATGATCAGCAGAAGGGATAAAATGGGCTATCCCCCCCCAGTCCTGAGTTCACTGTCCTGGCAGCAACTAGAATTTCAGAGATTCTCCCTGAGCTCGTTTTCAATATGTTTGCCTCCCAATTCCTACAGTATTTATTTGACTTATTTTTATTTTATTTTTTGATTTGTATATCACTGGATTCTGACAATAAGTCACTTCATAGTGCCAGACCATTCAAAAGAATGGCCTATCAGCTTTGTTCAGAGTAGGCTGTATTCAAGGCGTTGCTTTGCAAGCATTTTTAGTACTCGTGCCTGCATCTCAGGGGAGAATGTCTGAGGCCTGTTGCAGTTGCACAGTTGCATCTAGGAAGGAATGCTGAGACAAACTAAAACGGCACTAGTCTAGTGCCGTTTTAGTTTGTCTCCGCATTCCTTCAATTTCGCGGGCACTTTTGTAAAAATCGCGGCATTTTTACAAAAGTGCCGATTTCGCTGCAAATCGCGAAATCCTGGAGGGTCTGACTAGCTACAATACAGTGGAGAGCTGCATAGGGTCCAAGGCAAAGACACAGTTAATGTGAGATTGGATAGATACAAGGTTTCTTAGAGTGAAAGTGGACTCTTGTGTTGGCGTAGTGTGCTTTAATCAAGTGCATCTTCAGCCCTTTCCTATACTGCAAAAGACACACAATTGATGGACGGAATGCAGAACAAATCAAAACATTCACCCCCAGTCAAGAGATCTGGGTTAAATCCATCATTCTTTTGCTCACCATGCCACCCCAGTTTAGACCTGGCCATATGCAAATCAGTCTTGACCCTGTGCCTCATGGGAACAGTCCAGCCCAAACTGCCAAGCCAGGTCCTCCCTGGACCGGAAACAAGCATCCTAGGACCGGTTTCGGGGTTTCACCCCTCTTCAGCCAGGATAGCTTGATTCCAGTGGCACAGTGAGCCCAGGAACCACGTCTGGGCATACCTGGCGCACTTAGGGCGATAAAGCAAAAGACACACAATTGATGGACGGAATGCAGAACAAATCAAAACATTCACCCCCAGTCAAGAGATCTGGGTTAAATCCATCATTCTTTTGCTCACCATGCCACCCCAGTTTAGACCTGGCCATATGCAAATCAGTCTTGACCCTGTGCCTCATGGGAACAGTCCAGCCCGAACTGCCAAGCCAGGTCCTCCCTGGACCGGAAACAAGCATCCTAGGACCGGTTTCGGGGTTTCACCCCTCTTCAGCCAGGATAGCTTGATTCCAGTGGCATGGAGAGCACGGGACCCACGTCTGGGCATACCCGTCCCACTCGGGGTGACAAATGCAAAAACAACAGTTGATGGACAGAATGCAGAACAATGTCATACATTCACCCCAGTACAGAGATCTGGGCCTAAATCCATCGTTTTTTTGCTCACCATGCCATTCCAGTTTGAACCCAGCCATATGCAAATCAGTCTTGACCCTGTGCCTCATGGGAACAGTCCAGCCCGAACTGCCAAGCCAGGTCCTCCCTGGACTGGAAACAAGCATCCTAGGAACGGTTTCGGGGTTTCACCCCTCTTCAGCCAGGATAGCTTGATTCCAGAGGCATGGAGAGCACGGGACCCACGTCTGGGCATACCCGTCCCACTCGGGGTGACAAATGCAAAAACAACAGTTGATGGACAGAATGCAGAACAATGTCATACATTCACGCCAGTACAGAGATCTGGGCCTAAATCCATCGTTTTTTTGCTCACCATGCCATTCCAGTTTGAACCCAGCCATATGAAAATCAGTCTTGACCCTGTGCCTTATGGGAACAGTCCAGCCCGAACTGCCAAACCAGGTCCTCCCTGGACTGGAAACAAGCATCCTAGAACCGGTTTCGGGGTTTCACCCCTCTTCAGCCAGGATAGCTTGATTCCAGTGGCACAGTGAGCCCAGGACCCACGTCTGGACTGTTCCCATGAGGCACAGGGTCAGACTGATTTGCATATGGCCATGTCTGAACTGGGGTGGTGGAGTGAGCTAAAGAATGATGATGGATTAAACCCAGATCAGTTGACTGGGGGTGAGTGTTTGATTAGCTCAAGCGCTCCGTCCATCATCCCCTTTGGTATCGCTTTGTTCGCCCTAAGTTGGCAGGGTATGCCCAGACGTGGGTCCCTTGCTCACTTTGCCACTGGATTCAAGCTAGCCTGGCTGATGACGGCTGAATAGCCAGAAACCGGTCCCAGGAGGCTTGTTTCCGGTCCAGGGAAGACATGGCTTGGCAGTTCGGGCTGGACTGTTCCCATGAGGCACAGGGTCAGACTGATTTGCATATGGCCATGTCTGAACTGGGGTGGTGGAGTGAGCTAAAGAATGATGATGGATTAAACCCAGATCAGTTGACTGGGGGTGAGTGTTTGATTAGCTCAAGCGCTCCGTCCATCATCCCCTTTGGTATCGCTTTCCTATACTGCAGCAGGGTTGAGGCCATTCTGATGGATATGGGTATGTCATTTCTGACCGCGGGTACATTGAGAAGGCAAGTTGTTTTGCTTTTTTTGCACTTCTTCAAGTCAGATGGTATCCTGGCTGTGGATTTCCCAAGAGCTACTGGAGTTGATGAGCTTTGCAACCAGACATGCAGTGGTGCCAGTTATGATGGCTTTCTAGCTAATGCAACTGATTTTCTAGATGGTGAAGGCTGAGAAGGTGGCATGGAGCAGGTCACTGACGCCATCCAAGTGAGCGCTTGAATAACAATTCTTAAATCGTGTTCTGGGTCGGCTCTCCCATAGGTTAACAGTGGTTTGCAATATTACATTTAATAAGTGCTAAATTCATTTTGGGAATAGCTAGGGAAAAAAACTAGGGACTCATTTTAATAGTAAATTAAAATCCAACTTAATGGTCAAGTCAGATTTTATACTACTATTTTGGAAAAGACACTTTTAGAACATTGTCATTTTCGTGCATGAAACTAAAAGGCTTTCCTGCCAGTGTCCAGCTGTCACGTGCCCCTGACGTGTATTGCTGCCAGACAGTGGACAAAGGGGTCTGGGTGAGGGGAGAGGGCCTCTTCCCTTAACAGGATGATCTTGGACTGTGCCCGGAACCTTTCTGATCTTCAAAGGATGTCTACCCTGTCAGTGGCAGATGAAGCCAACGCATAGGCCTGCCTTCCTTTGTCAGGCTGGCTCCACACCCAGTGGGAGGGGAGGAACTGAACAGAACTGGTTTAGACGGTGGGCAAAGGGTAGAAGCTCACCCACAAGCTGGCACCGGGCATAATATTGGCACCCCCAGAACTCTCCTCAGAACACTCCAGGATATGAGAAGAAAAAGAAGTACTGCTCTGCAGTCTGAAGAACCGGAACGTAGATTGGACCTGCTTGCCGTGAGCACAGGACTCCGGTAGTGATTCCAAAGGTCAGTTGGCTAACCTCTTGATTGAGCAAAAGAGATGCAACAAGCTTACAGAGGCCTCTCTCCCTATATTGAATCAGCTGACCAGTTCCAACTGTACCTGCCTAGACCCTGCTACTGGCCTCTGTTGGAGTGCATCCTAACACCCAAGTGGTTTCCCCCCATGCCTTGTATCCTTGACTGGTGTTAGAGTGTACTCCTCCGGTCCCCAAACTACAATATGTGGGACTTAGAAAATGTTTGCTAACTTTCTGCCCGGAGAACGGACAGAGATGGGGGTTGCCATCGAAGCCGCAGATGCCAAGTTGCCAGTAGACCTTAACTTGTAGGTTTGCCTTGCTGAAAGTGATCCAATTTCTAGAAAAGTTTCTAGGTTCAAACGTAGAGGGTTTTACTGGGACCAACGACGAGCAGTATCCAATCGAATTGAGGCCTTCCTGGGCACAGTCTTCTGACTTCACCCGCTCAGAGCTTTTCCTCCTAGCCAATGATGCACCAGGACCCCGCTCTTCAGCAGCCTGCTGTTGTGAAGCCCTGCTTCAGATCCAGCTTGCCCCAGTCATCAACCACTTTCCATCCATAAACATTTCTAAGTCAGAAGGTAAACTTTCCCTGGGGATGAGCCTGGTTCTGTTGTCAACTGGCGGTCCCTTGCTCATTATGCCACAGGATTCAAGCTAGCCTGGCTGATGTGGGGTGTTACCCCGAAACCGGTCCCAGGATGCTTGTTTCCGGTCCAGGGAAGACCTGGCTTGGCAGTTCGGTCCGGACTGTTCCCATGAGGCACAGGGTCAAGACAGATTTGCATATAGCCTGGTCTGAACTGCGGTGACGAAGTGAGCTAAAGAACGATGATGGATTCAATCCAGATCTGTGACTGGGGATCAGTGTTTGAAAAATTTCAACGCTCCGTCCATCATCTCTTTGTGTTTGCTTTGTTCGCCCTAAGTTGGCAGGGTATGCCCAGACGTGGGTCCCTTGCTCACTTTGCCACTGGATTCATTCTAGCCTGGCTGATGAGGGGTGTTACCCCGAAACCATCTCAGGATGCTTGTTTCCAGTCCAGGGAAGACTTGGCTTGGCAGTTCGGTCTGGACTGTTCCCAGGAGGCACAGGGTCAAGACTGATTTGCATATAGCTGGGTCTGAACTGGGGTGGCGAAGTGAGCTAACGAACGAAGATGGATTCAACCCAGATCTGTGACTGGGGGTGAGTGTTTGTAAAGTTTAAGTGCTTCATCCATCATCTCCCTGTGTTTGCCTTGATCCATAGTGGTCGGCATTAACCTTTGACCTGTACTTTGTGCTTTTTAGCGCCGTTTTCAATTCACACTTCATATCACCGGTGCCCCTTACTGAATTTTTGTTGTTTTGTTGTCATTGTATGTAATAACATATTCTCTATTTTTTCTAAATTAGATTGGGATTTTTCTTGTGTTGTATTTTTACTTTATTACTGTTTGAGTGCTGCATAAATACTTTACACATTGCTTCTAAGTTAAGCTTGATTGATGTGTGAACTAGCTAAATGTAAACTAATAAATACGATTTTTTAAGAATAAAATACAGCAACATTTGGTTTAATAAAATCTAGACCATCTATATTCCGAGCGTCATTTTTTGTGTTGGCGGCATTGCTCTCAAACACCATGTGGCTTCAACCACACCACATAGTGATTGGCTTTACTACAGCCTGATCTGCCAATCACATGTTTAGTGAGATTAATGGTCTACCATGTGGGGTGACTGGAATCCATGACATGAGACGAGATGGGAATAAATGGGCAAGAAGGGCATAATCTTACCATGTATGGCAAAAGTACATGCGAGTTCTCCATGAAAATGTGAAAGTGATGTTTTGACACTAAGCTTGTATTTTTTAACAGAAATGTTATTTCTTTCATGTGAATAAGCTTTCATTTGATCGGAATTGAGTTTATATTACCAACATGAAAATCTCATTTAATGATAGCAAAATACATGCATTTTCAAAAACTGACAAGCTAATGTTATTATCATAATCTATTACTAACAAAGGTATTTGTGTGGCTGTCTAGCATCACAAGACAGTGGAATTTGTGTATTTTTTTCTTTGAACCCCTGCCCTGTCAGAGGGATTATCAGTCATATGATATGACTGACAATCTACTTGAAATAGACAAAAGAAAGGAAAAAAGTTAAATGCAGAAGTGTAAATTCATGCTATGAAAAATTATACAATTCACAAAATATGCTTGTCCTGAACTGCCAATGCAATCTATGTCTTTATAGACATTTCTAATGAAAATTGTGCACCATTTTGCCAAGATTTCCTCTAAATGTTTTGGAGCGGATGAACCTCCAATAGTCCTGGACATGTTAAGCCATTCTTGGCACACCATGAAAGTACTGGAACATTTCATAAGTACCCCTTCATGATGTATGTTATTAGAAAATGCATGAAAAAATTGGGTTGTAAAATAAAGTTTTGCCCCATGTTTACCTAAGAATGTCAGGCTTGCTCTGTTGCCTCACTTGGTGAAATATAGACTATGCAGTACAATTTTTTTTAACATCGTCAGCAGCCATTGTCTTTATTGAAGGTTCTGGTCATGTCAGTGGGCATAAATATGGGTCCCTGAGTAAGCAAACTTGGTATCATTTTGTATTCATATTTGTATATTACCTGCATATCACATCGGCTGTGAAATGTTTTGTAAAGAACGGTGCATTGGCACTACTTATAGCTTTTTTTTCTCCAAATGTAGACATGATTATGTATGGTATAAAAGATGTCACTTGAAATTCATCAAGCTGTTACTTCACGGGGCACTAATCAGCGTAATCACAGAACTGTGCATAATGCTTATTGAAACTTCTATGCTAAAACTATACAATTCTGTGACAGGCCAAGGCTGGGCATGACACTTCCAAAAGGTAAAGAGGTGATTTGCTGGGGTAAAGTATATAAGAACAAAGACACTAAATGTGCCCAGATGATCTTTTCCTATTCCTGGGTACAATGATGGATATGCAAGTCTGGAGAACCACTCAGATGAATTGATGGTCTTCACCCCTCAGGAAAAAACGCTGGTATCCCATTTGTGTTTTTATTGGACCTACTAAATCCCAAACAGTTGCCTGAGGCCATGGTCATTCCCAGGGACTGTGGCTGCTGGGCACTCTGTGCTTCTGTCCAGATAAACAACAGGTTTCAAGAGTTTGCTGGTTCTCCCACTGTCACTCATGATCCCTTTACCCTCTTGGCCATCTCCTGTAGTTCTGCTCCACACAGGGTGCTCGCTCCCACCCTCTGCTAGTCTGCCACTCTTCCCTTTCTCCTGCTCTCCCACCTTGCTGTCTCCTGAATTTTAGTAATCCTATCTGCATTATTCTCCTCCTCACTCTTTCACTCTTTGATGTCCCTGGCTTGCCACTACCCTTTTTCCTCCACTCTTATATTTATCTCTCTTTTCACCTGTGAGGCAGTCTTTTTAACCACTGCGGGACTGAACTTCCAATTTATTCCCACTTTCAAGCAGAGGTCTCATTTTTTCCGATGCCTGCTCCCCAGAAGTAACCAGTGCAGACCAAGTCCTCCAGTCTGTGGTCCTCTTGGGAAAAGAGGTGGCGTTCCACGATATGTCACTCATGAGAGATAGCTCAACACCCTTTTCAGGACAGGAGGAAGAGCCACACATGAATTAGTATTGCCACTGGTCAAAAAATCCTTCAATGGCTCACATTGGAAATTATGTTGATTTTTCAATGCTTCACAATATATTTCCTATTGGCAGCTCATTATAAACCTAATGTAACTTATGAGGCCGTTTCACCTCCAAAGACTAATATAACACACACTGACTGAATGGATTCAAAGTGTGTGCTCAAAGATCTTATTACATGTTTTTTTTCGTGACAAAGACAACAGCATGATATACTACAGGACTAGCTGGTTTATTGTGTAGACAAATTGCTCAAATAGTTACCAGCCTTGTTATATCATAAGGAGGGCTGAGGACAACCTTCAGGATTCGGTAATGGTTTAATACAGATTACATTTTAATGGGTAATAAAAAGCTCCATTTAGCACACTTAGAGGTAACACGTTTCTAGCCCAAACACATGCATATAAAGCAAATCAGAATTTTAAGAGGAAAGGAATTGTCCACCTCCACCCTAAACTTTAGATGTCCCAATTGCCAGATAACAGGTGACCTGTCTTTACCTATTTTGCCACCAAGCCTCTCCTCTTCCCCCAAGAAGTGTCTGTAATGAAAGTGTTATAATCTATAACTCTGGTACTTACGCACACTAATGCACAAGTTACTAACTTGTGTAACGATATATCTGTAAGAGACAGTAGTTAGTGACAGATTCCTTACCTTAGAATATCCCCAGGCGTCAGGCTGGATCCGGAAAGTTTTTGCGTAGCAGTACCCTTGCGCGCCGTGCGGCTCCGCGTCCGTCGTCGGGCGTCGTGATCGCCGGGATGACGTCGCGGGCAGTACTTAGGCGCCGCCCTGCGCGCTGACGTCAGTTCTGTACACGACTTTCCGCGCCAGGAACGCAGAGCCATGCAAGAAGCTGACAGAGGTGTCTGAAAAATACTAGGGCCCTGAAAGGGATGTCCTTAACCCTAGAAATCAGTTCGCAGAACGGGAGGATGGGTGGGCGGTAGGAATCTGTCACTAACTACTGTCTCTTACAGATATATCGTTACACAAGTTAGTAACTTGTGCATCTGAAAGAGACACGTTAGTGACAGATTCCTTACCTTAGAATAGATACCCCAGCAATACCAACCCCGGTGGTGGGTCTGCGAACAAAGATCAGACAAGGAAGTCCTGGAGGACAGAACGGCCAAAGAAGCCGTCCCTCCGGACCTGACTGTCAAGGCAGTAATGCTTTGTAAACGTGTGCAGCGAGGCCCACGTAGCTGCCTGACAGATAACCGGCAGCGGAACACCGCGGCCCAAGGCCGTGGTAGCAGCCGTTGCCCTGGTGGAATGGGCACGCAGCCCAACAGGAGGCTCCTTCTTAGCCAAAGAATAGCAGGTCTTGATGCACAAGGTAACCCAGCGGGAGATGGTCCGCTTGTGCACCGCCCGACCTTTTTGGCGCCCACGTAGCCAACAAAGAGCTGGTCATCCACCCGGAAGTGTTTTGTGCGGTCAATATAGAAGGAGAGCGCACGTTTTGGGTCCAGACGGTGGAGCCTCTCTTCCTCTCTGGAAGGATGCGGAGGCGGAAAGAAGGTGGGCAAAGTGATGGTCTGCCCAATGTGGAAAGCAGTAACCACCTTTGGCAAGAAGGACGGACGCGTCCGAAGAACAACCTTGTCTGGAAGAACAGACAGAAAGGGAGGTTTGCAAGATAGATCCTGGAGCTCACTCACCCGCCGAGCGGAGGTGATGGCCACCAGAAAGGCTGTCTTCAGAGTCAGAAGACGAAGAGGACAGTTATGTAGAGGCTCAAAGGGAGCGCACATTAAAAGGTAAGAACCAAGTTCAAGTCCCACTGAGGCATCACAAACGGAACAGGAGGGAAGAGGTGAGTAATGCCTTTTAAGAACCTGTTAACAACAGGGGACTTGAAAAGGGAGGGTTGATCAGGGAGCCTGAGGAAGGCCGAGATAGCACAAAGATAACCCTTGATGGTACCCAGGGCAGAACCCTGTTGGGCCAGAGAGAGAAGGAACAGAAGGACCTCAGAAAGAGGGGCAGAAAGGGGATTCACAGCCTTTGCTGTGCACCATGCCACAAATTTGTTCCACCTGCAGGCGTATACCACCTTAGTGGAGGGACGCCTGGCTGCCAGAATCACATCACAAACTTCGGGAGGCAAGTCGAAAGGAATCAACTGCCGCCGCTCAATCTCCACGCAAGCAGGTGTAGACTGGACAGGTTCGGGTGGAGGACCGTCCCCTGCTGCTGCGACAGAAGATCCTCCCGAAGAGGCAGACGGATCGGGGATCTACGCTCATATTGAGTAGCTCGGGATACCAAACTCTTCGAGCCCAGTCCGGAGCCACAAGAATGACTTGGGCCCGGTCGTGCCGAATCTTCTTCAACACTCTGGGTAGAAGTGGTATAGGCGGAAAGGCGTACAATAGACCGCAACTCCACTCGTGACGAAAAGCGCCGCCGAGCGAGTAGCCGCCTTGGAAATTCCAACGCGCAGAACTGATGACATTGCGCGTTCTCTTCGGTGGCGAATAGATCTAACCAAGGCTCTCCCCACTGTAGAAAGAGTCCTTGCGCCACTTCCGAGTGAAGACGCCATTCGTGATCCATCATGCACCTGCGGCTGAGTTCGTCCGCCCTGGCGTTCAGGGAACCTGCCAGATGTTGAACCATCAGGAACATGCCCTGATGTTCCAGCCATGTCCAGAGGCGCAGAGCCTCCTGACAAAGGGTCCACGACCCCACCCCGCCTTGTTTGTTGCAGTACCACATGGCGGTGGTGTTGTCTGTGAACACCTGCACTACCTTCCCTTTGACAGAGGGAAGGAATGCCTTGAGTGCAAGTCGGATCGCCCGGAGCTCCAGAAGGTTGATATGGAGCCGGGCCTCCGCCGGAGACCAGAGGCCTCTGATCTCCGCCTCTCCCATGTGACCGCCCCATCCCAGAAGGGACGCGTCCGTCACAACTGTGTGCTCTGGCTGGGGAAGGGAGAGGGATCTGCCCATGACCCATTGCCGGTTCGAGAGCCACCACTGCAACTGTTTTGCAGTCCCCTCCGAGATCTGGACGTGATCGGACAGGTTGCCCTGGTGCTGCGCCCACTGGAACTTCAGGTCCCACTGCAGAGCCCGCATATGCCATCTGGCATGATTGACCAGCAGGATGCAGGAGGCCATGAGGCCCAGCAGCCTCAGGGTCATCCGTACCGAAACCCAGGATAAAGGCTGAAAGATCGGAATCATAGCCTGAATATCCCGGACTCGCTGTTCGGGAGGATAGGCCCGAAACTGCGTCGTGCCCAGAACTGCTCCGATGAAAAGGAGCTGTGGAGAAGGAATCAGATGCGACTTCGGCACATTGATGGAGAACCCCAGCGAGTGCAGGAGTTCGGCCGTAGTCTGGAGGTGGGAGACGACTGCCTGGGACGAGCCCGCCTTCAGCAGCCAGTCGTCGAGGTAGGGGAAGACTGAAACCCCTGCCCGGCGCAGATGAGCTGCGACCACCGCCAACACTTTCGTGAATACCCGAGGGGCACTGGTAAGGCCAAAGGGGAGCACGGTGAACTGAAAATGCTCGGGCCTACCGTGAACCGAAGGTAACGCCGGTGGGCCGGCAGGACGGGGATGTGGAAATATGCGTCCTGCAAGTCCAACGCTACCAACCAGTCTCCAGGGTCGAGAGCAGTCAAGACCTGAGCTAGGGTGAGCATCTTGAACTTCTCCTTCCGGAGGAAGCGATTGACGTTCCGGAGGTCCAAGATAGGACACATGTCCTCCTTGTCCTTTTGGGCACCAGGAAGTAGTGGGAGTAGCAACCACGCCCTACTTCTGGGGTCGGAACATACTCGATGGCCCTCTTGGCCAAGAGGGCCGTGACTTCCTTCTGCAGAAGTACCAAGTGATCCCCTGACATGCGGTGGAATTGAGGTGGCATGGCTGGGGGGTGGACTCGAAGGGGAGGGAGTAGCCCCTTCGGACAATGTCCAAGACCCACCTGTCCGAGGTGATGGTACGCCAGTGGGGAAGGTGATGGCGGACCCTGCCCCCTACTGGCGTGCTGTGCACCTGAAAGGAGGGACTAGGAGGGTTTGGAGGCCGCGGACGGGTTGGAGGTGGTGGTCAGACCCGCACGCTGGTTGCCCGATCCGCCACGGCGGAATCCACGTCCTCGGCCACGTGAAGACGCCTGCTGCGCAGGCCGGTGGCTGGGCTGCTGACGTGAAGGGGCGCCCCTACCGTGGCCACGATAGGGGCGAAAAGCAGAAGTCAGCGGAGGGCGTGTAGAAGAAAGGCCCAGGGACTTGGCAGTAGCCCGTGAGTCCTTAAAGCGCTCCAACGCATGGTCTGCTTTGGACCCAAAAAGACCGACTCCATCAAAGGGCATGTCCATGAGAGTATTCTGGACATCCCCTGAAAAACCAGTGGTTCTCAGCCAGGCGTGGCGCCGCAGCGCCACCGTCGTTGCAATAGACCTGCCCAGCGAGTCGGCGGTATCAAGGCCACATCGTATCGTGTATTTGGCCGCATCCCTTCCTTCCTCAATGGCGCGGAAAGCAGTGTCTGGACCTCCTCAGAACACTGGGGCAAAACATTCGCCACCGAATCCCACAAGGAGTGGGTATATCGGCCCAAAAGACAAGCGGTGTTGATGGACCGCAAGCCAGCACTGGAGGAAGAAAAACCTTTCTTCCCAAATTGATCCAGGCGTTTGGATTCCCTATCCGGAGGGGCGGTAGGGAAGGCGGTTTGGGAAGCGGAGGCTTGGACAACCAAGCTCTCAGGAGTGGGGTGGACAGAGAGAAACAGGGGTCGCCCGGAGCTGGGCGATGGCGTCGGGACACGTTCCTATCCACAGGAGCCCCTGTGTTGGGCTTGGACCAGGCGCCCAAAAGAACGTCAGTGAGGGCGTCGTTAAACGGCAGCACAGTCTCCGTAGAGGAAGCTGCCGGCTGAAGCACCTCTGTCAAGAGATTAGTCTTGACCGCCACAGTAGGGAGTTGGAGATGTGAGGCTCCAGCCGCCCTATGCAACACCATTGCAAAATTGGCTCCCTCCTCCGTAGCCACGGGAGGAGACAGCATGCCAGTGTCAGGGAAAGTATCTAGACCACTGGCATCCCCTAGACCCTCTGTCCAGTCCTCATCATACTCACACTGTAGTGCCAGAGGGTCATCAGACCCTCCCAGTCCTCCTGGTCCTCCTCTGGTTCAAAATAAGGGGAGGAGGGACATTTGGGACCCAAGGTCTCACTCGGCGCCGGAACCGGCATCGAGCGACGTCGGTCCGGGTCCATGTCCGGAGCCGGAAGGAACTGGGGACGACGCCGCCCGGAGCCCCAGGCGGCGTCGAGAATGGCACCGGAGACATCGGCGCCGGCGGAGGTGTCGTTAGGTCGACCGGCGTCGATGGGGGTTGCGGAGCCGGGATCGAGGCCGGGGCCGGAGCCGGGATCGAGGCTGGAGGCACGGGCGACGCTGGAGCCGCCGGCGACGCCGGAGCAACCCTATCAGGGCCCACGGGCCCGAAGGCGCACCGGAGGGGACCTGGAGGCCCGAAGAGGCGGGCCATGGCCGACAGGAATTCCTGTACTTGGGCCGGATCCGCCCCGAACCCGGGAAGGACGGGTATTGCGGGGGCGACTCCACAGGCATGTCCGGGGCCGCGGGGCGGGGACGGTGCCTGGAGGGGCCTCAGCCGAGTCTCGAGACCGGCGAGGCGAAGTCCTAGAGCGACGATGCTTTTGGACTTTTGTGTTTGGACTTACCAGACGAAGAAGACTTCGATGCCGACAACCGGTGTGGACTCCGCGATCGACCCCTGGACCTCTCACGCGACCGGGGCTTGCGCGGAGCCGAATGCCGGGCCTCTAGGAGCTTCGAGACCGCTCTCGCAAAGCTTTCGGGTTGAGGGCTCGGCAGTCGGAACAAGACTCCGTGTCGTGGCCTCGGCCGAGGCAGAAGAGACACTCCCGATGCGGGTCTGTGATGGACATCATCCGAGCACAGGCGCCGCAACGTTTAAACCCGGGCATCCCTACGACACCTTGAAGTCGATGGAAGAAAAACAGTGAAAAATTCACCAAAAAAGATTGGTCAAAAAATGACCAGGGCACTGCTCTTCCCGGATCTGCGCTTGCTGGCGCGGAAAAAGAAGAACTGACGTCATCCCGGCGATCACGACGCCGACGACGGACGCGGAGCCGCACGACGCCGCCTACCGACGCGCAAGGGTACTGCTACGCAAAAAACTTTCCGGATCCAGCCTGACGCCTGGGGATATTCTAAGGTAAGGAATCTGTCACTAACGTGTCTCTTTCAGATATCATATATATTAATCTTGAAAACTTCTGTACTGAACCAAGAGCAAACAAATCTAGCAGTACTGGAAAGGCTGGCGAGATTCAGTATTATAACTTTGTTACTATGTTATGAAGACTAGGAAATAACCCTTATACATGCTTGCTTTAAAGCTCACTTCGTAGTTCAGATGAAGAAGCAGATGCTTATTTTCACAAACCTTCATCGAGGAAAGGGTAGTGTGTTTCTTTTTAGAATGTGGTCATTGATTGTTTATACTTTAATGGACTAATCCTCTACCATCCCTTGATCTATGAGTTCATTTTGTTTTCCTCGCCATGAAGTCAATGGTACTAAAGTTTCAAATTGTCTCAGGACAAGTTCTTGCCTTCACTTGTGTTAATGAATGAAGGTCATCTCCTGCTGATGGTTAACTGCCCTTTGGTTTGAGGTCGTGAGGTATCCCTATTAATCAGCCATTTGCCTTTTTTCAACAAACACTATAGTCATTAACCTCGATGATGTTCTGAGAGTTATGGTCATTTTCTTCTTCAGCCTCAAGGTACATTCCAAGAGTGAGTATGCGTGAGCCACTGAAAGGTTACTTATGTGATGGAGTTGCAGAAACATCCATTTTTGTATATTTTTTATTACAATATATTAGTCAACTCTTTGTTTTAAAAAGAAAAACATTTGTAAAAAGTAGTGGCATACTCTGACAGTGAATATACAAGATAAAAGAAAGTTGTGTACAATTTAACACATATCATTCAAATATAAGTTTCATCTTGAATAGATAAATTGTTTAGCGCTGAAATGGACTGAAGACACCTGATCAGAAATAAGAATCTAAGAATAATATTGAGTGTATATTCAGCGATGGTGTTCTCCAATATATACTAGACAATTACAACACGCTATTGCTTTGATTTGCGTACTCATATAACTAATTGTGAATGTTTTCACTGTGTTTTCTAAGCGCATACTTAATACACAACATATTCTGCAATTTCAGAAAGGCTAACAGAAGAATCATTTAAGGTATTTTACATATGTAAAACTCAATGTTAGCAACTAGCAATCTGTGCACGCGAACACAGCATGACCAGCTGTTCCAAAAATAAAAATGTAGGTTAATTAGCTGCTCTTGGGATATACCTATTATACTCAGGATGCGTGCTTAAAGTCTTTGAAGCATAACGTACAAATAATGATGCAGAAAGAAAATCAAGATGCAGTTTAAGTATTGCACAAGGAAATAAAACATCAATGTTAAATGCATACGTCCACAGCATCACACTATGCAAAGAGCCCACGCGCATGCTGAATCATATCCACACCTTGGAACAATATGCAATTTAAAATCAAAACAGAAGTTTGACACTTACCCTGGCACTTTAATAGCTTGCTTAATTAAACTCAAGTCCTACAAAATTAGTAAAAGAAAATAATAGCCTGTATGCTACTTCAAGTGCTATTTATTAAAAATGGTAACAACATTTTGGTCAACTAAAAAAACGTACACGTGCTTCTGAATCAGTTTGTTACAGAATTACTGCATCATTCTCTAATGTATACGGCTCTTCTTAAAAACATGGCATTTGCTTGTAGCGTGCACTCTGTCTAACTGTATAAGGCCCACATTCCAATGCAAGGGAGAGGTCAGGTGGTGTCATACAGAGGAAATATTAAAGGCTACTAATTTGAGACAATACTTTGCATACCAACCTCAAAGGAATATGTGCTTGCTCGATTCGTTTTGATTGTTTTTATTGCAGACTGGCCCAGTGAATGGCACTTCTCTGGAGCTGTAGGTCACGTGGTACCAGAAAGAAGCTGGGGCACTGAGGTCTTTTGGCTGAAGGATGCAATGCTGGCTGGTTGGTATAGTGCTCCAGTAGACTATGGTAATAACTTGAATGCTGTCCCAACACCGCAATGCGGTGCCTGGTGGATGTGGGTTCTGATCCCTTTTATGGGCATTATATTGGGGATGGCAGCAATGGCTACTGCTATTAAGTGCGTTCCAGGGGTCAGAAGCTCTAGTTAACTCCGGTTCCATAGCTGGCAAAGAGAGATGTAATAAATGTACCAATAAAATTGTTGGAAGATTCCTTAATAAGTTGAAGTTAACAATCATTACTGCAATATGGTTCCATTTAAAATTAGAAAAATCAAGTCATAAATTGCGGATTTCTAATAGGTATTAATATGTAGAACAGCTACTGAGTTCTAACATTCCAAAAAGGAATATGTAACTGGATGAAAGTTTTTGCGATGCAGCGTCACTTCAAGTAGTAATGTAAAACCTAGTCCATTTTGTTACTCCTGTCAAAGAATTTCCTTTCAGGCACTGTAGGTAATTGTAGCACAAAGGCAGATTCAAAGCACAGATAACAATTGTTAGACCTGGCATCCTTGGCGTGGTTTTCCCTGACTTTTTGCCTCTACCTCCTGTGTTTTTGATGTGCTGGATTTCGTTTTTGATGGCTTAGATGCTTTGGGCACTTTGCCACTGCTGATCAGTGTCAAGGTGCAAGTGCTCCCTGTGTAAATTGATATTGTGATTGGTTCTCCCTGATTTGCATATTTGTTTTACCAGTAGGTCCCAAGTAAAGTGCACTGAGTGTGCCAGGGCTGGTAAATCAAATGCTACTAGTGGGCCTGCAGCGCTGATTGTGCCACCCACATGAGTAGCCCTGAAAAGGTGTCTCAGGCCTACCACCACGTTGCCTGTCCGCAGTTTGTTAACTGCCATGTCGACTTGGCAAGTGCACCCACTTGCCAGGCCATAACCTTCCCTTTTCTTACATATAGGGCACCCCTATGGTAGGCCCCAGGTAACCCCCTGGGCAGGGTGCAGTGTATGTGAAAGGTAGGACATGTACTGGTGTGAGTAACATGTCCTCATAGTGAAATACTGCCAATTTCATTTTTCACTATTGAAAGGCTAACTTGCCCCATAGCACGGAATGGGGAATGCTTTGTAACATTTTACAAGCATATCTTTCCATAGGGATAAGATAGAAAATGTAGTTTGGTATCCCTGAACTCAGGATTTAATAACACATCTTTTAGTAAAGATGGTTTTTAAATTCTGTGTTTGAAAATACCACTTTTAGAAAGTGGCTATTTTCTTGTTCAACCATCCTGTGTGCCTCTGCCTGTTTGTGGATTGACTGTCTGGCTTTGGAGGGACAGGGGCTCAGGAGGTGTAGTGGCTCCAGGAGTCTGGATGAGTCCACACTAGGCTGAATAAGCCTGATCTGCATTTGGAGTGGTGGGAGGAGTAGCACCTGTGCCTGAATAGGGCTGTGCCTGCCTTCCACAATGCTGGCTCCGCCCCCCTGTGGTGTGTCTGGAGCCAAGGCTCACACGGACAATGGATGTTATTGTGCACTTGCAGAGTGCCCCCAGAACTGGTTTGAACTGGGCTCAGAGCCCCTTGCACAAAGAGAACAAAGACATTTTGGGGTATAAGTATCAGACCCAAAACCCCAGACTTTAGATCATTCCTGGAATTCAAGAGGAACCTTTGCCAAGGAGAAGAGCTGGAGAGACTGAGGAGAAGTACTGCCCTTGCTGTGTGTCTGGGGTTGGCCTGCAGTTGCTGTTTCTGTCAAGGAAAGGAGAAGGAGAAGGACTTTACTGTGTGCTGTGTCCCCTGCTTGAATGAGATCTCCAAGGGCTTGGAGTGAGCTGTCCTCCTGTTTTGAAGTCTCAGGGACACAAAGACTTCACCCCCATCTCCCCTGAACTCTGCTGCTGTGAGGTCTAGCCTGCCAAGAGGTGCCTGTGCCAGTTTTGGGCCTCTGGAGGTTGTTGCTGCTGTTTGGGAGCTGGAAGAAAGAAGAAACGTGAAGAACTGCTAAAATCGGCGCATCGCTCTTCTTGCGGCTGTTTTCTCGACGCATCTCCACGGCGCGAGAAGAATTTCCACGCATGGCCGTGCCGCCGCGAAAACCATCGCAGCACCTGTCGCCGCTGCAAGAATAGACGCATCGAGGGATCGCAGCTGAAGAGGACCGACGCAGCGCCGCTCAACGCCGACGCATCGATCGCTGACGCATCCCGGATTTCCACGCATCGTACCTGTGCGGCACGCTTTTCCTGACGCATCACCTGTGAACCGGAACCGTCACAAAGAATCGACGCATCACTCCCCATACTGACCAGATTCGATGCAACTCGTCATCTGCGTGTCGCAGAACTGTTGCATCGCCTCCCCAAGGTCTCAGGAGTGTCACATCTCTTTGTTTTCCGACTGCGGCTGTTTGGCTTTTGGAACTTTGACGCATCTACAGGTTCTTTGGTGAAAAGTCAGGTATCCATAGTTTTCTATGGTACAAGTTCTTGAAACCCTTTTGAAAGTCATATTTTTAAATGTGTATGTTGGATTTTTGTCGTTTTGGTATTGTTTAGATAAAGATACTTTATTTTTCTAAACTGGTGTGGTGTCCTTTTGTGGTGTTTTCACTGTGTTACTGTGAGTGTGGGTACAAATACTTTACACATTGCCTTTGGGATAAGCCTGTCTGCTCGTGCCAAGCTACCATGGGGGTGAGCAGGGGTTATCTAAAGTGTGTATCCCCCTTACCCTGACTAGAAGCAAGGGTCCCTTTTTGGACAAAGGTACCTCCCTCTGCCAACTAGGGACCCCCATTTCTAACATTGGTGGTCAGCGGTGAGGATTTGAACCTGTATTTGTACTTGACCCACAGTGATTGGTATACATCACTAGTTTAGTGCAGACCACTAAGCAACCGCATACTGTGTTTTATTTTTGGTTCTATTTTTGAGTGACCCTTAAAGTATCCACGCATCATGTCTCAGAAGGGTAGACCAGCAAGTGAGAAGGCAGAATTGGAGTTTGAATTTGAGGTTTTGCATACCTACAGAGTAGATCAGCTCAAGCAATTTTGCAAAGATTTTGGATGTCCAATGAAGAGCAGCTCCAGGAAGGAGGAGCTACAAAAGGCCTTAAGGGCCTGGTGGGAGGCCAAAGAGGCTGGAGAGACAGGTGATGCAGAGGTGGATGAGGATGCACAAGGGAATGGTTTCAGGTCACAGGATCTGCCTATGTCAAGAGCAGCCTCCAGGGCTGGCAGCAACCACTCTGCTGGAAGTCTCTCCCCAGAGGAGCAGGAGGAGAACCAAAGGGTCAGAGATCATGAGCTAGAAGTCCTGAGGCTTAAAATGAAGCAGACGGAATTGGAGATTCAGAAAAAGGCAGAGGAGAGCAAGAACGCTCATGCCTTGGAAGAGAAAAAGATGCTTTTGGCTCATGAATTGAGTATGAGGGAACTGGACTTTAAAGCTAAGCAAGTGGAGTTCAGTTCAAATGGTGGCAGCGCGCAGCCAGTGCAAGGGGGTAAGATTTACATACCCAAGGACCTAGTGCAGAATTACCAGAGGGGTGATGACATTTATGCTTGGTTTATAGCGTATGAGGCAGCCTTGAGAATGAATGAGGTTCCTGAGAGACATTGGGGGGTGGGCCTGTGGAAGCACTTTGAGGCTCTGGGAGGGACACCCCATCACCTTTGGAGGAGGCGGGTAACCTGACCTATCCCCACATGAAGGAGGCTTTATGCCTGAGGTATGGGCTCACACACGAGCAGTACAGGGAGAAGTTCAGAAACTTCAAGAAGCTTGATTCTCATACTTGGGTTGAATGTGTGAATATGTATAACCGTGCACTGGATGGTTGGATAAAGGGCAGCAAGGTAACTTATTACAAGGGGTTGTACAACTTGATTGGTTGGGAGCACTTGAGTAGTCTGTGTGTTCCAGAGCTGTGCCAGCATCTATTGGATAGTAAGCTAACTGATCCCAGGGAGCTTGCTAAGGAGGCGGACCGATGGACTAGTACCAGGGTCCACAAGGGGATTGTGGGTAACCCAGCCACGGGTGGGCGGGGTCCCCAGCAGAGGAGTGGGGGGGACAAGGGTAACCAAAAGGAGTTCTCTAAAGGGCCCCAAAACAGTTCCAGGGTAAGGAATCCCAGCCCCCGAATTCTAAAGTGTCCTGGCCCCATAAGGGCAGACACGACAACCGAAGTCCCCGCCGGTGCTACAACTGTGGTCAGGAGGGCCACATAGCACGGGATCCCAAGTGCCCTAAGGCAACCCCAGCACCCACTGGTGCACCGTCACCGGGGTTAGTGAGTGTAGCGCTGGGGGAGGACTTGGTTCCTAGTGAAGGTGGGGAGCCAGCAGTTATGACCCATGTCTCATTAGGAGACAGAGAGATGGTCCAGGGATCCTATATGCCTGAGAACACCAAGAAATACAGGCAGTAAGTGACCATCAATGGGAGGAGGGTGGAGGCTCTGAGAGACACAGGAGCCAGTGTGACATCTGTCAGGTGTTAATGGGTGTCTGAAGAGCAGGTTATTCCCAATGTACTTCACCCTGTAGTTGCAGCAGACATCTCTGAGCGCCTGTGTAAGGTGGCACTAGTTCCCTTTGAGTGGGGGGGGGGTCTCAGGTTCCTTGAAGGTCATTGTCAGTCCGTCTATGCCTGTAGACTATCTGCTTGACAATGACCTGGAGAGTTCCCCATGGAAGGAGGTGGAACGCCAGGCTCATTTGGAGATGTTGGGTCTGCCTGAGTGGGTCTGTGTGACCACTCGGTCCATGGCAGCCAGTAGGGGTAATCAAGAGGACCTGGAGCCTGAAACAGTGGCCCAGGAGCCTGCCAGGAAGAGGAAGGGCAGGGGGCGTGGGAAACCAGCTCCCAAAGTTCCCACGGTCCAGGAGGAGACAGAACCTGAGGGGGATGCCCTGAAACCTACAGGGGAACAAGTGGCCGAACTGGGAGACCTGCCTAAGCTGACCCATTGGCAGCAGGAAGGGGGTACCTCCAGGGAGGAGTTCTGCAGAGCGCAGATGGAGTGCACTACTCTTGTAGGTTTGCGGCAACAGACTGCGAACCAGGCAGTAGGTGATCAGTCTGGATCACATCTGATTTACTGGGAAGATGGATTGTTTCATACTGAGCCTAACGTCGCTGAGCCCGGTGCAGCCCGTGTGCTGGTGGTACCCGAGCGCTTCAGGACCTTCCTACTGGGTCATGACGTGCCTCTAATAGGACATTTGGGGTGCAACAAGACCTTTCAGAGGCTTGTGACCCACTTTTACTGGCCCCAAATGAGAAGGCACGTTGGTACACACTGTAGGTCTTGCCCAACTTGCCAGGCAAGTGGCAAGAGAGGAGGGAAGTGTAAGGCTCCCCTCCAACCCTTTCCTGTGGTGAGCGCCACTTTTGAGCGGGTGGGCATTGATATTGTGGGGTAACTGGAACCCAAGACAGACTTAGGCAACAAGTTCATCTTGGTCTTGGTGGAGCATGCCACCCAGTACCCGGAAGCTGTCCCTCTCCGGACAATCACAGCCCCCATGGTGGGCCGTGCATTGATGGGGATCTTTTCCCGTATGGGGTTCCCCAGAGAGGTGGTCTCTGACCGTGGTACAAACTTCATTTCGAAGTATATGACATCTTTGTGGGATGAGTGCGGTGTGGCATACAAGTTCACCACTCCTTACCATCCTCAAGGGAATGGGTTGGTTGAGAGATTCAACCGAACCCTGAAGGGCATGATAAAGGGTCTTGCAAAACCCATGAGACAGAAGTGGGATGTCTTTTTGCCAAGCTTGTTGTTTGCATACAGGGAGGTACCACAGAAGTCCTTAGGGTTCAGTGCCTTTGAACTACTGTATGGTCACCCTGTAAGAGGACTTCTGACTCTGGTGAAGGAGGGTTGGGAGAGAACTCCTGGTAAGACCCCACATGATGTGTTCAGCTATGTGCTGGCATTCAGAAACCAGACTCAACGCTTCAGGAAACTCGCTCAGGCGAACCTGGAAGCTACCCAGGAAGACATGAAAAGATGGTATGACCAGAATGCCACTCTGGTTGAATTTCAGACTGGCCAGAAAGTGTGGGTGATGGCACCAGTGGAGCCTTGTGCGCTCCAAGATAAGTGGACTGGTCCATATGAGGTGGTGGAGCGCAAGAGTAAGTTGACCTATTTGGTTGACTTGCAGACTCCTAGGAACCCTTTGAGGGTCCTGCATGTAAACCGCCTCAAGCCGCACTTTGAGAGGTCTGAAGTAACTATGCTCCTTGCAACAGATGATGGAATGGAGGAGGAGAGTGAGCCTCTTCCTGACCTCCTGTCAGCGAAGGAATACGATGGGTCAGTGGATGGGGTAAACCTCTCTCCTACCATGACCCCAAAGCAGCAGAGGGACTGTCGCCAGGTGCTGGGACAGTTCGCCTCCCTGTTCTCCCTGACACCAGGAGACACCAATTGGTGCATCCATGATGTGGGCACTGGAGACAGTCAACCTGTTAAGCAGAAATTTTACAGGGTAGCTGACAAAGTCAGGGCCAGCATCAAGGGAGAAGTTTCCAAGATGTTGGTGTTAGGGGTGATAGAGCCCTCAAGTAGCCCCTGGGCTAGCCCAGTGGTCTTCGTGCCAAAAGCTGTTGCGCCCGGTGCCACTCCAGAACTCCAGTTCTGTGTGGACTACCGTGGGCTCAATGCAGTCACCAAGACTGATGTGCACCCCATCCCCAGAGCTGATGAGCTCGTTGATCGGTTAGGAGCTGCCCGGTACCTCAGCACATTTGATTTAACGTCTTGGTACTGGCAGATTGCCTCAACCGATGGGGCCAAGGAGAGGTCTGCGTTCTCAATGCCAGGGGGGCACTACCAGTTCCGGGTTATGCCCTTTGGGTTGAAGAATGCCCCTGCAACCTTCTAGAGACTGGTCAACAGGGTACTGTCCGGGCTGGAGGATTTCAGCGCCGCTTACCTGGATGACATTGCTGTGTTCAGCTCCAGTTGGGAGGGACATTTGCAACACCTCTGTGAAGTGTTGAAGGCTCTGCAAAGGGCAGGCCTCACTATCAAGGCTAGTAAGTGTCAGATAGGGCAGGGGTCTGTGGTGTACTTGGGACACCAGCCGGGGAGCGGCCAGGTGGTTCCCCTACAAGCAAAGATTGACATCATTCTGGCTTGGGAGCCCCCCAAGACCCAGACAGAGGTGAGAGCCTTTTTAGGTCTCACCGGGTACTACCGACGGTTTGTCAAGGGTATGGCACCATTGTTGCCCCCTTGACAGAGCTGACTTCAAGGAAGCAGCCCAGGAAGGTGATTTGGACTGATGCCTACCAGACCGCTTTTGATGCCCTGAAATCTGCCATGTTTATGGCGCCCGTGCTTAAGGCACCTGATTTCTCCAAAGAATTTGTTGTGCAGACAGATGCTTCAGAGCATGGTGTGGGAGCACTACTCTCACAATTGAGCTTTCATGAGTACAAGGCTACTTCCCAGGGAGCAGAGGTGGAGTGCAATTGAAAGGGAAGCTTTTGCTGTGGTTTGGGTGCTGAAGAAGCTAAGGCCCTACTTGTTTTGGACTCACTTCCGGGTTCAGACAGACCACAGGCCCCTCAGATGGTTGATGCAGATGAGGGTTGAGAATCCAAAATTGTTGAGGTGGTCCATCACCCTACAGGGAATGCACTTTACGGTGGAACACCGCCCTGGTACAGAACACGCCAATGCTGATGGTCTGTCCAGATTCTTCCACCTTAGTGATGAGAACTCCCAAGAGGGTGGGTAGTTCTCCCCACTTTTCAGCAGGAGGGGACACGTGTTAGACCTGGCATCCTTGGCGTGGTTTTCCATGACTTTTTGCCTCTAGCTGCTGTGTTTTTGATGCTGTGCTGGATTTCGTTTTTACTGGCTTAGATGCTTTGGGCACTTTGCCACTGCTGATCAGTGTCAAAGTGCAAGTGCTCCCTGTGTAAATTTAAATTAATATTGTGATTGGTTCTCCCTGATTGGTATATTTGTTTTACCAGTAGGTCCCTAGTAAAGTGCACTGAGTGTGCCAGGGCTGGTAAATCAAATGCTACTAGTGGGCCTGCAGCACTGATTGTGCCACCCACATGAGTAGCCCTGAAAAGATGTCTCAGGCCTGCCACTGCGTGCCTGTGCACAGTTTAACTGCCATGTCGACTTGGCAAGTGCACCCACATGCCAGGCCCTAACCTTCCCTTTTCTTACATATAGGGCACCCCTATGGTAGGCCCAAGGTACCCCCCTGGGCAGGGTGCAGTGCATGTGAAAGGTAGGACATGTACTGGTGTGTGTAACATGTCCTGATAGTGAAATACTGTAAATTTCGTTTTTCACTATTGAAAGGCTATCTTGCCCCATAGGACAGAATGGGGAATGCTTTGTAACATTTTACAAGCAAATCTTCCCATAGGGATAAGATAGAAAAATGGAGTTTGGTAACCCTGAACTCAGGATTTAATAACACATCTTTTAGTAAAGATGGTTTTTAAATTGTGTGTTTGAAAATACCACTTTTAGAAAATGGCTATTTTCTTGTTCAACCATCCTGTGTGCCTCTGCCTGTTTGTGGATTGACTGTCTGGCTTTGGAGGGACAGGGGCTCAGGAGGTGCAGTGGCTCCAGGAGTCTGGATGAGTCCACACTAGGCTGAATAAGCCTGATCTGCATTTGGAGTGGTGGGAGGAGTAGCACCTGTGCCTGAATAGGGCTGTGCCTGCCTTCCACAATGCTGGCTCCGCCCCCCTGTGGTGTGTCTGGAGCCAAGGCTCACGCTGACAATGGATGTTATTGTGCACTTGCAGAGTGCCCCCAGAACTGGTTTGAACTAGGCTCAGAGCCCCTTGCACAAAGAAAACAAAGACATTTTGGGGTATAAGTATCAGATCCAAAACCCCAGACTTTAGATCATTACTGGAATTCAAGAGGAACCTTTGCCAAGGAGAAGAGCTGGAGAGACTGAGGAGAAGTACTGCCCTTGCTGTGTGTCTGGGGTTGGCCTGCAGTTGCTGTTTCTGCCAAGGAAAGGAGAAGGACTTTGCTGTGTGCTGTGTCCCCTGCTCGAATGAGATCTCCAAGGGCCTAGAGTGAGCTGGCCTCCTGTTTTGAAGTCTCAGGGACACAAAGACTTCAACACCAGCTCCCCTGAACTCTGCTGCAGTGAGTTCTACCCTGCCAAGAGGTGCCTGTGCCAGTTTTGGGCCTCTGGAGGTTGTTGCTGCTGTTTGGGAGCTGGAAGAAAGAAGAAACGTGAAGAACTGCTAAAATCGGCGCATCGCTCTTCTTGCGGCTGTTTTCTCGACGCATCTCCACAGCGCGAGAAGAATTTCCACGCATCGCCGTGCCGCCGCGAAAACCATTGCAGCGCCTGTCACCGCTGCAACAATAGACGCATCGAGGCATCGAAGGATCGCGGCTGAAGAGGACCGACGCAGCGCCGCTCGATGCCGCCGCATCCCAGATTTCCACGCATCGTACCTGTGCGGCACGCTTTTCCCGACGCATCACCTGCGAACTGGAACAGTCACGAAGAATCGACGCATCCCTCCCCATACAGACCAGATTCGATGCAACTCGTCCTCTGCGTGTCGCAGAACTGTCGCATCGCCTCCCCAAGGTCTCAGGAGTGCCGCATCTCTTTGTTTTCCGACTATGCAGCCGTTTGGCTTTTGAACTTTGACGCATCTACAGGTTCTTTGGTGAAAAGTCACACATCCATAGTTTTCTATGGTACAAGTTCTTGAAACCCTTTTGAAAGTCATATTTTTAACTGTGTATGTTGGATTTTTGTCGGTTTGGTATTGTTTAGTTTAGATAAAGGTACTTTATTTTTCCTAACTGGTGTGGTGTCCTTTTGTGGTGTTTTCACTGTGTTACTGTGAGTGTTGGTACAAATACTTTAAACATTGCCTTTGGGATAAGCCTGTCTGCTCGTGTCAAGCTACCATGGGGGTGAGCAGGGGTTATATAAAGTGTGTATCCCCCTTACCCTGACTAGAAGCAAGGGTCCCTATTTGGACAAAGGTACCTCCTTCTGCCAATTAGGGACCCCCATTTCTAACACTGGTGGTCAGCGGTGAGGATTTGAACCTGTATTTGTACTTGACCCACAGTGATTGGTATACATCACTAGTTTAGTGCAGACCACTACGCAACCACATACTGTGTTTTATTTTTGGTTCTATTTTTGAGTGACCCTTAAAGAATACACGCATCATGTCTCAGAAGGGTAAACCAGCAAGTGAGAAGGCAGAATTGGAGTTTGAATTTGAGGTTTTGCATACCTACAGAGTAGATCAGCTCAAGCAATTTTGCAAAGATTTTGGATGTCCAATGAAGAGCAGCTACAGGAAGGAGGAGCTACAGAAGGCCTTAAGGGCCTGGTGGGAGGCCAAAGAGGCTGGGGAGACAGGTGATGCAGAGGTGGATGAGGATGCACAAGGAAATGGTTTCAGGTCACAGGATCTGCCTGTGTCAAGAGCAGCCTCCAAGGCTGGCAGCAATCACTCTGCTGGAAGTCTCTCCCCAGAGGAGCGGGAGGAGAACCAAAGGGTCAGAGATCATGAGCTAGAAGTCCTGAGGCTTAAAATGAAGCAGACGGAATTGGAGATTCAGAAAAAGGCAGAGGAGAGCAAGAACGCTCATGCCTTGGAAGAGAAAAAGATGCTTTTGGCTCATGAATTGAGTATGAGGGAACTGGACTTTAAAGCTAAGCAAGTGGAGTTCAGTTCAAATGGTGGCAGCGCGCAGCCAGTGCAAGGGGGTAAGATTTACATACCCAAGGACCTAGTGCAGAATTACCAGAGGAGTGATGACATTTATGCTTGGTTTATAGCGTATGAGGCAGGCTTGAGAATGAATGAGGTTCCTGAGAGACATTGGGAGGCGGGCCTGTGGAAGCACTTTGAGGCTCTGGGAGGGACACCCTGTCACCTTTGGAGGAGGCGGGTAACCTGACCTATCCCCACATGAAGGAAGCTTTAAGCCTCAGGTATGGGCTCACACCCGAGCAGTACAGGGAGAAGTTCAGAAACTTCAAGAAGCTTGATTCTCATACTTGGGTTGAATGTGTGAATATGTATAACCGTGCACTGGATGGTTGGATAAAGGGCAGCAAGGTAACTTATTACAAGGGGTTGTACAACTTGATTGGTTGGGAGCACTTGAGTAGTCTGTGTGTTCCAGAGCTGTGCCAGCATCTATTGGATAGTAAGCTAACTGATCCCAGGGAGCTTGCTAAGGAGGCGGACCGCTGGACTAGTACCAGGGTCCACAAGGGGATTGTGGGTAACCCAGTCAAGGGTGGGCAGGGTCCCCAGCAGAAGAGTGGGGGGACAAGGGTAACCAAAAGGAGTTCTCTAAAGGGCCCCAAAACAGTTCCCAAGGTAAGGAATCCCAGCCCCCCAATTCTAAAGTGTCCTGGCCCCATAAGGGCAGTCACGACAACCGGGGTCCCCGACGGTGCTACAACTGTGGTCAGGAGGGCCACATAGCACGGGATCCCAAGTGCCCTAAGGCAACCCCAGCACCCACTGGTGCACTGTCACCGGGGTTAGTGAGTGTAGCGCTGGGGGAGGAGTTGGTTCCCAGTGAAGGTGGGGAGCCAGCAGTTATGACCCTTGTCTCATTAGGAGACAGAGATGGTCCAGGGATCCTATCTGCCTGAGAACACAAAGAAATACAGGCAGTGGGTGACCATCAATGGGAGGAGGGTGGAGGCTCTGAGAGACACAGGAACCAGTGTGACATCTGTCCGGTGTCAATGGGTGTCTGAAGAGCAGGTTATTCCCAATGTACTTCACCATGTAGTTGCTGAAGAAAACTCCGAGCGCCTGTGTAAGGTGGCGCTAGTTCCCTTTGAGTGGGGGGAGGGGTCTCGGGTTCCTTGAAGGTCATTGTCAGTCCGACCATGCCTGTAGACTGTCTGCTTGGCAATGACCTGGAGAGTTCCCCATGGAAGGAGGTGGAACGCCAGACTCATTTGGAGATGTTGGGTCTGCCTGAGTGGGTCTGTGTGACCACTCGGTCCATGGCAGCCAGTAGGGGTAATCAAGAGGACCTGGAGCCTGAAACAGTGGCCCAGGTGCCTGCCAGGAAGAGGAAGGGCAGGGGGCGTGGGAAACCAGCTCCCAAAGTTCCCATGGTCCAGGAGGAGACAGAACCTGAGGGGGATGCCCTGGAACCTACAGGGGAACAAGTGGCCGAACTGGGAGACCTGCCTGAGCTGACCCATTGGCAGCAGGAAGGGGGTCCCTCCAGGGAGGAGTTCTGCAGAGCGCAGATGGAGTGCCCTACTCTTGTTGGTTTGCTGCAACAGGCTGCGAACCAGGCAGCAGGTGATCAGTCTGGATCATATCTGATTTACTGGGAAGATGGATTGTTGTATAGTGAGCCTAAGGGCGCTGAGCCCGGTGCAGCCCATGTGGTGGTGGTACCCGAGCGCTTCAGGACCTTCCTACTGGGTCTGGGTCATGACGTGCCTCTAATAGGACATTTGGGGTGCGACAAGAACTTTCAGAGGCTTGTGACCCACTTTTACTGGCCCCAAATGAGAAGGCACGTTGGTACACACTGTAGGTCTTGCCCAACTTGCCAGGCAAGTGGCAAGAGTGGAGGGAAGTGTAAGGCTCCCCTCCAACCCTTTCCTGTGGTGAGCACCACTTTTGAGCGGGTGGGCATTGATATTGTGGGGCAACTGGAACCCAAGACAGACTTAGGCAACAATTTCATCTTGGTCTTGGTGGACCATGCCACCCGGTACCCGGAAGCTGTCCCTTTCCGGACAATCACAGCCCCCGTGGTGGGCCGTGCATTGATGGGGATCTTTTCCCGTGTGGGGTTCCCCAGAGAGGTGGTCTCTGAGCGTGGTACAAACTTCATTTCGAAGTACATGACATCTTTGTGGGATGAGTGCGGTGTGGCATACAAGTTCACCACTCCTTACCATCCTCAAGGGAATGGGTTGGTTGAGAGATTCAACCGAACCCTGAAGGGCATGATAAAGGGTCTTGCAGAACCCATGAGACAGAAGTGGGATGTCTTTTTGCCATGCTTGTTGTTTGCATACAGGGAGGTACGCAGAAGTCCTTAGGGTTCAGTCACTTTGAACTACTGTATGGTTACCCTGTAAGAGGAGCTCTGAGTCTGGTGAAGGAGGGTTGGGAGAGAACTCCTGGTAAGACACCACATGATGTGTTCAGCTATGTGCTGGCCTTTAGAAACCAGACTCAACGCTTCAGGAAACTCGCTCAGGCGAACCTGGAAGCTAGCCAGGAAGAAATGAAAAGATGGTATGACCAGAATGCCACTCTGGTCGAATTTCAGCCCGGCCAGAAAGTGCGGGTGATGGCACCGGTGGAGCCTTGTGCGCTCCAAGATAAGTGGACTGGTCCATATGAGGTGGTGGAGCGCAAGAGTGAGGTGACCTATTTGGTTGACTTGCAGACTCCTAGGAACCCTTTGAGGGTCCTGCATGTAAACCTCCTCAAGCCGCACTTTGAGAGGTCTGAAGTAACTATGCTCCTTGCAACAGATGATGGAATGGAGGAGAAGAGTGAGCCTCTTCCTGACCTCCTGTCAGCGAAGTAACACGGTGGGTCAGTGGATGGGGTAAACCTCTCTCCTACCCTGACCCCAGAGCAGCAAAGGGACTGTCGCCAGGTGCTGGGACAGTTCGCCTCCCTGTTCTCCCTGACACCAGGAGTCACCAATTGGTGCATCCATGATGTGGACAGTGGAGACAGTCTACCTGTGAAGCAGAAATTTTACAGGGTAGCTGACAAAGTCAGGGAGAGCATCAAGGAAGAAGTTTCCAAGATATTGGCGTTAGGGGTGATAGAGCCCTCAAGCAGCACCTGGGCTAGCCCAGTGGTCTTAGTGCCAAAAGCTGCTGCGCCCGGTGCCACTTCAGAACTCCAGCTCTGTGTGGACTACCGTGGGCTCAATGCAGTCACCAAGATTGACGCGCACCCCATCCCCAGAGCTGATGAGCTCATTGATCGGTTAGGAGCTGCCCGGTCCTCAGCACATTTGATTTAACGTCTGGCTACTGGCAGATTGCCTTAACCGATGGGGCCAAGGAGAGGTCTGCGTTCTCAATGCCAGGGGGGCACTACCAGTTCCGGGTTATGCCCTTTGGGTTGAAGAACGCCCCTGCCACCTTCCAGAGACTGGTCAACAGGGTACTGTCAGGGCTGGAGGAATTCAGCGCCGCTTACCTGGATAACATTGCTGCGTTCAGCTCCAGTTGGGAGGAACATTTGCAACACCTCTGTGAAGTGTTGAAGGCTCTGCAAAGGGCAGGCCTCACTATCAAGGCTAGTAAGTGCCAGATAGGGCAGGGGTCTGTGGTGTACTTGGGACACCAGGTAGGGAGCGGCGAGGTGGCGCCCCTACAAGCAAAGATTGACATCATTCTGGCTTGGGAGCCCCCCAAGACCCAGACAGAGGTGAGAGCCTTTTTAGGTCTCACCGGGTACTACCGACGGTTTGTCAAGGGGTATGCACCATTGTTGCCCCCTTGACAGAGCTGACTTCAAGGAAGCAGCCTGGAAGGTGATCTGGACTGATGCCAGCCAGACCACTTTTGATGCCCTGAAATCTGCCATGTGTACGGCACCCATGCTTAAGGCACCTGCTTTCTCCAAAGAATTTGTTGTTCAGACAGATGCTTCAGAGCATGGTGTGGGAGCAGTACTCTCACAATTGAACGACAAGGGCTTGGACCAACCTGTAGCTTTCATCAGTAGGAGGCTACTTCCCAGGGAGCAGAGGTGGAGTGCAATTGAAAGGGAAGCTTTTGCTGTGGTTTGGGTGCTGAAGAAGCTAAGGCCCTACTTGTTTTGGACTCACTTCCGGGTTCAGACAGACCACAGGCCCCTCAGATGGTTGATGCAGATGAGGGTTGAGAATCCAAAATTGTTGAGGTGGTCCATCTCCCTACAGGGAATGCACTTTACGGTGGAACACCTCCCTGGTACAGAACATGCCAATGCTGATGGTCTGTCCAGATTCTTCCACCTTAGTGATGAGAACTCCCAAGAGGGTGGGTAGTTCGCCCCACTTTTCAGCAGAAGGGGACACGTGTTAGACCTGGCATCCTTGGAGTGGTTTTCCCTGACTTTTTGCCTCTACCTCCTGTGTTTTTGATGCTGTGCTGGATTTCGTTTTTGCTAGCTTAGTTGCTTTGGGCACTTTGCCACTGCTGATCAATGTCAAAGTGCAAGTGCTCCCTGTGTAAATTGATATTGTGATTGGTTCTCCCCGATTGGCATATTTGTTTTACCAGTAGGTCCCTAGTAAAGTGCACTGAGTGTGCCAGGGCTGGTAAATCAAATGCTACTAGTGGGCCTGCAGCACTGATTGGGCCACCCACATGAGTAGCCGTGAAAAGATGTCTCAGGCCTGCCACTGCGGTGCCTGTGCACAGTTTGTTAACTGCCATGTCGACTTGGCAAGTGCACCCACTTGCCAGGCCCTAACCTTCCCTTTTCTTACATATAGGGCACCCCTATGGTAGGCCCAAGGTACCCCCCTGGGCAGGGTGCAGTGTATGTGAAAGGTAGGACATGTACTGGTGTGTGTAACATGTCCTGATAGTGAAATACTGCCAATTTCGTTTTTCACTATTGAAAGGCTATCTTGCCCCATAGGACAGAATGGGGAATGCTTTGTTACATTTTACAAGCATATCTTCCCATAGGGATAAGATAGAAAAATTGAGTTTGGTAACCCTGAACTCAGGATTTAATAACACATCTTTTAGTAAAGATGGTTTTTAAATTGTGTGTTTGAAAATACCACTTTTAGAAAATGGCTATTTTCTTGTTCAGCCATCCTGTGTGCCTCTGCCTGTTTGTGGATTGACTGTCTGGCTTTGGAGTGACAGGGGCTAGGGAGGTGCAGTGGCTTCAGGAGTCTGGATGAGTCAGCACTAGGCTGAATAGGCCTGATCTGCATTTGGAGTGGTAGGAGGAGTAGCACCTGTACCTGAATAGGGCTGTGCCTGCCTTCCACAATGCTGGCTCCGCCTCCCTGTGGTGTGTCTGGAGCCAAGGCTCACACTGACAATGGATGTTGTTGTGTACTTGCAGAGTGCCCCCTCAGAACTGGTTTGAACTAGGCTCAGAGCCCCTTGCACAAAGAGAACAAAGACATTTTGGGGTATAAGTATCAGACCCAAAACCCCAGACTTTATATCATTCCTATAATTCAAGAGGAACCTTTGCCAAGGAGAAGAGCTGGAGAGACTGAGGAGAAGTACTGCCCTTGCTGTGTGTCTGGGGTTGGACTGCAGTTGCTGTTTCTGCCAAGGAAAGGAGAAGGACTTTGCTGTGTGCTGTGTCCCCTGCTTGAAGGAGATCTCCAAGGGCCTGGAGTGAGCTGGCCACCTGCTTTGAAGTCTCAGGGACACAAAGACTTCACCCCCAGCTCCCCTGAACTCTGCTGCTGTGAGTTCTAGCCTGCCAAGACATGCCTGTGTCAGTTTTGGGCCTCTGGAGGTTGTTGCTGCTGTTTGGGAGCTGGAACAAAGAAGAAACATGAAGAACTGCTAAAATCGACGCATCGCTCTTCTTGCGGCTGTTTTCTCGACGCATCTCCACGGCGCGAGAAGAATTACCATGCATCGCCGTGCCGCTGCGAAAACCGTCGCAGCCACCTGTCGCTGCAGCAAGAATCAACGCATTGAGGGAACGCGGCTGAAGAGGACCGACGCAGCGCCGCTCGACGCCGCTGCATCGATCGCCGATGCATCCCGGATTTCCACGCATCGTACCTGTACGGCACGCTTTTCCCGACGCATCACCTGCGAACCGGAACTGTCACGAAGAATCGACGCATCACTCCCCATGCAGACCGGATTCGACGCAACTCGTCCTCTGCGTGTCGAAGAACTGTTGCATCGCCTCCCCAAGGTCTCAGGAGTGTCGCATCTCTTTGTTTTCCGACTCTGCGACTGTTTGGCTTTTGGAACTTTGACACATCTACAGGTTCTTTGGTGAAAAGTGTCACATCCATAGTTTTCTATGGTACAAGTTCTTGAAACCCTTTTGAAAGTCACATTTTTAACTTGGTATGTTGTATTTTTGTCGTTTTGGTCTTGTTTAGTTTAAATAAAGATACTTTAGTTTTCTAAACTGGTGTGGTGTCCTTTTGTGGTGTTTTCACTGTGTTACTGTGAGTGTTGGTACAAATACTTTACACATTGCCTTTGGGATTTGCCTGTCTGCTTGTGCCAAGCTACCAAGGGGGTGAGCAGGGGTTATCTAAAGTGTGTATCCCCCTTACCCTGACTAGAAGCAAGGGAGCCTATTTGGACAAAGGTACCTACCGCTGCCAACTAGGGACCCCCATTTCTAACAACGTGTCGAAAAATAATTCAACCCAAAATGCATAGTATCAGGCCTTCAAGAAAAGAGCACCTACTGACAACTTGCATACTAAATACATTACACATGGAACAGATTATCGTCCTTGGGCATCCACAGAAGAGATACGTTGTAAATCGATTTTTTTAACCAGAAGAGGGATTTCAGAGAGCTTCACTCATAAATCCGGCTGTGAGTTATTCCAGAGTTGAGTTCCTCACACTGACAGGCACCTTGGGGAAAGTTATGTATCAACAACAAACCAGTCTCCACAAATAAAATGCAGTGGTGTGTGTAATTAACACGGTCCAGCCCTAAAACGTGGTTTCTGCTTCTTTCATTAAAGAAAAACCACTGAGTCAGGCAAAACAGGCTACGTATGAAAACTCCTTATTTGGTACTATATATGGTGTGAAAAACTGGAATAAGATTTGAATACAGATAAAGTCACTAAAGTATGCAAATAAACATATTTGATCTTTTTTGTTTCAAACTAAATTCATTTTTTCTTCAGGACAAACATTACTTTGTATTTTGATATCTTCTCATTTCACTATACTTGCTAAATAGATATTTCTGTAATCTCTGTATCAGCATAACATAAAAATATTTATAGTAAAAATGCCCTTCTGCATTTGATTGCAGAAAAGCAAAGGTAAACAGGTCCAGCTCCATAGGTCTTTAGACAAATATATTTCTAATGCCAACCCACCGGAAATAATCATTTTCCAAAAGATGTGGTTGAAAAGGCAAAGGGGGTCCTGCACCTCGGCACACCTCCAAACCAGAGCAGGCGGTCACCCTTTCTGACCTCCCCACCTTAGATACACACCATGAAACTCACTAGCAGGTGAAGGCGTGCACAAATCTAGTTTAATTAATGAACAAACATATTCTCTAAAGTACATTGCTATATAGAAGCTGACTTCATATTGAAAAGGTTTTAAAGATGAACGACCTGAATGGTCAGCAGCTGCTGCACTAAGCACATTGGATCTATGGTTATTGCAGACTTTAGTGTAGAACCTAGTACCCCAAGTGACTCCTCCCCCTCCACCAACACCCCAACCCCTGTGGCACATTTGCGGCTTTGAGAGTTTTGTGACCAGCCTATACGATGTGGAACATACAAAATATCATAATTGCCAAAGGATTCTGTATCAAATGTCGCACTGCACGGAGCTCCTTGGGCCTATTACTATTGTGCAAGTGCAGTGTTCAGTGCAAACGTAGATGCAAACTACTAGGGCACCACGTTCATAATGTGGTTTACTAACTGCAGGTTACTCTAAACATTAACATGCTGGTCATTTGGTTGTATTAAAGTGGTTGACTGTAAACACAAACCTGCTGATAAAGATTTCTTCCGGAAGTTGGTCATTGGAGAACGATCGGTAAATTAATCATACTCAAGCAAATCAATAAACTACAAACCTTGCATTTACTAACCGAAAATGAAAAGCAATACAAGTATTTTTTAAAGATGTCGCAACATGTATTATTTGTCAGTTTTTTAATAATGGAAAATATATTTAAATTAATGGAGAACGGCATGTACGCTACATTATACCGCCAAACACAAGCTGATTTCACTAAATAAGCATTGACAAGGCCATTGGGCCTCACCTCTTCTACTCATTAAGTTTGTCAATGGTTTTTGGTGATTCTGTGCAGCATCAGCAGAAGAAATGCGTTTTGCTCATGGCATACAGCATAGGAAGAAAAAAAGAAAAGAAAAAAGGCACAAAGATGTGCAAGCATACACACATGACATAATGCCGTGTCAGCCAAGCGTGATGACTTACATGCATGCATGCGCACTACACTACGCATGTGCAAATGCCATTTCCGTTTTTTTTTTACTATTGTAAAATGGAGGGCGCCACCTGGTGCGATAAACAAAGGAATTCATTTGTGCACCACAAAAACCTCTTTTTTAAAACGAAGCATCCTGGCAGCAAATGTCGGCTGCTGGGCCCTCCAAACAAATGAAGATAAAAAAAATTGCGTTGGAAGAGGTGGTGGAGCACGGCAGGTGAAAGAGAAAACAACACAGGGGGATAAATGGGAAATGGCCTGGCAGTAATGGTGGAGTTTGAGGTGCAGAGTGCGGGAAATTAAAAAAAATGTAAAGGTGGGGTGGTGAAACAATGGACGACCTGGCACTAGGCGGATGAGGTAACCACACAGCGAATGTGGGAGTGCCTGAGGGGGAGAACAACGCACAAGGGAGAGACAAAGAAAACACAAGCACTCTGGTGGAGTTCTTAAAGTAAAATAAAGGTAGTTCCTGGATGTAGAAAACTACAAGTCATCCAATCAAAAGGATGGTAATGATGCTATGCTCTAGGGAAGGGACAAATACAAGAAGAGGAAGGCAAGCCATCAAAAAGAAGCAAGCAAATAGAGTGACTAGAAAGCAAACGAATAGTAGGCACTGGACTGGATCTAAGCCCACTGTAAGTTTTGGTATGCTCCACAAGACGCCTTTTGACAACAGACAGCTATTGAACAACACTAAGGCTTGATCCAATATGCATGAATTAAGCATGGTTTGACTGAGTTTACATTTTTTCTTTTTATCTCTTTGGTATTATCACAGTGTTTTACAACTGTGTAACATGGAAAACGTCTATATAACTTAAGCAAAAATGCCTGCCCGATCAACTAGTTTGCATTACATTGTATCTTAACAGTATCTGTAAACAGAAGTATTTAATTGTGGACAAATAAAAATAAAACAAAAAACTTTTCCAACAAAAATCGCAATGTACCTAAAATGTGTATTAATGTGTGCACTTTTAAATGTCACACGATTTACAGTCCAAATTAAGTATATTTTGCTAGCCCCTTTTGCTTCCATTATGCTGCATAGGAATGAATGATGCACACAACTGGATTTATAAAGCTGAAAGTTCCTGAGAATCAGGGAAGTGACCATGGGCACGCAATCCGAATTTTGTTTTCACTAAAACTTGCACATTTTGCAGTATTTACAAATGCACTTGCCGAACGTAAACAGGTTTCAAACTTATACCCAAGTGGGGCATGCAAAAATGGTACAGAAAGTGCGATAGCCATAACAAACACCCATATAGTTACAAGATGTATGTAAGAATTGGTGGCATGTATGGAAAATAATTTCTAATAAAATTTGGTACACAAAATGTTTATTTAAAGTGCAGATTTTTCAAGTCACATTTATGGTTAAGAAAATGGACCTGTTAGAAATCTTTATGTTCCAAATAATTCAAATTTACACTTTGTACATACATACATAATGGCGATTTGCATGGAAATGTAAGAAATTTACCAAAGCAGTATAAATTTCACACAGGACCCATTGTCAATTATTCTTTTCATACGCTAATCATTCTTCAACATAGCTGTGTAAAGTGGCTGTTCAACTAGGACAGAGTAAAGTTGTCTTCATGTACATACTTGTCTTCTTTGGAATATTTAACTCATATCATTATCGAAATAATACTACTGTTTTATTCCTGAACATTTCTGTTCTAGTCAACACATAACATTGTCATTAGTCGTATGTTTTACCCTCAACTCATCTTCGACACTACTCTTAGAAAGTAACATTCAAAGAGTTACTTTCAGTCTAATCTTCCCATAAATGTGTTCCCTACAAGAGAATAGAGCTGTGGTTTATAAAAGCCCCACTGCTATACCACCACAGCTTTTGCCATTTAGTCTACACACCAAAACAAAAACTAGTAGCGGAGCTTATAACATTGTATACATCAAAATGTATTTCGAGTGCTTTGTATGGCGCAGGTGTGAGGGGTCTCTGTAAAGCTGAGATGTTACAACGTATCAAAAGGGGTTTCTTTCGCAGGCTGTTGGCTGACCCAAAAAATACGGCAAATTTGATCTGTCATGAAGAATTAGGCCTACAATATCTAGAGGATTTGATTGGAGTGACACCCCTTCTTCTGCGGACCAAATGTTGGTTGGCACCGGAAGCAGGCCTGGCAAGATCATGTCTCCTTGATTGTCTAAATGTACACAATGGTGAAAAGTTACCATGGCTAGGCTATGTCAAAAAGATGTTTTATATCCTAGGCTTAGAAGAAATGTTTTCTGATCCACAACAACTTGGCACACATGCAAAATCGAGAGTAAAACAACGTTTTTGTGAAGTTAAGGTGGCTGAGAGATTAGAAAGGGCACAAAAAATGCAGTCCATAGAGGCTTATACACAAGTTGCAATTGTTAGTCTAACTGAACCCTATTCATTATGGTTTGAGAACCCAACATGTCGTCTTTTTACTTATTTTAGACTGAGTATGATTCATTTTAAGGAAGCCTTTCCAAAGCAATGTCCTTGGTCTCAAGGTTTACAACATTGCCAATGTAATAATGTATGGTCTCAGAGCACTTGCCACTTTGTAATGTTTTGCACTTTATATTCTCATCCAAGGTCGGTTTATCTTGCACCAGTGCTACGTTGGGCAAATGTTACGCAATATCGATTGCCCTAGAGGTTTTGCAAAAACTCCCCAGCGAAAGAGGTCTGAATGCTGTTCTAAATTTTATAAAGAAAGCCATGGGTATTAAGAAAAGGTATGAATTATTATCCTGATACAATTTTTACATATATTTCATGTTTTATAGGAAATGATTATGTTTTATGGTCTGTAATTGATTAGCTGATATATATGTTTTTATTTAACTTATAACATTTGTATGTAGATTGTTTTATGCTTTTAACACTTACTGCCGAATAAAAATGCTTTGACTGACTGCACACCTACATATACTTCGATATCTGAGACTTAGGCCCTGATTTAGAGTTTGGTGGATGGGTTACTCCGTCACAAACTTGCATTATATCTAATGCCACTTGGAATACGGCGGATGGGAAATCCATCACATTTGTGACGGAGTAACCTGTCCGCCGAACTCTAAATCAGTCCCTAAGTCAATACTTTGTTCTATGCATAAGGTACTGCTTTGTCGTAGTGATGTGCAAGCTACCGACTACAAACATGACATACAGAATTTGAGTACCTCTATCTTATGCATCATTGCCTCCACTACATACATAGTTTAATGTATGCATCACTCTGCAGAAGGTATGTCATACAAATTATCGATTTTTTGAGCGCTACTCTGTTGAGTTCTCAAATCTGTCTTTATCATTATAGGGCTATAGCTCCACACCTAGAAAAGTATACCTGGCAAAGCATAATGCAAACATTTTCATTTCATTAATGATTACTTTTCTTTTTATCTCGAAGCCTGTTTTACGCCAAGGTAAATGATACTCACTAGGACTACATTATTGCTATGCCTGACGACTACTATCAAACTAGGATTTCCTTTCTCTCGGAATAGTCCTGTCATGATATCTATTTGAATTAAAAAAATAGTCAAAGTGTTATACAGAATGGAAAGAGTAACCTGCCAATAAGAAACCATTAGATTAAACTTTGTCATGATGCAATTTTGTAAAGTGTGCTACAACACCTTTAGGTGGCAATGATTTAATAAAGAGAGTAATAGTTGGATTCTCATGTTCAAATCATCACAAAACAAAAAGTGTGGATCCAGAACTAAACCGCCAATTAGAATGTACACCAGCATTGGCAAAGCAAATGGGTCTTGCCTATGAGACAGCTACTGGCTTTGTCAATTTTTTTGAGCCATGGCTAAAAGTTAGGGAAAAAATGTTTTTTTTAGCCATGCTGCAAGCAGCTGCGATGTTGTACATCATGTCTAAAAGACATTGACAAAGCTAATAGCTCTCCCAAAAGCAGGACCTATTGGCTTTGCCTACGGTTGTTATGTAGCACGGACATTACCCAAAGGGACTAGAGCATTTTATAACAAGAGTACTCTGGAATGGAAAGGCAGAAACAGACAAAGCTGCAGGAAAAAAGGTTGAAATACCACTGGAGCATTCAGGAGATGAAGTGCCCACTCATAAAAGATCTTACACGTTCTAAAGCTAGTCGTCAGATTACATTTACAGTGCTCTACAATAATGCTTTATTGGTATGACACAACATACACATACTGGCAAAATTTTTACACTACTTCTTATGCATATATTATTTCTTTATCATGCTCTGAAGATGAAACGGTACTGGCCGTGGACGTCATTTGGGGGTAGTCAGGGGTCGCAGCTGTAACCTATAGCTTGCTCCCTGCTATTCCTGGCACTTCCTTTGCAACTCCTGGCCTCGGATATTTGCCTCCTCTGAAGCCAGGGGTCACAAAGGAAGAACCAGGATTAGCAGGGAGCAAGCTAGAGGTCGCAGCTGAGGCCCCTGACAACCCTAAAATGACGTCCATGGTACAGGCTCTGTATGGTTTCCATCCTTTGTGCAGATTTTCTGGGTTTAGGAAGCCAGTGCTTATATTACCACATGAGCAAGATAGTGACCTAGGATACAGAAGGGCTCACTGGGAGATGAAGTATTGATGTGGAGGAAGGCACCTACAACAGTATACCGAAAGAGTCAGAAATAGACTACAAAATCAACTGGGGCTTCTAACACTTCGAAGAAAATTTATTTTGCTGCAAGTTAATTCTGAAATTATTTCTGACATTTCCATGTGTTTTCTTAGGATTCTGTAAAGCTTTTCGTCCTCGTTTTTTTCTTAGGGCATCTTTTTTCTTCCCAAGCAGCTGCAGAAAGAACATGTATCACTGTTTCTGCTTTCCGCAGATTGGGCAGGAAAAATGGCTCTGTTTGTCCCATTGCGGTGATGCAGAGAATAGCCTCACCAGGTTTCCACAACAATGATCCGACTGGGCAAAGAAGAATGAAAAAAATACAATAAAAAAGAACCTCAATCTGAGAAAAAGCAGCGCAAGGACACCAACAAAGAAATTAATCAGTACTCGGTCCACGTTCCACCTAAGGTACAAACGTGAAGGGGAAGTGAAGCCTGCACACACTGACCAATGAGAAGCATGGAAATGAGAGCGAAAATGAATCCAACCAATGAATAGCAATGGGCGGGCTTTAAGCCCTGTATGTAAACAAAATGTCGTGCAAGCAACTCCGAATGTGCTGTATCAGGTGAGACCTAGAAACCTTTTCATCTGTGTTTTAGCACCATCGTCAGTAACTGAAACCAGATCATTTTGAGCTTTGACTGTAGACAAGATGGACTAGCAAGTTCATCGCAATGGTCCTCAAAAGGATGCAAATTACTGACTTACAGGTCACTCACATCGACCAGCACCCTTAATTTGCTTGTCTTCGTGAGGGACCTGCAGGTAAGAAGTTTGCATCCTTTCGAGGTCTATTGCATTGGGTAAGATTAACACACTTTATTTACAGATCCTAGAAATTAGCAAAACATAGGTATTATATGCTATATAAAAACCCATGCTGTTTTTTGAATTTACTGTCTCCATTACACAAGAGCCAACAAACATTCATCTATGGCGCTGAAGAGTCTTTTTTACTGTGCTAGTGCATAATGAGCTGTAATGGGCATTCATTACTTGATGAGCTGCTTTATGTGAAACGCTTATTCAAAAGCGGTGTTTAGTTTTATGGAAAAAACATGTAATTATTCATTAGGGTTTTATACATTGAATACCTTCATATAAACTAAAGTTATCTATAGCTATTACTGAATTCAATGTTAAGGTTTTGTGCATTACAGAAGAAATAACTCTGCTGCTGATCCTAGTGCAAAATTGTTGGTTCTAAGCAACACTATTTTCCCAGATCAAACATGACAGTAGGTGATTTGCGTAAAGGTTCAGTGCTTTTTCTGCTCTTACTTGTTCTGCATCATGTTCATTATGACCCAGTCGGATGGATACACATTCTTCCCAATGAGATTCTTGAACATGATGAATGTTTCCATCAGAAAGTCCTAAAGTAGGAGGAAAACATAAAAAAAAAAAAAACACAACCATGTAAAAACGTTCCCAACAGACTACAAAAATCTCTGTTGGTTGAGGATTACGTACCAAAGATAGCTAAGTTTTGTCCTGTTAAAAACAGAACGAATGAGGCAGTCTGTAGGCTTTGCATATCTTTTGCAGATATTTTTTTATTACAAATGTTATTAATAAAGAAGGCAATGAGTGGCAATCTTTGAAATCCTCAATGCTGGGCATGCTCCATGTAGGTTTCTTTGGGTACCACAAGCATCATACCTGTGACAGAAGTCAGAGTGCACTCTCAGATCTAATTCCTTTCATATTCTTTTCAGTCTGTGAATATTTCTCACAGTGTTGCATTGAGGCAACAGAGAGGGAATGCCGGGAGGGCGCACAGAAGTGATTTTGACATATTTAGGACAACCTCTGCAAGGGCATTAGGAACTTATTACCTCTTTGTATACTACCTTTCACTTCATTGAATGCAAACAAGCGTGACCCCATTTTGTAAAGCTAAATTAGAGTAACACAATTATTGTACTTTGAAAATCCACCATAGTTGACGCTCTTTACCTAAATTTACATTTGGATTATTCTTTGGAATTCATAATCAACAAGAAACCATGGTTTTTGATTGTGATCCACAATAATTTCCTATCATCAGGATTTGATTTTAGTGGCAGCGTTCTAGTCAAGCACATTGAAAGGGGGGTGTTGCCATGATCTCCGTCTAGAGTCTCTCTTGCTTACTTCTCTACTGTGTGAAACGTCAGGCCTCTACGTAATGTGTGTCAAGATACATAATATGTGTCAAGAAAACAATACACCACAGAACTGCAGGAGATTTTTTTTTTACCCATTGCTCTGCTAGTTCTCAGCCTCAACGATGCTCAGCTACAAATAGAAAAAAAGATAGCCTCCACCTTCAAGTTCAGTAGAGCACAATGTACAAATAAAAACAAAAATTAAGATCATAAGGGAAACCTTACAATGAATCCCCCTCATTCCAATTTTTTTTTTTAAAAAGAGACAAATGGCTGTTTTTAATTCCTCGCCCCCCCAAGCTATGAGCCGCGTTTAGAATTATCAATGACAGCAGCCTTGCTTTTTCCCCACAAAACGATATCACCAGCATGATGGAAACAACATTAAAGGGAAAGTGCTTTGTTGTAGAATTTACCCCATCTTTTTATCCAGCTATTCTGCTTCAACACTACCTTTGTGACAAGTAATCCTTGCCACCATCATCTTTGTGGTCCCATTTGATCACAACCTTGTGATTGGGTCAACATCTCACCCCCCTGGCTCTCTTCTGCCCACTGGAAACATGTGGGTCGAGAAAATATGCACTCAAAATGAAGATACATTTCCAGGTCCAAAAATTTAAATAGTTTCTATCTAGTGCACTGGCAAGCTTATGGCCTTTCTTTGGCAGTCTGCCAGTATTTATGTGTGAGAGTGTCTCAGATGTGATGGCGGCATAAATGGAACAGCTGATCAAATGTCATTTACAGTAGGATTATGGTCATTAAATGAGTGTTCCTCATGGTGAAACCCCAAGAGTGGTGTTAGAATCGGAATACCCTACTGCTCCTAGCCAATCCATGAGGTGGAGAAATAAAGGGGAAGGGGGTTGACAGAACATCTGCATGTATGGGGAATTTAGGGGAACCAATCACAGCACTGCATTGCAGCGTTGTCATTGGCTTAGGGAGCCTGGGAGCCCGGGTGCTTCCTGAGGCGAAAGCTGGCGGTGCGACCAGCATGTATGCTTTCTTTATTTCTTCTTTTTTTTTTTTTTTCTACCCCCCGCCATCCCCCGCCACCGTTCCCTACCAGCCGCCACTGCTACAGTTTATTACTTCCTTTCTTTCACGGTGTGTTAGGCACACTTTTATTTTTGAAGGCATGTTTTGCTTGTAACACAATGTACAATGTGCATCATAGTTAGCTGGCACAGGCTCCTAGAAGTATACAGACTATGTAGCTGGTAGAGCTTTTTCTTGAAAGATCCTTCCTGACAGACTATTCCAGGATTATTGCCCTTTAGTCTGTCTCAGGTTTCTTTTTAGATTTAGTGGTTTCTCTGTTGAACCACACTAGGTTGCTCATTTGCTTGATGCTCATCTGCATGCAGAACGTCATATACTATGTGGTACATGCATGACATTGTCTCTCTGAGGTTTTTTCTCACTCACATATATGCCTCTTTGCCTTACTTGCATAGATGCTTCCATGATTGATTGGCTTTCTGTGTGATTCTACTCTAGATTCTTTTTGTCCAGGATTACTGCAATGAATTACAAGAGACCAGTTTTTTTTGGTCAGATTGCTGCCTTTCACTGTCCTGCTGAAGGCCCCATGTGACTCAGTTTAAGATGTTGAAACATTGACTGTTTGGGTTCCACTTATATTATTGATTGTTGGACTATTTGAACCTGAATGTACAGATCATTGGGTTTTTAAAAACTGTGTCCTATGCGTAGGGACCCATTGTACATATTGTAAATATCATCAATCAGATATGTGCTTGTACTGCTCACTTTTATCCACTTTACACTGCGCCGTCACTTGGAGCACCTGCATTGGTTTGACTATTACTGAGTGTCCATTGGACTTAAGTTATGATATTTGAATACAAAGAATCAGTCATCATTTGTGTATAATGGTTTTACTATGGAATCATGATGTCTCGGGCCACCCTGTACTAACTAATGGATTTAATGACTCCTAGGGGAAGACTGTTCTGTATGAATGCTTAAAAACTGAAAGCAATTTGAATTGAACAATCTGGAAAAAGTATGCCTTTCATGACACTCATGCAGAACACGACTATTGACATGAATTACACTGAATTAACACAATCCCATGAAGAAAGTACTGTATTGCAGCACTGTTTAAGGTACATTTGGTATGAAAATACTTAGGTAAAATAAAGGTGAAATGCATCCCAACTTCCAATTCCATTAGTAAGCAAGGATTAAATAGCACACAGTTTTAGAGCCACAATCAGCAATTCTAAAATGGACCGTCAGATCACTGGAACGACCTATTTATAGAGGTCAAAATATAGCCTTTAAATATGCAATCCTAGTTTCTAATCGAAATGTTTGACCTTCATAGTAGGTCTAGTAAATAACATGTTTTATTTGTAACAATTGCAGGACACTACAATAATTGCACTTTCTCAGAAGCAAAACTTACCACAACATCACTTCTCATCTTTCCAAAAGTCTTTATGAGATGAGCATAATGATAGTCCTCCATCTGTCTTAAGATTCCTGTCATGCTGGCTACGAAGTTTCCCTGGAATACATGATGAAATTACAAGTTTAAAATTGTAGATAAGTGGAGGTGATCATCTAGCTAGAAGAGTTCCAGCCACACACACACACGACACAATTTACAGTTTTTAAGGCAAGCGCGTGGTCTTGTCGAATATATATTTCGTTTTAGCTTTGTGACTGAAGCTTTTACGCAATGTCTAAGCTCAAATATTCTCAAATGATATATTAACATTATAAAGAGTGAAACCTTTGGCAGCTGCAAGCCAACATCATGACACCAGGAATTGTTCACAAAATTACACTTTGCTCTCACTGGACTGGGAAAAATATTCTCAATTATTTGAAGATGAAATGGCAGATCATTTTTTCAAGAGCACACTTAAGAAGCTGTAATCGTGAAGTTATTACACAAACCAACAAAACACATTTTAACGCCTACTATTTTTCTTACTCTTTTCAGTTTTTCATAAACTCATTATGAATCTCCAGTTTCTAAAAAAAGTGAAGCCGTTTTTTCTAGCATGTGTCAAAGTACGATCAGTGGCTGCTGGCAGGAAACGGGGGCGGGAGGGTGGGGGGGGGGCAAAATATTTAAAAATAAAACAAAACACTTACCTCCTCGCACCACAGCCGCCTCCGTCATTGCTGAAGAGTACCACGTAGGTACATATATGTTGAGTTGGGTATAGACAATCTAGACTTACTTAGACGTCAATATTTTATTTCGATATTTTGACCTCAATATTCCGTTTGATATTGCCAGTTCGATATTCAGAGTGCACACCAAGTGAAACAATTTACAAGAGTGTCTGCTATACCAATCACTGAGATAAATAAAATATGCTGTGGAGAGCTCGTAGAACGTCATTGGACTTGCATTGCACTGACCCTCCCTCCTGCTGTAAGGCACTGACTGTATGAGCAGCAGTTATGCACACTGACGTGCATGGCTTCTGCTAACTACCAAAACATTTGCCACTGAGAATGTAACTGCAGAGTCGTCCGATGCACAGCCAATAGAAAAGCCAGCTTAAGTGAGGGGATGCAATGTTTTTAATACTGGCACAATCAAGCAGGTACAGGTACACACATCTCATATAAGGATCGGGAAGGGGGAGAAAGTTCCAGTGTGTTTATCACAAATAAGTAAGATGGTAATGACCCCTCTTTGACAAGAGAAACGTGCAAGAGTAAAGGTACTGTGTTTCACTTTGTAGAACACTTTGTTCTTATCAGTATAGGAGTGAGGGTATTGTGTGTCTCGTGACACTTTATTCCTCGTCAGTATAGAAGTGAAGGTACTGTGTGTCTCTTGACACTCTGTCCTTGTCAGTATAGGAGTGAAGGTAGTGTGTGTCCCATGACACTTTGTTCTTGTCAGTATAGGGTCTTAGTAAAGCTTCCAACACATCTGCTATGTTTTTAGTGAGGCACTGCAGTCATAGACTATGATGGGCCACCATGTTCCCACTCCCCACAGAGAGCGATGCACCAGGGTGCCCTGGACTCATTCTTTAAGGTTCAGCCATGTGATAATGACAGTACTAGGCGGCTCAATTATATTTTATACATTGATAAACTCTATGTTTTGATACATACATGGAATTCAATAGTGCTTCCTGAACAGTTTTAAGGAGGCTGAGAATTTGATAGTATGTTGATAAATCAGTTGTCCATATGCACTAAACAATTGCTATATGCATGTTGAACAGCAGCTGGGATGAATCTGTGCAATCTGTTATAGGTATTTGTTGATATTTATGTAATGTCTTTAATGGAACCTGGAGTAATCCAATAGTGGGTCTGTAGTTAGGCCAGGTTATGCTCCGGATCAACAGCGCACAGGAGTACCCAGACAATCATACTCTCCCTTCCATCACACTGCCAAATAAGGAGCTTTTTAGTTTGTAAGGGAGGTGGATAGGAGGCCCATCCAGACATCATTTACAGAAACATAAGGGAGTACTCTGCTACAAACAAAAGTACAACTAATATAGTCAATTTCCTTTGAGGTTTTTCATAAGGTCATTGATTAGGGGAGCATACCGTTCATCCTCTTCTAAGAAAGTATATGCAAGTTCCACTCAGAAGCAATTAATTGAAGTGTTCTAGACAATGAGCACATTTCCCTGTTGGAAATAAAAGTGACGATAAAGGACGATATAAACACAAGTTAAATGAGTCACTGATTGGTGATTCACAAAAAGAGCAAGAATAACCATAAAGATTGCCATTTCGACACCAGGAGTAGTAAATGCTATTGAGATGACACAGACTCCAGCAGAGGAACTTGCTTATTGTTTGTCAGAATTGGTACCCGTGATCAGTGGGTTATGAGCAACCTCCATTTTAAGTTGCAAACATTTGTAAAAGAGAGTTGATCATGGATGAACAGAGAATAACAGAAAGAGTGCTGAAGATTGTTCAATACTATGCTAATGTTCCATCCATAAGCTACTTATTTGCAATCGACACAGAATAAGGGTCTATATGACGGTTCATTTTAGCATTGTACATGTATGTCATCTTAAAGCATTTACTGAATAGTTATATTATGTTAATTAGTTGTAATACGTTGGCAGCCCCTTTACATAGAAGGATCAGAGATGAGTTGTTTCAAGAAGGTCTTGAAGGTGAATCTTCCTCTGCTCTCTTGTTTGGGAGGAATATTGAGTCATTGCAGTAATGGAGCCTCTGACTACAGGCCATTCCAGGAACGAACAGGTCCAAATTAGAGAAGGGGATGGCAATAGGGTAATTGCCTTTTACCTCAGCTAGACTTAACTTAAGAACATCCAGGTGACTGGACACTGAGGAGGCAAGTTGTAGCAAAGGTCACATGCAGAGCATGTGATCTATCTATTTGAAGCAGGGAGGTTGTAGACTGGTCCAAGTGGACGAACCAGATTCACAATACATCTAGTCCAGCAGCTAATCCTCAATCACATGCCAATGTGAAGGGAGGGCAGCATTAACTGGAAGAAAATGAAGAATGGGCAGGGTTGGAACGTTGTACGCACATAGGGGGCAAAAATAAAAGAAAAGCCCTGGTGACCAGGAAACCCAAGCTACATTCAGGGTCAAGTGTCAAAGTCACATCGACCCTGCTGCTAACCTAAATCTGGTGCCAGAATGAAGGAGTAACGCTTAGCCAGGCCTTATTTTACACATAAAGGGTGCTTACATAGGATTCCAGTCATGTTGCTGGCCACTATGGGCCAGAGTAAGCGTCAGTAAAGAAGCAAACAACCACAGCAGACCTGAAGGGGGGAGAGAAAAGCTTGCGAGTGTGCAGGAAGGAGGAACAGAGCAAAATGAAAGACGGATCAGAGCTAAAATGAGCAAGCTAAATTAGCAGGAGGAACAGACAAATGATGAAAGAAAAGGAGAAGAACGGAAGAGATAAAAAGAAAATTGAAGAAACCAAGAATGAAAAAGAGAAAGGTCAACAGAGAGCTTCTGCCAATAATAATGTTAGATGCTACAAACTATGGGCTAGATGTATGAATATTACTAATATTGATTACCAAATAGCGATTTTTTGTGAATTGCTACTTGATAATTGATATCACTAATGTACAAAGGGGTCATTTAGCCCCTATTACTTGAATACGGAAGCATAGGGGTCGCAAATAGACCTACCTCATGAATATTAATGAGGAAACTCTCAATTTGTGACCCACTACGATTCGCTGACATCACAAGGATGGTGCCCTGCTGGGGTCAGCAGACCTCCAAGTCTGTGATTGCTTTTAAATAAAGCAATCTTTTCTTTTTTTAACTCCTTAACCGCTGCGCAAATTCCGCCGCGGTGCGGGAGTTCTATTGAGTGGGCGGGGCCGCGTCGGCCAACGGACGTGCGCAGCACTAGCGAGGTAGTGCTCGCGATGGCCGTTGGCCGACGCGCGCACGGAAGGGGTTAAACACAGCCCATTTTCCTTAAAGGAAAATGGAATGCCTTTAAAAAGAAAAAAATCAAACGTTTAAGTTTCATTTTTTAAGAGTATTTTGAAAATATTTTTTGAACCATTTGCAAATCGGTTATAGAGCAAATGTTTCTCAAACGCAATTAAGTCGCAAAACCTTCATACATACCAATGTGAAACGGTATTTGGAAGGGACGCCGTAAACACGCTCATTCCAAATACCGATTCGCAAACCCAAATTGCAATTCAGTAACAGGTTACTGAATTGCAAATAGGGCTTTGTACATTTGAAATGACTTTTTGCGTTTGCAAACAGCCTGAATCTGTGAATCGGGCCGTTTGCGACCACAAAAAGGCTTTGTACATCTAGCCCTATGTTCTTATGTAGGATTTGCTGGAAGGAGGACCACCAAAGGTGTTAAAGTGCAGGACCAGTGTGCCAAAGGGAAAAAATACCACACCCTTCTTTTCAGCCATCTGTTTTTAAAGAAACAGCATTTCAGAAGGAAGGTAAGAGGTGGCAGGTAATCTGGTTACCAAGCTTCTCTAGTTTGGAGATACTGGTCTCTCAGTCTTTGCTTGAATTCGAACCATTAAGTTTTCTGCGAGTCGGTACCTATTTACTTTGGGTCAGTTTTTAGCGCCAAGAGCATTTGGGCACCCTTTGCTCTGTGTACATATATATTGATAACAAATAACTAAAAGATTACTACATTTCTAAGTCTAGATGGCAGACAAATTTCTGAGAACTCACTGGCATTCAAAGAGTCCAAGATTAACCTTTCAGAGGCATAAACAAACCACAGAATTCCATAGAAAATAAATCTTCACTACGGTATAGGATTGCACTCATTACCATCAACCACCACTGAAAAATGTATTTACATTTTTATTATTGAAGGAGACCATTGGCCACCCTCGCTTATAGGCGTTATGGGCATTCTCATAGCAAAAGGGTACAACACACAGGCAACAAGGCTCTGAAGCTGGTGTGAAATTAACTTTTCCAGCCCTGGGTAAAAGAAAAGAGACACACCGCTGTGCAGAAACTACCAGTTCACACGAGATGATCACATTAATAAGGTGGACATTTCCAACTAATTAAAGTCCTTGTGTACAGACGTTTACTCTGCCTAACCTCACTCTTGTTACCAGGGTGATGTGCACTAAAGGGATGGATGGGTTAGTGAATTTAAAAACAGCACAGGATGCGGAGGCTGGTAAACAGACCTCAAATCGATCGAAAAGTCAGGATGCAGAAACGCAAGAAGGTTGGGGATTTTACAGTAGCTAGATGAAAAGAACCGTAATCAAACCTATACAATACTTTTACGAAAGCATTACAAAATCTTTTATTGGTTTTCATTTCATTGTTTTGCCTTCTTTTCTCGACTTACTTACTTTGAATCCAGACAAGTAATTTCAAATTATAGTAATGTATTTTGATGGCTACTTCGTGCTAAGGTCCTTGCTCGCTTACTCTGATGCCAACAATATTTCTTGCACAACTTAAAACGCAAATAAACTACCTAGTTTAAGAAGTCTTCTGTTAAAAAAAACTTTCAGTATGGTTTGCTGATGTCAACACAATAATCTACTTTGTTAAATTATCTTTAACGTGATAACAAGATCATTCAAAAATATTTTTGAGGCAAATTGGACTCACTTATTTAATATGCCTGTTTCGTCTTGTTGACTATTATCTTTACTAGAGTGCCAAGTTAAACAGTAATTCCTATATGTGAGCCAGAGCCAGTTTTATAGGTTATGAATAGGCCTAATGCCTACCAGCTCCAGTCGAATATTCCAGAATTTTCAAAAAAGAACAGTGTACAAGAGTGAATGTATCTGCAGTGGCAGCTCCTCTGCTAAGAGGATCGTCGCCCCACTGCTCTCAGAGCAGAATAAAAGGGAAAAAATATATAATAACAGACGTTATTATCATATTATTTTTACTATCAGCCAGGTTAGTGTGCGGCTTGGCGGGGTTCCCATGATGTCATAGGAGGAGTGGTCGCTGCACCTTAAGTGCGCATTACGGTTTCGCCGGCCGTCTTGGGACGACCACTTGCGCACTTTGCATGTTCTCCACCGGGCTGTAGTACACAGGCTGGGTGCAGAACATGCTCAGGCTGTCAGTCCCCGTCTAAGCGCCAAACCACAGTGCTCAGACAAATCACAAGGCTGCTGTCATAGTGACAGCAGCGTCGTGATTGGCCTAGGGGAGCCTGGGTGCTTCCTGGGAGAGGAGCGGATGAGAGATGACGCGAGAGAGACGGCGTGCTGAGGTAAGTGAATTTTTCTTTATTTTATTTCCACCCCCTCCCACCCCTGTTCCGACCGGCCACCACTGTGAAGACACCAATGTGCTTAAACAAACAAAACACTCCAGTTGGAAACAACGGACATGAATCACACACCTGCACTGAAATCAGTATTAAAATATGCTGCCCTATATGGGTCCTGGGCTCACTGTGCCACTGGAATCAAGCTATCCTGGCTGAAGAGGGGTGAAACCCCGAAACCGGTCCCAGGATGCTTGTTTCCGGTCCAGGGAAGATATGGCTTGGCAGTTCGGGCTGGACTGTTCCCATGAGGCACACGGTCAGACTGATTTGCATATGGCCATGTCTGAACTGGGGTGGTGGAGTGAGCTAAAGAATGATGATGGATTAAACCCAGATCAGTTGACTGGGGGTGAGTGTTTGATTTGCTCTAACGCTCCGTCCATCATCCCCTTTGGTATCGCTTTGTTCGCCCTATATTGGTACAAACTTACAAAGTAATGTTTAACTTTCTCATTTTTGAGCCCCTTCAGTGTTCTTCCGACCCGTGGATATATCATTTTCTCAGCTACTGCTGCTGAAATAGATGAGGTGACATCGCAAGCCAGGTCGCATTTCTATAATCATCAATCATAATATGTTGCAAAGGTTAAGATAAAAACTGCAAAATGTGTCGAAAACTGGCATGAAATCCATTCGGCATGCATGTAATTCAGCTCCCTGGAAGCATAAAAATTCATCTGTGCTAACAGGGTTTTCATGGCATTTGAGGGAACATTCCGCTCAAGTACTCTCCACTGGTCAGTGCACAGTAGATTAGAATCAAAGCTATTATTCTGCCATGGCAGTGCCTGAGTAGCATTTAAAATGATTCTGACACAACTTCCTTAGGCTGGAACAGCAAGACATCAATCAGGATCACAATATGACGAGAAACAGGGTTTCAAAGATATTCAATATAAAACACAAAAATGTATACACTAGACTAAAGAGTAAACCAGACACAAATGGAAACAGTACAAAAGGTAGAGAACGAATTTGTCTTAATAATTCAGGTTATGATTAACCTAATGAGGACGATTTCACCTTTCTGCTTTCTAACACGCCCCTCTCTTTTGCAGTAGGCACATTAAATATTATTTTACTATCTCAGAAACCCACTGAAAAATATTGTACCAAATAGTATATTTCAGAAGGACATTGTTACAATGGCTGCTTTTATTACATTTTTCTCCCGAAATTAGGAGTGGGTATATAACCACGAGTTAGATAATTATGCTGGCCATGTTGAGTGTATGGGCCAAGAGTACATGAAATTTTATGCGCCAAAGTGTATCCGAGATGAGAACAAAAGTACCTGATGACCAGTAATACCTTCGAGTGAAAGTGCTGGTCGAAGATTTACAGTTTGGCAGGTTTCTTACTGCCCTAGGTTGAGGGATAAAGCAGCGAAGGAGTATATTGATGGCCCTGCAAAGTAGATGGATCAGGCAAACAACCCGAGGTTTATGGGTATTGACAAACTTTTGGAATGGACATCCTCAGTTGGAAATATCAACAGAAATGCTGAGAAAAATAGTTGCAGTAACAGTTCTATGGAGGGAAAGAGCAGGGAACCTCCCTTAAAGCTTTACAGAAGGGATTTCTCTAAAGAACTATTCTCTCTCTACAAAAAAAGATAATGTGTAAATGCACATTTTCCCCTAAATTTACCTGCAGATTAATTGACTTGGGTAAATATTGTCCAGTAGTACAGGCAGCGATTAATTAGAGTCGGTGTTAACAGATGGGGCCACAGGCACTAATGTTTGGGGACAGGTACTTATTTTTCCTCATCAGACTTTGACAAAGGGATTATCTCTTGCTGGACTAAAGAACCATGATGTAGTATTCAGCATGCCCACATTCAGTAGCTTTGAGCAAAACTTTGGGCCCTCACACTTATACTTTTACATATTAAACACTGAGTATAGGAAATCTATGGTACAGATAAAATCTAGATTATTCAACTCCTCCTAGAGATGTTTGTGAATACCCAAAAGGCAGAGATCTAGCCACAGTGAGAGATGAAAGCTACAGGAGCAGTTATGATTTTTATAGTAGTGCGTTGTGGATCTGGCCATATGTATGGATATCCCGAAGCACAATGTGTTGAAACTGCAATGATCACACAGGAGGAGTATTTCATAAGCAAGAGGTCATATGACAGAGTACATTTATTGACAGAGACCAAGAGTGTGTCCATGTTTTGTGTGACAATTCTCCATAGCAGCAATTTACTATAATGATAAGATATTATTCAAGACCATATGGAGGGGTTAGACCAGTGTAAAAGGTTGGGTAACTGACTCACATAGCAGGGATCCAGAAAGACATCATTCACCACCAAGCAACTCGCTAAAATGAAACCCGATTTGGAGGGGACAGAAGCCACCCATAATGGTATTGAGTGTCTAGAAGCGATGAACCCTCATGTAGCTAAACGTGTCCCTATCAAATGAGGTTCACCACTCAAGTGACAATTGGAATTATTGAAATGCATGTTTTACCAAAACAAAAATAACATTGCAAGCACAGCAGATTCAAGTAGGAATCAGGTTAATCCAGCATAAGACATATTTTTTGATTCAGAGCTTCATTTTTTTTTACCAAAGAATACATAATTTAAAGAGCGGCGTGTAGTGAAGCATGCCGCTGTTCCACATCTGTTATTTCCAGGACACACCTCCTAATTCAGTCAACGACTATAATAAATTCTAGAGAGGGGGTGTATTTTACTCAAGACATTGTGTTCTGATGCATCCCATCTTAAGGACAGAATAATTCGGCCTGTCTTTATGATGTTTAAATATCAGCATGTCTGCCAATCAAGCAATGCTGATATTTGTTTCTCAAGGAAGTAGACAATTGTGTTAAGAGGGCTGTTGCCTCTGCAGGAAGTAACAAGGACGTGCCCAACACTTTCAGAGATGAGCTTTACAAGCTACAATCGCTGAAGGATAATCTGTTAAAGAACACCTGGGTGTTTGAATAAAACAAAGGTGGAGCTGCCATCCGGCTCGGTTGTCCAGGTTTTGAAAGGCAGTGTTATTTCCTCCCCTGGACTCGGTTTTGAATGCTTCCCTGGAGCACTGCATGCAATGGAAAAGATGACGATAACAAGGCTTATAACTTGCCTTTAGAAACTTCTGTTACCCATCGTCCCGGCCAGCAGAGAAAGACAGAACCTGGATCCCCATCGTATTAAATCATGATCTAAGGCTTTAAGATCATTCTGTCCTGAGGCTTAAAGTGATGAGTGGCACTACACAATTTATGTGACTTTTTTTTATCCCAATTTTCGTTTATATTTCTATAGTAAAACTGATGAACAGGCTCTTTCTCATCCAAAGCTTATGAATTACCTTTTACAAATCTATCAAGGGCTCAGGTGGTTGAGCGTGTGGCAGCCGGTTGGTGGGAGTTTGCTTAATCTGAGTTTTTACAATGTAAAGATGTTTTTGATTTAAGCATCTTCTAGAAGTACTACATTATTCATAAAAAGAGCCATGAATATTAATGACAAACTATTTGTCAAGGGGAAGTGGTCAGATTTGGGAGGTGAATGGTTAAAGGACTGCCGTAACTGATTGCACTCAAATTAGCATTGATCTAGCTTACCTATATGGCTTATATCAGTCAGAGTGGCATATAGTGCCTTGGCAAACTCATTAACCATTAGCGTTTCACCTGATGAAGGCAAGATTACATTTGCTACCTCCCTTAACTGATCCTGCTGATTGGTGGCATTAAAAACTCAAGCTAAATCTCACTGATAAAGCCGAACACGGCTGAAACTGGTCTTTGGTTCTTTTTATTCCCATTCAGAGTGGACATGGTGTGTCAGTTTAGCTGGACTATTTTCATTGGCGCAAGGCCACTGCTGCTTTGCACAAGGTTGGTTCTTGTCTATAGTGGCACAGTGAGCACACAAAAAAAGGCAGTAGACAGAAATGTGGTTCAGAGTTATTACCAGTAGGCATGAATAACTCAAACTTTCCACCCATCACAGTTTTGTTTTTCTAAATCAAAAACTTAAGGGAAAAAAAGGTCCTGATGTACTAGCTAGTGTGGCTTTGAAATACAACCCATATTGTGAGTGTTAGTGTTGCATGAAGTATCTAAATCTATAACATATTGTTCACAAATATATATGCCTGTGAGGGCTCTGATCTCATCCTGGTCCATTACAAGGGTGATACATTTGAGCTCCTCAATTATAGGCTGTTGGCTATGTTTAGGTCTCAAAGTAAGGTTTTCACTAAAGTGTTCTCTTGACAGATGACAAATTGGGCATGCGATAACTAGCTACTTAGATTGGATTTCACAAGGGCTACTCTACATTACATAATACCCTTGTCAGCCAGTTGGGCACTGTCAGGAACAACTCTTACTAACCTGCCTCTTTCTTCATAGGTTTCATAGGTAGTCTGTAAAACTAATAAGCTTGGCCAATGCTTTTTGCTAGATGGATGCTGCAAACTTGCATGCATCCAAAGTAGCCATTTCTTAACAGAATTTATAAAAACAAATACAGTGTGGTCCAAGATAGCGTATGTGAATGCATCCACACTCGTGGTGGCGATCTTTAAAAAGGTATTTCAATTTTTTTTCCAATCCTGTTCAAAGAGGCCATCATGGATGGGCAGCCATATTGATATACCCTGAAACAAATTAAGATGGCCATCAGCAGAGAGTGTAGCAGATGGCCAAAAAGTGGTAAGGGGCAGTGGAGCACGAAGATGAGGGGAAAGGGTGGGAAAGCAGAGGTGGTTAAATAAGAGGACAACAAGGGCAAAAAGAGAAGGGGGTTAACAGGGAGAGGGTGGCAAAATATTCCTCTAATGGACTGCGATGCATGGTCTGACATCAGCAGTTGAAGGATATATCAGTCAATAAAGACACCGTGAACCCAAAATGCTCCTGTGCAGGACTACCTTAAGAATAGAGAGAAAAATCATACAATCAGGAGAAGGGAAGTGAGACTGACAGCAAAGCCACCCACTCATAAGCATAGGGTCAATATAAGCTGCATTCCATGTACATGTATTGTATTGGAAACAATGGGTAGCTAAGACTTTCTGTAGCCCAGACATAAAAATGGGCATGTCTATACCTTTATTATGTGTTTAGCTGCTGTATCTGCTTAAATGGATGATTATAGAACAAGTGTTGGGAAGAGACAATCCGAGAGGTTGCTGGATCCTGCAGATGGAAGCAAAGGTCAATCTTGCCCTGTCCTTTTTGTTTTGCACATTGTTGATTTCGAAGAAGATCTGAGAAATACAGAGAATCATGCTTCCACGCTTGGTGGCACACAACATCCTGTTCTTTATTAAGCAGGTGGCAATGTGTTACTGTGAGAAATTGGGTTGTTGGTTGACTGGGGTGTGAGCCCTGGTCAAGCAACAGCCACAATCTCTCAGAGGGTGAACCACAAAATGTCACTAAGTTAACCTGTGCCTAACCCTAGGTAGCTTGGCACAAAAAGCAGTCAGACTTGACTTAGAGGCAACGTGTAAAGTATTTATGCAGCACACAAACAGTAATAAAGTGAAAAAATAACCCAAGAAAAATCACAAACCAAATTAGAAAAATAGAGTAAATTTTAATAAATTATTTGACACCAAAACGACAAAATGCCAATCAGTAGAACTGGAGTTATGATTTTTTTTAAACGTTTTTAGTTAAAACTACCGCCTAAAATATGAAAGAGCCAACCGCAGTCACCTAGTCGCGCAACACCATGTCAAAGTCGAAAAATTTGGCTGACCGTGATGCACCACGGTACGGATACAAGAAGAGGATTGGGGCCGGTCAGCGCTTACCTTCGGACTTGGAAGAAATTCTGAGAAAAAGTGCCTGAGTTCAGCGGGGCAAGGCTGCAGAAGGTGACCAAGCAGGGAGCTTCATCGTCAGATGGCCTTTGGTCAAAGCTGGGAAGTCAAAAATCTCCAGCGGGACGAGGCAGAGGGTTGTAGCTGAAGACAGTACCCCTTTGGAGAAGGACCACTGGAACTGATTTGCCGCTGCGGAGAAGAACGTAGCGGGAGAAGCTGCAAAGTCAATCCGACCAGCAGCGCACCTTGGGTGAATAGGTGAGCAGGTTGGTTCCGGTCTCCTTCTGGTTCTCAGAGCGCCTTTGGGCCCAAATCTGTCCTCTAAGTTGGTTTTTGGCCATCGCTGCACCTCTACCACCACAACTTAGGGTCCAGGACTTGTGGGAAACTTCTTGGAGGGTTCAGGACTCACTCAGGATGGGTGCAGGTGTGGGTTCAAGATGGTGGGAAACCTTTTATGTCCCTGTTGGCTCTTAACAGGAGGCACACAAACTAGCCCTTGGAGTCAGTTCTGGTAGTCCTGGGTGCAGGTGAAGATGCAGAGCTCAACATCAGGGCTGGTCTCTGAGGGTTCAAGGCAGGCTCCAGGCAGCAAAGCGGTCCTTTCAGGAATAGCAGCAGTCTGGTAGAGTGCACCGCAGGTCACAGCAGCAGGCAGTTCTCTCAGAGTTTGTCTGCAGGGCCAGTAATGAACTGAAGCGTGGGTCTGAAGGTTCTGTTTTTATACCGTGGTGCCCTTCTTCTGGAAGGTGGAGAAGCTTCTGGAAAGGTTCTTTGAAGTGCATGGAATTTCCAGACTCCCCTGCCCTGGCTCCAAGCTGGCTGCAGGGTTGTTAGACCTTTTGTGTGAAGGCACAGCACAGTCTATTCAGGTGTATGTGTAGCTGTGCTCAGCTCCGCCCTCCCCATCCTGCCAGCAGATGGCCCATTGAGGCACATCTAATCCCTATATTGTATGACTGTCTGGGAGGAATTCACAGAGTCTGTCATTTACACCCAGTCATGTGACCCAAGGCAGGCTGCAGGTGCTAAGGGCAGGAGAATGCCAACTTTCTAAAAGTTTATAGATATCCCCTGAAGAAGGGTGCTGGTTACACCCGAAATGCATTGGGATCTTGGAGCAAACAGCAATTCACTGTTTATGATTTGAATAAACGGACTTTTGAAATTCACATTGTTTTGGATTTCCGGTACACAAGTGGACGAAGAAGTTTTACCATCAAGACGGTTCTGGCTGATGGTTTACTTGTATTTTTGGATAATTATGGTTTCTTGGGAACGATGTTAACACATGAATAATACTGTTTTTCCATGTTTATGATGTTTTAAATGATTGGTATACATTGTTTATGCACACTCGCAAAAGGGGTGTTTTCAGGTAGTGCACATCCTGTCTAGAACATTACGTTCTAGTCTGTATCTTCTATTAGAATTGGTGGGAGGGTGGAACCACTTCAGGTAGTGCACACCAAGTTGGAAAAGTTTTGCACATAGAGTATATAGTGGGTACTGGTTAATCTGAGTGCGCACAAGCTGTGATTTGTACAATTTTAACTTTCTAAAAGTGAAATTTTCAAAACTGTAATGAAAAATCTGACTTTACTATTGAAGAGGGTTTAGCATTACAATTTCATAGATACCAAACATGAAATATCCACCTGCTCCCAATTAGGAATTGCGGCTTATTAAATGTAATAAGGAATCCCCAATGATATCCTATGAGAGGGACAGCCCTCACAGTAGTGAAAAATAAGTTTAGGAGTTTTTCACAACCAGAACAAGTAAAGTTTTAAAGTACATGCTAAACCTTTTAATTACACAGCACCCTGCCCTATGGGCTAAGTAATAATTGGGGTGTTTTAGGCTTGGCATGGGTGTTTAAATGGCAAGTCGACATGGCAGTGTAACACTGCATTCAGGCTTCAGTGGCAGGCCTGGGACATGTTTTACAGTGCTACTTAAGTGGGCGGCACAATAAATGCTACCAGCCCACTGGTAGAATTTAATTTACACGTCCTGGGTATATGGTATACTACTCTACAAGTCACTTATAAGTAAATTATATACGCCAATTAAGCAGATGCCAATCAAACCATGTTTAGAGGAGTGAGCACAAGCACGTCAGTACTGGTTAGCAGTGGTGAAGTACACACAGTCCTAAAGCCAACAAAAATTGGAGGTAAGTAGGCAAAAGCTTTGGGGGAAGACCACTCTAAGGCTGACAGTTACCAAGCCACACTAATTTATGCCACAACATTTGCTTTGTATATTTTGGAGTATTGTTGAGACAATCACTAGAGGATCAATGATTCAAAAGTAATGGTTTTGGTAAGATGAACACTGACTTCACATTCTTGTTGTACTGTGTAAAACTTGATCATGCATCTTTTCATTTTGCAGGATGAAACATTGGCCTCCACACTGGGCCCAGGCAAAATGTAAATTATCCTAGCTTAGTTTGTATAATTTTGGGAATTTCACCTTAAAATAAAATTGTAAAAATACGCCACGTTGAGTAAATACCGCCGATCGCAGCAACATCATTGCACGACAGAACAGGAACATCACAATCAACCAGAACACGAACAGTTGGTATTTGTAGTAAGGGTGTTTTCATGCATTTTTTTTCAGAATAAAATGCATCATCACACCCACAACTGAAGCGACAATTCATTTTGAACTACATTACAATGCTAAATGACAGATTTGCATTTTGCGTAATTACATGTAATTTCATGTAATTGTCCCAAAAGTTTGCATAATTATTCAAAAGTAAGTTACGTGAAATTCACAAACCCCTACTCCACAAGCTAATATAAACATTGTGCTAGCAAGATTAACAAAATAAGCTTTATCTAATATGAATTACAAATAAGGTGGATGGTCTATTTATCCCATAGTTGTAGCCTACAATGCCTCATTTATGTTATGGTTCAGCAACAAGTGGAATTAAAAAAAATAGGAATTTGGATAGAACTGATGGGTCATTGCAGAAATGCCTAACTTCAGAAAACAAAACAGGCCTTGCATCTTCAACTGGATTTTGATTTTGTAAGCTTGACTGGTAAGCCAGTCATTCTCTGTTAATATTGTATGATTTATCCAATGCTTATGATAGCTTGCTGATGCACCTTCAAAAGGTCATGATGATTGACTATATTATGCACAATTGAATTCGACATAATATCTGGGCATAGCTGTCCTAACTAATAGTTAAAAATGATAGTATAGTGGGTTCAAAACAAAATTAAGAGGTCATTGAAACAAATGTGAGGCATGGTGTCTGATTTTAATCACCTGGAGCCCTTTATGTGGAATCAATCAACTGTATAGAGAATCAGAGTCTGTGTCCAAGGTTATGATTAAATAAGTCAAGTTTCCTAAAAGAGTGCTTTGGTATGGATCATTAGTTAATTACCTTGAGACAACATCGGTAACTATACGCCATTAAATGAGAAAGAAGGAGGATCTGTGCGGACATGTTATAGAGGAAACTATGTTTATTTAACAAAGCTATCCCATGTAGCAAAGTCTTACATATAGATAGAATGGATTCTTTGGGCAATGATGAAAGGAGCAACAGAATGATCAATGAGTGCAAAGACGTGAAATCAAGATAAAAACATGCTAAAACACTTCTTGTGATGAATCATATATCAACAGTTATACAGAAGAACACATTTTATAGAAATCTCCATTAATTATGTATTGTTATTGATGTAGTCTCACAGGATTTAATCGTTGAACCACACCAAATCACTCATTTGGGAATATTGTGTTGTTCATTTTCCTGTATACTCAAGGCCAATATGGAATACTGGATTGCTCTTGTCCTTTATTAATAAGTGTATGATTGGTCCAATAAACATTTTATGCAATAACAGAGACATGGTGTTCCAGTGGGTGGATTCTCCCCTTTGCAAGTTGTGCCGCCTTGAGATGGAACAAACCCAAATGTTTTGCTAACATACTATCAGCAGAAAGCTCTTAAGGAAAAATATTTAAATACTCTGATTGAGGACGGGAGTATGGTTCACCAAATTTAATCTTGCCAGATTGTTTGTATTTTAAACTCAAACTGAGCCTCAATATACTGTGGTTTGTTAGGGAGCTGTTTGATACCATTAATGCTACTGTGGAATTATGCAAATACTGAATGGCTATTACTATCTTTTAATGTAATTTAATAGTAATGTATTATTGATATTGCTAAGTGTTTATGGTTTGTATTTGTGGTGTTGGCACACTTCAAGCACCACTCTTATAGATGGGTAAGTTGAGATTTGTTTATTGAGCACCCCATCCATCCAGGTCCCAGCTTCAACTGCCCAACAAACCTTTTTTAAGTGATGCATTCTACAGTTATATCATTATATTCTAGGGCTTGTCCTGGGCTACCAAATTATTAATATGGAAATCGACGCATTCATCGATGAAAATGAGATCTCGTCCTTACTGAATCGCCTGTTGTGAATATACATCAACCTCGACTCGCAAATATGTAGTTAAGCAGGACCTGAGACCCAGGCCTGGGATTGCTGCAGGTGGGAGGGTGCGTAGCTGGCAGGCAAACGCTCAGGCAGGAAACTTTTGATCAATCCAACAGAGAGGTGCAGCGACATTACAAAGGGTCAAACGAGATTGCCAAAAGCATACATGGCTGGCCGGGGTATTCGTGCTCCTAAAACACCATAAAAAGTCTGATGCCACATGAGTTTGGAACACATAGCCAAACTCATGTGAGATCTCATGTGAGATCACCCGCTCCCCATTCCGGATATTTGGACACATTAACCACTGATCACACTGTGTCCACACGAGGTCCACACCCACCTTTAGTACCCCTTAGACAATTAATTGATGACTCCAAAGGCAGCAACCAACCTTCCTTACCATAAATGTTATGCAGGAAACTGTTACAACCCATCATGTTTTGTATAAAAGAAGGATACCTACCAATTGTAGATTGAGACAGTCCTCAGACCTTGTGCCTGTAACTGCTCTCCCAGCTGTAATATTTAATTAAATAACTGTTTCTGTTTTGCCAAACGCCTCTTGTTTTCTGGTTTTTTAAGGGATTTCGAACTCAAGCAACAAGATATAAACATATAAAAATCTAAAAGTAAAATTCATTTAAGGAATCATTTTGTCTTCTCTATCAGTTTTACTCTCACTTTACTATATCATACTTTTATTTAAAAAAATTGGAACTGACATGATGACCCCCACAGTCCACCCTGAACATTGAACCATTGGGTATCAACCTAATTTAAACGGTTTACACCAAACACCTTGAATACATAGGTCGAATTCTATGTAAAAGTGGTTTGCAATTTAAAAAAGGAATGTTAGAACATAACTGACATATAGGCCTGCCCTAAACCCCATTCACAAAACAAGTGGCCACGCCTTTCAATACATTTTCCGTCACCAAGGACAGGTTCAACACTAATATAACTAATTAGGGATTAACTTTAAATATAATTGGAGCCTAAATTTGGATCTCTACTTATAGGAGTGTTCTTTGTAGCAATTGGCCTATTGAGTACAGTTGTGTAAGTTATTTGATGCATTTTCAGTTTATCCACATAATTGCAATTCTCCCCATATTTTATTGAAAATCTATCTTGTCACCAGAATTTGCATACTCTCATTTCTTCATTACTTTTATCGCCTCTTCCAAGTTATCATTCACTTTTATCTGGGATAACTTCCATTTGCCATTCAATGAATACATCTACGACCACTACATCATCAACATTTCCATTGTCACCTTCCTATTTGTAGAGCAACTGCTTTGTTGCTAAATCCTTACAACTATCTTCCCACCACATCAACATTTTTATACATTGTTCATAAATACTACCATGATACCATACTTTATCATAATAACATACAATAATCACTAACCTTAACATTATCTATAACCCTAACCCTAGCCCCTAACATTATACCAGAGAACAAATGCACACAAACCATTAAATGACAAAATAAATATTGGCAATGGAAAAGATGCTACAATGCAACAATGTTGATAGTAATTGTCTGGTAATCTGATTGGATTGTGCAGCATGCAGGAACCCAGAGTCTTGGCAAAATTGAAATTGTAGTACTCTCAATAAGAACGGGTTCATATTAGATCGGGCATCATACAGCCCTCTGAACTTAATCCAGATTGGCATCAGTTTCTACTACAACAATTGAAGGAGTGTGTAGAAAATTAGAACGCATTATTGCTAGTCTAATACAAATATACTGAAGTATGTCAGCGATAGGTTAATCTTTTTCCCTGTGTCATGCAAGGAATACTCAATGGAAATGCGCTCTGGAGGATAATTTTCTAGATTTTTGGATTAGCATTCAACTTGTACACACAGAGCTACTGTGATCCTAACCGAGGGAAACAACCTTTAGCCTAAACATGAGACACAATAGGTGACCCTCTGCATGAGGCAGCATTGTGAGTAGGCTTCAGATAAAATGGGAAATGTATTTCTATTTTTCCAGGAAACAGAGTCAAATATGTGCTTTTTTAACAATCACAATAGAAATACACTATTTAAAAACATACTATATGCCTGATATCCACGATACCAAAGTTCCACTGATGTTCAATTGTACTCAATGCAGAGGTCTCTCTCTTCATCCCCAAATAGGAGCATGAACTTTCTCTTCAACAAGAGAATGCAGGGACCAACTATATGAGAAACCTGGTAATATTACCCATGCTATGGTATCATGTTTCAAGACATCAGCTCCATCAGAAAGTATATTCTAGAATGAAGGGGTTTCCATTTGAAAGGGTGAAAATATTCCCAATTTTTAACTACTAGTTGTCAGAACTCGGGTTAGCTCACACGTGGGGAATAGAATGAGGAACATCAGCAGAGTGGTGCGAGCGATCCAGACAATTATAACAAAATATGGTACTAATGTGTTTCAGCATCTACAACGTGTATTGCATAGCCACGTAGGCGGGCGGGATCATATAAAGGGTGGATTTTGAGAAGCATGTGGGCACAAATACATTTGTCAAACTTTAAAGCAGCACTTGGTAGGAGGTAATATGTCTTTGCTTCTTTAAAAATGGGAAAGAATAAATAACTATTTCTTGGACTGATGGAAAACACAATCTAGACAATAAACTGCCTACGGCCAATGCTATGAGCTCACATCCTTTCAATGCACACATTTAGTCAGAGTAACCTACTACTGAAAAGAAAAGAATTAATAACCATAAATGTTATGAAGCAGACAGCAATGAAAAAATGTATGGATTGAAATGTGTGTGGTTACCACCTAGGTTCAGCAGCGCCCCTCTGCATTTATGAATTAAGAAGCACATAAAATGTTACCTCAAACCATGTAATGTGCTGCTTTCAAAGATCACCAATTCCAAATGGAAAACGTGACAAATTACAAATGCGATGGCTATCTGAAAAAGAACACTGCCCTCTATACCTGTAAATGCCCACTGTTCATAAATATCATGAAGTTATGCCCAGGGAAATCCATGAGAAATGTAAGTAATAGTGACCCACTGGATAGTAAAGTTCCTTGTCAGAGGCAAAGTTGAGTATTTCCAGTGGCGTGTACAAGATAAGTGAGAAGGGTTGAATGAATGAGTGAATTGAGTGCTTGTAAAGCGCTCGGCCACTCCCAAAGAAGCATCCAGGCGCTGGGCGGCACATGAAATGACTCCATCACGCATAAATGACTCGAAAGAGGAAATGGATCAGAGAATGAGCGAGTAACAGTGCAACTCAGGGGCTGCAAAAAGCCAAGTCTTCAACTGCTTTCTAATAATTACTTCAGATTCAATGAATCTTAAGTGACTGGGAAGTTGGTTCCATGTCTTAGTACCCAGAACAGAGAAGGATTTACTTTCTTGTGTTTTGAGTCTAAAAGAAAGGGGCTAAGCAAGTTAGCACGAGAAGATCTTAGGGTCCTCATCGTAGTATAGTGGAAGATACGGAAAATATGCCACCGGTATTATGTAAACAGTAGTCTGGAATGACTGATTAAAGAGGAGGTCCCGTGAGTCCAAAAAATGTCTTCATGTATAATCTTCCATCCTCCAGCTGCTTCCTCTCTTTCAACCTCAATGGCTGGATGCTCCACACTGCTATCTCTTATCTCCATGTCCTCTCACTTAACCTCTTATATCACATAGTGATTTCACCAATTTAAGCTTGATTTTATGCAAATATATCATTGTGTGTTGTATTACATTTACCCAATAAAAAGTTGTAAAACTAAGAATAATGGGTAGCTACTGCTGGAAGGGGGAGTAAGATCAGCAAAAAAACGCAATTTGTGAAGACAAAAGGGATAGGATAGAAGCACTATTCAGGACTGAGTTTCAGATTCAAATTCCCCTAGTTTTCGGCTAAGTTGATTAGCCAAAACTGTTCTTTCTTTCATAGAGGAGTTCTCGCTTTCACTGATCGATTACAAATCACTTAGTAAACTGACACATTGAATATTGTTGAACAGTTCAAGGACATGGACAGAGTGACACATTGTGCATAAGTGGTTTAAACCCGGTTCTTGGACTATGGAATTTGCTAAACAAAGTATGTGGGCTAAGGCATCTTCACTGATGATACACAGTGTGTGATGAGACTTGCAATGTCCTAAACTCCAGCCCAGATTAGTCGGAGCTGTAGATACCAATAACACACTAAATCCGCTTTTGTGACAGTGGGATCCGAATTAGCATTAGGAAGCTAGAAATGGAAGTTAGACTGTGCGTTGTCTGAATATCTTATCAGGAAAAAAGACTAACTGGAGATCTGTTTGAGAGTCAAGGATTTATGAAACCATATATTAAACCAATGGTAGAAGGATTCCAATCCCTGAAATACCCTCTGCTTCATAGAGCGGATGTAGTACATTCCCAGAAATAACTTTCATAAACTGAATTCCAGTATTTGCCTAAAATACTTTTCACACAATCCCGTTTAGTAGCAGACCCAAGCAGAGCTTGGAAAGGTAGAACTTAGCTTCCAATGCCATACAGACTTATTGTGGAAATTTCTACTTTGAAAGGGCAGGCATGCAAAACTTTAAGATGGCTCCTGTAAAAGATCTCATCCTAGCGCAAGGGAAAATCACAGATCAGTCAACACAGAGCAGTGAGATCCCCATAAATCGTATTATGAACAGTATACTCCTCTAAAAACCAATGCTTGTGAATACCAGGTATCCAAGCAATGTGATGTAGTACCTGAGAAGAAGCAAAGTACCCTTCAGAGAGCTGAATGGAATTTGGAGTGGGGAAAAAGTCTTTGTGAAATGGAAAAATAATGACATAGAGAGCTGTGTTCCAAGTTTTAAAATAAAAGCATTATCAGCTATAGGGCTTGTGCCGTACTCTGCACAGATCAAGCAGGAGGAATTTCAAATTTTCAGAACGATGTTGAAAATCAAAATTGGGATGAAGACGAGTGGACGAGGCGCTGTAAGACGATTCTTTATTTCATCATACGTTGATACTGAATGGCAGATGCTGCTAATGGAAGAGACAAGCTGATAAGATTAAACCAGCATTTTTCGTGGCGTTTCTTGAAATGTGCAGCCTGAAGTATGCATGAAAATGGACGGAAGTGAAATCATGATTGTATAAAGTGGGCACTTAGCAGACATTTTTTTTTTTTTTTTTTTTTTAAGAGTTTTATATAGCGCGAACTAGACCCGAGACACCGGGTATCAGAGCGCTTTACATGAGCACCAGTTTCGTTACAGATGGACACATTCATTTTTGTTGGGCACGGGGAGCTTAAGTGATTTGCCAAGAATCACAGGATTATCAGGATGTTGAGCGTTGCTGCCGAGACTCGAACCTGGTTCCCCAGCTTCGAGGTCGACCGCTCTAGCTGTAAGGCATACACAGTTTTACTAAGCACCGTTCATTTCCAGTTTGTATTTTCTGTTCTGTGACATTTTACTAGCAGAAAGTAGCGGAGGAGGATGTGCAGTGTAACGGTAAACTAGACATAATGGTGCCTCATGCAGCCTGTCAACAAGATGCTCAGTGTGCGTGTGTGAGTAATGTAAAAAAAACATCGAGATCTAGAGTCCTGGAACTGCCCCAAAAAAAAAACACCATCTATAATTACAGATACAGAAATTGTTGGAACAGGGAGAGGCGTTTTGGATGGAATTTGAATGTGGTTTAACCTAAAAAACAATAACTGATTTATAAATACTTAAATGTAACTTTCATTTCGGTTCTGATTACAAAAATAATTCTGTACATCCATATTGTCAGTCTACCGGGTGGTAAAGCCCAGGCAGAGAGGGATCAGAAAAAAGTAATCCCTCTGCTAGGGTGCAAGTTAAAAAGGAGCAAACTGGTCAGTTTCCTGCTGACTCAGCTATTTCTACCTTGTTATCAAGTGGAACGCTGAGTAGAAGAGTATCCTCTAAAGGGGCTGTGTGGATTACCATGAGGAGGTGGCCTTTATGGCCCCCGCTATATCTTTGGTAGACCAGACTGTGCACCCACATATTTTGGGCCAGCCAAATACTAATCTAAATGTAGGTGGTGTTTGCACTCACAGTGAACCCTTTTAAATATCAAATGTATTACATTGCAAGAGTTGTGGACTGTAGGTCCTTACCAGTAAGAGAACGCCCTAATAGGGAACGCCCTAATAGAAAAAGGTCCTATCAGCAATCAGAAAAGGGAGGAGAAGCGACTGCTAAGATTTCCATAACAGAGCAAGCGATCCTGCCCAGCAGTAGTACTAGTGGCAGGTCAATTGCCACATTGCACACTGAGAACTTCAGTGTCTTACTATCGTAAGCCATTTCCAAAAAAGCCTATGCTGCTCAAATTTAATTTATTTTGAGATTAGTATATAAAAGAAAATAACTAATGTAAAAGTCCACACAAAGAAGTAATTAGCTGATTTAATTTAAATTACATTGATTTTCCAAGTTATATACCGAAAGCACGTAGTACACTGGGCATCGACTCTTTAGAGGCGGCTCAACTGGTTCAATGGTTTGTTCATGGTGGGTCATTGTGATCATCATTTCCATCACTGTGTTACCAATTGCTCCTTGCTCCGCGTGCGGTGAACTCGCGCACTCCGATAAGGCAATCAGACTGTTGCCAGAGTGTTACCAAACGAAAGGTCGCAGCTTCTATTAGAAGAGCAAAAATATCTTTCAAAGGTTAGAGATTAAATGATGTGGGTGGATGTTTTAAGTCCTGTCTTCATGGATTGTAGTCTACCAGTGATGAAATGGAGCTCAGTTGAACAACATGGGCCATTCCTCCAATATGTGGCTAGTTCTGCCATCAACTGCTAAAGAATTAGCACAAATTAGATATGTACATGCTGTTTCTGCATGTACCTGACAACGACTGCTGCACAACCTCTGTGTCACCCACATGCTGGCAACCACATACAACTTTAAAAGAAATGAGTCACATTAAATGAACCACATTTGTGTGAAAAGGTAGGCAATGCTCGGACTTTAAATAATAATTCAAAGTATGCATCTTTTCATTAACATCTGTATCACTACTTTGAGTGAGGTTTTTTTATTTTTTTATTCTGACTTTGCTGTTGGATGGTGTCACATAAATCAAGTACCTCTTGTACTGAAAACTTGAACTGTTTCCCCACTACGCACAAAGCCTTTAATAGACATCCATGATTTCAGGTGTAGGTATCCTGTTTGACAGTGTTTCTTATGTTGTTTATATTCACAATACTTCTCCCTGGGTATTCTAAGAATGTTAGAAGTTTAGAATGCTTATGGGCTTTAGAATGGTTTGGGAGTCAGTTAGCTGCCGGCTTTTGTTATGATGGGATCAGTGCTTAAATTGAGCTGGTGGTTTCCGGTGCTCGGCACCAGAACTTAATTCTCAACACCGGCAATTATAACAGGCTGCCACATAATGGCACTGTTCGTCTAATTTAAAGATCAGCACAATAACAGTTATTAGTTCAGTATACATTAAAAATGACTAATACATGCCGCCCAAGCCATTCTTATAGCTTTGGTGCCCTGGAATAGTTAAAATGTCGCACTTGTAGATGTATGATGGTTAGTTGTTGTTGGTAATTTTAGGGTTTAGGGTGGGTAAGGGTATTTGGTAATTTAAGAGTGATAGATAGATAGATAGATAGATATATAGATAGATAGATAGAATTGCAGAGTCTCCCAGCCGCTTAACTGTGGCGAGGATGCGGTGGGGTAGCGAGCCCCTCTATACACCAGAATTACACTCCTCAAACAAGTTCCCCCTGTCTTCCCCATTTCGCTGATACACAGTTCCAACCTTTATAGTTTGAAAATGTGGACTCCTAGTGAGCCAGAACGTTTCACTTGCTTCTACAGGCCACTTCTGTGCATAAAAACTGTGTATAGCAGCTGAAAACTTTGTGCTGAATTTTGCACTTCCTAGCATGTCCCCAATGAATAATTCTACTAACGAGTTAGTATATGTTAGAAATGTGGTCTCTAGTTGGCAGAAGTACGCACCCGGTCCAAGTAGGGACCCACAATCCTAGTCAGGGTAAGTGTAGTACACACTAAGTTTATCTGTGCTCATCTTTGGGTAGCTTGGCTCAGAGCAGTCAGGCTAAACTAAAGTGGCAATGTATAAAGGATTTGTGCACAGAGCAGTCAGGCTAAACTAAAGTGGCAATGTATAAAGGATTTGTGCACAGACACAGTTAACACAGTGAAAACACCACAAAAGTACTCCACACGAGTTTAGAAAAATAGCCAATATTTATCGGAGTAAAACAAGACCAAAACAGCAACAATCCAACATACACAACTAAAGATACAAATTCCTCGCTATTAAATGCAGTTCTATCGCTTAGAAACACAATGGCTCCGGCTGGGGCTATAACGATGTGCTTGACGAAGCCGAACCTTAAAGTTCATGACTGACCGCGATAGAGCGCGGGCTGGCTACGGAGTTTTACAGACCCCAGTTACAGTACCTTGAAAATGATGGCAAAACAAAGATGTTGCGAGGTGCCGAGGAGGTGAGGCGTCACTGAGGCCAGTGCGGTGTTGGTTTTTTACTGTTGGTGCAGGTCATTGGCACGTCGGAGCTCGGGATGGTGCGTTGCACAATGGAGGTGAGGGACTCTGAAGCAAGTGAGGCATTGGTTCCTGAAGACAGTGCAGACTCGTTGAGCTGTTGATGCCCAGGACGTTGCAAGGCACAGGGGAGATGATGAGTGTTGGTGGCAAGGTGTCCGTTCCACTGGCGGTGCAGTGTCGATGAAGCGTCGAGAGTCAAGCCACGAGGTGGGGTCGATGTCACACCACAGAGCCACGGGTGCGGCAGAGTTTGGCATCACGGACTTCGGTGATGCGGTGCTCGAGACTCACCCTGTGGCGGGTCTTTGGAGGCCCTGCAGTGGCGTTGCGGCCTGCGGTGCAAGTCTCGGTTGTTGTATTGTGCGGGGACCACGGCTCCGGTGCAGGGCCTACCTTAGGGATGCCTTACATGTAACAAAAGGGAAGGTTTGGGCCTGGCAAGTAGGCCTACTGGTCAGGTCGACATGGCAGTAAAAACTGCGCACACAGGCTGTGCAATGGAAGCTCTGAGAGAGGTTTGAAGGGCTACTCATGTGGGTGGCACAACCAGTGCTGCAGGCCCACTTTGATTTACAGGCCCAGGGCACAAACAGCGCAGTTGACTAGGGTAAATCAAATGCGTCAACCATGGAAAAATCAAATGCCATACATTTTAGACACAAAGCACAGGCACTTTAGCACAGGTCAGCAATGGTAAAGCGCCCAGACTCCTAAAACCAGCTAAAACAAAGCTCAGCACACAGTCAAAAACAGGAGACCAAAAGTAAAAAGACAGGGGAAACCATGCCAAAAGATGCCAGGCCTAACACTATGTATACAGCCATGTAGAGAAGTCAGAAACCTCTTCCAGTCATCTCTGTTATTAAGCCCTTTTAAGATTTAAATGGCAGATCAGGAATCAGAATCTGCTGTCTCCAACCTTCCGGACGCTATATGATACTAGACCACATGCATGTATAGATTACACCTTCTACAATGTCATGTCCACTGAAGAACTAAAGGTAGAATCTGCTCATTTCAACCTGCCAGGCAGTTTCCCCTTCAGGCAGAATCTTCAGGTGTCAAACACACTGCTGGCAATATGGAGATAAAATGTGTACCATTCATATTTTCCGAAGCTCTATACTTGCAACTAAACACTATAACTCCCAAGATGCGTTTTACTAACACCGCTGTACTCCCAGTACCTTTCAGACCCAGGCTGAGTCCCACTTCATAACATCAAACTGGGTTCAAGGAGGGGAGCTCTTGCCTCTAGGAAACGAGAATGCAGGCTTACATTTACTTTTGTGGGTTTGGATTGTACAAGTTTGGAGAAGAATGCCTAAGGTTTCTTCTTGGGGTTTGTATTAAAGAACAGTGTTGATGCCCTGCAGATGTACGATGAGATGTTTCTCCCATGCCAGTGCTCCTTGTGCCCTTTCTCCGTGGCACAATGTGCCTGTTTTCTGACCAAAGCAAATCAAAGAGACTGCGCTTTTTACCTGATCTTTGTGAAACTGCAGAACTGCAATGTTCACTCTGGAAGCCTTTGGAGCTGCTGCATCCGACGAACTGGGGAAGGCCGCTCTTTACTTTTCTTTCACCATTGTTTGAATTGGTGCATCTTTAAGTGGGTCGGGTTCTGCCGGTGCTTAGCAGGTGCTGAGCAGGTCACACTTCACTGCCTTCACTGCCTTCGACGAGACTCGTTATAGTTATTTCACACTCTCACCATTTCATAACTGTATCATTTTCAATATTATATACAAAGAAGCCATAGTTGAACCAGACCGCAGAATACTGTTGACAGAAACGCTTAGCATGGTGTCCTATTTGGGGCTTGGCGATGCCCCTTGGAATTCATAGTTGCAGGTGAACTAGGCTGGAGCTGTGATGTTGCACACATTCGGTAAATTCATGACCACAATAAGATATTAAGCCCTGAATAAGTTCCAAGTGGTTATGGAACGAAACACGTTGGCTGGATTATTTGTATAAATAAAAGGAAAGTAAGATTGATAAATAAAGAATCCATTAAAATACATCTGATTGGACTTCTCTACCTGGTGCACCTCCATGTGCTTCATTAATCCAGGATCTGTCGAACAGTGGCACTGAACAACGAGAGGTGCCGGAGGATTTGTGCACGGGACACCTTACTTTTCAGGACTAAAGCGTGAGATGCAGGCCAGGCAGTCCGCCGTTGGGCCTTTTTTGTTGTTGTAAGCCATAGTTGTTGCTTATTTATCTTATGCAACTAACAACCATTGACAAAGCCAATAGTCCTGGCTTGTTGTAGGTATAATGTTACTTGTATTTTATATCTGGATGCAATGAGAAACCGCAGAATACCAGTCAGGTGGTAGACTATGCTAAGCACAGATGTTTAGCTTATGTGTTTTTAAGCCACGCCCTTAATTACATCGGCCATGCCCGTTTGAGAGAAACCCCCCAGTTTTTTTATCCCACTTAAAGCCCTGCTTGAGAGTACCTATTGCTTTTCACTACCAACCACTGTCGAGTCCATGTGCGCACATTAAGCTTCCTGCGTTCCTGTTTTCAAAATAGCACACTTTCATGCAGCGGTTGCCAGGTAGCGATCCAGGGTTCCTTTTTGTGTGTGCCTTGCTTCTTCACAATTCTAGTTTACGGATAGCAATTTTTAGAAAGAGTACCTCACTCTGCTGTTTTACTGGTAACTGTCTTCCCATGTTTTCTTTCTAGTCCCCCTGCTTAGTTCCACTTCAGAGTTCCCTTAAAAGTTGCTGCATGCATTCCTTTTATTGTCACTCCTTCTGTTTATTGATAGTTTGGTTCCTGCCTGCCTGGTCAGGTTTTGTGCTTTTCTTTATTGCTCTGGTGTCCTTTTTAAGTCTACGTTCTTTGGAAGCATTTTTAACTGTCAAGGCTGCCTCTCACAAGTCACGTTCCCCTACTTAGCCGACGCTACAGCAGTTCAAGTTCTCTATATGGTAACTTTTATCAGTTTTGCATGTTTTGTGTGGTATTGCTTGTGCACTAGACACTGATATTAGCCTTGCCCTATATGTCCCACTTGAGTTGGTGAAGCACCATTGTAGAGTAAACGCTGTGGTAATATTTTAGCCTACTTTTTGTTGCTGGTTAGCTACCATGGATAGCCCAGCTTTTCCTAGCTGTGTTCTATCTAAAACGGGCTACATCTAATGTACGTGCACTGCTCCCATCCCTCCTGGTTGACCTCTCAAATCCCACTCACTACTCTTTGAGGCAGGCCACTATAAAGTGATTCAATATTATCTGCTAATGTCATAGTTTCCATCCAGGTCTCCAACTTATGCAAGTAAACTTCTTCAAGCTTGTTCCAAAGATGGCTGACCGTATGCTCACTTTGATGGAAAGATGAAACTCCTCTCGCCCCCCATCCACTCATAGCCTGCACCAGTGCTTTAAAAATCCATGTTTAAGACCCACTTAATTATCCATGTAACATGTTAAATCAAGGCCCCGCTTTGCTCTCCAAGAAATCAACCAATATTTCTTTAGGATATCTTCTTTGCTCCGGAGACTGCTGCTGGCTACAGATCTCTAACTGTAAATTTAGTAAAGGGAGTGATGCTTTGCTGTCCCGGAACATGGGCCTCCATCTGGCACAGGCTCAAATGCCACCAGTGCTTCTTTAGATGTCTACCTCCAGCATGCAAGGAATCAAAAAAACCTACTGGAGCAACCGGAGACTAAATCCATTGGTCTGCAGCAAAGGTTCCTTTATATTGTTTGCAATACAATCATTATTTTGTCTGGAATCCACTTAACACCCACCTGATTGCTTCCATCATTGGTTTCATACCATGATCCCTTGGCGGGATTGGGGGGAGTAACAATTTCCTTTTTCATTTACAAATTTAAGGCACAGGCAAAAAAGAATAGTATGCCATATACATACAAGTTTCACTATGACATATTTAGGCTTAAAACATGTCCATTCTCAAGATATTTTGACCAACTTTAACACTGATTATCCGCCTCTGTTGCAGAGCTTCAGGAGCCTAGCGGGGTTATTTCCCTCACACACACGACCACAACCAGCCTTGAGAGGAAAAAACACACTAAGGCACATTCACCACTCAAAAGTGGCTAATGATTCACTCTTCACTTGTAACTCGTCTTCAAACTTATCTTTGGCACCTTCCCTGAAACCATCAATGGATGCCACGAGGGCACGTATGCGTCAGGAAGGCCCCTTGCAGGAATATGGCTCTGTTGTCTACAATGGATGTTTATCCACAGTAATCCTGGACTGTCAAACTCTATAAACAAGATGTTTGTTCCCCTCAGGATAGAAGACATGACAATCCATGCAGCACCTGAACCTCGTATAACGGTCTACACACCTTTTATTGAAGATATTAAATGTGTATGCAGTTGGTTCACCAATGACCATTAATCGCCTCCCTTTTTATAATTTCCCTAAGTGATCCAATGTGAGATTTGAAAAGCCGATAGAACACATCCTCAAGAAAGTCCAGCAGACGGAGAGTATGTGCAACTTCAATTCTTTGCTCTCTCTTGGGAAAAAGGCATGGCCACCAATACTAACTAATCTCAAAGTTCAGGCAGTAGTCCTTCTCAATAGAATTTACAGTCTGTGCTCAAAGGTTTCAGCTATATGTGGTGGAACATATTGAAATAAGAGAAAAGTTGCTACCTACACAAGCGAAAAATAGGACAAGTAAGTGAAGGAGTCTTTTTATTCCCGAAAAGGTAGTAGAACACAACTTTTGCTCAGCGTTTGCCCACTTCTCTTCAGCAGTCAAACGTGCATGGCTCAGTTCTTCACATGCAACATATGAAACAAAAAGCCAACCAAATGAGTAACATCAAAACTCAAATGTGTTCCACAAAACTCTTTTTCGCCCTCTCCCTTCTGCAGCACTGCGCAGAATATACACAAGACAAGATATTGGCAAAAACAATGAAAACAAAATGAATGTCATGGAAGTCAAAACGAAAATAGATTTTGTCAGAAGAGAACTAGGCCCAACAATGTGTGCTGCCAAAGGAAGTATTAAGAAAAAGGGGTGTCTTGCATCCCCAATGATGAAACCATCAAAATGTGGGGCTGTGACGTCAGAAAGACTGACCATCTAAGGGCCTGATTACAATTGCCCAAGTAAACTGCGATGCCTAAACAAACGCCTATTTGTGCAGGGCTTGCAAGTGTAATATGTACAAAGTTTACTGCAGTGAAGTGCACCCTTCATTAAATTTCAGCATGTCAAACCTGCCAGTATTTAAAGAGTGACAAAAAACTATAAAATAACGGGTTGTGCCCTATTTTCAAGCAAAACTCAGCATGGGCAATATATATCGCATCCAATAAATTTCAACAACTCTCAGCCAGAATTTATCAGGTGCGATAAGCATCCCCTGCATCCATAGGTAGCCATGATGAGGCCCCATGTGGGGAAAGATCTCCTGGCCATGCAGGAACCACTTGGATGCAGCTCATTGGACCTCAGATTTACTCCAGGGCGCAGTCACAGCACTAGTCATGCTCAGTGTTGCTGCTGCACTTGAGCATGCCTTGAGAATACCTCTAAATAGGACAGTTACCTCTATTACTATGCTTAGCTGACAAGCGCATCTCCGGGAAGAGAACGTAAAAGGTGGGATCAATACTTTCATTAAATGTGCTCTACATCCTACACCAAAGTCAGCAGGCACCTTTGACGAGCAGCTGCCAGTACAGCGAAGCATGAGATACCTTGAGGGATGAATGAATTCATTGAGCTGCAGAGATGAAGTCATGGGATGCATCCATTAAGGGTCATTGAGAAGGAGTGAGGGCCTTACAGTCTGCTGCTGCCTGTCTGGATTTCAGTTCACACCATGAACCCAGGGATGCATCACATTTGGGTGAGTGTTGTGTTCTGGCCAAGCAGGAGTGCAGTGCTCTACGTTCCTCACAGAAGCCTCCTCTGTGCTAAAACACCTCACGGCACCTTTGTATCTCCAGACTGTGGGGGAGAAGCAATAGGGCAGTAACCAGGTCGTTATAGATTCAGCTGAGCCTGTCATTCACCACCCCCCTCCCGACTGAGGGGCCTCTGACGACATTCCTATCATATCACATGTTCTACTCGGGACCACTTTGAAATCACTTTATGTCATGTCTCTGGTTACTAAAATGTTGGCCAGTCCATCGTGGGGCCATGGGAAAAGGCTGAATCGGCGGCTAGACGCTCATTAACGTTGATATTCCATCACCAATGACGTAGTTTACATATCAGAATTTGTCACAAAGGTAGTGACGTGATTAGGGTTGGACTCCACATCAGTGCTAAAAAAGACAAAAAAAACAAGAGCTTGGCTCTTGCACAAGATGCAAACAGCCTGAACCTGTTCTAACACATTTCCTAGAGGGAGACTACTGGTGATGGGACAGTGGTCGTCACGCACGCGCGCAAAGAAGTAACCCCCAGCCTACCTCGGTTTGAGCCAAGTATTCTCATGGAATGGAATGACTCCCTCTGAACATGCCAGCAGTTATTCAGTACAAACAAACGTTTATATGCATGTTTGTTGGTATTTGCATAGCGCGAACCTCGCCAAAAGGCAGCATGACAATTAGCAGAATAGCTTGCGAAACTAGAAGAGTTGCGGGATCAGCATAAACACCGAGCCAGACTTTCGAGTGGATTACTAAGAAACGGGAGGGGAAGGGATCCCCGCGGCGGACTGTTCTGGTGATTGGCTGGACCTGGCCACAGTGCAATCCAACCCGGAGATAAGCACCTGCGGAGAGCCTTCTTACGCGAAGCCCACCAGCGTCGAAAAAGGTCTCCAGCACCGGCGCAATTGGAGGAGAAATTCTAACAGCATTATCCTGGACTTGGAGGCTGCTGTGGAAACGCGAGAGCAGCAACTGCAATCATCCGTCGCATCTGTATATGAAGCAGATAACTTATTTTGAGAGGAAAAATAGCATTTTGGATCCCCGATTTATTTACGCTCATCTTGTATGTTGCCATGAGCAGAAATATTTCCTTTCGTGGTCGCGGAACTGTGTTAGTCAGCCACACGAGCGCGAATGACCGGAAATGCGCGTAGGCTGACAAAAACAGATACCAGCACGAAACGATGGGCATGCTTCAACACCCTGCGCATGCTCCGCAAGATCTTCAGATGGATCCCCACTGAAACCAGGAAGACCGTCACCCAGGCACTCGTCACCAGCCGACTGGACTATGGGAACACCCTCTACGCCGGAACCACAGCCAAACTTCAAAAGAGACTCCAGCGCATCCAGAACGCCTCCGCACGACTCATCCTGGACATCCCCCGACACAGCCACATCACCGTACACCTGAAAGACCTGCACTGGCTCCCCGTCAGCAAGAGAATCACGTTCAGACTCCTCACCCACGCACACAAGGCCCTCCACGACCTGGGCCCAAAGTACCTCAACGACCGCATGTCCTTCTACACGCCCACACGCCAGCTACGATCAACCAGCCACGCCCTCGCCACCGTACCACGCATCCGCAGAACCACCGCCGGAGGAAGATCCTTCTCCTACCTGGCGGCCAAGACCTGGAACTCCCTCCCCACTCACCTTCGGCGAACCCAGGACCATCTCGCCTTCAGGAAGCAGCTCAAGACCTGGCTGTTCGAGCAGTAACTTACCCCCTCCCCCAGCGCCTTGAGACCCTCCCGGGTGAGTAGCGCGCTCTATAAATGCCGTGATTGATTGATTGATTGATGGGCACAGTGCGCATTATGAACGTACAGGCCTGATTTGGAGGTAAATAAGATGCCCTTCATTATGCCACCTGCAATTACAATATCGCAGGAGCCCTCGTGGGACCAGATCACAGGGCTCAAAGTGATCATTTAAACGGAGCGTTTCCCAAAACCATGGAAAAGATAAACAGTTTGTTCACTCCGTTTTAGAGTAACCACTAGGTGGCGTGCCCTCCCTTGGTAATGAAGACAGCAACGAATTGCCGTCTGGATTTCGTGCAGTTTGTGAGGTGACTTCGTGGTGTAAGCAGCTATTGTATTAGTGCTCAAACCGTACCTCTGGGCTTTTCAAATACACCAAGTTCCTACTGTCTAAGTCTAAGACTTCAGCATTGCCCGGACTCCGGAAGTCGAGGAGACTGCTGGTGAAATCTTGCAGCAGATGCCCCACAACGGCGGATCGTGTACCGGCGAGCTTGCAGAAGAGAAGCGAGAGCGATGCATCGCAAGGGAACTTCGCACGCATTTAATTGGTATTTCTGAGGCGAGATAAGGTAAGCTTTCGGCAGGGGCGCGTGTAGAGGTGCGATTAATGCATACTTGTGCAGTGGCATGCTCTGACCCGCAATGAAAGCTTTCTGATTAATCCTCGTTGTAGATGCTTATCGGAAAGTCAGATTGTCAATCAACTGGTTGGCTGTATTTATGGTATGTACCGAGGACAGATGCGCACTGGTGTCCTATAACTTTGATGACAGACCCGTGACACGGCGGAAAAACACCTCACTGCGCGCACTGGTGTCATGCAGTTATCGAGGAAGACACCGCAGCGTCGCCCGAAATACTATTCACCAAGCGAACCCCAAATAACCCAGCGCGCATTATAAATACAAGGTCAAGGCAAAATATGTTAAGCCTGGTCCTTTACAAGACGAAGAGACCCGAGCTCGGCCTAGTTACTTCTGAGTAAGTGAAAGAACATCACGCGATGTGATGAAAGGTGCACGTCCTGCTTGTACCGACAAACGCAGGACAAACCTGAACATAAGTGTGTTGCTTCAAACCTGAACTCAATGCTTTGTATTTGATAAACGTGAAATATGCCATCTTGCTGCATAGCTAAGCATTTCCAATGGCATGCAGATTACATCGAGTGCGTGACTCGCGCAGCGCAGGTCGGTCTGATAAAAGTGCCAGCTCAGATTCTGTGTGGAGTTGCCTATTTGTGCCAAGGAGGTGTGGGGTGAAGTGGGTGGTGGGGTTCCCGGTCTGCCTTTGGGGCATTCCCCATTCCCTATGACCTTAAACATTCTATGAGGTTTCCGTTAAAACGACAGTATTGAATGATAACCTTTTTTCGAACAATCGATGTGACTGGAACCAAATATAGGCAGTGAGCAGCCTGCGGTCTCTGGGTGACAATATTACGAGGAGAAATCACCTGCAGGACACACGGACTCCTGCGGCTGTCCTACGGGAGCCGGGGCTCCGAGCACTGACTGAACTGGAATATAAAACAGACCCTCATGTCTTGTCATTGGGACTGGATGGGCCGCCACGATACCAGGACTTCGCCATCATCCCAGGACAGAATAAAAACTCATTGGAAGCTAGAAGCAGTAAGTTCCGGAAATGACCATATTTCTGTCCTTTTACGCGTATTAATAATGAACAGCCAAACACTGCAGCCTCAGCATAGCAATAAAATCACCCCTTGACTGCGAGCAGCAGCATAACCATGATTTATTTCAGGAGCTGTCTTTAGGCCAGCGATGGCTCCCCTTCGTGTTCACAGGCAGCCAGGAGCGCAGTGTGCACCACCGTCAACAGCTGGACGGCGAACGGGAAGTCAAAACAAGCCCGAATTCCTCTCAAAGTCCTGCGTGATACCGGACTACAAGCGAAGGCTCTTTTAATAACGTGTATTATTTTTATTACTTAAATCAGACCTGGCGACTGGCCTTTCTTCAACCAAACACGGTTATCAAGAGGCACACGATTACTGAGGCGCTCATCGCTGTAACACACAGCCCCTGCTCGGTTTACTGACCGGATTAAATGCCGGGCATGTCATTAATAGCTGTATAACCATTCACAGTCAGGTGTCTGTCTCTTCGGCGACAGAGCATAGTAAATATGTGGGTTGCAAATGAGGCGTCCTTGCTACCGCATGGTATGTCAGCTGTGCCCAAAAGAAGGCCATTTCACTATTAGTGCAAATAAAGTGCTCCGGTCTGTTTACATCAATCTGAGGTAGACCGTGCCCTTCCACAGGAATTACACCTTTAAAATACAGAAACACGCTTCAGAGAGTTCCCTTTACCAGCTGGGAATAAGCACATAAGCCTCTGAGAGCTCGCCGGGGTATTTTGCTCATATGCTGTCCCAGGCAGAACACCCATCCCCCAACGAAAAATCAGGGTTATTTATTTATTGCACTAGGAAATTATTTTAGATGAAGCAGCCGAGTGACTTTGCACAACAAGTCTGCACGGAAAGGTACAAGTTATTTATCGCGCCAAGGGGGTCGCAGTTTTAAAAGGCCCCACAATCCCCACTCCCTGCTCCGAGTTCCTCATTAAGCTAACAAGCATCTGGGCTCGCCTCTGTGTTGAGCAGCTTAACTGTTTTATTGAAAAGTAGAATTCATTTGCCAAAGCACCAGAAACGCTATATAAAATTTCATTCAGCACATGGTACATTAAAAAATATAAACTCAACTGATGCAGTTTTAAATTTCAAACTGAGATTGAATGCGTGCAACTGGCGACGTCATTCCATTGGCTAACCGAAGGGGCTAGTGATGGATTGTGGATTAGTAGTTTTTGATGTCTAAAGTGAACAAAATTATCGTCTGTACAGCTAATGGCTCTTATTCTGGGCACGTGACACATATCCAAAAGTATACCATGACGCGTCATTTCCAAGCGGCTTCTGATTTGCCCAATGAGACGTTGAAACGCAATGAAAATGGTTCAGGTGCCAAATGTACGCCCAACGAGGAGGGTAGATTTTCAACAGCCCTTAAGAGGGGCATAACAGTTCCCCAGTCAGCCGTTTGGAGCCATGCTGAAGGCAGGCAGATCTGAGCATCAGAGGAACCATGCAACCCTCAGGCAAAATGATGCATTCTGTACCCGCGTGGCAATGCGCATCGCGCTACGATCATCATTGAAACAGGCTCGACCCAAGGGTCTGTCCTCTAGTACTCAACATGTTCAGTTACACTTGACCTCCAGCGATGAGGGAGTTCACGCGGTGCTGAACAATGACACCACTTAAAAAACTGCACGTCACCTTTCCGAAGCATTTCATCCCATGGCCTGGGCTTGGTAAAAGTATACGGGCATGAAAAGGACGAGGTTACGTTACTAACTGCAAAACCAGGAGACAATGTGTTCTATGCCAGGATTTCCATTTAAAAAAAAAAAAAAAAAAATGAGCAATATTGGGCAGGTGACTATAAACCTGTGCCATAGTTTGCACATCTGATATAAAAAATAAAAAAAACCTGGGTGTGCAGGCAGACATACTGCGCATGCGATATATATATAAACTGAACAGGCTATGAAACATGAATTCAAGTGAACGTTGTTGGTTCAAATGGTGTATGACCATCAGAGTCTGTATGTCTTTACACAATTACACATACAATAATGCAGTTTTAATACGACCTTGGTCACTAAACCATCAAAACGTGCAGCCAAAGAAGGACAACTGATGCAGTTTACCGATAGTGAGTCTTATCCACTGGTGCATGGTCTGAAGCTGTGTGTTGGAAGGGATAAAAGGATGTCCAACCTATCCTGTGCCCCCATAAGGACATCTAGGCAAAAGCCTCACAATCACATGCATTATAAATGTGCTCATATGTTTATAGTGCTCCATTCCATTTTTGAATCGGTCAAGAAATGTTGCTAAAAAGGGAAAGGGTATACAATATTCTTCTAGAATTATCACAAGACAACATATAGATCTAGCACATGTTATACTGTTCATTATTTAGTAAACTTTGCATGTGACCTTACAGTGGTGTAGATATGAGATAGAAGCATGCTGTAACAAAGTACAGCCCATCACTTTACACCTTAATATGAATTTTGGATATCAAATCAATATTAAGAATGCAAGGTTAGGTATGAGGCAAATCCTTCTTAGAAAACAAACTATATTATGTCATCCCTTGGTATTCAGCATTGATCAATACACCCTGCTCCTCTCTCACCTAGTCAGTTTATAAATAGCCAAACAAAATGTGACCATACAGGGTTCAATTGACTTTAGTACATTAATTCCTGCAACATCTAATTATATCCAACACAGAGTTTCCAGGTACAGTTAATTGTAAATATGAATTGGTTTGATGCCTTAGTTTGTACTGCCAATACATTAGGCACAACAAAAAATGAGGATTTGAATGTGGTGCAACTGAAAATTAGGCGTGCACTTTGTCCGAACACGCGGGATATGCGTTAAGATAAACACAATGGAATTTTCTATAAAAATGCTATAAAGCACAACAGATGTGCAAAAGGTAGACTGCTTTTCAAAATTGGATCAGAGTTCTTCTATGTTACAGAGCAGTCCTTTGACGCAGAAGTCATTCTGTCATTTATTGAAGCTGTATTTGAATAAATGTGCGTCAATTACATCATAGTAGTCTTGGGAAGTTGACATGAATCTAAATGATCCATACTTCTACTTGGATTATCCATTGAAGAAAAGAGTTACAAGGCACTATACTGTAAATGTCAGACTGAAAATAACTGCTTATCTCACTGGTCATACTGTGGTTGAGTCTAGTTGTACAACATGTTCATCCAATAACGGTATCATATATGGTAGACTATGGCTTCCGATGTTCATGGGGGACCAATGGGACACTGTATGAAAGGAGGTGGTCTTGCTTTGTTGCATATGGTCGGAACAACTATGAGAATTTAGAGAATTTATAATCCGGATCCATGGGGTGTAAAAGATATGGAATCATTGGGATGTATAGTACAAATATCATTACGATGATCACCAACGAGAAGCACATCTACTGAAGTCTTCTGAGTAAAACTGTAATTTTTTCAGGTTAGAATTTTGTAGAAATGTGAAGAGTCAAAACAACGGTTCAATTTAGAGCATTCGTGAAAGTTGCAAAACACAAGACAAAGTGGAGTTATCGCAGCATGGATGTCAACTATGAACCTGTAACTTTGACACAAAGAGGTATATACAACATTAGTATAAAATGTCTGAGATACACCATTTTGTATTTCATGATAGGAAGTGGATTCATATCCAGGAAGGTATTCATTTAATGGGGTTAATGAGAGTAGTATGACATATTTGGGTAAGACATGAGATTTAAAGGAGGGAAAACATTGCTGGAAGTCAGATATTTTTGTGGCAGGAATTAGAAAGGATATGATTCCTTGCAAAGAAGTAATAATGATCACAAGATCCAAAATTGACAGAGTACTTTGATGGAGGTTGAGTTTAGAAAGGACAAGGTGGACAGGAGAAAGCAATGTTTATGCTTTAATCTGTGAATATTTTGAGATAGCAAGAATAATTCAAGATATTGCCTTGGTTACTGGAGAGGTTGTCCTCATTTGAAGGGAAAAGTTTACAACATACTCTATGAAAAGGCAGTCGACAATGTGCTCAGGTTGGATGTTTGGTGTATCTGGTAACAGGTGTCAACTGGAATGATGTCTGCTATGTTGAGTTGCTTTTAAGATATGCATTGCGATTAAACCAAGAACTACATTTCCTTTAAGTAGTTTGAAGCATTATTCAAAAACTATTCTGACTAAGCTCCCATAAACATGGTCTAAAAGAAAAACCTCAAAAACAAATCAGAGTTCTGGCTAGTGCAAGCTCTTTCTAATTGTATCTAATATAAGAGGGTGTCCACGGATAGCCACTCCTGTGCTTTTCTTGGTTCACCCCTATAAAACTGCTGACCTAACTACCACATACTTCCCAAGTGTAGTAACTAACATGAAAAAGGACAAAAGCACTTTTTAAAGTGTTCAATGTATCATTTTCAGAAATGCTTGTGGCCATGCACCTGGTCATTTAGGCAACGTCAACACAAATAAGAAACATAGAAAGCTGAGCTTAAACTTTATTTCAAATATGCCATTTCCATTTATTTACCACTTTTCTGTATTACTGATGTAAAGTGGCAAACTGGTGCCATAAAATGGAGATTGGTGTCAAAAAACTGAAAGGGAATGGCTTGCAACTCACTTCCATGTAGGTTGGATCGAGTTAAATAGGGATTTAAGGAAAAATAATCAAATTATGTCAGTCTGTCATCTCCCAGAAGCCTGCTGACTGTGAAATCACAACAGGGCACCTGGCTAAATATTTGATGTCTTTCTATGTGAGTTGGCACACTAAATATTTAGGCATAACTGTACACGACAGAAAAAAATCACAAAACAATAACAAACACTTTAAAACGCTAAATACAGGTTGTCTCTAAGCATAGTTTTATATAGTCACCAGCTTAAGGCACTATCTTCAAAACTGTGGTGCTTTGTAAAGTAGGAACTCATCAAAGCAGTTCTTAGTGAAATATATGGATATACATTGATTAAAAACACATACTTTCAGTTACACGTGCTGGAGGTGAGCACGCAATTGTATATAAGTTTACTGGAAGCTGGCAAGTGCCAAATGCAACATTTTATATGACAGAGAGGCCAAAATGGAGCTGAGGGAGAAATTACGTCCAGGAAGTCTTATGGTCAAGATAAAGAACACAATAATTCATTTTTTATGCCAGCAGCAACCCATAAAGATATACAATGCAAAACACATTTCTGCCTGCCCACTGGGATTGTGCCTCATTGGAAAAGTGCTGCAGCATTGTATTATGTCTCCAAGCCTCTGATGCCACCCAACATGATTCACAAAGGTGTATTTGTCCCCATGGCATGGCTTCCCCTTTGCAAATCAGTTACAACTTCCTTTGATGTATTGGTAAACGTTCAATGATTTGCAACCAACACCTGTGGTTACAAATCACTAATAAATACTATTACCACTTGCAGTTTGGAGGGGAAGCCTCTTTCAAGCCCCCTTCTAATTGTGAATCACAAAGGGTCTCACAACATATTTTGCAAATCACAAAGGCTTTTTTGATTCTCCAAATAGGTTTAATACACTTTTGCTGTGACAAACCTTGTGAGTTCGCAAATAGCAGAATTTGCATAAGCAAAAGATGTTTGTACATCAAGCATTTGGCGCGTACAAAAATACTATTGTGAGCAATAGTATTGGTGTGAAATTAGCTCCATATTTTGTTCTAGCTTGTTATTTCCAATAACATTTTTATCAATTATAGTTCTGATTAGTACCATAGGTTCACCTTACAGCCACTTCCAAGTACAGTGGGTTAACAGCAGTAATAAAGACAATGTGCCAGAGGTATCCAAAGTCCATCTGGGTACAAGGAAATGTGTATTATTTCATGGGCTTCAATTAGCTGTAGTCAGTGGTAGTGTATTATGATGGCCAGCCCAACTAGTGGCATTTTCAAGAAGTTCCTGAATCACAGATGGCTTGCTTTTGACCTGTGGGTTGGGTTCCAGGCATTCCAAAATATCCCCCCTTGGATTCCCAGGGATTGTTGCAAACTAGAAGTAGCCACCGAAGAGATCTCACCAGGGTGGGATGCCAGTTTCTGTAGTCCAGACCTTTTCACCAGTAGGCTTTGTGCATGGTACACTAAATCTTGATTTTAATCCTTAGTTAAGTTTGCTAATTTAATGAATCCAAGATAAGTTTCAACGAAAAACACTAATCCAAATTAGAAATGAAACCATTTTAAAGTGTGTGGAGCATGTGGAAGCCTTTATGCAATGTTAATCTTAATATAGATTTCATTTGCATGCTTGGAAATTCAAAAAGAAGCCAAACACTAATATATGCAAGAAACACGGGTAGAATATTCATGACATCAAAATCATATTAGATGTAAGTTACCCTTCTAATGAAAAATGCATGCTTTACTGTAAATGTATGTCAGGTATAATTGGCATAATAGATGTCATAAACCACATTCCTGCATTCTTTGACTTTCATCGCTTCTATCACAAACTTAACCGAGCAAGAAGCACCACGACCGAGGTAACTCAGTATTGCGTGGGCTACTTACCAGTTACTACTCTGAGTCCATCTCTCGTCAGATTCATACTTATTGAGGTGCACTTACCCACAGACACAGTGAAACTCAGATCTGCAAAATATATGCATTTTAAATAAAAATGCTTAACAACCTTTTTCTCCATTCCCTATTCAATCCTTTACTTTGGGCTAATATTGTCATCCAAGAGGATTGATTGTTGTGTTGAAATGAGGAGTTGCATGGCAGCCTGAAGGTATGATGAGGGATAAGGAGTGAAGACAGAGAAGGATCCAGAGTAAGAAGAATAACCACAAACTTGTGACTAATGGACCGTTCTCACTCCGCCCACTCATCCTCACAGCGGTAATCACTTTTTAAGATGTTTGGCTGGACGCTGGAGAGCATAAGCAGTGTGGACCTAGCTAGGGAACAATGAAGTGGTGTGAAAGGGAAAAGAGGAGTTTGGGATTCATTGTCAGCTACAATTGAGTTTGTGTTATTAGACACATGTATATCTAAGGGAACGGTAATCAATACAATAAAGTGAGGGATGTCAATATAAACAGAGCCAGCAGGGTCGGACTGGGACAAAAAATCAGCACGGGTACCACAATAAAAGTAGCCCCTGTTACCTAACCAGATAGCAAAAAAAGTGGGCCACATTTCCAAATCAGGCTAGTTTTGAGCTTGTAAAGACATGCTGTATAAGTATTTTTTCAAGGTCTGTGAGATTGCGTGTATTTGTGTTTGCTGCAGACAACGTTTGTGGTAATATCAGGAAAATCAACAGCAAAAACAAACCCACCAGACGATTAAACAAACCCACACCCTGCTAAAAACCCAGCCCCCACACTGATCTGTGAGACCAGCCCATCAGGCACTGCCTTATTGGCCTATAGGCCAGTCTGACCCGGAGAGCCTGCAACCCTCTTCATCAGAAAGAGAGACTATCTAGACAATTATTAGATAAATTGTAGTGGGGGAATATGTCATAAATCATCCACACGTGGACATGAATCAATCAAGATGGACTTTTTAAATTTCTGACCGTAATATCTCACTATCATGTTGTAATTGCAGAGACCCCTCCAAAAATGTTAGGCCTTCTAAAAGTACATCATTAAAACACAGGGTCCAACCCCTTACTGATGTAGCTGTACACACAAAAAGATCACACAAAGTATTTGAAAAATGCACTGTAGCATTGTGATTGGCTGAGGGGAGGGAGCCTGGCTGCCTGTTCCTGTCAGAGGCAGGAGAGCAGCAGCAGAGAAGACACAGGACCTGGCCTCAAGCTAAGTTTAGTTTTTTTTTTTATACACTATTTTGGCCCTCCCGTGCAACCCCCCCCTCAACCTCCCCGCAGCTTCCCCCTCGCGAACCCCGCCCCTCCAACTCCTCGAGCCATGCTGGCCGCCTCTGCTCAAACATAGCATTCAAATTGAACTCGGTTAGGCAAGATCAAAATCCTTCTCTAAAAGACAACTATTGATAAAAGGGCGATTTGAATCCAGAAATGTAAAACACAATTTAAGAACATTTATCTCATACAACAGGCCATCTGGATTCCATGAAATTGCTGGGTCTCTCAGCAAAAGATCAAGAGTACAGTGGACTCTGCGAGTCTGTTGACCCAATAATTCTGAAGGATTGCCTTTCATGTGACAAAAAGGCTGCTTATAAACAGCGGAATCTCAGGCGCCCAACAAATATAGCAGATGAAGAAATGCAGGAGATTCCACTTTATTCATTGACGACTTTGCTGACCTAAGTGCATGAGAATAGCTATCCTGGTCCAATATTGTGGGGAAGCTTGAAAAGAATTTTATGAAAAGTTTAGTGTCATTTCCTCAAAGCCATTAATGATTGCAGCTCCTGAGTCTCAGAAGTGCTGAGCCATGCATAAGCCACATAATCACTTTCTGAAGGCAAGTTCAAGGATGGAATGCCTACAGCTGAAACCTGCACATTTTATTAGAGTAAATTAACAAATGCAGGCGAGAAAGTCTTGATGTAGCAGACCCTTTCACAATGCCAATAGAGCCTGATGGGTCACAACGTATGCCGCAGTCTTTATAGGATAAGGTCTTTCTGGGTAACAGAGCACTGTTAATTGCCAAGAAAGATTTTACAGACGGGTCTTGCCTTCGCTTTGTATCATACCCTAACATGACGAAGAGCCCACAGATAAGAATGAGCCCCCAGTCCTGAATTACTAGTAAGTGAGATGCAGAGTTGCCAGACACTGTGCTTGTTCCCCATCAAGATAAGAGGTTCCTCAATTATTTGAAGGTTGGACACAGTTTGATATCAACTTGCTACATTCAGGCCATCACCCCAGCTCCAGAGTTTGATGATGGGTAATAGAGATGGGTCGTAGTAAATGAGGAGGGATTAGTAGAGAATTGCATTATGGTTGTTACACGCATTTTACTTATTTTCATGTTAATAAGGACTGGGTAGCGTTTACAGTTTCATTGGGATTCAGGAACTAGGCGTCTTGGATCTTCAGAGATAAAAAAAATTGCTGTTCATTGGTGATCTTAAACAGGCTATTTGATTGGATGGTTAACTCGTTCAATAGTGTGAAATAGGTATATTCTTGGTACTTACCCTGCTGTGTTAACTCCCACGTGTATTTCTGTATTTTCGTAGTTTGTATTTATTGCAGGTTATTAAGTAGCTCTGGTGGGATCCTTCTATCACGTGTAGGTGAGCTGTGTTCTTGTGTGGTGCAGGGTGGACTGTGTTTTGTGTCTTATGGGATAAGTGTGTTCTAGGAGTTTTTCCAGGTTGCTTCTGTAATGTGCCTGAGTAAGATTGAGTCATGTGATGCATTCCCTTGGGAAAATGGCACTTTTATGTTGTAAATATGCAAAGTGATAAATTATCTATCTGCGCATGAATGAGTCTCACCCTACCACTTACTTTCCATGGCACTGTGGGACGTGGTAAGATCAAGAACAGAACTTGCTTCATAACTAGTTTACCTCATGCTTTAATAAGAATGAATCCTGGCTAGCTGTTGTTTGAACGGTCTCAAATATTGTTGATTCAACAATGAACATTTTCTAACAGACATGCAGTAGCTAATGAGATGAAGGTATATTTTGTAATGGACAGGAGAAGGACTACTGAGGGCCCTATTCACAACGGGCTACTAAACACCAGAAATGTACTCTCCGGCGATTACATCTGTGTGTGTGAAGCAAAGCTTCAACTTTTACTGTATTCACAAAGGACTCCAGGAGTAGACAAGGACATCTGCATCAGTCACAAACTGCACAGAGTGCTCAGATGCTTAACATTTGTGTGCACCAAACTGTAACCAGGGAAAGAGTTCTGTATGAATAAATAAAACACAAATGTCTATTTGCATATTACATTTTTTGGGCAAAATTTCCACATTCATAAGTGGAATTACACATTAAAAATCCCTGAATTTCCGATTCAATGAACCATGGTAGACATTTTACTTTGATGAAGTCATGTTATTCATGTTTAAATTCAACATTGGTGCACAAAAACATCTGAGCAGCTCTCCCGGAGGGGTGGTCAAGATGACAGGTGATAAATGCCACATTACATTGAAAATACATTTCATATAATAATAGAGTGAATGTTTCCCCTGTGGGGTCATTTTGAAAATGCAAAGCCAAATTGAGGCTTTTTTTTTTTTAACAGCTGGTGATATACAATGACTGATTATCAATGTGCTATGATAAGTTGTGCAGTATGAGGTCAAACGTTTGAAAGGTAAATTGGTCATGCTTGCAATCTCTGTATATCTATCCCACGTAGGACAGTTTATGGCAAACGTTCTCCCCTTTCCTGGGATACCTGTTTGTAGAGATGACCGTCTGCCCTGAAGATCCACCCCATCTAATGAGGTGGGTAAGGGGTCTCTATGAGGTGCGGCTAGGCATGGGGCTGGTATGTTTTTTAGTCCTATCTTAATGTCTGCTAGTTTTGGGTTGACTGGGTGCCCTGCATTAAGGAAAACTGGTGCTGTAGCTTGATGTTGGCATGAGGAAACAATACGAAGCAAGGTTACTAAGATAAATGTGGAGTCTAACAGGAAGGGGTTGCAGATTCATGCTTGGTTTCTTTAGATGGTTATATTCGGGTGTAATATTGGGGCAGGCAACTTAGTTGGAGAGGGGTAAATGACAGTCTCATATGCGATAATAGCATGTGTATGTTTGCTTTAAATACTGCTGGTTGGTAAACATAGATAAACCATTCATGACCGGTGTTGGCATGACATTGCTAGTAAAAAAAAAAAAGCCTTCATATAAACAGCAGCGTGAGGGTGCGCGAGAGAGCCTGCCTATCGGAAATACTAATCTGTGATGAATTGTGCTCAACAATAACACACCATACCAAAGCAAGAACATCTGTAAAAAAAAGTAATATTTAGGGAAGGTAATCGGTGCAAAAACCATGGGTGTCTACACGGTATGCACACAATTTGGGCTGGCCAGTGAGCTTATCCTGTGATGGGCTATAAACACCTATTGAATTGGGCTGAATGAGTGAAGCCTGCTACCTTGAGTGAGCTAACGGGGTAGTCCCCCCTAGAGAAACGTTCGGAAAAAATACGCAGGGCCAAATAGTTCATTGAACAGCACAATTTCCACCTTAATTGTCTAAAAACCGAGCCCTTTTGAAGGGGCAGTACTGAAATATGGGAATATTTGTGTGTTGTGTCAAGCAAACACTACTCTCTTAAGGTGTGTTGAGACTCAACTTCCCAAAGGATACTTCGAAACAGCAATGGTTGATGGCAAATCAGTGGATGTTCAACCAGTTTCCTAAAAATTCAGCTAAAGAGCAAAATGTGGTACAGTCACTCGAAGAAATCAAAATATGTTATGTCACAGGGCCTATAATTTTTTTTTTTTAATGTTCGTAACATCTTCCTTTACTCAATTCTTTCCATCCTGCACCTCAAAAGAAAGGGTTCAGTCATATGCTAAGGCTTAAAATGTACTTGGAAAGGTCTAGGTGTAAAAAGTAAAAGCTTTTCAAATCTTATAGGTCCAAGGCAGCAGAGTTAGGCAAATCCCTCAGGTTGAGAAACCAACGCTGCTAATCAAGTACAGAGACCATCAGGATCAAACAGCAGATACATAACACCTTCCCTACATGCTTAAGTGTCAGACCACATTATGATATAACTGTAAGCTATAGTAATAGAGATGATGAAATACTCTTCACACGAGTTATGAAATAAGAGCCAAAAAGCTAAGTGCCCTCTGGTACCAAAAAAACAAAATAAAATATATACCTTCCAAACTCAACTGAATTACCCCTTAAAAATCAGCTTTAAATATATTTCAGGCATGCATACACTTTGTGAGAAATTAATTTGGCAATATGAAACATACCAGACAATGATTTATAACATTTTCAGTTTGGATAAATAAGTTTGGTTTCCACAAAGAGAAGGATGTCATTTTTCTGAAAAACTGCCTTCTTCTCTTGAAATGAATGACTTATTTTTCGACATTACATATCTGGTTCACAAATATTAGCTTATCATTTACACCAACAAGTACTCAGACGTGCTACTGTCCAACATGAAAAGTTCACTTTATCATGGCCTTGTATCATCAGCATCCTCAAGTACTTCGATGTCCATCAAACAACAGGATTTTCACAATCATTGTACTACAATGGCCACAGTAAATCAAGGATAGCTTGCATTGCACTTGCAATTGGCCACATTATGCAAAAGTTAGCCACAAATATATTTTAGAAAGACAACAATATGTCAAGAAGGGTCCAATATCATGCCAGCATTAGCCAGAATGTTGTCAAGCATGGCCCCAATATGTCAAGAATGGCACACAGTTATGCCAATGGTAGCTAGAATATTGCCATGACTGTTCTTTAGATGTCATGCGTGGACCAATATTATTCCAGGCATTGCCACATCATCCACAAACATTTCCACAGTGTATCAAGGACGGACCACTATTAGGCCAAGAGTAGTCACACACACAAACACAATCAAACTCATTTGCGTTCTTATATGCTCACACAATGACCCACAAACATTCACAAACAGGCTCAGCTTGACCACTGTCTGGTTCCTTCTCTGGCTCCATTCCAAGTCCTTTTTGGAGGATGAACAGGGCAGTACAAGGGATAAGTGTAACTTGACAGGATAGACATAGACCACTTGCACAAGGACCATCCAGGTCACTGAATCATTTGGCAATTACCAAACAATAGAGGGAAAGGCAACAACTTAGCCTCAGTGAGGGTTAGTCCTAGCACTGTGCATCAGTCAGGCAAATCTGCAGTTTTTGTATACTTACTGGAAGAGGGCTATGACACGAGACACTGGAATTATGCAGCAGGGGAGGGTAAAATTATGCTGCAGGTTTGAGTAAATTATGTGGCAAGAAAAGGCAAATTTTGCAGCATTATGCGTCACTTTTTCTGATAGTATAACTATATTATTTTGTCTTTTTTACACTTGTTGACACTGTCTGGGCATTGGATGCACTTCATCAGTGCCAGTTTAACAAACAAGCATAGCAATAAGCTACAGAAAGCAGAATGTGCAACAGGTCTTTTTTTTCCAATGGTACTCTTGTATGGTTCTATTACCACAACCTCTTAAATTGTACATTAATGCCCCTACTCCCCTCTACGTTCACTGAAGGCACACAGCAGCACAGTACAGGTAACAATAATGATACAATTCATAATACATACTACTTAGAGAACATCTATATTGAAATGTAGAGCAACAGATTAGAGAAGGCTGTAAGAGCAGGTAGGTCACTTCCTGAGAAATGCTATTTTAAGAAAAGAGTCTGACATATAAAGTATATATAAAGAAAATTACAGCCCTAGGATAGTTCCTTCGAAGTCACTGGAGCTCAGAGAAAGCAGAAATTCTACAACACTGTTTGTCTACAAATTAAGAGAGCATCTTGCTGCAGTGTACAAGCTAAGCATTGTACTCACTGACAATAACAAGACAAGGTTAATAATTGAATTCTGCTGACAAAATAATTTCATTAGGACAGGATAAACATCAGAAACTCCAATAATAAATAAAGGGGATTTCTTTCATTTAAAATGTTTTAATATAGTACACACAGAATCTCCAGAGCCCACTCTATAAGTAAGCTTCTCAACTTCAGCTTGACAGGAGAAGTCAGAGGAAACTGACAATTATTGTTTCCTTGTTCAGCAACAACCACCAAACACAGGCACAATCGTAACACTAAAATTATTTCAGTGTTCTCACTTTACAATATTATAAATCAAAATAGGAATTAAGGCGATTCCATACAATGCAGACAGGGATGAAAGGAGAGATGAAGGAGACAGTTTGATATACTGAAATCCAGTACTTTATTTGTTTACACCAAGTGGTTTATTATGGAGGAGTAACTCCATGTTAATGGCACACATGCTTCATGCAGTGCTGGCTCTAGAGAATGACCAAGATAATATTATTAGAGGCTGATAGACAAAGAGTTTTTATGATAATGTCCAGTGTAGAGATAGGGGAGCCAAAGGACACAATGAGCATGTAACACGTTTATCTACTAATACCCACTCTTACAGTGGCTAATGCAATCACAACCGGATTATGGGGCTTTTGATGGATGCCCTGGGACATTCACATGCAACGTCTGGTTTCCATCACTCTCATGATTCTTACAACCATAGCATTACAGTATAAGCCGGAGCCAAACAAGCTGGTTTGTGCTTCCCCTTCGCTAGCTGCCATTCTGTGATTGAGTGAAGCGTAACCTACCCATACTCAGATCCATTAGGGATAAAGGGCAATCTTGAGGGCTTTAGTACACATCCACACCCTCCATACCCACTGGCTTCCATCACAGAATGACAACTGATACAGAAGCAAAGCATATGACTGTCACTGCAGCTGCATTCACTGACAGCGGCCTCCAGGAGAGTAAATAAGAAGGCTGTACTTCCTTTGCTGGAATCAGCCAAAATGGCTAACCCCCTGGCAATAATCAGACCACTGTGGCCTTTCAGGACTGTTACTGTCTCTTAATTTTAACAGGAGAAGGAGCCAATTGTGCATGGGAGTTTGATGATGAGGGTGAATATGAGGACAATATTGGAAACATCTCAGTATATGCCCGACTGATTGTAATACCACCCATTATTTAACAGATGATGTGCTTTATAAGAAATGCAATTTGCAGAGAAACTCCAAAATTCTTAGTCTATTGTCATTAAGCAGAATACTTTTACGGGAAAATACCAGTTATATTCATTAATGTGGTGAGCTTCATTCCTTTCACTTGCCATACATTCACATGTATTATAACCTACACAACAGGAAGAGAGTACAGCAGACCATAAGAATCGTGGGGATTCTGGCAACTAGCAAAAATGACCAATACACACAGTGTCCAATAACCTGGGTTTTTGCATGTTGTTGTAGCACAATAAACCATGTCAACAAATATTAAGTGGCTTTTGACATTTACCAGTAACCCTAGGCAGCTTTCGTGGCCATGATAGGTCTAGTATGCAGTTATTACATTGCATATTTGCATTAAGCATAACAAATATGTTTTCAGACAGAAAACTGTATATTTGTAACAGTATTTGAAATTCTGTGCAACACTGTTTAGATATCTGCAATGTAAGGAATATAATCATGCTTGACTGGATTATTCCAATGGTGGGCACTGTGTTAGTAAATTATTTGTTGCTTTGAGAAGCATATTTATTCTGTAGAAGTAAAAGGTTTTGAAGTTGCCCTTCTCATTATTCAGCCCACAATAGGCCATGAATGCAATTATAATGTAAAGGTTTTGTTTTCCTTTCTTTGAGAGAATGCCAATTAAAAACAATGGCAAAGCATAATCTTATCAGAGATTGTTTTGGTGCTTTTGTTATCTAAATTTCATTGAAATGTTTACAGATGTACGTCATACAGAGACTAAATTGGATGAAGCCCATTATTCATGGGATTGATGTCTTATGTTATGGGAAATAATTTGTGGGTATAGCATCAACCATTTAAAATGTTGTCCTCATCAGCAAACGCAGCAATTGAACACTTTATCCATTTGCTTCCTTTCAAAGAGGATTCTCCTGCACCAATTAGAAAATATTAGAAAATATGTAGGAGCGGGTACATTTAGCATTATTGTAGATCACTGAGGTGACATGCCTTAAAGAATAGAAAATCAATGAGGGACAAATGTAAAGAAATAGCACTCCACAATAATGTGAGAGATGCCCTAATAACCGAAAAGGGACAGGGTCAATTAAAATTTAAACAGAAGTGAGTCCCTCTCGTGTCCAATATTATAATAATAGAATCAACACTCTCATGACCATACTTCACTCACTCTGATATCCACACACTGAACCATGTTATATGAAAAAAGTCTAATTTATTATGATATAAGAAAATATATTTATTAAAATGATCTCAATTACCATATATATAGCTTTTCATTTATTAAAAATCAAACGATTTCATATAAAACTCTACGCTATATTCCATCAGCATTAAAAATACACTTGTGACAATTTCGTAAAAAACACAATAAAATCACATTACGTATGTACAAATTAACTGCATAATTTCATCATCACAGTAACAGAGTAATCACATGAAAATTCAAAAGTTGTCGACGCAGCGTTTCGGTGGATAAAGCTTGATAGACACCATCTTCTTCAGGACAAGAACATATTTTTTGACAACAGAAATCACTCTCCAATCTGTTGTTCACTGATCCCTTCCTATTTCCCACACTGGTTGGAGAGGGTTTTGGGATGTAGTATTTTCTAAAAAAAAAAAATATTCTTCTATTTATTTCCTAGTTACCCCTTTCGAGAAGATTACATTTATTCTGTTTTCTCCGTCTCTAGGATAAATCACTCTATACATTATCCTAATGGTTTTTTCAATATAAGATGCCTGTTCAGTCTCTCTTATGTAGATTAAATCACTGTACTGGATACTCAGCGATAAATCAGTACGGGAGCCCTTCTTAAGCCTTTCTGGCGTTTGTTGGTCTCTTAGCTCACCTTCACGTCAATGCGGTCACCTGGCTTTCTAAAGAAATAAATAGAAAGCCGGGTGACCGCATTGATGTGAAGGCGAGCTAAGAGACCGACAAACACCGGAAAGGCATAAGAAGGGCACCCGTACTGATTTATCCCTGAGTATCCAGTACAGTAATTTAATCTACATAAGAGAGACTGAACAGGCATCTTATATTGAAAAAACATTAGGATAATATATAGAGTGATTTATCCTACAGTTGCAAGAGACGGAGGGAACATAATAAATGTAATCTTCTCAAAAGGGGTAACTAGGAGATAAAAATAAAAAAAAAAATTCTCGAAAATACCACATCCCAAAACCCTTTCCAACCAGTGTGGGAAATAGGAAGGGATCAGTGAACAACAGATTGCAGAGAGATTTCTGTTGTCAAAAAATATGTTCTTGTCCTGAAGAAGGTGGTGTCTATCAAGCTTTATCCACCGAAACGCTGCGTTGACAACTTTTAAATTTTCATGTGATTACTCGGTTACTGTGATGGTGAAATTATGCAGTTAATTTGTACATACTTATTGTGATTTTATTGTGTTTTTTACGAAATTGTCTCAAGTCTATTTTTAATGCTGTTGGAATATAGTGTAGAGCTTTATATGAAATTGCTTGATTTTTATTAAATGAAAAGCTATATATATGGTAATTGAGGAGATCATTTTAATAAATATATTTCTTAGATAATAAATGAGAAATTTTTTCATATAACAAGGTTCAGTGTGTGGATATCAGAGTTAATGAAGTATGGTCATGCGAGTGTTAATTCTATTATTATAATATTGGACACGAGAGGGACTCACTTCTGTTTAAAATGTAAAGAAATAGCACCTTGGTTTTGAGTGCAGGTTTACACGCAAAAGAGAAACCAGCACACCACTGTCATTCGGTCAAGATGTTCCAGTACTTCAGTATCACCGACATGCCATAATACAAAGGGATTACCTTATAACTAAAACGAGTTCAGATAGTACACACAACAAATTATTGATACTCATTATGCAAGAGGAAAAATATAGTATTAAAACATGACAGTCACTATACATTAGGCCCTACCCTTATTTTCTAAAATAAAATAGCATTTTGGAACCAGATTTTTTTTTAAAAAGAGACTTATCTTTCACCTGAGAATGCCATATCATTCCCATACACAGATCCCAAAGTTGCAATAAGAATCAAATTTCCTCAAGAGATTAAATGTAGTCTCCTTCCCATTCTGACCACAAAGTTCAGAAGGCAGGTAAACTTACTTTTTTTCTGGTTTCTGCCCTTGCCCATCATCTGACAATTTTCTTCAAAGTGTGCATGTCATTACACAGTACAAGCAATAGCGGTGTGTATTGGTAAGCAGGAATTGGTTAATTCGGAATATATTCCAGACAGTTAAATTTTGGCATACAAAAACACAGAGATAAGTTTAATTAGGATCAGTGCCTTAGACATTCTTTCATGCCATGGACACAAACAATACTTGCAAATAATATTCGGTCTCTGGTCTCAAAGAGAAGTCTTACACTGCAAAGCAGATGCTGGCCTCACCAGTGCAAAGCACATTTTGATTAAGACTTTGCTGAGAGTATAACAGTGTAGGTTTGTTTAAAAACATCTCACATTCTTTGTAGCAGCAGATAGGAAAATCTTACAATCTTTGGTATAGTTGAAACATATCTCTTTCAATCAAAGGAATAACATATTTTGTTGTACTTGGAAAATGCACTTCAATATAACATGCCATTTATTTTGGCTCAGAGCATTGAGGATAATCAGCACTTACTAAGAAATACATACTACAAAATCATGAGCATAAAAAGGTCTAGGTGTTGTTAATAATTCATTTTTTTCTACAACTCCACTGTGGTCATCACAAATGTTAGTGTTGCTTATCCTAATAGTTGTCAAGTTCTGAACATAAGGGGAAAGAAGGGCTATGTCAGATCTATGCAGATTTGAACCTTTGATCTACATGTCCCACAGAAGTATTACTAAAGTTATATTGAACAATCTCACAAGTTTTGATCATGTTACATATGACTATTTAGGTTATACCTTTAACACTATTTAACTATATACATGGAAACATAATATTTCTTCATTTCAAGTAGTGTGTGCACATTAAATGAATAATCAGAGAGAAGTGTCTCCAACATGTAGCTGGCAATTAATGAAATAATAGAACTATTTTCCAAAAGTGAACCCATATTATAATGTGTCTGTATTTAGATATAGAGATATATTGATAGGTTTTAGAACTGAAGAAGAATTTGTGTTGGAGACAGATGCAAGTAAACAAGGATGAGGAGCTGGGTTGAACAGCGGGAGCGAGGAAGGAGATGGTTAGAAGAGGGGGATACTTAGTATACGGAGAGACTTTGGGTGGTTGAACAGTTTGGTTTAGGATGGACAATATGTCAGCAATGTGGTACATAAACTGATTAGGAGGCAGGTTGAAACAGCTAACAGAGTTAGCGAAGGAAGTATGTTACTTTTGACTTAGGCATAAGATATGTTTAAAAACAGAATATTAGCCAGGGCAAGAACATTTTGTGGTGGATTGGAATTTGAGGCATTTGGCATATTACAGCTACTAGAAGTTAAATCCCATTTATTTCAGATGAATTCAGGAGCTATGGGGCCCACTTAGAGTGGACCTATTTGCAAGTAGGTTGACATCAAGACTGAGAGTTTTTACAGTTTGAGAATGGATTCAATGGCTATGGCAGTGGATGCCTTCCTGCAGGATTGGAGGATGATGAATGGTTACACTTTTCATTGTATTCGATTGAAGGTAAGGTAGAAGAGAAGTCAGGTAGCATTGGTGGCTCCATTTTGGGTGTCTCAGGCTTTGTATCTGGGTGTGATGGTGCAAGCCATGGTGGAGCCTTTTTATTTCCATCCAAGGAGACAATGTCTGGTGGAGGAACACCCGTCATTATCTTAGAGGGTTCTCAAGCTTCTTGTATGGAGCATATTAGGAGGTCTGGACAATTTGAAAGACTTTCAGTAAGGCTGCAGAGTTACTCAGTCAGTTCTCGGCTCCTGACAAGCACCTCAATGCATAAGTACTTTGTGTGTGTGAGTCTTTTGTCACAAACAGTGACAGTTGAATATGTTTCTAATTTTCAGAACGTGCGTTTATATTGAGTGTGAAATATGCAAATATGCTATAGTTCAGTACAGTACATGCTGCCTTATGAATTAGGATGTGCAGAAGTTAAGACTATATATATCTTAATATACGTTTGAATATTTCAGTAGGTGTACATAAATTAATGCATCATACACGCACATGCAGTCAACAAGATATCATGGTATGCTAGAATGAGGGCAATTACTTGCGAGAAACTTACCACAGAGACAGCAGAGGACATGCAGTCTGAGGCGCGCATGAGGAAACGGTCAGGAATGGAGAGAGAGAAAGTTAGCCTTGACCTTGAAGGAGGGCAGCTGATAAAGTGTATCAGAATTGCTAATAACTTTTTAATAACTCATTCACTGACAGGCTTTAAAATCTCATGTGATGAGGCAGCCATGACAGCTTGCACTGTTGGGAAACTAAAGAAACAATGTCAACGTTTCAGTGAGATCACATAGCTGACTGAAAAGCGGCTGACAAGTCTCAGTTTCAATATCCTGTTTGTCTGAAGATTGGCGGTTTGTTACATGCTTTCTGACTGGAGATTGGGAGTTTGTTTAAAGTAATATTGTTCTTGGAGTGTTAAGGAGTAGTTTCCTTAGTCGGATTTACTATAAGCAAAGAATTATATGATCAAAAGAAGATATAGCTGAAGCAGCAGCAAGGGAAAATGATCAAAGTGGGGTCGCACAGGAAGAAATAATTAACACATCTTGTTAACTCTGTGAAAGAGGCTGCACACTGTGTACTGGGAAAAAGGAGGAATGATAACTGATGAATGGTGAGAACGAAAGGTGTAAAGGTTTTGCATAAAAGAAAGAAAAGAAGCAAAGAGAAATCTTGCTAGATGACCATTAAAGAGGGTGCCCATAGCCAGATAAACCAGAAAGGTGTCCTTAGCAGCACATATGAATATGGCATTCTGAACGGCACAAAGAGAAACAATCATTTGCAATGCAATAGGTCTTGCATTTACGCGAGACCTATTGCATTGCAAATGGTAGGCATCACGGACAAAGGTAGGGAGGGGGGGAGAAGGCATGGACTGCGGGGGCGGGGGAGGGAGAGAAGGCACGGACAACTGGAGGGAGGGCAGGGGAGGGGGAGAAGGCATGAACAACGGGAGAGAGGGCGGCGGGGAGGGGAGAAGAAGGAACGGACAACGGGAGGGAGGGCGGATTGTGGAAAAGAAGCACGGACAACGGGAGGGCGGGGGTGGAAAAGAAGCATGGACAACGGGAGAGAGGTGGAAAAGAAGGCACCAAAGCACGTCATGCCTGCAGTAGGAGAACCTCATTAAAGAAAAGAGTGCTCACAGTCTAAATAACATGTACGTGTAACAGTCGAAGTAAAGGGGCCAGTCGCCATGGGAGGTGACAAATGAAGAGGAGGCGGTACTAAGGAGGGACTAAAAAGCCTATTGATGAATCAGAAGCCAGCATTTAGGACAGACAAGGACACAAGCCAATGGCAAATATGGGTGGAGAGTGGGCAGAGCTTCTATTCACCTACTCCTCTACAATAAGTATTGCAGAGCAGCGCATGCGCGCTGGCTCTAGGCTCGACCTTAAAATGTAAGCATTGAAGAAGAACTTGAACTTTATGAAAATGGACATAGAAATGGTTGTTGGGCCAGGAGTAAGAGACTGGCAAGCAGATATAGATTGGTGTTGGCTAGCGAAGCGTACAACATACCAAAATAGAGGATATCCCAAAAAATGTAGGAACAGTGACAGGTATTTTGAGGGCTGTGAGGAGGTTCCGTATGAGTGAGATGGGTATTTCATCCTTATGGTAATATTCTCTCAGATGACTAAAGATAAAAGATAAAATGTAAACAGACTGGTCAAAGTATCACTTGTATCACTGATGTACTGCTGGCTGCGCTGTTGTAATAAAAAGATTTTTTTTTTTTTAAATAGATGGTTGTTGGGAGTACATTTTGGATTTGGATAAAAGCATTTGTGGACAGGAGGACCTTAGTTATGAAGCGGAAAAAATAGAATTAAGGTTTATTGAAGGATCTCCAAGGAAATTATATATTCAGTCTTAATGTGACACAGCCTTCCCACATTGTGGATTGGCAATACATGGAACATGTTGCAAACTTCATAAAAAATGGATTGGTCATCCATTAGATAGGGATGCAAAGGCAGTGACGCGAGCAGAATGCTCTAGACCTCAGACTGAGGAAAAGGTGTGTACAACACCTAAGCCTGAGCCAGACCTAACTAGTTTTCTGTTTTTGTGCGGGCAAAGGAAGGGACCACAAATGTCTCTAAAACAGTTGAAGGACATATTAATGGACCTATTAGGTCCATCAGCAAAACGTTTTGATATGGTGAAGGGCACACAAGTTAAGGAGGGGCCAGTAGATATGAACCTCTTGAGGGGTTGGAGTTGAAAGATAGATCTTGTTTTGGTGCATTTATTGTACAAAATGCATTTTTCACAGGAACCATCGAAATATTTTCCACAAGTCATGAAAATTATATTAAATGGCAGCCTTTGCAGACTTTCACCACTCCCCATTCTTTAGGTAGTGACCTCTTTCATTAAAACAAAAGCAAAACGGAAGCATTCAACTTAGAACCAGAGCTCTTTGTTAGCTAAACAATAAAGGAGAATTTTCATACATCTTAGCCACTGCTCATTGTTTAATATAGCCTTATAGCCCACTGCCGAGGGCTATACCAGTTGTTAAAGGCCCAAACCAGAGTTACACCCCTGAGCCACAGGCGAGGGCCTATAACAAGGGTGAGGGACTTTAACAACAGGTATAGCTCAAGGTAGAAGGGCTATAAGGCTATTGGGACATTCCACCCACTAATGTTGGAATGTTCTAAATTAAAAAAGGAGAAACAGAAAGACAGAGATTGGAATGTTGGAACAGAATGCTCATACCAGTCATTATAAGCATGGAGCCAACCCATTGTCTTCAATGGAGCGCTCAACATTCCAATGTTCTAATTGTTGGTCTATTTTTGAAAGACTAGCAAAAGAAAAAAAACATTCTAAATGTGATCTGGGCCTATTAATATGTCAACATTGCATTAGTAGCTTCAAAAAGTCTCAGAGCATAAACTCTGCATGTTATTTAGGCAACAGTCTACTCATGGAAACTGAACATTCTAACTGCACAGGAGTCCACTGTTGGCTCTGCTTTACAGGCAGCAGCTTCAACAGTGTCCGATTTTCATAGTCCGAGAAAGTGTATCCTGTTTCATCTGAAACCCTATAGTGTTAACAACATACATACTTATATACTTTTCTTTTTAATTCAATAACAGTGTATTTCAGTATTTCACTTACTGATTTTGATACACCTTTACCTGTTTGGGGAAAAAACTGAATTTTTCGGGTATTTGCACCTAAATAGGCAAGTAATATGAAAAATATATAAAAAATAATTTGTGTAATATCTTCCTTTATTGCCATACCAGGATTCTGAGGACATTTTCAAACCAATCAGCCTTTTGCCTTGTGCTTTATAATGTCACCAGAACCCCTCAATGGCAATATAGGATCATATTACAGGTACCTATTATGTACCCATATATAAATATGTGTGTGTGTGTATATGCATACATGTGTGTAGGAATCTAAAAATTTAAGACAACATAAAATCACTGCTCCACAGATGAGAACGGTCCGACAGAAAAATATCTAGTCACAAAAGTGAAAACAAATCAAAATCAAACACAAAAATCTTCAGTTACAAGTATGTGAGACGTGTAAACACGTCTATCTATAACCCTTGATCTATTACACTAAATCAAAATTCCCTCCTTATAAAACATGCAGACACTTCCGTTGACCACTACTATATGGTGATCTAATTAGTATGTTTCGTAGCTCTCTCTCCACCATTCCCAAAATGATGGTACTTGTGTACGTTTCCAAATGTATGCAAGAGTGTTCCTGGCCACTAAATCTGAAAAACTGTTAATTTGTTTTGCTGGATTCCTGGAAAAGGTTAATAACTGGTCAAGAGTCAATTTCATGAAGAGCGTAGCAGGTCCACTGGAAGGACTTGTTGCTAGAAGGTACTTCATTCAAATACCAGAAAACATAGGAGTACAAATGAACACAAAGACAGAGAGAACCTTTGAGAGAACTGCAATCAACAGCAGAGATGGAGAAAGAAAAGCTCCAAGGAGGGATATTAAAGTCTCTTTCTTTCCAAAAGTAGCTAAACATAGTGACTCAATCAAACTCAAAGCCTATGTGCACAGACTACACAAAATAATACAGTGGTCTAGGGTGTGACGCAATAGGCATGTCATTTAACAGCAGCAGATTCTTAGGTCAGTTATTTTATACCTCATTGATCGAAATAGTATCACTCACTTGTTATTATAAAGCAATTCTTTTCAAGGTCATTTTATAAGCATTGTAAAATCACGAGCTTCTAAGATTGAAATGCTCACGTAGGGTTGCTGGGGTTAGAACTCATTCAGTGTGTAATTATACGCAGGCCCGAGCACACATTAAATAGTCGTCATTTGTTAAATCAACACCAGTCCATTGCATAAGATAATTCAAAAAGGCTTCTTGTATTTTAATTTTCTTTCTTTGGTTGATCCAGCCAACATGTGTTTCGTCGTCCGGGAATAGCCCATCATTTCCTCAGGGCTGTGTTGATGCAAAATAGTAGATAAGCCTCTGTGCCGGTTATAATTCCGTCCCGGCCAAGGAGGCAGGGAAAAGGTAAAGATGCTCCAGTCCTCTAGTCCTCAATGTGATCTAAAATCCGACATCCACGTAGAACAGCATAGTGTCAATGGTAGAGTTGATGAGCGTCCAGTATACGCTAGTTATTGCACTTTCGTGCACGGACGTTTTTCAGCGTCCAACACCGGCTAAGAGCCGGTGTGCTCGGGCCTGCGTATAATTGTTAGGTAGATCCCCAGGGGTCACAAACTTGGAGGAGTGGATGGTTCCTCCTCCCTTGAGCACCATAACTAGCCATTACGAAGTGAATGAGTACCGTTAATAGTGAGCGCCAACACCACACGGGGCCATTTCATCCTACACATTATTTATCATTCAGTGTGTCTAATACCATGTCAGTGATGATTGCGTAACTCGCAGAGCAATCTTGCCAGCATATACATCCATGGCAGACCAACATTCTCAGAATACAAACTATAATTCTAATAGCTTTTGCAGTATTTTAGGAGTAAGGTATCAATTCTATTGACTGTTCTTGAAATGGAGACTGCTTTTTGGGAGTGGTGTATTAAGTTACATTTTTGTAAGTATATTTATGTAGAGGACTCTGCAAGAACCATCTTGTACATGAAAGACTTGAAAAGATGCTGGACAGCAGAAACTTTGAAAATTATTATAACGAAGGCTACAATGTTACTCCTTCTTGAACTGTAACATCCCGTTTTCAGAAACACAATTTCACCTTTCTATTGCATTATTAGTTGAACACTATTCTATAATCTCATCAGGAGCTTTATTCTAGTAATTCACGATTCCGTCTAACTCTGATAATAGATCAAATAATTCTCTAATTCTTGTGATGCATTGTTAATTTGATATATGGTTGTTTATCAGTCTCAGTCATACAGAGGTAGAGGTTACAAAGCCACCTAAAAACAAAATGTACTAGCTTTCTCAGAAGTCCTTTAAATTCTATTAGACTTCCATTCCAGAATTAGGAGTATTGAGGAGATACTCAACAGACCTTTTTTGTTGAGTAATAAGGCTAGAAACAATTAAGACTATCAAACTCTGTCTAATGTCAGGAATTGTATGATTCAATTTTCCTCAATAATATCTCAGTTTACGGGGGAACTTCAATAGAAAAATAATCAGTTCCCATCTAACTATGCGGTCTTTTTCAATAATATATTTTCTGACATCTCTGGCAGGAAAAACCATCATATGTAGTTGTGTGTGAACATGATCAGCCAACAGCTATGTTCAGCAATCAAGAGAACTTCCACATTAAATGTCAGCTCAGAAAACAGATCTACTTTTTGGTATGAGAAGTTGAAGCAGAGCAAGGGAGAATACAAGAATAGCGCTCAGGGTTATGTCAGATATTTCAGAGCAAGAACCCACTAAACATAGAATTAGGTGCCAGTGTTAAGGGTTGGTTTCTAATCCCAGGATATCCAAACACTTTATTTCCTGGGAATGTGAGGGCCAAGGCTGGTGTTATTTAAACATTCAATTCCACTTTAACGAAAAAGAAAGGTAGTTGTCAGTTTTGGGGATAATCATTTCTATGGATATACCTATATTTCATTTGATCAATTTCAAGTGTATTAACATTAGTTGGCTTTGTTTGTAGTGGGTGTGGGGGAACTATCTTTCTAAAAAAGAACGTGTTCCATAATGATATTCAGCAACTTTGCTCTCAATTTACCACGAGGCAAGATGTTTGGACGACCTGTGCTGGTACAGGTATACACACATTGAGACCGCCTGCCTCTCTACTCAGTTTAGAAACAATATACCTGGAGAATAAAAAAATTCAAAAAACTGTGCAAAGAGATTTACTCACCTCTGCTGTTTACCAGAAGAAAAGCCTACTAAGCACACTGTGCCAGAAAAATTGCATACCGAACAACACTGTGCCTGGGGAAATGCGGACTGTCCAGGATATTGTGGCTTAAGCAATTCTGACCCTTGTGAGTACTATGCAGGAGGATGCAACCTCTCAGGCAAATGGTTACAGGAGCATCCAGCCACAAGGACATTATGTGACAGGAAAATCTAAAACTGTAGAACTGTGCCAGGAAATTGTCAAAACACAAGAAAGCTTTGGCAAGCGCTTCATGGAAATTAAAACAGCAGTAACCTCCTGTCCTGGGACAATACTGTAGAAAAAGAACAGGGAATGCAGCTCCCTGTTAGATTACAAAGTCTTTAAAATGTTGACTAAGTGGACTACCGTAGCAGAACAATATTGCAGCATACAGTGTTTTACCCAGGGCACAAGTCCTAAAAAACAGAAGTGGGGGGACTAACCAAGTTAGGCAGTATGCAAGTGACATCAGCGTGCATGACACCGCACGTGGCTTCACAGAAAGTGACATCACAATAAGTGACATCAGATATTAACACCTCACACATATGTTAAGCAGGTCTATCATGAGTACATTTAAACGCATAAAGAGGTATAACAAAATAGAATTTGCATTGGGGTTGTGACAAAAAAGTGCCGCAACCCAGACGCAAGATCTGGGCCTCAACTAATGCATATATTTTTTTATTAACTCTGCCACATAGAAATTGGCAACAAGGAGAAACATGGCAGTAGAACTATTCTGCTTAATTGGTTGCAAAATCTGCATTTTTTAATATTTTATGGGGTTAAGACACCTGCAGCAGAGTTCTTTGTGTGCCCAGTAAATCTCAGGGAATAATAATAATGGTAAGATAAGTCTGGTGGCTGACACTTTTACTGGAGAGATCTGTGTTTTTTCTTGCCCAGATTTGAATCAAAGTAGTAAAGAAGGTTAATGTGTCTCCGGTAAAGCACATCATGTAACATGCAGATGACAGTTTTTTACTTTATGTAGATAGGTAAGAGGGTTACTGCTTTTAACACAGATATTTGTATTGCATGAAGTTCATAAATTGTAATCCTTTTAATATAGCACAGTGAGCTACAAAGGACATGTGACACCTGCACCTAGTAAGCCTCATTGTCTTATGTAACACATCTTGTACATTGATTTATGTGAATAGTTGTCATGTATAATGTGCATGTTACGTAAAACGCTGTGACAACCTGCATTGGCTTCAGTAGCGCTATAAAAGAAATGAAATAGTGGTATTTAAATTGTTATTTGTGTAAATACTGGGACAGACAAATACACCTGACATTGTTACAATGCCCGCATATTTCTTGTATACAGGGGCTGAATAAAGTCAAAAGAAGGCCTCTCTTAAGTACCTGTGAAGTGATAACAAGCTGTGAGCCTTTGTTTCCCCTCCCTTGCATTTGCTTTGCTTGTCTATATGTAAAAACCGATACAGGTCCTATGCTCAAAGGTGCTTCTCACATGTGTTTAAAAAGTGTGTGTTTAGGAAGTGCCTCACGTAAGCAACCACCATGGAGCGATTGGCAGATTCTCACCAATTTACTCACTCTGTAATCATCAGCACTTTCCTAAAAAGGAACGAACACCAACGCCCATAACTTGAGTGAAAAAGAAATCTGCGTGTGTACCCTAAATAATGTTAAGTGCACTTCTTAACATATATGTTCCCTATAGATGATCCCCGTGAGAGCCTGACAATCGCTACTTGGTGGTTGCTTACATGAGGCACTTCCTAAACACACACTTTTTAAAAACATGTGAGAAGCATCTTTGAGCATAGGACCTGGATCTGCTTTTACATATACACATGGGAGGGTTCATAAGTGGAGACTAGACCCTCCCCACTAAAATAGAAGAAGTGGGGCCCAAGAAATATTGACGTGATGTGTAGTGTGCAAGAAGGGCTTTTTTCCAATCAGGTGGAGTCTGTTGCAGCTCCTAATCTTAGATGTATTATTTTTCTCTTGTCAGGGTGCGGACACTGGCGTGTTAAATTAGTATTTTTCCACTCAGTGTCACTAGACAATTGAGCTTCTGTCTGGGATTCATCTGTTATTTGCTGGTAGAGGCCGTGGTCACTAGGGCTAACCAATTTGCATTGACAGAGCGCACATAGCAAGCACCAGCAGTGTCCAATCTTTTGCAGAGTATTCAATTCTACTAGAAGCGGTCTGCTCAGTGACTCTTTGGGCTACTTTGTGCACCCTGCTTGGTTACAAATTCGAAGGTCTAGTTAGTTAAGCAAACTGAATGCACCAATGATCACTTCTTGTTTCGTAGTTGCCTTCGGTGACTTTACTCCAACCAAGTTATTATTCCTTCCCCTGTGCTCTATTTCTTGTGTTCGTGAAAAACAAGGCTAAGGAGCGAGCATGTGCAGAGCATTTTCGTGTGCACTGGATTATGCAATCTCTTGATAAGCACAGTTGGAGACCAATGTCTCACTCTCAGTGTCTTCATCCATTATGTAGACATGTCCTTAGGGTATATTTCCTTGCTCCTCGTTAGTGAACCGACATGCCAGCCCTCTCTATCTAGATTAGACTTGCTTGGGGCGCAGTGACCTCTCTAGCACACCTTTCCAAACAGCATGAATGGAAATCATGGACAGGACGTCGGAACTTCCTGGGTTTTAATAGCTTGTGGCAGACATGCTTTCAATCCCAAACATCTCACAGCCAAACAACTGAACAAAACATGCTTAAAGGGGGTAATAAAGCCTTACAGTTATAAGTGATGGGAGGTGGCAACATTAATTACCTAAATTACCTAGGGTTTGTTGTGTTATTAATATTTTATGTTGTAGTTAAAATTCCAATCGAGACCACTTTGAATTCCCAACAAAACGTACAGCCTGGGAATGAGTATGGCTGTTTTGAGCTACATAATGTGTTAAATAAACACAGTGTAGGGAATGAAGGAAGGGTAGTTAGTCACTCCTCCTTTGAGCCTATCTGACTGCTGGATACTGTAGGATTAAACGTATGAGGTCTCCTGTACCCACATGCCCCTTTACAGGCAGCATTTCACAATGAGATTCATACAAACTACGTCTTTACATTGCAAGTGATCTAGCTTTTACACGAACTTGAATGCATGCACAATACACTGGTTGATCAGCATATTAAAAGTTAGTACTCTCCAGGCTTCATTTAAAGTCGCAGATACACAAAAAGTGAACATTTAATGTTGTGGAAACACTAAAATTGAATAAACAAAAACTGCATGCGCACATATGTAGTCCTCAGCTTATGATCTGAAATCAGAAGTATTGTGTTGTCAGGATCTTTCAGAACTCCTTTCTACGTAATTTAGACTGGCACGCGGCCAGCCTCTAAGATGGCTAGTTTAATCCGCCACTGGAGGGTTGGACAGCAGGAATGGGTGCCATGATACAGAGGCACAAAACATCTTTAGCAGCCGGCAGATGAGAAACTCCAGTGGGGTAGAACAATATGTCTTCTCTTATCTTTATCCCTTCCTCTTCTACCACTGGTTTTACAGCTGATTCTTCTGTGAGCTCTCCTTAATCCACTTGTGTGCAGGCCTGAGGTGGGCAGTGCCACACCCTGAGCTCTGTGCCTGAGAGCATATTTAAAAGAATGTTGAGTTATGAGAGCCTTAGTGCTCTCAACAGCTCTTACATACATGCAGCTTTGGGGAAAGATCCTTTAGTATCAAGTGCCTTTCCTGCAATATATGTGACTTCGGCGAGCCACTGCACCTTTCTGGTGGTGTGTAGAAACTCTTTGTGTGGACATTATGTGCAGTACAGTGAGATGGTGGAAAGAAAAAGAGCTTCCCATTTTTCACCTTTGCTTCAGAATGTTCAATTACCTTTCTGGCACTATTTAGAACAAATTGTTCCTATCCATGTCTCTCAGAATGTCTTACTTTTGTGCTTTGACGGTTAGACATAAAGTAAAATTCTCACCTGAGGTTTTTAACTCAGTTACACCCACATCTAGGACCCATTGCACCGCTAAACCCATTTCATTTTTGTGTCTCTCAGTGGATGAGCATAGTTTAAAATTCATTGTACAGTTGGTGTGAGGACACGAATGTGCTTGTAAAGTGAATGTAAAGTGAGGGGTCCACTAACATTACCTGACATTGTACCTGATCCTCGGACCTGGTGATTTCAACTTACCAATTGGAAGGATCTTATATCTTTAAATAGCAGAAAGTCCTCCAAAACTGCCATAAAGTGGTCACAGTATGTTTCATTCTTGTGAAGTATGCACTGGAAGGCCTCTTAAGGTTACTTCAAGTGTCCTATGGAATACATGTTAGTTTCCATCATGTAGTATTTTCTCCTGTGCTTCCTTCGATGTTTTGTTTATGTGTATATCTGTATTTGCACATTTATTAAAGTTTAAATGCATGTTCAGTTGAATATTATAAATGTATAGTTGAATACATTTTGTGATTCTATCCTTATTTGTTGCTGAAATGATAGCTATCACCTTGCGCAGAGAAAGCTAGCAGGTGGCAAGATAGATATATTGAAGCAGCGCTAGTCACACTTGGGTGGTTCCTCACTCAAGGGGCGTGACAGAATGATCCAGGGGACCAAAGAGTCTGGCAAGGTGAATAGTTACCACACTTTGGGGCTCATTACGATGGCGGGCGGAAGCACAACCGCCGTGCTGGCGGATGCAAAAACCACCAGTTACCGCCGGCACGCAGCAGTCCACACGCCCGCCCAATTACGATGCGAAAAGTAGGCCAAACACCGCCGGCAAGCCAGCAACACCGTCCGCCATCAAAGTGCGCCCGTACACGTAGCGGCGCAGCCCAACTGACACACACCGTCCGACGAAACACGTCCCGCCCGGCGCATAAATTACGATGCCGCAAACAAACGGCTCCCACGGCCAAGAGATACCGTACGACAAACCGAAGCGGTAACACGGACGCCGAGCACGGACAACGAAGAAGCGGCTCCCCGAGCATGAATCCAGCACTGCAGGCCCTCCCCATGCTCCTGCTGATGCACCACCAAGGACGCAACGTACCGCGGAGACGCAGGTAGGCACACACACAACAAGTGCACGCAAACAGCGCACACAGTGCAAGGGCGGAAAAAGCGGACAACCCCCACCAGCGCGTGTACACTACACATCCACCATTGCATCCACATATGACACACAGGCCAAATCGTAACATCGCGTAACACATGTGTACACACCACCTGGGACTAGGAACCAACAACCCCGTCACGGCCCCAAAGCGGCGATGACGCCGCCACACATGCGCACAACGCAGAGGCCAACCGCAGCGCCATGCATGCGTCGCACACAGACACAGGGACACAACCAAGCAGCACACACATCAGCCCCACCCCGAACGCACATGACAGGCCTGCCACAGACATGTCCCCAACGCCCAATTCACGGACAACACCCAACGCCACACAACCGACGCACACATGTCAGTGAAGACACGCAACATCAGGACACACCCCAGTGTAACAAACATGGCGTAGCACACAGCGGCGGCAACACCAACTAGGAGAAGCAGGGCCCCTTCGGGAAGAGGAACGCCAGTACCACACTGAAACACCCATACCACCCTGCACATATGAACAAGACATATAAAACGGAACACCAAAGAGCCCGGGGACCGACAACAGGTGGCCCAAAAATAACATTCACACACAAGGCCCAACGCAGAGCGGAAAGGCAGCCTGCCGCCCACACAAGGGAGAGCAGACAGCACTGAATGACCTTCCATTCCAACTCCGAAACCACAGCCCTACGACAGAAGCCGGTGAATACAGCCATTGTCCAAGAATAGACCAACACAGGCTTGCCGAGGAGACCGACCACAGGGCAGATAGCGCATATCACAGAAGCACACAACGGACGGGGAAGAAAGAAGAAAACACTCCCCATGTCGGCCACATGCAAGTTAATTGGAAGGAGTCACACATCACTGACCTTGAACTGTCTGAGAAGCATGTGGGATGAGGGCCCGTGTCCTCCAAACAAGCCAACAGAACACAAGTCCTGTCTCCCTACGACTACACAGAGCTCACAGCAACCTCGGAGCGTGCACATTGCAGACTGCACACACAGCCGGAGCACGCCACCACAACGCACCGCTGCGAAATGGCAACCGCAACACACCTACCCAACTACGCCAAACAGCTCAAGCTGTACAAAACCAACCCGTTTCATATATTGGGATGCGATCTCCTGTCCCTGCTGAACGTAAGTTACCGACTGACTTACCGCATCACATTGTTCAGCTGCGTCATGCCCGTCTTCTACTGTCGGAGGTGTCCCTACCAGCATCCCGTGGAGATATGCCTCTCCAACCCGGCATGTCTGAAGGCGGACCTGCTACCACTACTCCTCCCTCTGGACGCACACGACAGGGCCTGCTCTGCCTATGGGGGCATGGCGTATGTGGCCAACATCGCACCCGCACTGAAATGGGACCACTGTGCCTCCACACGACGGATCATCGAGAACAGCTACATCGAATGTCACCCAGCATGCCCCATCATGGTCCTCCAAGGGACAACTTACGAACAACACCTTGACAGCCACCATCCGCTACATTGGCTGGCAAACATGTACACCACCAATGACATGGAAGCCCTGCTGGACGGCATCGCATACCTGACAACCTGTAAATTCGTCGGACCACAACGCAGGTTCCCCGATTGACCTATGATGTCCAACCCCGCACCCATGCTTAGCTTCCGCACGGACTGGCCAGTCACCACCACAACAGCCATACCAAACGACCGGCAACTGTAACCACACCATCAACGACATCGCCATGACATCGGATATGACCGGGACATGCACACTGTTCCCCATCACATCCAGGAACACCGCATGCATCGTGGGAGGCAGTGGCATGGGCTCTGTGTATCGCACCCACATGGACGGAACTGCACGAACAACCAGGACACGACATGGATCCAGCGCACATGGACACACACACCGCTCAGTGGACATGAATAGGTCGCCTGGAGTCTGTGGGTGCTGCACCCCTCCCACCCCCGCCCCGGGAATCCCATACCAGGACCTTTGCATGGACGACAAGTGCATACAACAACAACACGACCCCAGTGACTGTGACATGTCCAGTAACCACCACAGTGCAACAACAAGTGGCACGCCGCTGCATGCACGCAAGCACATGCCCTGATGTCATCTCACATGCACGCGTGCATGAGGAACAACCGCAGCAAACCTGTCACATGGAACTGAGATGGACTGTGCCCATGATGCCAAGCGGTCTGGTAGGCTACATGTATACCGTCTGTGTCAAAGTCCGCAGCTCCGCAGCTATACGTAAATGTACATTAGCACAGCCTTGGCCAAGCAGATGTCACTCTGAAGCCCACATCCCACATGCAACAGCCAATCACATGTAACCCCACACCCTATCCCATTTGCAATCATGCTCAGTATATCCTCAACATGTATTCCGCTGCCAGTAGTGTCCACTATACTGCATCACAGAGGACAGAAGACTCAATATAATGTTTGAAACCAAAACTGTCTCCGCTGACTCATTTCACAAGTACGAATGAGAGAGGATGAGAGTATGTGAAGTACACGGCAGTCGTGACATGACCATGTAGTCCACTGGTATTGGATGTCAACGCAAATGAGTAGCACAACTGTGGAAGACACACATGTGTCGTGTGAAGTCGTATGGACGCAGTGCTCAGGTGGGTGGGTGTGACGGGTAGATGCGCACATGCCAATTTGGAGCACGCCGTGTTGGGAGGGGTCATGAACAGTACACCACCGCTTCCCTGGGCATTGTGAGAGGACACCTGTCGGGGGGGGGAGTGAACACGTGTGTGCACAGCAGCCGGGCACACGTACAAAGCGGTACCAGGCGCACCTCAGCCCACCCTCTGTGGACAAGCTGGATCCTGTTGTGCGCCCGCCATGCCCCTTGACAAGGCACACACAGCCCCAGTCGACCAGGTGTAACCCCAACATAGTCAATCCGCACAGGCGATACAGGGCACGGGATGGCAGTGGAGCATGGTGTGTGAGAGGTCTCCTCGCGCTCCTCCTGGTCATATCACGCAGGCAATAGAACCTCAACGTCTAGCATGGCACAAGTCAAATGGAAGTGTAGGGGACGCACCACAGCACGAGCAGCACTGACGTCACGGGAGGTGGCTCGCACCATCCCATCCATTGCCCATCATACCAACCACGCCACATGCCATTGCGACTAAGTGCAAGCGCGTGCGCCACCACCCCCGAGCCCTCCCCAGAGAGGCCAAAGAGTGAATGTGTGGGCCATCAGCCACAGACGGACGCGGCCTGGCCGCAAGGGCAGCCACAGCCACTGGGTGTCGCAGGTGGCGGATCCGGAAGGCGAAGACTGTGATGCATAGTCCATGCAGGCCGGGTCTCCATTTGGGGCACCACGCAGGTGGACGGCGTCCCGCCACACATCATACCCTGAGACAGCCCACTCGTGCAACTGGACCCACACATACACTCCTTGCCCTCTCTGGTGCGAGCTTGGGGCTGCCTGTGCAAGCGCTAGCCTCGCAGGTGAGCATGCATATTGGGGGAGCGAGGGGAGGACATGAGGGCTGGGGCGAAGATGACTGTATCACTGTCAGTTAGTACAAGGGATGACCCAGATGTGGAAAGGAAGAGACGTGTCCCGTGTGTACTGCAACTAGTCGCCAATCCAACTACCCCCCCATGTCCGGAATGTAAGCCCGCACCTAGGCCCGCCCATCCGCCACATCGAACATACCACCAGCACTACAACCTTCCCATTCGAAACACTGACTAGGGGTGGCGACCAGTGAACAATCATGTGTAGCCTACCCACGCGTACATGTGGGCCCTCCATGATCCATGTCACCTGCGGCAAAGTCATGACATGCGCAATGAGGGAAGTGAGGAGAGCTGTCCGCCCCACGCGCAGAAGGTGCATCAGCTCCACAGACCCAGCAGCGAGTCCAGCAGGGGTCACATGTGCAGGGGCAGCTGTGCCTGGTGTGAAGGCACATGCATATAGACAGCACATCGACCAATGTGTAGTCTGCCCACATCTACAGTCCATCATCATGCGGACATAGGAATTTAACACAGGGCAACACATCTTAGTTGGTGCACCCACCGTGACCAACAATGCGCAATCATCGACGTACCCGCCCTGTGCATGGCCCCCACCCAACGGAGGCACATCCAGTGCCACCATCCCACACACACAAGCCTTCCACGGAACATGCTGTGTCCAATGGTCAGTACAGAGTCAGCGCCCATCTGGTGGATCCTGAACAGGAGACACATGCACACACATGCCAGCTCCCACTATGTACGTCTGCCACCTGGCACGTGCAATGTAACCTCTCACCTGTGACGTGTGACTGCAAGCACACAGCCGTCTTGGCATGGGGCTGTCAATGTGGACACCTGTCAATGTTTCGGGAGGTGTGATCCGTACAGTGCTGTACATAGGGTGCAGTGCTGACACCTACTACTGTCTCATATCCCCTCGTGCCACAGGTCCCACTTGTTTTGGCCGCTCAGCCTGTGCCCACATCGTCGTCGTCGTGTGCCATACTCATCCAGCCGCGGAAGCAGTTCCATGCTCAGCAGACATTCATGTTGCCGTGGCGTTGCCGCTTGACGGATATGCAGTCAGTCCCCATCAGCACGCCCCGCAAGTCATTGGGGCCTAGATCCCCATGTGCATGCACATGGCAGTGGTTTGTATCACTAGCCATTGCCATTGTTGGGAGACCTGTGTAAGTGTATTGTGGCCGTGCCGTCCCAGCTTGACAGCTGGGCTGTGGCTCATGTGCTTGCTCAGTCATGTCAGTGATGTGTATGCGAAATTGCTATGTGTCGTGTTGCTTTGACATGTGTCCTCTGCCATTGTCCCTAGGCGGAGACCGAACATTGACCGCCCATACCAATTGCTGGCGGACATGGACGATACAGAGGTTATTAGGAAGTTTCGGCTGGACAGGCCAACCCTGCATCGACTGTGTGCCATGTTAGAACCCCATCTCCGTCCCCGCAGGGTGTATCCGACTGCTGTCACCCCCACGGCTAAGGTGATGGCCGCCATGCATTTCTTCGCCACTGGGTCATTCCAGCACACAGTGGGCATTGGAGGAGGGATGTCCCAGCCCATGTTCAGCAAGGTGCTGAGGGATGTACTGGCAGCCATCATGCTGTACCGAAACAGGTACATCCGCTTCCCCAGGGCTCGTGAATTGGCGGCAGTGAAGGGTGCATTCTATGCCCTTGGCAGAATCCCACACGTCGTTGGAGCCATTGACTGCACACATGTCGGCCTTGTTCCACCACAGGCCACTGAGCACCTGTACCGCAACAGGAAGCACACGCACTCCCTGAATGTGCAAGTGGTGTGCCTTGCGGACATGGTGATCACCCACGTGTGTGCAAAGTTCCCAGGCTCGGCCCATGACGCACACATAATGCGCAACAGCATCTTGCCACGACTGATGTCCAATTTGCAACAGGATCGTGGCTGTATTGTCGGTGAGTATGTGGAGTGGTGTAGCGTGCTGGTTGTGCGATGCTGTCCCCTGTCCAGTTGGAATAGCAACGGTTCTCTGTGTCCCTCACACCCAGGTGACTCTGCGTACCCGAATGGGGCATGGCTGCTCAGTCCATTGAGGAATCCTCGCACCCCAGCAGACGATCGCTACAATGAGGCACATGGGAGGACCAGACGTGTGGTCGAGCGTACCTTTGGCCTCCTCAAGTCCAGGTTCAGGTGCCTGGACCGCACCGGGGTGCGCTGGCGTACTCCCCACAGAAGGTGTGCCGGATAGTGGTGGCGTGCTGCATGCTGCACAATCTGGCCATTCGGAAGCAGATCCCCCTCATCGTGGATGACGGAGATCAACCAGGGCCCCAGCCCGCAGACCAGGACAGCTCGAGTGAGGAGGACAGCGGAGAGGAGGAAGCTGGTAATGTGCGGCAGCAGCTCATCGCCCGCTACTTCACTTGACGGTGAGTGTCCATGTACGACGGCTGATGTGGCTGTATCTGTGCAGGTGTGTGTGTGCTGTGTCAGGGTGGCCGTTTGTTCACTGCGTGCTGTGTGTCAACGCTCCATGGCCAGGGTAGTATGCCACTGTTGGTGGCTGTGGCATTGTGCCCTATTGCTCTGTGCGATGTGTGTACATTGCTTGTAGTTGTTGACATGTACTGTGTGATGGGTGTGTGACACACTCATTGAATGTGCTCCTGTTCTGTCTCCCACCCCTAGGTCCCTACAGGCCCTCCGGATTCCATTGCCATGCCACGCATCAGGTGCCTTTCCGCCCAAGGTGGCCGTTGTATTCCGTACAAATAAAACACAGGGCACAAACAGCAGTTAGTGTAAGAGGTGCATTTATTTCAAACTGTGACATGTGATTGTGTGTAAGGTGATGACAAAAGTGGTGCGTGCAGTGACAATGAGCTGTCGGTCATGGCTGCGTGATGCTCAGGGTGTACCCACTGGTTCTATGTCCATAGTCCAACACACACATGCCATCCAGATGGCTGTGTGGAGTGGGATCGTAGTCCAAGTCAATGCAGTGGCTGGTCAAGGAAGGCTGGCGGAAGGCTGGCTGGCTGCCTCACTTGCGTTTGGAGCGTGCGAAGTCCTCCCGGGAGATCTGTTTCCACTTCGGACGGCCCCTTCCACGTTTGCGAGGGGGTGCCTGCTTGCGACATGCTGGTGGTTGAGGTGTGCTCACTGGCTGTGGACGCAGGGGAACTGGACACTGCTGCTCGACCCTGCGCCCCGGCAGGTGGTGGCGGAGGGGGAGCTGCTGTCCCTGGCTGTGACCTCACCGCCACCACCAGCTGGCCCATGAGGTCCACGAGTTGGCCCATACGGGCGTCCATGGACCTCAGCACCCCCAGCACCTCACGCGTGTCTGAAGCAGACCGGACCCATTGTCCTTGGGCCTCTTCATAGGCCCCAAGGACTCTGGCCATTTGAGGCAGGGCATGGTTCCCAGGGGAGGCTGGCGTTTCCCTGACCCTGCTCCTCCTACCAGTCCTGCTGCCACCGGCCTGCCCACTAGCCACATTGCTCACCATGGTCCTCGCTGTGGCTCCCAGGGTGGATCCAGTCGGCCGGGCCACCACCTGCGCTGGGGCTGGTGCCAGCGAAGACGTGGTGGTGGTGGCGGCGGTGGTGGTCGGTGCGGCGATGGTGGCGGTTGCGGCAGTGGTAGTGGCCGCAATGACCGTGGGTGTGGCCGCAACGACAGTGGCAGCAGAGGACCGGGAATGTTCAGCAGCCCTGGATGATGGGTTGGTGGGTAGGAGGGGTCCTGGGGAGCGGCTGGGCCCTGCCACACCAGATGGGCCTGCTTGGTGGTCCGTGTCCGAAGAGGAGGACAGATCCTCCAGATCCGTGTGTCCTCGTTGGGGGCTTGTAGGCTGGCTGTGCTGGCTCCATCCCCAGCATCCAGCAGTTCGTCACCTGTGGAGAGAATGAGATTTGTTATTGTGTTGCACCTGGCGAAGTATGTATTTGTCGTCTGACATTAACAGTTCGTGCAATCTCGTACATGGGTTTCCCGGAGGCGTGTGTGTGGCTGTAGCATTTGTAGTTGTGTGTGCTTGGCAATGGGACTGTGTGCTGTGCACATGTGGCATGGGACGGATTGGCCATGCCGATGGGTGTGTTGCTGTGCCCCTACTTATTGTGACTCTGGTGTATGCGGGCTCCTGGCCCATCCTGGGTCTGGTTTGTACTTTGCTTTTGGTGTTCAGATGGGACGCTTAGGAACAAATATGGCAACATGGGGGCCATGCCCCAGATTCGCATTTGGGAGGGAATATGCTTTTGGGGTTCAAATGGAACGCTTAGGAACGCATATGGCAACATGGGGGCCATGCCCCAGATTCGCATTTGGGAGGGAATATGCTTTTGGGGTACATGCTGTGAGCCATGGGTGCCGAACGTGACATGTGTTGTGGCAGCATTACAGTGCATGGTTTGAGGTGTGTGCATGCTTGACATGGCCTGCATATTTGCTGTCTGTTGTAATTACTGGACATGGCATTGGACGCATCGTTATGAGTGAGTGATGGTTGTGTGCCAGCCAACGTATTGCTGTTGTCCCATCTCCTTGGTGTGCGTGCTGCCCTGTGCCATGTGCATCACTGCAGTGCTCGGGGGGGGTGGCCCATGTTGTGTGTTGTTGCTCACAGTGTGTCGTGCGCTTCATTGACTTCTGGCACATGGTTGGTCATGGGCATGTATCTTAGCGTGACTGCTGTATGTGTGGCAGCTGTGCGGATGACATGCCTTTCATGAGACTGGGGCTGACGGATGGGATGGATGGTATGTTGTATGTGCATGGTGTGTCTGTGTGTTTGATGGGTTCAGTGGTGTTCGTGTGCATTTATGTTGTTCCGCTCTGTTGCGTCTAGTGTTGTTTGTCTTACATAGGCGTAGTTGTGGGGTGTGTGGTTGACAGGCAGTAGGGGCTACATGGACAGGACTTCAATGGTGTTTCGGTTGTGTGTGATGAGTTGCACAGTGGCTGCCGTGTGGTACTATATTCAGTGTGGCTTGTGCATGCAGACGTGGCTCCTTGGGTGTTGCTATGTCTGTGATGGGTCATGTGGGGTGTGAGTCTGTTGTTCATGTCCGTGTGCACATTGTTCACTTGTTCGTGACGGTGGGCGGTGCTGCGTGTTCGTCTGCTACGTGACATGTCCCATGTGTTGGTCGTGTTCCGGTCCTCATGCCTCCAGTAATCCAGCCCTGTCCAGTTTCCCACCTGCAAGTTGTTCGTGCGTGCACTGTACTGGATGCCACATGGCTCTAAGCGGGGGTGCTCCATGTTGCAGGTCTGTGGGGGTGGGGGGGGTGTTGTGGGTCGTGGGGCTGGCTGGACACCCACTGACACCGATTGCTGTGGACCGTGATGTCTGCCTTTCGGCTGTCGTTGTGCACTGCGGTGGCTGACACGTGGCTGTGGGGTGTGGGGGATGCTCCTCCTTGCTGTGCTGTGGGACTAGGGGCCTGGTGTGTGTTGTACTTGGGCTGTCCACCGTCCCACCCACTGCACTTTGTGTTCCTGCCACTTACCTGTTACTTGTCGGTTAGTGCAGCTGTGGCGGACACATGGGTGTGGTGGGTGCTCGTTGTGGCGCTTCTGGCATATTTGGGGACCTGTTGGTGGTTACGTGGCTGGCTGAGTGTACACATGTCCCCACGTATCTTACAGTTGTTCGGTTTGGGCTGTGTGTGGTGGTGTCTGTTGCATGTGTGTGTGATGTGTTGTGTATTGTGTGCTGGACATGGGGGTGTTTGTCCCTGGGAGCTGTGGCATGGTGGTAGTGCATGTGAGTACATAGCGGTGTGCTGGTATACATTAGTTTGTACTTACCAGCCTCCACTCCCCCTGCTAATCCGGCGAGGATCTCCGGATGTATTATGACTCGCACCTTCTCCTCCCACGCTTTGAAGGTCTTGAAGAGCGCGGGATTCCCTCCGCCAGTGACGGCAGCCAGCTCTCTGTTTTTGCCCTCCTTCTTCTTGACCAGGCTCTTGACGTCATTCCAACGTTTGTTTATTTCTCCTCTGTTCCTGGGCAGGGTCCCGACTGCATTGACCTGGTCTACGATCCGGTTCCACATTCTGTTTCTGGTGGCTAGTGGTGTGTGCTGGACCATGTTCCCATAGATTTGTGGGTACACCTTGATGATCTCGTCGACCATGACCGTCAGCTCAATGGGCGTGAACTTGGGCATTCTTTGTGGTGCCATGGTGTTTGTGGTGCTGGTACGGTGTGTGTTGTGTAATGTGCAGGGGGTTTGTGGTGCAGGTGTTTGGTGGTGGTGGTGGTGGTGGTTGTGATGTGTGCGTTTCTGTGGTGTGCTGCTGTCCTTGCTGTGTCACTGTGTCCTCTCCTCTCCTCTCTGGTTTGCAATGTTGCAAGGGGTTGTGGTCTGTGGGAGTGCTGCTTTTGTACTTACCTATGTGGGTGTGTCCTCATGGTCTGTTGTTTTCAGGTGTGTTGTGTCTGGGGTTCTGGCCTTTGTAGTTTTTGTTTGTCCGGGGGTGTTTTCGGGATGTGTACTGTGCTTGTGTATTTGTGCGTGCCTTGCTGTGTGGACTTGTTGGCCATGTTGTGTGCTATTGGTTTTGTGAGCGGATGGTTTCTGTGCAGGTACGTGGGCGCCATGGCTTCTGCCGTGTCGATTCTCATCGGCGTTGTTTGCGCTGGCGGGCGGTATATTTGTAGTTTTCCCGCGCTCATGGCGGTGCGATCGTAATTTCACGTGCGGTGTGTCGGCCGTGAGGGCGGGCGGTTTTGTGTTGTCGTGCGTGTTTCCGTCCGTGGCGGGCGGTTTGACTCCGACTCGGACGTTGGCGGGCGGTATTTTGTGTGATTTTTCCGCCGATGGCGGTTTTCGGTTTGTGTAATCGTAATGGCGTGGTCGGTGTTCAGACGGTGTGTGCGGGCGGATTTTTGCCGCTTCCATGCCTGGCGGATTTTTTTACGCCGGGTATCGTAATGGGCCCCTTTGGTCGTTGAGTCTAATTAGGACTGCTTAGCAGGAATTTCATATTTGTGTTCATATGCTAATGAGAGAAACTCAAGAGAGAGACTGGACTAGCATAGTAAATTATTGATGGAAGACTTGAAATTTACCAGACCTATATTTACTTTATGGATAAAATTTGTGTATATTGTTGTGGGCACCAGTCTTAGTGAGGAATTTCACTAGTCTTTTGGGAAATTATCTAGAAATAAGTTTGAGTGATCCATTTGAATGAGTACCAAGTGACCCACATTTGGTGTTGAGATTATGTATATTTTTTTAAAAGCGTCTTAATGTAGTTCAAACTTCATATAGGATAAGACCTCAACGAGGGGATGCTCTGACACAAAATTAGAAATATTTGAGAAATAAGAATGCCTTGTACTGGCCAAAAGGAACACCTCTGCATTTTTTGGTCTACTTTAATAAATGTGAACCAATTTTACCCTGCATCTACTTTTCTCTTTGCATTCTAGGACGCTCTAGTTCCTATGTTTCGATTTAAAGTTCTGCAGTTACTATGCTCTTCTCATTTTATTACCAAAACTTTACTTTAAAGTATAAGATAATTTGGAATATTAGTAAAAATGAAATGTGTGCGGTAGCGAACAAGTAAACAGGCAACAACTAGGGTCGTGTGAAGACGAAGACACCTTTATGGAGGGAATGCAGAATGTCACTACGGCTTGCTATAAGCTATGCTGAAATGTTCTACTTCATGCCACTAAAAAGACTAACTATTGGTACAGGGATGTATTTTGTATCTCTTATTATTAATACTCGTTACCTTGGTCAAGGCACATCGGAAATATTTCAACTATCAGAAAGGCAAGCATGCACGCACAGGTTTGAGATTCAATAAGAGAGTAGGCCAAAAGAATGGACTCAGGGAAAAGAGGGTCAGTAACCATCCTTCTCCTTAGATATGGTTATACAACCAAAGTTGACATAATTTGTATCTCTATTATCGATCTCCGTGAAATGGAGGCCGTTATTTACAGCTTTAAAAGCTAATAATGACCCCAGATAACACCAATTCAACCAAGCCTCCTGCAAGCTGCCTGGAACTACAAGCATTAAGTTAACAGTAGACCACAATAGTACATAGCTTATCTGGATAGGTGAGCATGCATTTTACCCATGTGTTAGCTAAGTCCAGATACAACCATTTTCTTTCTTTATAACCTTTACAGGCAGTTGCTGTTATGTGTGCTTCTTCAGCATTTGTTAGCTTCTGTGAGCCACATCGGGCAGAAAAACAGTGATTTGAGAAAACAGTCCCGGGCACACGTATTGAGGATATAAATGGAACAAGGAGTCTCTTAAAGATCAAATTGCTTGGGTCGACACCAGAGTAATTGTTAAAAGATTTTTAATAAGGCAACATCAAAAGAGAGCAACCAGCCGACACGTGTTTCGTCATACGGGAAAGATCCCGTGACTCTTCAGGGCTGTATTGACAGTGACGAGTAAATGCCAGAATGGCTGGGTAAAAGGAATATGGTTCCACAAGGCCAGTAAAAAATGAAATGCCTAGTCGGGGGATCTAGGAGGACAAGTCTGGCCCTGTGTAGAGACGTGACCTGGAGGTCAAACAGCCTGTGGAGGCGAGCAAGGGCGGGTGCGCCCTGAATAACAGAACCAGGTGACCATCCAGTGTCCGTATCGAGGGAGAGTAAAGGCAGGAAAGCCGTGAGATGGCAGGATAAAATTAAAACCTGGGTAAATCACGATGGAAGGAGTCCTGGTGATAGAAGCAAGGTGGCGGGTGCGCCGGACAGATATCAGCGTGGTGTATGCCGAAGGAGACTGGTCTCGTCTGTGTAACCGGATGCGTGTCGACCCAAGCAATTTGATCTTTAAGAGACTCCTTGTTCCATTTATATCCTCAATACGTGTGCCCGGGACTGTTTTCTCAAATTCCAGTGTGGGTTATTTGACTCATACACCAACGGGGGTTATAGGGTAGTTCCCCCGACCTGGCAGCACCGTACACATTGTAGCATATTCACACCACGCGTATTTGTCCGTGCGCCATTCTCCCTGATTTATTAAAAACCCTGCATTCAGAAAAACAGTGATCTTCACCTGCCCCAGGCCTCTACCCATGTGGGTCAGGGAGTGCATTCCCTACAATTGCCTCACCAGCACAGTATAAATGAAATTCTGTACAAAGATTCTTGACTAAGCTCTAGGTAGAATGCAAGCACTTGACATATTGTGTCCTCTGCATTATGCCTTACCCTGCAGGATTCAGGGCAGAGCTGAAAGCATTGGTGTATAAGGGACATACCTACATTTGAACCTTCCGCAAACCAAGGCCCATTGTGATTGGCCCATTATTCACATGGCAAAAATGCGTGCACAATTTTCTTTGTGCACACAGAGTACATTTTGCACACATTTCTTTTGTGAATTTGCCTATGCCTATTCTGGTATGCTAAAAATGCCAAAGTCCAAAAGGACACTGTCAGCATGAATAAAATAATAATGAAACTTCCAATCCCAGTAAAACCTCCTACACAATTGTATGTGGATATTTTGACGTCTGCAGGTACAGGTCAATGGAGCAAAGAATAGCTATTATGTGAAGCTAATAGCATGTATTAAAATCCATACCTTGTTGAATCTACAGATTACTGAGGTGCTTGATTTAATGTGTTACTACCTACATTATCCAAGTAATTCAGAGCATAATTTTGGGATACAGATGTGTAGCATATACGCATTAAATAAAATGCCTGATCCGCCTCTCATATAAAGACTGCTCAACGTTTTTTTTTTCCATGTGCAGGAATCATGGTGAGTAAAGAAGACGGCAAATGCTTATTAACAACCTCTGAAAGTGACGTTGAACCAGCTGTTTCACTTGCCTTGGAGATGAAATATGTATTAGACCCAAACCGCCATGTTAAAAAAAGGAATAAAGCCCTACAGGTGAGATTTAAAGACATCTGTGAGGCCCAGAATGAACAACTATCCGCGATGCAGCAAACAGACAAAAAAGATACCAAGACCATAACGTACAAAACAGCGTATCGTAAATACATGACAGTACCGGCGCGAAGGTCCATCCCAAACGTTACCAAGAGCACAGGAGTACAAACTTCGCCCGACCTGAAAAAACGCTATCAGACTTTTCCTCTGGACCGAAAGAAAGGCAACTTTATTAAAAACGCCTCCGCTGTCGAAACATTTAAAAATCAGAACAATGGCTTTCTAATAGACATTAGAGATAAAAAAGGGCGCGCTCTCTCAGGGGAGACCTCTGAATTCAGAAAGGTGACTGATCAAAGGACACAAGGTCTGGCTTCAAACATTAACGCATGCATGGATGTTGTGAATCAGCCTTCCACTGGCAACTGTTCAGAAGCGAGTAAAAGCAGTGATTTGCACAGTTGCAGTGATTTGCACAGTTGCACTGAAGAACCCCCTTCCCTTCAGAATTCGGCAAGCTCTACTTCAGAGGAGCCTGATTGCCAGCTGCTCGAGAAAGCAAAACACGACACAGGGCCACTGGGTAATGAGGGAGCCACTCAATCAGCACACTGGAGAGTCTTTCAGACGGAAGAAGCCACAGTTCATCTGCCTGCACTCGGCTCCCATGCCGCATACCCGGATCTGTCGGACTCCATGACCGAGGCAGAGTGGTCGCTGTGCCCGACGGCGGAAGACGACGACGACGACGACGACGTAGCGGTGCATCTCAACGGCGTGGAGACGCAGGTTTTAGACGTGCAGGCCTGCTCGACGCAGGCACAGTGTCAAACAACCGAATGTAATGAACAAACTCTCCAGCTCAATGTTATACATGTGGAAGAAAACCAGCCTTCGCAGGCAGCCGTTGCAGTGAGTGACGAATGCCAACAAATTGTGCCTCACACGGAAGTGGTGGATTTGAAAGCACAGCTTCACATGATGGAAAACCTAATAAACTCCAGCCAGGAAACAATCAAGGTGCTGCTGGGGGTTATTCAGGAGCTGGAAAAAGGGGAAGCTCAGCGAGAGGGGTAAGTGTAAATAGGCGTTGTGTGTGTTATGGCTCATAAGATGAAAGCTATTACTAGCAGCAAGCCGATGTGTTTCTTGCCTTGCATCACTATTGCTTCATCTTAAAAAAAGATTAAAAAAACGAATCTGTTGAAGGGACACTTGAGCTGTGCATGTACCCGAAGAAGCCACCAGTTTTAAAACTTTGTAGAATTTACCTCTCTGAACATAATTCTTGCACTTCTTATAGTTTTTTAGCAGACTGTGTTTGAGGACGTTCATACTGGCAATTACCATTTGTTTTCCAAAACCGGAATCACACATATATTCCACATCATAATGACATACACTGTGCCTTTTCATTTCATGCAAGATGATTTTTGAATGTACGTTGTATATAAAACGCTATGAAGGGGCAGACAATTGTATGTATTGTGGAGTTGTAATCCAGATATCGCTTAATTTAAAAATCCAAACATTTCAGAGAGTTCAGGGCATGTTTCATTTTCCATTTCCTTCCTTGTAAATGAATGGTACCTTTTCCTTAGAATTGACATACAATGACTACTTCTAGCAGCGTGATGCAAAAGCTTTTAGTTAACCAGGCCTGGCTAATAGCGTTGCAAGGGATAATTGCAATCTGTGCACATTTTATGGCTCACATACATAATTTACACAGAAGATTGTTTTAACTTAACAATTTACTTAGCCCAACATACTAATGACATAATTTATCTAGCTTTACCCTTCAGAATGACTGCAGTACAACCCTTTGCATTTAAGTATTTTATGCAGTGATGTGCAATCAGTTTGTTTGGCGTAGGCCATGGCAATCGCAACATTAATTGGCAGTGCTTTTTCAAAATTCTTTTTCAATTTCTAAATTAAAGGAAACTTGCTGTTCATGGCTAATGTTGTGTGTGTTAAAGTGATGCGTTTTTAATTGATTTTTTGAAGTTATCCGATTAGGAAATTTGTCTTAATCTTTAGTATAGTTCCGAAGTGACTTTCATTAATCATTTTTCTGAACTTTCCTTTTGACATTTAATATTCATTCATCACAAGACTCAAAACTATTCTATTATGAAAGACTGAGAACACAGGGTTGCATTTTGTGTTTATAAATTGGAAATATATTCTGATGATCTGGTTTATACTGCAGTAGTGATTGAATATGCAAGCCAGACTCAGAATTGCCCAATAAATACATGTGTGTTTCATTTGTGAAGTATCCATTTATATACCCGAGATATTGCTGAACATTCAGTGTAATACACTAATATGTATGTGTTTGGTAAACAAATTCCAGATAAATTGGACAGTGGTAATAATTATATTTCAAAATAAGTTTTGTTTTCAATACAGTCAACTCTACAGAACATAAATGGTTTCATGCTTTTTCTGTATACAAGGGCACGAATGAGTGCATACTTCCACTGGTACACTTTTGGATGTAGTCTAGCAAAATGAGATTGTTTTTGGTGGGACAAAGAGCGCTATCTATAGGACTACTCCTTCAAAATACAGTTAACGCTCGCAAACCAAGATGTTTCTGGGTATTCACCAAGGCCAGACTGGCCATCCTGCCACTCTGCTATTTTCTGGTGGGCTGCAGGACAAGGGGACAACATTCAAAGCAAGATGGGCTTCCTTGGGCCAACCATGGCTCCACTGTAAACGCTACATCCTGCAGCTGGTCTGGTTTGAACACTTTTGCAAGGGCTGAATTTGGTGTCTAGTCCAGCCCTAGCTTTGACTGTCAGTTTCTAGGCCGTATCTTCCCCTTGTAAAACAAGCACACCGACTCCTATAAAACGTTTGTGTGGTTTTCCAGGGTGCTGAAGGTACACCCGATATTTTAATTGACAGTAAGGCTAAGGGTTCCTTCATGGGGAACATTTTTCACCTTTTAAGGAAAAAATGCACATTTCTGCCATGCACTGCCATTGGATTGTCAACCACGTGGGCCCGCCAGTGAAGTACGCGTGTTGGAAATTGAGTAGGTCTGATAGACACAAACATATATTGGAAAATGTGAATTAGCAAAAATATTTAAATCTTCGAAAACTGAACACATATCTGCAGTGAGTAGATTTGCTTAATTTATGTGAATTGGGCTTAAGGAAAGCCAAAAAACTGACAAAGCACCCACTTTGTTCATTCAGAATGATGACAAATATATATTTTGTGCTGCTAATCTTCTCTAAATTCTTTGTGACATGAATCCATGTACAGTTGGAGACCTTGAAAGAAGCTAGACCTTCCCTCTTCTGGATCAAATCTTTAGCAGAACTGTGCTTTTGTACTATGCTGATTTAACAAAATCTCAGTTACCATTATTAAAGGAAAGTAAATGTTGCTTTAAAGAAAATCACAATGGTAAGAAAGTCAGAAGATAGAATATCTAATGTTCGTGTTCAATTAAACTTTTTATAATTAAGTAGTAATGACAAGGATGCACTGAATAGGAAATATAACTCAAGCACAATAAACATCTTGGTGGGACTGGCTCCTAAAAATGTATCCTTAAGTTTATTGTGATAACCGATTACCCAATACACAAATGGATGACAAATATGTTTAATATTGATGAAATATATATGTTAGTAATTTGAGCTACAAACTGAACAAACTGCAGCTAACTCTTACTGCAAAATGCATTCCTTCATCAGGCATATATTTTATTAGATCATTCAATGAAACACCCTCTCCCCTTCCATAGAGTTATGTGAAGAGCTTTCTTCTTTCATCTTCAAGAAAATCCAAGCCATGTATGATCAATTTCTGACACAAATTCCTACTATTCAAGAAGCAACATCCAACCCAATTCCAGTCCATCACTTTGTAGATTTGCCCCCTTAAACATTGAGGAATCAGCAGCTGAACTCGCAAGTTGCAAGTCTGGTTCCCCCCTGGACCCTTGCCATTTTGAAACTTGCTGTCCCTGTGGTGAACCCTATATTAAACAGACTGTTAAATTACTCCCTAGACCGACCGAAGGTTCCTTCCAGCTGGAAGCCATCAGCTTGCCCTAATGTTCTGAGTAACTTTAGGCCTATTTCACTTCTTCCCACGGTTGCTAAATCACTAGAGAAAAATGTCAATAGGCAGATATCAAATTTTCTTGAATCCAATCACCTGCTGCCCGACTCCCAATTGGGATTTTGTGCTGGCTACAGCACTGAGTCAGCCCTGCTTGAAGTCTCAGAATACATTAAAGAAAACTTGGATTTAAATACCCCAGTTATGGTAATGCTACTGGACCTTTCCTGGCATTCAATATAGTCTCTCATGCTATTCTGCCCGAGAGACTAGAAAAGATCGGTATTACAGACCAAACTCTGTTATGGTCATAATCCTTCATACCTTCATTAGCAACCGCTCCCAGGCAGTTTTCCTCCCACCTTTTAACTTTGCCTCAAAACCGCTAGAGTGCGGAGTGCCTCAGGGCTTGGCCCTTAGCCTCACCCTTTTTAATATATATTTGGTGCCACTGTCTAAACTAATTGAGTCTTGGGGGGGGGTGAGAGTTGTATCCTACACAGATGACACCCAACTCCTCCTGGCCTTCAAGGAAAACACTCCCAATACTCTGTGTTCCTTCAACTTTGTCTTAAAGCAGTTGTTGATGAAGGCAAGCTGTCTAAAACTTAACTCTAATAAGACAGAGATTCTTTTCTTTGGCATCAAAATCTCTCCCGTTCCCACTGTTTCGTGGCCATCTGAAATGGCACTAGTGGCAAGAAATCTTGGGGTTGAATTTGATTCCAACCTTACCTTCGAGCCCCAGATCAAGACATTATCTGCCCTGTTTCTTCAATTTTAAGTCCTTAGGAAGGATGCTGCATCTCATCCCCATGGATTTCCGCAAGACTATAGTTCATACCTTGATTACCTCCAGGTTGGATTATGTCAACAGTTGGTACCTGGGGCTACCTGCTTTTCTGATTCAGCGTCTTAAAATTATTCAAAATGCTGCTTCCCGGCTAATTCTTAAGATCCCCCACAGGACTGTGGTGTCAGGATACTTATGACATCTTCATTGGCTTCCAGTGAATAGAAGGATTCAGTTTAAGGCACTCATCTTTGCCTTTAGGGCCTACACCCACAAAGGCCCACTCAATCTCAGGCGCCGCTTCAAGCCTTACACCCAGGAGAGATCTTTGAGGTCTAACAAACAAACTCCTGCTCCCCCGTATCCATAAGGCCAGAAGAGAAAGTAGATAATTTGTTCTCCTCGCTTTGACATGGTGGAATGCTCTTCCTCTTGGCCTGAGAATTAGCCCAATCTGAAGCTGTTTTCAGAAAAAGCTTAAAAACCCTTTCCTGCGACTCTTGCCTAAACGTCACCTAGGTTCTCTGCTGTCAGGTGTCTTACAGGTGATCTTTCAGCCAGCGCCAGTTCTCCCCTCATTTGAGGTAGCTGTGCACTTTACAAGTGCAAAGAAAAAAAAAAAAAAAAATTCAAGTGATTACTTAATTTCTATGGCTGTATATTAAAAGATAGTATATGTGGCTCTTTTTGACTTCGAAAGAACTTGTGTGCTCTCTTCATGGTCTCAATATTTAAAGCAGCATTGACAAAGTCAATGATTATTCCTTTAATGTGCAAACGTATGTAAGCAAAGGCATTCACACATGCTTTTTAAATGCAATGCATGCACAAATACTGTTTATCATATGGAATCCTACCCTACTCGCTTTGCTAGTGCTGAGATAGAAGTATCAAAAAATAACTGCATTCTGTGTATGAATGCATATAGGAGATAAAGAACTGAATGTGACAGAGTGATGATTGAATGTACTTTTCAGATGTAAACCATTTTTTCATTTTTCATTAGAACATCTGCAAATGTCATATCTGATCTGCACTAGCACAGAAAGGGAAAAAAATCTATGAAGTGTGTGATTTTTGCTAACTTGGATCACAGACCACCACAGAAATCCTATTTAATAATATGTATGTTCAGGATATTGATATTAAACTGTACTCATTCTTTACTTTTCATCCCATCTTCAATTCCGAGCATGCCAAGATTCCTCAATGAATAAGACCTGGTTTAAACCTTCTAAATCTGAGCCATTGTAAACTTCAAGCCCTCTGTGTTATCTGCAGCATTAACTTATCTTATTTTAATACTGAATTTTTCAAAATCACCTAATTCAAATCTGCACAATTTTTTTCAATTTAGCAGATTATGTAAACTATTATTACACTTCTAATTAACGTGTACTGGAAAAGTTTCTTCCCTGTAGAGAGAGAGTGTAAAGTAATTAAGAATTTTATTTTAAGAATGGCTTGCCCTCCTTATTGTATCAGTGACTGTAAAATTAGGACATGCGCTAATCTGAAAATATTTTTGTGCATACAATGTAAACTAGGCCAACCTTAGATATCCACATGCATGTTTTAAGGCACAATATTATAGGAAAAACATTGTCTTAAGACAGGACTCTAATTGTATCAGCATACACTCCACCCAATATATATCAGTATGTGCTTCAAATGTTTTGCTTTTTAAGCTTGCTCCAGAGTGGTCCATTTTTCATAGCTTTAACCCAGATCCAAATCACTTTAGTTCAAGTGTACTTTACAAGACCACCAATTTTAAAGTCAAAGCTTAATTCCCATTAATTGCACCTTGGGCCTCAATCAGCACCATACTATCATAGCACAATGATTGCCATGGGTGAAAGTCAAGTTGTACAAAAACAAATTCACAGATCTACATACAGGCCATAAACATTGCTCCTACTGCCCTTGTCTAACAGAATGAAGCTTCCTAAAGTGCATTCAAACATGAACTCAAAGACCAGCTCTTCCAGCACCAGTTTAAGAGGGATCATTTGCCATCTGATCTCATATCCTAAACTAAAAAAGATAAGGTGACAATCACCTGATGCTGCAGTGACTATTCTGGGACTATGAGTTCAAGATGTGTAACTTTTAACTTCCTTTACACCCATAATATTCGTCCACAATCCTAGAAGCCAAACACAATTTTCTAGGGCACTGGGGCAATGACAGAACCCCCCCCAAGTGGCTTTACGGAATATGATACTTGCGGAGGATGGATAAACTATCTAATAATATTGAGGGCAACTCGGACACTTTAGGAGGGGCTGAGCCCCACTGATCAAACATTTACACACTAAGGGGCCCATTAGAATGTAGGGCGGATCGCCACCGCTCGCATGGCGGAGGCGATCCACCCTACATCCTTCCCCGCCCGCCACCCATTTACCCCCCGCCATATTAGTATGGCGGGGGTACCGCGGCGGACGGGAAGACCGTCCGCCGCTTTTCCGCCTGGTCGACAAGTCGACCGGGTGGAAGAGGGTTTAATATGGTGGTGGTGTCTGCTAGATACCGCCATCCATATTAGCATGGGGGCGGAAACATGCCTTTCCGTGGCGGCGTTGCCGCCACGGAAAGGCATGCGGAATTCTCTTCCGGGGGCCCGTTGCGGGCCCCCAAGGTATTGGGGGTGTGGGGGGTGCACATGCATTGTCATGGACATGGTGGCAGGCACCTCGCGGTGCCTGTCACCTTGTGCATGACAATGCACGCAGTGCATTCCCAGCATTGTGGCGGGCGGTGCTGTGAGCACCGCCCGCCACAATGCTGGGAATGGAGGATGCCACCGCCACGGTGGCGGTGGCATCCTAATCGCCGGTGCGGGACCGCCGCACCACTGGCGGCCGGTCCCAGCACCGCTAGGGTGGCGGGCGGGCCCGCCATCCTAATGGGCCTCTAAGAGTGAAAGCAACTAATGTTCAAAAGAAAGAGTGCTCGATATCCTTGATGACTCACATGAACAATGAACTGCAAAAACAAGAACCATGCACCACACTGATCTAGAGTAATCCAGAGTACCAGTGTATAGGCTGGGGAGGATGGATAAAGGGGAGTGGGTGGGTTCTGAAATTTGGGAGCATGGATGAGTGAATGGGATTAAGATGGGTTATTAGCCAACACCAGTCAGATCCACAAACAAAATCACCAAAAGGTATTAACATTCCTTTCTTAACCAAAGGTAAGACATTTGGCCAGTACTGTGACCATAGGGACCAGACTTTATAAAGGGAATTCAGTGTATCTGAGCTCCTCCAAAATACCTAAGTGCCAATTGCTCAGGAATATTGCTGCTCAATTGTTTTATAGGATGGCTCCAAATCTGATCTTCTATTATGGCACTTTAAATTCAATTGACCTGAAAAATGTAAAGCACAGCATATATTTCAAATCACATTTTTCCATATTTTAATTGTTTCTCAATTCCAGAAGAAAAAGTTGGTGCCTTCATCTACAATTTATGCCACATCTCTCTTCCTCTGCACAAGCGGGTGAGATGAATAAGCTTAACATATGTTATTTTTAGTAATATTAAACAGTGATAGTGCAACAAAAAATTGTTACATTAAAATTATCAGAATGATCTACAACACAATCTGATGCGTTTCCAACCTGCAGTCAAGGAATGGTGGTATACGTTTTGAATGTGTAGTTACTCCGATAGACAGATTATCCAATTAGTTATTTTGTTTGTTTTTCGAAGGAATACCTCATTTGACCAGAGAATTCAGCACATCCATCTAGGCTATCAATATTTGACGAATCATGATTTTAACAATTCCGAAGAATAGTGAGCTGAAAAAGAATGCTCTTGGGACAAACTTCACGGGATTAAAAGAATAACAAAATAGTAGTGAACTTGAGATCATCTTAACTAAGGCAGTAGATGTATTTTGGAACAAAAGATTTGCTCTATGGTCCCTTTGACCCACCAATATACAAATCTCCACCTCCCTGAGCGACACGCTCAACTTTCACATTTTAAACCACTAGATCCAAATAAAAGGTGGATTAGAATGACAAGCTCTATTACAGTTTAAAAACAGAAAACACAAAAAGGAAGTCAACTGAGCCAGGTACAAAAATATTTTCAGGATCAATACTGTTTTTAATTGGAAGCACAACACTGTACATTAAAGAAGCACATCCCTAGCCAGGGTTGCTAATCTTCATTGATGTGCCACATGCACAGAAAGCTCCATGGAAACAGTATTTTATATAAAACAGTAAGTAACCGTCTAGGTTAACTTTTCACACACACATGCCTAAAATAGTGATAACAGTACAAGTCCCCTAAGTTATTGAAGGCCTTGAGTTTTTTTTTTTTTTAATGAATCATAAATATTTCAATAGTGTGGACTTCCCCATATGGGAAGAGTTGTGCTTCAAATTACGTACTAGAGTGTACAACACATCAAAAACAGCAACTAATCAGGGGGTGTATTACAGAAGTGCCACAGGATGCAGCAAGTGTTTGCACACAATTTTTGGGATTTGCTGCATTTGTGTATTATAAAAGGAGCTATAGATGCCTGTGCAGCCTCTTCTTTAATACTGGATGTCTGGTTTGTCATTTTGTGCCTGCTTGATTATAAAAAGTTGTTCCCTTATTTGAATTAGGGAATGACCCCTACAAATGAAGGAAACCATTTGCCCCTGTCCCTGTGACACTGAAGGCCAGCGGATCAAGGCCCTTGATTTCAGACATTTCTTCGAACATTTCTAATCTTGCTGCAACATGGATTGTTTTAATTGGGGCCAAAAATGTTTTAAAGAGTCAATCAAGAACATTACCACCGTCAATTTGAAACATTACCAGATCTTGTGCCAGCATTCTGATGTCCTCGAGGGATCAGAGGTTTCACTTTTAGATGAAGATGCAGCTGATAGATGTCAGATTAAGATGCAGCTGATAAATGCCAGATCAAGTTGTATCTTTCAACTGAGAGTCCGGAATACAGTCTAGGGATCGAGCAGTTTACACAATTGTTGGCTTAATGTTCAATGGCTTTATAGAATGACGCCAGACTTTCATGTGGGTGTGTGATTCTTGAGTGAAAAAAAAGTCAGGGTTCAATAAGTATAGCATCTGGTTCTGTGGTGGCAAGGTACATCTATTTAGGTATGAAGTTTTGGGTGGATGTAGGTTCACCTAAAAAATTTATAACCAAGCTTAGATGGTATAAGATTAAATCAGGCACCAGGCTTGATCAGAGGCAAACGCACTGTTGAATACTGTCCTTCATGGAAAAAACACAGTTCACTCTCTTTTCCCTTTTCTTCTGAATTGGCTTTGTTAAGAGTATATTAAGGAACTACACTATAGACTGAGTATGTCTGTAGTATATCAGAAACTGATACTTTTCTACCATGTTCAGGAATGGCATTATTTACTTTAGCACTCTTTGTGAATAATTTCAAATGGACATCATATTGTATTAAATAAGATTAATAAGAGTATTAATCAGCTTCTCAAAATGTGGAACAGATTTCAACCCTTAATGGACCTAAGAGCATATTGAACTATATTATTCTCTCAAATCACAGCTCTTGAATTATGAGAAGGGCATATAAGTGACAAGAAATGAATTACAGAAATCATTTTCGGACACTCTGCATAGGATAAGCCAGGAATGCTATTCTTAAAAGACTTCTAGATTGAGTACTATAACCACCAACAGATCCAGTGGGCAATCTGTTTTTAGGAAGCACAATCCACACGGCATGAATAATGACATACATAACATTCAACACCTTTTTGGCCAATACTTTAATGTCGGGGTTGCGTTTTACTTGAGTAGTGCTAAACACACTCATTGCTTCAGCCAATGAAGTGGTTAGGACTCTAGGTGGAAAAAAAGTAATTCACCTTCCAAGCAAGGTGCCCTGATAAATCTTTATAGAGGTATGCTGATATTCAGTCTAGGCGAGGCGCTTGCTTTCCTTTCTTAGTGATTGTTTTGCAAACAATAAACAGGCAACTATGAGAAAATAATGTAATTTTTTTTCAGCAGAGTACTTCTGTACGCCACCTGAATAATCTTAGAGAAAGTTGGCAGCACAATAATTCTACTACTAAAGCAATGTCTAAATGGACAATTGCCTTCAGTGTAAAAAATATCATGCCCACTTGGCTTATAGTGTGCTTTGAGTCCACTCTTGAACACTAAACTTAAAGAACTTATCAATACGGTAATTCTAAAAATCTTCTATATACAGTATGTGATAAGAATGTATAAAGGAAATTATTTCTTAATGATAAATAATGACCTACATACTCTGCATCACCTCATTGTCAGGTAATACAGAGAGTAGACATGAATTGAGATATGCCTCTTGTTGAATAAAGCTTGATATAAATCTGTACACTACCAGCATCAGACACTTGGGCTATAAATCAGTTGTCTCGAAACAGAGTACACCAGGTTGATGTCTTTGAAAATTAATGGGTTCATTTGCAACTTCTTGAAAATATGTCAGTAATAGCCTGAAGCAGTAATGCAGCTCATGTGAGCAATTGCTCTCTTTTTATCTACTTAGCAGTAAAGATGAGGAATAACACGATGTAACAACATTACCTCTGCCAAATTCTCTTCAGAGAAGTGTTTGCCAACAACCTTCTGCTGACAGAAAACTATGCAGATAATTACTGCGATACAGGGGTGTATCTAGAGGGAAGGTTCTTGGGATGATTGTATGAGAAAAAGAATATTGAGGTCCCAAACTTTCTTGTCAAAAATATTGTCTGCACAAACACTGAAGTAACTTACTTACTTTGTATGTAAATTACCAAATATTGTGCCAAAAGAATTGTGGAACAGAACATCATCAGAGAAAGGAAAGTATATCGAAACATTAATACACATAGCTTTACAAGTAAATAATTTAAAATAAGATACAAATAAAATAATTTAAAATAGTTTTAATAATGTAAATATGTATGCATGTATTATGCATATTTGAAAAAAATAATTGAATTCTTTTTATATTTGAGATATATTCTCCAAAAAGAATCCATTTAATTAAAAATAAGAATAACGTAAAAGAAAATATTATCCAACATATACATATAACCAAAAAATATATTTAACTTAACTTAAATCTCAACATTACTATAAACATGGTTTCAATAATATCAACAAAACAAACTATATCAATATTTATAATATACATTTTACAAAACTATAAAACATATTTAAATATATAAAGTAAAATACCATGAAAACTAGCAATAACAAACTTTAATATTCACATATATAAAAACATATCACAGTTCATTAATTAAAATGAATATATAATCATATTTAATTTATTAATTATATAAAGTACATTTAACATTTTTTTTGCATGTTTTAACATTAAAAAATATAACAATTAAAGAAACAATTGAAAACATTTTGAAAAAGTAACAATCAGAAATGAACAACATTAGCAAAAGGTGATAAGCTTTAAAAGAGTCAGATTCACAAATCTAGCTACAATTTAAACAGAAGTATTAGACTTTGGAGGTTTCAGAATTAGTATTCCCACTCCAGTGTGAGCAAAAGCAGGGAAAATGTTTGAAGGGATTAGTCTTACTAGCTCCACTGCAACATAAGCAAAACTAGGTAAGGCCTTGGACTTTGGAGGGGTTAGATTTACTATACTATATCCACTCCAATGTAAATAACAATAGGGTAAGTGTTGGAGTTTGGACGGGTTCGATTGACAAACTAAAGGTGAAAAAAATAATAATAATATAAAAATAATTTAACAAGTAAAAGACACAATAAATGCATTTCAAATAAATTAACTCCTTATTACCTAAGAGAAACAACCCCCAAATAAAATTGAAATTATAAATAAAACAATAACATTAAAATAGTAATTAAGTAAAACAAATAAAATTAAAACCAATACTAAATATGAAAGTGTATTATTAAATACACTTAGTAATGAATTAACAACTAATTAAACTACAACAAACAAATTGAGACAGCAATAATTATATATTTCAGATAATTAACACTAATATTTTACTAAAATGAAAAAATGATGTGCACAAAAAGTATTTAAATACTTTCCTATCCTATTCCCCAAACACAACCCATTACTAAAATATAAATGAGTAGTTAAATTATAAAAAAATAACATACATAATGCACAAGTTACTAACTTGTGTAACGATATATCTGTAAGAGACAGTAGTTAGTGATAGATTCCTTACCTTAGAATATCCCCAGGCGTCAGGCTGGATCCGGAAAGTTTTGCGTAGCAGTACCCTTGCGCGTCGGTAGGCGGCGTCGTGCGGCTCCGCGTCCGTCGTCGGCGTCGTGATCGCCGGGATGACGTCGCGGGCAGTACTTAGGCGCCGCCCCTGCGCGCTGACGTCAGTTCTGTACACGACTTTCCGCGCCAGGAACGCAGAGCCATGCAAGAAGCTGACACAGGTGTCTGAAAAATACTAGGGCCCTGAAAGGGATGTCCTTAACCCTAGAAATCAGTTCGCAGAACGGGGAGGATGGGTGGGCGGTAGGAATCTATCACTAACTACTGTCTCTTACAGATATATCGTTACACAAGTTAGTAACTTGTGCATCTGAAAGAGACACGTTAGTGATAGATTCCTTACCTTAGAATAGATACCCCAGCAATACCAACCCCGGTGGTGGGTCTGCGAACAAAGATCAGACAAGGAAGTCCTGGAGGACAGAACGGCCAAAGAAGCCGTCCCTCCGGACCTGACTGTCAAGGCAGTAATGCTTAGTAAACGTGTGCAGCGAGGCCCACGTAGCTGCCTGACAGATAACCGGCAGCGGAACACCGCGGCCCAAGGCCGTGGTAGCAGCCGTTGCCCTGGTGGAATGGGCACGCAGCCCAACAGGAGGCTCCTTCTTAGCCAAAGAATAGCAGGTCTTGATGCACAAGGTAACCCAGCGGGAGATGGTCCTCTTGTGCACCGCCCGACCTTTTCTGGCGCCCACGTAGCCAACAAAGAGCTGGTCATCCACCCGGAAGTGTTTTGTGCGGTCGATATAGAAGGAGAGCGCACGTTTTGGGTCCAGACGGTGGAGCCTCTCTTCCTCTCTGGAAGGATGCGGAGGCGGAAAGAAGGTGGGCAAAGTGATGGTCTGCCCAATGTGGAAAGCAGTAACCACCTTTGGCAAGAAGGACGGACGCGTCCGAAGAACAACCTTGTCTGGATGAACAGACAGAAAGGGAGGTTTGCAAGAAAGAGCCTGGAGCTCACTCACCCGCCGAGCGGAGGTGATGGCCACCAGAAAGGCTGCCTTTAGAGTCAGAAGACGAAGAGGACAGTTATGCAGAGGCTCAAAGGGAGCGCACATTAAAAGGTAAGAACCAAGTTCAAGTCCCACTGAGGCATTACAAACGGAACAGGAGGGAAGAGGTGAGTAATGCCTTTTAAGAACCTGTTAACAACAGGGGACTTGAAAAGGGAGGGCTGATCAGGGAGCCTGAGGAAGGCCGAGATAGCACAAAGATAACCCTTGATGGTACCCAGGGCAGAACCCTGTTGGGCCAGAGAGAGAAGGAACAGAAGGACCTCAGAAAGAGGGGCAGAAAGGGGATCCACAGCCTTTGCTGTGCACCATGCCACAAATTTGTTCCACCTGCAGGCGTATACCACCTTAGTGGAGGGACGCCTGGCTGCCAGAATCACATCACAAACGTCGGGAGGCAAGTCGAAAGGAATCAACTGCCGCCGCTCAATCTCCACGCAAGCAGGTGTAGACTGGACAGGTTCGGGTGGAGGACCGTCCCCTGCTGCTGCGACAGAAGATCCTCCCGAAGAGGCAGACGGATCGGGGGATCTATGCTCATATTGAGTAGCTCGGGATACCAAACTCTTCGAGCCCAGTCCGGAGCCACAAGAATGACTTGGGCCCGGTCGTGCCGCATCTTCTTCAACACTCTGGGTAGAAGTGGTATAGGCGGAAAGGCGTACAACAGACCGCAACTCCACTCGCGACGAAAGCGTCGCCGAGCGAGTGCCGCCTTGGAAATTCCAACGCGCAGAACTGATGACATTGCGCGTTCTCTTCGGTGGCGAATAGATCTAACCAAGGCTCTCCCCACTGTAGAAAGAGTCCTTGCGCCACTTCCGAGTGAAGACGCCATTCGTGATCCATCATGCACCTGCGGCTGAGTTCGTCCGCCCTGGCGTTCAGAGAACCTGCCAGGTGTTGAACCATCAGGAACATGCCCTGATGTTCCAGCCATGTCCAGAGGCGCAGAGCCTCCTGACAAAGGGTCCAAGACCCCACCCCGCCCTGTTTGTTGCAGTACCACATGGCGGTGGTGTTGTCTGTGAACACCTGCACTACCTTCCCTTTGACAGAGGGAAGGAATGCCTTGAGTGCAAGCCGGATCGCCCGGAGCTCCAGAAGGTTGATATGGAGCCGGGACTCCGCCGGAGACCAGAGGCCTCTGATCTCCGCCTCTCCCATGTGACCGCCCCATCCCAGAAGGGACGCGTCCGTCACAACTGTATGCTCTGGCTGGGGAAGGGAGAGGGATCTGCCCATGACCCATTGCCGGTTCGAGAGCCACCACTGCAACTGTTTTGCAGTCCCCTCCGAGATCTGGACGTGATCGGACAGGTTGCCCTGGTGCTGCGCCCACTGGAACTTCAGGTCCCACTGCAGAGCCCGCATATGCCATCTGGCATGATTGACCAGCAGGATGCAGGAGGCCATGAGGCCCAGCAGCCTCAGGGTCATCCTTACCGAAACCCAGGATAAAGGCCGAAAGATCGGAATCATAGCCTGAATATCCCGGACTCGCCGTTCGGGAGGATAGGCCCGAAACTGCGTCGTGTCCAGAACTGCTCCGATGAAAAGGAGCTGTGGAGAAGGAATCAGATGCGACTTCGGCACATTGATGGAGAACCCCAGCGAGTGCAGGAGTTCGGCCGTAGTCTGGAGGTGGGAGACGACTGCCTGGGACGAGCCCGCCTTCAGCAGCCAGTCGTCGAGGTAGGGGAAGACTGAAACCCCTGCCCGGCGCAGATGAGCTGCGACCACCGCCATCACTTTCGTGAACACCCGAGGGGCACTGGTAAGGCCAAAGGGGAGCACGGTGAACTGAAAATGCTCGGGGCCTACCGTGAACCGAAGGTAACGCCGGTGGGCCGGCAGGACGGGGATGTGGAAATACGCGTCCTGCAAGTCCAACGCTACCAACCAGTCTCCTGGGTCGAGGGCAGTCAAGACCTGAGCTAGGGTGAGCATCTTGAACTTCTCCTTCCGGAGGAAGCGATTGACGTTCCGGAGGTCCAAGATAGAACGCATGTCCTCCTTGTCCTTTTTGGGCACCAGAAAGTAGTGGGAGTAGCAACCACGCCCTACTTCTGGGGTCGGAACATGCTCGATGGCCCTCTTGGTCAAGAGGGCCGTGACTTCCTTCTGTAGAAGCACCAAGTGATCCCCTGACATGCGGTGGAATTGAGGTGGCATGGCTGGGGGGTGGTCTCGAAGGGGAGGGAGTAGCCCCTTCGGACAATGTCCAAGACCCACCTGTCCGAGGTGATGGTGCGCCAGTGGGGAAGGTGATGGCGGACCCTGCCCCTACTGGCGTGCCGTGCACCTGAAAGGAGGGACTAGGAGGGCTTGGAGGCCGCGGACGGGTTGGAGGTGGTGGCCTGACCCGCACGCTGGTTGCCCGATCCGCCACGGCGGAATCCACGTCCTCGGCCACGCGAAGACGCCTGCTGCGCGGGCCAGTGGCTGGGCTGCTGACGTGAAGGGGCGCCCCTACCGTGGCCACGATAGGGGCGAAAAGCAGAAGGCAGCGGAGGGCGTGTAGCAGAAAGGCCCAGGGACTTGGCAGTAGCCCGTGAGTCCTTAAAGCGCTCCAACGCATGGTCTGCTTTGGACCCAAAAGACAGACTCCATCAAAGGGCATGTCCATGAGAGTATTCTGGACATCCCCTGAAAAACCAGTGGTTCTCAGCCAGGCGTGGCGTCGGAGCGCCACCGTCGTTGCAATCGACCTGCCCAGCGAGTCGGCGGTGTCAAGGCCACAACGGATAGTGTATTTGGCCGCATCCCTTCCTTCCGCAATGGCGCGGGAAAGCAGTGCCTGGACCTCCTCAGGGCACTGGGGCAAAACATCCGCCACCGAATCCCACAGGGAGTGGGTATATCGGCCCAAAAGACAAGCGGTGTTAACGGACCGCAAGCCAGCACTGGAGGAAGAAAAACCTTTCTTCCCAAACTGATCCAGGCGTTTGGATTCCCTATCCGGGAGGAGCGGTAGGGAAGGCGGTTTGGGAAGCGGAGGCTTGGACAACCAAGCTCTCAGGAGTGGGGTGGACAGAAAGAAACAGGGGGTCGCCCGGAGCGGGGCGATGGCGTCGTGACACGTTCCGATCCACAGGAGCCCCTGTGTTGGGCTTGGACCAGGCGCCCAAAAGAACGTCCGTGAGGGCGTCGTTAAACGGCAGCACAGTCTCCGCAGAGGAGGCTGCCGGCTGAAGCACCTCTGTCAAGATGTTAGGCTTGACCGTCAAAGTAGGGAGCTGGAGACGTAAGGCCCCAGCAGCCCTACGCAACACCGTACCAAAATTGGCCCCCTCCTCCGTAGCCACGGGAGGAGACAGCATGCCAGTGTCAGGGGAAGTATCCAGACCACTGGCCTCCCCTAGACTCTCTGTCCAGTCCTCATCATACTGACAGTTGCGTGTCAGAGGGTCATCAGACCCCTCCCAGTCCTCCTGGTCCTCCTCTGGTTCAAAATAAGGAGGAGGAGGGACATTTGGGACCCAAGGTCCCATCGGCGCCGGAGCCGGCGTCGAGCGACGTCGCTCCGGGTCCATGTCCGGAGCCGGAAGGAACTGGGGGACGACGCCGCCCGGAGCCCAGGGCGGCGTCGAGAACGGCACCGGAGACATCGGCGCCGGCGGAGGTGTCGTGAGGTCGACCGGCGTCGATGGGGGTTGTGGAGCCGGGATCGAGGCCGGGGCCGAAGCCGGAATCGAGGCTGGAGGCCCGGGCGACGCCGGGGCCGGAGCCGCCGGCGACGCCGGAGCAACCCCATCAGGGCCCGCGGGGCCCGAAGGCGCACCGGAGGGGCCTGAAGGCCCGAAGAGGCGGGCCATGGCCGACAGGAACTCCTGTACCTTGGCCGGATCCGCCCCCGAACCCGGGAAGGGCGGGTATGACGGGGGCGACTCCACAGGCAAGTCCGGGGCCGCGGGGGCGGGGACGGTGCCGGGAGGGGCCTCAGCCGAGTCGCGAGACCGGCGAGGCGAAGTCCGAGAGCGACGATGCTTCTTGGACTTCTTGTGCCTGGACTTACCGGACGAAGAAGACTTCGACGCCGACGACCGGTGTGCACTCCGCGAGCGACCCCTGGACCTCTCACGCGACCGGGGCTTCCGCGGAGCCGAATGCCGGGCCTCGAGGAGCTTTCGAGACCGCTCTCGCAAAGCTTTCGGGTTGAGGGCCTGGCATTCGGGACAAGACTCGGTGTCGTGGCCTCGGCCGAGGCAGAAGAGACACTCCCAATGCGGGTCGGTGACGGACATCATCCGCGCACAGGCGCCGCATCGCTTGAAGCCGGGCATCCCTACGACACCTTAAAGATGGAAAAACAGTGAAAAAATCACCAAAAAGTATGGTCAAAAATTGACCAGGGCACTGCTCTTCCCGGATCTGCGCTTACTGGCGCGGAAAAAGAAGAACTGACGTCAGCGCGCAGGGCGGCGCCTAAGTACTGCCCGCGACGTCATCCCGGCGATCACGACGCCGACGACGGACGCGGAGCCGCACGACGCCGCCTACCGACGCGCAAGGGTACTGCTACGCAAAACTTTCCGGATCCAGCCTGACGCCTGGGGATATTCTAAGGTAAGGAATCTATCACTAACGTGTCTCTTTCAGATTTTCATAATTAATTACTAATTACATTTTTAATCAACTTCGCAAATGCATACAAATATGTTAAAATAACTTCCCATCCTATTCCTCTACAAACCCTATAACCTACTACTAAATTACAAATTACTGAACTATAGAAAAATTAGTTACACATTAAAAACCCAAAACACACTTAATAAAATTAACTAATTTAATTAATTAATAATCAAATGGTTAATTAACATAAATAAATGATTAAAAATAAACAATTTACAATTGAAATCATTTCTCACTGTATTCCCCTACAAACCCAAAAATCCACTACTACATTATAAATTGCTAACTAAACACATTTTTAATTAAACATTAAAAAGTACAAACTGTTTAAAAAAATTAAAACCGTATATTAATAATACTAACACCTAACAATTAAATTAATATATATTACATTAATTAAAAATATGTAATACTATATTAAAGAAAACAATATTACCTACAACAATATTTTTTTAAAGATTATGTACACACACACACACACACACAAAAATATTCTTATCTTCGATATTCTGTTCCTTGATTATTTTTATTGATTTGACTTTTGACACAAAATTCGTATCAGTCAATATTTTTGAATCAATATTCTTGTCATTCACCGTTTGGGACATCACACCCCTTTTATAGATGGACTGTTCATTTGGTAGTTAGATCTAGGAACCATGAGTCAGGTATGTCAGGTTTCCCTTAGGATCATCAGCACTCACAGCCCAGGCACTTGTTCCTCTGAAGGAAAGTACTCATTCATTCCAATCCCTCATCGCTCCTAGAGGCATCCAATGGCAGGGATACAAAAAGGACTTACTGAGACATGACAGCTCACAATTTATCTGATACAGAGAGCTCTTTCCTGGTCAAAACTAAGCTTCTCAGCCTATTCTGCCACAAGAAAAGCTTATACCTGGGAGATTATAGACAGTCAATAGCAAAATATGTTAGCCATTATGGTCCGGCAAATACGAATAATCCTCTGTTCGACAGCTTTCTATTATTTTTTTAGGTGGCAGGGGAGAGATGTTGAATGGGACAGCAGGACGAAAGTGCATTGCTCCTTGTATTTTCAGATTTCTTGGTGAAGTAGAGAATATAAGAGGTGGATCATTTCCATATAGATGTCCTTGCTCTTTCTGAAAGGCAGTATCAACGTTCTTGTTTATAATTAGCAAATGTATGTTATTGTTGGAGAGCTGAGTTATGGAAACAGCAGAATGATAATTTTCCACCGGCTTCTGCTTTCTACCTCCCACTTGCAGAAATGTCCACAAGCTTGTTGCCATCATTCTTCAATAGGGTGAATGATATTTTTTTAAATCTGACTAAGCTTAACGGTATCCTGAAGCAGGTTTACCTTCTTCTGGAGCTCCATTTACACCACTCACCAAATAAAAAAAAAACATGAACAGAACGTGGAAGAGTGCAGAAGTCCACAGACTGCTGCACTATTACTAGACCCTGCATAAGTCGGGACAGTTCATCCAGGGCTAATTGATTGGCTGCCAGCAGTCATTCAAAACTGTCTGGACAACAGCAATCAATTAAACAATGGGAATAGATGCCTGTGATAGGACCATTCTAATTGACTGTATATCACTCCATTGCAACTTGGAGTTAGGTTCATGCCCTTTATCAAATGTCTATCAAATAAAAAACAAGCTGAAGGTTATTTAACACTCGCTCATGCATAGCGGTATGGCTAAACACGAATGTTATAGCATATTCTTAAATGAACATTTCTCCTGAAAACTGTTAACTTCATTAACACACAATGAAATCAATAAACCATTGCTTGTAACAAAGGGTATTGATCAGTCATCAACAGTGTGTAACTGGTATTAACTTGACAGAATGCTACTTTGAGAAGGAGCCTTTGTTCTTGCTCTTTTAAGCTTCTTCAAAATATGATGCATATTCAGCATAGTCTCCCGGCTAACCAATTAGAAGCAAGGCGGTCAAAGTACTGTGTTCAGGGTCAGGAAATAGGAAACACGTGGCTGCCTTTTTTAGTTACAGGCCTGTGGTCGATTCCTAAAGGAGGACAGGCAAACAAACATTACAAGAGGAACTGTATCACTGAAGATTGATACATGGCACTTACTAAGCCTATATATGCACCTTAGTACAATGTTTAGGGCAAGCAGGAAAGCAAAGATATGTGCTCGCATGCCCGCTAACATGAAACTGACTAAAGGAAATTTCAATCATGAAAAAGATCGCATTCAGCCCCTAATTACACAAGATAAGCCTAGGCAAGGAGAAAGACTAATCACTGATCTGGAGCTCAGCAGTAGAAAATATAAGGGATTGCTCCTGCTAGTTACAATTCTTTAGCTGGTATACTATGCAAGAAATATTAGTAAGAGCCACTGGGTATATATAGGCAGGAAAGGGTAGAACCCGTATGCAATGTATTGATTCCTAAAACCTTTTATATCCAATGAAAATAAAGTGACATTACCAAAGTACAAAAATAAAGTTGCATGTTATTGCATCTACCAGAGTACACTCTAAATGACATCTGAAAACATTACATACTGTTTCCCAGAATGCAGGTGAAATCTCATTGACTTCATGGTGCTCTGTTAACAATTTTAGTCTACTACTGTCCCATCGTTCTACATTTGAGGTCACCCGTAAAGCGGTGTCTAGTAACTTTAATTATTCATATTACACCAGAAACCACGCACAAGATCGATTCTGACTAGTAATACAACATGGAGGCCCAAGCCAAACCAAGGTACCTGGAAAGGCTATACTGCCTAATGACAAATGACTCCGTGATGGTGCAGGAAAGAAAAACTGTGGTGCTATATACTTTTACCTCTCTCAGGTAGTAAAAGGCCCAATATGTTCTATCGGTGCAGCTTTCTGCAACAGGATTGTTCGAAAAAGACTTCACTCACATTATTATCGCTTGTAAAAAGAATTACAAAACACACACAACTTTGAATATTTATTAGTGACAGAATTGTGGATAGTCACTGAAAAACAACCAACATCCTGCATGAAGAAAAAAGGAGCATCGGTCAAAAAGCCAAAAACTGGAGTGTAACACTGTTTTCAAAACTACTGCATCAAAACAATGAAAGTCACAACACACTCAAATCAAGTAGTAGGCCAGAAAGAAAAATAACCACGGGTCGATTTTGCCTCTCTTTAGTATACTTCAGTATGGAATCTCGTGTACATGCAGAGTCCCGGGGCCTATGTTTCCACTTTTACAAAGACTTATCTCCATTTAAGTGGTCTCCAGGATATATTTTTCAGGTGTCAGAGCCACCCTAATTTGTCGCTGTGCACTGAACTTCAGTGTGACAAACAGAATGCTGCCAAACAGATGTGCTCCTCTTAATAACAAACATCTTCCTAGAAACAATCTCTTGCAATGCGTTACCAGGACGATAATTTGTTTGTTCATAACATTCCTGTACTAAGAAGAGTCAATATCTGGGGTAAACTGGGAGGAATATCTCAATTTAAATTCCCAGATTGGTGGGTAATTTTTTAGAGTGCGAGTCTATTTCACCTACTTAAAATGTGTTCTGTCACATGTCCACTTTGAACAACATTTTGTGATCACGGGATACCTGCTAAATGCTCAACTATTGACCATCTTTAAATAACAGTTTAACACAGAAATGTGTTGATCCCCGTGATCTTGATAAACAAAATCCACCATATTTACCAGTGTGCCATCTTAGAACAATGATATCTGCAAAACATGGCCCACTTCATAAAACCGTTCAAACTTTTGTAGTATTTTTGCGGTTTTAGGTGATGTGTTATTATTGGTCCTTCCATTCGCCTCTCAATGATTTCACTTTTCACATGTTTGTGTCAAGCTAACCATACATGATAGAGAGCTTTCAGGAACAACACTGTACGGTCAATGGCTCAAAACCTAAAGATTAATAAATGATGAAGAGCAGACATAATATTTCAGTGTCAGTTGCCTCATGTGTTCGCCATTCAACATTCAGTTTTTCGAGTATGATTTAACATGGCAAAGACATTTTTCAAAGTTTGAAAGTCCATCAACCCTGTTCAAAAATAAAAGCTGGTGACGTCAATAAGTACTTTTGAATACTACTGCAAAATAAAGTCACTTCTCACATCAAAGGCAAGAATCATCCATCACAAAAACATAAAATGGTTTGATAAAAAGAAGAAATGCCAAATTAGAGGGAGTAGCAAACTATAGCACAACAAAAAACAAATATTCACTGAAAAGAAATTACATGAATAAAAGAAGTTATGATTAAGTTACATTATAAACATTTAAAAAAACTCTTTGATTGACCAGTTATGACGTATGGACACTAATGAAACAAGCATTGGAAAAGCTAATAGCTCTCACAATTATAATGTGCGTGCTAAGCAGTTGGCAAACAGTGTTTAAAAAAAAAAGTAAAATAAACTTTTCAAAATACTGGAGGAAAAGAAAACACATGCCTTATTGTATCCCAAAATTGTATATTGAATTCAAAGTTTTCAATTTGTATTAATGACTATTTTATTTTTCAAATACATTTCGCTCAGGAAACTCTGGACAGAATTTTAAATGAATAAAAAAGTGTTACAAGGAGAGAGCTATCAAACAAAATGCCCTCTCATGGGCTAAATGAATAAAGAAGCACATACTCCCAAAGCCAATAGGTGGGACTTTAATATTCCAACAAACGTAAACACAGGCATTCACAAGTAAAAAAAATATTGCCTTCTATGTAAAATGCATAGAGGAGACGAATAGGTGAATCTCACAAACCACATATTTGAGATTATTTTCATATCCAGAATAGTCTTTATTCCATTCTAAAGAAAGCACTTCCTAGAAGGCGTAATGATACATCACCAGCATATAGCATGAGGTGAGAGAGGAATACTCCTCTGGGTGGAGCCAAGCTGAAGCCCTCCCTATTAATATTTTAAAGAAATGCTAAAAATATGTCATCCAGACAGCTGTGCTGTTAAGCAAGACCTAAAAAGGGAAATGCATCCTACCTGGATATGTCATGATTACCAAAAATGTTGTCATGCACCAATATTTGGTGTATTTTGCCAATCATGGACAAACTACTGTTGAAAGTGGTTTTCTGTTAACTTAATGATATGCTTCTGTTTTGTGTATTACGCGAAACGTACTATGGTCCATGATATTAGTAAATGAACATTAAAGATAAAGATGGTGTTAATTTTATACCAGGAATTGAGGAAAATGAGCTAGAAACAATGCCTACATATTTATCTCTGAATTTGCAGTAAAATCGTAACTGTTTGTGGTATAACAGCAAAACGTCCAATATTCTGTAGATTATTTTATTAGTGGGACAGTAAGCATTTCTTCCAAATGGCAATGCAGGACAGTTCCACTATACACAACTAGCAGAATGTTGTCCTGAAAGTGCTTCCACTGATGTGTAAAAATGTTCTTCTAGCTCTAGTTAAAGAGCTAAGTTTTTCCATGTTGCTTGGTGCCACAAAGGGCCTTATGATGATGCTTCTGATATCACTCAGTGACTATATCCCTGAGTTCCTGATACTATACTGTAGAGGGAAGTGGAGGTAGAAATAAAAGGGATCACAATGGGACAATGAGGGTCACCTTAGAAATGAGCAATTGCCAGGGGTAAATTAATTCCTAATGTTTCCCAGAATTTGCACCTTTGGACCACCCTGGCTTTCAGCATTTAGGGTCCCTGAGAGAGCGTTAAGGGTTAGTAATACGTTTTTAGGGTTCAGGGAACGGTAGCATTAAAGGGTAGTAAAAGCAGGGAAGGGTAGTATTAATGGACAGTAAGAGATTTTTAGAGTTCAGTTATGGGTAACATTAAGGGGTAGGAAGGGGTTTCCAGGGTTGAGGGATGGGTTCAAAGGCCCTGAAATGGATAGGATCTTTTGTTAGCAAACAGAATTCAAAAAGATTTGTGCTCTCTTTATTTATCTGAAAAATTCTCCAATCAATGTTGGTTCCCACAGGGGTCCTGCCATGGCCCCACTTTATTTAATATTTATGTTTCTCCTTTAGCCAACCTGATCAGATCATCCGGCCTTAAAATCTCCTCTTATGCCGATGACACCCATAATGATCTTGTTGATCACCAAAGACAATACCCTTCCCCAATACAACTTCTGCCATTGTATGGAGAAAGTGTCAATCTGGATGAACGCTAACTGCTTTAAGGTGAATGCTGAAAAAACAGGAACTCTTTTGCTAGGAAAATCTACCACCTTCTAGGTTCCCAATCACTGGCCTAAGGTAAAAGGTGAGCCCTCAGAACCATCTAGGGTGTCCTCCTAGACAAACTCACCTTTGCCAAACACATTTCCAAGGTAGCCTCGACCTGCTTTCTGCTGCTTCAAATTCTCAGGAAAACCTTTCCTTTGATATCAGAAACCCAACAAAAAAACTGTCACTCAAGCCTTAATTATAGCTGGACTATACCAATTCTCTCTACTTCTGTCTCCCTCACTATCTGCTCCGTTGTCTGCAGATGATACAGAATGAAGACACTTGGCTTCTTTGAAACGTTCCTTCTAGGAGTCACATCTTAGAATATCTTCATTCTCTTCATGTCTCCCAGTATGTAAAAGGGTTGAATTCAAAGCACTGTGCATCATCCATCTGACCACCTAAAACAGAGGCCCTGCCCTCTTGACTAAAAAATTCTACAGCAATATACCCTCACGATCCCTGAAATCAATCTCAAAAGCCCTCATTCCAGTCCCCATAATTCATTCCAAGAGTTCAGGAAGAAGGTCCTTCTCCTACCTCACTTCAAAAACTTGGAACTCTCTCCTGCTCCATATCAGTCTTAACAATAATCACCTTTCCTTTTGGAAACAGATTATGACATGGGTATTTTGCCAATAACTGAATGCTGCCCTATGCCGAATGTGGTGCGAGGGGCACCCCCGGGTATCAGTGCACTTTACAAAATCAGATTAATTCATTCATGGGTAGTGGTAAGGCGTAGTAAAGAATTTTTAGGGCTCTGGGATGGGTAGCGTTAGTGCTGTCTGGTAGGTTTGGCTAAACCATAACCAACAGAAAAAGCCATTAGGCTAACATTTTGCTCAATTGAAAACAATAGAGCAAAACCTCATTAGCTACAGACAGCAGAAACATTATCCTACTTAGCTAACCTATTATGCTTTGCTCAATGGAACAGCAAAGTTGCCTCTCACCTGTCAGACACCACTTCCCAAGGCAGCACATCTATCGCTCACTTGACAAACACAACATAGCTATGAATGAATAAGCAGAATCTATTGAGCGCAACAGCTGCCAAAAAAGGGCATCCTGGCATTGCTCATAACCAAAAAGTCTTACAACTGATACCACATGAGATGCTAGAAAATAGCCATGTTGTCCTTCACCTCTGAAAGAACGATTCCTTACATAACTGATACCTTACTCAGTGTACATAGCTATGATCTCTCACGTGTCTCGGAGAGCAGAGCCACCACCCACCTTTCGCAGACATCAAAAATATGCCTCACTGGTTATAGACAGTAGAGCTATGCTGTGATCCACATACCTATGCATTTGTAGATGTGTACCTGTGTAATTATCGGTCTGTCTTTCTATCTTTTCTGTCTACATCTCTCCATCCAAAGGAGTCTGGTAAGAGACCATCAAAAGACAGAGAGCCAAGCAACATGGGGTCTTTTGGTAGGGGACCTTAAGAAAAGACTCACAGGCCAGAGAAAAGACAGGGTGGGGATACATGGGGAAAAGTTAGCTTTGACACTGAGCAACATGAGGCTGGGACACACGAGCACAGGGCATTGCTCCAATATTTGGAAAAACGTATCAAAAACACAAGGCGACAAGAAAACAAGACCGTTGGTTGGAATGAATCTCTTAGAAAAAGGATTATGAACAATACACCCCAGCTGACAAACAGAAGATCCACAAACATTGCTGTAGAAAGTATCTGCCACATCTAGCCAAGGGCACTGAGAAGCATACAAATCCACAGACCATACAAAACCACACTGCAGTATCTCTCATGGGATAGGTGAAGGGTCTCAAGCCATGAGCCTCACACCATGGAATGACAATCCACTGCACACTTTATATTCACATGGGTTTGACTGGAAGGCTGCAAGACCCCTCCCCACCTAATTTATGGAACAGGCTCCAAACCAACTACCCACACCAAGGTGGTTCAAGAAGAAAATGCCCTAGTAAAGAACCTCCACTGGTTGAACTATAACTGTAGAATGTATGACACTGTTGAAGTTATCATAGTTGGTACAGAAAAGAAGTTATAGAACTTTCATTTCTGTGGGCCAAAATCCAGCCATCAAGCAGACTTTCCTGATTGGTCAACCTTAACAAGCTTAGCCAGGATCCTTTGATGAGGTGAAAAGTGGTCGCATAGAGCAGAGGTTATCTGATGGGGAGAGCTCTGCAGATACACAGAACAGGACAGGACAGGTCGGGCGCTGGGTAAATCAAACTGGGCTTCAAAGAGAGAAGGACAGTAAGGCATGCCAGCCAGGCCTACCCAGTCTACAGGTAACTCAAGCCAGATGGCAGGCCTGGGAATAGCATGTGCAGGCGGTGTAGGAGCAGTGTTCATGGAGATAAGCCACACTAGTAGGTTGGTTTAGCCAGCTCCTACTCCAAAGGAGTGTGGAAACTGAAGAGATCCGTAGAACCCAAAATCATAACTCCGTCACAACCACCTGAGTAAAATAAAGAGAATTTATTTAACGTGCACAGGAGTCTCAGATGGGTGCTGAGTGCTCGAATAGCAGAAGTAAAACACAAGCCTTTATAGACACAGAGGATGCAGCATCATAATGCACGTAACACAAATTAAGCAAGGTCTGCTTGACCAATTAGCAAAGGCCTAGGCTGCGCTATACCATTTATGGTCCGAAATATACTGGTGCTGACCACGTGTCTCAAGTTGGCAGCTTCTGGGACTTTCCACTGTAATGCAATGTATTAGCCTTGGTACTTTTCCATGTAACAATTTGCAACATCATAGCACGTACCAGAAATATTTCTAAATGTGATATGCTGAAATACTTGTGGCTAAGCTAGCATCTTCCTCTGTTCTCGTATCTTTCTTGAGCAATGTACAAGCATCTTGTGCAGTGATTCTTATGTCAACTTAAGAGGGCCTAAAGCTTCAAGCATTTGGTATCATATAAGAAAGATGGCTTCAACATTGCCCCATCTGATACCAAATCATTACTTTGCATCTTTTTTTTACACTATAAAGAGCGTAGTCATTATAACGGCAGCAATGGGGGATAATATTGCTAGTAGCACCCATGGCCATATTCTCTCATTGTTCTGAAAGTCTTGAGGCATTGTTCCAGTCGTTGGTACGTGTGGCTAGGGTGACTAGTTAGAAGGTCTTATCTTCTGTTGCACTTTCACTCTTTTCAAAAGTCTGCTGAGGAAGGATGAGGAGCCTCAGTGATGATACCTGTAAACAGAAAAGTAACCGTTGGTGCCTGTCTTCAAGTAATTTGAGAGGTTAGCAAGCACTTCTATTACTTAGGTACTTTCAATATGAAGAAAACAAAGTGATGAGGAAGGTAAAGATGTCTCGTTGTCACAGCTTGTAGACTGAGGGGTTGGGGCGTTGATGTTCCAGACGTCTTTAGTTGATGTATCGTTGGGGCCCGCTTACCCACTCTTCCTTTCTCTGCTGTGTGCAGCACGTGCAACCCTTCAGGATGAGCTGGGATACCATTCTCACTTGGTACTTTGTGGAACACGTTGTAACGAGGCTGTCCTTGATGTGATGCAGGGGAAGGCACTGGAGACTCCTGTGGTGGTGGCGAAGTTGCTGCTTTCTTTGTATGAGAGCCATGGATCCAGGAAGTCACACTTGACTGCTGTTGTCAAAAGGACCGGATACGGCCCCTTCCACCGATGTTGAGACAGTGCCATCTGATGTGGGCTTTTATCCAAACCCAATCCCCTGGCTGGAGGACGTGGGCTGCTGGTGTCTCTGCTTCGGAAGGGCCTACAGCACCTGATGATGTTAGTCTTTTTTTAGTATTGAAGAAGCAGATCATTAGATAGGGACAATAGACATGTGGCCTGGAATGTTCTTTGGCCGTCCAAACACTATTTCATGTGGGCTGAGCTTTGTCACTCTGTCTGAGGTGCTTCTCATGGACGACAGAGCAAGTGGTAGTGCATCAATCCAGGTCAGTTTAGTGGATGCACAAATCTTCCCTATCTTATTTTTCAACACTCCGTTCTTTCTCTCAACAGCGCCTGCTGCTGGTGGATGATAGGCACAATGTAGTTTCTGTGTAGCTCCTAGTCCCTTGCACAACCCCTCAATCACATGTGAGACGAACGCCTGTCCATTGTCAGAACCCAAAAGCATAGGCACTTAAAAGCGTGGAATGAACTCTTTCAGGAGGCATTTGGCAACAGTTTATGCATTGCAGTTATTGGATGGGTATGCCTCAGTCCATTTGCTGAACATGCGCACAATAACCAACACGTACTTGTACTTTTGAGTAGGGGGGCATGTTGATGAAGTCCATTTCATGTGGGGAAGGGAGGTGGCCTGGGGCAGTGGAAGTACCCTTTCCAATTTTACCGTTGTACCAGCATTGGGAAAACAGTCTGATCATTCCATCACGTCCTACATGTGATGGACCATGAAAATGTCGGGCCATGGGAGCAAGCATGATCGTTGGTAAACATATTTTTCCCTTTTGAGCCTATCCATATTCCCTCTTCTGTTTGCCTACATCCTCCCCTTTTCCATTCTTCCTTTTCTTCCACCCCCGCCCTTTGTGTAATATACTTTGGGTCATATTACATATCATCATCCTTTATCTTTATATCATGATATCATGTGGAGTAGAAGCAATTTGAACCATTGTGTTCAACAGGAGAGAAAATATCCATCTTGAATTTTAAAGTGCTGTGCTTTGTGGGACCAGAATATGCCATACTTTGGAGGAAGCTGCCATGCTTTTGGGTGGCACCCTGCATGTCGCCCGAGACCATCGAATAAATATGTGCGAGCTGCATAGTAACTCAAATTTGCTGCCTGAAACTACAAGAAGAAAGTTTGCCCTGCTGGAACCCTGGTCTGCACCACACAGGATTGCTCCCTGAAGGACTCCTCCTGTTGCACACTTTTAACTACAGCCCTGAGGACTTTGCCTTGCTTCAAAAAGGATTAAGGCATGGACTCCCTGAAAGCAACAGGTTAACAGAGGTTCCCTGCACCATCTCCCTCAAGAAGCCCCCAGCCTGGATCGCATCCAGTGGACTTTCAAGGATTTGGCCAAGTGCATTGTGGGAACTGTAGTCCAAACTTCCAAGGATCATCTCAGAGCTTCTAGACCCGTGGATTTGTGTTTGGACACTTTGAACCCTCAAGAGGAACTTCAGGACGAAGTTCCAGAAGTTTGAATAAATTTGGAGGAACTTTTGGAACAAGCTCCATAAGTGGACCTACCCGATGTCGAGAGTCAAGCAGACTACCTTCAACTGCGACCCAGCTTGGATTCCAGGTTCACCCCGCTGAAAGCTCCGGACTTCCAAGATTTGACCGGGGCCTCGCGGAGAAGCAATTCGACCATGTTGCATCAAAATCGGACTGCCGGAGGTTACCGCATAATGTTGAGAGAAAATTCTCCACCAAGGTTTATAAGTCCAAAGGTAAAATTTTGACTGGGGCCTCCCGCTTAGTGTATCTGACCAGAGCTTCATTTCCAGTTCCCTAAATTGGATTTTTGTCATTTTGGTGTAATTTTAATGATAAAACTATTTCCTAGTCTTATAAATTGGAGTGGGATTTTTATTGTGTATTGTGTTTTACTTATTTAATGTATTGCTGTTTTTTAATGCTTTACATACCTGTCTCCGGAGTTAAGCCTGCCTGCTCGAAGCCAGCTACCAAGGGTTGAGCCATGTGCTAATGTAGAGACCTTGTCTGGACCTTATATTGCGTGGGTGGCCTTATTGCTGGTGCTAGGTGCATACTTCCCACTACCAGTAACCCATCCTCCAACACTTCCAAACTTCCATTTAAAGTGAGTGTACTCCAAATAACAAATCACTATTTGGCTCATATCATTACAGCCAGGACTTGAACTTTAAAGTTTTGCCAAATATGTGACAAATAATGTCAATACAGAGCATAATGTTAAAAGGAGAATATAATGATGCAGCATACTAAATCTAATAACAGTTCTACTTCTATACTGCTATATACGAAATCATTCCTACCATTAAAATAAATTCCTGAACTTGATTGTGTTATATAGAACTTCTGAAACATTACGTTTGAGCAAGAAGTCAATGATTATCTAAAATTTGCTGCATAATTTGTCAATCCTCGCATGCTACTTCCCTAGTCAGTGTTTTCAGGTTTTCATTTATGTGGGAATTGATGGGTTAGCATTCAAGCAATAAAATCAGTGATTTCCTTTCAATTAATTTGCTAAAAAACAGGTTGCATGCCTCTGGTTATACATGAAAGTAAAAAACCCATAAAGCAAGCTAGAACCGGTGTCCACTCTTAGCTACACATGAAATGAAGATTCACTTTCAATATTTCAGCCATTGAACAATATAGTACAAATGATGCAACCAATATAAACCATCCCTCTGCTTTTTTAACCTATTTAATACGACAAAGATGTAACATTTATTGTCTAAGGCTGTGTATATCCAAAGGCTCTGATGGTTAGGATCTATTTAGGCTTCAGAGATGAGGAATTATAAAGGGTATTTTTGTGGCCTTGCTTTAAGAAAAATAAGTGTTCTAACCAAAAGTGTTAAGAGCATGGAAGCTGTACACGCAGAAATTTCCAACTGACACTCTACATAGAAGTACAAAAGTGAAATCGAAGTTGCTGTCCTAAACCCTAATGTAAAGTGAAAACTCTAGAATAAATGTTGTAAAAAATGGTCATACTACTACATAAATATCATGGGGGATTGTTGCTTCTAGTGGGATTTATATACCAACAAAAGCATACATTATATTTGGAACAATTATTTGTCTTTACAGTAACTATGTTGTTTGCTTTGCTCTGTAGGCTGTCATATCGTACCGGTCAAGACACAGCTAACTGTGACACGTGCAGGAACAGTGCCTGTATTATCTATAGGTAAGACTTCCTTACCAATACAAAAGTAATGATTAGAAGAGAGCACACTGAAGAAACCTTATTTTTTTTAAGGAAAAGAAACAAACGATCCTTTAAAAACACATGTATTTTTAATTGCAAATTCAGAAACACGAGTGTGGAAATGTATGTTTTAGCTAACACGGTTACCTTCATACAGTTATTCAAATAATATAACTAAGCAAATTCATGAATTCACCATTACTCACTGAGCTTTGGTTGCAATTAAAGAAAAATGTGCACTTTTCCATTATTATAACAGGCACACAATAGATATTCTTATTTAAGTTCTGCTCTATTAATGTGCACCGCTTATAAAAATACAGTCATAAGAAGTTGTGGAGGAGTGAAAGAAGAATTGTTTGTTAATTTACTATTTTTAAGTTTACAAAATATAAAATGGGGACATGGGGAAGAGGTCAAATCTCACCATTCAAAAGATTTTAAAAAAAGACAACTTTAATACAAAACTGCACACGTGCAAAATATTTAAAAAACTCTCATTGTTGCAGTGTTAGTGGTGGGAAACAGTTAATGGTATCTAATTTTAAAACTGATTCTACCACAGATCAGCAGCTCTGGCCTGCTGTACTGGCTTATAACTCAAGTTCTGTGCCTTTAAAAACTCACGTAGCCTGAGTTAGAAGGGCTATGCATCTATTAGAAATTCCACCCATCTAGGGTAGAATGTTCTAAACTAAATAAGGGAGAAGTAGAAAAACAAACATTGGAATGTTGGAGCAAAAGGCCAACATCAGCCATTATTGTCCCCGAGCTACTCTATTGCCTTAAATGGGGCTCTCAACATTCCAGTGTTCTAAATATGAATAGGTCCTTATTCTCATCATCACACTCTGGAGTGAATCCCTTTGCATGAGGTGCAACTTGCATAGGCACAGACTGATATCAACTTTTCATTGCAAATTAAAATAACTTTGGGTCACTAGTCACAATGCTGTTTTGCTAGGGATAACAATGTTTAGCTATGTATATGTTCACTCCTAAACCTAATGAATCATTTCTTTCTATGGCATGTGCAAGGGTTTGTTCTGTTTTAGGTGAAGTGGCACTTGTCACTTCTTTTCCTGGTTATGAGACAATATTTAATGCTGTTGGTGGTAAACTATCCCATCTCATGGCAAGCTGTGCTACTGCTTGTTGCTTTGCTGTAGCACTGGCTGTGTTTAATGGACTTCAACATCAATAAATATGCTTTTATATGCAGCTTAATTTCTCATCTATGGTAACAATTATCACACTTTGGCAGTGAACACCTTTTTTGTCTACAATACTGTGTAATCCTGTTGTAAAGAGTATAATACAGACCCCACTGAGCTCCGGAGTATCACTAACAGAAATATCACATTTCTGTTATGCTTGAATACCATAATTATAAACCTGGTGTTTTTTATGTATTTGGATTTTACTGCCATGAATGTAGAGAAAAAATAAAGCCAAGAAAATTCTGTCTGCATTCTCATTTGAGATTTCAGTTCTGATTTGAGTGAAAATAATCGGTGTTGGATTTTTTGAAGGAATATTTTGTTCTGCAGTTTTCTCTTTCTGCACGTATTTTGCTTGTTTAATAGGAACATTGTGAAAACGTATCTAGACATATGTTCTCCTTTGAATATTCAGGATAGATATATATATATATATATATATATGTATATATATATATATATATGTGTGTGTGTATGTGTGTGTGTGTATGTATGCATGTAGTTATAAAGTTCTGAAGCATTGTGTAGCACTTAGTACCTACCCATTGTGAGGTGCGGAATATCTTAATCCACACTGAAAGCATTCTATACTTTGAGGGGAATGTGGTTGAAAGTATGTTATCTTTTCTTTGAGCCTATGTCGGAAGAGCTTCTTTCCATGTCGTGCATTATGACAAGAACCCAAGGTGCAGTTATTAGTTGTGCATTTTTTTCAAGACCACCAACTTGCTTGCAAGGTAGGTGCCCGACATGGGTGGCTGAATCGTTGACATTTTGATTTCCTGTCAGATCTTTTTTCACGTGAGACAGGTTCCAAAGTGGAACCGAAACACGTTGGCGTTTTCTTGTCTGTTCCATTTGGATATATATTGATAAGTTATCATTCAGTCGATTTTGTTATCCAGTGGGGAAAGAAAGAAAAATACATACTTTCATATACATATGTGTATATGTATAGCACAATGACTGTTGCCACTGTGCTTATTGTTCACCCACACTTTCCATTGAAAAGGCAGTTTTTATTTGCTTGTAACCTTGGCTCCCGGTGACGAATTTGCAACAAATGTTGTCCTGACTTAGTGTATTCAACTGAGCTCCATCATGCCAAATGTAGTGCAGTTCCATGCAAGGAAAAAAATATTAAGGTGTGTCAATAAAATGTTTTGTTACCATTTTTCTCACCCACAGCAAATTTTACACTTACAACCAACAGTGCTGAAAGTATTTATGCAAAATCTGCCATGAAAGCTATACCTTTACCGCAAAAGTTTGCCTTTGAGGGTTTGGTGTAAATCCATTCAACAGTTTTTGATCTGTTAGAAAGGTGTTGAATGAAATTTACATGGTTAATGCTTTTGTGCATCTAGTTAGTTGAAAAGCCATTTTTTTATTTGCTTATAACTTTTGTACTATTCGAGTTATTACATATGGAATTTGGAATGCACTAGGAATATTGATATTACTGTTCAAATTTGTGCAGAAATATTAAGGGGATGGGGAAATTATAACGGGGGCTAAAAAGTGTTCGTTTGCTAATTATTTTGGCACTGTGATCAATCTGCTCAAAATTGGCAAATGCGTTGAAGGATGTACCAATCCATTCGGGGTGAGCATTAACATTTTAATTTGCTTGTAACTTTAGTAGTGGCATCAAATGTGGCAGGCTGTTATCTAGTTACATCCAGTGCCGGTGTTTCATGCTTTGTGTAGATCCAATCGGGGGCAAAGTTAAAGGGTGGTGAGGTCAAAACATTTTTCATTTACCAATAACCTTGGCACCATTTGATGGATCTGCATGAAATGTGGCAGAGACTTAACATGTTTAGCCTACTTTTGGTTTTCGTAATTTCACGCATAGTCATCAAGTGGGCATCCGATTGGAGTGCTGATTTGCTAATGAATTTGGCGCTGCTTGATATATCTGCATAAAATTTGGCAGACAATTGGCATGTTTAGATTTCTGTTGGTTATGTCACATTTTGATTTTAAATGTGAGATCAACCCCCCTCTATGCACAGTGGAAAAGGATTTGCACAGGGCCTGGCCGAATGGGTACATGCCAGGTGAATGCAGACATCATAAAAGACTGAAATAAAGCCTCAGTTACAGGTTAGTTATGGTTCAGTTAATACAAAACCAAAAAAGCCCTGAAATTTGCTAGTTATAGCATATTAATCACGAAGTCATGCAACACAGCCCTGGCAATGTATTCATGACTAAATGGTTGAACTGGGAGGCAATACTATTTAGCAAACGTAAGCAAAGATAATCAAAAGGCCAACCAGCAGATTATAAACCATAGGAACACCTCTGGTAATAATGGTGAAAACGGCCAAGGCCCTAGTGGTGGAAGCACAAATGACAAGCAAAAGTTCTTTCTTGGCTAAGGGATAGCATATTTTAAGGCAAAGGATAACTCCAATGTGAAAAGGTGTGTTTGGTTGTCAATTTGCACTCCTAGCCTCTGGTGAAGCCTACAAAGAACTGATGATCGTCCATTCTGTCCTGTTGAGTGCAACTGGTGTGGGATACCACATGCCTAGGAGTCAGTCTATAAAGAACGGTGGTTGACACAGAGGGCCTCAAGTTCATCAACCCTACAGGCTGAAATCATTTTTTCTGACTGTTCAGAGATGGAAGTCAAAACAAGAAACTATGCATTGGCTGGAATGGCAATGCCATGAGGACAAGATTAATGTCCCATTGAGGAACAATGAACTGAGTGGGGTCAAACAAAGCAGACCTTTCAGAAAATTCACCACTAGTAGCGACTTATATAAGGAAGGCTAGTAAGAAAGACTCATGAAAGCTGATAGGGCAGTTAGATAACTTTGGACAGTGTCTATTGCTAGACCCTATTGGGCAAGAAACAGTGTGATGCACAGAACATGGGAAATGTGTGGCTGAAAGAGGTTGACACCTTCCTACACTCACCACCGAACAAATGTATTCGAGAGTCCCTCATAAAAGGATCTTGTTTCATGTTTTCTAGCTGCCAGGATGACTTTAGCAACATCAGACAATAAACAAAAAACTTTAGTTAGTACCACTCAAAGTTTGCACCGTAGCCTTTAGAGATTGGGGCAGAGGACCTGATCATCTAGCTGTAAGAGCACCATTTGCAGGAGAGTTAGAGGGGGTTGAGTGTAAGCATACTAAATCTTCCTAGCCCAGTTTGGGGATGATCAGAATCAGTTTTACTTGATCTTCCTGCACCTCCTAGAGGACTCTTAACAGAAGTGTAATTGGTGGAAAAGCATAAAACAGTTCCTGTGACTAACTGAACCTGAAGGTATACCCCAGGGAAATAGTCAGAGGGAAGTGTATTCAGCACAAAAAAAGGACATTTCCTGTTATGGGCTGTTAGGAAAAGATTCCCAAATGGGCACCACAATCTGGAGAAGACTGATTTGTCACTTTTGGGTGAAGTTACCCATTTAACGTCATCTAAGGAGGGAGTGACTCAGAGCATCTGCCCACATGTTGAGGAGGCCTGAGAGGAGTGACATCAATGAGAAAATGACCCGTTAATAAGCACGAACACCAAAGGCCAATCACCTCCCAAAAAAGAATTCCCTACTACACACCACCCTGTCTGTTGATGTTATGGAAAGTGGTGCAGTTGTCCAACACAAATTAATTGATTCTCCCTGCACAGAACGAAGGCCTTCAACACAAGATGGAAATCTTAAAACTCCAGCGCATTTAAGTGCAAGCACTGCTGCTTTGTAGACTAAATGACCTGCTCCATCATGTAGCTACGATGGGCACCTTAAGCACAACCACAAGACTTCAGTAACCATGGTAGCCCACACCTCCAGAGACTTGAAGGAATGATTCACCAAGAAACTAGAGGGACACATCTATTGGTGCAGATCCAGGAGGACTGATTCAAACATCTGCACTAAGTCGAGAGGACTCTCTAGTGTTGGTACCACTGGTTTTTCAGACACCATTTTATTTTAAACTTATGTTTATTACAATACTGCACAAACATCACATTAAACGTTAACCCTGCCGTTTACAGTGCATCAGAGATGGTTCAAGAAAAGCTAAGTATCAGTACATTTTGTCCCAGCGGTCTCAGACACCATTAAAGTGCTCTCATCTGCCATCTGGGATCAGGCACCAAGAGAAAACATGAGACTGCCAGATCCAGCAGGTATTGGGTTTGCAGTACAAGGAACCTGGTCTGTCTACAAAGGTCAGCCTTTGTGTGGGAAGAAAATGAAACTTCTGGGAATTGGCAGTACAACCCAAGTTGTGAAGAGGGGACATAGTGTGCTGAAGATGTTCTTTGACCAGCAAAGAAACTCCACCTTCACTAGCCTCTTGTCCAAGTATAGACATGTCAACTTCTGACCGCTGCAGTGAAGCTGCACACAACTGCCAACACCTTTGTGCCAACATGAGTGATCAGTCCAAATTGTAAAAACGCAAACTTATATTGTTGATACCCCATGGTAAGCCTCAGTTAAAGTCGGTTAGTGGGAAGCTGTGGTAGATGAAAATAGGCAATCTGAAGGTCCAGGGACACTAGAGCATCTCCTGCATTGAGGCCTAGCAGCAGTTTGCTCAGGGACAGCATCTTAATTAATTAATAGGTTGAAGAGGCGAAGATTAAAGATTACTGCCCTTTTTGGGACCAAGAGGTAAAGGAAGTAGAAATGTATGCACCTTCATTCCAGGGCCACCACCTTGAAGGCACCGTTGTTTTGTTCAGGAGGGCAGGAACCTTTTATTCCAAGATTTAGGTAGGTGTCAGAGCGTATGCTGTGGTGCAAGGAGCACGTTCAAGATGGGAGAACAGAAAGAGAATGCTGATTAGCTGGATCACCCAGCAATCTGTTGTGATTGTTTCCCAATTGGTGGAGAAATTAGAGACCCTCACCACCAGTGGAAGCTGGTGGTGTAAGGGGGTGGGAGTGGCACAGAGATTTTGAGGCAGCAGAACTATCAGAAGATAGCAGGGACTGGGTCTCCTGGTGTTGCAGGAGATAATGTCCCCTAGATCCAATTCTGCCTCAAAAGGATCGGTATATTTTTTGTGCTGTTTGGATCGGCTGCAAAGGTTTTTGCTGCCCGAAATGTTGTGCCTTGGAGAACCTTCAAAATGCCCTGTACTGTTGATGAAATTGCTTCACTGGGGAAGTTAGCTCTGCTGTTTCTGAAGCATTTCAGGAGGAGTCAGCGTTTTCACCAAATAGGTATATAACATCAAAAGGCATATCCGCATGTACAACTTTAATACCTCAAGAGAAGCACCTGAAACACTTGCAAGAGTGGCAGTGGGATGCGATAGAGGTTTCCATGGATCAAGCCATAGTGTCATAAGAATCTAGGCCATGCTTCAGGATTTATTTGGAAGCAGCAAAGCAAGCACTGATCAAATCTGAGCAAAGCAAGCACTGATCAAATCTGAGAAAAGCTTCTTCCTGTGATCAGGAAGACTACTGACAGGCAGCTTTACCAAATCCAAAGTGCTCAGCATTGACATCGTGTTAGCTTTGCAGAGGGTTAGACTGCCAGAAGCAAATCTTTTCAACCCATAGAGTTTAGCCTCTTTGATTCTCATAGGTGTTGTGGGAAATGCATTAAGGTTTATTTAGCGAAGCCGGATTGACCACTAGACTCTCTGGTAAGAATGTGACATAAATAATTTCTGATCATTAGGGAAAGGCCTGTGTTATATAGCAAATTGTATGTGGATTGCCGGATCTGAGAAGGGTTTCTCTGATGCAGTCAGTCTGGCCTCAAATGTGCCTTGCTAAAGTCCACCAGAGGTTTCAAAACTACAGAGGAAGGCTGTACAATTTCTGTTAAAATTTTAACTTTGTCTGGATAGCTTTAATCCTTCTGCTGTTTTTCGTACCATTGAAGTTAATAACAAGCAATGGCAAGCCAATACATCTCGCCTATTCAAGAGCTATTGGTTTTGCTAATGTCTTTTACCCATGTTGTTCAGCAGTTGGCTGTGCATCATCTATAAAAGTAAAGTTAGGAAAAAAATGCCATGATGCGGCCAGGAGTTGCGCTACGCCATAGTGCCTTATTTTCCAAGCAGGATAGGCAAGCAAGGACTGGGGAAGAGGGTGCGGGACAGGCAAGCAGCGACGACAGGGGGTGAGGGGTTGGGGCAGCAACTCGGAGAAAGGACGGATGGGAGGGAAGGAAGCAACAGAGAAAAAGGGTGGGTGGGATTGGAGGGTGCAGCAGGGAGAAGAGGTGGATGGGAGGAGGAAGAAGAAATATGGACTAGGGACATTGGGAAAGGAAGAAGAAATAGTACCTTAGTCACAGTGCGAGCATTAGACAGACACTGCTTGGTTCTTGCTCCACAGAAAGAAAAGGAAGTGATGCTGGCACGTGCTGGCCAATTAGAAGACTGACAATAAAGCCAACAAATGGTAAGCAATAGCAGGGCTCCAAGCCCTTTAAAGTACACAGTACCCCTTGCAGTGGCATCATGGTTGTATGACACAACCACGCATGCCTAAACCATGCGTTGCTTAACAACACAGCTGGAACAACGAATGCGTCTTAATTATGCATTCCTTTACCAGGCAAGTCTTTACAACTACTTGCCTTAGGGAAAGCGCTGGACTTTGGAACAGTATAATTTACTATTCCAACTCCAGTCCAAGCAACAGTAGGGAAAGCGCTGGACTTTAAAGTCCAATGCCGGTTTACCGAAGGTATGTAGTTGTAACGACATGCGCGGTAAAGGAATGCGTGGTTAAAGACGCATTCGTTGTTCTGAACGTGTTGCAAAGGCAACGCGTTGATTGGCTGTCGTTGTAATTGCTGTTTCCCTGGCAGCATATGCGCTGTCAGCAGGTGAGACCTAAAAATGGCAAAGTATTTGATGTTCTCAAAAAATGTGCTGCATGCATTATGCTGCATAATCTGGCTTTTATTGATGCAGAGTTTAGTCAACAATGCAGCATAATGTAGTCTTCTCCTGCCACTTAATTACGATGGCCCTGTCTCATCGGTCAGATGACGTACACACATTTGTCCATCCATAGAACTTTCACAAAGTAGAACATTTACAGCAAATGCTCTCCGACGCGTTGTCAAGGGTACGAAGTGCTATCAAATGCAACTACACCCCTGCTACTATCTCTATCTGGGCATGCTGCTCATGTCCTACTTGATTGTGTGCATGCTAAAATGCAGCCAAATCGGGCTATCAGAATTGCACTTTGAAAATCACTGCTTAAAAATATTGTGCCCTTTTTATCATCTGGTGCACACATAATGCACATGGAAGTTGGAAAATAAGGTTTATGAATACATGTCTTTATGGAGATCTGTGTGTCTAAAACAATGCCAGAAAAGTATGGCGGGAGTTAATTTGCTTCTGTACTTGTTTTTCATGTCAAGTATTTATTTGGTGATAAATACTGCCTTTTTGGACCGACATCCCATGCAAAGAGTGAAGAACGGGATGGATATGTGTGCACTGTGCTATAGTCTGAATAGTTCACATATCTACTGGGCTATGCTGAATACCCAGCCGACATTTTGACTTAGCTGTGGCCAATGCACTGGATAGAAGGTCATCAAAAGGCCTCCACTTTATTAAGCCTTAAGTTGTCAGCTAGTGTGGCTCCAAATTAAGGAAAAAAGGCCAGAAATGGACTTTTCAGGGTACGGAAAGTGCTCTAGCTGGCAAAATTACATTTTGCTTCGGTAATATTAGTGGAGGTTTGGGGGAACGTTGATAGTCTGCAAGCTAGATCAATTTACAGGCATCCAGCAGGGTGGTGACCCTCCCCCACCACTTTACACATCTGGTTGTCTGGGGATGTCGGATTGAAATCATATGATTAGCTGAACAGTTCTGGTTTTTGTATCTTCCAAAAGAGTAGGTAATTAATTGGGGATTAAAGGTCGTTGCCAGAAGGCAAGTATCCATACCATGAAAAAGCATCATCAGAAAGTGAATAATTTAAAAACTCGGTTGGCATTCTCATCAAGAAAAACGGACAGATATGAAAAACTACCGTTTGAGCTTATTCTTTGATTGAATGTTGGAAGCACTTTTTTCTTAAAGTTTCTGTTCCTGCTGTTCTTGCTGTGCTCCCTTATAGCTGAGTAAAATTACATTTGTGTTCATGTTTGACCTTTTACAGAACAAAATTTAGTAATGCAGTAATGAAAAAGAACATTGTCTTTTTTATATCAAATAACAGACATCTACATTACACAAGTATATGGATTTGTGTAGTGTGCACATAAGTAGACCCAAACTGAATAATTTTCTGTGAGAAGTTGTGTCTTATTCCGAACTAAGCAGGGCGGAGCTTTTAATACTTCAATGTAATCCTGCGTAATTCTCATAGTTCGGGTTACACGCATTTGCATAATTGTGCTCCTCAAGCACTTACACTCTTTCATGTAGTTTTCGCCTGCAGGAATCGGTAGAAGTCGCAGCAAAAAAAAGCGATTTAGCCCATCCCTACCAAACAACTTAAGTGTTTGTATTTAATTTCCAGAGGCAAGAACCACTTACAACAACCCTTGCAAAATGGGTAATTGGACTCTAATTGATCCGGGGTTTAAATTTTTGAGACATTCTTTTCTTTTTTTAAATTTCAATTGTATTTCTTCAATTCCTGCTAAAACAAAAATGATGCAATCAGAGTATTCTAAAAAGACCTTTGACCGAGAAACTCTCGTTTAAATATTTATTTTATTCTATACGTAAAGTTGATGCTTCAACAATTACAAAAAAAAAAAATCACGAAAACGAAGAAAATCGTCCCCTAGGAAGCCTAAACCAGGGTAGCCGAGACATGTTATCACTTGACTTTCTGTTACGCCCGCAAAAAACAGGATACAAAAATTCCTGCCATCACATCTGAACAGTGTAAAAATAAGATGATCCGGCCTGAAGTCTCCAAGAACCACATCCACAGGAACATTGCACATAAATTATATTGGGATGGAAGTTCATCTGCAGTTCTGCAGAGAATGCCACCTGTTTTCAAAAGGATTTTCAAATATATTAGAGGGATGTTTCTATTGAAGTAATGTGCTGCCCCCTGAAGTGGTAGGGTCCACGTAAGCTTGGAGCTCACACCAGCTAAAGCTGCAGAATATCCGCGTGAGGTGGCGCAATATATAACCGTTTGCATGGTGTCCGTCATCTCGTGCCGCATTAAAGGTGAGGGCGTCACTCAGTCAATCCTGTTGTACAAAATTTCGTTTCTGAAGGAGAAGCTGCGGGGTCTGGACAGGATGTGTCCAGAAAGTGTGCCTGGAGACGGGCGCAGTGGGGAAATCACACCATGTTCATAAAAAAGTCATTATGTGCGTCCCAGTTGAGAAGGAAAGGAGATTGTCTGGCATGGCTGGCGAGCATTATGACACATGGCATTTTAAAACAAGAAAAAAAGCGTTATGACGTGGCCAGTGTTGACTGCGTCATAGTGCTTTTTTAAGGCATGTTGCACAGTGCATTCTCGATTTGTAAAAAAAATATTACGAAGGGTAGGTGTAAGGAGAAAATAGTACCTCAATCACAGTGCGACCAGCGGACTGGCACTAATTAATTTGAATTGATCTGTACTTGGTCTGTGCGCCAGAGAAAGGAACGGAAGTGGTGTTTGGCTTGGACTGGCCAATTAGGAGGCAGCAAAGAAGAGTCGCTGAACAAATAGTAAGCAACGGGTGGGCTCCAAGCCCTTTATTGTAAACAATACTCTCGCAAGCAAGAGTGCATGCAGCACATGCGCTATCACAGGCTCGACCTAAAAATCTTACTCTAAAGGAGGTCAAGATAGGTGATATCTCCTCCTGCCGAAGGCCCACATCCCTACGAGCAAATCTCTAGCACCTGAGAAAGAACTACGCCAATGGCCCATCATTAAAAGTGGTCCAAACTTTGTCTTTTGGTCTTGGATGATGTCAGATAACTGAACGGGCTTTGAAGGTGAAGCCAAAAGTGGCTCAGATGACTGTGTTATAGGAGGCACTTGTAAGAAGGTGCCTGAGTGGGCACTGACTTCTTTGGTGGTAGCACTGAGGCCAGAGACTTAATTTTATTTAAGGTGATTTGAACTGCAGCATTCACTCCACAATGGAGTCTCTTGGTGCTTTAGAAGAAATAGTGACCATAGCAATGGAAAAACCAGATTGTTTGATGAACAGACAGGTTTTTAAGTCTGCCCCAAGCTTTATCAGAGAGTGAGACGACAAATCTCCACAGGAATTTGATTCCAAAGTTTAACACCCTTGAACAGAAAGGCCCAGGCACCCCACTTAGAGTCTCTGCTACTTGGGATTACAAAGGTGCCTTTGCTTGAGAAGCAGAAGTTGCAAGAGGGCATATATTTAATACTTTTCTTGATTCGAAATGTGGTCCAGTTTCATAATAGATGTTATACATCATACAAGTTACCATGAAAGTAATCCTGTTCTCCACTGGAATCCAATGTAACTGGCGACGATGCTCAGAGACAGTCAAACTTTCTTAGATTACAGAGAAGAAGAGGATTTCACCATCCTATGGCATGGGAAGATCTTTTGGTAGATGATTATTCCCGGACAGGAGACTTACCGAAGAACAAGCATTGGCATAGCCAATAGGTCTCGCCTTTGTGGCCTTATAAGTGTTTAACTATGCAGCAAATTAACCTGGGTGCTGTCCCGCCAGAGATTGGAGAGTTATACTGTTGCAACACACTAGGTTAAGCAGTCTGATTTAGGAATAAATGCTTGTCTTAGTAAACATTTATGGACATATTCGAAGCTTGTTCAGCGCACACACAGAAACACAAGATGGCCGCCAGTTGATCGCGCTGCGCTAGCAGACAGCGACAAAGCCCAATAAATCCGGCATAATCCGTGGCCCACCCGGCCAATTTTTGGGGGTTGAGGCTCTGTGGAGGCAGCGACAGTGGGGTGCTTTCCAGCATGTGGAAACAAAGGTGACAGCGAGCGAGCGAGGGTGATTGCCGGCTGCCTGCGTGGACAAGATGGCGCCCTCCCGGGACGTCTGCAGCGGTGGCGCATCGCGCTGATCTGCTGCTGTGAAGGTGACCGGCTGCCCCTGACAGGCTTCCGAGGCTCTGCTGTCGCCGTCGGAAAGCATCGGGGCCCAAGCGCGCACTCCCTGGTGCGTGGGAGGTGCTGACTGGGATCGGCGGTAGGAGGCACAGAAGGTTGGTGGCGCTGCGGTCGGGAGACCACGCTGCTACTCCGACCGAGCATGTGGGAGCCCGGCACCTGCGGGTGTGCTTCCTTGTATTCTGCGGCCTGCCTGTGCATCCGACATCGGACTCTGATTCCAACGATCCCGCTGCCCGAGTGAGGATCCGCGACGGCGTCCCCCTCCCCCACCGGGCAAATTTATGGGCAGTTACTTGTAGTCCTGCAGAGCCTACCGATAAAGCCCCAAAACTTCTGCGGTCTCTCCCCACTGGATGCATGGTTACCCTGGGCTGTTGGGGGAAGCAGGGCGCTGCAGCCAGTATTATTTGAAATAAAGATGCCCGTGGAACTAAGGCAGGGGCTAGCACTGGGGAGTGTGAAGGAGACGGGCTCGTTGGTACCCACCAAGCGCCCAGATAAAGGCGGCCGGTACAAATTCGTTTCTGGGCCAGCAGCGCTAGTGAACGGGAGTACGATTGGCTGAACCGGTGAGTGCTCCAGCTACAGCGCGGAGGCGGGGGGAACCGGCCATGCGGGAGAGTGACCACCCTCCTATCGCTGCCTTCTCCCTGCCCCCCCCTCCTCCTCCTCCCTGAGAAGTAACGGACAATGGGGCCTCCCGGGCCGAAGTAGATGCTCCATGCTGCCTGACCCTAAAATGGCGCCCAGGCAGGACACTTTGTAACAGTGGAGTACGTGGCAACACTGGGAAAATTTAAATTTAATTATAGCGCCAGACCAGCAATAGGAGCGGCGAAAAGGCAGACACATCAGCAGAGTACCTCCTCACACACTGACCAACAGACTGTCTGTTACTCTCATGACCTCGAGTCGACTTGCTGTAGCCCCTCTGCCCCTGTTGGTGGCGATGCTGTGGCTGCAGAGGCTAGTGAGGCCCCAAAGGCATGGTGAGTGCCAGGCCTTATCACTTCACAGCTGCCCAGCAAGTAGTGGGAAGCTGCACCGTTTAGGCTAATGTTGAGTTGGGGGACATACCTTGGCAGTTAGGAGTGAGATGCCCTCCTTTAGCCCTGACCTTCACAGCTGCGCAGCACTTAGTGCCAGCTGCAACGGTTAGACATGCGCAGATTGTGCACCCTTGACTTTCGCTACTTAGGCAGCGCGCCCGGACCTTCACAGCTGCGCAGCACTTAGTGCCAGCTGCAACGTTTAGACCTGCGCAGATTGCGCACCATTGACCTTCGCTGCCTAGGCAGCGCACCCGGTCCTTCACAGCTGCGCAGCACATAGTGCCAGCTGCAACATTGAGACCTGCGCAGATTGCGCACCCTTGACCTTCGCTGCTTAGGCAGCCCGGAACTTTTGGGTCATAGGACATTTGAGCCCCTCTTTGAGATGGCCAGTTTCCTATTGGGCTGTCCTGGCTCGATCGGTGGCCCATGGGATGAGTAATTCACATAATTGGTGTCCACTTTGCTCTCCTCTAACTGTGCTCTTGGTTGAGGTATGGTGTCCATTTGGGCCTCCTCCCTGGGGAGCCAAAGAATGTCCTTCCCCATCACTGCGATCCTATAGGCGACTCCCATTTCCATGCGGGTTTCCACACTGGGAGGTCCCAAACCCGGGTGGTAGGGTTTTGCCCCGGTATGATCCCACACCCTCTCCACTGCTGGAGACAAGCCAGCCTTCTATCCCACCGGTATGATGTCTTATTAGGGAGTTAGACCAGAGGCCCTGGCCCTGCATGTCTAGTAGCCTCCTGACCGCTATCTCATTGGATTATCCTCACTCGTCTTCCGGCTTATGTGCCCTCCTCTTCATATTATTCTTTTTTGATCTATCGCTACCCTAGTGGCCCTCCTCTCCCTACCATGGCTTCCATTCGAATTAAGTCGGGAGTTAACTGCTTCAAAGTCATCTATCCCCCAATCTGTCCAAAGCAGCAGCAAAACGGTTCAAGCACAACACCATTGAACACTTCCCTGATTCCCTCTTTGTTGATCAATTCCATAATGGGCACCTAGGGAAGCTAAAAAATGACTTAATTTTTTTCACCCATGACATCCCTTCCTGGTCCACCAGCTTCTTCAATTTCTTCAACGTCTCCTCCTCCTCATCTATCCCGCATGGACAGCGGCTAAAAATTTCCCCCTCCACGAGCTTTAAGGGCTCGCTCACCATAACACTCTACAACAATGGCACCGTCATGATTCAAGCGACAGACTCCTGTCTCTCCCTCTTCGACCATCTCTTCCACTCCCTTCGTCCAACCCACACAACTATGATCTCCCCCAACTCTTCTTTGAACTCCTCTCCTTTCTCCCCCCCAGACCCCCCGATACTCCAGCAGGCCGCTATCCCGGGAGGCGCAGGTCTACCCTTTGTTCCCCCAGTCACTGCTCCCTCATCTCCCTCTCTTCCCCCTTCCCAAAATGCCCCTCCCCCTATCTTATCTTTCCGGCCTCTGGCCTCCACCCCCCTCCCCACCCTACACCTGCTCGATTCTCCAACATTGTCACCGCCCCCTAATCCCACTAAATCTGCCCTCCGCCCCCTCTTAATTCACCTCTCTTACAACCTGGTCTTCCCATCAACTGTCCTTACCTTCCCCCTTCCCTCCCCCTTTCGCCTCATCCCTTTCCGCTCTTCCCCGTCCCCCGTACCCTAAATTCTCCTCTTCCACCTCCCATCTATCCTCAACCCCACCTTCCTCTTCCCTTGCTTCCCAACCTTGTCTCCCTCCCTGACAATTCCTTCCTCGTCTCTCCCTCCGACCTTGCAGTCCCTTGCTTCTCCCTCAGTTTCCCTCTAGTCAATTCCCCCCACTCCACCTGTTACCTGTCCCCCTACATTCGCCTTGCATAGCCTACAGTACCTATCTTGCACCATCCTCTCCTTTCTCCCCATTCCTCTGGCCCTCCTCGGACCCCCTGCCCTCCCCCTCCTTTACAGCCCCCTTTTCTTTCGGATCCACGCACATTCGGACCTCATCTGTCCCCCCGCCCACCCCGCCCGGGTCAGTCTCATCTCCCCTCTTCTCCCCTTACCTCCGGCCTTCTTTTATCCCCCCTCCTACTCCTCAACTTCCTCCTCGGACGTATGCCCTCTTCTCTTCCCCTCTGTTCAACTCCAGTAAAAATATTTCTCTTCCCACCACTGTTTCACCTTCCACTCCCTCTGTTCACCATCGTTCCTCACCCTCTTCCCTTGCTCCCCAACCCCCCACCCATTCCCCCACCCCTCCCCTCCCTCCTTCACCCTCTGCACTCCCTCACTTATCCCATTCCACCACCCCGCCCCGTCCTCCCTCACCCTCTGCACTCCCTCTCATATCCTGCTCCTCCAGCCCGCCCTGTCCTCCCTTACCTTCTGCACCACCGCCCTCTACTCGTTCCCCCACCCCTCCCTGTCCTCCCTCACCCTCTGCACTCCCTTCTTTATCCATCGAGCCACCTAACACTCCATGCTCAGCTCTCCTCTCTCTGGAAAATAAACTGGATTCTCTCATCTATTCCATCTCCCAGCTGGTAGCGTCCATCTCACGTTTAAGCGCCAAGTTATCCCCTGTCCCTAACACCCTCCCGAGGAGTCCCTTGCTCCCGCGCCCCAATAAAACCAATCACAGTCTGCCCTCTGCAGACATCACCAACTTACGGGCCAGCCTCAAGACCACCAACGTCACTCCCTCTCCGCCCTCCTCTCCTAAGAATTTTACGCAGTTTCCTATTCAGGTCATCTCCTCTGTCAGACCTCACCAACCTCCCTCTTGCCGGGCTCCCTCATTCAAGAATCTTATCCCTATCTCCCTGAACAACCCTAACACCCCCTTCACCAAAACATCTGCGTCAGAGCTGCACTGTTTGCTCCACAACTGCAGATCTGCAGTCAAACACAAAGTGGAAATCTCTGATACTATCACTCACCAAAATCTTGACATGATCTTCCTCACTGAGACCTGGTTTAATGACTCCTCTCATACTTTGTTTGATCTGTTGGTACCCACTGACTATTCTATCCTCAGAAATGACAGGGCAGACAAAATTGGAGGAGGTGTCGCTATCATCTTCAGAAACTCCCTTCAAATTAAAGCGGTCCCAACCACCCTCTTCCGTACATTCGAATGCCTTTCCCTAGAACTTCAAATACATCACGGCTCACCCTTTAGATTCCATGCCATCTACCACCCGCCTGGTTACTGCTCTTCCTTTGTGGAGGAACTGACTGACTTCATCAGTGACCAACTCTCTCAAAGTGACAGACAGATCTTCCTGGGTGACTTTAATCTCCACTGGGGCTCCTTGGAAGACTCGGCTGCCAACAAGCTTGCCTCCTTTCTCTCAGCCAATGATCTCCTCCAACATTGCTCGGAAACCACACATTCTAAGGGCTCTATTCTGGACCTTGTCATATCCAAATAAGACCTGCTGACCACTGCTCCCCCATCCATGTAGACTGGTCTGACCACCTCCTCATTCCCTTCCGCTTTCACCTATCGCACGTTATAACTCTCGGCCAACCTAAAAGAGCTACTACCTGGTTCCGTAACACTAAGAACATTGATCTTGACACTTTTTGTGATTCCGCTATGCGGGCACTTCCTAGACTAGACCCTAGCGTGGATGTCAACGTTCTCACTTCTCAGTGCCTCTCAGTACTAGCAGTCGAAATCGACATTGTTGCTCCTCTCCAAAGCAAAAGGAAATGACCCACCCCTCAGCACCTTGGTTCAATAAAGCGCTCTACGATGAAAGGAAAAACCTTAGATTCCTGGAGAAGCATTGGAGAAAATCTCCTTCCACCTCCAATCTCTCTCTTTTACGCTCAGCAAGATCCAAATATCACAATCACATCTTCCTTGAAAAAGCATCACATTTCAGATCCCTCCTTGACTCAGCTAAAAACAGACCCAAAAAACTTTTTGACCTCTTCAAAAACCCAAACTGTTCTCCTCCAACCATTAAGCCTGAGGATTCCTCAAAGAAAGCAGCAGATTTCGCTATATTCTTCGATGAAAAGGTCAAAGCTCTGGTGGATCAGGTCGCCCCCCCCCATGGAGGAGCGGAAATCCTTGGTCACCTGGCAGAACTTTGACGTCATCTCGGAAGATGACCTCCTCAAATGCATCCGCGAAACTAAACCCTCCAACCATTCCTCCGACCCCATCCCTAGCGACATCGCCATCGATTTCTATACCTATACTCTCTCTTACTGGACCAGGCTAGTCAATCTCTTCCTCAGTCAAGGCTCCCTCCCGGTTGCCCTCAAATCAGGTCAGGTCACCCCTCTTCTAAAAAAACCCGCCGCGGATGCGAACGACCTCAACAACTTCCGCCCTATCTCCAACCTCCCTTTTCTGTCGAAAACCACCGAAAAATGTGTCGCGAAACAACTTTCCTCACATATTATGGACAATAACCTCCTCGACGTCTTCCAGTCGGGCTTCATCCAAAATTACAGCACTGAAACAGCCCTGCTGCAAGTGATTGACGATGCGCTGCATATACTCGACGCTGGGGAATCATGTCTTCTGATTCTTCTAGACCTCTCTGCAGCCTTTGACACGGTTAATCATAGCACCCTCCTTAACACTCTTCAACAGAGAATGGGACTGGATGGCACAGTGCTCAAATGGTTTGCCTCTTTCCTCTCGGACAGATCCCAAATGATCAAGATAGGGAACAGTCTTTCATCTCCTGTGGCCGTAGGTCAAGGCGTCCCTCAAGGTTCTATCCTGGCACCCACCTTGTTTAATCTCTACCTGGAACCTTTAGGGAACCTCCTAAGCAAATCTGGGATCCTTTACCATCTGTATGCGGACGACACGCAAATCTACCTTAAGGTGTCCTCCGCACACGATCTCTCCCTACACAATTCTACCCTCAACTCTATTCACAACTGGATGTCAGCTCACCAACTCATTCTGAATCCCGCCAAAACTGAATTCCTCCTCCTCTCTACCTCTCTCTCACCTCCTCCTGTTCAATCTTGGATGGATCAGCTGAACCTTCTCAACAACAAACCCATCATTGTTGACAGCGCTAAATCCCTAGGTGTCATTCTTGACAAAAGACTCAACCTAATCGCCCACGTCAACTCTATTGCTAAGAATGCACGGTACCAGCTGCGCCCTTCTGTGGGGGATCCGTCGGTTCTTCCCGGAGAAAGACTTAAAAACCTTGGTACAATCTCTGGTTCTCTCAAGACTGGATTACTGCAATTCTCTTCTGACTGGCCTACCCAAATCCCACCTCTCCCCTCTCAAATCCATCCTCCATTCAGCAGCTCGCTTCATTTCAGGGTCTAAACGAAGCGACCACATCACTCCTATCCTGTCCTCTCTGCGATGGCTTCCGATCGAGGCAAGATCTATTTACAAAACTGCCTGCATCACACACAAAGCCTTACACACGTCCTCCCCTCATTACCTGGCGAATAAATTGAAATTGTCCGGTGGCTCTCGCCCCTCTCGCAATGCGGAAAAGCTTCTGCTTGAGCCCCCCGTCTTCAAAAGGGAAAGATCGATGGCTCAATCCTTCTCGGGCAATGCGGTGAGAATCTGGAACTCGCTTCCCCCACTGCTCCGTGCCACCTTCTCTACCCGGATCTTCAAAGCTGACCTCAAGTCTCTTCTATTCCAAAGACACTTCCAGAACTAATACGTTCGGTCTTAGGCCCCTCTAGGAAGTTCGCTCGTCAGTATAAAGTTGTACTTTTGTCTGTTCATTCCTTATTTTATGTGTTGTGTTGGTTTTTATGTGCGTGTTCCCCTCATTATAAGTCCCCTGTGAAGTCACGCCCTCTCTACTACCTCAAGGAAGCTCTTCCACGATAGGAATTCTGTATTCCAAGCCTATAGAAGGGCCTTCTCAGTGTGCTTTGAGTTACTGCCACTTATTACAGTATTATGCCTTTAGTGGTATTTTGTACCCCATGTATCATATATTTTGTACCCCATGTACCCCCTGCTGAATTCACGCCCTCTCTACTACCTCAAGGAAGTTCTTCCACTATAGGAAATTCTGTACTCCAAGCCTATAGAAGTGCCTTCCCAGTGTGTCATGTGTGACTGCCACTTATTGCAGTATTATACCTCCATTTGTATTTGGTACTCCATGTTTCATGCACATCTGTCACTTTTTCCTATTGGAACTTATTCCTCTTTTTGTATTTGGTTTGTTTGTTTTTGCACAATTGTCACTTTTTCCTCATGCAATGTAACGCTTGCCTTTGTATTATGCTCATTTGTATCCTCCTCCTTATGTAATGTTGCTGATCCTGTTGTGAAGCGCTCTGACACCCTCGGGTAAAGTCCGCGCTATATAAAAACGCATAAATAAATAAATAAATAAACAGCACTATAACATTTTGTGGGTAGCCATCTTCAAGCGTTTTTTAAAATAAATGTTACAAACTAGGACATGCATTGGCTTTGGCAATGAATTTTAGCCTTGCGGTATAGTAGCATAGTAGTGTGCAGCATGGCTAAAAATATTTTAAAAGAAAAAGCGTTATGATGTGGCCGGGGATAATGCAATTTTTTTTTTTTTTTTTTACAAAACAAACAAAGGGTAGTGGGTTGGGGGATGAGTCAACAAGGAGGGAGGCAGGGCAGTAGAGAAGGTTGCAGTTGGGGAGAGGGCACAAGAAACAGTGGGGAAAGCAAAAACAGTGCAGGGTGGGTGGAAGGGGTAGGGCGGCAAATGGACAATGGAGGGTGGGGGAAAGATGGGCTGGGTGTCAAACGGACACCGGGAGGGGATGGGACAGCAAGCTGACAACAGCGGGTCAGCAGGAGGGGATGGGATAGCAAGTTCACAGAGGGTGAGCTGGAGGGGATGGGGCGGCAAGCTGACAATGGAGGGAGGGCGGTAGGGGATGGGGCAGCAAGCTGACAACAGTAAGTGGGAGGGGATGGGGTAGAGAGGTGACAAAGGAGGGTGGGCGGATGGGCTTGGAGAGCGGGGTGACAAAAGAGTGAGTGAGGGCGGATGGTTCAGCAACTGACAATGGAAGGTGGGAGGGATGGTTCAGCAAGCTGACAAGGGAGGGTGGCAGGAGAGGATGGGGCACCAGGCTGACAATGAAGGATGGGCAGGTGGGGTTGGAGCAACAAGCTGACCACAGACAATCGAAGAAGGGTTAGAGGAGCAGGGGTGTATGGCCAATGAAGGGAGTAAGGGGGAGGGGAATGAGGGAGCACATGGACAACAGAAGGTGGGCAGGAATTTCTGGGGATTTTTACTTACTGATATATTCATGTTTGACTTGCACAGATGCATCCGTAAAATTGACCATTTGTTCTGAAATTTTACAGTCCCTTTCCAGAATTTACCTCAACAACACGTGGTCACCTTACATCCAGCTAGGCAAATATACACACGAGGGGTACCTCAGTGAACCACATACAAAAAATAAAATCAAGCACGTGTTCTCACACTAGAACCACACAGAGACATAGCCACAGAACACATATGCCAACACACCGAGCAGACACTGCATGCAGGAAGACTATGGCCACCATTACACTAATAACGTGGACTTGCCGTAGCATGAGATCTGTCCGTGAACGATAAGTGGCTACAAAGAGAGGGAGGCGTTACAGTCAGACAAAAAAAATGAACAACACTACAAAACAGTGCTGTTTCCTATAATCAAGACAACATAGCATACATTGATGTTTTATGCAACATCCGGATACAATTGAGACAAATCTACAAAAAAAACTGAAATTCTATTATAATCAACTGTATGGGGAGGAACAATGGTTACCCGGAGAAGCATGCCTTTGACAAACGGAGAAGACCCTACATACCTACGCACCCAATTAAAGAAGTAGAGCCCAAGTCTGAAATCTAAAATTAGGAAAATTGTGTATCCTTTTTTCTTTGCCCTTCGGTGCAATTAAAAAGGGGGTACGTCCCAATTCACTAACGATTTTAAATGTTTCATTTTTCTTGTAGTAATTTGTATAGCCACAGCTGAGAGTGCATACGAGACTACAAAACGCACCCCACCCCAATCTCCAGTTTAGTTGAGAATGCTTCCCGGAACTTGCTTATGATTAGCCACGTTTGATGCCAGGCAGTGCAGTCAGCAGGTAAGGGGCAGCTCTCAGAGCACGGTGGCCGGTTACAACTCAGTGTGCTTTGGCTCTTACTGTCCTTCGGAGAGGAGATACCCGGCGCCTCCCTTCCTCTGACTCTCCTCAGAGTAGGGCCTCAGGGCTGTGGAACGGGTTTCTTTCTAGGACTGTCATGGCGGAGGGAGACATTGTCGCATTCCTTAGGGCAATCCAGCACTCGATCCGTGGCCAATGCTGGCAATCCTGGAAAAACAAGCTTGCACCGTGCAATAAAATAACGGCGTGTGGCCACCATGCTGCAAGATGATGCACAGCAAATGAAGCGGCTGCGCGCCTTTCTTTCATTAACACACCTCCCGCTTTACAGCCGACGCACTTTATGAAACATTAAGCGTGGCAGCCATGAAGCGTGTGCCGTGCTGATAAAATAAAGACGCGCGGCTGTTATGCTTACACATGAAGCACTTCGACCATGTAGCGGGCGCCACCTAATTAAGGGAAACGCTGCGTTGAAGCGATGCAGGGTTAGGTGGGGGCAGGAGTAATATGATGGCTGGAAAAACAAGACAAGCCCGGAAGTGGTGCACGTGCGAGTGCGCTTGTGCCCGCCGCGGCGAAAGTGAAAGCGCCGCGTTTGCCCATCTGTTTCCAATTAACGTGAGACGCGGCGTGATAATTGGAAACATATGTCGCTCATGCTCGCTCCCGCGGACCCTAGGCCACAGAACAGAGAAGGCGGGACATGCACCCCCCTTGGGCCAATTGCGTGCTGTCTTTCTTAGAAAGACAGCACGCAAAGCCCAATAGCAAGTGATAAATTCCAAGCACACGCACGAGCGTGTGTTTGGAATTTAAAAGCCCTTACAAAATGCCTCGCAGCGCATGCGCACTGGCTCAGGTGAGACCTAAAAAGGGGAGTGCTTTGGCATTTCCCTGTGGACTATGGCCAAAAATAGTGTGGCTTCCTGCTCCCTGATGTTCTTCCGGTTGGCTATTGTATCCATCAGACCACTCCTACAAATCGGAGAACCAAGCGTTATGCATCAGCCTTTCATGATCTTAAGGCTTTCACAACACTGATCTCAGATGTTAAACTCAAAAGAGCTAATGACTGTCCAAAATGAAGTCACATATTATAGCAATATATTGAATAGATAGAAAAATATGCAATGACGGAAAGAGAAGCTGTTGTTTTAACTTCAGATAGTACGTATTGTGATGGGTAAGACTGTCTGTATGAGAGGGGGTGAAAATTCTTAAAACTGTGCTTCCTTGAGAAGTTAAGGCTTATCTTAAATGAAGAATCCCAAATAAGTTGCTTTTTAATGGTAGTGACACATTTTTAATGATGGTGATACATGTTAAAATAGTGAATGGTTTACGAAGATATGACAAACATGTTCGGTGTTTCAGGATTGGTGGGATAAATAGAATTACACATGAAGTAATTTTAGTTTACTAAACAAGCTTTTCTGTACTAAGTTCATACAGATGGAGGGATGGTGTGCTGATCAATACTATAAAAATTGTGAAACTAATTGAAAAGGAGCAAAGAGGGCACTAACTATAAGAGGAGATGCAAGTGAAGGGTCCAGGTAAGGAGACATTCTCAGCGCACATGCATCACTTGAGTTTTTGACATCACTTTGGTACGATTTTGATGTCTTTTTCAGTCGTGGCGGGTGCAGGTAAGAGCGGCGGGGCGGGAGCAGGTTAAGTCGACAGACGATGGAATAGGGAAAATAAAATAAATAAATAAAACCACTTACCTTGCGCTTGCCGCATCTCGGAGTCGGCGATGCAGCGAGTGCAAGGTAAGTGGCTATCCTTTTTAAAACAAAATTATTTTCCCTATTCCGTCGTCTGTCGACTCCCTCTTCCCTCCCCCGCCCCACCCGCTCTTACCTGCACCGGCCGCGGCTGCTCAATTTACTTTGTACTTTATAAGCTCTGAACTTGATTTTATTCATAGAACACAAGTAGTGAGAGACTAGCATCACACGTTACATTATCACATGACAACGGTATTCACTAGAAAAGGTGTAAAGCAAGTGCCAATACTTTAGTAACATAAAAGGGCTAAAACTCAACTTCCTCTTCATTTTCGCTCGCTTATGACAGCATTCAAGAAGACAGGTCTGGGACCATGGACTGCCTGCAAATAATAGACCGTGACGAGACAAAGTCTTTCACCAGACACTAAAAAGACTCAGCACTGGTTGTCAGTCATGCACCGAACCCAGATGATGGATTCTGTTTGGCCCTCCAAAAAATATTTTAAAGCTTTGACTCACAAAGTCACTCTTCTCTGGCTCCGTGCCCCTCCCTCGCTAGAATCCGAGCACTTCAGTAGCCAGGTTCACAAGCCCAACCAATGCGATGAACTGCCTCTAGACAGTTTTAAAACTGCTTGACTTCATTTTTACTGTAATGTGTATTCTTGTATAGTTACAGAAAGCGCCCAACGTCTGAGGATGCTCAGTAAAAAAACTGAGCAAGAGTGGAAAGGGAACAAGATCAAATCCTAGTCAACAATTACCCACTTAAATATAAATGTAAAAAAAAATAAACATTTCTTGATTTCATTTTGGGTAAGATGGACTTTGAACCAAACTTTAAATGTACTTTTAAAGTAGGGGCCCAGTACTACATCCACACTGATTCCCACATATTACTTTATTGCCTTCCACCCACTTCTGTGCTTTTCCTCCAGATCAAGCTTGCGAGCTTGGCTTATAATTAAAAAGAGTGAGAAAACGTATAACGTGAATGTTCGTTTAAATACATAAACACACCGACTCATCAGTGAGTCCCATGTGCATATTTAGGCATTCCTCCTCAACAAGCAAAGCTCCTATATTCTAATTGTTTTAAGTGGAGCAGAAAAGCAGCTCTGCAGCAATGAATCACTTTCTCAACTAACTAGCCAACTGCATCCTGGCATGTCAAGTACAGCACAACTAGAAACTGCAATGCAGACATGATTAATGCAATCCATTTTTTGCCTCGATATGACTCGGTCTCAGAATACCAATGGAATATACAGCAAATGTAGTAAAGACTTTCAGAAAATTACAGCACATTACAGGTGACTAGCCTATACTAAAGTTTGTTCAGGTGTAGCATTATTGGTCCTAATCTCAGATACTAGTTGTCAAAATAAATTATGACAATTTTTATACATTTTAGGCTAGTATTATTCATACTTAAAAAAAGGGTTGCTTACAGCTGTATGATTTATGTTTTCCTTCCTGGTTATGTGCCCACAATTTTTTATTTTTAACGCCAGTAAATAGCAATGGTGTTCTCATTGTGTTGTACTGTATGAAGGGGAAACTGCACACACAATTCATATTTATGTAAAGCATGGCACTGGGTAGGATTCTACTTGAAGTACTATGGGATAAACTTTAATTAACCTCCGAGCATCAACTTTTGAATTACAGATATGTTCTAAGTCATGGCCATGTTATGTGATGTGGCACTTCAGCTTTTTTGGTGAAGGTGTCCTAATGGAATGCAGAACCAATGAGGAATTTGTGTTGCCCTTCGCCGACAACCCATGTTTTTACCCCTAATTATATCAAGCGGCCTTGTCCTTATGATGTAGCTCTCTTTTGGTTTCTTATCTAGTTAAAGGACCCAGTAGCTCTACAGTGCTTGGAATACCAGTTTGGGGTGGACTGTTCCCATAAGGAACAGAGCCAGTACTGATTGGCTTTAGGTGCTCCTCTCTCTAAAGTGGCATAGGGGACAAAAAATGATTGATTGTAATTCAGCCTGGGCAATTCCATTGGCTGAGGTTAATGCAAGCATTCCACCCATCACCTCATTGTTTGTGGTAGTTGATGCCTGAAGTACCTAGAGTTGGGCCGTCTGCTCACTGTGCCATAGGACTGAAGCTGCATTCTTCTGAAGAGGACAAATAGGCTGAAACCCGTCATGGTTTGCTCATGTTTCCTTCTGGAGGGGGACTCGCCTGGCAGTTTGGGTTGTACTACCTCCACAAGGACAAGGTCAGTACTGATTTTTATAAGCCAGGACTCTGTCTAGAGTGGAGGATGCACCAAAAACGATGGACTGGCATGCAGCCCCAAGCGATTGCATTGACTGAGATTAAATCAAGCATTCTATCCATTGCGTTGTTTGTTAAGCAATGAAAGTGAACTCTTGATTCTCTCTGCAATAAATTACTTTGTGAGGGCTGCCCACCAGATAGCAGTGCTACATCATCAATGCTGTCTTATTACCTCGTCACCCCCAAATACTCTTGCTTTGTTTGATGCCACGCTGACAAGTACAAAACACTATGCATTCACTGACCCAGAGGTTAAGGGGCTTGTGGTTTGCACTGTACATGGTAAGTTGGGGGTCCACAGAACCATCCTAGGACTAAGGAACCACTCTGAAGGGCCAACACAAAAGAAGCTGAAAAATGGAGGTGCCTCACAAACATAAAAGCAGTGAGCCTACCATTCAACTATTCGCCATTCAAGGCATATTTCTTACTTTCCAAAATCCCAATATCTAAAGGAGACAGGACCAAGTGACCTTCTACTTTGTCTTTAGACCTGCCTCCAGTGTCAGACCCCTGACCAAATTTAATTTTAAAAGTTTAGCTAAATCCAAGTGTTTAAGTTGTAAACATGCCTCCTTTCCCATCCAAACGTAACTGTCAACAGTCCTTCAAGAACCATGGGATGATCCAAGCAAGCACCCTTGTCTTCTTACCGTCCAGGGAGGTACTTGCAGAGGCAGAGCCTTTTGAATCTGAGGCCACGGGTACGCTGGCCCACTGTTGCTCAAACAGAAGCAGCGTCTCTAATCTTTTGATTTTAATATGCAATTTTTAATTTACATTGTGCTCCTCTCAGCAATCTCCCTTCAGCTGTACAGACCGATGAGGCAGTCAACTGTGATCTGTGCCACATGAATGACTTCACTGACTCACTCACTCGTAAATGCACACAAGCTTTGGTGCATGAACACCTGTGCAGTATGATTACCTTTACACATCAGTGTTACCAGGCAGTATAAGCATTTTTAAGATTTAATATGAAACGCAAATGACTTTAATCAATTTGTATATGCTCCGATAGTTCACATTTTCAGCACCTTACCTATTTTATAGTTAATCCTTTTGAACAATTATAACGCACTTAGCTTTAAAACTTCTACGAGAAGATAGAATGGATGCCTAAGCTCGTTCAAAAATGTATTCAGAGTCAAAACACCTCTGAGAAATGCTTAAAATACTAACCGTATGCTAATGCGTGACTAACGTTTATTTATATAATCACTGTGAATGTACAAGTGACATTAATGCCGGCAACAGTCTTAGGGTGCTTTAGATTAAGATATTCCCAGAATGTCAAAAGCAGCTGTGAACATATGCCACACTCTCTGGACATGATGTAACTGGTGTACTGTTCCTGCTCACAAAAGCAAAATAACGCCCTGAGTAAAAGCACTTCCTCTGATCTTCAATTCTGAAGTTCCTTTCTGCTTTAACAGTACATTTTGCTGCGGTTGAATGTTTTGGTGATAGTCTTGTTGAAGAAAGGAAGATTTTAAAAAAGCTCAAAGATTATTACACCAAGAAGAACTGAAAATGTGTTAGAGCACACACACGCCTGCTGTGCGCACTGGATTAATTAGACTATGCTTTCATCTTTGCAGTGATGAGCTTGCAACCACTTAAGGGGTTAGGGCTGTAATTAATTACTCTCATGATTGCGAGGTTAGTACACATGTCTAATCTGAATTATTTTTTCTAGTTTTAAACTATTACACCCTGCATTACTGTGAGTAGCATTAATTTCCTTTGTGATTTTTTTTTTACCGTCACGAGATTAATATTCAAAGCTCATGTCCTCTCGCAACCTCTTGGTTTTCGTTAGGTATCTTTTTGTCTGGCTGCCAGTTTTAGTCCGTTTGTGTGCGTTTTGAGGTATAAAGGTGCCGCATAACGTCAAACCGCTCATCAAACTTTTGAGTGACAGTTTAATTTTTTTGCTGTTCTGTTACTTTGCTGCAGTTGAAGAAATTTCTCTTTGTTCTTCCAACTTTAAATCTTCTGGCTTCTCATTGTCTGATTGTGTTGTGGTGGACAGAGCTGTAGATAGATATTCAACTTTACTTGGTCGTGGGATCATGTGATCTGATTTACTTCAGGCACTTTCGGACAAATCTGTTCTGAAGCTGTGTATGCTGCATTCCTTTAAACATTTTAATTGTAAATGTATCTATATAGCAATCAACCTGTGTGTCAGTTGTTAGCTGAAAATCCATTTATACATGGCTCTCACAGAGAGCCTCTATCATGTTTTTCAGTTTCCAAATGTCATAACTCACTGCTATGACGTAGCAATAGTTGATAACAAAACTGCATTACCCACTGTTGCTACATCATAAAGGCCTCCCAGGCTGACAGGACCCTCTGAGAGCCTGGCAGAGCAGCTGTGCTTGTCTACTTTGAATAAAAGCAGAAAGCACAGATGCATGAGGGGGAAGGAAGGCACCGAAAGTGGCAGGGAATAGTCAAGGAAGGCAGGTAAGTTTTCTTTTTTTTGTTGTTGTACCTTTTGGACAGGGATACATAATGGAGGCCATGTTATATATGTCTCACCCATTACTCCTCACCCCCTGCGTAGGAGTTGAAAGCAGGGGCAGATGATTTTGGGGGCCATACATAACACAAAACTATAGATAGGTAAAACATGAATTACAGGGATGTTTTTCACCTCTGTGTTCTGTGTGACCTTATAGAACACTTGAGCTTCGCTCTCATTCTTTATTTGATGTCACTTAGAACCCTTTGGTAAAAAAACGCCCCTGTAATTCACTGTTACCCATCTATAATTCTATATGTTATGTACGGCTATCATAGAGAGCCTCTATCATTTATTTCTGTTTCTGAATCTCATAGCCCATTGCAATGACATAGAAACAGTTGATAACAAAAGTGGTTACCAACTGTTGTGATGCCATAAAGGCCTGCCAGGCCAGGTTGAAGGGAAGGAAGGCAGGGAAGGTGATGGGGGTTGGTCAAGGATGGCAGCTAAGTTGTTTTTTTAATCATTGGGACAGCGTTACGTAACAGAGGCTTAATTATGTGTGGCATCCTGTTACTCCATTGCCGCTGCGTAGCAGTTGAAAACAGGGGCAGACGATTTTGGAGGCCATTCATAGCATAAGATTATACATGGGTAAAAAGTGAATTACGGGGATGTTTTTCACCTCGGGGTTCTGAGTGACATCATAGACAACTTGAGCTTCACATTCGTCTATTTGAGGTCATTCAGAACCCCTTGGTGAAAAACATCCCCATAATTCACTGTTACCCATCTATTATTCTATATCTTAAACACTCCTTTACCTGACTGTATCTGTGCCCTTGGAATTCGAGCTGATAATAAAGCTTTGCGACTGTGTAGCTGCACAATGGTGCTTGGAGTGAGCTGTCTTCATATGGACTGATAATTTAGCAGGAGTGCACTTTGTGCATCTCCACAAAGTCTGTTGATTAGGCTAAACACTTGAACTTCCTTGAAAGGCATATGATAAAAATACTGAATTAAACTTTGGTTGCATATAGGAAACCACTCAAATTTTTTGTCCTCAGAAAAGTAATTATTAAAAAATGAAAATAAAACATTTAGAAAAAGAGCAGGATCTTTTTGTGCATACAGTTGAAGGCATGCATATTTTTGGCAAGCTATGACCCTTTGCACATTTTAAGTTGAAGGCAGTTTGGATTCCATAATTTCATGATACAGTATTACATTCCTCATATTCAATTGGCAATGTTCATGACTTTTACCAAAAATACATTTTGAGAGTCTACAAATTGGTACCTTTTACCAGCCACCCAAATTTCCTACTCGAGTGGTGTCTGGTTGGCTTATCTATGAGTGCTAGTTTATGTGAAATTCTTTGCCATAGAAAACTGAGCAAGATGGTTCAATTAAGACACAAATCAGACCAGATGGGCAAGTGCCATTAATATATGTAATCTCTGGATTTCAGCAGCAGATCTTTTCTTTGTTCATGGTGGGATTTCCTGCCCCTATTTCTGACTCCCAGAGGAACCTGCTCTTTTAATCTATCTGTCCTAGAGAAAGAGGAGCTACTGTTACATCAAGCAGTAGGATTCAGAGTAGGATTCACTGGCAGAGCTGTGTTCCTTGGGTCACGTTTATTGAGAGGGGAAGACAGTGTCTCTCTCTCTCTCTCTCTAGTACAGATGTTCAACACACAGTGGGAGATTTAACTTTACTCTGTGCTGTCAAAGTCAATATCTCCACAGTTGAATCTACTATGTGGGCCATGCAGAGCAATGAATGCTGGAAAGGAATAGTAAGCTGCATAGGTATGAAAGATTTCAAACGTGGGCTTTTAATTCCTTCACAAACCATTATTCAGAAATGCCATTTATAGACATAGCTAACTTTATTTCTACACCTATCAAAGATGTTTTTTCTCTCCATTGTTTGATGTCTGAAAATCCCAAAATAAAACGACCTTTACCTTTCTTCCTGTGATATAATTTCCTGTTTTTAACATATATAAGCAGGCTTGGGGTGAGAAGGATGCATCACAATGCATTTGTTCCCTGATTTTTCATCTAATTCATCGACTATTTACCATTCATTCCTGTCCCAGATTTTCACTTTTTTCCATTGTTTTTTTTAGGTCAGGCATTCGAGACCTCTTGTATATACTTTAGTATATACTTATATGTGTATGTGATTTGTGGGCTCTGGAGATCAGCCCTAGGACTTGTCTGCTTCCGCTTAGGGACTTTTTTTCTGTTCAACTGCCTCTATTTAACTGTCTTGATAGAAAACGACCAGTAGAGGTCAGTAAAATACCAGAATTGCTTTCTGCTGTGGGACTTTCTTTTTTTAATTTTTCTGGCAACTGCCTCTATTTAACTTTCTTGATAGAAAACGACCAGCAGAGGTCAGTAAAATACCAGAATCACTTTAGCATTCTCTAGATTCCAGTCCATAGAAATTGTCTGCCACAAGCACCGTAGACAATATTATTTTTTTCAAATCTTGTATTTTCAGTGATATGACCACCGAAGGCCCTGATTTTATATTAAAAACAGAGCTTTGGACTATACCATTTCCCGCTGAAAGGCAATATTTCTCTCCATGTGTTCCCATACCTGCCGTGTCACGCAGTTTGGTGCTTACTTTCCCTCCATGTTAAAGAACAGTACATATTTCAGCATCCAGGCTAATGTGCTGCATAGCTAAATACATATAAGGTGCCAAAGGCAAGACCGATTGCATTGCAAATGCTTGTTTCTTTTGGAATCAGCCTTTAGTAATGCTTGGTTGTGTTTCTGTCACTTATATAGAACCATCAAAATTGCCAAAGAGATATTTTGAATTTGTGGCATTTTCCTCCTGACTGGCAGTCTCTTTAGAAGACAGTTGGCACTTTTCACTTGTGTATTAAAGTGCAGGAAGGCACTGTTGTAACAAAGGCAATCAACAGATAAACCAGAGAGCCCCTCTTTGCATCTAGTCATTGACAGATACAATAATAGTGAAGGAAAGGTACAATGTAAATTGCAAAGGAAGTGTGTCATGATTCGGCATAGTCTAAGCCAACTCTTTTTGGGAAAAGCCATGCTGCAGAAAATGTGGCAGGGCGGCTGTGTCAGTCACCTTTGAGCAAGGTAAGGACCAGTTCCAATAAAGTTGAACATTGCAGCAATCACCTTACTTGATCCGTATATAAAAATAAAAAGTTGTGCCTGCAAATCAGGGAATGGTTTTTAGAGAAGAACTCCTAGGTCTGCAGAATGGCTAGTGTCACAAGCCTAGTGCCCTGGACTGCAACCTATCTTTCTGGGATAAGTTAGATTATTTCTTAGCTTACCCTCAGACACAGTGGTGTATCTCTCCTGCTGTTGGTGCATTATCTTCCCTATTATTTTCCCAGTTGTTTTAAGTCTGATGTGCCTACAAGTACAGTAGTAAGATGAGTTCAGGCAGGAGGAGAGGAGCAGTTGGAAGGACCACAGTGGTAGATTATAGAAACTGAGAGCGGAGTGCTTGGATATATCCTCTTAGTTCTTAATGGAGATATCTGTGTTGGCTTTGTATTGGACATAAGAAAATAATCGGAATGGAAATCCTTTCTGAAGGCTCACCTGGAGTTGGGATGAAAAAGCCCCCAATTGACTAATTGTTGGATTCCATCGCTGCAGAATTTCACTAGGAAAAATGACTGAGCTAAATTACCTGAGAGTGCATCATCCTTGACCTCTACGACGGCAGGTCCTGGTCTGAGCTTTTATATCTGTGCAAGGCTAGTCAGAGCCCAATCTGAAGCCATTTGCAGCTCCTTCCTGCAGCCATCACCCACATAATAGGATTTAATCTGTGAAAACTGCAACAGAAGAACATCTTGTGGGAAAAACTCCCAAATGAACAGGTGTTCTGCTTCTTCTGCCATGGTGACCTGCCTCTGCTCCACGGTTTATCCTACCTTTAGAGAATCTTCACTGCCACCTCAGCATCAGCCTCTCCGACCCTGAGAAGACCTCCCCAAAAATAGTCAATGAATGGTCACTGCTAGAGATACCTAGACTCAAAGAAAACATTTAAGTGTGAAGGTACTTTTTATATACTGGCCTCTATCTTCACAGCAATCAATACTAATTTATCTTTGAATTCCTTGCTAGGAAGCATTTGTGTTTTTTCAGCTTTTTCTTTGTTAGGGTATACATGAGCACTGAATGAGCCACAACCCCCTCCCCTCCCCGCCCCCCCCCAACACACACACACACACACACACACACACAATGTATTCCATTTGTGGGACAGTAAATGTAGAAGTAATTTATGTACACATCCCTTTCCCACATTTTCTTTATATGTCATTCAATAGGTATAATTTTTTTCTGATAAGATTCAGGAAAAGTCAATAGAAGCATAGAATATAATTGAATTACATCACTTATAGATCGGTTGTAGACATTAAGTAGTTGATTTACAAAGCTATAATGCACACTGAGTATCTCGGATCTAGTAGTTACACACTTTCAGGGACTTTCATAGAGGGCAGAGGGAAATAAAAAGCAATAGTTTCCTTATAAGTATTGCACGCAGCACAGCATTCCATTTTTTTTCCACCTGGCAATCCCCAGGTGCACAGGAATGTTTACAATAGTCTGGAAACCCAATCTCAATTTACCATATAATGTTGTGCCTAACAAAAATTAATGTGTCCTCATGTAACGCAACTGGTGCTCGTGTAAAGCGCTCTGACACCCGATACCTTCGGGTCAAAGTCGCACTATATAAAACTCAGTGAAAAAAAAAATGTCTTGTACCACAGGCGCTGGATGAGAGCAGGATAACCCTGAATTCCATCTACCAAATTTACATCAATATAATGAGTTATTTAGTATTGAGTCAACTGACACACTCAATTTATCCTGACAAACCTGACCCAATATTTTTTTATTTATTTAATGTTGCTTTTAGGAAGACCCACCATGTGGAAACTCTTTTTTTTATTTAGTTAAACTAAGGGTGGTTGGTATAACCCTAAACATATCCATGATAGAGTCACTATAGGCTTCCAAGGTCAGCCCAGTCCAAATATAAACCAAAAACACTAGGGGCTTCATATGTATCTGTGAAATGTGTATCATTTAATCCGAACTCTATAAATAGTGAAACCTGTAGAGTGCAATTAGGAAGTTATAACATTTTCCACCAAAATGTTTTTTCAACTATTGCTAAAGTATGGCAATCTACAATACCTCCCATCTTTGCCCGGCACAGTGAAGATAAAGTTGTCTCTACTTCATACATCATTACTGTCTCAGCACCTTATGTGAAAACTACTCTTATCAGAGATGCTAAATATTTAAACCCTTTTTACTTTTCTGCACCTGGATTCAAGACCGGAATATTGCTTTTCTGGTGCTTGGTGGCCATCACTGTTGTTTGTGCAGAATGATGAGACCGCACACATCTCTTCTTTATGTTTTCTATTTCAATAGTTTCTTTTTAGAATTCCTCAATGTCAGCAATGCTAAATAGATACTAAGACTTTGACTATAAAGTGACAGTACTTGAAGAGGGGCTCTTTTCACAAGCACCAGCAGCGATCGATCTGTATCAGTGTGATCGTGATAATTGTGTGAGTAGTCCTGAAACCAAGGAGTCTAGAACATCCAGCCTCAAAGCATGAATTTCAAAAGGCTAAACTCACTTGGAGGTCCTTAAAATACTCAAAGCCTGATTCTGTGAACGTATGTTGATTCTGCACCCATAGATTTGCTCCTCCATTTGTATACAGATTTTAAAATTTCCAGAATACACAATAGTTTTTCCACAGCACTTAATATGAAGATTGAAATTCCTCAGCTGGCATTAGTTTGTGTTTACCCATGTCTCATAGATGTGAAGGTATATGAAGGCAATATTTTTTATTGTTAAATTTTCGCAATGCACATTAATTCAATTGCAGATTTATTGTGTATATTATTTTGCTCTCCAATATAATTTTTTCCATGGAGAAATACCTTCCCATCCACAATCATCAGTTTTGGTGGCGCTCTCTACCAATTTTCACCCTGAAAAGATTTACGGCTGCCTTAGACAGAGCAGGAATTGGCTGAGGAAATGTTGGTGACTATCCACAGATTTACAGGTTATGGGTATTACCACACTTTGAAGTGAATCCACGCCCACTAACACTCATTTTCTTCCCTGAGGAGACATTACATCATACCAGATTAAAATTACACCTTAGTAAAACCTTTACACGTGCAAACTTCCATTTTGTGAATTTCAAAGGATGTCAGTCTGAAGTAGAGTCATTATCATCTGCTAGTTTAACCTACATATGCAATGGATTCCTGATTCGGGCCCTCTGATCACAAGTCTAACTCTGCTGCTGTCTGTAATAAACATCAAAGTGGTTTTCTAAAAACTTATACCTCATCTTTTTGAGAGTTGTAAAGTTAAGCTTATAGAGCATACGTAACCCTGCTCAGCCTTTGGACTTATGGCCTAGTGCTTGTATTGGCATGGCGGGTATATGATATGAGTAGGATTGGAAGGTAGAGCTAATTTTACTTGAGATTCGCCCTCCACATGGTTTCTGAAAGCCTTATAGGAGATTCCTATTGGAAGCCTGTGTTAGACAATTGAATGGCCTCTCGTCGAAGAGTATTTCAAACTCGGTCACTGTTTTTTGCCAAGCACTATCACTCTTTAAATCTTTCAATCTTTCAACATAAGAATAATAGTAATGGCTCCGGAAGGAGTGCTGCAGTGTGGGCGAAGCAGAAAGCGAAGTGAAAAAGTAAATTGTTTTACGGAACTATCTGTTCGTAGATGACAACCACAACATCCACTTCACTCCTCCGTTATTGGTCTGTAAAGGGTGCCTTTACGGGAGTGGGGTCTCATTACAGAAAAAAGAGTTGTATGCCATGGATCCAATATCATAAGAAATAAGTCAGAAGTATACAAAAATGTGACGGGTGGAATGCTTGAATTAGGCCCAATCCCAGCCCATCATTATTTTGAACATCATGCCACCTCAGTTTGGACCCAGCCATATGCTAATTTGTCTTGACCCTGCTCCAATAGACTTCAATAGCAAGAAAATTATTTTTATTAAGTTCTTTTGTTCTCTGTGATCTTGCAATATCTCGGGTACTAATAGTCCGTTCCATACAGATCTCTCCTGGAGGACATCAGGGCACCGAGCTGTCTTATCAGTTTATCTCGGTATTACCAGCATATATTTTCTGACAGGAACACTGAATAAACATCCTTTATATTTCTTGTTTTCTCATTGCTGTAGTAGCTCCCCACCCACAATGTTTCATAGCCACCCATCATGCAATACATGGGCACTCCAATTCCTTACCATGCCTTTTGTTAGAGCGCTAATCACCATTTTACCTTTCTTCAATTCCTAGACAATGAACCTCACATTGGTAGGTGCTCCCTGCCATCCCACCTTGGCATTACTCACCCTACAAAATATGTGGAGGGTGTAACATATGGAATTCCTCGCCCACCAGTAGTGAGCCAGACTGCCAGTGATAGTACTGCGAATTCTAATTCCATCTCTGGAAAACAAAAAGCCTTGACCCATCACACCTCACCGCCTCCCGAAAGACTTTAATCTCATACTCCTGCCTGCACTATCCACAGGAGGTACAAAAGGGCCAATGTTGTGAGCCTTCAGATATGTGCCTGAATTTCGTGCATGCCCTTATAGTAGCTTTCTACTAGATGGTGCAGCAAATGAAACGAGATGGCAAAATTAAACCGTCAGGCTCAGAGCAAAGGATCTTCTCAGTCTGGTACCTTGTTCTTTGGCAAAGTTCCCTTGAGGAGACAGCATTCCTTTGTGGGGAATAGGAGGATCTTTATAGTCTAAGACTTCAGGACATCATATTCTTTCAAACCCCATGTCCTCTCTCTCTGTAGCTGGTTCTATCCTTCTTTATGCCATGTCCTCAAATTGCAGCTGGATGTACTTTATTACAACTCGTGGCCCACAATGCAGGGAATTATGTCCTTCTATTTTACACATGCACTGTGATCTGATGTAATAGACCAGGATGATTTGTAGGTTTAAAACTCAAAGCTCATGACATTGGGTCTGATGCTTAGGCTCACTCTTAGACTGGTCTGTTTATCCTTGATCTGTCCCATTAAAGAGGAGTCTAAGAGGAGAAGACCAGTCATTACAAACACTCCATCTTAACCCCCACCCTATCCTGTTTTGTCAGAGGATGACATCGGGTCAGGAAAACTCCCTGATCTCAACCCCAACCTGTGACGAGGTGGGAAAGGATGAGATGACTTCCATTGAGTTACATCCAGCCAGTCTCTGGCAGGGCTGGGAAGTAAAACACCCAAGGCTGTTGCTGTATTGCATCAGGTCACCAGGAGGAGGAGGAGGAGACAGGGAAGTGGTGGGTACCTGTACTGCAATCATGAGATCACAAATAAAGGGGGGCAGCTTCAAAAACCTTATAAATTAGCTTCCTCTGGAATTGGCCATGCTAGTTGAGGGAAGAACCCTCTTCCGAGCAAGCTCACAAGTACTGCCCGATTAAATGCTGTACTCAGATTATTCAATGTGGTTGGAGCTAATGGCTTTCTCTCAGTAGTATATTTTAAGGCTCTTTTTCTGTTGATCACATAAGGCCCAGTGACAGCTGCACTGTCATGCCAGACCTCAAAAAGGAAGGGCTCCCCATATCAACTTTAATTGCATTAAATGGTTTGATAAGCCAATAGATTTTTCTACAGTCACTTGAGGAAGTTACATCTAATTATAATCCAGTAAGAGGAGAAAAATTAGATGACTAATTAGATCAAATACTAATTAGCCCTTTAGCTCTTACAACACAATAGTAACCTATAAATGCAACACATTTATATATGAGCTAGATGGGCCTAGTAGGGAGCACCTTGATAAGAGAGATAGGCACATCGGAAATGGAGGATCCGAGGCAAGATTGTGGAGACAGTCAGCTGGGCAGCGCTCTCCGCCCGCCCTGGTGGCTCCCCTTCTGCTCTCCCTGGATCCAGGGCTCAGCCAAATGCTGCACTCTCCCCCTGGATGGTGACTAAAACTGCAAGAGGATAAAAGACTTGCGGCTCCTCGAACCTCCCAAGTACAGCGAAAGCCGAGATCGGTCTCAGCACCCTGCAGTGCAAACCACAAAGAAACTTGAGGTTCTCCAGTATTGGATCTTTCATAGATTCACATGCTTGAATCATCCCTGTCGTCGTAGTGGGAGTCCCACGGTATACACATAAAAGCAGTAGATAAACTACTATAGGCTACCATGCAATGAAGAGTCACTGCACTAGCCTATCCACTTTCTTTTGTAAAAAAAGAACCAAACTTAAGCAATAGCCAGTCAGGTGACGGCACCCTCTAGAACAATCCCAAGAGAGGCTAGGTTCCTCAGATTTTCTACTGCACGTCGTGTGAAAGGGAGTCTCCCTGAGCTCTGCTCAATTTTCTCTTGTTATCCAGTTTTCTAACCAGTATGTCGTAATCTTCAAAGAAAGGTATCTTCAGGTCGTGTGGATCATGTGGTAAGAAGAGGCTGCATGCTGAGGATCCACATAAGAGCTGCATCTACTGCCTTTACCATCAACATAAGGTAAAAGACTGTAAAATCTGTAGAACCTTCTCTACAAAAACCCTCAAGGATAGAGAGGGTAGATTATTGATTTGGCTACAGAAACTTAAATCTAACGTCGTCTCTGAGGATGAGGAGAGCTCTACCTCACAGGATTCTAAGGAAACACCCAAAAGGAGAGAGAGAGACCTCTTGAATCTCCTGAAGTTTCCAAGAAAAAGACTTCAAAAAGGTCTCGTCAGGAAGATGCAGGCACCTCACAAAAAGGAAAGCTTCCATTTCCTACTGAGGAAAAAAGCCATAAGAAGGAAAAACACTCTTCTATTCACTCTATGAAAATTTCTGTCTCTAAAAAGCTTGTGTCACCGACGGCGTTAACTTCTGGACCACTGTTTTCGCAAAAATCACCTTCTAGACAAGATTCCCCTACCTCGTCGTCGAAAAAATATACAATGTCGACGACGGACTCGACGATGGTCCTGCCGACGACACTTCCTGTGACGACCATTGCTACACCGCCGACGACTACTTCGGCGACGGCAACTCTGACGACGACGACTACAACCTTTTCGTCGGCGTCCTCGTCGACGACCTCGTCTACGACCACGTCGACGGCAATCTCGTCTACGATGCCGACAACGACTTCATCCGTTCCTGTCATGTCCTCATCGACGACACAGACTCCACTACCGTCGACAAAGCTGATGACGCTGTATCCCACGCCTGGTCGTAAGCGTCCATCCACCTTACAGCTTACGCCTATGTGTCGTCGACGAGGCAATTTTTTCAAAATCCAGCAATAGTATCACCTTTACCACCTTCAACCTTTTTCTTTTTTGAGGAGTCTGATGACGATGGGATGTTTGGACCTGCTGATAGTCCTTCTCAATTACATGTCAAATATCAGGAGGAAGATGACGACGAATATGAGGTGTATTACCAACAAGAATATCACCCTCCTCATGCAAAGATCCAGTATATGGAACCAGTTAATGAATCTATGGTCCACCTTCCTGTTACCTTGGTACAAGACCTTCAGGATTTATTACATGACTATCGCACATGCTTTCCTTCAGCGGCTGTTCCTCCACCTTCACAGCCACCACCGCCTGCTGCTTCTCCACCACGTACCTCTGTACCTTTATCTGCGCCCTCCCCTACGGGAGATACTGTTGTGCCGCAACATCATCGGGATACTTCTGATAAATGAGAAATTGAGGACAATCAACCTCAAAAAGATGGGCAAACAGGAGATGAATGGGAAGACTATGTCATATCAACAGCTGCGTCTCCTTCTCCGCAAATTGTAGAATCTCCACCAGAAGATATCGGCGGCTTTCACGCCTTAATAGAAAGAGCAGCGTCACGGTTCCAACTGTCTTTGACGGTCAAACAATCAGACTGCTTTCTCTACGATTTCAAAGATCTATCTCGGAAATCTGTTAGGTCCATACCCATTGTAGATCACATATGGGAAGAAGGTTTAAAAGTAATGAGGACACCTGCCACAGTTATCCCTGTCTTACCCAGGATCGAAAAAAAGTATAAAGCTCCGGATGATGCTCCAGCTGGTCTAGTAGGACATCCTAAGCCTGACTCCGTTATCTTGCAGGCCGCTCAACGGAGATCGAGGAACCCTCTAGCGCCCATTACCGCTTCACCTGACAGAGAAGGGAGGCGTTTAGATAACATCGGAAAAAGATTCACAACCACATCAGGTGCGACTGTTTGTGCTGCCAACGCTCTTGCGATTTTAGCCAGATACGATCGGCAGATGTGGTCGGACATTGCTCATTTCTTAGATCTCCTTCCAGAGGATAAAAGGATGGAAGCAAGAAAGATTTTGCTTGAGGGGGAAAGATCTGCATCCGAAATCATTGATTCTTCTATGGATATTGCTTCCTTAGCCTTTCGTCAGCTTGCTGGAGCTGCTGTCCTCAGATGCCAGGGTTGGCTGAAAGCAACTATGTTCTGCCCTGAGGTGCAAAGCAAAATTTTGGACATGCCATTTGATGGTGAAACACTCTTTGGCAAACATATTGATGACGCTTTGCAAACCATCAAAACAGACACGGACACAGCTAAGGCTCTGGGAACGCTCCAATTTAGAAAGAACCCCTTTCGTGGAGCGTGGCAGAGGAACTTATTCTTTTCGAGGAGGTTACCAAAGATACCAGCCTCAAACTTACACCTCTTTCCGACCTTCCTACCAACAACAGAAACAATACCGTGCACCACGACAGGCTGCCTACTCCAGACAACCTAGGCGAAAGCAACAAGTTCAGCCCAGGGATTCGGGCCGGAAGCAGTGACGCCGCCTCGCCGCCTTCCGCTCTTCCCTTGCCTTTTTCACTGAAGAAAATTCCCCTTTCTCATTACCCTACATCAATGGCAGAAAATAACATCAGACAAATGGGTCCTGGATATAACAAAGTATGGCCATACCCTAGAGTTTACCACGCCACCTCATCATCCGCCTCAGAAATCAATACCACCCCATCTTCAATTGTTAAAGAAGGAGGCTTTACTAATGCTTCAAAAAGGAGCAATAGAATGTGTTCCACACTCTCAGAGAGGAAAAGGCTTCTACTCTCGCTTTTTCCTGATAAAAAAAGAAGAAGAAGTTGGGGGAATGGCATCCCATTCTAGACCTCAGGAAACTCAAGAAATACCTGCTGAAGAAATCCTTTCGCATGGTTACTCTCCAGGAGATATTGCAGCTTCTGAACCATTCGGATTTTTTTAGCAAGCCTAGATTTGGAAGACGCATACTTCCATATCCCTATTCACCTCAAATATCGAAAATTCCTACGTTTCTCTGTGGCAGGCACGCATTATCAATTCAAGGTACTTCCCTTCGGCCTTCGTTCAGCTCCACGGGTTTTCACCAAGTGCCTTGCTCCCGTGGCAGCATACCCGAGGTTGAAAGGCCTACAGATCTTCCCATACCTCGACGATTAGTTGGTGAAAGCCCCTTCTCTTCGCCAAGCCTCAGAAGACATCTCTTTCTGCCTACATCTCTTCCGCTCTCTAGGGTTGGCAGTCAATCTTCGAAAATCCATTCTTGCTCCTTCTGATCGGTTAACGTTTCTAGGAGCAACTCTGGACACCCTCCAAAACAAGACTTTCTTATCAACAGAGAGACTGAACGCCATTCTATCTCTGGCTCACGATCTCTACAAAAGAAAGTTCGCTTCTGTCCGTCTCCTCAAATCCTTTCTCGGAATGATGTCTTCCGCCATTCTCATGGTTCCTCATGCTCGTCTAAGGATGAGACCATTTCAAGAGCAGTTGGACACCCAATGGCTTCAAATAACAGGATCATTCGACAACATAATTCGGATAACTCCGATCATGAAGGATGCACTTCTTTGGTGGCAATCTCCCAGCAATCTCTCTCTGGGACTGTCATTACTTTCTCCTCTTCCAGAGTTTGTCCTGACCACAGATGCATCTTTGGAAGGCTGGGGAGCGCATCTGCAAGACCAAATAAGCGGAAAATGGAGTCTTTCTCTCTCCAAAATGCATATCAATTTTCTGGAACTACGGGTGATTTTTCTAGCCCTCCAGTCATTCCTCCCAAGGATAAGAGCATCCTCAGACCTCATACACACAGACAATACCACCTGCATGCATTATCTAAACAAGCAGGGAGGAACAACATCCCCAATCCTATCCTGGGAAGCTCAAAGTATATGGGAATGAACACTACAACATCAAATAACTATCAAAGCGGAGCAACTCCCAGGAGTAAAGAACAACCTAGCAGACACATTGAGCAGGTTAAATCAATCAAATCACGAGTGGGAACTCAACCAACTAATTCTCGATCACATCTTCCAGAAATGGGGAACACCCAACTTGGACCTATTTGCGTCTCAAGGGAACCAGAAATGCTGGTTCTTTGCCAGCAGGGAACCGCAGATAGGGTCATGGGGGAATGCGTTTTCGATAAGATGGTCAGGAATATTTCCGTACGCTTTTCCCCCATACCCCCTAATCTCCAGGGTGCTGATGAAAATGAAAGGGGAATGGTGCCAACTCATCCTCATTGCTCCGCGTTGGCCAAGACAGCACTGGTTCACGGAGCTACTCCTGCTGTCGCAATCCAAGCCTTATCGCCTTCCATTGTCAACCACCCTGCTAACGATGAACAAAGGACAGATCCTGCATCCGCACCCAGCTTCTCTTCAATTGCATGCCTGGAACCTGAGTTCAATGAGTACAAGGATTTAGTTATCCCTCAAGATTGTAGAGATATATTGTCCAGGGCAAGAGCTGTCTTCTACTAAAACATATAGACTAAAATGGAAAAGTGTTTGTTCTTGGTGCCTTCGAAATGACATTCACCCCCTTCTCTCTTCCCCAGAACAAATCTTGCCTTATATCTTGTCTCTGGCAAGATCAGGACTGGCGTATGCTTCAGTAAGGGTCCACCTCGCGGCCCTCTCCCGTTATAGGCGGACGTCCGACGCCTCTTCTCTCTGCTCTTCTCGCATCATCAAACAGTTCATGAAGGGACTTTTCAGGACTTTTCCCCCTATTAGGCCCCCTCCACCAGAATGGCGTCTTAACCTTAATGTGGTCCTGTCTCAGTTTATGAAACCACCGTTTGAGCCAATCCACAAAATAGAGCTCAAGTTTCTCACTTGGAAAGTGGCTTTGCTTCTCGCGGTTACATCTGCTAGAAGAGTAAGCGAAATTCAAGCCTTCACCATTAAAGAGCCTTACTTACGTTTCACAGAAGACTATGTGATGTTACGAACAAATCCTAAATTTATACCAAAGGTACCATCTCAGTTTCACCTTAATGAACCCGTAATTCTGCGCACTTTTTTCCCGCATCCTTCTTCACCGGCGGAAAAATCTCTTCGCTCTTTAGATGTAAAAAGATGCCTTAAGTTTTACTTACAAAGGACAAAGCAACTGCGCAGAACGGATCAACTTCTAGTATCTTATGGGCCTGTAAAGCTGGGGTCTGCTGTCACAAAAAGAACTGTTGCACGATGGATCGCTGCTACTAATCAATTGTGTCATATTAAGGCGGGTAAACCGCTTACAACCAAGACCAAGGCGCATTCTACAAGAGCAGTGTCCTCTTCTGCTGCTCTTTTCGCTGCTGTTCCACTAGACAAGATTTGCTGTGCCGCTACCTGGAAGAATGCTCATACCTTCACGCTGCACTATTGCCTGGACATGGCAACTTATAGCGAAGCGGCAGTGGGACAGGCAGTCCTGCAACATCTATTTCAATAAGGTAAGCCTTTATTATTAGAGGTGTTTTTTACTATATATATGGTTGATATCTTACTGCGTGATATCTTATTGATGTTTCTGTATTGGCATGTATATTATAACCCACCATCCTCTAAGGATCAACACGTATATATTACAGTTTTTCTATACATGCATGTTTATTAAACTGCTAGTTACTCTGATTCAAGCATGTGAATCTAGGAAAGATCCAATACTGGAGAAGAAAATGAGTTACTTACCTGTAACTACGGTACTCCAGTATTGGTATCTTTCATAGATTCACATGCGACCCACCCTCCTCCCCGGAGAGGCTTCCCTTATTCCTCAAGGTTTATAGTTTCACACTTGTGCTTGAAAATCTGAGGAACCTAGCCTCTCTTGGAATTGTTCTAGAGGGTGCCGTCGCCCTATTGGCTGTTGCTTAAGTTTGGTTCTTTTTTTACAAGAGAAAGTGGATAGGCTATTGCAGGGACTCTTCATTGCATGGTAGCCTATAGTAGTTTTATCTACTGCTTTTATATGTATACCGTGGGACTCCCACTACGACGACGGGGATGATTCAAGCATGTGAATCTATGAAAGATACCAATACAGGAGAACCGTAGTTACAGGTAAGTAACTCATTTTCATACTCCTGAGAAACTCAGTGGGACTGCTAAAAAGTCTACCCCAGTGGCCCTTTTTGTTGCAAGATTCTCAGCCAAGAAGTCAGCATTATTGGAGACTGGTGGCGCCGGGATGCAGTCTCCTCTAGATGAGAGATTACCGCCCGACACTACATCGGAGGTGAGCTACCCTTTTGGGGCTAATTTAATCAGTGCTGGCTGGCTCCTAGGGGTGGTAGGGGGACTTTAATAACAGCATTAGAAGGAGGGCCCTATTGCCTCCCCAGATCCCCCAACCGCTCTACTAAAAGCAGCGATTATTGAGGGGTGCGCTGTTTCAATTGCAGAGGAGGTTTTACCTCTGAAGATAGCGACGAATAAGGTGCTGAAGATGTCCAAGGTCGGGGGTCGCCAGGCCCTTAGCAGGGACGAACAAGTTGACAGCTTGGGAGGAGGGAACGAGGTAGACTCTGGTGATAAATTATTTTCTCTATCTGGCCCATCCAACTTCTCCAGTGAAGAATCTTACGTGCGTAAACAGAGCTCAGGAGAAGACTCATTGGGGAGTGGATGGAGTGAGTCAAGCAGCTTATCCACGGATGATGAACAGACCTCAGCTGAAGGCATTGTCCCTAGCATGGTTCGGAAGAAGGGTCATTCTGGCATGAGTGAGCTAAATAAAGGCACAGGCGCTCTCTCTTGGGATTATTCATTTTCTCCAGCACTTGGCGGCCCTGAGGAGAATCCTCCAGAAACTATTCAGATGTGTCCTGTAGCTCAAGACAGGGCGTAAGAAGTATCACTCAGTGCCATATGTCAAAGTATAATGGAACACAGGGAAGAGACTAGGGCAGGAAGTCAAAGAACTCAAACCTGCTGCCGTTAAATGCAGAATGCTATATGCCGTGTGGCCAAATCAAGCTCAGAATTTGCTGAACGGATTGGGGAGGCAGAGTATGGAATCTCCACACTGGAAGATGAGCTGACAGCACAAAGAACAGTAACAGATAGAAGATAGATCTCAAAAAGATGATACTCAATGGAAATTGGCTGATTTAGAGAATAGTCTGTGATGAAATAATCTCAGGATACTCGGGATTCCAGAGGGAGTTGAAGGGCTAGATGTTCGTAAATATGTCATGGAACGCTTTACAGAAGCTTTCCCAGAGTTAACACAATGGTGCTGGGATTGTGAAGTGCAGAGGGCTCATTGGCTTCCATTCGAATTGTATGCTCGACCCGGCAATGAGGTTCCAAGACCTAGGGCAGTGCTGATCTGTCTGAATAATTTTCTGTCGCGTCAAGCGTTGTATGATCTGGCACGTCCAGATAGGAAAAGGTCTGGGAAGGGGTATACATTCTTTGTCAGGCCAGATTACTGTCAAATAACGGTAGAGAAGAGATGTCAACTCAGACAGCTAATACCAATGTTTCAGAATAAGGGGGTTCATGTATTCTTATTCAATCCCGCAAAGCTCAAAGACGCATCTAAGGATAAAGCCCACTTTTTTACTTCCGAAATAAAAAGCAAAATAATTTTTGATGACTCTAGATGTATAGATATTTAGGGAATGGGCATTTGATGGGTCTTTAAAGCGGGGTTGGTAAGTTTATTTTTCTATCACATTTTTCTTTTTTTGGTCTTTTTTTTTTTAGACAAACACTGTGGTCAATAGATATTTGGGGTCTATGTACTGCGGGTAGGATACTAGTAGATAAGTATGGTCGTTGGGTGGCTGCTGAATGCCGTATATGTTCAACTAAATTCACATTATGTTCGGTATATGGCTCAAATACTGATGAGGCGCAGACTCTCAACTTTTTTAATGTTGAACTCGCATCTTGGCCGACGCCCCTGGTACTTTGTGGGGACTTTATTTAGAGGTGTCACAGACACAGATGCATAGGGGCAATTACATAGGAAGGAAACCCAAGGTTTTCAGAGCTCTGTGTTGATTTATTTTAGATCAGGGTTTAATAGATGTATGGGTGAAAAGTATGTATCCAGACCCTGGCTTCACCTTCTATTCTTTCCCATATAATAAGCTGGTTAGACTAAACTATTTTTTTTATATTTTTGAGCCATGTGGCTGAGGTTAGGATAGACTTTCCCTAGAGTCTCCTCTTACCATAACCCAATGATGTTAGAGATTCCGCTTGTCAGATTTATCAGATCTTGTGGCTCCTTTAGCTTTGACAGAAACTCTTGCTAGATCGAACATTTGTTAGTCATATCAGAATTTGGCTGGGACAATATTTGCAGATTATTCGGAAGTCAGCTGCTAGGGAGATAGTATGGGACGCACTAAAAGCTGGAATTATGGGGGGGAGGCTCTTAGTTTTGGACTATTCTTGCAGAAACCGAAACATAATGTGATCCAGGGATTATATGAGGACTTCAAGAATGCCGAGGGGAAATATGCACAGAGATTACAAAGTAATCAGATTATAAGTGAGTTACAGACAGAGGTCACTGTTTGTAAGGCCAAAATCAATCAGAATTGGAGTAAGGAGGTCGCAAGGAAATACCTTTTATAGAAAAAGGAATGCTATAAATACGGTGAGGCTACTGGTAAACTTCTAGCAAGACGGATTAGGCAAAAAGAGGTTGAAAGGGGCATAACTGCCATCAAGGATCCTTTGGGCAGATTAGTGGAAACATCATCTGAGATCTTGACAGTGTTCAAGGAGTTTTATGAAGAATGATATACAGAGGACCAGTAACTTCTAATGGGGGGTACAAGAGATTGTTATAAGATTTGTACAGAAGTATGCTTAGTAGAGAAGATCAGGCCCTTCTTGATGCCCCTATTACCGCGGAGGAGCTATTGGAGGCTATCAGCTCATTAGCGATTGGCAAGGCCGCTGGCCCCGATAAGCCTCCTCTGGAGTTTTATAAAACATTTTTTTTCTGGAATTACATAAGGATATGCTGATAACTTTTCAAAGAGCACAACAGGGCCAGATTCCTCCTTCCTGGGATTTGGTCAACATTGACATCTTTAGAAAAAGAGGGATAAACCACTTACACTGCCAGGATCGTATAGACCCATGTCCTTACTGAATTGTGACAGTAAAATCTATGCAAAGATTTTGGCCAGCCGCCTCGCCAGGGTCATCACTCTCCTAATATATAGACAACATGGTTTTATTCCTGGAAGAGGAAGTCAATCATATAAGGTGGGTATGTGTGGTAAAACGGAAAGAGAGTAAAGGGACTCCGTTAGAGAGTAAAGGGACCACTTTGAGTTTGATGAAGAGCAGAGCCAAAGAGTGTTCGAGGTGTGGCAGTGGTTATCATACCTCAGACTCAAAGAGGTGTTTTGCAGTTAACAAAGAATGCAGGAAGTGTGGGCGCAGAGGGCACTATGCACGGATGTGTATGGTCAACAATCATGGAATAAGGAGACGAAATCGAGTGTAGTAGTCGTAGAGGAGGCAAGAAACATGGGGTATGGTGATAGAGTCTTAGTTGTGGATGAAGGTGATCGAGAGAAAAAGGGGCACGTGTGCAGATGATGAGAGGAGGTTGGCGAGACCAAAGGCACAATTCATCGTATGTGGAAAGCAAGTGGAACTCATGGTGGATTCGGGGTCCAGGTGCACTATCATTCCTAAAAAGTTCTTTAGAGTGGTTTGGGATGGGCTCACATTGTTGGCAAAGGACATCAATCCTGCAGGGTATCAAGGGGAGCCTATCAACATATTGGGGTACATGGAGGGTGAAATTCAGTTTGGAGCACGAAGCACGATTGGAAAAGTGTATGTCTCGGAGGACGGCCCACCGATTTTGGGATGGATGCATCAGTTTGTTCTTAATATAATGATTAATCCTAAAGGGGAAGATTAAATAATGGTGGTACGCGAAGTGCAACTGGATGATGTTTTGAATGGGACTGAGAGAGCCTTTAATAAATCTTTAGGTTGTCTGAAAGGATATGTACATAAAATTATGTTAAAGGAAGATGCTGTGCCTATGCAACATAAACTGCGGAGAGTACCTCTTTCAGTGACAGATGATGTCAAAGACTTGTTGGGTGACATGCTCAAGGAGGGTGTGATTGAACCTGTGGAATGTTCATAGTGGGTTTCTCCGGTGGTCATCACGCAAAAATCTGGTGGTCGCCTGAGATTCTGTGTTGATTTAAGATCCCTCAACCAAGAGATTGTGGTGGACATATTTCCCCTTCCAAACATAAGTGAGATGCTGGTACTGGTAAAGGGGGGCAAATTTTTCTCGAAATTAGATCTCAAGAGTGCCTACCACCAGGTTAGACTTCACGACGAATCAAAGAAACTCACAACCTTTGTCACCACTGAAGGGACATTTTAATTCACTCGTATGCCGTTCGGCTTTGCCTCTGCTGCGAGTGTCTTCCAACTTGTTATGACGAAGGTGTTGGAAGGTGTTAGTGATGTCATATATTTTCAGGATGACATTCTGGTCATGGGTGAAACCGTAGAACAACACAATGCCACATTGATGAGGGTCCTAAAGAAGTTGAAGGAATTTGGTTTAACCTTGATCAAGTAAAAAGGTGGGTGGAAAGTTGCTTTATTTGCAAGGAGAGTGAAAAGAGGTTGAAGGTAGGATGCAAAGACGATAGAGGACACATTGATGAACCAGGGAGGCCATGGCATACCGTCTGTCTAGATTTTCATGGTCCCATGATGGAGTTGTCTACTGATCTAAGGTTTGCTGTTGTAGTGGTGGACGTCCATTCGAAATGGATTATTGTGAAGTTCATGAAGGATGTTACAACAAAAAGTACCATCACGGTTATGGAAGAAATTTTCAGGGAGGAAGGGGTTCCCATGGTGTTGATCACCGACAATGGTACACAGCTAACTTCACAGATGATAGTAGACTTCTTGCTTAAGAATGGTATAAGGCACATACGCACCTCACTATACAATCCAAGAGGCAATGGTTTGGCGGAAAGAGTCAACCGTTTGGTGAAAGGCACTATTCAATTTGCTTTGACAAATCAGTGTAATGTGGAGAGACTGATAGATGACATGGTGTGGGCTTATCGCACCACCATGCACAGTGCCACACAGAAAATTCCCTTTCAGGTGATGCGCGAACGTATGCCAGGAACAAAGTTGGTGCCCGCTTGGCTGAGAGACTGGGTTGAGAATAGCGAAAGCAAGGAGGACCTATCATGTGGTACAAGAAAGCACAACGCCAGGTTTAACATAGGTGACAGGGTCAAAGTGAGATCTAGGAGAATTGAAAGAGGCATTTAAAAAATTCAAGTGTCATTTTCGCGTTGTTGGTGTAGGGAAGTACATTGTCACATTGGAGAATGGTGAAATGTGGAATTTTAGGAACATTGCGCTATATCAAAGGGGAGGAGAATGCTCAAGACAGGGGGATGATGGATGTTCAACGGCCATGTTTATGAAAGATGTAGAGGTTAGTAGTGGATTCCGGGGTAATGGTGAAAGAACTTCCGTGGGAGAGAGTGTGGCTGGTACTATGTCCAGGAGCAGTTCCCGAGTTTGCAGGACACCTTCTTACCTTGAAGATTACGTTAGGTAATCATGGGAGTTCATGTGATAGCTTTAGTTTTTAGTTCCCTTGGTTTTCCTTTCTTTTCTTATTTTGGGTATGCTTCCAACGAACGGAGGGGGATATGTTATGAAGTGTCTAGTTCTCACATTTGCATATGTTCTGATGTATTGTTCTGAGATAGATTGTAAGGCAGAAGAAATTCTAAAGGGGTCAGTTGCTGCTCACGCCTGGGGAGGACTGACGCCAGGTTGTGCTCTTAACAAAAGCTACATTAAAAGTATCCTGCTGGGCCGTACTTCGTTACTTCCTTCATAACAGGAGGCAAAAGGGGCTGGCTCTCTCGGTCTGTGCACCACTATGATCTATTGTGATTTCAACTCACTAAAGTGGTAGGTGCAATGATTTACTGCCTCAGCCTCTATGTGTAAATGATCCACTTTACAAAGGTGTAGCGAGATGTCTAGATCTTCAAACATCCATTCACAATGGCTGTGTAACAAAGGCGGCAAACGATTCTAGGATCAGACATTTGAAATTCAAAACAATAAAATTGTAATAAATATGCATGTTAATAACTTGCTGCGATTCCATATAAAAAAGCTAAACATTAATATAATCTACAACATCTTAACATGTACACAAAACGAGAATTCTAAATTATCGAAATTAGCTCTAAAATGTGTGAACATTCATCAGATCCACTTCGCATCACTGGGGAGAGTGGCTTTGATTTCATAAAAAGAACATTGCTTAATTTGATCGCTATCATCCACCATACAATATAGATTATACTGCACATAATGGTGAAATACTGCATGAAAAATATGTTGTCAAATCAAGTGCAGCATTGACGTTATAATTTCTGCCTTGTTTCTGTGTTTTGACACATTGGCAATATCAAAAACTATCCAAAAGGTTAAAATTACAGGAATGCCGATAGTTTACAAACACCTGGCACAAAATTATTGAATTGCCCCCTGTGTTAATTCAATATACTCTCAGTTTTATGAGCTGGGAAATACTTTCATTATTTCTGTGCTTGGTCAAGCAAATCTTCTGGTAAATTCATTCTGCAATTTTTAACTTATCAGACAACATGAAGGAGAATTCCACATTACCAGGATATCTCAACTTCAATTATTATCTATACATTCAGATTCACTGAAAATAACTCAAGGTTAAAGTGAAATTATAGTTGGGTTAGGACATATGGTTTTGGTTTACATTTTTTTAAAAACTAGAAATCCACTGAAAAACCCAAAGGCTAAAGTGACATTATAGTTAGATGTTGTAGTAATACAAAAAATACCATTTAAAAACAAAAAAATATATAATTCAGTTAGTTATAGTTTACTGAGCTTACTATTACTTTAGCCCCGCAATCCCGTGCTTATGACCTCACATATTACATCACTCATAAAATGCTAAATGACATCACTGATGACTTCACTGATCACATCACTAATGACATTATCAAAGCTACTGCTCCTCAAATAGAAACAGTGCAATACTGGAGACAAGTCTCATTTAGTATGCTAACAGTTATATAGTACATACTTTACCTACCTGTGAAGTTTTAGGTGCAAGCACTACTTTATTAACAAGCTACAGACTGAGCGTAGGTAGAATGATTTAAATAGGTCAAAGGTCTGTTACTATAAATACGTGTGAAAAACTGAAGCTTCTCCTTGCGAAAGAGTTGTCATTTAGTGGTACAATTTCTGTAAAAACTGCTGATGTTTAAAGTCGAGATTGTTTTGAGAAAGTTCACTAAAGTTTAAGACCTATATTTCTGTAGAATGTATAATGTTTCCGGCTGACTCATTTACAGGCAGTTCAAATCACAGTATGATTGTAAGTGTTCTTAAAATGGTGTACACCGTTCTGTTCATTTCGGGAATATGTATAAGGTATTTTTACATACTTAGGAGGGCTGTCCTTAGGGCCTATTGTTGCATGGCTTGTAATTGGCTAAATGTACAGAAGTGAAGCCGTTGAATTAAAACTCTGGCAGGTGAGGTATTCAACAAGTACAGCTCATTAAGGTAGATAATGACAATAGAGTGTTTTTGAATGGTATTCAAGGTTTAATAATTTGTTGGTCTCATTGATGTATACAGACTCATTTGGTTTCTTATACAAACAAGTCAATGACAGAACAAAAACAAGTATAATAACTACCTAATGGGGATGATATGCTTCATATTCAGCTTTTTCTGCTTGTTACGAAACACAACGCCTAATAGTACTACAGAGGTTAAGGAAAATTGAAAAAGGAACAAATGATGGATTTATTTTATTTATTTATTTAATGAGTTTTATATAGCGCTGGCTAGACCCGTAGGTATCAGAGCGCTTTACATAAGGTTCAACAATGTTACAACAATGATAACAATTACACGTTACATCAAATATATGCAACACATTAAAGAGCGAGAAGGAGAGACAAATAGAGCGGATAGGGGGAGTGAGAAGGGAGAGGAAGAGGGGGTAGACGGTATGAGAGACGAAGGGAAAGTCTGCCCAATGACCGACTGGGTAGGTGACGGCTGAGGAGGGAATCCACAGCCAGTCTCCCCTATAGCTCTCAAGGTAGCTCCATCGGGCATCGGTCAGATAGCTAGGTCTCAACAGACGAGGGAAAATTCACAGAAGAATGTCCAGATGTGAAACAGGATGGGAACTCAGAACCAAGTGGGTGAGGGCAAAGGTCAAGAACTGGAAAGGAGATAAGTAGAGTGGATAGAGGTAGGGGGGTAGTATGAGGGGGGGAGGAGGGAGATACGGTCAGGAGAGGCGAAGGAGAGTCTGCCCAAAGACCGGCTGGGTAGTACACTGCCGAGGAGGGAATCCACAGCCCATCTCCCCTATAGCTATCGGGGTAGCTCCTCCGGGCATCAGTCAAAATAGCTAGGTCTCAACAGTCGAGGGAGGGTTCCCAGAGTAAATGTCCTGGTGGGAGGGCAGGAACAGGCTTGGGTGATGATGAAACAGGATCAGGATGATGACCAATTATTATAGTCCAGGCGAGATAGAACACCGAGGAGGGTCCCACTGAGGTGGCCATCTTGAGGTCAGGCAAAGGGGGATGAGTTCTTGAAGTTTGAATTCCAACGGTCCCCAAAAATCTCTATAACCCAGAGGGCAGGGGGTGTAAGCTAAGCAGTGGCTCAGCATGAGGATAGAGCCAAGGACCGCCAGTCTTCAAAGGGGGCGTGTGATGTCAAGAAATAACCGCCAGCTGGAGAGACAGCCGCCATTGGCAGGTCGGGCTGGCGCCTCTGGTGTCAATCTCCCTTGATCAGAGTGTTAATCAGGTTGTCCCTCAAGGTCAGAACAGTAGTTACGGATCCAGCTCGAATTTGCGGCCTTTACGCTGTAGCTGGAAACGGGGGGACACCCTTGGGAGTTGTTTTGGCCCCTCCCGACGATCGAGTGCGGGCGCCATTTTGGAGTCAGGTGCGATACACAAGAGGCACTCTAGTAAATATATTTTGTCCAAAAGGTCTTAAAGAGGACATGGACAGGAGCCCCAGCCTCCCGGGCTCACCGTCTGAACTCCAATGCTCCTGGTGATGTTAATGATGCCCCAGTAGACCGTCTTCCCTCTCGCGGTGGGTGATACAAAATGGCGAGCGGGATCCTCAGGGGATCGGTGTGGTCTCCACTCCACGTTGTGAGCGTCCCCCAACCTACCGGAAGGATTCCCACAGTGCCTCCGCTGTGTAGATCCTAGGTGGGCCGCAGCTCACTTAAGAGCGAAGGTGCTGCGCTCCGGTTGCTCGGCTATCTCGGGACAAACGAGTCCAGGAGAAGTGGACATGTCATCAGCACGGCTATCTCCGTGATGGTAGATCGGAGAAGGACAGCGTTCATCTCTGGGGGATCAGCCTGCTTTCCGGTTACAGAATCGATGGTTTAGTTAGCATGGATGGAATGCTAACAATGCAAACATTCACCCCCAGTCACAAAGATCCGGGTTTAATACATCGATCTTTTGCTCACCACGCCACCCCAGTTTGGACCCAGCCATATGCAAATCAGTCTTGACCCTGTCCCTCATGGGAACAGTTCAGCCTGAACTGCCAAGCCAGGTCCTCCCTGGACCGGAAACAAGCATCCTGGGACCAATTTCGGGGCATCACCCCTCATCACTCAGGCTAGCTTGAACCCAGTGGCACAGTGAGCACGGGCCTACATGGACTTTATTGAATTCCTTCCAGTATGAAAAGGTTATAGAAAACTGAAACCCACCCAGACCCAAATTGTCAGGGCTGACAAGTAGCCAATGGAATCACCACTAACCTGTATCTTTGCCCAGCAGGGGCGATGTGAAGCTATGTCTCCAATTCCCCTTTGTAATACCTCGCAAGAGCATTCAAGAAAGCTATCCCAAAAAGGTACCACTCAGGGGAAAAGGGGAATGGGATAAAATAAGAAAAAACTGCTGAAGCGAATCAAGAAGCTTCATCCGCAGCGTCCTTCATAGCGTGGCAAACTTGCTCTGGAAAATGTCCCTCTTAAATGTGTAATAGCTGCAGCAGGATAGAAATGAGACAACACTCATAAGGAACAAACAGTGGCACCTCTCTATAGGCTAGAATTCTAAGTATGCTACTCACTACTTACACACAAACAGGAGACAGCCAAATAGTAAGTCAGTCACGCAAATACAATAGGTCTTGTACTAGAATCCTGACTAGTTTCCGAGCATAAAGTAGTCCTGGTTCTTGGAACTAATCTTAATGTGACAAACTTAGTAGCAGTAAGTCCGTGGGAAACCAAGAAACAAAGTTGAATAAAATAAAACAAAACGACTGCTCAGAAGATAGCAAGTTCGTAATAAATAACAAAAAACAAATGTTACTTGACTGCTGCCCTCGTAGAGACTCTCTTTGCAGCTCACTCTCGAGACGCTGAGCAACGTGCAGGCGAAGCCCTGCAGTCCTAGGTTGTAAACAGCTATTCGCTCAATGGGGAATCAACAAAAGAATATTGCTGTAACCTGGCTCTGAGGTTCAATAGCCAGGCAGCCTTGAATTCTTTAAGCACGGCTCGATAAACGGCTCCAGCCGCTTGCCGTGTGCCTCCTCACAGCGTTAAGGGAGTCTCACTACCTCGGGGAATCTGCTGGCAGCCGTCAACAATTATCCCGGCAGGGAGCCACAACCTCCTGCTGAATTCTCCAAAGTGAAGCCGCGCGGCGGCTTCTATCCAAGTCAATTCTTGCTACTGCAATTAAGCGGAAACAAAGAGTGAAGCGTGCTGGAACACGCTTGAAAATGCAGAGTCACAAGGAAATTCAGAAAGCATAGAATAAACGAGCAGACTGCTCGCTCCGAAAGGCAAAATCCAAACGAGGATCCGAGTGAGTTGTCAAGCACCTTCCTCTTCCTGGGAAAGGCTTAAATAGTCGGTCCACAGGTGCATCCTATTTTGCTCTTACACTCGTATTCCCAGGATTTCTGGGAGTTGTAGTCTTTGGTATTCCTCCACATTCTTCCCCCAGTCACACCGTTATAGAAGAGAGGGAGATTAAAAGGAGGAAGGCTGCCTCTTGCGCAGATGACCATGACACAAATAAAGTTGTCCCTCAGAGTTAAGTGTTGCGTTACCTAAAATCAGTACCACTGTACCTGTGATAGAGAAACAGCATCTCATTGGGAAATGTGATTCGTTTAATGTATACAGAGGAACATCCTGTGCTCAATCCCATTTGGGCACATTCTTTAGCCGACAGCCATGCAGGGAGTACTGCAAGACTTTGCATTCTTCAGCTTGTGAAGCTTGCTTTGCTCTTGCGGAATCGTTCTCCTGTAGTAGTCCTGCAGTACGTTATAGGGGCTGCACTGCGTTCCAGGAAGTATTGTAGTTCCTGTGGCACAAAAATATTTTTTTATATTTTAGTCCTTCAGGAGGGATTCTCTCTGGATCCTGTTCCAGGAGTGCCAGGGGGTCAGGATACACTTACCCTGCCCCCTTATGGGTGATTTTTACTTTAAATTCTAGACAGGGGAACAGAGTCACTGTGTCTTGTAATGAGGAGATAAACGGGAAAAAAGAACTTTTGGCTAATTAGTTTGCTCCATTTTTGAATTTGCAGTACTACACAAGTACAGCAGTACTCCCGCAGGGGCAACCGTCCAGGTATCACTATATTTTGAAGATTTAAAACACATCACAAAAGCACTCTTTTAGAGTAAAGATCTAGCTTCCTGCCAAATTTGGTGTAATTCTCTTCAGCTGTTTTTCTGTTTCTGGTACTAAAAATAACAAGAAAATAGAGCATCACAACTTGGGTGAAAAAACAATATTTCTTGCATGTAGCCTCATCTGCAGCTACCTACTAGTCACAAGCTGTGGCACTCTATTCGCCCACAGATAATAATTTGTCACAGTCCATACATAATAGTCCAATACTACAGTTGGAAAGGTTCAAGTCCTTCTGTTGGGCAGCAAGGACATCTGTTGAAGTATGTCCAGCTTGGTGACTGAATGACAGCAGAAGATGTGGATAATGACTCTTGTTGTCTCCATTTCGCCTAGTTAAAGAAAATGGAATGCCATGCTTTCAGATGCTTATGCATTCTGAAAGTGCTGAAAGAATATTTTATGCCAGTCTCATGGCTAAACTATTTCTTGCATAAACAGCAAGTCACCAATTTGGATGAGACCATCTCCTCCATGCTGGATTAGAAAAGAACCCCCACACAATAGACTGGGAGTGGTCCTCTCCTTTTCTTCCTCCTGAGACTCTTGATGTTCTGCTTGCTGTCCTTCAAATGCCATGGTGAAAAACTTTATGAATGCAGTTATTTCCATCAAGGGGTGTGGAATTTAATACAATTTCAACGTGTTGATGGGACTGGTTGCTTTATAAATCTGCATGTACTGTAAAAAAATAATCAACTTGTCCCTTTGGTGCCATGAAGTGCTGTGACACATTATGGCAGCAATCTCATTATACGAGAGCTATGATAATAGCCTCTCTGATTGTGGCAGGGCTAATACTGTTGTAGAGCTTGAATACTAGCAATTTCCTTATTTTGCCACCTTTGTGCAGATCTACATACGGGGGCTAGAGGTAGCGGTAAGCAAGAGTTCCAGGGGTGGAATGCTCTTTTGAGCCTGTGCAAACCTACTAACTTGAATGTTTTAAGGGTTTTCGCCACCTCTGCTCTAATTTTTTCCCATACTGATAATGGTTGGAAATGTACTCCTGAAAAGGGTCAAAAGTAAAACTTCTTCCAGAGTTGGGAAAAAAGTGGTTGGGGGGAAAGTTAACTTGTAAACGCTCAACAGAATTTCGCATGAACAAATCTACACATGCATATTTGTTCGTCCTAAAATACAGTTCACAAATGTTTTCTAGGAGTATGATTTCTTGGTCTACTTTTGTAAGTTCCTGTGAATTCATGAAATAAGCAAATCTGCACTAATACAAAGACATATACCATGGGTTCACTTTGTGACTTTCTTTAAGAATTGAACCCCTAATTTAGTCTGGCCTTAACCAAGACCTTTTGTTTTTCTAAAAATTCTATTTCTCCCTCTCTATCCATCTATCGGCTGGCTTCACTGAATGATGCCAATCTGCTTTTTCACAAGGAGCATATTGGCACACAAAGTAGTTTTGTTCAGTGCCAGGAACTACTATGGCAATGTGTGCTTGTCATCACCCCAAATTATTTTTGCCAATGTTTGTTACAATAGTGAGGGCCGAGCAGCTCCCACAACAATAACGTTTAACAAAAGCCATGTCAAAACAAGACACGCACTGACAAACCAAAAGATTGACCACCAATGTCGAACCTATTGGCTCTGCCAATGCTTGTTTGTTTTTATGTTTTCCATAATCTTGTTGTTACTGGTTACACTGATTTTCCATTCTGAATATTTTTTGGTAATGCTAGCATACATCAACATATTTTACTAAATGATGCTTCAAAGAAATGGTACCAACAATTTCACAGTAGTTTAGCAAACATTTTTTCTCCTAGTTGCAATTTTTTGTGAACATTTTATTTTGAAAGCAGAGTCATCAATCGTGCTTTCAAGCTTCTGTAAATATTTGCATCTAATCAGAGAGCATTCTGGGAGCATTATACGTAGCGTCATATTGTTAAACTTTGCAAATGTGTGTACACATTTTTTACTGGAACCACTGTCAGTAAGTCAGTTCGAGCTTGCTACATTTACTTAGAGTGCTCAGCCGTATAATAAAGGCTTTGCATTAATGAACCATAAATACAAGTTTGACCAGCATTAACATATGGCCACAAATATTACCTCAACTGCAGACAATTCACTTCCCTGCTCCATAATGCAGTACCGTAAATTGGCAGCCAAAGGATTTTTTTCTGCAGGGGATTGGGCCTACTTGTCCCAAGGACAAAACAAACCTGAAAACCTGTTGTCCTTGACCCCCCAAACAATATGTCCTGGGTGTCGGGTTATAGGAATTCCACACCCCTGCCACCAAATATGAGAAAACTAGAAGAAACAAAAAAACACAAGAGAAAGGACAAGATGTGTACTCATTCAAGTGCAGATCTCTAATGAAGGTAATGACACTGGAACTAGTTCAAAATGAATGAAATCAATCATAGGAACCAATCACGAAAAAGTTTACTATGAGTCATTGGTACTATTTTTAGCTACTTCTCAGCACACCCCTAGTCTCAAACTTAAAATAAATGACCCGTTCATTTTAACCAAAACTTTTTTTCAAAACATCTGGGTCCTGCAGTATTTCTGTGGGGCCACGAAGAGGAAGTGAATGCTTTGCAGGAGTTACATGGCTATTGATCATTGTCTCTATGGGTTCCGCTGGAGTACCGTTACCCAATGGGATATCGAAAGAACAAGATAACAATAAAAGCAGCCATCTGATGGTCTACTCAAGAAAAACTATTTAAAAAATAAGCCCACTGCCTGCAGAAAAATGTGCAGATGAATTTCTTCAACATAATTAGCACATCAGTGGTGTTTAACAGAGCCACATTGCTGTGCATACATCCGAGTCCATCATGGCCTCAGGGAGAACTCCACAGCAACAGACACCAACAACACCATCCACCAGCCCTTCCACACCAATTAGCTAGTCATTGAAGGGTGATGATCTAACTGTCCTGCCTTCAACATCTGTAGCAGCATAATCAAGTAGGCCCAAAAAGAGTCTGTGATGTGGCAGTTATTTTCATTACTACCGGGCCAAACAAATATATATATGCACAGCAAGTGGCATGCACACTGTGCAAACAGGTGCTCCATAGGGATAAAGCTGGCCAGTACTCCATCTGTACAAGCAGGATGTGGAAGCACCTGTGGGCTACACAGCCCAAACATATAGCAAAAGCACAGTGTGAAAAAACTACAGGGAGCAAAGGCAGAAGAAATGGAACCCCAGAAGTACAACGGCAAGAGGAAGTGGGCAACAATATGAAGCATGTTGCTACATATTTTAAACACTGCTTGAATGTTGTGACTTCTGGGGAGACCTAGAAGGTAATTTTTAAAAAGCCATGGAAGACCATCTAATAAAAGCACACAAAGAAATATGCAAAAAACATAAATAAAAAAGTTAAAAAATAACAAGGTTGAAAAAACAGTAGTTGAACATTGTTAAAGTTTGAATTTGTTTAAAAAACGTTTCAAAACAAAAAAGATAAAAACCAGAAAATCTTTAGAAATGCAAAAAGTCACCAAACCAAGTGTCCAGAGGCAGACATTTCCATCCAATCTCCTTTGCACACAATGTGGGTGGTCAGGCTGGATTGTTGCAGAGGCTTGGGCACAAAGTCTGTGTGAAAAGTTGGCCTGGTATATGCTGTTCACTATTTAAAGTGGACACCTTGCACCAGAACAATTCGACTCTTATGGTAGATAGGTTTATAGAAAGCTATCCTAGTGGTAGCTGTGGAGAGCAGCCTTCAGGCTAAGTCTTGAAGGAATGTAAAGCAGCTTGTTTTACCACACAATCTCTTGAATCACCAAATGAAAAGACACCACACAGGTATATATATCAAATATATATGTATTTATTAATAAACACTCTCTACTAATCTCTTTATGAGATTAGAAGTCAGGAACATATGTACATGTCAAATGTTATCAAAATAAGTTTAGCACAATCGAATATCACAATCTTAGTTTGGCTAGACCGAGGTCTAGGGCATCTAGAATCGAGGGACCCCCAAGAACCACCCCAGGTAGTTGTAGGAGACCCACAGGGGACGGACGCGGTGTCCTGGCACCGGTGCGAGTCCTGTGCGAGACTATGCGCTCAGACGCGATTGAGATTTCAATGTTAAAGGTCCCTTGCGTGTTCGAGGCGAACACACCGATCGGTACTTGTACGAGTCGAAGGACGCGGTTACAGATAGAGTTGCAAGGGAGTTGGACGCGCTGTGTCTAACACAGACGCGAACCTTGTGCGCGTCAGTGCAATGGAGATCTCAATGTTACAGGCCCCTTGTGTTCGAGGCGAACACCGATCGGACTCAGTACGAGTCGAAGGACACAGTTCTAGATAGTGTTACAAAGGAGATGGACGCGGTGTGTCTAACACAGACGCGAACCCTGTACGAGTCAGCGCAATTGTCGCACTTGGAAAATAAGAGTTTTAGGACACTTCTAGGGAAGCTACAAGCAAGTCACTTACAGGGTAAGTAGTTCTAGGGCCCACACCCACAGGAGCACCGTAGTGCTGAAGTTACCTCACCCAGGGGAGCCGGGTGCATAGGTGTTCTTTGGTGTCGGGTCGCGGCGTCGTTTTCAATGGGAGCCAGTGAAGACTTGCTGCTTGCGGCGACAGGAGAAGTGTCCGGAGGAATCCAAGCCTGGATTCAGAAGATGGAAGACCTGAAAGCAGAGGGGACAGTGTTCAAAGTCACTTGGCAGTGACTCGGGGCAAGGAAGATGGATGCCCACCGTCGTCGCAAGATTCAGGTCGTTCGCGGGTGCCTTGACTCTTCAGCCACGAGGTCCAGGAGGCGTCGACGACGGCCAGGAGCTGGATTCGGCGTGTCCCACGATGTCTGCAGCTTACTGCGGTGTCGGCGACTCGATTGGAGCCAACAAGCCTTGGTAACAGCAAGTCTCGGGGAAAGTGTGAAGAGGCAATGGCGCAGACCAGCAAGGTCTGCGGGACTCACCCAGCGAGGGTAAGTCAGGGCAGGCCTGGAGCAACCAGGGGAGCCCTTTGGTTTCTTTAGAAAGTCTTCTGGGGACCAACAAGCCGGCTGGCAAGGGATCGCGAAGACGCCTTGGGAGGATTCGCTCAACAGGGGCCCACGGTCACTCGGGACGTGGTAGGCCTCTGATCTTCGGAGGGATTCCTGCTGGAGGCTAGGACCACACGTGGTCCAAAGCACACGTTCGTGGAACGTTGTGAAGGGGTTGCACTCGACAATAGTGCACGGTACCCAGGGATCGCGGTTCCTCGTCACTCTTGGGGTCCACTGGCCTCAGCTTCGCTGGGGACTCACGATGGCCTTTGAGAAGTCAGGAAATCCACTGCTGCAGGGACTTCGGACTCCGGCGGGAGCGGCGTAGTTTGCGACCGTCGTTTGTAGTTTTTGGTGCCTGCCAAGCAGGGGAGTCACTCCTTGACTCCAAGGGAGATTCTTCAGTCTTCCAAAGGTAGTGGAACGTCGAAGGTCCGGGATTCTTCTTCAGAGCGTCGTCCAGGGAAATCTAGGGTGCAATGCACAGGTTCCCCCTCTTATACTAAAAGAAAGGGAGGGACTAGCTCCATGACCCTACCTATGGGAGGGTCCGGGGAGTGGGTGGCTACACCCACTTCCCTTTGTCCAGTTTCGCGCCAGAGCAAGGGCAGGTAGCCCCTGAGCCGGTTTGAACTGGGGTATGCACAGAGGAGCCTTCTGCTCCCCCAGTGCAGGACTTCAAAGCACTCTAAGAGTGCACCCACCCAGCCCCAATACACTAAACCCTGTCTGGAAGGTGGTCACACCCCTTGGGACAGGATATCTATTGTTGGGCTTCCTCCACTGCGAGTGTTGGTCATCAGCAGGAGGGCAGCCCAGTGTCTGTGACTGGGGGCATCCATTTTGTGATGCCAGGGCTCTGCAGGATTCTACCGCGTTTCCACAGTAGGTACATGTCTATCCCTCTAGAAGGGTGGAATGCTACCCCCGCCACCAGGACTGGCGGGGGGGTAGTATTCCAAGATGTTTGACACCAAACACGACATGTTTCGATGCAGCCATTCCAAAGTTAGCATTCTACAGCGAGGATATAATGCACTTAAAAGTCTATGGTTTAACCGCATCCACAAACAGCCCCAGAGAATGGACTCTGAGAGCTGCAGAGGGGCCCTGCTCAGGCAGAGGCACCCCCTCACATGGAAACTAAGCACCCTGCCCTCAGGATTGATAGGGCCTGCTTTAGGGGTGACTGATAATCCTCAATGTGTGTGCAGGAGAGATATAGGGGACCTATATCTCAGTGAGGGGTGCTAGCACTTCCTCACCCAGGCTGCAGTAGCAGGCCTGTGGTGTCAGATTTAGTCTGCTTCCCAGGGGTGGCATAATACATGCTTCAGCCCCTGGTAGGCCTGTAAAGTACCTATGCCCTTGGTACCTAAGGTACCATATACTAGGGACTCATAAGGTACCACAGTATCCAATCACTAGTGCACCTAGAGTGCACTCCAAATCGTTTAGAGAGAACAGAGAGGCTGGGGCCCTGATTGGCAGGGTCCCAGCCAGACTATAGCCAGAAACCAGTGTAAACATCTGAAAAAAAGTGGGGGCAACATAAGAGGCAGATCCTACTCTCCTACAGTCTGGTAGGAGGCCTGTCCGCCAGGCCCTGCAGTGCCCTGCTGTGCATTACCCTACTGCTGCGCTAGGTCTCAGTTATTGAACAGTGGAGTATAGGCACAGAGAACTTATGGGTGTAGTACGTTAAAAAGAAACAATTTCACTTAAATATGCAAAGGTTAAAGTGAAGTTATAGTTGGCTTTACACATATTTAAAACAAAACCTTAGGAATTAAGTTAGAAAGTTAAAGAACTGCAATACTGATTAATAAAACCCCCCAAAAAACAACACAAAAATTTGTGAGTTATGTTTAGGACCACAAACCGTAACTCACACAAGAGCAATGAAACCATAACTCACACACCAACTGCAGCGCTCTTAACCTTACTTAATAGCACAGATGCAATTACAAATGTTGTAAATCATCTTACAGATGAGATTACATATCACATTTCTCTTGCCACTTTGAGAGAGACGACTATGAATTCACTCATTTATTGCTTTAATTATATTTTGCTCTTCAGTGTTGGTATTTATACGTATACATACTATGAGGTCATAACCATTGAATTTGGCGTGCGAGTATTTGTATGTGCAGATGCACAAATTGTAATACATTATTTTTTACTATTATCCCTTAACAATGGTAATAATCATTACCATAGCTCTCTGGATCATCTGCATATTTGATTTATGCCATGGCATTTTTATGATGCATTAAAAACCAAAACAGGAAAGCAAGGTTTTTCAGCCTAGAGCCAAAATCACATTAAGAGGCCTCCCTAGGCATTAGGAGAAATATTTCCTTGTGTAAAGTTCATGTGGCATGATGCTTTGATGCAGTAACTGAATATTTTCAATTCAATTTGATGTACTGTGGTAATAACATGAAACTTAACCTTTGAACTGATGTAAGCAATAAATGTGAATGGGTAAAGCTACAGTTTCTCTAAATAACGTGTTATTATGTCACTTGTACTTTTAATTATATATATATATATATATATATATATATATTCATAATAAAATACTCCACTAGAGACTTGGAAAGCTGGAAAAGGAGATAAATGAATTGGAAGCCGATTTAAAACAGCAATCAAATCAGGAAGAAAATGATATTTTCATTAATGGAAACAGAGAATAATAATTTACGGTAGAAAAACATCTATCAAAATATGTACTGACATTGAAGAAGAAATGAGTATAGGAAACACTGTTGAATTCTGTCCAAACACTCATAACAGAAATTAATCAAAAGGCTTTTGGCTATCTAAGCACAACAGTAATATATGTTTAGGAGCTCTGCCTATAGAGCGTTTGCTCTAATTCTTGATATAGGGGCTGTGGTATATTGACATGAAATGTTATCAAAGAAAATACATGTGGATATTCCATTTTGAACATATTGTGGCATACATAATAAAGTAATCACAAATTCTTTTTTCGCTTTTCAGTGTTGAGCTGGATTTTAAACAGCAGGAAGACAAACTACAGCCAGTTCTGAAAAAGCTTCACCCCATCGAGGAAACTCAGGTTGCACCTTTGCCTTACCCTCAGGAGAGTTATTCGTCAACTCCCAAGCGAAAATCAAAAACTGAATCAAAAAAACATGGACGATGGAAACTCTGGTTTCTTTAACTAATTCCTTTGTAATTGGAGCATAAAGTCTTCTTTGACACACAGTAGGAATTCTACTCATCATTTGTGGAGGGAAACTTGGTAAATTCCTATTTTCAAGTGTAACTGGTTATGATGGGCAGCGTTCAGTCCGCACTATGCGTACCAAAAAGGCCTTTGTACTTGCAACGAATTTGCAAAGGGAAGGCACGAAGCAGGACCTTGCCAACTTTTATTTGTAGTTCATAAATGTGGGATGTAAAATAAGACATTAAATCTGTGCTGTCCTAAATGGAAAATAATTACCTATTTTGCAATCATCATAGTTCAGTTCACTAATGGCAATCTGCAATTCAGTTTTTAGGGCACTAATATTCATGATTACGTATATGAGCTAAGTAAAACTTATGTTTGCAATGGCCACCATTCATTTTCCATTTAACACCTATGCGCAGGGTATGAATGCATTTTTCAGCACATCAGCTTCTGGAGAAAGCACAATTTTTCAGGTGGTCAGAGACCACGAATACTCTCTAAGATGTGACTGCAGGTGCATTTGCCTTTATGTACTGTGTAGCTGCAGTGTCACATTGACACCTTTCGTTTAATGCCATCTTCGTAGTCTGATGTATGACATGTTTATTGTGAGTTTCTAAAGGGCAAGCAGACAGAAACCACCAAAAGTCGTGACATGCCTTTAATCGCTGCAAGGTGACAGGGTCAAAGCTATGGAACAAAAAGCTGTTAAGACCTTTTCTGTAATTCTTGGGTTACACCAGCCAAAATCATCCAATAAAAAACTCCTGCACATTCTTATGAAAATAAATGAAGAACATGGTTTGCCTGATCGCTGGCACAACGTTGCCTCGTCTTCGCAGCTTTTCTAAGTTAAAATGCCATAGCATTCACTGAGGAGTCAGGAATTTTGTATTGAGCGTTTCACTTTGCTACAAACCTGCAAGGAAGCTTAGAAAACCTTTCAATGAAATGTGTCTACTTTAGCTCCAACAATGGATTTACAAATCAAGAAAATGTAATTTACATTCAGTGAAATATGTTATATTAACACATTTAATTGCATAAGGGAATTGTGAATCTTAGGTTTCTAGATCTTTTTTAAAATAAACAATGACGCTTCAAATAATTATATTTTTTTGTTTGTTGATAACTGAAGTAAAATGCAGCTTTTAGGTTCGTGTACATGTAAATTATTTACATAGCACTGTTTCAGAGGATACTCTAAAATATACTTATTTTATGTGAAGAGCTTTCATACCAATAAAGGGTTCCTGTCATCTTGTTTATGCCATGGTATATTATTAAAGGGCTTATTCAGCAATACTTTATCTGTTCATTTGCCTGCAAAAGATACTAAGGATAGCTGATCAGGCACAAACCATATAGTTTTGCTGGCTAGTGCCCCGACCTATTTTGAAATCTATGACATTGAAAGGAAAATGGTTCTTAAACATCACATCCATATACATTATTACAGGATGCTCTAATTTGAAGGGATGTAGATTGAGCATTCAAAAGTGAGAGAACTGATATAAAAATTAAAATTATCCATTTACTGACAAGTGTTTTAACAAAGTCTAGCTCACTGAAAGTCATATTCAACTTGACATGCTAGAAATCAATATAGCTAGCCAGGGACAATTAATGTATTCTATGTAACACATTTATTAAGAGATGCAAGGCACAAACTACTGAAATACAAATGTTATCTAAGTGATCCCGCACTAGGGTTATTTTGAAACAATATTGTGGAAAATATACACTATTTTTTTTTTTTATAAGACTGGGATGTCAAAGAACGTGTTCAAGAATGCTTGTTTGTATCTTTAAGAGGAAAGTGGCAGCAAATGAAATAATTATGAAATGTATATAACTAGTCAATATAAAATCGTTCCATATAGTGTGCCTAAACATTATCAAAAGAATGAACAACTGGAAATCTATATTTCAATACTTGTGTTTTCAGGCAATGGTATTTATTTTTCTTTCATCCAAGTTAAATAACAGGAACATATAAATCCTATGTTTTTAATGAAAGACTTTTGCTCTTTGTAGATAAAAGTCATCTGCATCACATGCATTTCCAGAGGCAATGTGCCTAACGTGGCAACATCTTAAGAGTGCAACTAATACTAAAGGCTTAACATCAGTTTTCAAATTAAACTTCAAATGAGGAAAAAACATATGTTTTATAGCAGTGGTTTGCAGAGCCCTAATTATTCAATTACAACAGTTGATTGCCATCCAATGAGTCATTGTCAATTGGCAAATGGTACCAATATGGGATTGGCTAACAGATGAAAATGTAGAAGAGCTCCATAGTTTCGTTATGATGAAACTAGAAGTTGCACCTTTTTCTAAAGAAATAGAATAACTGTATACAGACACCTATGGACCATTATAATGGACATATCCCCGAACATCTTTGCACTTATTTATTAAATGTTAGGCTCAACAAGCTCTTTATGGAAAGTGAATGTAAGCAGGAGCACAATTTCCTATAATCTCTTATTTATTACCAAAACAGTACTTTAAAGAAAAAACAGAGTAACACACATCTGGGCACTATAGTAATAATTTTTCGTTCTGAACTTAAGTATGTGCTTCAAGAGTGTAGAGGACATATGTAGAGAGGTCATGTCACTTAAAAACTGGTAACCAAATGGGTGCGATCGTGAGACCTGAGACATTACTAAGAAATATTCAAGAGGGCTACAAATATTTGTAAATAATACATTCAAAACAAAAATATTTTTGCCACAAAAGAGTAAAGGTTAAGAAGGGCCATGAAGGAGGTGCAATTGTTTAATCTAGAGAAATGTGTGTTGTGTATTTTATACTATTCATGAGTAAAGCTAGAAAATGTTTACAATAATTTATCCAGTCTTCTATGTTTCAAGAATCCCAAATATTTCAAGCATGCAAATGTATCTGATGCTCCACAAAATAAAAAAGGTTATTATTTCCAATACAAAACAATGAAAAACTTGAGGTACCTATAATGTGACAGTACCTCACATATTGAATGCAAGCTCACGCCTATGACATATAAGCAGTTTTTTTTCAAAATTCACACATTTTAATAGCAGCAATCTTTACAAACAGGGGTTGCTAAAAAAATATTTTAGATGCGTAGTAATGAAAAATGGATTTTCTAAATTTCTAAAAAATAGACCGCAATCAAGTCATCCAGCAGAATATGCAGCCCGTCTTTTCATTGTTAAGTTACTAAAAGCTACGTTACCACTGCGCGTTCTTAGTGTTTAACACTTTTGTTATGTTGTACAAGTTTCAGATGGATTTATTTTTTTATTTTTTATATAAAACTTAGGTTAAGAAAATGCACATGCTTACTAAAGATAAATATTGTGTTATGTCATCTTGTCATTTTTAATAAAACATTTTTAAACTGATCAACATGGTTTATGATACATTATGTTTAGAAACACTGAGGTTATTGCATGAGATTAATATGCATTTGTTTTCTTAAAAACAGTCCCAGTGTTACAGTACTTCCAGACTTGAAAAGCACCTAACAACTACACAGATTAGGTAATATAAAACTAACTACTTTCAAGCAAGACAAATGAAGTAAAAATCAGACTTAAACCAAAACGTAACTTGTAATTCTAAGGCAAAAGAATGAAAAATAACAACTTAGACACTGAAAAAGAAACATGGTCCCATTAGTGCGAGGAAGAACAAATATAATCTGGTTTTAAATCACAACACTTATAGTATTACACAGTACTAAAAAATAGAACAATAATATTAAAAATTGATAGGAAAAATAAATCATGGATTCAATCTACTCCTACTAGGTAAATTCAACAGTGCATGAACTGAAACTAAAACACAACCATTTACATTTTGAATAATCAATAGTGCAAGGGCTATAAGCTGTATTTGCCTGTTGTTAATGATCATTATGTTGATTTCTCCTACAAATAATGATAACTTATAACTAGCATTTCATGTGAGGTAACATTTACCAAGAGGTGCAGAAGAACCACTGGCATAACCAGAAAGCATGGAGACATTTGAAAACTCTAGCTAAAGAGTTATTGCAACCAAATGATCTTTGGAAAATTTCTAAAGCCGGAGTGACCATAAACATTCATAAAATGTACAATGGTTGGCAGTAATTGGGACAATTGGTAGGGATTAACCTTTACTGAATGAAGAGAACTCACTAGGGAAAAGTGCTGTTGTCAGTACTTATTTTAAAGATTAACATAAAACAAGCCATACCAACACACGGTTTGGAATTCCATTTTCAAATGATTCTATCAACATCACCTCGCAATTTGGAAATGTGGGCGCCAAGAATACAAAGAAATTATCTTACAATTTTAAGTTATTTTTCAAGATTAAGGAGAGTTATTTGGGTTGAACAAAAGTGGATTTCGGCTCAGATTCAGGTGGATAATATGAAAACAGCTTCTGATTCTTCTGTCCATTTTAGTTTGCTGCCATATTTGTAAGTTAAAGAGACACCTTAACTCAAATTCTTCAGAATATTTTTATTACTGGAGGGATCATGAATATTCACAAAGTACAACAAAAAAATGGCAGTATAGAGGATAATGTAAGATGATTAACAGACATTAGGCATATTAAGTGAAATTTATCGATCAGGAAAAATTGCTGTTAATTGGGTACATATTTAAAGATTACTGAATACCATACTGTACTAACACAAATGCAGATTAATTTTGGAAGGATTTCAGTAACTGCACTTCGTTAATGTGGTTCATGGGAATCATGGAATTAAATAGCCATTTTTTAGCAGTTAGTCAAGATTAAAAAGCACTTTTAGGCTAGAATACATGTATCATAGTCCTGAGAGCAATGATTAGCAAATAGGTGCAGAGAAGACCACAACTGCCACACTGAAAAGTTTAGATATAGTACTTTTGTTAACAGAACAGTCTTACCTGCGTGACCTCCGTATTCTGGGCAGCAGCCAGGAAGAAGCAGAACAACATGATATCTGGCCATTAGGGCATTTTAGATATTCTATATATATCAAACTTCAACAGTTTCAAATAAGCGGGTCCACTTGTCAGGAAAACTCTATGGTGATGATGGTGGTACAGACTGGAATCCCCTCATGGCCATTTTCTATTTTTCTATCAGGGCTTGGTGATCTCTCTTTGCAGAGAAAAGAGGCAACAATCACTTGAGGGATTCCTCTTTATATTACAACTTCTGAGCCCTTTCATTCATTCTCTTTCCTTTTTTAATCATATCAATGCCTTTTGGATCCACCCATTCTCCTTTCCAGCAGGTGTGGCTTGAGGTAATGCAAGGGGGCAGCAAGATAGAGATGTGGCTACCAACCTTGGGAAATCTGGAATGGCATTCTCCTTCACGTAAGAATGAATGAGAGGGTCGTGTGTCCATTCCCAATGAAAAGAACACTTCCACACAATTGCAAAGTTCTACTACTTCTTCCACAATTTGATGTTCTTTAAGCCTCTGCACCAAGGCAAGCCATAATAGTAATGAGAATCATGGATGAGTCTCTGCATACAGTCTGTCCTCTGCACCTCTCACAATCTGCAGCAGTCAGTCCGTCCCTCACAAGTTCCTAGCCCCGGCCTTCCTCTATTTGTGAGGCAAAAAGGAGTGACAAATGTGTGTGGCAATCATCACTAGCCTGGTCAGATCGCTTCAAGTAAGAGTGAAGAAGTAGCGCTATAATGTGAGGAACAAATGTTTCTTGCAATGACTTACATCATTATGCAGAGAGCTGTGGTCAGTCACCAGTTCAATGTGGCAACTTGTAAGAAAACTTTCTACTGAGTAGCCTATTCTTCATTTAGGATAAATGGCACCAAGACCTCTTCCAGAGACACCATTCTAGAAGGTGGCAGGAGACCTTCTCAGGTATCGCATGTGCCCTTCACAGGCACTATATGAGGAAAGAAGTCCTTTGCAACTCATCCTGTGTGAATGCTCCCTCCAGACACCAGGTTCAGAGATCATGGGAATCCCCATTGAACCATAGAGTCACCTTCTTTCACTCTGGTGTGTTTCTCTGCAGTAATGACTCATTTAAAACGTAGATTGAAAACTCCACTGCCAAGGATGGACTCCACAACCATAGCTGGGTCACAAGACCTGGTAAGTCAGTGCTCCAAACTTTGCCTTTTTATACCCCAAGCCACAAGCATCATCTCCCATCAATCCTTTTCTAGTTATGTCACAGCCTTGAAGTCCATCCTACCATGCCCCAAGATACCTAACTATACTATCATATTATCCCAGGTTTGCTGGAAAGGGCTGGTAGTACTCAGAAATTGAAATGCAAGTACCCACTGAGTACAGGCTTTATTAGCAGCCATGATCTTATGATCAACAACTGGACCGGCCTCATCCTTCAGCTTGTCTGGTTTATCCTGTGGTGGTTTATTGCTGATCTTGGCAGTTGTTACTGCTACTGTTCTTATCTACACACACACTCATCACTTGATTTCCTCTCATTATACAGTTTAAACCTTTAGTGGTTTACAGAGGTTTAACATACAATTATTCACATAGTGCAAGTAACAAACATGCTGAACATTTTGAGACATGAAGAGCTGGTCTCTGAAGACAGTTCCATAATTTGAAGACAGAAACAGGCATTGTTGTAAATTTCCTGTGAATAATTTGGCTGTTAAATGTAGTTGGTTTGTAATAAAGCACTAGTCAGTCTAAATAATTATCACAAAATTTTTATAACACTTTTCTGACAGATTCAAATCTACTTTACTTGCCTCTGGAACAAATTAACTCTGTTTGGTAGGTGTGCAATTATTGACTACATATACCACATTTTCCATTTTTAATGGAGGCCTATGAATTCCATGAAAACGCTCATTATTTTGGATGAAAGCACCAATGAATGTTGAATTTGTGATCAATAATTGCATTACCAAGATTATTACATTTTTTTTGTAGTATATTGGCAAGAGTATTCCTATTTCATGTTATGTGGAATCACATCTAAAGATCATAAAGATCATTTGCCATAACCTTTTGGATTACATGTGTATGGCCTGGTCCTACACATCGCAAAGCCTCTATTACTGTTGTGTTTCTAGGACGGTTAAAGGATCAAGACTGCTCTGGTGAGCTTGGAAGATATACTGTAATCAAAGTACAAATTTCTTAATATGTTTCCCACAGCACCATCTATGAAGATTTGAAAACATGTAATTTGAGTGAAACAATATTAGAATAAAGATAAAAGTATTATCAATATCAACATCATGACCGAGAAAGATCTAAAACACCAGTATCCATCGAATCAAACAAAATGCCACAAAATCTGTACTACTTCAAGAAAAACACGCTTACTCACATTATGACCTTGTGTTAATATTGAATATTTTACCTTGGATATATTTCCAGTATATGTTAAAAGTAATACAGTTGTAATAGCTTTTAATTTCTCCTGCAGATCATTCCATTTTTACTCCACAGACTCTGGCTGATACAGATCTTTTTGCCTAGCCTTAGCTTGTTTGACATCAGTGTGGGGTAATGCAACTAACTTGCAAACTGCTGAAAGTTCTGTTCGATAACATGGGGTTGATCTGCTCACTGCCTTTCAGTTTAAGCATGTGTCTAAAAGGTTTCTGTTCCTTAAATGTCACCCAGGCAAACTTTAGCTCACTCTCGTAACACGACCCCTACAAAACTCCAAGTTCTGCAATGTTTTGAAGTTTGAAATAATGTTTTGGTAGTGCCCGGTAGACAAATAATTTTTACTCCAGGCAATCAATCAGCATTGTATGATCGATCATATCAATTACAGTTGTACAGTCCAGAACCAATTAAGCTGCTGGACAGAACAGCAGTTGTTCCCTATTTCGTATTACAAGCCTCCTGCACTACCTTTGGGCCGGAAGGCAGGCTGTCAATTGTTGTGGAGATGTAATTGATTCAAAGAAATTCATAGTTGTATTTTGCAATGAATGATCATAAAGAATGCTCAGTTAGACTTGGGACCTGACTGAAATTACAGCACTCCTCTATAATGTATTGCTATGCATTGTATGCTAGTTGACAATCAAATATCTTCATAGGACAGCAGAGAGCACGGCATTTTTGGGCACCGATATTCAGAGCGGTCACCACTCTTGCTGCACACTTATCTCAGTGAGTTAAGGAATAATCTGAAGTGACTGTACCACACACGTGACATGCACACAAGGCTCTCATTTTCAGGAACAGTCGATGTAATTCATTCCATTGTTTCAGCCTCCTATAATGAGATAGGCATGCAGAGGCAGCAGGCTTAAACTGAGCTTTCTAACATAAAAGGTGAGGTGGAAGAACATAGCAATAGAAGTGTAATTCCAGTGCAGAATATATAGATTTTTTTTTTTTTTCTTGGTTAATTCCTTTTCATGTTTGGTTTCACAATGTCATTTTGTTGCAGTCACTTCAGAGTACAGAAAACACGTGGTTCACTCCTGCATGGCTCGAATCACAACAAAAACTCAAAGACTTAGGTGTATATAGTGTTCAAGAGGGTGAAGAAGTCAAGTAAAGCACTGTGTTTTTATACCTTTATTAGTCCCAAAAGAGAATCAGAGAATAAAGGAAAAGGTGTTGTGCTCTTAGTAGGCAATGTAAAGGTAGGGGCTAAATGTCCGAGTGCAGGTAAATGTTAGAATTGTAAAGGGATTTGTTGTATATTGTTATGGGGAGCGGTTACTGGCAGCATTACTGGCATGCTAGGGAGTAAAGGTTCCTTTATTTCTTTTCTATTTGCTTGACTAAACAAACATTCTGACTAGGCGATTTGAGTTTTCACTAAGGGTGGATTCATGATAAATCAGATTCTCACTGATAAAATGGGACTCAATTATCCTACTGACCAAGTGTTATTTAAAAAAAATATATACTGTGTAATCACAAATAGCTGTTGTGCTCTAAGTGATGGCCAAACAGCTGGTTTGCTCTAAGCCAGCTGATTCACTGTAACCCCTTATTGTTGTTGAATAACTCACTTAAATGAGATTAGGTAGCGTCTGCTAATGTTGTTGTCCATCTCCCAAGGGACCTTTGGTTTACCAGAATACCGAAGTGCAGAGGCATGTGTTTCACAAGAAACACTCCCTTCATATGTGGCCTGCACTGGCTAAAGGTGATAGACTGTTTCAGCTGGCCTGTTTTGAGTTATATGAATGTGTAAGTTCTCGAAGGTACAGGACACAGAAATCCAGGTCAAGAATCTTGTTGAGAACCACATGTGGCCTGCAGCTTGAACTCTAGAGCAATATAGCTAAATCCTTCAGAATAGAATAAATATATGCAATACCCACTATTCTTTATTGTTTACTCTTTTAAAAAGAATATATCATGTTTGTCTATTTTGCTAAAAAATTTAGTGTGATACATTAGGATGCTGGTTTTGGTGAAAGTGATCTACTCAAATGTAATGATAATGACAAATAAATTATTTATTTCATATCAGAAGTGGCGAATGAGAAACAGCAAAAAACAATCACTAGCTATATAAAGGTATTAAGTCAATTCTGCTACATAGTTTGCAAAAAAGGTAACTCGGAAGAGTTAAGTGTTAAATTGAAGCTCATCATAACCACAAGGAAAATAAATGACAGTACATTAGAAGTGTAGGAGAACAGAAAGTCAGGGTTTTGTCATCGAAGCATGTAGTATTTGTATTTACCAGAAACAGGGCAACATCGATGTAATACATATAAAATATCATATGAGGTATCTTAGAACTTAAATCACACCTAGTCCAAGGCCTAGCAGGCAGGATGGGCTTCTTTCAATGGAGACCACAATGTTGCCCCTGCATTGAGGCAGCACATCTAAATGAGCTGTAAGTTCCTCTGGTACGACAAGAGCTATTTCATTTAGGTCCTTCTAAACACCATTAATCATTGCCTTCAGGATTTGGCTTAGTCTGCAGACAGAAGGATTATTGGTCAATACAACTACACAAAGCGGAAATGTCACTTTCACCAAAAAATCCCACCATGACTCATCCATTTTTAATTCTCTAGTACAGATCCGATGAAGGCAATCTAAAGAAATTGCACCCATTGAAAGAAACCTTTGTTAAATTCTGATTTGTTTCATCCTGTCCTAAGGTGACTACAAACTTTTTTTTAAAATTATTATTCTTTTTATTATTTTATGCTCAGAAATAAAATGGGTAGAATACAGTATATACAATCGGCAATTTGAGTCATCCTTTGTTACAAATAAGCATTTGAACATGACCGATAACAGATTGGATAGGTAAGTACAATACCTGAATTGGAAACCCCTCCTCCCCCTGTTTTAGTCCCCTATATACCTTCCATGCACCCCATATTTTTTCCCATTTTCGCGGGCAACCTCTGGTTTTGTGTATAGTCGGCTTTCCCCTCCGCTATTTTGGGAGGGTGTATTGCTCCCCAGTGTTTTGCGATGTTACGTTTGGCGATCATAGCCGCCAAGGTCAACCACGTTCTTGTGTACCTGGCACAATCCTCCTCTCCAGTAATCATCAATAAGAACCATTTAGGCTCCAATGGGACCTCTACTCCCTTCACTCCCGCCATACTATCTTGTACTTTTGCCCAATAGTTTTGTATCTCTGGGCATTCCCATATTATGTGTATGAAGGACCCCTCCTGTCCGCAGCCCCTCTGGCAGAGGCCATTTTCTGCACGGCCAATCTTGTGAAGTAATGATCTGGGATAGTAAACTCGGTGAAGAACCTTCAATTGGATTAGGTGGAAACTGGAACGTATTGCTACTTCTCGCGGACCTTGAACGGCGTCCGTCCATTCCTCATCGTCAAGCTGCCCTATGTCTCCCATCCAGGTGGTTTTTAGTGTTGAGTAAGGATATGAACTAACATGTCATGGAGGTGCTCCACCATGTGATCTTGTGTTCATTTATATAACTCTGATGGTAGGCCGTTGGGCCCCCTGCCTTTCCCGACTGCAGTAAGCGAGTCGCATTTTTCATTTCCTCCATCGAGAGGTCCTTTTCCAGTATCTCACTCTGCTCCGAGGCCAGACATGGCAGTTGTATGTCTCGGAGAAACTCTGTACATTCTTCCTCCGACTTTCGATCTACCGAGGAGTATAGGGAGTCATAGTATGAGGCAAAAGCCTCAGCTATCTCATTGCCTGTATTGTGATTCCAGCCCTGTCCATCTGTTATGCTCGGTACCCAGTTATGGTTAGTTCTCCTTTTATCTAACCAGGCGAGGAGTTTGGATGCTTTATCGCCTACTTCATATAATCTATACTGTGTTGCCCTTGCCTGTATTCTAGCTTTATCTTCCACCAGGTACCTTAGTTCTCTCTGCCGGTGCCCAAACCTATGTTGTAGCTCTGCATGTTCGAACCCTTCCTCCAGCACTTGTGCCTACAGCTTAGAGATAGTATCTTCCAGGGCTAGACATTGCAGTTTATTTTCCTTTTTCTTTACCCCAATGAATGCTTGGGTTTGGCCTCTGATTACAACCTTATAGGCTTCCCAAAGTGTCAGTGGCGATGTCACTGAGCCCTTATTTTCCTCGAAGAATTGTCTGGTCCCGGTCTTCACTGCTTTTTTAGTTTTGGGATCTTTAAGATGCCAGCGGTCAATTCTTGGGGGTAGCGTTCTGTCCCCCTGCGGGCCCTTTAGAACCACCTCCACTGGGAATGGTCTGACACCCCCCTTGCAATATGTGTTGCGCCATGGAATTCCCCTAAGTTGTGCGTCTGGGTAAGTATGTAGTCAAGCCTAGAAAGACTTTTACGGGAGGTTGCACTATATGTGAACTGTCTAGTGTAAGGGTGGTGATGCCGCCATATGTTCCCCAGGCCCAAGTACGGAGGAACTCCCGCAGTGGTCCCAATCGTCGCCCCGTCGCGATCCTCTCAGGACATCATCGTCAAGCGACATGACACCGTTCATGTCACCTCCATTTACCCACCTCCCCTCTGGCAGGTCGACCAACATCGATCCTATGGCACCCTGTGCCGCTGGCTGCAGTCCCGGCGGGGGGGGGGGCATATAGGGAACATAAATTTAACCTCTTGCCTTCCCACAGCCCACTTATAACCGTAAATCTCCCCAAGGGGTCTGTCCATGAGCCGTCCGGGATGAAGGGGAGGGAGTTCTTGCCCAGAATACCAGTACCTCTGGACCCAGAGGTATATCCCGCATGTGCCAGTAAGGAATAACCATATCTATTCAGGCCTTTAAATTGGTTCCCCATTAAATGAGTCTCCTGTAAAAGGACGATATTGGGGGAGTGCCGTTTGAGGAACTGGAATACTGTGGTTCTTTTTATACTGTCTCAGGGTTCCCCATTGTGCTTGTAAAGTAGTTTCCTCCCACTCGCCCATCCGATGCTCTTGACATACCAATCCCCGTTTGACTCATCAATACTCGCAAGACATTTATAATTCTGGTTCCACCTCTGAGCAACTAACAAACTAAATTTCTTATAATACCCCCTTCCCAACCCCCAACTTTGGGGGCCCACCCCCTTCCCTGTTACCCTGCTAAATAGGCAAAACATACCCCAACTGGTCTACTTGCAGAGTGCCTGTCGCCCCTTAATCAACTTTCCAAACACCGATGAGAGGTGCTCGGCCACGGGCAGGAAACCTTTCGCCTTGCGCTCATTTGCAACCCCTTGCTGAATAATTTTGGTATAGAGAAGCTAGTAGGACAAGTGTCAATGCCCATTATCCTTCCCCTCCCTCCTTTGTCTACCGGCTATGTCTCAATAATATTTCCTTCCTTGGCCTTACAGTTCATTTCTATTGAGTCACTCAGCTTTCAGGCCGTTTCCTGCTGCCTGCCTCTGGTTCCGCTGTCTTTGGGCCGTCAGACCGCTCTCCATGCGATCGCTCTCCGTTTCTCCTGTTGTGTTCTGCATGTATCGGAGCGGAACTGGCACCTCCCCTCTCACCCCGGCCCTTGGTGAGCCATCCGTCCAGCCAGTCCCGTGCCTCTTCCTGCGCAGTGAAATACCAGGATTTGCCCTCTGCCAATATACTGAGTTTTGCTGGGAATAACATCATGTACTTAATGTTTCGATCACAAAGGTCTCTTTTCACCGGCTCAAACCTCCTTCTCTGTGATCCCGGTAGTTTAAAATCCTTGCAATTATCGTCCTCAGTGGTGCCCTTGGCCTGGGCGGAGGGATTGGTGCCCTGTGGGACCTCTCCACTGAGAAGAAAGTAGACAGTCTCGTGGGTTTCAGTGTATTCAAAATTAAGTCCTCTAGGAACAGGTCCACACTGGGTCCCTCCGCTCCCTCCGGGACCCCCACCACTCTGATATTATTCCTCCTCGCCCTTCCCTTCTGGTCTTCAATCTTAGCCGCAATGATTGTAGTTCGCTGAGTTAATGAATGCACCTGATCTTCAAGTCGTTTTGTTGTAGTCTAGAGTTGGTTGATATGCGTTTCGGTCACTGTAACTTTCTCCCTTAATTTAGACATATCTGCTCGGATCAGGTTAACCTCCAGGGTCACTGTATCTATTTTGGGTCGCAGCGTGCCCTTCAAGTCTCTGATGGCTTCCATTATGGCTCCCAGTGATGGCTCCTCCGCCTCTTCAACTCCCGTCGCCCGGGAGTGTTTTGGGATGGTGTAACTATCCATTTTACTCCTTTGAGGGAGCAAAGCACTTTTGGGCTTCACCATTTTACCAGCGCACAGTGAAGTGTTATAATTTTATAGAATGCCCTCCACGGCCGGACCATCGGGGGGCAACACTCCCGCACAACCGTGATGTCCCTCCAATATGCCACTCCCGGTGTATAGTGATGCACGTGTGTACTGGCGGCCAGGAGATTTAAAGCTGCTGTACACTAAAATGGGCCCTCCGACGACACTCGGCTGAGGCTCCGCTTGCGTTCCCTTTTTCTTTGTTGTGCCGGACCCCCGCTTTTACTTCTGGCCCCGCCTCACACTGGACAAAGACCCCTGACAGACTTCCCAGGAGAGCCGCCCGTCGGATCTGAGTTCACCTCAGCTGTGAATATACCTTCAGCCCATGTAGGCAGTGGCCCCTCGGCGCCTCAAAGTCCGGGCCTTCGCCCCTTTCCCTCCTCTATGCACAATTCAAGGCCTTCCACACAATAATTTGGCAGAACCGGTCCTCATAGTCCTGGCCTTAGCGCTGCTCCGCCCGCGATTGGTTTCCTTGATGAGCTGGGGGGGAGGGAGGGGAGAGGGGTGGGAGGGCAGCGCTCACCTCGAGACTTCACACCCAGAGGGCCCGCCAGACGCTCCGGGCCGCGACATTGTTACTCGACACGGCTCTAGTCCGCGGACCAAACAGCTCCCCAGCAAGCGCTGCAGGACCCCCGCGCTTCTCTCACCTTCCTCTCTGCGGGAGGCCCCGCTCTAGCCGCGTCCCCACTCAAGGCCTCGTCAGCTCGTCTCTCATGCCGCTACGGCCCGGGTATCAGTCGGTCCGTCTCAGGGCTCCTCCTCTGACCCCTTCAGAGGCCCCGGGGTCCGCCTAGGTTCGGTTGTTGTATTCCCGGGGGAGACCAGTCCGCCCCGGGCTCCGGTTCGCGGCTCACCACCTCTCACTCGGCGAAGCAGGTCTCAGCCAGATCGGAGCCGACGCCCCTTCTCGGCTTCTGAAAATGGCGTCTATCAGTCCAACCACGGGCTCTGCGGCCGTTCCCTTGAACGGAGCCTCAAATCGCCCCTCTAACAGGTCTGATGCCTCGGGGGGGCATCCACAGTAGTGTGCAGTGTCTCCCACCCAGCCTCTCATACGGATATTGGGACAGATGCTGGGGTTATGCTCTGAAGAAGTCGGAGCTCAGCTACGTTGCGGCCATTCCTGTCCACGGCTAAGCCACGTCCCTCGTGACTACAAACTTTTGCAGTGCAATGGTGAAACATGGCTATGTGAGATTCAGTGACAAAAAGGCCATTGCATCTTTACAAAGGCTAAACGATCAAATATGCCCATTCTTTCTTCAGAGTATTAATTGTTTTATTAGGGTCGTTACTGTTTGAGATCATAAACACAAAGAACTGGAGCACTGCAAATGCCACTCTCAATGTCAACCAATTGATGAGGAAATCATTTTTCTATGTAATCATAAGACACAAACTAAAAACCTAACTATGTGACCTTCAACTCATCAAGGAAGCATCTGTGGCTATGGCTTTCGGGTTCAAAAGGATGAAAACGAAATAACAGACTAACTGGTACCAGGATATAAATGGCTCTGACTACCTGCATGCCTAGAATATCCCATTATAACTTCAGAGGATGAGCGATAGGGAGACAGAAAGGGAGACTGCATTTTTGATACCAATACTTTTACTAAAGCAGAAATGCTTTCTTCTTCTCTCATGTAAAGAAACCAAGATTTTTGCCGGTGCACAAAAAATGCAATTCATGTTTCATGCACAAGTAAACATACATAGTGTGCTGATGAAGGCTATATACCAATTTGTGATGAAAGAGGTGATGATTAATGATAACTTAACCTGGGAGCACTGATGTAGAATGGTCGCATATTGTGCCAGCCCAAAAGCTACCATTCACAGCCTCCAGCAAGCACAGGATGAGTCACTGAAACTGACCCTCCTTTTTTCAACATTTCAACTTTACGAAGTTAGGAAATGAAAAAAAAGTAGTTAAGTTGCAAGTCACCATACTTTACACATTGTTAATACTGCGAGATGAATAAAAGGTAACATGGAACAATAGCTAATCAGCTGTTGAATCCTTTTCACTTAAGATCATATCTGTAAGAAACATGCTTATGAAGAGAGGACTGCCTCAACCAAGGAAAAGATGCCGTATTCTGAATGGTGTGCATGGATTCCTAAGTTGTCAGATTATTTAATGATCTGCGGACTCTCCATTTTTTGGATTACAATGACGTTAGCAGGTTATTAGTAAGCCAAGGATACAGCAGACACTGCAGTAAGGCAAGAAGCCAACTCAACGTCAGACAATTACCAGCAGCAAGTCTTTCTTGAAGACTCAAAAAGCAACTGTGGCCCTGAGGCGAAAGCACATCAACAAGTTTGATTTTATCCTGACTTTGTAGATGCTTGAAGAACATTGATAGGATACGTGGAATGCCGAATTTATGAACTGTGAAATAGGACCAGCCAGTTTTCCTTGGAGGGGAATAAATGAATATGGGGCAAAGTGACCATCTTGAGCTTTTCAAACATGATTCAGAGGTGAGCTGAGAGAGACAGGACCTGGATCAACAGCTTCTGATAATCCTGAAGAACGTCTTTCATCTGTCATACACTATTTAATTAAATTACTCTACACATACATTTTCTAGCAGAGAACATTACACCACTGTGGGTGGAAAAAAGATCTGTGGGCAGAAGAATGGAAACCTCTCGACTGGGCAAAACTATGTTATACGAATAACAAATAAATACCTCTGTGGGAGAGAGATCATTAAAAAATTGTTGGAATCAGAACTGATGCATCATCAACAAGGCAATTTACCCCTCAGCCAGGGGCGTAACAGGCTGCTGCAGCCCCTGCAGCACAGGGGGCTCCCAACCCTTCAAGATACCCTAGGGGGCCCCCTTCAATCCAAGGCCAATAAATATCTGTGCGATATGCGAAACGCAGGGGCCCCTCATCCCATACTGCAGGGGGACCCCATCATTTTGCATTAAGCCACTGCCCTCAGTATTGCAAGCTGCTTATAAGACAATGAAAAAAAATCTTGGAGGGTCAGGAGATGTGCTGCCGGCTTTAATAACAGCACCATCAATACAAGACATGAATGTAATGTGTCCTTGACCCATCGTAGAAAAGAAGTTGTGGCATTAGCTGCAAAAAAGTTAAGGATTCAAGTCATTCATACTCATGGATGTTCTTTGGGACTTAGATTCTGTACTCTGCCAAAAGGATGCGGAAATTTGTGTTTGAGAAACTGCTATGCCAAAAATACATTTCACTGATTGACGGTGTGGGAGGCAATGCAGGAGATGGTGTTTAAAAAACACACTTGGCCTTCTGCAAAGTGTGATTTTTGTCATCGTTAGACGCATTACACCGATAGTCAAAATAAACTAGTATCGAATACCATACAACATGAACTGTTTTTAGCCGTTGGCAACAGGCGTCACAATAACCGAGCTCCGCTGTGATCATTTTGTCAACCTTAAAAGCATGACAGCCTGTGACCTCCAGGCTACATACATGTTTCTGCAGTGGAAGCATTAGTCAACTGAGATATTGTACCAGTGATAAAGGCTTTCTTTACTCCCTCTTTGACCGACTATTCCAGTTTTTCTGCTACACACCCAGAATGTAAAAGCAGGTTATTCGTTATAAAAACGGATGATGAATCAACTCATATAAGCTCAATGTATGGCAGCTACACTATTAAGATTCATAGTTTTCAAAATACTGCTGGCAACAAATAACGCTTACTGGAAAGTGCTAAATGCCACAGTTAATATTTTATTCACGTTATAAAGGCTGAAGGTGCGTGATCATATGTTTCTTATTTTTGCCTTATCTACTCTCATCTATGCTCTAATCTGAATTCTCAGAACAAAACTGCTGACAGCAAAAAAACAAGTTCATGCATAAATCCAATGCTGTTCAGTGAACATCAGCGTTCTGCATACCAAGTACCACACAGGTCGCATTCCGACCTAACTATGTGGCGTCGAGGTACTTCTGGGGGTTCCCCTGCGAGTGCATTTCACAGGATTTTACGTTACAGCAGCACATGATGTATGCTATACACATGTGCGCACTTTATAATGGCGATGTGATAATGCAATGTGTTCAAAACTGCGACTTGCAACAGCAGAAAGTTATGCATAAAATTTAGCAGTTTGTCATCACATATAGATTCACTGGGCATGTAGGCCATGGTTTCTTTCTTCAAAATATACTGTACAAATATTGTCAACATTTTCATTATACGAGACTAGTGCCTGATAATGCACTCTACCCAAGACCTCATTAACGAATGAGGTGAAGTCTGTTCCACATGTGCAGATATCAACAGCTAATACTGTACAATAAGACAATGTTAGAATGAATATCCCTTTTTACGGTCTACTCTGGACTCCTTTCACAATGCTGCATATTCTTTATAGTTATAAAGGTTTACAAATATTTCAGCAATCACGCGCCCTGATATACTCATTACACAGTGCTGTGCTTTTCAGTATGTAATCATTCATCCTTTCATAAAGCCTAACATATCTTTCGCTCAAGCTAGTATGACATCACGGGAAGATATTGAAGTTTATACAGATCATACAGACACCCCCATACAAGGTTCTTTTGGCCCATATTTAATTGTTTGGCATTGCACAGGCTTGTGGCTAGATGATACTTTGCAGCATTAGTGAGCTTACAGAGAGTAGTTTTTGGACCTGGCCCTTTCGGCAGGGTCATACCCAGACATTTTGCCTTCACCCTGCCATGTTCGAAACCATTTTTGCTGTTTTTCAGGACTCTGAGGATTTTACCTCTGCTAACCAGTGCTAAAGTGCTTGTGCTCGCTCCTTTAAACATGGTAGAATTGGTTTACACCCAATTGGCCTATTTAATTTACTCTTAAGTCTCTAGTGAAGTGGTACTGCATGTGCCCAGGGCCTGTAAATGAAATGCTACTAGTGTGTCTGCAGCACTGATTGTGCCACCCACTTAAATAGCCCTTTATACATATCTCAGGTCTGCCACTGCAGCCTGTGTGTGTGCAGTTTTAAGCTGCCATTTCGACCTGGCATAATAAACCTTATGCCAGGCCTAAACCCTCCTTTTTAATACATATAAGTCACCCCTAAGGTACGCCCTGAACAACCCAGAGGGCATAGTGCAGTCTATTTAAAAAGTAGGGCATGTACTTTTAAGTTTTACATGTCCTGGTACTGAAAAAGCTCCTAACGTCATTTTTCACTACTGCAAGGCCCACCTCTCCCATAGGATAACATTGGAGTTACCTTATTACACTTAAGCTGTAAATTCGAACTGGGAGCAAGTAGACGAGTCGAGTTTGATGTCTGAACTTAAAAGCCCTTTTTAATGTTAAAGTCAGATTTTTTATCACAAGTCTAAAAATGCCACTGTAAGAAAGTTGGCACTTTCTTGTCCTAACCATTTGGTTCCTGCAGCCTAATCCTGGGTCACATAACTAGGTGTAGCTGGCAGTTGGTCTTTGTGTACCCCAGAGTGACTAAAAGGGCTAGTTGGCTGGCCTCCTGATCAGAAGCCTCAAGTACAGAATAGGCTTCCAACGACCTTGAATCCAGCACTTGGAGCCATCTGTGAGTCCTGCTCTACCAAGTGGTACCACCACAGTCCTGGACCCTTAGAAGTTGGCCTGAAGGAGCTCTGCCAGCCAATCTGCAGAGTCAAGCTAGCCTGGCTGATGAGGGGGTGAAACCCCGAAACCGGTCCCAGGATGCTTGTTTCTGGTGCAGGGAGGACCTGGCTTGGAAGTTCGGACTGTTCCCATGGGGAGCAGGATCAAGACTGATTTGCATATGGCTGAGTTTAAACAGGAATGGCATGGGGAGCAAAACAACGATGACTTAGGCCCAGATCTCTGTACTGGGGTGAATGTTTGACATTGTTCAACATTCTGTCCATCAATTGTTCTTTTTGCATTTGTCACCCCGAGTGGGACAGGTATGTCCAGATGTGGGTCCCATGCTCTCCATGCCACTGGAGTCAAGCTAGCCTAGCTGATGAGGGGTAAAACCCCGAAATCGGTCCCAGGAAGCTTGTGTCTAGTCCAGGGAGGACCTGGCCTGGCAGTTCGGGCTAGACTGTTACCATGGGGAGCATGGTCAAGACTGATTTGCATATGGCTGGGTTTAACCTGGAATTGCACAGGGGCAAAAAAACGATGGGTTTAGTCCCAGATCTCTGTGCTGGGGTGAATGTTTGACATTGTAAAGCATTCTGTCCTTCAATTGTTCTTTTTGCAACTTTTAGAAAGTTGGCATGTTCTTGTCGTAACCATTTGTTCCTGCAGCCTAATCCTGGGTCACATATCTAGGTGTAGCTGGCAGTTGGTCTTTGTGTATAGCTCCCAAACAGTGAGACAAAGGGAAAATAATTGTTGGCAGAATGAGTCACTCTGAGTTAACGAGGAGGAAGAGCTGTTACCTACCACACTTGTACATCACAAAGGCTCTGCCTGAGCACTCTCACAAAGGTTTTGACACTGGTCTATTGTGACCCCATACAAGCTCGGGCCAGGACAGGGCGGAAGGTAATGCCGGAAACCTTAGGGTGGTGGAAACCTCTAGAAAACTTCCTCCACTTCAAAGAGGGCTCCAAATTTAAATGTTAGACCTCAGACCCCCAACTGTTCAGTAAACGTCTGGACAGGTAGACTCTGCCAGGAAAAAGGACTGCTGTGCTGCATGAAAGGACTGAAAGGACATTATGACCATGAGAGCAGTGTCTGCATTGGCCATAGGGGAGCCTGGGAGCCTCAGCCTGTGACCAGAGGAGCAGAAGAGCAGCGAGCAGAATGGCGAGCAGAAGAGCGGCGGGTCCGTTTTTTTGTTTTGTTACTGTCCCTTCCCAGCGCTGCCCCACCACTTTTCCCCAGCACCAGCTGCTATTGCCCAAGACACTTAAAGATATTTTTCACTGCTTTTTCTAGTCGGTCTTGAGAGTGCTGCTCTTGTCAGACAATTATGTGAGCATTACCGTAGAGGGGCTTTGGCTCCACCCACATGTCGGGAGCCAGTAGTACATGTTTTGATTGGGTAGAAGCTGTGTGCTTCCACAAAAAAGTGCTTGCTCGCAGCGCAGCTGTGATCATATTGTTTATTTATCCAGCTGCCTAAGCTTGACCTTTCAGGGGCACACACATGATATTAGAATGCAAACTGGCTTGGTTCATACACATTAAGGAAGGTCTCCACACCACAGGCAGAGATACTCTATGGTATAACCCTGAGTCGGCTTGTGCGGCAATCTCGCGCAACCAACTAGTTAGCAGCTACAGGGGGGAAAAAGTCGCCCAACTCTATGAAAACTCTGCCATTGGTTCCCTTACAGCAATTTTTTTGTCAATAAAGGATATGTATAACCTAGAGCCATGTTTAGATGAAATTCAACCGGCCCTAGCTGGGAAATTGTACGTACAATTCAGGCATGGTTCTCTCCCTCTGCGCGTATTTACTAACAAATGGTCCGGCAGTTCTGTCTTGGGGTACCCAGCCTGCAGTAGGGGTGAGGAGACCGAACTATATGTATTCTTCATTTGTCCCGGATATCAAAACATTAGACTCAGATGGCTGGTTCAATTGTGCAGGAACCTAGGTACATGTCATTGTAAAGAAGCATTTAGGCTCCTAAAACACAACACACAAATGCCAATTGTCTGTGCTGTATACCGTTTTTAGGTCTCGCCTACGCAGAGCGCATGCGCTGCATAGGAGACCTTTAGCAATCGATTCCCTTTTTCTAACAAAAACGTGCACGCTTTGCATTGCTTTCAATGCCAACGCGTGCACGTTTGGCAATTCCCTTGCGGGAGCGAGCTTTGAAACCATCTGTTAGTAATTAACAGATGGTTCCTGCTCGCTCCCACAAGGGAAACAGGCGCAGGCCCCCCTCCCCTCCCCCTGCTGCCTCTCCGTTTTACTTTCGCGCGAGCGCTTGTTTTACTTGTAAGGAGACCAAATCCATTCGGCGAGTATGTGACCTACAAACCCGTACCCTTCATTGAAAGACAGTCGGCCAGTGTCCGGGCTGAGTAGCTGCGTTTGCTCTTGGTTTCACCTCCACCGAGCGGTATTAAACATTCCAGTGCATTCATTGACTTACAGCAGCCTTTCGAGAGCGGTGTTTTTGCTCTCCGAGATGTGTCGATTTTCCGATAGCAGCGGGCGCTTTGATTGATATGAGATATTACGTGTTGGTTTGTGTTGTGCTCCCACAAGGCTTCTTGGATTGCAGTACTCTGTTTTTTTCTCCTTATCAGTGCTGTAATCAGGACGAGGGCTCCCTCGGTGATGTTAGACTTGCAATGCTGCTGCAGCAGTTTGGCGTGATGGATTTCACTTTGCATTAGGGCTCGTGTCTTACACAGTCTGTAAATAGAGTGTACGAGGCAAGCGGCGCGGTCCAGGGGGACGGATATCGCACTTTTCTTAAATGGGAAACACACTTGCAGCATTTCAAGGTAAAACGCCTAATCCTTTTTTAAAAAATATTCTCATCTGTAAACAAGAGCTGGATTTATTCGGCACCTTCCGTGTGAATGAACGCGCCGAGCCTTGCTGACCTGCCCGTTTTAGAGATGGTTTGGCAGAATGTGTCTGCTGCAGCAGTTGCCCTGCTTGTACCTTAGAATCAGCAGAGATTCCACTCCAAAATGTTGTTTTCATTTTAGGGAGAATGTTTATGCTCCCACTGTGTGTCTTGACAAAGTAAGCCAGGGTTGTAATTTACTGCTGCCATTTCCCTGGTAACAGATCACGACACTGCGTGACTACATAAAAAAAACGCGGAATTAATTGTCCCAGCTGCCGGGGTCACCTATGGCAAGGTCGAGCCATCGAAGGACGTCTAATAATGGATGTAGGTGCTCGTCGAAATAGGATTTTATATATAAAGCTCTATCCACACTTAACAAACTCTGCAAGTGTGTGCATTATAGGCAGTTTAGCAGGAAAAAAATACTTAGTATTTTTTGTGAACAGTTTTAAAAAGTGACACGTTTCTGCTTAAAGTGAAGGGTTCTGTTTATTTTGTAAAATCAGAATAGGGCATTGTTTGTATCGAAAACAAACTGCTTAGAATAGTGGTGCGCATGCCCTGAGGGTTGAATTGTCTGTACTTTTCTAGACGTTTCATCGATATGCAATGCCTCCACTGAAGCTCGTCCGTAGTGTCAGTTAAGTAATGGGTAAAGAGTGGATCTTTCCACAGTCATCCTGGAATTTTCATGTGTCAAACGGTGGAGAATGATGACAGCGAGTAGTCAACTATTTGCAGCCATAGACCCCTTCCCAGCGGCTGGAAGGACTGAGGGGGACAGTAGGTGACGAGTGCTGATGTTTGAAAACCTGGGAGGACTCAGCAGTAGGATGGAATGGGTGAAGAGATGGGAGCCACTGGGAATTATGAGAATTGTAGTCAGATGGGAATTAATAATATTGCTCTGGTATTAGAAATATCTTCTATTGAATTCATGCCAGCCACGGGTGTATTTGGGGACGGCATTCCATCTTTTTCCTCGGTATGCCACTCCAGGCAGAAACCAGCCACATGCAACCCAGGCCTGGCTCTCATCCAGTAGGAACACTCCAGCCTCATATGTCAGACCAGGTTTGCTTCAGATGGGAACACAAGCAACACAGTCTGGCTTGGGTATATCTGGGGCGCATTAATGAAATGTTTAGGGTCATCCCATGGTACTACGTCAATGAGGCCACCATCCAATCATACCCTTATATTGAGCCTAGAGCAAACAGGATTCTGGTAAATCAACAGAGATGCAATTATCATTCAGAAACCAGTGTTCTGCCATGTAACAAAAGTCCAGATCGAGATTCAAGGAGAGAATCAAAACAGTAAAAACCATAGAGCCTCAGTAAGCAGAGTAATCTGTTGCAAAGACGTTGTGTTGCAGAATTAAGTTTGTTTTATAGGTTCTTTCATGACTGCATCACTAAAATGGTCTCAGTCCATTTAATGCATCTGCCATTTTGCATTGGCGTAACATCCATTTTGTTCTGTGGCTGGACAGCCATCGTGTATTGTTTTGGTCTGAGGGTTCTTGTGGCACACCGGAGTGGGTATGGTACTAGTCTATGATTTTCCAATAACTGTCAGAAATAATTTCTCAGTATTCCACTTGGAGTATTAGTTAATGAAACAGATGCACATATGCAGCGTTTATTGTCCTGTTTGACTTTCAGGGCAAATTAGTTCATTCCCCCAATCTAACTCGTGCTTTGATTGAGGCCATTATTCATTTTCTAGTTGTTGGAAAATACAAGGATATTCACTCAAAATGCAGAATCGGTGTTAGGCCTAGAACATATTTATTTGAAAGTACTTGGGAGTCAGTTTTCATATAACAGTACTTTTAGTTTGTTATATTCACTATTGCCTCACAAGAACTCCAAGCGCCAGGGCCTTTTGTTAACGTTCAATTTATGTGTTCAGGCACAAGTGCAGTGCAGTGCAGAAAGAACATGTAAAATTGTTGAGCAAAGTTTGTATACATCTTTTAATCTGATGAGCATTTGCTCCTGTTAGAAAACAGTGGCACATGACACCCTTAAGTGTTTGCTTGGCTGTCTTGTTGGTTATCTCTTTTCTCTGTAGTTGACTTATGCAAATATTTGAGGATTGTGTTCTGCCATGTTATGTGACGTGGAGTAGATTTGCGATGCACTTCATTAGCCTACTTACATAAACACTCACTGGATCATTAGTTTGCCCATGTGGAGAGAAAATGCTGCAATCCAGTAAATTATTGACCTGAGAAAACGGAAGGAAAATGAGCCACTTCAGCTTCATCAAGACTGCTTTTTAGCTCCCATCGTCAGTGCACCCCATCACATCATTAACAATTACAGACCTTCACATTGCCAACACCTTGGCATTGGTTTGATAGTTAAAATGATTGGACAGTGTAATAGTTATAATAATTATGGGTATCTCAAAATAAAGGCTTTGTCAATGTGAAGGGCATGTCTTTGAAATTGGATGGCTTGTTCTCTGTATTTATTTTGGGACCTTATAAGTGTTTAGTTATCCACTACAATATCCTTGGTGCAACAACATCAACTGTTGCATGGCTAAACACTTATAAGGTCCCAAAGGCGAGACCTATTGGCTATGCCAATGCTTGTTTATGTTCTATGTGGCGGGCGTGAAAGGTCTTTTTAAGAACCAGTAATAGATTTTATACTGATTGATTTTTAACTGTTATGTAACAACCCAATCCTATTTTATACGGGTTTTAGCTCTTTTTAATCTGCTTTTTTACATTTTGTATATATCTGTGAATGTTCTCTTATGGTCCACGGACCGAAATAAAGAAAGTTTGGATTGGATTGGATATTAGAATGCTATTAAAGTGTCTTAGATAACAAGATAATTTATGTTGGTTATCTCTGGTAGCAGCACATATGGGAGGATGGCATTTATCAACCTACATGGATTTAAATGTCTGACTTGACAGACCTCTGTCAACCGCCTGTTAACCTGCACCATTACTATCCTAAAGTTTTTTGCTTCCACAAAAATACATATCTATTCCTATGCTATTTACCTGTAATGCTTCACATTATCATACAACATTCCTTTGAAGCTCGACCTATTGGCATTGCCAATGTTTGTGTGGCCTGGGATTGACATTCCTATGGCCCGGGGATAAACACTCAGTGGATACAAAGATTGTCTTTATAGTTGGAGGCAGTGCTACTTACAATGAGCTCCGAATCTCGTCCCATAGAAATTACAGTTCTATTCACTGTCCTCAACAGCTTCTCCATAATTACTTGGACATGTCGCTGTGTTGGCCCCTAGAGATAAAGAGAAGGAGAAATCAAAATGAGCATAACGCTTGTTGGCTGTGATTAAATGCATTTACTTTGTTAGCAATACTTCTGTTTCATACACATAAGGATGAAAACTGCTCTTTGTAATAGCTAGGCCTTCTGCTTTTCAATAATTAAAGACTCAATCAATATGGCATTCAAATCCTATCGATTGCATTAGAATCGCACGCAGCAAAGGGTCTCGAACAGACATGGTGCCCACAATATGGTTTTCATTGGCTCATAATTATTTCCAATTGTGATTGTCTTAACATTTCATGTGACTTGCAAGTAAAGTTATAGAAACATTTTTCTAAAGGCTCACTCAAAACAATGGTACCTTTAAATTCAATACGAAATGTTGGGCTAATATGGAATATTTTACGTTTTCAGTGTGCTTCCTGGTAAATATGGGAAAAGTGATTTTAAAAAGCTAGTTTTGACACTTTAGGTATCATACATTATGACATATTTTATTACTTTGTAAATAGCTGGACTTATTCACTAATGTAACCATCAAGGGAAGCTTGACACCGGAGTAGAGAGGTCAAAGTGACGTGGCCATATTTTTCAGAGCATGATCTGCTGGGAGCCAAGCCTCTTAGTCCTGTGTCCGTTCTGTAATATTTCTGGTCTCTCCTGATGTAGGTTAACTTGTCGATCCAGGTTTTTTGTTGGTCCCAACATTGAAATAACAGTGTGAGAAAGTCTGTGGCTCTCATAATACCTAGCCTTGGAGACACGGATACTTGTTGGACATCAAAGGGATACTGATTCCACTGATTTGGTTTATTTCAAGGGCTTCATCGACACCGTTGCCAAGGTTGTACCCCATATGAGGTCCATTCTTGGCCTAACTCAGTGTCCTCTTCCAAAGAGCAGCCTACAGTGAACACTAACTGAGCATCACCTGCAGGCTAGTGCATGGCTGGTCTAATTTCCAAGATGGTTTAGCCACCCACATGCATCTGCCATCTGGGCACAGGCAAAGGCGCCCCCCTTAGTTGAGGGTACTTAATGATACACGAGCACCAACTCTGTGCAACGACAACAGATATTACAGAAACAGCTGCACACGTCTGCAGCCCTTTAGGTGATACTAAGAGGCACTGGGTGAGAAAAAATGAGCTCATACATCGGCTTCATTCCACATAGGCACTTTGGTTTTTTTTCTCCTTTTTTGTGTCCTCATTCGCCTTTAACGCACAAGTTACTAACTTGTGTAACGATATATCTGTAAGAGACAGTAGTTAGTGACAGATTCCTTACCTTAGAATATCCCCAGGCGTCAGACTGGATCCGGAAAGTTTTTGCGTAGCAGTACCCTTGCGCGTCGGTAGGCGACGTCGTGCGGCTCCGCGTCCGTCGTCGGCGTCGTGATCGCCGGGATGACGTCGCGGGCAGTACTTAGACGCCGCCCTGCGCGCTGACGTCAGTTCTGTACACGACTTTCCGCGCCAGGAACGCAGAGCCATGCAAGAAGCTGACATAGGTGTCTGAAAAATACTAGGGCCCTGAAAGGGATGTCCTTAACCCTAGAAATCAGTTCGCAGAACGGGGAGGATGGGTGGGCGGTAAGGAATCTGTCACTAACTACTGTCTCTTACAGATATATCGTTACACAAGTTAGTAACTTGTGCATCTGAAAGAGACACGTTAGTGACAGATTCCTTACCTTAGAATAGATACCCCAGCAATACCAACCCTGGTGGTGGGTCTGCGAACAAAGATCAGACAAGGAAGTCCTGGAGGACAGAACGGCCAAAGAAGCCGTCCCTCCGGACCTGACTATCAAGGCAGTAATGTTTTGTAAACGTGTGCAGCGAGGCCCACGTAGCTGCCTGACAGATAACCGGCAGCGGAACACCGCGGCCCAAGGCCGTGGTAGCAGCCGTTGCCCTGGTGGAATGGGCACGCAGCCCAACATGAGGCTCCTTCTTAGCCAAAGAATAGCAGGTCTTGATGCACAAGGTAACCCAGCGGGAGATGGTTCGTTTGTGCATCGCCCGACCTTTTTTGGCGCCCACGTAGCCAACAAAGAGCTGGTCATCCACCCGGAAGTGTTTTGTGCGGTCGATATAGAAGGAGAGCGCACGTTTTGGGTCCAGACGGTGGAGCCTCTCTTCCTCTCTGGAAGGATGCGGAGGTGGAAAGAAGGTAGGCAAAGTGATGGTCTGCCCAATGTGGAAGGCAGTAACCACCTTTGGCAAGAAGGACGGACGCGTCCGAAGAACAACCTTGTCTGGATGAACAGACAGAAAGGGAGGTTTGCAAGATAGAGCCTGGAGCTCACTCACCCGCCGAGCGGAGGTGATGGCCACCAGAAAGGCTGTCTTCAGAGAGAGAAGATGAAGAGGACAATTATGTAGAGGCTCAAAGGGAGTGCACATTAAAAAGGTAAGAACCAAGTTCAAGTCCCACTGAGGCATCACAAACGGAACAGGAGGGAAGAGGTGTGTAATGACTTTTAAGAACCTGTTAACAACAGGGGACTTGAAAAGGGAGGGCTGATCAGGGAGCCTGAGGAAGGCCGAGATAGCACAAAGATAACCCTTGATGGTACCCAGGGCAGAACCCTGTTGGGCCAGAGAAAGAAGGAACAGAAGGACCTCAGAGAGAGGGGCAGAAAGGGGATCCACAGCCTTTGCTGTGCACCATGCCACAAATTTGTTCCACCTGCAGGCGTATACCACCTTAGTGGAGGGACGCCTGGCTGCCAGAATCACATCACAAACTTCGGGAGGCAAGTCGAAAGGAATCAACTGCCGCCTCTCAATCTCCACGCAAGCAGGTGTAGACTGGACAGGTTCGGGTGGAGGACCGTCCCCTGCTGCTGCGACAGAAGATCCTCCCGAAGAGGCAGACGGATCGGGGGATCTACGCTCATACTGAGTAGCTCGGGATACCAAACTCTTCGAGCCCAGTCCGGAGCCACAAGAATGACTTGGGCCCGGTCGTGCCGAATCTTCTTCAACACTCTGGGTAGAAGTGGTATAGGCGGAAAGGCGTACAACAGACCGCAACTCCACTCGCGACGAAAAGCGTCGCCGAGCGAGTGCCGCCTTGGAAATTCCAACGCGCAGAACTGATGACATTGCGCGTTCTCTTCGGTGGCGAATAGATCTAACCAAGGCTCTCCCCATTGTAGAAAGAGTCCTTGCGCCACTTCCGAGTGAAGACGCCATTCGTGATCCATCATGCACCTGCGGCTGAGTTCGTCCGCCCTGGCGTTCAGGGAACCTGCCAGGTGTTGAACCATCAGGAACATGCCCTGATGTTCCAGCCATGTCCAGAGGCGCAGAGCCTCCTGACAGAGGGTCCACGACCCCACCCCGCCCTGTTTGTTGCAGTACCACATGGCGGTGGTGTTGTCTGTGAACACCTGCACTACCTTCCCTTTGACAGAGGGAAGGAATGCCTTGAGTGCAAGTCGGATCGCCCGGAGCTCCAGAAGGTTGATATGGAGCCGGGACTCCGCCGGAGACCAGAGGCCTCTGATCTCCGCCTCTCCCATGTGACCGCCCCATCCCAGAAGGGACGCGTCCGTCACAACTGTGTGCTCTGGCTGGGGAAGGGAGAGGGATCTGCCCATAACCCATTGCCGGTTCGAGAGCCACCACTGCAACTGTTTTGCAGTCCCCTCCGAGATCTGGACGTGATCGGACAGGTTGCCCTGGTGCTGCGCCCACTGGAACTTCAGGTCCCACTGCAGAGCCCGCATATGCCATCTGGCATGATTGACCAGCAGGATGCAGGAGGCCATGAGGCCCAGCAGCCTCAGGGTCATCCGTACCGAAACCCAGGATAAAGGCTGAAAGATCGGAATCATAGCCTGAATATCCCGGACTCGCCGTTCGGGAGGATAGGCCCGAAACTGCGTCGTGTCCAGAACTGCTCCGATGAAAAGGAGCTGTGGAGAAGGAATCAGATGCGACTTCGGCACATTGATGGAGAACCCCAGCGAGTGCAGGAGTTCGGCCGTAGTCTGGAGGTGGGAGACGACTGCCTGGGACGAGCCCGCCTTCAGCAGCCAGTCGTCGAGGTAGGGGAAGACTGAAACCCCTGCCCGGCGCAGATGAGCTGCGACCACCGCCATCACTTTCGTGAACACCCGAGGGGCACTGGTAAGGCCAAAGGGAGCACGGTGAACTGAAAATGCTCGAGGCCTACCGTGAACCGTAGGTAACGCCGGTGGGCCGGCAGGACGAGGATGTGGAAATAAGCGTCCTGCAAGTCCAACGCTACCAACCAGTCTCCAGGGTCGAGGGCAGTCAAGACCTGAGCTAGGGTGAGCATCTTGAACTTCTCCTTCCGGAGGAAGCGATTGACGTTCCGGAGGTCCAAGATAGGACGCATGTCCTCCTTGTCCTTTTGGGCACCAGGAAGTAGTGGGAGTAGCAACCACGTCCTACTTCTGGGGTCGGAACATGCTCGATGGCCCTCTTGGCCAAGAGGGCCGTGACTTCCTTCTGCAGAAGTACCAAGTGATCCCCTGACTTGCGGTGGAATTGAGGTGGCATGGCTGGGGGGGTGGTCTCGAAGGGGAGGGAGTAGCCCCTTCGGACAATGTCCAAGACCCACCTGTCCGAGGTGATGGGACGCCAGTGGTGAAGGTGATGGGGGACCCTGCCCCCTACTGGCGTGCTGTGCACCTGAAAGGAGGGACTAGGAGGGCTTGGAGGCCGCGGACGGGTTGGAGATGGTGGCCTGACCCGCACGCTGGTTGCCCGAACCGCCACGGCGGTATCCACGTCCTCGGCCACGCGAAGACGCCTGCTGCGCGGGCCAGTGGCTGGGCTGCTGACGTGACTGGGCGCCCCTTCCGTGGCCACGATAGGGGCGAAAAGCAGAAGTTAGCGGAGGGCGTGTAGCAGAAAGGCCCAGGGACTTGGCAGTAGCCCGTGAGTCCTTAAAGCGCTCCAACGCATGGTCTGCTTTGGACCCAAAAGACCGACTCCATCAAAGGGCATGTCCATGAGAGTATTCTGGACATCCCCTGAAAAACCAGTGGTTCTCAGCCAGGCGTGGCGACGCAGCGCCACCGTCATTGCAATAGACCTGCCCAGCGAGTCGGCGGTATCAAGGCCACATCGTATTGTGTATTTGGCCGCATCCCTTCCTTCCGCAATGGCGCGGGAAAGCAGTGTCTGGACCTCCTCAGAACACTGGGGCAAAACAGTCGCCACCGAATCCCACAAGGAGTGGGTATATCGGCCCAAAAGACAAGGGGTGTTGATGGACCGCAAGCCAGCACTGGAGGAAGAAAAACCCTTCTTCCCAAATTGATCCAGGCGTTTGGATTCCCTATCCGGAGGGGCGGTAGGGAAGGCGGTTTGGGAAGCGGAGGCTTGGACAACCAAGCTCTCAGGAGTGGGGTGGACAGAGAGAAATAGGGGGTCACCCGGAGCTGGGCGATGGCGTCGGGACACGTTCCTATCCACAGGAGCCCCTGTGTTGGGCTTGGACCAGGCGCCCAAAAGAACGTCAGTGAGGGCATCGTTAAACGGCAGCACAGTCTCCGTAGAGGAGGCTGCCGGCTGAAGCAACTCTGTCAAGAGATTAGTCTTGACCGCCACAGTAGGGAGTTGGAGATGTAAGGCTCCAGCCGCCCTACGCAACACCGTTGCAAAATTGGCTCCCTCCTCCGTAGCCACGGGAGGAGACAGCATGCCAGTGTCAGGGGAAGTATCTAGACCACTGGCATCCCCTAGTTCCTCTGTCCAGTCCTCATCATACTGACACTGTTGTGCCAGAGGGTCCTCAGACCCCTCCCAGTCCTCCTGGTCCTCCTCCGGTTCAAAATAAGGAGGAGGAGGGACATTTGGGACCCAAGGTCTCATCGGGCGCCGGAACCGGCGTCGAGCGACGTCGGTCCGGTTCCATGTCCAGAGCCGGAAGGAACTGGGGGACGACGCCGCCCGGAGCCCCAGGCGGCGTTGAGAACGGCACCGGAGACATCGGCGTCGGCGGAGGCGTGGTCAGGTCGACCGGCGTCGATGGGGGTTGCGGAGCCGGGATCGAGGCTGGAGGCACGGGCGACGCCGGGGCCGGAACCGTCGGCGACGCCGGGGCAACCCCATCAGGGCCCGCGGGGCCCGAAGGCGCACCGGAGGGACCTTGAGGCCCGAAGAGGCGGGCCATGGCCGACAGGAATTCCTGTATTTGGGCCGGATCCGCCCCCGAACCCGGGAAGGACGGGTATTGCGGGGCGACTCCACAGCATGTCCGGGGCCGGGGGACGGTGCCGGGAGGGGCCTCAGCCGAGTCGCGAGACCGGCGAGGCGAAGTCCTAGAGCGACGATGCTTTTGGACTTTTTGTGCTTAGACTTACCGGACGACGAAGACTTGGATCCCGACGACCGGTGAGGACTCCGCGACCGACCCCTCGACCTCTCACGCGACCGGGGCTTGGTGTGGCGCGGAGCCGACTGCCGGGCCTCGAGGAGCTTTCGAGACCGCTCTCGCAAAGCTTTCGGGTTGAGGGCCCGGCAGTCGGAACACGACTCCGTGTCGTGGCCTCGGCCGAGGCAGAAGAGACACTCCCGATGCGGGTCTGTGATGGACATCATCCGAGCACAGGCGCCGCAACGTTTAAAGCCGGGCATCCCTACGACACCTTGGAGTCGATTCGAAGAAACAGTGAAAAAATTCACCAAAAGAGTTAGTCAAAAAATGACTAGGGCACTGCTCTTCCCGGATCTGCGCTTGCTGGCGCGGAAAAAGAAGAACTGACGTCAGCGCGCAGGGGCGGCGTCTAAGTACTGCCCGCGACGTCATCCCGGCGATCACGACGCCGACAACGGACGCGGAGCCGCACGACGCCGCCTAACGACGCGCAAGGGTACTGCTACGCAAAAACTTTCCGGATCCAGTCTGACGCCTGGGGATATTCTAAGGTAAGGAATCTGTCACTAACGTGTCTCTTTCAGATCCTCTTGATAAGAGGCCAACCGCCTTTCGTAACCCTACTGAACAAGTTCAGGAGACTTTGATAGATCAAAAAGTCAGACCAGGATACGCTCAGTAGACGGGAGGGACATCAAGGGGTGAGGGCAGGTTTTTTACTCCACCTCGGTCTTAATAGACCTGATGGACCATATCAGAAACCTGGGGAACCCAAACTGAGGTCCAAGGAGTAACCGGGAAAGGCATAATCATAGGACCCAGGAAAAAAAAAAAAAAAAACCCGGGCACACTATCTCCACTGTGTCAATAAATCCCAGAAAGCGATCTTATTCTTCCTGCAGGATCTAGCCATGTCCACCTTGGATACTTCATATAACGAGGTCAACCATTCTGAATGGGATGGTGGTACTGAATCCACCCAATGCTTGCATAATTGTCTCCTTGCCATTAGAATTGCATAAAACAGTAGAGATCTAGCGGGTCCCGTAATGTGGTCATTGAGGCCAAAGATGATTAGCGGCAGACTGATATCCAATGATATCTTCAGGATGGACTCAAGAGTCTTCTTCACATTTTCCCAGAAGGAGTAAATACCGGGGCAATCCATAAACATATGCACATCTGATGCTTCAGGCAGCCCGCATTTGTTACAAACTTTCCCTATCTGGAATTTCGATAGCTTAAGTGGGGAAAGGTACGCTCTATGGGCCGTGAACAGATGGTTTCGCTTCAACCAGGCAGGTTTAACTATTCTGTGCAGGATACTAAATGAATCCATCCAAACCGAATCACACTGAACCTCCATCAACTCTCCCCATAGCTCTTCTGGAAGTTTAAAAACGCCATCGATTTCCTCCTCTATTGCCCAGTACCAGACTGAGACCTCCTTTTTACCCACCGGCCTCATCACTAGTTGTTCTTCCAACTTACTGATCTTCCCAAAAACTAAATTATGACTACTCTGGGCCTGGGCTGTAGGAGAGTAGGATCTGCTTCACAGGGGTACCCCCACTTTTTGCTGATACTTCACTGGTTTTCGACATTAGTCTGGCTGGGGCCCTGCTATTCAGAACCCCAGCCTAGCTGTTTCCTCTTTAAAAGGGTCTCCATGTGCCTTAGGCACATCACTGATTGGGATCTGGAGTGCCCTTGTAAGTCCCTAGTATATGGTATACTATGTACCTCAGAGGCCTGCCAGGGGCTGCAGCATGTATTATGCCACCCCTGGTAGGCCATCCAAACTGACACCACAGGTCTGCTACTGCAGCCTGGGTAAGGTGGTGCATGCACCCCTTGCTGTGGTATAGGTTACCTATATCACTAAAAGCATACACACATATAAACCTATAAGTCACTCCTAAGGCAGGCCTTATCAATCCTAAAGGCAGAGTGCATGGTTCCTATGTGAGAGGGTGCCCCTGCATGAGCAGGGCACTCTGCAGCGTTCGGAGACCATCTCTGATGCTGTTTGTAGTGCAGCCTGACCATATACTCTTAAACGCATTATATCCTCGCGGTAAAATGCTAACTATGGAATGGCTGCACCTAAACATGTCGTGTTTGGTGTCAAACATCTTGGAATACTACCCCCCCGCCAATACTGGCGGCGGGGGTAGCATTCCACCCTTCTAGAGGGAAAGGCATGTTAACTCTGACGAGTCCGGTAACTTCTTTCCAGAGCCCTGGCATCACAAAATGGATGCTGCTGCCACAGACACGAGTCTGGCCTCCTGCTGCTGGACGAAACTCCGGCAGGGGAGGCCTGGACAATAGGTTTCCTGTCCCAGGGAGGTGTGACCACCTCCCCAGACAGGACAATGTGTATTGGGGCTGGGCGGGAGCACTTTCGGGTGCTTTGAAGTCCTGCACTGGGGGCACATTTGGTGTCCCTGTGCATACCCCAGTTCAAACCGGATCAGGGGCTTGCAGCCCCTGCTTTGGCGCGAACTGGACAAAGGGAAAGGGTGTAGCCACCCCTCTGCCCTGACCCACCCATAGGTGGGGCCACAGAGTAGTCCATCCCCTATTTTTAGAATAAAGGTAGGAACCCAGTCCTTAGGACTTTAGATTATACCTGGACGAAACTCTGAAACTGAATCCTGGACCTTCGACGCTCTACTCACGATTAGAGGACTGAAGAATCTCCCTTGGGGTCAAGGAGTGACTCCCCTGCTTGGCAGGCACCAAAGAAGCATCTGTCCGGTTCGCATCACTGAAGCTCCCGTCGGACGCCGAAGTCATCGCATCACCAGAGGTGGATTCTCAGACTTCCCGAGGCTACCCTGAGTCCCCAGCAAAGCTGAGGCCCGTGGCTATCGTGGGTGACTTGAGACCGTGACCCCTGGACACCGAGCACATTTGCAAGTGCACCATCTTCTGGGTCTCCCAAGAAGTCGTGCTTTGGGCTCCGAGTAGCCCTAGCCTCCAGCACCACCTGCACCGAAGATCACTGGCCCCCACTCCACGAGTATCCTGTAAGCCAGCTCCACGTGCGGCGTCACGAGGCTCCTTCGCGGTCGCTAGCCCGTTGGCTAGTAGCCCTTAACGAAGGCCAATCTTTTCTTTACTTGGCAGTCTGGTTGCTCCAGGCCTGCCCTCACTTACCCTCGCTGGGTGAGTTCCCCAGACCTTGCTGGTCTGCATCATCGACGATCTACATCTTACCCGAGACTTGCCGTTGCCAAGGCTTGTTGGGTCCAATCTGGTCGCCGACACCTCTGCACTCGACAGACATCGAGCAACAGCCCGAATCCTGCTCCTGGTCGCCGACAACGCCTCCCGGACCTCGTGGCTGAAGAGTCAAGACGACCGTCACCGCACCTGAAGCACTCGACATCGGTGGGCATCTGTCCATCACCTCCCTGGTCACTGGCTAGTGACCCAGACTCTGTCCCCTCTGCTTTCAGGTTCTTCAGAACTCCGATCCACTCTTGGATCCACCCGGACACTTTTCTCCTGGTCGCCAGCAGCACTTTGCAGCAGATCGCCATAAGAACCGACGACGAAACCCGACCCCGAAAGGCACCTATGCACCCGGCTTCCCTGGGTGAGGTAACACGAGTACTCCGGTACTCCCGTGGGTAGAGACTCTTCAAAGTCCTAGATCTCAAGGGGTTTTGTCCTAGTCCTCTTTTAAGTGTCCCTTTCCTCTATTTTCCCGATCCCGACTTTCTCCATAGAAGTTAACGGCGTATCGCGGTTGTGTATTTACACTGCACGCGTCTCCCGTGGGTCCCCTGTGTCACTACCTTGGGTGGTTCCTTGTGGTCCAAGCACTTCTAGAGGCTCTAGGCCTAGTGTCTAGTTCAGTCGTGGTTCGCATACCACTTTATTGGTATATGGTTTGGTACGCCCCTAGGGCCCAAACGTGTATTTGTGCTATTACTGTGATTTAAGATCTTATAACCTATGTACTTCGACCTCTAGCCTCATAAAGAGACTAGAGGGGTGTGTTTAGTAATAAATACATATATTTTGAATATATACCTGGTGTGGTGCTCTTTCATTTGGTCACTCAAGAGATTATAGACTGGTAAAACAAGCTGCTTTACATTCCTTCAAGACTTAGCCTGAAGGCTGCTCTCCATAGCTACCACTAGGATAGCTTTCAATAAGGTTGTCTTTAACCTACCTACCATAAGAGTCGCTTTGGACTGGTGCACGATGCCCACTATAATTAGTGGACAGCATATGCCAGGCCAACTTCTCACATGGGCCCAGCTTTTAATCTGACTGTACTTGAATCTGGAAAGGCCAGACCCCACTCTCTCTCGAAGATCTTCCCAGGGGAGTAGGGAACCCCCATTCATCAAATCCCCCCACGTTGTAATCCCAGAATCCCTCACTGGTTTAATCAAACTGTCCTGAAAGCATGCGGGTGTGCCTGGGGAGTCCCACAGTGGTGCTAATCTGGAAAAATAACTGAGCCCCATTTTCCTTCTTATTGTAGTCCAGTTTTTTACCATCGAATGGAGGACCTTCAATTTAACTTTTTAAAAAAAATTTTGATCACCAAATTTAAACATAAACCCTTCTTCCGGTAACCCTGCCCCCTTAACATAGCCCTGAACATCTCACCTCCCGCTGTACTGATGGGCATTTTCAGCAACATCCTTGAATGTGAGAGCTGAAATGCCCAAGCATAGTATTGCAAGTCGGGTAACGCCAAACCCCCTTTATCCCTCTTCCGCCTAAGCTTCTTCCAAGCCAGCCTAATTGATCTATACTGCCATATAAAAGAGTTTATCTCACGTTGGCATTTCTCTATCTGTTGTTTGTCAAAATACAGCGGGATGGTATTAAAAAGAAAAGTAATCTTAGGCAAAATTGACATTTTCACCAGATTATTCCTCCCCAAGATAGATAAGGGGAGGTGAGCCCACGATTTCATCTGCTTTTGACAGTCCTTAAAGGCGCGATCGAGATTGTATTCTGGAATTTTGCCAACCTCCTGTAAAATTGTAATCCCCAAATAACGCATAGTAGAACCAATTTGGAGTTGTGTATCTTTTATATTCCATGCCATGATTTCAGTTTTACTGGCATTAATTTCATAACCCGAGATTTGGCCAAATTCCTCCGCGCGTTTAATGACTGTAGAAAAGGCTGAATCCAGGTCAGCTGTTAGAATAAGGATGTCATCTGCATACAGGGCCACCCGCCTCTCCCACTCTCCAAATTTAAAAGAAGTAATGTTATTGTCTTCCCTGAGAACCTGTGCGAATGGTTCAATATACAGGTTAAAAAGCAACGGAGAGAGCGGGCAGCCCTGTCTCGTCCCTCTGGTGATTTTAAATATATCAGTCAACATTCCATTAACTAGAAGTCTAGCTGTTGGGGCCTTATATAGCAATCTTATGGCGCGGCAAAATTTGTCCCCCAAATTGAATTTTTTCATTACCTCAGACAGGTATGCCCAATTTACTCTGTCGAAGGCTTTAGTTGCGTCAAGGGTTAAAACGGCCAGAGGGAGTGTAAAAGTAGAGGCAATATCTATTGCGCCTACTAAGTCATAAGTAAGATCTGCTAATTGGCGCCCTTTGACAAAGCCCTTTTGATCTAAGTGAATAATATTATCAGCCACCCCCCCCAGCCTGTTTGACAATATAGCCGCAAAAAATTTATAATCATTATTGAAGAGTGAAATTGGGCGATAAGACCCACAATTAGTCGGATCTTTACCAGGTTTCAAGATCAGTACGACCGTAGCCTCACTCCACGAGCTAGGTGGATTTTCTCCCTTCAAAAGTATGCTGTTATAAACTTTAGTAAGTACTGGAATAATAATTTCTTTAAGGGAACGATATAGCTCCCCCGGAAGCCCATCTGGGCCGGCTGCCTTCCCTCTTTTGGAATGGTCAATTACCCTTCTCACTTCCTCTTCTGTTATTTCTTTATCTAGATCTAATTTTTGATCATCCGAGATGGTCGGTAGAATGACCTTCTCCAACCACCTTTTTCTTTTATCGCTATCATCAGTGATTGATTCTTTATATATGTCTTGAAAGAAATCTCGAAAAGCCATCCCAATATCTAGGCTGGAGGAGCGAGATAACAACTCATCTCCTACCTTAATCTCTTTTATATGATTACGGATCTGGTCTGATTTTACTTTCCAGGCAAGTAATTTTCCAGCCCCTTCGCCAAATTCGAAATGTGATATTTTACTTGCCTCCCATCTACGAGAAATTCTCTCTTGGAGGATACCCTCCAACTGTTTTTTAAGCAAGTCTATTTTTTCCAGCTGGTCTTTTGGCTCAATTCCTATTTGAGTATTCAGTTTATTCTCTATTTCCTTCATTTCTGCCTCTAGGCCCATAGTAATTTCTCTAAATTTCCGTTTTCTGAAGGTAGCTCTGTTGGTAATACAGCCTCTCCAGTAAGCTTTCAGAGAGTCCCAGACAACAGAAATACTGAAAGTGTCTAAATTCACTTCCACAAAATATCTAGTCTCAAAAAGAAGAAAGTTAACTTCGTCTTCCTCCAGCAAAATAGTTCGATCAAAAGACCAAGATCTAAACTGCTGCTGCTGTATGAAATTTAAGCTTAAAAGGATTGCCGAATGGTCCGAAAGATGTGACGGCATGTATTCAATATCTTTCACTAGATCCTTAAGATTGTAGCTAATCAAGGCATAGTCGATTCTGGACTTATGTTTATATTTCAAGTTTCTAAAAGAAACTCCCAATTGACCCCCGCCCGTTCCCTCCATATATCAGAAAGACCGATCTGGTTCATTATTGTCAAAAGCAGCTGCCGAGATTTAGAAGGGACTACCGCCCTGGAATTTGGCGATTTGTCAAGCTTAGGGTTCAACACTATGTTAAAATCACCCATCCAGATAACAGGTTCTGGGCAATCTATGAGGTGGCGTCGAATGGTATTTAGACAAGAGGGATCATCCTGATTCGGACCGTAATATCCCACTAAACAAAGAGATATACCTCCTAAAGATATCCTCAAAATGAGCCATCTACCACTTTGATCTTTCCTATGGTCCAATAGTTGGGCTTTAGCTTGTTTTTTGAATAGAAACAGCACCCCTCTAATATTTGCCGTCTGATCAGTACAAATAAAAAAATCTACCCATTTCTGATTTTTTTACATTTCTTTGATCTCTGATTTCAGAAGATGAGTTTCCTGGATGGCAATGACCTGCGCCGGAGAGTCTCGTAAATATTGTAAAATTCTAGCTCTTCTACTCTTCGTGCGCAGGCCATTGACATTCCAGGACATAAATTGGAGTGAGGTCATGATGGTTCTTCCTTCACTTCCACAACTGAGCTGCTGATCAAGCGACACCCGCCACCTAGTTCTAGCCCTCTCTGAACCCACACGCCCTCCAAGATTTCTTCTCTGACCACCCTACTAAACTTTTGGCATAAGTAATACTGATAGGGTATTGGTAAATGAGGAATTTTTGCCTTTAAGCCCCCTGTGCCCCCCCCACCCTCCTAACCCTACCTAGATCTCCATTTTATATCAGATCTCCATATGAGGCAGACGAGCTATTGGAATCCCTAAGTAATATACCTTCCGGGAAGGAATGAGTCTGAATGGGTAGGGTTGATCCGAGATGAGCGGAAGCCTGACCTTGTGGAGATTGAGGCTTGTTGAATCCTTCCACCTAACCCCCTCTCTACCCCTGAATTTGGTATGTTGTCTTTATATGTGTGATGGGTGATGCTCTATGACGCTCTATGAGGGTAGAATTTAGCCAAATGAAGGGTAGAAAGGAGGTAGGTGAAACATGAGAAATGATAAAATAATAAAAAAAAAAAAAAAAGATGTAGGGGGAAAGTACATTTGAATATACAATACACAATACACAATAAGGTGTGAGGATTCATGGTTTTTTAAATATTTTCTTTAACACATCGCCACAGACACAACATAATTTAGAGGTAAGGGGTGGGTAGAGCGGCTGTAGGACGTAAACCTGGTCATTCATCAGGCCAGAGGAATTAGGGATGGGTTTCCCACATAGGCACTTTGGTAAAACAACTCCAAACCTATATAAAGCTCATGATCTCCTTGACATGTTTTTTCAACTATCTGTGCCAACATTCAGCTTTACCTAACTCATCAGGTATACATGAAACCAAAATAGAATTTTAACTATTATTTATCTGCCAGAATTTCCAATCAGTGATTATGGAGCCTCTTCAAGCCTTTTATTGTCACACCTCTCTCCATTTTCACCATGCTTTTAAAGTTCGGTACGCCATCACCCTTTTTAGGTCGAGCCTAGAGCAGCGCATGCGCTGCTCTAGGAGATGACCTTTAGAAATCGGTATGCTCTTTTCAAGCACTCGGAAGGTGGCATCAACCTTGCGGGAGCGAGCAGCGGCGCACAGGTGCCATCTGTTTTCAATTAGCGTGGCCGCGCGCGCTTTACTCTCGCTCCCCTGCCTGTGTGCCTTTCATCGTGCCGATTACTATTTGTTAATTAGGTGTCTCATCTCGGCCTCCTCTGACCCAGAGCCTCTGTGGGGCTGCAGAGTGGGGCACTCTTGAAATTATTTGGGCCTTCAGGTGTTCGAGGCTCTGTCTCCTGGCCCGCTGGCTCTAGGCTCTCCCTTGGGAGACGCATGATTACTGCTTCCCACTGGTGCTCCTGGTAACTCCCCAGGCGTGGTCTGCAGGGCTGCAGCTGTAGTGAATGGTCGAACCAGTGTCTTTTTGAAAAGCCCCACAACCATCACTCTCCTCTCACTGTATACCCCTGAGAATGTCTGCATCCATATCCTCCATTGCTGTTTCGAGCGCACCACCAGAGACATCTGGAGGTTCCTGCAGATATTTTCCTTTAGTAAGCTCGTAGGGCTGGGGCAAGGCAAGTCACGTCTGCGCGTCCATCATTGGATTCCCTCTGCCCCAGCTTTAATCTCCTTCCAGATGAAGAGGCCTGTCTCACTTCCCATTACCCTTCAGGTCGAGCCGGTCTCTGGTGGCTGGAAAGCCCTGCAGCCCACGTGATTGCTGGGCCTACTTTCTCTGGCGAAAGTGCGTCTGACTTTCCTTTTTGTGACACTCTTCAGTCCAGTCTCGTTGCTATTGTGGGTTTCAGTTGGCCTGTCATGGTATTCGTACGATGACTAAAAGCTTTGCTGGGACAAGTGGAACATCTATTGAGTTCAGAGTTGGATCAAATATTAAACATAGCTTGGCCTTTAAAGTGCAGCCCCATTCCACGCCCTTCGCACTATTCATAAAGAACTGTTTTGTGTATTACTGGGTGGAGGACAGTTCCTTTCACTTGTAAAACAGCCTGGTGGTAATTTTCAAGGGTTTGCACTGGCTGACATTTAACGCATTGCAAGGTCTGTTCACCGTGTTTGCCCAGTCTAGGGTACAGATGGCCCTCCAGTTATCAAACTAGGCATCCCGTGTGATGCACAAGTTACTAACTTGTGTAACGATATATCTGTAAGAGACAGTAGTTAGTGACAGATTCCTTACCTTAGAATATCCCCAGGCGTCAGACTAGATCCGGAAAGTTTTGCGTAGCAGTACCCCTGCGCGTCGGTAGGCGGTGTCGTGCGGCTCCGCGTCCATCGTCGTGATCGCCGGGATGACGTCACGGCCACTACTTAGACGCCGCCCATGCGTGCTGGCGTCAGTTCTGTACACAACTTTGCGCGCCAGAAACGCAGAGCCATGCAAGAAACTGACACTGGTGTCTGAAAACTAGGGCCCTGAAAGGGATGACCTTAACCCTAGAAATCAGTTCGCAGAACGGGGAGGATGGGTGGGGCGGTAAGGAATCTTTCACCAACTACTGTCTCTTACAGATATATCGTTACACAAGTTAGTAACTTGTGCATCTGAAAGAGACACGTTAGTGACAGATTCCTTACCTTAGAATAGATACCCCAGCAATACCAACCCCGGTGGTGGGTCTGCGAACAAAGATCAGACGAGGAAGTCTCGGAGAACAGAACGGCCAAAGAAGCCGTCTCTCCGGACTTGGCTGTCAAGGCAGTAATGCTTGGTAAATGTGTGAAGCGGGGCCCACGTAGCTGCCTTACAAATGTCCTGCAATGGGACACCACGTCCCAAAGCCGTGGTGGCGGCTGTCGCCCTGGTGGAATGGGCACATTGCCCAACAGGGGGCTCCTTCTTAGCAAAAGAATAGCAGGCTTTGATACACAAGACAACCCAGCGGGAGATGGTCCGCTTGTGTACCGCCCGACCTTGTTGGGCGCCCACGAGCCAACAAAGAACTGGTCATCCACCCGGAACTGTTGTGTGCGGTTCAGATAGAAAGAAATCGCATGTTTTGGGTCCAGACGGTGGAGCCTCTCTTCCTCTCTGGAAGGATGCGCAGGCGGAAAGAAGGTGGGCAAAGTGATGGTCTGCCCAATGTGGAAGGCAGTAACCACCTTTGGCAAGAAGGACGGACGCGTCCTAACAACAACCTTGTCTGGATGGTCAGACAGAAAGGGGGGCTTGCAAGAAAGAGCCTGGAGCTCACTCACCCGCCGAGCGGAGGTGATAGCCACCAGAAAGGCTGTCTTCAGAGTGAGAAGACGAAGAGAACAGTTATGGAGAGGCTCAAAGGGAGCGCACATTAAAAAGGTAAGAACCAAGTTCAAGTCCCACTGAGGCATCACAAACGGAACAGGAGGGAAGAGGTGTGTAATGCCTTTAAGAAACCTGTTATGAACAGGGGACTTGAAAAGGGAGGGCTGATCAGGAAGCCTGAGGAAGGCCGAGATTGCACAAAGATAGCCCTTGATGGTACCCAGGGCAGAACCCTGTTGGGCCAGAGAAAGAAGGAACAGAAGAACCTCAGAAAGAGGGGCAGAAAGGGGATTCACAACCTTTGCTGTGCACCATGCCACAAACTTGTTCCACCTGCAGGCGTATACCACCTTAGTGGAGGGACGCCTGGCTGCCAGAATCACATCACAAACTTCAGGAGGCAAGTCGAAAGGAATCAACTGCCGCCGCTCAATCTCCATGCAAGGAGGTGGAGATTGGACAGGTTCGGGTGGAGGACCGTCCCCTGCTGCTGCGACAGAAGATCCTCCCGAAGAGGCAGACGGATCTGGGGATCGATGTTCATACTGAGTAGCTCGGGATACCAAACTCTTCGAGCCCAGTCCGGAGCCACAAGGATGACTTGGGCCCGGTCGCGCCGAATCTTCTTCAACACTCTGGGCAGAAGTGGTATAGGCGGAAAGGCGTACAACAGACTGCAACTCCACTCGCGACGAAAAGCGGCGCCGAGCGAGTGCCGCCTTGGAAATTCCAACGCGCAGAATTGCTGACATTGCGCGTTGTCTTCGGTGGCGAATAGATCTAACCAAGGCTCTCCCCACTGTAGAAAGAGTCCTTGCGCCACCTCCGAGTGAAGACGCCATTCGTGATCCATCATGCACCTGCGGCTGAGTTCGTCCGCCCTGGCGTTCAGGGAACCTGCCAGGTGTTGAACCATCAGGAATATGCCCTGATGTTCCAGCCATGTCCAGAGACGCAGAGCCTCCTGACATAGGGTCCACGACCCCACCCCACCCCACCCCGCCTTGTTTGTTGCAGTACCACATGGCGGTGGTGTTGTCTGTGAACACCTGCACTACCTTCCCTTTGACAGAGGGAAGGAATGCCTTCAGTGCAAGTCGGATCGCCCGGAGCTCCAGAAGGTTGATATGGAGCCGGGACTCCACCGGAGACCAGAGGCCTCTGATCTCCGCCTCTCCCATGTGACCGCCCCATCCCAGAAGGGACGCATCCGCCACAACTGTGTGCTCTGGCTGGGGAACGGAGAGGGATCTGCCCGTGACCCATTGCCGGTTCGAGAGCCACCACTGCAACTGTCGTGCAGTTCCCTCCGAGATCTGGACGTAATCGGACAGGTTCCCCTGATGCTGCGCCCACTGGAACTTCAGGTCCCACTGCAGAGCCCGCATATGCCATCTGGCATGATCGACCAGCAGGATGCAGGAGGGCATGAGGCCCAGCAGCCTCAGGGTCATCCGTACCGAAACCCAGGATAGAGGCTGAAAGATCGGAATCATAGCCTGAATATCCTGGACTCGCCGTTCGGGAGGATAGGCCCGAAACTGCGTTGTGTCCAGAACTGCTCCGATGAAAAGGAGCTGTGGAGAAGGAACCAGGTGCGACTTCGGCACATTGATGGAGAACCCCAGCGAGTGCAGGAGTCCGGCCGTAGTCTGGAGACGACTGCCTGGGACGAGCCCGCCTTCAGCAACCAGTCGTCGAGGTAGGGGAAGACTGGAACCCCTGCCCGGTGCAGATGAGCTGCGACCACCGCCATCACCTTCGTGAACACCCGAGGGGCGCTGGTAAGGCCAAAGGGAAGCACGGTGAACTGAAAATGCTCGTGGCCTACTGTGAACCGCAGGTAACGCCGGTGGGCCGTCAGGACGGGGATGTGAAAATATGCGTCCTGCAAGTCCAATGCTACCATCCAGTCTCCAGGGCAGTCAAGACCTGAGCTAGGGTGAGCATCTTGAACTTCTCCTTCCGGAGGAAGCGATTGATGTTCCGGAGGTCCAAGATAGGACGCATCTCCTCCTTGTCCTTTTTGGGCACCAGAAAGTAGTGGGAATAGCAACCACTCCCTACTTCTGGGGTCGGAACGCGCTCGATGGCCCCCTTGGCCAAGAGGGCCGCAACTTCCTGTCGAAGAAGTACCAAATGGTCCCCCGACATGCGGTGGTGCTGAGATGGCATGGCTGGGGGGCTAGTCTCGAAGGGGAGGGAGTAGCCCCTTCGGACAATGTCCAAAACCCACCTGTCCGATGTGATGGTGCGCCAGTGGGGAAGGTGATGGCGGACCCTGCCCCCCACTGGCGTGCTGTGGAGTGGAAAGGATGGACTAGGAGGGTTTGGAGGCCGCGGACGGGGTGGAGGTGGTGGCCTGAGCCGCTCGCTGGTTACCCGACCCGCCTCGGCGGGAGCCACGTCCTCGGCTGCGCGTAGGCGCTTGCTGCGCGGGCCGGTGGCTGGGCAGTGGACGTGACTGGGCGCCCCTTCCGTGGCCACGAAAGGGGTGAAAAGCAGACTGCTGCGGAGGGCGCGAGGTGGAGAGGCCCAAGGACTTGGCCGTAGCCCGTGAGTCCTTAAAGCGCTCCAGCGCGCTGTCTGCCTTATTGACAAAAAGGCGGATACCATCAAAGGGCATGTCCATAAAGGGTGTTTTGGACATCGCCGAGAAACCAGTGGTCCTCAGCCAGGCGTGACGGCGCAGCGCCACTGTCGTAGCAAGCGATCTGCCTAGCGAGTCAGCGGTGTCTAGGCCACATCGGATAGTGAACTTCGCTGCGTCTCTCCCGTCTGCAATAGCATGGGAGAGAAGTGCCTGGACCTCCTCAGGACACTTGAGCAGCACCTGCGCCACCGAATCCCACAGAGAGTGGGAGTAACGGCCCAAAAGGCAAGCGGTGTTCACGGACCGCAAGCCAGCACTGGAGGAAGAAAAAAACCTTCTTCCCAAATTGGTCCAGTTTTTTGGATTCCCTATCCGGCGGAGCCGTAGGGAAGGCGCTCTGAGAGGTAGAGGCTTGGACAACCAAGCTCTCGGGGTGGGGTGTTGGGAGAGGAACAGAGGGTCGCCCGGGGCCGGGCGATGGCGTCGGGCTACGTTCCTGTCCACAGGAGCCCCTGTGGTGGGCCTGGAACAGGTGGCCAAAAGAACGTCCGAAAGTGCGTCGTTAAACGGCAGCAGTGGCTTTGAAGAGGTAGCCGCCGGCTGAAGCACTTCCATCAGGAGGTTAGTCCTGACAGCCACTGTAGGGAGCTCGAGGCGCAAGGCCTCGGCCGCCCTACGCAACACTGTTGCATAACTTGCTCCCTCCTCCGTAGCCACGGAAGGAGGAGACAGCATCCAAGGTCAGGAGAGGTGTCCAGACCACTGGCATCACCCAGTTCCTCAGCCCAGTCCTGATAAGGCTCACATTGAGCTGTGAGAGGGTCTTCTGACCCCTCCCAGTCCTCCTCGTCCTCCAAAACAGGTGAAAAGTATGGAGGAGGGACATGAGGGAAGAAAGGTCCCATCGGCGTCGGAATCGGCGTCGAGCGACGTCGATCCGGCTCCGTGTCCGGTGCCGGGGAGAACCTGGGGATGGCGCCGCCCGGGGCCTCGGACGGCGCCGTGAACGGTACTGGTGAGGTCGGCGCCGGTGGAGGTGTGTTTAGGTCAACCGGCGTCGACCGGGATCCACGCCTGGATCCGAGGGGGTCCTGCGGCGCCGGGGCTGGAGCCGCCGGAGACACCGGGGCCGGAGCCGCCGGTGGTGCCGAGGGAGGACTCCCACTGGGGCCCGCGGGGCCCGAAGGCGCACCGGGGTAACCCTTAGGCCCGAAGGTGCGAGCCATGGCCGACAGGAAATCCTGTATCTCGGCCGGAGTCGACGTCGGACCCGGAACAGGCGGGTAGGCCGGCGTCGGCTGCACGGATACCCCCGGAGCCGCAGGCGGTACCATCTGGACCCTCGGCCGGGTCGTGAGACCGGCGAGGGGAGGTCTTAGAGCGACGCTTCTTAGACCTCTTGTGCTTCGCCTTACCTGAGGACGAAGACTTCGACCCCGACGAATGACGACGGCTCCGCAACCGGCCCCTCGACCTCTCCCGGGACCGGGACCTCGAGCGGCGCGGAGCCGAGCCTCGAGAAGCTTTCGAGACTGCTCTCGCAAAGCCTTCGGGGCGAGGGACCGACACTCGGGGCACGACTGGGGGTCGTGGCCGCGCCCCAGGCAGAAGAGACACTCTCGGTGGAGATCCGTAATCGACATCATGCGATTACAGATCTCGCATGGCTTGAAGCCGGGCATCCCTACTGACACCTTGGAGTCGAAACGACTCGCAAAACTTGGACAAAAAGTCTCAAAAAATACTCAGTCAAAAAATGACTGGGGCACTGCTCAATCCGGATCTGCGCTTTCTGGCGCGGAAAAAGAAAGAACTGACGCCAGCGCGCATGGGCGGCGTCTAAGTACTGGCCGCGATGTCATCCCGGCGATCACGACGCCGACGACGGACGCGGAGCCGCACGACGACGCCTACCGACGCGCAGGGGTACTGCTACGCAAAACTTTCCGGATCCAGCCTGACGCCTGGGGATATTCTAAGGTAAGGAATCTGTCACTAACGTGTCTCTTTCAGATGCATACTTTACCACATGCGTTAGGGCTCCGAGTTCATGCCGGTGCTGCCAGGCAGTATTGGCTCTGCACATGCTGCCGGTTTAGGGAGCATGGCGAGCCGATGTGAATTGGCGCTGTGCTTCGAGCCGTGCACCTCCCAACCGCCCCCGCCCATAGCAATTCTTATAAAATGTGCCATCTTTGATGCAAACGACCCTCTTGCGCTGTCCGAGTACAGCACGGCTGTGCGCGTGTTGGTGGGCTGCGGGCCCCTTGAGGGGCCACTTCATGCCATGCTTTTGGACCGAGAGGGGCTTTCGTTCAGAGGCTCCGCTGCTGCTCTCAAAAGAGCTGCCAAGCGTGGGGGGAGTATCAGCCATGTTTTGGTTCGTATTGTCTGGGGACGGAAAAAACATGAGGGGAGAGAGCACCTAGCTAGTTGCTACGGCCACTACTGAAGGCAATTAAAAGCGAAATACGCCTCACTTACAGTCTGGCAGTTTATTGACTGTTTGTTTACTTTATGCGACTAACCGCAGCGCCACGTGGCACCGGAGTCCTTCCGTGCCCTTAGTTATGTGTCGTGATAAGAATAATAAAGAATTAATTGTTTGTTTTTCTTTGCGTCTGTTTGCCGGCTGGGCTGGAGATGAACGAATAACAAACACAAGTACTTGCAATGATTAACTCTTACGTGTAAATAATAATATTACTGTATATTGTCCTTATCAATACAATAATACTTGTTCACCCAGATAAATAGTGTAAATTGTAATAAACAACCCGCTTTTCTTCTACAGCGTGTTTATACATTACTAGATGCACAAGTTACTAACTTGTGTAACGATATATCTGTAAGAGACAGTAGTTGGTGACAGATTCCTTACCTTAGAATATCCCCAGGCGTCAGGCTGGATCCGGAAAGTTTTTTGCGTAGCAGTACCCTTGCGCGTCGGTAGGCGGCGTTGTGCGGCTCCGCGTCCGTCGTCGGCGTCGTGGTCGCCGGGATGACGTCGCGGGCAGTACTTAGACGCCGCCCTTGCGCGCTGACGTCAGTTCTGTACACGACTTTCCGCGCCAGGAACGCAGAGCCATGCAAGAAGCTGACATAGGTGTCTGAAAAATACTAGGGCCCTGAAAGGGATGTCCTTAACCCTAGAAATCAGTTCGCAGAACGGGGAGGATGGGTGGGGCGGTAAGGAATCTGTCACTAACTACTGTTTCTTACAGATATATCGTTACACAAGTTAGTAACTTGTGCATCTGAAAGAGACACGTTAGTGACAGATTCCTTACCTTAGAATAGATACCCCAGCAATACCAACCCCGGTGGTGGGTCTGCGAACAAAGATCAGACAAGGAAGTCCCGGAGGACAGAACGGCCAAAGAAGCCGTCCCTCCGGACCGGACTGTCAAGGCAGTAATGCTTTGTAAACGTGTGCAGCGAGGCCCACGTAGCTGCCTGACAGATATCCAGCAGCGGAACACCGCGGCCCAAAGCCGTGGTAGCAGCCGTTGCCCTGGTGGAATGGGCACGCAGCCCAACAGGAGGCTCCTTCTTAGCCAAAGAATAGCAGGTCTTGATGCACAAGGTTACCCAGCGGGAGATGGGTCTCTTGTGCACCACCCGACCTTTTTTGGCGCCCACGTAGCCAACAAAGAGCTGGTCATCCACCCGGAAATGGCGTGTGCGGTCGATGTAAAAGGAAAGCGCACGTTTTGGGTCCAGACGGTGGAGCCTCTCTTCCTCTCTGGAAGGATGCGGATTCGGAAAGAAGGTGGGCAAAGTGATGGTCTGCCCAATGTGGAAGGCAGTAACCACCTTTGGCAAGAAGGACGGACGCGTCCTAAGAACAACCTTGTCTGGATGGACAGACAGAAAGGGAGGTTTACATGATAGAGCCTGGAGCTCACTCACCCACCGAGCGGAGGTGATGGCCACCAGAAAGGCAGTCTTCAGAGTCAGAAGACGAAGAGGACAGTTATGTAGAGGCTCAAAGGGAGCGCACATAAGAAAGGTAAGAACCAAGTTCAAGTCCCACTGAGGCATCACAAACGGAACAGGAGGGAAGAGGTGTGTAATGCCTTTTAGAAACCTGTTAACAACAGGGGACTTGAAAAGGGAGGGCTGATCAGGAAGCCTGAGGAAGGCCGAGAGGGCACAAAGATAGCCCTTGATGGTACCCAGGGCAGAACCCTGTTGGGCCAGGGAAAGAAGGAACAGGAGAACCTCGGAGAGAGGGGCAGAAAGGGGATTCACAGCCTTTGCTGTGCACCATGCCACAAACTTGTTCCACCTGCAGGCGTATACCACCTTAGTGGAGGGACGCCTGGCTGCCAGAATCACATCACAAACTTCGGGAGGCAAGTCGAAAGGAATCAACTGCCACCGCTCAATCTCCACGCAAGCAGGTGGAGGCTGGACAGGTTCGGGTGGAGGACCGTCCCCTGCTGCTGCGACAGAAGATCCTCCCGAAGAGGCAGACGGATCGGGGGATCTACGCTCATACTGAGTAGCTCGGGAACATGCCCTGATGTTCCAGCCATGTCCAGAGGCGCAAAGCCTCCTGACAAAGGGTCCACGACCCCACCCCGCCTTGTTTGTTGCAATACCACATGGCGGTTGTGTTGTCTGTGAACACCTGCACTACCTTCCCTTTGACAGAGGGAAGGAATGCCTTGAGTGCAAGTCGGATCGCCCGGAGCTCCAGAAGGTTGATATGGAGCCGGGACTCCGCCGGAGACCAGAGGCCTCTGATCTCCGCCTCTCCCATGTGACCGCCCCATCCCAGAAGGGACGCGTCCGTCACAACTGTGTGCTCTGGCTGGGGAAGGGAGAGGGATCTGCCCATGACCCATTGCCGGTTCGAGAGCCACCACTGCAACTGTAGTGCAGTCCCCTCCGAGATCTGGACGTGATCGGACAGGTTGCCCTGGTGCTGCGCCCACTGGAACTTCAGGTCCCACTGCAGAGCCCGCATATGCCATCTGGCATGATTGACCAGCAGGATGCAGGAGGCCATGAGGCCCAGCAGCCTCAGGGTCATCCGTACCGAAACCCAGGATTAAGGCTGAAAGATCGGAATCATAGCCCGAATATCCCAGACTCGCCGTTCGGGAGGATAGGCCCGAAACTGCGTCGTGTCCAGAACTGCTCCGATGAAAAGGAGCTGTGGAGAAGGAATCAGATGCGACTTCGGCACATTGATGGAGAACCCCAGTGAGTGCAGGAGTTCGGCCGTAGTCTGGAGGTGGGAGACGACTGCCTGGGACGAGCCCGCCTTCAGCAGCCAGTCGTCGAGGTAGGGGAAGACTGGAACCCCTGCCCGGCGCAGATGAGCTGCGACCACCGCCATCACTTTCGTGAACACCCGAGGGGCACTGGTAAGGCCAAAGGGGAGCACGGTGAACTGAAAATGCTCGAGGCCTACCGTGAACCGCAGGTAACGCCGGTGGGCCAGCAGGACGGGGATGTGAAAATAAGCGTCCTGCAAGTCCAACGCTACCAACCAGTCTCCAGGGTCGAGGGCAGTCAAGACCTGAGCTAGGGTGAGCATCTTGAACTTCTCCTTCCGGAGGAAGCGATTGACGTTCCGGAGGTCCAAGATAGGACGCATGTCCTCCTTGTCCTTTTTGGGCACCAGGAAGTAGTGGGAGTAGCAAACACACCCTACTTCTGGGGTCGGAACATGCTCGATGGCCTTCTTGGCCAAGAGGGCCGTGACTTCCTTCTGCAGAAGTACCAAGTGATCCCCTGACATGCGGTGGAATTGAGGTGGCATGGCTGGGGGGGTGGTCTCGAAGGGGAGGGAGTAGCCCCATCAGACAATGTCCAAGACCCACCTGTCCGAGGTGATGGGACGCCAGTGGTGAAGGTGATGGCGGACCCTGCCCCCTACTGGCGTGCTGTGCACCGGAAAGGAGGGACTAGGAGGGCTTGGAGGCCGCGGACGGGTTGGAGGTGGTGGCCTGACCCGCACGCTGGTTGCCCGAACCGCCACGGCGGTATCCACGTCCTCGGCCACGCGTAGACGCTTGCTGCGCGGGCCGTGGCTGGGCAGCTGACGTGACTGGGCGCCCCTTCCGTGGCCACGAAAGGGGCGAAAAGCAGAGGTGAGCGGAGGGCGTACAACAGAAAGGCCCAGGGACTTGGCCGTAGCCCGTGAGTCCTTAAACCGCTCCAGCGCATGGTCTGCCTTTGAACCAAAAAGACCGACTCCATCAAAGGGCATGTCCATGAGTGTATTCTGGACATCACCCGAGAAACCAGTTGTTCTCAGCCAGGCGTGGCGACGTAGCGCCACCGTCGTCGCAAGCGATCTGCCCAGCGAGTCGGCGGTATCAAGGCCACAACGGATGGTGTATTTAGCCGCATCTCGCCCTTCCGCAATGGCGCGGGTAAGCAGTGTCTGGACCTCCTCAGAACACTGCGGCAAAACAGCTGCCACCGAATCCCACAGGGAGTGGGTATATCGGCCCAAAAGGCAAGCGGTGTTGACGGACCGCAAGCCAGCACTGGAGGAAGAAAAGCCTTCTTCCCAAATTGGTCCAGGCGTTTGGATTCCCTATCCGGAGGGGCGGTAGGGAAGGCGGTTTGGGAGGCAGAGGCTTGGACAACCAAGCTCTCAGGGGTGGGATGTTGGGAGAGAAACAAGGGGTCGCCCGGAGCAGGGCGATGGCGTCGGGCCACGTTCCTATCCACAGGAGCCCCTGTGGTGGGTTTGGACCAGGCACCCAAAGAACGTCAGTGAGTGCATCATTAAACGGCAGCACAGTCTCCGAAGAGGAAGCCGCCGGCTGAAGCACTTCTGTCAGGAGGTTAGTCCTGACGGCCACAGTAGGCAACTGGAGATGTAAGGCTCCAGCTGCTCTACGCAACACCGTTGCAAAATTAGCCCCCTCCTCCGTAGCCACGGGAGGAGACAGCATGCCAGTGTCAGGGGAGGTGTCTAGACCACTGGCATCCCCAAGTTCCTCAGCCCAGTCCGGGTCAAACTCACACTGTTGTGTGAGAGGGTCCTCAGACCCCTCACAGCTCTCCTGGTCCTCCTCTTGTTCAAAATATGGAGGAGGAGGGACATTTGGGACCCAAGGTCTCATCGGCGCCGGAGCCGGCGTCGAGCGACGTCGGTCCGGCTCCATGTCCGGAGCCGGAGAGAGCCGGGGACCGACGCCGTCCGGCGTCAGGAACGGCACCGGGGACGTCGGCGTCGGCGGAGGCGTGGTTAGGTCAACCGGCGTCGATGGGGGTTGCGGTACCACCGGAGCCGAGGCCGGAATGAAGGCTGGTGGGACAGGCGGCGCCGGGACCGGAGTCGACGGCGGCGCCGGGGCAACCCCATCAGGGCCCGAAGGCGCACCGGAGGGACCTGAAGGCCCGAAGAGGCGGGCCATGGCCGACAGGAATTCCTGTATTTTGGCCGGAGTCGCCCCCGAACCCGGAAAGAACGGGTAATTCGGGGGCGGCTCTACAGGCATGTCCGGGGCCGCGGGGGCGGGGACGGTGCCGACTGGGGCCTCAGCCGAGTCGCGAGACCGGCGAGGCGAAGTCTTAGAGCGATGACGCCTCTTAGACTTCTTGTGCTTCGACTTACCGGAGGAGCGCGAAGACTTGGATTCCGACGAACGGCGGGGACTCCGCGACCGGCCCCTCGACCTCTCCCGGGACCGGGGCTTGGTGCGGCGCGGAGCCGACTGCCGGACCTCGAGTAGCTTTCGAGACCGCTCTCGCAAAGCCTTCGGATGAAGTTTCCGGCAGTCAGGGTACGACTTCGTGTCGTGGTCTCGGCCGAGACAGAAGAGACACTCGAGATGCGGGTCCGTGATCGACATCATGCGACCACAGGCCTCGCAGGGCTTAAAGCCGGGCATCCCTACGACACCTTAGGAGTCGTGAAGACTCGTTGAAGAAACAGTGAAAAAATTCACAAAAAAGGATAGTCAAAAAGTGACTAGGACACTGCTCTTCCCGGATCTGCGCTTACTGGCGCTGAAAAAGAAGAACTGACGTCAGCGCGCAGGGGCGGCGTCTAAGTACTGCCCGCGACGTCATCCCGGCGACCACGACGCCGACGACGGACGCGGAGCCGCACGACGCCGCCTACCGACACGCAAGGGTACTGCTACGCAAAAAACTTTCCGGATCCAGCCTGACGCCTGGGGATATTCTAAGGTAAGGAATCTGTCACTAACGTGTCTCTTTCAGATTCCCTATTTATTGTGGCCTGGCTGATAGCAATATTTTACAATGCCCTATTTAATAAATGTATCATCTTGAAGTATTGATTAGGCAAAGTTCACCGATCCTGGCGCTTTATTTCTTACCTTATGATTTGCTGCGATTAAATGGCATAATTTTTGCGATTGTCTAAATGTTCTGAACAAGAGGGGAGAGAATGAAAGATTGCGCTATCGACAATATGCGACCCCCGAATGCTTGAACTTTCAGCATTAGCAGCAACACGGGTGCCATGCTTAATATTTCAGCAGGCGCCCGCATGACTTGTTTGTACTGTTACCATGTGAGTCTGTCATCACGGACGCGATGCCGTAAACTGAGCAAGTGACGTGAACAAAGACGACAATACCAGAATGCATTATTATGTGAAAAGAAAAACCCGATCTGTCTCCCTGTTCCTTTGTAACATGGAGTTATCTTGTAACCAATTTTAAGTGCCTGCGATTCCTCAACCATGGTAACTGGGAGAAGCTGTAAAGTAGCAGGCGTCCTACAGGTTTGCCAACAAGTCTTTATCTGTATAGCAGCTAATGGTTTAGAGGGTGCCATCCTGCAGTGAAACTGCGTCAATTTAGCAGGAAGCTGCCTCTAAAACCATTATTTGCACATTGCGTTCAAATCTGATAGCACACCCCAGGTCTACCTTAAATGACCTATGGGGCCCCAATAATGCTAAACACTACGAAAATTAGATAGAAATCTCTTGTAAGCACTGCCCATCAAGACGTACCACACTGCAGCGTTTAATAGCACACATTAAGATAAAGCTCTGAGCATACACCCCTCTCCCTCCATATCTTTCGCCAGCTTCACCTCTTTTACTCCTCTCCCTTTATCCGTTCTCCCCGCCTTTTCCCTGCTATCACCAACTCGTTGAAATACCTTCCTCTTTTACACCCTTCCTTTTCTCACCACTAAATCTTTCTTTGCATTCACAGCTCTTCATTTTCCCTCCCTCTCCATCTCGCTAAAAACACCTACTCCTGTCTTCCTTTCTCTCCCTGCTTTAACCGGCTCACTCTCACACTTCCCTGCCCGCACCTCTCTCCATTCCACTTACCCCTGTCCTCATTGCAAAGCTGTACTATACTGCATCATTTCCACGTGTTCTCCCTCTGGCCACACTAATTACACTGGCGTCCCTCCCGGCACGTGTGGGTTATTCTTTACTAGTGACCAGGGTTCACAACGTACCAATGCATGCTGGCCCCAGAGCTCTCCAATTACTGGCATTTTTTTTTCTGTGTACACTAATGTGCACGCGGACCTCCAGCCACAACTCTCACATAACAAAAGTTTAAAACACTGCGGGGCTTATTTACAAGCCCCTTGCGCCACTTTTGCGTCATTTTAACACGGGAAAAGTGACGTAAGGGTGGCGCAAGGGGCTTGTAAATAAGCCCCTGCATCTGCTGTCAGGGGCGTAATTACATACAAACTTTAAGGGGAAGGCAATTTTAAACTGGGGGGGAGGTGGTGGTGGGGCTATCTTCAGTACCTGAGGCAAAATTATTTGCGGGGGTCCTTTCACTCTTGTGGCACACTGCGCTCTTTTCTGTGCCTATATTTAGTCAATGATGCACCACAATCCACTAACATTAGTGTCAGCTACACATTCTTTACATGGGTTTAAGGTTTTCCTGAAGGAGTTGTAACAAAATGGATGAAAAACGCTTCATTTTAAACACACTAGGCCGGCAGACCAAAAAACATTTGGAACCTCGGGTTCTTTTGTCAGGGACGATCACTGGTGCATTCTTACAACCTTATAGACTCTAGGTGTTGTACAGTGATATTTTTATCTCTATGTGATTGGAGTTGCTCAGAAGTTATTTGTATGAAACCAGCATGTTACTGGTATTCGGTGCTAAAATAAACCACACCCTATGTTTCACATGCTGGCCACTGGTATGATATTTCAGCTTTTCTTCCCTTCGGAATCTCAATATTATCACCACGCTGATATTACAAGGGTGCAGTGTTAGGCTTGGAGCAGGAGGCACAAAAGGCTCCAGTTAAGTCTTTAAATTGCATCCGTTATGTTAGTTCTCCCCTGCATATGTAACTCGATAGACAGCATTGCATTTGTCTTTGCTATTTCTAGACCAGGTCTTGCTGCAATTTCACATAGCATATGAAAAGCACTTCAAGATATACGAGTTCAGACTACCAGCTATACAAAAATAACACTTTAAATACGAACTTCACAGTGCAGTTCAATAATATGCCTATTAGTGTCAAAGCTTCCATATTAAAGAACAGTAGATGTTGTAGCACCCAGGTTAATGTACTGCATGGCTAAAACTTAAAAGGTCCCAAAGGCGTCGGCTATGCCAATGCTTGTTGCCATTTAGGACTGCATGTTCAAAAATATCATAATTTTCTCTTTCGGAAGAACAAGTGTTTCCCCTTTCAAAAGGTTCTGCTAACAATTGTTCCTGTGCCCTCTTCCCTCGCCATTCTCTGAGAAAATAAATTGAGCCACCATTTGGTTAAAGCTTCGAATATCTCTACAATGTATGGTTTATAATTAAAAGAGTTCTTACTAATGCCATCGAGCATTTAAAGGGAATCTTTTCATACTACTTGAAAACATATAAGTAAAAAGACAGTTGCTGACAATAAACATGTCAGATAAACAACCATCACAGCCTAGTACAGAAGAAATAATTTACAACTGATTTTCTAAATTATGAATAACATGGAGCAAGACTATTTTCAACCAATCACTGCTCATTGTATGAGGCCTCAAAATACTGGTATATTTAGACAAGTCAATGTCTGGCTAAAGACTGACATTACTACCAAATATTAACAGAAACTTTTATAGTACATTTTATGTATTTCAGGTTTTGTAGTGCATGGGTAAAGCCCTAAGGGAAAGCTGAGCACTTTAAGGAACGTACTGAGCCTACGCAGTTTCCTCTGGCATGAGTAGAGGAACATTAACCAACCACAGGAATTAATTAAAAATAGTTAGGAGAAACGTCATGTAACAGTACTACATGAGGTACAGTCAAAATATTAGAAAGATGTGAAATGATCGCGGGGAAGAGCAAAAGATACATTTATTAGTGCCAGTTTGCTCTATACATAATGTACATTTATAGATGTGAACTTACCCCACAGTGGTGTTGTTGGTAGAACTAAGTAGAAATGTAGTTTTTTGTAGGGCAAGTTTGAAATAATGATGGGCCATGCAAGATTGTTTTTGCCTCCTTTCACAAAAAGCTACATGTTATTCACCTAGAAGCATTAGAAGATACTGAAATTTGTGAACCCAGGAGTTCCATGTATAGATTGAACGAAGTGGGGAAGAGTATGAGCCTGGCAGTACACCATGGTGGTGAGGTGTGCAGTTGGAGTACAAGTTGGAGATGTTTACAAATTGGCATCTGTGGTCAAGGTATATACAGAACTGGCTTAGAGCTACCCCTCTGAATTCCATTCTTTCATCTAGGATCCTGGGAAGCATGATGTGAATGACCATGTCACATAACACCGCGAGATCCTGGAGGGCTAGAAGACAAAAGTCACCTCTGTCCACTAGAAGGAGTGCAACATTAACAATAAGAAGAATTGTAGACTGAAGCACGGTTAGACGTCATTGAGACTGTGGCTCTCCAAAGTGTATAATTTTAGCTGATTTTCAGTGCAACTTTTCAGGACATTGGTAAGGAACTCTAGGTCCAGTATGATCTGTGGTTGCTAAAATATTTTCAACCGGTTCCTGATTATTTCACAAGGAGGGTGGCTTTGATGAACGTCAGATATTTCGACGCAGAACCTTGGGTTAGTGAGGCATTCATCAGGTTGACCCAGAAAGATGTTAGTGACATATGATGAAGGCTTGAATGAAGTCAATGAAATGGGTAGATTGTCCCAATTTTGCTATAGTTGTTTTCACTTCTGACTGTGAGATTTCTCCAACTTCTGGCAATGTGACTTCTCTTTTCTGTTTTGGTTTAAAGGTTACATGTATGGTCAAATGGTCCGGGTGTATTCAATCTTGCCCCATTTTCACTGTGATGAAGAGAGCAAGGTTATCACAGTTTACATCTGGAACTATTGGCATGGAGCTGTAGGACTTGGGTGGAGGATTTATTGCTTGTTTGAGCAAATCAATTAGTTTTTTTCTACATTTTTTTTTAGCCTGGCTAGTCTGCGCTTTTAAAAAAGATGCCTTACCCAAAAGCTAACTCTTCGTACATTTCACAGATTTAGCCTTCAGTTATATTAGTTGGTAAAACTAATGAACGTGCTATAATCTGGTATTTATTTCCCTTCACAACATTTTTGATTAGCATCAGCTAGGACCCTACAGCAGATCAATGTCCCCAACATTTGAAAAGATTAAAACTTATATTGGAGACATCAACCTTCGCTAGAAACAAGAAAAGAAAGACCACCTAGTGGTATCCTGAGATGCGGTCACGAACGCTAAATATCATTTGCATACAGGGGTTCACCTGCTCCGACCACCCATACAATATTATATCAACACACTTATATAATCATATTAAACTTATATGATAGCTCCGATAGTTGATGCCTCTGTTATATTTGTAACTAGAGCCCTCGGATCACAAGTCAGAATTCTGTCAGGTTGTTATTGGGTTTTCATCTAGAGTTGACATAAAGAAATTAGCACAACTGGGTTGATTAACTCTGATAGTTATTAGGTCCAAAAAAGAATACCGTTTGTAGTCTACTTTATACAAGCGGTAATTATAATTGTCTTTAACAACCCAAGGATATACATTAAACAAGCATATGGGCTTTCAACTGGAACAGAAATTAAAAATAAGATTGTAGATCCTTTTTTACTGTATATAATACAGTGAGGGGTCGTAAGCGCTATATAAATACATTTACAATTGTTATCACTATCTTTGTAATGCCGATCCTTGCTGAGAAAATGTTTAATCTTCTCAAATAAATCATCTAAAATCATCATAATGCGTAGAGGACACTCATTCAAACAAGTATGCCATTTTCAACGTTCGCGTTAGGAGGTCCAAGCTTTGTATTTCAAAAGGAAACATGTACAATGAGACTAATTATCATAAATTCGTCTTGCAATTTGAATATGAACCAATTCGAAAGAACACAAATAAATTACTAACCACATCTTTCCGATAAAGCACTTCCAGGACGTCACTTAGCAATTGGCAGCAGGCTTCTAGTTCTTCCTGCCTTTCCAGATGATACTTTAGCTGTTCTGTCATCATTGGCAGCAAAATCTCTCTGCAGTCTGAATACAAAAGACCATGTTAGACTGCATCCTAAACAGAATAGCTTCAAAACGTCTCACAGCTCAAAATAACCATCGCTGCAACGCTGCTTTTTTGGGGTCATCTGTGAGGCTGTTTAACATTCAGCATTATTGTTATCCCATTAACATATTGTTCTCCTTTTTAATCTGTTTAGTAAGCTATGCTACTGAACGAAACGCCTGAATAGAATAGAAGGATGTTGATCTGAAAGACAATATAATGATGCGGGAAAAGTTAAATATGCGGGTCCATTTTCCCTTGAGCTTCAAAATGTTCTTGCGACATGGCAGGAGTGAGGGATGCTGTTTTCAGAAGCAGCAAGACTGCATTTTGATGTGTGTCTATGTAAAAATGATGTAGTCTTTTCAGGAAATGTGTATTTTTGAGGAGCTCCTACATTTTCAACCTTTTTTTGAATATACACAGTATCATTAACAAGACATGAAAGGCTCGTAAACTATTCCAGTCATTAAACGCTAATGGATATTGTCAATATCTGTTGAAAAAATTAATTTCATGTATACAGTGGTGATATATGAACTCAGAATAGTTGAAAAACATGACATGAAGAAACAAGAATCACAAATCATACTTCGACAGAATAAAGGCTGAAAAGGTCACATCTTGTAACCTGGGCCTTGGAGCTCTCATCTTGTGAACAAGCGTTCTTTCTGAAGTCTGAAAAAAATATAACCCCACAGCTTTCTTATAGAGGATTATGGATACGTCATTCTATATAAGACTATCAGACCATGAACGTTCACATTCAATAGCTGGAATGCAATTTTCTTATCTGCATTCAAGGTTTTTGCTCAGCTCCACAAAAAAACACATTCTGTGTTAAAGCACAAGTTACTAACTTGTGTAACGATATATCTGTAAGAGACAGTAGTTAGTGACAGATTCCTTACCTTAGAATATCCCCAGGCGTCAGGCTGGATCCGGAAAGTTTTGCGTAGCAGTACCCTTGCGCGTCGGTAGGCGGCGTCGTGCGGCTCCGCGTCCGTCGTCAGCGTCGGGATCGCCGGGATGACGTCGCGGGCAGTACTTAGACGCTGCCCATGCGCGCTGACGTCAGTTCTGTACACGACTTTCCGTGCCAGGAACGCAGAGCCATGCAAGAAGCTGACATTGGTGACTGAAAAAATACTAGGGCCCTGAAAGGGATGTCCTTAACCCTAGAAATCAGTTCGCAGAACGGGGAGGATGGGTGGGGCGGTAAGGAATCTGTCACTAACTACTGTCTCTTACAGATATATCGTTACACAAGTTAGTAACTTGTGCATCTGAAAGAGACACGTTAGTGACAGATTCCTTACCTTAGAATAGATACCCCAGCAATACCAACCCCGGTGGTGGGTCTGCGAACAAAGATCAGACAAGGAAGTCTCGGAGGACAGAACGGCCAAAGAAGCCGTCCCTCCGGACCTGACTGTCAAGGCAGTAATGCTTTGTAAACGTGTGCAGCGAGGCCCACGTAGCTGCCTGACAGATATCCTGTAGCGGAACACAGCGGCCTAAAGCCGTGGTAGCAGCCGTTGCCCTGGTACAATGGGCACGTAGCCCAACAGGGGGCTCCTTCTTAGCCAAAGAATAGCAGGCTTTGATACACAAGATTACCCAGCGGGAGATGGTCCTCTTGTGTACCGCCCGACCTTTTTTGGCGCCCACGTAGCCAACAAAGAGCTGGTCATCCACCCGGAACTGTTGTGTGCGGTTGATGTAAAAGGAAAGCGTACGTTTTGGGTCCAGATGGTGGAGCCTCTCTTCCTCTCTGGAAGGATGCGGAGGCGGAAAGAAGGTGGGCAAAGTGATGGTCTGCCCAATGTGGAAGGCAGTAACCACCTTTGGCAAAAAGGACGGACGCATCCTAAGAACAACCTTGTCTGGATGGACAGACAGAAAGGGGGTTTGCATGAAAGAGCCTGGAGCTCACTCACCCGCAGAGCGGAGGTGATGGCCACCAGAAAGGCTGTCTTCAGAGTGAGAAGACGAAGAGGACAGTTATGCAGAGGCTCAAAGGGAGCGCACATTAAAAAGGTAAGAACCAAGTTTAAGTCCCACGGAGGCATTATAAACGGAACAGGAGGGAAGAGGTGTGTAATGCCTTTTAGAAACCTGTTAACAACAGGGGACTTGAAAAGGGAGGGCTGATCAGGAAGCCTGAGGAAGGCCGAGAGGGCACAAAGATAGCCCTTGATGGTACCCAGGGCAGAACCCTGTTGGGCCAGAGAAAGAAGGAACAGAAGAACCTCAGAGAGAGGGGCAGAAAGGGGATTCACAGCCTTTGCTGTGCACCATGCCACAAACTTGTTCCACCTGCAGGCGTATACCACCTTAGTGGAGGGACGCCTGGCTGCCAGAATCACATCACAAACTTCGGGAGGCAAGTCGAAAGGAATCAACTGCCGCCGCTCAATCTCCACGCAAGCAGGTGGAGACTGGACAGGTTCGGGTGGAGGACCGTCCCCTGCTGCTGCGACAGAAGATCCTCCTGAAGAGGCTGACGGATCGGGGGATCGACGCTCATACTGAGTAGCTCAGGATACCAAACTCTTCGAGCCCAGTCCGGAGCCACAAGAATGACTTGGGCCCGGTCGCGCCGAATCTTCTTCAACACTCTGGGTAGAAGTGGTATAGGCGGAAAGGCGTACAACAGACCGCAACTCCACTCGCGACGAAAAGCGTCGCCGAGCGAGTGCCGCCTTGGAAATTCCAACGCGCAGAACTGATGACATTGCGCTTTCTCTTCGGTGGCGAATAGATCTAACCAAGGCTCTCCCCACTGTAGAAAGAGTCCTTGTGCCACCTCCGAGTGAAGACGCCATTCGTGATCCATCATGCACCTGCGGCTGAGTTTGTCCGCCCTGGCGTTCAGGGAACCTGCCAGGTGTTGAACCATCAGGAATATGCCCTGAAGTTCCAGCCATGTCCAGAGGCGCAGAGCCTCCTAACATAGGGTCCACGGCCCCACCCCGCCTTGTTTGTTGCAGTACCACATGGCGGTGGTGTTGTCTGTGAACACCTGCACTACCTTCCCTTTGACAGAGGGAAGGAATGCCTTGAGTGCAAGTCGGATCGCCCGAAGCTCCAGAAGGTTGATATGGAGCCTGGACTCCGCCGGAGACCAGAGGCCTCTGATCTCCGCCTCTCCCATGTGACCGCCCCATCCCAGAAGGGACGCGTCCATCACAACTGTGTGCTCTGGCTGGGGAAGGGAGAGGGATCTGCCCATGACCCATTGCCGGTTCGAGAGCCACCACTGCAACTGTTTTGCAGTCCCCTCCGAGATCTGGACGTGATCGGACAGGTTGCCCTGATGCTGCGCCCACTGGAACTTCAGGTCCCACTGCAGAGCCCGCATATGCCATCTGGCATGATCGACCAGCAGGATGCAGGAGGCCATGAGGCCCAGCAGCCTCAGGGTCATCCGTACCGAAACCCAGGATAGAGGCCGAAAGATCGGAATCATAGCCTGAATATCCCGGACTCGCCGTCCGGGAGGATAGGCCCGAAACTGCGTCGTGTCCAGAACTGCTCCGATGAAAAGGAGCTGTGGAGAAGGAATCAGGTGCGACTTCGGCACGTTGATGGAGAACCCCAGCGAGTGCAGGAGTTCGGCCGTAGTCTGGAGGTGGGAGACGACTGCCTGGGACGAGCCCGCCTTCAGCAGCCAGTCGTCGAGGTAGGGGGAAGACTGGAACCCCTGCCCGGCGCAGATGAGCTGCGACCACCGCCATCACTTTCGTGAACACCCGAGGGGCGCTTGTAAGGCCAAAGGGGAGCACGGTGAACTGAAAATGCTCGAGGCCTACCGTGAACCGCAGGTAACGCCGGTGGGCCGGCAGGACTGGGATGTGGAAATATGAGTCCTGCAAGTCCAACGCTACCATCCAGTCTCCAGCGTCGAGGGCAGTCAAGACCTGAGCTAGGGTGAGCATCTTGAACTTCTCCTTCCGGAGGAAGCGATTGACGTTCCGGAGGTCCAAGATAGGACGCATGTCCTCCTTGTCCTTTTTGGGCACCAGAAAGTAGTGGGAGTAACAACCACGCCCTACTTCTGGGGTCGAAACGCGCTCGATGGCCCCCTTGGCCAAGAGGGCCGCAACTTCCTTCTAAAGAAGTACCAAGTGATCCCCTGACATGCGGTGGTATTGAGGTGGCATGGCTGGGGGGGTGGTCTCGAAGGGGAGGGAGTAGCCCCTTCGGACAATGTCCAAGACCCACTTGTCCGAGGTGATGGCGTGCTGTGGACCTGAAAGGAAGGACTAGGAGGGCTTGGAGGCCGCGGACGGGGTGGGGGTGGTGGCCTGACCCGCACGCTGGTTACCCGACCCGCCTCGGCGGGAGCCACGTCCTTGGCCACGCGAAGACGCTTGCTGCGCGTGCCGGTGGCTGGGCAGCGGACGTGACTGGGCGCCCCTTCCGTGGCCACGAAAGGGGCGAAAAGCAGACTGTTGCGGAGGGCACACAGCAGAAAGGCCCAGGGACTTGGCTGTAGCCCGCGAGTCCTTAAAGCGCTCCAGCGCATGGTCTGCCTTATTTCCGAAAAGACTGACCCCATCAAAGGGCATGTCCATAAGAGTGTTTTGGACATCGCCCGAGAAACCAGTGGTTCTCAGCCAGGCGTGACGGCGCAGCGCCACTGTCGTCGCAAGCGATCTGCCTAGCGAGTCGGCGGTATCAAGGCCACATCTGATGGTGTACTTTGCCGCATCTCTTCCTTCCGCAATGGCGCGGGAAAGCAGTGCCTGGACCTCCTCAGGACACTGGGGCAGAACGTGCGCCACCGAATCCCACAAGGAGTGGGAATATCGGCCCAAGAGGCAAGTGGTGTTGACAGACCGCAAGCCAGCACTTGAGGAAGAAAAAACCTTCTTCCCACATTGATCCAGTCTTTTGGATTCCCTATCCGGGGGAGCGGTAGGGAAGGCGCTTTGGGAAGCAGAGGCTTGGACAACCAAGCTCTCAGGGGTGGGGTGTTGGGAGAGGAACAGGGGGTCGCCCGGAGCAGGGCGATGGCGTCGGGCTACGTTCCTATCCACAGGAGACCCTGTGGTGGGCTTGGACCAGGTGCCCAAAAGAACGTCAGAAAGTGCCTCGTTGAACGGCAGCAGTGGCTCCGAGGAGGTAGCCGCCGGCGGAAGCACTTCCGTCAGGATGTTAGTCCTGACAGCCACTGTAGGCAACTGGAGGTGTAAGGCCTCAGCTGCTCTACGCAACACCGTTGCAAAGTTTGCTCCCTCCTCCGTTGCCACGGAAGGAGGAGACAGCATGCCAGTGTCAGTGGAGGTGTCCAGACCACTGGCATCCCCAAGTTCCTCAGCCCAGTCCTGATCAAACTCACATTGGGCAGTGAGAGGGTCCTCAGACCCCTCCCAGTTCTCTTCGTCCTCCAATTCAGGTTCAAAGTAAGGAGGAGGGACATGTGGGACCCAAGGTCTCATCGGCGCCGGAGCCAGCGTCGATAGACGTCGGTCCGGCGCCGTGTCCGGCTCCGGAGAGAACCGGGGTACGACGCCGCCCGGAGCCCCGGGCGGCGTCGGGAACGGCACTGGTGAAATCGACGCCGGTAGAGGTGTTGTCAGGTCAACCGGCGTCGATCGGGGTTGTGGCAGCACCGGAGCCGGGGTTGAGGCCGGGGCCGGAGCCGGGACCGGCGTGACTGGCGGCGCCGGGATCGGAGTCGCCGGCGGCGCCGTAGGAACCCCATCAGGGCCTGCGGGGCCCGAAGGCGCACCGGGGGGACCTTGTGGCCCGAAGAGGCGGGCCATGGCCGACAGGAACTCCTGTATTTCGGCCGGAGTCGCCGTCGAACCCGGATAGGGCGGGTAATGCGGCGGCGGCTCCACAGGCACTCCCGGAGCCGCGGGGACGGTGCCGACAGGACCCTCAGCCGAGTCGCGAGACCGGCGAGGGGAAGTCGTCGAGCGATGGCGCTTCTTCGACTTCTTGTGCTTCGACTTACCGGAGGAGTGCGAAGACTTGGACCCCGACGACCGATGTGGACTCCGCGACCGGCCCCTCGACCTCTCACGTGACCGGGGCTTGGATTGGCGCGGAGCCGACTGCCGGACCTCGAGGAGCTTTCGAGATCGCTCTCGCAAAGCCTTCGGATGCAAGGCCCGGCAGTCGGGGCACGACTTGGAGTCGTGGTCGCGCCCGAGGCAGTAGAGACAGTCTCGATGCGGGTCCGTGATCGACATCATCCGACCACAGGCGTCGCATGGCTTCAAGCCGGGCATCCCTACCGACACCGTCGGAGTCGAACGACTCGAGAAAAAACAGTGATAAAAATCACAAAAAAACGTAGTCAAAAAATGACTAGGGCACTGCTCTTCCCGGATCTGCGCTTACTGGCGCGGAAAAAGAAAGAACTGATGTCAGCGCGCATGGGCGGCGTCTAAGTACTGCCCGCGACGTCATCCCGGCGATCCCGATGCCGACGACGGACGCGGAGCCGCACGACGCCGCCTACCGACGCGCAAGGGTACTGCTACGCAAAACTTTCCGGATCCAGCCTGACGCCTGGGGATATTCTAAGATAAGGAATCTGTCACTAACGTGTCTCTTTCAGATATATTATTGTTAGACCTGGCATCCTTGGCGTGGGTCTCCCTTCCATTTTTTCGTAATGCCTCCACTGTTGCCGATATGTTTTTGCTAGACTAGATGCTCATGGGCACTTTGCCGCTGCTAATCAGTGCCAAAGGGCAAGTGCTCCCTATCGTGAATTGATGTATGTATTAGTGACTCCATGATTGGATGATTGGTTTACTTGTCAGTCCCTAGTACCGTGCACTGAGTGTGCCCAGGGCTTGTAAATCCAATGCTGCTGGTGGGCTTGCAGCACGGGTTGTGCCACCCACAGAAGCAGCTTGTAAAGTGTGTCTCAGGCCTGCCATTGCAGAGCCTGTGTGCAGCCTAGGGCTGCCATGTCGACTTGGTGAGTGCAACCACTTACCAGTCCCTAAACCTTCCCTTTACTGCATGTTGGTCACCCATAAAGTAGGCCCTAGGGCAGGGTGCATTGTAAGTATAAGGTAGGACATGCCCTGGTGTGTGTGGCATGTCCTAATAGTGAATTACAGCCATTTTCGTTTTTCACTATTGCAAGGCTACCTGCTCCCCATAGGCCAGAATGGGCAGACTGACTATTACACCTTATAGTCAGAACTGACCCAGGGAACATGGTAGAAAAACGAATTTAGTATGCCTGAACTCAGGATGATAAAGTACATCTTTTAGTGAAGTTGGTTTTAACATTCTGTGTTCGAAAATACCACTTTTAGAAAGTGGGTATTTTCTTGCCTAACTATCCAAGCCTGCCTCTGCTAGGTTGTGTATTCCTTGTCTGGAGATTGAGTGACAGGGGCTGGGGGTGGCTACAGGAGACAGGGTGAGTCAGCACAGGGCTGAATAGAAAGATCTGCATCCAGAGTGGAGGGAGGAGTTGCACCTGGGTCTGAATAGGGCTGTGCCTGCCTTCCACAATGCTGGCTCCACCTCCTGCCGGGCGGCTGAGCACTCTGCCCCACATTCTGAAAGGAAAGAAGGAGTCAGAAAAACAAAGTGCTCCAGGACTGACCAGAACTGGTTTTGGACTAGGCAGAGGCCTCTCTGCCTCCAAAGAACAAAGAGAATCAGGGTATAAGAGGGGCACCCAGACCCCAGGAAAATTAGATCACTTTTGGGAACAAGAAGAAACCTTTGCTAAGGAGCGGAACCAAGAAGAAACTGAGGAGAGACTATCCCTAAGCCTGAAGTGCTGCTTGGGGGATTGGCCTGCAGTGGTTTGCCTGACTGCCAAAGAAAGGAGAAAGGAACTTTTGCTTTGCTGTGACTTTCATCAACTTGTGAAGGATCTCCAAGGGCTTGGAAGAGAGCTTGCCCCCTGACCGAAGTCCCAGGACCATTGGACTTCACCCCCTTTGTGAATTGCTGCTGGAAACTCTGTTTCAGTGGCTACAGAGGTAGGGAGCTGTGACCGACTCTCACGACCGACTCGGTGTCCTGTAAGCACCGCATCGAAGCACCGTCTCGCACTGCAACGCACGGCCCTGGTCTCACCAACTCCGTCAACGAGCCGCTGCCTGCACCGCATCGAGGGACAACGCGTCCTGCAACGCTTCGCCAAATCGAACTGGTCCGACCGACACGGTCACTGCTGCTGAGTTCGAGTCCTGTGACCGCACCGGAGTTGGGCACCGCTCGCACGCTTTGCGACGCACCGCCCGACTCGCACGGCTGTCCGGACTGATCGACGCCAGCTCCTGAATCCGGCTCCGTCGCCGCACCGCAACCTGCCAGCACCGCCTCGAAGCACCGTCTCGCCCTGCAACGCACGGCCTTGGTCTCACCGACTCCGTCCTGACGACGTCAACGAGCCGCTGCCTGCACCGCATCGAGGGACAACGCGTCCTGCAACGCTTCCATTTTTGCATCGCGACCGCGACGAACAGCCATCCGGCTCGCACGCCCGTGCCTGCCGCTTCAAGTAAAAGGTACTGTGACCGAGTCTGTCTGCGCTGTGTTGGCCCGTCTCGACGCGGTCAGCTGGATTTGTTAGACTCTGTTTGTTCTCAACATCGCCGTAGCCGGAGGAGGCTACCGACTCGCACAGAACCTTGAATTAAGCCTTTTTGATCAGAACTAAGCACTCTTGACAGTATTGTGGATTATTTTTGTCGTTTATGGTCTTGTGATAAATCTATATAAAGTATACCTATTTTTATAAATATATAACCGGTGTGGTGTCCATTTGTAGTGTTGTCACTTGATTACTGTATGTGTTCACAAATGCTTTACACACTGCCTCTGAACTAAGCCTGTCTGCTCGTGCCAAGCTACCAAGAGGGTGAGCAGGGGTTATTTCAGGAGTGTACCTACTTTCCCTGACTAGACTCAAGAGTCCCTATTTGGACAAAGGTACCTACCTCTGCCAACTAGAGACCCCCAAATCTAACATTTATTATAACAATGAACGAGTTAATTACCTTCCGTAATGCCTTATATGGTAGAGACTCTATCTAGCCGCAGATTCCTTACCTTAGAATTATCCCCAGGCATCAGACTGGATCTGGCAAAAATGTCATGAGCTGTACCCCTATGTGCCAGTAGATAGGGTCGCCCGTGCTGGAAGAGACATGTACGGTGCCTATATAGATGCCACCCCAGCAAGTTTACGTCAGTTTCTTTTCGCGAGGAGCAAGGCGCCACGAAGAAGGCTGACCACTGGTGTGGAAAACTAGGGCCCTGAAAGGGGAACAGCCCTGTCCCTAAATCCATTTGCAAAGTAGGGAGAATGGGTAGGTCGTTTAGGAATTTGCGGCTAGAGTCTCTACCAGATAAGGCGTTACCGAAGGTAAGTCATTTGTTCATCTGATAGAGACTTCTAGCCACATATTCCTTACATTAGAATAGATACCCAAACAATACTCCCCGGAGGTGGTCTCTGAAACTGATTTACAATATAAAGTCCTGCAGGGCCAAACAAGCAAAATGCCCGCCCTGAGAGACCTGACTGCCCAGGCAGTAGTGCTTCATTAACGTATGTTTAAGTCCACATTGACGCTTGGCTGATATCCACGACCAGAACTCAGCATGCTAGCGCAGTAGTCGCAGCCTTAGCTCTGGTGGAATGAGCATGCAAACCCTCAGGGGATTGCTGCTTGACCAATGTGTAGCAGATCTTAATACATAGCACAATCCATCAGGAGATGGTCTGCTTCTACACGGCCTTTCCCTTCTTCGCTCCGGCATACCCCACGAAGACTTGGTCATCCACCCAAAACTCTCGTGTGGTAAAGGTAGAAAAACAATGCTCTTTTTGAGTCTGGTCGTGAAGTCGCTCTTCTTCTTTAGAGTGATGCGGCAGTGTCAAAAGTATTCAGGGAGATGGACTGGCCTACATGACAGGGAGTGATGACTTTTGGCAAAAAGGAAGCTCTAGTTCGTAGAACTAGCTTGTCTGAGATAATTAAATAGGGAGACTTGGATGACCACGCCTGAAGCTCACTGATCCTCTGGGCAGATGTTATTGCTACCAGGAAGGCCATCTTGATGGTAAGCAGCCTGAGAGGACAGTTTGTGCAGGGCTCACTTGGAGCACACATTAGGAATGTCAGGTCCCACTGAGGCATGGTGAAGGAGGAAACATATGTCGCAAACCTTTCAAGAACCTATGTACACTAGGGGATTTGAAAAGAGATGGTTGGTCAGGCAACTGCAGAAAGGCTAATATAGCAGAGAGCCATGCTGGCAAGGGAAAGAATAAAGAGAAGGACCTGCGAGGGGGGGGCAGAAATAGGATCAACCTGTTTCTCAGCACACCATACCACAAACTTGCCCCAACAGCAGGAATATACCATTTTGGTGGAGGGATGCCTGGCTGCCAAGAAAACATTGAAGACTTCGGGTGGAAGGTCGATGGCTGTCAACCATTGCTGCTTAATCTCGACGCATGAAGGCGAAGCTTTGACAGGTTTGGGTGGAGAACCCTCCCCTGCGACAGAAGATTCTCCCGAACAGCTTGAGATACCAAACCCGGATACCAGTTCGGAGCCACAGGGATGACTTGAGCCCAGTCGTTCTTGATCTTCTTGAGAACTCTAGGTAGGAGTGATATGGGCAGACAGTAATACAGGAGGTGTGAGCTCCACTTGAGACGAAAAGTGTCTCCGAGCAAGAGCTGCCTCGGAAACTCCAGTGTGCAGAACTGCTGACATTGCACGTTCTCTGCAGTGGTGAACAGATCTAACCAAGGCTCTCCTCACTGCTGAAAGAGATCTTGCACCACCTCTGGATGTTTGTTGCAGTACAACATGGCGGTGGTGTTGTTCGTGAACACCTGAGCTAGCCTTCCCTTGATGGAGGGTAGAAAGACGTTCAATGCCACCCAGATTGCCCAGAGCTCCAGAAGGTTGATGTGGGGTCCGATCTACACCTCTCCCAGATGGCCACCCCATCCCAGGAGTGACACATCTGTCACCACTGTGAGATCTCGTAGGGGAAGAGAGAGGGGTCTGCCGCTGACCCAATCGCAGTTCGTTAACCACCACTTCAGATCTTGTGCAGTTCCTTCAGAGATCTGGACCAGGTTGCAGAGATTCCCCTGATGCTGCACCAACGGGAACTTCAGGCCCCACTGCAGAGCTTGCATATGCCAGCAAGTGTCACAAGCAGGATGCAAGAGGCCAGGGGTCCCAGCAGCCTCAGAGTCAGACTCACTGATATACAGGATAGAGTCTGAAACATTGGTATCACAACCTGAATACCCTGATCTCACCGTTTGTGATGATAGGCCCGAAACTGAACTGTGTCCAGAGCAGCTCTGATGAAAGGGAATATCTGACAGGGAGTCAGGTGTGACTTGGGCACGTTGATAGTGAACCACAGCAAATGCAGAAGGTTTGCTGTAGTCTGGAGGTGGGAGACAACAGCCTGGGGCGAGCCCACCTTCAACAGCCAGTCATCGAGATAGAGGAAGACTGGTAACCCTGATCTCTGCAGATGAGCTGCAACCACCGCCATCAGGGCTGAAGGGGCGCTGGCAAGGCCCAAGAGGAGTACGGCAAACTGAAAGTGCTTGTAGCCCACCATGAACCACAGGTAACGCCTGTGAGCAGGGCAGGATGGGAATGTGGGTGAGCAGGCAGGACCGGAACGTGGAAATATCCGTCCTGCAAGTCCAGCGCTACCATCCGGTCTCCCGGGTCCAGGGCAGACGGGTCTTGAGCGATCGTGAGCATTTTGAATTTCTCCTTCTCAAGGTAGAAATTGAGAGGGCACAGATCTAGGGTAGGACACAGGCCTCTGTCCTACTTGGGCACCAGAAAGTAGCAGGAATAACAACCACGACCTGCTTCTGGAGTCAGCATCCTCTCTATGGATCCCTTGGCCAAGAGAGACGTCACTTCCTGGTGGAACAAGGTAAGCTTGTCCTCCTTCAACCTGTTAAAAGCAGGTGTCATGGGTGGAGGGATAATCATGAAGGGGAGGAAGAAGCCCCTTCGAACACTTTGAAGAACCCTTCGGTTTGATGTTATAGACCTCCAGTGGGGCAGGTGATGGCATATCCCGCCTACCATTGGGTGCCCATGATGCTAAGAGGGTAAACTATAAGGGTTTGGAGGCTGCGGCTGCTGTGTGTGGTGGACTGGCCTAACCTCTGGCTGCCCGACCCATGGGGTCTGTGGGTACTGCATCCTCGGCTGCACAGAGTCTGGGAACCTTGCGCGCCGTGGTGGTTGGGAGGGTATAGACCCAGCTGAAAGGCCCTTCTGTGGCCATAAAAGTTGCAAAAGTTGGATTGGGGATGGCGAGGGGCCATGCAAAAGCCAAAGGACCTGGCCCTGCTGTCCTTGAAGCACTCAAGCTCTGAATCTGCATTGTCTCTGAAGAGGCGGGAGCCTTCAAAGGGCATGTCCATAAGTGATGCTTGGCCATCCCCTGACAAGTGTGGCACCGTAAGGCCACCGTAGAGGAAACCGCTCTCCCCAGAGAATCGTGCTATCCAATCCACATCTGACCATAACTTAGCTGCATCCCTCTGGATCTATTTGCAGCACATCTGCTGGATTTGGGGATCAGACTGGAGTTGGCAGCACTGGGAGCATTGGCATCGGGACCGGTGCTGGGGAAAGGTCGAGATGGTCCCATTCATGGATCCAAGGGGACCGACTGGCACCACAGACGGAGCCGCTGGCATGGAACCAGTAGGGGCCACTCCTGATCCAGCGGGGCCCAAAAGCGCCGGAGTGGGACCCTCAGATATAAGGCACATGGTGTCATAAAACTTTTTAAGATGAGCAGGGGTTGCTCTGTCTCCCAGAAACTTGGGGATGCAAGGAGTCAGCGCAGGCTCAGTCATGGAGCCTGGCCTCGAATGACGACGCTTCTCTTACTCGAGTAGCCCAATGACTTCGAAAGCAAGGAGGATCTTGGACTCCGCAACCGATCTTGGGACCTTCCTCTCGTCCGAGATCGAGACCATCGCGGCAAGGAGCTTGAGGGACGGCTCCTTCAAGGCCTTGAGGTGCATGCCGCAGCAATCGGCGAAGGTCTTCACATCGTGGTCGCGCCAAAGGCACCAGAGGCATATAGGATGCGGGTTCGTCACCGACATTTTTTGAGCCCCAGGCACCAGAGGCAAACAAGATGCAGATCCATCAGCGACATCTCTTTATGACAGGCGCCCCAGGGCTTGAAGCCAGCCTTGCTAGTGGATATTCCTGCCACACCAGGAGAAGAACACTCAAAAATCTTCAGCTAAACATCAAAAAAGCACAGTCAAAAAGTGACTGATGGGGTAGCACTCTCTGTATCTGCGCTGACTAGCACAGAAAGAAAAGAACTGACAGTGCGCTGGAATGGTGGCTATATAAGCACTGCGCACATCACTTTCAAGCACGGATGACACAGAGGACGCCATCTACTGGTGCATAGGGGTACTGCTCAGTTAAAAAAGTCTGAGTCCCGTCTGAGGCCTGGGGATAATTCTAAGGTAAGGAATCTGCGGCTAGAAGTCTCTATCAGACACATTATTTCGCTGTCTATAATTTACTCTGTCAAAGAATACCAATATATAATTTGCAGTACACTGGGAGAGTAAGAATTGCATCATGTGGCCTCGAAGTAAGAGCAAAATAAGGGCAAACAAAACCAGAAAAAATGTGACAGACTAGGAGCACATAAACTGATTAAATTTGCTCTTAAAAACTAAAAATCAAATCTACACAACAGGTATTCCTCTATTGCAGATCAATGAGATTACCTTCCCCTTTCCTCCAATATCATCCATTCCCCTCAATTCCTGTGTCCCCATTTCTCATCCTTCACGTCATAGCACATCTGCCTGTTCTATCTCACACTTCTTCATCTCTGCACTCTACACCTTCATCTTCACTTCCACCTTATCTTTCCCTTCAAAAAATGGAACCATTCTATTCACGTCTATCCCTTCCCTATGCCTCCTCATCCACCTTCTTATTACATGAGCCATAACATCCAGTCACATAAACCAATTTAACTGGATGTGTAATTTACAAACTGCCTCCCAACAAAAAAAGTTCACAATTCAATCTAAATTAAGACGCATGGAAAACTGAGTTAGTCCTTTAAAACTTGATAGTTAAGTGTCAACATATGGGGTAGGGCTTGGCTCACCCTATGCAGCTGGATGCGTGAGTGCGTGTAAAGAAGAGGTTGGGCTTGCCCAACCTTGTGGTGTTGATAGTGATAGTGTGTGCAAGACTGGAGTTGGGAGTATCCCATCCTATGATGTCAACAAGAGTGTGTGCATGGATGGGGCTAGCACCGCTAGCAGTGAGTGTGTGTGCTTGGATAAGGTCTGTTCCACAACGATAACTAAATTGGTATCCTGGAATGTGGCAGGGCTTCCGTCCAAGTTATCAGGCCCTGAGTGGTGTACCTTTATTGCTGCATATGACATATGCTTATTTCAAGAAAGCTGGTGGCCAAGCCCCGTACATCATTCAGGGTTCATGTCGTTTAGCAAGAAGGCCACCTCATTGGGGAGAGGCAGACCAATAGGGGCATTACAATTTCTGCTAAAACAACAGTAATGTGATGCATTATGGAAATCAAGCTTGATTCCCTGATCTGATGTGTATCAGCCTGACTTCGCCGGGCACTGCTACTTATTCTATTTATAACATTTACAGTAGGCCCTCAGCAAAAAAATCAGAGTCCGGAGTACCTGATCGAACTCCCTGTAGAAGCTGTTAAGATTGTGGGGGGCGATTTTAATTGCCAGTTCGAGCCTCTTGATGCTCAATTTAAGTTACAATCAACTGAGGAAGACCAACTATGGCATATTCTTGAATTAATTATTTCTCCCATAAAAAGAATGGTCCCCTATAGCCCTACTACTCCATTCTATCACGTTGAACCGGGGCCTAAGAGCCTGCAATGGCAGGTTAAAATCAGACAATACATTTATTCGACCACGGTGCACAAGTCTTCTTGATTATTTTCTGCTCGATATCCGGCGATAGCCCAAACTAATAGATATGGAGGTCCTACCCAGTCATTATAGTCATCACAATGTGCTTGTTTTAGAATTGAGGAACCGTGTCTCTGTTGCACAGATAAATTGCGTTGAGCCCTTCAATAGAAGACTAGCCCTGTCCCTTAATAGACGCAGGGTTAAATGGAGCACGGTATTGCTCAAAAGGGAATTGGTCGCCGAAGTTTATAGAGTGGTCGCTGATTGGATAGGGAAGTTGTTGCTGCTTTTAAATTTGCCTTTGGAGAATGGGGAGGACCTGACTAACTTTATTAAAATCCACACACAAATGTTTCAGGAACTGAGACAATACTTTTTTGTAGAGGTTAGTCATTCAGTTAGGAGACGTAGCGCTCCCTCTTGGTATAACACTCAGTGCAAGGACGCATAAGGGGCTTTAAAAGGTGCTATCAAACTAAATGACAGATTATTGATTCAAGTAGCTATAGGGGCATATAAAAATGTCATTTGGGCAGCAAAGAGAGATTGGAAAATCATGACATTGGAGGGTTTGCTGGCAGTGGCTAAAAGAGGAGATTCCTGTACCCTTTGGAAAATTGTCTCCACTGGCTCCAGTGAAGGGTGCATCCCATTTGAAAATCATATTACAATGGCAGAATGGGTTGCCCAATTCTCTAAATTGTATTCTCCCCAGGAGCAGAGTGAAGATTTTGAGCTGGCCTCCTGTGATGTATGCACGGAGAGAGCTCTGATGGGCTTGAAACTATCTCAGATTCGCCCACCCTGCTAAGTGGCCCGCTGGATGATATAGGCTTTAGCTTTGGGGAAATCAAGCAAGCCATAAATAAAATTGTTCGACATAACGCTCTGGGGCTAGATAAGGTCCCTGGAGAACTCTTCCTGGATGAGATTTAAGTATGGACCCCTATTTTGTCTTACTTTTTAATGCCTTATTGAAAAGAGCCCCTATTCCATCTATTTGGGCTGGCACTGAGATCATCCCTATTTACAAGAAGGGATCCCGTAACCTTCCCTCCAATTATAGGCCCAGAAGTTTAATCGATAGTGCTCAAAAGCTCTTTGTGAGGGTCATTGTGAGGAGATTGCAAGATTGGATGGCTGCCTCAGATATATCGACCCCTTTACAAGCAGGCTTTCGAGAGTGCACTAGCACACTAGATCAGGTCCTTCGTCTCCAGTTATTGTACTGGAAGATCATCCATCTTGTGAGAGGGCGCCTGTTTGTGATGTTTGTTGATCTTAGGACAGCGTTCAATCTTATCTCCCGCCCCAAGTTGTGGCAAATCTTAGCTGATTTGGGGGTTCCACTCTATTTATTGAACTTGATCATAAGACTCCATGACAGTATTTTTGCTCAGGGCAGATGGAGGAATTGATAAATCGATTTTCAGTCAAAAGGAAAGTTAAGCAGGGGTGCCTCCTTGCACCAACCTTATTCTCGCTATTGCAGCCATGGGTCTGCAAAAAATCCTTGTCAGGTTTGATACTTTTTGCAAGTCCAGGCCTAGATATTAATCTTGCACAAATAAAATCTATTGTTTTTAGCCCTTGCCATTCTACCCGCCCAAACCCAATGCTGGGAGTGGTCCCCCTGGGGCGAGTCCACACTTTTGAATATTTGGGCATCATCTTGAATGAACATCTTAATTGGCAAACCCGCATTGCAAGGTGTGGACTAAAATTAGAGCAAACTACAGGGTGAATACTGAAGACGTTTAAGGCCTCTCAATATCGCCCTATTTCTCCAGCCCTCAGGTCTACAACTATCAGGCACTGGGATCAGTTCTGTATGGCGTTGAGCTCTGGGGACATAGGGAGGTACCTTCTCTGGTTGCGATAGAAATCCGCTTTTTGCGGCAATTGACTGGTCTTCCATTAAGCACATGACTGCTTCCCCTAAGGTTGGACCTGGCGCTTAAAAATGTCTCAGATATAGTTGGCCTAAGGCCACTTTTGTTTTGGAGAGGGATTTGGGCAACTCCTGATTGGAGTCATTACCAGCAGAGGATGACCGAGGTCTTACACCTGCCTGCCTGGTGCCGGAGATCTCCTGTGGCAGAGGCAAGTGAGGTTAAACCTCAAACATTGGACTCAAGCATCTGTGGGGTGACCGAGATGAGGAAAGTGTGATTTCTAAAGACCAGGTAAAAAGGGCGTATTGGCAATACCAAATGGGTTTATTGTAACGCCAGTCACAGAGGTCCCATGTCCTGACCGTTCTCACACTAAAAGATAGTTTTGAGATAGAACAGTCCTGGATGGAACAGAGCCCACTATTGCCAGGAAGCCCCATCTGCAATTCAGATATGGGACCCTGCCGCTCGCCTCGTTTACAGCCAGTTGGGAGTGAGTGTCTAACTCAACAAATTGAAACTATTGAGCATGTTTTATTTGTTTGCGCTGAATTCCAAAGATCAAGAAGTAAATGGAATGCTCGACTTTGTCGGAACCTTGGTGTCAGAGAATTTAGAGTTGCCCTGAGAATAATAGGGACTGCCACAAGGCAAGGTGTGGTCTTTGCAGTCTCGCGGTTTCTGATGGCTTTGTGGAGGAGTAGGCAAAGACCATTATAAATGAGGTTGCAAAGCATTCCACTGGGCTGTTCTTTCTTTGGCCATACTGATTTTTAGTCTCTTTTAAATATTTCAATATCCAATAGATCTGCAAAGTTAATTGCACTGTATACATTTTTGTTTTATAGAATAGGTAATTTATTTGTACTCTTATTTTTGATTTTTAAATTATTGAATTGTGAAAGCTTTTATGATCTTTGATGACAAAAATTTGCAGAATAAAGTTGTTGTTGTAAGTGTCCACAATTTACATCCTGTTCAAAGGCCACATAAAGAGCAGTACATAGTGGGCATAGTCCCATCATCCTCATTTTCGCCACCATGTTATCTCTCCTATCCCAACTAAATTACTTATGTGGCATGGAAGGAATAACAAAAGAATGTTATTGTACACCTCCACACTGCCTAGCAAGGTGTGAGAGCACATTACAAAATAAATACAAATAATGTTGTGAATACATACTGATGAGTCAGTCTTGGCTATAGGGTGCACTACTCAAATACCATAACATAAAACAAAAGATATTCAATACAGTCACATGGATAACAAGAGATCACCACAGAGACATCATGAATACATGATGGGCCACACAAACAACTCCAACATGGATGCAACAGTGGTTACAAGACCTTAATCCCTGGGGCTTTGTACACTCCTCAAACACCATTATTTTAGGCACCTTATCCAACCAACAGACTGCAGTAACAAAAGGCACATCCCCAAAAATATTAAATCATGCAGTCACACAATTGGGAGAAACCCACAAGCACCACACAATATTCACAAGAAACGAGCTCAACACATATTAGCTTATCACAAAATGCGTGAGAAGCAAGCACAACGCAGCTTTTGTCCTACCCTGGTATGGCAAGAGACAAATAATCTAGTCTATGGTGGTGGGAAGATTTTGAAGTGGTGGGTTCCAAGATATTGCCTGAAATTGCACCTACAAAGGAGCAAGTCTAAGGATGCCCTAGAGTCTCAGTAAATATGCAGGAAGAGCCTGTTGGTGTGTGCATTCTTGTGAATATTTTGGAGTTTGAAGTCCATACAATTATATGCTGCTAACTGTACAAACACCACCAGACATGTTAAGTTTAGGGGCAAGGTAGTCATGTTTACTCAAGTGAAGCACCTTCTGGACTTTGAAGTAAATCCTGGCATGAATACAGAGGTTGTGCTGTTCTTGATAGTAGCACTCAAAATGTTTGTTGATTATTAGTCCAGCTTCTGCATGAAGTACAACTTGGACCGGTGTCACTGAGAATGCTGGAAAGACCAGATATTAGTATATTGCCTCTAATGGTCTGTGATAACACAAAGGTCTGAATTGCAGACCAGAAACATGTGGAGTCTATTACCCACTGATTATTGATTCAGGCTCTAAGTAATGTTGCAAGGCTTACTTCCCCTACAGAGTTCTCCCTCCATGGCCACTACTTGCAAATAGGCTCATGCTCCACACACAAACATTGGAGGTATATGGGAGGACGTCTAATCCTCTCCCACAAACATTATTCACACATTGTTAGAAATGGGGGTCTCTAGTTGGCAGAAGTAAGTACCTTTGTCCAAATAGGGACCCTTGCTTCTAGTCAGGGTAAGGGGGATACACACTTTAGATAACCCCTGCTCACCACCTGGGGAGCTTGGCACGAGCAGACAGACTTATCCCAAAGGCAATGTGTAAAGTATTTGTACTCAAAACACACAGTAATACAGTGATAACACCACAAATGGACACCACACCAGTTTAGCAAAATAAAGTATCTTTATCTAAACTCAACAAGTCCAAAACAACAAAGATCCAACATACAGATAATAAGATAATACTTTAGAACAGTTATTGCAAAAATAAAGCTTGTAGAAAACAAATAGCTCCACCTGGGGCTATTACGACATCGTGACAGCAATAAATCCAAAGTACGGTGCAGATCACGCGGAGTCGGGCATGGGTTCACACGGATCCCCAAACAAACAGTACATTGGAAACGAAGTCTATGACGATCCACGGCGTCGTGGAGGTGAGGCTTCGGTGCCAAGGTTGAGGCCGGCTTCTTGGCTGCCAAGAGGGAGGCGAGGCGTCGTGTCCGCGAGGAGGCAACATGTTCAGTCCAGGACAGGGGAAGGCAGTTGCGTCGGCGGTGAGGCGTCGGTTCCGGTGACGATGCGAAGTCAGCAAGTTCGGGGAGTCACCCTCGGCGGTTATCGGTGCCGCGATAACAGGAAGCAGGCGCTGGGGATGACGGAGTCGGTGTGAGTGCAGGCGTCAGGCACGGTCGATAACTGCAGGCATTGGCAGGCGTCGAAGAGCGTCGGAGCTGCGGTGCAGGCCGGGCGGTGCGTCGTTCACTTTTTTTTTTTTTTTTTTTGTCCTCATACCACCATTATATGCAAATTACAGCCTGCCAACCGACCTGTACCTTCCCCAGGCTTTTTGCGATATCTCGATAATCCTGCGCACAAGCCCATCCAGTAACCTGGTTGCAAGTTCCACGCAGGTGTAATCATAGGGCCAATACAGTTAAGTTCTTATTATGCCATTCCAATTCAGAAAAGCCTCCCAGATCTTAGAATACGTATTAGTCTCTAATCCTGTGTCCTTTTACAGGTGCTTTTTACCGCCTGAAACCAGTCTATCCCAAGGGGTGGTACAGCTTCTATCCATTTTTTTACAAATTTCTCGCCTAACAAGGAGAACCAAATAAAAGAGCAGGGCCTGCTTATCCCTAGTAAGGGGCAAAATCGACTTATCTTCTACTCCCAACATTATTAATGTTAAGCTTATTTTTATGTTGACGCAGAGAATTTCATTTATGGCCTGTTCCACTGTGGACCAGTAGTCCTGTAACAGAGGACATTTAAAAAAAAACATGTGTCTATCGTCAGCACACAACGCACCGCATTTATGACATCTTGGGACGACAGCTGTTACAAACTTTGCCAATTTATACGGTGTCCAATAAAGCCTGTTGGCCGTAAAGAAATGATTCCTTTTTAAGTTCGATGGTTTAACTACTCTATAAAGCAATTTAAACGAAAGTTGCCACAGTTTCTGTGGCTCTGACATCTGTATCGCACCATCCCAGATCTCATAGGGTGCTTTGATTTTCTTCTCTTCAAAAGACACCAATGTCCGATACCAGTCACTTACTTCCTTCTTTATTGGGGTTTCGTTCTGTAGCTTTGTTTCAAACTCCCAAAATCCTCCGGTCTCATTCCTATTCGCCTCTCCCCAGGACAGTAACTGCAGATACTTAAACCTTGAGAGGGAGCCCCCTGTCCTTGTCCAGAGTACCTCCCATGGCACCACCTCTTTCATCATCATGAGATCCCCCCAGAACTCTATTCCTGCCCTCCTAAGTGGGATACTTAATTGATCTTGCAAACATTCTGGCGTGCCTGGTGAATCCCATATTGGTGCCCCCACTTAATAGTATCCAATTCCTAGTGTGTTCCTTATTCTGACCCACAGAGTGAGTGCTGCCTTTAGCGTCTTCCATTTTACTTTTTAAAAACATTTCTTTGCCCCAAATTTATATAAAAACCCTTTCGCACCCCACTCTTTAACCATCTCCTCTAACAACCCGCCCCACACCCGGTGCCCCGGTGTACCTAATAAGACTCTACAGTTCTTGAACTTGAATGCCATACAGTATAACCTTGGGTCTGGTAGTGCCAGCCCACCTTCTGCTAATTTACGCCGCAATTTCTTCCAGGACATACGTGCTCCCCTATCTGCCCAAACAAAACTGCCCAAAATGCCCTGTATTTTATCAATCAGACCTCTCGGGAAAGTAAGGTATACAATTAAAAAGAAATGTAAGCTTTGGCAATAACACCATTTTGATAAGGTTGACCCTTCCATATAATGTTAGTGGGAGATTCTTCCACCTAGTTAGTACTTTCTCCATTTTCCTTAGCAACCCTCTCTAGATTGTGCTGGGGAATATCCTGCAATGAATTAACAATACTAATTCCCAGATACCTAATCTCTCTCTGGATACTCCCCCTCCAGTCTGGTATATTCCAGCACATAATCCCGTATTTTTCCTTATTTACCAGATATCCTGAAAAGGCCCCATATTCTTCTGCCAATAGCTCTACACTTGGAATTGTAATGGCAGGATCTGCTGTATAGATTATTAGGTCATCCGCATACAGGGCAATTTTCTTTCCATATGTTCCCACCCGAAAAGCCGTGACCTGTTCATCTTGACAAAGTGCCTGGGCAAATGGATCAATATATATATTAAACAACATAGGGGAAATGGGGCAACCCTGCCTCGTCCCTCTGAAAATCATAAAACTCTTAGTAAGAGCGCCGTTTAGAAAAATCCTGGCTGTGGTGCGCTGATATAGGGCTTTTAGTGTAGTTAGAAAATAAGGCTCAAACCCCATGATCTCCAATACTGCCCATAAATAGTCCCAGCAAACTCGGTCAAAAGCTTTGGTGGCGTCCAATGTGACCACCGCCAAAGGAACCGACCTCAATGTAGCTATGTCGATACACCCTATTAATTGCTGGGTCAATTCATGCATTTGTCTCCCAGGTATAAAGCCCTTTTGATCTTCATGTATCAACTGAGATACAACTCTGGACAGCCTCCCTGCTAAAATGCTGACAAAGATCTTATAATCTGCATTTAGCAGGGATATCGGCCGATACGATTCCGCCTTTACCGGGTCCTTGGCAGGTTTTAAAATCAAAACTATAGAGGCCTCCATCCAGGATTCTGGGACCTGCGCCTCCCCCATGTAAATCATATTAAACAGACTCTCCCAAACAGGTAATATTTCCTCAGTTACCATTTTATATACTTCTGATGGAACAGCATCAAGCCCCGCCGCCTTTCCATTTTTAGATCTTTTAATAGCTCTCCTGATCTCTTCTCGCGTGATTGGAGCTTCCATCATTTCCTTCCCTTCCTCGTTCATTACAGGAAGGCCAAGCGAGCTAAGCCAGCTTCTTAACTTTAGGGAATTGGGAATAGTGTCTTCCTTATAAAGCTGCGAAAATAGCGTCACTATAGTTTCCCAGCTGTCCAACTTCTCCCCCGAATCACTTCTCAACTCCTTTATCTCATTTCTTGATCTTTCTACTCTGGCTTTCCAAGCTAACAAGGCTCCTGCTTTCTCACCATACTCGAATTCCTTCATATTCGCTGCTTGCCATCTTGCCTTGCACTTTCGTTCCAGCCTAATTTTAACTTCCAGTTGGATTCTAAATAGCCTTACCTATGCAAAAAACCGAGAAGACAGGGCAGAATTAATTAATCTGGAAAAGGAAGTTGGGGTTTTAGAGGAGGCTCTGCACACTATAAGTGCGGGAGAGGAAAGGGAGAAGATGGAACAGAGACTAGAAGAGGTCCAACTGGTGCGTCGTTCACTTTACGAGCGGTGCCCGGGGCCTCGGTGCAGTTCACGGCGTCCCAGCGGCATCGCTGACGGCATCGGAAACAGGTTTTCTTGGTTCTTTTAGGTTTCCTCCAGCTCCTAACAGCAGGAACAACCTCCAGAGGCCCAAAACTGGAATAGGGACCTCCTGGCAGGTCAGAACTCTCAGCAAGAGGGTTCAGGGGAGCTGGGGGTGAAGTCTTTGTGTCCCTGAGACTTCAGAACAGGAGGCCAGCACACTTCAGGCCCTTGGAGATCTTCTTCAAGCAGGTTCAAAGCAAAGTTCCAGTCTTTGTCTTCTCCTTGGCAGAAACAGCAACTGGAGGCCAACCCCACACAGCACATAGAAAAGGGGCAGTACTCCTCCTCACAGCTCTTCAGCTTTTATCCTTGGCAAAGGTTCCTCTTGAGTCTAGAAGTAATCTAAAGTTCTGGGGTTTTAGGTCTAATACTTATTCCCCAGTTCTCTTTGTGCAAGGGTCTCTGAGCCCAGTCCAAACCAGTTCTGTCCTCACTGGTGCAGTATGACCATAGAGGATAGAGACAGCATTGTGCAGGGGAGACAGGCCCTATTCAGGTGCAAGGAAATCTCCTCCCACTACTCTAAATTCAGCCAAGGTCTATTCAGCCTAGCTCTGAGTCATCCAGGAATGGCCACGCACACCTCAACCCCCCCAGTGGCTGTCTACAGTGAATGCACATCCCGAGCCCCTGTCACTCCAAAACCAGTCAGTCAATAAACAGGCAGAGGCACACAGAATGGTTAAGCAAGAAAATGCCTACTTTGTAAAAGTGGCATTTTCAAACACACAATTTAAAAACCATATTTACTAAAATATGTATTATTAAATTCTGAGTTCAGAGAGCCTAAACATTATTTCTATATCTTGTCCCAATGGGGAGTTATACTTGTAAGATGTTACAAAGCATTTCCCATTCTATCCTATGTGGCAAGATAGCCTTTCAATAGTGAAAAACGAAATTGGCAGTATTTCACTATCAGGACATGTCACACACACCAGTACATGTCCTACCTTTAACGTACACTGCACCCTGCCCAGGGGGGTACCAAGGGCCTACCATAGGGGAGCCTTACATGTAAGAAAAGGGAAGGTTTAGGGCCGGGCAAGTGGGTGCGCTTGCCAAGTTGACATGGCAGTAAACAACTGTGCACAGACACTGCAGTGGCAGGTCTGAGATACCTTTTCAGGGCTGCTCATGTGGGTGGCACAATCAGTGCTGCAGGCCCAGTACTAGCATTTGATTTACAGGCCCTGGCACACTTCAGTGCACTTTACTAGGGACTTACCAGTAAATCAAATATGCCAATCAGGGAGAACCAATTGTAAGAACAATTTACACAGGGAGCACTTGCACTTTGGACAAAGTGCCCAAAGCATCTAAGCCAGCAAAAACAAAATCCAGCACAGCATCAAAAATACAGGAGATAGAGGCAAAAAGTCAGGGGAAACCACGCCAAAGATGCAAAGTCTAACACACATTATATGCACATCAGTTTATCACATGTTTGAAAGATCCCTTGTGATATGGCCTGCCTTAAGAGGCTAATTTGCTAACAGCCAAAGATCCAAATGCAGCAGACAAAATAGTGATGTGTACTCATAAGAATCCACATTACTCTACTGTGCAGGAACCTTGATCAGCTGAAATGTTATTTAAACTTCAAATCTGCAGTTACAATACATATAATTTTACATGGCTCATAATTCAAGAACAGTATCCCAGCTATCCTACGGTAGGCCTTTCAAAACAATATGGTGAATCATGAAGTAATCAATGGTAGGATTAATTTTTGGGGGTGGAACAAAATCTGATAAGTGATATACATAACCTTTGCCAGGCAAGAAGTAGTAATAAAAAGGTGTACAATCGGCTTCAGAGAGAACTAAAAATCAGCTATTGGATAGTATAACTTTAAGTGCTGTACATATATTTAAAATACGAACAAAAAACACTAGTCAAGGTGTAGGTGCATACCATCAAAAAAATGCTAATTGATATTTTATTGAATTAAGACGTAAAAGAATTTCCCTCTTTGGAAACATTCCATTCCTGAAATCTGTCACGGAAAAGTCAGCCAACCCAAAATAATTTGTTTTATTGCTCGGTTTCAATGTTAAAAATTCTGTGGAATTTCACTGTATCCTAAATTCTGATCATCCTGCAGCATGGATACCACTACCAGACACATCATAGACGATGCTCTCCTGACCACAAATAAAGATGACAATTGCCTCCTGATATTGCTGCTTTCTGTATAGCTGCCTTTTATTCAATTGACCAATCTAATAAGCACCCTGGAGTATTTATAATCTATGTCCTTCGCTAGCTCTCTTCTTACTTTTCCAAACAACACCAGTTTGTTCACATGGGTAGCTCTAGGTTCCAAAAGATTCCTACCACCTGCAGAGTCCCCCATACTGTTCCCGGTCATCTTAACCCTCTACATGGAGCCACTTGGTGCTCTAGTTACATATAACAGATGTTACACAACTCTACTTGAAAGTACCATCTGCTTCAGACATCCCACACCTCATATAGTGCTTGCTCGTCATCCAGACATGGATGTCTAGCACCTACCTGAAGCTTGACTCAACCAAGACAGAATTCCTGATATTTGCCAAGAACATCAAACAAGAAACAGTACAAACATGTCTCAATGACATGGACCTTGACTGTTTCAAATCCCAATTTTCACAGAATGCCAAATCACTTGGATTCTTCCTGGACACCAACCTCACCCTCAAGGAACACTTTTGCCCAAAAAATAAAAAAGATGGCCTGGTCCCAGCTGTCAAGAACGTCAATAGTTTCTTCTCAAGCAACTTCAGAACTGCTCTTCAATTCAACTCTCTTACTCCTATATCTTGATGCAAGAAATGACCAGCATCATGACCTCCTAGACTATACAAAGGCATCCTAGATGCTGCAGCACATCTGATCCAGGTATGAGGAAATAGGAACACACCACCCCAACCTGATGGAACACCACTGGCTTCCCTTGCCGGCCCGCAACGTTTTAAACACAAGCTGCATCATTTACAAAACTATCATGACCAGCATCCCTACTTTTCATGTAGATAAGCTCACCTTCTCTGGTGGTTCACAGCTCACCCGCAGTCTGGACACGGTCAGACTGTAGATTAAGAAGTGTAAAAAACTTTGTCCCAAGGATCTGGATCACAACTCTGTATCCATCAGGACTGCCCCCACACTGCTCCATTTTAGGAAAGAGTTGAAGACACATCTCTTGAAAGATCACTGCATCACAAGACAACAGTCCACACACCAACTAACTCTGTTAGGCCTGACATCTTTGGCATTGTATTCTCCCACACCTTTTGCCATCAATACTCCCATTTGCTGAATTTATATTTGTTGGCTTGAGGAATCTGTGCACTTTACGACTACTAACCAGTGCAAAAGTGCTTGTGCTCTCTCCTTTGAACATGGTAGAATTGGCCAATATCTTATAGGCACATTTAATTTACTTGTAAGTCCCTAGTAAATGGTACTACATGTTCCCAGGGCCTGAAAATTAAATGTACTAGAAGGCCTGCAGCATTTATTGTACAACCCACTAAAGAAGCTCCTTAAGATATGTCTCACGACTGCCACTGCAGCCGTGAGGTGCAGTTTTAAACTACCATTTTGACCTGGCAAAGTAAATCTTTGGTCAGGCCTATACTGTCCTTTTTAATAAATATAATTCACCCCTAGGGTAGGCTCATGGGTCAGGGTGCATTGTAGGACATGTGTACTTGAGTTTTATATTTCCTGGCAGTGGAAAACTCCTAACGACATTTTTCACTGTTGCAAGCCTTATCTATCCTATTGGCAAACACTGGGTTACCTTATTACATTTAATAGGCGCTAACTTTAGTTTGAAAGCAGATAGAGATATGCTGTTTCACTCAAAAGAATTGTAATTTAAAACCATACTTAATGGTGAAGTCGGATTTTATGTTACAATTCTAAAAATATCACTTTTAGAAAGATGGAGTTGTCTTATTCCAACCACTTGGGGCTTCTTCCAGTGTTGTGGTTCACATGAATGGCTGTGCTGTTGGGGTTTCTGTAGTGCTTCCAGACAGTAACACAAAGGGGGCTTCGGTTTGGACAGGATGGGCTATCACTTCAAAGGGCTTTGCCTCCAGCACACACAACCTGACACCAGCTCTGCCCTGTATTTTGTCACCCTCTGAAAGTTTGGGTATTGCTTCTAGTCAGTAACACAAAGGGGGTTAGGTGTGAACAGGATGGGCCATCCTGGAAGGATGTCTGGGGAGGTACTGTACCCAGTCCCACTTACACTTCAAAGGGCTTTGCCTCCTGCACACAAAAAGGAACCTGACGCCAGGGCTTACCTGTCCATTTCTCATAGTGTGAAACCTTGACAGGGGAAGAACTTTCCAGAGCCCGAAGTCAGGGTACGATACGAAGTTCCCTCCCCACACAAAGGCTTGCCCAAGGTATATATAATGGACCTCCAGTGCCACTCTTCAGAACACTCCTGGACCTGTGGAAGATTTAGAAGAACTGGTCTGCTACCTGAGGGGTGCCCTGTTGCTTGAAGGACTGCCTGGCTGTATGAAAAGGAAGTTGGACCTGCTTGTCTTCATCCCAAGCTACCTAGAGTGACTGACCACCTGTGTGAGCTACAAGGACACAACAAGATTCAGAGGCCTCCCTACAACTGCCCAGCTGACCTGCTGCAGCTGGACCTGCAACTAGACCTGCCTGACGCCTGCTGCTGGCCTTTGCTGGAGTGAGTCCTGATCCCCAAGACACGCCTCCCAGGCCCTTGGCCCTTGGCTGGAATTAGTGAGAGCTCCTCTTAAAGAAAAGGTGAAAATTCTGAAGTTTGATCTCATTTGGATCGCAAACTAGCCTGTTTACAACCAATACTCTGCACCCCGCAACAAGAAGCTCCAGTGAGACCTGCTCTTTGTGCCAACAACTGGGAACGCGAGAACTGCACTTCACGCTACAGCAACGACAGCCCACGATGAACACCAACTTAAATCTATAGCAACTACTGTCCGCGATGCCCGACTGGCTGTTCACACTACAGCAATGTACATCCACGACGCCTGACCTGTTCCTTGCGCTACGTCGATGACCATTCGGGATGTCCGACCTGCTCCTCGTGGCCTCCTCCAATGCGGACGGAAACTTTGCGCTGAACTTGAGAAGGTAACTCTTCAGCGGGACTAACCTGATCCCTGTTTTTGACTCGTGTTCCATCAAGGCAGGCCTAACCTTGTGACTTGCCCACAGTCTATTGCGATCAGATGAGTGTGAGTGGGGCTTCGTGCTTTTAGGCACTATTTTCACTTAAAACCTTAACATTTAATATCTCCAGTGCTACCGATTGGATTTTTGATGCTGTGGTACCATATAATTTATTAAAATGTACTCTGTTTTTCTTAAATAGTTTGGGATTTTTCTTATGATGAGTTTTCACTTTATTACTGTTTGTGTGTAACCCTGGGCGTAGTTTGCGTAGTCGCGCTACGCGTAGCTACTCGAAGTGTACTTTGCACTACGCGCGCTACGCGTAGCTATGCGAACTGCGTAGTGCGGTAGGGAAATGCTGTTCGCAATGATTGCACAGTGCCGGATGCTTGTCCGCACTGTGCAATCATTGCAAACGGCATCATGCACAGTGCAAGCGGTCGTTTTCTGCCGCTCGAGTAGATTTGTACTCGAGCGGCAGCTTTCTCAACGCGGACTGGTAGTTTCTCATAGCGAGCGGTCGCAAGCATACGGGACCACTCGCAATGAGAAACCTGACCTCCCGCGTTGAGAATCTCGCCGGAGGTTTATTTTCCACGCTCGCGATCGGCAACTTGATGTTGCCGATCGCGAGCGAGAAAAAGTCTCGCCGGGATGTTGATTTTGCTCGCTTGCGGTCGCCAACTTGACGTTGAGGACCGCGAGCGAGCAAAAGATGCCCGCTACGCGTTTTTGCACTGTGCTACGTGCGATTCACGTAGCGTGTAGTTGCGCAAACTACGCACACTCCACGAGCGTAGCGTAGTTTTCCGCCCAGGCCTATTTGTGTGCTGCATAAATACTTCACACATTGCTTCTAAGTTAAGCCTGACTGCTTTGTGTCAAGCTACCAGGGGATTAAGCACAAGTCAACTTAGTGACTTTTGTAGTTCACCCTGACAAAGATTGTGGTTGTTGCCTCAGTGAAACTTCCACCCTCCTCAACCAGTAACCAGATTTCTTACACTCTCTAAGTACTTGTTGACTTTATGCATGTGCTTTGCTCTGTACAGCATTCCACTCCCTTTCTAGCTATGTTCCTGGTACAGAAATACCTATATACATAGTCAATTTGATATCAGAGTAGTATAATGTCTTGCACACTTTTTCAGTATAGGAGAAAAAAAGAGATTTAGCAAGGGTGACCAGTAATAAAACTAGATGCCAGATCACATTGCAAATGTTGAGGCAATATGTAAGAGGCTTAAGGGAAAAGAAAAATATAGTCATTCAGATTAAATTTAATTAGACCGGAGAACATCCAATTATTTGTGTAAAGACATACTTATATTTAATATCAAATTAACAACCTGAGAGAAAATAGGGTAGACCAATCAACATTTCTGATGGCACGTGATGTTCAGGTTATCCAAAAATATCTGCTATGTTTCCTTTAAACACTGAATGTTGTGGACCATTTGCGAGTTGTTTTTAAGATATGAGGCATACTGAGCCAACTGAATGAATCAGTTTGATGAGTGTAACACGAAAGAAACAGACTACTTACCACAATCAGAAGGCTCATTCAGATAATGTGGACTGTTTTAAAGTCAATAAAAAAAGACTCAAGCAGCAATAGCAAACCATCCTCTGTAAACCACTGTCTTCGATGTATCCTTATAAGAAACTCAAATAGCAACCAAAAGGCCCTACTAGACTAACTCAGGGATGTTGTTTCCAACCATAACTCTTTTTTTACTGAAACATGCTCGGTGTAATTACCACATCTTACTCTCCCAAAAGAGAGGGAATAACAATGATAACTGTTCCACACATTCCCAATTACCTGTGCTAGATATGAAATGAGAGAGGGGTTTCAATCTGTGTCTCATGCATCTCTAGTAGCATGTCCTCTCTGCCAAAACGGTTTCATTATACTCAGTCAGTTAAAAAAAAAAATCACTGAGAGGCGATGCTTTAACTATCCCAAAAATAAATTTCATACACAATTCACAATGTTCAACTGCCATTCATTAGAATATTCTACCGGCTAACTGAAGGTAACAACAGACCCAACCGGAGTATGCAAGCAAATGTCTTACTGAAGATATTAACCAATAAATGAAAGATTTTACGTTCATCATTGCATCAACCTGATATAGAAATAGTATTTTTATATAACACTTCATTCAGAGTTGTCTCAATGCTAATGGGGAGATGTCCAGGGCAGGTAAGGGTGTTAAAAGGGCCTAATCACTTCTCTCCCAAAGGCATTCTTATCTGCAGTTGTCCGTTTTCAACTCAAGGATAGCAGTGCAATTTTGTCAAAACATCTGAATTTTAGGCAATGGCATTTTAGTCATATGAAAACAAAAATGCTTTTTCATATGTACAAAGCACAAATTGTGATTCAGGAACACGCTACCAAATAACAATTTATGTTTAGCGATTCAGTGTTTGAAAGGGGTGTGTTCAGGGCATCCCTTCCAAATACAAAATCACAGTGGTATGGAACCATTCGCAAACAGGAAGGAGCCCCAAGGGACCGCTTTACCTTTGTGAATGTTGAAACAAACCTGTTTTAAGAGCCAGGAGTGATCCCATGGACCTACCAGCGCAACTGGCTTTGCCAATGTGTTTTAGCCATGTTGTACACCTATGTGGCTCCTGCTCAGCATGGCTAAAAGTGAGTGGCATGGAGAGTCGTAGAGTGGAATGGAAAAGAGTGGAGTACTGTGTCGTGGAGTGGCATAGAATGTTGTGTATTGGAGTGGCAGAGTGCAGTCTCATACAGTGGAGTGGCATACAGTAGAGTGGATTGGTGTAGAGCGCATTTGTGTAGAGTGTTGTATAGTACAGTGGCATAGAGTGCAATGGCATAGGATTCAGTGGCGTACAATGCAGTGTCGTAGAATACAGTGGCATAGTTTAGAAGAGTGTTGCATAGTAGAGTGCAGTGGTGCAGAGTAGAGCAGAGGGGCATATAGTGCAGTGGGATAGAGTGGTGCAGAGTAGAGTGGCATAGAGTGGTGCAGAGTAGAATGTAATGCCATAGAGTACAGTGGCATAGAGTGGAGTGATGCAGAGTAGAGTGGTGTAGAGTACATTGCATAGAATGTAGAAGTGCAGAGTAGAGTGGCATAGAGTTCAGAGGTATAGAGTGTCGTAGAGTGCAGTGGTATAGAGTGGTGTAGCGTGCACTGGCTTAGAGAGCATTAACATAGAGCAGACTGGCATAGAGTGCAGTGGTGTAGAGTAGAGTGCTGTAGAGTACAGTGGTGTAGAATAGCCTGATGTAGAGTTCATTGATGTAAACCGTTGCAGAGTATATTGGCATACAGTGCAGTGGCGCAGAGTGCAGGGCCACAGAATTCAGTGCTGTAAAATGCAGTGGTGTAGAATACAAAGGCGTAGACTAGAGTGGTGTCTAGTAGATTGCAGTGCTGCGGAGTGGAGTGGTGCAGAGTAGAGTGACAGAGTGCAGTGGTGTAGAGTACAGTGGCATAGAGTGGTGCAGAGTGAAATGGTATAGAGGGCAGTGACGCAGAGTAAAGTGGCATACAGTGCAGAAGAGTAGAGTGGCGTAGAGTTCAGAGGGGGAGAGTGCAGTATTGAAGATTAGAGTGCCAGAGTGCAGTAGCACAGAGAGCAGTGCCATAGAGTACAGTGGTGCAGTGACTAAGTGCACTGGTGTAATGTACAGTGGCGTAGAGTGTTATGTTATGTTATTTCTATTTGTAGAGCGCAACTGTTACCCAAAGGTGTCCTGGCGCTGTCTGAAATCCTGAAACAACCGATGGAAAATGAAGGTTTTTGCTGGTTTAAGCAACGAAAGCCATGTTTTTAGGGCCTTCCTAAAAGTAAGCAGATCCGACATGGCTCTGAGATGCAACGGAAGGCTATTCCAGTCCTTCGCAGCACCGGCAGTAAAGCTTCTGCCTCCCCAGCAGGCTTTACGTACCCTGGGTACCGATACCAATTTTGCCTCTGCTGAGCGTAATGCTCTTTTGGTACATACCACTGAAATTGTCGTTTGTGAAATTCGGGGCCAACTCCTTGAAGGGTTTTATGGACCATACACATGGCCTTAAAACGAATCCTTTTCCTTATCGGTAGCCAGTGGAGTTTTCTAATCTCGGCCGAGATAGAGGTATATTTTGGTAAACCGGTGAGTAGTCTAGCTGCTACATTCTGTAAGAGTTGCAGTTTATTCAGAAGTCCTTCTTGCAGGTTAAAATAAAGACCATTACAATAATCTAGTCTGGACATGACTAGAGCAGTAATAACTGTTTGCATGCTTTCTTTGGGCAAAAAAGGCATGATTTTTTACAAGATCTAAGGATGTAGGAGGTAGAAGAAACAACCGCATTCACTTGATCTTTATAACAGAGTTTGTGATCTATCCACACCCCTAAATTTTTGCCTTCTTATTAGGGGTGGGCAGCGGACCCAGTGAGTCGGGCCACCAGGCCGGAGTCCAAAAGCTGGGATTATTGCCAAACAATACTACTTCAGTTTTTCCTGAATTAAGTTTAAGGCAATTTTGATCCATCCAATTTCCTACAGCAGACATACAGTCATGAAACCTTGATGCTGTATCTAATCCCAATCCAGGCATTAGTGATACCACAATTTGGGTATCGTCTGCGTAGGAAGTCAGACTGAAACCAAACGATTCTATCAGGTGTGGCATAGAGTGCCATGGCTCACAGTGCTGTGGCATAGAGAGCAGTGGCATAGAGAGAAGTGGTGCAGAGAGCATTAGTGTAAAGTGCATTAGTGTAGAGTTCATTGGCGTAGAGTTCATTGGCGTAGATTACAGTGGTGCAGAGTGCAGTGGCGCAGAGTAGATTGTTCCAAAGTAGAGTGGAATGGCATGGAGGAGTGGAGCAGGGTAGAGTGTAGTGGCGTAGAGTGGCAGAGAGTACAGTGGCATGGAGTGGTGCAGAGTGGAATGGCAGAGTGTAGTGATGCAGAGTAGAGTGCACTGGCTTAGTGTGCTGTAGTGAAGAGTAGAGTGGCATAGAGTTCAGTGGGGGAGAGTGTCGTATTGCAGAGTAGAGTGTCAGAGTGCAGTGGTGTAGAGTGCAGTGGCACAGTGACAGAGTGCATTGGTGAAGTGTGCAGTGCTATTGAATGCAGTGGCGTAGAGTGCTGTGGTGTACAGTGTAGTGTTGTACGTTACTAATTCAATAAGCTTGTGCACCTGGGAAACATAAGTAACAAAACTATGGGGGACCGAGTCCACTCATACCAACAGAATATGTTGACCTAGATGCTGGCCAAGGAAATTGTGAAACAGAGAATACACAAATTTGCATTTCAAACATTTATTGAAGCAATTGCATTTGTGTGTAAAATACGTGTGCTGCAATTATGAGTAGAATTAAAGCAGATCATAGTAATCAGCATTACGAGAATGGTGAAAAAGATAAACAATTCAACCATTGTGCTTTTACATTGATTATGTCAATTCATATAATAGTACTCCTACCTAGCACTGTCTAGCCTAGAGAGCATAGGGTGGATGCTATTCTGCCAGATACTTTAGAGTGGTCTAACTCTCCATTTACCTGAATGCATGGGTCATCTGGTACCCAGTGTAGAGCAGGCCGCCCTCCCTCAAGGGATAGTGAAGGAATTCAGCTGGGCTAGAATTCAGGCATGGGGCAACCGCGACAATCCATCAAAATGCTCCTCTGCCTAAACAAAAGTATGGTGCAGCATATATAATAAAAATGAACCCATTCATACTGTGCCTTTGTTCTGGTCTGGCTGTCATGTTGTTTCTACCCACCCAGAGCTGTTGCCAAACTGACGACAAACAAGGCCAGTGTGTGCAGCGTACCGGATCCTTGAACACAATGTTCTACGGTATGATAATGCCCCTACGAGGAAAAGTAATTGGAAGCAAACCTTTGCGGAGTACACTATCACATACAGGCGCAAATGTAAATGTGTCCTAAAAGTCATCGTTTAAAAAGATGTCAACTTTAAAACATGAACATGTAAAATGGAAGTGTTTGTGCACAGGGCCTTCTAATCTCACGAAAGCAGTTGTTTAAAATGCAGTGGTTTAGAGTGCAGTGGCAGCGAGAGCAGTGGTGCAAAGTGCAGTGATTGAGTGCATTGGTGTTGAGTGAAGTGGCGCAGAGTGCAAGTGGCGCAGATTGCAAGTGGCGCAGAGTGGAAGTGGCGCAGAGTGGAAGTGGCGCAGAGTGGAAGTGGCGCAGAGTGGAAGTGGCGCAGAGTGGAAGTGGCGCAGAGTGGAAGTGGCGCAGAGTGGAAGTGGCGCAGAGTGGAAGTGGCGCAGAGTGGAAGTGGCGGAGTAGAGTGGAAGCAGAGTAGAGTGGAAGCGGAGTAGAGTGGAAGCGGAGTAGAGTGGAAGCGGAGTACAGTGGAAGCGGAGTACAGTGGAAGCGGCGTACAGTGGAAGCGGCGTACAGTGGAAGTGGCGTACAGTGGAAGTGGCGTACAGTGGAAGTGGCGTACAGTGGAAGTGGCGTACAGTGGAAGTGGCGTACAGTAGATTGTTTCAAAATAGAGAGAAATGGAGTAGAGTGGAGTGGTACAGGGTAGAGTGCAGTGGCATAGAGAAGAGTGGCAGAGTGTAATGGTGTAGAGTGTAATAGTACAGAGAAAAGTGGCATAGAGTGCAGTGTCAGACTGCAGTGATATAGTGATGTACAGTGGCTTGGTGTAGAGTGCAGGGGTGTAGAGTTGAGTGGTACAGAGTAGAATGCATTGGCATAAAGTGCAATGGCATAGAGTGCAGTGTTACAGAGTGGTGCTGAGTAGACTAGGGTTGGTGTAGAATGCAGTGGGAAGAGTGCAGTGGTGCAGAGTAGAGTCGCTCAGAGTGCATTGGCAGTGTAGTGTGGTGCAGAGTACATTGGCATAGTGTAGAGAGGTGTAGAGTGCATTGAAGTGGAGTGGTGTAAAGTGGAGTGCTGTACAGTAGTCTGCAGTGGCATGGAAAGGTGCAGAGTAGAATGGAGTGGCGTACAGTGGAGTATGTATGTGTGGGAGTACCACTGCCTTTACAGACAACACATTTTCAATTGAAATGACCATTGCATTTGCACAGACATACAGTTTTACTACTAAAACTATATAGCACAAACGATTTATGTGTGGAAATGGCCTCACCTAGTCTATTGATTTGTTTTGATCATATGAAAGTATTTGTTTCCATCACACTTCAGAATTAACAAAAAATGTGCTTCATTGATGCTTTCCTAATTCTGATATTTTCTGCACAGTTTATTTAAATGTTGTTGCCTTGCAGTGATTTTTACACTTAACTTTCCGCATCGTTGGAAGCTTTCAAAACTTTTTCTGAATCATATCGACTACACCCATTTGAAGATTCCGAAGTCAATGGTATACTCAATAGGTAATGCTGTGTTCTATTACATCTGCAGTTGCACTACTTGCGCTACCATGAAACTTTGTTGATTTTACGCTCTACAAACAAATTCAACATAAGATAACATTCACCAATGCGTTTCACCAATTTGTTCTTCAGTGTTGCAGTAAGAATGTCAGGAGGCCTTGCATTACCAGTAGCTGTGCCCAACTTAGATTCTAAGCACAACGTATGCAAAGATATATCTGTTTTCCACAGGTCATGATTTAGAATGTATTGTAAGACTTTTGTCTAGGTGGTTTTGCCTGTTTTACATCCAATCAAATCTAGTTTGATCTTTGGTAATTTTGTGTGTGCATGATATTTTTTACTTGCCCCATAGATGCTCTGTACATTTGCCAACATTAACGTACCAAAAAAGGACTGACCCACACATCTGCATGATCTTAGACATGCTTGTTAATATAAAATATAAAATGGTTCATTCAAACTGTGACCATATCAACTGAACCAGTAGACTATGGATGTATGATGGAACCACGCAATCCGTTGTAACGCATGCCATTACCTCGCAAATGCCACTACCATGCATAACCGTTACCAGACATGTTTTTTACAAAGCATATGCCTTTACCACGCATGCCTATACAACAAATTTCATTGTAAAAGCATGGAATGGTAAAGGCATATGCGTGGTAAAGGTTTCATCAGTAAATATATGTATTTTACAGGTAAGTATAAACTGTGTGTGTGTATATATCTATAAATATATATATACACACACACACACACACACACACACACAAAGAGTTTATATTTTCCTTTAAAATACTTACATTTTCGTGGTAAAGGCATATGCTTGGTAAAAAATGTACAAGTAGGTACACTATATATGATTCCAAGATGCCCTAATTTTGAGGACGCTACTCCACGAAAAACAGTTCACTGGACCTTTATTGTCAAACCGGTACTTGCATTCCGAAATGAAATCCATTCAAATCCCTGACGCGTTTCGGAGCCACTGCTCCTTAATCATAGGGCAGCTTTGAGTCACGGCTGCGCGCAACACGCGTTTACTCCTTTATGCATGCTAACAAATAACTGACCTCCGGTGGTCCTCTCAGGTGAGTATGAATTATTAGAAATTTGAATGGATTTCATTTCGGAATGCAAGTGGCGGTTTGACAATAAAGGTTCAGTGAACTGTTTTTCGTGGAGTAGCGCCTCAAAATTAGGGCATCTTGGAATCGTATTTCAACACGGTCGGACCGGCCGTGGAGGATTGCACCGCCTGCTTGAAGGAGATATGGCTTCTGCAGTTTGGAATTCCTCCACGCTAAATGCAGCACGGAAGACTCATAATTTTGACCGGACTTTCGCTCTGAGGCCCACTGGAGGGCATTGACATTGCAAGTATTAACAGCTAAAGAATCTGTCAGTAACACGGTCCCCACTGGAGGGTAAGAATTGGCGTAACACGAGTACTACAACTCCCAGCATGCATGCATAATTCATACTCACCTGGGAGGACCACCGGAGGTCAATTATTTGTTTGCATGCATAAAGGCGTAAATGCGTGTTGCGCGCAGCCGTGACTGAAAGCTTCCCTATGATTAAGGAGCAGTGGCTCCGAAACGCGTCCGGGATTTGAATGGATTTCATTTCGGAATGCAAGTGCCGGTTTGACAATAAAGGCTCAGTGAACCGTTTTTCGTGGAGTAGCATCCTCAAAATTTGGGCATCTTGGAATATGTATATATATATATATATATATATATATATATATATATATATATATATATATATATATATATATATATATATATTCACTGAAAAAAACCATAGGTTTCAGGCACGTTATAGTTAGAAATTAGCATTTAAAAAACCTTTGAAATTCACAGAAAAAACCATAGGTTTTAGGGACAGTTATAGTTAGTTGGACATTGCACTCGTACAAAACCCGTGAAATTCCCCCGTTATAGTTAGTTCAGCTAACTATAATCTCGCGCCCGCAATTCACTGCTGATGACGTCACATATTACATCACTCATGACATGGTTTTTTCAGTGAATTTCAAAGGTTTTTAAATGCTAATTTCTAACTATAACGTGTCTGAAACCTATGGTTTTTCAGTGAATTTCAAAGGTTTTAAATGCTAATTTCTAACTATAACGTGCCTGAAACCTATGGTTTTTCAGTGAATTTCAAAGGTTTTTAAATGACAATTTTTAAATATAATAAATCTTATATTTACTATTTTGATACTGATTTTCAACATTTTTTTAACTATTTAGCTTTACATATTTTATTTTTTAATTACATTATATATTTTTAATGTAAATGGAAAAAAATGTTTTTAAAATATTGTAACTAATGTTTTTTATTTGTTTTATAATTTTTTTAAAAATATATTTATATTATTTACTTTATTGTTTTTTTTTTTTCTCCAATATTTTTTTGGAGTCGCGCACCCAAAGCGTACCTTTCTCGATCACTGCGCGGAACCTAGCCGCCATTTTAGGATTGTTGTCTAGGATCCGCGTAGGATGTGCGATGGGTGCGTCTTTTCCTGCGCGATCGCTATGCGTCTGGTACGCGACTCCAGGCGCATATGCGACACATACGTATTACTTTACGCGAGGCTCGCTCGCTTGCGCGTGACGTCATATACATGTTCGACACGGTGGTTGCGCGACATCCGCGAAATTTTTTAATGTCTAAAATGATATATATATGTATTTAATATACATATTAGGGCAAGACATTATCTAAGCTAATCATAAAAATAATATACTTTTACTTTTAATAAACTTATATTAGTTTTAAATGCAATTTCGCGAAGTCGCGTTGGGTGCGTGCTGCCTGTGCGCACGGTGTGCGGACCCCATGTGACCTGAAAAAAAAAGATTTGATTGGTTCATAACATTTCCTATTGTAACTATTGAAGGACCCCACCCATTTCAATCATTCTTCTTAGACCTTCTTTGGAGGAACATCTCTGAGCTGAGAAGAACTTTTTTTTGCTGATTTCCACAGCTGCTATTGATTTCCATCTCAAGACAATGGCTTCTGGACAGCAGGCACCATCAGACTCAGAACACTCTTCTGATGATGGATTTGTACATGAACCTCCACGCCCTGAGAGATACACCTCAGTGGTTTGGAAAAAAAATTCCATACCTGAAGGTCAAAAAAAAGTCAACGCGGTTAAAGTCACCTGCAAAATCTGCCAAAGGGTCCTGTCTCGAGGTGATCCAACCAAAAAGTACTCTTGTGATACCGCAAGTATGATGAAGCACCTCAAGACTCTGCACCCCGTGAACCTGGCGAACGAGGAGTGCAGAATACTTTGTGACAACCCTCCGCCAGCAGTGGCAAGCACATCTGCGGCATCGTCATCTCCTGGTCACCCGGACATACGTCCAGAATTCGGACATGTTAAAATTAGTTGCATTAAATGCAACAAACTGCTCTGCTATGGAGAACAGTCCATTGACCTTATCTGCAGAGCGCAGAAAAATCACCGGTGCTAAACTTTTGTTTATTTTTTTCCCTGAAGTTCACTGTTTTGTTCCTCCTGTTCTGTTTTTTTCTTTTTTTTAAAATACAAAAAAATAACAAAATCGTTCAGACAACTACAAAAAAAATATAAAACAAAAAAAAAGTTATTTTCAGAACTAACTTCTCTGGTTAAAAAAGAGCTATATTTGTATGATAGTGTGTGAAAGTTTGGTTGAATGTATGCGTAGTGCATAATTGACTGAAAGAATGCATTAGTAGTGTATGGTGAATGTATAAGTGCAGAACTATAAGGAAGTGCTGCAGCATGACACTGTAACCTCTTTAGCTGCAGTGTGCTGTGGTACTTCCGAAGCACAGGGATGCAACATATGTCCATAAATATGTTGCAAGTCTATGCTTCCCTCTGCACTGCTGCTTAAACTGCAGCCATGTAGTGACACAGGTACCCTTGCACCATGGTGCAAGGATATCTGTGTCGTGTGGAGTTTGTTTTTGTGCAGGAAGACACACCTTCCTGCACAAAAACAATCAGTGAAGGCATTTTTCTCCTTCAATGTATGATGTGCAATGCAGCAAATCCAAACCAAGTTTGCTATGACAGGGCGGGAGCCGCGAGGCTCCCACCCTGCCATAGCAAACAGCAGTGTCCTGGGGGTGGGCACCCCAGGACACTGCAGGAGCCGGCCCTGGGGGTGGCGGTCCCCAGGGCCATGACAGGCTCCAGGAGGGGGGCCGCGCGGCCCCCCTCCCACCACTTACAAAGCCCCGGGCGGTGGTGGTCCCCGGGGCTTGGGGGTCCGTCACGGACCCCCTAATTAGAATACTTAGTGTCCCGGGGAGGTGGCGGTCCCCGTTGCGTGTGGGGGGGGTTAAGCCACCCCCACACAGGTTTATTTTTTTAAAAACCCCGGGGGTGGCGGTCCCCGGGGCTGCGGGGGGCCATGAGCCCCTCCGCATATATTCTAAAGAAGCCCCGGGGGTGGCGGTCCCAGGGGCTTGGGGGGGGGCCTTTGACCCCCCCACCCATGAATATTGAAGCCCCGGGGGGTGGCGGTCCCCGGGGCTGGGGGGCCCCTCCGGGCCCTCCATTCACATAATAATATTGCCCCCGGGACTTGGCCCCCCCTGGGGGCTAATTACCAACGAAGCGCGAAAGCCCGCGGTTCGTTTTTTTTTTTTTTTTTTAAATCGGCAGGATCCACGCACCCTGCGCGCATCTTCCTGTTTAAAAAAAAAAAATACATTTTGGCACAGGGGGTCCTTGTGGGACCCCCTAAGCAGGCCTAGGGGGTCAGGGTGTTTCTACCCTGCCCCCTTTTTGCGTTTTGCGCACTTTTTTCAAGGATTTCTTGTGCCTCGGTTCTACCGAGGCACAAAATGGCTGCCAACACTTCCTGATTTGGAGTGTTGACAGCCAGTTGACAGCCAATTAGCATGCAGCTCGTGATCGGGAGGGTGCGCGCCGGGTGCGCGGATCCACCGCGGCCATAGATATATATGTGATTTTACTTTTGATTTTCTCAGGAACTACTGAACGGATTTACACCATTTAACCAAAAGGCACGACTCTGAACCAAGGGCTACCTTTTTGCCAAATTTGGTGTAATTCCGTTCAGCAGTTCAGGCTGTAGCTGCGACTAAATGTTCCTATGGAAAATTGCATGGGGAAAACACGTTTTGGGACCCCCTTTTTCTCGGCCCCCACTTGACGAATCACCCAGAGACTTTCAAGATAGGGAGCGGACCGGAGCGCCCACGAGTTTTGAAAATTTCGTGAAGATTCGTCAACCGGCGTCAAAGTTATTGGGAATAGAATGTTGCGGATTTCCTATGGAAAATAGGTCCTAACTATAACTATCTACTGGCGACCGCCAGTAGATAATATTTATTTATATTCTTTCCGTATAACCATGGATCACTCCAAACACGGACCCAAATTTTCGTGCTGAATTTCTTTATTGCTCCATCACCATAACGTTTCGGCTCGTCCGAGCCTTGATCACATGACATGGCAGGATCCGTTTTGGAAAAATTTTTAAAGTGACAAGTGCATTCTAAACTGTTTTCACGTGGCTTGTGCTATCATAGACATAGAAGATTCTTTCGTACATCTCCATTGGGTATTATAACATCAAGTGCTTACATTAGCGACAATCTTTGTTGCAATGCTAATTACGCATCTAAAAACGATGTAGTTGTTTTAAAACAATTTATAATTCATATTGTGCACGGACACTTATTGTAAATGTTATTCTCAATGAATTGAGAAAAATGAGTTTGTCGTTCTAATAAAATTTAATGTGCTAATAATCTACAAACGACAACATTGTATTTCCCTTTCTAATAACGAGGTTAAATCCACTTTGAATGGCATAGCTGTCCCATATATATTTATATATGTACCTTTTTCAGATAAAATATCCATGTCTACAATTGGTTACGTGTTTACTGTAGAAGTGAGTCGTGAATAAACTTAAATCTATGTGCGGTCAATACTATTTACATAACACCGTTCCGAAAAGGATATTTTTGTTGAACAGGAAATAGTGGCAGTTTCGCTTTCTTTCTTTTGAGGTGGGACTATGGTAACAATTGGCTACATGCTGTAGATGTTAGTTCGATAGATTCTATTGTAGTTTCAATACTCGAATAGGTCATGGCTATGGTAGATAAGTATCCTAGTGTCTTTGTCTTTCCAAAATATATCTGTGCAATCCACCGCAAATGTAAATATATAAATATTTAAATATATAAATAAATATATAAACATTTTTAAATAATCCTAATATTGTACATATTATGCGTCCTTGAATACATACACAACCATGTGTAAATAATTAAATACATCATTATGTCGCAATTCTTGATCATTAAGTCTGGAATAAAAACCTAAAATCATGTGGAACATAAGATACTTGTGCATTGACCTGCTTAACTAAATAAAACCATGCCTTGTATAAAACCCTTTAAATTGTTCTAACATTTTTATCCCAAGCAGGTGTATAAATCCTCCATCGCATTCAATCCCCCTGGATATTTGGAGTCTAATTGTAAGATGTACCTCGTCTCTAATTTCCTCAATTTATATTCTCTGTCTCCTCCTCGTCTGCTGGGGGGAACTGCATCTATCACAAAATATTTCAGTTCTGAGTTGTTGGAATTGTGCATTTCCCTAAAATGACGTGCCACAGGATATGTGTTGTCTTGGTTTGTGATGGCGCGTAAATGTTGTAACACCCGCTTGTGTACTTGCAATTTTGTGCTGCCTATGTACTGGAGGCCACAAGGGCATACCAGTACATAGACCGCATATTCTGTCTTGCATGTCAGTAGCTTGTGAATCTTGTACTCTTTGCTACTGAAAGGTGTTTTGTATGTGTTTCTATTGATACCATGCAGACATGCCTTGCAGGTTTTACATTTAAAAAATCCTTTATTTGTTTGTAACCAACTAGTACCTTCAATAATTTCCAGGCTGGTGTTAACCAATGCATCTCTCAAGGATGGAGCTTTGCTATAAGTGATGGACACCCTCTGCGGTAGCAGGGGTCCTATCACAGAGTCATTTAGGACTAACGGCCAGTTTAGTTGGATAATTTTTCGCAAACTGTTCTGTTGCTTGCTGTACCTCATGATTATCCTAAATTCATTGGTTTCCTGATCCTTATCTACCTTCTTTGCTCCAATAGTTTCTTGTGTGTTTGGATGTTTGTCACTGAGTAAATCCTCCCTGTTCTGCAGCATAGATTTTGAAATAGCTTTATTTATAACATATTTAGAGTAACCCCTTCATTCAAATCTTATGCTGCTGTTTTCCTGAGCTATTTTCAAATCATTATCGTTGCTGCAAATGCGCCTAAGGCGTAGCATCTCGCCGTAAGGTATACTGTTTATGAGATGCTTAGGATGCGAACTACTCGCATGTAGAGTGGAATTTCCTGACGTTTCTTTCTGTATAAACGGGTTTCTATTTTGTTGTCCCTGATTTAGACTTGAGTGTCCAGAAAATTAACAGAAACTTTGCTAATGGTCGCTGTGAAATGTAAATTGACTTCATTTTGGTTTATAGCATTCACAAACTCCCCCGCTTGCTCCTGTGTACCTTGCCACACCTACAAACAAATCATCTATATAGCGAAGCCATATTCTGATACTGTTGTTGATGTACTGGCTATGATCACCCATGAGGACCAGCTCCTCCCAACAACCCATGTGAAGACATGCGTAGCTGGGAGAGAAGCTGGCCCCCATAGCTACCCCTCTAGTTTGCTGGTATAACAGGTTGTTAAACATAAAATTGTTATTATTTAAGCAGAATTTCAACATTTCCATTAACATATTATTGTGATCATTATATTGGATGGGTCTTTGTGCCAGATAATGTTTTACTGCTTTGATTCCATCAGAATGTCTGATGCTGTTGTATAAAGATGTTACATCTAATGCAATCAACAGATATTCCTCGTGCCATTCAACATCTTTAATTTTTCTTAAGAAATCGCTGGTGTCTCTTACATAAGACGGTAGCGTTTTGACATAGTCCTGTTGGAATTATATATATATATATATATATATACACACACACACACACACACACACACACACACATATATGTATATATATACACACACACATGTATTTTTCTATATATTTCCACACGCATAAAATACATGAGAATGTGCTTATGTGTGTGTGTGTGTGTATATATATATATATATATATACATACACACATATCAATATCTCCTTAAACCCCCACAACTCCTCAACCCATACCCTGCAAACACTAAATATTCCCCTACCACCCAAAAAAACAATACCCACCCTAAACATTCCCTTACCACCCAAAGGATAATGTTACTTACCCAGTAAGCATCTGTTCTTGGCATGTAGAGCTGTAGATTCACATGCTTTGCATACTCCTACCATCTAGTGTTGGGTCTGGATGTTTGCACTTTGCTTTTTCTTCAAAGAAGTCTTTCCAGTCACGAGGTAGGTGACTACTCCTTTCGGTGATAGTGCGCATGGGCATCGACTCCATTGTTATATTGTTTTCCCGCAGAGGGTGAGAATGGAGTTAGTAAGAGTAGAATAGAGATGTCCATGCGTATGTATATGTTAATAAGACAGAACTGCAACAGGTATAGGTACCCGGGGAGGCGGGTGGTCGCATGTGAATCTACAGCTCTAGATGCCAAGAACAGATGCTTACTGGGTAAGTAAAATTATCCGTTCGAGGCATGTGTGCTGTAGATCACATGCTTTGCATAGACTATACAGCAGTATTCTCCTAAAGCGGTGGCTAACCTGTAGCTGTTGCAGTTGTTTGAAAGAGTGTTCTAAATACTGTTTGGCCTCCATTAGCTTGTTGTCTCACTAACACATCGACACAATAGTGCGTGGTGAATGTGTGTAGTGTAGACCATGTTGCAGCTTTACAGATGTCAGCTATGGGGATGTTTCCTAAGAAAGCCATAGTAGCCCCTAGTGTGCGGGTGGAATGCGCTCTAGGGGGTATTAGTAAAGTCCTTTTGCTTTTGCATAGCATGTTTGAATACATTTAACTATCAACCGAGCAATACCTGATTTAGAAATGGGATTGCCTTTGCGTGGTGGAGCAAAAGCTACAAAGAGTTGTTTCGTTTCTACGAAATGGTTTTGTCCTTTCTATGTAATACAATAATGCTCGTTTAAGATCTAACGTGTGTAGAGCTCGTTCTGCCACTGAATCTGGTAGAGGAAAGAACACAGGCAACTCAACAGATTGATTGATGTGAAAGGCAGATACGACTTTGGGTAGGAATTTGGGGTTAGTACGAAGAACCACTTTGTTTTGGTGGACTTGACAAAATGGTTCGCCTATGGTTAGTGCCTGAAGCTCACCCACTCTCCTCAGTGATGTAATAGCGATGAGGAAAGCAACTTTCCAAGTGAGAAAATGCAGTTCACATTTATGCAATGGCTCGAAGGGTGGACCCATTAATCTGGTAAGGACTATGATAAGATTCCACGCTGGAGCAGGTGGAAGTCTTGGTGGGATAACTCTTTTGAGTCCTTCCATAAAAGCCTTGATAACAGGTACTCTGAAAAGGGACAGATGCTGTCTATTTTGAAGGTATGCAGCTATTGCAGCGAGATGTAAGCGTATGGATGTGTAAGCTAATCCTGACTGCTGTAAGTTTAGTAAATAACAGATAATATTTTGAATGGAAGCATCTAGCGGGTTGATATGGTTGTTATTAAAATATATAACAAACCGCTTCCATTTAGCTGCGTAGTAAACCCTTGTAGTAGGTCTTCTGGCCTCTTTGAGGATATTCATACAGTCTGGTGGCAGGTTCAGATAGCCAAATGCTATGATTTCAGGTGCCAAATCGCTAGGTTGAGATCTTTGGGCTGTGGATGTCTTATCTCTCCACGGCTCTGCGTGAGAAGACTGGGTGTGAGATGTAGTTTTTGATGAGGAACTACTGAGAGCTCCAGCAGGGTAGTGAACCAAGGCTGACAAGCCCATGTGAGAGCTACTAGGATCAGTGTGAGGGATGTTTGCCTGAGCTTCCGAACCACTAGTGGAATGAGTGGGAGAGGCGGAAAAGCGTAGGCAAATATCCCTGACCAGTTCATCCATAGTGCATTGCCTTTGGACAATATGTGTGGATACCTGGAGGTGAAGTTTGGGCATTTTGCGTTTTGGTGTGTGGCAAACAGATCGATCTGTGGAAAACCCCACATTTGAAATAATGGGAGGAGAACTTGAGAGTGAAGTTCCCACTCATGAATTTGTTGTGTCTGCCTGCTGAGAAGATCTGCGATCTGATTGTTCACTCCTGGGAGGTGTTCTGCTAGGAGGTAAATCTTGTGATGTATGGCCCACTTCCAAATGGCTTGTGCAAGGCTTGACAGCTGGAGAGAGTGCCCCCCCCCATGTTTCTGTATGTAATACATGGCTGTCATGTTGTCGGTGCGTACCAGGACAGCTTTGCCTGTAAGGTGAGTCTGGAAGGCTTTGAGCGTTAGAAATACTGCTAGGAGCTCTAGATGATTTATGTGAAGTTGCTTTTGCTTCAGACTCCACAAACCTTGAATTGTGTGAGTTTGGAGATGAGCTCCCCAACCAGAGAGCGATGCGTCTGCTGTTAGCACTGTCTGTGGGACTGGGTCGATGAAGGGACGCCCTTTGGATAGGTTTTGTGGATTCCACCACTGCAAAGAGCGATGGGTGCAGCCGTCTACCAACACTAGATCTGACAATTGACCCGGAGACTGATTCCACTGATGTGCTAAACATTCCTGAAGGGGATGCATTTGAAGTCTCGCATGGGGAACTATCATGATGCAAGACGCCATCATTCCCAGTAGCTGCATAAATACCCGAGCTGGTAATGACTGGTTGGGCTGAAATTGTGAAACTAGAGCCTGAATATTGCAGATCCTGGCTGCATTGGGGCAGGCTAGAGCTTTTTGAGTATTGAGAGTGGCTCCCAAGTATGTTTGCGTGTTGGAGGGTTGGAGATGGGACTTTAACACTCTGAACCCCAGATCGTGCAGTAATTGCACTGTTATCTGAGTGTGCTGGAGACACTTTTTGTGAGAACTGACTTTGATAAGCCAATCGTCCAAGTATGGGTAGACGTAAATATGTTGTCTTCGCAGGTGAGCAGCGACCACTGCCAGGCCTTTGGTGAATACTCTGGGAACAGTGGTGACTCCGAATGGAAGCACTTTGAACTGGTAATGTTGTCCTGCTACCACAAACATGAGATACTTGCGATGAGCGGGATGTATTGGAATATGGAAGTATGCGTCCTTTACGTCTAGTGTAGACATAAAGTCGCCTTGCTGTAGGAGTGGGAGCACTTGTTGAAGTGTCGCCATGTGAAAGTGATCTGAGTGAATATATAGATTTAGTTCTCTGAGGTCCAGTATAGGCCTGAGAGAGCCGTCCTTTTTGGGTATGAGAAAATATAGGGAGTACACGCCGGACCCTTGATATTGTAATGATACGGGCTCTATAGCTCCTTTTTGCAGAAGAGAGTGAACCTCCTGTTTGAGGAGGTGTAGATGCTCTGGTGACATTTTGTGTGAACGTGGAGGAATGTTTGGGTGATTGTTGGTAAGCTCCAGGCAATAACCAGATTGGATAATTCCTAGAACCCATCTATCTGAAGTTATTAAATGCCAGACGGGGAGGAATTGAGAGAGACATCCCCCGACAGGTGTGGAATGATCGGGGGAAGAGGAGGCAAGTCACTGTTTATGTGTTGCAGGGGAAGTGCGTGGAGTGGAACCTTTACCTCTTCCCTTGCCATGATTGACTAGAAACCCACCTCCAAAGTAACTTCTCGAAGAGGGTGACTGACCGTTCCCTCTGTATGATGTTGAGGTGTTATCTGTGGATGTGTTCTTGGAGCCCCCCCCTGTAGAAGGAGTGACTAAAAGAACCCTGATTGGATGGGGACTACAGAGCTCCCATGGATTTAGCAACATCTGTGTCCTTTTTCATCTTCTCTAAAAAGTGTCTACCACAGGACCAAAGAGATGCTCTTTGTCAAAGGGTAGATTTAAAATAGAAGCCTGTACGTCAGGCTTAAAGGCTGAAATTCTGAGCCAGGCGTGTCTCCTTAGCAAAACGCTGGTGTTAACTGCACGAGCGGCAGTGTCAGCTGCGTCTAAAGTGCACCTAATGGAGGTGTTAGAAATGAGTTTCCCTTCTTGAACTAGGTCGTGTGCCTTAGCCTTATGTTCGTCCGGTAAAAATTAGAGCAATTGCTCCAATTCGTCATAATGAGCTCTATCATATATGGCTAAAAGAGCCTGAATATTGGCAATACACCAGCGATTGGCTGCCTGCACAGCTACTCTCTTCCCAGAGGCATCTATCAGTTTAGTTTCCTTGTCTGGAGGAGGGGCATCTCTTGACATTTGTGAGTTTGCCCGTTTACAGGCCTTAGAAACTACTAGTGAGTCTAATGGTAATTGACCCTTGATTTAAAATGGATCTGTAGGTGCTGGTTTATATTTTTTATCCACCCTTGGTGTAAGTATTCTTGCATGCACAGGATCTTTAAAAATGTCGTATGTATGTTTAAGCATACCCTTAAGCATAGGCAGTGTATGAGTGAATTTTTGTGAAAAGCTTAGAGTTTCAAACAGAAAATCCTCATCAAGAGACTCTTTGTGAAGCTGAACTCCATGATATTCAGCCGCCCTATTAATCAATTCTATATACCCTACATTGTCATCAGGTGGAGAGGGTTTTGAAGGGTATAAGTCTGGGTCATTGTCTGTATTTGGGTCTGTATTACAATCGTCCTATGGATCAGGACTGTTGTCATCTGCTCCATCCCCATCCCCGTCATCCTGGTTGTCAGGTGATTGTGGTTGTGGTGAATTTGTGGGTGTTATAATCAAATTTGGGTTAGGGGGAGGAAGGTGTTAGAGGAGGAGGAGAAGGGTTAGTACCAACACTTTTCCTTTTAAGAAAAATGTGGTAAATGTCCTCCGTTTGTGGCTTGTGTTTAACTGGCAATTTTGCATGGATATGTCCAGTTTTGGGATTAAGGACTAGTTCTTTTTGTTTCAGGTCCGGGTTGGAAGGCAGGACGTCGAAACGATGCTCCTTGGATGGAGTGGGAGCTGTTTTTTCTTTTGGTGCCAATATTTTTTGAGCCGGTGTTTATGGCACCGAAGTGTTTGGATCCGAAGATGATTTCAGTTTCGGCACCTAAGGGATTGTAATGATAACGTGCTTCGGTGCCGAATGTTTCGGCTCGGTGTCCGAATGGGGCCGACTCGATCCCGAGTCGGAAGGCTTTGGCATTTGTTTCGGTGCCGGGCCCGAAGGCGGGACATTCGAAATGTGTTCTCGGTGCCGACCTTGGGCCGAAGGCAGAGGAGGGACCGGAGCCTTTTTCTTGGACAGAGTTTGGGGCAGGGGAGCATTGATCCTCACGGTACGCTGACCCTGTGGGATTGTTTTATTCATCTTAGGGTGTCCATACACGGGCTTTCCTGTATCATGTCCTTATATAGGCACAATTCGCCCTGCCCTTATATAGGCATAAAATCCCAGTCCTTATTTAGGCATTAAACCGTGCACTCCAAATACAGGCATGGTCTCTGACATCCGTCCACCCTAACGTCACAACGAGTTCTTGAAGAACAGACCCTTAGGCTTCGGGAGTTTCCCTAGCACAGGACTATTGATTTCTTCAAGGACTCATATATTATGCATGAACCGTTATACCTTAGGGGTTCATTCATGACGTCTTCCGCTGTCCGATTCACGTCAATGCTAACGTTAGCATTTTATTTATCGTACACCCGAAAGTGGAGTGGGTGTTGTATTCCTCTTTGGGTGTCCATACACGGGCTTTCCTGTATCATGTACTTATATAGGCACAATTCGCCCTGCCCTTATATAGGCATAAAATCCCAGTCCTTATTTAGGCATTAAACCGTGCACTCCAAATACAGGCATGGTCTCTGACATCCGTCCACCCTAACGTCACACAGGATGTCTTCGTCTATGTCGGAGTCGCCTTCTGACAGGGAAATGTGTTCTTCCTCTCCCTCGGCTTCTTGAGCGTCGAAGACATCGTGGTCGGAATCTACTCAGAATAGATCCGGAGCAGAGCCGCTATGTTGTTGATGCATTTCGTGACGTCGAGCCCAACGGTCACGGAGCGTCTTCTTGGAGTCGAAAGATTGGCACGCGTTGCAGTGTTGTTTGTCGTGTTCCGGAGATAGACACAAGTTACACACTTTGTGCGAGTCGGTGCGCAGATACTTGGCGCGGCACCGAGGGCAGAATTTATATGGAGTCCGTTCCATCGACTGCGAGCAGGCCCGACGCGGCTAGGCCCAACGGTCTTCCACAAAGTTTCCGATCAAAAGAGATTTTCTTAATAGATACGATACGTGGAGAATGGGAAACGCAATCGAATAACAATACCGTCGAGGGTGAGTGGATTGCGCACCGAGGGGAACCCGAGAAACGGTGTCGAACCGGAGTGCAGCAATTCACGTCTGAACCCGAGATGGCGGAAAAAAACAATCTAACAATGGAGTCGATGCCCATGCGTACTATCACCAAAAGGAGGAGTCACCTACCCCGTGACTGGAAAGACTTCTTCGAAGGAAAAAGAAAGTGCAAACATCCGGACCCAACACTAGATGGCAGGAGTATGCAAAGCATGTGATCTACAGCTCACATGCATCGAACATTCCATTCCCACCCTAAAGCCTAAAAATAAAACTTGCCACCCAAAAACCCATTCCCACCCAAAACCCTAAAATTACCCCCTTACCACCCAAAAATCCATACCCACCCCAAACCTTATAGTTACCCTTGCCACCCAAAAACCCAAACCGACCCTAAACCCCAAAATTAGCCTTCTCACCCAAAAAACCCACACCCACCCTAAACCCTAAAATTACCCTTGCCACCCAAATACCCATACCCATCCTAAACCCTAAAATTACTCTTGCCACCCAAAAACCAATACCCACCCTAAATCCTATAGATTCCATTGCCACCCAAAAACCCATACCCACAATAAACCCTAAAACTACCCTTGCCACCCAAACACCCATACCTACCTTAAACTTACCCTTGCCACCCAAAAACCCACACCCACCCTAAACCCTAAAACTACCCTTGCCACTGTTGCAGGGATTCTTCTCAGGAACAGAACTATGCTTGGGACCATAGAACATCAGTATGTAGGGGACTGAGTCACCATACAACATCAGTATCTAAGAGTCCAACTAGCTTTAGTGCCTCTCTTGCCCTCCTAACCTTTCCAAGAGACAAGTGATCTGGCTCCCCAGGAACAACACTCTCAACCCTGTCTGGGATCGCAGTAAAAGGACACACCCTTGCATTCTCTCACTCATCCACAATGAAATTAAGGGGAGACACGTAGGAAGTTTACAATGTTTATTGAAACTATCATGCTCTGAAATGCAATTACTGCGCTACAATTAAAAAACAAATACATGACAATAATGTCATTAGCATGGTTAATAAACAATATATAATGAAAAGCCCTGTCATATTATCTGACAGCTCTGCCTAAGCCGTCCCCCACTACCGAATCTAAGTGGTTATCGATTGTAGATCTCTGGGTTTGGTAGCGAACCACGTACCTTAGCATACATAGGTGGATGTTCTACATCACAGCTGATGCAGCGCTCTTGTCTCAGGACCGTGTGTTTTAGACCGCCTGTCCTCAGTTATATAACAAGATATGTGTATTCAAAACAGCTGTTGCATTCTTCTATTATGTCTAGGTGCTTGTGTCGGACCAGAGAGAACAACAAGGGGCAATGTTGTTTCACCTTGCTTAGACTGTTCAGACAAATTCCCAGGAAAAGAATATAATACGAAAATATGTGCTGGTTCTTTGTGAAAATACAACGTGGCACAAAAGCAAGCGTGATATTTAGTAACGTGTGCAAAACAAAAGCGGCCAACAACGTGCATAATCAGGCTAACATAGGGAAAACGACAATGGGCTATACAGGAAACATACAACACCACCCAAAAAACCCATACCCACCCAAAATCCTAAAATTACCCTTGCCACTTAAAGACCCATACCCACCCTAAACCCCAAAATTATCCTTGCCACCCAAACACCCATACCCTTCCTTAAATTACCCTTGCCACCCAAAAACCCATACCCACCCTAAACCCTAAAAATGCCCACCCTAAACCTTATTTAACAACAACCTTATATATATATATATATACACACACACACACACACACACATGCTTGATCCTTGCCCAATTCTTACATTTAAAATGCATATGTTTTTACCATTCATGCCTTTCCAACGAAATTCATGGTAAAGGCATATGCGCAGAAAAATCCTGCGTGGTAAAGGTAATGGTAATGCGTGGTAACAGCAGCGTTATAATGGCTGTTTCCCGTAGACGATTAGTATTATTTTTGAAAGACATTTGCAATCAGTAAATGAGTCCACAGATCCTATGCCATCGCCTTTTTACTACCTCTTTGTCTGATCTCCATTGCAAGCTTACCCTGATTATAAACTCTATTCACTGAAAACACATGAATAATCAACCAAATTAAAAATGATGTCAATCATTTCATATTAATGATTTCTGCATATCTATGTATGATGTTACATTTGAATTGGATTATACAAAACTCAACAATTAGAGCTAAAAGTGTTTATCAAATTTAGTTTGAAAATCCAACCAGGACCCTGCTTTATATAAAAAACATAAAAACATAGATGTCTTAGGCTAGGACAAGGGCAAAGGAAAATCCTATTAAAAAGTGTGTGATGCTGTACCATCGTTTACATTTTTCAATGTAGACTTTTCAAAGTTTGTTGCCTTTTACTGACAAGCAAGTACATGTTATATCAATAAATCATGTTGCAATCATAGACCACTACAGAAAGTCATAATCGGTATTTTAGATTACGTTTATTTCTCCAACCACCAGTTGACTCAATACGCAAATGGTTTATAACTCAAATGCTGTGACCTAAGCCCACAATAATTATTCATTAAGGCTTCATGTGTTCTGATTATTAGATTTGGATGATATTATTTTACAATGCCAGACTCAATATAATAAAAGATACAGAAAAATGTCACTTCTGGGAGCATAATAAAAAACATAATAAAACAAGATTGAAACCCTGTCATGGCTTATTTGCAGATTTTCTTTCTCTACATTTCAGCACAGTTCAAAGGCGATTGTAATTTTAAAAACAAAAATGCTTAATCAAATTCTGTAATAAAAAGGATATACATTTAGCGTTTTGGGGGAAAAAACGACTTTTAAATTGGGTGTGATCATGCAAGCAGGTACAACATCCTCATATGCACAACATTCTCATGCATTTATTTATGAAATAAAGAGAAATTTATTTACCTTTAGTAATGATATTTCTAGCGGGCAGATAATCTTCTGCAGAATTCACGAGGGAAAGTAGGATTACATCCTACAGAACCAGGAGTTTTATCCAAGTCAGAAATCTCAGAATCATCTTACATGTATACATAATCTTATGAGAAGGCAAAAATGCCTTTATGTGGGATGTGTCCAGAACCACTCCTCTGAATGTCAACGTCTCTATTGGAGTGAGGGGATTCTTCTGGGCATAAAAAGTAAACCCCAAGTCATGGAGGAGTGTCATTGTGTACTCAAGGAGTTCCTCAGTTACAAAGATCCTGTTTTCACAGGTAGTGTGAAAATAAATTGACTCCTGATTATCACAGTGAAGCTTCCACAGCTACCAATACTGTTGTGAAAAAGTGTGAAACAGTCGTCAATCTGAACAGCAAAACCATGAACTGATCATGCTGAGAACCCACTGTGATAGTGGATAATGTCTGTGGGTGGGAATGATTGGAAGATGAAAGAAGGCATCCTACAGATTCAGGTACACCAACCAAACTCCAGCATTCAAGGTTAACAAAGCTTGGCTCAAGAACAGTATATTCAACTTGTCTTGAGGAATGAACAAGTTCAAAAGACAGAAGGCAGACATCTAGGATGATTACCTGACTTCTGTACTTCCTTGGGACCAACAAGTAAAAGGAGTGGCATTGCTTGGCCCTTCCTTCCAGAGGTACCAACTTCTGAATGAAAAATTGAGGCATGTGCTGGAGAGCACATCCTTGACGAATGAGTGAAGTCCATCGAAAGGGCAGGGCATATCCCTTGTCGATTAGCCACATGACTAGCAATCCATCATGGTTTTCTCCTACCTGGTATGGAAATGAAAGCACCTCCCCTCATGATAAAATAATGGTGTAGGAGGTGGGAGGTCAGAGAGATTTAGTTTCAGCAGAACTGGCTTAGGACAGCAGAGACTAGATCTTTTTATGCTGATGATGGGAGACTCCTAGAAGCACCCATGCTCCAAAAAGTATGTTACATTCGTTGGGGTATCTGGATTGGCTGAGAAGATTGTCTCTACAGGACCACATTTCCCTTGAATAACTTCAAATGTGTTTCTAATGTTGATGGACCTGTCTCACTGGAGAGGCAAGGCCTAATGATTGAGCCACAGCTTTACTGTTTTTGAAGCATTTCTGGAAGGAGCCAGCCAATAAAAAATGAATCTCCATCAAAGGGCATGCCAAAGGAGGTTGCCTCGACATCCCCTTACAAGCCAGAGGAATGCACCCAAGAGTGACAACAGAGCATGACAGCCGTGCCCATGCAACAAGTTATGGACCCTGCAGAGTGCAGACCAAACTTCAAGATTTAGAGGAATCCAAACTTTTTGACCAGACAGAAAAACAGTCTTTTCATGGGATCTGGTAGGCATATCACTGTGAGCTTTGCCAATTCTCACAAGGTGTGGACATAATGGTCCAGGAGAAAATTGGCATTAGCTTGTGGAGGGAAAGACTGCCACAAGAAAAGACCTTACGGCCCATGCGGTCAAGACTTTGACTCCCTATTAGGAGGTGCCATTGGAAAGGCATTCAGCTTCTGCTTTGAGGACCAAGCTTGGACTACCACACTTTCCAGTGAGGGGTGATAGGACAAAGTGTAGATCACCCAGAGCAGGCCTATGGCATCTGGCTACCAGTCAGTGGACAGCTGGAACTGAACAGTGTCACCCAAGCAGGGTCCAAACGTGTCTCATTAAATGTAAGCAAGTACTCTGCCACCAAGGAAGAAAATTGTACGATCTCCATCAAAATGTTGGACTTTGCACCCACAGAGTGCAATGTTAATTCCAAGGCCACAATTGCTCCAATTACAGTGGATAACAAAGAGATTTCTTCCTAAAGAGAGCCAGAGGGGAAAAGGATGTCCCATTCTGGTAAAGTGTCTAAGCCACTTGTATTTTTAGGTCTCGCGCCTAGCGTTGCAGTGCGCAGAACTGCTCGCGCAGCGCGAGACCCCTTGTATGGGCTTCAGAAAGCTAACCACACGCTCGTGCGTGTGGTTTTGCTTTCGGAAGCCCACATTGGCTGTAGCGTGCTGTTTTTTTTTTTTTAAACGGCACGCAATTGGGCAAAGGCGGGCGCATGTCCCGCCTTTGCTCTGCCCATTCCCGTCCGTGTCTAGGACGCGCATCAGCGCGCGGCACAGACGACAGGCTCCCTCGCCCCCTCGCTCCTCTGTGGTGCGCGCGCACCACTGTTTTTTTTTCTGCAGTTTCCTGCTCACGTTTGGCCAAGATTCCCTTTTCATTTGCAGAGCATTATCGTTTAGCACTCGCCGTGAGCTTATTAATTTTTTCTCCCCAATGGTCCTTGCCTGTCCCTCCCACCTCCTCACATGATGCTGCATTACCGCCCCCACCTACCCCTGTGTCACTGTTTTGAAAACTTTTCTTTGGAGTGCTGTTCAGCCAGGTTTCCGTGGAACAAGCGCATGAGGCATTGCAGCCGTTCACAGAGTAATACGATATGGCGCTCAACAAGCACTTCCCTTTTTGAATGTTTTCGTTTAGCTGGTACTCCGTACTCACGTCGGTATGCATTTTTTTTTTCCGAACCCCAAACTGCTTTCTGACTTAAAAGAAAACATTCGCCGTGAGCTTATTTTTTCTCCCCCATCGGTGCTTTGATTTGATGTAAACAGGGCTGTAATTCTTATCTCGTCGCATTTGCTGTTCACTCAGACAGATCAAATGTCCTGTTTCCCGTTATAGTCATACAATAGGCCCAGCACTCTAAGCCATCAGCCGAAATGGTGTCCAAAGCAGCAGAGGATCAAGCGCAGCCGCCTGGTCCCCCTTCAGAGCAAAACAAGCCGGTGAGTTCAGAACTTCTCCAGTCCGACAAGAATGCTGGGCGTGCCTCACTTATTTGGCCTGCACTCTCACTGCCCTAGTCCGGCACCCCCTCTTGCTGTTCTGCAGGTTTATAAGTATGAAAGTTGCAGTGAACATTAGAGCGATTTACCAGAGAGCCTGATTTTGTTACTTTTTTTAGGTTTTTAATTCTCCCAAAGAAAATAAAACAAACCCCAAGTACTGCAAGAAAAGCGTTATTTACTGAGCTATAATACTGTGGTAGCAAGTACAATATAAAGCCAATAGCCCAACAACTATTTCAGTTTCTTCCATTGCTTGTTCCTCTCCAGCATGCCGCATGATCGCCTCTTTTCGACCCTGGCATCTCAAAATGCTAAAGAGGCCAGGACTGGCTGATCATGTTTCACGGTGATACAAGGGACTGGAAGGCATCAGTGTACAAGGTTCCCAAGTACGCGCTCGCAGCCTTGTCTTCGCTTTCCATTGTCGTTTCTGATACTTGTCCTACATTTATTACATGAGAAAAAGACTAGAAGAGTCAGAATGCAAATAAAAACAAAGAAAAACGGGCTAGTTTTGCAATTCAAGCTTCATTTGCGTGGCTGAGGGAAGTTTTATGTTTTGGTGGGAGCACAGCAAAACAGCTGAATGGGTGTTTCCACACTGCAAAGTAAACAAGCATTTGCAATGCAATAGGTCTCGCATTATTAAAGTTTGAGCTATTGGCATTGCTAAATAATGCAACACCAATAGCTCAAACTTTAATAATGCGAGACCTATTGCATTGCAAATGCTTGTTAAGTCAAGATATGAACCTTGAAATGTGTTATCGTCAGCTTTGAGGGCATTTTCGTAGTCTCCACCAGAGGTGCCTCTAAGTAAATGGGGACGGCATTGTGGCAGTCTTTGACGTCTTTGTAAGATACCCGTCAATGGAGGCACAGCACTGGGGTCAGAGCCACGTGAGGCAGTTTGCCCAAACATAGGAAAACAGCTTTTATTTCTTCAGACCAACCTAAGTTTATTTCCAAAATTCCATTTTGGGTAGTGAAGTATTTGGTAGACCTAAACTCTTGCATAGGACTCTGCAGCCCACAGCTAAACAAGGGTCAAAAGATAAAGCTAAACGTTACCTTGTTTGGAAAAAAGGGAAGAATTTCAAACATTTCCTGCTGCTGTCACCCAGAATAGGTTTCCACCCTTGTAAGTATCTGTGTATGGGTTGGAAATGCTGACAAGTGAAATGAAATGAACTGCTAAAAAAAGCTTTTGAGTCTCGCAAAATAAGGATGCACTTACTTAGGGAATATTTTTAAAAGTCAACAAAAACAAAGAAATTATACAAACTCAAGGCACAAGCTACCAGCCCATCTCCCCGCCATCATGGATCATAAGTCCTTTCGTAGGGAATTAAAAACTTGGCTTTTCGATCATCTTTAACTCTGCATTTCCGACTGTCAGTTTTCATGGAGTCCTCGCTAGCGCCATGAGACCCTATGGTGATATGTGCGCTTAACAAATGCCTTTGACTTGACTACTTATGATTCATGGGAGTAATTTAAACAGAACTTATTTCTATGAGCACTACCAGGAACCAGCACAAGAAAATCCTCTTCAGAGAATGGTCGTTAACTGTCAGTTTGATAAATCTCAGTCTCAAGGAACAAAAACCGATGTAGGCATTGAGGAGGGGGAAAAGGGTAACCCAAGTCCTACCCATTTTTCTGGATAAGGTGATTTTCTCCTTATTAAATTATGAATCTTCGATTGTCTGTGCTAAGTTTGGGTCTTTCAGTAAACGTCTACCCATGGACATCAAGTCAGTCAAATTTGTTCAATTCTTCAATTGTCATAGATGACTTCCACTCAAGAGTTTTCTAGGTTGGAACTACACAGGGCAAGGCGAGAGCTTCAGGTGAATGGAGCCCTCCCTGTCCACCCACAGTTAATGAACTTAAATCCAGTTTGTCAACTACTGCCTACAAAATGTGTTGGGTTCACTGCTGGCCAAGCAATGAGTGCCTTAAGTGACAGCAGAAGCAGCTAACTGAAACTCAGTCATCACCTCTCTCCGCTCAGAGAATCTCCTAAAATTGCTTTGAATTCTTTGGTGTACTTTTACAAACAGGGCCAACGCATGCAGACATTTGGCAACCAAAAGTTCAGATAAGTTTCCTGTTCATCTTAGAACTGAGTAGGGCTCAAGACAGCCTTTTCTGAGCTTTTAGAAGATATTTGGATTTAATACATGGCTTGAAGCATGTAACTAAATATTTATTGCCATGTCATGTCAAAAATGGGTATTTTAGAAGACCTGACTGTTACAGTCTCTCCACTGAAATGTTTTTCTTTCTTTTGCGGTACCTTGAGTCATAAATCAAGTGGGACATCTTAGGGGTGTTATAACCCCTTCCTTTGAAAGAAGAATTAATTAAATTAAACGTCTATTTAAAAACAGGCAAAGACATTTCTCTTCTCACTAATATGCTTAAAACTTTAGAAGACAAAGAGCATATTTTATGAAAGCTCCGAGGACCTCAAGACTAGTGCAAAGGCAAATTTTAATGAGGATGATGTGGATCAGTCTAATGATAATTTACTTTCTTTTGTAGATGTTCCAAAATTCCTTAAACCCTTCCTGTACCAGAGGATGTATTTTAAATGTAGGCTCTAACTTCTGAGTAGCGCCATTTATGGGTAAGGATTGATTTCCAATTGCATTCCTGTTTAGGCATGGGGGCTGTAAATCTGCTTGCTGAGGCACATCCTCTTCTCCCTGCAAATATGCATGATAGAAGAGAAATAGGCTACTACAGAGATGATACTGAATTTTGGAAAGCAGTTGTAGACACAAATGAAACCTGTACTCTGCTGGTTGAGGAGCAACCCATAGACCGGTCATGGTCACCCTTGTGCCATCTTGCGTTGACAGTCTCTGTTGCTAATGAGCGGTGTGGCACTAAGTGAATATATTTAGGCATGCACACATGTGTGAGAAAAGTAGGTGGCGATCCAGCATTTCATATGCATAAATGGCTAAGTGTGCTGTGCTTTCCTCGCTGTTCTCATGAGACGAGAAATGGAAAGTTTTGCGAAATTAAGGCACTCTCATGGCCATCTTAGATACCTCCTCACAAAGAGAGGACATAACTAACTGCATCAACAATTATTATTCTGGTGTAGCACACGTGATTGAGCACTTTCTAGAGCCCGGCTGAAGTACCTTTTGACTATTTCTCAAGCAGCCACCAATTTGATGTAAGTTGAAAACTTGGACAGTCTGCAGCTGAGTGAGAAAATCTATGTTTGAGGCTTTATGATGACCTGGTATATGGGAATACATAGTCAAGGAGGAGTCTTCACATCAGATGGGTAGGAAATGAACAGTAATTCATTAGTGAAGTGTGTTTAATTTATGTGTTTAATCATAGGGCTTTGTTGTCTGATGACAAAATGGAGGGCCCCACTAGGAATACAGACAGGACGTATTAAGAAGCGAGTTTTCAATTTACAGTTCTATGGAAGAGCAAGATATTCATTCCTCAAGACAGAAAAATCTTTAATCAAAAAGAGATAGAATTTTGATGCATCCATTGTTTGATGTATCAAAGTTTTTTGCATGTTTCCACAACATTTAGCAAGTGGGACAAAAAGCACAGTATCATTATTTCTACATTAAAAAAATTCTACCTCATTTCACAAGTACTAGTCACTAACCGTTAGTTGAAGAAAGGGGGAGGACACGAAAAAAAAACAACAGATGGTGAAGGTACCCACAGTTTTACATTCTCACAGAACTACCATATCCCAGTAATGTTTTATTTTTGTTTGCTGCATGAGACAGTAGTAAGAAGTGCAGTGGCTATGCCACCTATAAGAGGGGCCTCTCATTTCAGATCTCTTCCCCACAGGACCCTCCCTAATAACCTGTCCCTTATCTGCCAACTCCAAACTTCTGTTCCTGCCAAATGCAGAGTCACTGCAGCTTTAAGGTTGGCTTCGGGGGGTGTACTACTCCTAAGGAATTGGAAACTTTGCAAGAACATTTTGAAAGTCAAATGATACTGTTCTCATAACTATATGATTATTTATGTCTGTGTTAGGAGTACACTCCCTTCAAAGAATGTCCTCCCACAGAAGGTTTGTCAGGAAAGGCACTATGAAATTGCTTAATCAGTCTCGGAGCATGAACGTTTTGAGAGGGCTCCCACGATCTTTCTTCTGGGCCAAAACCTTTCCAATATACGAGGTAAAACAACTTCCCTTTTTTAAGTTTTGAATCTAGGATTCTGCTCACCTCATACTCTAGATGTGAATCTATTTCAACTAGATCTGGAGTAACAATGGATCTTAAATTTGGAGGATTCTTTTTAAGTAATGATACGTGGAACACAGGATGAATTTTTGATTTGAGGAGGTAATGTTAGTTTAACTGTCACTTGGTTAACAACCTTATCAATTCTAAAGAGCCCCAAGTATCTGGGTTGGAATTTTCTGTTTCCCTTAAGATGCAAGTGTCACCCTTGGAATAAGTTGGATTTACTCTTCTCTTCTTATCAGCATGCTTTTTGTATGATGCCTTAGCCTTAATCAAGTGTTCTCTGGCTAAACGATAGGTTTCTTGGATTCTCTGACTAAAATCATCTACTGCTGGAAAGGTACTATCAGATCTCTCTAGAATAATATTTGGGTGTCTTCCTGTGTTTAGATAGAATGGGGAGTAACCAGTGGACGCATGGATAGCGTTGTTGTCATATGCAAATTCCGCTGTCCAGATTAATTCTGACCACTCTCCTTCTTGATCTAACAGATAAAGTCGGAGATATTGTTCGATTTCCTGATTGACTCTCTCAGTTTGGCCTTCTGTCTCTGGGTGATAGCTAGTGGAGTACCGGGAATCAATACCTAGTTTTTGCATAAAGGCTCTCCAGAACTTAGACACAAATTGGGAACGACGATCTGAAATTCGGGTTCTGGAATGCCATGTGATTTAACTATATGTTGAGAAAACAACTGTGCTAGCTCTGTAGCGTTTGGAATCTTTTTTAACGGAATAAAATGGCTAATTTTGGAAAAGGTATCTACAAACACCAGAATGGTATTAAAGCTTTTACTAGTGGGTAGATCAACTATGAGGTCCATAGTTACAGTATGCCATGGATAGGGTGCGATTGGTAGAGGTTGAAGCTCATTCTCCGGGGCCCTACGATCAGTCTTTCCACGAATGCATTTATCACAGCTTTGCACGTATTGTCTTATTTGAGATGACAGGCCACCAAAAATGTCTTTTCAATAACTCAGTGGTTTTCAAAATTCCTTTGTGGCCAGCCAAGGGATCATCATGGCAGGCTTGAAGCTCGGATTCCTGTAAGTCGGAAGTTGGCAAGTATAAGGCGTCTTTCACATACGGGAGGCCCTCCTTGATTCTTCTGATTTTGTCTTCTTTGGTCCAATCCAAAATTTCTTCATCAGACATTGATTCTCGTATTTTCTTCTTGATTTCAGAGAATTGTAAGATACAAGCACATTTTTCTGCTGGTATTATTGGACCCTTGTCAGTTTGATCATGCCTAGGGATTGTGTCCATTCTCGATAAGGCATCAGCCTTTCCGTTTGCAGAACCAGGTTGGTCAGTGATTGTAAAATTGAAGTCTGCAAAGTACAATGACCACCTCAGCTGTCTGGGGGTAAAGGTTTTAGCCGATTTAAAAAACTGGAGATTTTTATGATCAGTAAATACTGTGACTACATGGTGGGCTCCAAGTAAATAATGTCGCCATTCTTGGGGACGCCGTTGTTTTGAGCCCTGCTGCAGCCGCCTGGGTTACCTGCAAGGACTCCATTTCCCAGAGGACATCACTCTCCCAAGAGGGAGGAGGAGCTGCCCACGCGCTTAAAAGTGCTACAGACTCCCCGCGGCGCAGGACTCTCGCGGATGAAGCCCGGGCCAAGGGCGGGCCCGTCCTTGCCCGTCATTGCCAGGAACAGGCAGGGCCACCCCCTTTTCATCCGGTATATGGACTGAAGACATTGTGGCGGGCAAGCTTACTTTTGCTAAGGTACTGTGTTTGTTGCTTCTCCTACGTTCTTCTCATCACACGACCCCTGCACGTCTAATCTCTAGTAGTAACCAGTTTTAACTCCTATTTAGAGTAATCATGCCAAGTTTGTGTGCTACCTTTGTTTGATATCAATTGGGCATTGTGTAACCCAGAATCAGTTGGTTGAGCTTTAGTGGGTGGGCCTGTTTTCTTGATTTGTCATCAGTCAAACGCGTAGTGAGATGGGGAAAAGAAAATGTATGGAGGGCAGCGGGAGCAGTGGGGGAAGCGGGAGCAGCGGGGGAAGTCTTAATGGCCGGTCTGACAAAGGTAAAAAGGCCAGGAAGTCTCAGAAACATCCAGGTAGTAATTGTGTCTTAGACCGCATAGACACCCTCATTAGTGAATGCGAAAACATCCTTGAGGCTGATCCTTCTACGCACTCAAGCCCCGATAAAACTTCCCACCAGCCCTCCCTCACCACCAAGCCTAAAGCTAGCAGCCGCCCTACCATTTCTGTAATATTTCAAAAATCATTTAGAAAAGGGGCCCCCGCACCCAGCACCGAGACTAGCCCAGAAGAAGAGGGAGCTTGCCATCCCCCCCATCGCTCTCTCAGGTGTTGATCCCCAACAGACGGGTGCCGTAATTTCGTGCACAAATAGGTTTTCACCTTTGTCGGACCTGCCTGATGTAGATAGGGAAAACACGCCTCAGCTACCCCCGAATTCGACCCCTGGTAGAGGGATAGGCCCAGGACCTAGCCTAGAATCTCAGGAAACGCACCATCTTATAAATACCCTTAGACTCGAAATAGGGGCTATGAAATTGATGATCAAGAGCCTTACCTCTCTGGTCAACCGCCTAGTTCAAAAGGATTCCTCCTGGTCCAGGGCACTGAGCCCCAACTCTATAACAAACCACACCCAACAGCCCCGGCAAGTTAATCATAACGGATGCGAGATAATTTCACAGGGCATAAATACCTGCCCCGATGGCCTTAACCTACCCTCTACTGTGGCTTCACCCCACAAAGTAGCCCCCCCCCCCTCCTCACTGGTCAAGGGTCCAAATAATCATAGCTCCAATTACCTAAATACCCGCCATAACATGCCATTAACTCAGGGCCAACTACTAAGCCCTAGGCCTACTTCCTTACCTCACGCACAATATTCCTTCCGTAATGCCCAACATAGGCTGACTCAGTCAATCACCCCTAGTCTGGTCGAAGCACCCAAGATCTATATGGTTAACGTGCCTAAGCTTGATGCTAGAAATGGATTTGAAAATGAAGATTCCCTGATCAATAAAGCCACCCATTGGATTCCCAAAGTCCGGGGTTGTCGTTCGGTCATACGAAACGACATTATCAGGGCTCGTAGGTTTTCTTCACCTGCCGAATTACTAGATAATATCGAGCTTACCCTAACCGGTGTAGACCTGGCAGAAAACCTTCTTGCCCTGGAATTTCGCACTTGTCCACCCGGAAACTCTTCCATTCAATTCAGGCGATTCCCATTATTTAGTCAGGGTAATCGTGCTGCTAGGCAATCACATACTCATCTGGAAGGAAGCTCCTTAATGGATGCAAATGACTGACTACTGAGTGAGCCGCAAATTGCTTTGGAGCCTGCTATCGGTTCCACAACTTGTATAGCCCTCACTCCTAGTAACCGGGTACCATCTAGCGGCGTTGACCAGACGCCTAAAATTATACCAGCTAGACTAATTCGTGATGAAGAGAAGCAGGATAATAGTGGCATGGTGCTTAATACACCAGTCGGGCAATTGGTATCTTGTCTCACTCCAAACAAATTAGCTGTAATATATTGGAATATCGCAGGGTTGAGGACTAAGGTCACCTCCCCTGATTGGCTCACATTCATCGAGGATTATGGCATCTGTCTCTTCCAGGAAACATGGCTAATGGAGCCCCTTTATTTGATAGGTTATTTAAATTACCACATCCCAGCTATCAGTGGGGGAAAAGGCCGTCCGTCAGGGGGATTGACAATCTGGGTTCGCCAAGCGATTGGCTACAATATCCAGGTCCTTCCAACACAGAGCAGGGACATCCTAGCAATCAGGCTGAAAATGGGCGCGAAGGGAAATATTGACATTTATAATGTCTATGCAAGAGGCTTGAGTGGAGGGAAGAAGTCGGAAGTTTTAGCTACTCTGGACGATCTCTTAGACTTGCATTCCAAGGATTCCCGAATCTTAATAGCAGGTGACCTTAACTCGACATTTGAGCCCCTTACCACAGGAGAAAATGATCTTACATGTGAGGAAGGTGTGCAGTGGGGTATCCCAAAACTGGAACTTACTCCCATAAAAAAGTGGACGGATGTAGCAATCCAAATCAACTCCATGTGCCTTGAAAAAGGCCTTCAGGCTGCAAATGGGAGATCTTGTTCCGATAGTCACGGGGCAAAAACATTTGACAATGGCTGCACCTCTAGCCGTATAGACTACCTCCTAATTAATTTACGGTTATGGGATGCTTTTGGGGCTATGTCTGTGAAGGGCCGGATAGAGAGAAACCACAATCCTCTATGTGCGACCTTTGACCTGTTACCAGAGAGGCACTCACCCGGCCACGCAGCATGGTGACCACCCTTGATGTGGTCCCCACAAACGACACGAGGAGATTGAAATGGGCACAAATAATAGCGAAGCCCGAAATCTTAGCAACTATTAATGTTGGTATTGATGATGCAATTGCCGAGCTAGAGACTTGCCCAGCTAATTCCGAGGTTCCCGGAAATATAACTGATATTCATAATAAATTCTTTGCCCAGCTACGCTCCCACTTTGTTAGGCATTATAAGGTCAAGAGCCCGCAACAAATGAAAGGAACCCATTGGTTTAATGAGGAATGTAGTAAGGCCCGCAGGTTCCTATGGGATGCGATTAAGGCAGGTGATCCTGCCATCGTATGGCCAGATAGACTAAAATATAGTAGGGCCCAGGAAAAGGCAAAGAAAGCATGGGATGAAAGCAGATGGCAGGACCTTAGACTTGCTTGTGTTAGCAATAACTCCAAGCAGTTTTGTAATATAGTAAAATGGGGTAGGGGAGGCCAGCCACCACCACCACAAAATCATGTAGCCCAGGAGCTATGGGTCAACCATTTCAGACCTCAATATGCCAGTAGTATAACAGAGGGTAATCAGGCCGAGCTTCCGCACTTGTTTTATCAAAGCACACTTTTCGAAGAGGCCGATGTTATTACCACCCTAGGAGCAGTAACGGGTGGAAGAGCACCGGGCCTAGATGGTATCCCGGCTGACATATTTCTTCATGATAAGCTAAGATGGTGCCGGTATATTGTTCTGGTAGCAAATGCAATTGTCCGAGGTGCACCAGTGCCCAATTCCTGGAAAGGGGCGGAGATTATCTCCGTTTTTAAAAAAGGGGATAAATCCTACCCAGGTAACTACAGGCCTATTAGCCTAATAGACTCCTTGCAAAAAATCATGGGGCGGTTAGTTTTATATAAGGTCCAAGACTGGATAGATGAGCTGGGCATTCTGTCTCCGCTGCAGGCTGGGTTTCGGTCACATATCAGTACAATTGACCAGGTGTTTAGGTTTATATTAGTGTATTGGAGGACGGTGGTCCTAGGCAAGGGCAGCTTGTATGCTGCCTTTGTCGACCTTAAGTCAGCTTTTGACCTAGTGTCCCGTAGAAAATTATGGACAGTACTGCAGGAGTTGGGGATGCTTCCCGAACTGCTTTCCCTCATTGCTAGACTCCACAAGGGCAGTTTTGCCCAAATTCGCTGGGGCACTCAGGGTAATGTTACCAACCGCTTTCCCATAGAGAAAGGTGTGCGCCAAGGCTGTGTCATGGCTCCCACACTATTCTCTCTGTTTATTAATGGGATCACAAAGTTTTTAGAGTCCACTCCTACTGATGCCCCAGTCCTAGCTGGCGTAAAAATTCTGATTTTAATGTTCGCTGACGATACGTTAATCATCTCAAAAACCCCGAATGGTCTTCAGCGAGCATTGAAACTTTTTGAGGAGTTCTGCTTTATAAGGGTATTGGAAATTAACGTCTCCAAAACAAAATTCATGTTGTTTAACCCACACAAGGGATTTAGAGGAGGTATACTCATGAACAAACGCCCCCTAGAACAAGTTAGCGCTTTCACCTATTTGGGGGTTATACTACAGAATGATCTGAGGTGGGACCGACAGCTTGACATGGCCACGCTGAAGCACCGGAAGCTATCTGGAGTTTTACAAACTGAATACAACACCTCCTTAACAAAACCAGTTAGCCTGGTGCTCCAAATATACAATATGAAAGTGGTTAGTTCCGCCTTATACGGAGCGGAACTCTCGGGGTTTGAGAAGATGCCAAAGCTAACAGCAGCTGAAAATAGGTTCTTACGCAAGATCACGAGCCTCCCGTAAAGCACCCCAGTACGCCCATTGCTCTATGATTTAGACAGGAAAGCACTGGCTGATACAGCGAGACTGCGCCCTTTATTATATTGGTGTAGAATTTGGTGCACCCCTAAACTGGCAACCTACGCTGCAGGCCTAATAGATTTAATTAGTGCTGCCTGCTCTCACAAAATTAAAGGGTTAAGGGAGGTCAGAGCAACATTAGTAAGCATGGGCATGGCAACACTCTGGGAAAATCCCTTATGTGCCCACTTTCCTTCCAAGGAGATCCTAAAAGAAAAATACTGGGATCTGGTGACCCACAATACTCACAGAAATGGTGACACGTCCTCTCTTACGGGCAGATTTATAGAATTTAAACCATTCCCAAGCCTGGAGCAGTACTGGGACTCAGTAACAAAACCTCATGATCAGAAACTATACTTCCAGTTCAGGGTAGGTTCATTACCAGTCAAATCCTATACAGCAAAATGGGTCACAGAGGGCGATAGAGCATGCCCCATCTGTAAGGTGCAGACGGAGTCGCTGGCCCATTTGTTCTTTGTCTGCCCCGCATATGATGGCCCTCGCCGAGCGTGGCTGACACCAATTTGCAGGACATTGGGTACCAGAAGGAGTGGAGACGCACAAAGAATATTGCGCACGAACACTTCAGCCCCCATTGTCATTGCAGTAGCGAACTTTCTGGGATGGTCCTGGGCTATCAGATCGAAGGCACTCCAAGCACTTTGAAGGGTTCATTAGCCAATCTTAACCAGAGTCGGTACAGATGTAAAAAGCGAACATGTTTTTATTCCCAGTGATTTTATTTTGTATCTTAGTGTTAAAGTATGTAATGAATTTTTATTGATTTTATGTCTTAGTATCACATAGTGTTTTAAATTATTCTATCTCTTTTGCCAATCCATCCTAAGATATGAAGCATCAAATCATGGTTTTAAAACGTGTATACGTATTGTGTTTTATGGAGATTGTATCGTATGTTTCGTGCTTTTATGACTTGGACGTCAAATAAAGCTTGTTGGATTGGATTGGAAGGCATCCTTCACTGCCAACAACTCTTTATCAGCGATGGAATAATTTATTTTAGGAGGAGTCAGCTTCCCGGATCGGAAGGCTACAGGGTAAAGTTGACCGGTCTTTTTATGCCGCTGGGATAGGACACCTCCAAAGGCTAGATCTGAAGCATCAGCCTCCACATAAAAGGGTTCCTCAGGGTCAGGACGAAGGAGGACTGGGGCTGTGGTGAAGTTTTCCTTGAGAAATTTGAAAGCCTCTTCAGCCTCATTAGACCAGTGAAAAGGTACTCCTTTCTTAAACAGCCTTCTAATGGGGACGATTTCTTTGAAAATTCCTTGATAAAACGGCGATAGAAATTGGCGAAGCCGATGAAACTTTGTACTTCTTTCACATTTCTGGGAGAAGGCCAATTCCATATTGCTTGGATTTTAGCTGGATCCATGGAGATTCCATTTTCAGACAAGATGAATCCCAAGAACTCGACTTTCTTCACATGAAATGCATACTTTTCTAATTTAACGTACAAGTTGTTGTCCAGTAAACTTTGGAGGATAGCCGTGACATGCTCCACGTGGTCCTGTTGATTCTTGGAGAAGATCAAAATGTCGTCAATATAGACAACAGCAAAACGATCCAGGAATTCCCTTAACACATCATTTACAAAGTGTTGGAATGCTGCTGGGGCGTTACAAAGCCCATAGGGCATCACTTGGTGTTCGAATAATCCGAACCTGGTGCGGAAGGCCGTTTTCGACTCGTCTCCTTCGGGGACACGGATTAAATGGTAAGCCCCACGTAGGTCTAGTTTTGTGTAAATCTTAGCTTCCTTTATCTGGTCAAGTAATACTGAGATCAAGGGTAAGGGGTATCTGTTCTTCACTGTCTCTTGATTCAATGCCCGATAATCTATGCAGGGCCGCAACTCTCCTTTCTTCTTTGGGACAAAAAATAAAGGCGATGACACCGGAGACTGAGAGGGGCGTATGAAACTGTTTGCTAGGTATTGGTCAAGATATTCTTTTAAAAATGTGTATTCTTTCTCGGTAAGGGTATAGATTCTGCTACAAGGTAAATTCCCCCCTATTTCCAGTTCGATTTTACAGTCGTACATCTGTGGGGGGGAAGCTTTTCCGCTTCGGTTTTGTCAAACACTGCTGCCAGTTCCTTGTATTCTGAAGGAATTTCCACCTTCTCTAAGGCGCAGACCAACTTTGATGTATTAGCTAATTTCTTTGCAGGCGATATAGTGTGGGTTTTTCAGACTTATTGTAACAGTTCTCTTTACAATAACTTGAATTTAACTGAACTGTTCTCTTTTCCCAATTTATCTCAGGATTGTGCTCAGTGAGCCACGGCAGGCCCAAAATCAATTGAAATTGTGGGGCGTCTATTAAATTGAAAGATATTTCCTCTCGATGCCCATTCTGATCCTGTAGTTCTAAGACCTCTGTCTCATCGGTGATTGGTCCAGAATATAAATTTGTGCCGTTGACTGCTCGTACCGGTTCTGCAATCTTCTTCTAAACAAATCTGATTCCCATTCTTCTAGCATATTGGATGTCACAAACATTTCCAGATGCTCCGGAATCGATCATAACTGAGACTTCATGCAATTTCTTTTCTTCTTTTCCCTGAATTTTATTTCAAAAGAAATAGTAAGATGGGGGGAAGCAGACTGCAACGTGTTTACCACCTGTTGTTGACTCTGGGTTGGTTTTGTCGAACATCCATCAGGGCAACCCCCTTCACTGATGGTTCTTCTCTTTTACCGAATTATTGCTTTTAGGCTTCTTGGGACACTCTTTTACAAAGTGCCCAGATTGACCGCAATACAGACACAAATTCCCAGATCATCTTTTTTCTCTCTCTTCTTTAGAAAGAGGGCCTCTAACACTACCAATTTGCATGGGTTCTTACACTGGGCGAGTTTCGGAAACCTTGTTTCCTTCTGTTTTGATTCGGTCAAAGCGAGGATATATTTGTAGGACTAGGTCAATTAATTTTGAAACCTCAGAGGGTAGATCCGGGATTTGAGCTAAGGCATCTTTCAACTCTTCAAGCAATCCACGATAGAAGATTGCTGCTCTTTTACACTTGGGCTATTCTGTCTCAACAATCAATTTATTAAACTGGGCCAAGTAGGAGATCAAATCTTAATTACCTTGTTTCAAGTCAAGTAATTTGTTGTCTGTAGCTTGAGATACGGCTCTGCGATCGAAGATTCTAAGAAATCCCGTTTTGAATCCTTCAAAATCATACAAAATTGCATTGTTTTGAGACACTAAAGGCATGGACCAAGAAGCTGCATCCCCGCTCAAATAAGACAAAACAAATGCTGTTTTAGACTGATCATCTGAAAAAATAACTGGTCTGCAGAGAAAATGTAGGGAACACTGCGTTAGGAATATTTGTGCCTTGTGAGGATCCCCATTAAATCGCTCTGGAGGAGAGAGAGGAATGATGGGAGAAATCGAGTGAATAACCTGAGTGGAGAGATTCCTGAGGTGGATGTGGGAAGGTTTTTACCCTTGGTACCATTAGTCTGAGAGGACCCTGCAGAAGAAATGTCATTTAATTTTTTCATATGCTGTTGGGCTTCAATATGGGATCTTTTTATTTCCTCCTTTAAATTTTTATTTTCCTCAATAGTAAGGGTCAATTGTTTTTGCATATTGTCAATGAGCGCAGTAGGGCATTTACATCAATTCCTTCTGCCATTCTGCTCGGGTGGAGAGATTCTGTTGGCACTTCAATCTGTCAGGAGTGACCAACCAAGAACCAACTTCCACAGGAGCAGACGCCAATTTCCCAAATCCCCTCTGCAGTTGCGAGCCCAGACAAATGAACTATCTGTCCTCACACCTACTGGGGGGAAAGGGGATTGGGAAGAAAAAGAGAGACAGCCTCCAGATTCAGGTAAATGCCAGCACCTTCACACTGTTGGGATGAACTTCTACTTTTCAGTTTGGAATAACGGCAAATGTACCTGCAGAAGAATACAAGAGCATTTCAAATACAAGTCTGTAATTCTGCCCTGGCTTCTAGTTCAATCACTCACTCCATTCATTCCTAACTACCTGAATTACTGGAAAGGCTAGCCACTCTCCGGAGGTCTGGTGCAGAATGTAACAATTCCTTAGCTTAGCTATTCTGAACAATGTCTGTAGACCTTATTAAATACAGGAGAAAACAAAGACTATTCAAAGAAAGAGTTCAAAAACTTGGACTGAATGTTCCTCACACTAGAGTTCTAGTCTCTTGAGGAAATAAATCTTACTGTCCTTTTAGTTTGAAAACGTCCTTAGAGCTTCAGAGGAATTCTCCACATCTGTAGAGTCCGAATACTGCAAAACGCTGACTTCCTGTGGTTTTCCTTTGGTTGAAGCGATAAGAGTCTTCGACGTGCTTTAATTTTCGGCGAGACACTAATCTCCCGAAAGGACTAGGGAATACCCCTGGTGTGCACACCGCTCCGCGGAAGAGGCGGAGTCAAAAGGGACTTAGAGAATTACAAGAGAAATCTCCTCAGAGCAGGAGCGTGAGGAGAACACTACTTCTTGCTCCAAAGCGATGGTTGAAGTGCGATGTTTCTAGCGCTCGCGCGCTGGAAGAACACTGCAGCGCGAGATTGAATCCAAACAACTAGAGCGCTGATGAGCATTAGGTGACGGACGCCATCTTAGGTCTGAGTCAAAGCCGATGGAAGCGAGTTCCAGCAAAAGTCTCCGCAAAAGTAATCCAGAATGGGAGCGTTGCTGCAGACAGTGAGGATATGAAGCAAAACCTAGCTTCTTCTTCCTAGGTGAGTGTTTCTGGACACTAGCAATTGTGTTCCTGACAGTCTGTTATCACTAAAAGGAAAAGAGACCTATGGTTTAACATTGAGTGTGTTCAAAACAGCTTGCGAAAAGGAACTAAGGTTGTTTGTATGAACAAATGACAAGATAGGCTGAAGCATTACAAAGAAAGTTTAAGGAAGCAAAAAGCTCGTGTAAGGCTGAAGGAAAAAGTGGCAGTTCAAAAAGCTTGGCAATTTATGGAGCACATTATAAATACAAGGGACTCTCCGCTATTTTGGTGGATAGTCAGAGTTGGCTCATCCCCAAGATAACTCTGAATTGAACAATGCCAATTCATCATAGTTTGTCTTCTTAAATCAACTTTACAAAACCCAGAAGATTTCAATAATCAATAATTTCAAGCAGGATTAATTATGCAACCCTAAGGTTACTGAATCCAATTAAATTTATATCATAAAGGCTCTTGAAGTCAGCAAAGCAATTGGCCATTATGGGGACCGAATATAATCATCAAACAAATCTCCTGAAATCAGAGCAGGCATGTTTTACCACAATTACAGTTTTTCGCCCAAAAGGCAATTCCTTCCTTCTAGAAAGGGTTAATTACTAAACCTATATATCAAAAGGGAGATAGAGGATTATTACTCTTTTTTCAGTTGCTTGTGTACGTACAGTAATACATTTATTTAATGGAATAAAGTTGCAAGAATCCTCTTCCTAAGTGTAGTTTAATGTCAAACGATAGATATGTCTGGAGGAATTATGAGATCCTAAGTTTTTCCAAGTTACCTATGTCTGATTGGAAACTAACTTTGTACATGGGTTCCTGAATTAAAACTTGTTTCATGAGCCATTTGGCAAGTCTGAATTATGCCAGGGAAATGTCAAATCATATTTTTAGGAATGACTGAAGGACAAAATTAACTTTACTCAATTTTGTGCACTAATTTACACAATCCCTTAATTCAGAGGGCTCTAATATTCCTTTCCCTCTGAGACTAAATATAACTGAACAGTACAGTAATACATTTTAGCAGGACCAAACTAATCTATGATGAAAATTACCTTTTAACATGAGACAACCCATTACTGTAGCTTTCCACACTACCTGAAAAATCTGTAAAGTATGATTGCCACTGTCAAGAATGATCAAAGATTACCTCAAAATAGGTGTCTTGTTGACTAAGTCTGCCTGAATTCATCAGCAACCCAAGTGAAATTATCTTTTTACAACCTTCAAAATTCATAACTTTATTTTTTATGTGATTCAAATTTAACTTTCCACCAGTTTGACCCCTAAAAGTGAACAATTGGTCTTGTTGAAAGCTGCATTGTAGTCTACAAAACAACAGTGCAAGTTCATTTTGTTAGTTAGTGTGTTAGAAGCAAGCTGTGACAGAGATAACTTTTTCAATCATTGAGGCTCCTTTTTAAAAACTGATCCATAAGACTGGTATTAGTGCCTACTTATCAACCCATTCTTTCAGGTCTAGAAGGCATGCTTTAGCAAAAAGTTTATTTTAAGCACCGAGTAGTGCTATAAATCTACAGTTGCATATTCTGTACCGATCATGATTTTTATAGATTGGCACTGTTAGGGTATGCTAGCAGGTGATTATTATCTTCCTGCTCTTCCTGGTCACCAAGTGATTTAGATTCTAAAAAACATCTGCAGCAAACTTGAGACTTTTGGTAATTAACTGGGTGTTATCATGCATGGGATGTGTCGGTTTTGGCCTACAATAAATCTTATATGACAACATTTGTATCCTTCTCCTCTCCCCTTACTTTTATTAATATTCATTCATTGTTAATTAAGAAAGAAGATGCAGAAGAGAGAGCTAGACTTTATCCCTTAAACTGATTCAGAATCACATAAGAACATGAACAATAAGATTTGGTTTCTTTTTAGGATTAATGCAAGCTTTTATGATTTTATTTTTTTCTACAACTTATCTTGGTCAGTTTTACACCTCTATCCTTCTTGACAATTTCTGCTCAGCACCAAAATCGTCTGAGACCATATATAATTGTAAATTCTGTGATTTCAAAGTTTGCAACCTTTGGGAACGGAGAACCCTTTTTTTTCTAAAGATCGTTTGCAGTGTGATGACAATACCTTTATCATATTATCAATGTTTATTGCTTCCGCTGTTCCAATCCTTGCCTCTGTTGATAATGTTTATTCTGTGTGATCAATTCCTACTTGATCTTAAATTAGACCGTGATAATAATTTCTCACTCCTATTTTCTTCATCTTCTGATTTCCCCTCCTGCTACTTTTGTGTGCTGAGGAATGAGTTTAACTACCTAGAGTCTGATGCAACATTATTCCATATGCAAAAAGTGGTTGCAGATTGTGCACCAACTTTTTGTGAATAGAATAGGATTTTGCAAACTGATTTTTGTACAAATAAGTCGGTTCACAGAACACCAAATCCCAAGGGGTGACAGAATGACCTGTGAGGTCCCCCGCTCCATTAGGCCCTGTGGACCTCATCTCACAGGGCCTTGTGGGGAGAGAGCCTCATTATGTCCTGGAGACCATATTTCCCAAGGAGCTATATATGTATGGGAGAGGAGCCACGCGGAACCCTCCCTCATCGTGCCCTGATGATCCCATCCCCGGGGCCCCATTGCCATACCTAATTTAAAGAAGAGGGGGGCCACGTGAGCCTCCTCCCTGAGCCTCTTATGGCCCCCCAGGACTCCATCCCCCGGGGCCAGGTGCCTTATTTATGGGGAGGGGCAAGTGGCACCACTCCTGAGCTGTTTGTGGACCAGGGGACCCAATTACCCGGGGCTTAATTAAGTTAATAAGGGGAAGGGGCACGCAGCCCCCAGAGCCACTTTCAGCCCTGGCCCAATGTGTTAATTAAGGGTAGAGGGGCCACACAGCCACCCCCGGGCCTTTCAAAGGCCCTGGGGACCCCATCCCCCAGGGCTGTGTTTTAGTTTTTAAAGGGGAGGGGGGCCGCATGACCCCCCCCAAGCCCATTTTGATCCCATCCCGAGGCTAGAGTTTAATATATGTGCGTGCCCTGGTGCCCACCCAGGGCACCCACCATACACAACTTTGGGGGTGGCATGAGGAGCCCCAGGGACCCCGTGACCCACATGCTGCAGGAGCTGACATTGCTCTCGCCCACAGGGAGTAGCTGTTTAGGCTGCTCCCTCTGTGCAGGAGCAATCTGTGTCCCTGCCCGCATCAATGCGGGCAGGAAAACAGATCTCAAGTCTGCTCCAAGTTGGCAGGAGTATTTTTAAAGCTCCAGCCCGCTGAGAGTAGACTTGCAGAGACTTGAGACTGGAGACTTGCAGAGGTGCAAGCAGGGAAACTGCAGTGTCCTGGGGTGAGCGCCCCGGGACACAGCAAGTGAGCTGCACCGAGGATGGGGTCCCCAGAGCCATTAGGAAACTGCAGTGTCCTGGGGTGAGCGCCCCGGGACACAGCAAGTGAGCTGCACCCAGAGGATGGGGTCCCCAGAGCCATTAGGAAACTGCTGTGTCCTGGGGTGAGCGCCCCGGGACACAGCAAGTGAGCTGCACCCAGAGGATGGGGTTCCCAGAGCCATTAAAGGATCCGGGAGGGGGGCCCCTCCCTTTTAACTTCTCTAGCAACCCTGGGGAATGGGGTCCTCAGGGCCTTTTAAAGGCAGGGGCCCCCTCCCCTTAAAATATACTTTGGTCCCAGGGGCCAAATGCAGCTCAGGGAGGGGGCCCACGCACCAACCCTCGCCTTATTATTTAAACAGGGCCCGAGGATGGGGTACCTGGGGCTGAATACAGTCTGGGGTGGTCGTGCGACACACCTCCCTTTAACAAATACTTCAGGAAATGGGATTCCACAGGCCGGAATATGGCTCGGGGGCCACACTGCCTCCCTCCCCTTACCAAATGCTTTGGACCCATGGGGATGAGGTCCTGGGGCCGTAAACGTCTCAGGAAGGGGAGTGCATGTCCCCAGCCCCTTAATTAAAGAATTCGGCCTAGGGTCGCCATTTGGGTTTCTTTTTTTTCAATCCCGCTGAGTCCTGTGGGATCGCAGCAAAAATTTCAGCTGATTTTGGCCCCGGGGAGTGTGGTCCCTCCATGGGGCCTAGTGGCGCAGGGTATCCCTACCCTGCCCCCTTATATTATTATTATTTTTTTTTTTTTTTACTTCAGGACAGGGGACTAAGTCTCCAAATCCTAGAATGGCTGCCAGCAAACTTTTTCTCATGATGATGGCAAGCAATCAGAGAGCTCGCTCCCGCTGGAATCTGACTCCCGCAGATTCAGGTGTCCTAACCCCCTTTGTGCACAGCTGAAGGCTATCAGCAGCAGAGGATTGGTCTCAGGGCATGGTCTCTGGCCAGGCCCTGCGCCCAGCCATGCTGAGGGAGACTGACCCCCAAATGCACATTTGGTTGCCCCCTTCAGCCAATCCTCCTTAGGCACCCATTTCCCATTCACCCACAAGCCCTATTTTTTTTTTTTTTTTTTTGGGTACCTCAGTACCACCACTCAAATTTCAGCCCCTTTGTACTGGGGTACAGTGCAAGCTACCCCCAAAGAAGCTTGATGGTGCTGTGGTACCCGTGGCCAAACTCCAATAAGAAGCTTTAAAAGGCACGGGCACCCAATACCCCAGAGCCAAATAAAATTTAACAGGAGAGGGGGCATGCATCCCCCCTCCCTAATCCTTAGTAGACTACAGGAACCCCATCCACCAGGGTCAAATAAAATAAAATTGGGGAAAGGGCGATCAGCCCCCCTCCCCTAGCCTATTTTGGCCTTGGGGACCTCATCTCCTGGGCACTTTAAATTATAGATGGGTGCACTGATGCTCACCCGGGCACTCACCAGCCACCAAGTTGGAGGCAGCGGGGTGGAGCCCCATGAACCTGGCGGCCCCAGGTGGCTCCCGCCTGGTGCAGTAACCAGCATAGCTCCTGCCTGGAAGGAGCAGCAGTTTTCTGCTTACTTCCTCTAGGCGGCAGCAATATGTGTTCTGTTTCCCTGCCCGCAGGAGTGTGGGCAGGGAAGCAGAACAGTGGTCTGCTCCCAGCAGGCAAGAGCATGTTTAAATCTCCTGCCAGGTGAGAGCAGAATTGCAGCTTTGCTCCAGTCTGCCGAGAGATTTAAACATTCTCCCGCCAGGTGGGAGCAAACATGTTTCAAAGTCCGTGGCAGCGCAGGCAGGGAAACTAATGCATCCCGGGAGGTGGGCTCCCCGAAACACAGTTAATAATAGGCCCCACAGGATGGGGTCTCCAGGGCCTTTCAAGGCTTAGAGAGGAGTGCTGCATGCCCGCCCCATCCTATTAACTTATTTTGAGTCCTGGGGGATGTAGTCCCTGTGACCTACAATGGCTCAGGGAGAGGGGCTGAGCGGTCCCCCTTCCCTTTTTTTATTGATTATGGCACTGGGGGACAGGGTCCCTAGGGCCTTTTTAAGTTTGGGGCTGCACTGCTCCCTCCCCTTTGTTCATGATTTCAGCCCCAGGGATGGGTCCCTATCCTAACAAGGATCAGGAAGGAAGGACTGTACGCCCCCCTCACCTTAATTTATCCATTGGGTCCTGGGGGATGTTGTCCTTGGGGCCACAATCGGCTCGGAGAAGGGGGGCACATGCCCCCCTCCCCTTACTTAGGTAGCCTGGACCTAAAGTAGGCTCAGGGAGGGTGCCTCACTCACATCCACCCATCCCCAAATATTTAAATTTAAAAATGGCGGCCGCCGTTTTCTTTTTTTTTGCCGCGAACCTGCAGGTGTCTTGCAGCATCACCTAGGAGCCCCACCACAGGGCCTAGGGTGGCAAGGCATCCCTACCCTGCCCCCTTATATATATATATATATACATATATTTTGTATTGTTTTTTAAACTTCAGGATAGGTGACTGAGTCCCTCAATCAAGTAAAGGCTGCCAGCAACATTTATCTCATGTTGTTGGGAATCAATCAGAGAGCGAATTGGCACAAATGGAAAAAAATTCCCTAGGCCAATCATTCAGATTTACAATTATTTTTTAACCATAATTTCTCAAAAACTCCTTAACTATTTTATACCAAATCACAAAAACACAATCAGTGGGTCAAGATCAAGCTTCCTGCCAAATGCGGTTTAATTCCATTCAGCAGTTTTTGCGGTAGCACACCCTAAAGAAGTCTATGGAAAATGCATGGGGAATTTTGCTTTGCCACCCCTACTTAAACCAAAAAATGCCCTATCTATGGAAAATTTATCCTAACTATAACTACCCAGTGGTGACCACCATTGGGTAATTAATATATTTAAAGTATGTTTGTATATAAATATATATATATATATTCACTGAAAAAACCATAGGTTTCAGGGGCTTTATAGTTAGTTGGACATTTCACTCGTACAAAACCATAGAAATTCCCCCGTTATAGTTAGTTCAGCTAACTATAACTCGCGCGCCCGCAATGCACTGCTGATGACGTCACATATTACATCACTCATGACATGGTCAGTGACATCACTGATGACATCACTGATGACATCATCCTTGTGATAGAGTGGCAGACCTCCTCTCACCCTAATATAACCTTTGATACCCACACTCAAAAATACAAACTAACATTTTCAAAACAATGGACATACCAATATCAGTTACAACACACCTATTCAGTAATTCCAAGATCTACACACACATCCACTCATTCACCAACAGTCCCTATACAGTCACTCATACATGTACTCACTCATCATATGTACTCATACACCTATACATCCTGTTACACACCGCCACTCATCCATAGAGTTACTCACACACAGTCACACATGCAAACAAAGTATCAAACATCCATTTACTTGCATATACAGTTATACACACACTACCACACTTACTTCTACAGAAACTTACACATACTTACTCTCTTAAACAATCACTTATAGAAACACCTACTTATTTGTACAGGAACTCTTCCAATCTCTCACTCTCGCATATACTCACTTATATACACCAATACTCACATATACTAGTTTAAAACATATGTAGTTACTCAAAGACACTATTGAGACAGTCATTCACTCACTAACACACCCATACACATACTCATCCACCTATACAGTCCTGCACACATGCTGTCTTCAACACATACAAACAGTGAGTCACTCATTCATGCATCTATGCACTAAGTAATACCCCCACCGAACCATACAGACACTCAGACACTCATACTGATACTCAAAAAACCAACTAATAACCCATATAGACACTCATGTAGCTACTCACCAACCCATGCAGCCACTTATACACAAAGTGAGAGACTGATACAGATATTTTCATATTTAAACATTACTCACTAACCCATGTATTCACTAAGATACACTTAGTTATACAATCAATTTTACAAAACAAAATCATCCATTTAGACACTTATATACCCATTTATTCTTCCATCGACCTTGAGATATACATATATAAAACATATTTAATTTTCAGAAAAACACACATTCACTGGATGATGTCATCAGTGATGTCATCAGTGATGTCATTTGAGATGTCATCAGTGATGTCATGAGTGATGTCACTGACCATGTCATGAGTGATGTAATATGTGACGTCATCAGCAGTGCATTGCGGGCGCGCGAGTTATAGTTAGCTGAACTAACTATAACGGGGGAATTTCTATGGTTTTGTACGAGTGAAATGTCCAACTAACTATAACGCCCCTGAAACCTATGGTTTTTTCAGTGAATTTCTAAGGTTTTTTAAATGCTAATTTCTAACTATAACGTGCCTGAAACCTATGTTTTTTTCAGTGAATTTCTAAGGTTTTTAAATGCTAATTTCTAACTGTAACGTGCCTGAAACCTATGGTTTTTTCAGTGAATATATATATATTTATTATACTATGTATACATGTGAAAATGTCTCGGTCCCCTGTTTGCCTCGGTGGCACGGAAAAAATGGGTGGAACTGACGTCAGCACGCCGATGAGGTCCTCTTATGGCTCCGATGACGTCATACGGTGTCACGAGCGGAGCCGTGCTCGTTGACGTGGGAGAGCTAGGAAAGAATTTCCGAGGAATGCTGGTGCAGGGGATATTCACCTAAGTGTTCAGGCTAGTCCTTTGGGAGCAACTGTTTATGTTGCCACTCCAGAAACCGAAACCAGTGATCCGAGGGCAGAGGCCCTGCAGATGGCACACGAGGTGGGGTGCCCAGTCGTGTGCACCGGCGGGGCAGCGAAGTGACAAGCACCACAACCCACAAAAAAGGTAACGAGGGCACTGAATAATACAGGATCTTCTCTTTGTATCGGGCAGGAACAACGAAGTTAAAATGCCCTAGTACCAAAATGTAGAATTAGTGCTACAACGGTCTTCAAGAGGACCTGCGATGCCGCTTCTGCCTCCCGTACCCTGGAGGCGGCACATGGGTCACGCGGTACGGTCATACTGCGGTGGGACGCATACTCGTTGACCTCTCATGGCACTGCTCCACACTTCAGGGAGGACGCCTTCCATTAGCTATGTTTTCTGATGACATGTCGCGCCGGCCCCGTCCAACAACAGAACTCCTTTAGATCCAAACAGACTCTTCCACTCTCTCACCGGAAGTGAAACCAGGCCACGCGGACACTTTCACAATACAACAGCCGGGAATGCACTTTTTGGTAAAAAAACCACATTCCTTCCTCCTAATTAATCAAATAAACGTCTCACTGAAGAACAGGGGCCAGTTTCGATCGGTAAACAGCTAATACCATTACAACGCATGCATTACCACGCATGCGTTGTACATCACGAAGTCATTACTACGCATTTTTTTAGAACGCATGGTCATTTACCACGCATGCCTTTACAACGAATTTTGTTGTAAAGATATGTATGGTAAATGACCATGCGTTCTAAAAAACATGTAGACGATCCATGTCGTTGTAAGGAAACCAAGGCTGTTCCGGTTCCTCACAACGACGTGCACCGCCCCTCAGAGATGACGTGAAGCAGGAACCACGAGGAGAGAGGAACCATGAGGAGTGAGAGGTAAGGGGGATTGGGCATGGGGTGGGGGTTTCTTTTCTAGGGTTTAGGGTAGTGCAGTGGTGTTTGGGTGGTGTAGGGGGTCGTGCTGGGGGTAGTGTTTTAGGGTTTAGGGTAGTGCAGTGGTGTTTGGGTAGTGTAGGGGGTCGTGCTGGGGGTAGTGTTTTAGGGTTTAGGGTAGTGCAGTAGTGTAGAGGGTCGTGCTGGGGGTAGTGTTTTAGGGTTTAGGGTAGTGCAGTGGTGTATCGGTAGTGTAGGGGGTCATGCTGGTGGTAGTGTTTTATGGTTTAGGGTAGTGCAGTGGTGTTTGGGGAGTGTAGGGGGTCGTGCTGGGGGTAGATTTAGGGTTTAGGGTAGTGCAGTGGTGTTTAGGTAGTGTAGGGGGTTGTGCTGGGGGTAGTGTTTTAGGGTTTATGTTAGTGCAGTGGTGTTTGGGTAGTGTAGGGGGTAGTGCTGGGGGAGTGTTTTAGGGTTTAGTGCAGTGGTGTTTGTGTAGTGAAGGGGGTCATGCTGTGGGTAGTGTTTTAGGGTTTAGGGTAGTGCAGTCGTGTTTGTGTAGTGTAGGGGGTCGTGTTTTAGGGTATAGGGTAGTGCAGTGGTGTTTGGGTAGTGTAGGGGGCCATGCTGGGGTTAGTGTTTTAGGGTTTAGGGTAGTGCAGTGGTGTTTGGGTAGTGTAGGGGTCGTGCTGGGGGTAGGGTTTTAGGGTTTAGGGTAGTGTAGTGGTGTTTGGGTAGTGTAGGGAGTCGTGCTGGTGGTAGTGTTTTAGGGTTTAGGGTAGTGCAGTTATGTTTGGGTAGTGTAGGGTGTCGTGCTGGGGGTAGTGTTTTAGGGTTTAGGGTAGTGCAGTGGTGTTTGGGTAGTGGAGGGGTAGTGTTTTAGGGTTTAGGGTAGTGCGCCCAACCAGCCACAATATCCGTGGACAAAGGGGATCCTAACTCTTTGGAACGCTCCGTCAATTGAATAATTTGGGTCAAGGGCCCTACCACGTCCATGACCTATCAATTCCTTTCTTGGGATCCCTCATATACTTGGAGAAAAAGGTACATAGTTTCTCATCAATTTCAGGCGTGTGTGCCACCTTCCACTTCAGTGAGGGCCTGGGGCATTCTCCCCTCATCCTATTCCTGACCTCCCTTTCAAGGGGTTGATGGATTTTCCCCACCACATACTCTGCCACTTTGGCGTCAGGTGTCCACTCTGCCGACCTAGGATGGTAAATTTGGGTAGGCTCGAACATGTCCGAGTGGACCCCGTCCCCAACCGGGGACTGAGAGGAGTGGGACTCTGGACGCCAGGGACGCCCCGAGTCCTTATCCTCATCGGAGGAGAAATCGTCCTCCGATACACCCTCTCCCTCTAAGGGAAACCCGCCGTCGGGGTCTACAATAGTGGTGACAGTGTCTCAATTTTCCGAGGGTTCCTCCTCCTCCCGGTAGGGTGCAAATTTTAGCATTCGCGTACTCTTGAGGAAGGTCTCCGTAAGTTTATCAAATCCTTCCAAGTGCCCCGCGTTATGCTTAACGGCCCTTTTATTCCCCATCTGGGAGCTACTTGGACCCGCCGCCACCACCAGATCTGGGTCACTGAACACCCCAGGGATGCTTTTCGCCAGCTTATCAACCTGATCCCTAAGAGGAGCCAGCGCCCTAGAAATAGCCAGAGAGAGGGCTTGGTCCACTGCTGGAGGGAGAAGTTGGGGGGCCATTCCTCCTCCACTTCCTGGTAGGAGGAGTAAAAATGGTCTTCTGGAGAAGACATGATAGCAGAGGGTGTGAGCACAGAACAAATGCCCTTAAAATCCTTAAGACAGCCCCCTCGCCGGTGCTCCAACAGCTGGGCTTTCCCCGAAGCCGTTATAAGAATAGACTGAGGCGCAATACCAATTACTACCACCAGGTGGCGCGGGTCACTAACGTGGCCGTGTGAGGAAATCACCGTGTAACGGTGTCAAAATTAGGCGAGGGTTGGTCGGGAATCAAGCGGACACTAAAGGAGTGACCGGATTCCCAAACGCGCGTAAAGTCCAGCTGGAGCGCTTGACGGAGCTGCCTCGCTCGGACCAGACGCGCCTGACAGGATCTCAGAGCACACAGCGGGAGAAACTGCGAGGGGGAGAACGCGCTCGGGCAAGAGCCTGCTGTGCAGGGAATATGAAACAATACCAAGGCAATAATGCTAATAACATGCACAAGAAACCGCTATACAAACAGCAACAACGTCAGATTAAGCCAAGAATGTAAGGAATGCACTTAACTGACGAGCAGTGAAGAAAGAGGAAGCGGAAGGGACGTCACAATATTATATACGATGGACTGTGATATGTTTGGACTATAGTTGCCTTGGGGACTACCCCCCTAATGGTTCATGGGTTGTGTAGTCTTTTGTTTAATGATTGTTGTGTTACGTTTTCTTTGAACTGCTATGCAAATAAAGTGAGGAAAGATATGCATAATCCTCGCCTCTGTCCTGCCATAGAATTCATTAAACTTTATTTGATCTGAATTAGAAACATAGATCATAAAAGTGTACATAAAAACAGTAAATCCTCTTTCCTAATACAATACAGTGAGAATTAATTAAAACCAGTAGGTAAAAACGGGTGTTACAAAGCCTGGTTCAGAGCAACTTCAGGTTAACAGAATCGTAAAGTTCAATGTTTCGCAAGATCAATCTCATGTACTTCGTGCAAAATACGCAATAAGGGGTCCAAGTAAGATGTAACGCTCCAATACCTGACCAGTTTGCACTATATAAAACTGCAGAAAAACTAAAAATAAAAAGTGTTTTGCACACTTCTGTCATTGGGCTATATGTGGGCTACATCTGGGTGATATTTGTGCTACATTTGGGCTCTTTTTTCTCTGGTGGCCATCTTGGGAGACTTATTTGTTATGAAGTTTCCTAATTTCGTCATTTACTGCAGTCTCCTCAGTAGGAAATGCTTTCAGTTTTTTACTTTGATTCCATCAAGAAGGCATTCAGATGTGTCACACATTTGCCATAAATTCAGAATGTTAGCACTCTAGTTGTTCATTAGATCACTGTAGTAAAGCTACTGCTCACCAGGGAGTTAACTGGAAGTCTACTGCTGGTATTGAAAGGATTGTTTCAGTCTGCATGTCAGAATTTTCTATTGAAATAGAAGAGGATTTGAGATCTCACTTAAAACATGCCCTAAATTTTCTTTCTGCAGCACTAACCATAATTTCTATGGCAAAATGAACCCCCTCATTTTGTTCCTTTTTAAATTAAATGTTTTAAGTGTTACCAGTTTATTCCAATCAAGATGGCTTCAGGTGTGCCATACTTTTGTCATAAGTAAGACTGTTAGCGCTCTAGTTGTTCTTTGGAACACTCTGGGAAGCTGCAGTATAACACAAAGGCATCAACTGACAGGCTGCTCCTGTTGAAATATAACAGGAAGATATTTGAGATCTCACTTAAAACATGTCCTAATTTTTCTTTCTACAGCACTAACCATAATTTCTATGACAAAATGAACCCCCTCATTTTGTTCCTTTTTAAATTAAATGTTTTAAGTGTTACCAGTTTATTCCAATCAAGATGGCTTCAGGTGTGCCATACTTTTGTCATAAGTAAGGCTGTTAGCACTCTAGTTGTTCTTTGGAACACTCTGGGAAGCTGCAGTAGAACACAAAGGCATCAACTGACAGGCTGCTCCTGTTGAAATATAACAGGAAGATATTTGAGATCTCACTTAAAACATGTCCTAATTTTTCTTTCTACAGCACTAACCATAATTTCTATGGCAAAATGAACCCCCTCATTTTGTTCCTTTTTAAATTAAATGTTTTAAGTGTTATCAGTTTATTCCAATCAAGATGGCTTCAGGTGTGCCATACTTTTGTCATAAGTAAGACTGTTAGCTCTCTAGTTGTTCTTTAGAACACTCTGGGAAGCTGCAGTAGAACACAAAGGCATCAACTGACAGGCTGCTCCTGTTGAAATATAACAGGAAGATATTTGAGATCTCACTTAAAACATGTCCTAATTTTTCTTTCTACAGCACTAACCATAATTTCTATGACAAAATGAACCACCTCATTTTGTTCCTTTTTAAATTAAATGTTTTAAGAGTTACCAGTTTATTCCAATCAAGATGGCTTCAGGTGTGCCATAATTTTGTCATAAGTAAGACTGTTAGCGCTCTAGTTGTTCTTTAGAACACTCTGGGAAGCTGCAGTAGAACACAAAGGCATCAACTGACAGGCTGCTCCTGTTGAAATATAACAGGAAGTTATTTGAGATCACACTTGAAACATGTCCTAATTTATCTGTCTACAGCACTAACCATAATTTCTATGACAAAATGAACCCCATCATTTTGTTCCTTTTTAAATTAAATGTTTTAAGTGTTACCAGTTTATTCCAATCAAGATGGCTTCAGGTGTGCCATACTTTTGTCATAAGTAAGGCTGTTAGCACTCTAGTTATTCTTTAGAACACTCTGGGAAGCTGCAGTAGAACACAAAGGAATCAACTGACAGTCTCTGCCCTTGTTGGATGTACATGTTTTACTGAGAATGTCAGACTTCATTCTCACAGGACTGAGAAAGATAATGTGAATTTACAGAAAATATGCTCTCATTTTAGCTTCTGGAGCACCTTCCAAAACTGTATGGGACAAGCATGTGAAAATAGTTTTCTCTCAAACATGATTCATGATATCCCAGCAGAAGGTTTTTCACAGGGTAAAATCACCTTAGAACACACCACAATTCCTGAAATTAGTATGGTACCATCAACAAATGAATTCTAATGTAACTAAAGTCTGTTATCACCCTTTATAGTTCTCCTTTTGGTAACCCTCAAAATCTTCGATTCACTACAATGCATTTCAATGGGGTACTATCATTTATATTGGTCCCAAGATGGCTGCCAGCAATTCCAGGATGAAGTGCTGACAGCCAATCAGATCTCACGATGACGTGTGGTTAGGCTCTGCCCAGATATATGTGTGTTTTCTTTTTCAAATTTCACAGGAACTACTGAACGGATTTACACCATTTAACCAAAAGGCACGACTCTGAACCAAGGGCTACCTTTTTGCCAAATTTGGTGTAATTCCGTTCAGCAGTTCGGGCTGTAGCTGCGACTAAAGGTTCCTATGGAAAATTGCATGGGGAAAACACGTTTTGGGACCACCCTTTTTTCTCGGCCCCCACTTGGCGAATCACCCCAAAACTTTCAAGATAGGAGCGGACCGGAGCGGGCCATAAGTTTTGAAAATTTCGCGAAGATTCGTCAACCTGCGCCAGAGTTATTGGGAATAGAATGTTGCGGATTTCCTATGGAAAATAGGTCCTAACTATAACTATCTACTGGCGACCGCCAGTAGATAATATATATATATATATATACATATATATATTTAAAATACCTGTGTGTGTTTGTTTTTTGTGTGTTTATTGGTGAGGGCCTAGCACTTTCCCTAAAAATGAAGCTTTACAAACACAGTGACAAAAGAAACATTGACAAACCCAAAATTATGGAAGTCAATGTCAGTGCGAATGACTTTGTCAATGCTCATTTAAAATGAAAATCAAAAGTGTGACAAGCCGTTCTAGAATTTGACCAGATAACAACCTAGGTCATAAAAATATATATATATATATATATATTTAAAATACCTGTGTGTGTTTGTTTTTTGTGTGTTTATTGGTGAGGGCCTAGCACTTTCCCTAAATATTAAGCTTTACAAACACAATGACAAAAGAAACATTGACACATTGACAAACCCAAAATTATGGAAGACAATGTCAGTCCTAATGACTTTGTCAATGCTCATTTAAAATGAAAATCAAAAGTGTGACAAGCCATTCTAGAATATGACCAGATAACAACCTAGGTCATAATGATGCCACTGGGTCCTCTTGTTCTTCTGCAACCCACAAAAATGTATCTTTTTACCTACAAAAAGGCAAAACACCTCACAAACATAGCTACAATGGCTTAAGTAAAGTATTTTGTAGTACCCCAAATATGTTTTTCCAAACTGGTCCCAGGAAACTATTTATGTTAACAGTTATGTGGGCTCCACACAATACTACAGCTCCACACAGTCTATTCAGGAGCTCACTACTTACCTGGGAAGTCTCAAAACGGTCAAAAACTCTCTCTTGTACATGATATTCGTAGCCTCTAAGAATTGAGCTAACCAGAAGGCTTGCTCTTTACTAGGTAAAATGAAAAACAGGCCATCTACAGCACACCAAGATCTAATTACATTTTATCATCAGATTTGGAGTGATAGAGGCGGAAGAGAAAAATAGGAAAACAAAGACAAAAAGGGAATGAAAAAAATCTGCAAGTGTGAGAAGACAAAGGATGCATACCTGATGCAAGAAAGATGGATGAGGTGGCATCAAAAGTAGACAGCCTTGGTATATGCAACCACGACATTTAGCAATACCAGACGCAAGCTACTAAGAAAACGTTGGGCCCCCGACCATATTTGTATCAAGCGCTGACTGGACTCGCATCTCCACTAAAAACCTGCGAAGACATTGTCTGGCTTCTGAAATTGAATCATCATCTTTGATTTCCGTTATTAGCCAGATTGTCTTTTTTTGTACATTCATCGTTTACGCAAGAGCTGACTTTAGTAAATGTAATGTAATGTCCTAATATTGTTTAATTGTGTTTAGTTGTATTCTTCTACACAGACGGCTTTGTTATGCCTGCCTGCTAGCTCACATGACTGCACACACTCTCTTCTTTTGGATGTTTTTTAAATTACACTACTACAGTCGATGCTGGCCTTATTTTTTCAATGATCTATTACCTACACCAAACCTCAATTAAAGGTCCCTTGCACAAGCTAAATCTTCTTGTCGTTGTAATAGAACAGCTTTAATTGGTTACAACCTTCAGTGTGTGTGCGGTGGGTGCAGTGCACAGACGTTAGCAGACAATGAATAATGTGACAATTTAATGACTCGGAGGGTTTTGCTTACCATGCTGTGTGAAGAGGTCGCTGTGCACTATTTCGATTAAGCAGTGGAGCTTCTGCCGCATCAGTTGGCCCACTGGAACATGTAGGATAAAATCCGTGAAGAGTTTGCTGTGAGAATCAAATTACAGGAATGGAATTGATCAGTTCTACCAGTTGAGCATGAAACAATAGACAAAATAAAAATAATAAAATATCGGCATCATCGCAACTACGATACTTTAAATCCCTCCCAAAGTTTCACTTTTTGCAGAGCAGTCAAAATTTAAGTTTTGTTGCACTGTATTTAGAAATTTGATGGAGAAACTAAAGTAATCTGTGTTCAATATTTTTTATACAGATCATATTACACACAATATAAAACTAAGTCTTTGTTGAGCTTTTCATACAAGAGTTTTATTGTAGCACAACACTTTCAAACACCAGGAACAGAACATACATTTTAAGGCTTGGGGTCGGGGTGAGACCAGAGAAGAAACAAGAGGTTGTGACTGTTACTGGGGGCGACGACACCAGAAGCAATTGCAGCATTGTAGACGGCAATCAATCAATAAATCAATCAGAGCATTTGTAAAGCGCGCTACATACCCGTGAGGGTCTCAAGGCGCTGGGGGGGGGAGGGGAATGCTGCTACTGCTCGAAAAGCCACACTGTACCATCAGTGTTTGTGTGTTTCCAGCACACATATACACTATTTCAATCATAGAGCGATACAGAGATGTTCTCAGGATATCATAATCGTTGGCCAAGGGCCAAAAATACCTAGTTTCGAAAAATAGCCAAAAAACAGCATCTCTCAATTTTTTTTAGAAACCATAACACTTCACATGATTAATTATAAAAAGAAGGAGTTTGGCTTTGGTTGAATCTATTCATAAATAAACAGCATCGCAACTGTTTGAATATTTATTTTTCCAGCAATAACAGGGGCTTCAACTCTCATTCAGATAATGTATGTGCTATCAATAAAATAGTTCCATAATTGATAGGAAATAGATTATTGCTAACAATTATAGTTTTCCATTTGACTCTGATTTTCTATTTATAGATGAACTTCCTTTTTCCATTAAGGTTGTAATCCCCTATTAATGAAAATGAATTATTTCAAACAAACAATTCACCTTTTAAGAAACACTGAAAAGTAAACACAAATTATTTGGATCAACCAGCTGCTCAATTTCACCTAGTAAGCACCCTGCCTAGTTGACTAACATTCCAGAATAACAATCGATTTACCCGCTTTAATTAGCATCTTCTGCTTTGAAAGACTAAATACTAAACAGTGCAGTAATGGTGCACAACTGGTTTGAAAAACCATTCCATATCATATAAACCAAACTATGCATGTGTTATAAAGTTACATAACTCCAACATTCATTATGTTACACCACTGCCACTTAGCACATCGGCAGACTAGTTCTATTTTAACTCGAGCTCATAAATCCTGATCACTGTAGATTTCAACCAATGCAGATCTTTTCAGTTTGACTTTCTTCTCACTAGTGTAGTAAAGTTTGCTCTCTATTAAAGCCTCATCGATAAGCAAACATACCATTCAATATAATGAATGTCCTGAGTTAAATCAGCACTCTTCTTGAACAATCAGCTAAAACAAACATCCCCTCAATCAGTTGACCTTTTTTAAGTTTCAAAAGGTCCCACTCAGGCAGGAAATCTATCACAGCTACACAGGTATGTCCAGATGTAGGTATCATTCTCTCTGGAGCATAGAAATCAAGCTGCACCTCGCTGAAGACACCCAAAATAGCTTTAAATCAGTCTGGGTTTCATTGTTTGCCCATTTAGAGGGGGCAGAGCCTGCAGGGTCGGACTGGGGGAACCAAAAGCTGCGGTAGTAAAATACTGAAACCAGCCCGCTCCTTTCATTTCCTTGACCAATATCACTTTCCATTCAGTCTCTCTCTCTTTTCCCTCTCTGAACACTTTCTCTCCACCATCCTCTCCATCCTTCCCTCCCTCTCTTGAAGCCTCCCCGAGCCTGCTATGATTAACATCGGGGAGCTTAGGAAAGCTACTGGGACAGCAGGAGTGGCCCCGGGCTTTCAAAACAGGACTCCAGAGGGCTCCACAGCCCATAAGGTTAATGCCCAGTGGAATGAAGGCCTATCTGACCCGTATAGTCCAGGCTGGACTGTTCCTCTTGGCGGAGGACTAGTACTGATTTTCTTGAGGGCACCTTTTGTCATAAACGTTTCTGCTTTTAACCAGTGGGGATCATGGTCAGGGAGTAGACCTGCAGGATGGGTTCAGAGTTCAGACTTGAGAAGTGAGGATTCATGATTATTCGAGATTTGCAAAACAAATGCAATTGGGCCTTCAAGATTTAAAACTAAGTAATTCAAGATTTTGTTTCCGGGCAAAATAATCAGTGACATGCAAGAAAAGGCATAGAATGAATACAATTCATTTGACTACACAATATGTTCTGAAAGGTTGTGCTAAGTGCCAGTGTGACATTGACTATTACAGCCCTACAACAAACAAGCTATGAAAGAAAGCTCTTCGGATTAACACTACATAAATTAATGCATGGGCAAAGCCAACATGATTACAATCAGAAATTCTCAGAGAAATGTGTGTATGACATATTTAAAACATTACTACGTGAAGGGGTAATTAATATAACGAAGTAACTAAGTACTAGAGTGCCCCAGCAATATATCATTTTTTATCAATTTACAGTTCTAGGTCTTGCATGAAACAACAACTCTACCTATCCGGTGATATGGAGACCGAATGTAGGTTAGGTGGGCACTGACAATGTGCTAGGTAGACACTGACACAGACTTTCAGACTGGGAGCCACCTGCACTGGGGCAGGGATTGTCTATTATGAACAGCAGCAATTTAAAAATTGTTAAGGAAATTCTTCCATTGTCATGTAGCTGAAGGCTGTTTCTGAAAATATATTTAGAACTTTGCATACATGATGTGGGATACCAAAGTGAAAAACAAACCTCTGAGGAAGAACATTCCGAGCAGGATGAAAGATCTTTGTCACCCAAAGGGAGGGCATTGGACGAAAGATAAACCTTTCGTTTGTTTATTACGTTTCTTATGAGTTCCTGAGGTTGAGTCAATTGGTTGAACTTGAAAGCTGCATACATTAAGGCAAGCTCAGGTCAGATAACTTGAGTCTGGTCAGAATGATGCCACTGGGCCCTCCTTAGTCTTCTGCAAACCACAAAGACGAATACTTTGACCCACACAAAGACAAAAAGCCTCACAATCAGAGCTGGTGTGGCTGCATCGATCTTAGGGACCTCTGCCTTTCTAAAAGCAGTTACGGCGGATTCCAAACAGACCATACATTTTGCCACAGTCTACTCAAGAGCGCACTAGTTTGTTGTAATTTCTGTAAACTGTCAGACACTTTCTATTGTATGGGTCCTTCAAGCCTACAAGGACAGAGCTTTCTTGGAAGCATGCTCCTCACAAAAGCAGACGGTCCACAGCAAACCAAGATCTATCCCCATAAATCTGTTCAGAAAGCTGGTTTCCAGTTTTTGATTAAGTGTTTGAACTGGAGATTTAGGGTGGAGGTTGGAACAACTCTTAGACTTTTAATCTAACAAATAAGGCAAGATTCCCTTAATCTTTTTTTAGAGTACCTGTTCTGGTCACATATATAACCCCTGCACCATATGGAGGCATACCATAATCATATATTTTGAATACCTACACATCATTAGATTCTATTGTTGGGTGCCAGACTGCCCTCACTCCGATTGGCTGGCCAGAACAACATGCTGAACAAGACATTCTACAGATTTAGATTTTTTCCCTCAAAATATAGTAAATTGTATTCGGTAAGCCTACTGAGTATGGAGTTATCACACATGGATTGGTTTTTCGAGGATTTGAGCAGAGATCTGCGCTCTAGTCACCAGGGAATACTTTTAATGGGGGAGATTCCATGGGAGATGTCTGCAGTTTTTTGACAGTGTCATCCGGCACACAAGGAAGGTTACTAACCCCAGATATTTCTGAAAACTAGAGACACAAGGGAAAACACTATGATGTGGCTTTCATGAATCCCAAGAAATGGTTTTACCCAGAATCCACTGCAAATGTCAAAATGGTTTAAAAAAAATAAACACAATTCATTTGTGTTCTGTGATGGAAAGCTGGAGAACTTCAGACAAATTGCAAAAGTCTTACCATATGTGGGTGATCCTATTTCCCAGGACAGGAATAAGCCAAAATTCTGACAATGTAAAGACCACATTGACACTATGGTGACTTCATACAGTCACATATTTGACCAGTTCCTGTCAGTTACGATAGAACAAATGTGCTGAACTTTTTTTTAATTGGTGTGGGTACACTGGGTGGTTAGAGCTTTGCTGCTGCCCATACATTCTGGAAACTTCCATCATAGAAATTTGAGGAAATCCTTATTTTAATCAATGTTCCACCTGTTCAGGAAATTCTGCTTAAGAAAAAGCAGTGGCATCCTCTAACGGTATACCACACACAGCTCCTTCAGGTGTCAGTGTATGGAAATGATTGGGGTTTGTAGGTTTCCTGAGGTGCTGGACTACCACAGGGCTGGACATGAGTTCCTGTGCCCTAGTGAGGAGGGAGACCCTGTCTGGATTTTTTATTAAGAAAAAAATCTAAAGAGTGTCCAGGCTCTTCGCTGGAGTGAAGATGGGCGTGTCTGCACCCCAGCAAGGAGCCAGGCTCCATTCGGGGTTTAGAAGAAAACTGCATCTGGGCTCCTCTGTGGGACATAAACACGTGTGTCTGCACCTCGACAAGGGGCCAGGTACTGTTTGGATTTTTTCGTGAGGATATTAAAAAATCCAAAAAGCATATTGCTTCTTGCAGGGGTTGTGAAACTGTGTGTCAGCGACCCCGAAAGGAGTCCGACACTGGATTTTTTTCCTTAAACAAAATACAAGCAGCCTTCTGGCACACTGACACATAGCTCCTTCACCTACCGATGCTTCTCATGGATAGAGAAGCATTGGGAGACAGAGGAGCTGCCAAAAATGCACCAGAAGTGGGAGTGGAAAGGGAATCATCCCCTTCCAAACCCAACACCCTGGTTTATTTCTTTTGATGGTGTAAATGTAGGTTGGTGGATGGGTAGTAGGAGATGAGTTGCTCCTCCTTCCTTTTTCCTCTTGTCCCTTCCAACAGAAAAAAGTGGCTTGAGCTGGTGGCATGGCTATGTGGGAGGTGAGAATTGTAATAAATGCCCCCAACTGCATCCGCCAGTTCGATCCTTGGTTTGACCTTTAAGTGGCTGGGGATTCTCTCTCATGTCCAACCCATGTATTTGTGATGTCCTTAGCGATGTCACATGCTTAATAATAAGGCAGCACACAAATGAGCACTAGGATGCCTCAGTCAGGAGTTTGCTGGTGCCCATGTTCGCGCTATATAAAACTTTCTAAATAAATAAACATCACTGATGACACCTCAAATGACATCAGCTGTCACCCCATTAGAGTGTTATCTTTATTCTATGACTATCAAATTAATTTGCAAATTATAATGTCTACATGTGAAACAAAACTACCTTCTTAGATTTCACATTTTTTTCCTGGATTGGATATCAGAGAGCATTAATGGTGAGAGCAAAAGTGAATGTGGTATTAGACTATGGTAATACCGCTTTCCTTGCGCAACACAGTAACTGTTTGGGAGGTTCCAGGCAACTTGGAGCACAAGGATTCAACATGGTGTGTCTAAAGAAGCATAACTATGTATCAGATGCATGGAGAAACACCATTAACTTAAAGTGGAAAGAAGGGCCAGATTCAAAGGTTTGTGCTGCATATTATCTGAGGGTTTTAATGCACTGCCCAATAATTAAGAAAATGAAGATTCCTTAAAAAAGTGGTTTTCAGGGATCGACCTTATTATCTGGAGATGGCTGGAGTCTTGGACTTTCAAAAGGGACACTGCTGGAATATCCTGACATTAGACTTAAGGTTCACTCTCCCCAATGCAAGATTGACATCGTTGCTAAATACAGACTTATTTAGGTAACCATTATTATATCATGACATTCTCCAGTAGTTCCTTGCTCATAGACATCCATTGTACATGAATGTAATTTTGACGGAAAATGATACTCATCTAACAGGGACCTGCCTAATTCATGTTATACAAATATCATCATCGTAGTCACCAGCACCTGTCAATCATCACATGCACTTGTGTAAAATTCCTTTGAGAGTTGTTCTAGGACAAATGAACAGGTGTTTTTATTAGGCAAATTGATTTATATATAGCCCAGAAATTGTCATGATCAAAAAACTCAATATGGCCGAAAAAGTACATCATTACAGATCACTCATACTGTCATATCTATGAGTGGTAACTGAATTCTTTTTTCACGTTTGAACATTACAGGCAGAACCACATTAGCAGTGTATATTAAATGACGATTGAAATTAAAATTTAGGGCAAATTACATATTTCTTTTAGGGAGATATGCAGCTACAGCAAAAGGTTCATATGCCATAAGGCTGGGTTGTTAAGAAAAAGCTATCCTACTCCCTAACCATATAACTAAACATATGTTTACGTAGGCAAGGGGCCCATAGTAGTTAAATTACAATGTGATTTTTATGTATATTTGATAGATCTCAGTGAAATTACTGACATGTCAAACTGACACTCCAGGCACATTCTAAGGGCTGCAGTCTGAGATAGGAGAGTGCACTCTTTTAAACAAGGACATGTGGATGAGACATGGAAGCAGACCTCAGACTCATTAGAGTTAATAAAAAGAAAATCTATGTGGGTGGAGGTGGTAAAAAAACAAAGGGACAAAAAGAGTATATATTATTTTTTTTTGCAGTGGAGCTAAGCAGTTTGAAGAATGTGGATAATCGTGCCCTGACGGGATAGTGAGGATTCATCCAGTTAGTCTGGCTAACTGATTTGGGCAGCTTGGTAAATGGCTAATCTTTCTCTAGTTTTAGAGCAGAAATGGAAAAAAATAGGACAAAAAGAGGGCCAATTAAAAATAAGAAGGAACTGTGATATCATGCGTCTTCAAATACGTAACAATTGTATAGATTTGTGCATCAGAGTAATTTGCATGAGTTTATTTTAGTGAACTTTCTTTGAGATTGTACAAAACACTTGAAATAAAACATGCATATTGTTTAACATATAAAATATAGATCTGCAACAACACAACATGCTTATTGGACCTACAAGTACCTAGAATTCTTCAACGCCCTTGATGAAATATTTAAAAGTACCTAAAATTGTTTAACTCCCTCTTTAAAATATTCATCTCTCTAAAACAAACTAAGCAGAAGTCTACTTCAAATGTATCTAATCTCTTTGTCAATACTGACAAAAACCTTTATTTAAGTAGACATGTGTCTCCTGGCACATCGCTGAATGCTTTACATCCAAATAGTAGCACCTGAGAATAGATCTGTTTTCAACATGTCAAGTTACACAGCAGAAATAAAACATCATTGTTTTTATTTAAACCATAATGAAGAAGGTAAAAACATTTCTTAGGGCCAAAATATCCAAATGTCTGATAGGTCTCATTGTTGCTACTGCAGGCAATTAAGATCCACTTGATTTCACTTAAATTGGCAGTGAATAATGAAGTCTTGTTCAGGAGTAATGCTATTTGGTTTGATTACCAGCAGTCTTTAAGTGAAACATTGATGATAATTGCCATATGGTCTTAAGGTATTACCAGCAAAAAAGTAATTCATAAGAATAGTAAACATGTGCGGTAACCCAATAACTGGAGATTTCTACCATTCATATAGATCCCGAAAGTAAGAAATGTCAACCTAAATGTGTACATTATTCATGGTAAATAGCAACCATAATAAATGTTCGTCAAAGGTTTGAACCTTGTGGTTTTTTGTTGAGAAAAAAACGAGAACAAGTATGCAGAAGTGTGTTAAGTAAAGGAAATTTACAACTTCTGTTACTCACCTAAGCTCTTTAGGATCAAACACCAGCTTCACATCATTTACAATAGTTGGTAAATATTTAAGAGCTGCTCCCTAAAATATAAGAGCACAATACATGTTAAGTCTAAAAGTGTTCTGCATTTCAGGATGTATTGTAAAACATAAAAATGAATCTGACATTATCAATTAACTAGCTATCAATAACCTATAGCATAAAGTACCATCAATTTTATCACAGATAAAATGTCTTTATACGTTCATGGAATTCCAAGGTCATTTGCTATACCCCTGGAAAGTAGAAGTGAGGGCACTGTATTCCTTATAATAACAGATTTTTAGCAGGTGGAAGAGGGTTTGATGATATGCGATAGAATAACACTAAAGGCTCCAAATTTACCCTCTGTTTGTTTTCACCCCCACCAGTCTGGGGCATTTAATTCCCGCATCATTGTGTCAGCAATTTAAAAATGTGATTCCAGTGGGCACAGCTGCCAGGTTTGACATTTTTAGTCAGTCAGGGATTTATAACTAACAGCACATTGCAAATTGGGATTTGAATTGCTATTTATAATGGTAAAAGTAAAATACAAGTTCCATAATGTAACTTTCTACTAATTAAAAACTTAGGGTTGGCTGTTCCACATGACATGAAGCTACGTGGGTGCAACGCTCACTTTTCAGTTCAACAGCTGCTTTAAATATTCAATTCCATAACTTCCATTTCCAAATACCTTTTGTGTTGTGTTTTCTTGTCACTTTCCGCCCCTTTCCTAAAAATATGTTTACTGCTCAAACAACTATAGGGCAAATATTCTTTTCCTATTCCACATAATTGATCCTTTAACACAAATATTTTAGTGCCCTTCATGTCCCCGTTTTTATACCCTCCTTTCATCTGCCATTGTTAGGGATATTTTATGTGTTTAAGCATTTCGTGCTGGCTTATTCTTTTGCAGCACATGCTTGCGTAAGCTTGTGATGCTCCCAGAAGGCAGAGGGTAGATTCTCGTTTTCTCTCAGATTGTGAAGAAATTTGTTGCAAGGTGATCTGACCACACAGTGGGTGCTATGGAAGGAAAAGACCTCTTGTGATGTGCAATAAAACCCTCCGATGGAAGGGGAGATCTCGATGTTTACTCAGGAAGTGCAGGTATCGCACCTGCTCTTAACCAACATGCAGTATGGGGAAATATGTATTGTGATAAAATACTGTTGACAGCTTGGAATGATGTTTTCTTGTGACAAGCAAATTATGACGTCAGAATATGCATTTAAATAGAAACATACATAATTTTAATGGTAACAGCCCCCTTTTTATTATGAAATGGTAATCAAAGTAACAGAGAACCACACATGGAGAATGCCATGGAGTTTTGAAAACCAATGGAGATTAATTGATTCGTTATTTATTAAAGTACTGTAAAGATTGACACAAATAGCAAAGGTGCTATTAATTAACATGCTCAAATACTCACACTGTGACCCTCATTATATTAAACGAAGTAGCATATCCCTGGGTAATTTTGCCAGGTACAGTGCAGCTGTAGCTACATTACGTCAAGGCAGGTGGTACACAACAAAATGCTCTGTTGGTGTTAAAGCATTACGCAGGTGTTCCATCCTTGTGCGTGGACTTTATTTGCATGGAGTTGTGCCCAGTGATATATATGTCCACAACCTCTAAATGCCAGGAGGGTACACTTCTTGGAATGACAATGCCTGAAGTGCACACACTGTCTAGAACAAAACTAGCTATTTGGTGACCCTATTCCGAACAGTGTTACTTGGCTACAACAGTAGAACGTGATAGATCCCTCGGAAATATACCCTTTGCAAAGTAAAGGGACTTAATAGGGGGCCAATTTGAGTTTGGGGGCACTGTGCTGTTCCATCAGCCAGGCTGCCCACTGAATGTTGGAAAGAATTACAGAAGGCAGATGGTAAAATGCCAAAGGAAAAAAGAATTTCTATATCGGATCGTACTCTACACATGAATTACTGACTGGCAGGAACATTTAGGGCTTGAATCTCAAAGATAATTTACACTTTTGATTAAGTTTACTAATTTTCGGATACACAAACTGTCCTTTTGTAGTAACTTACACTTTTGTAGTAAAGTGCATTTTTATAGTAAGTCCAGCACTACACACAGCCAACCACAGGTACTGCAACACCCTTCAATAGAAAATGATGGAGTTAGGGACTTACTGCAAAAGCGCAGGTTGTGAACACCAAAAAGTAGTAAACGTATTCAAAGGTGTATGTTACTACAAAAGTGCAGTTTGTGAATCAGGTCCTAAGTACCTATATAGGCAGTCAGTAAATGTTCTGTAATGAGGAACCCTGTCTTTTATTTATATATTAACCAAAAAAGAGCAGAGTATCTTTCACAAGCTTTCACATGTGCAACTTGCACTTTCCATTCCATGCTTCACATTTAGCCAGCTTCAAATCAAAGGGTGACACCCTCAAAAAGGTACAGCGTGACCAGCCAGGCTAAATGTAAAATTTTTGATTTAAAAGGTGATCTTAATGATCAGAAAATACACTTTGCAGACTACTGGAGGACTAAATGGTCCTGTAGGTATAAAGGGAAGAACAAGTGCTTTGTAAGCCAAACAAGAACTTTACAAAGGATCCCAAACAGTATTGAGCTCATCAGAGGTATTGCATATCTGCATATGTAGAAATCGCTACATATATTGAGGGTAGACAATTGTAGCCTCATTGTCTATTGTACAGTATCTACAGAGGGAAGTAAAGTTAAAATACTATTACACTGGCTCCAGATACTTTACAGAGTTATACACATAAAGGGTGCAGTGCTAGAATTAATCACCACCGGAGAACCCTAAACATGGCATGGCCACAATGTACGTGGTAGGACCAGTGAACACATGACAATTCTCATCTCGCCCGGATGTAAGAAATCAACAGAAAACCAATCTCCATTCACCTCTTACAAATTGTAGAAATTCTCAATCATTTCCTCCTACACAGGAGTTCAGCAATTAGGTTAGCAGAATACATTCAGGCCAAGTTGTCAGTGATTTATGACTAATTTTCGTCTAATGAACTCTGCCTAGACTCCATTTCTGGTTCTGCTTACCTTCCCAAGAGCCTCTTGTTGATGCTCCATCAAGCCAGGCTTTTTGGGACCATTTTGCTCCCCTTTCAGAGGTCAGGACATTTAATCTCTTAGAGACCACTAAATCAGGATCTTCACAGGACCCCTGTCCACCCGCAGTTCTGCACGATATCCAGTATGGTGGCTAAACATCTCACTTTCTTGCTTAATAGAGTGTTAACATCTGGTCACTTTCCTGTGGAATGTAAATGGGCTTCGTTTTGTCCGTTGTAAAAAAAAACTACTTTGGACACGAGTGAGACAAAAAAAAACTATAGACCTATTTCCAGATTATCTTCACCAGCCAAAATTCTGGAGAAAGCACTCAACACTGATCTCATGGCTTTTATTGACACTCGTAACATCTTGGATGCTTCTCAGCATGGGTTTAAGTCCTCTCATTGTACCGAATCTGCAGTGCTGGTTGCTACCGAAGAGATTCGGAGACAGGTGGGTTCGGGTGGTAGGGCTGTGCTGATTCTACTCGACCTCTCTGCCGCATATGATACGGTGAATCATTCACTGTTAATCAGCTGACTAGAGAAGATCTGTGTTAGAGGCGCAGCCCTAGACATTCTAAGTTCTTTTCTCACAGGTAGGAAACACAGTGTGGACTTTGGTGAATTTACCTCTGATCCTTTTACTGTGCCTTGTGGTGTACCTCAGGGGTCTTCACTTTCGCCACACTCATTTATGCCATCCTTTTGGCTAAACTTATTAGATCCACGGCTTCAGCGCTATGTCTTCCACTGATGACCCACAAATTGTGATATCCATCTCCTCTGAGGTTGATGCCGTAACCTATAAATTTAATGCTTGTCTTTCAAATATGTGGCCTGGATAATTGCTTAAAACTGAATTCCGAAAAAAAGGAAATTATGCTCTTTGGCTCCAGGAATTCTTTTTGAAACAAGGCTTGGTGGAAAAGTACAAAATCTAGGGGTATGGTTTGATGAACAGCTTTGTTTTTCAGACCAAATAAACAAAGTGACATTGTCCTGGTTTTACCTTCTTAGGACTTTGAGGAAGATCTTACCTTTCATCCCTGTGGGCATGCATAAGTCTGTTGTTGCGTTAGTTTTATCACATATTGATTACTGTAATGCACTTTTTTTGGCATCCAGAAAAAACTTTTGTTAAAACTTTAATCACTTGAAAATACGGCGGCTCGCCTTCTTTTGAAGATTCCCAAGTTTGATTCCATATCTAAAGGCAGCTGTGATTTACATTGGTTGCCAGTGTCTAACAGAATCAAATTTAAGGTCATCAGCATGATCCACAAAACCTTGCACTAAGGAGGTCCTGTATCTTTCTGAAAAAACTTTTCTTGGCATGTGCCTGGTCAGAACTTAAGATCGGGAACTGCTAAACTTGTAGTAGTCCCCAAAATAAGAAGAGCAAGATGGCGAGGGAGAAGTTTTTCTTATTTGGTCTGCAAGTTGTGGAACTCTTTGCCTCTTTGTTTGAGATCTCAGCCCAACTTATCTTCTTTTAGATAACTACTGAAAACATGTGTTTTTCTATCTCCTCTCCATAATCTGTTACTCATCTTAGTGGCTGTTCTTTTAGCAGGAACCTTTAGCACTAAGACGCCTTGGCAATTGCGCACTATACAGCATTTTTTCACTATCACTAAATCATTTCCACTGATGCAACAGCAAACCACCCCACTAAAATTAAAGTCCTATTATAAGCCTATAATAATTTCTAAGAGAAAACAATCTGATATGTACAGAAACTTGGAAACATTGTGCTGGTTCAAGAAGAACATGATCCATTCAGCAACAAATGCAATGCATTCCTAGGAAAAAGAACCTGTGGTCCCAGACTGATGAATTGAGCATCCTGGTGACTTCCTTTAACATGGATGACTGACTTGTAAATAAAACGTTGAGGGAAAGCATTCCAGTGGATGAACTGCACTACCCCATCTCACACATTGACAGAAATATAATCTTTCGCCTTTAATCAGATGATTGTTTTAAAGTATGGGCATGGGGTGGGGTGCAAATAAAAAGAACAAAGACAAAAGTTGATACCCTTGACTTGTGCCACGATATGGGGGTGTAGGAAAGTAGGATCTGCTTCTTATGGTTACCCCCACTTTTTGCTAAATGTGATACTGTTTTTGACTAGTCTGACTGGGATCCTGCTAATCAGGACCCCAGTCTATCTGCTTTCTCCTTAAACTGTTATGCTATGTACTTAGGTACACTCCAGATTGGATACTGGGGTACCCTTGTCAGTCCCTAGTATATGGTACCCATGTACCCAGGGCATAGGTACCCAAGAGGCCTTACATGGGCTGAAGCATGTATTATGCCACCCATGAGAGGCCATGCAAAATGGAACTACAGGCCTGCCATTGCAGCCTGTGTAAGTTGGTGCATGCACCACTTACTTAAGATATATGTTTAATATATCTAAGGGTCACTGCACTTAAAACCTATCAGTCACCCCTCTAGCAGGCCTTTACAATCCTGAGGGCAGGGTGCTTGGTTCTAAGTGAGAGGGTGCCACTGCATGAGCAGAACACCCCTGCAGCCTACGGAGTCCATTCTCCCGGGTTGTCAGTGAGGCAGCCATTCACGACATATAGAGTGGCATTATGTGACCGCGTGATGACCAACTCTAAAACGGCTGAAACAAACCCTATCTTGTTTGGTGTCAAACATGTTGGAATCATACCCCCACACTGGTAACCTGTGGGGGAAGTATGATTCCACCCCTCAGAAGTGAGCTTTGTGGGGTCCCTGGTGTTCCCGGTACCAGCCTTCTAGTCCCGGATAGCACAAAATGGTTGCTGCCGACCAGATACACATTTCTGCCCTCCTGCTGCTGAGTCAAGCTCGAGCAGGGGAAGGCAGAACAATAGGCTTCCTATGACAGGGAGGTGTGACCACCTCCCAGACAGGATTTAGTGTATGTGGGCTGGGTGGGTGCGCTTGGCAGCGACTGAAAGTCTGCATGAGGGGCACATTTGGTGTCCCTGTGCACTGTCCAGTTCAAACCAGTCCTGGGAGCCGTTGGCTCCCGCTCTGGTGCGAAACTGGACAAAGGACATGGGAGTAACCAACCCACTGTCCAGACCCTCCCATGGGAAGGTCCTCTGAATCCTTCCAGCCCACTCCCATGGGTACATAAGGGCTTACCTGGCTGTGGGACCTTAGATTCAACATGGACAAGATTCTGAAGCAGAAACCACTGAACTTCGACCGTCTGGACACTCTGGACTTCGCTGGACTTCGTTTGGGCCCGACTTCGTCTCCCTCTCAGTCTGAAGCATCGTCTGTGCCCGTGCACCATACAGGATTCGTGCAGGACCTGTGGAGCATCAAGGACAACCAAAGATATCTCCCTTGGAGTGAAGGAGTAACTCCCCTGCATTCGCAGGCACCGCAACACTGCTGTCCGGTCTGCTGACCCTGAGCTCCTACGGACTCCGAAGGCTTCAGCAACACAGGAGATGGGTTTCTACATCCCTCGAGGCCCGAGCTGCCCTCTCACCAAGTTGGAGGTCAGAATCCCTTGTGGGGCTGTAATACCCGAACCCCTGCGCACCGCGTACATTTGCAAGTGCATATGCTTGTTGGCGTTTCCCGAACAAGTGCATTGGGCTACGAGTAGCCCCAACCTCTGGTACCATTTCCTACCAAGAACTTCGACCCCCTCGCACCAAGTGCTCTGTGGGGCTGTTGTTTGGTGAAATCGCTCGAGGTCCTCTCGCGACTCCTGTGCCTCCAGCCTGTGGGTTCATTTGAGGGTCAACTTTGCTTTTCTTGGGCTCCCCTGGTTGCTAATGGCTTGCATTGACTCCCCAGTGTTTGGTGAGTCTCCTGGACTTTGCTGGTCCGAACCGCACACATCCTTGACCTCCTGCAAGGGTTGCCGTTGCCAAGGCTTGTTGGTGCTCCCGCCAGACACCGACCCCTCAGCGCTCAACATCCTCCGTGGGACAGCTCGTATCCGGCTCCTGGTTGTCCTTGACGTCTCCTGGTCCCCGTAGCTGCAGAGTCAAGGACTCCATCAACCAACCTGAAGCACCCAACATCGGTAGGCATTCGTCTACCGAGCCCCTGGTCACCCCTAAGTGACCCAGACTCTGTCCCCTCTGCTTTCAGGTACTCTTCGACAAGAATCCACCTTTGAATTCCAACTGACACTTTTCTTCCTTCCAGCGGCGGCTCTTCTTCGAAGTCCTCCTTTGGGTTCGACAGCGGTTTCCGACGCCACTTCAGACCTATGCACCTGGCTTACCTGGGATAGGTAACTTGGGTACCTCGGTATCCACAGGTGGGGTGACTCTCCAACCTCCTATCTTCCACGGGGTTTCTTCGAAGTCCACTGGGAAGGGTCCTTAAACTCTAAAACTTCAACCGCGACTTTCCCATAGAATTGTAAGGGGCACACGGTCGTGTTCCCACACTTCACCCGTCCTCCGTGGGGTCCCTATCTACTCACCTTGGGTGGTTCCTTGGGGTCCCAGCGATTCTACGTCCTCTTGACACTGTCTTGTCTCTAGTTGTGGTCCTTATACCACTTTCTTAGTATATGGTTTGGTCCCCCCTCCCCCGGCCCACAGTGTATTAGTACTATTTACTGTCATTTCTGTAGTTAAGTATTGTGTGCTTTGTGATTATCACCGTGTAGGAAATACTGTGTCGTACTAGATAGTGTTATATCAATAGATATCAATTTTTATAACTACTGTATGGATCTCCTTTCATTTAACCATAATACACAAGACCTGGTTACTAAAGAGCACTATTCTTCTTTAGAATAACAGAGGCAGTCTGAAACTATCTCTGCCAAAAAAAGCTGGCTTCGCCAGAATGCCAGTCTTATCTCATTCACAGTGTTCAAATTTTAAAGTGTTTGTCAAAACACCAATAGGAAACTAGAAACAGGTGGAAAAAAAGGTGTGAAAGGTCAGAAAGTACCTCACGTAAGCATCACCAAGGGAGCTGCTGGTTGGTACTCACCAGTTTTCTCACGCTATCATCACTGGTACCTTTCATGACCGTGAAAAAGAACAAAGGTAGTGTCCTAATTTTGAAAGTGAAGAGAAAGAAAAGAGGTGAAGGATGAAGGAGAATGCAGTATTGTTGTTACTGTCATTCTTAATCTCCTTTCATTTAACCAATACTATAAGGTTGCATTCTGGTAAAACAAGCTGCTTAACATTGCTTCAAGACTAAGCCTGACGGCTGCTCTCCATAGCTACCACTTGGAAAGCTTTCCAAGGTTATCTTTGACCTCTACAATCACCATAAGGGTTGTTTGGACTGGTGCAAGGTGCCCACTTTAATTAGTGGACAGCATATACCAGGCCAACTTCTCACAAAAGTTAGAAAAATGATTATGGGGGAAGTGCAAGGACCCCTACCAATAGCCCACATATGTGGATTATATCCAAGTTAATCAAACTTGTTTCTGCATACAAACACCCATGAGATACAATCACACATTCTCTTTGTGAAGGGCTAGAAAAATCACTTGCAGGTTAGGGATTAATACCATGATACAACTAACTAATTCAGTATTGTCAGATGAGGGAAGACTTTTAAGAAAAACTGACTTGTCGGGATGACAAAGTGGTCAAGCTTTCTAACGTCTCTTTCCATCTGAACATTCTTCTTTGATTTTACGCTTGCTTCAGCTGTATATGGAAGCAAAGTTCAAAGGCATTAAGGAGGCCAATGTTGAATGCAAAACACGACACCGAGATGCACTTAGAACAGTTAATTGAGTAAGATCAGCAAATGGAAAAATAATGTAGCCCCTCTAACATCATTCATTCAGCTTGTAGGTTTGTAAAAGTGATCAAGTAAAATCTATGTATAACAAGCATTTGCAATGCAATAGGTCTCGCATTACTGAAAGTTTGAGCTATTGGCGTTGCATTATTATTAGCAACGCCAATAGCTCTAACTTTCAGTAATGCGAGACCTATTGCATTGCAAATGCTTGTTAAGTTTAGTATGAATATGTGTTCACTAAAATCACGAATGGAAAAAACCGCAACATCTTCGGGACCTGCATTGGCTCCCTGTGGTGCAACGCGTCCAGTTCAAGGCTCTCACTCTTGCCCAGGGTGCCCTCTACAAATCTGGGCCGCCGTATCTTAGAAGTCGTTTTGATTCCTATGTCCTCCAAAGACAATTGCGTTCTGTCGCACTTCGTCTTGCAGTCATCCCCCGTTTTAGTCTTATACGAACGGGAGGCAGCTCTCTTTCCTTCAAGGCAGCTAAGGCCTGGAATTCCCTACCCTATGAATTGCGGAATACTCAAGATCTCAGGCTGTTTAAGAAGCAGCTAAAGACCGTGCTTTTTAATTAACCCACCGCTCCTCTCGGCTCCTAAATTTTGCTGTTGGCTTTTGCGCCGGGACACTCTTGAGTATCCGTGCGCGCTACAAGTGATTAATAACATAACATAAGTGTATATTAACGAGAAAGCGTGTATGTGTAAAAAATAAGCACACAGGCGGGTAGCTGTGCGTGCATGAATGCGTGGGTGCGAGGGTTTTGGTACAGGCTGATAAAAAGGGCACTAACACTAAAAACATGTTAAACAAAGCAAGGGAAGAGAAGTAAAGGTGGCTATAAGGGCTGACCTGTGAAGCGTAATCGCTGAGTGTATGTAGGGAGGGAGGAGCGCCTGTGTGGGAGACTGCATGCATGTGTGCTGAATGGTCACAGGCCATGCCCTGCGCCTACACACTTTGACTGTGCCCGGTTTGTACCTCACACAGGACATTATCAGTACAGGGCATTACCACAGACTCTCTGTTGAGTCCTCGTAGGCCATGTCATGCGAGTACAGTAGAGAAGCACAGGTAATGGCATGCGCTGTGATGCACACAGGGCGAGGGCTGTATACAGTGAGTACATAGCACAGTCAGAGGGGGAGAGCGGGAGCTCTGACCCAAACAGCAGAATGTTGCACTGGACAAGCTTCGACCTTTGTTTAATGCACAGATGGCGCAGGCAGAGAGAGCCCTGAATGCACACTAGATGGTGTGCCATGTGCACTCTGCGCAGGACCTGAGGCCACAATCCTGGCCTGTGAGTAGAGCATAAGGAATGACGAAAGTGTATTTCATTCAAATTCCATAACATTCACTGGAAGAAGCTGCAGTTTAGTATTCCCGTTAAAAAATTCTCTTCCATCTTATGAGGCACTAGCTGAGTTAGTTAACTTCGGCTGGAGAACGGTAAGTGTTCATTCAATCCTACCCTGAAAAAGTACATATTTACAATTAAAGCTAGTTACCCACTCCTAACAACCCAACCAGCACAGTGCTTATGGCCTCACGTGACATCACAAATATTTGATTTTGCGACACCACTGATTTCATCAGTAGGAAATGGGGGTTGGGGAGGCCGTGTTTGGACGTTCAGAGCAGCTGACTTTGGAAATGGATAACCAGGTTACAGTCCCGACCTTGGTTTGGTTCAACATCCTGAGGAAAGCAAGCGCCTCTGAATGGCGTTATTTTGTGAAACTCACCACAGGAGAGGACAAACTGGTTATTAGCTCCTAGTTAAAGGGGCTTCCGCTGCTGTACACTCCTATGGCGTCTGGATTACTTCAGTCCCCCAGGCCAAGTGGCCTCATGCCAGATCTGCCACCTTCAGAAATCCCTGGTAGTCAACAGAACACTGCATTTTTCCACAGATCACTTCTAGGCTAAGTAGCTCCGCGTCCGCTGTAGTGTGTTTGCCGCAAACACTGCATTCTGGGAGCTGTAGTTTACTAGGATGTGGCATAACGGGCAATGATGCCGACTTCGGAACTGGGAAACGAGCCTCGGCACCGGCTCACCATCCTGTGATTTTGGGCAAATCACTTAATCTCCCGGTGCCTACCAAAAATGAATGTGTCCTTGTGTAATGTAACTGGTGCTCATGTAAAGTGCTCCAGTGCCTTTGGGTTGAGTTTGCGCTATAGAAAACTGTAAAAAGAAATTACTGTTGAATCCCTCCCAGCACATTTTCCCCCTGCACTGCTGCTTCGCCAGTGGACGGCTGTGTGAGACAGACCGAGGAAGGTAGCCGGTCTGGGAATAAATCAGTAATGCACAACTGTTTATCCAATGCACCAAAGCTTGATTGGAGTGACGCTTAGGTTCACAAGTGCTGCAAAAGATTTATAGTTATTGCAACACTTTTACAGAAGGGTGACTTTACAACATCCCTTGTCAACCCCATTAGTGAAAGCCAAACCTCAAGTTGCAGAATGCACCTAGGTGTAGGCTAAAAGAGCAGGGCTGCTGGCGGTGCCAGAGAGGACATGGGACCTCCTGACAGCGGACCCTGGGTTCCATGTTAGTGCTTCAGACAGCTCAATAGGGGAGGGTCGGAAGTCTCCAAGGGCTGCTACTGTCTCCACCATAGCAATGTGTAGTAATATAAGTGAGCCGCCTGTGGGAAGAGTTACACGTGTGGACAGTAACTCACACTGCCCACTAGAACTCTCACCTACAAAGGCCCATGGATAGCAACTAGGCTAGTGCTCGCCTCTTGCTCCCCGGTTCAAGAAGGCAGTAAAAGAAACAGGACTAATCTCAGCAATGAAAAAAAAAAAATCCACCTAAATTATTTACAAAGACCCACATTCCTCCCACTACAAGCCTTTAAAGCCGCCCTCTCCCCGAGGTGAGTTTCGGAGACGTTTCGTAACGATTTTAAAATTAAAAGAACCCCGAAAACAGTAATTACGAGTCTTACTCACCCCAACAGCTTACAGCACTATCACCAGCGCCGCCATAAGCAGCACGGCACATTACATAGGAATAAAAAAAAAAACAGTGGTGCACGCGCACCACAGAGGAGCGGGGGGAGGGAGCGCGGCAGCGGCAGCGAGGCGAACGCGCGCTGCTGCGCGTGCTGGCCACCAACGGGAATGGGAGGAGCAAAGGACATGCGCCCGCCTTTGCCCAATCGCATGCCGTTTTTGTAAAAAAAACGCACGCTCCAGCCAATGTGGGCTTCCCAAAGCAAAACCACACGCACGAGCGTGTGGGTAGCTTTCAGAAGCCCTTTCTAGAGGTCTCGCGCTGCGCGAGCAGTGCTGGGCACTGCAACGCTAGGCGCGAGACCTAAAAATGAAGGAGTTTATTCATTCCATGAGCTCTTCTCAGAACCCAACAAAGATGAAGGTAATGCCCAAAATGTAAAAGGTTCAAGAAAAATTGAAGGTAGCTGATTCCTCCTCATTGAAAATGGCCTGAAGGGAAACAGAAGATGAGATCTAATTTGCAAACAGTACAAAAATGAAAATAAAAGGGTGATAAGGAGGTAAATCACAAACAAATGCACTCAAGTGTGTATGAAGAGGCTTCAAACTCATATTCCTCAACATCTGTGGGAAATGGAATTATCAGGAAGTTAAGCCATGGACAGAAATAGCTCCAATTGGTAATGTAAATAAGAAAGAAGAAAAACTTTTCAGGAGTTCAACTATGTCTGAACAGTCAAGCATTCTAGAGCCAAGATCTAAAGAGAATATTACTCAGTTGGCACTCCAGTGCACGATTATTCTCTCAGAGAAATCTACAGAGTAATATGTCAAAGTCAGTCTTTAACCCTTACTTTTAAAGAAAATACTCATAGTTTCTTGTTGAAAATCCATAAATACGCCCTCTGTTGGCTTTGTAGGTTTATTTCCCGGGAAGTTAATTCAATAGATCATGATTATTAGAATTACTTTCAACTAAGCTCCAAAGATATTTTGAATGAACAATTCTTGAAATGTAATCACCAGGAGGTCAATGTACCAATAACTAGGATCTCATAATCGAATAGCATGGTTATTGCTCGGATAATGGCTAACTCTAATGCGCTACATGGAAAAGATATTGATAGTTATATCATTGATATGTAGTGCATATTTGATTAGGCCACATCTGCTGCAGAAAACATCCTATGTATAAACAGACAGCTGGTAATTACTAAAAGTAATGATCAAGTTTATTGGTCACAATTTGATAAATCTAAATTACATGTATAGCTTTTCCAATTGACTGATAGTGATTCTATGTATTCTGATGGCAGTATTTTAACTCCGTATGAATGCTTACTTCAGGACCTTATGGAATCCTCCTATAGGAAGGTCCCAAGAGATACAAAGCAAGATTTGAGAGAGTATATTGACAGAAACGAAAGAAGTTGCCCAAGGAGCTCAATTAAGTACCCAGTTCTTTCATCCCACTCGCTGTTGCATGAAAGAAATTAGGCTTCTAAGGAGGTGAATCCAAAATAATAAGGTGTACTGCTAGAGAAATAAAAGAAGCTCAATCAAATTGGTCATTGAGTAGGGCAGGTTCACAAATGATCATAGGGAATAATGGATTATAACAGCAATGATGACTGGTACAGAAAAGTAATATGTCAATTGTATCCATCCCTGAAGGAGATTGAGTAAATTACATAAAGCCTATATGCAAGAAATCTAATTAAACCTTTTACTAAGGACTTACCTAAAGAATGCTGTGACCTCCATCCCCCAAAATGGTTGTTATGAGCATTGGAAGGACAAGGAACAGAAGGGCATAGGGTCCAGATGGTCTTCCCATTATTGTATTAATAAATTTCTCTTAGACCCAGTGACCCATTTTATACCCCCTTCTTGTATCCTGCTCTACAAAAGGGAAGGGGAAATTTATAGTTTTGGGGAAGGTAGTGAAATACTTCATATTCAGGAAAGAGGCTCAGAAATGCTGGAACAAACTTGTAGACAGATTGAATCACTTGATGTTATTGTGAAATTATAACCTCAGTATTGGACCATCTCCAAGCATGGGCATAGTGTTATCTGTCTTGAGCAAGTAGGCTTCCACTGAAGTAATTTGGTGCTTGATAATATCATAGCTCTGGAAATAATCTTAGACAAATATGTGAAGGGTAGAGGAAAGCCACTTCATACCATGTTGATTCACTTCTCTACATCTTTTGATAAGGTGGATACGGTTATCTTATGATGTATGCTGGCAGCCCTCAAAATTCCTTCAGGACTGCTGAGGGTTTTAGTTGCCCTCCATACAGACATCTGGACATGAATCTTCATGGGTAATGCAGGGGAAATCAAAGCGACAAAATCTGAGGAAAATGGTTTAAAACAGGGCTGTCTATTTTCCTTCTATAGTTTATAGATAAGATTTACCTAAATCATTAGATTCCTGTCAAATGTTTCCTCTTGTCCTGGGAGGCACGAATATCAGCTCCCTGCTATGTGCAAATAATTTTATTATTATGGTTTTAACACTTATCAACTTCCAGTATTCCCCTGATAAACCCTATTTGTATGTGTATCATTATGTATTGATCAATACTGACAAAGAAACCTAATTATACTTGGCAGCTAAATGGAAAAGAGCATTTTGCCACTTTGTAAATCTTTGAGAGATATGGTATTGCAGAATATGAATGCTAGTTTAAATATTAATCAGTTAATAGTGAAAGATGCATCTCTTGCCAAAAGCCTCACATTGATTTTTAAAACTGGAGAGAGAAAATCATTAGTTATCTGAAAAAAATGTATAATATAAAAGGTGTCCTCCCCACTTGTTCTGCTTGGCATTGAAGGAGTGACTGTTTTTTTAACATACATTTTTTAGTTTGTTAGAAGGCAAGACAGTGACGTCTTTACGGACTGTCAGGAAAAGTCTCCTGATACAAGCCACCATTTTCGAACTAGGACTAATTGGCATTGAATATAACATCTGTGCTGTCATTATGAGTTGGTGGATATTAAATATATATTGCTGGACCAAATGCCCTCAGGATGGCTATTATGGAAGAAATAATGTTAAATGTGAGCAATGAGTATGCGTTACTACAGAACCTAACTTTTGCTGCATAAAGACCTAATGTAACAAGGAAATGTTACAATCCCTTCTTTCTACAGATTGAATCGGTTCATTAAAAGGCAACCTCAGTTGATTAGTGGTACAATATTGTTAAGATATTGGTGAGATTAGCACGGAATAAAAAAATAAACCACAAAATTTAGAGTTTCTTAAAGATCGGGAATTACACAGCTTTAAGATAAATTTAAGGCTTATTGTCTGTAATTAGGGAAATAACATGGAATGGGATGATCATCTGTATGGAGACACTAAGTGCCAAGACTTTAATCATGCATTGTTTTTATGCTCTTTATTACCGGCACAATTTATTCGCAAGATGCTTATTACGAATATTACTGCAGATGAATGTTTTTCAAAGTTTGTATGAAATCCAATGCCGGTGACAAATGTTATTAAACCTTTTTGGAAGTTTTCTTATCATTTGAATTTTTAAGAGAAGATGGTGTAATGTTTTTTAATTAATTTATTTGTATGCTTGTTTGTATTACTGTGATTTAATACCAAACTTAAATAAACAAATTGTGAATGAAAATTAAAAGAATTCTCTATTGCTGGACCTAGTACACATCATCAACTACTGGTAGAAAGTTAATGCTCTCCTCCTTTGTAGCTTGGTGACATGTTTAAGAATTGATAAGACAAAGAAGGATTTACATGTCAATCATTATGACATACACTTGCCAACCACACATCGAGTTAAGGAACTGCTAAAATCTAGTCTGGTCACCATCATCAGAAATAAAACCTTTACCTCAATCGAACATGTCCAAAAATCATTCCACTCATATCTTTCCTTCCGCTCCCTGATCCGCATTTCCACCTTTGCTACTGCATGATGTAGGCCTTATTTTGTGAAAGTGCCTTGTGTTACTAAATCATCCCAGAAAACCTACTGGGTAAATCATACACTGAATGTAGACAGTCTTGTGGCTATGGAGATCTCTCCTGCTCATTACCCACAGCTACACTAAATAGTGAAGTCCAATGTACCTCAAAGGCATTACAGCACAATCTGTTGCCACTCACTGACAACCTCCTAGGATACCCCACAGGGCAAAAACAATAAAGACAGGAAAAGACTCCCTGAAAAGGGCACAGTGATTGGAAAGCTATTCACTAGCACATGGCAGGCAACAATCCCCTCCCTAATCTCCTAAGTTTTGGATGCGTCTCCTTGAAACACTATGCTGGCAGATGACTTAGGAAAGCTTGCTAAGAAGGAGTAAAGTCTACAAAGCACGTGTGAACATGTCATTAATTCCTGTAAGATTTCTCAAGCAAACAATATTAATGATCACAATATTGCTGAAACAGCCATCTGTAATGCGACTGTAGATTTTATCTACTCAGGATCCGCTGTAGTAAGATATAAATAAGAAAACAGATGCTTTTATCATTCCTTTGTCTCAAATTAGGAATTGGCGTGTGCTCATCCTTATGAGATTAGGTCGTGTGGCAAAATTGTTCGAAATCAGTGTAGCTTTCTATGCTGCATGCCATTTTAATTTTAAAGTGCGAGGACTATATTGCAATATTATATTTCATAGGTCTATAAATGATGCGACAAGCAGGATGCACTTTTACTGTTTTCTTAAAGGTTGGTGAGTTATCAACAATAAAGCATTCTCATGTATAGGTCTGGGTCCCTTGACAGAGCACATATGCCTGTACCTTGTACAGCATTGCCTCAGTGCACACAGTAGAGGATAGAAATTCAGATGCACAAAATGAATAAACATTGGGAAACTCTTTATGAAGGAGGAATTTCTTTCAGTAAATCTATAACTAGGTTAAAGTCACCTCCAAAGTAAGTGATGGAATATTGGGGTATGCAATCTCTGCCTCTGGGATCAACTGATGGGTGATTTATTGAATGATAAATATTTAATGAAGACATTTTAAGTTGATTAATGGGGATCTCAGTACTTTTTCTCCGACCTTTATGGAACAAAATTGAAATACTGTTATTTTTGTCCTAAAGTGTATATTAGAACATCATATCTTTGGTATGGAATTGTGGACTCTTCGCAATCTTTTGCGGTCAAAAGTGAGAAATAAAAGGTGCTAAAATAAAAAGTCAAAGTCAAATTGAGAAAATAGTAATTTTTTTAATTTATGTTCTAAATTATTTGAAAGGACTAGTATTAGATCAATAGAAAGGAAGGGGATAAGGATAGTGTTAGAAATGGGGGTCTCTAGTTGGCAAGGGCTTGCACCTCTGTCCAAGTAGGGACCCTTCTTCCTAGTCAGGGTAAGGGTGTTGCACTCGTGAAGTAACCCCTGCTCACCCTCGTGGTAGCTTGGCCCGAGCAGTCAGGCTTAATTCAGAGGCAGTGTGTAAAGCATTTGCACATAACCAACAGTAATACAGTGTAAGCACTACAAAAGGACACCACACCAGTTTAGAAAAATAACCAATATTTTTATATACTCAAGACAAGACCAATTACGACAAAAATCCACAATACTACTCTTTAAAAATGAATGCTCGATAAGGTAACTTCTTCTTTGCAGGAATAACACAAAAAGCAAAGTTCGTGCGAGTCGGTAGCCCAGTCCGGGTCTACCGCGATGCTGAAATACACAGAGTCTAACAGTTCCAGCCGACCGCGTCGCAACGGGCCAGCAGAGTCGTGAACAGACTCGGTCACAGTACCTTTCTCGTTGTGGCTGGTACGGAGTGTACGAGCCGGTCGGCGTTCGTCGCGGTTGCAGTGCAAGACGGAGCGATGCAAGGTGCGGTGTCCCTCGTTGCGGTGCAGGCAGCGGCTCGATGAGCGTCGTGCAGACGGAGTCGGTGAGTCCAAGGCGTGCGGTGCAGGGCGAGACGGTGTACGATGCGGTGCTGACAGGTTGCGATGCAGGCGACCAAGCCGGAGTGCGGGAGCTGGTGTCGGATAGCGGTGCGAGTCGGAGCGGTGCGTCGCAAACGTGCGAGCGGTGCCCCAAATGCGATGCGGTCACGACTGTTGAGCCAGTTGCAGCGACCGCGTCGGTCGGGTCCGGCTGGTTCAGTGAAGCGATGCGATGCCCACAGGTCACGGTGCAAGCAGCGGCTCGGTGTTGACGGCGTCGGACGTCGCCTAAGGTGAGACCAGGGTTGCGATGCGAAGCGGGGCGATGCGGTCTGCGGTGCAAACAGGTCACCGGTCAGGGATGGATTCGGTTGACGGAGTCGGTTGCAGTTCCCTTCCTCTGTGGCAACTGAAACAGCGTTCCAGAAGCGGCTTGTGAAGTCTTTGCAGTCCCTGAGACTTCTTAACAGGAGGCCAGCTCGGTTTCAGGCCCTTGGAGATACTCAGCACAAGTTTGTAGAAAGTTCAGTCCAGTCCTTTCACTGCCCAAGACAGAAGCAGCAACTGCAGGCCAACCCAACAAAGCAGTCACTCAGCAAAGGGGCAGTACTCCTCCTAGCAGCTCTCCAGCTCTTCTTCTTGACAGGTTCCTTGATTCCAGCGAGATCTAAATTCATGGGGTCAGGGCCCCAATATTTATATCCCAAATTCCTTTGTTCTCTGAAGGCAGAGAGGCCTTTGCCTAGTCCAAACCAGTTCTGGAGCACTTTGTTGACAAGTCTCCGTCCTTTCTTTCAGAGAGTAGGCCAGGGACATCAGACGCACCACAGGAGGTGGAGCCAGCATTGTGGAGGGAAGGCACTGTCCTATTCAGGGCCCAGGTGCAACTCCTTCCACCCATCTACATGTAGATCTTGCTATTCAGCCCTGTGCTGACTCACCCTGTCTCCTGGCATCCCCCAGCCCCTGTCACTCACACTCCAGACAAGGAATACACAACCTCGCAGAGGCAGGCTTGGATGGTTAGACAAGAAAATACCCACTTTCTAAAAGTGGTATTTTCAAACACAGAATGTTAAAACCAACTTCACTAAAAGATGCATTTTATCATTCTGAGTCCAGGCATACTAAACTCGAATTTCTACCATGTTCCCTGGTTCAGTTAGGATTATAAGCTGTAATAATCAAAACTGCCCGTTCTGGCCTATGGGGAACAGGTAGCCTTGCAATAGTGAAAAACGAACTAGGCTGTAATTCACTATCAGGACATGCCACACACACCAGGGCATGTCCTACCTTTCGCATACAACGCACCCTGCCCACAGGGGTACCTTGGGCCTACCTTAGGGGTGACTAACATGTAGAAAAGGGAAGGTTTAGGGACTTGCAAGTGTGCGCACTTGCCAAGTCGACATGGCAGCCCCAGGCTGCGCACAGGCTCTGCAATGGCAGGCCAGAGTTACACTTTGCGGGCTGTTTGCGTGGGTGGCACAATCCAGTGCTGCAGCCCACCAACAGCATTTAATCTATAGGCCCTGGCACTCTCAGTGCACTTTACAAGGGACTGACACACAAACCAAATAGGCCAATCATGGAAACACCAATCCATAACACATTTTATACAGGAGCACTTGCACTTTCCCACTGGACAGCAGGGAGGAAAGTGCGCAGAATCATTACACCAGCAAAAACAGAGTCAAAACCAGGAGGTCAGAAAGCAAAAAGTCAGGGGAAACACGCCAAAAGATGCCAAGTCTAACACATGTCCCCTCCAGCTGAAAGTAGGGAGAACTACCCAACCCCATTGGAGTTCTCTTCACTAAGGCGGAAGAACCTGGACAGACCATCTGCGTTGGTGTGTTCTGTACCAGGACGGTGTTCCACCGTAAAGTGCATTCCCTGTAGGGAGATGGACCACCTCAGCAGTTTTGGATTCTCACCCCTCATTTGCATCAACCATCTGAGGGGCCTGTGGTCTGTCTGTCAACCCGGAAGTGAGTCCCAAACAGGTATGGTCTCCCAGACCACAGCAAAAGCTTCCCTTTCTACGGCACTCCACCTCTGTTCCCTGGGGAGTAGTCTCCTGCTAAGGAAGACTACAGGCTGGTTCAAACGCAACAGACAAGACGTGAGAAATAGACCGGGTGACACGAGGCTATCTGTCTCCACCTAATTTTATGGTGTGAAGCCCGTGCGCCATCTTTCTGAAAAGGGACAACGGAATATACAAATTAAATTCTGTTTTGAATTTCCTCTAGAAATTTACTTGATAGTAATATGTGTGTACACACACGAATCAATTGAGGATTAGACTCGATGATAAGGTGAAGTAACGGGGGTTTCTTATAAACCACGTGACAACGACAAAGAATCTTTTTATGGTTATTCGGAAGATTTGTTGTGTGAACATAGCGTACATGACTATAGGTGTACCGAATTTTAATACTGTTGAGAGAGAGACAAGCATTGTATTTGTCCTGATGAAGGTGGTACCTCAATAATTTCTTACCACTGAAACGCGTCGACGCTCATATCTTTATTGGGTTATATCCAGGAACGGCCTTTTGTCTGATGAAATGATAAATGAATAGACTAATGGTGTTTATGTATTTGATTCCTGTTGGGAATAACCTTTTTGATGAAATTATGTGTTTCACATATATTTTTCTGTCTCTCATGATGTCTCATGTTTTTTAATGTGTGAATTTATGTTTTTTATTATTATTGTCGTATAAATTTTTGGTCATTGTCGTATAATTTTTAATGTGATTTTAACTCATTTTTAATAAACCTTGAATTTGTTATACATTTGAGTGTTTTATCTTTATGTGATATATGGTTGTTTTTTTGTGTTCAACTTGATGGTTTTTATGGAGGAATTTGAATGTGTGATATAGCAGTGTACACCTGGTTGTGAATTCGGTTGATTGTACACCGGGTTGAAGGTGTATTTCTGTGCATGTCCAAGAGAAATATTTTTTTATATATATATAGACTACAGGCTGATCCAGGCCCTCTTCGTTCAGTTGTGAGAGCACCGCTCCCACACCATGCTCTGAAGCGTCAGTCTGCACGACGAATTCCTTGGAGAAGTCAGGTGCCTTGAGCACTGGGCGCCGTGCACATGGCTGCCTTCAGGGCATCAAAAGCTTTCTGGCAGGACTCAGTCCAGATCACTTTCCTGGGCTGCTTCTTAGAAGTCAGCTCTGTTAAGGGGGCAACGATGGTGCCATAGCCCTTAACAAATCTCCTATAGTAGCCAGTGAGACCTAAGAAGGCTCTCACCTCTGTCTGGGTCTTGGGGGCTCCCAAGCCAGAATGGTGTCAATCTTGGGTTGTAGGGGCGCCACCTGGCCGCTTCCTACCTGGTGTCCCAAGTACACCACAGAACCCTGCCCGATCTGGCACTTATTGGCCTTGATCGTGAGGCCTGCACCTTGCAGAGCCCTCAACACTTTCTCAAGGTGCTGTAAATGTTCTTCCCAGCTGGAACTGAACACAGCAATGTCATCCAGGTAGACGGCACTGAAATCCTCCAGCCCAGCCAACACCTGATTGACCAACCTCTGAAAGGTGGCAGGGGCATTCTTCAACCCAAAGGGCATCACCCGGAATTGGTAATGACCTTCTGGGGTTGAGAATGCTGATCTCTCCTTGGACCCATCGGTTAAGGCAATCTGCCAGTACCCAGACGTCAAATCAAACGTGCTGAGGAACCGGGCAGCTCCCAACCGATCAATGAGCTCATCAGCTCTGGGGATGGGGTGCGCGTCAGTCCTGGTGACGGCATTGAGCCCACGGTAGTCCACACAAAACCGGAGTTCTGGAGTGGCACCGGGCGCAGCAGCCTTTGGGACCAAGACCACTGGGCTGGCCCAAGGACTGTTGGAGGGCTCAATCACCCCTAACGCCAACATCTTAGAGACCTCCTCCTTGATGCTGGCTCTGACCCGGTCAGTCAACCTGTAAATCTTGTGCTTCACAGGAGGGCTGTCACCAGTGTCCATGTCATGGGTACACCAGTGAGTAACACCGGGGGTCAGAGAGAACAGTGGGGCGAACTGTCCCAATAACTGGTGACAGTCCCCCTGCTGCTCCTGAGTCAGAGTAGGGAGAGGATCACACCTTCTACTGACCCATCATGCTCCTTGGTAGACAGGAGGTCAGGGAGAGGCTCACTCTCCTCTTCCACCCCATCATCTGTCGCCTAGAGCATACTCACTTCGGACCTCTCGAAGTGGGGCTTGAGGCGGTTCACGTGAAGGACCCTCAAAGGGTTCCTTGGAGCCTGCAAATCCACCAGGTAGGTGACGTCACTTTTGCACTCCACCACCTCATATGCCCCAGTCCACTTGTCCTGCAACGCACAAGGTGCCACTGGGGCCATGACCCACACTTTTTGCCCAGGTTGAAATTCGACCAGAGTGACATTCTGGTCATACCATCTCTTCATTTCTTCCTGGCTTGCTTCTAGGTTCGCCTGAGCGAGTTTCCTGAAGCGGGCAGTTTGGTTTCTAAAGGCCAGCATGTAGCTAAATACATCCTGGGGAGTTTTCCTGGGAGCCGCCTCCCAGCCTTCCTTCTACCAAACTCAGAGGTCCTCTGACAGGGTGGCCATACAGGAGCTCAAAGGGGCTGTACCCAAGAGACTTCTGAGGCACCTCCCTGTATGCAAAGAGTAGGCATGGCAAGAGGACGTCCCACTTACGCCTCATGGGTTCTGTTAGACCCTTGATCATGCCTTTCAAGGTCTGGTTGAATCTCTCCACCAGACCGTTTCCTTGTGGGTGGTAAGGAGTGGTGAACTTGTAGGTTACACCACACACCTTCCACAGGGATGTCATATACTTGGATATGAAATTGGTCCCCCTATCAGAAACCACCTCTCTGGGGAATCCCACACGGGAAAAGATCCCCATTAACGCCCGGCCCACCACTGGCGCCGTCGTTGTCCTGAGAGGGATTGCCTCCGGGTACCGGGTGGCATGGTCCACCAAGACCAGGATGTACCTGTTGCCCATGGCTGTCTTGGGATCCAGTGGCCCCACAATATCCATCCCTACCCTTTCAAAGGGTGTTCCAACAACAGGAAAAGGTTGGAGAGGAGCTTTGACCTTCCTCCCACTCTTACCACTTGCCTGGCAAGTTTGGCAAGACCTACAGTGTGCATCTGACTGCCTTCGCATTTGGGGCCAAAAGAAGCGGGTGACAAGCCTGTCAAAGGTCTTGTCCTGCCCCAAATGTCCTGCCAAAGGCACGTCATGAGCCAGACCCAGTAGGAAGGTCCTGAAGCGCTGGGGTACCACCAGCACACGGGCTGACCCAGGCTCAGCAACCTTAGGCTCACTGTATAGGAGACCACTCTCCCAGTAGATCAGATGTGACCCGGACTGATTACCAGCTGCCTGGTCTGCAGCCTGCCGCCGCAGACCCTCCAGAGTAGGGCACTCGTTCTGCTCCCTGCAGAACTACTCCCTGGTGGGACCCCCTTCTTGCTGCCAATGGGTCAGCTCAGAGATGTCTCCCAGTTCGGCTACCTGCTCCCCTGTAGGCACCGGGCGTCCCCTCGAGGTCCGCCTCCTCCCGGTCCGTGGGAACTTCGGGGGCCGGTTTCCCGCGCCCCCTGCCCTTTCTCTTGGCAGGGACTTGGGCCACTGTTCCAGGCTCCAAGTCCTCTTGATCACCCTTTCTGGCTGCCATTGACCGAGTAGACACGCATGCCCACTCTGGCAACCCAAGCATCTCCAAGTGAGACCTGAGCTCAACATCCTTCCATAAGGACTGCTCCAGGTCGTTACCTAGCAGACAATCTACAGGCATGGTAGGGCTCACAACCACCCTCAAGGGACCTGAGACCCCCCCCATTCAAAGGGAACCTGCGCCACAATACACTGGCGCTCAGAGTTGTCTACAGCAACTACTTGGTGGAATGCCCCTGGGACTACCTGCTTCTCAGAGACCAGGTGACACCGGACTGAGGTCACACTGGCTCCAGTATCTCTGAGAGCCTCTACCCTGTTCCCATTGATGGTCACCCAGGTGCTATATTTCTTTGTGTTAGGGGGCACCTGGTTTCCTGGGACCATCTCACTGTCCCCTAGTGAGACAAGGGTCATTTCTGCGGGATCCCCACCCTCCTGTGGGCACCCCTCCTCCCCAAGCGCTACACTAGCCAACACTTTGGATTGTCCACCGGTGGGTGGCTGTGTCCCCTTTGGGCACTTGGGGTCTCCCTTAAAGTGACCTACCTGGTCACATGCATAACACTTGTGGGGCCGGTCTCAACAGGCTTCCCTGTAGAGACCCCTTTCTTCTTATCACCGGGGGCTGGGAACCTTTACCCTGGGTACTAGTTTGGGGCCCTTTAGAGAACTCCTGTGTTTTACCCTTGTCCCCCCACTCTTCTGCTGGGGACCCTGCCCACCTTTGGCTGAGTCTCCCCCAAACGCTTTCTTGTGGACCCTGGTACTCACCCAGCGGTCCGCTTCCATAGAAAGCTTCCTGGGGTCAGTTAGCTTACTATCCACTAGGTGCTGGCGCAGATCTGCAAAACAGACTAGACAAGTGCTCCCATGCAATCAAGTTGTAGAGCCCCTGAAAATCTGTTACACTACTGCCCTTCACCCAACCATCCAGCGACCTGCAGAACACATCCACACATTCCAACCAAGTGTTGGCATCAGACTTCTTACTGGACCTGAACTGATCCCTGTACTTTTCAGGAGTAAGACCATACGTAGTGAGAAGGGCATCCTTCATGTCAGCATAGGTGAGGTGATACCCCTTACCCAAAGCTATCAGAGCATCCCTTGCTTCTTCAGGGAAAAGTGGCCACAATCCTGCTCCCCAATTTTCCTCAGGGACCCCATTCATGTGTATGGCTGCCTCATAACCCTGAAACCACCTTTGTATGTCATCCCCCTTCTTGAACTCCTTGCCTACATTCTTGGGAATGTGCACAATCCTGTCTGCCTTTCTGGACGAATTGCTGCCACCATCTGAGCCTGACTTACTCCTAAGTTCTAGCTCCTTCAGTTCTCTCTCATGCTCTAAGAGCATCTTCTTCTCCTCCATGGCCAATCTCTTCTCCTCCCACTCACTCTCCATCCTGAGCTTCTGCAGCTCAAACTGCCTTGCCTCCCGCCTGTCCTCCAGCTCCTCTGGGAACAGACTGCTGCTGCCTGACCTGGTGGGTTCCCCCTCACCCAAAAGCACATCCACCCTGGAAATAGGCTCCTCCACCTCCTCACTGAGATTACCAGGCTGCCCACTGGCATGTCTGGCTGCTACCCAGGCCCTCAGCGCCTTCTGTAGCTCCTCCTTCCTTGTGAGGCCTTTAATTTGGACTTTCAGGTTTTTACAAATCACTCGTAGCTCCTTTACGGCGTAGGATTCCAACCTATACTCCTCAAAGATAACTTCCAGAGATGCAACGGATGATGCAGTTGATTCAGGCATGATGAAAGTAGTGAGTTGAAAACTGGCAAGATCAAAAGTAGGCCAAAAGAAAAAGAGACCGTATGTGGTACGTAATGGTCTGCGATATGGTTGTAGTGCACACCAATCACTGAAAGTCAAGTGCAAACACAAGTCCTATCCTCACCGCTGCCAACCAATGTTAGAAATGGGGGTCTCTAGTTGGCAAGGGCTTGCACCTCTGTCCAAGTAGGGACCCTTCTTCCTAGTCAGGGTAAGGGTGTTGCACTCGTGAAGTAACCCCTGCTCACCCTCGTGGCAGCTTGGCACGAGCAGTCAGGCTTAATTCAGAGGCAGTGTGTAAAGCATTTGCACATAACCAACAGTAATACAGTGTAAGCACTACAAAAGGACACCACACCAGTTTAGAAAAATAACCAATATTTTTATATACTCAAGACAAGACCAATTACGACAAAAATCCACAATACTATACTTTAAAAATGAATGCTCGATAAGGTAACTTCTTCTTTGCAGGAATAACACAAAAGCAAAGTTCGTGCGAGTCGGTAGCCCAGTCCGGGTCTACCGCGATGCTGAAATACACAGAGTCTAACAGTTCCAGCCGACCGCGTCAATACGGGCCAGCAGAGTCGTGAACAGACTCGGTCACAGTACCTTTCTCGTTGTGGCTGGTACGGAGTGTACGAGCCGGTCGGCGTTCGTCGCGGTTGCGGTGCAAGACAGAGCGATGCAAGGTGCGGTGTCCCTCGATGCGGTGCAGGCAGCGGCTCGATGAGCGTCGTGCAGACGGAGTCGGTGAGTCCAAGGCGTGCGGTGCAGGGCGAGACGGTGTACGATGCGGTGCTGACAGGTTGCGATGCAGGCGACCAAGCCGGAGTGCGGGAGCTGGCGTCGGACAGCGGTGCGAGTCGGAGCGGTGCGTCGCAAACGTGCGAGCGGTGCCCCAAATGCGATGCGGTCACGACTGTTGAGCCAGTTGCAGCGACCGCGTCGGTCGGGTCCGGCTGGTTCAGTGAAGCGATGCGAACTGCGGTGCCCACAGGTCACGGTGCAAGCAGCGGCTCGTTGTTGACGGCGTCGGACGTCGCCTACGGTGAGACCAGGGTTGCGATGCGAAGCGGGGCGATGCGGTCTGCGGTGCAAACAGGTCACCGGTCAGGGATGGATTCGGTTGACGGAGTCGGTTGCAGTTCCCTTCCTCTGTGGCAACTGAAACAGCGTTCCAGAAGCGGTACCCAGAGGCTTGTGAAGTCTTTGCAGTCCCTGAGACTTCTTAACAGGAGGCCAGCTCGGTTTCAGGCCCTTGGAGATACTCAGCACAAGTTTGTAGAAAGTTCAGTCCAGTCCTTTCACTGCCCAAGACAGAAGCAGCAACTGCAGGCCAACCCAACAAAGCAGTCACTCAGCAAAGGGGCAGTACTCCTCCTAGCAGCTCTCCAGCTCTTCTTCTTGACAGGTTCCTTGATTCCAGCGAGATCTAAATTCATGGGGTCAGGGCCCCAATATTTATATCCCAAATTCCTTTGTTCTCTGAAGGCAGAGAGGCCTTTGCCTAGTCCAAACCAGTTCTGGAGCACTTTGTTGACAAGTCTCCGTGCTTTCTTTCAGAGAGTAGGCCAGGGACATCAGACGCACCACAGGAGGTGGAGCCAGCATTGTGGAGGGAAGGCACTGTCCTATTCAGGGCCCAGGTGCAACTCCTCCCACCCATCTACATGTAGATCTTGCTATTCAGCCCTGTGCTGACTCACCCTGTCTCCTGGCATCCCCCAGCCCCTGTCACTCACACTCCAGACAAGGAATACACAACCTCGCAGAGGCAGGCTTGGATGGTTAGACAAGAAAATACCCACTTTCTAAAAGTGGTATTTTCAAACACAGAATGTTAAAACCAACTTCACTAAAAGATGCATTTTATCATTCTGAGTCCAGGCATACTAAACTCGAATTTCTACCATGTTCCCTGGGTCAGTTAGGATTATAAGCTGTAATAATCAAAACTGCCCATTCTGGCCTATGGGGAACAGGTAGCCTTGCAATAGTGAAAAACGAACTAGGCTGTAATTCACTATCAGGACATGCCACACACACCAGGGCATGTCCTACCTTTCACATACAACGCACCCTGCCCACAGGGGTACCTTGGGCCTACCTTAGGGGTGACTAACATGTAGAAAAGGGAAGGTTTAGGGACTTGCAAGTGTGCGCACTTGCCAAGTCGACATGGCAGCCCCAGGCTGCGCACAGGCTCTGCAATGGCAGGCCAGAGTTACACTTTACGGGCTGTTTGCGTGGGTGGCACAATCCAGTGCTGCAGCCCACCAACAGCATTTGATCTATAGGCCCTGGCACTCTCAGTGCACTTTACAAGGGACTGACACATAAACCAAATAGGCCAATCATGGAAACACCAATCCATAACACATTTTATACAGGAGCACTTGCACTTTCCCACTGGACAGCAGGGAGGAAAGTGCGCAGAATCATTACACCAGCAAAAACAGAGTCAAAACCAGGAGGTCAGAAAGCAAAAAGTCAGGGGAAACACGCCAAAAGATGCCAAGTCTAACAAATAGCATTAGAGTTGTGCTAGAGCAAGGGAAAGGCATTAAGCAATAAACGTAGGGACATTATGCTGCGGTAAGAGTTATGATTAGTGGTAAGGTTAGGATGAGAGTTAGGGTAAGTATTAGGCATATGGGGATTGCAAACGCATGGATATGAGTAAGAGTTACATTTGTTGTTGGGGTGGTCAAAGTCTGGAAAAGGCTAAAGGAAATCCCTTAAGCTAGGGTCAGTTTAAAGCCTAACAATCTTAGAGTCAGTGGGCCCACTTAGGGGTTAAAATTAGGAGTTTTGGTAAACAATGTAGTTTTAATTAGGATTAACACTAGGTTTTATAAAATAAAAAGGAGGAGAATAAATATTAGGGATGTTTCAATGGGAAGAAACAATCTCAATAAAACTTGGCTCACTTTTTCTCACTGTCGACCTAGGTTTGTCCGCAATGTGAGTTTATTGAAAAAGGGCAATTTTGACTGCAAATCTCCTGACAGCAGCCACGATTTTCCATTACTTTGCCTAATGGTCCCTTAATTGACTCACCACATTGTTTGCAAACTTTAGCTGTGCATTGTGCCAATCTGATCTTCAGAGTGGCATGAATAATGTTATGAGGTAATTAGTACTGGTTCAGCTGAGATTGAAAATAAATGGTGCTGGGGAGTAGAGACTTGAAACAAGAACACAAATGTACAGAACCTACATAAGATCTATACAAGAAATTGTGCGGAAAGCAGATGAGGACATAGAGACACTTGCAATTAGCATGCCATCTATTTTTAGTTAGGCATAAGGGATAATTCAAGATGGATTAGTAGTAGATCAACTGTACTGGATATTAACAAAACAAAAAATGTGTTTAACTTGTTCAGCATGTGAGCTACATGAATAGGTATTAGTCTTAAACAATGTGGACGAACCCACTAAGTATAAAATAAGTAGTCACTGTATGTAGTATGTATATAGACCCATTAGGTGCTTTTAAAGACCCCTCACACACAACCTGGTTGGTGTCATGCTTCATCATTGGGGTCCCAACCGGGCGGCGAGCGCCTCGGTTGTGCTACGACGCCTGACTACAGCGGAGCAGGTGTGGTGCTTGAATGTGATGTGAGGTGATATTGTTACAATTAAAAATATCTCTGAGAATCCTTGCCATTAACTTTTAATGTTGGCGGCTCAGGATATATAAGGAGCTAAATGTGTGATGCAACTAATCTGAAATTATTTATCGTTTAGTTGTCTATGTGTGCGGTCTACATGTTTCAGCCCGTAAAATTAGTCAGAGGGCTTTCTTCAGGACCAAGTGAGTGCAAGGTAGTGGCAGTGAGTGAAAGAAGCCACGTGAGTAAATGTGCTGTACCTACACACGCGCTAAGGTGTGTGGACAAAAACAGTGTCAGTGTACTTACTGGCACTTGGAAAATTCAGTCTTATTTGAGAATTCTCAGGTATCGAGGCTCTGGGGGCTTAGGAACTCTATCTTAAGTCCAATTTGGAAGGAGAGAGGAGTCCGCTGCCAAACCTATACTGGTCCCCTGTGGCGACCAGCCGGGGCCACAGGGGACCAGTATAGGTTTGGCAGCGGACTCCTCTCTCCTTCCAAATTGGACTTAAGATAGAGTTCCTAAGACCACAGAGCCTCGATACCTGAGAATTCTCAAATAAGACTGAATTTTTTCCAAGTGCCAGTAAGTACACTAACACTGTTTTTGTCCACACACCTTAGCGCGTGTGTAGGTACAGCACATTTACTCACGTGGCATCTTTCACTCACTGCCACTCACCTTGCACTCACTTGGTCCTGAAGAAAGCCCTCTGACTAATTTTTACGGGCTGAAACATGTAGACCGCCACACATAGACAACTAAACGATAAATAATTTCAGATTAGTTGCATCACACATTTTAGCTCCTTATATATCCTGAGCCGCCAACATTAAAAGTTAATGGCAAGGATTCTCAGAGATATTTTTAATTGTAACAATATCACCTCACATCACATTCAAGCACCACACCTGCTCCGCTGTAGTCAGGGGTCGTAGCACAACCGGGGGCGCCGGTCACCGGTTGGGACCCCAATGATGAAGCATGACACCAACCAGGTTGGTGTGTGAGGGGTCTTTAAAAGCACCTAATGGGTCTATATACATACTACATACAGTGACTACTTATTTTATACTTAGTGGGTTCGTCCACATTGTTTAAGACTAATACTTATTTGGGGAACAGGACGCAACCCATGCCCAATTCCTCGCTCTCCCCTTGTTTACTTTCTACATGAATAGGTATACATGGGATTAGTCAATGAAAATGAGGTTTAGTAAAATACTTTAATAATTCATGAGAAAAATTGACGATAGAGGTTCATATAATTCCCATATTGGGAGATAAAGTCTTATAGGTGAATTCCTGTTGAGAAACCTAACAAAGCCAGCAGGTAAATTGAGTAACTTGGTTCATATTTCCAGCAGGAACTGCATGGCTACAGGGCATGTAGGCTATATTATAACACTGGAATGTTGAGAGCTCGATCACAGTGAAAGGAGCAGCAAACTATAAAGACGGGTATAGAGCTACTTCTGTCAACTTTCCAGCTTCCTAATCCATACCCTCTGACTCTCCTTCTTCTCTGCGTCTCGATAAGCTGTTTGGATTGTGAGGAGGAACGAGAGAGTCAATGGCTGTAGAGACGAGTGTGAGAAGGTGGGTTGGTATATGCTGTCCACTAGTTAAAGTGGGCACCTTGTACCAGGCCACACAACCCTTATGATGTATGAGGTCAAAGATAACCTTTAGAAAGCTATCCTAGTGGTAGCTGTGGAGAGCAGCCTTCAGGCTTAATCTTGAAGGAATGTAAAGCAGCTTGTTTTACCAGAATATCCCCTCCTGAATGACCAAATGAAAGGAGAACCACACAGTAGTTATATACAAATATGTATTTATTAATATAACACTCTCTACTAATCTCTACACGAGATTAGAACATAAAGTACACAATACTGTAACAATAGAACATTCGTAAGTAGCAAAATACACAGCGGGCTTCAGGGGGAGACCGAACCATATACTAATAAAATGGTATAAAAATCACGACTTGACTAGACACAGTGCCTAGAGCACGTAGAATCGCTGGGACCCCAAGGAACCACCCAGAGGAGTGACACAGGGAGCCCACGGAGGACGGGTGCAGTGTGGGAACACGACCGCGTGTTCCGTGCAACTCTATGAGAAAGTCGCGATTGCAAATTTATAAGTTAAGGACACTTCTAAGAGGACTTCGAGCAAACCCTTTGGAACATAGGAGGTTCTAAGGCCAACCCACCAGTGAGTACCGAAGTACCCGTGTTACCTATCCCAGAGGAGCCGGGTGCATAGGGGTCAAGTGGTGTCGGAAACCTTCGTTGTTTTCAATGGAGGAGTGCAAAGAAGTCCTGCTGCCTTGAGGGCGAAGAGTGTTCGGTGGAATCCAAGCCTGGATTCGAGATGAGAGGAGCCTGAAAGCAGAGGGGACAGAGTCTCGGTCACTTCAGGTGACCAGGGTCTCGGTAGTCGAATGTCCACCGATGTTGAGTGCTTCAGGAGTGAAGAAGGGCTGCTTGACTCTGCAGCCACGGGGACCAGGAGACGTCGAGGACGACCAGAGTCCGGAGGTGAGCTGTCCCACGAAGGATGTCGAGAGCTGAGGGGTCGATGTCCGGCTGGAGCACCAACAAGCCTTGGCAACTGCAGCAACGCGGTCAGAGGAAACAGGTTACGGTGAGGACCAGCAAGGTCCAGGGTACTCTCCAAGCAATGGAGAGTCAGGGCACGTCTGGAGCAACCAGGTAAGCCCAAGAATTAACAAGGTGACCCTCGCCAGGACCCACAGGCCAACGGACCAGGGATCGCGAGGGGACCTCAAGCAAGTTTGCAAAGTACCAGCCCACAGGACACTCGTGAAGTGGAGGCCGGAAATCTTCGGTGCAAATAATGCTCGGGTCGGGACTACACGGAGTCCAATGCACAAGCTCGGGAATTCGTCACTATGCAAATGCAAATGTATGTGGTGCACAGGGGTTCGGGTTGCACGGTCCCCACGAGGGATACTGGTCTCAGAATCGCTGAGAGGGCAGATCAACCTCGAGGACCTTCAGGAACCCACCTCCTGTGTTGCTGAAATCTTCAGAGTCCTCAGGAGCTCGGGAGCAGCAAACCGGTCAGATGCGTTTAGGTGCCTGCTTTTGCAGGGGAGTACCTCCTTTACTTCAAGGGAGATTCTTCAGTCGTCCAGCGTCGTGCAGGCAGTCGAAGTACTTGGTTCTTCTTAGCAGAATCTTGTGCAGGTAAAATCTAAAGTCCTGTAGCCAAGTTGCCCACTTTATACCCATGGGAAGGGGTTGGAAAGATTCTGGGGACCCTCCTAGGGGAGGGGCAGTACAGAGCGGTGGCTACACCCATGTCCTTTGTCCAGTTTCGCGCCAGAGTCAATGGCTCCCAGAACTGGTTTGAGCTGGACTATGCACAGGGACACCAAATGTGCCCCCAGTGCAGACTTTCTGGCGCTCTCAGAGTGCACCCACCCAGCACCAATACACTAAACCCTGACAGGGAGGTGGTCACACGTCCCTGTGACAGGATACCTATTGTCATGCCTTCCTCTGCGCGAGCTTGGCTCAGCAGCAGGAGGGCAGAAGCGTGTCTGTCAGCATCCATTTTGTGCTGCCCAGGTCGGGAAAGCTGGTACCGGGTAGACCGGTGACCCACAGTAGTGGTTCTAGAAGGGTGGAATCATACCTCCCACACCAGTTACTGGTGTGGAGGTATGATTCCAAGGTGTTTGACACCAAACACGACATGTTTCTAAGCAGCAGTTTTAAAGTTAGCATTTACCGCGAGGTTATAATGCACTTAAACATATATGTCTGGCTGCATCACAGACAACCCTGGAGAATGGTCTCCGAAGGCTGCAGAGGGGCTCTGCTCATGCAGGGGCACCCTCTCACGTAAAACCCAGCACCCTGCCTTCAGGATTGATAAGGCCTGCCATAAGGGTGACTGATAGGTTTTTAAGTGTAGTGATTTAGATAGATATAGTGAACCTATATCTTAAGTAAGTAGTGCAAGCACCAGCTTACACAGTCTGCGGTAGCAGGCTGGTCGTGTCAATTTGAGTGGCCTCTCAGGGGTGGCATAATACATGCTTCAGCCCATGGGAGGCCTCTGGGGTACCTATGCCCTGGGTACATGGTGTACCATATACTAGGGACTGATAAGGGTACCCCAGTATCCAATCTGGAGTGTACCTAAAGTAAATACATAGCAATTTAAGGGAGAAAGCAGATAGACTGGGGTCCTGGATAGCAGGATCCCAGTCAGACTAGTCAAAAACAGTGTGACATCAGCAAAAAGTGGGGGTAACCATAAGAAGCAGATACTACTTTCCTACAACGAGCATACAGTAAGCCTTCTCCCACCCCTCCTTGCTTTGCCTTTGGCGCAGGCCTAAAAAAATTTAGCATGCTATTTAATGGCCAGTATAGTCCGCAATGGTGGCCTATAAGGTTAAAATATAACCACACAGATTTGTGATGATAATTTTTTTTTTGTTTTATTGGTTTTCTATGAAAAGTCTTAGTACATTAAGAGAGTCCCATTATGAACTCATTAATGGAAGGGTTTTCCTGGACAGTCTGCCAGTGTTTGTAAGTGTTTGTAGCACAGACGTTTGCAGTTGAGCTTTCTTAGTCTCTGTATTTTGTCTGAACCCTCAAGCATCACAACAAATAGTTAACAACTTTGAGGCCAAAACATTCTAAACTTGTATTGCTTGTTTCAGTTTACAAGACAGACCTAGGGTATGTTTACAGCTGGTAAGTATTTCACATTAAATCTGACTGCGTTGAATACAGCTCTCATATTTATTATCACTGCTGTCAGTCAACATAAAAGCAAGCCGTCGTCAGACCTTTGTGTGCTTTTTGGCTAGGTAACTCATCTGAATGCCTCTTATTTACTTCTTCCGGGGTTTCCTAATTTTTGTTGCTTTGCGAGCTTGGAAGAATGATGTTGTTTCTTGGAAATGAAGGGGGTCCATGATCCAAAATACAGACGCAAAACACCACAGCAAAGGAGCGTTTGCTGGGTAACAAAGCCACTTACATAACATGAAGGAACTAGGCACTTTAAGATGGCTATACAGGTGACCATTTTTAATTTTCTGGCAAAGTATTACAAAAACCATTAAAAGCTAGCCGCATGTGTGCGCTCACATGGGTGGCCGTCTTTGATAGTTTTTTTGTTCTACTTTATCACCACTAAAAATATGATTGCCCACTTCACTATTAACACATTAGCAGCTACATTGCTGGGGGCTTTGGGGGGGTGGAGACAAGGGAAGCACATAAATAAAGAGCACCACAAAGGGCAGTGGGAAGAATCCACAGTACCAGTGACACTGAGAAGAGAGAGAGAGAGAGAGACAGAGATAGAGGAAAAAGTCATTTATGAACTGAAATAAACTTCATAGGAGGCAGAAGGACAAGGAAACAGCAAAAAGAAAGAGGTGAGAGTCAATCACATTTGGGCTTATCTAAAATATTCTTGACAATGTTTCAAGCCAGTGGCATGAAGAAGAAGAACACAAAAATCCAACGGTTTGAAATAAGTATATGTTAAATATATATCAGATAAAATAAGTCTGTTGATGACAGACAGCTCAAGGCATCTGTAGGTGAGCCCTAAACACTCAAGCAACCATGTAGCTAGTTTTAATTTCTGTGTTACAGGTTCTGCCATCTGACTTTACGTTAGGGTGCATAAGTGTGATTTTAAGAAACAAGGTCATACCTAAGCTACTTTATGAGTGAATGTTATATGCACAACACCTGGCAGGCTCCTACAATCTTAATATTGATATTTTGAGTTTCATGCAAAACCATGGGGATTAAAAAAAGCCTACCATTGGACAGGACGAGTTTCTGCTCCAGTTGTGTATTATGGGTCTACTGTCCTAGAGTTGGGTTCGTTGACCAGAGGGCTCTGATTGGCTAGCTGCAGTAGAACATTTTCTGTTGCAACAGTTGTTACAGGATGTAGACCTTAGTGCCCACATCCTGTAAAAATAAATTGAGACTAGCCAAAATGGGACAGGAAGAACAACCCATGACCCATTGGCTAATGTGTTGGGGTCACAAAAAGAACCTACCATTTCATTTGAAAAACTAAAAGAAAAGGAAACATTTGGCATGGGGTTTTTGGGCCTTAGACTAGATTTCATGGACCGCTGACTAAGACTATGAAGTATGCAATACCTTCTCATGTGTCTGTGGACCGCAAGAATATGCTCTTGGCCCTTTTTGGTCTCCGAACCCTTTGGCAACAAACACAGGAGGCCAAAAAGTGCACATGTCCTTAAGGGTTCGCAGACATAAATTAGGGTCATGGACCCTAAAGGGAAATAGGCAATGTGTAACATGGATATGAATACTTTCATTGAAGTTGGATGTAGTATATCATCATAACAGTCCATTGGGGCTGAGGGGCCAAACTCCTTCACCTTTTGCCCCTCAAGAACAGGGTCTCTCAGGCTGAGTAAAGGTCGGCCTGACAGACACTGTTCATTTTCAGGTCAGGCAGCCAGGAGCTAGACATGCACTAAATACTCAGAGGCTCCTGGCTGCCTGAGCTGAACTTTGCTGGGCTGAGGATGTCACAGCTCCTGTGGGTGTGGCCTCCTTAGCTCAGCAAATGCCCTTGAGGCTCTCCCCCTCAGTGACGAGGGGTAGCGTCACTCATTACCTCGCACGTGGGAGCTTCAGTTTTAAGGCCTGAAGCGCCAAGGGTCGAGTGTCAATCAGTGACACTTCATCACAGAGTGGGGTGGGGTCAGCAGTCTCACTGACCCCATCCAACTCTGTGAGGATATAGGGACTGCTGCCTTCCCTCACTGGCTGACATAGGCATCAGTCCCAAGCCTCCTGGGACCTCGGGGCAGAGCTACAGGCAAGTGTGATTTTTTGTTTAAATTAATGTTTGGTGCATGCATGCGTGTATGTTTGAATATTTGGTAATGACTGTTGTGAATGGATGTGTGTGCGCGTGTGTGTGTGAAATGCATGGTTGCGAGTGTGTAGGTGTGCGTGTGTCCCTTCAGCCCCCCTCCCTCCTAAAATTACCAGCCGTCACTGGTCATAACTACAGAAATTCATTGAACTACAGTTAATGTGAAGCGATGGTTAGAACTGATTATAAACCTAATGTTAAAAAAATACTCTCCACTTGCTTAAAAAATCACAACATAAAGTGCAGTTGTGGTTATGCATTGAAATCAAAAACTACCACAATTCTACAGTTACTGGTTGGTCAATAACCCACAAAATAGCCATGCAAATCATAACTTGAATGCCAAATTTGATGCTTATAATTTCATAATATTCACACCAGTAAGCAACACCACCATTCAAGGTCATTAAATAACTCGTAAACAAATAGATAATATTGTATTCATAGTTTTCTCACTGATAGTGTTAATGGTAGTTTAAGTAATGACTTTTGTGATGGCATCTGTTTCATCTAGGGTGAGGACATGAGCATTGCATTTTGTGTGCAAGATATGGTTTGTGTGGCTGTATTAAGAGAGAACTGAAACCGGCGAAATTTACTGGGTTTTTGGTTTTAATTTGTAAGCGTAACTGTGCTTTAACTATGTTTTTTAAGTGCATATCCATATACATGATGTTGATGGTAGGTTAAAATGAAAAAAGGAAACAACCAACAGCGCTTAAATAAAAAAAGAAAGAAAGAAAAGAGTGAGGCTGGGAGAGATTGCAGTAATCTTTCAGATTTGTAAGATCTGGAATTCATTCAGACGGCAAAACATGGTAAGACACGGGGAGATAAAGAAATTGGCGACACAACTACACAGAGTGACTATGCTAAATCTTAGCAGCGTAGGAATTGCAGAAAGGGTTACAGAAATGTGGCAGAAACTAATTTTTCACTCTGAAATCAATTGAAACAATCTCTGAAGTTGAAATGCAAATGCACTCAACCTTATTACAGATTGAACTAAATGTATTTATGCCCATTAAAATTGAATAACTGATGAATGCGGTGATGGAGCTAAGAGGCTGCTGGAGGGTTCACAGGTTAATGACAGGGTGCATGAAAGGTGCTCAATCTGGGTCGGAACGACCACGCGAGGAACTCACACAGTGCACTCAGTGGTTCAAAGTCTGTCACTTTTATTAATGAGCTGAAGCGCGGCAGTAAAATATTAATAGTGCATGCGTGGGAGCAGTGTTTAGAAAATGTAACCAAGGCATGCTGATATTAATAAAATAAAAATGTCACATGACAATAGCGCAGACCCTACTGACTTCTAATACGTGCTGTTAACTGTGTCTGCTGCACCTATTTATGTATATAAACATCATGAACACCTGGAAAACAACCGTTTGTATGTCATTTCCGGTATTTGCTGCCCACTGGCAAATGGTGATAAAGCCATTTCTTTCATGAAAGTACTGCAAAATCATGCACTGATTAGAGGGTAGGAACTTGGGGTGGTTCCTCAGCCACGATACAATGAAAGCTATGCTAGATTTCTCCTCTTTGGGTCTCATTGGTAGTTTTACAGATTAAGAACATTAACGCAATGCAAATGTGAACCTGCAGTTAGAGTAAACAGGAAAAGGTATTGTTTTTAGGAGATTCCTGAAAGAGGTGATATAAGAATTCTTTGCAAAGAGTATTACTACTAAAGAGAGCGCAGTGATTTAAGTTAATAACAATGTGCATCTGATTGTTTTTCCTTCTTCACTCTGCGGGTGAAGTCAGTAGGGAGAGTAAGAACAAACCAGCCTAATTTTTGTATTTTTGACAATTTTGATTTATACCCCAATTTATGCCATTACGTCACCTCATCTAATTACACTCTATTCACAGCACAATTATAGGGCGAGAATCACATGAACGACCAGAACGTAGGTGGCTGTCGTTCTAATACTTGTGCTTTTGATACAATTTTTTTGTGCGAAATGCGTCCTTGCTTCCAAAATGGACGCAGTCATGCCAGATTTGCATTTCGCATACTTATGTGTAATTTCATGTAATTTTCAACACATTTTTCGTCGTTACACATCTTTCGCACTCTTGTAGTAGCGACATGCTGCATGAATTTCAGTGTAAGAAAAGACCCCACAATGCTGTAATAGATGTAAAGAGCCTTGAAAGTAATACCATTCGTCACAAGGACTAGCAGCAGGTTTGTGAGAATTGATGTGACATGGTTGTGAGACCCAGTTAAATACCCATACCATTGGCAGCAATCTACAACACAAAGCTAGCATTTCATCACACAGATAGCGAGGCTGAGCTAAAAACTACTATGTAGTCAATCCTTGAGATGAATAGTAAGTAAGTAATATCGTTGCCTGGATCTTATTTGGAAAGCTTATCAAAGAGGACAGGCATTGGCAAAGACAACTGGTCTGATAATAGCTGCTAACCTTTCGGCTCTGTAATGCTTGTTTTGATTTGAAATGGTTTGTCTAAAACTTTAATGCTGGCGTTCCTGCTAAGACATTGCCCATATTAAAGAAATAAAAAAGACAGCTTGGCTAAAAGAAAAAGTTGTTTTTGGTCTCAACTGTACACACTGCGATAGTACTCCCTGGCACTGATGAGAACTACTTGGTGTACAGAGGTGCTTCTTGTAAGAGGGTAGAAAACTTTCACTCACAGTGAAGTTTGCTAATGGCTGACCCTTTGCCCCATGCTAAAGTTGGTAGAAGTGAAATCTGAATGACACAACAAAGAGCAATGGATAAAGAGGAAGGCAGGCTAAAAGTCCCCGTTAAAAAAAAAAGGGGGGAGAGAGATAAAGCAGATTTAAAAAGCATTCAAAAAGCCTTCAGTAAAAAGGGTGTCATTGTCATTGTACTCAACTGTCATGTTGTACTAAAATCAGCATGACCATCGTGCCCAAATTCATCTATTGTTCCCAAAATGTGGGCCAGTCAACCACGTGGGAGGGTACCAATCAGATATAGTGATGGAGTTCCTTTTGGCTTTGATTGCCAAGAGATAGTTTTAAAAGCTGTGTAGGCTTTTAATTTCTGCAATAGATTGGCTTCATCAGTGTATATGTAGAAAAGGACATCAAATGAGTGGATCACTTTGCAAAAAAAGGGAGTACGTAGATACAGAAAAATATGTGAACAACAGCTTGCTCTCAATCCACAAAACATGAGTTGTAAAAGATTCCATTGTGCTAGAGCCTTTGTATGAGCAATGGGTAGTCGGCAATGTCCATCAGAGTCAATGGATCAAGGAGCACCTCTTCTCCGTTATAGCTGATGTCCAAATCTTGCTTTGAGCAATCAAGAAGTCTTTTCCGATAAAAAAAGAAAGGCATACTTAGATCACGTCGACAATGCTATTACATTTGAGGGAGGTCTGTGGTCGAGGAACACCAATCCCTTTCTAATCTTTAGCCAGATACAGCTGGCATGTGAACAGACTTAGGGCCTGATTTAGAAGTCGGCAGAGGAGAACACTCTGTTACAAACGTGACCGATATCCCGTCCACCATATTACAATCACATTCTATCCTATGGGGATCATAATATGGCGGACGGGATATCCGTCATGTTTGCAATGGGGTATTCCCCTGCCAACTTCTAAATCAGACCCTTAATTATGATACCACCAAAGCTCACTTTGGAGGTTCCACAACAGATACATAATCAGTGCTTGTTTCAAAGATGGAGGGATGCTTCTCTGTCTGACCAAGACATTCTCAATCTTTCTCAGTGAGTGGCAGGAATGTTAATGCTATAGGCAGACAGGGATGCCATGGAGAGCCTGAAGCTACACTTTCTATCGCTGCCAAGAACAATCCTTCCTCAGAAAGAAAGTAGAATGCACTATTACTGGTACAGTCTTCACCACAGCAAACTTGTCTCCACCCAGCAAAGTTGCTGGGTGAAGAGAAACAGAAGACTGGCACTGATCAAATGAGTAAGTGGAAATCTTCATCACGCTTACTCCTAATATTCCTGGTCCTTGTCCTTACCTCTAGGGGTGCTCCAGCCCTCCTGACAGGCTCATTTTTTAAGCAGTGCTAAAAAAAAAGACGACATTCTAACCACTCCCTCGCCATCATTCTATATAAATGTCTGGAAGGAACCTGTTGAAAGGTAAGGACGAAGAAGAGGGGCCATGAAACTATCTTTTTATAGGTCTCACTATCTTTCGCTAAAAAGGAGTTCGAAAGTTGCAAAGCTCCTATGAGCTGGTATTTCTGAGTGATTTGCTGATGGATTACATTGAGTATCAGAAAAAGTTCCTTTAAGGATAAAGCAATATATTTTCACCAGCAGTTTTGTTCGATTTGAACACCAAAGACTAATATGCCTTTAACAGGATAAAATATTTTGTCTTAGACACAAGTTGGTAGAAGTGAAATCTGAATGACACAACAAAGAGCAATGGATAAAGAGGAAGGCAGGCTAAAAGTCCCCGTAAAAAAAAAAAAGGGGGAGAGAGATAAAGCAGATTTAAAAAGCATTCAAAAAGCCTTCAGTAAAAAGGGTGTCATTGTCATTGTACTCAACTGTCATGTTGTACTAAAATCAGCATGACCATCGTGCCCAAATTCATCTATTGTTCCCAAAATGTGGGCCAGTCAACCACGTGGGAGGGTACCAATCAGATATAGTGATGGAGTTCCTTTTGGCTTTGATTGCCAAGAGATAGTTTTAAAAGCTGTGTAGGCTTTTAATTTCTGCAATAGATTGGCTTCATCAGTGTATATGTAGAAAAGGACATCAAATGAGTGGATCACTTTGCAAAAAAGGGAGTACGTAGATACAGAAAAATATGTGAACAACAGCTTGCTCTCAATCCACAAAACATGAGTTGTAAAAGATTCCATTGTGCTAGAGCCTTTGTATGAGCAATGGGTAGTCGGCAATGTCCATCAGAGTCAATGGATCAAGGAGCACCTCTTCTCCGTTATAGCTGATGTCCAAATCTTGCTTTGAGCAATCAAGAAGTCTTTTCCGATAAAAAAAAAAGAAAGGCATACTTAGATCACGTCGACAATGCTATTACATTTGAGGGAGGTCTGTGGTCGAGGAACACCAATCCCTTTCTAATCTTTAGCCAGATACAGCTGGCATGTGAACAGACTTAGGGCCTGATTTAGAAGTCGGCAGAGGAGAACACTCTGTTACAAACGTGACCGATATCCCGTCCACCATATTACAATCACATTCTATCCTATGGGGATCATAATATGGCGGACGGGATATCCGTCATGTTTGCAATGGGGTATTCCCCTGCCAACTTCTAAATCAGACCCTTAATTATGATACCACCAAAGCTCACTTTGGAGGTTCCACAACAGATACATAATCAGTGCTTGTTTCAAAGATGGAGGGATGCTTCTCTGTCTGACCAAGACATTCTCAATCTTTCTCAGTGAGTGGCAGGAATGTTAATGCTATAGGCAGACAGGGATGCCATGGAGAGCCTGAAGCTACACTTTCTATCGCTGCCAAGAACAATCCTTCCTCAGAAAGAAAGTAGAATGCACTATTACTGGTACAGTCTTCACCACAGCAAACTTGTCTCCACCCAGCAAAGTTGCTGGGTGAAGAGAAACAGAAGACTGGCACTGATCAAATGAGTAAGTGGAAATCTTCATCACGCTTACTCCTAATATTCCTGGTCCTTGTCCTTACCTCTAGGGGTGCTCCAGCCCTCCTGACAGGCTCATTTTTTAAGCAGTGCTAAAAAAAAAAGACGACATTCTAACCACTCCCTCGCCATCATTCTATATAAATGTCTGGAAGGAACCTGTTGAAAGGTAAGGACGAAGAAGAGGGGCCATGAAACTATCTTTTTTATAGGTCTCACTATCTTTCGCTAAAAAGGAGTTCGAAAGTTGCAAAGCTCCTATGAGCTGGTATTTCTGAGTGATTTGCTGATGGATTACATTGAGTATCAGAAAAAGTTCCTTTAAGGATAAAGCAATATATTTTCACCAGCAGTTTTGTTCGATTTGAACACCAAAGACTAATATGCCTTTAACAGGATAAAATATTTTGTCTTAGACACAAGTTGGTAGAAGTGAAATCTGAATGACACAACAAAGAGCAATGGATAAAGAGGAAGGCAGGCTAAAAGTCCCCATTAAAAAAAAAAAGGGGGAGAGAGATAAAGCAGATTTAAAAAGCATTCAAAAAGCCTTCAGTAAAAGGGTGTCATTGTCATTGTACTCAACTGTCATGTTGTACTAAAATCAGCATGACCATCGTGCCCAAATTCATCTATTGTTCCCAAAATGTGGGCCAGTCAACCACGTGGGAGGGTACCAATCAGATATAGTGATGGAGTTCCTTTTGGCTTTGATTGCCAAGAGATAGTTTTAAAAGCTGTGTAGGCTTTTAATTTCTGCAATAGATTGGCTTCATCAGTGTATATGTAGAAAAGGACATCAAATGAGTGGATCACTTTGCAAAAAAGGGAGTACGTAGATACAGAAAAATATGTGAACAACAGCTTGCTCTCAATCCACAAAACATGAGTTGTAAAAGATTCCATTGTGCTAGAGCCTTTGTATGAGCAATGGGTAGTCGGCAATGTCCATCAGAGTCAATGGATCAAGGAGCACCTCTTCTCCGTTATAGCTGATGTCCAAATCTTGCTTTGAGCAATCAAGAAGTCTTTTCCGATAAAAAAAAGAAAGGCATACTTAGATCACGTCGACAATGCTATTACATTTGAGGGAGGTCTGTGGTCGAGGAACACCAATCCCTTTCTAATCTTTAGCCAGATACAGCTGGCATGTGAACAGACTTAGGGCCTGATTTAGAAGTCGGCAGAGGAGAACACTCTGTTACAAACGTGACCGATATCCCGTCCACCATATTACAATCACATTCTATCCTACGGGGATCATAATATGGCGGACGGGATATCCGTCATGTTTGCAATGGGGTATTCCCCCTGCCAACTTCTAAATCAGACCCTTAATTATGATACCACCAAAGCTCACTTTGGAGGTTCCACAACAGATACATAATCAGTGCTTGTTTCAAAGATGGAGGGATGCTTCTCTGTCTGACCAAGACATTCTCAATCTTTCTCAGTGAGTGGCAGGAATGTTAATGCTATAGGCAGACAGGGATGCCATGGAGAGCCTGAAGCTACACTTTCTATCGCTGCCAAGAACAATCCTTCCTCAGAAAGAAAGTAGAATGCACTATTACTGGTACAGTCTTCACCACAGCAAACTTGTCTCCACCCAGCAAAGTTGCTGGGTGAAGAGAAACAGAAGACTGGCACTGATCAAATGAGTAAGTGGAAATCTTCATCACGCTTACTCCTAATATTCCTGGTCCTTGTCCTTACCTCTAGGGGTGCTCCAGCCCTCCTGACAGGCTCATTTTTTAAGCAGTGCTAAAAAAAAAAGACGACATTCTAACCACTCCTCGCCATCATTCTATATAAATGTCTGGAAGGAACCTGTTGAAAGGTAAGGACGAAGAAGAGGGGCCATGAAACTATCTTTTTATAGGTCTCACTATCTTTCGCTAAAAAGGAGTTCGAAAGTTGCAAAGCTCCTATGAGCTGGTATTTCTGAGTGATTTGCTGATGGATTACATTGAGTATCAGGAAAAGTTCCTTTAAGGATAAAGCAATATATTTTCACCAGCAGTTTTGTTCGATTTGAACACCAAAGACTAATATGCCTTTAACAGGATAAAATATTTTGTCTTAGACACAATGGGGTTATTTTAACACCAATAATAAAGAAATGCATATTTAAAATGCAACTCTGCCTATATCCTTCCTTTCCAGTAAACAGGATTTGTGAGTGTGAAAAGCACGATAGCCAATGTATTCCTTTTTTAGGTCGAGCCTAGCGCAGCGCGCATGCTCTGCTCTAGGAGAGGGCCTCTTGGAATCACTCCAGGCTTTCAGAAAACTCGTGCGTGTGGCTTTAGATTTTCCACACATTGTATTAGCCTTTGCGTGTGACTTTAAAAAATGAAAGCACGCAATTGGCCAAAGGCGGATGCATGTCCCACCTTTTTCAGTAAATGTTTAATCCCACGGCATCCAGCTTGCGGGAGCGAGCAGCGGCACGCAGGGTGCCATCTGTTGTGGATCATGTTACAAATTAGCACGGTCGCTTTCACTTTCACCGCCGCGCGGCTGCGCTTGTTACAGGGCCTTCTCCTGCCTGCTGTCGGACATGCTCTCCCCCAGAGCACGCCAAGCTTGATATTCATGGTGGCACGCATTTCCCCCCAATTACTTGAACTTTAATAATGGCAGCCGCGCCATTTACATAGCGCGGCTCAACCAAATCCTTTCTTGATTTTTTGTTAATTCAATTTTTTTGTAAAGTGCATGTGGCGGACGCGCAACTTTCTTATAGAGCGCGCCACCAAAATCCTTTTCTTTAAAAATTAATATTTTTTTTATTAAGTGCGGCACGCTAAGCTTCATATATATGGCGGTCGCACTCCTTTCTTCCACTGCGGCCTTAGCCACAGCTTTTCCCTTCTGCCCGGCTCGGCTCCCCAAACAGCGTCTCCTTCACTTCTGCCCCGTCCTCGGCTGAGACAAAGGCAGGGATATCGAGAAAGTGAAGCCGTAGAGAGATAAAAACGTAACCAGCCTGGAACGCTGCCTGTTCAGCCGGAAAAAAACATTAGCAATGGGTCCCCTAGCGACCCATGATTCGCTCCCAGCAACCATGTGATTATTGTTGTTTACAATGTTGCTGGGAGCGATGCCGCTGACATTGGGTGAAATCATGGAGGGCAGCAGCAGGCATGAGCAGCGGCAAAGCGGGCTGTTAGGGGTAGCCGCGGGGCAGGGACGGTGCACGGGCGCAGGGTCAGACCGGCGGCAGCCAGGCTAGCTCTGGGGCTCTTCTTCCCGCTGTGTTGCTTTGCTCAACTGACTGCATTAGCAGAAGCTGAGACCCCGCTGGCCTGGCTTTGTAAACTTTGAGCCTGACTTATGTAGCCGGCCTGCAAAAGTCCACGGAGACGAGAAAGCGCAGTTATATGGGGTTGGCACGCAAGTGTTGCTGTATTGTGGCAACTTAAAGTGGTGCCATCCCCAGTCAGTGACCTGTTTCCTTTTGAGCCCTGAGGCTCTCACAGGTCGGCCCCCGGGTCACGACTGTGGCTGCATTATCTAATCACAGCTGCTGCTGTAAGATTCAGCCCAGGCCGGCCTCATTGGCATCCCGTGACAGCCGCAACAATAATCACACAGCAATAATCACACAGTAGGGTCCATGTGATTTGCATACAGAAGTAGTCACTGTTTGAGTGAGGCAGCGAGCATCAGTTGTTTCTTTGCGCGCTGCATGTGCTGCCAGTTTGGTGCCTCCTCACCGTGCCATGCTGCAAGAGTCGTCGGCCGCTCACCGGTCTGAGAGTATTATTCATGGCTGACTTGCAGTTCTTCTTGATTTATATATTAATAACGTTAATTTTATTGAGCAGCTCTGTGTGCAATTTTTTCTATATTCTCCGGCGCCAGAATTGGGCCGCTGGTGCCTCTCAAGTCGGTTGCCTGGACATACTGAGTGTCAACAATTAATCAATGATACCAGGGAGAACGGACTAGGCCCATACAGGCGCAGGATGTGACAAGATGATTTCAATTTCCTCCGTTCCCAGGCCCCCAGCAATTGTTACTGCCGCCGCGCACCAAAGTTAAATTAGGACAACATTTATCTGACCTCGCTAAGTGCTGCTGCACTGCCGTGGGGTCGGGTGGGGTTCTGTCCTGTCATGGTGAGTCCGCGAGCAGGTGCTATCAGTGTCTTTTAGCGGCACACAGCACAACTCTCAAAATGGCAGTGCCATCACTGACTCAACTCCTTCTATAAGCAGCTCTTCTCACCGTCCCTCATGTGATACAGGCTTCAATCTCAACTTCACTACAGCAGCACTGTCTGCAGCAAGTGAGTATGACAGTGACTCACAAAGACACTTCAGTAAAAACACATCAGCAGCAGTAGAATTGTTGTGACTCAGAGACATAGGTAAGTCAAAAACTAAGGCTGCTTTAATTAAATGTTCTTGTTCGAAAGTCGGAGATTTGTCTACTGGCAGTTCACTCTGCATGTTCTATCGCAGAGGGATAATATCCCTGCAGCGAAGAACGTCACTACTATGCAAATTGTAGTGGGACGTGAAGTAACAGTAGGTGTTGCAGCACCCAGGCTAATGTGCTGCATGTCTAAATACTTATAAGGTCCCATAGACAAGACCTATTGGCTATGCCAATGCTTGTTTATACTTACTCTGCACATCAGTTTGAAAGCCATGTTACAGCTTTATTTTAATACAGTTGCTAACCCAGTGAGATATGCAAGCTATGTTTCAAAATCGAAGATATTTGAGAGCTCTGTGCAGCCGAAGTGTAAATGCAACTATCTGGCTGGCTTTTTGAACATGCCTCAGGGAAGTACATCACTATCACAGCAATATGAATAAGAGATGTTATGTTTTTGAAACTTTTCAGTAGCAGCTAACATTAGGACATGATCTCATACAGAAACATTCATTCCAAATGCACCACTGAGCAATGCACTTGGAAACCAAAGCGCTTTAGATACATACTGTGCAAAAAGGCATCTTTCTAGTAAAATGTCATAATTAGATTTTAATGTCTTAATGCTATATTTAGCATTCAGAAGGGAAAGCAAACGAAAATGAAGAAAGAACGTTAACTCGCGTACACACCATTTTTAACCCCTGGGTAAACCTATCTATGATTGCCGTCTGCAGGGGATTGAAGGGGTGCATGTAGGGTTTCACATGACCTATGGACTGGTCCCATTTCAAAGAGGACACAATGCATTCAGCGGCAGCTCTTCCGCTAAGGTGGAGGAGCATCGCCTCACTGCTCTGTGAGCAGTTCAAAAAGAAAAAAAAAAATAATGCAATGTTTTATTTTCCGTCCTGGCTCAGCTGGTTTACATTATTGGTGCAGGTGAGGCTAGGCTGCCACAGGGGCAGGGGGAGGAGTGGTGGGCACTCTCTTAAGTGTGCATGATGGTTTGGTTGGCCAAACAGTCATGCTCACTTAGCATGTTCTCCACACAGCTGTATTGCACAGTCTGGGTGGAGAACATGCACAGGCTCCCAGTCCCTGTCTGAGCACCGAACCACGGCGCTCAGACCAATCACGATGTTGCTATAATGCTGGTGACAGCAGCGTCGTAATTGGCAAGGAGAGTCTGGGAGCCTGTGTGCTTCCCGCTTCTGGATCAACCAAAGAGGATATAGAAGTGGCGGCCGACGACATAGAAGCGGCGGCCGACGACATAGAAGCGGCGGCCGACCTGCAGGTAAGTGATTTTTTTTTCACCCCCTCATCCTCTGTTAAGTAGTAGCTGCCACTGAATGCAATGTCGAGATCTGCACAGCGTGGTGTACTGAAGCTGTCTAATTTGTTAGTTTGTAGGGGAATGGTCTTGCAACCTTTATTAATTCTTAGAATGTAGAGAATTCAAAAAATAATTAAAATTGCTATATTGGGGGTCTGAGGTATTTTATATCCTAAATCAGAATTATACCTTCAGGTTAGTTTTCAGTGTATTTTTTTTTAAATGTCTATGTGTTGCATAGAGAACCCCATCCCCCAGACTTTTCAAAACCTACTTATGCATCTCCCTACAGTGAGGAGACACAAGCCAAAACAGAGCAAGACCAATAACCAGACTAACACGTCTTAAGGGAGCCTCAACAGAAAGGACATTTGCTAAAGTTATATTGGCCCACATCAAGAGGACCATGCAGAGGGAGGTCCCCGTCTAGCTAATCTAAAGATAGGCCTATCTTTATGGGAAATCAGAAAGCATTGTTGTGCTGTTTCAGTACCAGAGACGTTTTAAATCCTGGGCAAAGTGGGCTCTGGCCCTGGGCCCCAGCCTTATAGAGCCAGCTCTGTTATGCTGAGTCTTGCCCCGATTACCTTGAAAAATTCTTAAAGAGATTATTTTAAATACCGCTTTCCTTTATTTTTAATGTGGTTGATGTGTGAGAGTCAATGACAGACATTTTGCAGAGAAATGTCGTGTTTATGTTTACTGCAACATCCATAAAGAAGTTTCTTTTAGATTAAAACAGGACCTCACATATGAGAAAAGGGAGGGTGTCACAGATATTATTTGCAGTAATATTAGTGAGCTGCTGCTGTGTTTCAATATTGAAAACGCATGTCACTATCCCTGAATATTAGATGTAAACACATTTAGAATGTGGACGAATGTGCATGTGCACTGTCAGCGACCTGGCCAAAGAGGGCATGAAAGAGCTGAAATTGGGTCACAAATTCAAAGCTGTTCTGAACAGGGGGCCCCAAAATAAGTTTGGCCCAGGGCCCCCAAAATCTTTAAGATGTCCTTGTTCAGTACAGTACAAGAGTAGCATTACATGAGGAAACGAGGGAGGCAGCAGTAAAAGCTAAGTCTGTTTGAGAGATTTCACTCATATAAGATGTCTTAGTTGTCCATTTCTGAGAAAAATAATGAAACACTTGTAAAGTGAGATATACAAAAATGCATTGCACCAATTGAACACTCTGGTGGTGAGAGAAAAATGACGCATTGCAGCTACAGCAGAATTCAAAAGAGCTAAATAGCTTGGAATTAATAATGCAAAAAGAGCACACAGTCTCGCCCTGAAATTCTCAATGCTATCTCACACAGGGACCCTTTAGTGGGAAATATTGGTAAACATATTGATTTGCTGGGGACCTCTGAATTTGGGGGATATCAGATATGGATAGGGTTCATATAGATCTGGAATATCTCTAAGGTGCTAAACTGCATTCGGCCCTGGAGACTTTTTCTAGCAGAAATGCAATTTTCCATGTTTTACATTTCGTGACAGATATCAACCCCTCAATAACAAGAATACATACGTATTGTTCAAAAACATTTCTAGATACACAATACCCCAAGAATATATTGCTGGGTAACTGACCACTCTAACCTTGTTTGGCTACCCTGGGGACCATCCCTCAAATGTCCCAAAAGTTGTATTATTCTTCAGCCTCCATTGGGCAGTAACAACAGGACATATGCTTTTCTGTGGGCCTAAACAGTGCTGGATTCCCAACGAGTATTAACTGGTTCTAGCTTATGCTTGCAAATAATAAATGCATCTCCTAATATTGCAGTCGATAGTTTGTAGGCTGTTGCCATATTTCTTTTCCTTGGGAAGTCTATAATACAAGCATTTCCTGATTTGGTGGATTAAAGACCTCCCTTGTCTTGATTAGCTAGCATGAAGATTGGGCAGGTTATGGGCATTTGTGAATGTTCATAAATGTTCCCTATTGAATATATTCCTCTCCGGCCTCCTCTGCTTTGTATGGCACAGATGAACCTATATATGTGTATCTCCGAGTTCCTAAGGTGTGGGTGCAGAAGCTAGAAACAGGTGGTTTGGGCCTCTACCTGCAAATAATGTTTCTCTACCAAATAATCCTCATGAAACTATGTGAGCATTGGCTCTTGCCACTAAACCATAGGCAAAGATGACAAATGATATACATTCTAAATTTGCCAACTAAAGAATCATTCAGTGGGTGATAGGTTATGCTGTTTTCTGCTGGCAGGCCAACAGACTCTGTTGCCAATGCTCCTCACGACTTGAATACCCATATATCAAAAGGTCTGTAAAGAGTCCTTAATATAGGAAAATGGTAGTGTGACAGGTAGAGTCTGTGATTTCTTTCTGTGGGTCTCCTGACTGCAGGAGCAGCACATAAGTAGAGAAGGGTTGCTTAACTTAGTTTCACACACATGAATTCTAATGCTTTGATCAATACAAATTTGTGAATCTGTAGGTAAATGCAAGCCTCTGAATTCCACCTGAAACATTGCAAGATTCAAGATGATCCACCGAATTCAGCTTTTTTGCATTTTTAAACACACTGTGACTGAAGGTAGGAGTGAGCCATTCATTTTATATTGTTATGCTCTAGAGGAGAAGCTAGCCTCACATAGGGCAATGGTGCCTAAGAAAAATAAAAGATTTCTTATTTTAAATACAGAGATGAATCTCCTTCAGTGAAGACTGCAATTTCCAGTGCGACATTTAGCAGAAAGTATTTTCACTTCTCGTCTGCTACACTGGTATGCGTTGTGCTCCTCTGTGATTTGGAAAGAGTGTCCCTACTGTGCCTTTCAGACCGGCCCCTTTGTGGATTGGAACTTTTCCTCTTCAGTGCTTGCACTCTCTCACTCTCCTTCTCCATACACCTGCTTTCGTTCTCTGCAACTTTAGTCCCTTTCCTTTGTAGATAATCACTCCGATTGCTTTATCACACAGTAGTTAGTTCACGGTACGTGGATATCAAGGCCATTGCTCCGTGGACCTAGTTTGGGTTTGTTAGTTTGGGTTGGCACTGGTCTTATTTATTCTGACTGTGGGTTGCACTAGTCTGGCACTCTCATCCTTCTCTTTCTCCTGGGTGCTCATCCACATCACATGGGAGACATCATTGTGGCCCCATTTTCACCATTTCTTGCTGTTTAGTTTACTTACATTTCTATGTGTACGGGACACACCCTAAAAAGCCCAGAGTCCGCTGTTGCCCCCAAATGCATGCTGCCACTTGTCACCATCACTGAAAATCAAGGGCATCCTTCACATCCACCTTTTTATTCTGCTGCCAGTCCCTTCTCTTTGTCAGTCCCATCCTCTCCTGGTCACAGATGCCTTTCCCAAAGTGCTCTCCCTTAATGTAAATCAAGCCTCCTCTGCACAGCTTGCTCTGCTCCCTCTCCTCTCTGCTGGGTGTCACTTGTGACTGGCAGATGAGGCATCAGGATAGTGGGCTGCAGTGTTGGTGCACATGTAAATGACAGCTGAGCCAGCTACAACAAAACTGTACACACTATTCCCCATTAACGCAAATCATTACCCATTATCTGTAATCACGCTTTAATTGGCAATCCCCAATATGTGCACATAATTTTCAATTTCCAATAAACGCACTCTAAATTTTCCCTCCCAGTAAGAACCCATCATTACGTCTTTACTCATTACCAGTTTCATATTACTACAGAGTATCGCTATTACCCTATTAGCATGCATAATTGCTGGTTCCCCGTTGATTTATTTTGTTTTATTTAACATTAACTTGTGACATGAAGCAACTACGAAGCGCTAGAGAGATGGGTTTCAATCACTCCATTCATCGAGACTTCTTTCAGTATGTTGGTGGATGTCACTCAACATCAAAGTGGGGCCGGCCTATGGGCCCTCAGTGCTGGGCTTCGGAGGAGAAAGAAATATAAAATGCACCCATTAAGTGTGGGAGGAGAGCAGTGGGACCAGTGGTTCCAGGTTGGGAGGTGAACGTCTCTTTGAAAAGGTTAATCTTCAGAAAGTTTTGAAAATTAAAACGATGCTAGACTTGCTTGGTTCCTCAGGCATTTGCTTAGCAATTTGGAGAGATCGGAGACCGCCCTACCTCCGTCGAACGTCTTGTTGAATCTGCCTTATAATGTTAGATTTCCATTGATTATCTTAGCAAGTGCATTTACAGCAGTGCCAACTTCTTGCTCAATTTTGTTAGGAATTAGTACAAAGTTCCCACCGCGTGTTGAAAATGGAACAACATAATGTGAATTAATTCTCTGTGCCCAGACAGTTACCAAAGCTCTTTCATCATGTTTACCCAACGTTCATCTTGCAGATTTTCCATTCTCTTTTGTTATCTGTCCAATTTAATAAATTGCTTTTAAGGACATTCCTTATAACACACCTCCTCAGGAAAAAATAATAGGACAGCCGAGCAGATATATATCACAGAAAACTTCATATTCAAATAACAAGTGCATTTCTCCTCATTTGCTTGAATTCCATGCATGAATCTTGTTTTTCTCCAAAATGGGTATATGGCTATTCGAAAGTTTACCATTCTTTTTTTTCTTAAAACTTCTTTTTATTAAACATTTGTCAGTATCAATATACAGCATCACAATAGGCAATGTTCGTTAATACATCTTCATCTCCGTACTACACATTCTGTAACATATAAATGTTTGTAACATATTCAACAATTCAGTCAGGTTCCCAGCCCGCTACACTCCTTGCCCACCACCTCCTCCCGTTGTTAGCAAGAAAGTTTACCATTCTTGTTCCAAATTTTACATCTGGCAGTTTATATTAGTAGTTACAAACATCACACTTTCCCTTACATTTTCTTGTTAAATTTAAAGAGGTCATTATTTACTATTAGGCATAATCTTTGGGCCAGTGGTGGTGTTTCATTTACCTCTTTCTATGGTGAAAAATCTTCTCAGTTGAACAGTTTTAAATAACAAAATATCTCTAGAACTTCCACAAAACCGTAGTTTTTGGTATTCTTTCTCCAGATCTTACTCAAAGCTTGTAATATTTAAATCTCTTAACACTAAGGACTTTACAGGAACACAACTGCATCTCCTTTCTTATATCCAAACATAGCAAGCTTGGGGGGATGAAACTGATTTTTCAAGCATTTCCCCATTAATATATCAGTAGTGCAAACAAAGTTGAGTTAATCTCCATATGAAGCTACGGGGACAGTTTTAGCTCGGATGACCTTTAAGAGTGGTTGAACAGAGAGACCACTGATAGGTGCATCACATCAGAGAATCCCTTCCAGAGCTCCTAAAATTCTGGCCTGCACAACTTGCAAGCAAATATTCAATGTAAGAGATGTAGTCAATAACATTTCAAGATATTCATAGCATTTAACACTCAAGTTTGTTGTCTAAGGGCCTTATTATGAGTTTGGCAGTGCGGGAGAAGGACTGCCCCACTCCCGCACCACCAAACCCATGTTTGAACCACCTACCAGATTAGGAGTTTTCTCTTGTCTGGCGGGCGGTTCTTTGGCGTTCCAGGGCGGTGCCTATGAAATAAGCATTTCAATGGGAATGTCAAAATCAGTACCTGCACAGCATGGACTGCTGCATTCCATGCTGTGCAGATACTGGTGTGCATGCACACAGGGGGGCACATGTTGTGCCCCCCTGTGTGCATCCACATGGCAGGAGGCACAAGGGGGCCCTGTAGGGCCCTCTCGGTTTCCTCACGTCACACTTTTCATGGCAGTCGCACCGCCATGAAAAGTGTGGCGGTGAGGAAACTCGTAATATGCTTGGAAACATACTGCGGGCTCAATACCGCTGCACCACCACCAGGGATCTCTGATCCCTGGTGGTTGCGGTGGTCCCAGGACATCCCGACCATCCTGGTTGTAATGGGGCCGTCGGAAGACCGCCACCACCGCAAGTCTGGCAGTCCGTGGACCGCCAGACTCGTAATAAAACCCTAAGTGTCACTACGAAAGTGTAACTTTTTTTTACCAAGATTCAAGATTTCAGTTTTATCAAAATGTACTTGTAATTTAATTAGGGCTCAATAATTCTGTAGTATACTGATTTGTCTTTGGAGTGTGACCCAGTAAACAGAAAGGGCCAACATGCAGTTCTGCTTAAGGTCATTTCTCACATGAGTTTTTTCTGTCATTATTTAAAACACCAACACTGACACCCAATTGCTCCAGTGGCTGTGGGGCAACCTACTATAAGGTACCAATTGGTGCCTATTACAATGACCTTCATGAAAAAATACCTAATGCCTCGTAACTATGTTATTGCTAGAAAACTCTTCTAAAACAATCTTCAGCATGAAGTACATAAAGCGTTAATAAGATGGGCTTCTCCGGTTTCTCTTTTAAAGAACATTTTTCAGACAGCATCCAGGCATAAGTAGTGAATTCATGAATAGACTTCTAGTATCTTACTTGCAGGCCCTCTCAGAGTATATGACAAAAAGACGGCTAAAACACCATGTTCACCAAAGCACAATAGATTGTCTTTTCTGAAGTAGGGGACGGATCGTTCCAAATATCATAAGATCAAAGTTCAAAGTGGAGACATGAGAGCCATATTGAATCACAGTCCGAGATTTTTTGCTAATCGATTCGGAAAGGAATAGGCTTAGTGCATCTGGACATTTGAATACAAAACCACCTATTTGGATTACTCTGAATACAAGAAGGTCAATCTCCATGCCTTTTAGACAAAGATTGCTCTCCCTTCGTTCAGAAGAAAGTTACTTACTTACCTTCAGTATCGATATTTATTTTAGATACACAACCTCCCCTCAGATTCCTCAACCTTACGACTATTCTCCAGGTGCTAGACTGGATCCAGAAATTCTTTCCCCAGCAATAGCTCTCCTGCCTCTCTAGATGGCACCACATAGCTTTAGCCCAAACTCCATTCGCCAGATCTGATGTTACTGTATGTAAAGTGCGAACTGGTGCGCTGGTATCAGCTCCTGAAACTTAATGACACACCATATAGAGGCAAGCGGAGTGGAACCTATAAAAATTCAATCACAGCAACAATACTACATGTGAGTTCTGTGAATAGCTTTGGATGATTTTAATCATGGCATTAACTCACCAATGAGAAGAGAAGATGGTAAGAAATCTGCAGCAAGATTATTTATCAAACCAAAATATTGTTACCCAAGTTAAGTAACTTTTTCTTCTGATGGAGACATCTTTTCGCAGATGCCTCACTTTACAAATGAGTCCCAAAGTAACAACCTTTGGGATACTGGATTGAGTATTGCCAGTTATCCAAGGAACTCATAAAGCACAAGCTTGGCAAAGTATACATCACTACTTGCTTGGGCTGCCAGACAATAACGTTTAACTAAAGTATGAAGGGATTACCATGTGGACGATCTGCAGGCGTCCACTGGAGCACATCTGGTGAAAGACAGGCCCTTGTAGAGTCCGTACAAATAACCTTCAGAAGGTCTTTCTCGTCCAGGGCATAGCAGATATTGATCCAAAGGATAATGCAATGCAAAATTGTGCATTTGGTCACTATTTTGCCATTCTTGACTCCAGGGAAGCTCACAAAGTATTTGATAATCCACTGTCCTGTTGGGTGCCATTTGTATAACTACATACCACATGCCTAGTGTCCACTTTATGCAGTTGCTCCTCCGCTTTGGGGGAGGGGGGGTGAGGAGGAGGTAGGAAAGAGTGATGGACTGGCCCATGTGAAAGGCAGATACTGCTTTTGTTAGAAAAGATAGGCAGGTGCGAAGAACTAAACTAACAGAGTATATATTATGAATGGTGGCCAAACCAAAAGGGCCTCGAGTTTACTAATACTATGGGCCAAACACAGTGCCATCTAGAAAACAATTTTCAGAGTGTGAACCTGAATCTGGGCATCAGCTCAAATGGGAATGTCAAGAGAAAGGGCAACCGGGTGTGAGAAAAAAAAGTTAAACCATTTCAGAAGACGTTACTATTTGTGACTTAAACAAGAGCTGGGAGGCACATTAAGGCACATAAAGCAGCCAAAGAGCTTTTTACAGCAGCCACTGTTAGGCAATGCTGGGCAAGAGATACTGAGGATGAAAGAATATCGAAGAGGCACGACTGCAAAGGGTTCAGGCCTTCTAACTCACCTAATTAAACAAATCTGTTCCAGCACTCCTGAAAAATGAAATTTATAGCAGGTTTCCTGGCCAACATGATAAAGCTTATGATTTCAAATGAAAGACAAAAGCATCCTAAATGATTCTGCTCAAACTCCACCCATGCAGCCACAATGTCTGGGGATTTAGGATGGATGACCTGATAACCTGCTGCAAGAACATGCCTACCCACTGTGAGAGAGGGACAGGAGGCCAAATACCGACTGCCAACAGACTGATATACCAACAGATTGCCATACCAGATCCACCTTGCCCAGTTCGAGATGATCTGCATCAGCTGTGCTTGATCTTCCTGCACATTCAGCAGGCCCTTAAACAGAAGCTGAATTAGTGGAAATACATGGTCTCGAGACCAATTAACATTGAAGGAATCCCCCAGGAAACTATTCAGAGGGCACTGTTGGGCACAAAATTAAGCATGCTTCCTTCTTTATGCTGTGGTGTGAAATATCCACATATGGACAACCCCAACTTGAGAAGATCATGCCCATTACTTTGGGTTGCAGTTCCCACTTGTTCTGCTCGAAGGAGATGTGACTAACAGCATCCATACTCAATCAATCAAAATATCTTTATTCGGTTCCAAGAACCATAAAAGTTCACAAATACATATTGCTAAAATGAATTTCCATATCATGGTTACAGAGGCATGAGGGGCGTGGTTTGACGCGCAACCAAGATGGCCGCGTCCTTCTAAGCTCCGTCGGATCGCGGGTGTGACCGCTCGTCGGAACATGCTGTATCGGTGATTTTTTGATCACCATACGGCGGATTTGAGTGGCGGAACACCTGGGGAAGGCTGCTTATCATTTTCGGGCTGTTTGGAGTCCTTTTGGAGTGCTTTCCGTTTCGGCGATTTTTCTCCTCAAGTTCGAGCTTCAAAATGGCGGCGGAAGTGGAAGTCCTTGCTGCTTCACGGATCACTTCAGTAGGTCATTGAACTGCATCACGGCTTTTCCTGACCTTACTCCCTTCATGTATGAGGTATTGCGTGGATAGCCTTTCTGCTTCACTATGTCATGCTCTGTTTTTTTAAAAAAGACGCTATGCTGAGGAGGCATTATTTTTTTTTTACAAAATGGCAGCAATTATTGAGTGCTGAGTGAATTACTTGCGACCTGTTTTCAGTTGGTTTTACCTCATTGGGGGGTCTACACTTGTCAAATTGCGAACTTTAAACTTTGCGACGCTTGAAGATCATATTTGCTCTGTCTGAGAGAGCAGTTTGTACCTCAATTTATTTCCTGATACCAGTGGTTGCTTGTTTGTCTGTTGGCGATTCATTTGGCTGTGTGGGAATTTTAATTCTCCCCAAGTCTTCCTCTGTGCTTGCTCTTCCTTGCTGTGCTCTACAGTGGCGTGTTCTTCAATATACTTCACAGCACCTTCGTCTGCTCTACGTCTTCTCTACATTGATACAGTCATTCTGTGAGGTGTTTTTGGTGTTGAGCACGGCAATGGCGGAGGGCATGGGTGTGACCCCCAAGGACAGAGATTCGAAAGGGAATCTGAAGCGGTCTAAACAGATCTCACCCACGCCCGATACTTCAGCGAGAAGCAATATGGATTCTGCTGCAGCATTAGATACTATTCTAACTAAACTTAATGCAGTTCATGACATAGCACAAAGCACCAAAACAAATACAGACTTACTTCAGGTTGAGGTGGCGGCTATCCGAAATGACCTCAAGAATCTCTCATTACGTGTCTCCAATGCGGAAACACGAATAAGCTCTGTGGAAGACTTCACGAATAAGCAAGCTAAACAGGCGCAAAGTTTGGAGCGTTCCTTGGCCTCATTGAGAAGAGACCTGACTGAGCAGGAAGATAGGAACCGCAGAAGTAATCTTCGAATTTTTGGCCTACCGGAGGACTGTGAGATCTCGGCTCCGTCAATGTTGGATTTCTTGCTTACATGGATCCCTACGGTCTTGAACATTTCATTTGTTAAAGACTTTGAAATAGAACGTGCTCATAGGGTCCCCACCTTTAAGCCTAAAACGTTAGCTTATCCAAGACCAGTGATTCTGAAACCTCTGCGCCACCAACACTCTGAGCAAATCCTAGCTCACATGAGGAAGATTAAATCATTACAGTGGGAGGGGCACAGAATATCAATATCACAGGATTTTGCTAGAGATACTGTTATTCGCCGTAAAGGTTTCTTGAATTTACGAAGAAGGCTAATTGATATGAGCATTCCATTTTCCTTTGCAGGTCCTTCGCGTTTTAAAATAACTTTTAGAGGTCACGCTCAGATTTTTTATGAACCTGCAGAGCTTTCCACTTTTTGGATAACCAGTCTGAATCACAGATGGATCAGTTGGCTTCTGGAACACTTCCTAGCACGTCTCATGGTTAATGTATCTCAATGTTGTTAACCTGGTTTCATTTGCCCTGTGTTCTTGCCATGATATATGGCCTTATCGTGCCTATGTGTTCCTTGCGGATATAATAAGAGTCAGTAGCGGTGTTGTTAGTTCATTGTGGTTACTCTCTCTTGACTGACTTTTTCTTCACAGGTATTTTATCTGGTTTTTTTTTCTTCACAGGTCCTAAAATTGCTCATACCTCTAGGTAGGTTTCTTAGAAGTTATTGTTGTCTTGTGGACAAGGTTTAGGTATTGTCCTATTACATAATGAGGGTTATTATGTTTCTATTTTCTTCTCCGTAGTCTCTTTCTCATCTCTTGTCATTTCTGGTCTACTCCAAATTTGTCTATTTTTCTATTTTCGGTCATCCTCCTCTGCTGTTCTGATGATTTATTGTTGATTTGTACCTCTAAATAGTTGTTTTTGGGTTCTCTTTCTCCCTATTAACATGTTATTGGGGTTCTGTCTTTCCCACCTACTTCAATATCTTGTATATGCTTTTTATCCGTTTGGCTTGCACTTTCTCTTTTCTTCTTTTTTCTGACTGTGCTGATAGCTAATCTTTTTTCGTGTGGTTAGTATTCATTTGTATCTTCCTCTGTTTCCCATTCTTCCTATATTCATTTATTTGGTGTTTGTATAATTTTTATAATGAGAATATATTCTCTTATTAGCTACATATTTAGCTCATGAATTATTTTTCTTTTTATTGATATTTCTAACTCCTCACTTTATTAATTATTACATTATTTATGACTGTATACAAGGCCTTAGGCTCTTATCTATAATAGCTAGTTCTGTTATTTAGGATGCCTTAATTTATTCATTATTACATCATTTATGAATATTTACCATGTCTTAGGCTCTTATCTATAATATCTAGTACTGTTATTTAGGATATTTTAATTTGATATTGTCTTAGTCTGACATTCATACTATTTATTAGTTATTTATAATGTCTTATTGCTGTTGATGAGACCTGAATTGATTATTGAACCGAATACTGCCTTAAATTGTTATTTATAATAGCTATTACTGTTATTTATGATGCATTATCAATTGTTGCCTTAGCTTGATATTCATAATATTCATTATGGTTATTTATGATGCCTAAATTTAATATTGCCTTACTTTAGTGTTCTCAATATTTATGATTGTTATTTATGACTGGAATATTTATTTCTGCATTAATGTTCTGTTGCTCAATGATATATCAATTTTATTACTGAGCGGTCCACAACATCGGTGTGCGCCTCTGTGGTTGCGCCTCTACGTTTTTCCCCCATGCAAATTGTCTGTTACGGACATCCCCTGGTGGGGTTTTGCTTGTTTTTATGCTCCTTCTCTTTTCTTTAGAGCATTTTTTCTCTCTCCTTTCTTTTTTCTAGCCTTTTCCTCTTCTATTTCTATCTTTTTTTCCCTGGGGACTCCTGCTTCGGCTCCTGTTTGTTATGTTGTCCTTGCAGTCCATCTATGTATGTGCTGGTTGATATGTTGTATAGTGCTCCCTTTCTCTTTTATCAGATACTATTATTTGTTTACTGGCGTGTCTCCTCATGTCTGGTCTAAATGTAGTATCTCTTAATGTCCGTGGATTGAATCATCCTGTTAAGAGGGCCAAGATACTAGACTACTGCAAAAGCCTATCTGGTGATGTTGTTCTTCTCCAAGAGACTAAGATAGCCTTTAAGGAAGCTTTGCTTCTAAGGAAACAGTGGGTTCTTGATGTTGCTTGCTCGGAAGCCTCCGGTAAGAGGAATGGGGTTGTAACCTTGATTTCTAAAAATTCTGGTCTGTCCATTGTCACAACGGAACATGATACGGATGGCAGATGGTTGCTTTCTCGTTTGTCCAATGGCTCAGACGAATTATATGTTATGAATATTTATGCTCCCAACATTGATGATCAACTCTTTTGGCGTTCAATAACCAAAAAGCTCTCTGACATCCCTCAAAGTGCTAGAACCATTGTTGGAGGTGACTTTAACTTGCCTTTAGATCCTATTTTAGATAGACATTCTGCTTTTAAATTTCGCCCTCCTAGGTCACATAAACAGATGCTCAATATGTGCTCCGCTCATCAACTTGCTGATGTTTGGAGGTTACATAACCCGAAGGGTAGTGATTTCACGTTTTTTTCCTCGCCACATTCTAGTTTCTCACGTATTGACTATCTTTTAGTTGATGCTGCTCTTCTAAAACACACTAGTAATGCTATAATTCACCCAATAGTTGTTTCCGATCATGCAGCCGTATCTTTTACTCTTCTTAACTTGACGGATAAACAAGGCCCTCGTACTTGGCGTCTCAATACAGAGATTTTGGAAGATAAGGATGAAGTTAAAGAATTATCTGTGGAGATTGACAATTTCTTCAATGAAAATGAGTCTTCGGTTAGCTCCCCAGTTGTGTTATGGGATGCATTTAAATGCACTATTAGGGGTCACATTATCAAAAAAATGTCAAAAAGGAATAGTGATATCAGAAAATCATTACAATCTTTAGGAGATGAGATCAAATGTAAAGAGATTTTATACAGAGGTTCTAATGATAAGTCTCTCTTGCAAGACATCAAGAATTTGAAATATACTTTTAACTCCATTGTTACTAAGAGAGCTTACCTTGGTGTACATGCTCAAAAGTCTAGACGCTTACTCTTACAGAATAGAGCTGGTAAGATGTTGGCTACCACTTTAAAATACCAAACTGATAATGTCAAAACTACTCAGATTTCTTATATTAATGACACTAAGGGCTCTAGGAAATTCCACACTCAAGAAATCCTACACGTTTTTCGTGATTTTTACGAAAAACTGTACACTCCTAAGGATCAATGTGACATATCCGGGTGTCAGAAATTCTTGTCATCGATTCCTACACATACTATTTCACAGTCGGAGATGACTGCTCTGGGGCAACCGATTGACTCTGAAGAGATAATTCAGGCCATTAGGTCGACTCGATCTGGGAAGGCTCCAGGGCCTGATGGTTATCCTATTGCTTTCTACAAGACTTTTTCATCATCAATAATAAAATATCTTAAGAACGCTCTCGATAACTTTGTAGTGTCGGGTAAAGTCTCTGGTTCAGCTGCTGAGGCTACTATTGTTGTGATTCCAAAAGAAGGGAAAGATCATTCTGACCCGAAAAACTTTCGTCCAATCTCGCTTCTGAATATGGAGGCTAAGATTTTTGCCAAAATCCTGGCTAAGAGATTAGAGCGCCATATCCCTAGCCTTATTCATAACTCCCAAACTGGCTTTGTAAAAGGAAGACTTGCTAGGGATAATATCCGAACCTTTTGCCATATATTGGAGAAAGCGAAACTTTCTGCATTGCCATCAGCCGCGATTGCTCTTGATGCCGAAAAGGCTTTTGATAAAGTTTCTTGGCCTTTTTACACGCAGTACTCCAGGCTCATAATTTAGGAGATTCCTTTATAAACATGGTAATGTCCCTATATTCCCAGCCTAAAGCTAACATCAGAGTTAATGGGGCTACGTCTTCCTTTTTCAACCTACGTCAGGGAACTAGACAAGGTTGCCCGTTATCACCCCTTCTTTTTCTATTGACCATTGACCCACTCCTTCGGTTACTCAACTCAAATGACAACATCAAAGGTTTCCAATTTGGTACGCATACACTTAAAACGGCTGCGTATGCAGACGATGTTCTCATATTCTCTGAAGATATTGCTACTGCCATCCCTGCCATCTCTAATACCATTAAAGAATTTTCAATCGTTTCAGGGTACACTTTAAACAGAGACAAAACGGAGATGTTCCCTCTTAATGCGTTGTGCTTCCCTTCTCATATGGGTGAGGCTGGCTTTAAATGGCAATCGACTCGAATTAAATACTTAGGAATTTGGTTTTGCAATAACCTTGCAGATACTATTTCTTATAATGAATCTCACATTCTAACTAAGATTAAAAATCTTTTGTCCTCTTGGTCTCCGAAATATATTTCCTGGTGGGGAAGGCTCCAAACTCTCAAGATGATGATAACGCCGATTATTAACTTCTTATCCTCAATGCGGCTGTCCTCATCCTTTTTCCGTGAGATTGATTTAATTACCTCAAAGTTTCTATGGGGTGACAAACGTGCTAGAATTGCATACAAACATCTTAGGAAGCCATTGGTCTTGGGTGGTTGTAATCTTCCAGATTGGAATTTGTATCAAATTGCTTTCTTATCGTCTCAGGGGGCTCTCTGGTTTTTATCGAATTCACACCATACTCCTCCGTGGATTTATATTGAACAAATGTTGTGTTCTCCTCTCTCTACCCCTCTTTTCTCACTGCCTCTAAACTTGTGTTACCTCATTCAAGCCGTATTATTTCTGACACAATTAATGCTTTGAAACACATAGATAAAAAGGTCTCCAACCCTATTCATAAATCAAGATGGTCCTCACTATGGTATAATCCTAAAATTGTTACTGATATCGATCCTGCCACAATGTTTTCCTGGGCTAATAGAGGTCTTACGTTGGTCAAACATCTTTATGATTCCAGTCATGATCCTCTTCCCTTTTCTTCTTTGGCCAGTAAATATAATCTTAACAATATGGATTTCTACTATTTTTTGAAATTAAAGGTTGCCCTCTCTAAAGTGACACTCTGTACAGACTCGGTTACTATTTCACTTCTGTCTATGTGGTCTCGTTCAGGCCATACTGCCTCGAAAATATACAAATTTTTAGCTGCGCCACTGCCTTCACAGGCTACTATTACACAAGATAAATGGTCACATCATTTTGATAGTGATATTTTTAAACATGTTACACAAGAGACATGGCAGTTAATTGGGAAAGTTTCATTACGAAATAAGATTGCTCCTTCCCTTATGCAATCTAAATTTTTTTCAATGAATCTTCTGCATTGGACCCCTGCTCGCTTACATAAACTGAGGCTGAGGGATGGGGATCTTTGTTGGAACTGCAATTTGGTCCCAGGCACTTACCAGCATATGTTTTTTGAATGCTCGTTATTACAACCCTTTTGGGATTTAGTTCAGAAACACTTATCACTAATTTTTGACACTACAGTGGAACTATCATTTCCTATGATCTTATTGGGTCCATGGGCCGCATGTTCCCCTCTTCCTCTGGACGATTCGGATATGCAGTTATTAGATCTTCTTATTTCAATTGCTGTCAAAATTATTCTAACTGAGTGGAAATCTTTTAATCTACTGTCCTACCATACTTGGTGGGCTTGGGTATCATTTCTCCGTGGGGCCCATACTTCGGTTGAAGAGAGACATTATACTCCTTCCATTTCCAATATTATCTGGAGGTCACTGGATAATTATATGAATTTGTCATCTCAGGGGTTGGTGGCCAAATATCCCTTTGTCTCTATTGCTTAATTTATTTTTCATACTGTAGCAGGTGTCCCCAGCTACCCATCTATCCATTTATCCATCTGCACTATTTAATTATCTGTCTATCTACCCATTTATCTATCTATCGATCATCCCCTTTCTCTTTCTTTTCTTCCTTTCCTTGTTCCTGCCTTTTATTTTCTCTCTCTATTCTTTCCTTGTTTCTTTCGCTTATCCTGACACTTTTTTGGTATCTATGCGATACAACTAATTTTTTGCTATTAATCCAGTATAAGATACTCTCTTTATATGACATATTGAACCGGTACTATGTGTGACTTCATTATTTTCTGTCATAAATTTTAACTTTGTGTATATTTTTTGTTAAACGTCTTAAGTATCTATTGACTATGTTGTTCTGTTGTATTGCATCTTATTACAATTATATGAACTCTTACTTTTTAAAAAACAATAAAGATATTGAACAAAAAAATGGTTACAGAGGCATGAATAAAAACAAGAATTTGCAATGCAATAGGTCTCGCATTTACGCGACTTTGAGCTATTAACATTGCAAATGACAATGCCTTTTATTTTTGTTTTTAAAACACAACTAAAAGGCATTGTCATTTACAATGCCAATAGCTTAAACTCGTGTAAATGCGAGACCTATTGCATTGCAAATGCTTGTTTTAGTCTATAAGCACTATTTTCTTTAAATAGTTTCTCCTTCTGCAGGCACGACATGCTTTCCTGCAACATTCAGCGCGCCATGCACGCTTTCACTTTCTAAGCAGCCCACGATAATGGCGGCCTCTTCTTTGAACGGGTCTTGTATTTACAAGTGTTTGAGCTATTGGCATTGTACATGACAATGCCTTTTATTTATGTGTTAATTATCAAAACATACAAATAAAAGGCATTGTCATTTACAATGCTCATAGCTTAAACTCTTGCAAATGCAAGACCTATTGCATTGCAAATGTTTGTTTTATGCGAAATCATTCTTGCATTCAAAATGGACACAAGGAAGCATTCATGCCAAAATATAGCCCTAAATGTCAGTTTTACATTTTGTGTCATTTTTGCAGTTTTACATAAGCAAATTGTGCAAATATTGGACACTCCTATATAAAAGCAGCCAAAGAACGGAGCACCCTGTGACAGCAGTCTATTCAAAGGGAAGTGTATGGCACCAGGCCACGCATAGATCACTGTATTACACCACCCGAAAAGCACTGTATGACATCAGCCCATCAATGCAGTACTGTAAGACACCAGTCCATCCACACAAATTAGTATAAAGCCAGCCAAACCACAGAGCACCCTGTGACACAGCCGTTTCATAAGGCCCCGTATAACTCAGATCATCCATGGGGCACTGTATGACACAAGCTATTAGTACAATAAAAAATGCCGACCCCCCTGGTAAAAGAGGGTGGCGGAGGGGGCGAGAGTATCAAGCGGCAGTCTGAGGCAGGCAGTGACATCTGTGTGAAGTTCGTCAGATGCATGAAGGCCATCAGAAAAGCTGTCCAGAGCTGTTCCCAGCCCTGAACTCAGGGGCCCGACATGCTTAGGTGCCTCCCCACCAGCTTCCCTGGTAAAAGTAGCCCTGTGTGCTTTATATTTAAGCATTGTAGTGCCAGAGTTACGCTCCAATCAGCTTATCACCTCACCCTTTCCCAACTCGTCATACAGTTAGGAAAGGGTAGGGTGAAGGTAGGATGGAGCTATGTGCCTGCCACGAGGGTCAGTGAAGCACCAGGAGCTGAAACAGAAATTATTTTGTCAGCTGAGGCAAGGAAAAAACTTTTAAATTTTGTGTGCAAGAGCGCAGGTGAAAGTCTGTGTGTGAGAGACAGTGTGTGTGGCAAAAGTGAGTGAGAATGAGCATGAGTGAGTCCATGAGAATGAGTGAGAGCGCATACAAGTGAGTATGAATGAATGTGTCGGAGAATTACAGGGACAGTAACAGAATAAGAAGGAGTGAGCGGAAATACGCAAGACACACTGAGAATGAGAGAAGGTGTGATCAAGTGAGAAAAATGGAGCAAGTAAGGGTAAGAGTGACCGCAAGTCCCAATGAATGAGTAAGAGTGAATGTGAGTGAGATAATGAAAGAATGTGAATGAGTAAGAGTGAATGTGAATGTGAATGAGAGTAAAGGTGAGACTAAATAAGAGATTGAATGAGTAAGTGAGTAAATGCCAGTGTGTGAGCGAAAGATGCTTGTGAGCCTACTGCTAAGCCTGGCATACTGGAGGTAATTCTCGCATATGAGGCACTCATGACAAAATGCAGGCCTTGTCAAAATATAGGCAATACTTGGAAGGCAATTCTTTGAAAAACAACACGTTTGACAAAATGCTGGCCCTGGCATACTAGTGGTTATTCTTGGCATATGGAGTATCTGTGTACAAATGCAGACCCCGTAATCATATAGGCAATATTTGGCATATGAAGCGGTCATACTGCGATAGTTCTTGGCAAAACGGGCAGCTACATGAAAATACTGACACACTAGAGGTTACTCTGGGCATGTGGGACATGTGACAAAATTTAGGGGCTGGCTAGGTAATACTGGGCACTTGAACACCCATGGCAACATGCCGGTGCTGAAATACTAGAGGTAATTGTTTACTTCTTGGCATATTGGGCACCCATGGCAAAACACTGGCATACTAAAAGTATTTATTGACATTTGAGACAGCTGTGGCAAAATGCTGGTGCTGGCATACTGGCGATAAATCTTGGCACAATGGAGGACAACCAGGTCCTATTAGGAGTGAGGGGGGACCAATACACAGTGTTGGCCCTGACATACTTTAGTCAATTTCTGCCCTAAGGGTCACCCATGTTACATGGATGGAATCAGTAGAAACGTTCTAGTGCAAGCAAATTGTAAGTAATTATTGACAATAGGGGGCACCAAAGGCATATAAAATGAAATACTGGCACACTGGAGATAATTACTCTCATATGGGGGCACCCAGAGCATATTTTGAAAAATAATGGGATCAACTCATGAGGGGTATCGAGCTTCAATGTCTTGCCACAGAAAAACTGTTCTTTAGAGCCTACAGTTTTAGAAATACTATGAAAAAAAGGGCATTAAAATAAAGTATTTGATCCCATTTAAAAAAAATCTCAGGGCAGGAGAGAACCCCACTGAACCCCCCTAGAATATGTTGGGCATGCTCAGGGTAAGGCTCACACCCCATCACTTTCAAAGATTAAAAACCACCACTGCTTATCAATCTTGTTCTTCAGGCCAGCAACCTACTAAGCATACTGAAGATGCTAGTCTGGACAAGGTTTGAGTCTTGACCCTACAAGGGCTTGGACGCCTTCAAGAGCATGAGATGGGTTTTTTTCATCCCAGAAGAAGCAGGTGAGTTTGGGTCTTTAAAAAGTGGCACAGGTTCTGCTCACCAACTTCAACAGCTGTTTCAATTATTATCTTGATCATTTGCCACAAATGTACAGCGGAAAGCAAAATCCTTGCCTTTTGAAGGTTGCATAGCATCTACTCATGTCCATTTGGATCACAGGACAGCATTCTACTGCCTCTCTGGCTAGTTTTGGCATATATAAAAGCCAGTACATGGGAAACCCAAATAGCTGATACCAAACGGTAATGAATACTGTGGTACAAGTGGTAACTAAAACTCAAAAATCCGATAGAACTCATTAGATATACCACCCTGCATACAGCCAACACTGCCCAGATATGCCATCTAAGTTAGCCTTCACTGGGCTCACATCATCACTTTTCACCATGACACCACACACTACAATCAACAGGCATAAATGTACATAAATCCTAACATACATTCAACAAGGACTAGATACACCGCATAGGTGGCTATTAACATACATACACATGCATCTTCCCGGCAATGGATATACTTACAGACTAGAAGATACCTATGTAATTAGCAAACCCCTTTCTACTCAATCCTCAAACAACAAAATCATAATACCCACAGCTCAATAAATAGGACCTAGCAACCTAATTGCAGTGGCATCTCTAAAAGTGAATACATACATGTGTACATATTTACTTAATATGTTTAAATGACTTTGTATGTGTGTGTTAAAAAGTGGCACACTATACATATGAAGTCAGATGTAAACATTTTAAGCAGACAACATTGTATTTGTCCGAACTCTTTGTGTCATGCGGCCCATTCAGCAGCTGTGCTTGTGAACCCCAATGGGGGAGGGCATGAGCAATAGATCTGGCCCCCTCTAAAGACGCTAGTGTCTAACTGAGAATATGATAAAAAAAACAGAGCGTGTGACACTGCATCACAAGCGGAGTCAAGCTCTGGTCTGCGATTATAAGCCCGGAAACATGTGGAAAGTGGTCGGACTGCCAAACGGGCTACTAGCCATACCAATGGCAGATCGTACACTAACCATACACTGATAATATAATAACACTCGTTCTTGGTTTAAAGTTTCTGAAGGTCTCCCTTTCTAATATAATCACACCATATCTGCCTATTATGTGGCGGGCTCTCACCGAAACTGCACTACACTCTTTAAGTAGTTATAGGCAAATTCCACCTCACAACCGGGCTTTCTTCAGTTTGATTAACCCATTGAGTTTCCTTATTCTCTGATGGGGCAAAAAATTAATAGCCGTGACTTTCGATTAAATCTTTGTAAATTCTCTCACACATTGGATAACATTCATTTGGAAAAAACAGGCGAGAAGGTATTTAAGGAGGCATATTCTTTTCTTCTCGTGTGCTACATTTTTCCACCCCACTGTTTCTGTCTTTAACTTTCTGATCTGCATATGTTGTGAATATTCTAAGCTCATTACCTAGCCTAGCTGCTTTACAGCCCTTTATATTTCCTCTGAGACGTTACATACCCAGGAATAAAGAATGGGGGGGGGGGGTGTCTCGGTGAGGGAGGTGTCTCATGGCTCACTAGAATTTAGGGGTTCATTAATGTCTAAGATATGTCTTTGTGAGTGAGATTTGTCTTTTAATATAGGCGAGGCACATCTCCGTGTTTGAGTTGTCTTAGCGATGAAGGTGGGCTTGGTTGGGAAGCGTCTCTTTGTGAAGGGGGAGTCTCGCAGTGCCTGAGCCAATTATCTCAAGGGTACAGAAGGGCTAGAATTTAGGCATTATATTATGGTTCAGGTAAGGAGAGATTCAGGGATCAATGTCTCTCGGGTTCGCACCTATCTCGTGGTTAAAAAAAGGTCTCTCAATGTATCACTGTGTGGTGTAATTTCTTTTTGGGTCCAGTTACCTCTTTTCAAATAAGGTGTCAAAGTTATGTGATATCAGTGTCTCTCAGCTATGGTCAAAGTTATCTTTCAATGGCAGTATTATCTCGAAAATGGAGGTGGTTTCCCAGTAATGCAGAAGACTCTCAGAAGGGGCAGTGCCTCGTTGCTGCAAGCCTGTTTCTCGGTGATGAAGGTGACTCCCGGAGGAGATGGCTCATGATGGGGCCTCTCAGGGTTGATGGGGGGCCTCTCAGTCAGGGTTGATGGGTGGGGGCCTCTCGGGGGTGAAGGGGGGCTCTTGGGCTTGAAGGGGGCCTCTCAGGGCTGAAGGTAGGCCAATGAGGACATAATATCAGCGATTACATGTCTCCTAGAGGAAGAAGGTGGGGTGTGGGTGGAGAATGAGGGAGGTACTTAGTAATGTAAGTGCCTCAGTGACCCGTCACAGGTGCGAATGGTGCATTCTCGGGAAAGAGGGGCATGTCTCAGTGATTGAGATGTCTTGCGAAGAGGGACATGTCTCTCAAGAAAGGAGGGGTGGGTAGACGTTCCTTCGGGGATGACAGTTATCATTCACTGAAAGAGTATCACTCAGGGTTGAGGGGTGTCTCTCTGTGATGATCCATCATGAACCAGTCTTCTCCCATGCAGACTGGTGTATTTCAGAGATAGGGCTGACTCTCGGTGATCTGACGGGGTGTCTCTTGTGATGGAGCGTTTTCAGGGTTGAGGGTCTCTTGGTGCTTAAAGTGGATTCAGGGTGAAGGGAGGTCTCTTACGGTCACATCCCCGGTCTTGCTCCTCAGTCTCCTTTGAGTGCCAGGTTCCCGGGTGCCGGTTGGGTGCTGTCCGCCATCCGCTGCTCCTCAGGATGCCCACATCCCAAGGACCGCCCTGCCTGGGGAGGCATCTTCTGCACTGGGGGCCCCGCAGGGCGCCGGCTCTGAGCTCAGCAGGGTCGTGACTCCCCCCAGCACCCCCCGCCCTGCGCTCAGAGGAAGTGACATCACCCGGGAGAAGGGGATCTGTGTGTGTGTGTAAGACAGCAGGGCATTGTGGGAGAGACAGGGAGTGACCGCGAGAGAGGGAGGGGCGCAAGGGGAAGAAAGGGAGGGGTAGTCGGTGGAGAGAGCTTGGAGGAGGCAGCAGAGGCCCGAGGGAAAGAGCTACCAAGGAGAGGAGACTGAGGGAAGGACGGAGCGTGAAGCATGGAGTACCGGGGAATGGGGGTTGTAGAAAGGGAGCGGGAGGGAATTGTGGAGATTTATGTCGGAATGGTAAGAAAGAGGACCGAAAATTGGAATGAGGCTGCTCTGGAGAGGGAAAGACAAGGCTTTAAAGAGTGAGTGCTGAAAACACAGCTGTGCGCTTGTCAGAACTTTAGGGTAGACAGGAGATAAGACATGGATGTAGGCAGTTCTGGAATTGGAAAAAATATTTCAGGAACCCATATATTGGTGGTTAGCGATTGCATGCAACATTTCATGTGAAGGTGTGATATTTTGAAAAAATAGTTGCAGTTGTGTTATTTCCCCATTGACTTTTACAGGCGGGAGACAGCTAAAATAACCAGTGGTGCGCGCGCACCACAGAGAAGCGGGGGGGAGGGGCGAGGGAGCCTGCCGTCTGTGCCGCGCACTGATGCGCGTCCTAGACACAGACGGGAATGGGCGGAGCAAAGGCGGGACATGCGCCCGCCTTTGCCCAATTGCGTGCCGTTATTTTTTTTTAAAAGCACGCTACAGCCAATGTGGGCTTCCGAAAGCAAAACCACACGCACGAGCGTGTGGTTAGCTTTCTGAAGCCCATACAGGAGGTCTCGCGCTGCGCGAGCAGTGCTACGCACTGCAACGCTAGGCGCGAGACCTAACAAATGATAAAAACAATATGGGATTCAAGCAAGTTTGAGAAGAAACATCAAGTACCCCAAACATGCGTCTCTATTGTCACCCATACTATTTCATCCCTTTAACTGATTTTTGTAAAAGGGTAACAGAGGTTTAAATAAGTCACAGAAGCTCATAGAGTTTTGTTATAGACATTGCCCTTAATAATTGGGTTAAGAATTTCCCCCTTGACTCTTTATAAAGGGGACAGAACAAAATGAAATGCAACGTGCTCTGAGCTGACAAGTTATCACAGGGACAAGGTGGTAAACTGTGGACCCAACCCGATTGTTTTGGGAATGCCACTAGAAAGTGCAATGTGCTTAATCGAAACCTAGTCAGGTAAAATTGCGTTTGAACATTAATGGTAAAAGTTAAATAAAATTTCTGTTCACCAGGGAGTAAACATAAGGGGCCTGATACTATCATTTGTACACGATGCAGATGTGCCCTAGCATAAAATGCCTCTTTTATAACATCTTTCGCATTAGTATCAATACTTGAAGGATTGACATAATAGTGCCCCAACCCTAGCTCATGTAATTTACCCTCCACAAAACAGAGCCAGGGGATGGACAGTGCACTATCTAAGTTGGTACAATCTTTGATTATGTCCCTTGAGAACGTTAAGTCCTCAGATAACCAGATTTTAGCCCATAAGAGCAATGGGGCGATATCAATTCGATCTTCAAAGTAGGCCAACCCAAGCTCCTGGTGACAAAAGGGTGTAGGGGCACTATTTGGGACCAACAACAATCTCTTAATAAATTTATTTTCCAGAACCTGCAGTTGACGGGTTTTATGGTAGGCCCGAAACCCCCGCCCCATAAGATGCCACAGGAAGACATTTGGCTTTGTAAAGGCTAACAAGTTCTGTCACTGGTTTATGGCCTAGCTTACGGGCAAAACGAAATAACCCCTCCACAACCCGACTCGTATGTTGTACCCTAGCTGTAATGAGGTGGTCCCAATTCAAAGTATCATTAAAGATGTTCCCGAAGTATGTAAAATTTTTCAACTTGTCAATGGTCTTACCCCCAACCTCAAATTTCCTCGTTTTCGTGACTTTAGGGCCACACACCATAACATAAGATTTAATAAAATTTACTTTTAAGTCCAACGCTGCCATAAAATCGGTAAAAGCATACAATGATTTTTGGAGGCTACTGGCTGTCAAAGCCATTAAAACGGTATCATCCGCATAAGATAACATTGGAATTACATTGCCTCCAATTTTTGGGAAATCAAGTTCCTTTTCCAATAAAAAAGCCTCTAGACCATTTGTGTACAATAAAAACAAAAATGGAGCGAAGATGCAACCCTGCCGAACACCTTCTGTGGAGACAATGGGTCCCGTCTTCTCCCCCCTAGGACCATACCGTATGGCAACCGTTGTAGAGGTATGGAGTCTACGCAGGAGGGATACAAGAGCTTCTTCAAAACCCATTTGCTCCATTTGTGCCCACAACTTGTCCCGATTAACCGTGTCGAAAGCACTGGACAAGTCCATGAATGCCAAACGATAGAGACCCTCCTGGCCTTCATGTACTTGCCCATGATGAGGGACAAGTTGAGGCACTGTTCTGTGGTACCCATCCCCCTTCTAAAACCATATTGCACTCTAGACACAATACCTGTTCTATTTGCCCAAGTTTCAAGATGCGCGAGGATGACCCTCCCCAATACCTTAGCAGTATCGTTGATTAATGAGATTGGCCAATAACAGGCAGGGTCACTCCTGTTACCTTTCTTAAATACTGGGACCACAATTGCCTCCTTCCAGGATAATGGTATGGGGCCAATCACTACAGCTTTAAAACATTAGTGAGCAAAGGTGCCCATAATTTGGGGTTTCTTTTAAACAAATCCAAAGGGACCCCATCAGGGCCAGGGGCTTTCATACTAATTCCCCTTGCGAGGGCCTCCTCAGTCTCTGCCACTGTAATTGATGAGCTTAATTGAGAGGCCAAGGTTAGGTCAAACGCCGGTTCCCCACTTCCTTCAACTGTTATGGCGTTTTTTGGGTTAAATATTGCTGAGAAGTGGGATTCCCAGGTTGCCCGCAGGATCAATGAATCCATGGGCTTGGGCTCATCCTTGAATATGGGGAGATTAATTATGTCCCAAAAACTCCTAGAGTCTTTCAGGGCACTGGCTCTCTCCAAGTCCTCCCAAGCCAAACTCCTCAATTCCTCTTGTCTTAGTTTAGTAGTGCGCTTGTAGGTCTGCCTTACATTTTTAATTAATGTTCTATCGCGAGGATTGGCATGGAGGGCTATTTTGAGATTCTTATGCGCTCTGGAACACTCAGCGTTAAACCATCGCACCTCCTGTGATTCCCCTCTTTGAAATGATCTGGTCAGATCTTTTGCCACATCTGCACAGATCAGTTCAAAGTCATGGACCACCTCATCAGGAAGACAGTCCGCATGAAGGCAACTCATGATAAGGTTAAAATTTGTCATAACAGTTTTTGCTTCAAAATGGGTGGGATCAACTTTACCCCAGCTTAGTCTCATTCCTTTATTTTGATTAAAATCAATGGGGCGTCCTATCACCTTTCCCAACCATAGTTATTATACGGAGGAGAACAGTTAAAGAGTTATGGTCACTTGCGGTGTTTGGTACTACCTCAAAATCACCAACAAGCGGGGTGTACTTCCTAGTAATAAATATAAAATCAATTGTGCTTTCTCTACCTCCTCCGACATAGGTAGGACACTGGGGCAAAACGCTGCAGACCAAATTATTAGTATTAATAAGACCCAAGTCATTGTCAATAATAATTGAATTCAGGGCCTCACCCTGTGGAGTATGGATAAAATGTGGCTGTGGCTGGCCCTCTGTATCGAACAGCCCACAAACTCCACTATCGCTAAGGGAACAAATTGTGCAGTTAAAGTCCCCCACCCAAAGGATGCACAAAGGCTGCCAGTTCCCCGCAATATTATTAATCAGTGCCTGTAAATCCGCAATCACATAGCTGCTATTCTGGTCAAAGATATTGTAATACCAGTTTACTAGCAGTAACTTAGCTCGACTCAAGTTGGAGATGATGATTAACTGGTACCATGGTGAGGTCTTTACAACATGGGTTTGTATGTGCCCATATTTAACTGAGATTAGGGTCACAAGCCCTGCTTTCGCCGTTCCAGCTGGTGAAGGTATTGCATGGACGGTAAAAGAACAATAACCGCCCAACGCAATATCAGCCTGGTACCATGTTTCTTGAAGGCATATAATATCAAAGCCCCTAATATAATCCACCCAGTCCTCATTAGTTAATTATGCACGTATTCCTGCGATATTCCATGAAATAATTTTGCATGGGGTTGTCCATACTCACTTTGAGAGAACCTGCACAGTGTGCTGCCCCAGGGAAATTTCCTGTTGCTGGCCCATGGGTGTGTGTATATGTGCAGGATCAGCTTCAATGTGGACCAAAGGCCCTGCACCTTTGTGTCACCCAGATGGTCGCCCCAGCCCAGTGTATGACCACAGTAGCCTTGCTCATGCAGAGGGCTGAAAGAATGACCACCAGTAGGCTGGAGGGGCACATCCACCAGTGCAGAGCTGGATGGACTGACTCAAAGATCTGCACCAGAGCTCAGACTGTTCCCTGGCCTTGGAACCACTGTGTTCTCAGGAACTGCTGAAGGGCTCTCATTTGCATTCTGGTGTGCGGCAACAACAGTTATACAAAGTCATGCAGAACAAGGATATGTGCCTGAATCAGGAAACTTGGACTTCTCTCCCGAATACCCACCTGAATATTCACAGCTGTCTGAGAAGGAGGAAAGGCCATCATGCCGGTTGAGTCCACCCTCAGTTTCTGTGGGCAAATGAGATTTCTGGACACTGATCACAAAGTACAAGTTGCGGTGGAGGGTCATAGTGCACTGAAGATGTTCCCTGACCAGAGCTTAAGACCCCGCTTTTACAAGCCAGTTGTCCAACTATGGAAATACAGGAGGACTGACCTCCATATTGAAGATGTCATGACAGCCAGCACTTTCATGAAAACACATGTGGTGCCGTCTTCAGGCCAAATGGTAGAACCATGAATTGATAGTAATAGAACCCCACAATAAACCTCAGGTAGTCTTGAGGTTTGCGGGGATATTGGAAGATGAAAGTAGGTGCTGTGGAGGTCCAGGGATTTCAGTGAATTCCTGCATTGTGGGTCAGCTAAACTTGGCTCCGTAACATCCTGAACTTGTCCTGAAAAACATTAAGTAGTTCAAGAGGCAGAGGTCAAGGATGGGTCACAGACCAATCTCATTCTTGAGCACCAAGAAATCAGGGAGTAGATTACTCTTCCCGTTTTTACTAGAGACTTCAACCCAACGCCATTTTGTTCAGCAGGGTAGGAATATCCACTGCCAAAAACAAGTTGTGTGCTGGAGATTACATTCTGGTGGGACCCTTTCAGTCGCTCCTTCTGGGACAGAAAGGGTAGGGTGCAGACTTTGCAAATTAGCTGGATGACACAGCTATCCACTGTAGTCATCTACCAATTGGTGGATGTTAGAACCGGGATTCCATAGTTGGCCAAGGTAGGTACCTTAGGCCAAGTAGGGACCCTCGCTTCCACGTCAGGGAAAGAAAGGACACCTTCTCAGATAGCCCCTGCTCACCCCCTTGGTAGCTTGGCACGAGCAGCAAGGCTTATCTTCAAGGCTAATGTGTAAAGTATTTGCAACCATGCTCTCAGTGACCCAATGATGACACCACAAAAGGACTCCACACGAGTTTCATAGAAAAACAAGTATATGTTTATATAAAAAGATATACGATGAGACCACACGATAAAAATCCAACATATGCGTATTTGTAATATTCCTCCTGGCCAGTTATTAGGCCAGCCAGCCCTTGTAGGGTCTGGCGGTATTAATGAGCAATTCTAGGTGATCCAATGCAATCCTATTGTAATGCTATGCAGTTCGTAAAGCAAGAATCAGGCACTTTGCAATGTAAAAATAATGCAGTTCGTTATGCAACAATCCAGCAGTTCGTAATGCCAAAATACTGCAATGCGTAATGCAACAATCAGGCAGTTCGTAATGCAAACTAATGCGATGCGTAATGCAACAATCAGGCAGTTCGTTATGCAAAACTAATGCAATGCGTAATACAACAATCAGGCAGTTCGTTATGCAAACACAATGCAATGCGCAATGTAACAATCAGGTAGTTCGTAATGCAAACTAATGCGATGCGTAATGCAACAATCAGGCAGTTCGTTATGCAAACACAATGCAATGCGCAATGCAACAATCAGGTAGTTCGTAATACAGAAACAATGCAATGCGCAAGGCACTTCGGCACCGATCACGGTGCTTTAGACGGTCTCTCTGCCTCTCGTACTGACTTGCGGTCAGCTTCTGCCAACATATGCCCCCAACACGGGTATGGTGTAAACCACAATACAGCTCCACACTCCGGCCCCGGTACTGCCACTCCTTGGCACGTACAGGCCGTGATACGAGCTTGAGCAGAGGCTCGTGCTGCAAGAATGGGAGAGGCCGAGAGCGTCCCTCTCCGAGCCCGCACCCTGCCCCAGGCGGCGACACACGTTACCTGGGGGGTGCGACCTCGCTCTCCTCTCCTCCTCTCGCGACTTGGGCCTCCGATGCGACTTGGTTGATTCCGGGCCGATGGCGATATCGAAGATCTCAGGCGGCAACAGGGCACACGCACACAGCGTCGCGGAGACTCACTTGAGCTTCGGGTGTGCACGGTCACAGGGTAATCCTCACGAAGGTCTCGGGCTGCACGAAGCACACGCACACAGCGTCGCTGAGACTCCCTCGAGCTCCGGGTGCACACGATCACAGGGCACTTCTTACGAGGGTCTCAGGCTGCAAAAAGCACACGCACACAGCGTCCCTGAGACACTTCTGGAAACTTTTGTGTTCCTGAGTTTCCACAACAGGGAGCCAGTTCTCCTCGGGCCCTTGGGGTAAAGTTACTTCAGGACACAGCACAGCAAAGTCCTTTCAAGCAGGGGGACACAGCACACAGCAAAGTCCCTTTAGCCTCTCATTGGTTAAAGCAGCAAACTGCAGGCCAGCCCCAGAACACACAGCAAGGGTCAGTCCTTTCCTTCAGTCTATTCAGCTGTTTCTTCCTTGGCGGAGGTTCCTCTTGACCACAAAGTAGGTTCAATCCTTTACAGTCTTGAACACTTCCATTCCAAAGTCATGGGGTTTCAGCTCTCATAGTTATACCCCTAAATGTCTTTGAAGTCTTTGTGTTCAGGGGGGCACTGACCCATGTCTAAACCAGTTCTGGGTGTCTCCCTGCCAGTGACACCTTCTGCCTTTGATAGTGGGGGTCTGGATCCTTAATCACTCAGCAGGGGACGGAGCCATTGGTTTATGGCAGCAACCCAGGCCTCTTCACCTCCAGGGGCTACTCCTCCCCCATACACTCCAGATGCAGGTCAGCCTGTTGCTGTCTCACCTCCTCCCCTGGGTCAAGACATTCCCCAGAGCCTATCACACTCAAATCCAGACAGTCAATCCACAACCAGGCAGAGACACACAGAAATGTTAAAGCACAAAAACCCAGCCACTTCTAAAAGAGTGGTTTCTAAACACGCAATTCAAAAACCACCTCACAAAAAGATGTGTTATTAAATTGTGAGTTCAGGCACACTAAACTTCACCTCTCCATCTTAAGCCTTTGGGAAGATAGGCTGGAAACATATTACACAGCCTTCCCCATTCTGTTCTATGGGCAAGATGGCCTTTCAACAGTGAAAAACGAAATGGAGAGTATTTCACTGTTAGGACACGATACACACCTTAGTACATGTCCTACCTTTCACATACACTGCACCCTGCCCAGGGGGGTACCCTGGATCTACCATAGGGGTGTCGGATGTGCATAGAAAGCGTAAGGCCTGGCAAGTGGGTGCACTTGTCAGGACAACATGGCAGTTTAACAAACTGCTTGCAGGCACTGCAGTGGCAGGCCTGAGTTCTCTTTTAAGGCTACTTGTGTGGGTGGCACAATTAGTGCTGCAGGCCCACTAGTAGCATTTGCATTACTAGCCCTGGCACACATAGTGCACTTTACTGGGGACTTTACTAGTAAGGCAAACATACCAATCATGGACAACCAATTACCATTACACTTTATACAGGGAGCACTTGCACTTTGACACTGATCAGCAGTGGCAAAGTGCCCAAAGCATCTAAGTTGGCAACACCATGTCAGAAAAAAGGTCTAGGGGGAAAGCAAAAAGTTTAAGGAACTTTAGCCAAAAAGGGCCATGTCCAACAGTGGAAATATAGGATACCTACACAGGGAAGGTGGTAGCGTAAAGGCGGTGCCAGAGAGGTTCTGCTGCAACAAAGGCAGAGAAGATGGCGGGGACTGGATGTTCTGCTATTGTTAATGATGGTCTTCTTTAGCTTCACCCTAGCTCCTAAAGGATTGGTACATCTCTAAGGGTTTCTGGATTGGCAGCAAAGGTTGGTGCAGACTGGATCAGCCACAAAATGTCCTGTGTTGTTTGTTTAACTGTCTCACTAGTAAGGCAAAGCATAGTGAGTGAGCCTTAACTCTACAATTCCTGAAGCATTCCCTGGAAGATTGCTTGCTGAATTGCCATTTGCCAGGAAAGGGCATCTCCATGGCTGTTTCTTAGACATCTCTGGAGATGACTTTTGTACAAATTCAAGTGTAATGGCACAGGGAGGCAGATGTGCCCATGAACTGTCCCATGATGCAAACAGAATCTATGTCACACATCAGGGATTTGTTTTTCATGTGGTCTGAGTGACTGATAACGGTCACTTTTGCCAGCTCCTTGGGGGAATGGGTGTTATGGACTGGAAGACATGTGGTGCTCGCCGTGTGAAGGGCAAGGTTTTGTCCCAGTCATCCCAGTTATTTAGGCTCTATGTGTTTCAGTCCAACCTTTTGGAGAAGGCCTGGACCACCAGACTTTCCAGTGAAGGATGTGACAAGAACCTTCGATCATTCGGCGCATGTCTGCGTCATCAGATCTGTCTCACCTAGCTATTTGTCTGTTGTCTACCAGGCTTGAGAAGGAGTTTTCCAAGTACTCATAACCAGGTGTAACAGTGCCTCATTGAAAGGTAGCTGAGGCATCAAGACTGCAAAGGAAGACTTCAAAATCTCTGAAAGTACTAGATTGTTCCTCTGCAAAAAGCAAAAGTAAACTCTTATGCTTTTGCTGCTCTTTGTACTACCATACAGAATGAAGGAACCACTTCTGAAAATGGGATAGCCCCTTCTGAAGAGGTTGCATTTTGTAAATCAAGATATAGGCCAGTGTAAGTGTTGATGAAGGGCAGTAGGTTCTCACCCTCGGAGTCACCATCTTCTATAGGATAATAATCTTTATCAGGCATGGCAAGGGCATCAGAGTAAAACAAAAATATATCTTCCATCTAGGGAAATCATTGGGCTGTATGAAGATGTTACACTAAGGCGTCATCATCAAAATAGTCCTAAAGTTTTCTTTCACCACTGAGATAATTTCTGCCAGCTTAAAGGATGGCACTGAAAGTGGGTGTGATAATGGTACGTGTCAGTGCTTTATGCGGCACCAAGATATCGGTATCAGGAAACTGCGGCCTGGAAGACTCATATGGAGTGGATGGTGCAGAGAATGGATCCTGTGGGGGCACATCCTAAAATCCCAAAATCTTAGGAGAAAAAATGTGAACAAGCCACTGTCAAAAAGCTGATAAATTATAATTAGGCTGTCCGGTTTTAGCTTTAAACCTATAATAACTGATAAAACCCCACCGGAAGGGAAATAGCCCTCACCAGTGTAAACATATAAACACTGTAAAAACCCCTGCACAACCACAAACTAAATGCCATTCAAAGAAAGGAAAAGGAGAGTGAAAGAGTCATTTTTATTTCTTCCTGAAGGGGCCAATACAATGTAACTTTGTTATATAAGGTAGCAGTAAGAAAGACTGGGCTAACATTATTCTGCTTGAGTTTTGTTGTTTAGGGATGTCACAAAAATATCTTTTCTTCTTCCTTTTTCAGTTACATGGTCTTTGGTGTACAAGTTACTTACCTTTGGTAACGATGTATCTGGTAGAGACGATTCTAGCCGCAGATTCCTTAACGTAGAATTATCCCCAGGCGTGAGACTGGACCCGGAAAACTTTCTTTGCCCCAGCATCTCTGCGCGCCGGGGGGCGGTACCACGTGACTCCGCCCTGACGTCGTCCGTGGGTGTGACGTCAGCGAAGTCACATAAGCCCCGCCCCGGCGCGCTGACATCAGTTTTCTTCGGAGAACTTTTCCGCGTCACAACGCGGAGCCATCAGAAACAAAACTGTGGAGAGTATGGGAACAGTGTGCGAAAAATCTGTGAAAAAGAGAATAGAGAAACGAAAGGTGAGGAACAGCACCAATTGGAAAAGTGCCAAGCACTAAGGTACCAAAAAGTCATAGCAGCGAAAGCCATAGCAGGGAAAGAGCAGAACACCGCCCCGAGGAGCAACCTTGCAAGCTAAGGCGACATCCCCCCTGGAGGCAGAACACAGGTGAAAAACGCTATAGCAGAAGAGAGAGAGAGAGAGAGAGAATCTGCAATCACAATCCACAACAGTGAAGGGGCAGCAAGCCCGAAACAGAGGAGTAACAGCAATTCACCCCCAGACGACACCATCAAGGAGGGCCGTATCCCTTGAAAGAAGCGAAAGGGCCGAGGTACAAGCAACAAAACCCCCAACACAGAGAACTGCAAGGGATCAGAAACCCCAAGCCAGTAAAAGGAGAAGAGTCAAGGAGGCCCCTACACTTGGAGAAAAACCCAAAGTGGAGGCAGAAGCACATATGAACCAACCGACCTCAGACCAGAAAGGAAGGGGTGGAACAATCAAGCAGAACGAAGCATCCTGTCCGGGAGGAGGCGAAGTAAACCCCCACAGAAGACAGCCACCCGGAGGGAGGCGACTGCAGAAGACCAAACAGAAGATCCTCGCAGAACGGGGAGGAAGGGCGGGTCGTGCAGGAATCTGCGGCTAGAATCGTCTCTACCAGATACATCGTTACCGAAGGTAAGTAACTTGTACATCTGATAGAGACTACTAGCCGCAGATTCCTTAACGTAGAATAGATACCCTAGCCATACCCAGAGGGGAGGAGGGTCTGCGTGAGGATCTCACCAGCTTGGAAGAACACAGGGCCCCAGCAGGGGATGCGTCACAGGGACAAGAAGGGCGGCCCAGCCCTCACCAAGCAGAAGTAAGCAAGAATGAGGCGAAGGGAAGGCTAGGAAAACCCAAGCCCATCCAAGGTACAACCTCCAGAAAACCCCCTAGGGGCAGACCGCGCCAGAGGAGCACCAAGGAAGAAAAGAACCACCCCAAACTCCAGGGAGAAGAGGTAGAACCGGAGGCAGAGCCTGCCGTAGGAAAACACAGACACAGCGATAGAGGACAGCTGAACAGGCATCAACCTCAAGGCAGCGGACAAGGCTGGAGCGGCTCCACAGCCAAAAGGCGCAGGCGAAGAAGAAAAGCACAGGTGCGCAAAGCCCCAGCAGAACAAGAGGCAGGGGCACAGGGGAACACACCAAGGGCCACGGCGGTGGACCATAACGAGCAGGCATGCACAGCCGGCAGCCGGCAACACCATGGAGCAGTGCACCCAGAACAAGCCAGGCGCAAGCAGAGGACAGCGGCCAGGGAAATCCAGAACAATCCCCAAAGGGGGGCCGTGCCAGAGACACACACCGGCCCACGAAAGAAGTGGGACCAGGCAGAAGAGAAAGAGGAAAGACACGGAGGACGGACCAGCCAGCAACCAGAGCACAGGAAAGCCAGAAGAAACGTAGCCCCCCTGGAACACCAGACAGAGGACCAGGCCAAAACGCCGGACAGGAAGGCGGAAACGCTACAACACGATGCCGTAGACGGCATGCCAGGCTGGCCTAGCAATGTAGCGAACACTGAGAATGACAGACGTTGGAGCAGCGTAAGCTGCACCAAGACAAAGGCAAAAGAGACCGCACCAGCGGTATACAGAGATGCCAGGAAAGGCAAGGAACCCGAAAAAGGGCATCCACACCTCCCCAGCGTAGGACAGAGCTATGTAATAGCTACAAGTACCCCACTTAGGGCATGATACGTCCCAAGGAAAACATGGGAATACCTCTTAGGAAAAAATTCCGCAGCAGAGGACAAGACATAAAAGAACCTGCGGGTAAAACCACAGACGGCTTGTCAATCAGCCAAAAAGACACAGAAGCCAACAAGGGGGCTGCACCAGCAGCCAAAAGTACAGAGCGGCCAACCTAAGGACCCCGAAGGCATGCCAAACCACACGGAACACACAACCGGGCCAAGCGAAGCACTAGACCCCGAAAAAAGGAGGGACAATGCCTCCTATAAGGCACCAGAGGACCGACAAGCCAAGTTTACGGAGGGGGAGGAGGCCGAAGCCCCGCAAGAAGCCGCTGAATGGCGGAGTCCGCACTGGTGTTAAACAAAAGAACCCCATCAAAAGGCAGGTCAACCAGACGTTCCCTAATATTCTCTGGAAAAACGCTATCCCTCAACCAAGCATGGCGACGGAGAGCTACTGAAGTTGCCATGGCGCGGCCGAGAGCATCAGAAACATCTAAGGCCGAATGAAGAATAAACTCGGCCAACTCCCGGCCATCCAACACATGGGTCCGCAGATCAGCGCGGACTCCTTCGGGGGAGGCACCAGACAGAAGGGACTCCACGGAATCCCATAGCCTGGAAGTAGCCCTGGCCAACACACAAAGTGTGTTGAGCGCTCGCAAAGCAGCACTAGAGGAAGCGAAGATGTGACGCCCCCACGAGTCCAAGCACCGGGCCTCCCGTGACGGAGGAAACAACACCAAGGGCAGGGAAGGAAAAGCTGTCTGCAGAAGAGGGCCCTGTGCAGAAGGGTGGAAAGAAAGGCAGACTGGATCGTGCAGAGCAGGGCGATGGCGATGTAGGAGCTGCTGAGGCACGGGATCACCCATGGCAGGACGCCCCCAGAAGAGAAGTATGGAGCAAAGCTTCGAATGGAAGAAGCAGCTCCCGTCCACCAGAGCCCTGATGGAGAACCTCCAACAAATGGTCCGTAGGGAATGGGGTGCCGGCGTCGCCCATGCGCAAAATGCCAGCGGCCGTGGAAATGGCCCGGACAAAAGCCGCACCCGCCTCCGTAGGGCGCCGTGGGGGAGAGAGCAATTCCTCCGTGGGCGATGGCTGTAAACTAAGCCGGCCATCCCCGTGTCCAGCTGGAGGAAAAAACGGCCAGCCCCTGAATGGAGGACCCACGGACGAGTGGGGGGCCTGAGGCGCCTCTGGGGGAGGCCGAGATCGCGGGGACGGCGAAGAGTCCTCCCTGGAAGACGCCGGAGAAAAAGCAACGACGCGGTGGCCCGTCTCCGGGGAAGAGGAGACAAAAAGGTGACAAACCTCCGGAGAGGAGGGGACCTCTGGAGACTAGTCGACTACCCGACGCCGGCACGGCGCCGTGGAGTCCGCCACAGGTGCCAGTGCGACGTCGACCGGCGCCGGTGCTGACACCGGGGACGCCGAGTCGACTCCCACCAGCACTTGGGCCCCAGGAGAATGGGGCGGGGTCGGAGCCGGGGTGGCTAAGGAACCCGACCTCCGACGAGGCAGCCGCCTGCATGGAGGGCCGAGAGGGACCCGGGGAAACGCCCCGGCCCCTAGCCAGCACCCGCGGCGCCGCCAGGGCCGACAGCCGTCGGCGCCTGAGCGGCATCGGCTCGGTCTCCGGCAAGGCCGCCGCCTGCCCAGAGGACCGAGGGGGACTCGGGGACGAACCGCGAGTCCCGGCGACCTCCTGCGACACCACAGGGACCCCCGTGAGGGTTTGCGGCGAGGCAGAGGCGCCGTGGGCCGAAGAGGGGAACCCCATAGGGCCGCATTCCGATGACACCACACCTCCAAAACCTGGAGCCGAACCCGTCGGCGACTCCGCGGAAGGCCCCGCACGTGGCAAGGGATCCGCGGACGTCTCAGGAAGGGGGAGGAGGAGGGGCCAATGAAGCCTGCAGAGCCGCAGCATAGGCCCCCATTTGGGCCCTCGTCACCCCAACGCCAGGAAACGGCAGGTAGGGTGGCGACGAACGAGGCCGCATGTCCTGAGGAGAACCCGCGCCCTCCACAGAACGGGGACCAGGCCTCGGGGACAAGCTATAAGACTTACCGGCGGGCGAGCGACGCCCCTGGGGCCTCGGTGAAGGACGATGTCGGAGGCGGAAGCGGCGGTCCCTGGGCCCTTCCGCGGGGGACGGACGCTGTGACGACACCGATCTGGACAAGCGGGCCGACAGGAGCTTCATCCATCGCTCCCGCCGGGACTTCGGCTTCAGATGCTGGCAAGCGTCGCAGTCCGTAGAGTCATGGTGCTCGCCCAGACACCACATGCAAATAGGGTGAGGGTCCTTCGCCGACATCTGACGCGCACAATAAGTACACGACTTGAAGCCCGAAGGCATTCGCACACTGTTCCACAACGCAAAAGCGTAAAAGAAGGCCTGAAAACAGGCCAGGGACACGATTCTGGATCCGCGTTGCACGCGGAAAAGAAGGAAACTGATGTCAGCGCACCGGGGCGGGGCTTATGTGACCTCACTGACGTCACGCCCGCGGACGTCAGGGCGGAGTCACGTGGTACCGCCCCCCGGCGCGCAGAGATGCTGGGGCAAAGAAAGTTTTCCGGGTCCAGTCTCACGCCTGGGGATAATTCTACGTTAAGGAATCTGCGGCTAGTAGTCTCTATCAGATATAAAGATACAGGGGTTAGAAGCATGTTTTAGTTGTTGTTTATTTATTTTATAAACTGTAGAGAATCAGGAAATATTAAAATCATATTTGATTTTTTGGCTACGTTTGAGTCTTTCACTGATAGGAAAAATGTAGGTTTCATAAGAATCTTTCCTATGTACCATCACATTTACCCACAGACAATGGGTAAAAACCCTTGATACATAAGCCCCCTTTTCTAGTGAGTCAGTATTGACAGTAGGCGAATTGCCAAACACCCCAGGCTTTAAACATTCAATGTAAGTTATAGTGACAGGTATATGTGAAAAGAGTGTAGTCACAAAGCATCTGGGATACTGAGAAAACATGACACCAGACTTTTGGAAAACATGAAACGCAGTGTCACGTGGAATGCTGCTGCAAAAAGTTCTTACCAAGTTCAACAAAGATTGGAGTGATATTGTTTGTATTTGCAGTGATTCAGCTACGTATATAAAAAAGTTGTGTGATGACCTGTCAAAATCGATACCTGAGCTGAAGTGCTTCCCTGTAAGAGATCCTTGCCACTTGTTAGATGGTATGCTGAAAGCATCTTTACAATCTTCAGAGTTAATGAAGAATGCTATTGACTTTTTAGTCCATTCTGGTGCACTGTTTTGTTATGCGCGGAAACAAAAAATGCAAATATTTCTCATTTTGTGCTTTGTGTGGCATCAAAGAAAGAGTCATCCCAACTGTGTCACTTAGCTGGTGGTTCTCAGTCCTAGAGGCCATGGATGCTATATTATCCATGTGGCAACCGTTTATAGAATTTCTGCTGAGTAATGATGCCAAAGGCAAGAAATGCGAGGATCTTCGGTCGCATATTGATAGTGATGTTAAAAAAATACTCTCTATTGCATTATTAGATATTTACAGGAAAACATGACTGCTGAAGTGGACATAATAAAAAAACTAGAGTCTGAAAACACCCATGTCTACCAAGTGTTCAGCATAATTGGTGTAGATGTGAAACATCTCCTTGAGAGTAGGCTGGGCAACACTTTCAGTAACTTTGGCACTGCAACATGTTAGAGTGCTTGCCACTTGGTTAGCAAAGAAATGTTGAGGAGCAATTCAGGAACTTTTATTTTACAATGTATGAGAAATAGCCCTTCACCAACCATGGCATTTGAAGTCAATGAAGCCTCACTGTGGTACTCTGCACAAGTTATAGATCCCTTCCGTAAAGGGACATTTTCTCCGGAGTTTCAAAAGTGCTGCCTCATTTTTGAACGCTTCAATAACTCTGAGGGCATATGCACTCAGTTCAACGCATATGTTGCAGAACCTGTCACAGAGAATCACAATCTTCAGGTGCACCAGTATTGGCATGGAAAGCTATGTCAGTGGCCAGAGTTAGCAAATTGTGTACTGGCTATTTTGGTGTTTCCTGTCTCAAGTGCCAATGTTGAGGGTGCCTTTTCACAGATAAAAGTTTACATGGGAAGGAAAGAGCGAGCGTGCATGATCAAAGACTCACTGAAGAAGTATTGTATGTTCTACTATGATAAGTTTGATTTGTAAAAATGTATTTGGACCTCATATACACTGTACATACACTATCTATATACCATGCACTATCAGTGCAGAAAGCAAGCAATAATAAAATCAAACACTGTTTCTGTTGTTTTTAATGGCGCGAAAAATGTGTAACCACTGATAACCACAGTTTTTTTAAGGTATTGAAATCACTTGAAAACACTGAAAAAACCCCACCAGAATTTACCAAAAATAGAAACTGAAAAAGGAAAGCCGAATTATAAGGTTGAAGCACTGAGAAGAGCTACAGACTGCCACCAATGAGTTAAGGAAAAACAGGAACTGATACGATCATGCTGGCTAACTCCTATATACTTCTGGTGTTATCACCTCACGTCGGTGGAGTCTAGGCAGACGCCAAATGTCATAATCTGACAACAATGGTGAGCTATAGCTAGAGAAAAAAGTTACAGATCCAGTCTACTGCTTGAAGGCAGCATAAGACGAGAAATCCATGGGAAGATATATCCAACAGACATGAATGAGTTTCAGAGATGTTTACCTATTGGTCTGTGTGGCTACAAAAGCCACAGTGTTCAGTTTCATCTGTGTTCTTTGCTAACTGAAGATTGCACTTAGAAGTTATATGAAACACTGTTCTTAGGTAGAAAGCAACACTCAACAGACAGAGGGGATACCTGTGGCACACCACCAGTGACAAGTTGCATAGATGAAATAAGCTAATTCTGAATGGCTGTCTATGGTTCAAGAATGATCACGGACACTATCCAAAAGCCACATTAGAGACCTAGCTACCTTTCCAAGTGCTCCAGTAGAAAGTTACAGTCCACTATGTCCGAGGCTGCAGACTGGTTGAATAAGTTTCCAAATTCATGAAACTTTCCCACTTAACATGATTTACTTCATGTAGTGGTGATTCAAGGTGGATCTATATTTTTGCCAGCACCAGAGAATTGGCAGTTACGATCTTTAGCAGAAAATAATTATTTCATGCTTTAGGGAGCTGGGGACAACGTCATGTTGCAGGGTACAAATGTTGTGGTATCTTGACCAAGTGTAGCCATACGATCTTGAATGGTTGGTGCCAGACAAAGATCAACTTGGAGATTGGAGTTATTAGGTCTACTCACTTCTCTGTAAACTTGCACTAGGTTTCCTGTTATAAAGGTTGGGAGAGTGGAAAGGACGATGGGCAGTTCAACCGAGACAAATAGTGATGTCTACAGCTTCTCTTTCGTACTGGAACAAATCTTCAAGATTCAAACTAATTATGACAGAAGAAGTGGAATTGCTCATCTTAGTAGGTGGATGGAATGAGACACTGGTGAAGGATTTTAGGAATTTGGTTGAAGAGGTTTTCTGCAATATTTACAAGGAATTGGTTTTACAGACCTAACATCAGGACTTTGATGTTCATGACTGGATTCAGTGACTCCAGTAATCAGTGAGTAAAATAACTAAGAATAAGGCTTTTACGATGATTTCTGCTATATATTTGGGGTCCAAGGTCAACTGGATAAACAGCAGGGGTTCTAGATTTTCAATGACTTATTTTGTCTGCTCATCGCTCAGTGTGTCCACACAGTGCAGATGAGCCACAATCTGTGTGATAAGGTTTTGGTAGAGGTAACCAGGCTCATAAGCTCTTGATGAAGGACCGACTGCATCTCGTTTTGAGATATATCACTGTGATAATGAAAAAAGTCAAGCATGAAGAAAGTCATACTGTAATTTGCCTGAAAAAGGTGTAACTTGTATCTGGGAGCTGCAAGCCTATTATGGACTGATTGAACATGAGCAATAAACCACTTTCTCAACTGCTAATTCTGCTCTTCACTGGGATTTTGTAGTTTGATGACAAAAGTTCAAAAAGAATTGAAGCAACAAACAGGCCTCTGCAGTCACAATGATAGGGCATATCTCAGCTCCTGTCAAGTCCTAGATCCCCAGAGTATGTTTGATTGTTCAAAAGGCACTATGTGGACATTTCTGAGAAGTTTGCACCTCAAAAGGATATGTCTACATTGCAGAGGGTTGGGAGAGATGCAGCAATGTAGGAAAGACCATGAATACAAGCTGGCAGCAGGCTTCAGTCCCCACAGAATTTGAGACTGTCTGGCATTAACTAGGGAAGAATAATTTCTCCAATGAGCATTTGACCTGATATAATTTTAATATGCTGTCCCTGGTTGAAGATTACTTGTATTGGGAAAGTTCTAGATATGATCCCTTTGGCCTGAATCACCCTGGTAATTTCAGAGCTGTGAGTTACTTGGTATGTAGCTGGTGTAAGATTTAAGTCGTGGGGTCAATTCATCTAGCTCTTAAAGAGAAATGTTTGTAAGATTCTATTTAACCTCTGCTTTTGGATTGTCATTTGGTAGAAGAATTAATCAAAAAAGCAAGCTATTATTTCCAGCTTAAATTAGTTTCTTGTAAACTGATGTTAACAAACATAATTGACACTTTCAGTGAGGATACAACATTAATAGATCCCAAGTTACTGATACAAAACCTTGGTTACTGATAGTTCTCAGTTGATAAACATGATCTCACGTTTGCCGTAAGTTGACATCACTTCTGGTGCCTTATTGTTTGCTTGCATTCTGGAGTTGGGATTTGCATTTAGCCCAGTCGGGTACATTGCTGAATCCTGGGCTAAAATGTTTGCTTCTAGCTTTAATCAATCATATTTGTCTGACATCATTTTTGGCATCAACCACTTTTGGAAGTTCAAGGAATTGTAATACTCAGAACATTCCAAGTACTCCAATGAGAAATGGAGTGAGATGGTAAAACTAGGATTTTTGAGCACTGCCCTCAGTTATTCAACTGCCTTCCCTCATATTTAATGCTATGCTTGGTTGGCAGGAGTTGGAGAGTGGAGAAGGAAATGAGATTGTGTGGTTAAGGAGCTGCCTAACCCCTTCAACTGTATTCCATTTTCCCTTTCATGGTAACAAGACATCTGGGAGTCAGATAGTATGAGTCCGAGTGAAAGAAAGGCCAGTATGTTGAATTCAAGTCTCCCACCACCTTTGAGTGATGGGTGGCAGAAGGAAGAGTGAGTGGGAATGGATAGTCCCTGTCCTCTGCTCCAACATTACACACAACCTTGATGTTCCAGATGTGAACAGTGTTAGGAGAGGTGCTAGAAGCATCTGTGCCCACTCTCAGCTACTATTATGACCACTCAGGCCCACCAATGCATAATGAAAGATAGGGAGTGCATGGAAACACTCATTCACACCCTCAAGTTAAGGAAGAGACATCACTGTACAAGCATGTTTCCGTGTGTAGTATGTGTGTGTGGGTGTGTGTGTGTGTGTGTCACGGTGTTTTGCCCTGATAAATAGTGTTACTCCCTGGATGCTATACATGATGTAAACGACCACCAAAAGTCTATGTTGATTCCCAACATTCCTGGCATATTTTCTGCATTCTTGGTCTAGTTGTACATACTGGCAGCCATCATTGACATATTGTTTGACTAGTCTAAAATTCGCCCACCTGTGACATAAAAGTGGCTGCCTTTGGCACGGTAATGGTCACAACTGATATATTGGAAGCATCCTGGCCGTTATGGTGTCCACCCTTGGCAGAGTTGTGCCTCTGATAAAATAGCGAGCATTATTGCCATAAAATAGGCATCCTTGCCATTATGGTGAGCATCCATGACAGGTGATCATAAAACCTGGATAGTTGAAGGAGATTCTGCCTATGTGAAGCATTTGTACATGTGAGAACTTGATGAAATTGACAAGATGATGTTTGGGGACAACAAATTTACTAAAAATGAAAATTGATACTTTGAAGGAAATAATTGTATTTCTTCCAGAAAATAAATTTGGATAACAGAGTTTGTTTGCCATGAATGTGAGAAGTATTTGATAGAAAAATATATTTATTTTCTTAAAATGATATGCTGATTAAGAAAACAAGTGTGCATTTCCAAAATATATTTACAGCTGATAGTTGAATGGTAATTAACGCTGAGTTGGGAAGACTCATTACTTTGGTTCAGAACTTTCTGCCAGAGATCACATGCTGCTTTGGCTGTTATCTTATCAGTCATGTGGAGACATTTACATTGATAATGCATTTCCCCACATTTTTGCTGGTAGCTCTGCCTGAAATGTTTGGACGATCTCTAGGTCTATTGTTAATGGGTGTGGTCACTATTGTACAGTGGTAAACTTTGTTAGTAGCAAAATTTGTTAGTAGCTTGCGATGATTGTTCTTGAGCAGAAATAGCTCTCATTATAGAAAAGGTTGGCAACCATGATCTAGTATAATGAAACTTGCTTGATTATTGAACATACCTTAACTGCCAGCGTTTGATCAGATACACTACTCGCCATGGTATTGATGGACTTAAAAAGTTGCAATAAGGACTCCATGAATTCAGCTTCACCTTTATTTTCATAAAGTCTGCAAAAACAAAATTTGAGGACCTAACATCAACATCAACAAGTAACACTACAGAATAAATACAATTAACCAGACAAACATCACTGAACAACTGAAATGGCAAAAATGCATGGTTACCAAAAATGAACTGACTTTATGCCTTAGAAGCACCAGTAATTTTTGTTTGTGCAGCTAAATAAAATATGCTTTGTTTTTAAGCAAGAAATATGTGTCAATGAGGCTATTTAATTGAATACTGGCATCATAACCAGTCAATTTCTCACTGTCTGCAGCCTATAAATACCTTTGTGGGTCTCTTCTGATCATAAAGTGGGTCCAATCTCATCATATTCCAATATCCAATCATATGGAAATGACATGTCCGTTTATCATTAATGATACTCTGCAATTCGCTATTAACATATGAAAGGAGCATTAGAGTTAAATCTCTCCTTCCAGGGTCTGTGTTATATGTGAATAAAACCGCTATATTTTCCTTTGTAAAACGTGCTTGAAGGGTGATAAACCTTTTAATTGCATAACACTGTGGCCTTATTTGGATTGGCATGCATTAGTCACAGGATTTAGTACATGGCAGCTGCTTATATGCGAGAGCTCAGGGGAATCCGGTAGTTTGACCTCTATAATGAAGAGCCAAGATGGCCACCATAGCCAAACAGTCCATGATTACTCAGTCTGTCTCTACCAACGTTCTGTATCCAGTAAGGAACATTGATTCTGATCACTTTCCATGAGTTTACAGTCCCTGAGCTTGCAGTTGGTGAACTGCATTAGTGGCATTCAGTCACATCGCAGGCTAACTTCCACATCTGGTGGCCTTCATGCTCCTCCTTAGTCTGTATCAGCTTGTGTAGGCTTGGTCTTGGTGGAGCTCAGGGGAACACAGCCATCTTTCTTCGACTCCGGGTCCCCCCCCCCCTAGCATCTGGATGTTTTTCTTGCAATGAGGTTCAAAGGTCTTAGCATACAGCAGCACCCGAACAATGGTTAGCAGTAGACAAATGATCAGCTCCTTACAGCCAATCTTAATCCAAGTTCAAATTTGAAGTCTGAGGTCAGCAGAGGTGCAAGGATGCAACCATCAATATATTCGTGCACTTATTTCCTTGAGTTTTTGTAGACTGTTTAATGGACTTAAATCAAAACAAAATAACGGATGGAAAATAGCAGACTCTGCCTTTATGCTTCTTTTCATAATGCTTAAAGCATTTTTTCTGAGGCTTCCCCTAAAGCTTTCCTAAGGCAAGTTAAGAAAAGTAACTGCTAGGGTTGCCCTCTTGAAATTTTTAGCCCTTCAACAAAGTGTGAACATTTTTAAAGGATCAACCAAAATTAAATGATCTTTTTTTGTTTGGGAAAGTATCATGCCAATTAATTAAACATGACCAAAGACCATAACAAAATAACCAAGCATTGGGAAAGCTAATAGTTGTTGCCTTTGGGAATATGTCAATGCTTTTTAGCCATGATGTACAGCATTGGTAAAAAAAAAAGCGTCATGACCTGAAACGTACATAGTACGTATCTGTTATGACACTATTGGTGCAATATTGTACTGTATGCACGCACATGTGTGATGAAGTGTGTACATGCATGTGTCACCATGGCTACTGATCGCCGTGAGCGTTATTTAAAAAAAGAAATACTGATCCAAGATGTAAGGCACCACATTTTTTGTTAGTAGTAAGCGGTGCTGCAGCAAAAGGTAGCAGCCAGGCTCTCTAATTTTATTTTTGCTAATTACAGTGAAAGGTGAGGGAACAATAATGGAACTGGGGGGGAGTGAAGCAACAGAGAGCAGGCGGGAGGAGCAATGGGCAAGGGGCCCAATAGATGAGGGCAAAATAATTTATTAAAGCAGGGAGCCAAGGAGGAAGAATCAATGGACAGGATACAGTGAGGTGGGAGCAACACAGAGAACATGTGGTGCGAGGTGTGTAAAAAAAAAAGACAGAATAACTAGAGGTAGAAGGAGTAACAAGGAGCGCTTAATGAGGGTGGTGCAGGGACTTGGTGGGTAGAAATCTGTGCATGAAGGAAAGATCCTAAAAAAACACCTACTCTCATTAAGTGCATAAAAAATAGAAAAAAAGAGTTGCCCAAACATGACCAGAGGAAGGATACTAGTTAGCTAATCAAAATGATTGTAAAGTAGCTATGCTCAAGGGGAGGGACAAACACAAGAAGAAGAAATCAAGTCATCGAAAAAAGAAGCAAGGAAATGAGAGTGGTAATAAAGAAAATTTACAGTAAGCAGTGGGCAGGCTCTAAGCGGACTATGTTTTTGGTATGGTCCACAAGAGTCTTTCATCTTCAGATAACAGCTGTCTGTCAGGAGGAACTTGAAAATACACCTAAATTGATAATTAATGATGATTACAAAACTGGCATCTTTGACCTCGCATTTTATACACACACACACGTAGTAGCATCACCTACAGTGAATCTGCATACATAAAATTTCCCCCAAAAAGTGTCCATTCAAGGTCAATCAAGGAAACTTTCACAACAATTAAGTAAATAGGGTATGAAAGCTTTCATAGTTATTGTTGGAACATCCCCAAACTCAACGTAATGACTACAGTCATTGTGTTGTACACATTTGTCATATATATGGCAGTTCGGTCCTTGGACCGCCAACGTGACACTGAGAATGTCATCCAATTGTTTGCTAGAAGCTGAACATTTGTAACCTCTAACAGCCGTATATGTGTTTGCAGACCCCCCTACAAAAACATATTGGCTCTGGCCATTAGGGGCAAGCTGGGGAAAGCAAATATTTGGTCACATTATTCACAAACCCAAAAATCTGTGGTCTGGCATTCATATTTTATCATTCCCTTCCAAACTAACTGGGATATGGAGTTAGCCTTTGCCACTGCCTTTTCTTGCAATAGCAGTATGCAGTAGTGCCAGTATATGCTACAGACAGGTCACGATCGAAGTTCATGCCATGTCGTAGTGTGACTACCTACTGGTACAACATATTTTCAACTGCAGAAGGTTAAGTAAGATAATTATAATAAATTTGCCTTGTCTTCTGGTTGCTTACAATCAACCTTTCGGCTGCATGATGTAGAGCAAATGACCATGTAAAAAAATACACAAATATTTTTATGTCCCAGAATGGTGATTATCTCATGAAGAAACTGTAAACCTGTCACAATCCATTTCTGAGAGGCAAAAAAAAGTTAACAGAACATTTTTACCACATTACGCGGAAGCAATCATGAAAAAGGTGTTTTTCTTGCACTACTGTGCTTTAAACTGGTTTAATTGACAAATGTAAAGTTACTAACTTGTGTAACGATATATCTGTAAGAGACAGTAGTTAGTGACAGATTCCTTACCTTAGAATATCCCCAGGCGTCAGGCTGGATCCGGAAAGTTTTTGCGTAGCAGTACCCTTGCGCGTCGGTAGGCGGCGTCGTGTGGCTCCGCGTCCGTCGTCGGCGTCGTGATCGCCGGGATGACGTTGCAGGCAGTACTTAGACGCCGGCCCTGCGCGCTGACGTCAGTTCTGTACACGACTTTCCGCGCCAGGAACGCAGAGCCATGCAAGAAGCTGACATAGGTGTCTGAAAAATACTAGGGCCCTGAAAGGGATGTCCTTAACCCTAGAAATCAGTTCGCAGAACGGGGATAATGGGTGGGGCGGTAAGGAATCTGTCACTAACTACTGTCTCTTACAGATATATCGTTACACAAGTTAGTAACTTGTGCATCTGAAAGAGACACGTTAGTGACAGATTCCTTACCTTAGAAGAGATACCCCAGCAATACCAACTCCGGTGGTGGGTCTGCGAACAAAGATCAGACAAGGAAGTCCCGGAGGACAGAACGGCCAAAGAAGCCGTCCCTCCGGACCTGACCGTCAAGGCAGTAATGCTTTGTAAATGTGTGCAGCAAGGCCCACGTAGCTGCCTGACAGATATCCTGCAGCGGAACACCGCGGCCTAAAGCCGTGGTAGCAGCCGTTGCCCTGGTGGAATGGGCACGCAGCCCAACAGGAGGCTCCTTCTTAGCCAAAGAATAGCAGGCTTTGATACACAAGGTTAACCCAGTGGGAGATGGTTCTCTTGTGCACCGCCCGACCTTTTTGGCGCCCACGTAGCCAACAAAGAGCTGGTCATCCACCCGGAAGTGTTGTGTGCGGTCGATATAAAAGGAAAGCGCACGTTTTGGGTCCAGACGGTGGAGCCTCTCTTCCTCTCTGGAAGGATGCGGAGGCGGAAAGAAGGTGGGCAAAGTGATGGTCTGCCCAATGTGGAAGGCAGTAACCACCTTTGGCAAGAAGGACGGACGCGTCCTAAGAACAACCTTGTCTGGATGGACAGACAGAAAGGGAGGTTTACATGATAGAGCCTGGAGCTCACTCACCCGCCGAGCGGAGGTGATGGCCACCAGAAAGGCTGTCTTCAGAGTCAGAAGACGAAGAGGACAGTTATGTAGAGGCTCAAAGGGAGCGCACATAAGAAAGGTAAGAACCAAGTTCAAGTCCCACTGAGGCATCACAAACGGAACAGGAGGGAAGAGGTGTGTAATGCCTTTTAGAAACCTGTTAACAACAGGGGACTTGAAAAGGGAGGGCTGATCAGGAAGCCTGAGGAAGGCCGAGATGGCACAAAGATAGCCCTTGATGGTACCCAGGGCAGAACCCTGTTGGGCCAGGGAAAGAAGGAACAGAAGAACCTCAGAAAGAGGGGCAGAAAGGGGATTCACAGCCTTTGCTGTGCACCATGCCACAAACTTGTTCCACCTGCAGGCGTATACCACCTTAGTGGAGGGACGCCTGGCTGCCAGAATCACATCACAAACTTCGGGAGGCAAGTCGAAAGGAATCAACTGCCGCCGCTCAATCTCCACGCAAGCAGGTGGAGGCTGGACAGGTTCGGGTGGAGGACCGTCCCCTGCTGCTGCGACAGAAGATCCTCCCGAAGAGGCAGACGGATCGGGGGATCTACGCTCATACTGAGTAGCTCGGGATACCAAACTCTTCGAGTCCAGTCCGGAGCCACAAGGATGACTTGGGCCCGGTCGTGCCGAATCTTCTTCAACACTCTGGGTAGAAGTGGTATAGGCGGAAAGGTGTACAACAGACCGCAACTCCACTCGCGACGAAAAGCGTCGCCGAGCGAGTGCCGCCTTGGAAATTCCAACGTGCAGAACTGATGACATTGCGAGTTCTCTTCGGTGGCGAATAGACCTAACCAAGGCTCTCCCCACTGTAGAAAGAGTCCTTGCGCCACTTTCGAGTGAAGACGCCATTCGTGATCCATCATGCACCTGCGGCTGAGTTCGTCCGCCCTGGCGTTCAGGGAACCTGCCAGGTGTTGAACCATCAGGAACATGCCCTGATGTTCCAGCCATGTCCAGAGGCGCAGAGCCTCCTGACAGAGGGTCCACGACCCCACCCCGCCTTGTTTGTTGCAGTACCACATGGCGGTGGTGTTGTCTGTGAACACCTGCTCTACCTTCCCTTTGACAGAGGGAAGGAATGCCTTGAGTGCAAGTCGGATCGCCCGGAGCTCCAGAAGGTTGATATGGAGCCGGGACTCCGCCGGAGACCAGAGGCCTCTGATCTCCGCCTCTCCCATGTGACCGCCCCATCCCAGAAGGGACGCGTCCGTCACAACTGTGTGCTCTGGCTGGGGAAGGGAGAGGATCTGCCCATGACCCATTGCCGGTTCGAGAGCCACCACTGCAACTGTTTTGCAGTCCCCTCCGAGATCTGGACGTGATCGGACAGGTTGCCCTGGTGCTGCGCCCACTGGAACTTCAGGTCCCACTGCAGAGCCCGCATATGCCATCTGGCATGATTGACCAGCAGGATGCAGGAGGCCATGAGGCCCAGCAGCCTCAGGGTCATCCGTACCGAAACCCAGGATAAAGGCTGAAAGATCGGAATCATAGCCTGAATATCCCGGACTCGCCGTTCGGGAGGAGAGGCCCGAAACTGCGTCGTGTCCAGAACTGCTCCGATGAAAAGGAGCTGTGGAGAAGGAATCAGATGCGACATCGGCACATTGATGGAGAACCCCAGCGAGTGCAGGAGTTCGGCCGAAGTCTGGAGGTGGGAGACGACTGCCTGGGACGAGCCCGCCTTCAGCAGCCAGTCGTCGAGGTAGGGGAAGACTGGAACCCCTGCCCGGCGCAGATGAGCTGCGACCACCGCCATCACTTTCGTGAACACCCGAGGGGCACTTGTAAGGCCAAAGGGAGCACAGTGAACTGAAAATGCTCGAGGCGTACCGTGAACCGCAGGTAACGCCGGTGGGCCGGCAGGACGGGGATGTGAAAATAAGCGTCCTGCAAGTCCAACGCTACCAACCAGTCTCCAGGGTCGAGGGCAGTCAAGACCTGAGCTAGGGTGAGCATCTTGAACTTCTCTTTCCGGAGGAAGCGATTGACGTTCCGGAGGTCCAAGATAGGACGCATGTCCTCCTTGTCCTTTTTGGGCACCAGAAAGTAGTTGGAGTAGCAACCACGTCCTACTTCTGGGGTCGGAACATGCTCGATGGCCCTCTTGGCCAAGAGGGCCGTAACTTCCTTCTGCAGAAGCACCAAGTGATCCCCTGACATGCGGTGGAATTGAGGTGGCATGGCTGGGGGGGGTGGTCTTGAAGGGGAGGTAGTAGCCCCTTCGGACAATGTCCAAGACCCACCTGTCCGAGGTGATGGGACGCCAGTGGTGAAGGTGATGGCGGACCCTGCCCTCTACTGGTGTGCTGTGCACCTGAAAGGAAGGACTAGGAGGGCTTGGAGGCCGCGGACGGGTTGGAGGTAGTGGCCTGACCCGCACGCTGGTTGCCCGAACCGCCACGGCGGTATCCACGTCCTCGGCTACGCGAAGACGCTTGCTGCGCGGGCCAGTGGCTGGGCAGCTGACGTGACTGGGCGCCCCTTCCGCGGCCACGAAAGGGGCGAAAAGCAGAGGTTAGCGGAGGGCGTACAACAGAAAGGCCCAGGGACTTGGCAGTAGCCCGTGAGTCCTTAAAACGGTCCAGCGCATGGTCTGCCTTTGAACCAAAAAGACCGACTCCATCAAAGGGCATGTCCATGAGTGTATTCTGGACAACACCCGAGAAACCAGTTGTTCTCAGCCAGGCGTGGCGACGTAGCGCCACCGTCGTTGCAAGCGATCTGCCCAGCGAGTCGGCGGTATCAAGGCCACAACGTATGGTGTATTTAGCCGCATCTCGCCCTTCCGCAATGGCGCGGGTAAGCAGTGTCTGGACCTCCTCAGAACACTGCGGCAAAACAGCCGCCACCGAATCCCACAGGGAGTGGGTATATCGGGCCAAAAGGCAAGCGGTGTTGACGGACCGCAAGCCAGCACTGGAGGAAGAAAAGCCTTCTTCCCAAATTGGTCCAGGCGTTTGGATTCCCTATCCGGAGGGGCGGTAGGGAAGGCGGTTTGGGAGGCAGAGGCTTGGACAACCAAGCTCTCGGGGGTGGGATGTTGGGAGAGAAACAAGGGGTCGCCCGGAGCAGGGCGATGGCGTCGAGCCACGTTCCTATCCACAGGAGCCCCTGTGGTGGGCTTGGACCAGGCACCCAAAGAACGTCAGTGAGTGCATCATTAAACGGCAGCACAGTCTCCGAGGAGGAAGCTGCCGGCTGAAGCACTTCCGTCAGGAGATTAGTCCTGACAGCCACAGTAGGCAATTGGAGATGTAGGGCTCCAGCTGCTCTACGCAACACCGTTGCAAAATTAGCTCCCTCCTCCGTAGCCACGGGAGGAGACAGCATGCCAGTGTCAGGGAGGTGTCTAGACCACTGGCATCCCCAAGTTCCTCAGCCCAGTCCTGATCATACTCACACTGTTGTTTGAGAGGGTCTTCGGACCCCTCCCAGCTCTCTTGGTCCTCCTCAGGTTCAAAATATGGAGGAGGGACATTTGGGACCCAAGGTCTCATCGGCGCCGGAGCCGGCGTCGAGCGACGTCAGTCCGGCTCCATGTCCGGAGCCGGAGAGAGCCGGGGACCGACGCCGCCCGGAGCCCCGGACGGCGTCCGGAACGGCACCGGGGACATCGGCGTCGGCGTGGTTAGGTCAACCGGCGTCGATGGGGGTTGCGGTACCACCGGAGCCGGGATCGAGGCCGGGGCCGGAGCCGAGGCCGGGACGAAGGCTGGTGGGACAGGCGGCGCCGGGACCGGAGTCGACGGCGACACCGGAGCAACCCCATCAGGGCCCGCGGGGCCCGAAGGCGCACCGGAGGGACCTGGAGGCCCGAAGAGGCGGGCCATGGCCGACAGGAATTCCTGTATTTCGGCCGGAGTCGCCCCCGAACCAGGAAAGGACGGGTAATGCGGGGGCGGCTCCATAGGCATGTCCGGGGCCGCGGGGACGGTGCCGACTGGGGCCTCAGCCGAGTCGCGAGACCGGCGAGGCGAAGTCTTAGAGCGCTGACGCTTCTTAGACTTTTTGTGCTTCGACTTACCCGAGGAGCGCGAAGACTTGGACTCCGACGACCGGCGGGGACTCCGCGACCGGCCCCTCGACCTCTCCCGGGACCGGGGCTTGGTGCGAGCGCGGAGCCGACTGCCGGACCTCGAGTAGCTTTCGAGACCGCTCTCGCAAAGCCTTCGGGTGAAGTTTCCGGCAGTCAGGGCACGACTTCGTGTCGTGGTCTCGGCCGAGACAGAAGAGACATTCCAGATGCGGGTCTGTGATCGACATCATTCGACCACAGGCGTCGCATGGCTTGAAGCCGGGCATCCCTACGACACCTAGGAGTCGATGAAAACTCGAAAAGAAACAGTGAAAAAATTCACAAAAAAGTTAGTTAAAAATTGACTAGGGCACTGCTCTTCCCGGATCTGCGCTTACTGGCGCGGAAAAAGAAGAACTGACTTCAGCGCGCAGGGGCGACGTCTAAGTACTGCCCGCGACGTCATCCCGGCGATCACGACGCCGGACGCGGAGCCGCACGACGCCGCCTACCGATGCGCAAGGGTACTGCTACGCAAAAACTTTCCGGATCCAGCCTGACGCCTGGGGATATTCTAAGGTAAGGAATCTGTCACTAACGTGTCTCTTTCAGATACGTTTGCTACCTACAAGTAATAGCACTGCATGAGGTTGACCAACGAAACATCGATTGCATTTCATTCATTTCAAATTTCAACAGTCTCATAAACGTTATGAGCCAAAAGCTGCAAAACCCATCAACTGAAATATATCGTGATATTTCACTGCATTTAGCGCTAATTACTAAACCTGTAATTTCTTTCAAAGCAGTTACCTCAGAGTCCGAGGACCAAAGTAGCATGCTGTGTGTTTGCAATTAACAGTACATATATGTATGCGATATTTTAAGCGTTTAAGGTCTTCCTATAATACATTCAGGCGCTTAAGGTAAACAACTTTTTTTTTTAAGTTAACTTCCTGCACTCGTTATCCTAAGCTCTGAACTTCATATCAAACTAAGCACGACACCTTTTAAAAAATAAATAAAAAATACAACTTTAGATCTTTAAAACATTCTAACAAAAAGTTCACACATCAAAGATCAAACTAAAAAGCAGACGGAAATACAACAAAATAGTTCCACCTTTTATCTTCCTCATCTATGAATAAATAAGTGAAATATATTTGCCACCTGATCGAGTGTACAAGGCATTTAGAACATTGCAGATAAGGTTTTGCAAGACCATAAATCAAGTTGAAATATATTGCTTCCAACCCGTGAAGTAAATACCGCACCGCATAATTACGTCTACATTTTTCTATAGTTCCGAGTCCATAAATTGTAACCATATTTCATAGCATCTCTCTCCTTCACTTCATATTTCTGTACTGGTTATTGTAGATTTAAAGGATAAACTACAGGGCAAAAGTACACCGAGGATACATACCGAGGCTTGCTTCCAATTGTTATTTCAAATATCCTTCACTGTGAGTGTACAGAGTGGGACTCCTCTATCTGCCCCTTTTTCTTTTATAGTGGATTGATGGGAGAAATATTTTTTTTCATAAATTACATTTATTAGAGACTTGGATTCACACCAACTCTGTCCATTAGGAAGGATGCACACACTTTATGACAATTGTACTTATGATTTTAAAGTGTATTTAGCCCACAGACTGTGGGGAGGTAGAAACGGGCTCAATTGGGACTGCAGTGACTTTCATAAAAAACAATACTCTGACTGGGACTTTTGCCAGGTCAATCTCAAGGATGCTTATGCTGAGGTTGGATTCCACAAGTTTCCTTGTTGTGCCAGGAAGAAAGTTCCACTGATGTACATTTTCGTGCAGGATTGGATAGTCAGCCACTTTAAAGAGAACTGCCTTATTTGTGTGTACCTTTGAAATTTTACTTGAACCAAGGTTGGGCTTGTTTCGTAACTGGCACTGTTGGTAAAACAAAATGCCATAAAGAAGGAGCCTGGGTAGTTAAGCACTTGGAGGGTTGTTCAGATGGCGTCACATAGGCCAAGGTGTCAGATTTGTACTATTTCTGCTAAAGTCTTTGGAGTAGGAAGAGAGGTAACCTTACATATGTTTGTGCACTCTAGGTGGGATATGACAAAGAAAACAGTAGGCTACACCTTATGAGGAAAGCATAAGCATAGGAATATGCATCAAAGAATTTGCTTGCTGTTGACAGTGGATCGTATAGCTTAATTCACTTGGGGATGAGTAATTTTCCTCCAAGATTTCTTACTGGGAGATTGTCATCTTTGTGTGGGCCAGATGGTTGAAGGCTGGTAGTTCTCCCATTCGCTGTAGGTTAGAGTCTCAGTTTGTGATTAGTTCAGCTTCACATGGCTACTCAGCATCCACTGGTTGACTGCTCAGAGGTGGTGAACTAGCCTTGATGTGTGTCATTCCAGCAGATTCTCCATATTTATGATATTCTGAATATCACTAATGTAGTGGATGTGAGATAGGTTAACGGTCTTCATAAGGGCCAGCAGCAGTCGGAGGCAGGCATTGTTAAGGAGAGAGATCAGATCAACAAACCCAAGGAAATACTAAAGCCAGTGCTGACAGGCGCAGAATTGAAAAGGGAAAGAGAGTTGATGCCCCCTATCAGTGAGCTAGGAGCGTCCTTAGATGCCTAGTGTCTCTATAATCAGGAACGTGTGTGGCAACTTGTTTCAAAGGTGGTGAACAAATCCAGTAGAAGTGTTGTATCCTCTCAGTTATTGCTGAAATTCGTCTTCAAATCATCACAGATGTAGATCATGGCAGATCCAGTGAGCTGGAGTGGAAACAGGGATTAAAGAACAAGTTACTTACCTACGGTAACGCCTTATCTGGTAGAGACTATATCTCTACCAGATCTGGATCAGGTCAGAGAGATTCCATTGATGCTGCGTCCACTGGAACTTGAGGTGCCACTGCAGAGCCCACATGTGCCATCTAGCATGTGTCACCAGCAGGATTCAGGCGGCCATGGGGCCTAGCAGTCTCAGAGTCAGTCTCACCGAAACCCAGGATAGAAGCTGAAAAATCGATATCATAGCATGAATATCCTGGATTTGCTGATCGGGAGGATAAGCTCGAAAGTGCATTGTGCCCAGAACAGATCCGATGAAAGGGAGCATCTGAGAGGGAGTCAGGTGTGACTGACAAGTTGATAGTGAACCCCAGCGAGTACAGAGGGTTTGCCATGGTCTGGAGACGGCAGCCTGGGGTGAGTCCACCTTCAGCAACCAGTCATCGAGGTAGGGGAAGACTGACACCCCTGACCTCCGCAGATGAGCCGCAACTACCACCATCACCTTGGTGAACACCCGAGGGGAACTGGTAAGGCCAAAAGGAAGCACAGTGAACTGAAAGTGCTTGTGGCCCACCATAAACTGCAGATAGCACCGGTGGGCAGGAAGGACAGGAATATAAAACTAAGCGTCCTGCAAGTCCAACGCTAAGATCCAGTCTCCTGGGTCAAGGGCAGACAAGAACTGAGCTAACATGAGCATTTTGAATTTCTCCTTTTTGAAGAAGAGATTGAGAGTTCAAAGATAGAGGATAGGATGAAGGCCCTTGTCCTTCTTGGGAACCAGAAAGTAGCGGGAATAACAACCACAGCCTACTTCTGGCACAGGAACCCTCTCTATGGCTCCTTTGGCCAAGAAAGCCGTGAGCTCCTTGCAAAGAACAGCCGATCGTGAGATGGTGGCATGGGGGAGAGTTTGTGTTGAAGGGGAGTGAGTAGCCCCTTCGGACAATCTGCAAAACCAACCTGTCCGATGTTATGGACTGCCAGCAGGGCAGGTGATGGCAAATCCTGCTGCCAACTGGGTGCCCATGTTGGTAAAGTGGCAGACTAGGAGGATTTGGGGGCAGTTGCAGCAGGGGGCATGGCGGACTGATCAGACTGCTGGCCACCTGACACACAAGGTCTGTGAGTGCTGCGACCTCTGCCACACACAGGCTGGGGAGCCTGCACAATGCGGTGGCTGGGCTGGAATTGGCACCGCTGGAAGTCCCTTCCAAAGTCACGTAAGGAGCGAAAGGTGGATTGGGGTGGACATGAGGCTGCAGAAAGGTTTGAAAGTACCTGGTTGTAGCACAAGAATCCTTAAAGCGCTCGAGCACCGAATCTGCCTTTTGTCCCAAGAGACGGGTGCCATCGAAGGGCATATCCATGAGGGAAGCCTGGACATCCCCTAAGAAGCCAGTCACTCTCAGCCAGGCATGGTGCCTAAGGGCCACTGTTGTGGAAACTGCTCAGCCCAGCGTGTCGGTTGTGTCAAGTCCGCAACGAATCGTAAACTTTGCCGCATCGCTCCCTTCGGTGACAACTTGGGAGAGTACAGCCCGGGCCTCCTGTGGGACCTGTGACAGCACTTGCACAACCGTATCCCACAAAGTGTGGTAATAACGGCCCAAAAGGCATGTGGTGGTCACGGACTGCAAAGCCAGGCTGGCGGAAGAAAATATCTTTTCAAATGAGTCCAGCCTTTTGGATTCCTTATCTGAGAGAGCGGTAGGGAAAGTGCCTTGGGATGTGGAGGTGTGGACCACCAAGCTCTCCTCAGGGATAGGGTGTTGAATGAGGAAGTTTGAGACCCGAGGTGTGGGGCGATAGCGGCGGTCAATCGCTCTATTCACAGGGGCCCCTGTGTTGGGTTTGGACCAGGTACCCAAAAGGATGTCGGTAAGAGTGTCACTGAACGGTTGGAGCACCTCCGTCAAGAAATTAGTCTTGACTGCCACTGTGGGTGACTGAAGGTCAAGAACCTCGGCCGCCCTACGCACCACCATTGCGTAGGATGCTACCTCCTCGCTAGCCATGTTAGGGGGAGAAAGTAGGCCAGCATCTGGAGAAGTATCCAGGCCACTGGCCTCACCTAAGTCTTCACACCAGTCCACATTCTGGTAATCATAGGGCTGGTGTTCTAAAGGGTCCAGAGATCACTCCCAGTCTTTTCTAAGGCTTAACCGATGAAAATAAGGCTCAGGCTCTGATCTAGGAGGCAAGGCTCCCATCAGCATTGGAATCTGGTCCCTTCTGAACCTGCAGGGCCCCAAGGCACATCGTTGGGGTCGGACCACCCGAAATTGAGGCGCATGGCCTCATAGAACACTCTTAACTGGGCAGGGGTCAATCCAGCCTTCAGAAATTCGGCAAGGTGCGGAGTTCTATTGAACGAGGTCTAGAGTACCGAGTCTCCCCAGCCAATGGACGAGGAGAAGTTGAAGAATGCTTCAACGCCTTACCCTTCTGTCCTATGATCCCACCTGAATGTCCTGACGACTTTGAGGGGTACAAAGAAGACTTTGGGCCCCGCGAACGATCCTGGGATCTTCCCCTCGACCGGGATCTCTACCAGCGCACATGCTGGGCTCCTAGCAGCTTCAGGAATTGCTCCCTCAAAGCCTTAGGATCCATGGCAATCGGAGCACGCCTTGGTGTCGTGGTTGCGCTCCAAACGCCAAAGGCACATGAGGTGCAGGTCCGTCGCCAACATTGGCCGGTGACAGGCACCGCAGGGCTTAAAACACGACTTGCACGAGGACATTCTCGACACACCAGGAGGTAAACTTCAAAAGAGGTCAACAGAAAGTCAAAAAATAGTCCTGTTAAATAGTGACAGAGGGGTAGTTCTTCTACGGATCAGCGCTGACCGGTTTGAAAAGAAAAGAACCAACGTCAGCATGCCTGGCTGGCACCTATATAGGTAATGCAACATCATTTCCGGCACGGACAACGGACACACAGCCGATTGACGTCACCTACCGGCATGCAAGTGTACTGATCACGAAAAATCTTCCAGATCCAGTCTGATGCCTGGGGAAATTCTAAGGTAAGGAATCTGCGGCTAGACGTCTCTATCAGATGGTCTCAGTTTACCAGCTTCAGAGTTAACTCCTGCAGCTCACTTCTGATGCAATGGCTCCCTGCCGTTGATTTGGAGAAGAAGGTGGATGAACATCACACAAAATAATAATCACAATATCTATATATAAAATGGTGTTAGTCAGAACCCATAAAGAATTCTCGCCCGAGAGAGTGAGCAAAGCATGAAGGTCAGTTAAAAATATCAAAGTAGAACTTCCCATAAAAAGAGGTTGAAGAAACTCAGTAGAGTCTCAAAGCAATGTGACAAAGTCTGGGTAAATGGAAAAGAGCAGTAACCTACTCTAGGAATACGCACTATTATAGACATCACATTTCACGTAGCTTTTGCAACATGTTACTCTTCTCAATTCCCATCAGCCAATCAGTGTCCAATGTTCTCATGGGAACAGGATCACTCCTCATTTTCTCACATGAATACAATAGTCTACAGACAGCAATGTTACATTTGCAACAAAATTATTGAAATTATGTGCCAAAATGGAGTTTGACTCATTCAGGCCTATTTCCCACATTTTATCTGCATCTTCTAATTTCAAGTTTGTAACAATAGACTATGTAGAAGTCAAAACATCTGCATTAATGAAAAAGTAAATATTTTGCAAAACCACAATTGATTGGGAAAAAACAAGTAGGTCAGAAAGTCAAGTTCACGTTTTAAATTCTGCATTTCAATGTATGGACTCTTCATTACCCCATTAAGTAACAAAAAATATTTGTGTGTGTTTGTCTTTGTATACTATAGAAACATATTGCGGAAATACTTGAAACTATATAAGTAACCTAGTAATTATTAAAAAAACATGGTCCTGGAGAGGTCAAGAATCAAACTTTTTATTTTTATTGCTCAAGTCATTTGGGGCCTAGTAAATAGGATAGCTTATGATTCAGGCATTCTAAGCACATTATTTTCGTCAAAACGTACACGTTAATTCTGCACATTTTATTTTAACCAGTGTTGTTTTCTTGTTAATTCTATAAAAAATTCTTAAGTGCCTCTGGCTTTTTGGAAGCACATTCATTGGTCAAAGACTAGCGTGCACTGCTTGTTTTCAATAACTTGGTCCGCAACAAGCAATTGAAATTTGGCAGCTGGCTCGGTCTGCTAGAGCTAGGTTATGAGACAATCTGGAAGGAACGGTGATAAAGTGTTTGAAGTTACAGAATTGTTGTGTATTAGTCTTGCTAGGATGGGTAAGATGTAGAAAGTAGGATATTTTTGAAGAGTTGTGACATGCAAGGGTCCAAATGGAAAAAAGGGTCTGATGTCTGCATGTACAATTCATATCATTAGTGGTCTGAGTAGGCTGATTGTTGGGAGCTTTGTTCAGGAGATGTTGATCCAGGGTCATTGATTGCAATATACGTTTTTCTGCAAAACAATGCTTGGGACTAAGGGATCTTAGTGGCACTGCACTCCCCGCTGTAGAGCAAAAGCTCCAGCCTTAGGAATGATTTTAATGAAAATCCTGGAGAAGTCATAATTTCCTTGACCCCGCAAACGTAAGGTCAGTACCTTTATAAATCCATGGGAGAAGCTGTTGCCCTCCTGCAGTCTCTGCCCCCCTTTATTTTCAATGTTGGTGGTGCCCCTGCCATCCTGAGGCCACCATAAGGCATGAAAAGTGTGCTAATGAGCAAACCCTGCAGGGCATTATGGGGTGCTCCAGTCAGTAGCAGTGAATATTTTATTAGCGGCCCTCCTGCTGTACCAGGGAGAGCCGCTAGCTTTTCATTGGTTGTTTTTTTTTCTTTGGGGGTGCCATTACTCACTGGGGAACCCCATGTGCCCTCCTTTGTTGAGGCTGCATGGGGAGCCCACTCCCATGTGGCCAGTGTCCACTTTGGCCAGCGCTGGAGCCGGCAACCCTCTTCTCCCCGCCCGCTCCATGCAGGCAGGGTGTTCTTTCTTGAGCTGTGGCCGGCCCGCTCCCCACAGACACTGGCATGGGGAGCAGGTGTGAGGCCACCATAGTGGAGGCCCAGAGATGGGGTCCCTGCCTCTTTCCTTGTTTCATGGAAGTGGTGCAAGAGCACTACCCTGTCTTTCATACATCAGCGCCCAAGGAAATGGGGGGGGGTCTGGGGGCAGGAATGAGCCTAGGGAGTGGGCCCTACACACGCCCCTTCCTGAGTAGAAGGAAAGAATGCTCCTTGTAGTGACCATCGAGTCCCGGCCCACCCTGGGGGTAATTCATCCAGACAGCAGAGCCCCACGAGCTCGAACCTCGCTGGGGGTGAAATGTCACCAACCTTAAAACAGCCATAACTCTGGCCCCTTTGGGCTTGGTTTACTCCTGGTGGTGAATTCAAGCCACCAGGAGCTGTACCTGGTAGAGCGCTGGTTCCACTGGCTCCATTGGCCAGCTTTCTTCCTAGTTTTTCTCTCTAGGCGCAGAAGTCCAGATCTTTCCCCCAACTGGTCCTCATGGGGTGCAAGAGGTCCAGCATCATTGCCCCTTGGAGAGATCCACTGTTCCTAGGGTCAACTGGGGCAAAGTCCTTGGTTCTTCTGATCATCAGGGAGTTTCTAGTTCTTCCAGATGTCCTGGGCTGTCGCAGTCCCAGCTTTCCAGCTGCAAAAAACACAAACAGCACCTATAGTCCTTTCTCTCCCTTGTGTAAGAGGGTGGAAGGTTCTAGAAGCCAAGCACACCTGGCCAACACTAGGGTGCCACCTCACCACCCCTACTGCAACCCTCCTGCACAGCATGCTGGGACAGTTCATGATGGTGTCATCCAGGAGTCACTGGTCACATCACATTTGGGGTCTCAGCTCCACCCCTCGCTGACATCACTGCCAGGGTCTTACCCTCCAAAACATCAAAGAGGAGCCGCCTTCTGTGCTGGCTCCAGTTGTCTGGGCTTCCTCCTTTGTTCAGACAGCATGGGCTGTCCCCTGCCCACGTACAGTGTGTCAGGTAATTAACAGATGGCGATTTTTATCCCAACCCTTTCCTCCTCAGGAGCTGGGGGAAGCACTATTAATTACTCCTTTTGTGTGGGGCGGCCTTTGTTCCCTCTGCTGGGGAGAAATATAATTACCTTGGCCCAGAAAGGTGAGAAAAGGCCTGTGCTCTGATCCTGAGCTGAGCACAGGAATTATGACAATTCTGGATGACCAATAAGATGCACATGTATGGTCTTGGAACCTGCAAATATGAACTGGACACACCATTTTCACCCGAGTTTCATACCTCATGGGACTTTGTAGATCTAAGGGAAGAGAAACTGCAATCTAAGGCAGAATTCCCCCTATGGATATAATAAAGTGTCACTGGAGACAAAACAGCAAATCACACTAACATTATAGGGCCTCTCCCATGTCAATATCTAACCCTTCAAAGTCCCCCTGGGCCTGGCTACCTGTGCGCAGTTACCGGGTTGAGCTCAACAGTAGTCTCACACGCACAGACCACATGCATGTGCCCATGTGTTCACGTGTAACTAGCCAAGAGCCTCTTACCCTAGCTACGTCGCAGTAGCCTTACCTTAAAAGGCAGACACTGGCGGTAAACACATGCAGTCCATTTGCCATGTGATTACTGTAGTTGAGACATGTGTAGTGAGACTTACCCACAGTAAAAAGTCCAAAACTAGGTGATCAAAAAAAGCAAAAAAAATCTGGGTGCATTATATGTGAGGAACCCATTTTGCAACAAGTTGGGATTTTTGTGTGCTACTGCCTTCAGTGTATGGTATTGAAGCATAAGCATTTTGGAGGCTGTTAACGCCTTTAAAAAACCAATTGTAATGACACTCCACTGCTCTTATTTGATCAGGTGGTAAATGGGAGCTGAGAGGTTGTTTAGTCGCATTGAGCGGTCAATTGAGTTGTTGCAACATTGCTATGCGGTCTTTATGGCTAATGACAAATTCACTTTGAGCTATCTAGGTCAGCCCCTTTTTGATAGAGCATGTTTGCTAAACTTAGGACTTCCCTATCAAAATACTTAGGGGTTGGGTGGGGAGGCAATGACTATGCAGCACTATAAGTTCTGAACTCCAGAAAGTCAGTGTAAAAGTCTGTGGATCCCTTTTTAAGCATAAGGTGTTCTCAATATCACGGTATTCCATTAGCTAATAATTAAGAAAAGCAACCCATATATACAAACTTAATGGCCCTTTTCTTACTCTGTATTGGCAGCATCATTGTGAGTACAGTGAGGTAAAATAAGTAGGTGACTTTCCAACCTGTGCTATTTCCAGACTTCCACACTATTCTTTCTCTAATCCTTGGAGAAAGGTAAAATGGTCAAAAGCTCCCAATGCAAGTAAGCCAGTGCAATTCTGAAATTATGTTTACAACATGGCATACAGGGTGTTAGCAGGGTATCAAAGAATGATATAGTGCAAAGAAAGATACATGGATGTCAACTGGCAAAGCAGCATTAAAAAAAATGCATTATGGTGACAAGTAGATGAATGCAGAAAGCTTACAGGGGGGATAAACAAGGAGGTCATGCAGTGGAAAGATGCACATGCATATATTATCCGTATAATAACATTAGGTCAAGAAGCGTAAGGGAGAGTCAAATAGAACTATAAGTAAAGTAGATAAGAGAGAGGAATCATAGCTTAAGAGTTAGGCAATGCATATTTGGAGACACATTAATGACAGAAGATTGAGAGAGTCAGCCCAGGAGATTTGATCCACCCAGGAGTTGAGATAATATGCATGACTTATGACACTTGACCCAAGTTAATCCAGGGTTCCTTGGGGCTTTTTACTGTTTTCTCAAACCATCTGATCTTTTAGGTACTAATCGGTGAGCCAGTTCTCTTTTAGGTACCTGCTAAGTCACAAACAGGAGTATGTAATGCAAATGTGGGTGTGCCTTATTTGGTAGCTCCTTGTTTGTAGCTCCAGATCATATCTATGCAAGTAAACGCCTGCACTGACAACACAATGCCCAGCAAGGATTAACACTGCATACAAATTACTTTAAGAATATAAGGCTGACTAAGAAGACCTTTTCCCACACACCCCATCAGCATACGCAAAAATACATTTACGAGAGCTCTCCAAGTAAGCTGAACACTCAGTGACCTGCAGTCTACATTTAGACAGCATTCAGAGAAATATAGCATTCAAAACAAAGAATAGCTCTCAAGAAACTCAGTCACACAACCCTCATCTAAATGTTGTTACTTCCTAAAATACTGTACCTTTTCCATTCTTGTCAATTTCCATACCACAGACCTCCAAACACAGTACTGCATTCACTTCATTTATGTCAGATAATATTGATCCACAGTGAACTCAAGGGCCATTACTATTACAGAGGAACTAGGACTAATCTATGGGAAAATACTACTTTACTATTATTGCACCATATGTTTGATAAGGGGGCAACCAAGCCCTTTGCTGATGTGCAGCAACAACTGACTCTCCCACTCTTCTTCCACTATTGCTAACACAAACATTTATTTTCTAAGAAGCAATGAGCCTCTTGGTTGGTGCCACCCCATGCCCCCTATCAACTCATCTTCGACCAGATATCTCTTTTCATTGCAAATTTCTACAACTTTGTTCGGCATGTAGGGTTACCTGGTGGAGATGGCCAGTAAGTGGGCTTGGTGTCTTTTGATCTTTTACAGAGCCATTTAGCTACCAACATACCATTACTCATACATGCAAACAGAAAAATTCAGCTCTATTGCTCCATATTTAACCCCTGTAGCACTCTAGCCAGAATTCAATAATGGCATAGGGATGCTGGTCCAACAAACTGCTGCCCATGATACATCACCCAAGCAACATACCAAAGACATATTTCTGCAACATATCCAATGATTCAACCTTTGTGGGTTTGAGTAATGTGCGAGTAAGGTCTTCCTTATGCACAGTCTCCTTTGTTTATGGTGAATCCAGATTCGGTTCTAATTATTTTAAGGCTTATGACCAATATGAATTGTATTTGTCTGTTGATACTAATACCCAAGCTGATCCAGAATCGCCAGCCACACCATGAAAAAATTAGGTACCCCAGGTCTTCCGAAAATTGATGTACTAAATATCTGAGGTGTATTATTTTAAAAGGTGTTTGGCTTGGGATCATTTTGACATAATGTTCATGGATTTTACAGAACAAAGGTCCCACACAAAAAGAATGTAAACTTAAAATTTCACAATTTCATGATAAAAATTGGAATAAACAAATGTTTAAATTACAAGATAGGTATTTAATGCTAGTGTAGATGAAACAAGACAGTATTAACACGTGGGCAACCGTGACAAGGCAGAGGAAATCGGCCGATTTCCTTACCCCAGGCAAGTGACTTAAAATTGTGACTTTTCAGTATACGTGAATATAAATAAACACAAGTCACAGTAGAGGTTACATCTCATACTCCACAACCAGTATAAATAGTAGTATAGAGTTAGGGATGTATGTGTCGACGACGTTTCAATCCCGCAGAGAATATCGGGATCTCATCAGGACTAATAGATAGAGCAGGTGCCTGAGAAGTTGCCAAGAGTGCGGCAAGTCTGTGAGCCGCGATGAGCAAGGCCAGAGCGAGTTGCTGGCATGGAAGTCCGCCGGAAGCAGATAGGGGACGTGGGGAAAATGCGAGATCGTCGGGTGCACGGGTCTCCAACCTTTCATGCCGGCACTGACCGCATCTGCTTGTTGTACTCCGGATCGTCCAGCGCGACCTGGCTCCCTCTTACTGCCGCCATCGAGCAGGCGTATGGCTCCGACCCCCGGTTCCAGGGTCGCATTGCACAAATATCCTTCCCTGGCCTGCCTACCTGCACGCCGATCCTTTACTACAGCCTCCCGGCCGGGAGGTGCCTCCCCCGGTTCCCAGGTTGGAGACCCGTGCACCCGACGATCTCGCATTTTCCCCACGTCCCCTATCTGCTTCCGGCGGACTTCCATGCCAGCAACTCGCTCTGGCCTTGCTCATCGCGGCTATTCTCTGCGGGATTGAAACGTTGTCGACACATACATCCCTAACTCTATACTACTATTTATACTGGTTGTGGAGTATGAGATGTAACCTCTACTGTGACTTGTGTTTATTTATATTCACGTATACTGAAAAGTCACAATTTTAAGTCACTTGCCTGGGGTAAGGAAATCGGCCGATTTCCCTCTGCCTTGTCACGGTTGCCCACGTGTTAATACTGTCTTGTTTCATCTACACTAGCATTAAATACCTATCTTGTAATTTAAACATTTGTTTATTCCAATTTTTATCATGAAATTGTGAAATTTTAAGTTTACATTCTTTTTGTGTGGGACCTTTGTTCTGTAAAACACAACGCCACCCTTGGTCCCCGCTGACTTCCAGGGATCCTTGTTTTTTTGTTATATATATAATGTTCATGGATGACATTTACCAACTTACTAGTCAAGACCGGCAACAAACATGGCTTTTTATAGTAACTTCTCAATCAGAATCTTGAGAAAGAGGCACAATAAGGGCCTGAGTTTGTCCTACCAGGTCCAAGGTGCTATTTCAATTTGAGCCTTTGTCTTCACCCACACTTCAAACTTATGAATATTCTTTGTAGGTTAGCCATGGATTATAGGACTGGAGCAGTATATATATTGCTAAAATGATTACATTAATGTTGTGGTCTACACTATTTCTTCTGTACATAAAAATAAAAAAATAAGAAAAAAATTAAACCTAATATGTAAAACAAGACATTTGTTGGTGCCACTCAGGGATCTTGTTTTGCCACAAGGGTAAGGGTTAATCATGTCAGAAAATTGGTTCTCTGCTTATAAAGGTTGTTGAGCCCTTTAATTTCTTCAACAGTCATTGGTTATTCAATGAATGTGGATACTCAAGCCTGTGTGAATGCAAAAGTTTAAAATCAAACTATCACGTTAGGTGTAGAGAGTAAAAACAGTGATCTCTTACTACTGGGCAGCTCCCAACAAGTGACAAGAAGTCCATAATCTGACTTTGCTACATGAATAAGAATTTGCCTATTAAGACTTCTTCCCCCTCCATCACAGAAGAGACAGGTGAGCAGGTTGTTTATGGATAAGCACGGTTGCAGGATTAACATCTGAAACAAGTAATGTTTAAATAATATAGTTTTCCTCTCCTTCATATTGAACGCAAAATGATTAAGTGATATGGTCTTGTCCTGTACCCAGGCTGGTCCCCATATAGTAGGAGACACAGAACTAGTACATCCTTATCCTGCTTGACCCATTGATCTACTTAACAGAAAATCAGAAAGAAATATCTATAAATTGTTGCTACTGAAGATTTATGCCCTGTTTATTTCATCTTCAAAAACTGTCTAGAAGCACATGAAGTGAAGGTGTGATGCATAGTGAGGTGATGAGGGCATACACAGAGAAAGGATGCATGACAACGGCCTTCCTAGCAGTGAGGGATTTTTTTAGTTAGAGAATTTTCAAAGAGCTAACCACATCTGAAGGATGAATCACAATTTTAGATTTAAGAAAGAATGCCCTTATGATCCCCCTGGATGGCTGGGCGCCACCTGGACGAAACCTGCTCCGAACCTGGACCCTTATCGATCTCCATGATTCGGGGCTTACTATTACCAAAGGCCTTGCCTACTTCCCCCTGTCCCTTGCAAGTGGCGATGGCGAGGACATCCTTTGTGGCCTGGCACTTCTATTAGCCAAACGCACACTCACGCTTCGCTGATGTTCACCCCACAGCCTCCCCCAGTGGAGGCTTGGCGAGGAGCAATGCACAAGTGGGGCACAGTGGAAGAAGACACGCTCCACTATGAGGAGGTGCAACAACTGCGCAAGCAGCCTACATCACCCCAGTGGTCACTCTTGCTTACACACTTTCAGCGGGAGGTGCGAAATGATGACCTACCCCCATGAACATGCCATGTATCTCCCACATACGCCGTACACAGCACTCCTATTGTAGTCACCCACTCAGACGTCTCCTCACAGTATTCCTTTATTCATCCTCACATCAGTGCACTCCAACGCACCCGCGTGCCCACCCCACCACTTTATACACAGTCCCCTACAACTAGACATCACAGTCATCTGCCAGCACCTCACTCTGACCCAGTCGTTTCATCCCAGTTATGCCACGATGACGACGTTCAGCAAGCTATCCATCTTGCGCACCAAGAGTAGCACAGACACTTAAACTTTTGCGCCACCTGCATGGACTCACATTAATACGTGTCTATGTTTCAGTGTACTGTCTTTCCTGCTCAGTATTGCTGTAACAAGTTGTACTATGTAATGCATTAATGTGGCCTATGTTATGTAAACCAATAAAAGGAAAATGCTACTTACCCAGTATGCATCTGTTCTTGGCATATAGAGCTGTAGAGTCATATGCTTTAGCATAGATCGCCATCTGGTGTTGGGTCCGGATGTTTACACTTTGTTTTTCTTCGAAGAAGTCTTGCAGTCACGAGGTAGGTGACTCCTCCTTTCGGTGATAGTGCGCATGGGCATCGACTCCATCCCCAGATTGTTTTGTCGTAAGGGTGATGATGGAGTTAGTAAGAGTAGAAAGAGATGTCAATGTATAGTGTATCTAAGTAAGATAATACTGCAACTGATAAAGGTACCCCGGGGAGGCGGGTGGGCGCATATGACTCTACAGCTCTATATGCCAAGAACAGATGCATACTGGGTAAGTAGCATTTTCCGTTCGAGGCACATGAGCTGTAGATCATATGCTTTAGCCTAGACTATACAGCAGTTATTTCCCAAGCTGTGGCTAACCTGTATCTGCTGCAGTAGTTTGAAATAGTATTCTTAAAACTGCCTGGCCCACACTAGCTTGTTGTTTTGCTAACACATCCACACAATAGTGCTTTGTGAATGTGTGTGGTGTAGACCATGTTGCAGCCTTGCAGATCTCATCTAAGGGTATGTTCCCTAAGAATGCCATAGAAGCCCCTAGTTTGCGTGTAGAGTGCGCCCTAGGGGGTATTGTTAATGTGCGCTTAGCTTTAGTGTAGCATATTTGGATGCACTTAACTATCCACCGTGCAATACCTGCTTTTGATATGGGATTGCCTTTATGCGGTGGTGAAAAAGCAACAAAGAGTTGTTTAGTTTTCCTAAAAGATTTAGTTCTTTCAATGTAATATAGTATTGCTCTTTTTACATCTAATGTGTGAAGAGCACGTTCTGCCACCGAGTCTGGTTGAGGAAAAAACACAGGTAACTCAACAGACTGGTTGAGATGAAAGGCAGAAACGACTTTATGTAAAGATTTGGGGTTAGTCCTAAGAACCACTTTGTTTTGGTGAATTTGTAAAAATGGTTCTTGTATAGTTAGTGCCTGGAGCTCACCCACTCTTCTAAGAGATGTGATGGCTATAAGGAAGGCTACCTTCCAAGTGAGAAACTGTAGTTCACATTTGTGCAAAGGCTCAAATGGTGGGCCCATGAGTCTTGTAAGGACTATGTTAAGATTCCATATTGGAGAAGGTGGAAGTCTAGGAGGAATGATTCTTTTGAGTCCTTCCATAAAAGCTTTGATAGCAGGCACTCGAAACAAAGACAAGTGCTGTCTGTTTTGTAGGTAAGCCGCTATTGCAGCAAGGTGTAAGCGTATAGATGTATATGCTAAGTTAGAACGCTTTAGGTGTAACAGATAGCAAATGGTGTTTTGGATTGAAGCATCCAGTGGATTGATTTTATTGCTTATACAGTAAATTACAAATCGTTTCCACTTTGCTGCATAGCATGCTCTTGTGGTAGGACGTCTAGCCTCTTTAATGACGTTCATGCAGTCTGGCGGACGATTAAGGTAGCCAAACTCTATGATTTAGGGTGCCAGATCGCAAGATTGAGTTGACTGGGATCTGGATGTCTTATCTCTCCATGGTTCTGAGTGAGAAGCTTGGTGGAGAGGTGTAGTTTTTGATGAGGAACTACTGATAGTTCCAACAGGGTTGTGAACCAGGGTTGTCGAGCCCATGTGGGAGCAACTAGGATCATTGTCAGGGAGTGTTGCTTGAGCTTCCGAACCACTAATGGAATTAGCGGGAGAGGTGGAAAGGCGTAAACAAATTTTCCTGACCAATTCATCCATAGCGCATTGCCTTTGGACAATGGGTGTGGATACCTGGACGCGAAGTTTGGGCATTTTGCGTTGAGGTGGGTGGCGAACAGAACTATTTCCATATAGCCCCACATCTGGAAGAATGGAATGAGAACGTGAGGATGTAGTTCCCATTCGTGGATCTGTTGTCTTTTACGACTGAGCAGATCTGCGATCTGGTTGTTTACTCCTGGGAGGTGTTCTGCAAGGAGATATATCTTTTGAGGTATGGCCCATCTCCATATGCTTTGAGCTAGGTGTGAAAGCTGTAGAGAGTGTCCCCCCCCTTGTTAGGTCGAGCATAGCGCAGCACGCATGCGCTGCTCTAGGAGAGGGCCTCTTGGAATCACTTCAGACTTCCAAGAGACTTCTCCGTGTGGGTCGGACTCCACCCACACATTTCATTGGCCATTGTGTGTGGCTTTCAAAAATGAAAGCACGCAAATGGCCAAAGGCGGGTGTATGTCCCGCCTTTTCTGTAAAGGTTCACTCCCATGGCCTATGGGTCTCGGGAGCGAGCGGAGCGAGCAGAGGCGCGCAGTGTGCCAGCTGCATTCCTTAAATTCCTTGCAGCGTGAGCGCGCGCACACCACTCACAGGCTTGTACCGCTTTTATATTGTGCCCGCTTTTGCTGTTTTCCTCCCCCGCCCCCAATGCAATAAAAGCTTTCACAATCTCGAACTAATACTGTTAGTTCCACCCCCACCCTGCTGCCGTCGCGCGCCTAGGGTCCAATGTACGAATCAAGCCCGCCAAGAGCCGGCTATGTTGTTGATGATGATGCTGCAGAAAGCGGAAGCGCAGCCGAGATTACATTGTGAATGGAGATGTGGTCGGGTCACCAAGGCCTTATTTGTTCACGTCAGGAGAGCGGAGCCACAACATATGTTAGCTGCCAGGGCTGCAAGCACGGCAAGAATGTATCACTGTGTTGGCGTGTTTCCGGTGTCAGGGCTGCACTTAACATGCGAGTGGGGTGCATATGATGTTTTTTTCCATTAGTATTATGCCTGATGTACGCATCTGGTTTGTTGTGCGGTTCTAACTTATCTGCTGCAAGCATGCCTTTGCTGCAGCTCCGCATTTCCTGCTACAGTCCTTTTATCCAAAGAGGAGCTCTTTTGCAGCAAACTAGCGAACCAGAGGAAGGGCTGCTTTTAATCTGTGTTTGACATGCAAATAGTAAAGTGCGGCTATTTACTGTGCCAGAGCACAAGAGAAGTGCTGGTACTCTCTTATTAAAGGCATAGCGCTCTGGCTGGGATGTCCAGGTGTCCTCCCTTCCAAATCACTGAAGTACAGCTACTCCGTTCCTGACCGTACCTGCCCACTTAAAGCACAGGATTTAATCTAAACGTGTGACGTTGGTACTTAGGTGAGTATAAAACGTACGTGTTAGCCAGCTCTAGGTCCCAAGTCGCTTTCATTTCGGAGTTTCCTCGCCACTTAAATGGTCTGGCTTGCTGGGTCACTCTCTGCCCCAAATGCCATTAGTATGCCCTTAATTAAACAAGTACATTTGCTGCTTTTTTCATTCAACGTTGTTAAACTGATTCTAAGCGCTTCGTTCGCTAAGGCCACCGAGGTGCGGCGAGATAGTGTTATAACCAGGATCACACATTTTGGGTAAACTGTGTCACAGAATTCCTTGTTCTACATTGACAGCGTAATGGCGTGGCATTGCGTGACGTCATAAATAGAGCCAGTGCCATTGAGATACACTACCGCGGGACCCTAGCTACCAATTCCCTAGTTTTTAGTACAATAGGCACCTCGCACATACACACAGAAAACCCATACAATGCGCAAACAAGACATTCACACAGTAGATGCACACAAATACCAAAAACAGAACACTCCCAGATTGATGAATACATCTTGCCTGTCACACAAGAGCCTCAGCACAGCATTCAGAAAATTCACACGATGCACACAAGATACAACACACCAGATGCACACACACGTGTTTCATGCATATCTGATAGTGCACACTTGTTCAAATCACATGCACACGCCCTCGCAAGTCGGGTGACCCTGTGCCATCGAAAACGGATGTTGTCCAGGCCCTCTCTTTCACTAAATGTTGCGCACGGAATCCCCCACCCCCTCCTGGAGATGAGCCGATCTCAGGCAGACGGGTGGCAGATGTGCTCTGCCCTGGAGATCTCCCTCTGAACAATGGGCCGGGAAGTGCAGGCCGGAGCCTGGGCGCCAACAGACAGTCTGCCCACCAGCAGCCGGGCCCGGCACACCCTACCCCCTGAAGGCATCCGCGGCGCCTCCGTCATCTGTTCAAGTGCCGACAGGCAGTGGCGTTGCATGGGTGCCTTGCCACCCCCATGCGAGAAAGGACTCCCACCTGGTGTGGTAGTGAAAAAGCCACATTTGCTTTCAAAATTGCCCATCAGACCTCTGGGCCTTGGTGCCACTGCACCCGCTACACTATTGACAGCTACGCCCCTGCCAACCCCCTAGTTCGCCCCAAGAGCCATCCGGAGCAAGTGATGCACGGTGTAGTGCTTGGGGGACACTGGTTGCCTCACCTACAACAGCGCTACAGCGACCACCTCCCGCTGAGGAAGGCTAACACAAGGGGGCATAAGAGCTGCCATCACCTCTTTACCCCCGCAGCAACAAGAGCAGGCAGTGATAATTCTTTGATGTTTGTATTTAAAAGTATAAATTGTAAATTAAAGGGAAGTTTTGCCTCTTCTCATTCATGCGGCGTACGTTTGTTTTGCTTGCAATCTCCCACCCAGTGCTACACGTAGTAAAACCTGTAGATGTTAAGCACCCAGAATAATGTGCTGCATGGCTAAAAACGTATAAGGTCCCAAAGGTGAGACCTATTGGCTATGCCAATGCTTGTTTTTGTATGTAATACATTGCTGTCATGTTGTCTGTACGAACTAAGACAGCTTTGTTTACTAGATGCAATTGAAAAGCTTTCAATGCTAGAAAAATTGCTAGTAGTTCCAGATGGTTTATGTGGAATTGTTTTTGTTGTACGGGCCACATGCCCTGAATGGTATGTTGTTGAAGATGAGCTCCTCAACCAGTGAGCGATGCGTCTGCTGTTAGCACTATCTGTGGAACCGGGTCGACGAATGGCCGCCCCTTGGAAAGGTTTTGTGTATTCCACCACTGCAGAGAGCGATGGGTGCGGCCGTCCACCAACACCAGATCTGTCAACTGACCTTGAGCCTGGTTCCACTGACGTGCCAAGCATTCCTGTAGGGGACGCATTTGGAGCCTTGCATAAGGAACGATTAGAATGCAAGAAGTCATCATTCCGATCAATTGCATGAACACTCGAGCTGGTAGTGAGTGTTGAGGCTGAAATTGTGAAATTAGATTTTGTATGTTGCGTATCCTGACTGGGTTGGGGTATGCCAGAGCTTTGCAAGTGTCTATTGTGGCTCCTAGGTTCGCTTGCGTGTTGGACAGTTGGAGGTGAAACTTGGTGGGATTTACAGTGAATCCCAAGTCGTGAAGCAGCTGAACTGTCTTGTGAGTGTGGTGTATGCAGCTGTGTTGCGATCTGGCTTTTATTAGCCAGTCGTCTAGGTAAGGGAAGACGTGAATGTGTTGCCTTCTTAAATGAGCTGCGACTACTGCCAGACACTTAGTGAAGACTCTGGGTGCTGTAGTTACCCCGAACTTTGAATTGATAATGTTGTCCGTCCACCACGAACCAGAGATATTTTCTGTGAGCCGGGTGAATGGGAATATGGAAGTAGGCGTCCTTTAAATCTAGGGTGGATAGAAAGTCGCCTTGCTGAAGCAATGGGAGCCCTTGTTGGAGGGTGACCATGTGGAAGTGGTCTGACTGAATGTAGAGATTTAACTGTCTGAGGTCTAGTATAGGCCTGAGAGAGCCATCCTTTTTTGGAATTAAGAAGTACAGGGAGTACACTCCGGTCCCTCGATGATGTAATGGGACTGGTTCTATTGCATGTTTTTGTATTAGAGAGAGAACCTCTTGTTTTAAGAGGGTGAGATGTTCTGATGACATTGCACGTTGTCTTGGAAGAATAGTTGGGGGAGTGCTGGTAAGTTCCAGGCAGTAACCATACTGGATAATTTGTATTACCCACTTGTCTGAGGTGACTGAATTCCAGACAGGTAGGAACTGTGAGAGACGTCCCCCGACTGGAGTGGAATGATCGGGGGTAGTGGAGGGAAGTCAATGTTTGTTGGCAGGGGAAGTGCGGGTGGAGTTACCTCTGCCTCTTCCCTTATTATTATTTCCTCTGTAGCCTCCTCGAAAATAACCTCTGGAAGAGGGGGATTGGTTATTACCCTTGTAAGAGGAAGAGGGATTCTCTGAGGACACCGTTTTTGAGCCACCCCTGTAAAAGGAGCGGCGAAAGGAACCCCTGCTAAAAGGCAATTGTAAAGCCCCCATGGACTTTACAGTTTGTGTCTTTCTTCATCTTTTCTAAGGAAGTATCGACAGCTGGTCCGAAAAGATGCTCCTTATCAAAGGGTTAATTAAGTATGGAGGACTGTACCTCCTGCTTGAATCCAGAGATTCTAAGCCAAGCGTGTCTGCGCAATAGTACACTAGTGTTGATGGTGCGAGATGCTGTGTCTGCCGCATCTAGTGCGCATTTAATGGAAGTGTTAGTAATAAGCTTACCTTCCTGAATGAGGTCATTAGCTTTGGTTTTATACTCGTCTGGCAAATGCTGCATGAGTTTTTCCAACTCATCATAATGAGCCCTATCGTAGCGTGCTAACAGAGCTTGAGCGTTGGCAATCCGCCAATAGTTAGCAGCTTGAGAAGCCACTCTTTTGCCTGAGGCATCAATAAGTTTGGACTCCTTGTCAGGAGGAGGGGCGTCGCCTGTGGTTTGGGAGTTAGCTCTCTTGCGGGCGTTGGACACTACGAGAGTTTTTCCAACTCATCATAATGAGCCCTATCGTAGCGTGCTAACAGAGCTTGAGCGTTGGCAATCCGCCAATAGTTAGCAGCTTGAGAAGCCACTCTTTTGCCTGAGGCATCAATAAGTTTGGACTCCTTGTCAGGAGGAGGGGCGTCGCCTGTGGTTTGGGAGTTAGCTCTCTTGCGGGCGTTGGACACTACGAGAGAGTCTAAGGGCAACTGACCTTTTATATATGCGGGGTCTGTAGGAGCGGCTTTGTATTTTTTATCTACTCTAGGGCAGTATTAGAATTAGTATTAGTACTAGTATTCTTGCTCTGACCGGGTCTTTGAATACCTCATCCGTGTGCTTTAACATGCCCCTGAGCATTGGTAAAGTGTGAGTAGACCTCTGTGAGTAAGTTAGTGTCTCAACGAGGAAATCCTCTTCTAGAGGTTCCTTGTGAAGCTCCACCCCGTGATATTGAGCAGCCCTGTTGATAAGCTGAACATAGCCAATGTTGTTGTCAGGTGGAGAGGGTCTGGAGAGATACAGGTCGGGGTCGTTATCTTGATATGGGTCCCTATTATATTTTTCCCAGGGATCATTGTCTTGTGGTATGTCCTGATCCTGTGGCACATCCTGCTCTTCACCCCCATCCCCATAATCTTAGTCCTGTGGGTCAGGTGATAGAGGAGGTGGTGGTGAATTTGATGGTGTAATTAGTAAGTCTGGATTAGGAGGAGGAGAGGGAGGTGGTATGTAAGGAGGAGAAGGGTTAGTACCCATGTCCTTTTTCTTCAGAGGTATAGGGTAATCCTCTGTGAGATCCAACTTCGTTTTTTAGGCAGAGTGGCATGGATATGTCCGGTTTCAGGGTTAATACTTAGTCTCTTTTGTTTTGGATCCAAAGGTGGTTCATCGGACCGAAGCTCTTTGGATGGAGTATCCTTTTGTTTGGGAGTTAGTTTCGGCATCAAAGATTTAGGTTGAGAATCTTTGGGAGGCAAGTGTTTTGAATAAGAGTGCTTGGTTTTAGTCGATTTCGGCTCCGAAGCTTTCGGAGTGGCAGGTTTCGGCTCCGAGCTCTTCGGTGTCGAAAGTATCTTCGGTGTCAGTGGTGTCGAGACCGGGAGGTGCTTCGACTTGTGTTTCGGTGCCGAAGGTGTTTGGTCAGCACCGGAATGGGGCCAGCTCGAGCCCGAGCCGGAAGGCTTCTCTTTGTGTTTTGGAGCCGGGCTGGAGGGCAGGGCATCTGAAACTTTTTCTCGGTGCCGACCTGAGCCCGATGGCGAAGGTGGTACCGGAGCCTTAGTTTTGTGTTGACTGGGCACAGGGGGATCAGTACTCACGGTACGCTGACCCGGAGTGATGTTTTCCTCTTCCATGTCGGAATCGGCTACGGACATGGAGACCAGTTCTTCCTTGGCTTCAGCAGCTGGATGGTGGATATCGGAATCTTCGCCGAAGATGTCCGGTACGGAGCCGCATCTCGTGGCGTCGAGCCCGACGATCACAAATCGTCTTCTTCGATCGGAACGATCGACACGCTTCACAGTCCTTTTCGTCGTGTTCCGGGGATAAGCAGAGGTTGCAGACCTCGTGCAAGTCGGTGTGTGGAAATTTAGCACGACACCCGGGACATCGCTTAAATGGAGTCTGTTCCATCGACTGCTGGCGTGGTCGGCACGGGTAGGCCCGTCGGTCCGCCTCGAATTTCCTGATCGAAGGTTTTCTCAGTTTAAACAATACGCGTCCAATGGGGAACCGCGATCAATGGACAATACCGTCGAGGGTAGAGGATTGCGCGTCGAAGGGGTTCGAAAACGATAATGAACCGGAGCGCAGCAATACACATCTGAACCCGATGGCGGAAAAAAAACAATCTGGGGATGGAGTCGATGCCCATGCACACTATCACCGAAAGGAGGAGTCACCTACCTCGTGACTGCAAGACTTCTTCGAAGAAAAACAAAGTGCAAACATCCGGACCCAACACCAGATGGCGATCTATGCTAAAGCATATGATCTACAGCTCATATGCCTCGAACATTAATTTACAAAAAAAATGCACTGATGATGTTGCCTTGCATGAACCAAGTTCTTTTTAACTTAATGGTCTATGATAATCACAAAATATGAAGGATCATAATATGCTATTAAGTAACCCACACTCTGAACTGAATAAATTATAAGTGCACACGAATCAGGTACTTAAAGGAAACGAGGCACAACATGGTAAAATGGTTTACTCAGATTCCCAAATTAAAAATGGTGGATTTAAGTGCAGGATTATACGGTCGAACAAGTTACTTACCTTCGATGTATCTGGTAGAGACACAGTCTAGCTGCAGATTCCTTAACTTAGAATATCCTCCAGGCGCCAGACTGGATCTGGAGATTTTTCAGCAGTACCTCTACGCGCCGGGGGACGGCGTCGCATGGCTCCGCCCTGACGTCGTCCACAGATATGACGTCAGTGGAGCCATATATGTCCCTCCCGGCACGCTGAAGTCAGTTTTCTACTGTGAAACATTTCTGCGCCACAACGCGGAGCCACTACTAAAACTGTGAGAGTGTGGGAACGGTGTGCCAAAAAAGATTAAAAATCTTTGAAACAACAATGACAATAAATAATAAAATGATGAGAAACATCACAATGCATTGTAGAGAAAAACCGTCATACTGTAAGGAACTGAAGGGAGAGAGCAGAGTACTCGCCCTTAGAAACAGTCTCGCAGAAGCGAAGAACCGTACCCTCATGTGAGGCAAAACAGCAATGGAAATAAATGTTATGGTAAACAACAAGCAGTGTGCAACCACATGAATGTCATGGTAATGGACAACAAGACTGTAACGACATGAAGTTATGGCAATTGACAACACTTCTGCAACAACAGAGAATGTGCAACCATACGCACTAAATATGACCAATTGACCTTTAGCATAGTCAAATAGACCCCAAACTAATGAAGAAAGTCTCAGGGGGGAAGGGAGGGAAGAAGGACATGACCAATCTCCACACTGGAAGAACCGGGGTGCAAGAGCGTGGATGGATATAGGAGACCACCACCAAGTTGCGAGAATGGGTGGAGAAGCAACAGGTAAAACAGAATAAGACATCCTGACCTGGGAAGGATGCGAAGAGACGAACACGCATGAAGACAGAGACCACAGGCAGAAAAACCAGTGGGAAGAACACAACCTAAAAAGGTCCTCACAGAGCAGGGAGGATGGGTGGGCGTTAAGGAATCTGCGGCTAGACTGTGTCTCTATCAGATACATCGTTACCAAAGGTAAGTAACTTGTTCATCCGATGACATCTAGCCGCAGATTCCTTAACTTAGAATAGATACCAAAGCTAAACCCCATTCGAGGAGGGTCTGCGACTGAACCCCACCAAGTTCCAAGACAACTAATCCGTCAATAAAGATTGACTAAGACAGGTGGAAACAGCAAGCGTGGCTGACACTAGACCCATTAAGCTCTGGAAAAGAAGCATGAACAAGGAAAGGCAATGTAACCACAGTCCGTCACAGGACAGTACGCGACTTTCACCTTCCAGGAAGGGACAAAGGGAAAGCACAGAAACCAGAACGGCCTGTGCACAATGAAAGAAATTTCATAAGCTTCTGTAACAAGAATAAGAAGCAGAACTGTGTGCAGGATCCCATGGATCTGCCAAAAATAAAAGTCCCAGAGAAAGGACAAAACAGCATGACAGAGTTAGAGCGTACAAAATGAGCATGCACAACAGTGGTTGCCAAAAATGACATGTAGAGAGACAGATGTCACCCATGTAGAGATATACTAAACTATGATTACAAGGAGATACATGTATGTAGATAATAGGGACACACATATACAGACCGTGTGGACCATGGAAGCCACACCACACATGCAAAAGCCCATGAAATGTAGCATCGACAGCACATATGCGGCGGCAGAAAGACACAGAACGTCTCACTAGGTAGTCATACTGACCAACCATATACCAAAGTACATTGGTCAAAAGATACCGGCAGAAGCCGGACACAAACATAAGGCTCGCTCTCAAAATAGAGAGAGAGAGAGAGAGAGAAAGGAAAAGAAAGAGAGAGACAGACACAATCTGGGGCTAAGAAACCCAAGATACTGCAACAAGGAAAAACATAGTATGAGTGCTCTGCCGCAGTCAGTATACATAGTATGATAGGTATACATATCTATACATATACATACACATACATATATATATATATACACACACACATACATATTTTAGTTATCTCCTTTTTTTTTTTTTTCTTAAAGAGAAAGACAAGGGAAACTCGAAGAGCATGCCCAAGACAAATACAGCAGCCCACACAATAGGTACCTACGGCACCGATGTGAACCATAGCGGGACATAACATATGTCAAACACAGTAAATTACATACAGATATATTCAGAAATATGTATATATAACCATATACAGACACTGTATAAATGACAATTAACATCTCTGAACAGAGAGACTTCTAAGGATTACATCGGCCGAGGCCATGAGTAGAGGGACCTAAGCCCCTGCCTAGCAATGAGCAGAGGGAAGACCAAGGACATAAGCACTTCCTAACACCAGAGATTGAAGAGCAGATAATACCACAAAGAGTAGAACGCAGCCAACGCTGAGCCGCACGTTGGACCAGCAGGCCACCCAGTGTCTATGAACGTACCCAGTGTGTACCCACAGATCGTGCCTTTTACTGAAACTGGAACAGAAACTGTTCTGGAAGTGGAATAGAAAAACATGCTCACAAGAGACACTGGCTTACGGCTAAGACAGCCAACATAGGCAAAAAAGGTGGATACACAGCGAAACGCATGAAAGACAGCCAAAGGCAAGAAAATGAAGGTGTGAACATGCCAGGACAAGCCAGTCGTAGCGTAAACCCAACAATACTCTGGAGAAGTCTGCATCCTCAGAGGCAGGAGAGAACTACGGACCACCCGTAAAATACAAACATGTAAGCACCAAAGAGAGCTACGTCCCCCTTGTGGGCCTTACCAGAGGAGAAGTCCCACAACAGTAGGGGGGGCGGAAAGAAGAGAAAACCATATTGCGATAATCCGACAGCATGAACTATAGGAAAGTTCCCCAGAGGGAAAGAAGATAACAACCCTAAGAGGACCTCGCTGGATCCTCAGTAAGGACCTACACCATCCAGGAAGAACAGTACCTGGGGCATCGTACATACACCACCCAGGAAGAACACCTCCTGTGGCAAGGTAGAATGGCTATACAATAACCAATGTATACCCCACATAGGGTATGTCACATCCCTATAAAAAGTAAGGGCACACCTCTTGAGACTAGCTCTTAGACAGAGGAGACGAAAATAAGGGCAGAAACAGCTGTCTAGCTGTACTGTCTGTCTGAGAAATAACTTGAAACCAGAGACGGACACCAGAGAAAGGCAGTGACAATACTGCAACCAATGCAAACAAGACAATAAGTCCACAACAATGGACTTAAAACAATGTCAATCAAGGGAAACCTGACATGAGACACTGGACCGCTGAGTCCGCATGACTGTCAAAAAGATGGGCCCCGTCAAAGGGCGAATCTCGGAGACGCTCCTGAACATTCTCAGGAAAACTGCCATCACGCAGCCAAGCATGGCGGTGCAGATCAACTGACCTGGCCATAGCCCGACCCACAGAGTCAGTGGTGTCCATGGCTGATCGAATCGAAATTTTTTCCAGCTCACGACCATAGTGGAGTACCAGAGTCAGATCAGCCCAAGGGCCTTCTGGAAGAGAGGGAAGGAGGCGCTCAACCGAGTCCCAGAGGGCAAAAGTAGCCTGTGCAAACACGCAGGACGTGATCAAGGACCAAAGGCCCGAGCCCGCAGACGCAAACATTTGTCTACCACATGTCTCCAAACAGCGAGACTCCCTAGTGGGTGGAAGTATCAGAGGAGGGGACGACGGCAGCGAAGCTGAGGCTGCCTGGACGACAAGCCCTTGAGCCCTGGGGTGTAGGGACAGACAGACAGGGTCATCTGGAGCCAGGCGATGATGATGTGCGATAGCACGTTCCACAGGGTCCCCCGAGGAGGGCCTCGCCCAGGTCCCTAGAAGAATGTCGTACAACTACACGCCAAAAGGCAGCAACGGCTTGATATCCGCATTGCCCTGGTGGAGCAGATCCAATAAGGGATCGGAAGGCAGAGAGACAGAAGGAGGCTGGAACTGTAATATGTCAGCAGTTTTGCGAACAACTCGTGCAAAGGCTGCACTAGCCTCCGTGGCCATTCTAGGTGGCGACAGCAGATCATAATTAGGGGATGGTTGCAGGCTAACACTTCCACCAAAAGCCACAGGCTCTGCAGCCCGAGGAGGGCCATGCAATTGCTCCACATCAATCAATCAATCAGGGAAATTATAAGCGTGCTACTCACCCGTGAGGGTCTCAAGGCACTGGGGGGAGGGGGGAGCAGCTCCAGTCAGTCGAAGAGCCAGGTCTTGAGGGTCTTCCTGAAGATTTGCAGGGTGGGGGCGCGTCTGATGTTGATCGGCAGCTCGTTCCAGGTCTTGGCCGCGATGTAGGAGAAGGTTCTTCTGCCCGTTTTTGCTCTGCGGATGCACGGGGGTTCGGCGAGGTCGGCGGATCGGAGGTTCCGCTTGGGTACGTGTCGTTGAGATATTGGGCTCCGGTGTTGTGGAGACATTTGTAGGTGTGTGTGAGTATCTTGAAAGTTACTCTTTTCTCGACGGGGAGCCAGTGGAGGTTACGCAGGTACTGGGTGATGTGTTTGTGTCAGGGGATGCCGAGGACGAGTCTGGCTGCGGTGTTCTGTATGGTCTGGAGTTTGCAGAGCACAGACTTGTTGATCCTGGCGTAGAGGGCGTTTCTGTAGTCGAGTCTGCTGGTTATGAGTGCATGGGTGACAGTCTTCCTTGCTTCGGGGGGGATCCATTTGAAGGCCGTTCGGAGGATGCTTAGGGTGTTGAAGCAGGTGGAGGCGACAGCGTTGACTTGTCAGGTCATGGAAAGGGAGGAGTCGAGTACGATGCTGAGGTTTCGGGTGTGGTTCGTGGGGGTGGGGGGGGGCTGCCGAGGGCGGTGGGCCACCAGGAGTTGTCCCATGCAGAGGACGAGGGTCTGAGGACGAGGATCTCTGTCTTCTCCGAGTTGAGCTTCAGGCAGCTGCTGCTCATCCAGGATGCGACGTCTTTCATTCCCTCCTGGAAGTTAAGTCTGGTGGTGATGGGGTCCTTGGTGAGGGAGAGGATGAGCTGGGTGTCGTCGGCATAGAATACTATGCTGAGTCCATGCTGTCGGACGATGGCGGCGAGGGGGGGCCATGTAGATGTTGAAGAGCGTGGGGCTGAGCGATGATCCTTGTGGTACCCCGCAGTTGATTTCCGTGGGCTCGGAGAGGAAGGGTGGAAGTCTGATTCTTTGGGCTCTGACGGCGAGGAAGGAGCGGAGCCAGTTGAGGGCGGTTCCCTGTATGCCGGCTTCGTGGAGTCTGGTAGCAAGTGTGCAGTGGGAGGCAGTGCCAAAGGCTGCAGAGAAGTCGAGCAGGATCAGGGCTGCGGTGTGTCCTTGGTTGAGGAGGGTGCGGATGTCGTCTGTGGCGGCGAGTAGAGCGGTCTCAGTTCTGTGGTTGCTGCGGAATCCGGATTGGGGGGGGGGGTCGAGGATGGAGTTTTCTTCGATTCATTTTGTTAGTTAGATGTTTACGGGCTTCTCTGTGACTTTTTCCGCGAAGGGGAGGAGGGAGATGGGTCGGTAGTTCTTGAGGTCTTGAGTAGGGGTCTGACTTCTGTGCATTTCCAGTCGTCGGGAAAGATGCCAGTTTCGAAGGTGGTGTTGATGGTGCGTTGTAGTTCTGGGGCGATGGCGGTGGTGGGTCTGTGGAAGATGTGCGGGGGGCAGGGGTCCGTGGGGGCTCCAGAGTGGATGCCTTTCATGGTCCATGCGGTGTCTACTGTGGTGACTGGGGTCCAGGAGGAGATGGTGGGCTGGCTGGCGTTGCTGGAGGATGGAGTGGTTTCGGAGTCAGGTGTCTGGTTGTTGAAGTTGTTGTAGATGCCCTTAATCTTCAGATGGAAGTAGGAGCCAAGCTTGTTGCAGAGGTCCTGGGAAGGGCTGATATTTATGGTTTCGCTGGGGGGGTTGGTGAATTCCTGGATGATGCTGAAGAGTTCCTTGGAATTGCCGGAGTTAGCGAGCATCTTGTTCTGGATGAAGGTCCTTTTGGTGGATCTGATGTGTTGGTGGTATTCTGTCATGGCGTTCTTGTAGGTGGTGTGGTCTTCCGAGGATTTGCTGTTTCTCCAGGTCTTCTCGAGACGTCTGCAGGTTCGTCTGGATTCTTGGAGGTCAGCGGTGAACCAAGTGGCCTTCCTGGGGTGCTGTCTGTCGGGAATACGTAGGGGTGCGAGCTCATCTGCGCAGTTGAAGATCCATCTGTGGAGTTCTTTGGCTGCAAGGTTGGCGTCTGTCGAGGTGGCGGGGGCATCGCGGTTGAGGGTTGAGTTGAGCTGCTCCTCGGTGATCTTGCTCCAGTTTCTTCGTGGAGGGCGGGGTGCAGGTTTGGGCGCTGTGGGTTTGTCGACGTGGAAGTGTACGCAGTGGTGGTCCGTCCAAGGGGGTTGCGTGGGGTGGCTGAAGTGGACGTTGTTACCTCCTGCGAAGATGGGGTCGAGGGTGTGTCCTGCCTTGTGGGTGGGGGTGGTGATGAGTTGTTTCAGTTCGAGGTTGGCGAGGTTGTCCAGGAGGCTGGCGGAGTTGGGTCGCTGAGGTTGTCGAGGTAGAAGTTGACGTCTCCGATGAGTATGTAGTCCGTGGAGGCGATGGCATGGGGTGCGATGAGGTCGACGATGGTGGTGGTGAACGCAGTTTGAGGTCCGGGGGGGATCTGTAGGCGAGGGTGCCTCTCAGGGTCGTTCTGGGGCTGGTCTGAATCTGGAAATGGAGGTGTTCGGTGGTGGGCGGGCTGTCGCTCGAGCTGGAGGTCGTGAGTCGGAGGGAGCTCTTGTGTGCGATGGCAAGTCCTCCACCTGGGTGGTTGGGGCGGTCCTTCCTCTGGATCTTGTATCCGTCCGGGATGGCGATGGCGATGTCGGGGAAGGAGGTGGATTTGGTCCAAGTTTCTGTGAAGAAGGCGACGTCTGGCGAGAGGGTGTCCAGGACATTAACATGTTCCAAAGAACGCGTAAGCAACACTGGGGAGGGTGAATCCCTAGGGGCCTCAACCACCAGCAGCAAGGGAGGAGGAAAGGACGTCTCCGGCGTCAAACAACGTCAAGACGGCGCTGCATCGATGGCGACGAACACCGAAAGAGACTCCGTTGACCGGCGTCAGGACGGCGTCGACCTGACATCCACCGTGATGGGAGACTGCGGTGCAGGACGGCGTCGACTCGGGGACAAGTCCCCTGCTGCGCCTGCATCCGATGCCATCGCAGGGAGCCCCACAGAACTGTGCCCTGACGCCGTAGGTGGACTGCGGCCAGACGTTTGAATGGGAAGCCCCACCTGACCAACTCCCGACATCGCAGCGACTCCGGAACTGGAGTCAGGGTACTTGACTGGCACCGAGGGCGAACCCGCCGGCGAGCTCCCAGTCTGAGTCCCTACCACCTCTGTGGGGCCCGAAGGCACGCCAGGGAGAGGGGTCGACCCAAAGATGGCCTGCAAAGCCTAGTAATAGGCTTCCATCTGGGTCCTATGTCGCCCCAACCGAAGGAAGTGGGGGGTAGGCGGGGTCGGCTGCTGAGAGGCCGTGTCCGGTAAAGACCGGGAGCAGCGGCCACCGACGTCACAACTACGTGAGGCCCACGGCCTCCGTGACTTCTTCTTGTGCTTACCTGAGGAAGGTGAGCGACGGCCTCGGGAACGACTCTGTGACCTGCCCCGAACAAGAGCCTCAGCTTGAGATGGAGACCGGTGACACTTGGACTCCGAACGGGACATCCGGGCGGACAACAATTTCATCCTACGTTCCCACAGGGACTTCGGCTGCAGCTTCCGACAGGCGTCACACTCCACTGAGTCGTGGTGCTCACCCAAGCACCACATACAAATCGCGTGCGGATCCGTCGCCGACATCTGCTGCGTACAGGTCTCACACGACTTAAAGCCCGAAGGTATCGGAACACTGTTCCCAGACGCGAAAAGGCGTCAGTAAGGCATAAGAAACAGAAACAGCCCAGAGGAACCGCTTCTCCCGGATCCGCGTTGCAGGCGTGGAAAAGAAGAAATTGATGTCAGCGCACCGGGACGGACTTATTTGGCTCCACTGACGTCATATCCGTGGACGACGTCACAGTGGAGCCATGCGACGCCGTCCCCCAGCGCGCAGAGGTACTGCTGAAAAATCTCTGGTTCCAGTCTGGCACCTGGAAGATACTCTAAGTTAAGGAATCTGCAGCTAGATGTCTCTATCAGATACAGTCTTCCCAATGTGTACAATGAAGCTGACATGCAAACAATATAAGCACATGACAAATCAATCTAACATACAAGAAATCTTTCTAGAAACAACAGAGGTAAACTGAGGGAGAATGAATCATAGAATTGCTAAGGGCACAAAAAGAGAATGATGGTCTACAAAATTTGTATATAGCAGTCATGAAATGACATGAAGCAAAATAGCATATGGATGGTTCGTCTTAGTGCAATATCAAAAGATAGAAAGGAACAGCACTACTTATATGTTCAATCATTGACCTCCCTTGACCTCACAAATGATTTCGGAAGCAGCCCTACACCCCAGTAGAGAAAAAGACATGGATTAATCAATCAATTAGGTCAGGATCCAGGGTTATTGGTTATAGGTTATCAATGGTACAGATCCATTAAAATCAGTCCCCTCAGGTCTCAAGGCATGTTTGCACTTTCTCGTTATGCATTTTTTCGAACCTCGAATTCAATGGATGGATAAAACATAGGTTTAAGATTTCATGAATGACTATAGCGTGGTACAATAGCTGTCATTCAGAACACTACATGAGGTAGAGGGGGCTTGTTGCACTGGCTCGGTGCTAGCACATTATTCAAATAAGACAAATGACTGATGCTGAGCCATTTAGTTTGAGCCAGGTGCAAGCTGGCCGTGGCTCATCCCCTTATATTAAACACTCTACAGGACCAATAGTGTGTACTGATAAAGCAAGTAAAATGAGCTTAAAATATAAGATCAGCCTGTAAAAATATTAACATGATCAATGCCCAAAGAAATGGAAAAATGTGCCTTTCATTAAACATGCAAATTAACGTGTAGCATGATTTTTTTTGGGGGAGTAAGCATCCATCTCTATTGTATTTACATTGTCAAGTTAAGCTAGGCCTCATTTATTCTCTGTTTTTCTGCATTGCCTTTATTTTAACTTTTATTAAATATACGTTTTAGCAAGATGTTGCAAAGTGCAGTATTAAATAAATATTTCATTAGACATGTCAACTTCGTAGAATGTGCTAATTTCAATAAATGTTTTCTTTCCTTCCTAAGCCACATGTTCTCATCACAACTGGTTAGATTTTTGCTATCACTTATTCACAATAATGAATACCAAAAGTATACTTAACTCAATAGTGTACGAAAGATAATTCGAAGCTAATGATATAATTCCGTGGAAGTTACAACTAGAATGTTTTTGCTTAAGACTAGTTCATTGTCACACATTGGAGTTTTGAATAGGTAATAGAGTAAGCTGCAGGGTTCTCATGGCAACTCAATGTGAAACTAACGTACATGAACATTTGCAACTTAGAAGGCTGCTTGCAGATAATGTTTTGCCGTCTTTGTATTTTACCGTGGGAGAGATAAGGAGACTCTGATGAGTTTTCCAGAACTGCTCTTTATGACGGTTTCAGCTAAAATCTAAATTCTATTCTAAATGGTCCTCAAAATTATTGCTCTTTTCTGAAAAAGGACTCCTTATGGGTTCTGGTAGGTTAGCATCTATTAGTAACTTTCCTTTATGGAACACACTGTAATATTTTCTTATTGATGCTAACCATTATTTTTCTTGATATTTCTGTAAACAAATTTATCTAATTTTCGAATCTGAATAAAGAGATTACAAGCCAAATTACTAAACTTAATGATAAAGATTTTTAAATTCATCTAAACTCTCCTTTTTGACTGAACATAATAAGTGGTGTTAAAATTTGATATCGACTTATGCTCCACTCTAAAAAGGTGGTAAAGATCCAGTTGACCTGAAGAAGAACAAGGCACGGAGTTGTAGACCACCTTTGTAAGTCAAGGGTTGACGTGCTTTTAAGTAAAGATACTCACGCGCCAGCAGTACAAGGCATTCTGCAGTGAGAATAAATTCATACCACACCACTACAAAATTGCATGTGTACACATAGCACCGTACATGAAGAAACTGCATAGGAAATCATATGGTACATTATATCATTTTATCTGTTTAATTGAGCACATTTTCGAACACAAACTGGGTTTTAGTTGTACAACACTCACATTGCCTTACCCCCCACCTTCTTCATGCTGAACATTAAAAATCAAATAGGTCTGTTTTTTTGCCATTTATTACTACCACACTCTGGCCATCCCTTCTAATTCCCACTATCCCTAATTTATAAAAAAAAAAACTGTCAGTTTCCCATCATCCACCTATCTGCAGGTAGGGGTACCCCCAAAATCACTTAACTTGAATCCAAAAACCAAAATACTTGAAACTTGGCACCCTGCTTTACCACTTAAGCAACACCCTCCTTTCCTCGGACCAAATTTGAAAAAGAAACATCTGTTGTTTTGTTAGCCCCTCCCACCACACTCAGAAGTATTTTCCTATCCCTACAATATGAAAGAACCATACTTGCTGTCCTCGCACCTTTCCGCATCACCCTCATGGCATCCCCCTTCCCCTCCCACATAATGCCACATTCTCCTCTTTCAAAGTGACAATGGCGAGTCAGAGTCCTCCGAGAGCCACTGCAAGCATGGTCTGTAATTCCATGCCCACAAGGGCAGGCACAGACCAGTGGCTAACAGGGGAGGCAGTAGTTACAGCACAAGAGGACCGCCAGTACTCCCCACACTGTCCTTAGGAGGCTCTCTGGGGATTTGGGCAAGGTAGGGGACAGAGAAAGTATGTGCTTTCTAACGTAATTTAACATCTTACAAGTAACTTCTGTTTGACATTGAGGTTACAAAAGCACTGTGAGTTGCCATATTTCAAAGCTAGTATTCATGCCAATACTTTCCAGGGGAAGAGACAGACAACATATGCAAGTTGATGTGCCTTGAATGAATGGCATACTCTTTTTAGAATAACGATGTGTGCATTTAAATTCACCATTTGGCCCCACGTTGTCTCTTGAGAGAATAACATCAAAAGGCCCTGAGGGGTTAGCCTCGATCTCTACTATAGCATACTGTAATTTGTTGCTAGATATACAAAAAAAACGGATTTTGGGTGCCTGTCAGGCTCAGACCAAGTTGCCCATTGTGCTACCTGCTGTAGTCTAGTGCCTGATTAATTAGGGAGACGATCAAGCGTGCTGGTTCTGTTCTACTTCGGTGGACTCTGGTCGACTTGACTAATCATTGTACTGAATGGCTGTCATACTGTGGTGCCCCACTGCCACTGTGCAGCTGAAATAGAAGGAACCTTTGCAAGAGGAGGACATGCTGCTGATTTACAGATTTTTAAATGTAACCTTTCAAGTTACGTAAACTTTTATGGACCTGCAGTGCTGGCTATATCTCTTGCACACAAAGCATTATGAATGCAGCTCAGTTGCCAGGCTGCCTCCAGGTATATCACAGGTAGGTTACGTATGGGTTCTTGTATTCTTTGTGCATGCTTGTGTTGCCGTATGTTATTTCTGTCTTCTGCGTTTTGGTTTTCCTAGGAAGAGCCCCGAGAGAATCTGTGCTCCAAAACCACTAGGTATTTAACCTCCTGGAGGGCACTACTTGCTCTTTCGAGTTACCCACCATTCCAGCTTGAACATGGCTGAACACTGTAAAATATAATTCCAATATGATGGAGCCATGGAGAGGACAACTTGTGACAAGATGTATTCTTACAGGATGCACTGGTCTGATAGCTCATGATTACAATAAGCAGAGAGAAGACTTCAAGTGCATTTTCATGCATTTGTCAGTTTCAATAAGTAAGTCAAGATGCCAAGAAAACTAATACATAAAACGTTTCAAATTACAGGGTATTATGTACACTGTAATTTCCAGAGACATGTTTAAAACGGAGTTTTTTCATCCATTGTATGTATGCTTAAATGTTATTACTAGTAACCATGAATTAGGTTAGACGAGTCATAATGGATTTCTTTACTTAAGTGTGTGACTATAATTTAATCTTTTCATAAAATGTAAATATTATTGTTACTGCACAGCTACACAATAGCACAGCAACACTGGAAAACATACCTATAATTATTTTATCTGACAGGGCTATTAATTCCGAACAAATGCAAAGGCTTCAGTTCTCCGTTTAATTATTCACGCAATGAGAACAGAATAGATGATAACCCTGTAAAACATTCTGCGGTATATCTTGCCTGACAAATGGGGACATTTCATGTCACAATAAAACACACAAAAGATGATGGGAAGCTGCTTGCAATACGTCTTCCCACTGGCAATCGCTCTGGCTAGCACTCCAACCCATCGCTCTTTTGCTCACCATGCCACCTCAGTTTGGACACAGCCATATGCAAATCAGTCTTGACCCTGTTCCTCATGAAAACAGTCCAGCCCGATCTGACAAGTCAGGTCCTCCCTATACTGGAACACAAGCAACCCAAGACTGGTTTCGCCCTAGATATGGGCTCATCATCCGGGTACAGCTTGGTTGCAGTGACACAGTGAGCAAGGGACCCACGTCTGGGCATACACATGCCACTTAGGGTGGTACATGAAACACACAAAAGATGATGAGAGGCTGCTTGCATTAAGTCTAACTACTGGCAATCCCCTCACTCAAACCCATCGTTCTTTTGCTCATCATGCCACTTCAGTTTGCACCGGGCCACATGCAAATTAGTCTTGACCCTGTTCCTCATTGGAACAGTCCAGCCTGAACTGTCAAGCCAGATCCTCCTTGAACCAGAACACAAGCAACCCAGGACCGATTTCACCTTAGATTTGGGCTCATCAGCGGGTACAGCTTGGTTCCAGTGCCACCGTGAGCATGGGACCCACGCCTGGGCATACATACATGAAACACACAAAAGATGATGGGAAGCTGCATGCAATAAGTCTAACCACTGGCAATCGCTTGGGACGGCACTCCAACCCATCTTTTGCTCACCATGCCACCTCAGTTTGGACCCAGCCACATACAAATCAATCTTGACCCTCTTTTCCATGGGAACAGTCCAGCCCGAACTGCCAAGCAAGGTCCTCCTTGAACCGGAACACAAGCAACCGAGGACCGGTTTTGCTCTAGTTATGGGCTCATCAGCTGGGTATAGCTTAGTTCCTGTGATACAGTGAGCACGGGACCCACATCTGGGCATACCCATGCCACTTAGGGAGGTAAATGAAACACACAAAAAGATGAATTGACAGCAGGTTTGAATACGGTTCTGATGGAGCAAGATTTTGCAGAAAGAAACTTGCTCGAATTAACTCCCCCATAATACTAACAGTGTACAGTGAAAAATTAACAATGCAAATCACATGAACACGTGGGAAACCGCATTGCACATGCGTGCACTAATGTGAACTAAATGCATGAAAGAACAAGGCCTCATTTTACATTGCGTTTCGAAAGAAACAAGCTAATGCATGTTTAGGCCGCATTTCGCATCTTGCTTTAAACGATAATAAATAATGCCGCTTTGCATGAAGCTTATGCTAAGAAAATATTAACAAGGGATATTGCAAAAGTGGGTGGTAAACAGTGAAAAGAGCATTACCACGTAAATTAATGAATGCTTATGTTCTATTTGCCGGAGTGAGCCGAATGGGCCTGTATTTTCTTAAGTTGACCGGATAGATGAGGGGCTGGAGAGTGAACAAAAATGACATGACAAAGCAGACTGAAGCATTGAGCGCTGCAGAGAAAGTGTAAAGGTTCAAGGCTAACCAGCTCAAAGAACATTGTTCGCCTGCCAAAAGATGAGCCTGGCCGTGGGATCCAATACTTCTTCCGCGGACGAAGCAGAGAAATACATGTGAATTAATGTAAAAGTGTCCAATACTGAATTAAATGAACAAGTCAAACATGATGTAATGAGAGAGGATATAGAACAATGAATGTACTGAAATTGTGAATGGGAACCTGGTGGTGTGATACACCACCTCCTAAAACTGTCCAATAGAAAGTCGAATCCAGTGAATTGTTTCAACTAATATGGGTTGGACATGTAGGTTTTAGGGTTTAACTGGGGTCCCTTTGGGGGTGTGGTTCGAGAAGAGAGGAGGAAGCTTTGATCAGAGGAGAGAGGGGTGATGCGTCGCTGTCCGTCGGTTTGCAGAGAGGCCTAGCTGTTCCTGTCCCTGTCCTGTCCCGTTCCTGAAATCTTTGTCTCCTGATTCTATTTCAGGAGACCCCCACTACTCCCTTGGCCAGGGGGGTGGTATTTCACAGATCCTTTGGGTTTGTATTATCTTTCTGACTCATACTTTGCATAAATTACTTGCAAATGTATTTTTTGTCTCTGAGACTTATATCTCTTCATCTATCCACTCCGTCATATATATATTGGTTTCGCATTATTTGCTGAAACTTATGTCTCTTCATCTATCCACTCCGTCATATGTATATTTGTTTCACATTATTTGCTGAAACTTATGTCTCTTCATCTATTCACTCCGTAATATGTATATTTGTTTCGCATTATTTGCTGAAACTTATGTCTCTTCATCTATCCACTCCTTCATGTGCATATCATTTATTGATGATGAGTATGACACTGTTTGCATTGTTAATTGATTTTCTCTTCCTTATGTGAGATTCTTTGTTTGCATTGTGACCTGTATGCAATGAGCATTGATCATTTACATTTATTTGAGATAAACTTTATTAATCTTATCGAGAGTCTGTGATCATTTGATTGATTAGATAGTTAGTTAGTTCTATTATTACCATCAACTACTCAACTAATTGGTCCGTCGACCGAGAGGAAAGGGAGTTGATATACAGGTATAGTTATGTATTTAGAAATGATAAACATGAATCTGTGAAGGAAACAATTTTCCACGTCATTAAAACTTGAACCCCAGTGCAACAGGGATTTATGAGTTGGGTGAATGTGTATGAGCCATTTGTATGAAAAATATTGATGAGTATCGATCCCTGATAAAGTGTAGCGCTGGATCAGTTTTCTGGTAGCAGAGGACGGTTTAATTAAGGATTAGTTTGGTAATGATTATTGATTATATGTTCTTAACATGGAAAGTTAGTGTCCTGTTTTATGCTGTCTAGAAGTACAGGTACGGAGTTACCCGAGGAATCCCGGCAATGGAAATTTAGCCTAAAGTAGGCAGAAGAAGAGTATGGATAAAGAAATCACACTGCAGAAGTACTTTGTCTGTTGTTATAATACTGTACGGCGGAAGGCTGTAGGTGTTATATTTAGGGAAAATTTCGTATGTGAGTAGAGTGTCTGAAATAGCGAAGGGTCCACTTCCAAGTAGCAAGACCTCTTTTACACCAAAAAGTCCTCTTGCGAAACTTTGGCCTTATCCCTAGAGGAGTACCAAGTCCACCTGTAGCTTGTTTGTGTGTAAAGTAACGCTGGTCACTGTTTTACTTGAAGTAAAAGAATTTCCTGTTTTGAAGTGAAAAATTATTTCTTTATTTAGAGGAACAGACAAGGTAGCATTGTTTTGTGTTGTTACTAACAAGAATTTTGATAAAGAGAACTTAGAAATATATCGCCGTATTATTTTGTAAAGGGAGGGTCAGTAGAAGGAGTAATACGGACGTCACAAAAAGGTCGCGCTGGCTTTGGTCAGGCAGCGAACGCGAAGTAAGCTCTGATTGGCCGGTTGGTGTGAGCCGCGCTGGTATTGGTTGTAATAGCAGATACGTAGAGAGCCGTGATTGGACGGTTGGTGTGAGTCGCGCTGATATTGGACGAGAACTGACAAATAGAATAGGTAGAATACGGAAAAGTTTTCCTTGTGTGTTTTCGCTGAGGTACATTAGCATAAGAGTCAGAAAAATTAAGTTGCTAAAGAAAATAAAGAATTTCTTTAAAAAGGATAAACCAATAGTGACTAGAGAGGGAATTCTTATTCCACCTCCAGGAACGCCTGCTTCCTATATGATGTTGGAGCGAGGATACCATACGTGTACTTGGTTAGAGAATTGGGTGGAATACACAAAGGATGATGGTGTTGTAGCTTTTCCACAGCATGGTTCGTTTAATATAAGAATTTTGCAGAATCTGTGAAATCGAATTAATTCACTAGAGCCAAAACCCAGACCTACCCAGTATGAAGCGCTAGAGGAATGGGAAGTAGAAGCATTTGAAAGAGAAAAATATCGAGGCGGTAGGAGATACAGAAATTTAATGACTAGATTTCCTTTTGAGAGAAGAGAAGATATGATGAAAGGGTGGAGGAGAGCTGTGGTAACTGAGGGTTTGTACCCAGTTTTAGTTGCTGAAGATCAGACAGGAGGCAAATGTAAAGAGAAAAGGAAAAATATAGAAACTTCAAGTTTAAGACAGGACCCGAACGAATCTGAAGATGAGTTGTTAGAAGACATTATGACCAAAAGATCTCCGCCATATCAAGAAAATTCAGTTGAGATGACTCCGATCGCACCATTAATGGGAACTCCATTAACTCCACAGATTACGGACATAGCTAAAGTAGTGCAAGAAAAAGAATTGGGCATATTAAATAAGACAAGAGTAGAGCAGATCCAGAAAATAAATCAGTTAAGTCTAAATGCGGAAGCATTGACGGTACCGGTAACAATTGGTCCTGTCGTTCCGTTGTATGGAGAAAAACAGAATATATCAAAAGTACATAGATTGACAGTTCCAAGGAGTAGCGACAGGAGTGGAATGGTGACGGTAGCGAATGAGGATGGACAGGCTGACACAAATACTACATTGTTAGATCTTCCGGTTTGTGAGATAACAGAAACCCCTAGAAGAAGTATACAAATAGATCCAAGGAGAATAGGGACAAGCGACATTCCAATGACAGGGAGTTCAGCAGGTCCTTCACCAGAAGAATTAAATGATTGGATAAAGGGAATGGAAAAGAAAAAACCTCAAACACAGAGTATAAATGTGAGCCAATTGAAAGTATTTGGAAGAGATGATTATTGGTACAATAAGTCCAGACAGACTAGGGACTTACCGAGATGAAGAGCTGTTGTTTTTGTGTAAAAGTATTACATGGAGAGCGAGAAATCTTCATGAGAAAATAGCAGAGGCTGCTAGTTAATATGGAATAGATATAGAGAAGTCAAAGGTGTTGCAGAAATCGTACAGATTGGCCTTTACTGAAAAGGATTTGGAGAGTTTGAATGCGTCTGGAAAACGATTACAGATAAAAGAGTTGATGAATATTCTGAAAAAATGGGGAGATGTGGGACGGTGGAAAGGTAGATGGACGAAAAAGAGAGAAGAGGCAGCTGGGAAAGGAGCATGGATGTTCCCGTTAAGAGAGACAGAACAAGTTGAAAGGGCGTGTCCAATGAGAGAAGTTCCAGGTGGTGGATATGTGCACGTCCCTTGGTCAAGGCAGGATATTTTGTCTTTTACGAATGGTTTTCCCAGGTTAAGGGAGAAACCAGTTGGGTGGTACAAACAAGTAGAGAGGTTTGTGAAAGTTTCAAAGGTTTGGTTAAAAGATTTAGATGGTTTGTTTGAGATTGTCGTCCCAGCTGACTTGTGGACAGAATGTAAAATTGCTGTCGATTGGCCAAAAGAGGAAGATCCGAGAGATCCTAAAACAGGTGCACCATCTGAGGAGGTGATGAAAAAGTATAATCAGGAGATCACCTTTTGGAAAGGAAAAATTTCCCCTAAGGAAACAGATTGGGTTAAGATAGACAGAACAACTCAAGAACCAAAGGAGTCAGTACATGCCTATTATGAAAGCTTGTTGCAGGTATTTAAACAGTACAGCGGGTTTGAGAACATTGGAGACAAAGATATGGGACATTTTGTGTATCGTTTTGTGTTTGGATTGAACCCGGAGATTAGTAATATGATTCAGCAGCATTTGATTTGTTGGCAGAGCAAGACAATTGACGAAATTTTGAGGTATGCGAAATATTGTAGTGATGACATTGAATCAAGACATAAAAAGTTAAAGGAGAAAATGATGTGGGCACAAGTAAAGTTAGCAGAGCAGCAAAAAGTAAGCAACAGTTCTCAAACAGGTAATAAAATGAGTGGTCAGAATCAAAATGGACAGGTATCCAGTGGAGGTAGAGGTAAAATGAGCAAAGAAGAGGCTAATAAAAAGTTTCCTTGTCATGCGTGCGGAAAGTATGGACATTGGAAGAACGAGTGTAGATCTGCTCAAAAGAATAATGGGGTAAATCAAAATTTAAATCCACAGATGCAGAACGAGGTGGGTGTGAATCAACAGCAGCAGGTAGTTGCTCCACAGTTACAGGTTCCACAAGCTCCTATGCCCAATAATGTGAATGCTCAAGTGCAGAGGTACAGTGCGAACACTGGATTTCACGGAGGTGATCAAGTTGGTAAGAATCAAAATGTGCAAATGGTTCCGCAATACTGGTTGCAGTGCAATGAGAGTGATTCAGACTCATCTCAATGACGGTGCCTGAGGGGGGAGGAAGAGTGCGTACTTGGCGCATCCTTAGCGGTAGATCAGTCAGGTCCATTTGTTGATGGAAAGGTGGAAGGTAATAATATTACATTCCTAGAGGACACTAGTGCTACCCGTTCTACTGTGAGAGCAGCAGAAATTCCGAACGTACCCCTCTCGGGAGAAACTATCCAAGTTGTAGGAGTCTCAAATAAGCAAATTAGAACACCAGTCACAAATCCAATAGAAGTTCATATTGGGAGTTTCAGAGACATGCATCGTTTCGTGGTATGTGACTCGAGTCCAGTAAATCTCTTGGGAAAAGATTTATTGTGCAAAATGAATTGTAGCATCTATTGTACATCAGATGGTATGGAGTTTCAGACACCTGATGAGGATGTCGAATTCAAGATGATGTTAGCGAAGCAAGGGACAGAAGTGGATGAGTTGTTTTCACTTCTCACAGAAGAGAATTTGCCTGAAGAATTAAAAAGTACAGTGAGGATGGACATATGGGATTTTACAGGAAAGGAGATTGGCCTAATGACAAATGTAGATCCGATTCAGATTACAGTGAAAGAGGGTACCATATATCCAAATACTCCTCAGTACAAAATGAGTCCGGAAGTAATTGCAGGAGTCACTCCTGTGATTGACCAAATGATTGAACTGGGAATTCTGAAAGAAATAATGAGTAGTCCTTGTAATTCGCCTATTATAGGAATTAAAAAGCCCAGTGGAAAATATAGAATAGTGCAGGATTTAAGAAAAATCAATAAAATCGTAGTACCCTGTTGTCCTTTAGTACCAAATCCAGCAGTAATCCTTTACCAAATCCCATGTGATTCTGAATGGTACACAGTGATTGATTTGTGCCAAGCATTTTTCTCGATTCCTTTACATCCGGAAAGCCAGTATTTGTTTGCATTCCGGTTCGGAGACCGTGTTTTGGCATGGTGCAGAGTTCCTCAAAGGTACACAGAGTCTCCTTCAATTTTTAATCAGATTCTGAAAAGATGTTTGGAGACTTTAGTCATGCCAGGAAATTCAGTTTTGGTTCAGTATATTGATGACCTACTGGTGGCATCAAAGACACGAGAGGCATGTGTGACAGATACCATTGCCTTACTGAACCATTTGGCAGAAGAAGGACACAAAATGTCACCAGCAAAATTACAATTCTGTAAACAGGAAGTCCAGTACCTAGGACACAGAATAGAACAAGCATTGGAAATGCAATAGGTCTCACCTTTGTTTAAGTTAAAGCAATTTGCTTTGCGAATGGTATTGTTTTAAAGCTTTGTATGAATTAGTGTATGTTTGTGATATGTTGTGATTTTATGTTGTTAGAATTGTATTTGTTAGCTGTGTAGTAGTTTAAAGCATACTTTAGTAGGAGAGGAGCAGTGTTTAAGATTTGGGAAGGAGAATGATTAGAAGAATAGCATGAGGGTTAATGAAGTATAGTGAGGAGTAGAATACTATGATGCAGAAGAAAGGTGTGGGGGGAGAGTAAATAGGGAGAAGGAAGAAAGCGTGGAGGAGTTTAGTGTTGTTTTGAATGTTGAAAAGTGTGGAGAGCAGTATGATGCATAAGGCAGGATAGTAGTAGAAGAGCAGTAGGTGTGATATGAAAGGAGTGTGAGATGTAGAAGAATAGTGTGAGGTTGAAGCAAGGTAAGATTATTAGATATGTATAGATATGCATATATATATACATATATGCATATATATATATATATTTAAATGCATCTAAACATGCGTAAACAAATATCTGAATATAAATATATAAATTTATATATGCATATATATATAAACATACAGGATTGGTTCTCAGGGTGCCCTTTTTGGGGGGCTCTCTCGCGGGTGATGTTGTGGAGAGTTTTAGTTGTAAAGCCTGAAGTTTGGGAGTGGGAGGCGGATTCGCCGTGTGAGGTTGGGAGGCAGCCCAGGAGACTCCCAGCTCTCAGCATGCTGGCATTGGTTACATGGAGGCGAGGCAAACCCGGCCTGGAGCCTGAAAGGAGCACGGAGCTGGGCCAAGGGACTCGGGCAGCCTGCGCGTGGACTGTAGAGCAGGGAGGCTCACGCACTCGCATATATAAAATCATGAACACACACTAACCAGACAGGCACGAATACACACACGCATAGAGACACCGACAACATACAAACATACAAGAAGACATTTGACGTCACGTCGAGACTCACGCAAAACCATTTTCACCCCCATCGCACACACGATTCGTAAACTCTCACATGGCAAAATGCAAAGTACACAGAAGCCCACACTTATAGATATCTGTACAGAATTCCTGATCTCTGTGTTCCCCATCTGCCCCCTTCCCTCCACCCCACCCAAGGGACGCAGGTGCATATTCGTGAAGGAAATATTCCTATATAAAACAATATAATCTCCTATAGTGAAGCAAACGTCTGTAAACAATAACATAGTCACCGCTAACTGACAGTTATCGTGAGCAAACTCTCCCCTTTTTGACAGAAGGTGGCCTCGTTCGAGGGTGAACCGTTTTTCTCCTGCCCGTGCTTTAGGCCTTCGTTGCGCACTTTGTTAACGGCGGAGCAGAGTCCCATTGAGAAGAGCCTGGGTTTACCCTCTGCCTCTGCTCGCGGAGGTCGTGTACGGAAGCCGAGGTGGCTCAAACGTTTACAGCATCTAAAACCCCTCTGGCTGCCTGTAGGAGATTGGATTTGTACTGCTTACCCACACGTCATTGCCAGCACACTTGATTCAGACGAAACCAGTTTCTAAAAGCCCAATATGGCTTCAGTTTACCTTTTCCCCGTCTAAAATTGCCTCCATTTCAGAAGCACAAGTCGACAGGGAAAATAATTTCCCCCGTTTGTGTTTTGATCTCCCTCTATTCTGCTCCCAAATGTTGGAATGTATGTATTACATTCATGTCAACGCTCCCGATTTACATGGGTGGCCGACTACCTGTAAAGGAAAGTAATGTTATTATACTTTATTTCTTTTGAAACATCGTTCACAACAGTGCACTTAAGGAGAGGCCGCTGCTGACAGACGGAGCATTTTTAAAAGTTATAGCGCGACCCCCATAAAGTGGGCGCGCATTTAAATGCGAGACACATACAAACGGATGCATTGCCCGGCTGCACTTTAAAAGTGAAAGTGGGCATGCGCGCTCAATGGAAGCGATTTCCAATCACGAGCCAGCGTATGCCATAAACCGAACCCTCCCACGTCACGCCAAACAAAGATGGCGTCGGCCTGTCCAGATGGGCCGTCCTAAAAGTGGACAGGGCGGTAACAAAAAAGCCCGATTTCCAATCACGCGCCAGCGTTTAACATAAATGATGACGCGAGCCAATGGAAAAGAGGGGCGGGCTTCAAGTCCCCTTCTAAAATCCTATCGATTCCAAGAAGCCCTCGCAGAGCGAGCAGCGCATGCGCGCTGCAATGCCAGGCGAGACCTAAAAAGGAGTCAGAAAGGTGACACCAGAAAGAATTAGTGTAATTAAACAAATGAGTCCACCAAAAACTCGGAGAGAGGTTCAAATGTTTTTGGGAATTGTTGGATACTGCAGGCAGTGGATCAGTGGTTTGTCACTGATTGCAAAACCTCTACAGAGATTGACACGAAAAGATGTAAAAGATCCGATTGTGTTGGATGATGAAAGTATGGAAGCTTTTACTAAACTGAGAAATAGTCTTTGTCGAGCACCTGCATTGGGAATGCCTGATTATGCAAAGGATTTTGCATTGTATTGTTGTGAAAGAGATGGGTGTGCACTTTCAGTTTTAACTCAAAAACATGGAATGGCACGACGTTCAGTAGCATATTTTTCTGCTACTTTGGATTCAGTGGCTGCAGCGTTACCAGGCTGTTTGAAAGCAGTAGCTGCCACTTGTGTGAGTCTGGAACAGAGTGAAGCAATTGTGATGGGACATCCAGTTAAGGTGCCACATTCAGTTGAGATCCATTTGACGCGCACAAGGACACAGTATATAACCTCTAGTCGGCTGACTAAGTATGAAAGAGTGATCTTTGGTGCTGAAAATGTGACTGTGGTAAGGTGCACAACCGTAAATCCGGCAACCCGGTTGCCGAATTCATATTGTGAGGAAGTGAGAGAGGAGGCGGCTCATGATTGTTTGGATGTGACAGAGCTGTGCACAAAACCCAGGCCCGATATTGAGGACCTCCCATTAGAAGAATCCGACTGCGAGATGTTTGTTGATGGATCATGTTTAAGAAATGAGAAAGGAGAATTGTGTTCTGCCTATGCTGTTTGCACCATAGCGGGAGTTCTAGAAGCATCCTGTTTAAAGGGGGTAAACTCTGCTCAAATTGCTGAATTGATAGCTCTGATTAGAGCGTGCAAAATTGCCAAAAGCCTGAGGTTATCCATATTTACTGACAGGCAATATGGTTTTGGGGTTGTCCACGACTTTGGTCAGCTATGGATGCAAAGGGGATTTCTGACTTCTTCAGGTTCCTCTATAAGGAACAGCAAAACTGTAAAAGATTTATTGGATGCTTTACAATTGCCCAAAAGGATTGCAGTGGTCAAATGTTCCGCACATAAGTCAGGAGATGACTATGTGACGAAGGGCAACAGATACGCAGACCAAGTAGCGCGTTTCTGTGCACGAAATTTAATTGCCCTAAACAGAGGGATAGAAAAAGAAAATACCAATTGCCATCTTATGTTCTCTTCTTCATTTGAAACTTGGGACGAAATTAGACAGCTACAGGAAGAAGCAAGTGATGAGGAAAAGGGAATTTGGATAAATTCAGGCTGCAGAAAGAGAGCAGAGACAAAGTGTGGGTCTATATAGACGAAATTCCAGTCATGCCAGATAGTTTACTATCCCAAATGGCAAGGGTATACCATGGAATTGCACACGTTGGAAGAGATGAAATTATCAGGCTCTTCAAGCAATCATGGTATAACCCAAAGTTCAGGGTCATTGCAGAGAGTCTCTGCCAGAGGTGCGCCACCTGTCAGCAGCAAAATCCAGGCAGAAAGACAGTTGTTAGTTGGGGACGAATTGGAAAGGCAGCAGGACCATTCACCCGACTCCAGTTGGATTTTATTGAGCTCCCCCCCGTGCAATGGGCTGAAATATGTGTTGGTTGTCGTCTGCTTGTTTTCTCGCTGGGTGGAAGCCTATCCAACGAGAAGGAATGACAGTTTAACAGTCGCCAAGCTACTTCTAAGAGAGCTAATACCTAGATTCGGATTTCCAGTCACTTTAGAAACAGAGGAACACATTTTAACAATGAGATAATTCGGATGATTTGTGCAGCATTACAAATTGAACAGAAGCTGCATTGTGCCTATCGACCCGAAGCATCTGGAGTGGTTGAGCAGATAAACGGCACAATAAAATCTAGGTTAGGAAAGGTGTGGGCATCCACAACACTGATATGGCCTGACGCTTTACCCCTTGTATTATTGAGTCTTAGAAGCATTCCTGACAAAAAGACGGGTTTGAGTCCTCACGAGATGCTAATGGGAAGAGCAATGAGACAAGCATTTATACCAGCGAACAAACTGATGACTATATCTGATGATCTAGTGCTTGACTATTGCCGAGGATTGGCTGATCTGGTACGTTCTGTGTCTCACCAGGTTGGAGAAAATGCCACTACAACACAGGCGAATCAAGCTCACGATCTGAGTCCTGGGGAGTGGGTTCTCGTGAAGAAACACGTGAGGAAATCGTGTTTAGAACCCAGGTGGAACAGACCTTAAAAAGTAATTCTGGTGACGATGACAGCAGTGAAGTGTGGTGGTTTACCCAACTGGATTCATGCGAGCCATACCAGATGAGTCCCAAGTCCACTTGAAAGACAAGAAAGGCAGCAACTGGTAAACCAAAGCCAAAGACCAGAGGCTGAAGTGTGAGAAGCTGAGGAATCTAAAGTGACAGATTCTGAAGAACAAACAGATGACGAACAGTCAAGCACAAATCAAGTAGAGTGGGCGCCAGTTACTGGGTCTCAGGAGACTGCTGTAGAACCAGAAGAAAGGGAAGTTACTGAAAGTCAAGAAGAATAACAGATAGAAGTAAGGCCAAATAACAGAACTTTTGAACCAGATGAAGAAGGTGAAAAAGTAGTTCAAACTAAAAGACCAAGAAAAGGTGACAATTGGCCAAATGGAGTGAAAAGACTGAAATACACTCTTGCGAGGAGAAAGTCAAGAAGAAAACCAGAGCAAATTAATGAGGTCTCAAGTTAAGCAGAACAAGAAGAGTAAGGAGAAGATTCAGTACGAAAAACAAGGAGAGTAAGAATTCCAAGCAAGAAATACACAGCACCGGAATGGACGTATGTGATCTTGGAAGAGATTGAAGCTCAGATCCAAGTGAAGAAAAAGACGGTACTGACACTGAGCAAGTGGATGAAAACAAATTGAAACCACCTTAAAAGAACTGTGAAAAATTAAGGTGAAACCTTGCTGGACGAAATGAATTGAATGATTCAGAAGACCTAAAGAAAAGAAAAGAAAAGAAAGGGGTAAAGAAGAAAAGCATTGAAGTGTAGGATTACATTATTTTTCAGAAATTTTTAGTAAGTCTAGAGTTTTTATAGATTTAGATTTTTTAAAAATATATTTTTAGTAGAATACAAAAATGGCCGAAGCAAAAGTGACTGAACATCCAAAACCTAGTCTAAAACGTAGATGTATTAAAGCTTGCTTATGTAGTGTCTTTTTACTGACATTTATGTGGATATTATTAACAGTCGTTGTACCTATTCTAATGGTAACTAATAATGGAAACAATACTAATAATGTAATAAGTGAAAAAGCGAGTGATGTTACTAAAGAAACCCCTAATACTAACATAGAACAGATAGCTGGAAGTATTTTCCATCAGGATAAATCAATTAGTGGTTTCTCCTTAAATGTTTTTACTAAATTGTTGTACGAGTACGTTAATACAATGAATGTGAGTGATTGTTATGTGTGCATGCAATTACCTTCGTCTGTCTCAGAGGGGGTGACCTACCATCACCTACCTTTAACATATGGTGTGTCTTGCAGTGTTCTATCCAGCCTATTCTAAGTGACGGGGAAGCTGGAGTATCATTATTCCAATATAGATTTAGTATTTTCAGAGATACCTATTATAAAGGAACTAAACAAGGTTTTAAGTAGTAAAAATGCACGTTATATGGGAGAATTATTCCATATTACTAAGACACTAGATATGGGATATGCTTACAAAAACAATCTAACGTAGTTTGCGGGTTGAAGAAAAAGTGTTCCTAGATATGGTAGAATTCAGAAGAGAAAGTTTCCAAAGAAAAGCTGCTGAACAGAAGTCACAGGTACCACCATGGGCATTTAGAGAAGGAAATTATGAGAAGGGCGAGACATATGCTGCAATGTCCCTGGACTGGTATCAAAAGGGAAAAATATGTTTGCTTAGACAGAAAACTAACTATAATAATTATTTCATTGGTTCTAGTGAATGTGAACATACTTTCCAAATTACTGGAGGTTGGGGATTGAAGGGTGGAACTGATCCTGTTTTCCCAGGAGTTTATTATGTGTGTGGTAAGAAAGCCTATTACAGGTTGCTTGCACATTGGTATGGTAGTTGTTACTTTGCAATTGTTTTCCCAAAGGTCTACCATGTAGACAAAAGTAATAATAGAATCAATGAAATAAAACAAAGACTAACACACAAGAAGAGAGCTAGTTTCTCAGAAATAGTAGGTGATATTTTTGGTGCACTGATACCATCAGTTGGAGTCGTTCTGAATTCGCATAAAATTCGAAAATTGTCCACAGTGGTTGATCGTTTATCGACAGATACTGCTGGTGGGTTCTAGATGATTGGCACCGAAATGGTTGCAATCAGATCAATGGTTTTGCAGAATCGACTTGCCCTTGATATCTTATTGGCAAAAGAGGGTGGAGTCTGTGGCATGTTGAAAATTCTAAACTGCTGTACTTATATCCCTGACAAAAGTAAAAGGTATTGAGGGATATATTAAGAATATTACGAAATTACATGAAGATTTGACCCAACTGGAGGTTCACAGTGTCTGGGAGAGACTTGGTAAGATTCTCTCTTCTGTAGGTAAATAGTTTTCTACCTTTGGAAGTAGTTTATTAGGAAAAATAATAATGCCAATGATTTTAGTAGCTGGAGTTGCCTTAGTAATAATAACAATATATAAATGTTGTAAGTGTCAGTGTGGAAGAAAAGAGATGACAGAATCAAATAAGAAACGAAAAGCAAGAAAGAGAAAAAGAGATGAAATAGAACTAGAAGATATGAAAGAAGATTACTATGACGAAATGAAGGAGTTAGATAAGAAGTTGATGAGAAGAGAAAAGAATACTAATCTTTAGATAAATAAAGATGGCACTTGGTACGGTGGGTATTTTATGATGGCTCCAGGAAGCCATCAGAGGGGTATTGATGGAGCAAGATTTTGCAGAAAGAAACTTGCTCGAATTAACTCCCCCATAACACTTACTAACAGTGTACAGTGAAAAATTAACAATGCAAATCAAATGAACACGTGGGAAACCGCTTTGCGCATGCGTGCACTAATGTGAACTAAATGCATGAAAGAACAAGGCCTCATTTTACATTGCGTTTCGAAAGAAACAAGCTAATGCATGTTTAGGCCGCATTTCACATCTTGCTTTAAACGATAATAAATAATGCCGCTTTGCATGAAGCTTATGCTAAGAAAATATTAACAAGGGATAGTGCAAAAGTGGGTGGTAAACAGTGAAAAGTGCATTACCATGTAAATTAATGAATGCTTAGGTTCTATTTGCCATAGTGAGCCGAATGGGCCTGTATTTTCTTAAGTTGACCAGATAGATGAGGGGCTGGAGAGTGATAAAAAACGACATGACAAAGCAGACTGGAGCGTTGAGCGCTGCAGAGAAAGTGTAAAGGTTCAAGGCTAACCAGCTCAAAGAACATTGTTCGCCTGCCAAAAGATTAGCCTGGCCGTGGGATCCAAGACTTCTGCCGCGGACGAAGCAGAGAAATACATGTGAATTAATGTAAAAGTGTCCAATACTGAATTAAATGAACGAGTCAAACATGATGTAATGAGAGAGGATTTAGAACAATGAATGTACTGGAATTGTGAATGGGAACCTGGTGGTGTGATACACCACCTCCCAAAACTGACCAGTAGAAAGTCGAATCCAGTGAATTGTTTCAACTAATGTGGGTTGGACATCTAGGTTTTAGGGTATAACTGGGGTCCCTTTGGGGGTGTGGTTCGAGAGGAGGAAGCTCTGATCGAGTGCAGAGGAGAGAGGGGTGATGCGTCGCTGTCCGTCGGTTTGCAGAGAGGCCTAGCTGTTCCTGTCCCTGTCCTGTCCAGTTCCTGAAATCTTTGTCTCCTGATTCTATTTCAGGAGACCCCCACTACTCCCTTGGCCAGGGGGGTGGTATTTCACAGATCCTTTGGGTTTGTATAATCTTTCTGACTCGTACTTTGCATAAATTACTTGCAAATGTATTTTTGGTCTCTGAAACTTATGTCTCTTCATCTATCCACTCCGTCATATGTATATTTGTTTCGCATTATTTGCTGAAACTTATTTCTCTTCATCTATCCACTCCAACATATGTATATTTGTTTTGCATTATTTGCTGAAACTTATTTCTCTTCATCTATCCACTCCTTCATGTGCATATCATTTATTGATGATGAGTATGACACTGTTTGCATTGTTGATTGATTTTCTCTTCCTTATGTGAGATTCTTTGTTTGCATTGTGACCTGTATGCAATGAGCATTGATCATTTACATTTATTTGAGATAAACTTTATTAATCTTATCAAGAGTCTGTGATCATTTAACTGATTAGATAGTTAGACAGTTCTATTATTACCATCAACTACTCAACTAATTGGTCCGTCGACCGAGAGGAAAGAGAGTGGATATACAGGTATAGTTATGTATTTAGAAATGATAAACATGAATCTGTGAAGGAAACAATTTTTCACGTCATTAAAACTTGACCCCCAGTGCAACAGGGATTTATGAGTTTGGTGAATGTGTATGGACCATTTGTATGAAAAATATTGATGAGTATCGATCCCTGATAAAGTGTAGCGCTGGATCAGTTCCAAGTCAGTGTTTTTGGGCCGAGAACGAGATGATTGAGTTCTGACAGTGTCTTGCAGAAGGTGATGATGGGGGAGGGCATTGGAAAGAGGAAGTAGGAAAAAAACAGAACCTGTAAGAATGCTGTGGCTTAAAATAAGACTTTAAATCCAGCTGCTGTTATGTTAAATAAATGTACGTAAGCCAATATAAACAGGGATGATAAATAATGAGCAATGAGTTACATGCTATGCCCTTAAGTGAAAAGGATAGATGAATTCTATTTGAAAAGACCTGACCTCAGCGTAATTTTCACTAAACAATAAATAACCGAGTGAAGCCTATTTCGATTGACTAGGTTAGAGCATGTTAGCTTCACCCGTTAGGAAGAGTCGTTCAAATATTCAAAATTAACGGGGGTGTTTAAATTAGGATCATGTGTTCAGATATTTAATAATTAACGAAACAGAAACCAAGAATAGAGCCCAAAAAAGAACGGTTCACCGAAAACAAGAAAAAACTGTCACAAGTAAGAGTAGCCACGATGGGAAGACGCAGAAAACAAAAACGGTGAACTGCAGTGGTTTTTATCAGATAGTAGCAGAAGGCAATGCACATTTAATTACAGAAAGAAATACAGTGGATAGAAGTCTTATCGCGGGCTTTACGTTTTTCATGGAGACAATGCTGATTTTTTGTATCCACGGCAGTAGCAAGCGCATAAGTTGTGTTTAAAATTGTGTGCTATTTTTGGGGGGGGACAAACACAAAACGTTCCATTCACTTCGTAAAATGATGGTGTGAAATTATATAGTGCTGATACTTGAATTGCACCAAACTGCCCGTTGGGAATAAAACCTTGAGAGAAAAAACGCAGAAAAATGTTGCTGTTTGGGAATGACATCACAAATAACTTGGAGCAAAGGACAAAAGTAATCACAACTTATTTTTTCTGTACAGTTGAGTCCCCTGAAATCCATGTCCGATACGAGTGCAAACCAATTGGTCATCATATTGTGGGAAAATAGGATTCTGCATTATCATGCAAAGACACTTCCTAGGCAAAGGCAGTGGTTTAAAAATATAATCTCTTTGAAGGGGTTACCCAAACTTGACCCCTGATGTGCCCTAAAATGCCCAACAGGCTGTGTTTTGCTTTATAACGTTTTCTATTAGTTTTCCAACATTACAGCATGATTCTGCAAACCAAAAAACACTTCCCCCAACACCCACCCCTGCCCCCACCTATTAAGGTCAGTGGCTAAGTCTACTCTAATCTTCACTCTCCCAGCCATTTCAAATATTTTCACATTTTTAAGGCCACCCTCACCCCTTATAAATAACCATTTCTCTTTCGCAGTCTCTCACCACTGGTTTCACTGAGAAGCCTCATTTGCTTGCCACTCCTCTCTTAGTCAGAATGAAGCCTAGATTAAATAGGACCCGCTGATAGGAAGATGCCTCAGATCCGCTCCATATCCCCAACAATACTAGTTGGGCCACTGGGTCCACCTGAATATCAGTTGCGCCCTCCAACCTATGGGCCACCCAATCCCAGTGTTTACAGAGAGTCAGACAATCTCATAGTGTATGAAGGAACGTACCCCTCTGCCCGCATCCTCGCAAACACTTTTCATCCGGTACTCTACCCAGTTATTATAAGATGACTCTGTTATAGTATACCCTATGTAAGATCTTGAGCTGTATCAACCTGTAGCGGGCATTATTCGTCAACTTTCTTTGGGAACTGCAGTGCATCTCCCCAGTCCTCCTCCTCCAGTCTCCCACATCTCACTGCCATCTCACCCTCAGAGGTTTTAAATCCTCCTGTGCATTTCTCATCAGGGTCTGACAGGTGAAAGAGATGGCTTTGGTAAGCACTGGCCCATCCAGTAATCTATACTCCACAGGTGAGGTCTCCATAACTTCCTCATCTGGTGTGATACCCACCCTTAGTGCATGTCTTAATTGGAGATAAATACTTGGGTGGGCGACATCTCATATTCCACCCTTAGATGGTCAAATGGTACCACCCCATTTGCGTCCCACACATCCGCTAGTGTGCTGATCCCTATCTCATCCAATTTTCAGAAGCCACGCAGATTCGACACCTCCATCAATCGTGTGCCCAGCCACAGTGGGGTCCTCAAGGTGAGGCGCCCATACCATAACATTTTTGGTTGAGGCCATGCCAAATTGCTACAACCGCCTTTGTCACTGGGGGGGCAGCCTCAGCCACGTCCCCACCTTAAAGAACATGCAAGTACCCTTTCTCCCCATCATCTCCCAGTTCAAACGAAATGCTGGATCCTCAACCTGCGTATATGCCCCACCACTGACCACACTTGCCTGCGCTGCCTTGTAGTAGCACCTAACAATAGATAGAGCTAGGCCTCCCTCATATGTGAAGTGTTGAAGAATGGGGAGCGCTATCTTCAGGGCGCCCCCTGCCGCAACAACTTTCTAAGCAGTGCATCGACTGCCGTAAAAAAAAAAACTTGAGAATGCGGAACAGGCTATTCTGTAGTATATATGTGAAGCAGGGCAGGGCCTCCATTTTGAACAATGCCGCACTACCCATCAAGGACAGACGCAGTGCTCCCCAGTGTCCAACATCGGCCCATCAGTTTACAGAGCAGTGGTGCAAAATTATCCTCATAGTGAGAGTCCCTGTCTCTGGATATCCATACATTTTAAATATTTAAAATGTCCCCTTTCAATCCTCAGCGGCATTGGGAGGTTGTGTCCCGCTGTCCACTTACCCATTGGGAAGTTCTAGGATTCCCCAGTCAATTGGCAACCTAGAATACTTCCCGTAAATCGCAAGTCGAGGTCGGCCAGGTACAGTAACATGCCATCTACATAGAGTAATATCTGATCCTCCCATGGGGGATGGGGGTGTCCAACCTCCAACCTGCGCATCAATTCGCACCTACTCAGGTAGCGGTTCCATCGCCAACTCAAATAGCATAGGCGACAGAAGGCACCCCTGCTGCGTTCCCCTCCAAATCGGGAAATCCGGAAAGAGGACCCCCCCCTTGACCTTAAGTCATGCTCTAGGCTTTGTGTAGAGCAGACCGACCCAGGCCAGAAGTTTTGGCCTGAACACCATCTTCTCCAGGACTGCAAATGGTTAGGGCCACTCCACCGAGTCGGAGGCTTAATGTGTGTCAAGGGAGGCCACCGCCAGCGTCACCTCAACCCTCTTAGCTGCCACAATATTGTTCTGAAGTAGCCTAAGATTGAGTCTAGAAGATCTATGTAGATCTCTAGGGCATAAACCCATTCTGGTCCGAGTGAACCAAGTCCAGGATCACTACCCTCAATCTATTTGCTAAGGTCTTAGCTAGTATGTTTGTGTCAACTTTTAGGAGGGAGATGGGCCTGTAAGAATCCCATTTGTCCGGAGATTTCCCGGCTTTAGGATAGGAACCACTGTTGCCATCTTCAAGTCTTGTTGTTTTTCCTCTTTCTCATGGGCTTCTACATACATTTTGTGTAGCGGGGTACTATTTTAGTGGATAGTCATCTCAGGAGCTCTACCAGGAGTCCACTGGACCCGGGGCTTTCCCGGCCTGCAACTGCGCTGTTCAAATCTTGCCTTCCATCAAGTCCTCTTCTAGCCCCAATACCTTCCCTCTCTCTACTTTTCTATAGGGGCAAGTCTTGACAAATTCCCTCATCTCCAATTCCAATAGGTATACTGCCATGACCCCAGCTATGTCATCACTAACCTACACCTTGTACCCCTTAGGGCCCACTAATTCAGTAATGTGTGGCCTCTCTGTTTCTCTCACTGCTAGCCATGCCAAGAGCTTGGCCGCCTTTTTTCCTACTTCATATAGCAGCCTATATTGAGCTAAGCACATCTGTCTCACCTCATTGGTCACCAAGGCTTGCTATTCTTCCGGTTTCGGTACCAACTGTAGACTCAGTTCTTCCATTGGGGAATGGGCATGCATATTCTCCAAGAGTTGGATATCTCTCCCCAGTATCAAGTATTCATGCTCCCTTTTTCATATGTGCCCCACCTCTCCTGAAACTATTTCCCCCTTACTGTAAACTTATAGGCCTCCCACAGGGTGGCTACACTGCTAGCTTCCTCCCAGTTTTTAGTAAAGTATAAATCTGTGGCTCTAGTAAATCGTGACACTTCCATGGGGGAAGACAGATGCCAGGCTGCCATCCATCACTTCCCCGCCCTCTCAATCACCGGGTGCTCAAAGTAATTTCCAGTGGGAAGTGGTCTGATATTCATCTCATATTAAAGGCTGCCTTTGTTACACAAGGGAGAGTTAAGGTTGGTGCGAAATAATAATCTATTCAGGAATGTGTATTATGCACCCCCGATCTTGGTCATTTAGGGATCTCCAAGCATCCTCCAGGCCCACTGCCTTGACAAATCCTTTCAATTTCCACCCTGTGGGCTTGCTGTACCATGTATGTACGGTCTAATTGTGGGTCCATGATTATATGAAAATCACCCCAGGAGGGTTATGGCTTGTATAACCTCCGCTATAATGCAGCTCAGTACTTGAAGCTTTTCCGTTTGGAGCCCCATACATATACATTAATCATCGCTATCGTTTCACCCACCCAGTTCCTCACAATTACTACATAGCAACCCAGGGTGTCTATCCACACTTAATCATCCCCTCATATGTGTCTCTTGCAGGATTATCACATCAGTGGAGTATTGCGTGAGCGCCTTTGCCACCAACCCACATTTAATTTTATGGCCCAACCCATTGACATTCCAAGTCAACAATGTGAGCATAGGTGTGCCCATTCCAGCTGGTATTGTTTCTGCAGCCCCCCCTGTGCCTTTACCACAAAACCACATGAGGCACAAATAGGCAATTCACCCAGACACAGACCAACAGCATCAAACAAAGGGCATACCCAAGTCCTACCTTTATTGGCCAAAAATTCTTGGGGTCCTGGCGCGCGAGGCAGTCCAGCCGCGTGGACGCGGTTCTGTTTCTATAATAAAGCCTGGCATGAGGAGAGGGTGTGGCTAAAGCAATGACGCATAGCATAAGCACAAAAATGAAGGGGGGAGAAATTAAAATCGAGACTGGAGTAAAACACGAAATATGAACACTTGATAAGTGCACAGGACAGGAGCCTCTCCCCCACCCTTTCAGCTTCTTGAATGAAATGCAGGCCCACAGGGTCATGTTGCAGTCGGTGCCTCCTCTTTGGGTCTGTGCCAGCCAGGTGGAGGACAGAGCCTGCCTCGTTTACTCTTATCACAGGTCTCCAGATAAAAAAATAAAAATTAAGCACTGGCCGATTGCTCGATTCAAATTAAAAAGTCGTTTTAAGAACAACACAACTCTCATTTATTAATACAAACTTACCTCAAGCTCAAATGTATATATTTGCAAGTTGAAGTGACTATGTGGGTATCACCAAATAAATGGAGCGAATTCAGAAATATTGAAGATACATACATCTTCTCTTCTCTTATTTCCTCTTTCTGTTTTGTGAGCAGTTTACTGTAGCCCAGAGCTATTCCAAGAAAGGCTGACATTCAAAATCTAACGAGTGCTTTTTGCATTATCAACAAAAAAGTGGATCCTGTTAGGTTGAGCAGAAATATTAAATGTTCAACGCTCCGTGAGCAAACGTGCCCCGGTTGTACTTTGCCAATTACGGTTGTATGTTATTTACAAGCTACCCAATCGGTCTGACTTTATTTGCCTGACTAAAATGAGCTCGATGTGGTACACGTCTATTCCTCTTCATAAGGCAGAAGGAAACAATTAAGTTGCTGCAACTGAACACAACAACCGATTCAAATTAAACAAGCCCGGGGCCGCGAGTGATGCGCGCGCACGCGCGCGCCACAGCGAGCCATGTGGTTTCCATTATCGCGCCCGTGTCTGGGCACGATAATTGAAACCACATGGCAGCGGTGCGCGTAATAGACACCGATAGGCCATGGGCGGAGCAATGCGACCGCCTTTGGCCAATTGCGTGCTGTGTTTTATACAAACACGCACGCAAAAGCCAATGGGGTAGCACAAAAGGAATCGCACACGCACGAGCATGTGCGATTCCTAGGTCAGTGCTGAATCCCCGTTTTTCACATACTAAATGTCTCGTGCTGCGCGAGCACTGCTATGCAGCGCAACGCTAGGCGCGAGACCTAAAAAATAGACTCTTGGTTTAAGTTAACAGGTAAATAAAAAATGTGTTTTAGAGAAATTAAACTAGTGTAAGAAAAAAAAAATGTAAATGCTGCTGCCCCTCTACATACACCGCATCCATCATCTCAGAGTCCGTGCCCTCAAAAGACCCAGTTCACAAAGCGTTACTCCATTTATTAGTGCCACTTCAGAAGTAATCCACACTCACAGAATATCATTTGTCATTCGGGCCACAAGCTCTGCATAAGCACCTTGAGCGGAATATTGTAAGTGAAACTGGTGCTTATGCTTAGAATGCATAGACTACAGGCGATGTGCCAGAACCAGTATTTATAGCAGTCATATGACTTTTTAGAGGACATTAGAAGGTGGGTGGTGATGGAGCTGGCAGGTTCGTGTGCTACTGACCTTTGGAAGAGGAGTACCTATTTGTCTCCTACCCTCCTAATGCATCCTCGCCCACAGCCCCTGGCCCACACGTCAAGTGATAGGCTGTAGCTAGCAATAGTGACTGGCTCCTTTCCAATTAATGCTACAAAAGATTGAGTTTTAACTCAACTCCATCACACTGAAACCCTTTGAGACATGAGACCATAGGTTACAAGCCTTACAAAGATGTGCAAGCATTTCAGGTGGGGAGCAAATCATTTTTTTCAATCTAGCAATTCACTCATCACCTTCAACCGTTTCTATCCATCAATCTTGTGTCAAAGACAATCATGTTTCCGTTGTCCTTAAGAAAAAAAGAGAGATACCGCATATGTTTGCATGACGCGGCTCCCACGATTTTCAAGTCTTTATAGAACTAATTGTTCGAACAATATAGGTCACTAGGACAGGGTTCTACTTTGACCAGAGCATAAATCCAGCACATCCTTAGTACAAACCTTAATTTACCAGAAGAATAAAACAATGAAAATACAGACAACGAGAGAAAAAGAGAAACCGATACAGTTACACAAAACATAGCATTTTGTATAAAACGCATTTTAGATCCTTGGCAAGCTGCAGATGAAAGAGGCACTCGCTAGAGAGTGTATCATGGCCCTTTACCACAAGACGTGTGTCTGGGCGCATGACTGGATTTCTAAATTATGTTTTACAACAGGTAAATGTACGGTTTTATGGTAACAATCTTAACATATGCATTACACCTAACAGGGATAATAATGTGAGCTTTAATGAGTTCTGTCAGAAATGCTGAACTATGAAAAGAATATCACAGTCTTAAATCTCACCGTCAAGCTCTTGCAAACTTCAGTTTCTGAGAGAAACCCATTACACACGTTGTATAAGCTGAGAAGGAACAGCTGTTTACCAATTATCACGTTCATATTCTTTCAATATAAATCATTTTTTTCTCTAAAGAAATTAACATACCCCAAGGCATTTGCAGTATATGGCAGAACATGTCAAGAAACCAATGAATCTTAATTATGCACAGCGCATGTTTCCTTTAAGATGCGGGGCTGCAAACCTGGGGTGCAGCCTTCAGCTTTTTCTCAACTTGTAAGTAAGGGTTACCTATATGGTGCCTTTGCAAAGTCGGTTTTGCCTTTACTGAGCCAGTGGGTCTCCGACTGCCTGGGTGCCACACCACCAATTTCATTTTTTAATAGTAATTGGGCCCCCTTGTTTTTCAAAGCACACCACCAATTTCAGCACAGTTTCCATCAGCAGGCGTCATCCTTGTGGAAATACATTGTGGAGATGGAAGGAACTATCACATTTACTCTCTTTTCTACTTTTCTGGTACAACATACTACAGAAAAAAAAGGAGGTTCCATACACTTAAACTCATTTTGTGGGATAGTGCTACATTTCACCAGCATCCATATTTATTCTGTGATTTTATTATATAAATGTAAGTCCGTTTTTATATAGCGCAGCTACTCACCCTAACGGGTCTCAAGGCGCTGGGGGCCGTAGTGGAAATTAAGTGAGCTATTGCCCAGAGTCACATGGTGCTGCTGCCGCCTGAGCCGGGGATCGAACCGTGAACCCTGTGCTCCGAAGTCAGCTGCCCTGGCCGCTGCACCACACCTCTCCACTCTTATAGCACGATAAGCTGCTGCAATAGCCAATACTAGTCATTAAAGACTCGTTTGAACATTAATGGCGTGCGCTGAGGGCCTATAACATTGGAGTGGGACTTTAATGGCCTGACCATAATGATAATAAAACACTGTTCCTTTGATTTTTTTTAAAAAAGTTAATATTCTGAAACGATCAAAAACACACTCCTCTCAGAAGCCTTCATCTCTCTCTACTTTCACACCTCCTATTGTTTATTATTCAGTTAGTGGCACAGCTGTGCGTGCCCAACACTAATTAAAGTGAAGGCCAACAGAAGGTGTGAAAGAAGAGAAGACAAAGTGTCTGTAGCCCTTGACTGTGCCTTTGTTGTATCAAATTATTTCACGTGGTTTAGCCAAGCAGTGAAAAAGACGTAATGCGGGGAGACTTAGCCCTCCCTCTTCCAGAAGCTTTGTGATACTGTGAGCCACCAGAGGAGGAAAGGTTGAAGCCTTGCTGTTTTACCTCAACCTCAGACACTTCTTTGCATAATTCCCCACATTTTGAGGAGACCGAGAAGGAGAGTTATAGGATTTAGATCAGAGCATTGAAATGTTGATAGCAGTGGGCATATTTTAGGGATTACAGACTTCCTGCCATACCACAATCCTCAAAAGAGCTCTCTACAATTCCAGTGTTCTAATATATATGGGATAAAGTACCCCCGCCATACATTATAAGGACACTGCCAGTCACTGATGAGTTTGGTGACCATATAAAGGAACGAGCCATAAGGCAATCTGTAATCATTTCAATTAAAATCCATAATAAATTCAAGAAAATCATATTAGTCTACACTTTTTTCACAGCATAAGACAGAGATTTGTGCATGATCTTGTCTATAGCAATACTCCCCAGGCATTTAATAAACATAAAACTAAACATACTAATATTGACCTTATCATATTTGACTATGGATCACTACTATCAATTTTTCCCCAACATTGTTTGGTGGATTGCACACAAACTAATAACGAATATGGATGGTCACATGTTGTTTGAAGCCAAACTAAGGTTTTATAATGTATGCTCTTTGTAAGATTAATGTAAAAAACAATGTTTTATCCTACACAGCCATACAGAAATTAATCTTTACTGAGAGAATCTACACTATAAATATTAGTAAAATGGATGAATACATGTGCATTGTCGAGGGAAAACCATTACGATTGTTTAATATATCACAAATTACTTTTTCTATGCCAACAAAATAATTTAATCATTCTTAAAAGTTTGAGGGAAACATAATCAGATAAATAATTTCAAACACATTACATGACAATTTTTAGCTACTTACTGTATGAAGAGGATCCTAGACCTCACAATAAACTTGAAGATATACTCCAAAGCTTTCATAGCTTTGAAAATTTGCTCTGTCATACCAGGTTTCTCAGAACTATCCACATAGTTTCTCAACACTTTGGTCAGTTTCCTAGTGAAAGAAAATAAGTTCACATGCAAAGATATCCCATTAATATTTGACATGTCTGCAAAACTAGTAACAATGCAATCCCTTCATTTTTCTCTAGCATTCTGCCATGAACAAGTCATCTGTCAAAAGTCTTAAACACTTAGTTGCCTTGCTAATATTGTTCAAAATGACAACTTAGCATTACGTGGTCGGTACATGGTATTGCCATTATGCTTAGCAATCAGGGCTTCGCAATCTGGAAAAGATAAACGCAGAATCCGAAAATGTCTCCAATCAACTTTTCTACATGTGTATAGTATAAATAATGAGCCTGATTTGAATTGAAAGTGTGGGTATGTGCACAAAGTCCTGTTTTAGTGTATGTAAAATTAAGCATAACAATTAAAGTGGAGATAGACTTGTACATTGTGCTAATGGTTGCTTTGTATGTCAAGATAGAAAGGCCACAGGAAGCATTACCCATCTTACAGGGGCAACTACTGCGTCTAGCAGTACGGTACGGTACCAAAGGAGGCATACAAATGGGCCAACTTGTTGTGTCCGGGGACATGATGTTCCTAGGGTCCCTTAACTACCTATAATGTTTATTAGTTGGGGAGTATAATGTCTTCAACACTCACTAGCAAGTGTGCTCTTTTTTCCTCCAAGAAGCGCTTTAACAGTTTTTTTCATTTTTTTAAGCACAATGAGCACAATATGGACATTCAAGTACACCAGGAGAAAACAATCAGTTTACATAACATGCCCTGGGACCTCATGGTATCAATCCCCAGAAGATAAAGGAGAAGAAAGAAAATAGGAAGAAAAAAAACCATAATATACGTCTCATACAGAAAAGGTACCCAATGAGATTGCCCATGGACCAGAACCAACCCAGTCCCCAAACAGGTCAGAGGGTGAAGCGTCCATGTACAATGACTGAGTAGGGCCCCTATAGTGGGTCAAGTGCACAGAGAGAGAAGCATAAACATGGCAACAAGTCCCAAATGCGCGAAAAAATGATACTGTCTGTGAAACGAGGATCGGCAATTGGCGTTTGGAAAGACAACGCTATGGCATTGTGTGTCAGAGCCATCGATGGAAGGGGTGGGGTGCAGGGAAACCGACAACCAACCCCGCGACGGGGGTCTAGGGGGGAATAAAAAAACAAAAATTCCCTTAAGTGTCCCAACAGCGAGTGCGAGTAATAAGCAGCAGGGATTAGGCGCCAACCACAATGTTGAAGGCCGAGGAAGTAGCTGTATAAAGAGAAATTTCAACCAGGGGACCCCCAGTAAACCAAAGAGCACCGGATAGTTAACACCCAGTCTCAAGGGGGTCTCTCATCCGTCCAAACCGTCAATCTGTCAAGATACGTTTCCCAAGCGTCCAGCGAAGGCGCAACTCCACTCTGCGGAGGAGCGAACACCATGCTGTCGTCTCAGCAGACGCCCATTTAAGAAGGTCCTTCAACTAGAGTGGTGATAGTGAAGGCGCCACTGCGGACTTCCAGGCCATGGATATACAGCTCTTCAGGAGGACGAACGCCAAGTCGACAAACCTGACAGAGTTTTTGTTCCTATGCGTAGGAGCGGTCAGACCCAGGAGGCAATGGAGAGGATCTAACTGTAAGGGACAGCCCATGATGTCAGACAGAATCTGGATGGCCTCCCTCCAATAGCGGTCAACCTCCGGACAGGCCCAAACCATATGATAAAAGTCGGACTATAAGCAGGGGCAACGGGGGCATTTTGTAGCTATACCCGGGACGATGCAATGAAGTCACAAAGGGGTGAGATATGTCTGATGGACATACTTGAACTGGGTATATTTCAGACGGGAGTTCCTGGAACCACCCCGTACCTGCTCCAACACACAGGACCACTGTAAGTCTACAAGTTCCGGACCAAGAGACCGAGCCCACTTATCCCTCAAAGCATGGAGGGTCAGGTTGCGGGGTTCCAACAATCCGCTGTATAGCAGTGTTACTATGTGCCCACCCATACCGTGCTTCAACAATAGCTGCAACGCCCGAGAAGTGACCGGTTCAGTACACTCCACTCCCACACAACGCTGCTGGCCACCACCAGAGTGTTATATGCCAAAAACTGGCGCGCATCATTGTCGTTGCGCTCCCTGAGGTCCTGAAAGGACAGCAAGGGTTGATGTTCATAAAGAGTCCCCAAAGTAAGAACACCCACCTCCATCAAAGTGCCAATGTTATGACTGTTCGCAATCTCATGAAACACCGGGAGCACCCACAGCGGCAGAGTGGGTGGATATGGCACCAGGTCGCATCTCAGCGAGTCCCATATTTGCCCCAACAATGTTTAGCCACTCTGGCAAGGTGTCCCATCCTCAGGGCGCCACGCAGGAGGCTTAGGAGCCAGTTCAGGATGCCCCATCCGTCTAAGTCCCAGACAACGAAAGCCCACTCGGGAGTGGCGATCGTTGCCAGCCACCACATTGGCCACGGTAGCTGTGCAGCAGCATATTACAGCTCATAGTGCGGCGCTCCCAAATCCCCCTTCTCCAATGGGACGAACAACTTGTGTAGCACCACTCTTATCCTCCCAGTACCCCAAATCAACTCAGAGAGAAGTGTAGTCAGTACCCAGAACAAGCATTTACAATGCAATAGGTCTCGCATTTGTGAGAGTTAGTGCTATTGGTGCTGTAAATGACAATGTCTTTTACCTATGTATTTTGGTTTGGAGTGTAGTGGATGTATGAACAGAGAACAGAGAATGAGGAATTACCACTGGGACCAGAGAAGCAGCTGCAGCACTGTCTAGAGGTTTTAGAATGAGGAATTATAGACGGGACCAGAGAAGCAGCTAGCAGCACTGGTTAGAGGACTTAGAATGAGGAAACACCATTGGGACAGAGACAGTTGCAGCACTGCTTAGAGGACTTAAAATGGGGAGTTACTGACAGGACCAAAGAAGCAGCTGCAGGTAAATTACTTAATCTCCCGGCCTTTGAAAAAAAATTAGCCCCAAAAAATAATGTGTATTTGTGTAATGTAACTGGTGCTTATGTAGATACCTCTGGATCAAGTTTGCACTAAATAAAACTGAAAAAGTCATCAGTACACTTTAGTTCAGCATCTCTCCTCTCAGCCAAAGAACCATATTTTGTTATGTTTAAAGTTACTTATATGTAACATTAGTTTTTCAGCTTGTGGATATTCTAGATTCATGTTGTTCACCCACCTCCACTAAATATGAATACAGGAAAGCAGGTCCAAACGCCCTGTCAAAATGCATTCGACACAAATATATTTCCCTAAAAGGTGCATGCAGACAAAAACATAAATGGAAATCTTAAAAATGTAGAATGATACTTCAAAGGAGGATGAGGTGCACAGAGGTATATGTGCAGGAGGTGTGTGGGGCTGGTAAGCCTGCAAGGCCACTTAGCCCGTCCTAGAGCTCGGATTGCCACTGCCATGGCTGCATAGAAACCTGATCAGCAGCTGGAGCTGCGCAGCCTCCTGCTGCCCCTCCCCTTCCGCCACCAGCTCTGATCGTGTGGCATGTCTTGTCTGCCTACTCTTACACCCCGCCCTCACCCACACAGTGCACCAGGGTTATGTATTGGGGCTAGACTTGTCCAGCTGACGGGGGAAGAGGAAGTCTTCCAGGTGAAACTAATTGTTCAGTGCGCAAAAAAAAAAAAAAACACAGCAATTAAGAAATACGCACTCCTTAGAACAATAAATACACCTAATCCCCGAACAACTACAAGTGTCAGATGTGCACTATTAACAAAGCCCATCAGGACTGCAACGTTACGTGCGTCATCAAAGTCCATCACTGATTAATCAAGTCACCCAAATGCCCTGTTCACACCATTCACTGAGGCCTTTAAGGAAGAGGCCTTCGCTGCCTGGAGGAGCTGGAGGGGACAATAGATGTGTGAAGTGAATAAACCAAGCAGCTGCTGGACACAAGGGGGGTGGGGGATCCTGGACAGGATTAGGCTGAGGGAGAAGGGCAAATTCAGCACCTCGCTACCAAGCCCTCCATCCCGCACTTGAAATCCCTCACTTCACATGTGGCAGCCGAGGAAGGCACATTCCATTGGGGGACAAGGTGTGGCATAACCCCAGAGCTGCCCACTCTGCCGAAATTGTAAATCGAGAACCACGTTCGGGTCTTGGCGTTGGCTCAACACCCTGCGATTCTGGGCAAATCACTTTATCTCATGTGGCTACAAAAATGAATGTGTCCTTGTGTAACGGAACAACTATAGCTAAATATTGTTTAATAGAATTGATTTGCACTTTCCTGAAACCAGTGCCACGTGAGCTGCTTCATAGCAATATGGGATTGGGTGGGGGATTAATATTAAAGCAACATGGAGAGGGGCAGTAGAAAGTAAAAGGAACATGAGAACGTGAGAGGAGGCAATAGTGACAAACAATTGGCACCGAGCTGAAGTGTTACCTAGAGCTGAGTAATGGGCGCGGTATGCTCCATGGTAGCTACAGCGGGAGAGAGCAAAGCCCCAACCCAGCAGGTAGCCAGGAAGGAGGCTGTGTCTGCGCAGCCGCTGCAGCAGTTATGGAGCCTGCCAGGGTGAGTCTCCTGCGCTACCAATGCGGTCCTACCACCGGAGAAGTGGGACCGTCAGCATGGACTGTGCCGGGAGCCACCCACTCTGCCCTTTCAGCGGCATGGGCTCCTGCACTGCCCTGTAAACACACACACACACTCCGTAACTGTAAAAAAAACATAAAAATTGCTATTTAAAAGAAGGCTCGCAGACGCTCTGCTGAGGAAGTGGAGAAAAGTAGAGGAAGGCAGCAACCGCGGGTTGGTGGTGGGTGGGGGAGTCATGACAGAGACGGGCGCCAAGCTAAAAACACGAACAGAGCATAAAGCATGCCACTGAAGTGTTAAATAGAGGTTAGTGATGGGCACGGCAGGCTCCATGGTAGCACCCAGCAGATAAGTGGGCGCCGTGTTGATTAAAGAAAGTACGGCACGAGCCTGCTCAAGCGGCCGGCATGTTACACGGCATTTCTCCCCCGCAGCCTCTTAGGAGGTGTAGTGAAATACAGCATACAGGCAGCGGGAGGGAGGGAGGAAGGGGGGGGGGGGGAGTCATGACAGAGACGGGCGCCAAGCTAAACCAGTGGTGCGCGCGCACCACAGAGGAGCGGGGGCCAGGGAACGCGGCAGTGGCAGCGAGGCGAACGCGCGCTGCTGCGCGTTCTGGCCACCGTCGGGAATGGGAGGAGCGAAGGCGGGACATGCGCCCGCCTTGCCTAATCGCGTGCCGTTTTTCTAAAAAACGCACGCTACAGCCAATGAGGGCTTCTGAAAAGAAAACCACACGCACGAGCGTGTAGGTCGTTTTCAGAAGCCCTTTCTAGAGGTCTCGCGCTGCGCGAGCAGTGCTGCGCACTGCAACGCTAGGCGCGAGACCTAAAAAAGCGCTAGGGTAGAAGGACATGCAAGGCTGAGAAATGACAAAGCAACCAGGGTACTACCAACATTTTTGCAATTGAGACCCTGCCCATTGGGAACAGCGGCAAGGAGTTCCAGAATGTCAGGGAATGGCACACACCCGACAACCCCCTACCCAAATTGCCATCAATCAGATCCGATTCCATGTGGTAAACATTCACTCCGAGGTAACGGAAGGTGTCGTAGTGCCAGAGCAGACCCGAATGGTGTGGACCCTCCTGCTCCGACACAGGGAGTCTGCGTAAGGGGAAAAGACAGGACTTAGTTTAGTTCTCCCTCAAGCCACAGCCCCACCAAAAGCATCTAGCGCCTTCATCACCTAGGTAAGTCCTTATGGAAATACAGAAGATATATTAATGTATCACCCGTATAAAGCGAGTTCACCTCTCAGGAGACACCGCTCTGTATGCCCCATTGTGGGCATCAATCACGAAACAGACCCGTTAGCAGCTCTAGGGCCAAAGTGAATATGAGCAGGGAGAGTGGACATCCCTGCTTGGTGCTTCTGCACACCTGATATGGCACCAAGATTTCCCTGTCGGTGCACACCCTTAACGATTGGCTCTGTGTACAGGAAGTTGACAAACCAATGCGTTGGAGCACTCCACGCAGATACGGCCAGCCCAGAGTGTCATAGGCCTTCTCAATATCTAACAAAAGTGCCTCACCTGGGGGCGACTCAGAAGGATGTACATCCATGAGGCAAAACAGACAACAGAGATTGAGAAACGTATTCCTCCCGGGAATGAAGCCATTCTTGTCCGGATGGACCAAGGTAACAACATACAGCAACAGCCGAATTGCTATGACCTTCCCAAGGACCTTACAGTCCATAGGAGCGAACCTCCAACAGGTCTCTATCCGGCTTGAGAAGGACAACAATCAAGGCCTCTCTCAAAGACCTGGGAAGGATGTCCCTGGCCTTAGCCGACTGAACAGCTCTATTGGGAGCCCATCGGTCCCCGGAATCTTATTATGCGCCATCTGGTCCAATGCCAGGCGAACCTCAGCAAGCATTAACAGCTCACCTAGGGCATGGCGTTGTAGGGGGTCCAGGCAGGGGATTGGCAAACTGTCAAAGTATGCCGATAAAGCGGGCTTCCCAACTCCAACATCCTCCTGATAAAGGGAGCTATGATAATTATAAAAGGCTGCGTTGATGTCAGACTGCGCAGTGAGAATGTCACTTGCTGCAAACCTAATGGAGGTCAGTTGGGGCCTCTCTCTTTGTTAACCTCTGCATGCTGTTTGGCAACATAGTTTGCACAGTCCAGCCTCCCCAGTCTGTCTACCAAAGCCCTATATGCCGCCCAAACGGAAGTAAGTTTGTCCAACCGACCTGCCCGAATCTCCGCCTCATGGATGGCAGCCTCCATGGCCATTAACTTCCGGTGTAAGGTCACTTTCTCACCATATTTAGTCTTAATACAGAGGCCCCGTGCCACCACCTTGGAAGTGTCCCACTCCACCCCTCCTGTAGGTTGCGGTACCCTGATTAAACTCAAAGTACTGGATAACTTGTGTAACATGGCCTCACGAAACACATTATCCCGGAGTGCCTGAGTTGGTAGTCTCCAAGTGGGGCTAGGGGTCCATCGCTTACCCCAGTGCAACGGCACCAAGAGGGGATTGTGGTCCAACAATGTGCGGAACAAGTATTCAGCAGACCGAACAAAGGGGGTTATTGGGGATTACAGAGAAAGAGATCAATTCGCGTATGGAGCTGGTGGACCTGGGAGAAGCGGGAATATTTCCATGTGAGAGAATTTAGGGAGTGTCAAACGTCTCGGAGCTGACTATGTGTCAACCAATCTGCAAAGGAGTGCGCAGTCCCGGATGTCTGCGCGCTGTAGAGCAGAGGATTGGCCCTATGCATGAAAGTGTTGAACACATAATTGAAATCCCCACCCCAAATGCTCGGTGCATGAAGATCATGGATCATTCTCAGTGAGAGGGTATCCAGAAAGTGGGACTGACCAGCGCTGGGTGCATAAAGCGCTACAAGAGCAAGACCAAAAACAAAGCAAAACCAACAAAGTCCACCAAGGTCAGGGGATGGGATATCCAGCAGTAACGAGATTGTGAGGGCCTGGTCCGCCATACCAGAGTCATGTGACACCCCCATTCACAGAGAGGCATGGCAGACCAATGTAAAAAAGCCACAATAAAGGATATAGGCCCCCAATTAATATCGCTTGGTCCGCAGTCATCGGGGTGAGGGCTGGGGCAGCCTGCAGTTTAGGAGGAATGCCAATCAAGGCATGCGTTTGCTTCCCATCCAGTGAGGACACAGATCAAGCAGGTGAGCCCATGGTATGGCTATGGCAAGATTCCAGTTCAGCAATCTCCAGAGCCCACTCCCTTGCTGCCTGCTCCTCCATTGGTCTGCCCCTGGGTGAGCCATTTTGCTGTTGATGGGGCCACCACTGGCGTCAACCACCAATACTCATTGTGTTTCGTGGTGGTGGCAGGACCCCCTTAGACTCCAACCACTCCCAGGCCTCAGCTGGGGACGCAAAGAAATGGATAGTTCCACAATCCATGACTCACAGCTTGGTCAGAAACATCAGGAAAAAACGCAGGCCCATCTGTCGAAGCTGTTGCTTGATGGACATAAAGGATCCTTGATGGGACTGCACATCAGACAAATAGTCCAGGTAGATACTCACTGGGCTATTCTCCACCTGCCAGGGGGCCTCTGTACACGCAACCTGCAGGATATGGTTCTGGTCCTGATAATTGAAGAGTATCGCCACCACCGGTCAAGGTGAGGCCCCCGGGGGAGGCGGCCTACCGGGGACCCTGTGCGCCCACTTCACAGAGAAGAAAGTGCATCTCCGCCCATCAAGTACCATATTAAGCAGTCAGTCCTCAAGATAAATGTCCATATTGCGGCCCTCTGCTCCCTCTGGGAGCCCCACTATGTGTATATTGTCGTGCCTCAAGCGACACTCTGCATCATTCGCCCAGCTGTGCAACAGAGTAACCTCAGTCTGGAGTGCCCTCAGTTGAGATTGCATGTCCACCATCGAGGGGAGCAGGCCAGCTAACCCAGATTCCTTGGATTCAAACCTCTCTCTCAACTTGGCCTGGTCGGCCCTAAGCAAACTCAGTTCAAATGTGAAGGTGTCCAGCTTGGGGTCCAACGTAGCACTGACATCCCTATTGGCCCCCAGAAGCTTGGGGAGAGGAGTTGGCCTAACGGCTAGGGCAGTCGACCTCGAATCTGGGGAACCGGGTTCGAGTCTCGGCAATGACGCTGAACATCCTGTGATTCTGGGCAAATCACTTAATCTCCCCGTGCCCAACAAAAAAAATAAAAATGAATGTGTCCTCATGTAACGCAACTGATGCAAAGCGCTCTGATACCCGATACCTTCGGGTCAAGTTCGCGCTATATAAAACTCCATAAAAAAACCTGTTTGCAGATGATGGCCCACCAGCTGACCCATCGGCAACTGCAGCCCCTGGTGCCGTGGCATCCAGCGTGGGGGTGGGACTCCTCACCCCCATCTTCTAGGCCCCAGCTGCGGACTGGTCAAGAGTGCCTCCCCAGGGGACTGCTCAAGATCACCGCTGCAGCACGATCCCCGTTGTCGCCTAGACCTCCAGGGTGACCCTGCAGCAATTAAATGGAGGGTCGCCAGTCTCCAGGATGATGTCGGGTGGGCGAGTCGCATGGAGCTCTTTACCACGCATCCATCCCATCCGTCATCTTAGCCAGACCCCCCCAGCAAGGGTGCTCTTAGTACGGTTTTATACATTTTAAATAAAGAACCTATTCCTGCCATAGATCTCTGCTTATTAATTATGAATACATTTTTTTCTGACGTTCTTCCGTCGCTCTCATGAAAATGAAAGGCTTAATTGAAAATCAGTTTGAAAAACTTGGTTTTCAGGAGGTTTCTCAACTGAGGATAACAGTCTTCCATTTGGGTGGCTGAGTCTTTTAAAAAGCAAAGTGTGGGATGCAGGACCCATCAATCATCCCTATACTTTTGTCTCTTGAAGGAACTTTGTTGGATCAAATGAGATGAGAAGAAATGCAAGGGTACAGGGCGTTTACCCCATTTTTTTTTTTGTATAATGCACAAAGTTTTGAAATTGGTCCTGAACTCAGCTGCGACCAAATGGAGAGCAGTCTGGGCTGGTTTAATGTGGTTCAGTTCCAGTAAGTGCAGATTAATTCTGGTTGCCTAATTTTGTATTCATTTCAGTCTGGAATTAGTGTTTTAAGGAGATGAGTACAATCTATATTACAGTAGCCCAGATAGGTTTGTACCAATGTGTGTGTAGGTAGGTAGGCAGGAAGGTTGGTAGGTAGGTAGGTGTGTGTGCATGTCTGTGTGTGCATGCATGTATGTATGTGTGTGAGAATGCAAGTCTTTAAACCCTGTATGGAGAGGGATGACTTTCAGTAGAAGGTGTAGGAGAGGGAAATTAGTTACTGTGACAATTGCCTTAATTTGTGGAATGAAGTTTAGGTTCCAGCCGAAAATGATCCCCAGGTTCTTGACTTGCAGGGATGAGGCGAGCAGGGGGCCCATGTTACAGGTGCAGTTGAGAGGAGATGACGCTGAGCCTTCACCTCCAATGATTAGGAATTTCATCGTTTATCCATTCAAGTAAAAGTCGCTTCCAATCATCCAAATGAAGAGATGGTCTAGGCACTTTACAATGTTAGTATGCGTCTCCGATATGTTCACTAAATTAAAGTGTAGCTGGATTTCACCTGCATATACTGGGGGTCTTAGTCATCTAGTGGTTCAACCAAGGAAATCATTTAACTAGTGAAGATGAAATGGAAGAGCCGTACAAGGCTTCGAAGCACACTTTACAAGACGATGAGACAGAAAATACAATCTACATTTGTTAGCTCTGGCTACGAAGTAAGAATCTAATCCACTGATGGGCCTTCACAAAACCAAGTCCTTAATTTGATACAGTGGTTGCTGGTGGGGGCCACTGTCACTTATTTATGGGGACCAGCACTTATTTTTCCACATCAGATATTTACTGAGTGCAAGAGAGGGAAAAACATGGATCAGAAAGACGGAGGAAGTGAAAGATAGCAAAACCGTCACAAAGGGAGGAGCCAGAAAAAGAGAGATAAATGGGCAGGGAGTGTCTAGTAGTGAAGTAAAGAGGCATGAGGTGGATTTAAGACTTCCAAGTCTTGGTATTCAGCATGCCAATGTTTAATTGCACCGGCCACCGGCTTCTGAGCACTTTCTTTCACAAATTAAGCAGTGAAAAAACATTGTCGTTTTTTTTTAGCCTTCGCAGCATATTGAACAGCCCTGGAGTCAAGGAATATCAGAGATGCTTGCTACACATTGTCAACAGTAATGACTACCTCTGCGGCAGTCATCTACACTAAATTTCATGTGTTGCAGTGTCTTAGATTTGGGAGAGCAGATTTTCATATATCTGCTCATGACGGAACTAGACGATTTAAAATAATTAACTGTTTAGCAAATGAAATGCTTTCAAGGTATAAACAATACAATGGCAAAGAAACAAAGAACAATATAACATAACTCCAAAATACACTTACGTATAGGCTAAAGTAGCACTGAAGTGTTTTTTGATGTAGGTTTCCAAAACAGGATTAAAATGTTGAAACTTCCTATCAGCAATCAGTCCAATGATAAATACCTACAAAAGAAAAATTACAGAGATCAATTATTGTGAAATATTATAGATATGAAAAATCTATAATTACATGGCAAATTGCACTTGCATTTTAGGTTCCTATTTGTTCAGTATTATACACACAGTAAAATATTTCAAATTCAATAGTAACAACAAATGCTACCCAACATTCAAACCCAAGATGCTGCCCATAATAATGTTCACTTGTGTGCCTATTCGTCTATATAATGTACAGGTTTACTTTGCTCATTTCCTCAAGGCCAAAAGATTTATTGAACCATGCAGTGGACTTCAAACCTCTGAAATCTGAATGTGACCACAGGCGTTCAAGCAGGGTTGTACTTGCATTTGCTTGCCAGGAGTTAGGCTTCCATCCTGACACTGTTTGAAATCTTTGCAACTTTCTTTAGATGACACAAAACTCTTAATACCTGAAGGTACAAGCCCTTTTATCTACACACTTGACAAGGGCCTCACCAGTATCCTAAGATGGATGTAGTGCAATATACAAGCCTATTAGACACCAGGGATTTAAAAAGAATATGGAGTTAGGGCAGCCCGTGAAGGCATCAAGTATAATGGGCCCAACCAACTTTCTTCTCTCCTCCCCTGGAGGCAGATTTGGGGATTAGCTGGAAGGAAGGACAAACAGCCCACAAAAGACAAGGGATAATGTATTTATTTAATAAAAATGTGTTGGGGAGGCCAAACCAAGTATGCCTAAGGGACAAACAATGTTTCCTAACACCCCCCCCCCCCCCGGACCTACAGCATCCCATCAACATGGAAAGCACAGGAAATGTGTATTCTTTTTCACACAGTTTTATCATATGTGCCAGTAGAGGGGATAAATCCTAATTTCCTACCACTTTCCATGGTGAATGGCAGCACTCTTAGAGCTCCGGGTATGTTAGCAATCATGAAGCCCTACCAACTGTGGGTGTTTCTGACCCAGAATGCCCCGCATTCTTCAAGTATAGGCTTAAAAAATGTGTCACACGTTTAAGTGACTGGAAACTCAGGCACTTTCAGCCAATGCCCAAAGTCTAACTACCCTGTATTCCCACACTTCTCCTGTCCACATTGACTTTCCTGGTCCAAGTTTTGACCACCTCCTGTCGTGGTCCATAAGCAGAGCCGTACAAGTGAGATACTGTTTTCATCTGGGAGAAATAAGGAAACACTAGGTGGTAGAAATTTTGTCCACACAAATTCGGGAACTTTGCTTCACAGAAATGGAATGCAAATTTGTGATTTTAGCAAAAGTTTGATGTTTGCAGAGCATTTGGGGTAAGAAAACACAGTAGGATCCATGCAAGGCACACCACCCTAACCCTAGACACCACTTGGTCTTAGAAATATCTGGAATTGGTTAAGTTTCCCTGGGTGGTGGCTGAGACCGGGCCAAAATACTACAGTAACCCACATCTCCAAAATGGGTAAATTTTCAAGGCAAAATCTTGAGGTCTCCATGTGTTTTTGGGGCCTTTCCTGTCAATCAATCAATCAATGTTTGTTAATCGCGACTACTCACCTGTGAGGGTCACAAGGCGCGGGGGCTACAGGTCCTGATGGGCACTGAGGTTTAGTCTAAGAGCCAGGTTTTGAGATACTTCGTGAATTGGGTCAGCGACGGGAAAAGCCTGAAGTGGAGAGGCAGAGTGTTCCAGGTTTTGGCGGCAAGGTAGGTGAAGGACCTTCCTCCTGTCCTGGTCTTGTGGATCTGAGGGACAGTGGCAAGGGCGTAGGTGTCTGGTGGGTACGAGGAAAGAAGCAGTGGTTCAGGTATGCTGGTCCGGCATCATGGAGGGCTTTGTAGGCGTGTGTGAGGAGCTTGAACGTGACTCTTTTGTTGACTGGGAGACAGTGGAGTTCCCGCAGGTGTTCAGAGATGTGGCTGTAGCTTGGGATGTTGAGCTCCAGTCTGTCTGCAGCGTTCTGAACGCTCTGTAGTTTCCTGAGGAGTTTCTGGATGATGCCTGCGTAGAGTGCATTGTCGTACTCAAGTCTGCTGCTGATGAGTGCGTGGGTGACCGTCTTTCTGGCCTCAGTGGGGATCCATCTGAAGGTCTTTCGAAGCAGGCGAAGAGTGTGGAAGCATGATGGGGAGACAGCGTTGATCTGGCGGTTCATCGTGAGCGAGGAGTCCAGTATGATACTGAGGTTTTGTGCGTGGTCTGTGGGTGTGAGGGGGTTCCTAGCACGACAGGCCACCAGGAGTCTTCCCAGGCTGAGGTGTTGGGCCCCAGGATGAGGACTTTGGTCTTGTCTGAGTTGAGCTTGAGGGAGCTGTCTCTCATCCAGGTAGCAACAGCCTTCATCCCGTCATGGAAGTTGTTTTTGGGGATTGTGGGCTCGTTGGTGAGGGAAATGATCAGCTGGGTGTCGTCGGCATACGAGACTATGTTGAGTCCGTGGTTCCGGACTATAGCTGCGAGTGGGGCCATGTAGACGTTGAAGAGGATAGGGCTCAGGGAGGAGCCCTGGGGTACTCTGCAGCTGATCTTCAAGGGTTCTCAGAAGAACGGTGGTAGTCTGACTTGTTGTGTTCTACTGGTGAGGAAGGAACGGATCCAGTCCAGTGCTTTGTCATGGATGTCGGCATCGTGGAGTCTCATGCTTAGGGAGCAGTGGGAGAGGGTGTTGAAGGTGGGCGAGAGGTCCAGGAGGATGAGGGTTGCTGTTTCTCCCCGGTTGAGGAGGGAGCGGATGTCATCGGTGGCGGCGAGGAGGGCGGTGTCAGTGCTGTGGCTGCTTCAGAAGCCGGATTGAGAGGAGTCCAGGACGTGGTTGGCTTCGATGGACTCGGAGAGATGGGCATTAATGGCTTTCTCGATGACCTTGGCTGGTAGGGGATGCAGGGAGATAGGTCTGAAATTCTTGAGGTTTGTCAGGGTGGCGGTCAGTTTCTTCAGCAGGGGGTTGATCTCGCCATGTTTCCAGTCGTCGGGGAAAGTGGTGGTCTCGATTGAGCAGTTGATGGTGCAGCGTAATTCGGGGATGATGGAGGTTGCGGATCTGTGGAAGATGTGGTGCGCACAGGGGTCCGAGGGTGCTCCAGAGTGAATGCTCTTTATGGTCTTGAAAGTGTTGTCTGTGGTGAGCAGGGTCCAGTAGAGCAGGATCTGTTAGGGGGCAGTGTCGATGCGTGCGGTGGTGGCAGGAGTGGTGGGCAGGTCTTGGGTGTCGAAGCGGTCATAGATCTGCTTGATCTAGTGGTGGAAGTAGGTGCCTAGTCTGTTTCAGAGATCTTTGGAGGGTGGGACTTCTGTGATCTTGCTGTTGGGTTTGGCGAACTCTTTGGCAATGGCGAAGAGCTCTTTGCTGTTGTGTGCGTTGGCGTTGATTCTGTCTTGGAGGGTGGCAGTGAACCAGCTGGCTTTCTTGGTGTGTTGCTTGTCGGGTGCTTGCTTGAGGGGGCCAGTGCATTGAAGCAGTTGGAGATAAATCGGTGGAGGTTGCATGCTGAGGTGTTGGCAGCTGTGGATGTCGGCGGTGTGGTTGTGCAGAGGGTGGCGCTGAGCTATTCTTCAGTGACCTTGTTCCAGTTATGGCGGGGGTGCGGTGGTGTACGGAGGGTGTGGTGAAGGCGAAATGAACGCAGTGGTGGTCGGTCCAGAGGAGTTCGGAGGTGGGCTGTAGGTAATGTTTCTGCTGGTGGAGAAGACAGGGTCAAGCGTGTGTCCAGCTGCATTGATCTGAGAGGGGACTAGCTGCTTGAGTCTGATGTTGGCGAGGTACTTCAGTAGGGATGCGGTGTTCTGGTCATTGGGGTTGTCCAGGTGGAAGTTAAGGTCACCGAGTAGGATGTAATCTTTAGATGTGAGAGCCCGGGGTGCGACGAAGTTGATGATGGTGTTGAAGAAGGGCGGGCGGGGGCCAGGCGTTCTGCAGATGAGGTTGCTACGGAGGGAGGTGTTGGGCCTGGAAGTGGAGATGTTCCATGGTTGTCATTGGGTTGTCCAAATGGGTGGTCAGGTGGAGGGATTTCTTGTGGGCAATGCCTCCTCCTGGTCGGTCAGTGCAGTCCTTGCGGGTGATTTTGTAGCCATCGGGGATGGGGATGGCGGTGGCGATGTCTGGCTCGAGCTGGGGTTCATCCAGGTTTGAATGAGGAAGGCGATGTCGGCGGAGTCGAGGAGGTCCCACATTTCTGTGGCGTGTTTGTGGAGGAAGCGCATGTGAATGGGGATGCAGCTGAGCCGGTCGGGTGTGCTGTGGGTCGGCCAGGCGGCAGGAGGAGCTGGAGTGTGGAGGTGGGTGAGGGTGCAGCTGCATTTCGGCATGAGAAAGGACCTTGGGTGTCTTTCGGTGATGGGAGGTGGCAGGCGGCATGGCGTCTGGTGTTGAGGGCGAGGAGGGTTCTGGGGTGGTATCGGTGGAAGGTCCAAAAACCAGGGTCCGTGGCACTGGGCACAGTCCAGGCACGAACGGGTGCAGAAAGGCTTGCCTTTGGCGTGCCAGTGGCACGGCCGTACAGCAGCTGCCATTAAGTATTGTGAGGGGGAGGGCTGGATAGGTGGGAGGCAGAAAGTGGGAAAACGCGGTGCTGCAAGGGGGCGGGCCGAGGGGGTCAACCAGCAGCAGGGGCACGGCGCAAAAGAGGGTAAAAAAGTGAAAATAGAAAGCAAAAAGAGGGACAAAGAGAAAAAAAGGTAAAAGAGTGCAAAGAAGGCAGAGGGGAAAAAGAGGCAGAAAGCACAAGGACAGAAGGCAGACCAGCAGCAGAGGAAAGATGCTCCCCCACTAGTCCACCAGAGATGAGGTGCAGGCAGGAGCCTGCGGGTGGAGGAGGGCCTTAAACACCAACCAGCAAGGGTCAGTGGACCTGCAAAATGCAGCAGCTACCAGGCAGAGTTGCACAGGGAGGGAAGCAGTTCACTGACAAGGTCAGAGAAACTGCTCCTTTCCTGGCGCAGCGGCCACCATTAAGTAGTGTGAGGGGGGGCTGGACGACTGGGAGGCAGGAAGCAGAAAAACGCAGTGATTGAGGGGGCGGGGACGCGAGGGTCGAGCAGCGGCAGGGGCACAGCACAAAAGAGGGCAAAAAAGTGAAAAAAGAAAGCAAAAAGCAAGAAAGAGAGAAAAAAGGTAAAAGAGAGTGCAAAGAAGGCAGAGGGGAAAAAGAGCCAGAACGCACAAGGACAGAAGGCAGACCAGCAGCAGAGCAAAGATGCTCCCCACTAGCCCACCAGGGATGACGCGCAGGCATGAGCCTGCGGGTGGAGAAGGGCCTCGAACACCAATCAGCAAGGGTCAGTGGACCTGCAAGGGGCAGCAGCTACCAGGCAGAGCTGCGCAGGGAGGGGAGCAGTTCACACTCATGGGTGCTAGGCCTACCGTATGTGGGATACTGTTTTTATCAGTAGAAGTGCGGCAACAAAGAATCCTGGCACATTTGTTATTATCAATTGAATTTGTCGCTCCATTTTTGGCTTCCATTTGTAAGCCAGTGTGCAAGAAAGAACACAATGCCTTCTGAATCACAATACTATGGGCAACCACCAAATCCAGATTTGTACAAATAACCACTCTTTCTAAATCCTGTATTTTTGGAACATTTAAAAAAAATGCATAGGTTTCCTTTAGACCCATTTTCATTCATTAAATTGTACCATATGAATTGATACATGGATGGCATTCAATGAAATAACATTTATAGACTGTAGATACCATGGGAATCACGTGTTTTTGGACAACCAACAAACATTATACTTCCTTGCAACTACAAGGGTCTGATGGATGTAATGGTATATTAATTTAGTAAATCAGCCATCAGGGTCAAAAATTCCTCCTTGACACCCTTTTCTTTCTTTTCCTACTGTTTTTACATTATTTTTATTTCCAAAATTTGTTTGGGAAAACCTTAAGCAAGCTACAAAAATTGCCCTTTGCTGAATTCTAAATTTCGTTTACTTTTAAGAAATGTGTAGCCTGCTGGGTTCACCCACAGGTTTCACAACCTGTTTCTACCTTGCAAACTGCAAGTAGGTAGACACCATAAGAAATATCAAAAATTGCTTACTTCTTAGAAAAATGCCAAAATTGTTGCAAAAAATTATTTTGATTTCAACAACTCTGCCTATTCCAGAAACAAACTGGAAATATTGTGATCTCATAATGCCATTTTAGAAAACAAAACATTTTGCTGTATTTTGGCTCTTTTCTGAGTTGCTTCCAAAGCAATTCACAAACACTTGTTACCCCCTAGAATCCCCAACATGTGGGGGAAAATATGGCCTGAATAACGTTTGTAGGAAAAAAGTTATGTAGGCTTAATTGTGAAGAGCCGCAAACATAAACAAGCATTTGCAATGCAATAGGTTTTTCATTTTTGCGAGTTTGAGCTATTGACATTGTAAGTGACAATGCCTTTTATTTATGTTTTTGGTTTTAAAACATGAATAAAAGGCATTGTCATTTACAATAGTAATAGCTTAAACTCTCGCAAATGCGATACCTATTGCATTGCAAATGCTTGTTTTTATTTTTTAAAGAGATCTCCTCAGCCTGCTGTCCCCTCCCTCGGCCTCCGCTTCCTGAGCTCAGAAGCAGTTTAGGCTTGAGATAAGGATCGCGGAGACGGGTCAAGGTGTGAGCGGCTTGTGTTGGCGTTTCCTCTTTGCTTCACCACCCCAGACCCTGGCGCCATCTGCAAATAAAATATCAAAGTGGCGTCGTTTGTAATGGGGGCACTTTGCAGCCGGCCTTTGTCTTGTGATGGGACAGGATGAGGGTGTTTGCATGTCTTATCAAACGTCTCCAACTATTGAGTGGCAAGGCCCTCCGCCTTAAAGGGCCAGAGGCTCCCAGCTATCTCAGGGACTTGCTAGAAACCACCCGGCCACCCAATCTCCCAGATAAACGCTAAGTCCTCTTTGTACACACCGCAGCCATCAATGTTATGTAGTACCTGCTTCAACAGTGTGTGAGCGTGCAGCCGTGCTTCCATAGTACGTCAGAGTGCAGAAACAGTACAGTGTATGCGTTACCCGTGTGCCTGGGGTAAGGGGCTTACACGTGGGGAAAGGCATTACATGTGTGTGGGGAGGGATGTCTTGTGTGGTTAGAGAGACTGGCTACATGTGCATTCGTCGCCTGTGAGTGTGCTGTGCCCTGGGGCGAGGCAGGGGTATTAGAAGCATGTACCATGGTGGCAGCAGCAGGCAGGGCCGGTGCAGGCCTCTCCTCACACCAAGACATGCACAGGGCTGTTGATGTAACTATCTGAGGAGCGGGTGACTATGCACACGCACACACCAGGCAGACATACATGCGAACAAACACTGTGTTCTTCACACACATACACGCGCACACCACGCACAGAAGATAAGCACACACCAGGCGGACACACAAACACAAGCATTTGCATTGCAATAGGTCTCGCATTTACGTGAGTTTAAGCTATTGGCATTGTAAATGACAATGCGTTTTATTTATTTTTTTAAAACCAAAACATTAATAAAAGGCATTGTCATTTACAATGCCACCAGCTCAAACTCACGTAAATCCAAGACCTATTGCATTGCAAATGGTAGGCATCACGGACAACGGGAGGGCGGGGGACAGGGAGGGAGAAGGCACGGACAACGGGAGGGAGGGCGGGGGGGTAAACAAGGCACGACAACGGGAGGGGGGTAAAGAAGGCACCAAAGCACGTCGTGCCTGCAGTAAGAGAAACTGAATAAAGAAAATAGTGCTCACAGTCTAAATAACATGTACCGTGTAACAACCGAAGGCAGTGCTAAGGAGGGACTAACAAGCCTATTTACGAATCAGAAGCCAGCATTTAGGACAGACAATGATACAAGCCAATGGCAAATACGGGCGGAGAGTGGGCGGGGCTTCTATTCGCTACTCAACCACAACAATTCTCACAGAGCAGCGCATGCGAGGGCAAGTACATTTTCATTGTAAAAACTAAGCAGGACTATGCTGGAGTTAAACAGCTTTGAAATCGGAATGTAGGAAAATGGGGTCAAATTGAATCCTTTAAGCTGAGTTACTATCAATATTTGTTTTTCATTTCCAGTGAGGTGTCTATAAATGTGTTGCTCCAAAATTCAAAAACTTTTAATGAATTGTACATTAGAAGCTCCAGATGCAGTCTAGACTTTCCCTGCACTGGGGCGCATCATCATGCATTAGTTTTGAAGCTACTGAAATGGTGCATTTAAGCGTCAAGAAACAGAAAGGTCACATTAAGTGTATATCGACAGATTGGACCTGAAGAGTAAGAAATATTTTAATACCATATTGTCTAGGGATGAATACCACTGAAAATACACATTTCTAATGTTTAAATCAAAGATACACTTGCTGAGGAATCTGGCGAGAGAGATTTTTCATTATACATCTGTTACATATACCATCCTGGTATAACCATAAACTGAGGATAATGTTGAATAATCAAGTGGGATAACCTGCCTCTATGCTACTCAGCAAGTTTGGGAAGATGGCGAAATGCTTCAATTTGAGTTGACCAGGAAAAAAAGCACTGGAAGAACCTCAGTTAAGAAAATACTCTCAGCTGCACAAGTATTCACACATTATTGACAATGGTAATGACTAAAAAGCTGAACTTTGACCCTCTGTTATATTCTGCTTTCTCAAGCAATGAGTCAAAAGCGTCGAGTATACACAGCTAGCTGTTAAACATTCCGAATAAACTAGACCTTTGAGAAAAAAGCAGGTAAATTAGAGCCTCACCGTTCACGAAGATGCTGAAAACGTAACGCTTTGGGCAGTCATCTGAGTGTAAGTTTGATACAGGCTGAAAAACCCTGTATATCACAAAGCAATCAAAGGTTGTGACCTAGTTTTAAATGTAAGTTGACTAAATAATTATTTAAAAGAAGTTCTAGTTCTCTGTCAAGGTTGAGAAAACGAAACTTTGCAATTCTGCAGGAGTTGCAATGCAAATGTATATTATATTTTTGTCATCAGTGTCAAAATGTAAAGCACATAAGGGTGATATATTTTATGATACCAAACCATGAACTGGGAAGCAATATATTTCTCTTCAAAGAACTCCAAAATATTAAAAGAAAGACACCAGAAATACGAAAATGTAAGTGAAAAGCACTGATGAGCGTGAAAAACACAAATTCTTCATATCTTGGTAAATAGGTACAAGAAAGTCATTGTTCCTTCGTTTACAAACTGTTTCTACTAGTTTCTATGGAAATGGTACACTTGAAATGCAAAACTGCTAATCGAACGTTTAAGAAAATTTGTCAACCTTTATTCACCGATGTAAGGTTCCTTATTTAATTGAAGGTTCTTTGTTATTTTAGAGGAAGGAATGTTTTGAGTTTTACACATTGTGAACTCAGTCTATATTGATGACGTTTTGAATATGGAAAAAATGGCAATAAAAACTTTGCAAATCAAAATAAATATTGCGCAAACCAGGCAGCAATATAGCCTACAAAGAAAAATAGGTCAGACAACAAAGCATCAGGACCAAACGTCAATTTCAAAAGGAAATGTGAAGAAGAAATCTAAAAAATATGATCTGCTGAATTCAAGACCAAATATTGGTGAAACACTTGCAGATGGACACTGAGGGGCTGATTCCGATTCCGGCCGGAAATCTCTCCGACCGAGCCGGACCCGGAGAGAATTCCGACCGAATCGGACCCTAGCAGTCCGACCGAACGAGTACGATGCGCACGCATGCTATCGGACTCGAGTCGGTCGGACTCCCATTGAAGTCAATGGGAGCCTGTCGTACAACGCGTACGCGGGCTCCCATTGACTCAATGGGTGCGAGGCGGACAAGGGCGCCCCCTACAGCGTGTACGCGTCCATGCGCATTGCGGCGTACATGCACAGGTAGGGGGACCCATGGGTCCCCCTGTGTGCGACTCGCGCGCCTACGCGTACAGGGGGTCCGACGCGGACCCCCAAAGTCCGGCTCCGACAGCTTTTTCGAGCCGGACGGCGCGAGTCGGTCGGACTTCTCGCGGCGCGCATCGTACTTACCCGGCCGGGAAACGTCTCCATAGCGCGGTGCGAGTCGTGTCCATGCGAGTCGGTCGGAGCGTGTTGTAGCCGCGTTCGAGTCGGTCGGCGATTTCGCGGGTGCTTGCATCGTACTCGCTCGGCCGGACCCGCGTACGATTCGGTCGGGAAACAGGGCTCCGAATCGGATCCGGTGAATCCGAATCCGATTCGGAGCACTACCGGCCGAGTTCGGAATCGGCCCCTAAATGTTAGATAAAAGGCAATGTATATGTTACCGTCAAAGTGTGAAATCCCGGTATTGTATAGAATGCCTAGGTAATGTATGGAATGCCTGATGGTTTTCGGCAAACTATGAAATATAAGTTTTTGGGGAAAATGTTACATACTTTTCCTAGGCATTCTATACAATTCCTAGGCATTATACAGAATGACCAGTACCATTTACGTAAAGTGTTAAAAGGCCGCAAGATGAGATTCCTAGGCATTCGGCAAAGTGTGAAATCCCGGCATTGTATAGAATGCCTAGGGAATGTATAGAATGCCTGATGGTTTAGAGGCAAACTATGAAATATAAGTTTTTGGGGAAAATGTTACATACTTTTCCTAGGCATTGTATACAATTCCTAGGCATTATACAGAATGACCAGTATCATTTACGCAAAGTGTTAAAAGGGCACAAGATGAGAAGCCTTTATTAATTAATACGCATTTGAAAGTGAAAGAACAAAACTATTCTGTACATTACCTAGCCATTCTATAGAATGCCGGATTTCACACATTGTCGGGCGGGAATAAAATGGCGGGATTAGGCGTATTATATACTTGGCCGGTAGACAATCCGGCAAAGTCTACAATGCCTAGGCAATGTATAAAATATCAATCATTTCATACTTTGTCGTTCCATTCTCAGGCACTCTATACATTACCTAGCCATTCTATAGAATGCCGGAATTCACACTTTGCCGGGCGGGAATAAAATGGCGGGATTAGGGGTATTATATACTTTGCCGGCAGACAATCCGGCAAAGTATACAATGCCTAGGCAATGTATAAAATATCAATCATTTCATACTTTGACGTTCGATTTTCAGGCCTTTTCAGGCATTCTATACATTACCTAGGCATTCTATACAATGCGGGATTTCCCACTTTGACGGTAACATATGCATGTACTACTTTTATGTAAAATCTCCTCACTGCCGAAATTCTGTTTTATGGCATTATGTTTTATTTATTTTCAGCTAGAGATCTTTATAAAAATTGGTGCATTCCACTCAAAGTGTGGTGCATGTACCACAGAATTTAAATTATTTTATAGCAGAAAAATGGAAACTACATCACCCAACTGTAGTGGTTACCCATCAATACAAACAATATACTCTACATAATAAGTGGTGCAATATCTGTGACTAAATGTGCAACCAGGTTTTGATCAATGTGTAGTTGTAGGGCTATACATAAAGGTGTATTGTGATACAGTGTGACGAAGGGCATGTTAAAAATCCCCAGAAAGATAGAAACCATGTTATTCAGGCCTACGATCACAGGCAAACTACTGTGGGGAATCACTTGACTCTATTAATGCCCATCTACACACAACTACGATATATTCTGTGCAATCGCTTGGTTGCACATGATGTCTTCAAAATGAATAATTCTGTTAATAGCAACATGTGCCCATTTGCAAAGAATGTGCTGTCTGAATTTGGTCAGCAGGATCAAATATTTACATATATGTGTTGTGTGGGGTGGAAATTCTTTTGTTGTCCTTGGGCAGAGTTGGGTCTACAATGCTCTTGCTCTGGTCTCTAAAATTCAAGCGTTCAATATCAAAGTATGAATATAAAACCTTATTTCAGCCTTCTATGAACTGAAAGGCTTTTCTTCTTATGTTCAGGAGCCCAGAAAATCACAACATGGGTGTTGCTGACAGGTTAATAGCATAGGTCTCATCAGAGTTCACTGAAAACTCACAACAGTAATTTAGAAACAGTTTCTTCAGAGTATGATCAGTCTTTACTCGTCTTAGTTGGATCACTTGACATCTTCAGTTGGCTCAGATTTCAGACAGTCTCTGCTATCTCTACTGTTGGCTCTCCTGTCAGAACGATTGCTTCTCTCACAATTCCCTTACTCAGTGCATTCATGAGCTCACAATCTGTGCATGATGGCTCAAGGGATACCTTTCTGGAAATGTTACAGTCTAGGCCCATTCTCCAAGTCCCATGCTTACGTCAGTGCACTGTAGTGTAAAATCTCAAAACAAGTGAGCATAGGAGGTGCCAGACTGTGGACACATTTAAGGACAATGCACACAAAGCAGAATTGAAGACAGAAAGAGAAAGATAGCCAAGAATGAGAAATAGGCTTGGGGAGACTATTTGTAGGGCAACGCTTAAAGAGATAAAGGAGAGAAGAATTAAAAGTTTAGTTCTCTTTGGTTCATTATAATAGTGTAAAAAAAGAGGAGTCAAGTGACAGAATGCCATCACCCTCTGCTGATTGGGGTCCCGGTGACAACATTTAGAATTGATCCTAGGAAGGGTTGGATCTGTTGAGGTAGAAGATGTGACTTTTTGGCATATGCTGTGGAGTAGGTTTGTAGCTGTCGGACACTTTGCTAGACATTGCTGCCTATTGCTTCTCTTAAGCAAACAGTCATCAAGTTATGTGAATACATGAATGGCTGCTCTGCATAGATGAGAGGTCACCACTGCCAAACACTGTGTGAAGACTTATATGGCTGGGGTGACCCCAAAGGGTAGCAATCTGAACTGGTAATTCTGTCCATTACCACAAACCGTCAGGACTTGTGATGAACGGGGTGGATAGAGATGTTGAAAATATGTGTCCTTGGAGTCTAACATAGTCATTAAGTCTCCATGACGGAGCAGTGGGCTAACAGCCTGCATAGTCATCATATGGAAAAGTTCAAACAGGATTTAACAATAGAGCAGCCTTAGCTCTAGTATGGGGTGGCGGGAGCCGTCTTTCTTTGGAATGACAAAGTATAGTGAGTCGACTCACTCTCCGTGTTGGTGCAGGGGCACTGGCTGTATTGCACTGTTTTAGAGAAGTGCTGCAACCTCTTCTTGTAAGAGAATGAGGTGATCTTGACTGAGGTTGTGGTATGCAGGGTGCAGTGGTATGAATTTCTAATCAGTAGCCCTGAAGGACGGCTGCTAACACCTACTAATCTGAGGTGATTTCCATCCAGCAAAGGTGGAAATCTGTTATTCTCTACCAGACAGGTGTTGGATGATTGGGGTGGGATGGATGGAGAGTCACTGCTTGGAAGCGGGCACTCCGTTTCCTGAGCTGCCTTTTCCCCTACCCTTACCACAGTTCCCTCTACACCCTCTCTGTGAATAACCCCTGCCTGTCTGGGAATCATGAAAAGCCTGCTGCTGGCGCTAGTAGGACTGCACCTGGCCTGGGGACATTGTCTTATCCCCGCCTCTTGCCTGGTGTCTACGAAAGGAAACCCTTGGTGTTGTTGACTGTAGTGCTCCCATGGACTTGGCAATCTCTGTGCCTTTCTTGATCTTCTGTAACATCTCAAGCAGTTGGGGACCAAAGAAATGTTTCTCATTGAAAGGGATGTTAAAAAGGTGCTGTTGCAACTCTAGTTCAAACCCTGAAACATGAAGCCATGCATTTCATCGGAGGAGAACGCTGGTGTTAACACAGCGGGAGGCACACATGATGTTCACATTGGAAATTGTTTTTCCCTCTGCAACTAGTTCCTCACCCCTCTTCCTAGAGACCTCGGGAATGTGTTTTACCAGGGCCTCCATTTCCTTCCAATGATACTTGTATCTTTAGAATAAACCTACAGAGCTGACGGTTTGCCACTGAGTGAGTTGCCTTGTACTGCAATTCTTTTGCTAGTAGCATCAATATGCCTTCTCTTTTTACATTGAAGGGGGCATCCCCTGTTACTTAAGTGGATGCCCGCTTTCTAGCAATATGTACCACAAGGGAATCAGGGCGGCACTTGCCCTCTAATGGAGATAGGGCTGTTGGGAGATTCCTTAAACTTTCTCTCTACTCTGGTTGTAATCACCTTGGTTCCGACGGGATCCTTAAAGTTCTTCAGAGCGGTCCGGAGCAAGCCCATGAGAATTTGTAGAAACTGAACTGTGCATTCAGTCTATGAGAGTTCTGCTACCAAAAAGTCATTGTCATCTTGAATGGTGTGATCTCAACCTTATGATGGCAAGACATGTTCTAGGTCTGGTTCGTCTTGTGGATCAACATGCTAGCCATTCCACGGATTATCCTCAGCTCCTGCCCCCGCAGGTTGAACATATGGGTCTTCCTCCCCCTAATGACTTTCAGTGTCAGAGGAAGAGTGGACTGATCCCTCTGGAGACTGTAGTAAAGGTGGAGGGGGTTGAGAATATGGGTGTGGTAAGGCAAGAAAGATGGTGGGCATGGTGGAGGTGACATTTTGGGTGCATAAGGCAATGGAGGAGGGCTTGTGGGTTTATACTTGCGCCTTTTAGGCACTGGATTTGAGGTTCCTCAAAGGCTTGCTCTTCTTTGTATGGGACTCTTCGCTTCTTGGGGATTGGAGGCCAATTACTAGAAACTTTTTCTTGAGGCAGCTTCACTGAAATCTTTCCAGTGTTGGAGTAGATAAAATATCTTTTTTTGCCTATCATTCAGTTCTGCTAGCCTTTCAAGAATGGCTGCCTCAGATGTCTCCCATCGTGGTGCCAAGGGTCTGTTACTGGCTCTTGAGGTGGAGCATTGTTGGCCTTCATGGGTTTTGTTTGACTCCTTTCCTTGGGAGCCTGCTTGGCTCCAAAGCCTTATCTTGGTGTTGACTGGAGCCCAAAGGCAGAGGTGCACGTCATTTTGAGGCTTTCTTTTTTGAGTGTTCAGGGCTGGATGTCCAACTCCTTTTGGGAGCAGTGATTTGGCACTAGGGTGTTTAGATGAGTGAGGTTTTAGAGTAGGGCTCTGCGGCAGGGTAATACTCGTGGACCTTGTTATTGTTATAGATTGCACAGGCGGTACTGCTGAAGGTGTTCCCTCAAGTTTCTCCAATTAAGAGGCACTTGAAGATAGTCTGTGGGCTGGACATCAGCGTATAAGCTGGTGCTGCCTCCTCTCTCTCTCAACATAGAGTGGGTCTTGTTCAACAAAGTTATCCCACGTCTTAGCGGATGACTGTTCTTGCATCTTTAGGTGCACCAAATGTCTTTCCCTTCTACTTTTGCACCTAAAGGCAATGCAGAACTTGCAGGAGGCTTCGATATGCTCTGGGGATAGAAAGAATGTATACGCTGTGGTGGTCAGCCCAAGGGTACTTAGCATTGCACTGTGGGCAAAAACGGAAGGGTGCTTGTTCCATCGCCCTATCCCTGCCACACATTCTCAAAGTTGTTCTGCTGGGGATCGAAAAAGACTCAACTGAGTCTTTACACCAATGCATAGTTTTCTTTTGCCTCAATTCCATCATTCACAGTTATTCAAGGAATCCCAAAGATTGTTCTTGATCATCAATGTTGATGTTGAAGTTAACAAAAAGTTAGGCCTGAGAAAGGTATTAGAAAACCGTCATTACTGAATGCATCCAAACAAGATGGCAAAAATCACGATCTAATGGTGAAGTCAGTGCCTATGCGAATTGTCGGCTAAGGGAGGAGTCACATAATATTACCTGACTCAAAATTTCTTTGAAGAAAAACAACTAGTAATGCCCGAACCCAACACTAGATGGCAGGAGTATGCACAGCATGTGTATCTATAGCCATTTGGTCTTAAAAGTTCAAGCTACAGATAATCCAAGGATTTAATTACGACTCCCACCACTACAATAAGCAAAAGAATTATAATCTTACACACCAATATTCATAGAATGCATTAGCACTTCTGTATGGGACTGTGTTAATGCACAGAAACAATATTTTCAATCCATCTGTGCATTATATTACGTTAGGCTATTTACTAGAGTGAAACCAATGCCACCGTGGCACTTTAAAAAAAAAAAAATCACACAGGTTTCCACTGATACACACTACTAATCAGTAGCATTTTAAGGCCCACTTGAAAGCACAGTGCCCATAAATCCTTTATTTTAGATAAAGTTCTTAACATTCTACAATGTAAAACCTGTATACTGAGAAAAAGAGACAACCAGCAGTTATCAATTAGAACTGCGGAATGACAATCTATTGAACGTTAGCCTAATTAATGGTTCTGCTTGGCTGTTGATACAGTTTTTTATTTTGCAGAAAATTGGGAATCAATGACAAATTGCCTGGCTTGACATCTAAAAAGATTTAAAACTAATTCACTCTCAGATGAGCGAGAAATTGAGTGATCTAGATTACAAAAAACTTGATATCCATTTTTAACAGAAACAACTCACCAGTTTTACATTGCACTGTGTTTTTGCACATGGGCCAGTCACAACCCAGGATATGCCTTGTAAGAAAGATTTTGTGGATGGCCCGCCTGCATGCAGCTTTAATTATGCACTTGCAGCACAATTTGCTCGAGCACATAAGTGATTTAAACAATTGCACATACACAAACAGCACAATTTTCTCAACCCGTACATTTATTTTGCTGATGGAATTTAAAATTGCGAAAGTGGTCCAAGGTGCTTTCTACACATTTGAAGAGATCACTTAACAGCAACATGGTTACGATTTCGAATAATCGCAATTAACAGTCCACACAGTTTCCCACCATCACCATAAAAAGATTAGATAATTTTCCCATTTCATTTTTTTTAACATTATCCTTGTTAGGGGATACTGTGTGCATTAAAAACTCAGTTCTCATATAAAAATCCATTTCTTTCACGAAGCAGAATCTGAGGGAAGTAAAAGGGTGATTTATTTAAAACAAAGATAATGATACAATCTTCAAATCTGAAATCAGAAACCTCTGAAATATAAGCACCTCAAAAACACTGTAATGCTATCCTTCATCACCTTAGGGTGAGAGTTGCCAAATCATTTAGAACAGTTTCCATTCATAAAATCTCTCTCCTCAACTCAGGCTCAATGCATTCATACAGTACTTTTGTCATCCACCTGAAGCTAAGCAAATGTTAAAATAAACTATAACAGAAGCTGGTACTGCAGAAATAAAAAACACTGTTTGAGTCTAATGTTAGTAGGTAATTAGAAGATCCTGCTATTATATATAATGATATAATGGATTTATATAAATCAAATGAAAATTCAATTCATGCTGTTAAGGAAAATAAATTAGATTGCTTACCAAAGCATCAAATACTAGTGTGTCAAATGTTTCACACTCTGAATTTTCCATCATGATGTTAAAAAGTGCATCTAGTGTATCCTGCAAGAACTGGAGAGAAAGATTTAGTTATCAGTAAAGAACATATGCCACTTTTGAAAAAAAGAGGTAAACACATTGTGATTAATCAATTGCTTTATTAAGAAATCTCACACATGAGCAATAATATTGCTTATTTGTGTTACTATTTGCATTAAAAAAAAATCACTAATGTGAACGTACTCAATCCATTGTTGCCTGCAGCCTCTTTTATTTCCACAACATGGAAGTTGAGGAAGGGCCATCATATTGTACAGAAGATGCTGGAAAATTGGGAAATGCCAACAGGCACCAAACAGAAGAAAATCATAGTAGGCTTCTGTTAATGGAAAAAAGCAGAAGGGCCTCACTTCTTCTGTGAAGTCTCTCTCTCTCTCTCTCTCTCTCACTCTCTGAGCTAAGGAAATATGTGCACATTTTAGGCATCCGGTCCTATTCAGAACATTTTCCAATTTCATTTCCATTATCACACTCTACAGTCCTTTAAGGGGTTTAATCTTTGAGAGGGTCTTTAAAACTCTGATCATTAGGCCCTACACAAAATGCTCAAGACAAAAATCTTTGGTGTTTATTCAACATCCATAACAGGGATGGCATGTCTATCTTTGGATTTCTTGTAGAAGTTTAATCATGGTGGATGTCAGAAAGAAGGTTTGGCCCCACTCACAAGGGCCTGCAGGAACTGGTGGCAAGTGAGCTTCAGTCTAGAAGGCTTTGAGGTAAAACAATCAAGGTCAACTCTACTTCAACTGGCACCCCAAACCAAAAGTTGATGCTATGGATACATTCCTCCAAGATTGGTCTGGCCTTCCTAATGTCACTCTTTGTAATGATCCCTTCTCTCCTAACAAGAGTGATGTCCTTTTCAGAGATGGAGGTTCTGGTCACATGCTTGATTTACAACTCTTCTAGAGCTAAACATTGAATGTACCATCGGTCTTCAATGTTTCTTGGCTTTTCTGGCAGGGCCAAATGGGAAAGGGCACAAACTAATTCTCCAAGACCATGTCTTCTGCCGATACGTGGGATATTACAGGGCTTCTTGACTCATGTCAAGCCTTTTTGCTCTAAAGTAATGCCTGAGCCCTTGGTGCTCTCATATTCAATACATCAGTTTAATCCTACTTGATTTGTGGGGGGTTGTAGGAGATATGAAATTGTGTTTGCAATCTTTTGTACAGCCTTGAAGACCAGAAATGTAAAATTTGATTATTTTCATTTTAATTCCAGCCTACATTAGAACTACGAAACCCACCTTCTTCAATTAATGTATTATGTTAAAAATCGAATGTGAAATCCACTTGATTACTTCACTAATTAAAGTACTGGTCCAAAAGCCATTACTCCCAGAATTAGATATAGCTAGAAGAAATGGAAAGTATTAATACTCTATAAATTGGAGGTTAATTAGTGAATTGCATATATGAAATATTCAAAGTAATATGTACTAATATTAGATGTTTTTTGAAATATGTAAAATAAAATGGTAATGGTAACAAGTAGTATAAAATGGGCTGACAATCCCAGGTTGCAAGCAGAAAAATTATTTGCTAAGTTTGCCTCTTAAACAAATATGAGATACTGTCTTACTTGCAGTTTAAAGAAAATGAGTACACTTGCTGCTGCATAAAAATGTTTGAAAGCATGTTTTGGATTTGGATGTGTGGAATCCAACAGTAACTCGTGTAAGCACATAGTGGGTAAAGGTTGACCTGCAAGAAGTAAAAAGTATAAGGTGGATATTCCTGTGACTGTCACTCAACTCTATCTTTAAACATCATGAAGTGTGGCAATAGAATGAAGTGTGATAATAGAGACTCCAAGTTTGATAAAAACAAAACTACAAATCTCCCACATTCCGCATATGGGGGACATGTTGAAATGTCTAGAAATCTATGGATGGAAAGGCAGTCCACTGTGAGAAAATGATCTCTAATTAACCTAGATTTAAAAACTTGAATGAACAGATCAATAAATCTACCAATGAGAGTCTATTTTTATTATTATTTATTTTTTGTAGAGCGCAAGGCTACTTGAATGAGTGTCCCAGTGCTAAGGTCCAGTAACCACTAGTCAGAGGAAGATTGATTATTAGAAGGCCAAACTGAACAGCCTGGTTTTATGCTTCGTTTGAAGGCACTCTCATCTTTAGTGGCCCGTAGATGGAGGGGAAGAGCATTCCAGCTAGAGGCTGCAAGGGCTGAGAAAGAAGACCCTCCCCGTTTCTTCCTCCTGGTTTTTGGCACAACAGCCAAAAAGGCATCTGAGGAACACAGAGATCTCGCTGGAAGGAAGTGTAAGGAGTCTGTTGGCCAAACAGCGTGGGCCATATTAATAATAAGCTCTATGAACCATCCCAACCCCCTATTTATTTATTTAGTGTTTTCTATAGCGCGAACATGACCCAATCCTGGGTGTCAGAGCGCTTTACAATTCAACAGCAATCAGTTTCGTTCACAGTTTACAAATTTACAAATAATATACATATTAAGTCTTACTAGGCAACCACTCGGATTATAGTAGTACATGTCATGACATACTTGCATTTAAAATGTAATATCATTCCTAAAGAAAATGTGGAGTCAGAACTGGATACACAGATACAAGACCAGACCAATATCCATGTGGCTTGATAGAGGTACCTTCATTAGCCATCGTCCCTGAATCTTGCGTATGGACTGGGGTATCCAAACACGGCTGATTGTGGTCCATAGGTGAGACGCAAAGAAAGCCCACTGACTTGTGCTATCCCCGGAGTCATTGCTCTGATATTAGCAGTACAATAATCCTGTTTATCTTCACCTATTAGCACATCTGAAAGTGGTAGATTCAGGAATGACTAAAGGTTTCAAAGAAGCGGAGAGAGGACCGTAGTTAGTTAAGGGAGGAATTTACTCATGAGAATTTTTGAATCGCGAGACAGAGGTGATTCCTCTGATATTGGGTGGAAGCGCATTCCAAATTCTTGGTGCAGCTCCCGAGAATGCTCTATCGTAAATTCTCTTCTTATGGAAGATTGCTGGTTTCAGTAGGAAATCTGTGGCCCCCCTCCAAGATCTAAGGCCTCGCAAAAACCGTAATTTTCTGGGCAAGGTAAAGTGGTGTTTTGTAGAGTAGAGCTTTGTGTGTAAAACACGCCATCTTTAGCTGAATTTTTGCCTCGTACAGTAGCCATTTGAGCGCTTTCAGATGTGGAGTGATGTGGTCAAATTTTCTTGTACCCGTTACGAGTCTCGCTGCAGCATTGAGGCAGGCTTTTAGTGGAGCTGTTGAAATCTTAGTAAGCTCTGCTAGAGTTGTGCATCCATACTCGATCCTTGAGATAACCAAAGCTTGGATAGCCGTTTTCAGGTCAGCAGTGTCGATGAACGGTTTCAATTTTCTGAGATAGCTCAGATGGAATCGGGCATTTTTTCCCATATTGTTGATGTGCGCTTGCATGTTTAAATCCTTATCTAGCGTGATTCCAAGTGACTTGGTATAATCAACTAGAATCGGAGTACAGTTTAGCGCTGTGATCAATTTGGTCCATTCTTTGATCATCGTGGAGGATTTAGGGGGAGATCAGAAGGAATTCTGTTTTCTGTGAGTTGAGTTTAAGATGATTGCTAGAAAGCCAGTGAAGGGATTTTTGTAGTGCTTGGTTCATTATGTTGATCTCTTCAAGCGATGTGATCTTCATATACAGCTGAGTGTCATCTGCATACATGTGGAAGGAGATGTTAGCCTGCTGCAGTACTTCAGTGAGAGGCTCAATGTACAGATTGAATAGGGATGGGGATAGAGTTGAACCTTGAGGAACTCCAATATGACTCGGGATGGCAGGGATAGATTGTGGTTCACCAAGAATCTTTGCGATCTGTTCTCTAAGAAGGAATGAAACTATTTTAGGACTGTACCCGAGAAACCCATCCTATTCTCCAATCGGTCTAATAATTTGCCATGACTTATGGTGTCAAATGCTGAAGATAGGTCGAGGAGGACTAGAAGACAGGTTTCGTTACGGTCTAGAGCACGTAGAGCGTCATCAACTATGTGCATAATTGCTGTTTCCGTGCTGTGGTCTGGTCTAAACCCTGACTGGCAGTCGTTTAGTAGCTTATATTCTGTGATGTGAAGGTTCAGTTGTTGTTGAGCACATTTTTCCAAAACCTTGGCCAGTAAGGGAATGTTTGTTTCCGGCCTAAAGTTGTTTGGGTCCGAAGGATTCTCGGTAGGTTTTTTCAGTAGAGGGATGACCTGGCCTGTTTTTAAGCAGTCAGGAAAGGAACCTTGGGAAAGCGAGGCATTAATTATTTTAGTCCAACTAGGGATGACCATGTGGTTGACCGTAGGCCAACATTTTGCGGGAAGAAGATCATTGTAATGGTTGTTCGGTTTTAAGGACAGTAAGGTTTTAGCAATGTCTTCCTGATCATAAAGTTTGAAGGTTGACCTATGGGCATTATTTTTGGGCACGGTTTGTGCAGGCTGGGCGGGCTGCTTCGCTTGAGTATTCTTTTGAGTCACGAGTTTATCAGCATTATCCTTGAGTTCTCTCTCCAGGGAGCTAGCTTTGGTAGTAAAAAATGCTGAAAAGTCTTCACAGCTCAGAACCGATTGAGCTGTTAGTTGAGAGGATTTGGCCAATTTGTTTGACTGATCCTTTAGTAGATCGAAGAGTTTTCTCGGTTTGTTCCTAGCATTATCAAGTTCATTTCTAAAAAAGTCTTTTTTTGACTGAAGTACGCTTTTATTGTAGGCTTTCCTGATCTTTCTTAGCTGATTTAGATGTGGGGATGATGGGAGCTGTCTCCATTTCCTTTCTGTGAGTCTAAGTTTCCTTCTTTCTTCATTCAGAGACCCGTTGAACCATGGGTTTTTATCTTTTACTTGAATTCTTTTGAGTTTTAAAGGGGCTATGTTATTGATTATTTTAGACATCGTACGGTTGTAATGATCCGTAAGCTCGCTGACGTCCACCAATTCAGGAGGAGGATGAAGTTCGTTCTCGAAACTTGCTGTTAGCAACTCCATGTTCAGGCCTTTGGTATCTCTAATCCATTGCTTAGGCTTGAATCATTGTGTGGCTCTTTTCTTCTTTAAGGATGTAATTTGGAAGGGGACGATGTGGTGATTCGACGAGTCGCAAAGGACAATATCGATTGAATCTACCTCGTTTTCTTTGGAGATGATCCAATCTAATGTAGCGCCTTTAGAGTGAGTTGGAAGACCACAAGCCTGCACTAGTGAATGGGCTGCTAGGAAGTTTTTGAAAATATTGACCTGATTATCTATGAGGTCGTTCCAATGTAGATTGAAGTCCCCTAGACAGATATCGTTGGAGTGTGAAACAGAATTTGCTGTAATAATTTCCATTAGTTGGTCTATGAACATTGCATTTTTACCTGGGGGGGTGGTAGAACGCGTTTAGTTTAAAGTGTTGATTATCTGAGAGACGTAGAGAGAGCCCAAGGTATTCACAGGACTCAAGAGGGTCAGAGTGACCTTTAGAGATGGAGATGTTTGATCTGTGGATACAGGCCACTCCTCCACCCGTTTTGTTTACCCTGTCTAGTCTCACAATATTGTAGTTTGGTGGAACCAATAGGTCTAGGCACGGGGACGATGCATTATGGAGCCACGTTTCCGTTAGAATAGCTACGTCAATACCCTGGTTCAGGATTAAGTCGGCAATGTCCGCTGCATGTTTCATTGCTGATCGGCAATTCAGTAGTAAGCACAAAAGCGGTTTTGGAGGGGTATTTAGAATAGTGTCTTGCTCTACAGGGATTAATGTTATTTCTTTCATGTTGTTGGCATTTAGCTTTCTGGGATTCACCTGTGTTATTCGGTTTACATTGATCGGAACTGCTCTAATTTGTTGTTCATTTCTCTTCTGGGGGGGGGGACTGGATGACAACTCGTATGATTGCAATAAGGATTGTGTTTCAGAGTCCATCAGATAACTGAGGATTTTGTGAGGACGAAGAATCCTGTTTGACCGAGGCAATGAGGTTGTGTTAATCTTGTCAATTTTGTTGTGTAATGAGTGTACTAATTTTTCAATATGGATGATTTTGGAAAGATAGCTTTGTGAGAGAAGTAAAATATTCTTCATGTTTCTGAGGGCGTTTTGCATGTCTATAGCTATCCTATCAGTCTGGGCATTGAGTGATTCTAGCTCAATTCGTGGGGGAGGGGAGAGAAGTGGAAGTTGCAGCGTGTCTGTAGTCATGGAGATCTGAACGCTAGATGTATCTAGATCCACGTGATTGTGGCTATTTACGGTTTCTTCTGATGATTTTTTCTTCAACTGTAGGGATAGATCGGAACTAGTATAGTGATCTAACCTAATGAAGTTCTGACCGCCGGAAGCTGCATCCGGGAGACCCTCGCTTGGCAAAGTATTAGATGTATTCGCCCGAGGTGTGTGAGGGATGGACGATGGGCTAGATTTTAACTGGTTTGCAACTATGGGGTTATTGCTAACTGCTTTGGGTATGTCCAAAGACCGATTGGAGGCTAACCTGCAAATTTTAGCACTGAACCTTGTGCTGCGGGTTAAAGTATGGGGGCTATTACCTTGGAGTAGTGATACTGACTCCCTGTGCTGTATCCTGTTGTCACTAGTTTCAGCGTTGCTAAGCAAAGATTTAGACTGCTGGCTCTCATTGTCAATCCCATTTTCATTAATAGCCAGTGTACTCCGTGGTGTATAGGTGTTAGTATTTTCGGTGAGGAATTTCTGGTGTATTAAGTTAACATGATCTTTTAGCTTGCCAAAGTAATCATCAAATAGTTCCAGATCTTTGTTGGCTGCCTGGACGAGTACTATGCCATTTTGTATTATGTTATGTTCAGTGTTGCTCTCAAATGTTTTGAGGGTATTATCAGCATCTTAGATCCGTAAGGGAAGTTTCTTGACTCCTGGATGCTGAGAAATTTAGCCACAGTGGTGCGCCATTTAGCCAGAGCTCTAGTGAAGAAAATTAAGTCATTGATAATTATGCCGTTTTTGGGGTTGTAGGAGGGATCTGAGATAAGTGTTTAAGGGTTTTTTCTGAGCAGGTTGTGTTTAAAGTTTTTGGTTGCATTTCTGGAAAGATTGGGCGGGTAGACTATAGAGTATGAATTAAAACCTGCCGGTATCAGATTCGCTCCTTTCATCTTGAGGGGCATAGGTGTAACTAGGTGTTCCCGCTACCTTGTCTAAGTTAAGGTCTAAGGCAATTGATCACCGAGTAGAGATACTGAGAGTGACCTACGCTAATTGTGATAATCTGTGATGCAGGTCCTAGAGGATTGAGAACGGCCGCCACTGTGTGAAGAAAGTTTCGAGACAAACCACTTTCCTATAGCCTTCCTTTCCTAGTTCCCTTAGTGTTTGTCCTCCTATAGTTGTCACACTTAATTTGTTAATATTATAGTGCCAATCTTCTTTCATCTTATTTAAACAGTTAATTCTTTTTTTAATTTTATTTTTATTTTCTTAATTTAATATTTAATTATTTATTCAGGTTCCGCTGAGTGATCCTCATATATGGGAAGCCTCTTATACCTTTAAATTTCCTTGTACTTTTGAAAATTGAATGCAAATCCTTAATGTGCAGACGAATGTGGATATATTTCCAAAGATTTAAGAGAAGCATTTTGCACCAACCTGAGTCTCTTAAGTTGGGATGCTGGGAGGCCCCAGAACAGCACATGTTTGGTCTATTACATAAAACTGTGAAAGGACATATACAACCCACTTTATATGGCAAGACAGGTATTTTCAAACAGATACAATCTTAATTGTAGACATGACACAATGGGTTTTGAAATGTCTTGATGTAGATTTGGTTCCAATTTGGAATTTAACTAGCATCTTTCACACGTAAATTTGGACTTGTCCAGTATTGCTTGATTATCAGTGGAAGTGTTCTTTCAAGTAAGATACATTTCTGGCATGTACTGTCCTCTGGTGATTGAAATCCAGCCCTGTAGTTCAAAGATGAATAAAAGAGGAGCGTATTCTCAGATAATTTTTACCTATGGGGGCCTAATCAGTAGTGAGAGAAGAAAAAGATAGATTTTCCTGTGGGCAATAATAAAAGTAATACAAAGGTCATGTGCAAAGCTAAGAGTAAAGTTTCTTAGAGACCATGAATAGAAGAGGAAGAATGATCTTTATTTCCTGGAAAACAGCAGAGGATTTGGATGGCAGTGAAAGTTAATTATCATATAGAGGCTGGTCGGACTCAGGAGATATTACCATTGACTCGCAGCAAGGAGGTCATCTGAAAGCAGGAGGAACATTTTTTAAAGAATCTAATTTTACTTAAACAAATTCAGCAATCTGTACCAGTAAGGCATCAGGATGCTATAAGGAAGTAAGCTTGTGATTGGCTTCTCAAAGAGCTACCGCTTAGCTCCATTTGAATGGTTGACCCTACCATTGAGAAATGCGTGCTTTAATGAGGAAATACACTTCTGCTAGCAAAGTGGTTCTTATGAGATACACTTCTCCTAGCAAAGTGGTTCTTAAGAGATATTTTAGAATATTTAAATTGAATTAGAGTTTGAGTTTCCATTAGATATGATTTATAAGCAGTAAGTGTACAGAAAGTTTTGATGGAAAGCTAGCCATTTAACATTTTAAGAGTATATTCTGCTTGATAGTTTCCGGTTTAAAAGAGCAGGACATTTTTTATAAAGATCAGAAGTGCAAGAGCATTCAACTATGTTTTTGGTTTATAATATTCAAAATTGTGATCCGAGAACATTATCAAAGGATATTGAATATTCTTGTAGTGTAGATAATAACAATCACAATCACTTAATGTTGATTAGCAAAAATATAAATGTGTTGGTTGGCGTCTATCCGTAGAAGCAAAAGGGGGTGATTAATATCTGTATGGTGATAAGTCTTTGTATACAGCAGCACAGTACAAACATCTCATATCCAATAAGGGTAACTAATCCCTGAGAAAGCAAAGACAAACATTTGGGGTACTGAGAATAGGTGGCTTGAAAGAAATCTGTATCGTATTAGTTTTACTGTCATTGATCAAGCCATCTTGCCTATCACTGTAAATTGTAACACAGTATGTAAATACAATTGAATGTGTGTGGGTTAACTGAATGGTGATTGACACCACTGTTCACAGAACACATTGAGTGTAGGATTTGATTGTTTCTACTATATTTGCCATCTGCAGCAGAACTCTAATTTCCTGGAATGTAAGGATAGCATTTCATCACAAAAGGTGTTTCTTTAAAGTGACTGCTTTGTGAAATGCTTTCAAAAAGAGTATATTTTGATGAAAGTGAGCTAATGAACAGTGGATGTCCAATTTATGAATATCAAAACCTTAATGAAAACTGCATAGATGGGCATTGATTGATTAGTGAATTCTATATGATTGGCTAACAATAAGTGATTTCCAAAATATACACATATGAAAAGAAATCAAAAGTAAAGATTCTCCTACTGATACAAGGACTTTCAATAAAGATTTAGGGTTGGAAACCTGGAACATGTAGATTCCAAAGAAATCATACCGTGCTGTGCTACCTAGCATATCACACAAACTAAATTATTAAAAATGCATACTAGCCAGTAATCACTCGGGGCTCTCTGACCTGCCAGAATACAGCCTGGTGGAGGCCCAGCAGACGATGGGTACTCTAAGCTGAGACTGGGAAATACCAATTGTTCATAAGTACGCACTGGACAAATTTCAGTGTACATAGCAGAAATCGGTAGGCTGGATGATGCAGACTAAAGGGAAGCATGCATGGCACCCTGTGAAATTACAATATCCTCCAGGCGCCGGCTAATCCAGTTGCACTACCTACACCCTACCTATTTTACACCACAACACCACTGTCATGCCAGTAAGCTCCCTGAACCCTGCTGCCAGTGTGCACATCCAGAGGCAGATTTTTTGCATATGACATGTAAACTCCAGGTTATTGCCAGGTACTGGAGCCTGATTACCAAAACACTAACCCCAGTGCTGAAGAGGCATATTAATCTGACCCCCATGAGTGGCATTATTCGGGTAACTGGAAGACCTACTAGGCATGAGAGGTGAGTGCATAGTGGTGGGGATAAAAATGGTGCAGGCTAAGAGAGACACTGAGCGTAGATGGAGGGCCCCAATCCTCCCACAGTGTCAGAATGGAAAGCAGCAATGAACTGGTGTTGGCAACAGGAGGAACCTATTTATCGGGCCAGAGGAAGCCACAAGAAACAAGCAAACATTTTGGGACAGAGGTGGGAATACTAAGAGTTGGTGAATGTTAATGGAGATGCCCACTGATCTGAGGAGACACCGTGAGGGATGGTTCAGGAAGGGGCATAAGGGAGGGAGAGGGCTGCTGTCAGATGGGTTTGTTTTACACTGTTCAAAAACAATAAAGAATTGATTATTAAAAAAAAGTATTAAAAATGCACAGTTAATGAGTGTTCTGCAGGTGTGCGAAAATTGTGAACAATGTTGGGACATTCAAACTTCCACCAACTGGATGCACATATGTTTTGAATTCTAATTTTAAAATGTTTCACTTTAGATTGATTTTTAGTGCTGTTGTGAATGTTGTTGCAAAGTTTTGAGCATTCATAATGATAGTATTTATGGTTGGAAAATAAATGTAGACTCCCATTCTCAAGTAAGAATTTGTCTTTTTAAGAAAGGCAAATAGGTTAAAAACTGTAATTTTAAGTAAGACAAATAGAACAGTATCCATCTATTTGTGTACCCACCCTAATTTGCAGTTACTTCTACCTAGTGCATCCTGGCCTGACTTTTAGCTTGAATGTTTTCCATTCTCTATTCTGGACTTTCTTGTATTCTCCAGTCCTGCTGAATTATTAATTCCTATCTCCCTAGCAGAAAAGAAGAGAAAACCTTTTGAGGTGCTTACCTTTATACGGGCATGACATCCTTTGTGATGCTATTCCTTTTGGTATGTTTGAGTTATGTTTGAAGGTATGCTAAAAACAGGTCATAATTTTAGCCTCACTTTACATTGTAAAAAGTACCATTTCCTATACAAAAAGGAGAAATCTCCATTGATCGTAATTAGTGTTGGGTTGGTTAGAAGATAAGACAGAGATGTGAGTTGCTTGAGCTTCAAAAACTAATGAATGGAAATCAGAAGGTTTATTTCTGAAAGATGAAGCTCTGGTGGATTGGCTGATATGTCTTATGAGTTCTTTCAGAGTCATCGTCACAGGCTAGATAATAAACATCAGATATTTCCATAGATTCTACAATACTTTATTAACTATACACTTTACAAATTATGTTTTGGTTATTTAGTTAAAAAGGTATTGAAAATATATTTTAGGTAAAAATTGAACTTAAGCACTTCGGCGCAATGCAGTTACTTGACAAAACAATGCTTCTAAGCCCATTTTTACATTTTACGAAGGCGCACATACAGTTGGTACAACAATAGTCGTTCTTATCTGTGTGGAAGTTAAAATTCCACATATCAATATACATTCAGGGGAGCACGGTGGACAGATGGATTTTCAACATCTACATGAAGATCTACCCTTGAAGAATGCACATGTTGATCTCTAGTGATAACAAGCAAAAACAAGGTAGGCTATCTACAATGAAGATTGATGGCTTCAGTCAACAACTTTCTGCCAGGACCATGTCTACTCTAGTACCAGCTTGAGATTCAAGACCCACATTGCAAAGAAGACACAAACTGGTGGGCGCCAACTCACCCTGCTCTGCAGAGTTACTTCTGACAGCTATCCAACCATTGGTCTTTTTCTTATCTTGATGGAAGCAACTCCCTGCTTTGATTTATCCTAGTGTCCCATCTCATTGCCCTGGAGAGTGTTTTACATGCGTACCGTGCCTGAATAAAGGATGGAAGAATTTTGAAGGAATATCCTTCCATGCTCTAGTTATGACATTGTTCCGCTTCATTTTCACATCATGTGCAAAATTTCACATTACCTTAAAAGACATCTACCCAAGAGACATTATGCCACCTCAACTTGGTTTCCCATTCTTTTATATCCATCTGTATCATGTAGCTAAATTTGCACCCTGTACTTATATACAAACAGGCACCATATTCCATGTAATTATTTAACAGTAATTGTTTTTTTTAATTGTGTTTATAATTTTATGGACCATACTTCTTTTTGTAGCAAAGCTGATGTGCATTCTAATTTAAGTCTATACTGTGTGAATGTAGGCAGTGTGAATTATTAATAGGAAAATGCACAGGTATTGCTTGATCTGCACCCCATACTATTTTACACAGAACTCCCATACAAAAGAAATTTAATTGTGCAGATTATGCTATGTCTCATTTCTAAACCAGGCTCTATTGGCAAATTGTTTACTCAGGGTTTTAAGGAAATCCAGCAGTTCACCTGGAACTGGACTCTATTTTTGTAGCTATATTTGGTTTAACTTACTTCAACAATGAGATGGCCAACAAGACAAAAGATCCCCAAGATTGATATGCCAGCTGAGAAAAGGTTCAATATAGGGAACTATCATCCATAAACCACACAGTCTTTAAATGATCACCCACAAGCCACAGAGTCTTCGAACAATGGGAAAGGAGCCTGGAGCAACTAACAAGAGGAGCTAAAAAAGCAAATTTTGTAAATTATTGATATTTCCCATATTTTCTTAAACTGCCACCATAGTTGAGACTCTGGTGTTGACAGTCAAATTTGTAACATTGAGGCAATTTTTATCCACTGCCAAACAGTTGGAAAAATCAAACCCACTAAGTAAGAAGAAAAATAAGAGAATGAGGCATTATCCACTTGATTAGGCTCGCTTGACATTATCCTTCCTTCATTTCTTAACCACCATCATGAGACGTTGCTGGAACCCATCAACAGTGATACTGTTCACAGAGGTTGAAAAGAGAACACAGTTTTATATATAATAGTTGAAGATCCTTAAGGTGTCTGAAGACTGAGCTATACAAAGCTTGATACCCACACTCTAAACTCAATTTGGAGAGCATGGGCACATGATTAAAAGAGACAAAGGGCTTAGCAATTATACATTTTTGGCTTTTAGTGATTAGTAAAAGAAAAAAGTACAAGCATTAATTTATAATAAGTAGTACCTTGAATATTTTAGAATATACAGCCCAAATCAATGTTCGAGTTTGAATCTGAGTTCAGTTGTACATCCTAGGAAAACACTATTTTGTTTTTACCTTAACGACTTCTCCACCATCAACTTTCATTAGTTGTCGCAAATTCTGCTGCAGGAGGTTTAAGTTGGAACGCCATTTCAATAATCCCAAGAGATCCACTACAAAACAGCACGAAAAAAGACAATGAATCACTGTTGATGAAATTCATTAAGTGTCTACGTGGCATTTAAATCATTTTATCATCACAAACATTATTATAAAAAAAAAAAAAGGAACAAATATTTTTCACCCAAAGTAAGAAAAAAAAGGCAATGATGGAGAGTATAAATTAAAATGAACAAGATCAGATTATGCGAAACAGAAGACTTCTTAATGGAAGCATGTATACTGTGCAACTATTCATGTGCATAACAATACATATTATTGCCACTTTATGTGTGTTATCATTATATCCAGAAACAAGGCTTACAACATAGGATACTGAACGGATATAGCACAATCAACCCAAGTGGCAAAACTATAGATTAAAGATCTCTTGTTTATGTATTTGTTTAGAAGTGTTTTGTAACAATTCTTTAAACAGGTTTATTTTTCTTTAATTTTTGTGCGTGCTTGCAAAGAATAGATTTTTGAGGAACGCAGAAACAATGTTAAGAGAAATTGTACTCTAGCTTTTTACTGGAACAGAGATTGAGCAAACACTGGAAAGTCTACTGTTTTGGGGAAAATTTTATTGATTTCATATAAAATGAAACTTGCTTTAGTTGTACAACAGGAAAATATTATATATTGCTTAATAAAAATGAATAGCAAATTATTTATTGACACTGGCAACAAGTGTCTTTTCATAAGTAACGTGTTCTTTAACTGAAAAATATGTGTATGACTAAGTGAACAAGGGAACGGGATATGTTATTTTTTCAAGCTATGTTTATTGGTCATTGGGTGAAACAAGAGAATGGAAAACATCAAATAGTGCTAGCTCGAGGCCCCACATGCTGGACAACAGAAAAGAAAGGTCAGTTCTGTTCAAATTCTAAAACAAGTTTGTATGACATGGAGGTTGGGGGTAAAATCACTCATATGTACAGTCCAGGGGTCCTAACCACATTGTGGCAATTCATACATGAGTGCACGTGGAGGGGGAGTGGAAATTTGCAAAAAGATGGAATCACAGGAGGAAAACAAAAACAATACCAGGCTTAGAGCAGTGCATGGTGGACTGAAGTGCAATCTTTCCCTTGCCCCTACTAGCATAAATGTCAGGCACTACAGTGCATCACATATGGAACGTGAGTGTCCTTAATTTGTCAAATGTAATCAATCTACAGCATAAACTGTGTGTGTGTGGGGGGAGGGGTCTCGTTTGTACAACTCCCATTCCTGAATTTTCACTCTTCCATGTCTGTCTCCTCTATATTCCCTCCATTTTTCTCTATTTCTCTGAACCAATCTCCCTATGTAGCGGAGCGCGATCCATTCAATGTATAGCTATCATGCACTTTGCAAATTAGTGTCTGTATTGCAGGCCTTCTGCCCATTTTAGTTTTAAACAGAAAGATATACAGAAGGCATGTCTGTGGCGGTAGATCAATTGGAAGATTGACGTCGGTGGCAAAACTAATGGACACTTGCTTAGAGAATCTAGTAATTGCAAGACATGTGCAAGCAAAATAGAAAAAGGCTGCCCCATTGAAAACCACTCTTAGTGTATAGGTCTGGTATCGTCAGATCTATTTTGGTGCACAATATTGGGTGTGAGACATGTGTAATGTAGTAGGTTAAGTTGAGTTTGAGGAACTCTAGCAATTGTGGATGCTTTCTCTTTGTGCATTTAAGCTCTGTCCCACTCTCTTTATGTGAAACCCTTACAACAATCTGTTTTGCAAATGGCCATAGCTGGTGGTACGTTTGTGAGATATGTTGATAATGTTTCCCTTAGACACTACCATTTGTATAAGGCATGATCCTCAAGGAACTTACCATTCTGCGTTAGTTTAGTTGAACAAACCAGAGTGGAAATCTGGAAGGAATCTTTGCTGATTGTGCAGCTGCCTAGATTGTGCATGCTTTTGCCGGTGGCTGCATGTCCCTTCTCTTCCAATTCTATTTTGGTAGATGGCAAGCTTAAGTACGTTGATGCATCTTCAAGCTTCTTTGCTTCTGCCTGTAAACAGCGATGTATCGAACATTCTTTAGAAAGACATTATGCAAATCTGTGACGTTTTTCTTTATCTCTCAAAAGATCAGATTTTCATAGTGCACTGAGGTATGAAATGCTCTGTCGATCTCAAATTGTATCAGCCGTCCACCACTCGGTCATTTTAGTATACGAGTGTGCCCCACTGTCAATTTCCCTAAGAAAATTAATTGTATTTGAGAACGGATAAAAAGATCACTTTATCATAATTCTGGAGATAGCCAAGAAAGTATGTAGCCTGATTAAAGCAAAAAGAACATTTTTAAAACTTGTATGCAGGTTTTTTTCATAACCCATCCTTGCTTCCATATTTAACAACTGATGGTTTTGTTTCAGCAAATCTATTCTTTGTCATGTCAATAACGGTAAATTCCAGAACATAACACAAACTATTGTCATATACATTACTCCCTTTGTTTCACATTCAACAAAAAGCACACTTGATAGGTTAGCAATTGCTTACATTTTCATGTCAGTTAAAGTAGACTACTGACTTACACCAACATATGAATAATTCTCGGTGTCTCTAACTTGTTATCTAACTCAAATTGGTACAATGCTGAAATATTCGGTGATTTGTTGTAAATACAGTTTATTGAGCCTAAGACAGATCATCTTTGCAATCACTTACTAAGGGAATTTCGAAGTACTTGCTTGCAAAAGTCTATGCAGAGGAAAGCAGCCCAACAATGACCTGCTTTTGTTCAAATCTGCTAATGTATTACTATTTCCAACTTGATGACAAATCGATTACTTATGTGGTGACTCACAAACACATGTTTCAAGTGCCGGGTTTGTAGTTTCAATTCTGTGCAAGATGAAGATTGACCTTATAAATCAAACCAAACATCGGAGTGAATTGATAAAAACAAGTTTCCTATGGTGGGTGAATGCAAAATGAAATGTCTACAAGCAAAGTTTTGCTAAGTTGGCAGCTGTACAACTTTGTGAAAAAGTGAAGCTTTTAACTGGCACACAGCTTTTCCTTAAAAACGCCTATGTGCTGCCAGGCAAAAAGCACTGCAATGCCTCGCCAGGGGTAGTAACTGCAATGTAAATGCAATTACAATACAATATGCAGGAGAGCATGTCAGCTTACAGTATGTTTGCAGTAGTTTACTCCTGAAAAATCTACATACAGGATTTTCATATAGAAATTAATTTAGTTTAGGATGTTGGCAAACTTTTAATTAAACATCTCACAAATCTGGCAAAAGCCAATTTGGAATAACTTTACTTCATTTAAATGTTGTATGTCTACTAAGGAGGCATAACTAAAACAGAACAATTTCTACTTTAAGATATAGAGTACATCAATATAGTTTTGGAATGTACAGTCACCAAAATGATACAACACTCGATTTTTGGAGGACATACCAACTAAATGTCAAAAGTCCCATTAAAAATGTGCCAGGTGGGAGAAACGTGCAGCATTTGATGAGGAGAACCAAAAGCCTTGGGCTATCAAACAAGATCTGATGGAGAAATTATCCAATAATTATCCTTAAAATACCTGTAATTTAAAATTCCTGGGATTTCTTTCTATCCACTGAAAGATGGAAGAAATTAAAACACCACCCTTATAAAATGTGTAGCAGTTGATGAACAGTTGGCAAACTTTTGAGTATGCATCATGCTTTGCACTATGTATTACAGAGTTGCTGTCTCTGGTCACTCAGCTTTCATTCCTTCCAAAGAGCATAAAATTAGTATAACCAACTGGGCAATAATAATATAATATGCATATAAAAATAAGATATAAAAAGGATTCCCAGCATGTATATATATAGAACTATAGATGATGAAACATATACAAATATCTACTAACATACGCACACATACAGATGTGAAAATAATAGGTTATACCTCAATCACTTTCCTATAAATTAAGGTTATGTAGCCTGCTCTAAATAAGGTCATGTCTGAGGCAGAGACTTCAGGGGGACTGCTTGGACAGAGGCAAAGCATTGACATTAAAATAATTATAACTCACCCTAAATGCCAAAATATGAATTAGTACACAGCATAACATTGGCCAATGTTGTCAGAATTTGAGACTGGTTATGGTTTCTCAGGAGCGAAGATAATCTGCTAATCCACCTCTCTAGCATGGCAAGTAACACACATAAAAATAACTAAACCCAGAGCAAACCCAACACCCACTATTATCAAACACAGTACTCCATGCTTGCTGTTAATTTAACTAACACTTCCTCTCATAGCCCAGAAGTGGAACAAATGGCAGACCATGCTGGCCTGATCTCATTATCCAAGAGCCTCCAAGCCTGGTTACGTGCCACTGCTATAACTTGTTAGGACCCTTGGAAAATGTTACCCTAATTATTTAGGAATCCTTTTCTATAGACCTGACCCAGTGAAGAGCCCCGAGTCTGAGACGGATTCCTGACAAATGATACTCACTCTGCAACATCATATTTTCAATCAGTCACACACTGCAATGCTACTTCTGACAAAATGAGTGATGCATTCTTTATATTACACATTCGTTGTTCTTCCACTGGAGTGATGCACGCTTTGTATTACGTTAATACAAACAATTTACAGACCACAGCCCCAAAAATGATAATACAGCTTTTATTTTGGCCCTGGCCTAGTACTTAAATTGGAAACTGTATATTTAGAGATAACCAGAAAATTTACTAAGAGCAATTATAAAAGCACATCATTGCATTTGGAACAATATTTGTCTAAAACTGAATTCTAATAGATTCTTAAGTCACTGCATTTTCTCACAGTACACAAAATCTTTTACATGTGAAATTTCATAAAATGCTTCTTTTACATTTCAACTTCATCTGTTTTGCGGTCTTTATCCCAAAGCTAATGATCTATGTTTTCATTCCTATGGTTCATGAGAAAACTAATTAATTAATGTAATACATCTTATAACAAAAACAATGTTAAGCATAGCACATTTGAAAACACATCAAACCAACAGTGCCTGTTACATCAACCATCGAACAGTACCTTGTAGACTATGAGGTCATGTTCTCCATCCCTCAGAGTTGTTCCATCATACCTCATAAGCTTCACAAAGGCTAAAGCAAAGATTTTCTCTGATTTATCTTTGGCTATTTAGAAAGAAAACAGAGAAGCATTTGCTAGGACACTTGATTTAGGATGTGCTACACATAAAATGATATATCTGCCAAGCGCAGGTGGCAATTTTGTAGGAGACCAGAAACAGCTCAAATGAACGTAGATGAGATGGAGAGGCCTATGCTTTCAAGACAAATAAACAGTGTGCAAGGGATTTATTGCCAAACCTTATAAAGGAAAGTTGTAAGCAAAAAGTTAAAAGAATGGAAGGGAAGAAAAGAGAGACGTAGTAAGTAAATATATGAGGAATAATTATGTTTTTGTTCAGTAATTTCAACAAATGTATTAGCATAGAGTAGAGTTATTTTTATAGAACTAAAACATCGAAATTAATATGCATGACTACAATTTTGTGCACAGGAGGTCTGATTCAAAAAGGTAAATATGTGTATATTTACTTACGTATATATGTACTACTACACCTAGCTGTAACGCTACACTTTTTTGCTATTCACCCTTTCCAAGTGTAGATGCTATTCAACATTTCCAAGCATAGATTTGCATGCCTCCACCCCCTCGACCAGAGGGCGGTGCTTCCTACAATAGGATTTATGACTGTAAAGATAATTGTAGGAACTTTGCACATAAAGATGAAGATCTCAGCCACTGTGGTAGAGATCTCCCATTGGTACAGTATACAGGAAATTACTAAAGTTTCTTATTCATTAAACAAGAAAATATTAAACATTTTAATGTAAAATATAAATTTATTTAAAATATTTATTTTTAACTTGGAATAATGAAATAAATGTTTACAGCACATTAACTTAACGTTCAATGAGTATTAAGTAAATAACTAATTTAAATAAAGTTATTTAATTTAGAAATACTAATTTTTAAACAGCAATTTTAAATATTTTCCACCCTCACTAACATTGCTGCATGCATTCAAAAATGTTGAAAAATGTGCTTAATTAAATTATTTTTCATTTTTTAATATGTTTAAAATGTCTTTTACTTTAAGTTTATTAAATTTTATATACAAGATTTATCAATAATATATACTTTTTAACATTTAAATTAAAAAACAATTATGTGGAAATAATTTAATTAATCTAACATTAGTTACATACTAAATGCCACAGGGTTTTAATTCATGCTGTGAAATTATCCCTGCCTAAAATTAGTGGCAGTTCAATGTTATTGAGCACTGAAATCGTCACCTTTTTCATAAACATCACCAAGCACTTGCTGACACCCCAAACATAAAATCTGAGCAAAACTCTAGTCAAAAATGCAAACTTTGCCATTGTGGAGAGCAGAAAATGGTATAAAGGTATACTAACAAATTGTCATATTGTGCTATTTTAATGCTGCTCAATGGTTGTCCATATATCTCCAACCTGAATGTGTAAATTGAAATGTATGAAGAAGAAAGATTTTAGTTTTTTTCAAACAACAACTTGATACTATAACTTGTTAGGAAGAAAGTGGCACTGGCATATAAAGTCGCATTTGCGAAAAATACTTGGAAATTTAATTTGCATAAGAGAAATAAATTTGACCTGTCATTGAACTAAATGTAATTCGAAAGAACAACATTTGAAAATTATGTATTTACAAATGCATAACTACTCACAATCCTGTGATGATCGGTGACGGAATGTAATCCTTAAATGACTCCGGTTAACATCTTCTATTGGGATTGCAACCTTCAGAGATGAATTTAAAAAACAATTACAATTGCAGTCTATATTTGAGTCTAAAGTCAATTTCATCACAATGCCACACATTTGTAACTTCCTTCTAAAAATATGTCCCATTGCATTCATAGGACAATACTTAAGATACATTCAACAGTACTGCATAAACACTTTTGTGGTACATGTATGTGTGCATACAAAAGAGGACTGGGTAATAGACTTATAAATCAAAATACAACAGTGCTGATGAAATTATCATCAATTCCCAAGCCTATCCAGAAAAACTATTTAATGATATCCCATATTTTGTCATATTTACTGAGACATCTACTAATGTAGGTCGCTCAATCCACATCACTACATCAATAAATGTTCTTGCACTACACTTCCAGTGATGGAGATCACCTACTTCCAAGTTTCTAGACTATATCACCCTGGTCTCCACCAGCACCACATCCATGAATAGTATTTGATATCTAGTGATCTCAACATCCCCCATGCCCTAACATAGGCAAGGCAACTTGAGGGGTAGATCCAATGAGGTAGCCACAAGTTGATCCAGGATATTTAGTATATTTCCAAAAGTTCTAGATTTTTGGACACTCACATATTATATATATATTTTAAAAAGTGCCCTCCTACCCGCAATCATGCAGAGGAAGCAATGATCCATCATACTCAAATGACTTCAGATGGCTTCTGGAACAATATCCTTGATGCAGAACTTTCAACTTGATGAGTCTAAACCCAGTCCTGATGGCAACCTCCCTAGAATATACACATGCCTCCTGACAATAAGCTTAGAAGCATGTCTTCCATCACTCTACCTAATATATATTGCTGGTACAAATTTAGCATTTCTTTACCGTCCATTTTTGTTCCTGATTGCTGTCTTGTTAATCATGGAAGTTATATTTTGTAGTCAGACAATTAATATAAATTATCCAGTGAATATTGACTGAAATGATATTTAAGTGAATCTGGAAATTCCAGTGTTAATAGCCAGGCACATTATCAAATGCTCATATCATCAACTTGAGTATCTTACACCCTCACCAATTGACTGCTCTTTCATGTCAATTTGTAACACATAACCACATTTATTTTTCAAAACTCACAAATGTCACAAAAGCTAAAATCTTCCCAGTAAAATAAATGAATGAAATTAGATTTTTTATAGCATGTTCTCTCTACAGGATGCACATATTTCCAACCCAAATGTCAACAATTGTTGGGAATCTAAACTTAAATGACCCCCTACAGATAACGGCAGGTGACTTGTAGGTTTATGTTTGGATTAAGCATTGAAGGTACTTGCGATACAAATTAGTGAGGGATGCAATCTAGAATTTTGCATTTCTCCGTGTTATTTTAATTTGGAATTTCTGTTTTCTGCCCATGGTGTGGGTTGAGGCTTGGTAATCGAGCCCTAGCCCTATGCGATCAGTTAAACAATATGTTCTTGCCTCTTTAATGTAGCCCTTTCAATTGCAGATCGTCTTCATTCAATGTCAGGGTACCAGCCTGACATTAATAGTTTTTCATAACATTAATAACTAGATCCGTGTAAGGGAACAATTAAGTATACTAATCACGAAAAAGGTGAGCAGGATAAATGAAACCCACAATTTTGGCCCTTTCAGATAGATCAGAGACTGCTGAATTCTGCCAACTGTGCTGCAGAGCCATGAACTGGGCAAATAAATATATTTTGTCATCTAATTTGTATTGTTTGTCTGGTTAACCATTGCTGGCTTAATGTGATTCACATTTCAACTGGAGGATGTTACACCAGAAGTGTGAATGTCAAGCCTGGTTATACAAATTATGTTTCCCTGCATACAATGTGTGCTCTTGAATGATGGGTTTTCTGGCAATGTACTTTTTTTACAAATTACTGGTATAGCTCTTGGCCCTAATGAAGACCTAATAAAGTACCTTTATTGAAATGCATTGATCAGCTCACTTTTAATGTTGATCTCCCTTAGAATAATATTGACTGGATCTTGATTATCTACTTTTCCTTAAAATATAACAACTACATAGATGTGGGGAATGGGGATTGTGGGAGGCCTAACCTGCATGAATTCTGAAATTACTAAACTTGCAGCTATACCTGAGTATGTCATTTGATGAATGAAACAACATTATTAACACTCATTAAGTCTATTTTAAAAGAAGGCTGTTTGAACTGGAAAAAATCATCAGTGAATTATTTTAATATGATGTATTTTAATCTCATTTCCCTACAATTTCTGAGTACTTCTACCCAGATCTGGGAGTTGAATTGTTATCTCAACTGATAGAGGTACTCTTAAAAATGACTTAACTGACCTGGAAACCATATTTTTTACACTTTGTCGCCTACGTGTAACCTCAAGGTCAACAATACACCACCAGGCCTTCAGCAAAATGAAGATAGGTCAATTTTGTATGACCTCACAAACAAAAGAGTTATTCGATGGAGAGTGTGATGCTCTGCATCAATTTGGTCTACTGATAAGAGATATTGGATGGAGAGAGTGATGCCCTGCAGAAAATTTGCCAATCTTGATTTGATATTATTCTATAAAGTGAAATGTCCACTTGCATCTTTACAAAAACCTAAAAGTACTTAACAAAATATGAAGGTTTTCAACACTTTCCTTATGGCAAGGTAAGACCCAACATTTTTCAAATGGAACGGTAATTTAATTTAGAGGTTTGGACCGAAGGCCTTGAATGACTGACTTCCCATGCAAGCTTGTTTTACCTTCGAACTTGATGCAACAATTGGGCCTCGAGTGGGAGCCTTCTTCTTGGAAACTAGGTAAGGAATTTGTGGGCCAGGCATGACTAAGGATATAGAAAAGCCACTTGAGCAAAGACACTTACTTTGGATTCTCTTTTCAATTTCGAACTAGTGCAAGTCTACACAATTCTATGATCTATGTTCAATTCTGTATAGGCTTAGTCTTGGTACGCCAAAGAAATTGTCAGGTAAATTTCTAGCCAGTACAATTCCTTACCAGGGTTAGCCGTAATGAGCCTTGGAAAGGCTGCATTTTGAACTCTCTGGAGGCCCAAGAACATCCAGCCAGGTTGTCATAAATATAATCTGTTACATTAGTCAAATCTGGATAATACACTAGCAGCGTTTGCTGAGGAGTGGAGTTCTTTTTACTGGAATAGGGAAAACGTGTCATTCTAGACTGGCCACAAAGTACCTTGTACTACACACTGCATTTATCTGGGAATTCATAGATAAATATTCGTGCACAAAGATGCCAAAAGACTTGTCTTTGGAAGCAGGGCCTGGAGGATACTCCAATGCAAATATTCTAGTAGACCAGAATGAACACTCCTTATTCCTTTCAAGCAATATTTCTGTCTTATTGGCATTTACTTTCTAAAACTATTGTGTGAAATCCTCTACTGATCTGCCAGGAAACAGCTACTGAAATGAAAATGGGAGTAAAAGGCTTGATTGGATAAGTGGACAATAAACAGCTTTTCATCTGCATCAGAAACTGCAGTGCATCCAAAGGAGTGGATGTGTTTTATAGTGGAGCGGAAGTGCACATTAAAAAGCAACAGTTATAATGAGGACCCTTAAGATATCTCAGAGCTGACAAATATAAAAAGCTGTCTAGACAGACCATGACTGCCTTTTTCTGATAGACACGAATCAGTGGGAGACAGTTCCCTCTAGACCTGCATGCTTCTGCAGATCTTTACAGGTAGCCTGGTCCACTGTGTCAAATGTAGCGGAGAGGTCCAAAAGGACTACTCCTGATGCATCTTCCTTATCATATGGTACTAAGAACTCCAATTTCATAAAATCACAGTGGTTTTAGTGCCCCTTCTAGTCAGACCCCTCAGGATTTCGCGATTTGCGAAATTTGCACTTTTGTAAAAATCCCGCAATTTTTACAAAAGTGCAGGCAAAATGTGGTTAAAAAAAAACTGGTGTTCACCCCCTCTTTACTGGCTCTGTGCTGCCACTGCCAGCAAGCAGCAGAGGTGTCAAATTCCTCTGTCGCCTACCTTTGAAATGCACAGAGCCCCCCTCCTGTGAGATTAGTTTGCGGCCTGCCTCACACATTTGGATGCCCCCTGCGGACTCTACAGGCCCCTGCTGCCCTGCATGTGCAGGTTGTCTGATGCCAAAAAGAGTAGGTTTCATATTGTAATCTACTTTCTTTGGCATCAGGCACACTCCGGTTTCAGGTATTGCACTGCTGGAGACTCTGCAACGTTACAGACTGTGATACAGCACGGCCTCGAGCAGTGACAGAGCACATGCCTCCAGTATTTGTGTGGCAGGCACATGTTTTGCCCACCACAAAAATACCCTCAAGGGGAATTGTAAAATAATGTTTTTCATTAAACATTAAATACTAAAAGGGCCTATAAATGATCCCTCAAGCATGTGTGAAACTTCTACTAAAAAACACAAATCTTTTTAAAAACATGAGACCTTGGAACAACAAATAATCAAAATGTCCCAAAAATGTTTTGTTCAGTGTATCCTTGTATCTTCTTTACATATGCCACGGATAGCTGACAAAGGACATAACGTAATGTCGTCCACGTTTCGAACCTGTGATCAAGTGTTATTCACTATACATCATGGCGGGTCTTCCTCAGGACTAAAACAGACCAAAGGGCAGCCTTAAATGTATTCAAAGAAAGACACACATGTTGTGTCCGAAACAGTATCCATTAGTATTGTAACATGACATCCCAAACCCCAGCCGGGGTCAACTCGATGAGGGGATGGGGTTATTATCCTCCTTCAATTGTAGTCCTCTTGGCCCAATCGTGGCTTCATTTGAAATATACAGCAGCAGTTCCGGTCTCATCAGCTGTCTTCCTGCGTGTGAATGATGTATAGTGAATAACACTTGATCACAGGGCCGAAAGGGCGACAACATTACGTTATGTCCTATGTCAGCTATCCTTGGAATATGTAAAGAAGATATAAGGATACTCTGAACAAAACATTTTTGGGACATTTTGATTATTTGTGGTTCCAAGGTCTCATTCTTGTGTATGTGATCACCGGGAGATTGAGGGATCATTTATAGGCCCTTTTAGTATTTAATGTTTAATGAAAAACATTATTTTACAATTCCCCTTGAGGAGATTTTGTTCACCCGACAGAACTGTTTGTAGCTCATAACTGCATACCCAGGCTCTGAGGGACACAGGGTAACCCCATTATATTTAATGGCACCACAAAAATACAGTGAATTTTGAGGTTTTGGGCCGCAAATGTTGCTTTTTATGGCTGTGAAATTTGCCACCCAAAGCGACAAAATCCTGGGGTTGTCCGTCTAGTGTGAAAAGTTTAACTGGTCAAGGATATTATGCTCTTCTACAAAATGTCTAGTTTCCTAGCCACTATTCTACCCAGAACGTTCCAAATTGTGTGGAAGATGAATGGGTAATAATTTGGAACATCTTCTGCGCACAAAGTTGGCTTTTTAACCAGTTGGTATAGTATGCCCATCTTGTATTTGAGTCAAAAGGTAACAGAGGCTTATTATTCTTAGATAGAGGGCAGGAGTTGAGTGTGGATCCTTATTTAATAATCATTCAAAATGACGGAAGATCAATTCACATTGGGGCTCAGCTGCCTCTACTTATGTGCATATAGCTGTAGTAAAGTCAAAGTGTAAATTATATAATTATGTATTGTCAAAATTTGTATGCAAAAAAGAGGCCAGGATGTCACTTAACTCCTGTAAACACTGCACTATATGAGCAGGCTAATGCAGATTCATGAAGGACTTTAAAGATGAGAACACGTTTTGTTTTGGGGAGGAGGAAATTATGAGCTTCAAATACAAACTACTGGTGCTCTTTTTACCCTAACCATCACTCTTAAGCCAAAGTTGTTCCCTATGCACCAGTATTGAGATCTTCTTCATGGGAATGATAACACAGCCTTTTCATTTTCCTGTTCCTCTGGTCAAATATCTTAGGTCACTTAATATGTTTCACACAACTTTTAGTAAATTTATTTAAATAATGATAATACTGTCAGGTAGAGGATGCAGTTCATGGAGGAATACATAAATATAGTGACACATTTGGGGTGATTATTGCACAAGCCAAACCAAAATTCCTCACAAAAACATATATAACTAATAATTTCTTGGTTGCACAAAGGGTTTCACATCTTTCCACATTCAACAAGCAGCCTTTTTTCTACACAGTACTCCACAGAACAAAATTGGAGCTGTAAGTATTAAGAATACTTGGAAAAGCGTACAATTGCCTGCACTCTTGCTTTTCGTATGCCACATTCATATCTTTAATTCCCTTAAGTCCAAAGTGATTTGATTTCCTACTATGAAACCCAGAAGAATATGCAATCAATTACACTATTTTATTTGCTGGCCTCCTCAAGGACAAACAGCAATATCTAAGGGCAGTTAGGTTGATATGATGTAAAAACTGACCACTTAAGCAGGGATGAGCCATCTGGGCAGGTACAGGTTCAGGTAGTAGCATCAAGGACTGTTCCAACAGCCTTCTCTTTCAATTGAAAACCCCAAATGAGCACGCCAGAGGTCTTTCCATGCATCCGTCTCTGCTCCCAGCATGAGGGAAAGAAGTTCCAGAATGAGGAGATGAGGTGTTCCCTAATGTGCATAGGGGTGTACTTGAAAGGGGGCACCAGGCTCCAGAAAGGGAAAGAAGGTTATGGCCATTTTAAATCAGTGACGCTGGGAAGGATTACAGTCGAGTGAAGGAGAAGTACTGAAAAATTAGGGTGGATTTTACGAAGACATTTGCCAGGATTAAGAATGAGGAATTCTACCATCACTGGCTAGAGCACATGATGAGAATGGCACCTCACTATCACAGCCTCAGAACATTCCTCAACTTTGAAGAACACCTGAATAAAAAACATGAAGATTCTGTCTGATTGCTGGGACAAGAAGACATACAGGTAATCTAACTGTCCCATTCCCCTCACTGCTACAGAGACTTAAAAGCAAAAGGGCTCATAGCTCTAAAAAACATGCAGGACAGTTTTTTGACTAGACTTCAGTGAACTCAAGAGAACCCAGGCTGGTAGGGACTGATGCCTAGGGACTGCCCCCTCAAGACCTGAGGGTTGTGGGAGAGACTGGGAGTTACATTTTCAGCACACCCTTTTCAGGATCGGTATACAGTGAGGAGACTGCCTGAAAAGGAGAATCCTCTGCAATCAATCAATCATGTCACTTATAAAGCGCACTACATACCCGCGAGGGTCTCAAGGCGCTGGGGGAAGAGGGGGTGGTGCTGCTACTGATCGAAGAGCCAGGTCTTGAGGAGTCTTCTGAAGGCCAGTAGGTCTTGGGTCTGTCGGAGGTTGGTGGGGAGGGTGTTCCAGGTCTTGGCGGCGAGGTGGGAGAAGGATCTGCCGCCGCCGGTCGTTTTCCGGATGCGGGGGACTGTGGCGAGGGCGAGGCTGGTCGAGCGGAGCTGGCGGGTGGGGGTGTAGAAGCTGAGTCGTCTGTTGAGGTAGGCTGGTCCGGAGTTGTGGAGTGCTTTGTGTGCGTGGGTGAGGAGCTTGAAGGTTATCCTCTTGTTGACAGGGAGCCAGTGCAGGTCTCTCAGGTGGGGTGTGATGTGGCTGCGTCGGGGGATGTCGAGGATAAGACGTGCAGAGGCGTTCTGGATGCGTTGCAGCCGTCTCAGGAGCTTAGCCGTCGTTCCTGCGTAGGCAACACTAGTTTCCTATGCTCCATAACTTCTCAATAACACATCACAGAATTTGATTGTACTATTAATTAATGTGAGGTGTTTCTAATGTCACAATCACTATTCTATGTTATCCAACTATAAATTAGCAATTTGTGGCTAGGATTAAAGACTGTTTGTGGCTTATAATGACATTTAATTTGATAATAAAGTGGGCTCATTATTTCTGCTAAAACAAATATGGAGTCTCATGAGTAAAATATGATTTTAATATACTATTAAACGTTTTTTGTTTTTTTACTGGAAACACATTTATCATGTGATTGTTGTATAATGTGTTAATCTATTGTGACAACTTGCTTGATTGAAAAGAAACCAGATGCACACTTCCAATTGGTCTCTTTCCTTACTTTTTTATTTTATAAATTAGGATTGAGAATATTCATTATCTTTAACATTACACTCATTTGGTCAAATATCATTTACAACAATAAGATTGTCCCTTTTTCAAATGATGTGTGTATTCTTGCTGAGCTGAACTGTAAAAACTATTTTCCCAGTCTGTTTGATATCTATAAAAGATACGGGTAAAGAAAAAATGGTAACGTGATTGAAATGAATGCCCTATTAATGAAAATACAATTTAAAGGAATAAGAAACTTATGATGTCACTTGCTACTAAGGGTAACCACATTGCAAACTTTGGCGCTTAAAGTAGGAATTGTTCAGACATTTGTAATTACTGTCCATTGTAATAAAAATTAATTTCCAGGGTTCCAGATGTACAAAAGTGTCTGGAAAGAGCAACACTTTCTAAATGTCCTATTGCAAATTCTGCATTACTAGTCCAGCACTGGATGCATAAAAGAGCTTCTAGGATAACAAGTAGTACGTTTATGAGGTGCACAAGGCTCTGCTAATGTGTATGTTAATGGTATGAAGGGGACTGTGCTCCTCCTTGTGTAGCCATCATCTGCCAGAGAACATGTTGTAAAAGGTGGGATAGGGAAGGCAGACATTGCAAGCAAGTGCAGGCAAAGAAGGCTACTTGAAAAATAAACACCTTTAAACATTTTACAACCAAGAGAGAAAAATGAGGTGAAGTCTTCAGAGTACAAAGTCAGCAATAAGAAGCCAAGCAAACTCTCATCAAACTAAAGGTAACATAAGTAGGAAAACTTTTACAAATATCAAAATTCCACTGTCAACCTTTTTAACTTTCAATAATTAAGAAATCTGGGAAACATTCAGAAAATATTACCGTGACATAAAATAATCAGAAACGGACACTGAATTGTAATTGTATTGCAATTGCATTTATAGCGCTTACTATCCTTGATGAGGTGTCGAAGTGCTTTTTCAGCGAGTAGCACGCTACTCCGGAACCCATAAAGGATTAGTGGTGAATTAGTATAGTGAAAATATGAAAGTATTTTGAGAGGTGGAATAATATGGAGTATTTTAGAAACATGCAAAACAATTTAGAAGTACCAGTATCATGCAATGAGGTAATTAACATGTTGCAAGGATTCTGTTTGGAAACAGAACTGTGTCTTGGAATGCAGGGACTGAGTCTATCACGTCAGTACCTGTCGGCCCAAATCTGACTAGCTCACAGTGCCTCACCTGCACTCTTAACCTTTCCAGAGTTGCAGGTGATTTTGGCAAACCTAGAACATGAATCTCTAGTCCCCAAGGGAACCGTGTAAAGAGATCTCACGAATGCATGTCCATAATGAACAGAAGAAAGACATGAAGAAAATTTACAATGTATTAATTAAAACTATCGCAGTCTATTTTTAAGCAGATTTGCTGCGATTAGTAAACAGACACAACTGAGAAAAGTAACCAGCATTACTAACAGGCTATAAACAATGAACAACCCGACCATGGCAACTAATGTATCAATCTAAGCCTACCCTCACTATGTGAGCACAGGGATATATTAGTGATCTCAGGGATTAGCGCAAAACCCCAAACCTGGTATGTGAGGTTAGGTGGTCTGCATCATAGGTGTAAACTCAGTTTATATGCAAGGCTGCCGCCTCTATTCCAAGACTGGTCTCTTTGCTGGAAGTTTCCCTCTGCCCTCTAAGGGGGCTGAGACAGAGTTTATATTAAAGGAACTGTTGTGTTAGAAAACTGCAGCTGTGCTATTGTTTTTATGTCTAAAAACTTTTAGGAGATGTTACTGACGGGGCACAAGAAAACAGTACACCATGTTGTTCCACCTTGTACGAAAAGTTCAGACTGAATCCCAAGAAGAGCCACTGAATTACAAATAATACACACAGTGTATTTCTAAAATAATATCATGTCTCAAAAAACCAATGTATTATGTGTGGCTGTGCAAAGCAAAAGTAGCTTAAAGCTGCTAATACGAGCAACTGAGGGAGAACCAAATGGGCCCAGAAGGGGAAATATTACAACAACAAGTATTCAAATAAAGCTGACTAAAATCTTAATAGAAGTCAATATAGTGTTTGAACATGAAGCGTTAAATATATTCAAGACTAGTCACGACTATTTTTCCCCATTTCTTTACTAGCTAATATTTTATTTTTTACTATGGGGAATTACATATTTTGCACACTAGTGAATCTGATTACATCTATAAACACTGCTGTTTATAAGGAGTCCAGCTTTCTAATTGGTAATGAGGATGATAGAAAATAATTTCAAAATTCTGAGGTCAGCTTCATTATGACAGTAATTGAGTAGATATAGTATTTGACAACTTTTCACAAGCCTATGCCTTAAATAAAGGAGAACAAGCTGTAAAGCACATCGAACAGACTCCATCAATACAGGCAACAAGCAAGGCCACTTTTTCTGTCACTCATGCCCAATCAACACTGAACTAGTAGCTCAGACAATTTGCGTCAAATGTAATCTTCCTACGATAAAGGCTGTACTAAACTCATTCTGAAGGTGAGTTCCTAGCCCAATCTCAAAAAACAAACATTGCCCATCAAATATATTTTATCGAACGGTCCAAAGTTTCAAGTAAAAAATCCTCACACATTTTAAAATAAAGACCTACATAGAAGGAAAGGAAATCTGCCTCTCTCATTTCAGTCATCCTAAATCTTTAAAAGACCATGGTTAATATTACTTTGTTGTTATGACTGTATACCTGGATATCAAACTGTTTAGATATGACCAAATCTAACTCTGAAATCAATTAGTAGCAGGACAATAAAAACATTTAAAACTGAGAATGAGCAGGGAAACCTAGGTGTTAAAAAGTTTAACTGGCACACATGGTATCATAGCCTTCAAAGAGTCCAAGCTCTTTTCTACCAAGCAAACCTAATCATCTAGGCTATCTGTCACAGACCTATATTTTACATGAGGGTTTATTAAACTCTGAACAGTTTGATGTTACAGTTACGAACCAGGCACTATTTTCTTTTTACTCTCAAACACTCACAATTCTAGTTTTTCAAAAATTGTTTCAAACTATAATGAGATGGTTAATGCAACACTGGCGGATACATGGAACCCAGTCATTATAACTGAGCCCTTTGGCCACGTAAGCTACTTCATAGGGTATTGCCACTATAAAATCTAAAGAACAACCATTTCTTTATTATTCCACTCTGAAAAGGAATGGCTAGGAAAAGATTCTGTAAACGTCAAACAATTTTCAAATGCCAACCTTTTGGGCCACTGATGCATAGTAGAATAACCAAATGTTGTGGACCTGATTTTAACAAAGAATGATTTTTGTACAAGTTTGCGTTGTAAACTCCATGGGAGATCATGTTATTCTCAGCAGCAGGGAGAGTGATAATTAAACATACATTTTTGGCATTACTTGTATACAATAACAAATATATAACTAATATAAACACAACACATCAACACTTGTAATCATATACAGATTTCACTTCTATGTAAGTATTTCAAAAGTTAATTTCTTCCTACCTTTAGAGTCTCAAACCAACGTGATTGTTTCACTTGATAGTATACGACAGATTTGTACTCCGAGATAGGTTCCTCGCCGGCACCAGGAAATATAACATTCTTTTAAAGAAAATGAACATCCATAAACATGAGGAACATTTCTTAGCAATGTTTCACTTACAGTTCCCATCAAGCAGAAATATTTAACTGAAATAGTTATTGACCATCTTGCCACAGTACTAATTAAACTATTTGTGACAAATCTTAAAATGTTCTCTCTCAACTGGCTTCTCTGCATCTTTTGATGAAGTCAAAGAGGTGCTTCTTTTGCTTACCGAGTTAAATGTCATAGTCAATATGTTCCTAATCTCCCATAGTCATTACCAAATTATCCGGGCCAAGGTTCCCCTAATTCAGCCTCAATCAAATCAAATTAGTGGCTGTATGTCAAAATATCAATCTGCAAAATATAAACCTACAGGTATATCGTAACTATAATATCAACTCCTAAAATAATGTCAAGGTAAGTGTAGGTTTACTATTCGTAGCTCAACTATGATGACATGTTGAGAGTTGATATCATGATCTTGATATGCCTACAGGTCAATATTTCGAATGCAGTGTTGTGATACAAATTATAAGCAGTTCCCCGACTGTCCAAAAACAGAGAGTCCCCTTATATGTGATGATTCTTTATTTCCAGTTTTCACTTTCATCCAAAAATCCTAACGAATCTTGTAACCATTAGCCTTGTAGCCACTAGCAAACATGTGTTTCATCATTTGGCAAGCCTACCATCGACTTAATCAGGGCTACAAAAACAAATTATATTCAGCCTTTGTCATACACTTTTACCACTTCTAATAAACCATCCTCATCCCAGTGCTAGTTTATTTTAAGGTTCAAACTGAGGGGTTACACTTTTAAGATTGCCGTTATGATGATGAAGCGACATTTAGTACATTCCTTTTATTACTGTTCATAAGAAGGCAGTAACTGGTGAGATGCTGGTGCACCGAGCAGTTCGTTTTTGGCGGGTTAGATCACACATTTGGTAAGATATTTGAATCATTTAAAGTCAAAATGTACTTACTATACATGTATGGAGTACTCGCCCATTGTTTCTTTCCGTCAGTGATTTTAATTTGTTACAAATGATATAACTACTCATACCAATATGGCGCCTATGATGGTTTATATCCATTTTTGATATAGACTAAACCATAAATAGTATAAATACCTATACCAATATGGCGCTGATGTTATACGCTGGAGGACACATTTGCCGATCAGACTACTCTCCGTTTTGTGGAAAAGTTCAGGTACGAGCAATACAGGTTTGCAAGCTTTACTTTTGCCACAATATGTGGTTTTGCATAATTGGACATCGCTGTTTACTTAGGCGAATGTTAATGTATGGCACTTTACTGTGTAGTATACGAGCGCATGGTGAGCTGTATGGATGGATTTGACTTTTGGCACATTAGTTCACGTTCAAAGTAAATATACATGTAGCTAGGAGTACTCTCCGTTTTTGCGAGAAATTTTAGGTATGAATGATGCAGGCACTTTTGTTTCACTTAGGGTAAGATATGGGGTTTTGGATGGTGCATACTGATACAGGATGGGTGATGGCGAGATATATGCTGGCACGTTGTTTTTACTTAGCACAATAACATATGTTAATGCATCTTATGGCGCAATATATGAGTGTATGATGCTATATATTTAATTGTTAACATGGAAGAGGAGAAAAGAAGGGTTTACTCTGCTTGATATTGTGAATTTTACCTTGAAAAATAACACATGTGGGCCAGGGTATCCTCCGGGTTCACGGCAACTATGTTTCAGAAGTCTAGGTGGGACGAAGTATTGTGATTCCTCCGTGTTGAAAAATAATTTCTTTAGTGGAGTAGTGATTACAGAAATATGTAACTTTTACAGGTTGACTTATAATTTGACGCTGGAACTTACCCACATTTACGTTTATGAGGATACATATTACGATATGGTGAGATGTTGGTTGGTTAAATAAAAAATAAATAAAAAAAAATTAAACTTGGGTGAGTGTATATATTTGCACGTGGTTACGTGGAATTTTGTTCTTTATTTAATTACAGGTTGCATTTGAGAATAGCACTTTGAATTAGGTGATTTGCATTTGAGCGTAAAACCCCTTACTAGGGATAGGGGAGTCACAAGGATTTGACTGGATATTACTTGGGTGGTTTTCCACTACTTGTGACCACAAGCTACGTGGACCTTTATGTAGTCACAGTACAGGATTCTGGGTTTATGTCTTTTCTCATATTTTGGAGTGTTGGGTGGCCGCTTCTTCTCCTTGAAGCACCTTAATAGTATAGTTATTTCAAGATTTTTGGAACACACGATTGTGTGCAATGCATGACTCTGCCACCTTGATGTGTATGTGTTGTGATACAAGACCCAAAAACAAGGATGGATCAAAGAGGCAGAAAACTAAATGGGTTAGCAACGCACACATTTATTATGCTACAAACAAGTATATATTTTAAGAAGGTATTATGTCAACAAATGAGAGAATAAATTAAGTCTGTAGTTTTAAAAATGAAGACGCTGTTTATCAAAATGTGAAACGGTTTTCTGCTCAGTTCAGAAATGTGAATTTCTGATAGTCCCCAAGCAATGTAAAGGAACAGTTTAAAACTATTTCAAAGTTGCACATTGTTATAGTTCCTGAATTCACAATATTGCCATCATAAGTATTTTCTTACTGAAGCAAGAAAGGAAACGTTCATTTGTAAAATTATTAAGCCTATCACCATTCGCCCATCCAACACTGAAACTGCCCCTATTGTATATGAAACTGTATATCATAAAATTAATAAAATGTGCCCAAATGCCTTTTACATCGCTTGATTTTTTTTAAGTTGTGTGTGATTTTATTTTGTTTGCTTTCAATTTGTGTAATGTACTGTGTTGCCCCCTTAAAGAGAAGTGTGCTTTTCAATTTAAACTATTACATTAGTTTTTTGTTTTTTTTGTATTTTGAAGTTTTGTGAAGGGCACTATTTTGTCTTTTAGTTACTTCAAAGTGCTGGGAGAGAATGTAAAAAAAACTGTAACGTAAGTGTAGGGAAAGATGGGAGTTCAATGAGGAAGGCGAGTAGCCATAGCCAGTGTCCTTCAATTGTGACACCCGTTCTATGGAGAAGTTAGTTTCAAACAAGACTGAATATTTCTGTTTTCAGAAGTATCATGAAACACATGTAGTTGGGTTCCGGTTTCACTAAAGGGATAAAGGTGTTTTAAAGTCTAGGCATTGTATGCCCAGCAATGCACCTTCATGGTTGGTCCACTTGAATGATCGTTGATCGATCAGGTGGGCAAACACCGAGTACAGGACTCTAGAGGGGAAATAGAGAGGCATGATACCCAGTAGCAATTTAGGACCATTTCCATACTTTCCTTAGTGGATAGCGAATGTTTTATAAGCTAGGCCTGCACAGGAAACCTCAGGAGTGGTTCAGGGTGGGTGTGAAATAGCCCCACTTGCTGAGGCTCAGGCACAAACATGCTCCTTGGTTCTGACAATTTTGAAGGCTGGTAATGTGTTTCTTGGGGAGGCCACAGTAGATTTTCAAAGCCATGATAAGTGCTCTGGGCAGCTTGACATGGTGTTCAGTGTGGAAAAATTGAAGTATTTTTTGGGTCATGGAGAGTTGCAAGTTCGCAGTTTTTGTACTGCATAGTTTTGGGGGGCACATTGTCATTGGCTTTGGAACAAATCTCCAAATTCCAAACTCTCATTGAGTTGGGAAGAAGGATCCAAGTCCTGGGTCAATTGAAAGAGGCAGAGTTAGGCTCAGAGTCTCTGATTACAAGGATCTCAGTCTTTTGCCCGTTCATGCACAATAAGCTTAACTGCATCTAATGCAACATATGAGCCATGTTGTTCATCTGGTATTGCTCAAGATGCTGTGACAGGGGGTGAACTTAAATGATAAACATTAGATAAAAAAAGGGAAGAGCACTGAGGAATCCGTGCATAAGGATAACTCAGCTTAAGCAACCCTTACTTTTTGGCTATGGCTGGTGAGAACAAATTGGGCCCTTGATAGCTCTGGTCAGTATTTGTCTGCTCAGTACTCAAGCCTTTCCACCAGTATTGCACAGTTGACAGCAGGCAGTGGACAGATCGAGAAGTACAAGACAGCAATTTTATAATCCCTAAACTATATTATAAACTTCCCCTCTGAATATTCTGCCTCAGTGTAAATAATTATAAATTGTACCTGTTTAGGGCTTCTCTGCCCCCTGTCTAGGGCTGCAGTTTCTGTATAGCACTATATACACATAAATACATACTGTAAAAGTGCTCTGGCTGAAACAAAACTGACAAACTACACCCTGAAGCAGCAAACTAACATACATTACCTCTAGTCGTTTCCCATCTTCATCATAGATGGATATTGTAACCTCTACATTTTTTGCAGTGGTTTTGCTACCTCTGTCGAAGTCTCCTTGAACCAACGTGACATAGATATCATTACGAACATCACCTATTAAAAAAATTGATTAAAACAATATCACAAAATATTTGAAATTCAGGCATTTTCAAGTCATAGAACTGCATACAAGTACCAAATACCAATTAAAGATGCTTCATGAACGACACTTATGTAAATTAACATTAATATTTCATGCTATTCCTTGTAAAACATACAGACAAATACAAGCTAAATAAATGTCTTTTGAAGCTGAGATTAGAAAGAAACAATTTCGGAAACTGGATAAGGCTGGAGTGATTTTATTCAATAACCTAATTCTTCTTCGCATTATTTTCTCCTGTTTCCCCATCTTCATTTCTTGGTTTGCCATATTTGAGTCTCACCTAGCCTTTTCCTGGAGTAACCGATATACACTGAAAAAGCTTGTGTATACATTATTGGTGGAGCACTTACTACAACTTGCAATTTGTGCATCATTGTGATATAGTAATTGGAGTCATTCTCTCAGGAAAGATATGTGTATTGCTGTTCTGTACACACATCCATGTTATGTATGTAAAAGAAAAGTATTAAAACACGTCAAATAAAAATCACAATGCTTCATTCATTTAACCAAGAATCAGTAGCTGAAGGCGAACTTGGTCTTCGAATTATGATTAGAAGTCCATGACGGCATGTTCTAAAATCATTGTTTCTTTAGCTTTTGACAGTTCTGAAAATAATGCATTAGATGAAATAGGAAAACAGCTTTTGAGCTATTGTGAATGTATGTTATCCTTCTCATAATATCACAATTACCTGGCATTATAATTTCAGGAAATCCCATTTTCCGTGCAACTGCAGTAGATCGGTCTACTAAATGTGGAAACTCTTTTCTAATTTGATGAATATCACCAGGTAAAAGCTTCATTGTAACCCATAAACCTGGAATACAGAAAATATCCCATGACAAACAAACTCCTTTGAGGCCAGGCAAAACATAGACTTCAAAGTATAATTCTGTGCTCCAGCAAACTTACAAAATTAAAAAAATTGAAGCGAGTCCTTTAAACTGAAAAATTAAAGGAAGGTGATGGATGCTAAAAGTAATAGAAATTAAGAAAATTCTCATAATTTAATATTTTTAAGCAGGTATAAGATATATATTTTAATTTCTATTCAGTAATATATTTTTGCTACAATCTTTGTAACAATTAAAAATCACTCTCCAGATAAAGACAATACAGCACTACATAGCTGGTATAAGAGTGGGCAGATATCTGTGTATGCAAGCACTTTAGATCTAGTAGCATTATTTCCCAGGTTCTAGGGAGTAAGTAAGTACACTGCTTATCTAGTGGCTTGGTTATAACTTGTGCTACTAGCAAAAGACAATTATGTGAGGCAAGCAACTAGAGGTGAAAGTTCTGCTCAACTGAATATTACAGGTGAACTATGAGAAAACATACACAGATTAGCACTTCAACTAATTTACCATAGGGACATTCCAGGCTTAAAGACAGTTGCAATTATATACTTCAAATTCTGTAAGGACAAAAAAACACTTATGCTCTTACCTTACATAGGTTTTGGGACAGATTCCGTATCCAAGCCAGAGCTGACCGAGCTAAAGTAAAACTAGTTAAAATATTGCGTAGAGTGAAGAGCTAGGAAAGAGCAGCGGCGAGTGTAGGCATATGATTGCTATCAGTTTAAGGTGACCACTTGATACCAAGAACCAACTGAGGAGGTTGCATGCTAGGTTCAAGACTAGTGAGTTGACATTGAGGGGTAAAGTTGGGTTTTTGGACCATAACAAAACCAACATCCTGCAACTGTCTTTGTAACTTTTGTGTAAAAAAAAATGGCAGCCATTGATAAGTTATTCTGACCCTTTAATTCCAAACATATGTCCAAGAACACTAGATAAGGAGTTGAAAACGCCTAGTACTGTGTCCATGTAGTAAAAGCATGGAAGCAGCATGTAGGATCTCATAAGAAATTTATAATTGTTCTATAGGTGAAAGGCTAAAAAGCCATTGGCTTCCTGTAAATTTAAATCAAATATGAATTTAAACCAGGATGGGGTTGCCATTATTGTTTTTACTTCCACTGATTTAATAAACGGCAAATACTTTAATGTAGTTTCTTTTTTTATACTTATTTGGGCTATTTTAATAGATATGCATATTAAATTATACAAAACAATGTTTGAGCAGAGATCCAAGTATTTATTCTGAGCGCTGTTCAGGCTAAGAGTCTCAAACCATGGAATTCTATGAGCAAATGTTTCAGTAGGGAGGCTTTGTAAGGTTTGTTGCCCCTCGCTATAGATCACTTGAAAGGAAGATATGGTGATGTCTGTACGCTCCTTCCTGTATATTAATACGGATGGGATATTGTAGTAATTTGTTTGGGGGTATGAAGTCCTAAATCATCATCATAATATCTCACAAGAATAGTTAAAACAAAAATTATGTGTTGTAAATGGTGTGATTTAACACCTTGTGGGGGTTATCCGGAGCTAGAAACAATGGAAACAGCCATTATTTTAACACAAGAATATTATCTGGCAGCACTGTGCATAAAAGGAATAATTGAATCAGTGATCTTCAAGCGTAATGAAATATTGCTTGCACCGAATGATCAAATTGTAAATCTTAAAGTAAAAAAAGCTAGAACAATTAACTTCCTTCAAGATCTTAAGTTAATTTATTTGTACAGTGAAATTCTGCAAAATGAATTGCTCCAAGCCTCTTACAGAAGATGCTGCTCAAATAAAAATTACACATTTCATCCATCAATACAAAACAAAATCAGGATATAAGAAGAAAAAAACATAATGTGCACATGTATATTAGTTGTAAGCACTATAAAATGTTACAGTACCTCAAGCAACATCTTTTTAATATTTAGCAATTTAAAAACAGCAAGTCTAAAAAATGACATTAATGTATGGGGTTTATCCAATTTCATGAAGTAGTGAGGTGTGGCCAGACAAATGTTTTAGATTAACAACTCCTCCACTCCGTCATAAATTTTGGAATCATTTCATGAAAATGTGACTTGGGATCAATTCTAAAGTCTGTCTTTTTTCTTCATAAAACTTTAATTTACTTTGAATCAAGAGTGCAGCCATCTCGCCTTCTATCATAATTATTTAATTGAAACTGCATACACATCTTTTTTAATGGTTTTCTTTTAGATGTCTAACAAAGCAATCAAGCTAACGCACTAGCTTCAGCAATAGAGACCCCCTTCCTTTGTGGATAAGCTGATGACAAATCATGCAGTTGATTCCACTAAAATAATAAGATCTATATTTATGTTAATTGATTTACAATGTCGGTAGTCTTATTGAATATTACTTTGCAAAAAATTATTTTATATATCCCATAGCTTTGACTTTCAATGTGCCAGGTTTCAACGTCTATAGGGGTATACAAACATATGTACCTTTGTTTGGTCTATGGTTCCTGGTTTGTGATAACTACCAAATGAACAATGTGAAAAAAATATTGAGTTAGGTTCTTGATGATGCTATGCATTGCATACCTTGCTACATTTCTTTCTTTAAATATTTTGCATACTGGTATATAAGCCTTGAAATTCTATGGCAAGAAAGGATGGAACAGCTCAACTGAAGGCAAGTTCTCACTTGCACCCTCATGCACAAAGGGTTTTAGCATTCACAAACCCTCTGATCCTTTTTTCAAATGTACTAAAGCCATTTAGCTGTTCGGAAAAGATTTTCCAAATTGTAAAATGGGTATAGAAATGGATTCAGAATTGCTATTTTTGGAATGGGCGCGTTTTGAGCATCCCTTCCAAATAATGATTCTAACCCTGATGTATCAATGCTTTGTGAGCAAAATCTAGTTGCAAAACATTGATAAGTTGCTGACTTCCAAAAGGGGTGGTAACGGATTTGCAAAGGGTGAGAGGCCCCCTGTGGACAAGTACCCATTTGTGAATCTTGAAAAAAGTTTCAGATAGAGTTGGCAGTAGTTGCATCTGCCAACTTTCAGTGAACCTTTTTTCAAAAGATGACTTCCATAAGCACTATCAGTCCCCTGGAACAGGACTTCCAACGCCGCTATACACAGTGCCCGGAGGCGCTGCAACTTCTAGTGAAGGGAGCGGGGCTGCCCATTGTCAACGCGCTCAAAGCACGGCCGGCTCTCCCGCAGCATGAGACATTGTTTGCAGCAGGGAGGGGGACCTGTCCTCCATAAGCACTATCAGTCCTGTGGAATGGGACTTTCAGCACTGCAATCCACGGCGCCTGGAGGTGCTACAACAGCTAGTGAAGGAGGCAGGGCCGCCCATTGTCAACGCGCTCAAATCATGCCCCTGCTCTCCCACATCGAGGGACGCACACGAGCATGGCACAGACAAGGCCGGGCCATAGGTGTGCCTGTAGGCACCCATCAGCGGCCAGACGAGGTTAATCAGAAAGGGACTGCTGTCCTCTTCTATTAATAACAAGTTGATACCCCGCTGCTTGCCTGCTCGCCTAGGGAGATTTTAATTGACTACAACGCTTTTACGGCTGAGGAAGTGAAAATTTCCTTTCCCACACAAACTTGATGTTAAGGTTTGAATGCTATACTCTTTTGAAGGCCCAATCTGTACAGTGTCTGTCCAATATATTTTCACAAAGTCCTGACCAAGCAGCAGAGGTTTTGGGTAAAGGAAAACCGAACTCTCCCTCTCCAGAAGTGTTACTGGGGTGCCAGGACACTATCTGTATAGTGCCTGTTTTTCACTGCATACTGAGACCATATAACACGAGCGAGGCGCCTGGCTATAATTACTCCAAACATCTATCAGTGAGCCACTTGTCACCCATTACTAGTATCCGCTCCCCCTTTCCCTCCTAATCCAGAGTATCGTGGGGAAACACAAGGCTGCAGATAACGCAGAAGCAGGCAAAGCATGCTGTGCAAAATTGCACTCTGGATGACATTTAGGGTTTGATCGAAGAGGTCGAGGGATTGTTGACCCCGAAAGATAAGGGGGAACTCAAACACTTGGCTAAAGGAAAACGTTCGGACATAAAATCCTACTTAACCCAATCACGCTCTAGCCCGAGTAAAACGTAGGCACTAGGGTTGCCCGTTCCTAGAAAACACCACTAGGGTATCACCAGGTCCGCTGAGGCCCGAGACACCACTTGGCACTTGAGGAGCAGGTGAAGCTCAACCAACCTCTGTTCCATGTTAACGTTGAATGGACCAATAGGTTCTCAGCTCTCTACCAACATGAGAATCCCCCTACTTCAAGGGCCACAGCCCAATCGATCTGAGAGCAAGCTTGAGCAAACCTACAGAGGACATCACTACCACTGATGCACATTGGATGCCACCAAGGGACGAGATTTGTGAGTTAAGGAACTGTCACCTTTTTCAAGTGGACTCCGATTGAAAAAGTGGATAAACTGACTCTAATGTTGGGCTATTTAGAGGAGGGTAAGGGGCTTGATCTACCTAGAAGCATTGAAATGTTTGGTTCTGTCCCATATGTGGCAGTCCTTTCGCCAGTCATCACAAACACACAAACTGGACGCCTGCCCGAGTTTACTACCACTAATGTACTCAGGGTTTCTTACTTCAATCCTAATTCTAGACCAACCGTTCATCATATGGGAGTAGGCCACAGGTTGGAGGGCAATGGCCTACAGCAAGGGGAGGGAGCAATGAGCTCAACTACATCGCAATCCTTACTAGGAGACACAAGGAACCCTGATGGGAAGGATCATACCACTACATCCTCGATGAGTAAAAGACCGGCCTCACAATACTATGTGCCAGACGACAGTAGAGCTAGTGCCCATATGGGGGAGGAAATCTTCTTAACAAATGCCCCTAGATTAAGCTCTGGGGTCTTCAAAAGCTATGAAGCACTAATCAATGAGACAATCCACTGGTTAAGCAAAGAACGTAACTGTTGGTCTATAATCAGGGAGGACATTGTACAAACTAGGCGGTTTTTTTGCCGTAAGCTGGGACGCATTGACTAACCAACAGCAAAATAAATGGAGTTCTGATTGCTCTATAGCCTAGAGTGCCCCTACACAATGCCATGAATATATTCATTAAAATATAATTACCATCAACAACTATCCTTGAGGACAGGCGATGTCTGGTCCCGACCCAAAGTACAGCACACAAAACACGCCCGATGGTCCGGGTTCCCTGGCTACATCTGATGTCGACTGACTTACCCAGGACATTCCCCAAACTAATATTAAGCATAACGCTGGGTCATCCTCTACTGGGGAAAAGCCTGACTTAGCAATCAGTAGGGTTCCTGCACTGGGGAGTGGGAGGTCAAACATGCCCGAGATTGCTCGAGAGTTATCAACCACACAATCCTGATTTGTTCCTTTGGTCCAACATACATCCCTGTTGTTAGTCACACCTGAAGTGAGTCAAAATCTTGAAGTCAAACTTGTGGCATGGAATGCTGCAGGGCTACAGTCTAAACAAAATGATTTGGAATGGGGGGAATTTATGGATAGCCACCAAATCATTTTGCTACAGGAAACATGGGCCACTGAACCAATTTATAGGCCGGGTTATCACACCTATTTTGCAAATGCGATCCCAGCTACTTCTGGCAGAGCCTCAGGAGGCTTAATAATCTGGCTAAAAACTCCTATAACTTTAAGGTGGAACTACTAGACTCAGGATCAAGGGACATCTTAGGCATTCACCTGATATTTCATAGTTCTGTTGTACTAAAATAACTATCAACATACGCTCAGTCCAGTAAAGTGTGGAATCCTCAACCATACATGCGCTTCAAGCATTAGTAGAGGGCAGAATGCCCAATTCCTCAATTTATCAATCAAACAACATTTGTACAGCGCAGTACTGTCACCCCTAGGGGTAGCTGGGCGCTGGAGGTGCTGTGTCTCTGTCGAAAAGCCAAGTTTTTATAATAGCGGTCCTTGATAATAGCGGGGGACTGTAATACTAAATTTGAACCCCTTGAACCTCTAACAGCCGTAACAGCGGATGAGGAGTGGGGCATACCTGAACTAACAGGAAAAACCGGTGTTGAAATGGCCAAAATTTACAAGTTAAATTTTTCACCTTTGCTTAGACCTTGGCCTGAGAGCTGCCACTGGGGGGCACTAAATCTGATAATCGCCCTCATTTTACTTTCAAAGGAGGCATGTACACCAATCACATAGATTATATCCTGCATGATTTGAGACTATAGCGCTATACGATGGATATGGAAGTTGATACCCGTGGGGATAGTGATCCCAATGCGCTTGTCACTGCTTTTAAATTAGACCTGTTTCGCCAATCCCCCCCGAGTAAGTTAATTACACTTCCATAAGGCCACTGGCTCTTACAATCGCAGAAACATAAAGTGGGCCAGCGTCAGCATGGATACTAGGCTCATTGCAAAGATCTATCAATCACTTGTAGACCGCTTTGAAACTTATAATCCCCTTGTTTGAGACGCAGCCATGTTCAACATGTTGCCTCCATGAGTTGCCCTTGGTTTACCAAGGAGTGTAGAAAGACAAAAGGGGGACTAATCAAGGCCATCAAAGAAGGCTCAAAAATAGATATATTGAGGGCTAGGAAGGCAGTGACAGTGACACTTGCCCCTTTTTCCTCAAATACCCCTTTTTCAGATTTTTAATTGAGTAAACTAGGGTTGCCCTCTCCCATATGAGAAAGGAGAAGGCCCCCAATTGCCCAGATACCATCCCAGTTGTTTTATTCCACTCTGGGCCTGAAATCTGGGTGCCATACCTGAACTAGCTAAGCAACGCTGTCCTGCATGGGGAGGAAATCCCAGTGTTGTGGCCTGGCACCATCATTATCCCAATACACAAAAAGGGCCCAAAAGACACACCTGCAAACTATAGGCCAATCAGCCTAATTGATAATACCAAGAAACTTTTCTGCAGGCAGGTCTTATTTCACTTGAAGGAGTTGATGGCAAAACATGTCCTGTCACACCTGCAGGCCAGCTTTCCTAAGAATATAGGTACTATAGTCCAGATTTTTCGTTATATGTTGGAAGTATATTACCATCAACAGGGACCACCTGTATTTGATTTTTATTGACATGAGTGCAGCATTCGATTTAGTACTGAGGCACACTCTCTGGGTTGTACTGTCCCAAATGGGGATTCCACACGAGTTACTCAATCTCCTTGTCAGACTTCACACAAACACGTTCACCCAGCACGCAGGGCGACCTTTCCCCTAGGACCCCTGTTAATAATGCGATGAGGCAGGGCTGCGTATGGGCCCCCACGTTTTCTTTGTATATGAATGGTGACGTGGAAACCCTGGGAAAATGCCAGCATGATGCACCCAGGATAGCTGGTGAACACATCCCTGTTCTGCTATTTGTAGATGACACCTTGCTGCTCTCACGTACCCCTTTGAGTTTGCAGGAATTGCTAAACTACTTTGTGGGGTTCAACAGGGACCGGGGGCTTGAGATCAATGCAGGAAAATCCAAATTTACGCCCATCAACCCTCATCGCACCTCAGAAACAAGATGACTGTGGAGGGCTCTAGCATAGATCAGGTCTGGAGCTTTGACTATCTGGAAGTTAGACTCACTGACAAGCTCTCCTGGGACCTTCAGTTGGCAAAAGTCAGTATCATATTAAGACATAGAGCAGGCGCTATTGTTAGGAGATATGAAGCATCGACTATCAGGGCTGTGTCGCCCGCCCTGAAGGTTTAGAGATTGATGGCCTTGGAAGGTACCTTGTATGGGGTAGAAATCTGGGGCTCAAGGGATACCTCACAACTAAAAATAACAGCAAATACATTCATAAGATCAATTCTGGCCATCCCTAACAGCACCCCACTCACACCCTTAAGATGGGATTAGAGCCTTAAAAATGTTGATCAAATTGCTCATTAAAAAACCCTGTCTTTCTGGGGTAGAATCTGGACAACCCAAGAGCTGGTACCCTTTAAAGCTACATTACAGGAGCTACTGCTAATAGATAAGCATTACACCACACCATGGATTAAAGCTGTGATAATTCTATGCAGTGAGCTAAAGCTTGGGGGCATTTGGGAAGATCCCAGCAAGCTCAGGGTTTGAACCTGGCCAACTAGGTCAAAAACATTTATTGGAGCATGTTCTACAAAATACGTGGCGCAAAGCAAGGCCTGATGGATACATTTGTAAGCCACAAATGTGCCCCGCACTACAAGCTGTTTCTTGATATATTCGCTTCCGGGTTGGCACGTTGCCACTCAGGGATTTCACCTTGAAATGGTGTAAAGAGGGGAAACAGAAATGTGATTGCCCCTTTTGCCCCAAAACGCTGAAAACTGAGGTGCACTTTGCATTGTTCTGCCATAAGTAAAACAAACTGAGATCCAGGTGGATTCTGCCCCTCTGCTGTAACTTAGGAGTGAAGCAGTGCTTGGGTGCTTTATGTATATTAAAATCTGACACCTCTGAACCCATTGTATTTGAACTTGCAACATATCTAAGCTGGGTCTGGTCTCTCAGAACAGCTGCGCTGAGGGTCCAAGTAGCAGTAGCCACTAGTGCTGGGACATTACAGCGAACTACTTCATAGCCATCTTCTCGCACTGGATTGGTGTTTGTTGTTCAATTTGATTATGTTTTAGCTCTGAATAACACCTAGAACATAGTTGTGTACTATTATTGTATTCTCTCTGAGAATCACTAGTTATATATACTGCGCAGATTGCTGCTATGAAACGTTTTTGTTTCCTATGAGCTGTCTAAACCATCTTATTGCATCTTTGCACTTTCTCTTATGAAATAGTTTCCTTGACATTGAGATGTATTATTCTTTTATACTTTTTAATTTTGTAAACTGCTACCTGATTGCATTTATTTTGTGATTGTTTATGTATACTGCTTGTCAAAATTTTAACTGTGATATGAATGTATGTGTTTTTATGTTCTTAATTGACAGAAATAAAGAAAATGATGATGATGAAGACTGTGACAGTGGTCAATCGCGGAGGGGTCGCAATGAATATTTTTAGGCTGATCATTCAGCAATCTGGTATTTTGAGAACCAACATAATTGTACATAGGATGATTTGCAAAAAGCCTGTGGGCAGTTTGCAACCACCTTTTATGAATCAATTATTAGTAAATGAATCTTTTTGTTCTTTATAGAAAAGATGCTGTCTTCAATTATTTAAAAACTGCTTCCCAATAAATCCTTGTTTCAATGCTTGTAAAAAATATCACTAGACAACCTGAATACTGTAGAATACCAGCATTTCCATCAAGTAATTAACATGTACAAATTAAAAAAACATTAGAAGTGAATTTTACACGATGCACCAAGTGACAGAGGATTCATCTTTTAACTCAATTCAAAAAGATTTTATATTCTATTTTACTTGATATGCAACAGTCCTAAAATGGTGAAAATTGTATTACTTTAATTATGCGAAAGGAAGTTTAGTGATGGCCTTTTTGGAGACTTCATGGGTCTGTAATGATGAGAATAGTTTTTAGTGCTGTCTTTGGGAGGGAGAACGTTCCACCTCTCGCCGTCTTTGTTCATGTATTATAACTACAGATGAGCAAGCAAACAATCCACTTCTTACAAATGGTTTCCTACATGTGTGTACATATGGAATACCAAGTCCTACAAACCGCTTCATTTGCTTTAATATGGTCTATTTATTTAATAATAAACAGTTTTCAAATTACACTCTCTACAATTCTTGATCAATTATGCCCTTCTATTCCTAGAGCCATCAATAGTCCGTGTGTAAAGGCCCATACGATCTCTGTCAGATCTCAGTTATGACAATTTAGGATGAGAAAAGAATTGCTAGCAGTAAAACAAACAACTGCATAAAAAGATGGAAATTTGAAATGTTATCAAATTAAAATACAAAAAAGGTGAAACATGTTTTTACACTAGCAAAATGCAATAACACAGAGTAGGTAACAACTTACCCTGTCCTTTGCAGTTTACATCTTTAGCTGTGATCACTTTGTTTATAACAGTCTGAAGGAAGTCATTTTCTCCGGCCACCCTGGGTGAAAAACGGGATGAAATATTCAGCTGCTTTTGTCGAATGGCGTCATCCAATGCTATCCTGGAGTATGTACAAAACAACCAACACCACAGGAAGAAAAGGGGCACAGAAAACCGGAAATAACAATAACAAGGGGACACAGATGATCATATCACGTGTTGTGACAAAAAGTAATTATTAGTTAACAAATAACAAAAGAACAGAAAAGGTGACAAGAAAGACATAGGAAGATCGTTAATAGAGACAATGATGATCTCCTTGACAGAACAAAAGTAAACTTCCTCCCAGTTTTGCGAAATAATTAGCGGGTGTTAATACAATCATGCATCAGGACAGAAAACGGGTGTTGGTAGATAGACCTAGATATCAATTTTTTTTCTATACTTAATACATAGCGATTACCAACACCTGTATTTCTTTAACAAATAATGGTGCACTAGTTTGGTAAAGATATATTAAAAAATGTAACATGAATGCTGATGCGTCTTTCTGTAAGGCAGTACCAATATTATCCCCATGACATTTATTCCATAATTACAAATTCAATAACATGAATTTAGATTTTCCATACCATGTAAACATAACATTTAATTATGCACCGTAATAAATGAAATGAACATAGAAAGATTCCATTTAGCTACCAAATTTGATTTTACTAGTTGCATCTAGGAACATTGTTGTAGATTAACTATAAATGGATATAATCATGTGACAGGAGAAATGAAATGTCCATGAGTTTAGCTGTGAGGCCTGTGCTCTTGGGCAGGAGCAGTCACTGGTTAATGAACAGGATACATTGTGGGAACTGTTTCTTTTCACCGTTGTCCAAGTGCCTCAGGTACCAATAACCAATATACTAATTTTATAGTCCTTACTCTCCAACAGTAGCTGTATCAGACAACTAAAACTTACATCAGGGTCTTAAATTTGCAGCATCGGCAGATTTTGTTTTAAAAAAAATCTGATGATCTGTAAGCATGCATGCATCATTATGTATGTACACATATGCGTCATGATGTTACAGCAACCCAACATGATTACGTATGTGTGTAAATGCATCACCATCCATGCATACTCCAGGGGAGGGACAAATACAAGAAGATGAAGGATAGCTAAAGAATAAGATGCAGGAAAATAAGATTGACAAGAAAGCTAACCCATTGTAAATATTTGGCTGGCCCAAAGCGCACTGTAAATATTGGTACAGTCCACAATAGGTCTTTGGCAGCTAAAAGCTGTCTGTAGGCAAGATCCAAAGAATCACAGTTAAAGTGTCATTATGGTTCTACAACAAGATCTAAATATCCCTTTCTTTTGCCAGTTATAATCCACTACGCACACCATAACTTGTCCCCTCCCATAAAAACCATAACTTGCACCCAAATTGGCTGTTTGTGAACTCAGAATATTTATACTAAATACCACAGTACTCCATATCCAAGCAAAGAAACTACACTGTATCCAGGGTGATACCAACAATGTCAATGACAAGGTGATATGTAATATCAATGGTGATGTCATTTGTAATGGCTCTTTCATATCATAAGTGAGTTTATGAGCAGTTAATATTCGGTTCCAAAGGTGGGGGTGTGAGTTCAATGAATTCATTAGGTTTTATTCAGGAACCATAACATCACTTTACATGTGCTATTATAAAGGGATGGCTTTACAGGGGGAGGATGAAGTGAGAGGAGACACCTCTGGCATCTCCCCTTACTCTTTCAATCCCTCCCTAATGCCACATGGGTCGACTCTCTTCCTTCTCTTGAAACTGCACCCACACTAGACAGGGGAGGGCTGCCACAAAATTATCTTGAAGGGCCATGAGAACCTCCACACAACAGCTTTGTAGAGAAGCATCAGTGCTAGCTCCCTCATCTCTGCTCCCTCAATGCACATCTCCTCCTCGCCCCTGCATCCACTCTGCCCCTACACCTCACTAAAATTTGATAGCAATACACAGGGCATTTGTTTTCAGAACCAACTACATTAAGAGGTAATGGGCAACTCTAAATTTTACAAGTATGAGGATGGTTGGTCAAGAGTATGGGCTTTTCCTGTGACTATATTTGCTAACCTCTTATTGGTATTGCAAAGATTAAAGTCATGAACTTTAACATGGGGGAGGTGTCTGTGGTTTTTCTTTTACACTCAATGCAGAGGTTTTTTTTTTTAAGTATCAAGCATTATGTACTGTTTCCGTACCCCAACTACAGCTCAGATCAGCAGGAATCAAGATCATACCAATTAAACAGCTTTATCAGAGGTATCAGAGCACTTTACATGAGCACCAGTTGTGTTACAGACGGACACATTAATGTTTTGTTAGGCACGGGGAGTTTAAGTGATTTGCCCAGAATCAAAGGATGTTGAGCGTCCCTGCTGAGACTCGAACGCGGTTCCCCAGCTTCGAGGTCGACCACTCTAGCCGTTAGGCCACATCTTCTCCCCTTTACCTACTCTAACCTAAACCGCTTAAAATTAGGAATATACAAAAAAAATAGAAAATTTTCATTGGTGAATCAACCCGTTTTTCCACGTCTTTCATCTCCACATGCAGCCTCTCTGATCAAGAGAGTGCTACACTATACAAATGCATATTTCACAAACATATTGAATGTACATTTATCGTAGGACGAGAGAGCACAGAAATGTCATGAATCTTTCGGCACCGAATATTGCTTTTCCCAGTTCCACGTCCGATAGCAATGCACATATATACTGGAGCTCTGTATCTGGCAGGTCAACATCAAAAGTTAATTAACTTTGCAGGGCATTTCGCCTTCTCATAATCAAATCCTTTCAGAATCACCTCAGAGGATTCTCAGGAGCTCTGTACTTACGGTTGAAATGGAATAAAGTGTTGTTTATCTTCATCATGGTCGACTTTTCCAGTAATTATGTCTGTGACATCCATTACTGCAATCATGAAAAGTCGGTTCATTAAACACAGCCACAATGCAAACATAATGTATCAAAGAATTGCTTAATTAATAAAATTTAATTTTAACTTTTCTGCGTTATTCCTCTATACACAGCAGAATTCCTTTTAAGTCAGTGTAAGAGGTCAGTTCAACAAAAAAAAAAAAAAAAGAAAATCGCGATAAGCCAAATAAATAATAGAAAGAAGAATGCGCTTTCCCTAGGTTTATTAAAAACAATTAAATATTTTCCAGTATAAAATTTCCACCACAGTGTCATGCCATTATAATAAGACATTTTAACAGAATAACATTGCTGCTGAGTGTAGTTTGTGAACTGTTCTTTACAGTTTTTTGGCACTGTGTGTTGATTGTAAGTTATATACGTGTTCACATGTTCACTGAATTAAAACCGAACAAAACTGAATTTAAACAAAGAAAAGGGAAACTTACTTTTAGGTACCCATTGCTTTCCTGCTGTTAGAATGTCTTTTAACACACTAAAAAAGATTCCCAGGAATGGCGTGAAATATCTAAATCTAATTTTATAAAGGGCTGGTCCGGATGTAAAATGGCAAATAACCAAGGTCGGACTGGGACAGAAAATAGGCCCGGGTACCAAAATAAAAGTGGCCCCCACTACTGAATTGGAAAGCTAAAACAAACTGGCTTACGTTTGCAAATGAGGACAGTTTTGTACTTGTAAAAACACGTTGTAAGTGTTTTGCAAGGTATGGAAGGCTGCGTGGATTAAACTTGCTGAGGGCAATGTTTGTATTACTATCAGGAAAAGAAGAAAGTTTTTTTTTTTTTCTAAATAGAACAGGTTTATCACTGTATATTTTGAAAGCTTGTGGAAGTATAGGAACAATGTATGGGTTAGAGGTTGAGCCCAACTCTTTTCATATAACTTTGCACCACACTGGCCAGGAAAACTGGGAAGGGCTTTTTCAAAGTGTCTGTGGAGGTATCATGGTTATTGGAACATCTGATTTTGTATACTAACAGACATCACACAAATAATGCTAAATATATATAAACTCAACTGAATATTTTTTCCAAACACAGTTTATAATGACAGTGCAAGAAGTGAGATAGTTGAGTATACTGGATTATGACGACCATGAACAGTAAATATTTTTCAATTCAATAATACCTGCAACTCCGAAGGGCCGCCGTAATCCTGATGTCAGTTTTCTTGTATTGTTGTCTCTTAGTTCCATACGTCCTAATCTCACAATCTGACACACGTAACATATCTTCTCTCTTTTCAGGTCCTTACTCCCAAGGTCCTAAAAATGTATTATTAGTGAATTATTTTGAAAGCATTTCATAATGTATTGCAAAGAAAATCTTCCCATACTTTATGCCACTAATTTAATATTTCCATCTAACAAAAGCATCTTGATAACTATTTAATGATACCAATCACCTCTGGAAATGTAATTCTGTTTACTGGCAAATCATATATGCATAAATTATAGCCAAACACTAATATACTGAACACAAAATGTAACACTCAAAACAATTCTGCATGATTTTTAACCTATTCACAGACATCGATATGTGTTTAGAGGTAAAAGGTTAGATCAACAAAAGGATGAGCGAGAGATAGACTCAAAGAAAGAAGATAAAATGATAATGAATCAAAGAATGAAATAAAACTTACTGTAAATACTGCACGTAGATTGTGTAACCTATCTATGTCTATTGGTAATCCTGAACTGGACCATCGCACAAGATAGTTCTCGCTGCAGAAAAATATAAAAAAGAGAGAATTCTTATTAGGCTACCATTTGACCTCATTTAACAAAAATACAACTATTTCAACAGATTTGTAGATAGTTATACATTGTTTTAATGAACCAGTAAACATGAAATGGTTAGCTCACATATTTTAAGGAACTTCATTGTAGTACAGAAGAAAATATTAGAAAATCTACAAAAAGTGTTACAGGTACCACAATACAAATTACGCTTGAATTTAATGAAGCTAGTAACAAATCAATAACATTGCAAGATGTGCCCCTCCTTCTGAGAGCAGATGGCCAGTTTGTGCAAAATAAGTAAGCGTCATGAAGCCTTGTTTAACTTCTAAATAAACAAGCTTGACCCCTCGGTATGTACAATGAAAACGACACATGCAATTTCTACCTATTTAATTATAGGCCGGTCCATTGAACTGTGCCAGATGTATCAAACCGAGACAGTGCTGAGAGGATTTGCACTGATCCCGTCACCTCAATATTTGGCAAATCCTCATAGTCAGCTGCAAATAAATAGACCTCTGTCTCTTCATTCTCTTTAGCCAGAGGCATTGCGACCCTTCCTTTGAGAGGGACCAGGGTTTCAATGCCAAAATAAGTGTGGCACCTCGTGAAAGGGACAGAGGCGGTAGGATACAGCAATCCGTATGATACTTCTACTTCCCACCGCTGCCACGTGCACAGCGGAAGATGCTCCTGAAGGACCGCTGGACTGTGCAAACGGTCTCAGGTGACCTTTCAACCCAATCTGACTCTAAGCAATTACAAAGCATTTCCTTGAAAATTGTATAATTTGATTAATAAATAATTTTTCTACATGAAAAATAAATATGCGCATCTAATAAAAACAGGTGACCAGGTATCTATCAAACTGTTTAGGTAAATATCATAAAAAGTGATCATTATTAATAATTTCAACAACACGTTCATGGACATGGCACAGAAAATAAAAACTGCCCAACCTGATAAACTTAGATTCCACTGGGTCATACAGGGACATTAGCACTTCAGCGTCTTCGCCTATTTTACACACTACATTTTTCAAATTAAGGAACAAGGCAAACGATGGGGTGGCTGCGAACTTAGCTTGTCTGGTAATGTCGTTGTTTTGCTTTTCAGACTGCAATAAATGAAAAGACAACATATGAGTACAACAATGACTGCCGCTCTAGCAACTAACGTCAAGGCCACAAACCCACCCAAAACAAACATAGTCAAATATTGCTCAAAATTCAACGCTTGTGATTTTCAGTCTCTATTTACATAAATAGATTTTTGGATTCCTTATTACTTTCTTCCATTTCAACTCAACGTGTTTATGCTTTTGACCCTGAAAAAGCATAAAAATAACTTTGAGTCAATGCAAAGCCCACTGGGAGGAGCGACTGGAATGAAAATCCCACTGCACTATTATATGCATGCACAGTGAAGGGGTACAACCAGCCCACTCCATTGTCTTCATCAGGATTCTACAGCACACTCTGTGGCTCACTGTGTGGTCTCAGTGACCCAAAGCGGTGGATCGAAACTGCCCAACAGAACTAGAAATGCAAACTCAGTGAGGGAAGGCTGAGTACCTAATTTGACAGGGGAGTATCTAATAGCGACTTGGGAGACATTGCATCCTATACCTTTTAATATATTGTAATATAGGGGAAAACGTTATATTGCATTACTCAGAGTACAAATAAAATGTAACCAAAAATCTGAATAAAAATGATCCACAAAACTTGTTCATGTATTTGCATATTTTTCATGATAAAAAAAAGAAATTAAATGTGCACATTGCCCGTGTCCCAAAATGATTTGCACTGTCTCATCTCCACAAAAGCAACGTTTCATTCACAGAGACATGCATCCAGGCCTGCAACTTCCATTCCCGTAAGAGAGTGCTGACCAGGGACAAGACTCCTGCAGGGAAAGTGCAATGCATGCAGTGGGTTAAAAGCTCTCTTGCACGCTTGCAGGACCCCATGCACCTATGCTCAAGCAATGCATGAGTGTTGGTGTGTATATTTCATTTACACCCTCAATATATCAATAGAAATTAAATGCCTTACTTCCCTGAAAGGACCTTTAAGGTCTACACAAGTAAATGTGCTCCTCGCAAGTGGAGTGGGGGGACTGTGCAGAAAGAGAATTCTCATTTACCTTTAAAACAAGCATTGGCATAGCCATTAGGTCTCGCCTTTGGGACCTTATAAGTGTTTAGCTGTGCAACATTTGATGTTGTTGACGAAAGGATATTGTGCTGCAGAAGTAAATTCTTATAAGGTCATAAAGGGGAAATATATTGGATATGGTAATGATTGTTTTTTTTTTTTTAAGGACAAGAAGTGATTTTAGGCTGCGGCTGCCACTTAGTGTACCGTATTATACGTAGACGTTGTAGCTATATTTGAGAGAGGTAGCGAGAGGTAGAGAGGTGTATAGAGGTAGCGAGAGGTAGAGAGGTGTATAGAGGTAGAGAGAGAGCTAGACAGATGTAGAGATGTAGAGAGAGGTAGAGAGGTGGACAGAGGTAGAGAGAGGTAGAGAGGTGGACAGAGGTAGAGAGAGGTGGACAGAGGTAGAGAGAGGTAGAGAGAGAGGTAGAGAGAGATAGAGGGAGAGGTAGAGAGAGAGGTAGAGAGAGAGGTAGAGAGAGGTAGAGAGAGAGGTAGAGAGAGAGGTAGAGAGTTAGAGAGGTAGAAGGAGATGGTAGAGAGGTAGAGAGGTAGAAGGAGATGGTAGAGAGGTAGAGAGAGAGGTAGAGAGGTAGAGAGAGAGAGGTAGAGAGAGAGGTAGAGAGAGAGGTAGAGAGGTAGAGAGAGAGAGAGGTAGAGAGAGAGAGGTAGAGAGAGAGAGGTAGAGAGAGAGGTAGAGAGAGACAGGTAGAGAGTTAGAGAGGTAGAAGGAGATGGTAGAGTGGTAGTGAGGTAGAGAGAGAGGTAGAGAGGTAGAGAGAGCGTTAGAGAGGTGGAGAGGGAGAGGTAGAGAGTTAGAGGGGTAGAGGGAGAGGTAGAGTGGCAGTGAGGTAGAGAGAGAGGTAGAGAGAGAGAGGTAGAGAGAGAGAGGTAGAGAGAGGGGTAGAGAGAGAGAGGGGTAGAGAGAGAGAGGTAGAGAGGGAGAGAGGTAGAGAGAGAGGTAGAGAGGGAGAGAGGTAGAGAGAGAGGTAGAGAGGGAGAGGTAGAGAGAGAGAGAGAGAGAGAGAGAGAGAGAGAGAGAGAGGTAGAGGGAGAGGTATAGAGAGGTAGAGAGAGAGGTAGAGAGACAGGTAGAGAGTTAGAGAGGTAGAAGGAGATGGTAGAGTGGTAGTGAGGTAGAGAGAGAGGTAGAGAGAGAGTTAGAGAGGTGGAGAGAGGGAGAGGTAGAGAGAGAGGTAGAGAGAGAGGTAGAGAGAGAGGTAGAGAGATAGAGGGGTAGAGGGAGAGGTAGAGTGGCAGTGAGGTAGAGAGAGAGAGGTAGAGAGAGAGAGAGGTAGAGGTAGAGAGAGAGGTAGAGAGACAGGTAGAGAGTTAGAGAGGTAGAAGGAGATGGTAGAGTGGTAGTGAGGTAGAGAGAGAGGTAGAGAGAGAGAGTTAGAGAGGTGGAGAGAGGGAGAGGTAGAGAGAGAGGTAGAGAGATAGAGGGGTAGAGGGAGAGGTAGAGTGGCAGTGAGGTAGAGTGGCAGTGAGGTAGAGAGAGAGAGGTAGAGAGAGAGAGAGGTAGAGGTAGAGGTAGAGGTAGAGAGAGAGGTAGAGAGAGAGGTAGAGAGAGAGGTAGAGAGAGAGGTAGAGAGAGAGGTAGAGAGAGAGGTAGAGAGAGAGAGGTAGAGAGAGACAGGTAGAGAGTTAGAGAGGTAGAAGGAGATGGTAGAGAGATAGGTAGAGAGTTAGAGAGGTAGAAGGAGATGGTAGAGAGGTAGTGAGGTAGAGAGAGAGGTAGAGAGAGAGAGGTAGAGAGAGAGAGAGGTAGAGAGATAGGTAGAGAGGTAGTGAGGTAGAAGGAGATGGTAGAGAGGTAGTGAGGTAGAGAGGTAGAGAGAGAGAGGTAGTGAGGTAGAGAGAGAGGTAGAGAGAGAGAGGTAGAGAGAGAGAGGTAGAGAGGTAGAGAGAGAGAGGTAGAGAGAGAGGGAGAGAGGTAGAGAGGTAGAGATGGAGAGAGAGGTAGAGAGAGAGGTAGAGAGAGAGAGGTAGAGAGAGAGAGAGAGGTAGAGAGAGAGAGGTAGAGAGAGAGAGAGAGGTAGATGGAGAGAGAGAGAGGTAGAGGGAGAGAGAGAGAGGTAGAGAGAGAGAGGTAGAGAGTTAGAGAGGTAGAAGGATGGTAGAGTGGTAGTGAGGTAGAGAGAGAGGCAGAGAGAGAGAGGTAGAGGGTGGTGGGCACAGAACTCGTTTTGGGCGACCAGTGCTTGTTTTCCATAATCAGATTTCGACCCAATGCAGGCGAGAGAGAGAGAAAGTTAGACAAGAAGGGCTGAGCGAGAAGGGAGGGGGAATGCCAGCAGCAGAGGCAGGCGAGAGAGAGAGAAAGTTAGACAAGAAGGGCTGGGCGAGAAGGGAGGGGGAATGCCAGCAGCAGAGGAGATTGATCAAAGCTCACGAAAAGGGAGGGGGAGAAGGGAGGAGGGAGTGCGAGCAGCAGCTGTGCACGTGCAAGCAGGCTGGCAAATGGTGTGCGATGTGCGCGCACCATGACGAGAGAGGAAAGCCATATGGCGCCTCTGCTCGTCATTATGCGCGTACTCGCACGCTCTAGGCAAGCCCAAAAAAAAGTGGTCGCATTTCTAAATGCCCACTTACAAAATGTCTCGCCCAGACCAGCGCAAGCGCTGGCTTCAGGGCGCGACCTAAAAAGGTAGCCAATAAATATGAAACAGTAGGTGCACACTTACCAATGAACAAGAAGCAATATGATAGTGAAAATACGTGACTGCACTTTAACAAACCAGACTCTGTGCGTAATCAGAATTAAACAGAAGCATTGGCAAAGCTAATCGGTTTGGAATGCGGCCGAAGCGATTACCAGTGGCTGAGGTTAACTCAAGCACTCCATCCATTACTTTGTTTTTGATGCCCTAAGTGTCAATGGTATGCCCATGTGTGTCCCGTGCTCACTGTGCCACTGGAACTAAGGTATATATGGCTGATGAGCCTAATAAGCACGAAACCGGTCCTGTTTTGCTTGTGTTCCGGTTCATGGAGGGCCTTGCCTGGCAGTTTGGGCTGGGCTTTTCCCAGGGCCGGACTGGCCGTAGCGGGCACCGGGCAATCCCCCGGTGCGCCGCACGGGTGGGGGCCGTTTTTGGGCCCCTGGGGGCCGTTTTTGTTACAGGGCTGTTTTTGCAGAATCGGCCCTGTAACAAAATCGGCCGAAAACCGGCCGTGGCAAAGAGCTCGGCCGCATGTTAGTTGCATCCCTGATTTTAAACTGCACAACAAAATCTTAGTATGTCACCTCTTCAAAGAACATATTACACTAGCAGAGCGCTTTGGCTTGGAGGAGAAATACCCAGGGCTTTAAGTGGGGAAAAAAAACTGGGGGTGCTCTAAAAGGGGCGTGGCAAATTTCTCAAAGGGGTGTGGCCTATCCGAGTAGGGGCGTGGTCTAAATCAAGATAACTAGCATTGTGTGCTTAAGAAAATCATGAAGTCGCATCCAGCAAAGGATAATAAAATAGGCAAAAAGGTATATTTATTAAGTATAAGCCATAAAATACCAAACACTTTATAACATATGTGTTACTGTAAACGTTATTTATTAGGCGATCAGTGAACAGAAGCAGACACCTGGACGGACTAACACACAGAAGGGAATATAATGTAAATGAAACGACCCATGGATGGATAAACTGACTGATGGGTGGACGGTCAGTTGGTTAGAAATAGACATATGATTGAGAAAAAAGACGGGCAGGTATGTATCTAGAGAAATCAGACAGATTTTTGAGGCATAGAGATGACGGGCCGACAGGGGCAGGGCTGCACTGGTAGTGGTAGTGTCACTGCTGCTGGATTCTGTTGTAGACCCTCGTCCCTCGCTTGCTTTAAGGCAGAGCAGGGTCACACTGGTTGCTGGAGAAATCTTGCTGCAGGCCGTAAAAGCAGGGTCGTGCCGGTTCTAACCAGCTGTTGTTGTGCCGATGGCTGGCACGATGACGTAGGTGGCGCTGCGTGTTCAAAGAGAAGGGAAATCCCGAGAGAAAGTGTCTCTCTTCAAAGGATTTCCCTTCCTGCTACAATGACGTCACGCCTTAAGCAGTGCGCGCGCATGCTCACCCGAAACATCAAACAAAAACCGGGACGTCTGGTCACCCTACCTTTGACCTTTGAGGCCCAAAAATAGAGCCCCCTAGAGACCCCTTTCGAGGCTCCCCCAAAAAAAACTGGGGTGCTCAGACCCCCCCCCCCACTTAAAGCCCTTAAAATACCAATGTAGCTAGCATCTCTAATGGAGACCAAAGCGGTCTTGCTTTTACACTAAGTGCCCAGTGTGTAAATCTTCCCCATGAATGCCACAGTGACGCAATTGCTTCTGCGCTGTCAAGCCTGACATTTTCATTGTTAAATGGGTGCGTTTGTAATGGCCGGGGTGGGGCACTCAAACAATTTCTTATCAGTTGTTTATTTCAAATATTTTCCAGAAAATGTAATACACTTCTGAACTTAATTGAAAGAGAAACTCGCACAACTAATCTCTGTGGAGGGCGGCTGAAAATAATAATACATTTCTCCCTAAGCTCGATGAAATTGTATTAGGTGCCATCCAGGGTCATTAAGGAGGAGGGAGGGAGGGAGAGAGGGAGGGAACAGAACGGACAGCGGGGGAGGGGGAAGGAAGGGTTGTTGAACACGAGGGAGCAACAACAGACAGAGGGGGCGTTTGAGGGCGCACCAACAAGTGGACAGTGGGAGGGGGATGGGGTGGATAAACCAGCACGTGGGCGCTGGAGGAGGGCAGGGAGAGTGTAATTAAAACAAGCTGAATTTGTGATAAGCATCACTGGCAGCCTGTAATGCCCATGTGAGAAGAGGGCTCCAGCTGCTGCTTTCACAGCAACTCACCTTTCCAGCCCCGGGCCTGTTTGATGTGTCCAGGTCGGGGACCTTACTTTTCTATTCTTCTTGGCGACACATTCCCCCTGCCTACAAACAGCCTAGGCAAGCACACAGGCCCTCTTTAAAAGTACTCGTAATAAAGGGGCTGCAGGAGGGGCGCAACTATACCGATGAATACCCCTGCAACTAATGAACTCAAAAACACGCACTTGTGCACAAAAAGATGGTGTGTGGTGCATCTACAGGATGTTACTGTAACCGTATGATAATGCTCATTCAAAGGGTACTGCTCACTTGCGCATGCTTAGTGTGGAGCAATAGATGACAGATGGGTAAGCGCACAAGGGCACTATTTCTGACCACATGGTCAGTGTACTTTTATTACATAAATTTAAAAAAATGCTTCTAAAAAGCATGCTTGAAATGCGTGCAATGGCATGATTGACATGCATTCATCAGGGAGATTAGGTAAAGGGCAAATAGTGTACGATGTGAGGGAGTTTGATAGCCCACATACAAATGGTTCTTCAAAAGCAAATGAAAACGAGTTCACGAAACAAACGTATAGGCTGCTAATGAAACAAGCATCAGCGTAAGTAGATGGCAGCAATGACAGGAGGGAAGGGGTGTGAGCAAGGAGACAACAGATGGCCAGAGACGGCCAACCAAAAGGATCAATTTGTGACGTCTCCTGGGCGGGAACCCAGCACCCAAAGGTGGGACAGATGGACACTATTGACCAACCACCTAAGGGAATTTCAAAAGGCAGGCCAACCAACCAACCAGAAGCACTGGGCATGTTGAGAAGCCCATAGACTGAATACAACATGCCTTGCAGAGCAGAACGAGCGCTGCCCAGGCTCGACCTAAAAAATAAGCACTCGTTGGAAGCATATAAACCAGCCAATCAAAAGAGATGGTAAAAAGACTGTGCTCCATGGGAGGAACTAACACAAGATTGACAAGCTGGGACATGAATAATAAGCAGGAAAATTAGAGTGGCAGGAAAATCAACCAATGGTAAACAATGGATGGACTCCAAGCCTCTGTATGTTCATTGTAAGCCCACAATATGTCTTTCACAACCAGACAGCTGCACTGTCTGGTAGGCTCGACCTAAAAAGGGGGCAGAAATTGCAGACAGGAAAAATAACATTAAGCGAGTCACTCTCCGTCTGTATTTATGTTTTCATGCAGAAGGCTGGTTCAAAACTGCAAAACCTATAATGTGTAGATCTACTGTATAGTCCTTATTTTGTATATTATGTCTTTTCTTTGTCAACAATGAGGTAACCTGCCTGGTCAATAAAGTTCATTCTAATCTGAACTTGAATTTGGTACTTCCTATCATGTTTTTACAAGCATCAAAGTAATTTTTTTTATTTAAAAAAAAAAAACATCCTGAGGTTGGAAGAAGTCTATGAGCATGGCTCACGAGGTGCTGGGAACCATTATTTATCAACCAATCAGGTGCAGATTTGGACGCCAGAATGGCGTTTGACTCCATTGAGTGGCCGTACCTCTTCGAGGTGCTGCGACGCTTAGGGTTTGGCCTGAAATTCATGGGATGGGTTAAGCTGCTCTACACAGACCTTAAGGGTCAGGTAAGGGTCAATAACCTCCTCTCCAGAACGTTCTCACTGAGAAGGGGCACGAGACAGGGGTGTCCCCTGTCCCCATTGATTTTCTCATTGATCTTGGAGCCAATAGCATCATGGGTCAGAGGAGATCCAGTGTTAAGGGGGTTGAAATGGGCGGAAGGGAGGGAAGACAGAATATCCCTCTACGCTGATGATATTCTGCTGTATCTGGCGTCACCAACAAGATCAGTGCATAGACTTTTAAATATCTTCACTAACTTTGGTAAATATTCGGGATACTCCATTAATTGGTCCAAATCCGTGATTTTCGCCCTCCAGGGCCCGATCCCTGTACTTCCATTCGACTGTGCCATTGAAAAGGCCGCCAAGGGTTTTCGGTACTTAGGGATCTATGTCACCCCTGATCCTGTACTGTTCCACACTAAAAACTTAACTGCGCCTCTGGACAGATTACGCAGCGATGTCAAACATTGGCAAACACTACCCCTTTCCCTGTTGGGCCGCGCCGCGCTTTACAAGATGTTGGCTCTCCCCCGTTTCCTGTATATACTCCAGAACTGCCCATACAGGGTTCCTCGACTCCTATTTTGAAAACATTGAGAGTGAGGTTAGGACTCTGCTGTGGGACGGAAAGGCGCCCCGTATCGCCATTACTAAACTGACCAAGGGATGGTACAACGGGGGTATAGCGCTTCCAGATATGCGTCTGTACTACTGGGCCTCACAGCTGGTGGTGGTGAACCAATGGTTGTATCGCCCCACGACGGACCCCGCCTTTCTTCTGGATAGTTACCAAATGGGTCGAGAGGGCTACCTAGGGGCCCTCTATTCGAAGGCTTGGAGGGGCCGGTATCTGGGCCCTACGGCCCTCACCGTGGATGTCTGGCGTCAGGCCAATCGAAGACTTGGCTGGCTTGATGTGTTGACCAGGGCAACCCCATTGTGGTCAGCCCAAAAGCTGGGTACCCTCTGCAACCAGCCCGGGTTCGACAGATGAGATACTATCAGTATCTCGACGGTAGGTCACCTGTGGAAAAAGGGTAGAATACTGCAGTTTACAGAACTGAGGGAGGAGTATCAACTCGCTCAGGGAGAGGTCTTTCGATATCTCCAGATTTGTCACGCACTCACAGCAGCTCTCCGGGGTGCAGAGAAACTGCTGGAATCATCTCCCCTCGAGGATCGTCTCCTCTCTGAATCACTGCCAAAAAAAGCAGTGTCGCTTACATACCAGAAGCTCTGTAATAATCTGCCAGACCCGTTTCAATCCCTCAGAGATAAATGGCAAGCGGATCTGGGACAGCTTGAGGATGACGACTGGCAAACAGCGTTGATGTCCCCCAGGGAGGCGGCTATCCCTCTCAGGCTCCTCCTTGTCCAACTAAAAGTCCTACATAGAACATACATCACGGGTATCACCCTTGCAAAGATCGGGAGCTGACAAGATTCTCTGTGTCTCCGTCGTTGCAACGGGGAGGCAACCTTCTATCACATCATATGGGAATGTTCACTTATACAGGCCCTATGGGAGAGGGCTACACGGCACATGCAACAAGCACTAAAGAAAGATATCACATTGACACCACAATTAGGGCTCCTCAACATATGGGAGGCGACGGATCTCACCGTGGTGGAACAACAGTGGGTCACCCTGGGATACACATTGGTAAAACGGAACATAGCTATGAAGTGGGGAGCAGCTGACATTCCATCTTCAGGAAACTGGGCGAGGGACCTAGACAAATGTATGGTCGCAGAAAAAGAGGTTTTCAAATCTAGAGGTTGCCCCCAAAAAGTGGGATAGGAAATGGGGAAAGTGGAATGTTTATAGGGGTGACCTGTGTGTCTCACCGACCACGGAAATGGAAATGACGGAACGCCGATGGGACAGAAGGGATACAGATGGCTGAGTGAAACTGAGCTTTTGATTGGTAAAGTTTGTAGACAACATATGTCTGACTCTGTAATGATCGCTGATATATATGTGACTGATGTTGCTTTCTTTCTAATAAAAACAACTGTTAAAAGAAAATCAGGTGCAGATTTCCTTAACACCATTATCGTCCTCCCCAAAACAACTGATATTTAGTTATATTGTTACCAACGTTGCCAGAGAAATTCTCCACCTAAACAAGGCGATTGAATTCTTCATACCAGGTTTATATAATTCTGTACATCCAGTGGCATAAATTTCCAACCCTTTATTTATGGTGGTGCCTGCTTAGTATGAAAATTATGCTCCTTGGAATGGCACAAATGGAACAAAGGCAAACTATGTTCGGTGGACATATACTTGGTTAGCCAACTAAGAGTTTTCTGTACTTTCAACATTGACATTATCAAGATTTATAATTTCTAAATGTTCCTCATTTTTCTCATGTTCGCTAACTTAGAAAGCAGAGCATTGACTGGCTCTCCTTTGCCTTGTGATTTCACAGCAACTGAACCGTAGACCTACCTTTTCCTCTTGTATCCTTTCCTCGACTTGTTTTGAAGCTACTTCGTGGGCTCGGAAAAGACTGATTGTGCTGGTTTGTTCTGGATCCAAAATGTTCCCATCTTCATCCCTTACAACCAAGTCCAAATCGAGAGTTCTACATCAGAGGAGAAATAAAATGTACAATAGATTTACTAACTTTCCATTTGTCCAGAAAATTAAATTAAGATGCACAATTATATGTACGGTAGTCTTGCAACGACAGTGTCAACTTAACACCGAGAACAATAAACCACAAATCGTGTAATCTTTAAAAAGAACCTGTTAAACACATAATTGCTAATCTTTTTTTGTTTGTGCATTTTTTTATCAGGTAAATAGGGAAACATCCAATCTGATAAACAGTTTGGTAAAGGCAGAGTGCACTGTTACACCCACAACACACAGTTTGAATCACCAGAAAGTCGAAAACATCGAAAATATATATAAAAAAAACAACCATACCTATGCTGGGTTTAACACGAAGCAAGACAATGATACTTATCTGTAACAATAGATGTACAACTTTATTTAGTTTACAAATATATAGTCTCCACATAACCCTGCCGCTGACTGATAAGATCAGCAACTGTCTGCAAAAGTTTCATTGAACTAAAAGTATTCAATGGACATTAAATTACGGGTGTGTCTGTAATCAGACCACTTTTGCATAATACTTATCAAAAGGAACTGCAGAATGCCATTATGTTCTACATCTGCAGGTCGCTTACGCTAACAAAATGCAGAATGAAATCAGTTCAAAGTTTCATAACCTCTTCTATTTCTAGGGGAGGTTGTCAGGAATACGCATGATTATAAAACAGCTACCAAACTGGAACCCCAGAGTTACAGATATTTAACATTTAATCTGGCATGGTTATTCTTCTATAAGCTTTTTGGCCTGGCTTGACAGCACAGCTCTCACTGGATTTTATGTGATTAACAGAAAAGAAGCTTTCACGAGTACTACTGAGAGAGAGGGGCTTATGCCACACCCACACATTGGTTACCTTGAGTACAACATTTGATTGGGTAGAAGATGTGTGCTTCCACTGAAACAGAGTGATTGTATTGTACTTTTTCCCTTCTGGGAAAGCTTGTGCAGACCCTCCAGGATTTCGCGATTTGCAAAAAAATCGCGAAATCGGCAGTTTTGTAAAATTGCCGCGATTTTTACAAAACTGCCCGCGAAATTTTGACAATGCAATCTTTTTTTTTTTTTTTTGAGCTTTCACCTTTAAATTCCCAACTTTTGGGAAACGAGGACCTCTTGTGGCCATTTTATGATGTCCACAATATTGACTAAACTCATATTAATCAACGAAGTAAAACATAAGGGGGAAGGCAGACTTTTTGATTTGCACTAAACTCTACCTCTGTCTGCACAGATCACCTGACACACACACTGTCTTTTTCTTGGAGACACTCACCTATTCCACAGTTTTGCTTTGCCAACACCTGGCTGGCTTATCAGGCCAAAATAGCACCATATTGTGTACTGTAGAACCCTTCATGCACAGATCCCAGGCACACTGTCTACATTTCGCCTAACCTCTTCAAACATCTTCCTTGGATGTGAAAACCCCTCACAGACCTACTCATATGTGAACCCGTGTACCCCTCACACATATTCTTTGTCCTCTCACCATTAGCAGTGACCACTGGCACACGTTTTGATTCCACCTGTAGATCCCTCGACTGTGGAGAATCGTGTTGTGTATCCGATTCTCCCTGAAGATATGTTTTATTGTTTTAATCTTTAATTGTATAATAATTATTTGTTAGCTCACCTATCTACTCACCACATCATAGCAAGCTTGGGTTTCTGTATTTCTTTGTGTTGTATTTGGGCTTGTGCTCTTGTACTTGTACTTCTGATGTCTAGTTTAACTTGCACTTGAGGTTCCGGAACGAAGGGGCAGTTGAAAAAAAATAATGATCAGTTGTGGGCGTACCCGCATCGTGGGCTCTTTCTGACAAATTCTGTTTATGCCGGCCATCTTTAAGAGGTTAACTGGTGCCAGGTGAAGTTAGTCTTTTCACACACATCACGGTCAACATGCAGTGGCCATTTTTAGAGGAAAAGACACTGGTTTACCTCATGAAGCCTCTGTTAACTCTTATCACACTTAATGCACACTTCGCATTCAGGCTTTGTCTATTTGAATTCAAGTCAGCAGTTTACTAATGACAACTACATATGCTTAACACTACGTTTGCAGTGCTTGCACATTTTGCCAAGGTGTTCTTTTATTTTATTTGCCTCTTTTGACAGCTAGTGCTCACTTTAACCTTGACTTGAAGTATTTCACATAGCTTTCTCAGGAGCACTTTAGCATTGGTCTCAGCACTATTTATATGAATGCCATTACTATCTTTATTATCTAGAATAAACTTTAACTTATGGCTTCTCTCCAATACGTAACGGAACCACTTCTCTTCTTACAAAATTCAGGGTAGCCACTATTAAAATGACAAACATGGTTTAGAAACTTTGAAAACTATTTAATTGCCATTGATGCTAAGAAATATGATCCTGAATAAAAAAAGAAAATGCACTTTTAGTTGTCTTGGGGCACCCTGACAAAAAATCTTTGATCATCTTCTGGAAATAGAATCACCGTAGGAAGTTTTTGGCTTGTGGGATGAATATAATGAAGTAATTAAAAGACTGGACATACAATTTGGAGAAGAACCTAACATGGTGGTCGATTCAAATACTAGACACGTCAGAACAACATAGGCCTTCTACACAAGAGCATAAACCCATCCCGCTATGCATCAGAATAGATTGACAATCCTTCCTGTTCCGGAGAGCCACGGGGGGCCCTACAGGTGTACAGAAACAGGTTCAGGCACGCGGGTTGATGGGGGACACAAAACAGACAGGCACCTACAGCTAGCCAGTCAAGTCCGACATGAATTCTGCATCAAGTTAGATGCTCAGGAAGATGCTAAGGCAGAAATACTCCAAAAGGACCACTACTAAACTACCCCAGCTACTCTGTGGAAACTTTGAGGAGCTTAATGATGTTAGAGGGAGAGGGTAAGTCTGAGGTGGCTAGCAGGGTGAGAGGTGTAGGTTGGGGAGCCACAGAACACCATGCTGGCTGTTACTGTAAAAATTACTGGGTAAGATGCTACTGAGGGAAGTACTGGGTAAGGTGTTACTGGCGGAGGTATTGGGTAAAGTGTTTCTGTTGGAGGTATTGAGCAAGGTGCTAATAAACGAGGTATAAGTAAGATATGACTGAGGGGGTATTGGGTGAGGTGTTACAGAAAGAGGTACTTGATAAGATGTCACTGAGGGGGTTATTGTGTCGATGTTACTGAGATAGGTACTGGGAAAGATGTTTCTGAGAGAGGTATGGGGTAAGATGTTATTTAGGGGGTATTGGGTAAGATGTTACAGAGGGGGTTTTGGGTAGATGTTACTGAAATAGGTATTGGGAAACATGTTACTGAGATAGGTATTGGATAAGATATTACTGAGGGGGTGTTGGGTAAGATATTACTGAGGGGGGTAGTGGGTAAGATGTTACTGAGGGAGGTACTGGGTAAGATGTTACTGAGGGAAGGATTGGGTAAGATGTTATCGAGGGAGGTAATGGGTGAGTCGGACTCCTGGGAAACACCCCATGCATGGCAGAATCCTTACATGTTTTACTCCCATCACAAAACTCATCCTGCCTGCAACCAAATGGAATCTTGATGAGCTAATGATTACGTCTCCACCTTCAAGGGGGAACTGAAACCAGCTTTCGAAACATAAGAGAGGATCTGATCACCCCTATAATTCAAGGTTATGTATTTAATCTTATACAACTGGAGGTCCATGAAACTCTGGACACAATTCATCAAATAGTAGATGGGTTCACTCCTTACCTTTTTCTACCATATCTGATTACTCATGTCCGAACAGTGAGAAAGCAGGAGGTGACCTCCCTATGCAGTCTGTCTCACTTACTTGGATCAGCCACTACTATCCTGCGCCCTAGGGTGCCTGAGTAAGAGGTGTCCTGCCTCACGGATCCGGGAGGCAGTGGTGCCCCGACAGGGGTGCATTCATGGAGAAATACAGCACCCTCCCATGAGGTTAGGACATGGAGCTGTGCTTCCGTAGAGCTGCAGACACTTTAAACATGCCTATTGCAAAGTGGAATACTCTGCTAAAACAGTTTCCATTGATTTCAGGCTGAAAATGAATGATTATGAGTGAAATAAAGTGCCGCAAAAATGCCGCTACATTTCCATATTTGTGCCACTAAATTTCCATATTTGTGCCGCTAAATTTGCTAATCCATGCCGCAATATCCTGGGGGGTCTGCTTGTGATCAGTAACAGCAGGACTGTGTTTGTCATGGTGGCAGGCCAATAAACAAGACTGATCTGTTTATTACAAAAAGTATCAAAAAAGAAGTAGGTCTGACATATTTATTGTGAAAAGCATACATTTAAGTAAATAAGTAATTCAGGCCATAAAACATAATTTTGCATACATGTATAAATGTATTACTGCATGCCTGCCAGTTTTCTTGCGGAAAAGCTTATGCCCCCCCCCCACCCTACCCCCGCTCTTTCCTCCTCTTGGGTGTTCAGCATCAGCAAAAAGCATTACCCTGATAAAATGTTTCAAAGGCTAGAGACATATTGGCTTTACCAATGCATATTCCATGACACCTCTAAACTGATTAGGAATCATTTCATGACCAATCTCAAAGGACCTACTTTATAGAGGACCATCTCCTTATTGGTTTTACCAATCCTACAAAATATGCTTTTCCAACTGATGCAGATTCCCAGAGCCCCTGCAACTTCTGCACTAGGGCAGAACTCAGTCATCAGAGATCCTGAAACGTCAGTAGTTTGGCAGAATGAGGATCCATCTAATAATTCCTAATTTGATTTAATGCCTGTAATATTATTGCATTGATGTTCTTTTTTAATATACTGCATAACTGACCTTTATTAAATTATAAATACAAGATGAGTGTTGAATTTACCATGCAGCACCATGCTTTTATCTTTTGGTCGCTGAAGAAAAAGTTACTTCCCTTCGGTAACGCCTTATCTGGTAGAGACATAGGGGCACATGCATCAAAGGTTTTTGCGATCACAAACGGTGCGATTCGCAAAAATCGGCCGTTTGCGATCGCAAATTGGCCCTTAGAGATGCATAAAAGTGTTACCTATGCGCAATTTAAGAATTCGCAATTATTTGCGAATTCCTAAATTGTGATTGCATTTAAGGAATCGCAATTTGCGATTCCTTAAATGCAATGCTAGAAGCACTTTGAAATAGCGATTTCGCTATTTAGGACCATAAATTACAGACAAATCAAACTTGTCTGTAATTTGCAAAAACTTTACAAAATGCACTAAAATGCATTTTTTTAAGTTTCACGTTACACACACACATGCCCTTGGGGCATGTGTGTGTGCAACATGAGTGCACATCACAATTTCAGGGGTGCAACAGAGTGTCCTTTTGACACCCTTGCACCCTTGAAATTGCATACGCAATTTGCGAGTACCTATTGGTACTCGCAAATTGCGGATGCTGTCCCATTCATTCCTATGGGCCTCCAGGCCCACAGGAATGAATGGGAAGGCATTCCTTAATTGCGAATCGCAATTTGCGATTTGCAATTAAGGAATGTGTAGAAATCGCTAAAATTGTAGCGAAACCTACATGCATAAGGAATTGCGATTTCTTAATAGCGATTCCTTAATAATCGCTATTAAGGAATCGCAATTCCTTACTTTGATGCATGTGCCCCATAGTCTATCTGCAGATTCCTTACTATAGAATTCTCCACAGGCGCCAGACTAGATCTGGAACTTTTTACAGCATTACCCCTGCGCGTCGGTAGAGGGTGTTGTGTGACTCCGTACCAATGTTGTCTACCTATGCAACGTCATCGGAGTTCATTTATGCCCCTCCCCGACACGCTGACGTAAGTGGCTTTTTACCACGCCAAAACGCAGAGCCATCATATAAACTGGCTGTGGAAACAGTGTAAACACAAGGAGATGATAGACGGAGCGCTGAAACTTTTCAGACACTCACCCCCAGTCACAGATCTGGGTTGAAGCCATCATCGTTCTTTAGCTCACTTCGCCAACCCAGTTCAGACACAGCTGTGGAAACAGTGTGCCATAAAAGATAAATATCGTTTTGAAATAACTACGAGTCGAATTGCATGGCATGCGAATACCAAGAAAGGGATCTCTTTGGTAAGATGGAAACAGTTTGCAGAAACGGGATGATGAGTGGGTTGGTGAGGAATCTGTTGCTAGACTATGTCTCTACCAGATAAGGCGTTACCGAAGGAGTAACTTGTTAATCGGATAGAGACATCTAGCAGCACATTCCTTACCTTAGAATAGATACCCAAGCAATACCATCCCTGGAGGAGGAACTGCGAACTAATTGTACTAAAGATTCCTGAATAAAACTAACCTGTCTATAATAAGATAGACGAGACCAGACGCACTTAGGATGTTAACGGAGCAAGAGCATACACTTCACCCTAAGAACTGTGGCAAGAACCACAGGCAAGAAAAATCATAAAGATGCTGAAAAGCATGGGAATAGAGTTACTCATGGCAGAGGAACAGAAATGTGTCTGTAGACAATATTCAAAATAAATACAGTACTAGGACACTTCCAAGGTGGGATCTGACCCATGGTTGGCCATGACTTGGGAACCCAAAGGCAACAGCTAATGCCACTCGGCTATAGGACAGAACCCATGAGCAGCTGGGGCTCGGAGGGCCAGAGGCAATAGCGAATGCATTAGAGGCAAACCTGTCCTAAGACACACTGAGAAAGGACCCTTAGAATAGATCCACAGTGAAGGAACATGGATTAAAGCAACCACCAAAAAAATCGCGAAGACAAGAACCACAAGTATTGACAAGCGCAACGCTTGTGTTAAGAAAAAAGTCCAAGAGACAGAATGACACAGATGGGATCACTCGACGCCTAGAACCCATAGAGGTGAAAGAAGAGCTAGTGCATACATAGCAACTAAGTGAAGACGAGACTGCAAGCTAAGAATGAAGGGTACATCCACGTAAGCTATATGTAGGCCCTTGTTACGAAATGTAGCAAAACACATATAAAGATATAGAGAATATATATGCACTGCTATATACATAGATATGTGTATATATATATACACACATATACAATAACCTCCACGCATATAAATATATCGATCATAGAAGAAGCTATCACCTCGCTGAAGCTGAGAACCATAAGTAGTATGGGCTGAGTAGTCAGCAACATAGTGCTAACCATAAAATGGTGATATATATATATATATATAGAGAAAGGGAAAAAAAAAAAACAAGACTATAACTAGGCTCAGAAGCAGGCCAAGGTGAAATAGGCTAATCGATGGGGGCCTAGAAAAAGGTACAGAGCCTTATCATCAACGGTAAGGCATATCAGACAGAGCAGAAGCCGACTGAACAGTTCAAAAATTGAACCAAGCAATTAAAGCTAACCAACAGAAGAGATGCAAGCTAAAGAAGAACAACAATTGTTGATTAGAGGACAAAATGTCCCACAGGAAGGGGGGGCATCCAATTTACCGAAAGTATAAGGGCAATACTCCTACAGTGCTGATTATACCCAGGTACATGGCTGAAGAAAACCCAGAATTGGGTTAAAGAAGTGAAATACACACTAGAGGGGGATGTTCTTTACGGAGAAGAAACCCCGGCAATAAAAGATAATGCATAGATGTAATGACTAACCCCTGTGGGTAGGATATTAGGGCACCGTACAGAACAAATGAAAAGAGTTGTCCATAGAGAGAGTTACCGAAGGGGACAAGCAATCCAACAAAGAAATTAAGTGCAAGAGGACGAAACCATAATGCTCTAGGAACCTTTTCAAGTAACAAGAAATCCACCAAAAGGTGGATGAACCATTATCACACAAAAAGCGACCACAAAGTGGCATTTCATGGATAAAAATGTAGACACCAGATGTCCTGACAGGAAAAGTCAGAGCAAGGACAGCGGTGGTAGAAAAAAATCATCACTTAAGTACTACCACGCAGATAAAGAATGTGGAGGAAACCACAAGACGATCAGGAGGGCTGAGGAAGAAAAAACATTTTTTATTAACATTTTTTTTTAAATACCCTTGTGAAAACCACAAGAAGTGAATGAAACGTGTGCATCAGAGTAGTCGATTAAAAGTGCACCCTGATGAAGAAGAGCAAGAAGCTCGCTAAAGAAATGAAGGACACATAGAGAAAAGAATGACCTAGTGGGAAATAATGGCCAGGAGAGTAACGTGGACAACAGAATAGGGACTGTGGCTCATAAACTCTAGACCACAAGTGGCTCTCATAAGTAGGTCAGGACCATAACCTGTCATCGACAGTGTAAGTAGTATAAGAATAATACCTGCAGGAAGCAGGAATACCACACCGGGTACCCCCAGTAGGTGGGATAGACAACCATGGACACCGCCATGGAATGCTCAACCGAGAAAGAAATGAAGGACCAACATCCCCAATACAAACGGTAATGGGTGGATTTAGGGAGATAGGCAAGAGCAGAGCTAAGTTTCTGTTCCATAGCAGACTGTTGCGAAAATGCCACAAAGCAGAGTCAGCATAAGCACCAAAAAGATGGGTGCCATCAAAAGGCATGTCAAGCAAAGTGGTATGAACAGCCTCTAAAAAAGCAGAGGTGCATAGACAGGCATGACGACGTAGCACTACTGAAGAAGCCAAGGCCCGACCTACCGAATCAGTGGTATCTAACCCACATCTAATGATTCATTTAGCCGCCTGTTGCCCATCTTGGACCACCTGGATAAGCTCGCTCCGCGTGTTGTCCGGAAGTGATGGCAACAGATGTGTATAGGAATCCCACAATGTATGGGAAAAGCGTCCAAGAACACAAGATGTATTAATGGAATGCAAAGCAGAACTTGTGGAGAAGATATGCCTGCCACAAGCGTTCTGTCTCTAGGAATCTCTGTCTGACGGAACATGAGGAAGAGAGTCGATATCATACGAGGCCGAAGCAGCCTGTACCACCAAACTATGATGAGTAGGGTGCCGGAGGAGGCAGGCAGGATCACCAGGGGCCGGACAGTGTCTGTGAGATATAGATCAATCCACTGGGGCCCATGTATCGGGTTTAGCCCAGATCCCAACAAAATGTCACAATGAGCGTCACTATAGGGAAGCACCGGCTCCACCCCAGTTTGGCCCTGATGGAGAATGCCAATTAGGGGATCAGTAGATTTTTCTACAGAAGGAAGAGTTAAATCCAAAATCAGAGCAACTCGCCATAGCATACCAGCTAAAGAGGAGCATGCCTCTGTAGCAGTGGGGGAAGGCTCTAATTCACTAGCTACACCCAGTTCAGTGAGCAGCATCAGATATGGGGTGCAGAAACCCCGATTAGTCCCCATCATCTCCTAAACAGTGTTCCTCAGAAGGAAATACATTGGAGGGCTCCACAGAAAGTGGAAGAAGGGTGTCAGGATAGATGGCACCATTTGCTCCACACTTGACATCAACGGGCGCTGAGTTGGCGGCGTCTCGAAGTCGGAAAGAGGGAAGTGGCATGGTGTCGATCGGTACCGCATAAGTCATCGGCTGATCGGATACAAGCGCCGAAGGTGGAAACCCCAAAGGGCTGTGCACCAGCACCAAGACGGACTCAACCATCGAACCGGAGGGCCTAACTGAAGCCAAGGGCGAACCTGCTGGCGTGGACACAGTCGAGGCACCTCTCACCTCCTTGGGGCCCGAAACTGCTCCAGGGGAAGGTGAAGACCCAAAGATGGCATGCAGAGAGCAATAATATGCTCGTATCTGGGTCAGAGTCGCTCCAGCTCCAGGCAAGTGGGAGGAGTTGTGAAAGTTGGAATCTCTGTGCGGTGAAGTCTGGGGATGCCGCGACTTCAACCGCTGGCATTGAGACTTATCGTGGGACGACGATGGAGAGTGACATCCATTGGAACGGTTCTCGGACCATGCCCGTAAATGGACCATGCAGTGACTGCGAGAGCTGCGCCAAAAGGAGCTTCATCTGACGTTCCCGCAGCGCCTTCGGCCGAAGTAGATGACAGTAGTCACACTCCTCAGAGTCATGATGCGGTCCCCAGCACCACATACAAATGGAGTGACGATTTGCCGTCCACAAGACCCACAAGTTTTGAACAGAAAAGCACACTGTTTCAATGATGAAAACGTCCAGGTGGTCCAAAAATGGCCTGAAGTAACTGCTTCTCTGGATCAGCGTTTTAAGCACGGAAAAAAAGAAACTGATGTCAGTGCATCAGGGAGGGGCTTATATGGACTCCGGTGACGTTTCACGTTGCATACGTGGACGACATCGGTACGGAGTCACACGATGCCCTATACCGACGCGCAGGGGTACAGCTGAAAAGATTTCCGGATCCAGTCAGGCACCTGGGGAGAAATCTAAGGTAAGGAATCTGTAGCTAGACGTCTCTATCAGATCTTGACTATAAGGGCAAAGTTTTGTTTGGTTCAGTGTTGTTCAACTTTTAATTTCAATCCACTGTGCTGCAAATTGAAATGTAAAATGTATTTCAGCCAGTATGATTAATTTATGGTGATGCTAACAATAATATTTTTACAATAAATCAGAAACTTGCATATCTGGCAGGCATTAGTTCTACTCGGTAAAAAAAAAAAAAAAAGGAAGGACCTCATTGATATGGAACCATGAGAAACTAATGAAAGTAACAAATACACCAGCTGGTGTATCTAAGACACTCAAACTATACCTAAAATGATAACTGTAAAGCACAGACCGAACACAATGCAGTAACTTAGGAAGATGTATTCCTATGTGCACCCTTCAGAGATTCACAACATTCCCAAGGAATCTGCATGGAAAGCTGTGACGATCGTTTGACATTTACATGGGGGTCATATTCCCTCCTGCTGGTGGAGCCCTCCATAGTCGAAAACTCCACACAGGGGAATATGATCCTGTGTGCCAATGCACACTTTTTTCCTCTGTGGGGAAAATGGTTTTCCCTGTAAAGAAACCCCGTCCTGTACATCTCCGGCAAAGGCTGTAGTAATAATATGACCTTTTCGAAGATCGAAAAGGGGAATGAGAAGAGTTTATGAATGTACACAAACTTCCAAGGCTAACCACACATTTGAACATCTTGAAATGCATATTTTCCCACCCCTGAGTGGGATTTACAGGTGCAGAGAACTCCACACTCAAGGCAGAGATCTCCACATCCCTAAATTAGTTTGCATCTGCAAAGAATCCCTTTGTGAATGTGTGGCAAATTGGGTAATAAACGTACGTTTTCTATTGTGAATAGGGCCCTTAGTCTATAATGTGCATGCTTTTAATGCAACATGTGATTTGTTAAACTTTAAAAAAATTACCATTGTGTGACTAATGTCACAAATGAAAAAACACCATGCTTCCGAAACAATTAATTAAATGTAGCATTACACAACATCAATTGCCACTGCTGCCACTTATTACACAGAGCATGTGCCATTGCATTGTGCTGTAGCAATCTGACGGCCTACCATTAAGGGAACTACTTCAGACTACTGGATGTAACCTTCCCCAATATAAAGAAGGGCACACAGAACCACCGTGCTTTTCAGTATTTTCTCGGTCTATCCGTTTCCAGAGAGAGTTCTCACGAACGTGTGTTTACTCCTGCAAAAACAAATCTAGTCATCCCTCAACATGATCACATCACATATTAATGTTTTGTCCCCAACAAGACCACAATAGTGCTGTTTCTGTCATGGGCACATGAAGAATCCCGCCACCGCCCCCTACCCCCAAATAAGTTAGCAACAAGATGGCACTCAGCTGTGGTCATTAATATGTGTATGATCACTTATCAGTAGTATTCATTTGTACTTGTTAACTGCTATAGTTTGCTCTCCTATTTGTATTAGCTAGTAGTGAAAAGAGGTATACAGAAAGTTAGAAACTCAGATAAAGAAGAAAAACAAAATGATATTTAGTAGCAGTTGAGTCGTCTTCTTTTCCCTTGCTTCACAGTTCCATTTTAGGTCTCAGCTATAGACAACTTTCGCTGCCTGGTGGAGAATTATGGTTCTGAATGCATTACATATACTTAGAGTGGGTTTTGGGCCAGTCCCTTATTCATGATTAGATGGCTTTGTTGCCTACCTTACTTTCCTACTACTGATTTTATTACTTTTCTCCCTACTCTTGTTGTCCAGCCAAGGAGCATTCAGTCTCAGTGTTTTGAATGGCTACTGTATCCTTTCACTGCTATCAGCCCTTGCATTGCAGTGCATATGAGCGATTATGTTCAACCCTCTGTCTTTCTCCATGCCCCCCCCTTCTTTCCACATCCCTCTTTCTTTACTAGTCCCCTTAAATGGTCACCTTCTCCCCACCCCACTAACTGCATTAGCATTTATGGCATGCCATGCTATCGACAAGAAGCCAGTTTAAAATAGTTTTAACCATTCCAAAATTGCTATCCACACGTGCTAGCTAGCAGTTATGTGGTGAATTCTTGTGATTGTGTGAGGATAAAGCACACCAAATGAAAGGGGCAAGGGAAAGAATATAGCAAGCCAGAAGAGGAAGACAAAGTTAATAGAAGTGTGGTGAAAGTGAAAATGGCTAATTGTGGAACAAGAAACTTTTGCTTAAAGTCAGAATAAGCAATACTGGAAAGGATTCAAATGAACATGCATGCTAAAGATGGAATTGGAAAGTTGAAAAGGTTTGCAAGAGGAAAGGGTGGAAGAATAGATAGTTATCACATTGTGGATGGGACAGCAATATTAGGAAACAAACTGACAGTGTTACTTATGCAGCAGAATTTCAGAAAAATGTGGGCATGGCATGAAGACTCAAAGAATGTGTAATGTGAAAGGTATTCTTCAAAAGGGAAAAGATGCCATATTTATGCCTGTTATAGTAGTGTGTGGGTACATGTATAAATAAATTCTGCATGCAGTGCGCAATATGGATGTTATGGTGCGCGAGTGAAGCAAGTGGAATATCTGGGGCAACCGTTGCTTTCTAATATTTAGTACTGAGCAGCCACACATAATAAAAAAAATGCGTTCACCTGAACATTGTGCCGTGTTTTCTTATCCATCCATTTACCCACCCATCCATCCATCCACTCCCTACCCACCCACCCACCCACCCATACAAACAAGCAAACATACATACATACATCCTCGTGGTTTCATCAAGGTGAAGGACTTTTAAGACACCATTATAATTTGTAATTATACATTACAGTGAGTGTACAGGCCAGCAGAATACTTTTAGTGGTTCAATTTTTGCTCAGCTTATTTGCACTCTTCAACTGTGTTCTTATTTCTATGCCAACTATATTAAACAATATAGTAAAGCTCATGGGTGCCTAAGCATATTTTTTCCATGGTGGCATGTGCTAAAAAGACAATACATATTCGGGTCGATAGGTTGGCTGCGGTGGGCCTTAGAGTGTCTCCCTGCTGCTTCCTTGCAGTGAGCCTCCCAGTGCTGCTCAGTGTATTCCTTTTAGCACCCTGAGGGAAGGTCTTTCTCACACTTGATGCTTCTGGCCTGACATTGTGTCTGCAAACAAAGTGAACTAGGCACCTCCAGCTTTGTGTTGTATTTGCTTATTGAAATTAGGCAGCTATTTTCATTAAACAAATGATGGAAAGGCCGGGTAAAAGTCTCCCCGCGCCCCTCTCTGCCTCTTTTTATCAACAAAGAAGAAAATATTGTGTCAAAAGTAATGTGAATTACAGGGGAGGAGAAGAGAAACCGCTTTCGCCCATTGAAGTGAGGAGAAAAAAAGCTGGTTGAACATTTCCGATTCTTTTGAGAGGCATGGCAGCCCCGGCCGGGCCTTACTGGGGGAGGCTTGTAAGCTCTGTGAGGCTGTTAGACCGCTCACGGTAATGAGGGCTAATGACGGGGCTCGAGTCCTCTGGTGCACAAAAGGGGGCTCCGAGTGGGTGGCGGGACTGAATGGCGGGCGCGTTTTGAGGGAGAGCGAGGAAGCTGTCAGCAGATTGATTCTGCCAGTGCCATAGAAAGGAGAGTCCTGCAGGCTGGGGCCTGGCCCGGCGCAGTGCAGCTGGGGGCAGAGCAGGCCCTCAACAAGTGTGAGAAGGACATGAGGAAAGTTCACTCCGTGAACTTGGAGGAAAAGGGGATCTCTTTGTGAAACTCCCGGCGCTGGAGCACGCGGATCAGAGATGTCCAATGCAGCTTCACTCTCTTTTACCCCACGCCCCGTAAAACCACCGCAATCCTGCGTTATTGATTAAAAAAGCATGTAAACTAATTTCTCGAGGTGCTGCGGTGCTTCTGTGCTGCTTAATTTGCACCTGTGTGTCAGACGACGCATTGGCGTTGACATGCCAACGCGTGGGCACTGCCAAAGAGACCTTGTGGCAAAAAGAAAAAAATAGGGATTGGTCTACGGACAATAACCTAAAGAGGCGTTTTGCTGTAAACGTTAATGCAGCCACAAACATTTCACACTAAATGTGAACTGCAAGAACAAAAAAACAAAGTTTATTTGAAAACTGCGGATCTATCGTTCGTTCCTCTTCTCAGCTCCTGTAAACACATTATGTACAGTAAGCGAGCACGGCTGAGTTAATAGCTCCCGCTGTTTCCCTGCTTGCAACCTCTCCTCTCCTGAAATGTCGCCCGAGCACGGGGCCACAGTCAGCCCTATCGCCCTAATCTGCAGACAAAGCCGAGGTACAGAGCCCGCCCGAGGCGCGTCTCTATGGAGAGAATGCAGCGTGAAGGCAGCGTGATTTATAATACATGCCCAATCACAGAGCCGGACTGGCGCTTGCAGGCAGCGTGACGGAGAGCAGTTGTGAAGACTTTTCTTATCTGCTTGTTAAATAAACAAGCAGATAAGAAAAGTCTTCACGACAGCCGTGAAGCAGGCGAGCCAGTCCACCAAAAAGCCAAAGGGAGGCAACGAAAAACCCCCCTTTCCAATGGAAAGCCAGCGTTTACCATAAACGCTGACGCTACCCAATGGAAATGAGGGGCGGGGCTCGAGTCCCCTTCTCGAAACTGACTTGTTTACTATAGCTCTCACAGGCGAGGAGCGCATGCGCGCTCCAACGCCAGGCGAGACCTAGAAATGTGCTTCATTTGCGCTTTCCTAATTCTAATATAGTCTAAAATATTTGTACAGTTCATTTACAGACAATTAAATTTCATAGTGGGCTAGAAAAAAATAACACTGTATAGCCTTCCTACAGCAAACTTCAGTACCCAGCAAGATTGTCGCATAAATCCTCTCACTTTGAAATCGGAGAAAGAAAAGTAAACACCAAGGTCCATTGGAAGACAGAGCCTGATATTTGATCTCTGTGTTTGAATGCACGGCAAATGTAACAAGATAAGAACAAAATGTAACTGCCTGTTTACAGAAAGAAAGCACTGGTGTAAGAATACAAGGAGCGATGGTAAACAGGCTTTGCTACACGGGAGGGACAAAGATATTCTGAAAGGCCTAAAACAAATAAAGCCAGCAAATAGAAAGCAAGCCACTGTGACTTACAAAACACATCCAGACATACTAACCTCTCCTCAGATACCCAAGATCAAATTTTGATCAGGTGTGATTAGGTAGCTATTGCCATTGTAAGTTATACCTCAGTAGATCATGCAAGATATTATGAGCTAGAGTAAACTCTGTTTGTAGTTCAGAAAAGGGTTTTAACCCATATCGTTCCAGCATGTCATTAAACTTGGCTATCCGTGTCATATCCCAGGCTTTGTGGCTCCCAAGTCCTTTGATATCTTCAAGTATAGAGTTGTATAACAGGGGAGTCATTTTGTGAGTTTTAACTTACCTCTCATCCCGCCAGTTTTGGCGTTGCATTTCAAGACTTAGAGGCTAATTACGATCTTGGCGGACAGGGTTACTCCATCACAAACATGATGGATCTCCCTTCTGCCAAATTACAATTCCATTATATCCTATGGAACTTGTAAAACAGTGGAAGGGGTATCGTCACATTTGTGATGGAGTATCCCATCCGCCAAGATCGTATTCAGGCCCTTAATTCCTTCAGCCACGGCACAAGACAGACTCCCTCCAACTCCCCCTACATAAAAGAAATTAAGGTATGCTCTATGCCCCTTACCCAACCTGTCTACTGAGCAAACGCTTCCTCCAATGGAAACAAGCCCATTCAATTACTACAACCAAATAGGCTGCCCATTAATACCCTCTTAAGCAGAGCAGGTAGAGGCCTCTATCGTAAGTGGATCGACAGTTTCATCTGCAAAATTTTTGGAAAACCAGATTCTGTGTGTAGAGTATGTAAAACAGTGCTAACCTTTACAATTTCCATTATGGCGTATTCTGCAGGATGTACTGGAATCGAAGGAAGGCAATATATAAATGTATACAGCATGGCCCTAAAAAAGGTGGGAGAAGGCTAGTTTGGATCAATGCATGGCATCATGTTTAAAGTTGTTACATGAGTAAAAAAATTATTCTCCAGAAATAGTTTCTTATTATTGGTAACCTCCATACCTAAATATGTAAAGTTGTCAAAATTAATAATAAAATCAGTCTTGTGACCATAGATAGGCTGGATTGAATATTGATGTGGTTAAATTGGGCTTTAGTTGTTTTAGTGGAAGAAAGGTAACTTTGGACTTGGTGTATGATTTAGACTTCAGATATAATCAGAGCCTCCTTAAGATCCACCATGTGAGGTATTTCCAATGAAATTTACCAAATTCTTCTTGAAATCACCATCCAGAGCTTGGCTTTATAAACGCTAATGCACACGCACAATCATATTTTGTCATCATCAACAGCGATTAAACATTTTTTAACATATCATTTTATCTTCAAATAAAGTAAATTGATCCAAACCTATTTCCATAATCAATCTTGGCTGTTATCTTCTTTTTTAGTTCATTGAGCTCATCCTGTGGTAGTGTTCCAGAAAGTATTTGAGATCTCCATTCCACGAGGTCATATATCATGTGTTGCACACGAAGAAACATGTCTCTGTTGTCTTGCTAATATAGAAATAATATATTAAGGCAGAGTGTACAAGAATAAGTTAATCTAGAAATAATATATTAGCACAGAGTGTACAAGAATAAGCATTTTATAAAAACCGCTCTGTTGAAGTTAGAAGGCAGGGTCTTCATACAAGTGTCTGAAGCCACTCAGGTAGTAGGTAAGTTCTTTATTTCATGTAAGGTTCTTGGGTTACAGCAACAGCAAATAGGTCCTGTCAGGCCCCATTCTCCCTTCACCTATTGTATCTCCTAGATTTCACTCCAGACCACACACCAACATTGCAATATATCACTCACTCGCAGAATTCTAGACACAAGTTCAGCTATACATGGAGTGATAACACAGGATACTATATGCCTCCCCTTTTTAAAAACAAGAAAACAGATAACTGTCATTTCCTTACATGTAAAATTCAGGGACAATCACTCATTCTCCAATCTGTACAGCTTATACCAAAAAACTCTTTATTTCGGTAAAATACCATAAAGGAAACAAAGATTCGAAATAGGCTTCATGCATATCAGTGTAAAATCAGACAATGCATATAATTAGTTTGAACAGCACAATTAAAAGATAGCGATTCATTAAAAATATAAAAACAAGCAGTAAAAAGTTACAAGCTGCAAGTACTGTGTAAGTCAAGGTTTACATCGCAGGTTCTCACCAACTCGAAGAATTAATGTGCAAATTTGGCAAAGTCCCGTTTGTGAAGTGCAAATGCATTAATGCTAGTGATTACATTCACCAGTCGTCACAGTAAAGACAGTAAAAACAGCAATTTAGATTTACTTGAGAACAGAAATAAAAAAGGCACTTTGTGATTTAGAATTACTAACCATCGTGGCAATTATGCTTAATGAGACGACTGGTTATATCAGCAACTCTCGGGAGTAGGCCGGGAGACTGTCAGCGCCCTCCTTCTGATCGCCCACGAGTGGCCCAGGAATTTCGCAGTAGCGCACGCAAATAAAAGTCTTGCATCAGATTTCAGTATGCGCAGGGCCACTCTATGATCTCGAGTGCCAAGTTGCCTACAAACATTTGCTCCTGGGTTTTACATACGCTGTGCAGGCGAAAAGGAAATGGGCAATGGATTCCTGCGGACTAGAGCAACAGGGGCAGCACTTTGGCTGTGCTGTATTGACCGACCATAAGTTTGTGAATGCGTTAATTGGCAAGCTACCGAACCTAAACTGGATATATAACTTCCTATCGGCCGGCACTTTGATAATATCGACGTAGTTTTCTAAAGTGTGGTTGATCTTACAGCCTCTGAATTCTTCGGACAATCTGCCTTGGCTGCCATCTCTGTATGCATTTTGCTCAAACCCTTCCCAGTAAAGTGTTTAATCTGTCTTCTAGTGTAGGATGTTGGACAGACAATATTGTGACCTGCGAGGCCTATGCTAGACAAAAGGCTTTTAACATGTTTAATCCAGCCTATTTTGTGCGTGGTGTCTAGAGCACAAATCTCCTGGAAGGCAGCGGCATATGACGACAGTTCCGGGGTGGTAACCATCCGCTGCCAAAACAGCAAGGGGCGGATCTTCACTAGATCACTAATGGGTTTGATGCCCATATCGAGCAATAGTGGGCATAGAGGAGTACTCTGCGGCAAGGAAACCAGGTTTCTAAGGAACTTATTCTCCAGGGTTGTCAAGTTGCTTGCTCTTGCCGTGCCCCACAACTCAGCCCCATAAAGTGCACTACTCACGGCCTTGCAACTATATAATTTCAGTGCTGGTGCAATTGGCTTAGTGTAGGAGAGACAGTGTTCTTTACGCAGAGCCCCGGTTGCCTGGGAAAATGGAAAATTTGAGGAAGGCCTTGCTGAGATGGGACTTCCAGGCCATATCCTCTGATAGTTTAATTCCCAGGTATTCGAAGGAGCTGACTCTCTCCAAGGGGATGTTGTCTAGGAGCAGGTTTACCTTAAAGGACGTGCTCACTTTGCCACTGGATTCAAGCTAGCCTGGCTGATGAGGGCTGTGTCTGAACTGGGGTGGCAAAGTGAGCTAAAGAATGATGATGGATTCAACCCAGATCTGTGACTGGGGGTGAGTGTTTGAAAAGTTTCAGCACTCCATCCATCATCTCTTTGTGTTTGCTTTGTTCGCCCTAAGTTGGCAGGGTATGCCCAGACGTGGGTCCCTTGCTCACTTTGCCACTGGATTCAAACTAGCCTGGCTGATGAGGGCTGTTAGCCCGAAACCGGTCCCAGGATGCTTGTTTCCGGTCCAGGGAAGACATGGCTTGGCAGTTCGGGCTGGACTGTTCCCATGAGGCACAGGGTCAAGACTGATTTGCATATAGCTGTGTCTGAACTGGGGTGGCAAAGTGAGCTAAAGAATGATGATGGATTCAACCCAGATCTGTGACTGGGGGTGAGTGTTTGAAAAGTTTCAGCACTCCGTCCAACATCTCTTTGTGTTTGCTTTGTTCGCCCTAAGTTGGCAGGGTATGCCCAGACGTGGGTCCCTTGCTCACTTTGCCACTGGATTCAAGCTAGCCTGGCTGATGAGGGCTGTAAGCTCGAAACCGGTCCCAGGATGCTTGTTTCCGGTCCAGGGAAGACATGGCTTGGCAGTTCGGGCTGGACTGTTCCCATAAGGCACAGGGTCAAGACTGATTTGCTTATAGTTGTGTCTGAACTGGGGTGGCAAAGTGAGCTAAAGAATGATGATGGATTCAACCCAGATCTGTGACTGGGGGTGAGTGTTTGAAAAGTTTCAGCACTCCGTCCATCATCTCTTTGTGTTTGCTGTGTGGGGATTCAATAGCATAAGCTTAGTTTTAGATGTATTTATTACGAGCCCCCTCCCGTCGCAAAAGAGCTTGAATTGATCTAATAATTTTTGCAAGCCCATTGGGGTCTTCGAGACAAGAAGAGTGTCGTCCGCGAATAGGAGGGTGGCGATTCTTTGCTTAGCTAGAGAGGGGGCATCTGCTGGAATGGCGGATAAGAGCTCGGCAACGTAGTTGATGGAAAGTGAAAATAGGGTTGGAGCCAGGACACATCCTTGGCGGACCCCCCTGTTGTACTTTAATGGGATCGGTGACCTGTCCCTGGCTACCCCACCTAACCCTCGCAAAATTCTCTTCATGGAGCCTAATCAGAAGTGCAAGGATGCGCAGTGGCATACCCATCTCCCTGAGCACCCGCCATAAGTTGTCCCTGGGAACGAGGTCAAATGCAGTTTTTAGATCTATAAATGCAATATACAGGCTCCCTTTGCCCAGCAGGACCACCTTCCAGTACAACATAAAGAGCCGGAAGACCTGGTCAATTGTGCCAGTTTTCCGTCGAAAGCCCGCTTGGAGGGGAGAGAGAATATCATTCTCTTCCATCCAATCTGTGATTTTAGCTAGAAGCGAGCAGCAGAGGACTTTCTGGACACAAGCGATCAGGCTAATTGGTCGATAGTTGGAAGGGATAGGCCTATCGCCCTTTTTGAAGATGGGAATCACTTTGGCCCCTTTCCAAGATTCTGTGATCCTTCCTCCTCCTGCGATGTCATTTGCGAGGGTCAGTATGTAAGTTGCCCAATTTTCTCTGTCGGAACGGAAGAGATCCCCTGGATTCCCATCCGGGCCTGGAGCCTTAGTGGGTACAATTGCATCCAGAGAGGCCAATATTTCCTCTCTGGTAAATGAGAGATCATATGTTGATTGAAGTAGGTCAGGGACTGATGGTTGCATGTCGTAACTGGTGAGGGTTGAGTACAAGGCTCCAAAATGATCTTGCCATGCATAGGCCGAGATGTTATTAGCCAAGGGCGGAGACCTTTCATGGTTACCCTTGCCCACAAGTACCCAGAACAATCTAGCGTCTGGACTTGAGATGGACTCCCCAAGTTCTGCCCTCCTCCTTTCATCCCATTACCTCTTCGCCTTTAATTGGGCAAGTTTGTATTGCCTCCTCAATTCTCGAATTGACGGGCTATCCCTTTGCCTTAGGGCTAGGGACAGCCGTCTTTTTAGGGATCTGCAATCTTTTGAGAACCATGAGTACGCTTTAGTTGGTTTCGCCTGGTTAGACCTGGACTTATACTGATGAACAATAAAGTTTCTTGCCAAATGGTTAAAAAACTTAAAATGTTGATCACTACAACTTACTCGTGAAGACGGGTCGCTTGACCGGGATAGCACTACCCCCAGATGGCTCTCAAGATCACGTTTTAGGGTGCTGAACTTGGATTCATCCGCCAAGATTGAAGGCCATTTGAGCCGGCGATTATCATTTGAGGGAGTCACCTCCCTTGTGGTGAAAAAATCTTGAGCTGCCCTTGACATTTCGCCCCACGGATACTCAATTATAAGGCTAAGAGGATTGTGGTCGCTTTCGCAGGTCTGGATAATGGACATATCTACTACAAGTGGCCATAGACTAAGGTCCACTAGTATATAGTCTATCCGGCTGGACCCATTGGGTCCAACAAAAGTCATTCTCCCATTTTTGTCGGAGGTGGTCCTTCTACAGCTTATACATTTAACAACCTGTTGCACTCTTTAGTACCCATGCAGACACAAAGACAATAAGGATCAGTCACAGAAACTCTTCAATGGATCAAGACATAAGGCTCCCCACACCTGATGTCAAATAAAAAACAAGACAACAAATAAGTTGTGAACACCATTTCACAACTGTGCAAGATGGGCAAGTCTTGCAGCCACCAAAGACATGATGCCCTACCACCATATGTCTGCACACACACAATGACACCACAGACCATTTATGCATGCAGGACATGCAGTCACACGACAGCCAGGGAAAGAAAATCACCACATTCCTTCAAAATAGAATTTCCCCATCATCCCTAAGTCTACATATTAAAGGCACAAAACAAAAAAACAAAACAAAAGTTCAACCATACATCACCTTAACTCAAAATTTCCTTGACAGGACTCCAACACAAAATGGTCATCATAATGCCCCTCATATACAATGTCCCTGGTAGTCCACCTCAGTTTGCTAAACTACACAGCCCAACAGATTCTCACACCTTCTCCATCTTCCACAAGCAACACTCAGATCCCCCCAGCTGAGACAAACACACACACGTGTACTACACTCATATCTCTTGTGATGGAGTACTACTCTTCCGCACATCCACGACACATGCAAAATCAGCATGCATCTACAAAACTCGCAGATGGGTACTAGACCCTTTTCCCCACACTGCTATCTAAGCTTCATGATACAGAAACATATGGAGTCCAAAGTAAATGCTCACACAGTACTCCCACAACTTATAGGTGGATACTTTAGCTTCCTAACATGTCTTGCACTACTAAAGATTCTGCACACCACACCCATTATTAAACTGCAATTTCTAAACAACATTGACAACTTACATGGAAGCTTACTAACTCAACACACGCATCTCTAAAAAGACGCATATGGCACGTTAATATGCAAGAATCACTAATCAAACAGTTCCCCAACCTAATGAAATTCACAGTTAGAGGGGAAAAGGCTTATTCCTTAATAGAGGCACATAGAATAATATGAACACAATGAGTGTTAAAAAAAAAGCCATGCTAATCAAGTACCTGAATATCAATTTGATATCACTCTTCAACAAATGACATTCAGATGATGTGCCAATTGTCCATGACTTCACGGCACAGTATATTCCTCGACCAAAACAGTCTAATTTCTAGCTTTGGGAAGTATTTAATCTCCAGACCAGTCCCAATCAAGCAACAGCTTACTGCCCTCTTTCAGGTTATTCAAGTTTACATAACCAGCGGCTCCACTCCGGTACCCAGGTGTGGAATTCAAGTCCTTAGTGAGTCTATCTGATGAGCGAATTGCGCTGCTGTGCCTCTAAACGCCAAACCCTCCTCTTCCTGCACTGTCTGACTCATACCAAAGAGAAATGTTCCTAGTTAACTGGTGATGTGCATTGTCACAGAACTTCTGTCCATTACCTTGACCATAGTGCTAGCAGAAGCCACATCACCTCCCTGGTCACTCCGCTCTGGGCACCATGAAATATGAGGAATGCCTTTACCCAGTGCTCTTAGAGAATGCATGCTGCTCTCCTCAGACTCTGTACTCATGCCCTCACCAATGTTCTTGCTTGTCAGATGGTGCACACCCCCCGTAGCAATGCAGGTATAGATTGTGCTTCTTGGCAGAGTAGTAAGCAGCTTGCAAGTGACATGAGCCCCACACGTGACACTTTAATTTAAATGGAGTGATGTGCAATCACTGCAGTACACTAACCCCAACCAGGCACAGTGGACCCTCAAAAGGCATTAACTAGTCTGTGCTGCAGGTAATCATCCTGCACATTCACCAAAGTTTCCCCTTATGTGACCAGCACCATTAAATGTATAACTGTTGGAAGCTACATGGATCATTTCAGGGTTATAAAGATTTCCTGTCTTTTCCCACTGTCTACACAGAATTGTCCTTAATTACGGTCTTCATAGCACTGTGCTCAAGATGACACCTAAGTTTATAGCTCCCGTCAGTTGGCTCCTAGCAAGAACTGGCACACTGGGCCCCTCCTGTCCAGCATTTGAGCAGACAACACTTGCAAGTGGACTTGAGATTGTTCCTTCACACTGACCGGGCCTGCTGAATTGCCACTACAATTTTGATGCATCTTTATGCAAGTCCTTAACTCATTGCCAAAATGTTGGTGTTAGCGTGCAAAGTCTTTACACAAGCATCTGGAGCAACTCAAGTAGGAAGCAATTTCTTTATTTCATAATAATCCCTTCGGTGACAGCAAAAACAGAATAGGTCCTGTCAGGACTAAATTCTTCCTCCAACTGTCCTATCTCCTAACATCCACTCCAGACCACACACCAACATTCTATTACATAATTCACTCTCTGCATTCTGGACACCAGCTCAGGCCTACAGGAAATGAGGGCACACAGGATACTACAAGTTCAAGACCGAATATTTAACAGCAACAGCATTAAATAAATAACTTGTAGAATAAAGTCAACTCAGCATACATTATTATCTCCATAAATTGAAAATTTCAGTAGTACATCTTCCAGTTCAGTAAACCTGGAGACATTTACACTAATTGTAGGCACCTGTAATATTATAAGTCATCCTCTAATGCCAAAAAGGGGACTCAGACATAAATAACTGTGATAAAACATCACAGGCATATTGTGAACACAAAAGCATCATGATAATGGTACACCCACTCTCTGGATTGGTTTAATTTAAGATGAACCTCTTTTCAGCACATTTTACTTTCTTTACTATAAACATTTCCAGAAGAGATCATGACCTCCAGCCTTATACAAGATCCTATTCAAAGAACATGTTGAACATTTCCACCCCATGTCTAATTTAATAAACACATTATTTCTTACTTTAATGCATCACTGCACAATAATTTAGTCCCTACATTTATTCATATTTTTTTTTATAAGGACCAAGATATATCTTTCTGCCAAATTTGGAGTAATTCAGTTTAGCAGTTTTTGTGGTATCACTGTTGAATGTTTCTATGAAAACATTAATGGAGAAACTGCATTTTGGGACCGCCTAACCATGTCATGATGTCCTTAGACATTACTTCGCTGTATACCAGCATTCGCCACCATGATGGATTACACGCATGTCAACAATTCCTGGCGAAAAGACCCATCACCTGCTACAAGCATAATGAACTCATGTTCCTTATCGAATGGTGCTTGCAACATAACTTTTTCATGTTTAACAACAAAATTTACCAGCAACTCAGGGGTGTTGCCATGGAGGCTTGCTTCTCCCCCAGTTACGCATGCTTACATGTGGGCTGGTGGGAGGAGCGGGTCCTCATGGTGACGCACTCTGAGGCTTGGTCCAATCATATCCGATGTTGGCTACGCTACATTGATGACGTTTTTGTGGTTTGGGAGTGCTCCGTTGAAAGTGCGGCTGCATTTGTAAATGAGATTAATTGCAATGACTACAACCAAGAGTTTAATTCCACCATGAGCACTTAGACAGTAGATTTCCTAGATGTAAAGTTATATGTCTCCGAAAACACATTACACTCCACCCTCCACAGGAAAGACACAGCTGGGAATTCCACCCTCCACGCCACCAGTTTCCACCCCAAACACCTCATAGCCAGCATTCCATATGGGGAAATGCTGCGCTTACGTCGAATCTGCAGTAACACCACTGACTTAATCAGGTGTCAGAATGATGCACACATCAGATTCAAGGCCAGAGGCTACACGGAGAACATCATTACCGCAGCAATCAAGAAGGCCAACACCATACCTAGAGAGGTGCTACTACACGGGAGACAGGCAGACACCACGGAAAGCACGGACACACAGCCATCCAATGAGGGCAGCGTCACCACACGCCTAATCATCACACACAACACCGAAGCCCGAGCGTTGAGATCCATCATCAATAAACACTGGGGCATCATTAAAACTGACCTCACACTGGGACCCATTGTAGCTCAGAGGCCAGATATCACGTACAGGAGAGCTAGCTCCATGCATGATGCATTAGTCAGGAATAGCCCAGAAATAATCCCCACCACCAATTGGTTATCTGGTGTCAAAGGATTTTTCAAGTGTAGTAGCTGCAGGGCGTGCAGATTTGGGATGAACACCCACCAACTCACAGCCCAATTCAGGAGCACACCGCTGACCATCAAACAGGAGCTGACTTGTAGAACTGAATTTGCAGCCTAAATGCTCACGTGCAGCAGTGGTCTCAGGTACATTGGGAGCACCAAGCTTCAGGTATACTTGCGCATTTTACAACACATCAGGGCAATAGTTAACAGCGGCCCTTCGTACCCTGTCGCAAGGCATTTCAAGGAAATCCACCACAACAACCTGGACCACTTCAAATACTGCGTAATTGACTGCATTCCTCCACTTAGGCGGGGTGGCAACAGGGAGAAACTGTTACGACAACTAGAGTCAAGATATATAATAGAACTGACCACCAAGGCCCCTGCAGGGGTTAACCTCAGTGAGGATCTTTACAACTTCCTTTGACTCACTCCACGCATAACAGCATTCATAAACTCCCATCTGCACACCCTCCAACACATATGTCCTACTAGACCGCGGTACTGTTTCTGGTCTAGATGAGGAGTCGGCCGACTCCTGTAGGGTTGTCTCTTTGGTTTTAATATTCACACACTTGCATTTAGCATATGTGATTTTAAACCACTTGCACCATCTGTAACCACCCCTGTACATACCCAATACACACACGTAGCAACACAACTGCACATTCCCCGCTTCCCAGTTCCCCCTCCCATTAGCTACACCCACTCACTAGTGACTGACTATACCTTTGTGCACACTAAGCACAGCTCGCAGCACCAATTGACAATGTGCTCTCAAACACAGATACGAGTTAGTTGACTTAACTCAATTAGACGCACTTCACATGAGGGCTGTAACTGGCATTTGAGGCAGCATATCATGCGCAGCAACCCTGGACAGTTAATATAGGGCCCCTATTGGAAGCAGCATACCAGACATGATTCTAGCCTGTTCCCCCACCACTTAGATTGTTAGTACTCGTACCCAACTCCAAGGAAGTTGCGCGCGCCACTCGGCATTTAGTTAGCCACCCAGACACGCACTTCCAGCGTTCTAATTCTAGCTACTCACCGCGCAAATTTCCTTAGTCGGTCACAATAGGTTTTTCCTTCAATCACTGTTGATCGAAAATACAGGCCTATTCAGCAGCATCCACCCTTACATTCCTTCGTCATGCCAGATTAAATTGACTGCATAAAGTATACATCACAGGGTTGCAGTGATATTTCTCACTCAATAAGTCTGTTGCCTATGTCTGTCATCATGTTCACTCTGCGCCTAGTCATCGGCCGATGACTGGGATGTTTTACTACATGTCATAATTGCACTGTCAATATGTATAGTCACGATAAACATAGTAGAGTCACTACTATAGTATTTAAACCATGCTAGTTCACAAAGCACGCTATGTGATCAAGACCGCAGGCTTGCGGTCGAAACGCGTCATCGTGACATGTTAATGCAATAAACCCTTCATTGCATCTTCGTTTGGTGTCTGTGCTTGACCCGGCGTGGTCTTTCAGAAGGATCTTGGATATATATATATATTTATATATATATATTACATACACATACACAAGTGGATAATCGCAAACTCAACGATTCCCAAGCAGCATAAGGAGCACTCAACGGGTTCCAGATTTGTTAATTTATCAGACAGATGCGTTTCGGTATGTATTGCCTTGCTGGTAGTGTGAAGAATGCTATACATGCTATTTAAATTGTTCTTTAATACACTTCCGTGAAAGGTAGGTCATCACCATTGAAGACGGAAGGCTCATTCACAGTCAGTTTCTGTGCCAGCACGCCGCCATCTTTACATGGTTTACAGAGTCTTATTGATCCCAATTCTGGTGCATTGTGGGCTTAATACAGCTACAGCAGTCTTTTTCCTTGCAGTGAACACAAGCTCCGCAGTGCACCCAAGTTTATTCCTGGCTTGTTGGCTGTGCCAAATTCTCTCTGCCAATCTTTCCTCTGTGGACCGCTGTCACAAACGGTTCTGGCAGACTTATTAAAACACTGCCAGAACCGTGCAGCCCAGACAAGTGTCACACCTGCCCATACAAATAGGTACATTATAAAATGGACAGACGTCAGTTACCACTAACTGGCGCCTGCAGGTATGTGGCATGAGAAAAGGCAATAGCGGACAAATGAGGGATACAGAATACTATTTTACTGTTTGTGACAGCGCTCCCGAGATTGCAGAGATAATCTGACAGAGCCAACATGTCGCGCGGCCTCCCTCCCCCATTAAATTTCAGCCAGGCCTTGGGGATGGCGTCCCCGGGGCTGAAATCGGCCCGGGGAGGGGGGCTGCATAGCCCCCTCCCCCATTAAGATGTGGCTGGGCCCCAGTAGATGGGGTCCCGGGGCCATTCTGGCTCTGATGCTCATTTTACAGAAATTAAACCTCAACAGGAAGCACTTACAAATATAAACATAGTAGGTGCCCCCGTTAAAGCTCCACTTTTGTAAACGACATATGATCTTAAATACTGGGCTTGGCGAAGGCAAAGCAAGTGTTTTTTCTCAGCAATTCTGGTCACCGGCACACTCTTCCCCAGCAGCTCCGCGCCATCGTCACTGCCTCTGAGCCCCTGCCTCCTCCCTTGAGGGGTTCGAGGCTGCTGCTGCCTGGCTCCTGCCCGCGACGTGACTGTGCCTCTGCTCCGGCTGGAATTCTCTTGTTTTTATTTATTGTTGCTCCGTTATCACTGCTGCTGTTTTCTCCTCCCCGCCCCCCTCCACCTTGTGTATACCCCGGGCTCCCCTTGTGCCCTCAGTAGTCTCCCTCGCCCGCCGCTGCCGCCCCGGCGGCCCCTCCCCCCTGCTCACGCTCGTTTCCCGCCTCCCAGCTTCGTCCCTCCCCTATTTTATGGCGGCCTAAGGCAAGCCCATCTGCGCCCGTCCGCGACCTGACCGGGGCCAGCACCAGAAACCCTGGATCTCCAGGACCCCGCCGATATGACTCCGCCGCCCTCCACGCACTCAACCCTGGAAGACTCACCGACTGCCAAAGATCCTCACCAAACGCCACCCACGGACAGTTCTCCTGCAGACACTGCCGAAGATCCTTCACCATCGACAACGCCCCCTTGACCGCCGAAGGCCCCCCTGATGCACGCACCACCAAAGACCTGACATGCATCCTCCTCAACGTACGCTCCCTACACAGACACGCCACAGAGATCTGGGACCTGATCGACACCCTCTCGCCCGACGTCGCCTTCTTCACGGAAACCTGGACCAACGCCACCTCCGGCCCCGACATCGCCATCGCCATCCCCGACGGATACAAGATCCAGAGAAAGGACCGCCCCCACCGCCCTGGAGGACGACTCGCCATCGCTCACAAGACCCCCCTCCGACTCTCCACCTCCAGCACGAGCGACCCCCACTCCAACACGGAACACCTCCACTTCCAGATCCAGACCAACCCAAGGACCACGCTACGCGGCACCCTCGCCTACAGACCCCCGGGACCTCGCACTCAGTCCGCCTCTACCATCACCGAGCTCGTCGCACCCCACGCCATCGCCTCCACGGACTACATCCTACTCGGGGACCTGAACTTCCACCTCGACAACAGCAGCGACCCCGATTCCACCACCCTCCTCGAAAACCTCGCAAACCCCGGACTGAAGCAGCTCGTCAACACTCCCACTCAGAGCAGGACACACCCTCGACCCCATCTTCGCAGGAGGTACAAACATCCACTTCTGCCATACCACCCAACCCCCCCTGGACAGACCACCACTGCATACACTTCACATTCAACACCTCCACCGCACCCAAGCCTGCCCCGCGCCCACCACGAAGGAACTGGAGCAAGATCACAGAGGAGCACCTCAACACCACCCTCCTCCTTGACCCCCCCAGCGCCACGACCGACGTCAACTCCGCAGCCAAAGAACTCCACCGCTGGATCTCCTGCTACGCCGACAAGCTCGCACCCCTCCGCCACCCCGACAAAGAACGCCCCCTGAAGGCCGCCTGGTTTACCACTGACCCTACCGACCTGAAAAACTACCGACCCATCTCTCTCCTCCCCTTCGCTGCCAAAGTCACAGAGAGACTCGTGAACGCCCAGCTGACCGCCTTCATCGAAGAGAACGTCATCCTAGACGCCTCCCAGTCGGGATTCCGTAGCAACCACAGCACCGAGACCGCCCGCCTTGCCGCCTCTGATGACATCCGCATGCTACTCGACCAGGGACACACTGCGGTCCTCATCCTACTAGACCTCTCCGCAGCTTTCGACACCGTCTCACATCGCACTCTTGCAGCCAGACTTCACGACGCTGGGATACAAGGAACCGCCCTCAACTGGATCCAATCCTTTCTCTCTGGCAGAACCCAGAGGATCAGACTGCCCCCCTTCCTCTCCGAACCTACAGAGATCAACTGCGGAGTACCCCAAGGATCATCCCTCAGCCCCACGCCTTTCAACATCTACATGGCCCCCCTCGCCACCATCGTCAGACAGCATGGGCTCAGCATAGTATCCTACGCCGACGACACCCAGCTCATCCTCTCCCTCACGAAGAATCCCGAAGACACCAGACTCTGCTTCCAGGAAGGAATGAAGGACGTCGCAGCCTGGATGAAGGATAGCTGCCTGAAGCTCAACTCGGAGAAGACGGAAGTCCTCATCCTCGGACCCTCCACCTCTGCCTGGGACAACACCTGGTGGCCCTCCGCCCTCGATAGCCCTCCCACCCTTACCGACCACGCACGGAACCTCGGCATCATCCTCGACTCATCCCTCACCATGACCCGCCAGATAAATTCTGTCGCCTCCACCAGTTTCAACTGCCTTCGCACCCTCTGCAAGACCTTCAAATGGATTCCCCACGAATGCAGGAGGACTGTCACCCACGTGCTCATCACCAGCAGGCTGGACTACGGCAACGCCCTCTACGCCAGAATCAACAGAACTCTCCTACATAAGCTCCAAACCATCCAGAACACCGCAGCCAGACTCGTCCTCGGGACACCAAGACACGAACACATGACCCAACACCTGCGAGACCTCCACTGGCTCCCCGTCGAGAAGAGAGTCACCTTCAAACTGCTCACCCATGCCTACAAATCCCTTCACAACATTGGTCCCAAATACCTCAACGAGAGAGTCTCCTTCCACGTACCCAAGAGGAACCTCCGCTCCGCCGACCTCGCCCTGGCAGAGACCCCCCCGCATCCGCAGAAGCCGAGCAGGCGGAAGAGCCTTCTCCTACATCGCAGCCCAGACCTGGAACCAGCTCCCAGTGAACATCAGACGCTCCCCGACCCTGCATCTGTTCAGGAAGAACCTCAAGACCTGGCTCTTCGACTGAAACCGGAGCTGCACACCCCTCCCCCCCAGTGCCTTGAGACCCTCACGGGTGAGTAGCGCGCTTTAAAAAAACCCTGATTGATTGATTGATTGATTCCATATTAAAAAACTATCTGAAAACCTTTGTGGAGGTGACTGCATCATTGATCTATTGGATTGCAATCTGTATGTGATTGTGACGAGTGGGTTCTTTGTTGTTCTGTCCTGGTGAAAGCAGAGTTCATGGCTCTCTCTTTAAATTGCTAGGCATATGCAAATGTTGAAATCACTTGAATGTTTTTCTGTTGAGCCCCGCCCACCTTAGTAGTATCCAAAGGTCTTCCTGCCTTTTGCCAGGATGATGGACAGTTTAACAAGCGGCCTTACCTGCACATTACCTGTCAATTTTAGTGAGGAGTTCTTGATGCCGAGGAATATGAGGACATCGCCGCCAAACAAAGAAGCACTTACTTCATATAGTTAAGAGAAAGGACCTTTGTTTGGTGGAGATTTACTAATTTGTAGCCTCGTTGTCTTCTCTATAGGAAAATTTATGTTATCACATATTTCTGGATAAAGACACACCAGGAACAATCACATTGCCAAAAATACACACAAAGTCACTGGTGACATTTCCTTGTGCTGCATTACACACCTGAGTGTAGAATACGTATTGGGCATTTACCCAAGGAGGTAGCACTTAGTAATTAACCAGTAGAAAGAACTCCACTTGGGTAGATATTTGTACAAAACTGTGGACTCTTGTTGGATGAAAGGGCTTGTGCGGTTCATTTGTGGCTGAGTCACTCACACAGCTAATGACACAGACACTCACAGACCAACTCACAGACTCACTCTGACACTCGTGCACCCACTCACAGACCCATACAGCCACTCACACAGTTACTTACAGACCCACTGACACTTCTGCACCCACTCACAGACCCACTCTTACACTTGTGCACTCACTCACAATCACACCCTCCTGGAGGCACTCGCAAACCCACTCAGACACTCTCACACCTACTCACAGACCCACTGAGACACTCACTCAGACACTCATGCAGCCATTCCCAGACCCATACAGACAGTCACACACCCACTCACACACCCATTGAGACACTCACACACTTCCTCACACACCCATTGAAACCCTCATGCACGCACTCACACACTATCAAAGGTTACAGTTAGGAAATAAAATTTAAAAAACCTTAGAAATTCACTTAAAAAAACCAAAGGTTACAGGAACATTATAGTTAGGAAACATTAAAAAAACCTTAGAAATCCACTAAAAAATCCAAAGGATACAGGGACGTTATAGTTAGGAAATAGAATCAAAAAACCTTGGAAATTCACTGAAAAACAAAGGTTACAGGGATGTTATAGTTAGGCTCACATTTCACTCATACAAAATCAGCAAAATTCAGCAGTTATTGTTAGCTGAGCTAGTGATATAATATGTGAGGTCGTGACCAGTGCATTGCGGGGACGTAAGTTATAGTTTGCTCAGCTACATATAACTGCAGAATTTCACTGGTTTTGTGCAACTGAGGTATGCACCCTGTCAAAATAGGGACCACAATCCTAGTCAGGGTTACTCAGATACACACCCTAAATTAACCTATGCTCACCCTCTGGTAGCTTGATACAAAGCAGTCAGGCTTAACTTAAGAGGAAATGTGTAAAGTATTGGTGCAACACATCAAACAGTAACAGAGTGAAATACCACAAAAAGACTCCACACCGGGTTTGAAAAAAAATCGATTATATTCTGAACGAAACAAGACAAAAATCACAAAAATACAAAAAGTAGAAGTCAAGATGTGAATTTTTAAAGAAGAATAGGGTTCTGCCTATCCCCACAAGAAGAATAAGTGTCCAAATAGGGTTTAGAAGCAAATAGCGCTTAAAGCGTTAAAATGGTCACGCTGGACCAGGATAAAGTCAAGAGTTCAGGCTGCCCACGATGGAGCGCAGGCCGGCTACAGGACCCACGCTGGGCCTGCTGAGCAAAAAAACCTTAATCCTTGTCGCAGCACGAAATGTGGGGTCCAGTCAAGCAATGCGTCGAAAATTCCCATGCAGTTGAGAGGTTGCGCCGCATTTCTCTATGCAGCAGTGGTGATGCATCTGTCCCGTGGATTAAGTGCTGATTCCGTAGTGTGGCGGTTTCAAATGCGATGCGCCAGGTTAATCCACACTGGAGGGGTGATGGTCGATATTCTCCATGCAGTGGCGGCATTGGTTCTGAAGCGGCGATTCCGGAGGCAATGCGGTGGTTCAGAGTGCTATGTACCGGTTCCAGTTCCCGCAGAAGCAGTAACGCGTCGATCTCGCAGAAGGTGATGTGTCGGTTTCTGATCAGCACTGTTGCGTCGAAACGCAGGTTCTTGTCAGATACAGCACTTTAAGCTCACTTCAAAGGGCCCTGGACTGGCACAACTTGGCAGAGCAAGACTTACAGCAAGTAAAGTTCAAGTGCTGAGTTGAAGATGAAAAGTGAAGTCTTTGATATCCCTGAAACTTCAGCAACAGGAGGCAAGCCAACAAACCCTTGGAGAAACGTAGGTTCTAGGATGTAGAGAGCAGGTACAGTCCTTCTCACTCCCAGGCAAGAAGCAGCAGTCCAACATAGCAATGCATTTCAGCAGAGTGGCAGTCCCTCCTACAGCACAGCAGTCCTTCTTGGCAGAATGTCCTCAGTTCCAGCAGTGTTCTGATTAGGTGGTGTCAGGAGTCCATACTTACACCCAGTTGTGCCTTCGAAGAGGGGGAGACTTCAAAGAGAGGCCTTTAAAGTGCACAAGGTCCCTGCCCTGGCTCCAGAGATCACTACAGGGGGGTATGCAGCTCTTTGTGTGGGGATAGGTAGAACCCTATTCAGGTGCAAGTGTCAGATCCTCCCTCCTATCTTGCCCAGGATGGCCCATCATGCACATCTAAGCTCCCTTAGTGTGTGGCTGTCTAGAGGAATGGACAAAGCCCGGCTGTCACCCACCCCAAATGTGTATTCAGACAGAGGCAGAGGCACAGAATGGTTAAAGTAAGAACATGCCAACTTTCTAAAGGCAGCATTTTCAGACTCGCAACTTAAAATCCAACTTTACCATAAATTGTGATTTTAAATTGTGAGTCTAGAGACACCAACCTCAAATTATCTATCTTTTCCCAATTGGGAATTACGTTAAAAAAATGTAATAAGGTAATCCCAATGTTAAACTATGAAAGCGATAGGCCTTGCAGTAGTGAAAAATTAATGTAATCGTTTTTCACTGCCAGGACATGTAGAATTTAAAAGTACATGTCCTACTTTTTAAATATACTGCTCCCTGCCTGTAGGGCTGTCAAGGGCCTACCTTAGGGGTGACTTATATGTATTAAAAAGGAAGGTTTGGGCCTGACAAGAGGGTTAACTTGCCAAATGACATGGCAGTTTAAAACTGCACCCACAGGCTCTGCAGTGGCAGGCCTGAGACAAGTTTAAAGGGCTACTGAAATGAGTGGCACAATCAGTGCTGCAGGCCCACTAGTAGCATTTAATTTACAGGCACTGGGCACAGAAAATGCACTTTACTAGGGACTTATAAGTAAATTAAATATGCCAATTCCAGATAAGCCAGTGTTACCATGTTTAAAGCAGAGAGCAGTGGTAAAGTGCCCAGAGTTCTAAAGCCAACAAAAACAAATTCAGAAAAAAGGGGATCCTTCAAAGGCAAAGAGTTTGGGGGTGACCCTGCAGAAAGGGCCAGGTCCAACAAAAAAAAAAGATATATATATATATATATATATATTTTTTTTTTTTCAAATAAAAACAAAGAATACAAAAGGCGGAAAACAAGGAAGGGTAGGAGGCGCGGGAGAAGATGCCCCAACACCAAGAATGACACGCAGCAGGGGCAAAAGGGGCAAATGGTAAATGAAATTGGAGAACAAACAGTGATCAATCTCTCCAATAGAGTGTTATCTCATGATGAGATTAAAATCTTGCAAATGGGTCCCACCTTCTGTCCGACTTCAGGATATAATTATGTCGAGACTCGGATAGACCTTTTTAAATATATCAGGAAGTTGAAATTACGGAAAATTTTTCTTCTTCATCCTGACAAAGGATCAAGTGTGACACAAATTGAAGAACAAAATCATGATAAAATAGATTTGGAATCATTGACAGGTCATGATCTTCAGACATTATTAACATTGCAAAGTCTTGATACCTCCGTAAATGAAACAGATATTAACATCGATGAATATCTAGATAGTATTGGTATTTCTCAAACTGGAGGTCACAGTACTTTTAAAAGAAAATCAAAAACAATCCCACAGACTCCCTTCGATGCAATTGATGTTTTTAATGACGCAGTCATCACAGACTTAAAGAACTTGGCTAAACAGAGTATCAAGAAAGATCGACATTATAATTTACTGAGGAAACAATGGGAGGCCTTGAAAACATTGAGGGAAGATACCAGTATTGAGATAAAACCCTCTGATAAAGGGGAATATGGTTGTTTTTAATAAACAGGATTATCAAAAAGAGGCCATGAGGCAACTGGGAGATAAAGAATGTTACAGTTCTATACAACGGAAAGACTATTTGATATGTATTAGCACCTATCACAAATTATTATTGGACTGGAAAAATGATGGGATGCTGGGGCAAGACGAATATTTGTTTTTATATTGTGATATGCCAATTTTGCCCACTTTTTATCACCTACCAAAGGTGCACAAAGATTTATGTAATCCACCAGGTAGGCCCATTGTTGCCTCTATAGGCAGTCTTCTAGAAAATACTGCCATATATATTGATTCTTTCCTGGCACCTCTAGTTAGAGATCTGGCTTCCTATATCAGAGATACCCAAGACTTTTTGAGACTGGTTGATGGAATTGTATGGGATGATGATATGTTGTTAATTACACTAGACATAACAAGCCTATATACATGCATCAAACATGTAGATGGTTTAAAAGCTGTGGAGTGGTTCCTTAACAAAAGACAGCTTAAATTTCAAAAACATAACAAGATGCTGTTGGACATGATCCATTTCAGTTTACATAATAATATGTTTACCTTTGCAGGCCAGATTTACCATCAGCAACGCGGAACCGCGATGGGGACGTGCTTCGCCCCCAGCTACGCGAATTTATTCGTGGGCTGGTGGGAGAAGCACGTGGCCTGGGGGGAGAGACAGGATTTTTGGATGGGAAACATGATACTATGGGTTAGGTATATCGACGACCTTTTTATTATTTGGCGGGGCAGCCGCTCCTCGGCTGAGGAGTATGTTGCTTCACTAGATAATGATGAATTAAATTTGAAATTTACAAGCTGTATCAGTGATATGTTGGTTACCTACCTAGATGTTGAAGTCTATATTGAAAATTCTATCTTGTTAACCCGCTTGTATAGAAAACCTACAGCGGATAATGTAGTTTTACATGCAGGAAGCCATCATCCTAAAAGCCTCATAAAAAACATACCATTTGGAGAACTGTTGCGGCTTAAACGGAACTGTACTACGGTGCAGAGTAACAAAGAAGCCAAAGATCAGGCTTTAGACCGCTTTAGGCAAAGAGGCTATGGGAATGCAGATCTTAATTAGCAGAAAGTAGGGTTGAAAAGATCAATAGAAGGGATTTAGTAGTAGCAAAATGTCCCACAATGGTAAAAGCAAAAGAAAATGAAATGGGCATAATAAGAATGATAACAAGCTACAATGAAAAATCAAGTGATATCCTACAGATCTTTAAAAGAAATTGGCATATCCTGCAGACAGATAACATCTTAAAGAATAATCTCCCAAGTCGACCAATGGTCACATACAAACGATGCCAATCAGTGGGTGACCATCTGATTCATAGTCATTTTAATCAAACCCCCAAACCCATGAATCGCTTAAATATAGCGGGTTTTTATCCTGGTCAGCGATGTAAAGCCTGTAAACAGAGTAGTAAAGTTGTAAATTATCCAGGTAGGCCAGGGGACCCGAGGCCCACCCGTAAGATTGAAAAATTTCTGAATTGTAACTCCGATTTTACAGTCTACTGTCTAATATGCCCATGTTCCAAACGCTATATTGGTAGTACTATTCATCCAACAAAAAAACGCGTTTTGGAACATATGCGAGCCATCACTAATAAAGACGCTACGTACCCTGTTGCACGTCACTTTGAAAAATTCCATCAAAGCAACAGGGACCTCCTTAGATTTTATTGTATTGATCAGATCAATAAAAAGGAGAGAGGTGGCAATAGAGTGCAGCAGTTACGTATCTTGGAGTCTAAATATATCATTGACCTTCAAACCAAGATGCCGATTGGGCTGAATAATGATGAGGAGATGTGGGTACATCTGGGGTAAAACAATAAATAAAATATAAAATTAAAAATGATAACCAAAAAAGATGAAGAGATATCTCTAGATGAATAACAATCTTAAAATCTAGCTGCTTTCCAATCCAGTATTTTATTGGCTCCCATAGTATGACTTTTTTAATTGCCCATACAGGGCACAATTATGTTAGCATACTGATGACATTGGCTCTTATATTATACACAAGGCGTAAATAGTCTCCCATTCTTTTATTGATTTGAATGTTATTTATTACATGTAATTTTTTAATAGAATTGGTGAGACACTTATGAACGTGTGTATATATATGAATTTATAATGAAATAACGTTTTAGAGCATTAATATATGTTTTTAGAAATTGTGATATAAATGAATTTGATTATAGTACAATTCTGAAATGTAGTAACATGTATTTATTTGTCATCATATTGGGTTTTATATTGTAATTTGCACAGCACTTAGGGATTAGGCACTGTTTATTTTTACATGTTTTAAGATGGCCGCCATGAAATGTTAATCAATGAAGTGCAAGTCCATCTTTTGTTTTTCACTTTTATCACGTGATGTATGATGTATTGTAAAAGAATCACGTTAATGAAAAACTAACCGACATTGAGGAAGCCGTGTGGCGAAACGCGTCTGTTGGAGGGAGGTTTTTGCACAATAAAGTATTTTACAACGAACTCCGTGAGTGCTGTCCGTTGATGGTCACGGATAGGTGTGCCTGGTTTGCAGTATATATATATATATATATATATATATATATATATATATATATATATATATATATATATATATATATATATATATATATATATATATATATATTCAACACTCTTTTCCGTTCAGAAAAAGAAAATGGGTCGCACTCATAGGCAGGTCAAATTACCATTTTTACTCTCTATCAAAATCAACTCATTTGCAACGAGAAATAACACCTACGCGTTTCGGTCTCGCAGAGACCTTGTTCACGGTAACGCTCGCCTCAGCGTTTAAACTCATATATACTTCCAAGTACATTACAACATCATTTCCTGTTTTTGCCAAGTTGAGCATTATGGGAGATGTAGTGCCAATACAATCATAAGGTGAATTATTGTGATAAAAGTGAAAGAACAAAAGTGTTACAAGATTCTTAAAACAAACTCCAATTTGTATCCTTCATACTTTCGATTGCACTAGCTCTATTATCAGCGTGATTACTATTCATTTACGCATATTTTAATTTTATTTACGCATGTTTCTGATATCCACTGTTTGCGGAATAATTTGGAGGGTTAATAAGAATCCAAATTAATCCGCAAGCTATATCTCGGTCCGGAAAGCGTGCTTTTTGAGACTAGGGGTAAATCCAATCAGTAGTTTCTGAGAATTAATGTTAAAAAATATTCGTATATCCGGACGGTTAGGATTGAGGGGCTCTTTCAAGAGTCCTGCATGACTGACTTAAAAGAATTTGCCATTCTGATTGGCCTTGCAGGCTTGTTTTCCCTTGGGACATTTCGCTCCCGCAGGAATGAAGGTCCCGCTGGAACAAGCGCTCTGATTGGCTGGACACAACATGAAAGAAAATGTTGCGGCGCTCATTACAGGTTTCGTGGACTTTGTACCCTGTCCTGAAAATGTTTTTAAAAATATGTATAAGGGGGCAGGGTAGGGATTCCTGCTTCCCTAACCCTTGTGGGGCAGAGGAGGGGTCCCAGAGGGAACCCTCTGGGACAAAATGAGAAAACATTTATTTTTGCCATGATCCTGCAGTACTCCTGTGGGATCGGAACAAAGAAAAATAAAATGGCGGCCCACCATTTTTCCTTAAATGAATATGTCCCCCCAGGATGGGCCACGGCACGGGGGGTCAATAAATATAATTATTTGGGAAGGGGGCATATGCACAGCCCTCCTCCCTGAGTCTTCTACAAGCCCTGGGGACCACATCCCCTAGAGCTGAATCAATAATTAGGGGAGGGTGTGCCCTCTCCTGGGGCGGATATACATTCGGAGGGGGGGGTGCAACCCCCCTCCCTGAGCCTCTATAGGTACCCAATTTACTTTAAAAGGGGAGGATGGCAGCATGCCCCTGTGACAATATCAGCCCCAGGGACTCTATCTCCCAGGACCCAATAGTGTACAGTGTCCTGGGGAGTCCACCACTGTGACACTGTGGTTCCCTACCTGGGGCATAAACTCTCACTCTCCGGGCAAAAGAACACAACTTTGCTCCTGCTCGGAGGGAGCAGTTAAAATAATGCTGCTCCTGGTCAAGAAGGCGCAAAGGAAAGGTGCAGACTCTCACCAGCATCCAATATGGTACTGGATGTGAGTCAGCTAGCGCCACGGGACCTTGGGGCTTCCACCGTGGCCCCCACTGGTACCAGGGCACCCACCAGATACTTTAAGAGCAGATTCCCACCAGGGGAGCCAGCTAGAGCTGTGTGGGGCTCCTGGGGGGCCCTCAAGAAAGTTGAGCTGTTGGTTCCCCGAGTGGGCTCCCACTTAAGAAAAATAATTCTGGCTACCGCCAGTACTCACAAGGAGTGCTGGTTGTAGAGCTGGCTGGGGTAGCAGGGCTTACTCCAAAACAAAATGTGTAATGTGGGCATCTCAGGGGGTGTAAAGGAACATCAGGAGCTCCTCATTTATTATTTTCTGTTATTTGTTATTTTTCTGTTCCTTGAAGGAGAGCAGCCAGTATTGTTACTTTTAAAAAAAGCAGCAAGTCTCCTTGGTCATTAAATCCATGACCCCAGGAGAACTTTCCACATTATTCAAAACACTCCTAGCTGAAGATTATGCTCTTCAGCTGGAGTGCAAGCCCCTCTTGTGGTTGTTCTTATGATTCCATTTTGTGGGCTGAAAAATATCAAAATAAAGACTCAGACATGTTGGTTTTATTTTTTTGAAGACAAAAAACATGTCTGATTCTTTCTTTTAACATTTTTCAGCTCACAAAATGCAAACATAAAAACTATGAAAAAAGAATGACAGTTGATTTTACTCTTTTATTCAAAACTTCAATAAACATTTGTTTAATAATCACTGTTACTAAACATTGCATTGTGTGCATTACTGAAATATACATTTGATTAAACATATTGGTGATTTTGGGAGTAAGATAATAGATCTGCTTCATATATATATTGATATGCTCACCCTTTAATAAGCCAATAGGCCCACTTTTTATACTTTGATGTTGAGTCTTTTACAAAGTCTGTAAGTGTGCCTGAGTGTGGCAAGGACCTGCGAGATCAACCACACGCTGCACATGCCAGAAGACTGTGTGCTGCGGGAGATAGTGTATTTGTAGGGGGGTAGGGTGCATGGCCTGGCCAAAGGCCGTGTGCGCAGGGTTGACTGCTTGTGAGGGGCTGGACGTTGCAGGACCTATGGTCAGTCTCACGCCAGGCATGGCCAAAGGCCATTAATGGCATGGGTTTGGCTTTATGTATGCTAATAAAATATTACTTTACATTAAAAAAACTTTAGAAATTCACTGAAAGAAAATCAAAGGTTAAAGTGACATTATAGTTAGGATTTGTAAATATATCTTTAACTTTATATTTTGACAAAACCTTAGAAAGTCTCTTTGCCAGGCAGATTCAGATGGTCCCTGTGCACTGCCTTCTATTGCTGTCTCTCAAAGCACCACTGTTGCTTCATGTTTGTTCAACCTGGCTTCCAAATAAATGTCTTGTGTCTTTAAAATATTAAATTAAGGCTATTGCAAGATTTTAGTTTTAGCAATCTCAAAAGAGGCTGAACACTTACAGTCATCTTCTGACCCAGCGAATGATACATGAAGTCCATAATAATTTTATAAACTTACCACTGACTGCAGAAAGGGTAGGTTTTACCTTTCTAAGCAATCAAACCACTTTCCTGACACCTCATCTTCCTGAGTGACCCACTGAATAAAATCATGTGAAAGAATTAAATCAGTGCAACATGAGGTCAGGAGGTGAACTTCGTTGATGTGAGGGAAAGAAAATCTATTGAAGCCCTGTGTATATATGGAGTTCACTAACCACTGCTTACCAAGCAGAGCCCATCTTCTTTGGGCGTGTTACATTGGAATGGAAGATGGATGGGAGCATGTACTGGTTTGTCATGTTGAGGTTTAGAAATGCATTCGTGGTAATTTGCCTAATAAATACAGGCTAGTTTTAATTGTCCAAATTCCAAGAGTGCAAACAAGCAGGAGGACTATACAGTGGCACTTACGTGTTCTTCTATACTGAATGGCCAATGTTGTAAGCTGCCAATCAGGTTGTACGGCCCTCTTATGATTAGAACATTTAACAACAGATTAAGAATCAGTAAGATCATGTATGCAGGAGAGACGCTCAAACACGTGCAAACTTCTTAGGTGAGTTAAGGGTGAGGGTCAAAGCCTTAGCTGACTTCATACCCTCCCTCTAGAGAAAGTTAGGAGCGAATTAAACAACAGAAAACGTAATCTGTAGTAGATGTTATAAAATTTTCGACCAGATCCTAACTGGTACAATTTAAAAAGCAAAACATGCACACTTTTGCCTTAGTAACGCATCATGACCCTTCTTTTAACGCCTTCGCTGCGAGCGGAATTGCAGCCAGGTGCTGGACATTCCAATCGCGGGCGTGGTCGTGACGAGCTCAGCTCGTCATGCACACAGCCCGCCCGTGCAGCATGACAGCAGGGAAGGGGTTAAATAAAAAGAAAAAAATAGTCATATATAAAGAAATGTTCGTTTTAAGTATGTGGTGTTTAGGCTGCATTTGTTGGGCGCACCAACCTGCACTGAATATTTACCAAAAAGCTTTGACAAGTCAACAGGTCTCACCTATGCAGGAGCTATGGGTTTTGCCAATATGTTTTAGCAATGTTGTACAACAGAGTGGCTGCTGTTCAGCTTGGCTAAAAGTTAGTGGGGTAAAGGAGAGTGGCGTGAGCAGTGCACTGTAAAGGGGAGTGTTATGGAGTGGTGTAGAGTGGTTTAAAGTAGAGTTGGGTGGCGTGGAGGAGAGGAGAGTGAAGTGGAGTTGAGTGTCACATTTGCGTACAGTGTTATGCAGTGTTGTGGAGGGAGTACAGTCCCGTAGAGTGGAAGGGCGTAGAAGAGTTGAATGGTGTGGCGTGAAGTACAGTGTCAGACTTGAGTAAAGTATTGTGCAGGGGAGTGTCGTAGAAAATATCTTAAACTCCAGCCCTTATATTATCTTATATTATCTGTGCTATTGCTTTCGCCCACCCACAAACATGAACATTCTTTCTCTACTCACTCTGGCACTCATCCCTTTCTTTACTCCATCATTTCACCTCCACTCTCACATTCTAACCCAATGCATCTATTGGATTCTCTGTTTCTATATCTGTCCATCTATCATACCAGCTGTTCGTCCTCTATTTCCATCCTTCAACCTTCCCTCGTTCCCCTTTATTTTACTCTCCCTTTTATCATTCTCCTCTCCACTTTTTTCCCTTCTTTTCTGTTTTTTTCATCTTTTTCCCTGTGTCTCTTACCCTTAGTCTTTCTCATTTTTCCCCATTTGCCTCATCCCAATCTCTATTTCCCTCGCTCCACCTTTCTTTCTCTTAAATTAGAAAGTCCCCCCTCTCTCTCACTCCTGTGTCTCCTATGGAAGTTCTCTTTCATTATTTCTACCTCCTATCTTTTTCCCCAAAATGGTTTCGGTCTCCCATTTGGATTTATCTTCACTCAGTCTTTCCGTACTTTATTTTCTCCTTAGTCTCTTCCCCCTCTACCTCCAGCTGTTTATCCGGAATTCTTTTATTACTCCCCTTTCCTCTCTTCTCTCCCTCAATTGTTTTCTCCCCTTTCATATCCCCTCTCCCTATCCATTGGTCTGTCTGCCTCTCTCTCAGTTCCTTTTGTATCTCTCTCATTTCCTTTCTCTAGTTCTCCATTGCCGCTGCCCTTTTACCCCTGGATGGAGGGGAATGAGTTTTTTACAGAAATATTGTCAAATAATGCGAATGTGTTCTCTTTTTATGCATCTCTGTTCATATTTTACTTTAAAATTGAAGTTATTTGAAACTTTTTAGGGTTCGTCATTCACTTTTTCCCCTCTGTCATCGCCTTTCTCTGCATTTTTGCACCCCACCCCTCAATTTCTCTTTCTATACCAATCTCTCATTCTTCCTTTCTCTCCACTCAATCTTTCTTTGCTTTATTTTCTCTTTAGTTTCTTCCCTCTCTCCTTTCGCTCTGTCCATCAGGGTTTTCTGAATTTTCTCCTCTCCTCTATTCTGTCCCTTAATTGTTTCTCCCTATTTCATCTCCCCCTCTGTTTGTCTCTTTCCCCCTCTTCCTTCCTCTCATTTCCTTTTATCTCTTTCTCCTTTCCTTCTATAGCCATCCCCTGCCTGTAACCTTTTACCCCAGGATAGAGGGTGAATGAGTTTTTTTTACAGAAATATTGTCGAAGGTAGTTCCTTTTATCCATTTTTATTCATATTTTTAAATTTAAAGTTTTTTAAAACTTGTGGGAGTCTAACTGTTTTTCTCTTGTTCCACTGCCAGGCGTCCACAGTACAGCATTAAAATGAAACTCACAAACTGAATGGGAGAAGACTGGCAGAAGCTTGTCTATCTGATCACTGTGGCCTGTTGCATGTGGACAAAAGCCTTCTACCCACACCCAAGATGTGTAATTGTGCTGCTTAACAGAAGCACCTATTGGCAGAGGTGCACCACATGCTGTGCCTGCTCGGTTCTGCCCATTATCATTTTGCAAATGACAATGTGAATGAATGGGCCTGACTTTGTGGCTTGTTCAGACTTTCACCTAGGGCTGCAGCAGCCTTTCGGGTTCTGCACTTGCAGCAAAATCAGCCCAGACATTTGCAGCAGCTTTATCCATTGCTCAAAAAAACATCCCACGAGAATGCCTCTGCCACAGGCCCGTCTGGCAAAGGTCGAATGCCTGCCTTGCTTATCCAACCCTGTTGAGCAGCATAGATTGTCATATAGTGGAGTAGAGTAGAGTAGAGTAGAGTAGAGTGGAGTGGAGTGGAGTGGAGTGGAGTGGAGTGGAGTGGAGTGGAGTAGTGTGTCATAGAATAGAGTGGAGTAAGGTAGCATGGAGTGGCATAGAGGGAGTTGCATAGAGCGTCTTAGACTAGAGTGCTGTAGAGTGGAGTAGCATAGAGTGGAGTACAGTGTCAGTGAAGCAGAGTTTAATGGAGTATCGTGGAGTGGAGTATTGTGGAGTGGAGTGTTGTGGAGTGTAGTGGAGTAGAATGGTCTAGAGTGAAGTGGCGCAAAATGGTGCTGAGTAGATTGGTGTAGAGTGCAGTGGCATAGAGTGCATTGGTTTTGAGTAAAGTGGCATAGGGTTCAGTAGCATAGAGTAGACTTGTACAGAGTAGACTGCAGTAGTGTAGAGTGCAATGGCGCAGAGTGGAGTACAGTGTAGTGGTGCAGGGTAGAGTGGAGCAGTGCAGGGTAGAGTGCAGAGGTGTAGAGTGGCGTAGAGTAGAGTGGTGTCGAGTGCAGTAGCATAGACTGTACTAGCGTAGAGTGTAGAGGCACAAAGTGCAATAGTGTAGAGTGCAATAGAGTTGAGTGGTGCAAAGTAGAGTACAATGGCATACAGTGCAGTGACAGAGTGCAGTCATGCAAAGTAGAGTGCCAGAGTGCATTGTCGTAGAGTGGTGCAGAGCAGAGTGCTGCAGAGTTGAGTGGTACAGAGAGCAGTGGTGCAGAGTGCAGTGGTGCAGAGTAGAGTAGAGTGGCGTAGAGACCAGTGGCGTAGAGAAGATTGCTTCAGAGTGGAGTAGGGTAGAGTGTAGTGGTACAGGGTAGAGTGCAATGGCATGGTGTAGAGTGGAGTGGCGCAGCATTGATTGCAGTGGCATAGACTGGAGTGGTGTAGACTGCAGTGGCATAGAGTAGAACGTTTCAGAGTAGAGTGAAGTGGTGTAGAGGTGAGTACTTACAGTGTAGAGTGGAGTGGTGCAGGGTAGAGTGGAGTTCAGTGGTGCAAAGTAGATTAAAGTGGCATAGAGTGCAGTAGAGTTGTAGAGTAGAGTGCAGGGGAATCGAGTAAAGTGGAGAAGAGTAGAGTGGCTAAGAGTAGAGTGGCTAAGAGTAGAGTCACAGAGTGTCGTAAAGTGCAGTGCTGCAGAGTAGAGGGGTGTAGAGAGCAGCAGAGTGGCGTATAGTGGTGCATAATAGAGTGCAGTGGCAGAGTAGAGTGGCATAGAGTAGAGTGGCATAGAGTAGAGTGGCGAAGAGTGGCATAGAGTAGAGTGGCACATAGTGCAGTGCTGCAGAGTAGTGTCAGAGTGCAGTGGTGTAGAGTACAGTTGCGTAAAGTATAGTGGCGTACAGTGCAGTGGTGCAGAATAGTTTGGCAAAGATGCAGGGCCCTAGAGTGTATTGGTTTTGAGTAAAGTGATGTAATGTGCATTGGCACAGAAAGCTAGTTCAGTGGCATAGAGTGCAGTGGCGTGGAGTGGCACAGAGTGGAATAGAGTGGCGTAGACTGCAGTGGCATAGAGTAGATTGTTTCAGAGTAGAGTGTAGTGGCGTAGAGTGCAGTGATATAGAGCGCAGTGGCATAGAGTTGAACGTTTCAGAGTAGAGTGGTGCAGATAAGACTGGATAGGCATAGAGTGCAGTGGCGTAGAGTGAAGCGATGTTCAGTGGAGTAGAGTTCAGTGGCGTAGAGTGGCAGAAAGTGCAGTGTTGCCAAGTATACTGTTGTAGAGTGCAATGGTGTATAGTAGAGTGGAATGCAGTGGTGTGGAGTGCATTGGCGTAGAGTGCAGTGGCGCAGAGTAAAGTGGCGTAGAGAGCAGTGGCATACAGTACAGTGACGCAGAGGAGAATAAAGTGGCGTAGAGTGCAGTGGTGTAGAGGGCATTGGCATAGAGTATAGTGGCATAGAGTGCAGTGGTGCAGAGTTGATTGGCATAGAGTGCATTGGTTTTGAGGAAAGTGGTGTAGAGTGCACTGGCAAAGAGTGCAGTGGTGTAGAGTGGATTGGTGCTAAGTGCAGTGGCACCGAATGCTCTGGTGTAGAGTTGACTATTTCAGAGTAGAGTGCAGTGATGCAGTGTAGATTAGAATGGTGTAGAGGAGATTGGTACAGAGTGCACTGGTGAACAGTGGAGTGGTACAGAATAGAGTGCATTAGCATAGAGTGCAATGGCATAGAGTGCAGTGTTGCAGAGTAAGGTGGCATAGAGTGAAGTGGCACGGAGTGGTGTAGAGTACAGTTGTGCATTGTAGAGTAGTGTGGGGCAGGGTACATTGGCACAGAGTAGAGTAGAGCGACATAGAGTGGAATGGTGCAGTGAAGAGTGCAGTGACGCAGTGTAGAGTGGAGTGGCTTAGCGTGGGGTGGTGCAGAGTAGAATGCAGTGGAGTGGTGCAGAGTGGGGTGGGGTAACTTGGGAGTACGCATGGTATGGTAGTCTACTGCCACTACAGACAACACATCTTCAAGTGAAATGACCATTAGATTTGCACTCACATACAGTTTTACTGATAAAAGCATACAGTGCACAAACGATAATGTGTGGAAATGTCATCACCTAATGGATTGATTTGATCGTCAGCCGAGTTCATTTACAGGCATTTACATTTTGTTGTGTACTAGTAAAAAAATTACATTGTACAGCCTTCCTCAATTAGACCGCCAGCAGCTAGCATGATTGTCACATAAATCCTCTCTCTTTAAAGTCGGAAAAATAAAAATAAACACCAAACTCCCTGGAAGAGACAGCCTGACAGTTGACCTCAGTCTTTGAATGCACAGCAAATGTGACAAGATGAGAACAAGATTTAAAGCCTGTTTACAGAAAGCGAGTTTGTGGAAGAATACAGTAAACAAGGTTTGGGCAACGGGAGGGACGAACTCGAGCTGGACAGCTTAAAGCAAATAAAGCCAGCAAATATAAAGTCAGAAAATGTGAGTTACAAACCACAAAGCTAGCAGTAAGCAATGGGTGGAATGGATTCCTAGGTCAACTTTCTGAATGTTCCCAGATGTCTTTAGCAAACCAGACAGCTGGTAGGCTGCGACCTAAAAAGGACATCTAGTTCTCTGACATTAGGCATGTTTCCACAATATACATTCTAATCTAACTTTGCATTCCCTAATTAAATGGCATTTCATTTAGAATTACAATTAATGTAGCATTCTACTCACAACATACAGCTGTCGCCATATAGAGGCCCACTCTCGCAGAGTTGTAGTGACTTCCTGAATAAGCGGTATCTCGCTCGGTAAAACCGTTTCATGTTGCCTGCATATGAAAGAAAACACATGTCAAACTATTCAATGCGTGCTTCACAATGTCAGTGTTCATCCCTGTATGTTAAAGAGATTTTAAACATTTGGATAATTACGTGTCATTGATTTTATAGACAACATTAAAAAATACTTTTGATTGGCTACTACAAAGCCACAGAAGAAAGATGGACTGCACATTCAAATGTAGGGTGGCTGCAGCTCCTTTAAACCTTGGCCAAATTCAGGTTATGGAAGACATAGGCAAATATTTACATTTTGGAGTTAAACTCCCAAAGGAGTCGGAAAGGGGGCATCTCACACCTTTATCAACAGTTGTTGTGAAATCACTGCCTCCAGTTTATGAAAGATTACTCTATATTATTTCACACGGATATATGATTAGTCAGTCACACCAGGTGTCCTCCAGGAAGTAGAAATTAAAAGTTACGCACCCAGAGTGCGCTTGTGTTGGGTAAACTCACAAACAGCCTAAGTCAGTTTGCATTGCTTGGGTCAGGGTGCACCACTGCTGAGGTATTCCACATTTTACGGAAAATGTTGCCTATCCCCATTTGGGTTTCTGCTCTACATATACTCAACTGCACTGATAATGATGCATACCCGCGACAGAAATAGTCTAATCGGTGAATCTACTACAGCCCCATAGTTTCTTCCCCTTTGATCAAACACGGGTTGAGTTCCTCCCCAATCTTAAGGCTTATCTCTCGCGAACGTTTATCGACTTGAAAGGTTGCCCTATATAACAGTAGATCTGTGGTAAATGAAACAAGCATTGGCATAGCCAATAGGTCTCGCCTTTGGGACATTATAAGTGTTAAGCCATGCAACAGTTGATGTTGCACCAAGGATATTGTGCTGCATAATTAAATAGTTATAAGGTCCCAAAGGCGAGACCTATTGGCTATGGCAATGCTTGTTTTTTTTTGTTAATCGGCCAGCAGGTCCTCGGGTGCATCAAATACATCTGAGAAAGTGCAATAAGCACAAACATTAAACGAACGCTTTCCTCAGTACTTCTTAGTATAGTTAATACTGAAGACTTATACTGCGTAAGAGAATGTTTCATGGAACATCAACCCTGAAATGTGATGTGGACAAGAAATTGTGCAAGTAGTTCTTCAAACCGTTATGTGTTTAAAAACACTGCTGCCTCGCGGGTAATGAGTCCGACTCCCGCTTCCAACCACCCTAAGGTAAGTAAATGAAATACAGTAAATTTGTGAACAGTAACCTCTGTTATTTAGAGCTCGGGGTAGGACATTTGTCGCCGTGGGTGCTGTCTGCTTATTAACGGTTCCACCCACACTACCGCAAATGACCCCTCCACACACTACTCGGCCGGCCATAACGACCCACTGGCCCCTTCTCTGACATGACTTTACTAAGCTTTTTCCAGGAAAAAAACGCAACAGCCAACGAAGTTCATACCTTCTATATCAACTACTCAGTAGGCGGGGGCTCTCACTATGAGATGTGAACAGTGACACTACCAGCACAAACCGACATCTCCATCACATCTGAGAGCAGCGTGCGCACGGGCACCCGAGGCGTACGGAGCCCAATATTGTTTGAATCACACATGTTCCGGACAATTACCTGGTACTCATGTCATGTAATTGGTACCAAATGAAAACGATGTTGGCCAGAGCTGTCAGTCCCCGCCTGGCGAGGGGATCTCTGAGACAGAAAGCAGGAAGAGGGCGAGCAGTCCCATTCACACCCGGGCTCCGGAGTCCACTTGGGGCAACTTCCAAGTACCAGCGCCCGGTCTGCAGGGCGGCCGGCTCCTGTAGAGGCTACACGCCGATACCTTCTGTCAGACTCACGGCTCAGCCGGGGGCTGTGGAGCCATGTAGCAGCCCCGGGAGCTCGGGAACACTAACTGGCGCTGCCTGCAGCAGGCATTGGCAGGTTCTGCCGGAGGCAATTGTAGGATCCCGTCCTTCTACAGCCCCTCCCCCAGCAAGCAGTGCGCCTTCTGCCCCGGAGCTCAGCTGTGTGCCAGCTCCCGGATGCACCCCATGGTGGGTCACTACCTCCAGGGGAGAGGGGGCAAGGTGAGCTCTTTGCTCTCTCCCCCCGCATCAGGGACGCGCCCTCTGACCATGCCCGAACCAAGCCCCTCCGGCGGAGCCTCGCAGCGCGGCAACCTCGAGCCCACGCGGGCCGGAGCAGCCACGTGTGAATTCTAGAAGTAAACAAGCACTAAATAAATACCAGTGCGTTTTCCAGGTCAGCCATCGCGTGGATTGCAACTCGGGACATGTGTTGATGAAGGAGTATGGGAATAGGTGGTGTCCGCGTGCACCGTAGAAGATTAACCTCGAATATAACACTGCCCTATGCATGCGCGCGAGTGCAGGCGGAGAACACTAGGCTTGTACGAGGAAGTAAGTTAACCAGGGCAGTAATGGCAGCAGTTTCCCAAACAAGCGCGCGCCTCGCGCGGCAGCAGGGGAGGGGGCCTGCGCGATTCCCTTGCGGGAGCGTGCAGCAAGGTGCGATGATTGTGACCATATGGCGCCACCATATGGCGCCGCGCGCTCCCGCAAGGGAATCGCCAGACGTGCACGCGTTGCCATTGCAAGCAATGCAACGCGTGCACGTTTTGCCCCAAACCTGTGCCGATAACTAAAGGTCTCTCCAAGCAGCGCATGCGCGCTGCGTAGGCGAGACCTAAAAATCACTATACAATAGGCAGCAGATCCACCAATGTTAGTGAATGTCACAGAATCATGACTTCATGGAGGAAGAAGCCGAGTTCTGCAAAGTAAGGGCTGGTTCACAAAGTAGGGCTTAGAAAAGTCATAAATCAGCTCTCTAGGGGCACTCATATTTATAGCGCAGATGTCTTACTTTTTTAAGATACGGAAAGAGTATACCATGAAATCTAGAATAGTCATAAATTCGCAGGGTTACATCAGATGGCTAAAATGCCTTATTTTGGCTTTACACCAACTTTATAGTCTGGTAGAGTGAATCATGCCATTTTTTACACATATGACATTTTACTTTTACACTGTTTCTTATCTCCCATGAAATGTAGGTATGTTGCCTTCCCATTCTGCCTCTGGAGAGTAAGACGCTTACTTTGGGGGTTCACTGCATTTTACTAAATTAATCCCCTCTAACGCTCACTTTCCCACCACTAGCCTTACATTTCCAATAGTGCAATTGCACTGTCCTAAGTGCTATTTCTTATCACAAAATTCTACATCCACTGGCCCTTTAAATGAGCTGTGTATAAAATCCCTGAGGCAAGAAACCTCCTACAGGGGCTGAAAAAAGGGGCACATCAGAGTGATGGATGAGTAGCCGTAGACAATGCCCGCAGTACAAAGCAATCTGGAAACACAAACGGCTCTAAGCTTTGAGAAGCTGTGGCACTATGCGGTGTGAGGAAGTGATGTCTTTTTCTGCTATCAAACTACAATAAGGCCATCATAGAGAGCCATTTTTTGAGAGACTGTTGAATGAAGAGGTCTCATGTTCAGTAATGGAATAAGCTGCAGACTGAAGGAAGCTTCATTCGACGTGAGAGTTGAAGAACAGGAAAGAACAGGGAAAACTGCATCCAGTTTCAGCTGGACGACAATGTGAACAACGAAGACGGATAAAATTCAAAATGAAGAACACGCGGGCAAGTCCCCGTGGCCCATAAAATGAACTACTAATTTTGTTTGAAGGCCCCTTTTGATTAGTTTCAATCCACAATAGGTTTACCGGTGATTACTAACAGTCAATGAACTCCTAAATCGCTCTATTTTTACAAACCCGTAACTGTGTATTGAGTGATGGGCTTTTTAACTTTTGTTTAAAGGCATGGTCAGAAAACATTAATAAAGAATGTAATTAGGATGTGGAATTAACTATCATAATTTCATATTGTGTGCACTTACATTTCACTGAGGGGTGGCAAAAGGTTTCTGTTTCAGGCCCTTTATGCCTCCCTTTCTGAGCTTTTCCATTCTAAGGGTTGACCAATCAGACAGGATGTGAACCTGGGCTGGTGTCAGTTTCAGGGCTAACATCTCCTTATTTCCAGGAGATACGACTTCCTGTTAACGGTGCTCAAATATTCAGTTTCCTCAAAGCTGTCGTTGACAAGTACGACAAACATATTATGGAGAAAGATACATAAAAGCAGATTGTACATACATTTGAATTAGTGGATAAACAAGGAATGAAACTAAAACTACATAAATGGGGCTTGGATTTGCTTTAAGGGATGGAAGACAATCACAGCTTTCTGTGTGATCCAAGGGAAAATGACAACGTTCATTATAAAAACAAATCGATTATCCGGAAAATGTATCCTTTCACTACGCAGTGAAAGGTGATTTTCCACACCTGCTGAAGAGACTGGCATTTGGAAGCACCAGATGAGAGGAATGTGATAAGTACCAGCACAGCATGACATGCCAGTCATGCCCTCACTGCTATTAACAGGCCCCCTTAAAAGCACATCAGCACAGTGTGATACCTTTGAGGGCCTAGGACACCAGATGAGGATGCAATCATGTCTCTGCTGGGTTGGGAGAAATGAGCTGTGATTTTTATCTTCTCTAAGAGTTCATGCACTCTTTCCAATTGACACTAGTTGTTTCTCTCTTACTGTGTCTTTCCTCTGATCCTTGCATATATCTCTTTTGAAGTAACCACATCTCTCTCTCGGTTTACATATTTATTCAAACTCTCCGTCTCATACACACCCTCAGGCCCACTGCACTATACATGTAAACTCTATATTTGGACAGGGCGCTACTATAATTCCACTTCTTTTCCTTGCTCTTAAATTATCCCTCACTCAGATTAAAAACAATGGCGAAACAGCAGTTCTCAAGAAACCGAGATATCTTTCAGGGGTGCCCCCAGTCCCCACTCCTATTTGCTCTGGCGCTGGAGTCGTTGGCGCACTGGATCAGGAGAGATCCCATGGTCTGGGGTATAGTGGCGCCAGGGGGGTGGGAGGAGCGTATTTCCCTCTAAGCCGACGACATTGTTTTGTATCTGGCACGGCCGTATTACTCAATAGCGCGAGTACTACATATTTTTGAGCTCTTCGGTAGTTATTCCGGCTACATTATCAATTGGTCAAAGTCAGTGATTTTTACATTGTCGGGTCCCCCCCCCAGGGTTCCGTTACGGTGTTCGGCTCCAGTGGTGTCTGAGGGCTTTAAGTATTTGGGTGTCTACGTCACGCGAGATCAGAAGGCGTTCCTGGACAGGATTCTTGGACCCCAAATGAGTCACTTAGGTGCAGACGTCAGTCATTGGCGCACTCTCCCGCTCTCACTCATGGGAAGGGCGGCTCTCTTTAAAATGATGACGCTGCCGAGGCTTCTCTATATTCTTCAGAACACCCCTTACCGGGTTCCCCCGACTATCTTCAAACGTATAGCGCAGGCAGTTCGGACATCGTTGTGGGAGGGTGGCTCCCCGAGAATCGCGCTCCACAAGCTGCAAAAGGGAGTATACGATGGTGGCCTGGCTATTCCGGACATCAGGCTGTACTATTAGGCCTCGCAGCTTCAGGTCATAAACGACTGGGTATATGTAGGAGAGGAGGAGCCGGCCTATAGAGTTGATAAAACAGTCCTGCCAGGAGGGAATTGTGAGCCCCTCTTATATTCTAGGAGATCGCGACCGGAGTGGCCTGAACACACTAAAATGGTGCTACAGTGCTGGAGAGAGGCTAATAAACTCTTGGGTTGGGCAGGAAAACTGATAGGTAGAACCCCGTTGTGGTTGGGCGATCCGCTGCATGAAGTGGCCGCGCTGACGGGCTTTAAAGGGTGGAAACTGATCGGTATTGAATATTTGGGCGGTGTATGGAAAGGGGATTCCCCCCTCACGTTTGAGGATCTCCAAAAGGAATATAACTTGCACCAGTCGCAGAGATACCCCTACCTGAGACTTTTGCATGCTCTGCGCACGCACATACACAGTGGGGTCTCAGTCCCGGACTACTCCCCGTTAGAAGATAGGATACTACTGGATCCCATCACTGAGAAACCAACCTCCACGATATACTGTAAATTGATAATGTACCAGACCCCCTGATTACCCTCCGAGAGGCCTGGGTCAAAGATATTGGTAGCATAGACAACGAGGAGTGGCAGGAGGCTATCCAGAGCCCTAGAGAGGTCGCAATACGCTCCAGATTTAGACTAGTGCAGCTCAAGATTCTACACTGCACGTATTATCCTCGTACCCACCGATACACTTGGGGTAGGATCCAGACAGCGCTGTGTGTCAGGGGATGTCAGCGGGAGGGCACCTTCCTGCATATTCTATGGGAATGTCCTGAGATAGTTCGCTTCTGGCAGGAAGTCACGGATACTATGTCCGAAGTGGTGGGAGAGCCTGTCTCTTTGGAGCCGAAGAGGCTTTTACTAATGATCAGAGGGGAATCTGACTGGTCCAGATATGTGGGAATATGGTTGGCTCTGGCAGCGGGCATAGCAAAGCGCAACATTGCCAGGGGATGGGGGGCACCTGAACCTCCGCAGGTGGAGGAGTGGAAACGTGATCTTGATTGGTGCCAGCGGGCCGAAGAAACAGTGTACAAAAGCAGGGGATGTGTTAAAAAATGGGAAAAAGTGTGGGCGCCCTGGCGAAAGTACAGAGGGCTGGGCGTAGGTGAATAAACGGTTGCTGAATGGTCGAAAGTTTCCTATATTCCCACATGAACATACTGCTATTGAACTTCTGTGTTCGATACACGATGTACTAATGGAAATGGTTTTTGTACTGTATGGTCTCTTGAGCTCTGTTAATAATAAGAGTTTAAAAAAAAAAAAAAGAAACCGAGATATCTTTGTGAAGAGTGAGTGAAATATCTTCATACTAATGCCAACACCTCTGTGTACTTAATCTCCTGGCACTAAACGTGCAATCAAGGCCAGACCCCTAGCCAATGAAAAGGAACACCCTTTGCCCAGCACCTTTGAAAACATGCATTCTGAAGACACTTGCAGCTGATGAGGAGCCATTCCAGAACAGCAAGCAGCATCAGTAGCCAAGACATTCTCAAATGTGAATTGGACACAGATCAACAGGAAGATGCAGCTCCTGCCAGCTGCCGTAATTTCAGGGATATTACAATAGAACCACAAACAGGAAGAAAATACCATACACTAGCTTGATACAAAAATGTGAAACGGAGTACAATAAATGCAAAAAAACAAAAAATAACAAAAAGTCCCTAAGAATTTCTCTTTGAAAAGATAAACAGGTATTTAATTGTCCAGAAAGAAAAATCAATCATTGAAATGTCGATTGGTACGTGCAGGCTGCTCACCATCTAAAATATATTTCCTCGTAAACAATTCCTTCATATTTTTCATGATATATGTTGAGAATACATAAATATGTCTCAGTCAACTAATGAGAGAGTCCAGTCTAATCTTACCCCTTTCCTTCAATTATTGCTTCTTTCAGGTGTACGTAAGATGCAGGAAATATGCCCTAGGGATCATTAAAAAAAGAAACAAGTTAAATCTGATGTACATTTTTTGCAACCACAACAAACTTTGAAAAAGTATATTCTAATTAAATGCATACGCTGCCACCTAGCCCACAATAAAAACGATAACTTCTTTCCACGAGGAGCACACTTTGCGGATACACACTTAAATCTACATCATTCAAGAGGCTAATTGATAGTACAATGAAATATCAGTACTTTGTTTTGCTCTAAGTACGATACCATGTGTCAGATTATTGCTACAGTACATATTCAGGCTCTTCACCTACGGAGAATGTTAGCAAGTCCATTGAGATTGAGTGCACATTGAGAACTACTATGACTAAATGGTTCATCTTTGTACCTGAAAGCACTCTATATAGATGCCCCACTTAATGAAATAACACTAGTTATTCCTCATTTAGAGAACACAATACTGAGTTACTAAGTAAGGACCAAGCTCTGAAAATGTTGACAGTGTCAACGGATGAAAAGAGGTGGCAAAAGAGATCGTTTGCAGTGGATTGTGCACACTAAGAATCCGGATACCTGGTAAGTAGCAGAGGTTTGAACTGCTGGCCTGACTTCTGGAATCTCTAAGACACTACAGTCAGAAGACCAAGTCTCTCATGGGCAGTTATGTACCACTATTAGCATATCGCAGGCAGCAAGAACAAGTAAACTTTGAGACCACCAGGTCTAGCCACAAATTCAGAGGGTGTGTCTACAACTAGGTATCTCAGATAATTTGTTTAAAGATCATTTATAGGTTGCATAATTATAACATTGGTTCTGCGCTATCTTTTTCAGATTACTAATACAATAGGTGAGAAACATCCAACTGTTACTTAAATGCAAAATTAGATTCTTTCGGTGCAACTGCTGAGCAAGAATTTATTTCCTAAAATTGTCAATCATAACAAATGCTCTTATTTTGCCCTTCCTGCTAATAGGTATAGCACATCATTGCTCCTTTGCTAAGCCTATGCTGGGTTTTTCTCCTTCCAAAGATGTGATGTCACCAATCACTTATGTTTACATGGTACACTTGATCCACATTGAGCTCTAGTGTGGGAGGTCAGATGGACGCCGATGACACTCACATAAATATCGGATTAATAGAAAATCCTGGCAAATTTCAGAACCTCACAGACTGCCTAGCACAAGTCTAAAGCTGGATGCATCAAAGTCTGCTATGCTTTAATGAATCCAAGGTTAATGTTGGTTACTGGGCACCTTTGCCTCTAATACATTTCACGGATCATCCTCTTTTCTGACAAAGAAAAGTAGGAGTTATCTTCAACTCCAACCTCTCACTGATCCCACAAGTGAAAAACATCTCTAGGTCTCTCTTCAGCCAGGTCCGCTGCAGGGCCCAGTTGTCTGTGGTTAGCTAGGCCCTTTTGGAGCCAGGAGTTCTTCTGCTTTTTGGGTCCCTGAAGCAAGTAAACAGGAGGCCGACCACTTGATCCTTGGAGTGCAGATCCAGTCCATGGGTGCCAGCAAGAGTCAGGAGACCTTGAGTCACTGAGTCCTTGTGCGAGTCCTCTTCTTCCAACAGGAGCCTTAAGCCTTTTTGCAGCACAACCTTCTTCAGATATATTGTCCAAAGTCCAAGAATGTTCTGAGGTGGTGGCGACTGAGGTACCAGGTTTTATCCTGTAAACTAGCCGTGATTTGAGAAGTCCACCATCCAATCCTAACAATTTTCTCGCAGTGCCTCCACCTCCATTTGTAGCAATTCCACTTTGCCTTTCTCTAAAATTACCCCAGAGCCCATGCTTCTATTTGACAAAATTATTCTATCATCAAGCAAGCCTTTCTTGAGCTCCTGAGACACTTCCCTAACCTAACGTGTATTCGAATAGCTCTGCCCCCTCTTACAGGGGCAAAACTGGTTCTCTCCCATACTGTGCCTGCGCTTGGGTGCCTAGAAGGATCCTGGGAATAAATGGGAGAAGCCCTCCTTGGCATCTCCAAGTCAAAAGAGGTAGTGCTAAATCTTGCCTTTGTTCTCCTAATATTTCCTGGCCACTCCCATGTGGCAAATCTCTGCTAAGTATCAGCGGTTAACATCCCTTTGCGCTTCTTGAGATCAGAGACAGGCTTTATCCTCTTAGCCAGAGAACCTTAACTCTCCCACTCAAGACTGTGTATTCCAACTCTTGAGGTGGGATATGTGGCAGAACTGGTTTAAAGCTAGATCTGGCTCAAGCAGTCTAAAAGTACATTTTTACAAAGTTACCTTTCCACTTAAGTTAACAAAAGTCAGATTTCACCTTTAAATCAGATTTTTGAGATTATGTAGGAAGTAACTTTTTTTCTTGCATTAGCCCAAGATTTTATTCCATCCAGGCCTGATGAGGGAAAGGTGTAGCATGTCCTACACAGCTTTTGAGTTTTATTTCACTTTGAGAGCACACTACCCTTATATTTAGTGTCACTTTTTTTTTTTTTTTTTTTACACATACGCACCCTGCCCGATGGGCTAACAAAAGGCACATTTGACAAGTGTCTTGTGAATATATAAAAATAGGCTTTTTTCTACATGGTCAAGGCAGTTTTACCATGTGTCACTGCAGTGCATTTAACCTGTAACCCAGACACACCATGCTGCTCCTGGCAGACATATATTTTTACCCTAAATGTGGGTGACATAAATGCACACTGCAGCCAACACCCATGACATTTAACCTAAGATGCCAAAGGTGCATAGCAGGCACTATTTATGATGGACATATACGGAACACAAATAGGCCAAACAGGGAATACCAATGTAAAGCACATGAGAGCACCGCTGCTTTCCTAATTTTTAGAAGTGGTAAAGTACACAGAGTACAAAAGTTAGAAAAAAACAGGCTCCAGAAAAATACAAAAAAATGGGGGTGGCAGCATAAAAAGGCTATAGTTATGATTTGGCACCTCAGAAACATCTAAATGACATCAAAATCATGTTATGTCATAAATATGTCCTATGCATACTGAAGACTTGTACAGATCACCAGAAGGGGTGATATTTCTGAGAAACTTCACTGGTGCAGAACTATAAATGCTTACTTGATAAACTTAAGGAAAAAAAGAGAAGCCAAATAACTGTTAAAGGCAACTTTCTGTTAAACTCTGTTACCTGGCTCACTCCTTTGATGTAGCCCAATCAGGGCCGGCTTTAGGGCGGTGCGACCAGTGCCACTGCACCGGGCATCAAGCTCAGGGGGCGTCATTTGCCTCTGACCAAAATGCATGCAATGTCCTCTTCCATTTCCACAACATCGTGAAAATAGAAGATGGACAAATGCGCTCACATGGTTGCGGATGGATGTACTCGGACAATAAGTATGACGCTCTGAGGATGCCTTCTCTGCCGCTGCACATGCAGCAAGCGCTGCTGCTGGGCACAGAGTCCACCACTGTACCAGTGCTTGTGCTGTGCAACAACAGCTAGTCTTAACAGCCGTGCACCCTCGGGATTCTGACAACAAGCCCGAGGGCCCTCGCAGGAGCGACCCTCAGATACAGGAGAGAAACAGCACTGGCCTTCAATCGAGCATCCATCACAGGAAATTGAGGCAAAGCACTGTGGCAGAAAACACAGCTCCCGTCTTTTGGTATGTACAAGCCTTCCTTGTCTCGCCGTTTTTCATACCTTTACGTTTTATTGTGAACAGTCTGCTTGTCTATGTTTTTACTTTACAGCCTGCCCCCTTTACACTGCTGTCCTGATCCATACTGTCTTACTTTACAGTGGTGGACAGTCTGCCTGTGCCTATTTACACTGCTCTCCTGCTACCAGAGGCCTATCAGTGTGTCATGGACCCCAGTGCAAAAAAGAAAATGGGCCCTTCAGGCCAGTGGGTCCCAGCGACCCCGTGTGCTGTGTACAGTATGCCCTCATCTCTCTTTACGCTACTCTTCTGGTGTACAGCTTATTTGTGTGTCTAAACTGCTATCCCTTATATGCAGTCTATTTTTTGACCCTCTTTACACTGCTGTGGCTTGTCTTCATTTAGACGGCTGCTCTGGTGTGTACAGTCTGCCCGTACCAGTTTTCCGCTTCTGTCATGGTGTGTACAGTCTGGTATGGACTTTTTTTTACGCCGCTTTCCATGCATATACAGTCTGCCATCCGATGAAGTCAAGTGGCCAGGATACCAGATGTGGCCTAACGCATAGAGCTTCTGACTTTGCAACTGGGCACTCAGGTTAAAGTCCCGGCGTTGGCTCACTATGCTGTGACTCTGGGCAAAGCATTTCATTTCCCCGTACCTGGAAAAAACATGAATCTGACGTTGTGTACTATAATCTAGTGTTCACATGAAGCACTGTGATCCCCTTCGGCCAAGTTTGCGCAATATGAAAACTATAAAAGTGGGTAAAATGGTGGGTGGACACCCTGGGACATGCCTGAGTGCCCAGACTTCCCCTCGCAAGCCAGGACCTCTGTCTTACAATCTAGGCTTTCTGGCCACCAGTACCAGGCCTGCCACCCAGGCGTCGTCTAAGCAGGCAGACTGTTAGGCTATTAGGCAAAATGTTACTGCTAAGTAATCATAGCAACCGAACATATCCTCCCACTCAAGAAGCCACTCTCCATTCATATCACCTCTGGGCATCCGTGCTCCTTTTCTTCGTGAAGGTCTGATACACAAGGGCCTAACCTGCTAATACTTTGTCTTCGTGCCTTCTAGAGCATCAGATGTCATTTTTTTTGCATTTCATTCTAGAAGTCTCATTGGTTTAAGCACCGTGCACTAGCTGTGCTTCACATAGCCTTGCACCTGTCACTGTGCGTGCCGCACAATGCCTTGCAGCAGTGTGCGCCTATTGCATTCTGGGCACCTCTTTCTATTCCCTTACTTTGTGTGCCTCTAGTCCAAATACCTTTCTTGTTTTCAGGAATGCAGTAAATAGTACATTTTACATCTCATGTGCTCAGAGCGCCATACATCTGAGTCCCTTAACAAGCATTACACCAGCATTGTTTTTCTGCATAAACTCAAAATAAAAAAGTTTGTTGGGGCGCCTACCGAGATGGTCGCACTGGGCGCCACCAACTCTAAACCCGATGACCCACTAGTCATTTCAGGCGGATACATCTTCTATGTATTCCGCATTTGCTGCAACCAGTATTGGCTCTGAGCAGATAAGTTATTGTCTGTGACATTTGCATTATCACATCATCCTGTGTAGCGATTATGCCTTCTGCCTCAGTACTCAGTGCTGTGAGGTCAAGTGGAATAATTTAAGCAGCATCAACTTTCAGGACTCAGCAGGAATATTAACAGCACAATTTGCAGCATTACATTTTATTCTCATGAATAGTACTAGTCTTGCTCCTCTGTAAACTGCAGCCTCCATTAATGTGACAAAAAGCGCTCCTGCCTGTAACTAACTTCGGTGTAGTTCTATAGTTATTCATTTCATGCTCTGCACTTTTAGTTAATGTGTAGTTAGTTATTCTTGCTTCTTGATATAGTGCCTTAAGACCCTGAACGGGTTAACAGAGCTCTACACAGTGGGCAGTTTAAATACTGACAACAAAACGCAAATGAAGGGAGACAGTGACGTTTTGTAGTCCATGTAGATACAAGTTAAGTAATGCGTATTGTTTTGGTATGTATTTCAGGCATGTCTCTATTCTAGGGATGCTGGAGTCATTCAAACTCCTGCATCCAAACCATACTAGATTGAGAAGATAAAGCAAAGGTCAGATGAGGAATTAGGGGTCGAAAGACTTCCTTTGACATGAAACAATATCATACAAGTCCACTATAACCTCTCTTTTACACTGATAGCCTTAATAAAGCACAAACGACGCTTTAAAACAAGAGAACATATCTTTTAACTGTGTCTTAGGGCATTTGGCTGTGCTGCTTACACTAATTCTATTACCCACATGTCAACTACATTTTGATGTAGAAAAAATTATGTTACATCGAAATATTTAAATGTTTAATCACCGACATCCATTCTCTGCTTTAGAATACTTTTCATAATCTTTTAATGTTCATATTAGTTCCTTCTGCTTTGAACCTGGGTTGCGTCTTTAAAAACCTTGTGAGGTTTGCAAAAAAAATGGTCATTAAGGAAAAGAAAGGCCTTTGCGCGGTTTAAGTAGGTTCAGAAAGTCCAGCATTGTACGACAAGGGAGGGGCAGCGTTGTCCTTGTACAGAGAGAAAGCGGCGAGGAGCGTATGCATGCGAAATGATGGACGTTCTGTGGGAACAAACGGGATGCTTAAGGTTAGAGTAATAAGCTGCTGTCAGGAAGGATTAGGGTGAGGTATGAGGCAACAATAATGAAAAATAGCAAAGGTAATTTAAAAAGACAAATGAAATTGAGTTAGAAGAAAGAGGGGGATGCATACAGAGTGAGGCAGGAAATGTGCAGCATGTGTTCTGCTCAAGCATCTTTCTTGTCACTGCCTCAGTCTGCTGCTCTGACAGGGTTGATAGTTCTGATAGGCGCCGCTTTTAAGGGCACTTGGTCTGCCAGTGGCCAGGCTATAGGTATGATTAACAAGATGTATACACCAGCTCTTAAAATGCGGTCATTTTATAACTTTATATCCAAGTACGTATTTAGTGCCAAAATATGCGTACAATTATAAAAAACATTAAGACAGCAGACAAAATAAACACATCTTCCATTACAGGGACACTGCCAACCCCTATATTCAGTGCAGCTGCCTAGCAAGAGGGACACTAATGCACGCCAGTAAAACGGATCCACTGGTTGAGTGAGGATTAAGACAGCCATGATTGTTGTGCACTGGGGTCCTGGCAATGGACCATGGTTCAACTTAGGTTAAATGTCATGGGTGCTGGCTGCAGTGTGTATTACATCACCCACATATATGGCAAAAATATGTCTACCAGGAGCAGCATGGCGTGTCTGGGTTGCAATTTAAATGCACTACAGTGACACATGGCAAAACTGTCTTGACTATGTAGAAAAAGCCTATTTTTATATATTCGCACAACACTTCTCAAATGGGCCTTGTAAGCCCATAGGGCAGAGTGCTTATGTATAAAAAAAGGTGACTAATTATAAGGGTAGTGTGCTCTCGCAGGGAAATAAAACTCAAAAGCTGTTTCGCTGTGTAGGGCATGCTGAACTAATGACAGCTAAAGCCTCTCACTCAGCATGGTTGTGATGGTCAGTTGTTCAGAGGAGCCTAACAGTGCACCTGGCTGTAGCTGTCCAAGCCGGTGATCTATAGTATTAAAATACCGTGGAGACAATTATAGCCGTGCTGATAACTCATAACATAGCAATCCGGAGTACCTGTTACAGTCTTGCAAGTTATTTCAAACAGAAACATGTATTGCAACATCAGTGTTTTTAGATGTGACTAGGCTACCTGAGGCACTCAAAACACCTATATGAATCATTAAATAAGCAAATTCAAGTGGGAGTAAAACCGTCCAGAGCTGCATGAATAAATACAAAAAACACACTTACTAGAAATGAGTTCACCACATCACCCAAATCTGCTAAACACTTTTTAAGGAACGCGGCCACTCTCACTTCATTTGAACTGTGATACAATTACTACCACTTCCGCGGAACTACACGCCACAGGGATTGCTACTGTGCAAGGTTTTTCAAACTGTTGGGAAGTCAGGTTTACAATTAAGAGCCTTAGGTTTTTAAAAGAGTGAAGCAATAAATGAAGAGCGGCAATATTAATGGTGCTGCTGTGTTGCTTAGTTGCATGAGAACAGAATACTGCTTACTGATGGTCAGAGAGGATATGTTTGTTTACGTTCCCTCCCATCTGGCGCTTTTCAGTTTTTATATCCAGAAAAAGACCAAACCAAAGCAAGACAAAAATTAAAAGACAACCATAATTTGCATTGCATTTAAAATATGAAATTTAAGTTTGGAGCATCTAAAGTATTCTTGAATCAGCAGACGACCGGGGTTTTACTTTTAATGCCACCCCGAGTCTATACATCTCCTTTCCCTAGACTAAAAAGCTAAAAAAAATCCCATTGGATGCCCAATCTTTTTTCCCAAATATTTAAATGAATTGTGATTCCAATTAACAATTCGCCTAACTTCGTGTTTTGTAGTGAAACGTTATAGCCATGTAAATATTTAGATTTATAAGAATTTGACACTACAACCAAAATTTTAGGAAAGTCAGGTTTCAGAGTTTGGACACAGAACCGCTCTCTCTACAGGGTAGCACAGTTTTCAGTGAGTGTGAGGTCTTCGGAGTGTGTATTGGCTAGACGGAGTATCATCAATTTGAGAAGAGAGCTGCAAGGAGACTGCACTATAGGCATTCAGTCTATCTCTAGGTGTGATGGTTAACCATTTGGGGGCCATAGTCTTAATAGTGAGAAGGATCAGTCAGATGTTACAATACAGGGAAAATATGTCAGAAAAAAAAGTGATGGCAAATTAATGATCACAGATATGTTCGACAAATTGAAGCTTCGAAAGTGGGAAGGAAGTCACTACAAAGGTTCCTGCAGCGTACACACACCCATCACGATATTGCTTTTAATGTATATTGTCAACTAATCTGCCATTCAAACAGATTAGGAATTCAAACAATATGGCAGAGGAAACCTTTCTCGATCGAGTAACATCGTCAAACCTAGACAAAAGTAATGCTATATTGAACAAAGCTGAGCAAACCTGCATGTAACCATGCTCTGAACCTAAGAACAATCCTATTCCTTTCTATAGGAAAATAAGCTCAGACTAGGATTTTGATGATTGCATTTACTATACTAAAATGCAGTTTTTCTTGCACCTAAATAATACATACCTTTTTAGATTTCTTTCTTAAGGTGTAGCCTCTGTACCAACCTATGCAAAAAAGCAAATTTATATATCAAAACAAACTTCACATATTACATTAGATGGATTATGGTAATGCTTGAGATCATATAAGGAAAGTACTTTAACACATTTTTAGATCATTTCAGTTACTGAAAGGTACAAGCCTATAGGAATTCTCTGAGTGGCAGCATATGTTTCTGCAAGATACACATCACTTCTAACAATCCTGTACACAACTGCCAGACTGGCTTCAGATCCCACTGCAACACGCTAACAATGCAGATGATGCCCTCTTGACTGCAGATGAAGAGGATTCCTGCCTCCTGATATTGCTGGACCTCTCAGCTGCCTTCAACACAGTCACCCATCCCATGGTCATACGTACCGGGAAGTCTCAAATGGGAATCACTGTCAATGTCCTACAGTGGTTCTCCTACCACCTTTCCAACCAACATCAGTTTATTCACATGGGGACCTCCAGGTATTATAAGATCCCCATCACATGCGGTGTACCCCAGGGTTCCATACGGTCCCCTGTCATCTTCAGCCTCTACATGGTGCCACTTGCTTCTCTACTCACGGATAACAGCATCAAGATTCACCAACATGCAGATGATACAAAACTCTACCTTAATGTCTCCCCTGCTTCAAACATCCAATCCATCAAACACTGCCTGCACATCATCCAGATATGGAAGCCCTGCATCTGCCTGAAGCACAACTCAACCAAGACAGAATTCCTGTTCTTCATCAAGAACAAACAACAAGAAACACTACAAACCTGGCTCAATCGTCTTTGCATGTAGGTGTTGATGAATGTCATTGCGATATACAAATAAACAAAATTGATCCACAAAGTGTCATTAAATCTTTATCATCAACTGAAAATAAAATAAAACATTTCTGCACTGGTCTGCATATTTCACAAATAAAATTGAAAATACATACATTAGATAGTAGGAAGATTAGATCATTGTTCACCAGTCCTTTAAAATGTGAACTTATGTTTGATTTCACTGCATAGTAAAAGTCTATTTTGATATTTTTGCCCCAAAATGTGAAATCTAGAGCAGTGCATTTCATATAGCATGGTTATGGGTGCGATGCTCATAATAATTAGCAATTTCAGTGATTTAAAGTCTTGCAGATTAAACAATGTTCTTTCATCTGAGTTTTTTAAAGGGTATTTCTATGTTACAACGGAGAAATTAAAAAAAGTTATTTTCTCTTTTGAACAAAGACCATAACTCCCTTTTACTAACTTTTAGCCGTAATTTTAATTTTAACTTTTTTTAATGCTCTACTTCGGCATCTGGTCAAAGCAGTTAACTGCTGATTATGACCTTTGGAGGCATGAAACAGAATTTGGGTACAGGATATGTCCTGTGACCACTCGTTCCCCTTGCCTGCAGAACTCGCTTTGTATTGCCTTTGGCAATGGTTGCCAAAGCCAATGAGGCCATAGAGCTGCTGTGCAACCACTCTGGATGCAAGAACTAGCGGAAACACTACAAACAATAGAACTAACTACAAAAAAATACAACAGCTTTACACTAGTCAACAAAAGAGCCTTTTATTTGAGGCTATGCATTAAAAAGCTACAAAACAGAGAAATTAATCCCGGGCAAATAATGTTTTAAGTTGATAGACATGAGCCAATTTGGTAAGAATTGTCCCCGGTTATGTAGTGGGTACATCTCATGTCTAACTGGCTAGAGCAAAGTCTGAGAGCTATTCTACATGTCAGACGAAATGAAGGAAGAATGGCAGATTCCTAAGGATAGCTGAGGAGTGACAGCCATCTTTCAGAGTTGTGTGTTATTCCAAGTGCAATTAACAAATACAGTTAATTCAGTAAATAGCAATATAGGAGGGTTCAGGATAATGCACTTATTGCACCTATCGTTTCCCATGCCAAAGTACCCAAACACGAAATTTGCAGCATTTGCCTATACAAGCTGTGACAGGTTCACCCGTATTCCTGGTTTGTATGCAGGGCCGGACTCACATCGCAACCAGCCCTGGCAATTACTTCCGACCGGCCCCCTTAGGGGGCACGGGACCACTGATGCTGTGCTTTTGTTACAAGGGGCTGATTTTGCAGCACCGCTTCAAAAACGACCCCCATTAATAAAAACGCCCCCACCGTTTCAAAACTGGCACCCACCCTTCAGACCCACCGAGGGTAAGCCGCTACAACCAGTCTGGCCCTGTTTGTATGTAAAGTCCTGTTACAGGATTTACGTGGTGACCATAGATTTTTAAATGCATCTCATGGTCAACAATGCAGCAGAAAAATGAATTCAGATGAAATACTTACGTCAAAACTGCAAAGCGTTAAACAAGGCAAGTGGAAAATAAATAGATGCAAACAGCACAAGAATACAAACAGTACGTAAAAGATGAACCGCAAGTTTGCAGTCAATGCAAGATGCGTGGAATACTTATGCAGAGATATGAGAACATAGAAATATCCAATGAAATGTAGCTAATAGTTCCTGGAAAAACAGCCTGCACTAGATCTCAAAGGATGTCCTCGAGTAATGAACATCAACAAACCGCCTTCCCAACCAACAGATGTTGTCTCATCAACATACAACCCAGGCTGGAAGCACATGCATCTTTCATTAAAAAGAAAGCTGCTCTTCTTAAAAGGTTTTTCCCTGACACCAAGCTGCCTGCTGAATCTCTTCAGTTTCTGTACAGGAAAATATTCAATATTTCAAACAAAACATGCTGTAAGAACTCGTATGATATATTAAAAATGACCTACCTTCGTGCATTTCTAGTATGTGCACAGTGTCACCTATCTGTAAAGAAAGCTCGTCTCCACTTCTGGCATCATAATTGTAAAGTGCTGAAAAAGAAGCGAACAAATATCAGCAGATATTCCTAGGTGGCGCATAATATTTTTGAAGTGGCTTTGTAGCTTATATTTACCACAGTCTACTACTTTAACCAGTGATTTATTAATTGCTCTCCTTAACTTTAGCATATTTGCATGGATTTATATGGTTAACAATGCTAAATAGAAATCAGTTAACCGTACTGTGCAAGTGTGGATTTTTTTTTCCCCAGTCGGTTACAAGGTGATTTGAACCTAAAATATTTATGACAAATTTGAAATCATGACCTTATTAAATTTTTACCAAGAGTAATTTCTTCTTAATTGTTTTTTTCCTCATTGAATTGGAGAAATGTCAACTGCGCCAGCCTTGAAAGTACAAGTGTCTTAAGTCAGAGTGCAGTCAGAGTGTAATAGCACAACCAATCTAAAAACAACCATTGGCAAAGCAGATAAGCCTCACCTCCATCCACAGCCACCTTTCCTCAAGAAAAACACACACAGAGGTTAAACCCCTTCTCAAGAAACCGTCCACTGACCCCAAAGAACTCAATAACTACCGACCCATCTTTCTGCTCCCTTTTCCCGCCAAAGTGCTCGAAAAGGACAGCAACCACCAACTCACCAAACACCTGGAGAACAACCTCCTGCAGGACACCTCCCAATCTGGATACTGCACCAACCACAGCACCGAAACCTCCCTGATCGCTGCCACAAACGACATCAGAACCCTCCTCGACTGGAGAGAAACAGTAGCCCTGATCCTCCTCGACAGCTCAGCAGTGTTCAACACGTATATCCCACCACACCCTTATCAAGAGGCTTCATCACATCGGAATCCAAGGTGACGCAATCAAATAGATCACTTCCTTCCTCACCGGAAGAACCCAGAGGGTCCTCCTACCTCCTTTCACCTTGGACCCCAAGATAATCATATGAAGCATCACTCAAGGCTCGTCTCTCGGCCCCACACTCATCAACACCTACATGACACCACTGGCCAACATGCTCAGATTCCACGTCATCGGTCCAGACGACATCAAGCTCACCTTCTCGTTATCGTTACCAGAGTCAACTTCCACAGATGCATGACGAGCGTCACTGACTGGATGAGAAACAACTGCCTGAAACTCAACACCGACAAGAAAGAGTTGCTGATCTTCTGGAACAACACTTCCCCATGGAACGACTCATAGTGGCCCTCTGATCTAGGACCGTCACCCACACTGCCAGACAATTCCCGCAACCCTGGCATCATCCTTGACAGCAAACGTACCATGAAAGGCCAGATCAACGCAGTCTCATCTGCCTGCTTCCTCACTCTTCACATTCTACGGAAATGGCTTCCCGTCAACACAAGACGAACCATCACCCAAGCCCTAGTCACCAACCGGCTGGGCTACGGCAACACACTTTAGTTCAGAATCACCAACCACCTCCTGAAAAGATTACAGACCATTCAGAAAGCAGCAGCCAGACTCATCCTCGACCTCCTCAAATGGACCCACATCACCCTCTACCTCAAGAAGCTCCACTGCCTCCCCATTCAAAAGAGATGCCAATCCAAGATATTGATCCATGCCTACGAATCCCTCCAGCATACATCAACCAACGCATGAACTTTCACCTACCTAACAGACACATGCACTCCGCCTCTCTCTTTCACACACCCTGTATCTGCCGAAGGAACAGTGGAGTACGCTCCTTCTCCTACCTCACTGCCAAGTCCTCGAATGGCCTCCCCCTTCACCTCCAAACCTTACCCTCTCTAAGTTCAGGAAGGGACTCAAGACCTGGCTATTCACCTGATCCTCATAGCAGCAGCACTCAGCACCTGGATACCCTCACGTGTGATTAGGCGTGCTTTACAAATCCTGTTTGATTGGATTGATTTGAATATAAACTAATTAACCAAGTAGAAAATGTAAAACCAGTTATATGTTACGTACAAAAAGCCGGTCTTGCATCAAATATGCTTCCTCCATGTTCCTATGGTCCTGCACTTGAGCTACTTGACTTTCCAGGGTTTAAGTGCGACATTACCATAAACATGACATGCCTGTTCTTGTGCGAGTGTTGGTTTCTTTTGTTTTCTGGTTAAATATCAAAGAGGGGATTGGGGCGATCACAGCGCTCCACAGTTCTTTAAGTATCAAAGAGGCCATAGTGCACAAGCTGCCACAACATTTCTTCTACGTGAATAATCAGGGCAACATATTTAACACCATGACCAGCTGTTACCTGCAACCATGCCAATCCTATAGGGCTCCAATTTCTCTTTTCATATACATCTCATTAAAGTTCGAAAGCCTAGCACTGGCCAATGGTACTAGAGGATATTTTAGGCTTTCCGTTCACCCCTAGGAAGCATGCTCGCAAACTGCACAATGATGCTCACACTCATACATTCAGCCTGCTATGGATACATCACGTTTGCCATCTTCACGATCTTTAGCCAAGGAAAAATGTAGTGTACACTCTACAACTGGTCTATTAAATAGCTGCTAGAGGAATTTACGTACATGGATATTATGTTTTCTTAAGATTGCAAAGAATAACACAACCAAAGTTTGAACCATGTCTAAAACAGTAGAATGTGATATAGAGGTATGGGAAAATCTGAACCTGTCTGCTCTGGGGAAAAATAAGCTCTGGCAAAATAAGTATTCTACCATGCATAATGCATCACCCCAGAGCATTATTAGTAAGAATACTGGAGAATACTGGAGAATAGTTAAATCTTCCATGCTTTTCTATAGGGTAGTAGTAAGTAACACTTCTTTCTATTAAATATGGAGGACTCAATCTGCTGCATGTGCAGTTGCATCATAGAATAAAGTAATTTGTATGACTTCTAAGTGAAACTACAAGACCGTTGCACAATCATTGTTCTGGGGTAAACGCAATATAAATCACACTCTGATGTTGTATTCAAAAGTCAAAACAAGAAATTGTAAAATCCTTCCATTTCAAGAGATGTACGTGCTTGTCACAAATTATATAATTATATAAATCTCTGGATTGCTCCCCCATTTGCACAAAGATTCGCTAATCCTGAGCAATATGGAGCAAAGATCGCTCCATATTAACTTTTTTTGTAAGCTTAAGAAATGGCTTTAGATCAAGATAGTGAATGTCGATTTCTTTGGGAATTACAAACAAAATAAAAGCCAACACCAAAATGGGCTTTTTCCAACGCTAATAAAAAGGAAAGTTAGCTGGATGTACACGCAAGTAATGGCCCAGCAGTGCTACTCATGGCTAGATTGCTGCTGTGGAATAACTGCTTATCCGGCCCAGAGGGAAAGGTAGATTGACTTTGTGGCTTGCAGGATATCAGGTGGATCAAGGCCTGTTGTGTCTACCATAGACCTTTGTAACTTGCAACAGCGTAGGCAAGAGCATCAAAGACCACAGTAATTTGCAGCCTTTTCAACCACGATGTGAGACTGCGGTGTGGGGACAGCACTAACATTAACACCAGAAAAGGTACAGACCGTGCCTTCAGCAATCGGAGACCACAATAGAGTAAATTAGATTAATCATCCCCGTAGGTCAGGGCATGAACTGATATCACTCTGCGAGATCGTTCCGAAGGAAGAAAGATAGACAAATCAAAGATTTCTCATTTTTGGTGTTCCTAAAATCGTGCAGACTGAAACTTCCTCAGGAGAGTCAATGAAGATCATGTGGAAGACTAATGTGACACGTCCATCAAACAAAATATGAGGCGATTTCTGAAACAACCTAAATTGTGAACAAAGTTTCAGTCACAGCTACTAACTAAGATTACAATCGGCTAACGTGCTCAGAAATATTATATGATCCACCTCCAATAGCCCTACTCATTAAGAATATGGGAGTTAAGACCGATTTGCCTGCAGGATAAGACAAAGCATGCCCAACTACAGATCTTCCTTTCACACTTAACCAATGAATCCCTTGAGACTATAAAAATATCCATCATGGCCCATCGTCTTTGAGAACAGGAGAGTATGCTTCATCAATAAGGAATATTGGAGACATGATCACATCAAGAAGCGCAATTAACAATGTAATCAAAGATCCAGGACAAAGGGCAAATGTCTCAACCTTCACCAGAAATGGCTCTCTACTAATGTTGAAAATCTTAGGAACGGTTTGCGAATCAGTCTGAGTACACCCAGATATCAAGGCATTCGCCTTCATCCTAGATTTCACCGCTACATATTCAAGTCTATGCTGAAAAGACTAGAGATAATGATTATTAATAAAGTAGAGAAACTCATCTACCAGCCAAGCATGATGAAGCATTACATTTTGTATTAACATCACTAGTGAAAGCAGTAGGTTATCACAGAGAATGTATCAACTGGTGGCAGGCCAAATATTATTTGTTGTACCATGCTGGGAAAGATTAACACAAACTTACATAAACTCATGGCCTGCGTAGAACTTTTAAATCAGAGACGAGCCTCACTAAAAACCTCAAAGAGAGGGAAACCATGTGTCAAATTCCAGATGGGCAATGAGATCCATCAAGTGCCCAGTAAGGACTAAGAGAAAAAGGTAACAACTACTTTAACAGAACAAGAACAAACATCTATAGGGAAAGCAACCACATTAGATAGACACTCTCAGATATTTGACAGACCACTCCTGTACACAAAATGAAATAACGCAGAAAATCAAAGGACATGTGGTGAAAGAACATCCAACCCTAAGGGCCACAAATCCTATAAAGTAAAAAAAAAAAAAAAAAAAAAAAAGAAGAGTGAACAAATGTTATTTAATACCAAATGTTCAGACGTGCAACCATGGAAAAACATAAAGTTAGCTTAAAAGGGTAGTCCCAAGACTCACCAAACAGTGCAATATTTATAAAGGTTAATATACAAATGTCGAAAAATGTAGGAATCTCATAATTTGATAATTCCATAATTAAGAGATTTTGGTTCTAATAGTTAAAAAATGTGACTTAAGAGACTTAAAAATTATGTCAGAAAGCAATGCAGGCAACATGAACACACCTAACCTAGTTCCATATTTTCAGAGAGGATGGCAATATCTTTGTAAATTGGTCCAAGACTTTTAACATCTTTCAACATGCACTGGCAAAGCCAATATGTCTCGCCTATATAATGTGAATGCTAAGCTGTTGGCTCTGCCAATGATTGTTGCAAAAAGTATTTTTTTATAAACCTCTCAAACCTTACACTGAATTCAATATTTTCAATCTTTATAAATGGCATGGTTTATTTTCCAAACACTGAACAGAATTTAAAAAAAATAATGACGTCTCAAAATGTAATAGGGAATGCTTCCCAAGGCGTAATTTACTTTCCCCAGGATTCATCCATTAGGTACTTTGGTTTCTGTAGTAGCCGAGGGAGCTGACTAAGCGGCCTCTAGGAGAAGAGTCATGCTAAGTACACTTTCTGTTTTAGACGCCACCTGAGTCAGTGCTATGCCAAGGCATGTGACTTCAAGCAATATGTGGGATGTAGGAGATAAAACAAAAGCAAATCTTTATAGTCTACTCTTGAGCCGCATCCAAGCAAAAATATCCCGGTTGTTGTGCTTTTATAGACTGGTTGTTAGGGGTGGGAAGCAACACAGTGCGGAAGGGTGTACTTGAGCGGAGAAGAAGCCCCCTAGGGAGAGAGCTAGAAACACATGCACTCTCATGGAGTGCTGAATGAAAAAGAAAAAGTAGTTCCCTAAATGTGAGCAGTGGAAGGATACAAATCAGCCAATCAAAAGGATTGTAAAGAGGGTATGATGCAGTGGATGGACAAACACCAGAACAGGAAAACAAGCCATTGAAAAAGAGGCAATCAAATTAGAGTAAGAAAAATTGCAACCAATTGTAAGCAATGGATGAGCTGTAAGTCAACTGTAAGTTCTCAATAGGTCTTTCGCAACTAGAAATCTTGTGCTGCGTTACAGGCAAGAATCAAAAAATAAGAGAATTTAAAATTACAACATCAAAATATAGCAAATGAACCACCTTTGTTTGTTCACTAGGTTATGATGATAAACAAAATCCAAAGTTTTAACAAAGGTAAATGCTACTATGAGTTGAAATTTGCAGATACAAATTGAGTAAGATGGTAGGAATTATTTTGAATAGTGCTTAATAACAGCTACTTTCCTTCGGAAGTTGGCAATAACATGATCTGCAGCAATGAATCAAAGCATACCATGAACATGGTTATTTCCAAGAAACAAAAGAATTTATGGTGCTGGACAGGGGGATTTAATGGAAAATTCTATGTGCAGGAGTACAAGGTGGATGAGAATATTAAAAATATTTAACTCTCCACCCACAAAAGGGAAAAATTTGAATTACTCTGGAAAAAACATGTATAATTTACAATTTTTTCTTTACGCAAAACTTTATAACATTTCAAACTACAATCACAAGAAATACCAGAAAATCAAAATTTTCTCTAAAAGTGTAATTTTTGCAAAGTGAATATTTGATTTAGCAATATTTTGTGAATAAATTGCATTATTTTGCACACCCCAAGCTTTGATTCAAAGAAGAGTGCATTAACTCTCATGACCACAACTGGGCCACATACTTTTCTGGCCAAGGATGGAGAGAAGCCCCATAAAATGACAGATTATGTTATATTGGTAGAAATCAAATATGCACAGTTCACTTTCTTGAGGCAAAGGAAAGTAACTCACATTTCTATGTTTCAGATTGCTTAATTCTTCATGAATGTCTAAAGAAATCTACATTTTGCAAGGTGAATATTAAATATGTTATTCTATACTTTCTCATATTAAGTGGTTCAATCTACTTCCGTTGTTTAATATCTGCTTGCAACTGAAGCCAAGTGGAGATATGTTTTCTGCCAATGTAGATAATACCATGGGATTTACAGAGCCTTGGGCTGTGGCCACAGCAGTATTCTCCTCTAAAATGTGTCAGTGAGCCAATGCAAAGTGCTGCAGCATGTAATTACTAGTTTCCAAGCTTGATGGCTGCTGAAGTGCTGATTTCTCAAAGGATTTTCCTCTTTGCACCTGTATGAACATTATTTCAGTGTAATGGGGTGTCTTTCCACATGAAATGTATTCTAAAAACAAAACTGCGCTAGGATAAATAATACATCAGAAGACTGCTACAAGGTAAAGCTGCATATTTTAAGACATACCCATTACACAAACCCACTGTACTAGCAATTCTTTGAAAAGAAAAATCTACAGGGGCAAGCAAGCTTTAAGAAAAGAGAAGCTAAGACATAAAAGACCTCAGCAAGCAATTCAGGCCGTCAGACAAGAAGAGCCTAACCACTGTAAATGGCATCTACTCTACATTCGGGATTACATGACAGCAGCATGTTTATAAAAGCAGAAAATATATTGCCCCAGGGAAACTAAGAAGTCTGTGAAGTAGAAGAGTGGGCGCATAGGAAGCTGCTGTAAGGCTTCTTTAGGACGGAAAGCAGCTTACTTTTACGTTGTCATTTTAGACAATGATTTAATACATTATTTAAATATATTAAAGGACATCTAAAAAGAGTTCCATGTGCTGACCGTTGAAGACATTCATCTCGATTGCAATATAAAGGCTGTTTTGGAATATGTTAAATTTTTTCGAATTGATGTCTTTTTATTCCTCTAACCTAGCTTCTCCATTTGACCTGCTCTCCTTTCACACAAAAACATCTTGTTCATTGTTCCTTATCGAACACCTCCGAGGTGCTCACCAATTCAATTAGTTCCCATACTTATTTAGAGATGCACCTCTCAGTCTTATCAATTTTGGATCTTCTACCATGCCCCTTGTGAGGAAGACCATGGGAGCGACACCATTACCATCGATAACTCCGCGGTAGAGCCCACATGGGTGCCTTACCGTGCTAATGAAGATGACGACGACACAGCAAACACGAACTGCATACCCATAGTAACTGAGGACCTTCTCCCCGCCCCACAGCACGCAAAGAACGACCCGGAAAGGGTTCACCCAGGAAGAGGCGGGACCAGACGAGGTGACCAATTAGGAACGCCCAGCAGAGGTCACGAGCGGCAGAAAAAGCCGGAAACTGACACAGTCGGGGCGTCAGCTGTAAGGAAGCCAGTGAAGACTGAATACAAAGCAGACGCCGTAGGAACCGAGAAGACCCCAGAGGAAGCTGTTGGCCGCGAACACGAAGACATCGAGGAGAAGGACTCGGAGGAAGACCCAGAAGCACCTGATACCTGGACAGAAGACTGGTGGATCCCGGAGGACACGCACGAGCCGCCACAACTCAGGAGAATTGTGGCAGGCAGCGGTACGTGACGGGGGCAGAGGGAGTACCAGGGAGAGGGGAAGAAGCGTATTCGACCTTTGAGGAGGCGTTAACTATCCTCTTATCTCACCTTAGCCCTCATAACTCTTTCAGTGATACGCCATCCTTCGCTTCCCTCCCTTGTTTGGGGATATTACCACGCAGTCGTTAACGGTAACCTCACTTAGGATCGGTGATCGACTGATCCGGTTTATTTTTTCTTTAGAATTTCTCACTCCACTTTATTTTCCCCTTTTGCAATCGGACCTCACTCTTGTCAACAGGCTCTATCACGTGGTGTGGTGACAGGTTAGGCTGGACGTGTAGGACGTGTGCAGTGACCACTGTTTTCTGCTTTTTTTTGAGCGAGTGCCAGAACTCCGGGGATCAACCAGGCCTCTAGAGAAGCTCCAGAAGTACCTGTGGCAACCGGGAGTCCCAACCAAGATGGAATCCTCGGAGGGCAACCTAAAGACCTGTGCTGAACCAACAGGAATACCCTATCTTTTGTCTTTGCCATCCTGATATTTAACCACTTTCATCTTGATCCTTACTGTGCTGTGTTGTATACCATCAATAAACACTACAGCATTGATCCTATACGGCCTCCTCGCTTCTGTTTCCGACCGTCCCTCCGACACCCCTCATTATGCCCTCAGTCTGGATTATGCAGCCCTTTTTAAGAGAGACAGTATAGCCTTACAGGCCGCTGTAGCGGGCTCTACCGGCCATTAAAGGCCCGCTCCAGCATTAAAAACCTGCTCCAGCATTAAAGGCCTGAGTAGAAGGCGAGGGCCTTAACAAGGGAGCGGGCCTTTAATGGCTGGTAGAGCCCGCTATGGCGGCCTCTAAGGCTATTAGAACATTCCGTCCCTAGAGGGCAGAATGTTCTAACTTGTAAAACAAAGGCCTCACGAAGCCCGAGGTGGTTGAAATCCCTCGGGCTGCGTGAGCCCTTTGTTATACATCGGAATGTTGATGCCCAGGGCTTCTACTGGCCATTAGAAGCCCGGAGCACTCCATTGTTTTCAATAGAGCGCTCAACATTCCAATGTTCTAATACCTCATATGCTACTACAGTCTCTCTTTAATGACAGTAGACACAGAATGTTTACTATATGTATTTAGCATATTAATAATCGGTGACTAAGTCATGCTACTTCCTCTTTAATGCACTCCTATTGTCTCAGGCTTTCTACTCTTTTTAGTCACATGTCCTAAGGTCTTCTACCTTTTTAATGCTTACCATCTTCTTGATATGTGGTATAGAAGTGATATGCGTCTGCTCTTTTGCTGGTGTGCTGCCCACTTTTCTTCTGCTTGCCTGTATTGCTCATATTTCCTCTCACACTCAAGTTTCTTTATTGTTAATTTTCTGGGCATTGGAGACACTCTTATTTACCACATTCATTTGCAACAACACATGGCTACAATACTAGTAGTGTCTTTATTGCATGCTGTCGACTGCAATTCAGGCAATTGTCTGTCTTTCCTCGGACATCAATCAAATCACAAAACTCACTAGTTTTCTCAGCAGACTGTAACCAAACATTACATCATGTAGTGTGATATACAGGTCTTAATAGGTTTGTAGTGTCCATTGGCATATGTGTTAGTAGGTCAAGGCTACCAGACAGCCCAGCCTGTCAGGTTACTAAAGAGATATTGCGGGTTCACCAAGAACAGACAGGGACTTGCAGCCTGCCTACTGCTTACCATTAGTTGGCTTTAGTGTCACTCTTATTTAATTGGTTTACATTGGAGGCCTTTCCTTATTTTAGACTGTTGTTCTTTTGTTTCTCCCTCCCCTGGAGTATAGCCTGTCTTCTCTTTGGCTGGCTGGCTTCTATTCTTCCTCTGCTTGCTTTTAAGAAGCTACTTTCCTATCCCCATCCGATTGAATAAAGCGTTCTTCGCCGCGTTGCAGACGACCCTGCTAACGTTTGTTTGGGGGGCAAAAACCCCGCTGTAGCTGGACTTTACTAACGTTACCCTTTGACCGAGGGGGCTTTGAGGCTCCTGACATGCGTCTTTATTACCTGTGCGCCCAGGCGCAGTTTGCGCACTTCTGGTACTACCCGCAGAGATTTCAACCGCACACTGCAATTGAGGCGGACTTGATATTGCCGATGCCCCTGAGAGCGGCTGCGTTGATGGGGGGTAGTGGCGGCCCGCGAACAGAAATCAACCCAGTTCACTGCACGGCCTGGGCATGGAACGTGCTTGCTAGCAGAGCACGGCTGGGATACTTATACACTCCCACATTGCCGCTCGCAACCCATCCTGATATTTCAGCCGCTAGGGAACCAGCAGCCCTGAAGGTATTGAATGCGGTGGGGATTGCGCAGCTAGGAGACCTATATGAGAATGGACGATTCCGGTCTTTGTCGGACCTGCAGGCGGGTCACGACACCGGATTTATGTTAGGGTTTACTTATGTGCGCGTGCGGCAAGCGATCCGGGACATCTATCCCGAGTTCCCTCATGAACCACGAACATTACAAGCCTTGCGGGCGGTGTTGGGAAGCGAGAATCGCGTTGGGTTGATCACCAGGCTGTATAATGTAGGGGTACTTCGTATTGGGGAGTTTGGTTGATGTTATAAAATCGGCTTGTAATGGACACTATAGTACGAATCAAAAGCTCATCCCACCTGCGAGTGGGCTACTACGCATCGCTATGTACCATCAAGCTGTCAATAAAAAAAAAAAAAAAAGAAGCTACTTTCCTTTTCTTTTAAACACTCCATGAGAGTGCATGTGTTTTCCAACTGTCTTCTTCATGTGCTTTTCGTTCCCCTTCATGTTGCTTTCTCACACCAATGTGCTTCACTCCACCACACACATTTGTGTTGCTCTCGTCAGTATGCTTCACCCCTCACATTGGTCTCTATTGCCCATATGTTCTCCCTCCGGTTTCTTCTCCCCTGCCCGTTGTATTGCTTCATGCCTTCACCCGCCATGTTGCTTCAACCTCCCTCCTCATGTTGCTTCACCCCATACCCTCCCCAAACCACTCCCACACTCCACTCATATGTATATGAGAACATAAAAAACAACTTTTTACATTTTTTTATTGATCTATCTCGGATCGGTAAATAAAAAGACCCACTGTCTTTTTGAGGCATACATGTTGAATAAATGTGTCTCTACAAAATGACACCACAGCCATGTTAGAGTCTTTTTTGTTTCACCATGTTGCAAAGCAGCCAGAATATGGAAGCGCATTGCTAAAATCAATTGCAAAACCTATTGGTCTTTTAGGTGAGACTTATTGGCTTTGCCAATGCTTGTTTTTCTCTCAATCATCCTTCAACAATGGAAACTGTGAACATATGTATCTCATCACAAATTGAAATTCAAGCAGGATGTGGTTGCGCCCACCATTATCTTAAATGATTATACATAGCAATAAGTTTGTCCTGCAATGATGTTTCGAAATTTGGGGAGGGGACAATTCACCCAACAGTTCTGGTCTATTTTTGGCTCACAAACCTGTTCTATACCTCCTTCACCACACTATTCTAAAACGGGACATACCAGATTATACACAGGTTGTGGTACAAATTATTGCATTCTCTTAACTAACAACACTTTTCAAATCCAATGGCACATTCAGACTTCCATCAACCCTCTCTGGCATATTGGCTATGCATTTCTGCGATATTAAGTTCATTTGCAGAACTCAATTGAATATATTGTCCACGTCTTATCTCACTTCCAAAGAATGGATTTGGGGGCAGCTTATCAGCTCAATCTATACTGCATGAACCATATCTAAAACATATGAATTCATTAAATTGTTCCAGTGGTTGTAGGGGGTTTTGCCTATCTGGTATCTATCACCCACTAATGACTTCTACAGTACAGGCATCAACATACTTAACTATCTCTGGATCTAACAATGATTTAACAACTGCAGACAACTCAATACAAATGCAGTAGACCTTACATCATTATACTACACTGCAATTGATAATTTACTGCACAAATAAGATGCTCAAACCTATCAGTCGTGCATTGTTCAGGGGCACAAGCTTGTGTAAATATCATTTTACCAGTAGCCTGGCTGTGAAAGCACATTGGTAACACGGGTCAATAGAGTGACGCCATCATTAATAACGGTTCCCGACTCTAAAGTATTCCAGTTTCCACTGAGCATTTCATTAACTAACTTCTCTATGCCTTTTATTAACTGGAGCTTGCCAATATGGTCAACAGAGCAGACCACCCCCCCCCCCTCGAATTGGTTAGTCAACATACTGGTGGCCATGGGGCATATTCCAACAGTATATCTTTAACCTTTAATTTCTTATTGAATCAATTTTTTCTCGCTGTCAAGTAAATTGTGAAAATGATAAAATAAGGACACAAGTATTTCAGACGCAGAAACAAATTCAAAATGTAATAGGACAAAATAAAAGTACACCACTATCCGTACACCTTAATAACAATACATTATTCATAAGTTCAAGCATTGAAGAAGATGCAGAATTCCTATCAAAATCTACTCGATCACATTGTGGATATAAGATGATGGACCTAGGTAAGGAGCTCAGACCACCATACCAAGATTCTATGGTGTATGCATCTTTTCAATGGCAACATATCAACAGTACTGAAGTCTTAGCCTCCTAGCTTACCATTTAATGTGGAAATGTGTGGGGGGAAAAAAATCAATATTATAGTAAACCTGCCATTGAATGGAAAATTATCCACAGATGGAACCAAAAAAACTGTTTAAGTTAAATATGAAACAATCCATCTTAACATAGTTATATAACACAACAGAAATTAAGCAATACAATACAGTGCTTAAACAAATGGAAAACACTGTTCAATAATGGACAATGTAGGCTGCACAATGAAAAATCTTAAAATGGTTTAGACAAACAAGGTGTAAATAAAACAGGGTTATATAAACTGATACTTCAAAATGTAATCAAAACTAAAAAAAACATTGAAGCAAAATAACCAATCAAAGAACTTGGCAATGATAAAAGGGAAACTAGCTAATACAAACTTGATGTTAACAGTATCAAGTAACTTTTGCAATGCAAGGCCATTAGAAAAACATAGTCGAAGTGCAGGCATTTTCTGCACTTTTATCTGCAATTCCAGCTTCAGATTCAGTTATCAAGTCATCCCTTAAACAGTTAACACTTGATGCAGTTTTAAAATTCCTTATCTTCTAATGCTTATTAGTGTTGCAGTATTTTGAATTCTCACATCAAAACAGGATTTAAAAGTCGACTAATCAACTGCGACGGTATCCAGGCACTGAGGGTCTTGCAGCGCCAGGTGGGCTCAATTGAATCAGCCAGGTCTTAAGTGCCTTATGGAATTTTAGGAGAGAGGTGGAGATCCAGATGTGCAGGGAGGGGGTTGTTTCAGGATTTAGCCACGAGGTAGTAGAAGGAGCGTCCTCCACTGTTGCTTCGGCAGATGTGAGGGTTGTGCGCGAAGGAGGTGGAGCACAGGTGTTTGGAGGGCTGGTGGAAGTTTAGGTGATGGTTGATGTAGGCTGGTCCTTGGTTGTGCAGGACTTTGTAGGTGTGGATGAGCATCTTGAATTGGCATCGCTACTGTATGGGGAGCCAGTGGAATTTCTTGAGGTGAGGTATATGTGTCCATTTGGGAAGGTGGAGGATGAGTCTGGCTGCATAATTCTGTATGGTTTGCAGTCTCTTCACGAGGCTGCGGTGATTCCTACGTAGAGTGCATTGCAATAGTCCAGGAGGCTGGTGACTATGGCTTGAGTGACGGTGCGTCTGGTGTTGATGGGGAGACATTTGAAGATTTTCCAGAGCATGCGAAGAATGAGGAAGTAGGCAGAGGAGACTGCGTTAATCTGGGTTTTCATGGTGAGTTTGCTGTCCAAGATAATGCTGAGGTTACAAGCATGCTCTGTCAATGTGGGTGAGGGTCCTAGTTCCGAGGGCCACCAGGAATCGTTCCATGGGGAGGTGCTGTTGCTGAAAATCAGCACTTTTGTTTTGTCATCATACAGCAGGGTGTCATCTGCATAGGAAATGATGTTATGATCCTTGGGCTCCGATGATGTTGGCCAAGGGGGTCATGTAGGTGTTAAACAGGGTGGGGCTGAGGGACGAGCCTTGAGGAACTCCGCAGGTGATCTTCTTGGGTTCCAAGGTGAATGATAAATGCAGACTCTCTAGTTTTTTTCTGGTGAGGAAGGAGATGATCCATTTAAGGGCGTCATCTTGGATTCCAATGAGATGTAGTCTTTTGATCAGAATGTGGTGGGATTCGATGTCGAACACCGCAGAGAGATCGAGGTGAATCAGGGTTGCTGCTTCTCCCCGGTTGAGGAGGGTTGCAATGTCATCAGTGGTGGTGATCAAGGCGGTTTTGGTGCTGTGTTGGTGTGGAATCTGGATTGGGAGGTGTCCAGAAGATGGCTGTTCTCCAGGAATTCTGTGAGTTGGCGGTTGATGGCTATTTCGAAGACTTTGGATGGGAAGGGGCGCAAAGAGCTGGGGTGGTAGTTTTTGAGTTTGCTGGGGTCACAGACAGTTTCTTGAGAAGGGGTTTGACTTTTGCATGTTTCCATTCTTCAGAGAATGTGGCTGTGCTGATAGAGTGGTTGAAGAGGGCTCCCCAGGCGACAGATTTAATGATTGCTGTGGTGTCCTGTGTAGTAAGCTGGTCCCAGGTGGTGATTCGTGGTTGGTGCTTGCTTCTGTGGGAGGGAGGTGGCCAAAGAGGTTGGAGGGGGTGAGCTGGGGTTCCAAGTTCATGCAGATTATGGAGATCTTGTCATGGAAGAAGTCTGCCTGGGTGTCGCAAATTTCCTGGGAAGGGGTGATGATGTTTTCAGTGGCTGAGGTGTTGGAGATCTCTCCAGCAATGTTGAAGAGTTCTTTGCTGTGTTTGGAGCTGGCTTCGATGCAGTTTGCCAGGACATTCTTTTTCGTCTCCTTCATGAGCTGGTGGTAGTGGTTGAGGGCTGTCTTAAAAGTGGTTCTGTCTGCGGTTTCCTTGCTGGAGCTCCATTTCCTTTCTAGTTGCTTGCAGTTGTGTTTCACAGTTCTCAGCTCCATGGTGTACCATCTGACCTGTTTGGTGGATCTCTTGCATTTGCTGGGCTTCATGGGGGGTGACTGTCGGCTCAGTCGGTGATCCAGGCGGTGAAATTTCTGACAGCCGGTTACAGGTTGGGTGCGGTGTCAGGGTGAGAAGTGCTGAGGGCATCAGTCCACTGGCTCTCCAACACTTTGCTCCAGCTAAGGTGGGGGCACTGGGTGGCCCGGGCAGTGCTGGGGGGTCTGGTGATGGCATGGTGTGCCCAGGTGAGCTCGATGACATGACTGTACTTGACTCTGTTGCTGGAAGTGAAGATAGTGCCAAGCATTTGACCATGCTGTGTGAGGGGCTGGTGACTAATTGGGTGAGCTGATGTAGTTCATGCTTTAGGGAGGTTGGCGGTATTTGTGTTGAGGTCTACAAGGTGGAAACTGAGGTCTCTGAGGGAGATGTAGTCCTTGGAGTCTATGGTGAGTGGGGTGATGAAGTCAGGAATGGCGTTGCAGAATCTGGTGCGTGAATCTGGAAGTCTAAGTGAGGGTGCCCCTGATGATGAATTTACGGTCTGTTTGGAGTTTAAAGAAGAGATGTTCCATGATTGGGGTGGGGTTGTCTGCGGTGGTGGTGCAGTGGATTTTCTTTAGTGGATGATGGCGATCCCGCTTCCGTGTTTGTTGATACGGTCCCAGTGTGCTATCTTGTAACTGTCAGGTTTCCCTGAGGTGATGTCGGGAGCGGATGCGAGGGTGAGCCAGGTATCGATGAGGAAGATGTCATAGGGGATGAGTGTGGTGATGATGACTTAAGTTTTGGTGGCGTGCTTGCAGAGTGATCGTGAACAGGGTTCTTGGCACTCGGCACAGTCCAAGTGCGGTCTGGCACAAATGGGCTTGCCTTTCACGCACTAGCGGCGTACCTGCTGCGGCCTCCATTAAGGTGGTCTTGGGAGGAGGGAGGGGCGGTGGGTGGGGCTGGCAGGAGACAGGACGCTGGATGGTGGCAGCGGGAGGGAAACGGCAGCAACATCAGGTCGAAGAAGGGGGCAGCGGGTAGGAAGAGGCAACGGAGAAAGTGTCAGGTAGGCAGAAACGAATGATGGAAAAAGAGCAGAATGAGGCACAGAGCAGAAACGGAAAGGAGCAGAAATGGGTCACAGAGCAGCGCAGAAAAGGAGCAGTAAAGGGTCACAGAGCAGAAATGAAAGGAGCAGAAATAGGAACCTCAGCAGCGCAGAAAAGAAAAGGTGCAGAAAAGGATCACAGAGCAGAAACTAAAAGGAGCAGGAACAAGTCACAGGCACAGCAGCAGAGACAGGCAGAGCGGCACGGGGCAAAACCTGCTGTTCGGGGACAGCAAAGGGGAGCTGGGTCTGGGATCTGGGGCAGTATCTTGTTTTCAACTGCATTATCTTCTGTTTATCAATTACTCCACCTCTCCCTAGGACTATTCCCTACTTTCATATTTTTCCTAAATGTAATTTCCAAGCACGCACCTATGTTCTCCTTTTCTTGGCAAATGAGAAAAGTTTGAATATAAAAATAAAATCTGAAAATGCCATTCTTTGTAAAAAAGAGTAGAAATGTGTAGGGCAGTTTCTAATTAAACACAATAACATCAACACATTCTCAAACAAAAAGGACATACTTGCTTTTGCATTAGATGACCATAACTTGCTTGTTCATGAGTATATACCATACTGATTCACACATTCCTGATACATTTTATGTTAATTGTCTTCCGTTTAGGGACTCTCCCCATATTAATATTCATTATGCAAACTACTTTGAGGCTCGTTACTAAACCACTGCGGTTCAGGGCCTTGCACACAAGCAGTTAATTGAGAGAGAGAAAGTAATGATAGAATGCGAGCTGGACAGGGAATGAAGGACTAAATGTATGAAGCTTTTGCGATTAGCAAATTGGTTGCAAATGGCTGTGCGACTTAAACGGTGGCTATTTGCAATGTACGAAAGCCATTCGCAATTTGTTGTCTGCGATGCGACCATTTTGTGACTCACTATTGTAGCGACCCAATTTTGCGAATCGCAATTATAGTATCTATTGGCAATTAGTTGCAAAAAGGCCTGTTTGCACACGCAGTTTACCATCGTTTCAGGTGGTAACTATGTGTAAACTATAAAAGCTGATCCAGAATGCATTAGGGGTCATAACCCACCAAGTCTTTCTTCACACCCCAGTCGGTGCTCCACTCCTCACATTTCCTAACCTGTAGCTTTCCCAACCATATTCAGATCGATTTAACTTCCTCTGCTCCCCCTTCAGAGCCTTATTCCACACTGTGAAGCATACTTTATCTCCAATTTCTCGGCCAAATCCCCAGCAGGTCTTCGTAAAATACTGCACTCCCATCGCTCCATCCACTCAGATTTTTCTAACTACCACCTTCCATGCCCAACCATGGCCTGGAAGCAGCCACACTGGAACATAATTGTAAAATACACCCAAGATGCACGAGTCGAGAAGTACCATGTTTTCAAATGTATGTCCAGCAAACATTGAACACAACTTGCCCATGAGAGAGGGAGCGTGCAAATGGTCCAAAACAAAAAGCTGCACTCTTACGAGTTGTAAAACCTTTTAATGATCACTTGCAATGCCATCAAATCAATCTAGCATTGTGTGCAAGTACAAAGTTTTCTTCTTTGGACATTCTCAATGGTTTCAGCTTCTAAATTACAAAATGGTTAGAGGCCACCATAACAAGTGCCTCCAGTTTGCGGTCAACTGTGGAACAGTTAACTTGTATGGACGACTACTGAAATTGTGCGATTCTGCGGCTGTGGCGCTTTCCGCATAAATATGGATTTGCTGCATTTGCCACATAATCCATCATCTGCTGCTTAATTTGCAGATTAAAAAAAAACATTTTTTGCTTCTAGTACAAAATAATTAATAGTTAATAAAAACACAGAAAAACATCTAGTAGCACAGTGGAAGGCCATTCACAAATGTTGGCTGGTCACCTTTCAGTTGTCTATTGCTGTGTTTGGGTGTTGAGCTTGCACCTATGAGGTGAAAACTTTGCCCAGAGAGGGAGTGAACATGGGTAAAAATGGCAAAAAATGGAGTAATACTATCAAAAAATGTGCCACATGATGTTGCATAATATTCCTTTTTGTCCCGCATTATTTAGTCAACACCGTCACATAATTTGGTCCATCAGTGCCGCATAATTCCAGTGGCCCTGCTTTTATGATGCTTCAGTGCGCAGTTTTTATCTAGTATATAGGCCAGTGTCTTATAGTAGACACCTGATAATCTGTCAAAATAGCTGCACGTGCAGCATTAATGATACAAAAGAAGCATCATACATGTTAACATTTCCACTGAGGCCTGCACTCTCCACTTTCTGAAGTTCGAAGGTCTCTGGCTTTCAGCAATGTCCAGAGGTGTTGATGGGCCTCTACCCCCGGTGTCCCAGCAATGCTGAGGGGGTCTCGGGTGGAGAACCTTCTATTTTACAGGTCAGCCACCGAAAAAAAGATTAAATGTTATGAAATGTGGCGCTAACCTGGGCAAGGTCGGAAAATGTTCTTCTGTCTATAGAAGAGTATGAAGACGTCACAATCTTCTTTTCTACAACAAATCCCTGCACAGTAAAGGATGACCTCTAAATGTGGATGGTAGAACTTGTGGAAGGGGAAAGAGGCATATTGCCTTGGCCATCCCGAAGCATTTAATGTGATCTATTTACCTATAACATCTTAAATGTGTCAATAAAACAGTGAATTTCAAATGACAACATATTTATTTATTTATAGGTTTTATATAGCGCCTGAATCACCCCCGAAGGGATATCTCTGCGCTTCAGACTGTGCTGCTGGACAGGCTGACGAGCATTATTAGAATAGAGCAGTCTTAAGAAGCTTTCTGAATCGGAAATAGTCAGGACATTGTCTCAGATGAATGGGGAGCTGGTTCCAATAGAGGGGAGCGAGGTAGGAAAAGGCTTTCCCACCCAACCTAGATTTCCTGACTCTTGGGACCTAGAGAAGCGATTTGGTTCCTGACCGAAGGGTCCTAGAAGGGACGTAATGATTAAATTTCTCGGCGATATAAAGGGGGCCATAGTTATACAAGGCCTTATGGATGGTGCAGCAGATTTTGAATTCAACCCGCTTGCGCACTGGAAGCCAATGAAGCTGTTGAAGGAGAGGGAGGCAGTTTTCAGGGAGGCATTCAAGACCAGGCGCGCTGCGGTGTTCTGAACGACCTGCAATCTACTTAGCGAGGACTCATTAGCTGAGACGAGGAGAGCGTTGCAGTAGTCTAAGCGACTAACTACCATTGTCTGAATGAGGGTTTTGCGTGTGGAATCTGGGAGAAAAGGAAAAACTCGTCGTAATAAACCCAACACGAAGAAGCAGGAGCCAGCAGTATAAGCAGCATGCTCCTTCATGGTCAAGGCCCGGTCTAGGCGGATGCCCAGGTTTTTAAAAGGGCTTTAGGGGCCGGCCACCGCTCTGGTGTCCACAGCAAAGGTGCCTCTCCGAAAAGCATAATCTCCGTCTTCCCTGCGTTGAGTTGGAGAAAATTGCTTCTCATCCAATTTGCTATGGCTATCATTCCCGAAGAGAAGGTAGACTGAACAAAGGGGGTAGATTTATTAAATATGAAGAGGAGCTGAGTGTCGTCAGCATATGAAATAGGCGTAAAGCCACAGGTCCTGAGGAGGTTAACCAAGGGAGCAACATAGATGTTGAATAAGGTAGGGCTCAAACATGAGCCCTGGGGTACTCCTTGGTCAGTTCCATCGCCTTTGACCGAAAAGGGCCTAAATTGATGGTCTGAGAACGGGAGGAAAGAAAGCTCATCATCCACTGAAGAGCAGGTCCTCGGAGTCCAATCTCCTCCAATCTCCTGAGCAAGATCTGGTGGGAGACCGTGTTGAACGCGGCAGAGAGGTCCAACAGCACGAGAATCGTTGAATGGCTGCTGTCTAAGGTCATCCTTATATTATCCGTGACCTCCAGCAGGGCAGACTCCGTGCTATATTTGGGCCTGAAACCAGATTGAGAGGAATCCAAACTACCAGTAGATTCGACATAGTCAGACAGATGTTTATTAATGTATTATTCCAATACTTTGCTCAGGAGAGGTAGTAAAGAAATGGGACGGAGATTGGAAAGATCTTCCATAGGGACCTTGGTGTTCTTAAGGAAAGGGATGACCTGTGCCGCCTTCCATTCTAAAGGAAGATAACCCTCTCTCATAGAGGTTGAGAAGCGTGCCTATGGGCGAGGACAATTGATTAGAAAGGGAGGCAACGACTTTAGCTGGAATGACGTCAAGGGGGAGCCAGATTTTACTGTGCGTAGTAAGGCTTCCACATCCTCAGAGGTCATAGGGGGAAAACTCTCCAGCAGTTGTGTTTTTGCGGATGCCAGCGGGTCAAAAGGCATGGCATCCGGTTGCTAGCTCCCTGAGGGAGTGATCTTATCATAAATTAGCTCAATTTTCTGAGTGAAATACTGAGAAATATCATCGCAGAGAGCTTGGGAGGGGGCCATAAAATTGTCACAGGCCTTAGGACTGGTGAAGGACTTGAGAATCTGGAATAGGGTTTTAGGAGTATTCTCTGCCCAGGCTAGCTTTAAAGTGATAAAGGCTTTCCGTGCAGCTTTTATATTTTTATGGTAGTTAAAGAGGGCTGTCTTGAATCTGTCTTTGTCCCTCTCATCATGAGATCTACGACATCGTCTCTCCAGGTTTTTACACTGCCGTTTCTCGGCACGGAGCTCAGGAGAGAACCAGAGAACATACTGAATATACAATATCTACTGTTGTCAGTTGACACATGAGTGACATTAGAAGATACAGGTAAAACAGAATGTAATCTGCCTTATGTATCATCTCCGCAAATTATAACAGCAAAAGTAATTATGATGCTCATTAAAGAATTTAAAGAAAAGCTATTCTAAACACTGAGTTAACCTCTCTGCATCTTTAATTTGTTCACAAGCAAAGCTAAATAACAAACACAACACTGATATTCTTAACAAATTGTGTCCGCACAAAAAATCTATTGAGCAGCAGGTGGGTGAAATAGATAGATAACGAGGCCCGGTTTTTGCAAAGACAATCCTTGAAACGTGGGCCACGAGCACCTTTTCACTTGATCTTTAAACTTTTTCTTTCTGTGCGATATCAGTGACACCTTTTTTATTGATCAGTAGCCCATGGACTAACAAGATAAAGATACAAGTGTCAGAGGAAAGTGCTCCGGGGGGTGGGGGGTGGGGGGGAGGGAAGAGGTGAAATCACATCCACTTGACATAACAGAGTTTGTTGGACGAAAAAAGCGCATCATGCTGCACCTCAGGAAGTGTGTGCCATTCATTGATTGAAGGCGAATAGTTTTTTTTTATCTGAGCCGGAAGCCTGACAGAATCAGACCTGACTCAAAGGCAGCGGAGCCTCGCCACACAGGCCAGCAGACTCATTCACCAAATGAGTAACAACTTAAATTACAAAAACCACAAGACCTTATTTAACTACGGTTTTATGGTTTGATTCTTTCTGCTCAGAGTTCATAGTTGCACTGTTAACGTGGGTGGAACCACGATATAGAAAAATGCAACCAAAAAATAAATGCAGCCATTTGCTTATAGAGCACAGCCTTGGTGTTAATGAACACGCCTTTAAAACCCTTGCTACGATTCTCAACCTGACCATAGTAATCTTAGTAGCAGAAGACTGAAGCATCATTAATCAAATAATTCATCGTTGACAGCTAAATTATATCATTATCTTATGTCGTTTTTGGACAACTATAAGAGCACTGTTTTTCAAAGTAGAAAAATGTTTGTAAATTTAGTATTACAATAAAAGAAACATTTTTTACAATAGATTAATTCCAGCTGATGTATGGCAAAGCACTCGGGGGGGGGGGGGTAACCATAAACTGTGCAAATGCACCACCATCAACAACTTCTTTAAACAACCGATCAAGCTGAAAACATACCACCTTCAAAACACAATCAGTGGGCGTCACAGCCGTTCTCTTAGAGCTCAAGGCAACAATCTATAACAGTGATATCCTCCCTTTTAATCGGCCTGAAATCAGCTCATTCAAGAATTTGCTTATGCAACTCACCTTTCCAAGATTCCTTCAACACAGGACATATTATCATATTCTTAGAGTATACCAACCTCTGACTAATCACCTACCATCTATCAGAAAAATAATAGAAAAATCTACAAGACCATCTAATACAAACAACATCGTGTAGGATACAAATCAAAAATTGATTCTGAATGATTTTTAATTTTATATGGTGCTCGACTGCCCTGAGGATTCTTGGTGCTGCTTCTCATATGGGATGGAAAGATGCTAGCACCAGTTGTTAAAGAGCCAGGTTTTTAAAGATTTTCTGAAGGACCAAAGATTGGGGCTGTCCTTCAGTGTCAATGGGAGTGAGTTCCACAGTTTGGCCTTTCCAGAAATAATGCTTCTCCCTCCCCAGGACACTCTCTTGGTTCTGGTGATCACCAAATATTTGGCAGCAGATGATCTTGACAGGAGGTGACCTAAATAGGCAACCTCCTGTTGACAATCTTGCATTTTAGATAAGGACACTATGTCCTAGGAGTGCTAAATGATGTAACAAATTAACTGTTGTCTCCTTACAACCTACCTCTGTATCTGAGGCAATTAATAGATCATCAATGTATTGGAGTAATACAGAGCCTTTTCAGGGGGTAAAAAGGTCTAATTGTTTCTTCAAAGCTTGACTCTATATACTAGGGCTTTCTGTATACCCCTGAGGAGCACTAGAGAATTGAAATGAACGCCTGTTGAATGAAAATGAGAAAAGGTATTGACTTCCTTTACCAATTTGCACACTAAAAAATGAATTTTTCAAAATCAAGCACAGTAAAATATTTGGCTGAATCATGGTAAAAATAGAATTCATGTCAGGAACAACAGGATATTGGGGTACTACAACTTTGTTAATGGCTCGAAGATCAATCACAAATCTATATTTATCAGGGATTCCCTCTGTGGTTTTTTTTAAGAACAGGAAGTATAGGCCTATTACATGGGGTGCCTTCTGTTTCTTTTATTATCCCCTTATATATTAAATCAGAGATAACCTCTTTGAGACCTTCCTCTCCTTCCCGGGATATTTTGTATTGAGGAATGCGGGGTAAGGAAACATCTCGTTTAACAGTGATTACTATGGGATCTATGTCCATTTTACCAACATCATTATCTCCTGATGCCCAGACCATTTTATCAATTGCCTGTAATTCAGGTGTTAGGTGAGTAACAGCTGTCATTGTAAAACATTTGCTAAAATTATCAGAAGCCATTGAGATAAAGACACCATCAGGAGAACAATAAATGTTAGCATTCAGTCTTTTCAATAGGTCCAGACCTAATAAGTTCTCAGCACAATTTTTAGTGAGCACAAATGGGGCAGAGGTGGTGAAGGGACCTATAGAAACATCTAGGGGTTTGGAGATGGGGCTCTGGATGGGGTTACCTGAGATTCCCACTGATGTATTCATTCTGCCGGAGAGGGGAGCCCCTTGAAATTGGTCATGAGCCACAGAGGTGCGAGTGGCACCTGTATCAACAAGGAAGTCTCGTACTTGCCCTTCTATACCCATGGTGACATATGGACCTGTTTGATTAACTGGAATCATGACCCTATTTCCATCCTTTCCATTGCTGTCCTATTGTGAATACTCAAAGGTATTGTAATCAATGTCAGTATAATCTTCAGTATAGAAACTTCTGTCAACTTGTTGGCCATCAAAATAATTCTGACGTCTATTGTCATTCTGACGCTGGTTGAAATCTTGCCTATTTGTGCCACCTCTCCCTGTACCCCTTGGCACTGAACTACCTCTTCCTCTTGCCACAGTTGCTTGGCCCTGTAGGCTAGGGCATTCATCCTTCCAATGACCCTCTTGAAAGCAATAGGCACACTGATTTTGACCTAATCCTGCTCTGTGTTGCTGCGCAGGAGCTGATGAGGCTCTGCCAGCCCCTCTTCCACGTCCACCTCCCTTCACATTTCCCATACCGCTTTGTCTTCCCCTGTCTGGGAAAGCTTGCTGTAGCAAAACCTTTGTTTTCAATTCTTTCATTTTTTTATCATTCTTTTATTTATTGTCTGGTAATTCTCATAATATGTAGCCATTACCAAAAGATCTGCAGGTTCTTTAGTTGGCCAGGTGCTCTCTGATACTTTAATCAACTCTCCTAATTCTTTCATCAAATTATTCACAAATTTGTCAGCAAACATTCTTTTCCCTGTGACAGTTGCCAAATCCTGACCACTGTGAGCCCTGAATATTTCCTCCATGCTAGTGAAATAGTATCTAGTATTTGGTCTGTCCCTCCAATTCCCACTCCTGTCTCTCAAATTACCACTATGCTTGTGAATCAAAGGTGGGGTACCTGCAGGCGTGTTTCCAGCAGATTGGGATGCAGAGGGGGTTTGTCCATTCACTAACCTTGGTAAAAAATGTGCCTGAGGGGTATCAGTATATTTGGTGCAGGTATCGCTTGTACTGCTTGTGACTGCTGTTGAACAGCAGATGGATGGAGTATTGGTGTGGGTGGGACAGGCAGTTGCTGACCTGCTGATGGGGTAGGAAGAATTGGTACATTTGGAATGGGTACTAGAGATGCATTTCCCTGCTGACCCATCCGTAATGGTACATTTTGTGCCTGTCCTGCAGGTATGGGAACCTGTGGGACATATGGTGGGGGATTCTCCAATAGTCTCTCTAATACCTCATCCTTGTCCTCATGTTGTTACTCTTGTGTCACATATGTCTTGTTAGTGGTCATTCTAAACTCTCTGTCCATACATTCAATACTTTCAGTTTGTTTTAATTGATCATATGCTTTGGCTTTCTGCAACACTCCCTTTTTCTGTTCTCGTTCCTTCTTTTTTTGTTCTTTAATTGCTAACATTGTAGCATGTTTTCCCATTTATTAAAACTGTCCCACGTCGCTTATCTGACCTTTTTTTCCAAACAAACATTGCTGCAAATATTGAATTTTATCTAGATCAAATGAACCGTCCAGTGGCCATCTCAAATCCTCATTTCCCTTAGTATATCGATGCCACAGTCTGTTCTACAAGTTCACACCTGTCCCATATTTTGTCATCATCTTCAATGCAGGACTACCCTTAGGACTGGTTGGGACTCATCCAGGCGTGGACTCCTGAAACAGCAACAACACTGTGAAATATATTTTATTAGTTTACTCATTGTGCCTTAAAGTCAAAGACCATCTAAATGAGAAAACTTTCCAATACAGGCCTATTTACCTATGTCCAACCTGAAACCCAACCAATAAAATTCTCAATACCAAAAACTAATCAATAATTCAAAACGCCTGTTAAAAAATAACAATCTCACCAGGTATTTGCTGAAGACGTCCAACTCTCTGTACTCTGCAATTCAGCCACTTTTCGCTTGACCAGTTTGGAACTTCTGCCGGGGAGATCCTGTTGCCAAGGGACAGCAGTTCGGGACTTCAGAGGGCAACTGCGAGAAACTAGTCTCTTCTGCAGGGGCCCCCACTATCTTAGTCTCGGGTCGAGTCACCTCAGCCACAGACTCAAATGCTGTTGGATTTCCCACATAGAGGCCCCATGTTCACGCGCCATTTGTGGAAAGCGCTCCTCTGCGCTCTGGATAATTCCACTCATCCACTTAAATCCAAAGGAGTACAGATAGTCGAAGGTAAAACAGAGCAGTTTATTCGCGTTTAAGCAGGTGCAAAACCAACAAGGAAAAACCTGTTCCGTGAAGGGAATGAACAACTGAAAACAATTCTCCTTTCATATTTATACTATATTTCAAACAAGTCTGTGTGCAGACTCCACTACCCTCCCCTAATCCATTGGAAATTTCCTTCCAGTTATACATACCCAGTCGCAGCTCCTGGAGGGAGTGCTGCAGGGCAGTGGGGCGGGGGCAGGGTGGGGGGTAGTAAACTCCGGCATACGGCCGAACGGAGTTAAGTACATAAATAAATAAAACGAATTACATTGCGCGCGTCGCATCGCCATTTGGCGTTGCAGCGCGCGCAATGTAATTTGTTTTATTTATTTATGTACTTAACTCCGTTCTGCCGTATGCCGGAGTTTACTACCCCCCACCCTGCCCCTCCCCCGCCCCGCCCCACTGCCCCGCAGCACTCCCTCCAGGAGCCACGACTGTACATACCAAAAGAATAGCTAACCACACTACATTTTCAAGGTAAGTAATGCAAGAGAAAATCACAGACCTTGACTAATTGCAAATTGGATGGAAAAAAATGTGGCTTTACATTTCAGAGAAGCACAAATGATTAACTAGGTGTAATTATTCTAGCACCCATACAGTACTTTTCCAAGGGCACGGAGAGCAAAGGAATGCACAATTCAGCACGTACATGGAAAGATTTCTCAGACAACGTTGTACAAAGTCAGGTGGATTTAAAATCATGTTCATATTATATAACCTTTTCCTCAATCTCAGATTTCAGGATGGAGTATACCAGGTGAAACGATCTGTCAAGAAATCTGGACCAACATTATGTAATGCCTTGAAGGCTATGCATAATGATTTGAACTAGATTCTTTTAACAATTGGGAGCCAGTGCAGTATGACCAATCCTTGGGTCACCGATTGATATTTGGGTATGCCGAGAAGAATTTGTGCCGATGCATTTTGCAGCATCTGTCGTTTCTGGGTAAATCTTTTTTGTATGTTTAGGAATAAAGTATTCCCATAATCCAGTCATCAAACATCAGGCCACACTGCAATGCAGAGCAAGCCATCATCAAAATCACAGACAATGCACTTATACTTACAAGGGCAATCCCTGCCTCTTCCTTCTACTTAATCTCTTATTTAGCTTTGACACCAATGTTCAACGCAAACTCATGAAAAACCTCTTGAATCACAGGGTATATATCAAAACTGCTGCATTAGAGGTCATCTTAAATCCACAATCAATTCCAATTCATCCATATGTACATATTGCACAGCAATTTATTGTTGGTGACCTGCAAAGTCCCTCAAACATTCATCCTCTGGTCAGTGATCTTCATGGTGGAATGATCCTTCAGTCATGTATAACTGAAAGTATTTACTGTCTGGGTCAGAGACTGTCTCTCCATTATATAAGAATGGATGGTCAGTAACTATCTGAAGATGAACCCTACGATGAATGGATTTATGTTCATCAGCAATGACACCATACAGCCCCTTGTTGGTTCAAAAACAGGCAACTTTGGTCTCACTACACACCTAATCATGAAAGCAAAGTCCCTTACCTTCATTATCAACTCGCCCATATCATCCAAAAGACAAACAGCTGAGATAAGACAGACAGCTTGGAATCAACATCACTCTTTGGTGGAAAGTCTATGTTATGCAACTCTGAAGTATATTTCAGAATCAACATCCGGACGCATAGTGGCGGCAATGTCCAACTCAGCTATCTTTATCATTCTGAATCATCACTCCATCTCTCACCAAAACAATACATTTGCTCAATGCATGTTAAGGATGCACTGATGCTACGAGGTATCTATTCAAGAAAATTAATTCTGACTAGACAGGAAAAAAATCACAGCAATGCGTTATTCGCTTTCTATAGAACTCAGCTTACAGTTTTTGTCAGAGGTACACAAACTGTCTTCAAGTTTCAGAGGAAAATCAAGCATTTTCAGAGAAAGAGGATAACAATGTACCAAAAAATAAATCTCCTCAAAGAGAAAAATCCCAAAAAAGAATAGGTGCTTACTAAATTTTTCACTTATCTTTTGCACTAATAATACATTTAATCACAATGTTTCCTTCCTTTGAAAAGAAAATAGTCAAATGTTGGAGCAAGATCTAAGGTGAACAAAAAGTATATATTTTTTCATTTATTGGCTACTAAGTATGATGGTAAGTGCCGCACTGGTAATAGCATAACCAGCAACACATGCTGACAATTTTATGCCTTGGTCTGGTAAGTCAGGGAATATTCTGCCTAAAACCTTACTTCCACCAGCAAAAGACACCTGCAGACATCTCTGAGAATTACCAGGAGAAGCACAATATTACGGGAGTTGTTTCTAGTTCCAATGCATATCTTGGTAATACTAGAGATACGGTCATGACGCTAGAGAGCAGAAAACGTGTCATGTGACCGAACTACTTGAATTTTTTTTCTGTTTTACACCACTGCCGCAATGAACATAATCGAGCCTCAAACTTAAAATGAAAAACTTCTTTAGAGCAATGTTAATAGTGCTTTTGTGAATTTTGGAAGCTAGGAGCAACTCCCCAACTCACAGTATATGTACACAATTGTAACATTTATTTAAACATTTGGGTTTGCTTCTATCATCAACTAATTATGTAAATAAATATTATGGGGCATGATTCTTAAATTTACAAAGTCACTGTGCTCAAATCATGGGAGAAACTCCTTCGCCCTCTCAAGTCTGGGCTCTTTAACAGGTCTCAGTCCTGCACCTTATCTAGACCAAGTTTATAATTAAAATTGTAACTACAGAAGGATTAAAATCCAAGTAAACGTCTATTACCTTTCTGCAATCCTTGGGGGTGGTGGGGAAGGGTAGATTGCATTACTTCGAGCATCGAAGTGCAGCTAAATTTGACAACCCAACACATAGAGTATGAGTTTTTAACACAGCAGAGGCTCATAGAGGACATGGTGTGTGGACTGTTCAAGGGTTTAGGCCAGCTATTTCAAACCAAGTAAGCATATATCTGGAGAATTTTTTGAAATATAAACAAAAACTTAACTTTCCAATTGCATGATTTAAAAAAAAATGTAAGCATTAGATTGAAGTAGCTGAACCTTGTTAAACACACTTGATTTATGCTGCATATTCATTAAATCACATAGGGCTCGGTTGTGAGTACTAGTACTGACAAGACTTGTTCTAGTGTTGTTCATACAAACTGTCACGCCACAAATATAGGCGAGTCATTATCCAGGCACAGTGCACCCTAGAATTCAAATGAAACCTTGGTAGCAGGCACAATCTTCTGGTCTCTGCTCCAGATGTGTGCTCAAATGGCATATATTTCTCAAGGAGAATAATGCTCCTATTCATTTTCCAATCTTCCTTCTAGAATCGCACCGGGAATTCTGATCAATACCGCTGCAGTATCTTCGAATTAACAATATTCTTATTTATTCATGGTCCATATCTTCCATACAACTTTCAGTATTTAGTCTAACTCGCATAAGAGTTTTAACTGATGGCCACATTCTAACTTTCTCCAATGCCAGTTTGGAGCTAAATTGTTATGTATCTGGTATACAAGCTGCTTCTGTGTGATCTGGAGTTTCCATGTGGGGATTCCAGAACACGGGGACAGAGATAACGGATGTCATTCTGCCAGAGGTTGATCAACGTGCGACATGAAGATGAATAAAACTACTTTTAATCACATATGCTGTGTCATCTCACTCTAATATTGGCGACAGGATGGGATCTCTTTGATGCCCTTGTTCCCGTGGTGCCAACCCATGAGAATTACTTCGAGGTGAAGAAATTGTTGCCATTTGTTCAGCAATGGGCAGAGAAGGTGACTGACTTCAAGAACGGGTGACGAGAGCTTAACTGTAGCTGCATTACTCTGGATGCAGAGTGCTGTCTGAATCTACTGGGGCAAGTTTATGTCACGGTTGGTGAAGGGGGGGCTAGCATTCACCCTATCTGCCACTGAATACTCTTCCTTGCCAATCTCCCAAGTCCTCGCTCTATGCTTAGAGAGCAACAGGACCCATTCAGCACATTTAATATAAATCATACTTGCATGTGTCTCTTTTAAAATGCTTTCCAGAAATCACGTTCCACTATAGTGTTATTTGTGAGTTAATTTTGAAACATATTTTTCCCAGTTAAATGAGTAATTACCAAAACTGTGAATAATAATCACTAATTATCCACCAGTCTAAATAGAGCAATATGACTAACAAGAGTACGTTTTTATCATTACAAGCTAAAAGTAAAATCCACACTTTTACTAAGAAGGATAAACTGATGTGGAACAGCAAAATAGTTCAAAAGAACAGTAACAAATGCATACCACTGAACATTTTTTAAACTGCTAGAGACAGTACCAAGACATTTATTAGAACGCATGACTCACTGTTAACTCGATGTTAGTCAATAAAAAATTCCCATAAATATCATTAACAAATACAAAGTATCAGTCAATATATTAAGGGTGTCAATAAAGAATTACAATTTCAATAATATATGAACATGAGTTTTTCTTCTGCTTTTGACATTCTGAAATGCACATTGTCCATGTTGTGGCAAGTCAATTAGGATCTGCCCATCCAGTTCGAATGTGCCAATCAGAGCATATCTGGACACCAACGGTCTAAGTATCTCGGTTTACTAGCGTTAACCCCTTCACTCCCACCTGAGCACCTTTTAAATGCCCATTTCTTGAAGACAGTTGAGTAAAGTTCTAACTTTTTGCTAAATTTGGTGTAAGTCCATTCAGTTATTTTTTCTGTATTGGAGAGCACACTTTCCTATAGAAATTAGCATAGGAAATTGTACTTTCAGGACACCACTCTCCTTTTTTTTTTTTAGTCCCTGCTTGAAGGATTAGTGCAAAACTTTACATGATGGAGCCAAAGTGTATGAATTTTGTTTTGAAAAGTTTTGTGCACATTTGTTAAACAGCGCAAAAAGTATTACACCTGCTTTTCCTATGGAAAGTCTGACCTAACCACATGTATACAGTGGTGACTGTACATAGATATATACATGCAGATATTCAGAGTGCAATTTGCCATTTACGCCATTAAGTTCAGGAAGGGGCCACTCATGAGAGATCAATCCTTGAGTGAGTCATGATGCACCACATCTCCCCTCCTTCAATACTAGTAACAAATAGAATAATTCACTGTGAATCTGCATAAATGGTTTATGCGTTGGAATTTCTTTCATGTCTACTTGTTTCAGCAAAAGGTATTTAAAGGAAACCTGGATGTCAGGCATCAAATTTGTGCAGTATGACTTGATCGCATTGAAGAGACCTTAATGTTATTATGAGAATTGAATCTCTGTGCAAAGTAACTGTTACATGAAGTCCGTAAGGCAATACAAAATGTTTTTCTCGTGTCAGTTGTGCTTTACTGTGGCAACAAACGAGTGACATGACTTTGAACTTTGCAATTGTAATAAATGTGTTTATTAGTACAGTTACTCTAAATAACGTGTCTTCATAACCATTGCGTATATATATATATATATATATATATATACACACACATACACACACACACATATATATATATTATATACACACATACTTATACACACACATATATAGATATAGATAGATCAGTGTGTAAAAGCCCATCTCTAATTTTCTTATTAAAGGCAGCTTTTTGCATCTCTAGTAGCCTGTGATAAAGAAATTACATATGCACTGAACTGTAATAACTTAGTACATTTGGGTTCTGATGTCACAATGCCTGCTGTCCGAGCCACCAGCCAGGGTGAAGACAGGTTGTGGAGCATAACTAAAACTGCAGTTTAAGCAACAAAACCAAAACCTGGCTTTTCCTTCAGCTCTGAATGTCTAGGTGAACAGTGATGAGCAGAAAGGAGACATTTACCACAACCTATTTATTTTGAGCATGTTTTAGGTAATTATATGACTCTGTGCATGTTTGTACACATCCTGAGCTTCATAGTTTTTTTTTTAATGTGACTTGCATTAAATGGAGTCTAATATATTTTTGTAATAAAATAACTACTGCTAGGTGTTTTTCATTTTGCACTAGAGATTCAACTTTTAGTTTTTATGTTTTCATATGAAGGAGCAACAAACAAATGATTTAAGCGGTTTGTGGGAAGGCTGATGGTGTAGCCCTGATATTAATTATAAGAATATTACAAGTCACCTCAGAGTTCTCTGACCTTATAACAGAACTCAGCCTTTGGCATTGTTTCTCATCAGGGTGGCGATCTAGGAAACTAGCGGTAGACATGATTCTATATGGACAGATATGTTAAGCAGGCTTACAGTACACACACAATTCCTGCCAACTAGCCCTGCGCATGAAAAAGGTAAAGCTGTCGAGGTTGCATCTTTTTTTGGGGTTTGGCTGTGACCTTCCTATATTCTCCAGAGAAAATATTTTCTAAGACTCCACTTTGCTGCTAATGTTCTGGTAATACTGCTAGTTTGAAGAGAAGTCCTGAAATCTTCAGGACTAGTCCCACTGACCCACTCCATATTTTCCAGGTGCAGAAGACTTCCAACAATTTCCTTTTCAGTTCCACACAGAAATGCCCTGTTTAACTGCTTCCTCTTTTCTTAGGACATTCTGCACCCTCCAGTCCAGTCGCAGGAGACCGGTTCTAAAGAAGCAAATAAGATAAATGTCCAGTTGTAGCTAGTACCCTGTAATTCTTCCAGGCTGTCTGCATCTTTATCTTTCTCAGGGCCATGTGGCCCCTCCAGCACCAGAAGAAACATTCCACCGCATCAAGCAGTTTTCTTGTTGAGGACCGGAAACCCCTTTAGAACCATAGGGCAGCAGGAAGATGGCACATCCAGCCCTGAAGATAAACGCAAGAGCGAGCAAAAGACAGATCTGAAGGCAATATTCTCCAAAACACAGTGAGGCAGGGAAGTTTCCTCTCCTCTTGAACTCCATGCACATTCTTTCTTTCGAGCTGTCAAAACAGGGTATTTTAAAATATAAACCAGTTTGTTATGGTTGGAGTGGCCTGGCCGATTCATTCATTGGCTTCTCACTAGTTGTCCAGTTAAGAGAAACAATTCCAGTCTTGGTAACCTGCATTGTGGCAATAAAACTACCCCGAATCCCCTGCACCTAAGAATCTAGATAATGAAACCCAGCTTTAGCTGGGAGGAGCTCTTTCCTGCCGCCATCACCCTGGCTATTCCAGTTCAGCCCACTTCAAAGACAACCTCCTCCTGTGAAATACCACTTGGCACAGACCTCTCTAGTAGCTGGCTCCAGTGAGCCTGGGAGGGAAGATGGAGGAGAGATAAATTCAAATCCAGTTGTTACATTCAGTGGCTTCCAGAGATTTCCCAAGTCCCATACTTGCTATTGTATGGATGGTGCTTTGAACAATCAGGTGGAAGTTCTAGCATCAATGAAGAGCTGAAAGAAGTGTGATCTGAGCACGATTTCTGGAGGTATATTTCATTATCCTAAATATGGTAGAAGAATACAACTTAACAAGAATCTAACTCCCATCTTTTCAGCCCATATTACCTACATTCTGTAATGTTGGTTTATGATTTAAATGGATTGTCACATATTACGAATATATTCTTCAGCAGCCTGGTATGGCCAATATCTAAGGTAAAATCACATGCAAGTTATAGGTGCAGCTGTAAAGTAAGGTGCTTCTCCTACACGTTATATCTGTACGGTGGGTATATCCACAAGGGCCTTATGTGCGCGCGCCCTGCATTTGAAAGGCTACCTTTATGAAAATTTTTCATTAAAAAAGTTTGTCCATTTAACGTGAGGACATGTAGTTGATGCCTGATTTCCAGGTCACGGTCACAGCAGAAGGCAAAACACTACATGTACAGCACAACAAATAGGCTGAAACACTGCAAAAAAGATGGATTTCATAAACATATTAAGAACACAGGAAACAACATGGGTTTTGTCATTGGTACTTGTACATCACATCTCTCCTAGCAGTGTGGGGTGCGAGGAACACACATTTCCCGTATTTTATGGTTCTCTGTGAATAATTTACTGAGTAGTTGAAGAGTGTTTAGGTATATGTAGCAATGAGTAAAAACCACAACGTTAACCACCCACTTCCTAACTTTATTTAGTCTTGAATTTCTCATCTTTGTAGTTATAATTGCTGCAATGATGATCGCTTTATTGATATTCCTAGAATCTTTAATATGACACATCAATTTCAGGTCTTAATTTTATTCATGGACATTGTTCCAAGGAATGTGATGTAAGTTGTAAACAATGCAGATGCTGCATACTTCTGTAATCACAAAAGTGTTGAAGATTGAAGAGAAAAGGGGAGTGTTTATTGCACTTTGTGCATTATCATGAATATGGCAAATCTGTAGCCTTCTCAACTTGCAGTACCAAAATCATGTGATACTTTTTTTTCTATGAATGGAAAGATATATTAAAGGTTAACAATATAACAATGCATGGTAATAAAATAATTAAGAAACTGTTGAGAGGCATCAAACTAAAGGCATCGAAAAGAGGAAAGAAGAGAGACTACAAACTCAGAAAAGAGAAGAATTGAGCGAAATGTTATAAAATCAAGCAGAATTAAATGTACATGCTATTATATTATATATATATACATATATACATACATACATATATATATATATATATATATACACACAACAAAATCTCTGCTCCACATGGAAAAGAGCACGCACACGAGGGCAACTGGGTTTAGGGCTTTTTTATTGCATATAGCCTCCTCCGACCCGGCAGACAAAAGAGACGCATTTCGGCTGACACAGCAGCCTTTATCAATCTAATCAGCGCCATTTTACTTCAACTTAAATACCTAGTTTCAGTTACAGACATAGAAGAGTTTCTAGATTGCAGATAATAAAGCATTACATTTCCCTGAAATAGCGTAAACATGCAAGTGTGATCACTTTACATGATCAATGTGCTACGTGGAAAATATTGTAGATGTCAATAAAAATGCATAGTGCATCATGATGTCCCCATTGAATGCCTAGTGCACAAATCGAACCACTGCGCATTGTACAGAGAAAGCATTGCCTTATCATATTCAGAAACAGGTATTCAATAAAAGTCATGAAAATAAAAAACATATTGCGCTAACCCTAAAGGTAACACTATCAAAAATTAGTCATGCTGCATTTAAAATATGGCAAAAGGGAGACTTGCCGGAATACACCTGCTTCCTTCAATACATGGAAGCAACACAGGTCAGAGTCCATAACAACACATTTGCATTTTCATTTTAATATTAAGTTGACAGACATGCTAATCGATATCGGGGTTTGGCACAGATGAATCACCAACAAACACTATTGGCATAATGGATACTACCAGCAAAATATGTGCCAGAGTAAATGCGGAACTTGAAAACACACCTAATGCAATTAATTGCCCAATATCAGTCTCCACATTATCTAAACACCCCAGCATGGACTACTCGTACCATAATGCCTCAGTGTATTAGTCTGCACATTACTGAATGGCCCCGTCAGTTTGTAGGCATCTGCAAGTTTGTGTGCAAACAGAAATCAACACCCGTCATCTTTGCATCTTCCTTGGACCGGAGGGGGCTTGGACTCACTGCCCCAGTGTGCCTCGCGCTCCTGACTCAGCGCGCACCCACCGTCATCGCCAAGCGCCAGGAGGCGCTTGTTTAAAATCTTAAGCGGGCTCCCGCAGCGCGGGACGCGCCCGGGCTAAGCCTGGGCCAAGGGCGGGCCCGTCCTGCGCCCGTCCTCGACAGGAAGAGGCAGGGCTGGGCAACATCTCTTGGCTGCATCCTATTTCCCCTCATCAAAGGCAACGGGTAAGCCCACAGTGTTTGCTGTGTCTCTCTCCATTGACCTGTCACTCAGCCAACTCTCTTGACGAATCCTCACCTGTTTTGATGCCTCATTTACGAGAGGTGGAGCGCAAAGGAGATCAAAAGATCCTACTCACAGCCAATAAGACTACCAGGCTGATGTGACTTAGTGCTTTTCGCTTGGGACAGCAAAGCCCTACAAGGGTACTAAAGTTTGGGTTAGCAAGAACTGGTTTGGTGCCCAAGGTTAAACGTTTCGCTGAGTTGGTGAGGCCACGAACTGGTTGCTGGCGTACAATTCGGGGTGTAGGACTCTGGGCCATCAGTAGCTTGCACCCTTTACCACTAAGTTGCTCAGTTGATTGTATGTGCTATTCACTAGGGTAGGAGCGTTGTTAATAAGTGAGTAGGGTGCCGGTGTGCTGGGTTAGTATTTAGGCTGTAAAATGGGGAAGAGGGCATGTCTCCCTAAAACAAAAATCACGAGTGTACCCCCACTCCCCCCAACATCAATTGACAAAATGTTACAAAGGGCATTAGGGGTGGTTAACACCGAAATTGAGCTCACGGAAAGGCGGTTGTCACTTACCCCTGATTTATTTATACCATCATCTGATTTGCCCACCTCCCCAACCCATACTCAACTCCTGCCAGATGATATCTCAATGGCACCTCCCCGGGAAGTCCCCACTAAGAAAATAGCTCGCAAGGGTAGAAACACCACCAGCATCCCCAAGAACGGGAAACGTAAACAAATAACCGAGGTTGGCCCCAAAAGAAAGAAATTTTGTGAGGGCCCTGTAGCCGTCCCAGAGTGGGGGGGGGGGAGAGCAAGAACAAAACCAAGATAGCCCTCTACCCGACAGAGCAGACACGACCTATCCGTCATGGGCTCTGAATCTGATGTCGGATCTACAGGACAAACTGAGAGCCACTATAAGAGACGAATTGGCCCCTCTTAACAGTCGCCTAGACAAACTAGAAAAGTTGATAACAGGGGAATCCAGATTAATAGACCATCATAATTACTCCATCAATAAGCCAGGAAGAGGGATTGATAGAGGTTGCCAGGCGGATACTTCAAACTTAACACCCCTGCCTATGTTGGGGGTGCACGCACATGAAGGTCACACTACTAGTCACGAGACAAGGGGCCAGAGCGCCAATAACCAGCAGGCATGTATGAGCACCAGCCACGAGACCGGTGCCAAAAATACATCTTCCCCTTCCAGGGTCCTGGACAAACCTAGCCCCCCTGATCCTAGTGTAAAGAAGATAATGAGTGGGAGGACAGTGCCAGATCACACTGAGGGTAGGCTGGAAAGTTCAAAGTTGCCTAACATAAACCTCCCCCCTGCTTGCTCTCCGTATGTAGTCATATTGACAGGAATCCCTGCAATTGCAAACAGTAAAAGGGAAACCCATCTTGAGTTAAGAAATAAATGCCTGTTTTGGCTTGCAAGACACAAGCACTTTGACTATGCCAGAGCAGGGGAGATTTTAACAGTTCGAAGAGTAGGGTGGGTGGGAAACCGTCAGAAAATTGAAACAGGGGATTGTGTTGTTATTAATTTTAAAAACCCTTTCACTGTAACCAACCTACTGAGGCAGACTCCCAGCCACCATAATGCCCCAACAGGAATGCGTCTCCACCCCTTGGATTTCTTCTATCCCCAACAACAAATGCCATCAAGGGGTTGCGTACTACCTTTAATTCCAACATGGGAGCACAGACCTCTAACTGAGGGAAGGGGGGACGTCCATCCCAGGCCTCCTCTGTTCAATATTCCTGTGAACAATAGATATGGAAGCCTGGAGGAGGTAGATGGACAGGAGGAGGGTCCAACTAAGGGAGGGAATCCAGAAATGCAGTGGTGGGACCCTAAGTGTGATGAGAACTGTGGCTTGAGACGAATAACTGTGGTAGCGAGATCGGCACCCCTCAGTCCTTAGATTCATCTGGTGTTAGGATACAAATGAGGGGGCCCCTGACGATATATTCTCGCCCCCTTGAGTGAGGCAACCAGAGAAGGAGAACATAGTAGGGCACAAGATGGACATCGCAAGGTACAACCCGGCGAACTCCCACCCCTAGTTTCAGTGTTCCCGAGGCCTCGAACGGGAAATTAGGGCGGGGCAGCAGACTGAGGGTCTTTTCATGGAACCTGGCAGGACTCAAAAGCAAACTGCCCTGTCCCGAATGGGGGCTTTTGTGGACAATCAGGACATCTGTATATTCCAGGAGACATGGGCTAGGGAAGATTATCAGAGAGTGGGTTTTGCTTCATTTAACATCTCAGCCACAACGGGGGGAAGGGGTAGACCCTCCGGTGGTCTGTCTATCTGGGTGGGCACTCACCTGGGCTGTAGAGCAGAACAGTTGTTAACACCCACAAACGATATACAGTGTGTCTTGCTCACCTTTCCCACAAAGATAAAAATTGCCCTAATCAATGTGTATTCCCGACCTGTTGCTAATAGCCAAGAATCTGTTACCATCGATCACCTGGGGCACTTTATCCCAACTATCGATCCAGCCGTACGGCTGATCATAGGGGGTGATTTCAACTGTCAATTTGAACCCCTTATTGACCCAAGCCATACCATGCCGAGTGAAGAAGATTTACAATGGCTAATACCTGACCCTCAGATTACTCCCATCAAAGTGTGGTCACCATTGGCACTGCAGCTTAACTCACTCACTTTAGCACTCTCCATAAGGGCATGCAACGGGCGGACAAAATCCGACTCTCCGGGACAGCTCACATTTAATAGAGTAGGTCAAGCCTCCTTGCTTGATTACATCTTAGTAGAAACAAGACTCTGGGATAAGGTCTGCGACTTCTCGGTTAGGCAGAGACAGGATAGCGATCATAACGCCCTGATCTTGATTTTGAAGTCATGGGACCTGGGTTCCCCTAATTCTCCACATACCTCTGTAAATGTGAACAGCGCAATAACACTAACAACTGAAGGAAAGTCAGGTGGAGCCACAGTCAACAATCACCCCTTAAGCTAGCAAAAGTTTACCAGATAGCAATCCCGATAATGTCAAAAATGTGGGAGGTTTCACATGTAGAGGGTCCCATCCAAGACACAGAGAAGGCAGACAAAATACACTCAGAGCTAACCTCGAAACATGTAGACGTATTCTACCCTGTGGTGTGCAGGAGGGCAAGAACTCAACCCAAATGTACTTGGTATAATGACAAATGCTGCAAAGCCAAGCAGGCCCTACTGGCTGCCGTGAAGGCGAAGGATAAGCCACAAATTAAACTAACACGGGCATTGTACAAAGGGACCATCCAGCAGGAAAAAAAAACTGGGAACTAGACAGATGGGAAACACTTAAGACCGCTTTGAATGATAAAGATCTGAAATCGTTTTGGCCAATAGTGAGCTCTGGTGATACGGAAGGAAAACCGGCCATTGAGCCAAATATAGCCTCTGAAGTTTGGGAGACCCACTTTCGGTCACTGTACTCAACTAAGGAAGTCCTGATTGACAACACTGTTCCCCCTGGTCTACTTCCAGAGCCCCACCAGGAGGGGGTTATGGAAATTACTATGATCGAAGTGGGAAACGCTATTAATAAACTCCACAGCAACAAAGGGCCGGGTCTAGATAAACTACCGGGGGACCTCTTTCGGGAGGAACCTAAATTTGGGTACCATATCTGTGGGCACTATTTAACGCCATCATGAATGGTATGGATTCCCCCGATACTTGATGAGGGGCAGAGATAGTTCCCGTCCACAAAAAAGGCTGTCCCCTCCTACCTACTAACTACAGGCCGATCAGCCTAATTGGCATTACTCAAAAACTTTTTGGTTGGGTGCTTCTGGACCGCTTACAGGCTTGGATGGAGGAAGAGGAGATCCTGAGCCCCTACCAAGCCGGATCCAGAACAAATATGTCAACCGTCGACCAGATATTCAGACTCCAACTCCTTTTCTGGAAAACGGTAACAATAGAGGGTGGCAGCCTCCATCTAATATTTGTTGTTCTGAAGTCGGCCTTCGATCTTGTACCCAGGGAGAAACTCTGGAATGTGCTCAGAGATCTGGGGATTCCATCTTACCTTCTCAACGTTATAGAGAGGCTGCACACAGAAAACTTTGCTCAAGTGAGATACGGAAAACATGGTGAACTTACTCCTCGCTTCCCAGTCAAAAAAGGGGTACGACAGGGTTGTGTTTTAGCCCCTACCTTATTCTGTCTATTTATCAACGGGCTCATTGACCTGCTCAGAAAAATTAAGGATAATGACGCCCCCAAATTAGCCTCTGCTTTGATGTTCGCTGATGATAACCTCTTACTTTCAAAATCACCAATGGGAATCCAGCGCATCCTTGATGGCTTTGCCAACTTCTGCAAGTTGCGCGGGCTGGAAATCAATACAGCAAAGACTAAATATATGGTCTTCAACCCCCCCAACACGACCCGCCCAAATCCATCTCTACACGGCATACCCCTTGAAAGAGTGTCGGTATTTGACTATTTGGGGGTCACTTTGACAGAGCAATTTGAATGGGGGCCACAGATGGCTAAAGCAAGTCTCAGGCTAACTCAGACACCGGGTGGGTTTCTGAAACTACATAGAACCTCCGTATTTAAACTAGCAGGCCCAGTAGTCGAAATTTATAAAGCACAAGCTCGGGGTGCCACATTGTATGGGGCGGAATTGTGGGGGCACTGCTCCACCTCTAGCTTGACCAAGGTGGAGAATAACTTCATGAGACAGCTATTAGGCCTTCCTCTCAATACCTTTCTTACTCCCCTTCGTATGGACCTGGGTATTAGGCCCATTGATGAAGAGATTGCCCTTAGACCTGTGACTTTTTGGCGCCGGCTCCGGGTGACCCCGGAACTGGCCATCTATAGGGCCGAGCTCAATGAGCTCTTGTCTACCCATGGTATCACGAAAATTCCCTGGTTTTGCCACATAAGGGACCTCTCCTTAAAACTAGGCAAGCCGGACCTATGGAGGACACCTGAGTCATCTTGTCCCACGATTTCCAGGTTGGAACTAGTAAGACACATTAGATCACTCAACTTATTGACTATCCAGGAAAGTGCCTCCTGTGGTAGACTGACAGCAGAGTTTTTTCAAGTCAAAGATGAATACAGCAGGGAACACTTTTTGGACAATATCCAACCTACTTTGGCCAGGAAACTGTACGTTCAGCTCAGATTTGGGACCCTACCGCTTTTACGCATTTTAATAAGTGGGCCAAAACGCATACTGGTGAATGTCCTGCTTGTAACTATAAGAAAGAGACTGAAATACATGTTTTGTTCCTCTGTCCTGCCTACTCATCGCCGCATAAGCGCTGGCTTATCCAATTATGCAAGAACTTAGGTTTCGCGCGCTGTGCGGAGGCATACAGAGTCTTAAAATATGACACTCATCCACCTATTGTCTTTGCCGTATCCCGGTTCTTAAATTCTACGTGGCATATCCGGCGGGCCTTTTTAAAGTAGTTTCTGTATAGATAATGTATTTGTCTAACCTGTATATGGCCATATTTGCCCATTTTATCCTTGTTTTGTCGTACTTCACTCATTTTTATCTTAGTAAATTTTAGATCGTGTCTCTTTCTCTCAGATGACTGTTTTATTGTACTTTAATTCGGCCCAGTCCCTTGTATTAATTCTAAAACTACATTGTATTAGAGTCCTCATCAGTCTGTTTGTTAGCTCTGCCAACTTTGTACATGAAGCTAGTTTCAGGTTGTGTAATTTATAGTTGAAATTGTACATATTTTAATGTGTCTCTTTTTTTGCAATGCACTTTTATGGCCTGTGTGGCCGAAATAAAGTTATTGAATGGAATGGAAATCAACGGCGTTGTTTGATAGATAAATATCACGGAAAACCACAAATATCCAGTAATGTGCAACCAGATACCCAAGATCGGTGCATGCCTTCATCTGGAAACTTCCGGACTCAGACTCCATGTGGGCTCCGTTTCAATTAATCCCGTAAGTGTGGGACCATTCAATTAAGATCACGAAGTCTCCACAATTAGCAGCAACATAAAATATGAGCTAAGACAACTAAGCAGGGTCGGGGGAGACCGTTGTATAAAATTGATAAGCTGCGTAGTCCTCACCGCTTTAGCCTTTAGCTTACACGGTGCCCAGTCACCAAGAATCCGTCGAACTTCTGAGAGAGGCATATCGAGACAAGGGGAAACAAGGGTCCTGCGCTGAAAGTCAGCACACTTCCTCGCATACAGGTCATCGCCTCCCATACTGCTATCATCCTCAAATCCTCGTTGCGGCGAATATCCTGGGGGCTGCCAATGTATCACTTGCCATGCTTCTCCCTCCAAATTACGGCTGAAACTGACAGCCCAAAGCGACTGGTGGTGCGTGAACAGCGTCAACCACCAACGCTGAAAATATCCAACAAAACCTCTGCTCCACATGGAAAAGAGCAAGCACACGAGGGCAACTGGGTTTAGGGCTTTTTTATTGCATATAGCCTCCTCTGACCCGGCAGACAAAAGAGACACGTTTCGGCTGACACAGCAGCCTTTCTCAATCTAATCAGCGCCATTTTACTTCAACTTAAATACCTAGTTTCAGTCATAGACATAGAAGAGTTTCTAGATTGCAGATAATAAAGCATTACATTTCCCTGAAATAGCGTAAACATGCAAGTGTGATCAGTTTACATGATCAATGTGCTACGTGGGAAATATTGTAGATGTCAATAAAAATGCATAGTGCATCATGATGGCCCCATTGAATGCCTAGTGCACAATCGAACCACTGCGCATTGTACAGAGAAAGCATTGTCTTATCATATTCAGAAACAGGTATTCAATAAAAGTCATGAAAATAAAAAACATATCGCGCTAACCCTAAAGGTAACACTATTACAAATTAGTCATGCTGCATTTAAAATATGGCAAAAGGGAGACTTGCCGGAATACACCTGCTTCCTTCAATACATGGAAGCAACACAGGCCAGAGTCCGTAACAACACATTTGCATTTTCACTCTAATATTAAGTTGACAGACGTGCTAATCGATATCGGGGTTTGGCACAGATGAATCACCAACAAACACTATTGGCATAATGGATACTACCAGCAAAATATGTGCCAGAGTAAATGCGGAACTTGAAAACACACCTAATGCAATTAATTGCCTAATATCAGTCTCCACATTATCTAATCACCCCAGCATGGACTACTCGTACCATAATGCCTCAGTGTGTTAGTAGAATCCGTCGAACTTCTGAGAGAGGCATATCGAGTTAGGGGGAAACAAGGGTCCTGCGCTGAAAGTCAGCAGACTTCCTCGCATACAGGTCATCGCCTCCCATACTGCTGTCATCTGTCATGATATATATATCAACTCCAACTCCAATTTTTTCAATTAAGAAATGGACATCGACACAGGAGCTGGATCAAACGATAGGTTTCTGGTTTATTGAAATCTCTGCTGTTACGTGTTTCGGCACTTCCTGCCTTGCTCACACAACAAGACGTCATCGTGCCTCCACCATTAAAAATGCAAGGTTGAACATAACATGGTGCATTACTTCAAAGGACATAGTAAACAGACTCAGCAATGCCGCTAAATCCTAGCGTTTGTGATTATTGAATCCATTACAAAGAATAGATAAATAGGTGACATAAAATCAATAAATGTAGATTTACCTACGATTATTCTCTTATCTGTCAAACATGCGTAGAGGCAATTTTAAATCATTGTCCCTCGCATAGTTCTATTTCTTTACGCTACGACTCATGGGGGTGAAAATTCTCACCGTGCTCATTCATTCTCACCGCTAAGATACCGATTCACTTTGATGCATGAAGAAAATCTTAACACTTATATTACACTCTGTGAGTTTAGACCACTATTGGTTGGACATACAGTGTTCACACAATAATACATCTTATTGTAAAAAACGGGACTGTGTTCATTTTTCCTCAATTGTCCCACTCTATTTCCTGTACATATGGTTCTGTGCAGAAAGTTGGACTTTCGCATTACAATTTTCAAATGGTATCGCAATAGACTATCAAGGATTCACAATGCTTTAAAATAATACAGACAAGTGTCTAACTAAGAAGCACGCTGTGAACCTTCTGTTAGGTCGACTGTTCCCCAACACTTTGGCATATATTACACTGATACAGTTTAATTCCTCTGTATATAAATTGCAACTGCGGTGAACTGCCTCAAACCTTCCAAAGTGCAAGTGCTTACAAACCTTGTTCATGGTTACCCTAACTGTACCAGAGAGTTGTCTTATGAAAATGCAAATACCAAAAAAGTTCATTGTATATATATATATATATGTATATATTCCACAGGAAAGCGAATTTCGTGAAAGAAATCACCCGAGCCCACTCGGTCAGTTGAAGCAGTTTATTCTCGGTATAGCAAACAAGGACGATGCGTTTCGACCACGTCCGTGGTATATATATATATTGCCTCCGTAGCGTGTGTGGCAACGCGTATTTAAATTATTCACCAAAGGCGGAGCACTCAGCGGGTTATTCTATTGCCTTAGGTAGGTGTTTCTCCACAATGGTTTTTGGCAAACATTAAGAATTATGATGACAGTTAGTTGCTGCACAAGTAACATCACTTAGTGACCCTCATTCGTAATAAAAAATAGAGTGGGTGTACTGGTGAAGACCTGAATTCATGACCACATTTGAACACAAAAATCCGAGACCTTTGAGCATAGAAAGAACATAGTAGTATGATTCTTTTATGTGATTATTTGCCCATTGTCAGAACCCCGTTCTGCAGGAGCTACTGGGCCCAACCATGGGGTTTGAGGCCTTTTACTCCTGATATCCCAGGTCCTAGCCTACTAAGGATCCTCATCAACTGGGCCAAGTACCTCTTCCTTTTCGAAGAGGGTTGGGGGTGGGAGGTAAACACAGGGGGGTGAACACAGGCCCACAACTGAAATCCATTCAGTAGCAGCAGTAAATGATTATCCTGTCAAAAACGTGTTTTTATGAAAAAAAAAGGAGTATTTATATACGAACGCAAAGCAAAATATGGCATTTACCAACAATACACACTGTCACTTGAGGCCAGGATCTAGTGTTTTAACAGGCAGGTCTCTGTGTCCTATTCCTCTCTCACTAGCAGTAGTAGTTGTTCCCTACTCCCTGTAGACCACATTCAGGTTAAGCTCCACTAGTAGTCCAAGTCTTAGGAGTCCCACTCCGAATCTTATTAAGTCTAAATAGTGCCAGCGCTGCAGGGCTACATGGCAGGCAGGTTCCCCGGGCTGTCTGGCTGTAAATCAGACTTAAGTGCACCAGCACGACTGAAGTCTACATGAGGGCCCCTCATGGGTGCTGAAACTGCAGCGGCTGCCTTCAGTGAGCTCCTCACATGCTGCCCTGCAGAGGCAACGACCGGGGTGTCCTCGATGTTCCTCTGATGCTGGTGAGTTTCCTTGGATCCTCCCCACAGGTTGGGGGCGGTGGTAATTCGAGGCTCCTGGCACTGGTCCACCATTCGGGCTTGGGCATGTAAGAGTCACCACAGTGGCCTCTTCCTCTCTATGATGGTCTCGACCAGACCATACTCCTTGCCTTTTCCTGGTGGCCCACCTGGAATACCGGGTCACCGTCCTCACTCTGTACATGGGCTACGGCCTGATCAGCAAAGCAGCAACCTTCACAACAGCCCCACCTGGCATATGGAGTGGCTGACTTCCTCCTGCACACTGGCTACGATATGATCAGTGCAAAAGCTGTTCTCCTCACACCTCGCTTCAGAGATCCAGTCGCCAGGATCTCCCACTGAACCTCGCTCCTTTCAGCAATCTCCTCTCCCTCACAGGGCACACTGCTCTTGGCAAGCAGGCAGGGACTGGTGTTCCAGACTTAAGGGGCATGTGATCTTGGATTCCCTGAATGTCACCTTCACTCAGCTGGGAAACTGGCAGGCCTCAGCCTCCAGCCCTGGTCACAGGCAGAATTCTAAAAAGAACTTCTCCTTGCACAGCCCAACTGTCTGCTTGACAGTTGACAATTAAGGGGGACTCTTGCTAACCTTCTTATAGTCTGTTGCCGCACACTAAATGTGATTTTAAGTCTGAGTCTTTGAAGTTTATGTTGGTGCCCTGCTTTTGAAGAGCCCTATCCTCTGCCCTGCCCTTCTTCCAGAAACAGTCTGTCACAGCAGGAGTGACTCCAAATCTCATAGCCCCACAACACAGCCAGGGGAGTGACGAGAGGTTCACACCTAGATGTCAGCCACAGTGATATGTGTATCAAAAGTTCACCCCAAGGCCTCAGCCTTCATCATTCTCTTATCAGCCCCATCCCCTAAGATGTGACCAGGCCTCTTCCCACTGACCTCTCTGTGAATCACAGGGCACCCTTTGAAGTATACTGAAGAGCCTGGCTCTCTCTTCCTCCATGGTGTCCCATTCAGCTCACAGGAAAGCAGTAATCTGCAAATCTCCCTAGGAGATTCCTCTACCTCCTCCAGTTATCCCTGGGTCCCCCAAAATGGAACCTAGATTTTCCTTGTATTGTACCATTCACAGGTATGCATACAGCCAGCACATGTGTATAACATGCATGCACTGCACAGCACTACACCATCCCTGTAGTGTACCATTTACGGGGACACATATGCCCAGTATATAACACACATGCACTGCGCAGCACTACACACCAATCTGATGTAGGCCACGGGTGAGATAAGTACACAGCAGCAGAACTTTAAATGAGTGAGTCTGTAGGCCTCACTCCTGTGACAAGTAAAAAGACCTGCTCACTCCTATTGCTCACTATATAGTAAGCGGTCACCACCACACTCGTGCTGCTTAACTCCTGGCAAAGGCCTTTCACCATTATCAGGGTAGCACTTGGGTGCCCCACCCGGTCCAAAAAGACTGCAATCCATGAGACAGGCTATGTCCTGGTACACACGCATGATCTGTGTTCACCCACGACAACAAAAATCAGCAACAGGGATCCAGTTGGGGTTCTCAGCGCAGTGGATATATGTTCATCACCATGCCAGGGACTGTTGCGTCCCAACACACATCCATGATATTTACCTAGAACTACCTTGGTTCTATGTGAATACAAAGTATTCAGTATGCCTCTTAGGGGAAAACAGACCTGGATGAGAAAAAGACCAGGTCATATAAGAGTTGCACTGCTAGAGTGCTGATACTTGTTGGCAAAGAGCAACGCACATTTAGCCTTGCTATAAAATCCCTGAAGCGCAGTGCAGCATGATTTACTGAGTGGGATTTCACGCCGAAGGCAATAACGACACATTTTTAGTGCACACAACTATTAACATGCACTGCAATAGTGACCACTCTACATTGAAACTCCCATGGAAAGATGGACGAGAGAGTTCCAGACTCTAGGCAGTCCACTGGAAACTGCTCACACAACTACCACCTAATGAGAAATGAACATGTCAGAAGGTACTTTTCATTGAGTTTCATTCACTAGTGGAGTACGGAACTTCCTGTCACATATTTCCATTTTATAGCAAGGTAAATTGCAGATGTTATTAATCTAATTAATGTTAGAATGTGGAAAGAACAAGTTAGCCCGAGAGCTACTTTAGAGACCACCTTGTCAGAAATAAGCAAGCCCCGGTCACCCAAGCCAACATTTGCTAGGGGTCATCTAGTGAATGTGACAAAGGAGACTGGGAACAGGAACAATGGGGAATACAGGCGAGTAATAAAAACCGTACCCCCACATCCCTCTTCTCTTCCCCAGTCCTGACATCAAGTTTGATCATATGTGAAATTATTAGCACTAGAGAAACATAACTGGGTAACAACACCTTGTTTTGCATTTGTCTTTTTATAAAATGTAACACCTTTTTCCAGTGCCTGGCTTCGGGGTACTTGACGTTTTTCTTTATAACATTGATTAATTTATCCAATTTTCTTTCATTTTGCAATATTTTCCATTTTCAATATTTGTTTTTAACTAACTTTGATTTAACTTTGTATGTCCTTATTTACTAACTGCACTATTGTTGTGTCTAGCTTTTGCAAATATACATGCATTTTACTGTGGGTGGCCTTGCTGCAGTTGTCAAGTTGCCCAGAGTGAGCCAGGGGTTCCTCAATGAAAATAAGTTATGGTCTTTACTCAGATTCCTAAGGCTTTGTGGGAGCTCAGTCACAGCTCACATCAGGACTGTGACCAGTCTCTCCCCCAAAGCCCAATAATCTGATTTGTACAATAAGTAAAGTTGCCATGGGTGTTTTAAGGACACAGAGTAAGCAAATCACTCCCTATGTCCAGTTGCATAACCCAACTCTCACTGAAGGAACTTGTAAAGTCTTTTAAATCTACGGTCAATGTGTACACTAGCAAGTACTGGAAAAAACAGTATCCACTTTGGACACAACATTTAGATACCACAGAAAAAGAGTAATGATTTATTTAAGGCAATTCCACTTTAATGGGTCAAGAAGATCCATTTCAGAGATGTTCAAGGCCATCACCAGTGGGTGGTGGTGCGTTGAAGGTGTAGTTGGTGGAGGCAGTGAGGCCGTTTTGCCCCAGGACCTGCACACATTCAGCAAAATGTATTTATAGATTTTTAGTTGAAAGTAAGCCTAGTGTCTTCTTTATTAATAAAACCCTTAATGTGGCCATATTGCACCAGATGCCATGTTTTCTCTGTCCCTTGAATAACATTTTTATACTGAGAAACGGAAGCTGGAGTGTGACGCCTGGCAAAAAGAGAAAAGTGGGGAAAAAGATTCCAAAGGGCCCCACGTAAAGTTTCGAACCAAGCTTTGCAAAAACATTTGACAAGCCTAGAAATGTTCAATGAATGCATACTAGTTTCATCCTGTTTTCATTCATCAGAATGATATAGTTCTCAAGATTGAACGCTAAGAAAAGTTAGGAGTATTCGTGGTATGTAGCAGATTATGAAGATTATGCTATTGTTTTTTTACTGCATAGAGGATTGGTCCCCGATGTTTCTTACAATTAAATCTAAAGTGCATCAAAAAAAATATTCAGGCCTTTTCCTGCACCACGTGCCATTGTGGTTTAAGCAGGGGAAAACTCGACACTGGGTGCTTGTTCTGTAAATAGGAGTGTGTAATCCCTCAAGCACAGTGCTATCCAGATGTGCTAATCCTGCTCCATTCGCTTTCAACATGCCAAACAAGCATTGGCAATGCTAATAGGTCTGGCTTATAACGGAAAGTTATCCAACATAGGGATTCTACCATGTATTATGTGAATATATATGCACCCATGTGTGTGCTGCTATTTTTATTTTTATTTGAAGTGTCTAGTCATACGTGAAAATGGTGCAAAGGATCAGAGCTCCTTCTCTCAATTTGTGGGAAGGGCAATGTTTCAAAAATCCTCACACACTGAAACCTGATTCAGTGTCATGCTTCATCATTGGGGTCTTCCCCGCCTCTACGGGACGGAGCGTGCTACGACTTACGTAGACGCAGGAGCACTTTATTCAGTGATTGGTGAGAATGTGTAGTGCGTGGGATCGTGAAAAGAAAATGTGAGATGGTTAAAAATTCTCTGGCTAGTGGAACGAAAATACTTTGTCTTCCCTGGCTGAGAATAGTAAAAAGTGGGGAGGTGTAGATGGTGTACTATAATGAGTCACCTCCTACAAGGTCGACATGTTTCAGAAGCCATCCCCTTGTCTTTCTTCCTCAGGACCAAAAAACCGATCCCTGTTACACCTCAATGGGTGATAGAATAAATGTACATATGCCTGATAGTCACAAACACTGTCCTTTGTTCCCTGTTATGGGAGTAGAAAAATATACCACTTGTATATCTTAAGAACCTGAAAAGAAAAATATTTTGGATAAATCATGGCTTTCATCATTTATCTTTATCTATTCACATCACCATCACGTTGAAAGTTTTAAGCTTTTTTTGTGATATATTTCTCTTGTGCAACCCTTTTGTAGGTAATGGTACCATTTGGTAAGTATCCTCTACTCATAAATCATCTGAAAGAACACTCTTGTCATTTCTAGTGCCCAGTATCACATTTATTCAACATTCTTTCATACATATGTATCTCCTTGCAAGATACATTTTATGTTACAATACATTCATACATAAAGGAAATATTTGTACACTCCTATTGTGCCCCTAAAAGGTTACAGATTGATGTTCACAGCAACTGAGCACTCGCATTCATACTCCCATGATGAGCCTTGGAAAAAATGGGAGTTGTTTGGTAAAAGTCTGTGCACTCGTCCTTTTTAACTGTGATCTCATGGTGTGTCTTTTTATATAAAAAATGGTATTCATGCTCTCAAAAGGACGTGCCATAATAATACATACTTTAAAATGTAATCGTTATCGCTCCATGAGCTCACACGAGCGGTGTTGGGCGCCTTCAAATAGACACTGTAGGTATTTTAAAAGAACAGAAGGAAAAACAAGGTTTTAACGCCAGGGTCGTTTTTAAATAAACTAGCGTGGTCTCTTTGGCCTTTTTAAGGACATGCCATTGTCCTACTTACATGCTGGAAGGAGCGCGATCACCAAAGGAAGTACCTTCTCGTGGCTCGTCGGAACCTAACTGAGGTTGGCCAGAGCCCGGTGTTTTATAGTGCAAGGAGGCATGCTTGATAGGAAACAGGTGTGGCTGGAAACACTAGACCTTGAAATTTTAAAGATGGCCGCCGGTAAATGGACCCAAAACAGAGTTCATTTTGATCCACTTCCTGTTGGAACGATTAACACTGAGTCGGTTGGAAAAAACACTAGACCTTGGAATTTTTAAAGATGGCCACCGGTAAATGGACCCAAAACAGGGTTAATTTTGATCCACTTCCTGTTGGAACGATTAACACTGAATCGGTTGAAAAAGCAAGCATATATTTGTTTGTTTTGAGGCTTATTTTGGAGGAGTTACAAAAGGCAGCCAAATGGAGGTTGAATTTAAAGGAATTATTAAAATAAAAAAAGAAAGAAAAACAAATTGTTGCGCTAGAGATGCCCGGATGGAGTCATCGCAGACGTGCATTTATGTATGTGGGTTTTATGAAAAAACACGGGGGGCAAATTAGAAAACCTAATGGAAAAAAAGTTAAAGAATAAAATCCCAGCAATAAAACGCTGGAGGCTGGAGAAAATATTTACTGGAAAAAAAAAAGAAACTTGTCAGAGGATAAGGATTGAAAGCAAAAACCATTCACCGGCGGCCATCTTTAAAAATTCTCAAGGTCTAGTGTGAGCTCATGGAGCGATAACGATTACATTTTAAAGTATGTATTATTATGGGACGTCCTTTTGAGAGCATAAATACCATTTTTTATATAAAAAGACACACCATGAGATCACAGTTAAAAAGGACGAGTGCACAGACTTTTGCCACACATCTCCCATTTTTTCCAAGGCTCATCATGGGAGTATGAATGAGAGTGCTCAGTTGCTGTGAACATCAATCTGTAACCTTTTAGGGGCACAATAGGAGTGTACAAATATTTCCTTTATGTATGAATGTATTGTAACATAAAATGTATCTTGCAAGGAGATACATATGTATGAAAGAATGTTGAATAAATGTGATTTTGGGCACTAGAAATCACAAGGAGTGTTCTTTCAGATGATTTATGAGTAGAGGATACTTACCAAATGGTACCATTACCTACAAAAGGGTTGCACAAGAGAAATACATCACATAAAAAGCTTAAAACTTTCAACGTGATGGTGATGTGAATAGATAAAGATAAATGATGAAAGCCATGATTTATCCAAAATATTTTTCTTTTCAGGTTCTTAAGATATACAAGTGGTATATTTTTCTACTCCCATAACAGGGAACAAAGGACAGTGTTTGTGACTATCAGGCATATGTACATTTATTCTATCACCCATTGAGGTGTAACAGGGATCGGTTTTTTGGTTCTGAGGAAGAAAGCCAAGGGGATGGCTTCTGAAACATGTCGACCTTGTAGGAGGTGACTCATTATAGTACACCATCTACACCTCCCCACTTTTACTATTCTCAGCCAGGGAAGACAATAAAGTATTTTCGTTCCACTAGCCAGAGAATTTTTAACCATCTCACATTTCCTTTTCACGATCCCACGCACTACACATACTCACCAATCACTGAATAAAGTGCTTCTGCGTCTACGTAAGTCGTAGCACGCCCCGTCCCGTAGAGGGGCGGGAAGACCCCAATGATGAAGCATGACACTGAATCAGGTTTCAGTGTGTGAGGGGTATTTTACAATTTTTTGAAACATTGCCCTTCTCACAAATTGAGAGAAGGAGATCTGATCCTTTTGCACCATTTTTCACGTATGACTAGACACTTCAAATAAAAATAAAAATAGCAGCACACACATGGGTGCATATATATTCACATAATACATGGTAGAATCCCTATGTTGGATAACAGTATCAAGAGGAGGACGATTCTACCTTTTTCCTCTTCACTCCCTCCTTTGATTTTTTGATTAGAACGGAAAGTGCCTATTTAGTGACTGGTCATTTATGTACTCAATAGCTCATCATACATGCACTCTATCACTCATCCTTGCAATAATATATCCATTCATCTACCCACTGGTTCATTCGTACATTCATCTATTCTTCAATCCACAATAAAACAAATACTTTTTCTCATGACTTTTATGCAAGATAAATTAAAAGAATAAAATTAGAAAAAAGAAATGTGGTGGGCGTGGGCTTACAATTCAAAATAAGTAAAAAATTAAACAAAGCCGTGAACGGCATTGTTAAAATTATACTGTGTATAATGCTTAACTAGTGCATCAATCCAAGATGGTTGCCATGTTACTTCTAAATATGACAACCATCTTGGTATTGTAAAACAAAGATACACTATGGACAATATACTTCAGGAGGGGGGCTCAGTTTAGAGGTAGTGGCCACAAGGGATGCGGAGCACTGCAGAAGAAAAGAGCAATGAAACAACAGCCCAGTACCATTGTCAAAGGAGCTGCAGGGAGTACAAAAATAAAAAAAATAAAAAAATTAAATAAAAGAGAAGGAAAGAAAAAGGTGGACCTATAAAAGGAGATTTTGCAAAACTAATGTGACTGGCGCACAAGTATGGAACTTATGTTTTCTACATTTCAGGCAGTTGTGTACACACGTTACACAAAAGGTTAAGGTGATAGTTGTACACATGATCAGGCAAATTGCTGTTACTCTGAGGGCAATGGAGTGGAAGAGAATGTGAATGACATTAGGAGTAATGGATGAAGCGGGCAAAGTCTGTCTATGTATATGTATGCATGTATTTTCCATCTTTTTTTATTACAAGAGCTGAGTAGACAGCTACAGCTGTCAGGCTGGAACTAAAATGTATTCTAATAAACATACTGCTGAATGCTATGCATAAATTTGCAAACCTGCATAAAATTACAGTTGGCAAAACAATATACAACCCCACGATAGGCTTAACAAGGATTCCCAAATTCAGATCTTCTATCCTTAGGCCTTGTCAGAGGACAGTAACAAACATCAACGCCTAATCTGTCAGATTACACATAACAATATTTCTGTCTATAGGGTAATAACAAACCACGCGTAAAAGGCTATGGTTTTTAACATCTGTTTCACTAGTCAGCCCTACCTCCTTTTTAATAAACAGAAAAGACCAGTGGCATCGGACTTTTTTTCCACTTAGCAATTCAGATCTGTAGCCTTTACCATTGTTTCCTCATCCTAACCAACGCTGCCCTACTGTATTGAGTGTAAGCTTTGCCATAAAGGAATAAAATTAAAAATATGTAATGAATAGAAAGCAGTAGAGTTTATACGTGGCCTTGAGTGTCATGTGCATAGAGCGGGGACACAACTTGGGGAAATGGTAAATGAAGATCACCAGGAAGTAGTCTATGTATTTCGCTGCATGGAGGAGGCTGGAGGAGATGGGTCTCAATGCAATGGCGTAACGAAACTTGAGGGGCCCCCCCCTGCAGGGTAGGTGGAAGGGCCCCCTCCGGACTTAATCTGGAGCTCTCCGGCCGAAGTGCGGTGCTGAGGGGGCCCCCTGAAGGTTGGGGGCCCCCCACACTGCAGAGGCTGCGGGGGCCTGTGTTACACCCCTGTCTCAATGGCTGGGCCCTTTACTAGTTCTGAACTTTATTTTATTCAAGCCCATGCATTTCATTTACTGCCTTTTGCTTCAGCCTCCAAACCCTTGAGATTTGCTGTCTCACAGGGCTCTGCCATGAGCCCCATATTGTTTAATGTCTATATCGCTCTTCTTGCTAAGATCCTAGAACCGTGGGGCCTAAAGGTGATGTTGACATGCAGCTGTTACTTTCCTTCCAACTATTTCACTGGGACATCGCAGATTCGTTTAAGGATGCTTAGTTGCATTGGCTAACTGGATGAAATCCGGCTGTCTAAAACTTAATTTTATCAAGACGGAGGTGCTGCTTTTGGAGGAATAATCTAGATCCACACAGCTGGTTGCCTGTGGACCCGTGTCAGACCCCGTCCACGCAAGACTCCACAGCGAGAAAAATTAGGGGTCCAATTTGACACTAATTTTACCTTCTGTCCACAAATTTCCTCCGTCCCATCTTCCTTTGAAATCTAATACTACCAGAAGAACCATCATGCATGCTTTAATAGCCTCCACACTGGCCTATGCCTATACTTGAAGGACCTACACTGGTTACCTATACCCAAGCAGATAACATACAAGGCTTTTGTTATTTCCCACATAGCCTTCCAGCAGACAGGACCTGTGTACCTCAGAGAAAGGATGATGCTATACACTTCTAACAGAACTCTGCACGCAGCGAACCTGCTCCTACTGCGTATTCCAAAAGTCTGCAAAGTCAGAAGAGGCGGACGATCCTTTCTTTTGTGCTAGCAGCCAGACTTTGGAACTCACTTCCTCTTTCTCTTAGGAGAATCCCTACAGAAGGGCTTTTTTTAATAATAATTTAAAAAAAGGCTGAAAACCCATCTCGTCAGTACTTAACATCGCAGTCTTATCAAAGCACTGGGACGCATCTTGGGAGGGAGCTGTAGCACTTTATAAATGTTAATGTATTCATTTAATTTCATTCATCCATTCATTCAGCATCTTGACTGGCCCGTTCGTAGACTGCAACAACCAGAGCCAGGAGATTAATGGAGTGAGGCGATTCTTAGCCTAACGTGCACATCCCTTTACTGAAAAGGAGCACTGGCAGAGCTGCTTGTCGCTCACAGTAATGCAGCCGCAAGGGGTGAAAGCCATGACAACAAAGGTTAGAGGGTGGGGTCAACTGCACCTGCTTGAAAAGAAGGATCAGCGTTGCAGACTTAGCATAGTTACTGTGAAACAAAGTGAGAGAAGCGTATGACAACTAAGGTGATAATTCTTTAGTGAGGTGCATCAGCAGAATTTTGGATTCCACTTCTTGCTTTGTTCCGTTCTAGAATGTCAAGGTCAAGAATTTAAAGTAGGTGATTTGGGGGAGTTGTATGCAACACCTAGTAGCCCAATGTCACATGCTGCTGCAGCTCGAGCTAGAGGTGAATTGGCAGCGTAGTGTGCTGCTAGTCCTCTACTGCACCCTTAGTTAGTGCTATTGCAGGTTCAAAGATGCATTGGCTGAGCTGTGTGTGGGTGTATTTGCTGCCACCTTGTACGTGTCATTTTATCCCAGTCTTTCCTGTTCCAGCGCTATTGTGTTACCTGTAGCAGTTTAAGCGTATTTCTGCCTCACCCTGTGTCTCTATACTGCCAGACCGCATTGAGTATCTGTTGATTCCCCTATAAGGGTCATCTGTTCTGAGGGAAGGACACCTCCACAAGAAAGCACGTGGAGACAATTAAAGCACATGTTACTTCAAAATGGAATGTGTTTCGACCACAGAGGCTCAAATACAGAACATGTACATCATAGGATAAAGAATGTCCAGGGAATCATGAGAGAGGAATGGTAAGTTGAGAAAGGAATTAACAGTGCAGGGTGTGCAAACTCTTTAGAGGAATGGCCGTCTCAGAAATAGGAGGCATTCTATGTGATTGCTGCCGGAGTGCCCACAGGCACCATTAATTTCATGAAAAAAGAAAAGGGACACGAATTAGGCGGCCTCAGACTGCCACTGGAGATGAATGTGGATGAGGGCTGAAGAAGTGGGATAGAGCAATGAAAGGCTAAATGATGTGTTTCTGAGAGCAATAAAAGTCAAGTGAAGTTCTTTTATTTCAGAAGTTTGTCATGCCTCATATATCTGTGATCAGACATATATCGGAGTGGATAGGGTCATGCCACCAGATTTCATTTATACTGTAGGTAATGTCTACAATGAAGAGCGAGTGGGATTAACAGATAAACAAAATAATTTGCAACCCATTATAGCTTTTTTATAGCTTATAACACCCAAGGATCTCTTGGTGCTGGTCTTATACAGATGCTGCGAAACAAATTAGTTTTAAGCACTATCTTGAAAGCAAGAAAATATGACAAGTACCTCAGGTGCTCAATATACTAATTCCAAAAGTCAGCCCTTGGTTTGAGAAGGTTCTTCTACCTTTGGACATTTAACTCAAGCAGACAGAGTAGGCTTCTGTCTAACAGAGCGCACTCCCTGGATGATCTAGTTGAGGGGTTTTCAATCTTGTTAGTAGTAAGAGCTATTCATGTTCAATTAAAATATTAAAATCATCCCTGAGCTACTAATACTACTAGTGCTGTAATACTGACCCCATCAGACAAGATTGCATTAGTGATTGCCACACTGCAGGGCTACCAGCAGTAATGTAAAAAAAAGCTTTGTCGATTTGGAATGCCTCTACATGGGTAATACATAACATCCATGGCTGTAATACCCTTGGCACCAAGGAAACAAGATTAGTAATATGTTTCCCCACACACAGCATGATTTATCACTCAAATATCGGCTTTAAAAATGCTTAGGAAATTAGGAGTTGTAAAAATACACACATTGTCCTCTCAAATACACTTTTCAGTGTTGGTGTGCAGATTTAATTTAACCAAGCTAAACCATCTAATTTAGTAGGCTGAGTGACACATTCGAGAGCTACTTACAGGTAGCTGGAGAGCTACCAGTATCTCACGAGCTACTCGTTGGAGAAGCCTGATATAGTGAGATATAACTACATGCATTGAGGTTAAACATTTGAAAATTAAGCCATCTACTTTCTAAAGAATTCTCTCTTTGCCATGGACTGGCAGCCAAAGGAGCGATCTGCTAGTTTGTAACAACTAGTGCACCTGCCAATGCTTGTAATCAATCTGACTCTGGCATTTTGTGCTCTCTGCAAGTGTTTCGTCAGGATATCCAATAGGCCAGTGTATATTAAGTTGCAACAATCCTAACTTGATGTACTATCAGTGCTTAATTTGAGCCGTTGGTTTCTGGTGCTCGGCACCGGCAACTTATTGATAACACCAGCTCTTATAACAGCCTGCCACTTGGTGGCGCAGTTTGTCTAATTTTGTGAATAGCACATCAACAGTTGCTTAATAATTAAATAAGCATTACAATCAGTAATACCTGCCACCTAAAGCTATAAGAATAGCTTGGTCAGGATGTACTAGTCATTTTTAATGTATATTTAAAGTCTGGATGGTCACACTTGTATGAGTGTGATGATTAGTTGTGATGGTACGGTCATTGGCAGCACAATGGGGGAAATGGGTTGTGCAAGCTGCTGTGGCCTTCTGACAAATGAATTACTGGTACTAATCACCAAGTCTTGAGCATATGGGAAGGTAGCAGCGGAATGGGCTTGAATTTGGGGTGTTAGCCATGCAACTGCCTGTCACTGATGCAACATAAGAGCTCTGGGTCCTGTGAGATAGCCTCCCTAGAAGAGAAGATAATGATCCAATTTGAGTCCTGACTAATACAGATAGGCCTTTTAGGCAGTAGACCTGATATATCCTTCCTTTACACCCAAGGTTATATGCTGCTTCCTACAAGGGTATAATGCACGACCCAGTAGCTAAGTGTTCCATTTTCAACCCTCTCCTAATATTGTACTAACCCGACACTGGGTAATGTTGAACACTTTGTCAATGCTTAAATATTTAATTATGCCATGCTACTGATTCTGACAAAGGAAGCAAATGTACTTAGTTATAACTTTACCAATGAGTGATCTATTATTACCTACATTGGAATGATAATTAGGTCACCGTGTAGCTACCCTGCCTGATACATGTCAATCGTTCTCAGTGTGAGCCAGATTATGCCTCTTTGTTGGCCAGACAATGGTCTCTCTGGAAAGTCAATAAATAATTGTAAAAAAAAAATAAGATTACTGAGGTGGGGAGTGCTGACAGGTTGTTCCTTCCCTTCTCTTACACATGACGATTTAAGTCTTGGAGCTGTTTAGTTGGAGATAATTAGCATTCATCCAGCAAGAAATAGTAATGATGAACGAATACTCTACACAAACTCTCAAAAGTTTAATGAAGTCCATAGTGCTTTTTTCTCCTGTATAGCTAAATTGAGGTTGGGGTGTGACATACGTCTGGTCCGACTACTGTTGTGGGTTTTAGCCCCATATTCGAGAAATCTGAAAATTTGAATAAGCAATGGAATTTGGTTAATTTATTCCTGAGGGGACAAGGTGGGGGTGGGATGCGGGAAACTTATAGATATGCACTGTCTATGTGATATCCCTATATGCCAATAAAGTGATTTAAAAAAAGTTTAAAGAAGTCTACAAAACGTAAACATACAAATTAAATGCAAGTTACTATGAGCCAAATATTATTTACGCAATGCTGCCCTACCCATCTCTCTATTCAGCAATTTCCTACCACAAACAAGAACACTCAAATCGAAGGCCTTATTATTTATGATGCTGCGAAGAAAAAACACGCAGCTGGGATACTATTCAGAATTAAAATAAAAAAAGAAGATGGATCTATTTTGAACAACTTTGTTCTAGTTCTAGGAATTAATGAACATCGTACACATGTGCATAGCATCTTATGCAACCGTTTGAAATATAAATAATTCTGATAATTAATTTCGGGTGATCAAAACCAGATGTCTGTGCAATCATCAAAATGAGGCTGTAAACACATAAAAGAAATATGAGATTATTTAGAACAGCATCACCTCGGTCATACTGTACAAAGTGAACACTGGAGAGTTGTTAAGGCAAAATGTAAAATGTTTACGATAGTTTGAGTCATTGTGGACTGTTTTAGAAAGAATGTAAAACATTCAAATACCGGCAGCATACTCGTATCTCAACTCACTTGTCTGTACCTGTCTGAACAGAAAGCCAAACAAAGTAAGCTTTCAGTGCCAGCATTACTTTATACAATGTTGCACAGTTTGGAAGGGGGACAGGCTACAAGCAGTAAACCAAAAATGGGCGGCACGAAGTTCTTGTAAGACATTAACGAGCCTACATCAATCCAAACCAACATATTAATGACCATATTAGTTAGTATGGGCGCAGAATCTGAAATTCAATGTGAAATAAACACATTATCCTCTTGTTTATTATAAAGCAGCGTCCATGCTTCATGTGCATTTCTATTTGAGTGACTAGCGCACGGATGCACAACTGAAGGACCCCCTTGTAAAACTGTTATCCCATTCACACGATTGTTGACATCTGCACTAGGCAAACTATACACCTGTACTTTGGTGAAATGCGGTGCCCCCCCCCCCACCCCGGGGGGGGGGGGGGGTCATTAACTGGTGTCGGGAGGTGGCAGACTGTGGCCAACAGGAGCATTTATCATCTTCCCTGGGGAACAAAGTCAAACAAACATCATGCTGAAAAGAGTGCTCCAACTGCAGGGAAAGAACAAGAGTAATGGAGATCCACTCCTTACTAGGCCATCAGTAATGCTTTCGTCCTGGCTGGGTGTAGGTGTCAAAGAGGGCTCCAAATAACTCCGAACGTCTCATCGACTCGTTTCGCTAAAGGATCACAGAGCAGAGATTTTTAGGGTGACCGGTCTGCTACTAGTGAGTTGGCTGTTGTGAATCTAACTGCACTTGTAAAAAGAAAATATAACATTAATGTTTGCATTGCTAAATACGTTTAACACTCCCAACTGATGCTGTTTCTTGTGAAACATTTTCAGCCAGTACTTACCCACTTGTGTCTTCATTTTCTAAAAGGTGTGTCCTTAAGGCCCATAACATTATTTAGGTTAATTGCAGCATTTAACTTATAATAGAATAATTGTGAAAGAAAATATTGGCTCTGGTAGAAGTGTGAAATTATTAAACAAGAGAGCTGGGCACAGCATTAAAAAGTTTGAAGGCCATTGTCTTGCATCAAAGGTAACCTCCATCGAAGTGGGCACCCTTGAAATTAAGGTAATGATACAGTGATCTACTTTAGAGGAATGGTGCCCCCACACTGACCACGGTGAATTGGAAATCTTTAATATACCTAACCTGATACACATGTAAGCACGTCCCAAACACCACTCATTTATTAATTTAGTAAGCAGCAGTATCATTTCGAGGAGAAATGTTGCACAAGGTGGAAGTTAGATATGGTGCACTCACAAAGAGCAAATGGGTTGTGAAAATGAATGAAAGTGAGTAATTATGGTATGAATTACCAGTATTGTGGTATGAAGTTTAACTGTCAAGATATTTCGCCATATAACAGTAGGATGCAAAAATACACATATTTACAATACTTCTTGTTCTCAAAAGAAGCAATAGTCGCCCAGCCCTTTTAGGTAGTAGATGTTCACCGTTTATTTCATACATCTGGAGTGATGAGCTTGCATGGATCGCAGGCAGAGTGAATTCCAAATGAGAAGTCCCAAAAGGTAAGAGGAGGGAAATCTAAACACTGTGCAAAGTTTGTTGGTAAATCTGACTGCATGAGAAGTGGATATGGTTGGCAAAGATTGTATGCATAGCCAGGGGCTGTTCAATGGGCACCTTCATATACCAGCATCAAAACCTTGCATTCAGTTCTGTTTTTGGTACAGAGCTATCTAGGTTGTTGATTATAGGATGAGATCGGTGTTTTTGGAGGTGATGGTGACAATGTTTAAAACCTTGTCCTGCAGGAAGGAGGACTACTGGGGTCCATTATATGTATTATGTAATCATTCAATTCCTCTGACTCACGCTAGCCTAAGTCACTGGCTTTCTTTGATACTCATGATGTCCAACACTTTACCTCATAGCTACATTGTAACGTATAGTTCAATCCAGACATTAGTCCTTCATAAACATCTAAACACATCACTTTATCCTCATGCTCTTCCCCATCTCATCCCACAACAGATATTGTATTGTGGTATAAACCAACCTACTTCTGAGACAGTGTGATGCTTCTTATGCAACACTTGATACACAAGCAACAAAAAAAACCTGTATCACAGACTACGGTGAGCCAAACTAGCAGCCATTCACATCAGCCATGCCATCTTCATCCAACTCACCCTGAGAATAGAGCAAAGGCTGTGGCATTAGTCTCTTTTTAAACATTTCCCTCCTCTTTGCATGCTAGGAATCCCCAAACTGCTGCTGTTCAACTTTAAGTACATCACTATCTCCATTAGTTACTCCCTTCAAACTCCACATTGTGGTTAACATATAATCCACTCCATAATGCAAATGGAGCCTTTCAGGAGCATGATTCTGTATGCAGTTTCATACCCCACTCATCAACCCGAGTGCCCTTGAGCACTATCTAAAGGCAACTCTTTTTCCTTGCCTTCTCTTCGAGCAACCTCAAGCTCTCACTCTAGTCCAACTCACTACCATGGCAAGCCCTAGGATCTCAAACAAATTTCATCTTCATGGTTTTACAGACTCAAGTAATGGACTCTCGTCTGACTGCTCAGTGACAAACCTGGCAGTCCCTGTCCTCTCACACCTAATCTTTGCCCGAAATGTTTAATGAATATAAGATAATGAGTGATTCAGTCCTGAAACACTTCACAAAATGCACAACAACCTTGATCGTCTCTGTGAAATCTTAAAGAAAGAAAATCTTCATTTCACATATACTGCTTAATTGTTGAGACTTAGTAAAACCTTGAGAAGGGTGATCCATTTAGTGAGAGTCTCAGCAGAAAAAACCCTCAAGGCGCTTAGGAGGAGGCAAGATGGCGTCTGAGTAGCCGCCGTTGCTGCTGCTCTGTCAGTCCGGTCCTTGGAATTCAGGAAAAAGTCCTGTTCCTATATGCGAGAAATACTTTCAATATGCTCGAGAAAGCTTTAATCGATTTATGGAGCAATTTCAATACCGTCAGTGTCTGATGGTCACTGAGCGAGGCGAGCAAGTGTTGGTCTTTGCGGTGCTGGGATATCTTCCCGGGTTTGCTGTGCTCCCGGCTCGCTCCGCTCCTGCATCCTTTGGTTTTGCGGCCCTGCGGCGGGACTCCTCCGTGGCGTTGGTTGGTCGCTCTGCGATCTACAGAATCCTGCCGTGCGCGTGGGTAAGGAAGGTGAATTGCAGGAGTGGCGCTTTCCGGACAGCAGTCAGGGCATCGAGGACACATTGTATCTGTATCCAGCATTCTGATCAAGTAAGGATGGCAGGGCGGGGAGCAAAAGCGAGCAAAGGTAAAACCACTTTACTGGCAGGTCTACAGGGGGAAGAACTCTTACAGCCTAATCCGGTAGTAGCTGAAAGCCGCCAGAAGCGTTTTGACACACGGGGAGCGAAAAATAGGGAACAAAGCGAAAAAACTAACTTTGTAGAAAATACTGAATGGATAGTTAAGCAAAAAAATATATAAAGGAAGAATTCTAAAAGCACAGATAGCGGTCAAAATCTGCAGGATGGACAACCACTCATTACTAACATATTTGCTCCCATTGATGGGAAAATGCATACTGTGGTGCTGGGAGAAGTGGTTCAAACAGATGGCCCGGCTGACCAGATGGGTTTCAAGGAGTCTGTGTCGCCTTTAGAAAGTGCAATGGAAAGTAAAGCACCAATTTCACACTCTAGTCCAGTTACCAGTGTGGGAGCTGCTCTGGAAGATAACAGCTATAAACTACCAATACCTTGTCCCATTGATGAACTATCTGTCGCAGAGAAAAGCAATTTAATAAATAAGGATATGCTGGCTCTCCCGCCCAAAACGCCTGACAACACGGATAAATTCTATTCACTTACAGATGAATCTGAAATTTCGGATGGAAGTGTATCCATTGCTAGTGAAGGCGGAAGCCAGAATTGGGGTAGCAGCACAGATTCAGAACTATTTGTGAAAGCTTCTACACAGGGGAGAAAAGTCTTGAAAAAAAGATCCAGTCGACATAAGAAATACGAGACTTTAGATCAGGGTAGTTCGATGGATCTCAGATGGGACTACTCCGCTTCGCAATTATCAGCTTTGAACGAGTCAACGATGTGCTCGAGAGAGAACTATACACCCCCAGGAAACTCTGCTGATGGGGCAACTGCTTCAAAAGGGGAGCCTACCTTGACAGAAGTGCTACAATCCATTAAGAATTTTCAAGAGGAGGTTAAGATTGATAGTCGAAGATCGCGCCTCGCAACACAGAAACTTCAAGGCACCATAAGGAAAGTGGGCAAGACGTGCATTGAAATTGCAGATCGGATGGCTTCAGTTGAGGTACGCACCGAAAATCTTGAGAAAGACACTGCTATTCTGAAAACGCAAGGAGTGGAACATGATGGCATAGTTAAAGATCTTATGCTCAAAGTCGAGGAGCAAGAAAATCGGCTACGTCGCAATAATCTTCGTGTTCTTGGTATCCCGGAGGGAGTGGAAGGAAACGACCCTAAGGCTTTCATGATTAAACTCTTTAAGGGAGCCTTCCCGGATTTACATTCTTGGGATTGGGATAAGGAATTACAGTAAGTTCATCGCTTTCCATTAATACTTTCTAAACAATCTACCTCTTCCTCCTCCTCACAATACCCACGAGTTATGCTGATCTACTTTGGCAATTTTCTCCTACGACAGCTGCTCTATGATCTTGCAAGGCCTGCAAACAAAAAAGAATTTAATGGTATTACATTTTTTTACTCGGCCTGATTTTGCTCAGGCCACTGTGGAGCGCAGATGGAGGATGAGACAACTCTTTGCGCCATTTCAACAACTGGGTGCTACAGTCTATCTCCAGAATCCTGCACGCCTAAAAGTCATATTTAAGGGAGTCACGCGTAGCTTTGCCTCTGAAATCCAGGCTCAAGAGTATTTGCGAGAGATCACAAGCCACAAATAAGACAAAATAAGACTTAAGAAGAATTTTTCACTAGGTGAAGCGGATATTGGATACAGGTTCTGACTTTGTGTTTCTATCTCTTTCTGGGTGGTCTTTTTTCTCTCTAAAGATTTATATTTCAATGTAACTGGGTTTTCTTTAAGAGCACGATTGTTTTTAAGTCAGAATGTAACTGAAGAGGAGAAAGAGAAGAAGGAAAGGGAGTCATTACTGTGAATTGAACAGGATAATAATAGTGAAGGGTGAAGGATCGGACCGCGGGGGGGGTATGGGCCACGACTGCTCAGATTCCATTATCCTGGCGCAGGCTGCACCAGGTAACCTCAGTGATAGGTGGTGGGAGGGGGGGGGGCTCGAGTCTGGCCGGGTTAGGGTTAAGGGGGAAGGGGTTGGTACTCTGGGAGTTGGTCTTGGATATTTTGATTTTTCTTTTATGGTTGCAGACTACTATCATTAATGAGTAAACTGCGTATAGCGTCAATTAATATTTGTGGCCTTAATGATTTTAAAAAACGGCGGAACACTGCAGCAGGGCTACGATTGTTGAAAGCTGATGTTATCTGCATGCAGGAAACGCACATTGAAAGAACACAGATACACTTGCTGGAAACACTTGGTTATACATTGGTGGCGGCCACGACCCAGAACTCAAAGACGCGGGGGGTAGCAATTCTGACAACCAATCGCGCTATTCAATTTACCCGAACAATAGCTGATCAGAACGGGAGATGGGTAATTACAGAATGTCGCAGGGACAATGGGGACCCAATCACAATTTGTACTATTTATGGTAGCACTCTAGACGATCCAACCGTATTTGATTATATAAATAATGAATTGGCTACTTGGCCGCTACCCATAATCATATGTGGGGATTTAAATATAAATCTGCCTGCCAGCCAAAATATTGCCCTTGATAATGGGTGGGTCTATAACGGTCGGAAACCCAAGGTTTTTAGAGCCTTGAGGACTTTATGTTGTGAACAAGCACTTTCTGATGTCTGGAATTGGCAGAACCCCATGGACCCGGGTTTTACATATTTTTCTTTTCCACATAACAAACATGCAAGATTAGACTTTTTCTTCGCATCACGTACTATTCTTCATGCGTGTTCAATTGAGAAAGCTCCACGCATAATGGCCGACCATAATCCTTTAATAATAGAACTTATGGGGTGGGGGTCTAGAAATATGGGTAAATCCAATTGGAGTTTTGAACGTGCGCTATTGCTGAATGAGGAATACTGTGAGCATATGAGGAGGTGGATACCCCAATTTTTTAAGGAGAATATAGGAAGTGCTGGGATGGATATAGTTTGGGACACATTTAAAGCTGGAATACGGGGGGAGACATTGAGCTTTTCGTTAACTAGGAATAAAGAAAGGTTACATTTGCTCAATGATATGCAAGGTAGCCTGGCTGCCGCAGAAGAAGATTTGATTGTAGCACTCCAGCAGGGCGGAGACGCTTCAGAAGCACATCTAAAAGTGATGGTAGCTAGGTCAACAATTCTTGAAATGATAGCCAAGAGAGCTGCAGATAGGCTAGTTGTGTGGCGTGAGAAGGCATATGAATGTAGTGAGCAGGTAGGGCATCATCTTGCAACTAGAGCCAGACAAAGAATAACCCGGAATACAATAGCTGAGATTAATGATCCTGTTAGAGGGAGAACCGTAGATCCAGAGGGTATTCGTATGGTATTTTATTCATATTACAAAAGTTTATATCATGAAGATATTCTTGAACATTTGGGTAATGTTACTTCATATCTTAATCAAAGTCCAGTAGCACAATTTTCACAAGAGGAACAGCAGCAACTTGAGGAACCCCTCAGTGGGTGGATATTTTGCTTTGTATTAATAGTCTTCCCAGTGGTAAAGCTACAGGTTTATTAGAGTTTTAAAAAATTTGCCACACAATTGAAAGAATGGATGTTACAATTAATGTTGCATGTATTTGAAGGGGGCAAACCACCGCAGTCCTAGACACAGGCCAAAATTATCGTTTTTCTTAAAAAAACATAAATCACCTCTGGAACCTGGTTCTTATCGCCCCATTACGTGGATTAATCCTCCAAATTTCTCCTTTGCTCTGTGCTAAGACCTGTATGTTAAACAGTGCACCCCCAGCCACCATTTTGTGTTATCAAGCCAGTGAAACCAGCCCCCCCCTGCCTCCCCCTCCAGCAACAGGGATTTTCTACATCAGAGGGTGCTTCTGTGAGCTGTTTAAACTGTGTTTAATAGGGACTGTGCACTTCGTTTTTTGGCCAGGAGAGGGAGTAAAGTTGTATTCAAACAGTATTGTTAGATTTCAAGTTTGTGAGGCCTTTACCTGCAGAAATCCAAAGTGTGGATTGAGCCTGTCTGTCTCCTAGGAGATTCTGGACAGGAGAAGCAGCCCCCACCCCCACCCCCAGGCCAGCAGGCCTAGGACTGGGGATTGGCTATTCAGCTCCCAGGCAACTCTGAGCCCTCCTCACACCTGCCCAGGTCCCTTAAGGCTTTGCTGGGTGCACCCCAAATCATTCTCCTCCATCTTGTGAGTTGCAGCCTACCTGTGCCCCAGATTGCAGTGAGCAGAGTCCAGCAAGTGGTAAGGAGGCAGACTAGTGCTGTCTCTTCCCTCCTCCAAAAAGTTTTTAAAAAACGATTTTCCCTTTCTGTGATTACTGTCTTTGCCTGTGGTTGTTACAGTTTAAAAATGTAGTTTTAACCTGCCTGTGATTGTATATTTTATCACCTGTTTTGTGTGTTAAACTTGTGGTTTTCCTGCCCATGATTGCTTCCATTTAACGTGTTGAATTGTGGGATTTGCAGTCCAAACTCTGTAGTTTGTCGCTCTCATTCCTGGTGACTATTGAGTTTTCCCTCCAAATTTCTCCTTTGCTCTGTGCTAAGACCTGTATGTTAAACAGTGCACCCCCAGCCACCATTTTGTGTTATCAAGCCAGTGAAACCAGCCCCCCCTGCCTCCCCTCCAGCAACAGGGATTTTCTACATCAGAGGGTGCTTCTGTGAGCTGTTTAAACTGTGTTTAATAGGGACTGTGCACTTCGTTTTTTGGCCAGGAGAGGGAGTAAAGTTGTATTCAAACAGTATTGTTAGATTTCAAGTTTGTGAGGCCTTTACCTGCAGAAATCCAAAGTGTGGATTGAGCCTGTCTGTCTCCTAGGAGATTCTGGACAGGAGAAGCAGCTTCCAACTCCCTGGGCAGCAAACCTTGTCTGAGGTTGCTGGGACCTTATATAGTCTGCTAGTGGCTGCTACATGTATACACTGATTGGTGGTTGTATCTGATGTTTCTATTGGTTTGAGTTAGTGTCCTCATTGGTTGGGTATTTGAGGGTTCTGATTGGTTTCTGGATCTGTGATTCAATCAATGTAGGGTTGGGACTAGGGCTAGGGTTATGATTTCTATTGGAAGCAGGGACTAGGGCTTCCTGTTTTATTGGTTGTTGGGACTAAGGTGGAACTAGGACTAGGGTTAGGCCTTTAATTGGAAGTAGCGATTAGGGCTTCTGGTGTTATTGGTTGCTGGACTAGGTGTGGGACTAAGAGTAGGGTTAGGCTTTCTATTGGAAGTAGTGACTAGGGCTTCCCGTCCCATTGGTTGCTTGGACTAGGGTTGGGACTACTGGTAGGGCTAGGGCCTCTATTGGACATAGAGATCAGGGTTTTTTGAACTGATTGGATGCTTGGAGTAGGGCTAAGATTGGCTGTAAGGTCCTGATCTCCTATTGGTTCTAGCTTTTAGGGCTAGTGTTGTGATTGGATAGTATTAGGGCTAGGGTTCCCATTGGCTGACGGGGTCACCTGATTACTAGGGGTATCAAAGGCCAGGGTTAGGGCGTCTCAGCCCGGGCGTCGAGGCTAAGGGCAGAGAGGACAAGGGTGAGTGCCTGTTTAGGGCAGAGAGGACAAGGGTGAGTGCCTGTTTGAGCCTGTTAAGGGCAGAGAGGACAAGGGTGAGTGCCTGTTTAGGGCAGAGAGGACAAGGGTGAGTGCCTGTTTGAGCCTGTTAAGGGCAGAGAGGACAAGGGTGAGTGCCTGTTTGAGCCTGTTCGAGACGGGCCAGGGCCAGGAATGCTGCCCATCTTCCCATTAATTAATGTGTCTATTACTTTTCTCCTGAAAAAGCATATCTAATGCACTACCCTATTTCACATCCGCTACCTCTATCAATATTTTTAATCTGCATATACTTACCTCCTTTATGCATCTATATACTCTCAATGTACTTATGGATCTATATATTTATCACTTTCTTCTAATTTAGCATTTCCAATGCACTACCCTATTTCTCAGCCTATACTTCCCTCAATATATCTTCTAGCCCAACTTTTTGACTCATCTCAAACTTCTTTCTACTACTTTTTCCAATTCACTACCCTATCTCACCCTATACATCTATCACTATATCCTCTACACCCACTCTCTCATTTATCGCAAACGCCATACCACTACTATGTTCCCCAAAATAACCCTTTCTTGACTCTTTCCTGCTCTACCCCTCCTTGTATCTTCTGACACCTCCTTTACTGTACCAATGCCCAAGACAAACCTTTCTAAACTCTTCCCTCTGACTCTTCCCCTCCAAAAACCCTTTTTACTCATCAAAAAGCCTCCTCCTACTGCTATGACCTACAAAAAGAAATCCTTCACTCTTCTATCCCACAACTATCCTTTTCAATCAAAATAACAGACTAGCATGTTCACTTCACTAATTCCATATTCCACTATACTAATTCACCACTAATCCTTTATGGGTTCCAGAGTAGCGTGCTACTCGCCAACAAAGCGCTTCAACACCCACCAGGGGTAACAGGCGCTATATGAATGCAAACCTTTCTTTCCCTTCTATCCCTCCACTATCCTTCTCACTCCAAATAACTGACTAATATCCACCACTCAAATTACTTTCATATTTCACCATACTAATTCACCACTAATCCTTTATGGGTTTCCGGAGTAGCGTGCTACTCGCCCAAAAAAAAAGCAATTCAACACCCCATCAGGGGTTAGAAGCGCTATATATATGCAAACCTTTTTTCCCTCTTCTATCCCTCCGCTATCCTTCGGAATCCAAATAACTGACTAACATATCCACCACTTAAAATTTACTTGCATGTTTCACTATACTAATTCAACACTAATCCTCTATGGGTCCCGGAGTAGCGTGCTACTCGCCGAAAAAGCGCTTCGACGCCTCGTCAGGGGTAGTAAGCGCTATACAAATGCAATTACAATACAATACAATAGCAAGATTTATTCTAAAATTTTTGCTACTCGTTTAGCAGCTGTTATTCACAAGGTTGTCTCACCTCGCCAACATGGTTTTATACCAGGACGTGGCACGACTGATCATACCAGAAGAGTTATTTCACTACTTGATGCCGCTAATATTTCCGGTGAGCCAACAGCACTTATATTGCTGGATGCTGAAAAAGCCTTTGATAGGGTCTCCTGGTTTTTTCTTTGGGAGACCCTGTCAAGGGTTGGAATAGGTAAAAAGCTAACACTTGCTTTTAAGATGCTTTATTTCCATCCCAGTGCGAGACTTTTTATAAATGGGGCTTTTACAGACTTATTTGAAATAACTAGGGGTACCCGGCAGGGCTGCCCGAGCTCTCCGTTGCTGTTTGCTCTTTATATAGACCCCTTTCTGCGGCAATTGGATACTAACGGGAGTATTAGACCTATCGTATCTCGGGGTGGGAAAACTAAAACCTTGGCTTATGCTGACGATATTGCGATAGTCACCCCTGATCCTGAAGGGGCTATAGCTGAGATAGAGGCGGAGGCGGTGAGATTTGGGCAACTCTCGGGGTATTCTCTTAACAGTACCAAAACTCAAATAGTTTGCAATAATGTCAGCATGGTTAACAACATTAGGCAAGTGGAAAAGGCCACATATCTTGGAGTGGATATTCTAGCTAACGTCGATAAAATTGTTGATAATAAGATTGACCCTTTGATCGCTAAAACAAAAATTGAATTAATGAGACTACATAACTTACACCTATCGATCATCGGCAGATGCAATATAATTAAAATGCTTTTTCCCCCCAAATTTTAGTATTTTTTAAGGGCAATTCCTTTAGAATTTCCCACTATTTGTTTGGAAAAAATTGAAGAGCTATTTTCTCGCTTCATTTGGGCATATGAAAAGCCTAGGAGAGCATATAAATTTTTATCTTTGTCAAAAGACAGGGGAGGGCTGGCTTTACCAAATATAAGATTATATTATTGGGCCACTACCTTATTATTCAATATAACTTTGATTTCGGAACAACCAAGAGATAGTAATATGGAGGAAATACCGACACCTATAGAACTCATAATGGGTAAAGACGCATGGGGTTGGCTATGGAGATTTGTGAATGATAGTCACTACAAGAAGGTCCGTTTTAAATCATTAATAGGTGGGTATAGGATCCTGAGACTGACTCGGGAACTGTTAGGGCTGGGCCGTTTGAGTCACTACACACCAATTAGTAATAACCCCAATTTGCCAGAAATTTTTAAAGGCCCTATTATTAAAAGATGGTGTGATGCCGGATTGTCTAAACTCGGCGATTTCTATTCTTTAACCGATATAGTTAGTTTTGATAATCTTAAAGAGACATACAATCTAGACTGGAGAGATTTTTATAAATATCTTCAAATTCGAGATTTTCTATCTAAAAAAGGAGGAGGCCCAAGTGGTTTTACCAATAACTATATGATAGACAGATTAAGGAAAAATAGACTACTCTCTATCGGGGATGTTTATAGTTTTTTTAATTTATTAATGCCAGATCATATGGAGGCACGAGCAGCAAAATGGAAAATAGAGATAGGCATACAGGAAAATTTATTTTTCCATTCAGCTGAATTGGCGCAGGAAATCTTAATTCCGGCTCGGCTTCAGGCACAATACTATAAATCCTGCTTTTCACTCTATTACACCCCCAAAAAAATTCTAAGTGGGGGACAGGTAAAGGAACTCTATGTCCCCGATGTGCGTTATATCAGGCAGATTTAGATCACATGTTTTTCTCATGTAATTCTCTAAATAGCTTGAAACAGGAAATATCTAATTTTTTTAAAGAGGTATTAGGGGTTGGCTATCTCCTCTCCTCTGATTGGACTTGGGGTAGATTCACAAATACAAGGGAAGCCAGGAGAAAAACTGGTGTTCATTGGTATGGCGATTTTACGCTTATGCCTGGCTTCGGCGTGGCTTGACCCAAACCCCCCGGTCTATCATCAATGGTTTTCTCAGTTGTTGGCAAATTATAACTTTGAGAAGGCTATATATGCAAAGAGGGGAATGCGGGCCAGATCTAAAGGTTTAAAAATCTGGGCACCACTGACTACATGGCTCGAGAAATTAATAGTTAAGTGAATGAGTCCAACTCCTTATGGGTGGGGTGGGAGGGGCTAAGAGTAGAAGGGGTGGGGGTGGTTGAACTAAACGGATAAAATGTGCATAATTCTTATACTTTGTTTTTCTTTTCATTTTTGACATATGTATTGTTTTCTCGTTAATGTATTATGATTGTTTATATACATGATTGCTTATTATGCACAAATAAAAAATAAAAAAATAAAAAACCCTCAAATATATATCTAGCTTTCTCTATTCTGCCCACCATAGCCATTTCATTTCTAACCTATTCTTATCGTCATCCAACCCTGTGCAGAATCTGAAACCATAAACCACCACAACTTTATTACCCTGATCCCCCTAGGAGGCACAGAATACCTAGTTAGGCCTTGAACCAACCAAGTTATCTGTACCACTTGGGAGATGGGTTTGAACATGATTTATTGGCAAAGTATGAACGCCTAGAGATGGAAAATATGTGATTGCAAATCATAACCCTTTGACGTTTGTATGTTACCACTCCACTCCCAAGATACCTTGATGTAAATGGAAATTTATTGTGAATTTTACTATTAAACATTGCAATTACAGTAAATGTGATTATATAAATATAATAGTAATTATGATCATATTAAGTACACCAAGTAAAATGTATTAATGTTTAAATTCATTTCTTTTTCCAGAGCTGATGGTGAATGACCATGCAGCATCATGAAGAAGACTGAAACAAGCACATACTGTCCCTCTGATCCCCAGGGTATAGTTCATTTCTGATCAAATGAATAACATGGAGTTACGCTGACAAGCAAGCAGGACTTTTTATCAAGGAAAACTTTGTTAAAGGCAGCTCAAGTAAGGAATCACATTCCACTGTTGGACATTGCGAGAATGTGGAAAGCAACACGGTTCCCCAAGTATTTTACCACAGGAAGTGCAGGAGCCTGTTTACTATGAAGAGAGATTTACAGACTATTAAGAGAAAAGCTGAAGCAAGTGTCAGTGATGATGCTGGAACGAGTGAGTGCATGAGTAAATGCTTAAGCAGAAGAACATCATTAAAGTCAAATTTGAATGCTGAAGAATGTACATTTTGTGGAAAGATAAAATGCTACTAGGGAACATCAACGTGTGAGAAATTAATCAAGGCCATAGGGCTTAGAGTTGACAAAAGGCTTCGAGAGTGAGCAACCATTAATATTGATTCAAAGATCTTAACAGTTTGTAAAAGGGACATAGTGGCTGCAGAAGCCCATCATCAAGCATCTGTTATAGGAACTATACAAATGTTGAAGCAAAGGAGGAAGGTCATGCATCTAGCATTCAAACCGATGAGCACTACAAAAATATGAGAGATGAAGCATATGATAAACTATTTAAATACATTAGAACTGTGATTATTCCTACCAAAAAGAGGTAATACTTGTGACGACTCTCACTGAATGGTTTGAAACCCTCATGACATGCAGAGGAATATAGGGTATAGACAAATCAACCAAAAAGCATATTAGAAGAAAATTGGACTCCGAGTTCAGTGACAGTCTCCACATATTCCCAGACAACCAAGGAAAATTATTAGCACAACCTGATAGGGTCATGCTACAGGACGTTGTTAGAGAAAACCAGAGTTTGAAATGAGAATTATCAGTTTTTAAGGTTAAGGCAACAGACATGAACAAGATCATTGATCAAACATAATCGCACATAAGAACAATGATTAAAACAAACTTGACATCAACACGATGGCCATATCATCCATCAGACGTTGATAAAGAGTTATTTACAGTGCCCGATTACCTTAAACCGTTCCTATTAGGGCTTCTGACTGGAGATCCAGAAAACACAAAGCTGTCCAGAAGGGTCGCCTTACTTATGCAATCATTCAGTCAGGACATTATATATGCAGTCACAAATGGTCAGCAGAAATCTCAACAAGCAATTATGGCTTCCATATGCCATGAAAATACTGACAGGCAACGTTGAAATTATTCGCACTCTAAACAGACTTGGTCATGGGATTTCATACTCACAACTGGAAGAAAATGAAACAGCCTTGTGTCTTCAGAAGCTTGCCGCTACCTTAAATGAGCAAATTGTTCTTCCAGCTGACATTCACCTCACGTCTTCACTAACTTAGCAAAGCATAACATCGATAGGCTGGAAGAGACTCTTACTGGAAAGGGGACAACTCATCGAGTCAACGGTATATAGCTGTGCAGCCAAAGTTGTTTGGACCACAACCTTTTAAAACTCCTCTCCCAAGCATTAAGAAACAAAAGCAAAGAACATTGACTACCACAAATACTGAAGAATTGTTCATGTATGTTTCTGGTGAACGAGTTGGGCCTCAGCCATTGATGACAAGTACCAAAGTCATGCCTGAATGTGTGGCCCAATTGAAGCTTTCACAAGATAGTAACATAATCTGGGTTGTTATAAGACAAGAAGCGAGCCTTGTACAGATGATACCAAGTTGGACAGGATTTAACATCAGTACTAGAGAGCTAGTTAGTGTTTCACAGGATTCCATTGGCTACTTGCCCACCATTAGCACCCCTACAACTGAGTTGACAACTGTTTCTGAAATTTTGAAGCAGTCAAAGCTGATAAGGGAATCACCGCATTTGGCAAAATTGTAGTGGTCCTCGATCAAGCTCTCTACGCAAAGGCAATTGAGATTGTGTGGAAGCATGTAGGTCTGCCAACAGGCATACACAGCCCTGAGACGAATGGGATCTCTCTGAAGAACTAATGGACAAATTGAAGCAATTCTCGTGCTTGCTGTATGCAGCAAAATCTTCGGTTCATCATGTGAATGACTTGAGATATCACCTATTCTGCCCAAAGAAGGGTGAGATAGACAGTCATCAACTTCCACCTAGCAGGTACTGTCTGAAGAAACATGCCGAACATGCGAATTATCAAGCCACTATAAACAAGAGATCTCTTCTGAATGATCCACAGACACCTAGTCCAATTGGAAGAGGGTGGAAGTTGGAAAAACATGAGGGAGCAGAGCAACTGGTAGTAGACTGGATGGAGGGGCAACCAGCAACTCAGGCTGTCTTAGATCTACTAGCTTGCAACTGCATTAGAAACTGCAAACTGCCAACATGTGTCTGCTTTCTAAATGACCTCAAGTGCACTGACGTGCAGACTTCCTGCCCGTGAAAATCAAACAGACGCAGAGAATGATGACACCTATTCAGAAGAAGATGACGACGAATGTGAATGATAAAATTGTGTTCATGGTAACTCATGACATAAATTGCCTATGTAGGATGTAAAAACTATTATTTGAAATTGTAAATGAAAATGATGCATATACTCTATATCAATATATGAGGAATACAATGAAGTTTATTGTTATTATTTTAAGGACTATATTGTTTTTATTACAAATAATAATTACTTTTAAATAATATTGAATTTAACCAATCTGGGAGAATTTGAATTATTTTTCCACATATTATGATGAATTTGTATGCTATTTATCAAAAATATGAAAACCATTATTTTTTGGGGGGCTATGGTTGCTAATCCAGTAATATCAGATAAAGGATCGCACCTTCCAGGTTTCTTAGGCCTATGGAAGATCTAAGACACTAGCCCTGGCCTCTGGCGTCCCTCAGGGATCCATTTTGAGCCCTTTGCTCTTTAACATCTATGTTCGTCCTTCAGCAGGTGTAATTGAGAAGTGTGGGCTTACCCTCTTTTTTTATATGTTGATCTTTTCGTTATCAGCCACCCAACATCATGGCCCCTTGTTGCTTCAGTTGGGCCTGAGGAGTATCTACTTATGGATGAACAAAAATGCGCTGAAGCTCAACGGTGATAAAACCGAGGTCCTGGTTTTGGGAAACAACCCCGATCTCTGGGGACTCAGCCACTGTCCGGACTCCCTTGGGCCCCTACCCACCCCGGCTACTAAGGTCAAGAATCTCAGCTTTATTATTGATGATACATTTTCCTTGAAGCCACAGGTGTCTAAGGTTACTGCTACCTGTTTTTCTGTCCTCAAGTGGCTGAAAAAGATCCTTTGGCTAATTCCCTTAGCGGCCCAGAGAACGGTTATTCAGGCTCTGGTCATATCCAGATTGGATTATGGCAATGTGCAGTACCTGGGCGCGGATAAGATCTCGATTTATCACACCTCAGTCTCTCTCTTCTCTGCTTCAGGAACTGCACTGGCTTAAGATTTCGAAGCGCATCAAATTTAAGGCATTATGCTATATGTTCAAGGCCAAACATGGCCTAGTTCCCTTATACATCCAAGAACTGGTGACTCTCTATGTGCCTAGGCATTTGCTGAGATCCTCCAGCCTCTCGCTGTTCACTACGCCCAGGTTTTGACTAACCCGCATGAAGGGACGCTCCTTTGCCTACCTAGGTCCTAAGTTGTGGAATTCTCTCCCAGCCACTCTTGAGAACTGCAACTCCTTACTTGCTTTTCGTAAAAATATGAAGACTTGGCTTTTCTAGCTGTCTGCTGGGGTCACCGATATCTGCCTCTATCCTGCGCCAAGAAACCCTTCGGGGTAGCTGCACGCACTACAAGTCTGTTAAATAAACAAATAAGTAAAAGGTAAAGAGGGATTACTTGCTATCAAATATTTTCCATCTCTAGGCATCCATACCTTGCAAAACAATCATGTTAGAACCCATCCCCCCCCGAGTGGTACCAATGACCTAAATGTGGGGTCCTGGCTCATGGCCTAAGTGGTTTGCAGCCTCTTTATCCAACAACTTTTAAAGGTCTGCCTTGACAGCGCAGCCGTCACCAGGCAATTATGTGAGAATCAACAGGAGAGGAGCTTTGGCTCTGTCCACACGTTGGAAATCTGGAGTACTTTTTGATTGGGAAGAAGTTATGTGCTTCCACAAAAAAAGTGCTTGCCCTCCACACAGTTGTGATCATGATTTTTATATATCGAGCTGCTTCAGCTGGAATTTTCAGGGGTACACACATGACATTTTAATGCTATTAAAGTGCCTTAGATAACTAGATAATGTATGGCATATTTTTCTGATCGCAGCACAGATGAAAGCTGGACAGTCATTAACCTACAAGGATGGGGTTTTACGTCTGGCTTGATGGTATACCTATCACCTGACCTTTTAACCTTCGCCAATATTATTCTACAGTTCCTTCTTTCCACACAAATATGTATGCATTCCCATGTTACCTACGTATAATGCTCCACATTACCGTACAATATTCCTTTAAAGCCAGACTTATTGGCACTGCTAAGGTTTGTTCTATTTGTATTGGTTCTCAGCCCTTGACCAGCCCCTATTCCAATTGGCATTACCTAGAGGTCTGTGTCCTGAGCTTTCTCTGATTTCGTGTCTATACAATCACCCTCACTACTATCATTTTCCCCTTTTGTTTCTATCACCAGCACTACATTGTCACAAATGTTTTCCTTTCTGTTCTTCATACAATGAAGAAGCTAACTAATTAAGATGCAAATTATTTAGAATAACACCTATATGTGCAATGATTAAAGAAAAATAAAGATGAAATGACAAATTTTGAATGTGCAAACTGCACTAGGTAGATATAGTTATTAGTATAGGCCGCAGAAATGATTAAATGCAAGTTTTTCTTTTAACTAGGAGCGAACTCGACAATGCTGAAATGTGCAAAACGGAATTCAGAAGTCTGACTTTAACATGACATTCTTAAAAATATTTGTTATAACTCCAGAATGTTCCAGTTTAACAAATGTATTACAAATTTTGTTAAGGAACATCCGATTGTGATAACTGAACTTCCTATTCACCCCATATTTCACAAAATGCTTAAATAGAATAGTTGTACATTTTCAAACAGTATTTCTTGTTCGCATTAATGAAATGCATTACTAAACAGTAATTTTGCAAGTCGATGTGTCTCTTCTTTAGCATAGTTCATTGTTTACGCAATAAAAATGTAATATTAGAAGGTTAAACTGTGTTCGATGCCTATGTGAACTGAGGCTTAAGAATCATGAAGCTACATATGTAAGATGTCTGTAACAAACTTTGTGATAAAACTTTGCGAGCTGCATGTTATTTAGTGGGAAAGGAAGAGCTAAACTCACTCTGCAGAGAATGCTTTTGCCTGATTAGATCCGAAGAGGAGAGACCTGCTAAACATTTTGCAACATTATTTTTGACTTTTATCTTAGCACGTGTTCCTAGCTAGACTAAACTCACTTAGACTAGACTTTTGAAGTGCTGAGAGGGAGACACTAAGAAGCTGAGATCTAGACCCATTCCCTAGTCCCTTTTTGACAGTTGTGGATATCACTGCTGCTGTTCATCCTTTGCCTTATTATTGATGTATACGTGTGCATTGGTCACACTGCACATGCATGTCAAGGCAGCCATCTTGAAATGGGTTTCTTCAGCATTCCAAGATGCCTACCATAGGCGCATATGAGTGCACGTGCATCGCAATATATTCACATCCTCCAAGACACATGTGCTTTTAAGTATTGGGCATGGGAGGTTCAATGCAAACAAGCATTTTACAAATTTGCTTCCCAGGATGCTTGTAAACATAGTGGTTGGCCAAATAGGCTAAAAGACAACTATTCGTTACCCAGTTCTCGTTCAATTCGATTAAAATGAATTATCAGTTTTCGTCCCATTTGCTTCTTAATTTCATCCTTTGCTAAAAATGCTTTTGCGCCAGTGTGCTGAGATCAGTTTTTGCATACTAACAGCCAATTCACCGATTCATAATGTGTTGCTCTCCATTTAAAAACACACTATGTGGAGCTTTCATAGTAAGCCATGACAAAATCTGGCAAGCTACAGAAGCTTCCTTGTGTGGTACACAAAGGCATCTACGACACACATGCCCACTATGAATGCGTCAATTGTTCTTTGAAAGCAATTCACTGACAGAGAACGCTGACACGTTTCCTAATTCTGCTTTGGAGATCATGTGGTTTTTTACAAGATTAGCACTTTATTGGAAAACAAATCTAGCGTTTGTCTTCTTTATTACAATACAAAACCAAACCTAAATTCATCCACAGCAACGATTACCATAATCAACTTGAAATTGTTTCTAAGGAATATAATACATATAAATCTAAATGCCAATCTTTTCTTTCGCAATAAAAAACGACATGCTGACCTGTGAAGGGCCTTTCTGATACATCAGGGTAAAATTATCACTTCTAACATCTAAACCTTTTATCACTGCTGCACATGAAGATGCTCCATTAGCAGACTACGCAATTATAGGACAGGAAGGAAGAAGTGGGGAAGGGCAGGTAAAACGCAAAATATTGATTAGTATTTATCAAACAAGATAGCCTTCGATGATCTCTAAAATGGAAAGTTTCGCGCGTTTACAAGTTGGATTTATCTCCGGATGCCCACCAGTGTTCAAGTTAAAAAAAAAAAGCCTTGAAAAAGGTTGCACCTTCTCAACTTGCCTTTACCAATGCTTTCTATTGATGCGGTTCAGCATTAGCAAATTAAAATGATTTTTGTAGATGCTATACAGCATTGGCAAAAAATAATACTTTTTTTTTAGCATTCCCAGATGGCAGCTGAATTTAAAAGTGTAAGAAATAGCTTTGTGAAAACTGAGCACCAGCAGACTGGCAGCAAACGGCAGGTGCCAGGATCTCCAAAAGAAATGGAAAATATTTTTCTTAAAGGACTACAATTTAGGGACACAATAGAGGAGCGGGGTGGAGCAGGTGGGGGGAGAAAATTATTAAGTGGGGGAAGCAACAGGCAGTGGTTAGCCTGAAAGTGCTACAAATAGCAACAGATGCTTCACTTTATCCAGTCCGTGACCAGTTACTGCAACCAGCGAACACTTTGGTAGTTCCCCTTATGGAATAATTTTACGAATAGTCTATGCCACTTACCATTGGGAAAAGTGAAGCGTTCACATACGATCACAATGATAACAATTCCTTCCTTTTTCACGATTCAGTATCCAACCGCCTGTTCTGATTTTTTTTTTAGAACCCTACTTATTTTTACCAAGATCACTGAACAATATGCCAGGTTAACAGACCAAGGTGGCCCGAATATGTCTAAGATTCAAAATTGGAATCATCATCACAGGGTATTCTTTTAGGCTTCTCCTTCTAAATCCAATGCTTAGTGAATAATGCACTCTTTGTAAATACAATAATGGACCCGACAGCTGCCTCCAGAGTTCAAGATTAGTAATATCTAATTTCCCCCGCCCCAATTCACTAATGAAACAACAGTAGATCTGAAGCAGGGCAATCAAGTGATATTTTAGAACACCTCCATCTGTCCAGCTCACACGTGAAAGCAAAATATGTTTTACAAAATGACGCAGAGATCAGTCTATTCTGCAAGGAAATCTCGGAGCACACTGCTTCACCAGCAGTGCATCACATATTTTGAGTTAACTTTTATTGTGCTTTTGTATTAGAATGGTTTTAAGAATTTTGAATTATTGCCTTGGATCACCAGGCCTTGTTTGTTAGCTTAGGCAGTGGCTTAGTAATTAATACTTGAAGAGCATGTGGTTCTCTAAAGGACCTGCATCCATCCGAAGACCGCCATTTGCTTTATATAAAGCATCCTCATTTATTGATGTGAAAAAGCACTGCACTCAGACAGTTAAAATGCACTTGATAAAAACCATAAAAGATACAGACATAAAAATGAATAAAAAGATTCAAGACAATGTCATACAAGTAATGACCAACCTCAGGAGAAATTGACCTTGATACAATAAAAAAACAGGTGAGTGATAAAAGTTCCCAAATATGAAAATAAAACTTAGAAATTCCAGGGTGCAATACCCATAATAAACATAATCAGGGTAAAAAAAAACAAGCAAACAATAGGCTTCAAATACAAATCAACCCCTTCTTTTTCTGAGTCAAACAGTGGTCATTAAAAATCCAGCAACATTAATCAGACAAATTCATCAGATAACATTTGGAGAAAAATAAAAGCAGGTCTAGCTTGAGTAAACTGTCTCCCTTTCAATAAAAGTAAAATCAATTGGTTCCGAGTAACACAATAAAAGGTCACAACACAGCACAAAAGGGAGAGCGTCATAATCAGAAAAATTGTCACAACTACATGGATTTAGGTTATTGACTTTATTTCACCCAAAAGGATCAGCTAAAAACCAGTGCAACTGGTTAAGCCTAAAACGAGTCAACATAAATCGATGCTGAGGGTTAGTGAAAGAAGTAAGCTATAGTTTCACACGCCCAAAAGTAGAAATCATAACATGCATGTGAACAGAAGGTTTTGCCAATTCTGTACACTCCCTAGTGCACTGCACTCACCAACTGGGATAACATCACATTCACATCTACGTTTAGGCTCTGCCCCTCCAGTAATAATAATATACCTGGGGATGAATGAGGTGCATTGTCCTTCTATGCAAGGATGGACACAACAATCTAAAGCAACATGATTCAGTACTAAAGCAAAACTCAAGGCTAGTGGATGTTGTGTTGCTCTAGTGTGGTCAGCATTTTTGTACTATTTATTTAGGGAACATACCCATATCACATTGCAAATGTTTACTTGTTTGCAATAGGACTTTACATAATATGTATTTGTAAAGCACACTTTCACTCAAAGTGGTTTCTTGGTGCCGAATAACTTGTTTTTAGTCAATCTCAATGTAGTCATTTTAACAAACTTGGGAGGTAGGAAAGCTTGGTGATCCTGCCTGGATATAAACCTGTGACCAAGATGCACCAATTGGTCACAATCAAATGAGTCATAAAAATGTATATTAAGAAGTGCCAGGTTTTTGCACAAAACGTATACTGAACTGGGGATTATAATCAACGAAGCTGATACTTTTACATTTGATGAACAGACAAAAATTATATTAATGACAGCTTGAGATGTACTTGAACACAGACCATTGAAGGAAAATACATAAATACATAAATTGCCTCTTGGAAAATTCAGAAATTGCAAGAGGAACAAAGGGCACGCCATAAACAATGTCAATTGCCAAATATAATATAGAAAAATCAATCTTTCAATATGGAACTGCATGCAAATATAAGCATTTAACAGATCTGAACGGCAATATCATCCTCATCCGGACCAAAAGCATCAGGGAGCTAATCCATCTCATCACATTGAGCTTTGTAAACTAAATGAAAAACAACAACCACTAACTTTTCAGAAGTCCTAAACTAGAAGAGAAATGAAATCGTACATAAAGTACATAAGCTAATAAATTGTGCATAAAGTACATAAACTGGCCATTGACAACCCCACTCCCTTCCTCTGCCAGAAATATACAACAGTTTGTTGACATCAGAAAACTGAACAAGAACCACTATCCTGACAGGCAAACATATTTTGGAAGCAGAACTGCCATCATCTTCCTGCCTATGCTGCAGCACCCTTGGAAAAACAGCACGACCTGGAGACCTCCAAGATCTTAGCCAGAGGAGTTATAATTATTTTCTCAGCCACAAAGAGCCATCGCATCGCACCAACCTAAAATGCCAAAAACATCAATACAAAGAGCAATCTCTAAACAGTCAATGAAACACATACGCGCCAGGTCACCTGGTTCAGGATGTCAGAAAAGAAGTCAAAGTCATCAAACGTGGAGAAAATCGCTAAGAGGGTAATGGAAAATAAGGACACACTTAAAAAGACCAAAGGGCAGTCAGGTCTGTTATGCTACACCAGCCACACTAGAAAGAGCCATAAGCAGTAGCATTTCCCGGTCAATAGCAGCATAGTTGTATATAGACCTACCTTGTGCATAAGCTGGCACCTGGCAACAACAGTCATTATTACTCCAGTGCTTACGCTGCAGTTTGCGCTTGCTTTTCTGTTCTGTCACCATTACGGTTTCCAGCCTCCCCACGTCTCTCGGTTTCTTGGGCCAAGGTGTTTTACCTTCTGTTTGTAGTTCCAGTCTCCCCCCTTCAAACAATCTTTACCAGTGCCACATTGCCCCCCTCTTGCTCGAGTTCTAATGCAGAAATGAAGGTATGTCCTGAGGCTAGTAATAGTCTGCCTTTACGCTGCACCAGGTAAATCTGAAAACTTACATGCTTATGTTAAATAATCAATATATTACTTTTGAACCTTCCTTACTTATGGTGCTCTCATTCAATAAGTAGAAGTCAAGGCGGGTGACGGAGATATGCTGCTGGAATTCAACAAGACTATGTGAACAGTCTCTGTAAAGGGATGCCCATGTACAGGCTGAGGCCACTGTAATGTCTCTAGAATGAAGTGGTTTGGCATTTACCCGTGATGTCCTACTGTCATTACAGCATAGCTATCCTTATTTGCCTGCACCGGCTTGTCTTAGAGTAATATTTAAGGCACTGAGCATCACTCATTGAGCCATTTACAATACAGGCCATGAATTACTTTCAAAAATGTTAATCAAATCCACCCTCAACACCCAGCTATTATTAATCTTTGAATTCTCAATAAAACATCCATGCATACTTTCTTAGGAAAGTAACACTCAAATGCATTACCAGTATGCTTAAACAGCTGAGGCTCCAAAGAGGTTTATAAAAGAGCCTCTTAATGCCCACTTAGGTGGGAATAATAATAATGGCACATATAATTCTATACGGGCAAGAGCCCACTTGTGCCATCATTACATTTTAACCAAACATAACAGCTATATTAATGCAGTGCCCTTCATCCAGGAATGCAAAGCAATACCGTAATTGAGAGATCACTGAAAATTGCCACAATATGCTAAAGTGGGATCCAATCTGAAGTCTCCTGGCCTGCCTTGCTGCATTTAATTAAATAGGAAGAATCTGAACAGGCAAATACAAAGCTGAATCAATTGCTCATTTTCAAGAGAAGGAGGGATTTCAAGTGTCTGCTGATGCTGGCTGAATACCGTCTAAGCTAGAAGTTTAGACAACCAAGCAGACTTGATTAGGAGACAATAATTTAGTGGAGATACATGTAATGTAAAAGGCCTCGTTAGAAGAGTTCTAGGAAAGGATTCTTGGACAGCACTTTGGATGTTGAGTCAGGCAGATTAATGAATTTTTGATTTAGCTAAGAAAGGGTGTGTTATCCCTTGTACCTTGGCAGTAGCTATAAGCAATTAGTAGGTAGCTATAAGTTATTAGTGGCAGATCAATGATAAGGTTGAAGCTGGTGGTCTTTGTCTGCAGAAAGGAGAAGAAACAATGTGCAAACTGATGTTTATTGCCTTCCACTAGGAGCTGGTATTGTCACTGATTCACTGAATGTCCTCCACATACAAATTATTCACCATTGTCAAAACTTTTGAGATGTTGGAGTTGAGGATGTAACAATCTGATATGAGAGAATTTAATGGTGTGGAATAGAGTGCCTTGCTCACCTTAGTGATAAGGAAGTCGGTTATCTCACTGAACTGGCGCTGTTTAATAGTCGTTGTAGGCAGTTGTGAGGGTGATGAAACAGCAATCAAAGTTAACATAATTCCATTTTGACTCTGACTAGTGATAGCTCCGATTAGGGCGAGTTAGTTAAGGAATGAGTCTCTTACATCAGGGATAAATTAGTTGGATATGGTGGATTTGCACTGTTGGTGGAACAGCTGAGTCTGTTGAGGTTAGAAGTGGTGAGTTGGAGACTGTTTTGTTTCCAGCAGTTCCACATAAGAGCTTGGAAAGATTTTGACAACAGTATACCTTCACCACTGAACAAGGATTCTCCTGAAAAATGGTCAATAACTCTTCTCAACTATTGGAGAAACTGCACAATTAATGCTTTAAAACAGGTCTGTATGGCATGACACACAGGGCCAGAAATAAACTTAATGAGAACAGCACTAGACACGAATCCGTGACAAAGTCAATGGGTCTGGCTTTGGCTGCTAGCATTCTGGCTTTGCCAATGCTTGTTTGGTATTGTCATGCTTTTGCAAAACATTACATATGGGTACAGCCTTCATCAGTGTAAAAACAAAAAAACTAAAATTATCTACAAGCAAGAATATTTTTGGTCTCCAAAAGCACACGTTGCCATTGTAGTCCCTAGCGTGGAGGGGAATTACTGTGTGTGTGGATGTGCTCTTTGTGAAAGGGAAGAATGCCTTCACTCACATTGTAGCTAGCCAGTGCCTAAAGTGTCCCATACTGTATGTTGTAGTGGGTGGAAATAAAATGTGAATGACACCAGCAGATCAGTAGATGAAGACAGCTGGCTGAAAGCCCCTATCAAGCAAGTATGTTATACATATAATTTGAGAAAAATCAAAAGGTCTTGGCTAATACCATACCTAAAAAGTCTAATCATAGCAACGGTAACTGCTCAAGATAATTTTGTAAACAAGACCAGTGGTAGTTAAATGTTCTTCCTAAATTAGAGCGTTGGCGCATTTTACATCGGACCACATTCCTTAACCCTTTTGAATTAATGAATGATACAAAATAAATAGCAGCTTCCACTGCCTCTTGGCACTCTTCTCTGACAATGGAAAATAAAATAAGGCATTTGATTTATATCCCGTTCTGCAACAAAAAACATGGAAGCTGCTTGGCTGAGATCACCGTGGATTGGAAACAAAACTAGCTGTCATTCTCATTACTAAGTTGTGGTGCAGTCTTAGTCTCTTATGAGAAACTCTTCTAGATCTTCAGCTCCTGACAATAGTGTACTGAGCAAGGCAAAATTGTAAAAGTTACATCTAACAGAGAAATCCAATGGGATGTGTACATGTCCATCTATTATTATCAGACACACCGAGTGGAAGGAGGAAATACAACTTGGCAAACAGCTTTTCCTGACACCAGCTGCTCTGCACTTGAATTACATCTCCTCATCACAAACAGACAGGAAATGCATGCTAAAGATCTCAGAGACTTTGGTCCTTGCAAAAGTGGCCTTAGGATAAAAATTGATGACTCGACTAAACTTGTACGTACTGTTTAGGTCACAGCTACAGACAGCTTCAGCTATTTGTAGCTTATACCTATTTCCAATTCAAATTAAATCGCAGGTGGCATGGTGGGCAACGAAATGATGGGTTGGAATGCTATCCCAAGCGATTGCTAGTGGTTAGACTTATTTCAAACATTGTCCCATCACTTTTTGTGTTTTTCTTCATCTCTTCCCCACGTGTTGCTCCAACCATCCCAGCACCCTCCAGTCGCTATTCACTACCAGATCCAATACCCTGCTCATTCACTGCTACCCACCTTGCTCTGTCACTCCCAGATACTCCCGTCCACAATTTCTTTTATTTTTATTATATATTATTAACAAGGAACTAGCAACTAAAAAGTGCATCCTGGCCCCTCACTTTTTTTTTGTTCTGCTGCGTACTTTCTTTTTCACTTTAAATTTCTCTTCTAAAATGCCCATAAGACATCTTGCAACTATAAATAAAAAATGTCTGCCACAGGTCGCAAAGCATGCATACGCATCAGCAGCCACCTTGGAATGGCGTTTCTTTAATAGTAAAACCTATTCAAGCTGGCCACCTATGTGCCTGCATGCATGCACATGCATCATGATGCATTTGTGCACATGTATTCTGATGCAGTGACAGCCATTTTGCCATTAGGTTATTTCAGTGTAAACTAGCATTGGCAAAGGCAATAACTTTGTATTTTTACAAACGAGGCATATTGGTTTTGCCAGTGCTTATTGTAAATGCTAGTAAACCCCTAACACTCCTCACACAGGCCTTTTAAGTGCAGAACCAAAGATATACCATTCTTGTCAGATGGTTCATAAATCTATCCAGAGTGCACTTTCTAGTCCCGACACTTGCCTAAAAATACTTTTTTTCCCTGAGTGACTGTTCCTTAAGTACAAAACGTCAATGTTTCAGTATTGCTGATCAGACAGTCACTTATATCAACGCAAATTTTACATTTATGAGGTATTTAGAGACTCCATTCCCGGAGTTCTATCATTTACTGCACCAATAAAAGATGATGCTAAAATTACCATGGAAATGCCTTAGTGCAAAACCTATACAGGTGGATAGTAAAATCTACAGGTTAAGACGCAGTGTAAAAGTTAATGTAAACAAGACAAACTGTCAGGGGAACAATGTTGTACTTTGGGGACTCTTGTACGAATCCAAGGACGTAATTATGTCATTACGCTCAACTTGACATGAACCAGGATTTCACACGGAACTGCTGTAAATCTAACCGAGCCAGACACAAACTCTCTTTTGCTCAATTGATCTACTTAGGAAGGAGAAACTTAGACCTGAACAAAAAGATCACAAAAATACAGCCATTCTGTGAATCGGTATTCACAAAAAACAAGAGCGACCCATACATCCTTGCGAACTGGGTGTTGCTAATAAGCAAAAACAGTGTTCACAAGGAACTCATTTACCGATTCTGTGATTCGGAGCAATTTTAGTCACACTGAAAGGGAATGGTGGCTTAAGAACGTATTTTTTTTGTAAAAATAAACTTTATTTATAAAAAGGTTTAAAGCAGATGCATTTTAACCAATCCCAGAGGGTGGTATACAAAAGAACCGGATTAGGAAATGCGCGCAGGCACCATCCTTAATGAGTGATGCTACATTAAGATTATGCAAGGGCGGCGCGACCAGCAGTGGAACTAAATTGCTTCTGAAATGATTAAATGAAGACCACTGCTGTCGGAGAGAAATTGTAATATTTCAGTTGGTCTAGAATTCAGTTAGTCACTTTGAATATGCCAGCACTGTTGCAATCTATTGGAGCAACCTTGAAACTTCTGTGGTTTGTTCCATTTTGGTTATGCTAACCATGGTTCTTAAATAAAAGTAGAGGGCAACTAACTAAACAGTCAGCCTAGGAGAGAGGGCGGTGAGCTCCTTCAAGGGCCATAATGCACGTCACACTAATTTCAATTCCAGTGTAATCACCGATCAACCCATTCCTCTTATGCTCATTGGCTTTGTGCTATGGCCCTTCTTGCTCCAGGTGTCTACAGTCTATGAGCCTCTAACAACCCTTGTGAGGAGCGGAGGCCGGAGGGTAACCTGAGGACGCGACGAGGCGCCCAGCTCCGAGACCGAGGGCAGCTTCCGTCTTCCGCCTAGAGGGGTGCACCGGTAGGAGACGGCTGAGGTTGCGATTGGGGATCCCCATTGACGCTGAGCCCACCCTTGATATTGAGAGTGTGTGCCGCTCAAGATACCCTGATTATGAGAGAGGCAGTGTGGGCCGACTAGATCCTAGCTGCCTGACCTTAACATGGGGGCCGTCGCGACCAGGCAGTGCATGGGAAATAAGCATGGATGAGGGGAGCACAACGGGAGACAAGAGACTCGTCGCCCTGCTAGAGATGCACAGGAGGGAATGAAGCAAGGGCCCTGACACACAGAAAGACACCGCCCAGAGTAGTGGCTGCGCATAAGCCCTCACTGCGCCTGAAGACCTGTGTAGGACCCGGGACTTAAACATGGCGCCCGCCGCTTACAATGCCTATACGCGGTTTTGGCGCGCTGGGCCTGCCGGGGCCTCACTGCGGGTGCTTGAGCCAGGCGGGAGACCTGACTTTGTGGCACAGTTCCGCCTGCCCTTGAGCGCCCTCCTCTATCCACAAGATGGAGCTCAGCATGACCTCAAGATCAGCCCGGGGATCCAGCATGCTGCTTCCCCCACCACCATCCGGCCTTCTACCCCTATGGACATCTCCAACTCGGGGATCCCTCCAGACCCAAGACCACCACCCTTGAGTGCAACACCACCTGAACACCTGGCTGAAGGATGGCAAGAATTTCCTGCTCTGTAAATATGTAATATATAATTGTCCAAGCCTAATAGCTGTTAAAATGTAATCCTGAGTGAATTTGCAATTTGTATATATACAACTCTAACCACTAGTATATGTAGTAGACCTTTATACTTACTACCATTCCTTTGTGATTTTAGAGTTTATCTGTTTGTATCTCTTCCTTGAGTGACTTTACAACTTGTACATTTGCAATTTTTTTCTGTTTGTATCTCTTATGTAACTCATGTAATCCAAAGTCCTTATGTAATGCAACTTGTTCTTTTGTAAAGCGCTCTGACACCTTCGGGTAATGTTCGCGCTATATAAAATCGCATTAAATAAATAAATTTAAAAAAAAAAAAACACACAAGGCACATGTCCAGTGTATTTGCATTGATTTTGTCTCGCGGAAGTTTGTTAGATTTCAAGATAATCATTTTTCGCTGTTTAAACTTTGACTGTGAGCTACTCACAAACAAATGTTAACAGTTATGTTACAATAATTTAATTCTACTCTGTCATCAGCATGGCGTCGCCGCAATTTGCAAACACGCCCCTCTACCATGGGTTCAAAATACATAAGGTGTAAAACATTCACCAGCTTACTGGTAAACTCACCCACGAAATGTGAATGATTTAGCACCGAGCAAAGGCCGCAACTCTAAGAAGTTAGCAGCTCTCTCAGAAAACAAAGGGCTGCTATTACCTAGAGAGGCGAGTGTGCGTCAGAAGGCTGCCGGAGACAGGACCACAGGGTCCACAGACCGAGGGGAGAGCCCTCTCTCTGCCCGAGCCTGCGGAGACTCAAATTTCACCGTTTTACAAATGTAAATTAAAGACAGCCGTCGCACTATCAGGACAAGTAAAAATGTTCATGGGTAGCATAAGAACCAGGCCGTTTACCCTTTATTTCTATTCTGTTACACCCCTCTCACAGTGCTACCTCCTCCTACTGGCTGCAGTGGAGTTATCTACAAAAAACAAGATTGGGGAGTGAAGAGATAGTGTCCTGCGTGGACACTGGAGGTGGATACGTCCTCCTCTAAGAATCTGTAATCAAACAAAGGGATCCACCTTTAAGGAGGGTTCTCTTGATAGAGTGTCTTACTGTGTCAAGAAAGTGTGTTTCCTATCTTGGGTTGGATGCACACAGTGTTTGCTTAAATACCCCTCACACACCAAAAGGGCCCTTGGTGTCATGCTTCATCATAGTGGTCTTCCTGCCCCGCTGCGGGACGGGGCGTGCTACGACCTGCGACTACGCGGGAGCACTGATCTTACAGTACTATGTGTTGTGAGAGGTAGTGAGAGGAAGGGTCTAGAGTGAATGCAAGAAGTGAATTTAAAAGGACCTGGCCTCATGGACTTAAGAAACTTTAATAGGTCATCGAGGCTGGACCTGTTAAAAATGGTGGTTCGAAGTTATTCTACGTGTAATGTGTGGATACTCCTAGTAAGTCAACATGTTTCGAAGCATCAAGGCTTCTTCATCAGGACTGAAACTGATCCCTTCAGTACTCATTATGTTGCTATCAATGTGATTATGTGCTATATACAGAAGTGAAAAATGCAGAATATCATGCACTTTATACAATACCCATTGGTATTCCTAAAATGTTAGTCTGAAAGAGAAAGTACAATTAATCATATAATTGCGCCTCCCATTGCGCAAACACATGTAACCTGTCAACACAAAGCGCCACAATGTGACTGTAGTGTAATTAGCCTTAGTTGTATGTTAAACTTAAGTGCCGTGACCTGTGGAAAAAAGGAACGAACGAGACACACACACATAAAACAAAAATCACACACTCTAGGCTCAGGACTAGAGTAATTGCTAGGGAAGTGGATAAGTGAATGATACAGACAGACACACACTGGTAGGTACATACTAAAATATGTAGGAGAAAATACTCCATGAGCCTCTGAAACGGGTGGGAAGGGTGTTGCCACTGTATTCTGTTAATCAAAGAAAGGGGAAAAAAGGAAAAAAGGGTTTGATGTCCATTGCTTGCGGTTTACGGGGAGATCCGTAGATTGCTGTAAAAATCCCCGGTTCCCTAAACGGCTATGCCGTACTTACGTAGTCGTCAACACTGCCTTGCTCGAAGTAACGCCATCCCGCGGCTCCATCGTGTAAATGAGTCCGCGGTAAGGCTCTATTTATGTGGCCGGTAAATGGCAATTTAGAAAAAAATGATTGCACCTGTGGAGCTGTCCGTGGTTACTCGAAAGTGAATACCAGATCACTTCCGGTGGCCGGGTAGCAACCGCGCACTAGAGCGCTACATTTAACTTGCAGGAAGTAGCAGTTTGACCGGCTTTGGAGGCGGTCTAAGAGGAAGTGAGTCGGCCCGTCTGTGTATCGGGTGCCGAATGCTAAAACGTAAAACTGGTTTTCGGCTCCAAATCCGGAAGCGGGGATGGTCGAAGAAGCCACTGCACATGACTGGGTATCAAGGAAGGAGGCTGATTTTCTCATTCAAAAATCGCCCAAGACACCATACTTCTATACCATCCCCAAAATTCACAAAAATTTGGAATACCCCCCCCGGTCGCCCAATTGTGTCCGGGATTGGTTCTATACTAGAACCTCTTTCAAAGTTTGCCGACGCATTCCTCCGGCCATTGGTTCAGAAAACAGACACCTATCTTAAAGATACCAAGGCCGTGTTACAACTTCTTGAGGACCTCGATTTAGACCCAGACCAACACCTTCTACTGGGGCTTGATGTCGAAAGCTTATATACTAGCTTACCTCACGACGAGACCCTGGACATCATAGAGGAAGTATTATTCGCCACGACATGGGACTACCACACACCTCGTAACTTGGTCATGGAGTGCATCTCTCTGGCCCTGAAATGTAACTTCTTCCTGTACGAAGGGGTACACTATCTACAAAAACACGGGACCAGCATGGGGAGCACTTTTGCCCCCAGTCTGGCTGGTCTCTATGTACACCATTTAGAAACCAACAAAATACTACATCAAGGCAACCCGTTCCATGACAACATCATTGTCTGGAAACGGTACATTGACAATGTACTAGTGGTATGGAGAGGAGACACCGACTATCGGAACATTCATGATATGGTTGAACCAACAAAACACATTTCTAAAATTCACCCATACATCTTCCAACATCAATCTGGTGTTCCTCGATCTGAACATCTATCCAGATAATGGCAAACTAAAAACAACGACACATTTCAAACCGACGGCAAAAAACTGCCTATTACTATACAATAGTTTCCACCCACGACACCTACGGGACAATCTTCCTTATGGACAGTTCCTCCGCCTATGGAGGAACTGTTCTGAGCTCACTGATTTCAAACAACAAGCCTCCGATTTGGAAGATAAGTTACTAAAACGTAACTATCCAGAACGAATCGTAAGGAGAGGGTTAAAACGGGCAAGGAACAACAACAGAGACACTTTTGGAAAACCGCATTCCCAAAGAACAGGAAACGAGACCCATCTGCGTAACCACTTTTAAACACCCACTCCAACCAAGTGTCCAAAATAGTGAATAAACATGGGAGAATACTTAATTGCGGTAGTCTCAATTTTCCTAAACCTATGTTTTCCCACAAGAGAGGCAGGAATCTGAAGGACATCTTGGTCCATACCAGACCGCGAGTGACACCTGGAAGGGACCTTGCCACCACTACCCTTCCACCTGTACAGGGTCACTACCCATGTGGGAATTGTAGCACATGCAACCTCACCAAGAGGAGCAGGAACATCACGTTCACGAATGGATCAGTCTGGGAACAAAGAAGATTCACAAACTGCAATAGCAGAAATGTGATATATATTATCACATGTCCATGCAGACTAGAATACGTCGGCATGACGTCAAGACCAGTGAGGATCCGTATCGGCGAACATAAGAGTAATGCTCGCTGCAGAAAAAGCACCACCAAGATGGCAAGCCACTACCTGACTATGGCCCACCACGTGGATGATTTAAAGTGGACCATAATTGAGCAACTCCACAACGAGAATGACCTGCTGGAAAAAGAACAACGGTGGGTGTTCCGTCTGCGGACCCGCGTGACTGGTTTAAACGACGACATACCTTGGGCCCAACTGTCTTAGAGCCATGAAGTAACATCCTCTGAAGTCTCATTCCTAGAATAACCCCACTGTACAGACGACCCTACCATAATGGCACACTGACCCTTGGAGACTCTACCCATCATAATGGCATAATGACCGTTGGAGACTCTACGAATCTACGACTCCCCGTGAAGGCTAACCTGAAGGGATAAGCCCCCTAGAGTACCACCACGCCATGAGAAGTGCGTGCTGTAATGATTAATCTCCTAGTCTGTGACTTTTAGAACTAAACCCCATAGAATTTCTGAGATACACCACCAATTTCTAAGACTTAATGAAGTCAGCACCCTGGTATACCATCATGAGCCTTCGCGCTCTAATATAACATTCCCAGTCTATGGCCTTGGCAATATAATCCTATTCCCTCCCTCAGGGTTTGGCATCAGGACCCACTGTGCATACCGCCCCATGGGACGTATGCTTACCACTACCCTACTGTCAGGATTGCGCGAGGGCAGACAGACGGCAGCTACTCACCGGCAGAATCGATGCTCCGTACGCGTGCGCGGAGAGGGGCCGGACACATTAAAACCCGGCTTCCCTCTCTCCACCGCGCTTCGCGTTCTAGTGTTTCCTGAGTTCCGGCTTTCCCTCACCTGTTTCACTTCCGGGTTGTTGTTCCGACGGGTGTTCAGTACGCGGCGGCGTTCTTCCACGTTGGTCATCTCCCGGCGGTCCTGGTCTCTTTGAAGTCGTGCTGCATATGCTCTACAGTTTTCCGGAGGTCGTACGAGGAGAATCAGTTAGAGTTGCACGGTGGCGGTAACAGCGCATTTGCGCTGACTTATGTTATTATTCTCTTTGCTGATAATTCATGGTCCTGTGCTCTGGGCGTTATGTGAGGGTCCTCCCCGCCTAAACAGGGCCTCTTTCCTAGACAGTAGAGAAGGGGTTATTATTTGTCAGACAGTGAGCGGATTTCCTTTCACCTTCATTGCTCCTCATTTCACAAAGGAGGAGAAGGATCCATACTCTACATATAGAAGAGGTGGGGGCATGAGAGGTCTTAGGTACACCCTTTGGTTCGTGGTGTAGGTAGAAGAGAACTCACAATCACTTCCCTTTTTTTCCCTCCTAAGTATATGGCATCAGTCCCGTTTTTCTAAAGACACTGTATATATGGTCACCTATTGAAAGAAAACACAAGTTCTATCACAGCAAAGAGTGAAGGTAGGAAGGAACGCACAGAGACATACAAGTTGTTTTTATTAAGCATTGTATATTAATCATTTTCCTGTACACCTACAGCTTCTTGGCGTATCCGGATTCTCCTGAGGTGCCCAGAGTTTCGAGGCTGTGTTTTCCCCTCCTTTCCTTGTTTTGTTTCCCTTCTTCCCCGGGTTACCTTTGATGCCCTGTTTATACCGGGTACCTCGGGTGACTAGGGGAGGTTGCGGACCTTATCATCATCCGTGGCGTTCCTGCAGAAACACAGGTGAGAACCTGACAGAACGCGAAGCCCAAAAAGAATAGTAATTCTTTCTGCCCGGACGTCATGGATGTTGGTCAAGTATCCCTTGCAGATTTGGCTCACATGTTGGGCAACCTTCAGGCTGAGACCCAATCCTTATCTAATAGAGTAGACACAATACAGAGAGAAATGAGAACGGATGTTGGCAGGGGATCCCAGAGTTCAGGGTCTAATGTACCAGTAATCCATGTTACCACTCCTCCTTCCATCCCTTTAGCACCCCCTGAGTGTTTTTTCGGCGATACCACCAAATTCGCAGCTTTTATTAGTCAGTGTCAGCTCCATTTCATGTGTAAAGCCTCTTGTTTTCCTTCAGACCAAGCCAAAGTGGCGTTCGTCATCTCCTATTTAGGGGGTCCGCCGCCAATTGGACCATACCCATGATAGAGAGAAACGACCCATTATTGCAAGACTACACAGCATTTAGGAGAGAACTAAAAAAGCTATTTGACAGACACACTTTTACACATTCTGCGGACACAGAGCTGTTAACGTTACGACAGGGCTCCCAGGACTTAACTTCTTACATATCTACATTCTACAGACTAGTAGCTGAGGCAGGCTGGCCAGAGGAAAAGCGTAGCGCTTTGTTTTATAAGGGGCTGCGAGAAGAATTGAAGGACGCATTAGCCCAAGTAGTAGACCCTCCGGAGTCATGTACCACGCTGGTGGACTTGGTGGTTAAATTAGGTCACAGAATCGGTGAGCGTAGGAGAGAGAGAGAGGAAGATCAGAGGGGAGGGGTCTGGTGTTTAGGGAAAAGAAACCAGAACCAGAAAAGGGAGCCGAAGATCCAGAGCCAATGCAAATAGGGAGCATCAGAGGTCCCCTGAGTGAGGACGAAAGACAAAGGCGACGGGATAAGAAGCTCTGCCTATATTGCGGAAAGCAGGGCCATTTCTTGAGAGAATGTCCTGTCAAGCCAAAACAGACAAGGCGTTCGGAAAACTAGTAAGCCCGAGATCGCAAGAGGCAGGGGTTTCGGGTGTTTCAGGTTTAATTGTCTCATCTAGAGAAGTAGCTGTATCACATCCTCGCCACTTCTTCCTCTCCTCGTGCTTACAATGGGGGCAGGAGACAGTACAGGTGTATATAATGGTGGATTCAGGTGCATCAGGTAATTTTATGGATGCACAATGGGCACAGAAACAACAGATACCTTGGGTATCTAAGTCCTCATGGGAAGAAGTTACAACAATCGACGGGAGCACACTGAAGTCTGGTCCCATTAAGCGTACTACTATTGCCTTAAAGCTCGTGATCGAGAAAGACACCAAGAGCTTCTTTCATTTGATTTAATACAGTCCCCACAATTCCAAGTCATAGTGGGGTTACCCTGGTTAATTCAACATAACCCCATTATTGACTGGAGGGAGAAGACGGTGATCTTTAACCGAGACTTTTGTAAGGAGCACGATGTTTCCACCACTGTGGACCATAAGAAGGTCATGTCGAGTTTTACTCCTAATGAAGAGGCTTTGCCCTCTATGTACCAAGATTTTCAAGACATATTTGACAAAGAACAGGCCTCCAGCCTCCCACCCCATAGGGTCTATGACTGTAGGATAGACTTGCAATCGGGGGCTCGCATTCCCTATAGTAGAATATATGCCTTAACGGAGAAGGAGAACGTTTACCTTCGTGAATATCTGGATGAAATGCTGAGGATAGGGTTTATTCGTCCCTCCAGATCACCCGCTTCATCTTCTCTTTTTTTCATACCGAAGAGAGAAGGGGGTCTTCGGTGTTGTATCGACTATCGGGCACTAAACACCATCACTATCAAGAATAGGTATCCCTTACCCCTGATTTCCTCCCTCCTGGATCAGATAAAGAATGCCCAAGTATTCACCAAATTAGACCTGCGAGGGGCATACCACTTGGTAAGAATTAAAGAAGGGGACGAGTGGAAGACAGCCTTTTGTACCAAGTACGGGCTCTATGAGTACTTGGTGATGCCTTTGGGCTATGCAACGCCCCCGCGGCGTTTCAGTTTTTTATCAACGAGGCACTCAAAGACCTCCTGGGGGTGTGTGTTGTAGCCTATATTGATGATCTACTGATCTACTCCCCTCAACACAAGAACACGTGAATCATGTGACAGGGTATTGCAGAGGTTGCGAGATAATCATCTGTATTGCAAGTTAGAAAAATGTCAGTTTCATACACGACAAGTTAGCTTCCTGGGATTTGTAATTTCCCCACAGGGACTTAGCATGGACCCACAGAAAGTGGAAGCCATTCACCGTTGGTAAGCACCACGAACGGTGAAGGAGACACAGAGCTTGCTTGGCTTTGCCAATTTTTACAGGCGTTTTATTGATGGGTTCTCTAACCTCACTTCCCCGATAACTACACTATTGAGGAAAGGTAGAAAATTCCAGTGGACTTCTGAGGCGGAGACAGCCTTCAATACATTGAAAAAGGCTTTTACACAGGCACCAGTCTTGGCTCATCCTGATCCGACACGTCCCTTTGTAGTTGAGGCTGACGCATCCCAAGTGGCGGTAGGGGGTACTTTCACAGACGAATCCCAGTACAGGAACCTTGCATCCAGTGGCTTATTATTCTCGAAAATTAGCTCCAGCAGAGGTGAACTACTCCATAGGGGACAAGGAGCTATTGGCTATAAAAAGAGTACTCGAGGAATGGAGACAGTACCTGTTAGGGGCTAACCATAAGCTAACAATCCTTACAGACCATCGTAACCTGAAGTTCCTTCAATCTGCAAGGGCTTTGTCCATGCGACAATTACGTTGGACACAATTCTTTAGTGAGCTTGACTTCGTTATACAGTTTCAAGCAGGGAAGAAAAATGGAAAGGCAGACGCATTATCACGATTAGGCTATGATGAGGAACCCAGAGACGGCGATCCCCCCTTAATTATAGATAGGGAGCGAATCATTGGTGTTTTGTGTTCAGAAGGTGACTTTATACGGTCAGTTAAGGAGGCACAAGCGTCCATAGAGTTGGGGGAAGTTACAGGTACACAAGAGGTCACTGTGGAAGAAGGACTGTCCTACGTGAAGGGGGGACTGGTTCTTCCCACTCAGGTCTTGCGATTGCAGGCTTTGGAGTGGTGTCATTGTCATCCCCTTGCAGGACATCCAGGATTTAAGAAAACGTTCGAACTACTGCAGAGACGCTTTTGGTGGCCGGAGATGGGAGGGGACACTAAACGCTATATTCAGACCTGTCACGTGTGTGCCCAGGGAAAGGCCTCTCATCAAAGACCTGTAGGGCTACTACAGCCTTTACCCACTCCTCCTGGTCCCTGGCACACAGTCTCCCTAGACTTTATTGTGGAATTACCCAGAACCGTGAAGGGGAACACCACCCTTCTGGTGGTCGTTGACCAATTGACCAAGATGGCCCATTTTATACCTTTAGCGAGTCTCCCTTCCTCTAGAACACTGGCCTCTGTATTTGTGCAACAGGTGGTGCGTTTACATGGTCTCCCCTCCGTATTGATATCCGATAGGGGTGCCCAGTTTATCTCTAGGTTTTGGAGAGGTATGGGTAACTTATTACAGATAGACGTAAGACTTTCCTCTAGTCATCACCCTCAGACGGATGGCCAGAGAGAGTGAATCAGTGTTTTGAGCAGTATATCCGTTGCCAGGTTTTACACACTGTTACTGATTGGGATGAGATGGTATGGTTAGCGGAGATTTCCTATAACAACAGTCATCACTCCTCCCAGCGTACTCTCCATTCTATTGTACTTATGGTTTCCACCCTCGTACTCTGTTGCCTTCTCTTTCCTCCACTTGTCTTGCCCCTGCAGCACTCGATTTTATAAAGGAATTACAAGAAGTACATAGGGCAACAAAGGTGAATTTGGATAAAGCAAAGGCTAGTTATAAAAAGGGGGCGGACGCTCACCGACGCTCAGAGCCTGACTATAAGCAAGGAGATAAGGTTTGGCTGTCATCCAAGAACCTAACATTGAGAGGGGCTTGCAAGTTCAAGCCTAAGTATATTGGCCCTTACGAGATATGTAAGGTGGTGAACCCTGTTGCTATGAAACTGGATCTTCCTACCTCAATGAAGATTCATCCGGTTTTTCATGTCTCCCTGTTGAAACCATTAGAACCCGGTACACGTCTCCATGTGAACCCTGAGCCGATTGAAATAGATGGTGATCAGGAATATGAGGTGGAGGCGATCGTGGATTCGCGGAGGGTGCGGAATAGGCTTCAGTATTTGATTCACTGGAAAGGATATGGTGTGGAGGATCGGACCTGGGAGCCAGCCAGCCAAGTGCATGCCCCTCGATTGTTACGCTCATACCATAGACGATATCCTGGGAAACCCAAACCGGTAGGGGGGTCCGTAGGGGAGTGTACTGTCAGGATTGCGCGAGGGCAGACAGACGGCAGCTACTCACCGGCAGAATCGATGCTCCGTACGCGTGCGCGGAGAGGGGCCGGACACATTAAAACCCGGCTTCCCTCTCCACCGCGCTCGCGTTCTAGTGTTTCCTGAGTTCCGGCTTTCCCTCACCTGTTTCACTTCCGGGTTGTTGTTCCGACGGGTGTTCCAGTACGCGGCGGCGTTCTTCCACGTTGGTTATCTCCCGGCGGTCCTGGTCTCTTCGAAGTCGTGCTCATATCCCTACAGTTTTCCGGAGGTTGTACGAGGAGAATCAGCTAGAGTTGCACGGTGGCGGTAACAGCGCATTTGCGCTGACTTATGTTATTATTCTCTTTTGCTGATAATTCATGGTCCTGTGCTCTGGGCGTTATGTGAGGGTCCTCCCCGCCTAAACAGGGCCTCTTTCCTAGACAGTAGAGAAGGGGTTATTATTTGTCCGACAGTGAGCGGATTTCCTTTCACCTTCATTGCTCCTCATTTCACAAAGGAGGAGAAGGATCCATACTCTACATATAGAAGAGGTGGGGGCATGAGAGGTCTTAGGTACACCCTTTGGTTCGTGGTGTAGGTAGAAGAGAACTCACAATCACTTCCCTTTTTTTTCCCTCCTAAGTATATGGCATCAGTCCCGTTTTTCTAAAGACACTGTATATATGGTCACCTATTGAAAGAAAATACAAGTTCTATCACAGCAAAGAGTGAAGGTAGGAAGGAACGCACAGAGACATACAAGTTGTTTTTATTAAGCATTGTATAATAATTCTTTTCCTGTACACCTACAGCTTCTTGGCGTATCCGGATTCTCCTGAGGTGCCCAGAGTTTCGAGGCTGTGTTTTCCCCTCCTTTCCTCGTTTTGTTTCCCTTCTTCCCCGGGTTACCTTTGATGCCCTGTTTTTACCGGGTACCTCGGGTGACTAGGGGAGGTTGCGGACCTTATCATCATCCGTGGCGTTCCTGCAGAAACACAGGTGAGAACCTGACACCTACTCTATACGAGCTAGCCTCAGCGAGTGTATATATTGCACAGTCTGTCCTTTTTTGTTTTTTCTCAGGCTACTATGGAGAGCAAACAGCCATAAAATGTCACAATAACTTTATAGTGTATATTTTCTCTTCAATTGTTATTCCTTTTCCCCGTATGACTATCAAGAACCCATAGACATAATAAGTCACAGTAACTTCTTTCAAGTTCGTCTGTAAAAAAAAAAAAACACTTCCGGATTTGGAGCCGAAAACCAGGTTTACGTTTTAGCATTCGGCACCCGATACACAGACGGGCCGACTCACTTCCTCTTAGACCGCCTCCAAACCCAGTCAAACTGCTACTTCCTGCAAGTTAAATGTAGCGCTCTAGTGTGCGGTTGCTACCCGGCCACCGGAAGTGATCTGGTATTCACTTTCGAGTAACCACGGACAGCTCCACAGGTGCAGTCATTTTTTTCTAAATTGCCATTTACCGGCCACATAAATAGAGCCTTCCCGCGGACTCATTTACACGACGGAGCCGCGGGATGGCGTTACTTAGAGCAAGGCAGTGTTGACGACTACGTAAGTACGGCATAGCCGTTTAGGGAACCGGGGATTTTTACAACAATCTACGGATCTCCCCGTAAACCGCAAGCAATGGACATCAAACCTTTTTTTCCCTTTTTTTGATTAACAGAATACAGTGGCAACACCCTTCCCACCCGTTTCAGAGGCTCATGGAGTATTGTCTCCTACATATTTTAGTACGTACCTACCAGTGTGTGTCTGTATCATTCACTTATCCACTTCCCTAGCAATTACTCTAGTCACGAGCATAGAGTGTGTGATTTTTGTTTTATGTGTGTCTCGTTCGTTCCTTTTTTCCTTTTTTCCACAGGTCACGGCACTTAAGTTTAACATACAACTAAGGCTAATTACACTACAGTCACATTGTGGCGCTTTGTGTTTGCGCAATGGGAGGCGCAATTATATGATTAATTGTACTTTCTCTTTTAGACTAACATTTTAGGAATACCAATGGGTATTGTATAAAGTGCATGATATTCTGCATTTTTCACTTCTGTATATAGCACATAATCACATTGATAGCAACATAGTGAGTACTGAAGGGATCAGTTTCAGTCCTGATGAAGAAGCCTTGATGCTTCGAAACATGTTGACTTACTAGGAATATCCACACATTACACGTAGAATACCTCCGAACCACCATTTTTTAACAGGTCCAGCCTCGATGACCTATTAAAGTTTCTTAAGTCCATGAGGCCAGGTCCTTTTTAAATTCACTTCTTGCATTCACTCTAGACCCTTCCTCTCACTACCCCCACACAACACATAGTACTGTAAGATCAGTGCTCCCGCGTAGTCGCAGGTCGGGAACCGTTTAGGGAACCGGGGATTTTTACAGCAATCTACGGATCTCCCCGTAAACCGCAAGCAATGGACATCAAACCCTTTTTTCCTTTTTTTCCCTTTCTTTGATTAACAGAATACAGTGGCAACACCCTCCCCACCTGTTTCAGAGGCTCATGGAGTATTGTCTCCTACATATTTTAGTATGTACCTACCAGTGTGTGTCTGTATCATTCACTTATCCACTTCCCTACCAATTACTCTAGTCACGAGCATAGAGTGTGTGATTTTTGTTTTATGTGTGTGTGTCTCGTTCGTTCCTTTTTTCCACAGGTCACGGCACTTAAGTTTAACATACAACTAAGGCTAATTACACTACAGTCACATTGTGGCGCTTTGTGTTTACAGGTTACACGTGTTTGCGCAATTGTACTTTCTCTTTCAGACTAACATTTTAGGAATACCAATGGGTATTGTATAAAGTGCATGATATTCTGCATTTTTCACTTCTGTATATAGCACATAATCACATTGATAGCAACATAGTGAGTACTGAAGGGATCAGTTTCAGTCCTGATGAAGAAGCCTTGATGCTTCGAAACATGTTGACTTACTAGGAATATCCACACATTACACGTAGAATAACTCCGAACCACCATTTTTTAACAGGTCCAGCCTCGATGACCTATTAAAGTTTCTTAAGTCCATGAGGCCAGGTCCTTTTTAAATTCACTTCTTGCATTCACTCTAGACCCTTCCTCTCACTACCCCCACACAACACATAGTACTGTAAGATCAGTGCTCCCGCGTAGTCGCAGGTCGTAGCACGCCCTGTCCCGCAGCGGGACGGGAAGACCCCTATGATGAAGCATGACACCAAGGGCCCTTTTGGTGTGTGAGGGGTATTTAAGCAAACACTGTGTGCATCCAACCCAAGATAGGAAACACACTTTCTTGACACAGTAAGACACTATCAAGAGAACCCTCCTTAAAGGTGGATCCCTTTGTTTGATTGCAGTGGAGTTATCCCCGCCCATAGTGCCAATATCAGCAACACACTCCCCATCACACATACAGCAATCTCCTGATGAAATAAACACACAAGACACCTTTTTCGTGGAGAAAATTGCTGCAGGTTTATTTGCATACCGAAATATGCCAACATGGTGGGTCAGCTTACGGGCGATCCAAGGGCAGGCAGCCCCTCTGCTGCCTGCCCACCTGATGAGCAACGGCGTGCAGGATTGCCTGGAAAGAGAGCGCCAGGTGGGCGGGAGAGGCACTTATACCTGTCTCCCAGCCCACCCGCACGCCTGAAATGACGCGGGGACGCCGGACCCCTAGGGGGTCCCCAAAACACTGGACTGTTGCCGTGTGCCATCATGTGGCACTAAGGCGGCTGCCCTCCTATGGGGCTTGCTGCGTGGGCCGCTGGCAGCCACATTGTAGCTGTTCCATTGAGTGCACTCTCCAGGGCACCCATGACTGACACAGGAAACAAGCATTTGCAATGCAATAGGTCTCGCATTACAAAAAGTTAATGCTATTGGCATTGCTAATAATAATGCAACGCCAATAGCGAAAAAATGCAGTAATGAGAGACCTAGTGCATTGCAAATTTTTGTTTAGTATAACTAATGCTTCTGAAGTGTTATACATTTCTTAAACCACACGCATTAATAATACCTGAAGTTGTTCAGTCGTTTGCTTTTATGTACTAGATTTATGTGATTATTTTTGGTAAGAACATTCTAAAATGTTTGATAAATAAACAGTGTAAAAAAAGTAACAACAAAGGATGGTATAGAGGGGGACAGGCTGTTGAATTTCTAGGACGAAGCAAGGCAGAGCAAAGCCAGGGGTCTGGCTTTCTTTGCAGATTTATATAGCACAAACTCAACCCGAAGGTACTGGAGCACTTTACGCGAGCACCAGTTACGTTACACAAGGACACAGTCATTTGTTTGGTAGGCATGGGGAGATTAAGTGACTTGCCCAGAATCACAGGATGCTGAGCCGACACGGAGTCTCGAACCTGGTTCCCTACCTCTAAAGTCGGCAGCTCTGGTCGTAGGGCAAAGTGCGAGCCGAGTCATGAAACATTCGGCATATAAATGATGCATCACACGTCTTGTAAAAACACGATAAGGCGCCGTCCTCCGGATAGTGATTTTGCCATTTAAAAGATGCAGTATGGAGGGTAAAGTGCACTGGTTGAATGCGGTACTCACGTGTAATGCCTACATCTTCAAACCAATAGAAATTCTAATCTAGTGTCCATATTTCTATAATTGCAGAGGCAAATAGAAAACGAAATACCTTTTTACAAAAATCTGTAAACTGAATGAAAATTAATTTACCTTTAAAATATAAAAAAGATACACTATGAACGATATTTTTAAAACAATCAACAATTCTTGTATATCCATTTGCAGTATAACAAAACTAACAATACATGCAGATACAGCGTACTGAGCTTCATTCACCACGCTCCTTCAGTCATACACAACAGGTTCATGTTTCAGAATGTGCATAAAAATTACATTGCACAAAATAAATCGGGGAGGTGCACACAGGAAAGAAACAGTGACTTTGACGTTAAATATTTTCATGCTGTGAATAAACTGGGATATTTTTGGGCGTGATTTTGTGTCTGGTAGGACTTTCATTGTCTCTGTAGGTAGACATGAGGAGGAAAGGCTTCAGACACATTCATTCCTTTTTCATTCAAAAATATGCTGTGGTCTTCAACCCTGTACTGCGGGCTGCCGAAAATCAATGGAAACATGGCGCGATTTAGTTTGCCGCATGCATAAGGCGCCTCAACTCCCAAGAGACTCTGTTAGTAAAGAGGAACTATGTAAGGCAGGGCTTTAAGTGGGATGAAAAAACTGGGGGCCTCTCAAAAGGGCGTGACCCGGCCCACTTTAAGCCCTGATGTAAGGAGAACATTGTTTATATCACATACTTGCGTTATATATTCAGGCTGAAGATGTCACTGGCCGCCACGGGGAGGCACCTTTGTTTCGTTAGGTGAGCATCAGACATTGCCCGGCCTTAGTTGTTTATCCAGAATACTCACTGATAGCCCCGGCTGTGTGTGCATAGGCAAAGCATAGCTGGCAGGGCGTTAGAAAAAAAGAACCTTGGCAAAGGCAAAAGAGCTAAAACATTAACATAAAGCGCGGTGTCCCTGTAGCGAGCGCCGCTCTTATCTTTGAAGTTAAAAAAAAAAAAAAAAAAGCATTTGCAATGCAATAGGTCTCACATTTGCGAGGGTTTCAGCTATCGGCATTGTAAATGACAATGCCTTTTATTTATGTGTTGGTTTTTAAAACAGATAAATTAAAGGCATAGTCATTTACAATGCCAATAACAAACTCTCGCAAATGCGAGACCTTTGCATTGCAAATGCTTGTTTTCTGATGCAGTAACCCAGAGACAGCCATCCTTCCTCTAGGCTCAGGGAATGGTCTTTCCTGTTATTGAATCCAATTCAGTGGGTAGCCTTAAAAGAAAGAAAACAGTAATATGGTTTTCAGGTTTGAAAGAGAAGGGAAAGGAATGAGAGTGAAGTCGAATGAAGAAAGGCAGGAAAGAAAGGAAGAAGGAAAGAAAGGAAGGAAGGGAAGGAGGGAGGAAGGAAGGAAGGAAGGTAGGCAGTCAGACTGGTGAGAAATAAATAAATGGGTGAAAGCCCGTCCGAGAGCTGGTGCGAGTGTCACAGGCTGATAACCACGGGAAATAAATACATCACCTCCGATTGGGAGGACCTCTGACTTACTGGAGATAAGACCCTATAAATCAATGCTGGAGAGGGGCAGTGTGGGTCATGTGTGTGCTGTAGCCGTGCCCGGAAAGGAGGCGCTAGGTGGGCTGGGTTTCAATTATCGCGCCCGTGTCTGGGCACGATAATTGAAACCACATGGCGGTGGTGCGCGTAACAGACACCAATAGGCCATGGGCGGAGCAATGCGGCCGCCTTTGGCCAATTGCGTGCTGTCTTTGATAACCAGTGGTGCGCGCGCACCACAGAGGAGCGGGGGGCGAGGGAGCCTGTCGTCTGTGCCGCGCGCTGATGCGCGTCCTAGACACGGACGGGAATGGGGCGGAGCAAAGGCGGGACATGCGCCCGCCTTTGCCCAATTGCGTGCTGTCTTTCTTATAAAGACGCACGCAAAGCCCAATAGCCGGGGGAAAAACGAAAAGCACACGCACGAGCGTGTGCGATTCATAGGTCAGTTTCTAAACCCCCTACATGAGGTCTCTCGCTGCGCGAGCAGTGCTACGCACTGCAACGCTAGGCGCGAGGCCTAAAAAACGGGCTTGCAACCAGCTCCTTTAGAGCATGACTCAGCAATGGTGCAATAATATCTTTAAACTTGTGTTTTTTTAAATAATTTCTATTCCAGTAGAATACAATAAATTACAACGATCAAAATGCATTAAACTCTCTCACCATTCTTCCCCCTGATCTATACATTTAAGTTCAAAATGCCAAGGCATCAAAAACATGTTTCTCTGTAAAGCTCGCATGTTCTGGCTATGCTTAACTCGGGCCAGACACACAACCGGGAGTCAAGGGCTTGTTTCTTTGTAGCTTTCTGCCCTACGAATTGTACAGAATGGATACAACTCTACAACACAGCAACAACGAAACAATGGAACAACCTTAAATCACCATTAGAATATTAACATTGCAAGTGCTCAAGAAGCCAGTACCAGAGGGATGACACGTACTAAATAAATAAACAGCTCCCTTGGACGTTTCTCTCCAGACTAAGCACAGCCTGCAAGACAGAATAATTCACCAAAGAAAAAAAATCATGCTTGACTAGCCAAGTAGGTTCTACAACACTGCCATGTTTATTGAAATAGTAAAATATTAATACTTGTGTATAGATCTTTTGCTGCCTCAAGCATTTCATAGCGTTTTTCCTCGAAGGTGTAAACAGTTATAAAGGGCGGGTCATATTCCCACAAGCACCTTATAAATCTATAGAAGGATATCTAATACCGCCTTCTGCATTCCTGATGGGCATTTATTGTTCAGTTTCCTCACAGAAGATGTCTAAATCCTCTTTTATGAGCGCTGCTAGCGCCAGCAGCTGCCTAATGGGAATCTAACAATTCACCAACTCCGGGTGATGTTCCTGCCCATTTTAAGAGTTATACCTAGTCTTAAAAGTGGCATTATTAAAATCCGATCCAATCTTCCGCGCCCTACTGCTCAAAGTGCTTGGACCGAGCAAGTTGCATTTCAAACAGCTGCACACCTTTGGTATTTTCAGCAGTGCTGCAGCACCGATAGGGTTCTAAGGACTCAGTTGAAAGACTGCAGTAAGTTTCGCTGTCTTGTTGATGGAATTATGTTATCGAGATTTTATAGAGCGCAATAGCTACAAGATTGTATTAGCCTCTTGCCACTATTTTGCAGACTGGTGATGGAGTGGCCAGGACAAAGGATGATCTATGAGGTGGATTGTGTCTTAACCTCAGGTGCAAACTCTGCCTATGTCTGTGAGTTCATAGCCCCAGTATTACCATCCCGCCTCATCGTGAAAGGTTTTCAAACCAAAAAAACATTGAATGCCAGTGAATTGGGGCAGAATAGGGTCCTGATTCTTGTCAGCGGCCACATACACAACTGACCACCACACTTCTCCGCTATGGCTTTAATTACAAGTTATGCAGAATATGTAGTACACCCACTAAATCAAATATCCCTGAGGTTTGATAAATGCCTCCTATTCCGAGTTATGAAGATGAAAATGAGGAAAATCCAGCAGAATTATTATTCAACATACCAAATCTTGCATGTTTTGCCTTTTGTCTGGATCCTTTCTCTTGATACATTTTGCCCAGATTGCTCTGATAGAATGCAGCAGGGCAAAACTGTGCGGGTGTGATAATTATCATGCAACTCATAATTTTGATCCCTGTGAAAAACTCCTGTTTGTACTGGGATTTTAATTTAATCTTGAACTTGTAATCAGGGCCTAGGATTATCGTTACACAGAGTTCAGAAATCAGTGTTACAATGAACATAATCTTTTCTTTCACACAGGGCCTAACGGGTCTAACTAGGAACCAGTAGGTATGGTTTCAATAGTTTCAAATGTGGTGTTCAACAGGGGCCAATTTAACCCCTCCCTCTGTTTAGCCTCTGTTTGACTGCCCTGAAAGATAGGAACTCCTACATTCACTAACAAAGTTTCTAACTAGGCTGATGACAAACTAAATTTCCAGAAGTTCAGTCAGCATCACTATAAGCTACGTATTGTTTGTTGAAGGCACCACGTTGTTGAATTCCTTTTGGGAATGAATACTCCTTTGGCCACCTAAACAGTTCTAAAATCCAGCCTCTTAATTTGCCTTTCTGACATCTTCCTTTTAAACATTAAAGCTTCAGACTGCAATGTCAGGAAGAGGAAAGGGGAATTAAACTACGTCGAGAGCAAACATGCTCCGAAACGTTCACATAACAGGAGGTAGGAAAAGAGCTGAAGTGGTTGGTGTGTGATAAGACTGGAAGTGGTAAAATGTGCATATTCAGCTGCTTCCTGTACCCCTTAAAGTCAGCTTCCGATAGACCTCCAGAGGAATGGAACTGCAGAGAGAACATTGTGGGTAAAGACTTCCTCCCAATGACATGTGTACTACACTAAGCGAATGAACTCTGTTATGGAACTCGGAGCTCAGTACTGTACTTGCTGACTGGTGGAGCATCAAACATTGACAAGGTGTCTGATGTTTTGCCCATGCGTTGTTTTGTGCTTTGAAAATGTGGTTTTGAATTTTATCTTTAGTTAAGCAGGAGTCAGGGTAGTGGTATCAGCGAAAGCAAGAGCATCTTGGGCCAAAGAAAAGATGGGCTGCATGGCTGAAATTTCTTTGTGACTGGAGACCAGAGTAGATGCTGTTTTAGTGCCGAGGCAGAACAATGTGGATGGACCAAGGTAATCCGGGGACGCAAGAGTAGCAGAAAGAGAAATCCGAGTAACTTTGGCAAGGTGGTGGCGAGCGGGATTCTATAGCTACCGGACAGATGAACAGAATTAGGGTAAAGTCAGCAGGTCCCTCTCCACAAGTTTGACACATTTAGAAAGAGTTGTATTTTGTATGTATTTCTGAAGAAGAACCACTAATGTGTAACTTGTTGGCAGCCTTCAGACCCCTTGTGATTTCAGAGGAAATTTGTGGGTTGTCAATGTAGATGCAGAAATCCAGATGTAATCCTTTGGAGGTACTCCATAGTGTTGACAGGAAAAAGCTGGAAAAGATTGGTGACAGGCCAACACTTGTAAACACTTCCCTAATGAAGTTGGTGATGTCTAGAAGAAATTAGTCAGTTTTGTCAGGTGGGCTTGGTTAGCCACAAATGATGAGAACATTCAGTATGATATACCAAACACCAATGGCTGCACTTCGATGATGATCAAACTTCCTGCGACCAATCACTTGACAAGCTGTAGCTTATACATACACAATAGATAAGAGTAAATGCACTAGAGTAGAAAAATAAAGTAGGTTTGCAAATACGAGTCTGCACCCGAAACGGAATAAAGGCAAGGAAGAAGGTCAAGCAAAGAATAAGGTCTTAAAGTCCTGGACATTAATAAGTGCAGAGTCAGTGAAGGGAAAGAAGCTTTTGCCTTCACAAATGTTTAATCTGATTTGACTGCAGGATTTTTAATCGGCGTGCACTATCCAAAAAGAGCCTGGGGTTAAGGTTTTTCGAAATAAAACTGCCACACCTGCAGGCAACATATACTTTCTCCTGACACTACAGAATAAATAATCGTTGTGTCATGGAGAATGTTTTTCTTGTGGAGAGGAGCAAGGCGTTGGCCTAATGTAGGATGATTTGAGGCCTAGGGGAAAAACGGTGCACCAGTGTAGTAAAAGCATTGGATGCCATATTTTCTAAGGAGCCTAGTAGGGTGAAAGATGATACACCCTGTTGTGTATATAACAGCTGGAAGTAGCAACTTGGAGCCTGCAAGAGCATTTTCGTCAGAGTCTCACAGTGGTGGTGATCAGTATTTGTGATTGTATGTATTTATTATGTATTTGTATTATGCAACCCTAACCAGAAGGCAATAGAATGCTGCATAGGGTCAAAGGCAAGCATACAGTCAACGAGTAATAGGAGAGGTAGCTGCGTTGTGGGAGCAGTAGTGCACATTTACTACACTGTGATGTAGTGTTTTTTAAAGAGGTGCATCTTCAACTGTTTCCTAAAATAGAGATGGCATGGGGCAGTGCTTAATTTGTAGAAAAATGAATGCCAGGGCCCAGGGTATTTGACAGGAAGACACTGTGGATTGCACCACCTGCTGCTTCCAGCAGTGCTGTCAAATGTTATCAAATTCCTACCAATGTGTCCATTTGGACTATTCTAGGTCACATAAAGGTCTCCTGTGCGCACTAGTATTATATGCGCACATCTTTAATGTATATTGACTTGATAAACAATGTGCTCATGTCCTCTGTACAAAAATAGTGTGACAGCACCACGCTAGCATAATATAAATTTAGCCCGGGCCATGGATCCCAAATATGTCAACAACAAAAAAGTTGGTTTGGGCAAAAATTTAATTATGCCAGCGTAATTTTAGGAATTTTATGTTACGCTTGTTACACAAAATCCCTGAAATTACGTAATTACACCACATCAAATTGCAAGCTGTTCCCTATATAATTTTACCCCAAGCACACAAGAAAAACACGAATGGCCACAACATGAGTGGATGCTGCTCGCAACAATCCCATTTTTTGAGTGGACACATTTCACGCATAATTTCCCTGAAATTTTGCTGAATCATACAAAAGCAAATTGCCACAAATGTTGCACACCCCTAAAGAAAAAAGATAGGCTGGAGAAGACTATACTAGCCTGTGGCCATTGGAGTTAGTCTTGCCTGCAGGACCACAGCTTGGATATTCCACAACACCTCTTTACTATTGCCTACCACATGGCTGTACAAGGGACCATTGGAATGGAGTTTAGTCAGGTGGCAACAACATCCAAAGGGGGAGAGCAGCATTTTCTCATTTTCCAACATGGATGCCGGAATGGAAGAAAGTATTCCCTGTTCAATCTAGAACTGAGAAACACATCCCCAACATAACCAAATCACAAAAAGATCTTAGACTGTGGAGTTTCTGCAGCAGTGTGGTGTATGGCTCACACTGTTAAAAGCGGCTTCGCTGGTTCTTTGCGTGTCAGGACTGTCACTGCATTTGAGGTGGATCTTGCTGCCCGTCTCAGCAAAGGCATAGGAAGTGGGGGTTTAAGCTTCCAGTTTATTAGTAGCTGCCAGCAGTGAGTCTCATGTTGGAAAGCATTTACTTGGCGAGGTTTGCATCAGAGACGGATATAGAGGGCCACATCCGGAGGTCAACAAAGTGGTGAAACACTTGATCTAATTCATTTGATGTGTAAAGGTGCCCACAAAATGCCAGAAAATGATTCGCACCAGCCAGGGTTTCCTGTAGTTTATCTTGATGCCAGAGGCAGTCATCTGCTTGCAGCAACAAAAGAGGCAGAGACCCTGATCACTAAACGCCATTTGCTGGAATCAGGCCCAATGTCTGGACTCCAAAGTGCCCCTGTGTTCCCCTCCCTGGCCCCGTCAACCCTTCTGTGCCAGTGCACAATGAAAGATCCGAATCCATACAAAACAAAACTTGCATTGAGGTCACAGAGCCCAGGAACACATTACCAATAGTCAAAAAAATGAGTAGTGGATTGATTCCAGTCTCAGAAAGATCACAAGTGGACTACTAGCTAAACGTCGTCTCGGTGGTGTTTTGGGAACAGTGAATGCGGGGAGATGGAGGATGAGGGGAAGAACGTACCTTACATGAGTCGTGTTACATGGTAAAGCTGTTAGCCTTCACAAATTGCAGACAAGGTAATAAGACTCCGTTTCGGCTTAAAACCATCTGCCTTGATTTGGAACGGGAGGGATGGACAATGTCACATTCAACATAGACTGTTATTCAATAACTTTTTTCAATTTCAGAAGACTGGCTGCTTTATCTTTCTCAAATGTCCCCAAACATTTCCTACTCAGTCCCTTGTCATGCCAAGTAAAAACTGCCTTGAAAGCACAGGAAATACTCGAAGCATAAATGCACAAAGTCCAGCGTGTTCAAGTTTTCTGGATACATGCGTAAGTAGCTCAACCTGCGAAGGGTTTTTGCATTGTATTCTGGGGCCTATTGTTCTATTTCGACCATTATAAAATCAGGACTACAATTCATAGAATGCAAAGCAAAAAAAAACTGTCCTAGATGACCCACACACGCATGGGCCTTGGAAAATTGAGAGCTCTGAGTAATTCCTCCTTGGGAAGAGAGATTTGAAGATACCAATTAACTGCAAAATAATAAAACCGCTTTAAATGCTCAGAGGTAAGAGCCTAAATGAGGATTTCAGTGATGTTTATATGAAACTCTAAAGATGTCGGTGTTTTTATTTGCATTTAGTTTCCTTTAGTACATAATAAAATCAGATCATTGCACTTTTAAATACCTTTTACATGTTAATTTGTAACGTGTGGCTCCAAACTTTGCAACATATATTCATCACTCTAAATTGTGCACTATCAATAATTCACGCACAAGAATTTCTTTTAAATGCCTGGCAATGTTCAAGTCTCTCTTGTTCCTTCGAGAGGTGGGCTTGTCAGACATCCCCACACACGCTGCACAATAACAGTGCGCCAGCCCCACAACACTGGCGTCTGAGCGTGCATGTCTGTAGCATGAGAATGTAAACACGCCCCGGTCACTGGAGTTTAAGGGAGCATGGTGCACCCATGCCAGGGATCTGCATGCCACTGAGGCAAGTTCGCACCAAAAGCCACCACCAATATTGACTTTTTTCTTAACATTTCGGGGATGCTTAGACCAGCGTTTTTAAAATAAAGTAATCCAGAGGTTTTTTTTTAAACATAGGACAATAATAGAGACACTTCCTGGTTCTCGAAATCAGTGCAAATGTTGTTCGATTAAATCAGGACAGTGCCTGGCGAGTAACCACAACCCCGGGCTGCTTTTATTTTAGTGCTGGGATTCAATGGTAAACACGCGCAAACCCTCCCGGACATATGTTGTATGCGAATGAAGCCTGACGGCGGCAGTAGCACCTCCCGGGCGTAGTGACATACTGCCTCGTCTCCCACTAACCGGGTGCAAGCAGTCCCCAAAAACTAAATGTAAAAAAGCAAAGAAAAACCGGAAAAGCAAACTAATGAACTGGTGTTCTTACTTACCCACGCCGTATTTTTCCTCTTTCTTGGTGGGGACCCATCGAGTCATTTTCAGGGAGCGCTTCGGCGGGGTACCCCTTTCTTTGGAAGCGGTATCTGGGGATTACTGACCCCACCCCCTGAACCCCCTGCTCCCCGTCACACGAGCGCAGGCAGGCAGGGCGGCGGAACAGGCAGGAAACTGCACTCTTCTAAGCGGCCATTTTCCATATCTCTGGCCAGCAGCAGGAAAAAGTTTTGCCAAGGCGGCATGCGCGGCTGTTGCACCGCTGCCGGAGAGAGGCGAGCGCCCGAGTCCCACGGGCCTAAGAGGTGCTCGGCAGCGGGTCCTGGGTCTGGTGGGTGGTACAGTGGGGCCGGGGGCGACAGGCAGCAGAGCCTCGGATCCCAGCGCTGGGAGGGAGCGGAGCTGCGGGGAGTGGGAGGAAGCTCCTATCCGGCAGCCGAGATGGGAGGGAGCTCGGCAAAAGCCGCGGGGCTGGGTTGGGAGGAAGGTCGGCCACGGCCTCTGGGAAGGGAGGAAACTCAGTGGCGTCTGGGTCCCGAAGAACAGCTGGGGCGGACACAACCTGCTAGCTTGGCGCGTTTTCTTGAGATACTATAAGATATTCGTAGAAAGAAACTTACGGTGGGATGTTGACCTAGTGTCTAAAAGTACATGGTCGAACTTTATTTTACTACTATAGGTATTAGCTTACAAAATGTGTGAATACAATAGCGCTCGTCCCCACCTTGTGAACTTCCCTTCACCTTATTATAAAGCATGGATGTGCTATTCTGTTTTACAGTTCGGCTTTGCCATGTTGAGAACAAAACAAGGGTATACGTTCGTAAAATGCATATTGGAGTGTATAACATTACCAAAGTTAAAGCAGGATATCGCGTTGTGAACAAAATGAATAAAGACTCGTTGACAAAGCCGATAGGCTTGGCTTGTGTATAGTGTGCTCACGTGGTAGTGCACTATCCATTGATACATTAAAATAGCGCGCACAAACACTGAAAGACCAACACGCATACAGACCCCCACACACGGAGCAAGACTGCGACACATACTCAGGCAATATTGCACGCACATACAGGCACACATGCAAGCATAGAGATACCCGTGCACACACCGGACCCCAGATATCCAGACACCCAGGATGGTCAAAGATTAACTGGCATAAAGCTACCCACGGACCAAAGAGAGGACTTCTCTCTTGTGCACGCACACAAGAACATCACACGTTAGTCAGCAGCCACACATGCTTTTATTTATTGACATAAATAAATCAACAAATCAGACATTCTATTAGAATTTTTTCCCAGCGAAATGTAGATTAGCCCTAATCAGCATTTAGGAAGGAACTTTTAGGTCCAAATGTTCAAACTGTGGTGGCCACGAACAGGTCCAAACACATGCTGACATACAATAGAGCATCACGGTTGAATGAGTTGTTTCAGGGAGTATAGGGGGAGAAGAGGTTTAGGAGAGAGAGTGAAAAGTGAGAAGAAGAGGTAGTAAAATAAAGAATCCCGTTTTTGTGAAGCTCAGATTGCAGTGAGCATGAATTTGAAAATGAGAGAATCTTAGTTTTTGAGAAGAACCGTATGAGAGTGCCATCCAGAGAAGGACAGCAAACGAATATTCTGCGCATGAAACTATAGATTTGTTGCCGAAAGTAGGAAAGTAAGTAAATATTTGTGTTTCATTGATTCCGAGGTGGTAAGATAAACCGAAAAATGATCCGACGTCACTGAAGCGGACTCTGTACAGAAAGAACAAGCATTGGCAAAGCCAAAAGGTCTCGCCTTTTGGGTGCCAGTGGATACCTATTGGCTTTGTCACTGCTTTTTGCTGATGGTGGTTAGCAGTGGTAAAAAGAAAAAAAATGTGATGATGTATGTAAGTGCATGTGTTATCACCCATCCACTGCATTAGTATCATTATGCTACGGTTGCCCCGCACAATAACATATGTGAGCAAGTGTCACCACACATGGCATGACATGACATGATCACCTTTTTGGGTTATTTTCTGTTTACCATTCCAATAAGGTGAATGCCAATCTCGAAGCGGAAAATTTAAAAAAAAAGTATGTTAAATACAGTGGTTGAAATTGGTGGGATCTATTGGGAACGGCGTTCCCAATCTTTTTTAATTTTACACTAACAGTTCCCATACTTCTTGTGGCCTCCCCTCCAAATTCGCTGACCTCCCCTCCAGTGCCCTCGTTATAGTTGCCTTACTTTCTTAATGCACTTCAACCTCTGGTTAAATATGCAAGAAAGTGCATTTTGAAAAAGGAGTGCCTGGCAGAAAATTGCAGGTGAGTGCACCCTATAAATTTTGTAAAAGCATACTTTTTTTTATAAATAAAAAAGAACACGAAGACCATCACAGGAAGAGAGGGGGGGAGGGGCAACGGAGGAGTGCATTGGGGAGAAGTCAATGCAGGTGCAGAAACAGGGAGTGGAGAAATGAGAATCAATGGAGGATCTTGAGATGGGGAGGAGAAAATTATAAGGAAAAAGAGACAGTGTGGGGCAGGGGAAGCAATGGTTAAGCTGGGGAGGGGAAGGTGGGAGCAACAGTAGCATGCAGTGGGTGTTTGAGGGGGAAAGCAGAAGACATGGGCGATGGAAAGAAAACACAACTTACATGCAGTTTTGAAAGAAACAGAAAAAATAGTTCCCGGATTGTGAGCAGTGAAGGGTACAAGTCGTCCAGTCAATGGAATGGTTAAGATGCTTTGTTCCAGGCGATTGACAAAGACTATAAGAGGAAGGTTCACCATCACAATAGAAGCAAGTAAATGAGATTCACAAGAACGCCAAACAATAGCAAAAGGTTGGCCACAATTGGTCTTCAACATAAGACAGTTAAAAGCTGCCCAGAGACCAGACTTAAAATCCCCCTCTTCTCCCCGAGTGAGCGAAGTTTTATGTTGATTTAAAGTATGTTTTTTTGCACTTTTTGTAAGTTTTCACGCTTAAATCATTTAACTGTCAAATCAGTAACATAAATGCAAATCTGAGCAAAGCTCTTATCCAAGTAGGTTATATAAGACTTCATACATGTTGCTTCTGTTGTGCTGCTATAACAAAAATCATTGGCATCTTCATTACCAATATACATGTGCTGCCCACTGTATATTGGTAGTAAGCAGTGTAGACACTGCTTACTAACAACTGACCCACTCTTGTGTCGCCAGCTGTTAGAATTTAAGAATACCTATTTGTTGATTGTGTCTGGTTACATTTTTAGAACTATTTTGAGAACATTAGCTAGATGCACCTTCAGAGGTGCACTTTAGTGAAAGGAATGCATGTTCTCTATCCAGCATTGCAACATTAACAATCACCACCAGTAAGAATTTTAAAATGTCACTTGTTTTAAGAAGTCTGATTAGGTTTTAGGCCTCTTGTATCATTCATTAGAGGGCAGTTTAAAATATGCCATTTAAGGAAAAGCAAAACATCCTGTTCTCGTTACCAAATCATGCATAGCCACCAATTAATAACAATATAGACTCTGAATGTCCCTTGGTTTGATGCTAGTTGGTAGGACTTACCGGCTGATAATAGCATTATTCACTTGGGGCCAGATGTAGGTAAAATCAATTCTGCGAACCCTTAATAGCGAATTTTACCGATTCGCTATTAAGGACTTGCAAAATTGAATGTAGGTAGGAATTGCTAAAATATTAGCGATTCCTTAATATTCCTTAATAGCGAATCGCAAATTGAGATTCGCTAATAAGGAATACCTACCCATTCATTCCTATGGGCTAGGAGGCACATAGGAATGAATGGGAAGACATTCCCAATTTGCGATTCGCTATTAGAGAATCGCAAATTGCGGGCGCAATTTCAAGGGTGCCAGAGTGTCAAAAGGACACCCTGTTGCACCCCTGAAATGTGCATGTGTGCACATGTGGCACACATACATGCCTTAAGGGCATGTATGTGTGCCACATGGCACTTTGAAAAAAGCCAAAAAGTGCTTTTTGAATTGAAATCGCAAAATACCACCAACTTGAAGTAGGTGGTATTTTGCGATTCCTTAGGGCTAAATCGCAATTTGCGATGCCTACCAGCATAGCATTTAGGGAATCACAATTTGCGATTCTCTAAATGCTGGCGCAAAATAAGGAATCGCAATTTTGTGATTCCTTATTTTGCGAGCAGGTTTACACTTACCTACATTGCTCGCAGCCAAATAGCGATCGCAAACGCTGAAATTCTGCGAATTTCAGCGTTTGCGCTCGCTATTTGGCTTCCTACATCTAGCCCTTGGTTTCCTCTTTAAAGGGACTCTTTTATGACAGCAAACACGTTTTTTTATGACTGTAACACTAACACTGCCAATAACAATTCAAAAATGATCTTTGATGATATCTGCCTGAGATGCCAGACATATTGAGAAATGTTCTCAATTCAATTCAATTCGATTAATCTTTATTTCGGTTTATAAAACCATAAAAGATACACAATACAATTTACACAGCAAAATACTAAAATATTCCAAAGGTATTGTTAGACCATTGCACAAGTAATGAAATACATTTTTTTCAATACTGACCTTTCTCACCCATTAAAAAATAAATGCAGTTAAAATTTAAATAATAAAAGCATATTGAGGGATTAGAACAAAATACATTGTATTAACCATGGACACAAAAAAAATCTATCAAGCAACTTTTGATTAAAACTTTCTAATTAAAAATCATTTATTAGAAAGTACAAATGTTTAAAGTGCAATGTGTGTATGCTTGGTATGGCCTTCCACATATTTTCTTCAATTCAATTCATCTTTAATTCTGTTTAAAAAACCATAAAAGATATACAATAACAATTTAAACATCATATTATTAATTCATTTCAAAAGGTACCGCTAGGCCATTTAGATAAAAACAGCTAAAATTCAACTTGTTACATGAATAAAACATATTGAGGAGCAGTAGCAAATACCATTATAAAAAGCCAAGAACTATTTGTATCTGGCTGACAACCTTTATATTAAGTTACTCAATAAGATCAATACAAAAAGTGCAAATGCTTTAAGTGCAATATACGTAGTTGGAATGTCATTCTACTAATTTATCTTGTTTGATCTTAAAGTGCAAATGAAGTTAAAATTCAAATTCAAGCTGATATAATAATAATATTCAAGGTATAGTATACTAAAATTTCAAACCTTCCTTTGCTCTTATTAAACCTACATCAAACAAATACCTACTAACACTAAAGATGACCTTTTGAGAGGTATCAGTTTTCAGCATTCTTGCTGCCTCGTGGCAAGATCTAGTGCCCAGTAACCGGCAAATAGGTTTGATCCATTTCTTTCTAGTTTTAACATAAACTGGGCAAAAGAATAATAAATGGAGATCATTTTCTCTTTCACCTAATTGGCATAGGGCACAGCACTCAGTATTTTCTTCCCCTTGCTTGCAAGCCCATTTCGATGTGTTTGAATTTATTTGCAAGATACCATATCAAAATTTCATATATAATGACTTTGCTAGTTGGGGCTGCACCTCATCCAAGAAGGACTCGAAGCTCCAAATTTGTTTCATTAGAAGGAACCGTGTTGTTAATGTACCTGTAGTTGAATTATGTAGCACACTATCTTGAATATAGGTCCAAAAAGTTGATTTTATTATTTTTTTGGAACCCATAGACAATTGTGCAGGCTCTTCCCAGAAATGTTTTAACCCTAGTTTAGTAAACCAGCAGCAAACATGCTTAAACCACGGCAAGCCTATTCCGTGATTAAGCCTTAAAATTTCCTCCAGCCCTTCTTTATAATGCACGAGCTCTTCTATGGACCACAGTCGCACCCAGAACAATAAAGGTCTTAAGATTGCCTGGTGATCCATACAGCGTATATTTAGGTCCATTACAATTGGTATTAGTGGTGTGCGCATTGGAAGTTGTAGAATGTTCCTAAAAAACTTATTTTCTCCTACCATAAAAGTATTATTACTTGAAGGTCCCCATAACTCAGCCCCATATAAAGAAGCCGACTGCGCCCTATACTTGTATACCTCAAGGGCTGGGGATACCGCCTTGGACATACTACACTCATGTTTCTTTACTATTGGTAGGGAATTTTGGAGTAAAATACTCTTACTTTTCTCTAATTGCATTTTCCAAGACATTTTAGTATCCAAGGTTATACCTAGATAATTAAAATTATGCACATATTCTATCTTCTGTCCCTTAACAGTTAAATTCTTTTTGAAAGATTTATGCGGGTTAACTGCCATATATTTTGTTTTACTAGAATTTATTTCCAGGCCCTTAGTCTCGCAATATAGACCAAATGTATCTATTAAACATTGTAAACCTTTGGGAGTTTGGGATATTAGAATGGTGTCATCTGCAAATAGGAGGGCAGGCACTGGCACCCCGCCTAGCTTGGGAGAATCATGTTCGCAGCCCAATAAATATTCTGGAATATCATTTACATACAATGAAAATAAGGTGGGTGCCAGCACACATCCCTGCTTTACACCCCTGTTTACTTTGATTTGCTCAGTAAGCTCTCCCCTCGGACCCCATCTAACCTTTGCATAATTATCCTCATGCAATCTTATAATTTGCATGAGTATTTCCCCCAGTACCCCTTGATTTTTTTAAGGATTTCCAGAGGAGATTTCTAGGGATCAGGTCGAAAGCAGCTTTCAAGTCGACAAATGCGATGTACAGATGACCCTTCTTAAAGACTGTGTATTTCCAACTCATGCAAAGGAATCTAAAAACCTGGTCAATTGTGCCTGTTTTAGCTCTAAAACCAGCCTGATATATTGATAAAATACTGTTCTCCTCAATCCAAACATTTAATTTTGTTAAAATTTGTCGAGCATATATTTTTTGTAAAACATCTATTAAACTAATCGATCGATAATGCGAAGGGTCTTGGCGATTGCCTTTTTAAAAAATTGTTGTAATTTCAGCCCCTTTCCATGATTCCGGTATTGCTGCACCTGCGGCGACTGAATTACATAAAAAATTAATATAGGGGCCCCAGATCTCTTTATCTTGCCTCAATAAGTCTCCTGGTATTTTGTCTGGGCCTGGAGCTATCCCCGGTTTTACTGCATCTATAGCTGACAGAGTGTCTTCCAAACTGAAATGTAAAGGAGATATAATTGGGAATGTTGCATAGTCTTGAATTTCAAATTCTATATCACTCATAGATATTGAATAAAGGCTGGAGAAATGGCTGACCCATATATTCGCATCTAAAAAAGGTCTTTGCTACATCTCCCCGCTTTATTTCCTTTAGATATCAGTCGCCAAAAGCTAGAGTGGTCCATCACTTTGGCTGCACTAATCAGTTCAGTCCATATACTATCGTCCCAATTTTTCTTAGTTTGTGCTAATAATTTCTTATACCTATTCCTTTTCTCTCTTAAAACCACTATATTTTTTATTTTTGTGGCTGAAATAAGTTCCTTTTTTGCCTCGCGGCATTCTTTATTATACCAAGGGTTTTCTAGGTTAATTATTTCAGTTGTCCCGATTTTACATTCTTTAGGAATCCTACTTAAGATAGGTGTCAGAGCATCTACCAATGCATGATGTATATTCATAATTGGGAAATCTGCAGCAGGGAGATCTACATACGGTGAAATAGTATCTGCAAAGATATCGTATATCTGCATCATAGCCTCATCATTTCCCCGTATAGAAGGCCATTTTAAGGCTCTTCGATTGTTACTTAGTAATGGTTCGGTGACACTGAAGTTAATATCTCCATTGTTTAAGGGAGTTAGATGAAAACAATCAGATGATAGTGTCAAACATAGGGGGTAATGATCACTGTCAGATCTATCCTCAACTGCCAGATCATGCAAAATTGGCCAAAGGCCAATAGATACCAGTATATAATCAATACAACTCTTACAGTTATTCCCGCTAAATGTAACTGCATTCGGACTATCAGAAGGCAGTCGACCATTGCAGGCTCGGAGTCCATGTCCCGACACCAATCTCATTAGTTGTGCTACGGCAACTTTACAGGGTACTACCGGACTACTTTCCAATATGGGAATATTATTTGCCATGTCTTCTTTGAAAATATTTTCAAAACCAACAACAGGTTCAAATTTACGGTTAAAATCACCCCCCACAATTACCCTTGCCCTTGAATCAATTGAACAAAAAAGTTGGTCTAGTTGTTCTATTACAGGTGATTCTTTGCTAGCTGGACCAGGTCTGTTATAAATATTTACTATATACATTTCAGTTTTATCCTGTATTCGGATCTTCACTCCAACTATATCCTGTGATAGAAAATCCAACTGAATTATATCAATACAAAAAGTAATTTTTATCCATATAACAAGACCTCCCGAAGGTCTCCCTCTAATAGAAGGGGTAGCATTAACGCTATATGTTTTGAATCCTACTTTATGGGGGATTTCCAAAGCCCATGTTTCTTGCAAAAGTATTATGTCGCTTCGCCCAATGTACTCCTGCCACTCTACATTCAATTGTTTTCTTGTTAACCCTGCTATATTCCAGGATGTGAATCGTATTTCTGATTGCCCTTCATTCCTTGTTTGCTGATTGGATACTACTTCCATCTCATTCCTGGATCCTAAACTTTCACCACCCTTGTTCTCAACGTGGCAATTATGATTAAAGGAATCCATTCCATTAACTTGTAATGGCTGGTTAACCTCAACAGTAACCGCACTGTCGCCAGGTAAACACACTGGTATTACATCCGATATACCATGAGGCCTAACCACTTCTCGCTTGTTTATCAAACCTATCCAGTCTTGACCCCTATCTAAAGCTAGCTGTCTATCCTGAGTATTGGTTGAGAGAGCAAGTGTTAGAACCTGAGACCCATTGAATAAATGTGATTCATGTTGCTTTACAAATAATTGTCAGTCTTGGGCGTTTAAATCTGACAGGGCCTGGAACCTGTTGGACAGCGAGATTGAAGCGGGGTTATTTACAGGGTGACCAAGTGGAGGTTTGTAGAAGTATCCCAGAGGAAGAGCACAAATCCTATTACTCTGGGTGTGTAGTGTCTCGCGGAAGTTTAGTAGGTAGCGAACCATCTGTGGCCGGCGAAAGTTAACCACAATGCAATCACCGTCAATACACTTGGGGGATGAACCCACCCACCCAACCCTGCGAACCATTAAGATCTCCCTAATAGTAGACGGATGGAATCTTTTGTGTTTTATTAACCAGTCCACGGTTTTATTGCGTAACTCAACCCACGTCTCCCTTTGGCCCTCCCTAAGGACAGGTACACCCGCTAATACTAAAACATATGGGCACGTGGCTGGTGGTAAACTCAACATATCAGTATTAGGTTTCAAGCAAGTGTTGGTTGAGTCATCTACTAATTTGTTAGACACAGTGCTTGGTACGGTGCCTGAATCTAAACGTTCCAAATAAGCATTGTGCAAGCCTCCACATTTCACACTTAAGCTTTTAGGTTCTTTCTGTGTTTTATCTTTCATAGCAATATTATTTATCATAGGACAATCCTTAGCTTTACCATCTAAGGTTTGCAAAATCACAGTTAAATTACCATCAACTACAGTATTTGGACCCTCTCTTTCTATAACATTTGATTGTTGGGTCACATTAGTACTACTTATGTTATTTATAACAGTGTCCATTCGTTCCAATTTTTCCCATAATACGGTAAATTTCTTTTCAATCAATTCATGAACATGAGCTAGCGCAGTTCCTAGTACGGAGCCCTCGGCAGTAGCGTGAGTAACAGTCGTGGCATCCACAATATTATCACGATTTGGCATAGGAAAAAAAGAGACCACATCAGTCTGGGTGCCAATCGAAATGCTTTTCAGCGTTTCATAAGATTTTGCATTTTTAGTCCGTTGTTCAGGTTAGGGTCCCTTTGTGTTTTTAAGTTTTTGGGCACCAGCACCCCATTTTCGTTTAGCTGGAGGCTCTATCTCCTTTCTTACAGCAGAGAATTTACAACCCCGTGCTCTGGTAGTTATACAGGGTACTTCTGGAGCCACAGATAAAGATAGGTCCGTAACTATCACAGATGGAGTTAATGGGACGGTTGAAGGCATTGTAAGTAGTGGTGTTTGTGAAAACTCCCCAAAACAGGGTCAGAGATGCCCAATGAAGACCATCTCTGGAGGTTCATTGGATCCAAGGAGAGGCGTTGTTCCGTTATTTCTATTTCATGGGTCAAAATTGATTCTGCCCTGACTAAAAATGCATCTAGTGTGCCCACAACTCCTTTTTGCTTATTCATTGTGTTGCCTTACAACACTGGTCCTTACAAAAGCACACTTAAAAACCCCCATAGATGAACACAAATGTTGCACAACAGTACCTGTACGCTACAACTTATAACCACACCGGTATCCAGATGTCAGGGAGGTGGCCCAGCCCAGCCTCCTCCAGGCTCTGACGGGAGCAGACGGGCCCGCCCTTGGCCCGGGCACGCCCGCGCGCGTCCTGCGCTGCGGGAGTTCACCGGTGCTCTTATCGCGCCTCCGGGCGCGAGTGCAGCGTCAGTGGCAGCGTCACGGCGCTGGGGCTGCTGGGGGTTGTGGTTTTGCCGTTCCCCTCACGGTGTGTTGCTGGTAATGCTGGCCGTTCCCCTCACGGCTAGGACAATCAAAAAACCAGACCCTTGGGCGTACCGCGCTGCGGGAGTTCGCCGGTGCTCTTATCGCGCCTCCGGGCGCGAGTGCAGCATCAGTGGCAGCGTCACGGCGCTGGGGCTGCTGGGGGTTGTGGTTTTGCCATTCCCCTCACGGCGTGTTGCTGGTAATGCTGGCCGTTCCCCTCACAGCTAGGACAATCAAAAAACCGGACCCTAGAGAGACCTGCTAAAAGTGCCAGAAATCAACAACAAACTACATTTTTCAGTTTATACAATCCTGCATTACCCGGAAGATCCAAAATCTAACCATACCCCTTTGTTGGTTACTTGTATTTCATTGTCTTTTTAGACAATATTAAAACCATTGGCCTCTTAGCCTTTTAAAGAAAGTTCCTCTAAATGGCAGACATTTTTCCACCATTTTTGAAATGAAGTATCTGAAGCACTAACAGAGTTAATGAAGTGTGTGGATTTTACCGTTTGTAGCTAAGCCGTAAGACGCAATGATACTAGATGATGCAGAGTATATCAATAAATACATAATCAACATCACAATGCCATCTGCAAGGCAGCCATCAATACCTCCAATGAAACACATATATATAAAGATTAGATGTATCGCAATCATAATTCTTTCATTTGATTAATTACTTATTTCCACCATCAGCTCAAAAACTTGAAACCAACAATAACATATGATAATGTAACTTTAACTGGCCTAGAGGCTGGGTGCATACAGTCATTCCTGTGTGTGTGTTACCCAGGTTGAACTGGGGGGCTGGGCATGGCAGCCACTTGATCATGGTGGTTGTAGAACATCATCCAGGGGTCTGTATCTACAGTCTCCTGCTGCACCTTCCTCATGCTGTAGGCCCTGGCACCTCCACTGTGCCAAGCAATTGGCCTTTGCAGTGTCTGTCATATGGGGTGTCTAAGGCCCACTTGGTGGTCTGAGGGCTGCAGGCGCTAGAAGCGGAGTTGTCCGTGGTCTCCAGTTCATAGGCCTGGTGTTTGAAGACCAGTCATATTTCATCAGACTCGATGGCGTACAATCTAGCTGCAGTTGAGCTGGAGAAAGGCACAATCTAGCTGCAGTTGAGCTAGGGAAAGGCGTAAGTGGTGCCTGGCACCCCACATAACATGAGAAGCTCAAGCCTGTTGGATATGGGTGCAGTAAGAGGAAGCTACCACTAGATTTCCTTCAGAGTGACTTGATAACAGGAGCAGTTTCAGCTCCTCAAGTTTCTGAGGATACAGACATGTTCAACTAGTTCTTGCAACAGCTGCTGCCATAGACAATAGAAAGACAATAAAAAAAAAGACATGGCTTTGCCACTGGGCCACAAATTGTTTGCTATATTGCTCATGCATGAGGAATAGTTTTATTACCCCAAACTTGTTTAAATTAGACAGCCGGGATATGCGTACACTATTTAGTCTGCTACTTAATCAGCAGCTGCTAAGGGCAAATAGGTGGTAGAGATTCTTCTTAATGGCTGTGTCTGGGGTAAGGATCAAGATGTGCAGCTAAGTGGCTACTACTTTATTTTTTGTTTACCATTCCAAGATGGCGGACGCCAATCTTGGAGCGGTTAATAAAAAATGAAATGTGTGAGAAAGCTTGTTTTGAAAGATGAGCGGTACAGCAGCAAATTGCAGGTACCAGAGCCTCCACTTATTTTTGCTAAAAATGTTTTGTCAAAGAACCAAAAGACTGCTGTGAAGGGAGTGCCCAGAGGCAATAGAGGAGTGGGTGGGGGTTAAAATCAATGGGGTGTGGGAGCAACAAGGAATGGGGACCAAGGAAGGATCTTGAGATGGGAGAAGAGAAAAATCAATTTAGAAGCAAAATTTATTAGTAGTCGGATGGTTGCCTGTGTCAAATGTTGATCTGTTGATAAGCCAGGTAGGATCAGGATAGAGGAGAGGCCATTTTGACAGACATTGTTGATACATTTAGAGTTATAGGTTACTACAGTTTCAATGGAGCAGCAGGTCCAAAAACTAGATTGTAGATGATTAGCAAGTTTTTGAGTGAACAGGTAGAGGGTAAGCATGTTGAATATAAAATGTTCAAGGGTTTTGAAAAAAGAGAATTTTGGAGAAGGACTACAATTCAAGGAGAAAAGGGGTCAAAATTAGATTTTTATGGCTATGGCACACTTAAAACAATCTGGCTGCTTCCGGAAACCAACAAGTGATCTAAAAGTAGATTTAGGCAAGGGAGCACACAGGAGTCAGGTGAAGGGGTCAGATGGAGCATGTTGGACTTGGCGCTCTCTGCAGGGTCATCCCTAAACCTTTTGCCTCAGCCCTCCTGAACCCACTTTTGTTGGCCTTTAGGATTTTGCACATATTACCACTGCTAACCAGTGCTAAAGTTCTTGTTCTTTCTCCTTTAAACATGGTGAAATTGGCTTACACCCATTTGTCACATTTAATTTAAGTAAAGTGGTGCTACAGGTACCCTGGGCTGGTAAATTACATGCTACTCAGACACAAGACCCGAGCCCACGTGTCAGCCAACAGCGTGCTCCTCATTCAATGCAATTCTCCAGTAAATCCACGCCTCTGTTCGTAAATTAACAATTAATCATGGACCGAAGTCTGCTTCACTAAGTCCCCGCACATTTTCACTTAAGCCCGCGAGTCCTTTGACAGTGCGCATCGCACTGAATGTGCATCTCCAGGAGGGGACAATGCCACTGGAATTGAAAGATTTAACAACCACAGACCACAACATCGTTTTCTCAGTGACCACAAGGTCGACCCAGCAGTCTCCCCTAGACTGGGCTCCATGTGTAAATTGACAGCATATGCCCTGATGCTTGAGTAGAGTAACGACTGGTACTTTGTGTGCGTGTTCTCCACACGCACGTTGATTAACTAAATGAAGAGCTGATCGCTCACTCCACCCTTCCTTCAAGTAGTAATGCGCAGGTCTTATTGGTTGCACTTACATTGGGTTTTTCCAACTGGGATTACCTTGTTTTCTTGAGTAAATCCTTATTCCCCTACCAGATACTAGGTGCTCACACACCTCGTCCTGATGATGACCTCACGCCAATAGAGGTCGAAACGCCGTCGACTATAGATATATATCGACTACTATTCTACTATATAAAAACAACTAAATGAGTCAAACGTCTTTTTGTTCTTATATGATGCACTTTTCATTATCACTCACTTACCACTGCATGTTCTCTCACCCAATTGTGAGCACTGGATCTTTGAATCTCTTTAATAATATGCTATGAATAAATTACTTGCAATATAAGCATTGTTTATCTGCTGCTCTTTCTTTGTCCTGGTGGTCTGAATAACTGCTTGGTCTTATAATTAACTAAGACTACGTTTTCGTTCGCTTGTGTGACTAATTGCCTAAGTGAACCATTGTTTTTTGAAAATACATAGTATTACCCCAGGTTCTCTAAAATTGTGGGGTCACCCTTTTCTCTATATACTAGTGGACCTGCAGCACAGATTGTACCACCCACTTAAGTAGCCAGAGTATGGAAGTGCCTGGTTCTTTTTCTTTTTGGCTGAAGAGAAGGTCACGTCCTCAAATGGATGCATTATTTCTCTCAGAAAGAACCCAGAGGATCCGTCTAACTCCATTCACTTTAGAGAACAAGAAGATCATCTGCAGAGTCCCCCAAGGATTGTCTCTGAGCCCACCCTCTTCAACACCTACATGACTCCCCTGGCACTCTGTGCCAGATCACACGGACTCAACATCATCTCCTACACCGACGACTCCCAGCTTATTATCTCGCTGACCGAAGAACCCTCCACCACCAGAGCCAACTTCCACAGTTGCATGCTGAACATCACTGAATGGATGAAAGACAACTGTCTCAAACTCCACACGGACAAGATAGAAGTTCTCATCTTCGGGAACAACTCCTCGCCCTGGAACAACACATGATGGCTTGCAAATCTCGGCCCACCACCAGCCCCAACAGACCATGCCTCCTACCTTAGCATCATCCTGGACAGCAAGCTTTCGATGGAAAAATAGGTCAACGCAGTCTCTTCCGCCTGCTTCCACAACATTCGCATGCAATGTGAGATCTTCATGTGGCTCCCAGTCAACACCAGAAGGACCATGACACGGGCCCTCATCACCAGCAGGCTGGACTACAGAAACACACTCTACATAGGAGGGGCGTGGCTAGCAGACCAAGATGGCAGACGCTCTTCACTGAGGCTTCACACCTATACCCCTTTATCCGGCACAAGTCCTGCACAAGTGCAGCCATCCACCTTGCATATTAGCCAAATAAGATAGGGGATTTCATTGTCTGCCAGCCACATTTTCCTGGTAGGCTCTCTGCCCCAGCATTCTACCTGGGACAAGAGGCAAGCAGACTGGGCCTGCATTATGAAATGGCGTGCTAATGGTGCCATGACTGGTATGTGCCTTGGTGACTGGATTGGTAAGAGGCTGTGACAAGATCAGACCACCTGGGGCCACCCCGCTGCTGATCTGCGGAACACCCCTTAACTTCTGTCGTCCTACAACACAGCCACCCGAATGGCCGGAGCCACTGGAGGCAACTACGCAGTTGAGGCAGTCAGTGCTGTGGCCCTGGCGGATGGGGGTAACCTGAGCACGGAGGAGGGCCTAGCAAAGCGGGCTGGCCGCTGGGCCTGCGAACTGCCATTGAGGAATGGGCTGTGCCTTGGTGCTCTGGGGCACCCCTTGCTCTTCCTCCCCACTGCAGGACATGACCTTTGGCGGGAGTCCAGGGGCCGGATCGGGCCTGGACCTGCTTGAACACGACGCCAACCACCGGATACTGAAGGACTCCCTGCTGCTGGTCATGGCGATGCTGTGGTGGTGAAAATATGTAAAGCAACAATACATGCACTCTATTACAGACTAATAACTGTAACAATATTCCAACTTTAACCAAAAGAATCTGTACTAGTGTGCACTTCAAAAATATCTTCTGCAAACCACTGAATTTCAAACAGAACAATAAATATCCCAGTAATGACTGGGAAAAATCAGTGCACTACTAAAAAGGGGTCACTTATCCAAGTGTACTAAAGTAAACATTAGTCCTTAATCATACGTTATCACTTTTTTGAAAAAAATCATCCAAGTATCAACAATAGAGTAATCCAAAACAAACGATGCGTAGATTCTTCCATAAACGATTTGAAACCAAATGTTCTTAGATGACTCTGCTTTTAATTTGATGTGTAGCAGATGACAAATGTCCAAACTTAAAATGGATGTTCAAATTCAATTCTTCTTGTTTAAACAAAACATTCAAAAAAGGTCCCAATGCATTTCGGGCTAAATCACATAGCCCTTCTTCAGGGGAATCTAAAATTAAATTTTAAACAAATTACCACTAGCGTAAATTTTTTTATTTTCGAACAAAATTATGAAAAATTGAAGTTTAAATGATAGCAAGAGCTCACGAGAGGGGACAGAGCAATAGCCAAGCTGAGAACCCATGAATTAGCCAACTATACACATACTGACGATTTAATGTGATGCTAAAGGTATGTGCATATCCTCTAAGACCAAAGACTGAAAAGGGAAAGAAAAGACTGCCATCACCTCCAATTCAACGTGAAATTAACAAACACTTCAACCTGATATACATAAATCAAAACGTGCCCTACTGATGCAATAGCTGACTAAACTGTGGTGCTCGTGTAAAATGGGTCCAAAGTTATCTAAAGAAAATTAGAATGAGTGCTAGTGTAAAAAATCGCTAAAACCTTACAAACACGTCTAAATTCTAAAAATACGAGCTTACCCTTAACGAAAACTCAAAAACGTAAAAGACGTTATTAAGACACAGTCTTTCGCCAATGAAGCAACTGTGAAAATGAAAAACAGCAGTAAGCTCATGTGATTTAGAAATTAGTTTATCGTGGATAGAAAAGTCTCGACCACAACTCTTACCGGTGTATCAAAGCGCGAAGCCAACTGGAAGTTAGACGCGGAAGTGAACTGTCCGTAAAGGACGCAAACGTGCAACCCGGCGTGACCCGCTTATACGTGAAAAAGCATAAAAATAGAAATCGGACTAAGTGCATGAACCAATCATAAGAACAACTGTGAGTTACGCTAATTAAACGTGATGAGTATAGACCTCAAACCATGCCATAATGAAATTAGAAAAATACTGAAAAATAGAAGAAGAGATGAAAAGATGAAAACAGAAAAAAGACACTGCATAAGTACAGATTATATAAATACAAAACGTAACATATCAGTCAAACTAACGAAATGAAATAAAAAACAATGTATATTTGGAAAACGAATACAAGTGTGTATGTGTCATAATGAAACTATTATAATAACAAAAAATACAAAACATCCCAACAAAACATGAAAAAGGCAGTCATAACTATAAACAGTATTCAATAGCACAAGACTCAGGATGATTTATAAGAAGCAAGCTAATTCATATTTGTCATTCAATCCTTTGGGATATAATGATTCCATAAACCAAATCCAATGAGTTTCTCTTTGAGACAACAGTTGGGTCATGTCCTTATCTGATTGTGCCTTGACCAGTTCTAAAACACTGAATTTTAATTGAGAAATGGCATGTTTCTGTGCTATCCAGTGCTGTGCCAAAGGTGAAGTTAAAGTGTTGGTGCGAATCCGACTCTTGTGTTCAGTAATACGAATGCGCAAACATCGTTCTGTTTTCCCAACATAATACAAGCTGCAAGGACATTTAATTACATAAATCACGTGATGACTGTTGCAATTTGCAGAAAAATTCAATTTGATTTGCCTTCCAGAACGTGGGTGGGCAATAGTGGTACCAACCATCACATTGTTACAATGTGAACAATTGAAACATTTGTACATGCCTTTGTGTTTGATTGTGGAAACTTCTAAAGGTTTTGACAATATTTCTTTGAGATTATTAGAGCGTTTGTAAGCAAAAATAGGTGGATCAGAAAACAACCCTTGAAATTCAGTTTCTGATTGTAATAGATCCCACCGTTTAAGTACAATTTGTTTGATTCGATGAGCAGTGGAAGAAAATGTGGAAACAAAAACCTCCCTGCGTGCATTCTTTGCTTTTTGTGTCTTCTGAAGTAAAGTATCTCTGTCCAAAGCTACAGCTCTTGTTGCTGCTTGCTCAATGACATTTTTGGGGTAACCCCTAGCCATGAATTTTTCTTTGTAATCTTGTTTGCTTAAAGCATACTGATTCGAATCAGATGTGATACGTTTAATGCGAGTGAATTGGGAAAAAGGTAGATGAAGCTTTAGCGATTGAGGATGAAAGCTCTGAAAAAGCAGAGCATTATTACGATCAGTCTTCTTCTGAAAAATGCTAGTGGTGATAAGGTCGCCCTGACGAGTTATGTTCACATCAAGAAATGATATGTGTTGTGCATCCATAGTATGTGTAAATTGGATTCTAGGATTGATGTCATTTAGTTTCGAAATGCATGCAGTTAAATGCTCACGACTCCCTTGCCAAATGATGAAAATATCATGCTGTGGTGGTGGCATGTGGACTGGTCCCTGCTGCCCTGCTGCCTGTGAGATGGGCGTGTAGTCCTGGCCGCCCATAGATATGCCCACATCCCTGACATGTTGAGGTGGGCTGCGCGACGGGGGTCAGCCGCGCTCCTACAGGCCCTCTGTTGTTACACTTGGCAGCCCCCCATCCTGGCATCACACTTCCTTCACCGGCCAGGAGGTTGGATCGGGACTTGGCCGTGATGTGGGGTAGCTCGCGGGGGGACTGCTGATCTGTGGCTCTTCTTGGCCTGAGGCTCTTTCCACCGCCCTTCCCTGGGGCCACCTGCTAGATCAGGCCGAGGCATTGACACAGGCCCTGCTTGAGCGCTGGACACTTGGGCCTACCAGTTTAGACTGCACCAGCTTGAGTTGGTCCTGAGCAGGGTGATGGGCTTACGGTGCGCCCGGCGCACACCTGCAGGGGCGGCTCTTCCACTGGGGCGGAGGAGCGTCGCCCCACTGCTTTCTCGAAGTGCGAGAAGCAGAAACATAAAATGTTAAAACTACTATTTTATGTTTCTGCTTCTAGCACTACGAGAAAGCAGAAGTGTTTGGTTGGGGGTGGGCGGGTCTGCTCTAGGGCAAGGGAGGAGTGGCTTACCCACTGCTGAGGGCGCTGACTCTTTAGTCGGCCCAAGGGCAGACCAAACTAGTCATGCACACTCTGCCCTTTCTCCATGTAGGCTGAAATGCAGCCTACATGGATAAAATGGCCTCCCCATAGGCGCCTGGCTGGTTGGCGTATCGACCAATCACAAAGCTGCCATTGCAGCATTGTGATTGGCTTAGGGGAGGGAGGCTGCCTGCCTTCTTCCTGTTCCTGCTGTAGGCAGGACAGCAGGAGAGCAGGTCAGGAGAGACGACCGGGGAAGGTACATTTATTTGATTTTTAAATTAACCCCCCCACCCACGAGTCATGCACACCTGAATGGACTCTGATGCTCTGGGATGCCTCCAAACTGCCTTCGACTCATTACAATGAGGCGTTGCCCCTTTGTGGGAGTCCGGAAGTCAAGTTGGGCCTGGACTCACCCGAACAAGACATTAACTCTATCTGCCACCTGAGGGTAGATGCTGACTTCTGCTTGTGCAGCCGCGGGGCTGGACTGCTGCTCCTCACTCCTTTTGCTGACCTCAAGATGACCATATAGAGTTCTGCTGTGGGGCAGGCCAGGGGGGTGGGATCCTGCTGCGTCTCATGGGCTCTGCCACTCTCCCTCTTCTGGGCAACTTCCCCCCTTTCACTCCCCCCTTGACATCCCATCTCCTGCACAGGCCCGGGGATCGGATCTAGGCCATGTTGTGGGGTGGCCCGTGGGGGGACCTAGACCTGGGACTTAATCTGCTGCGCCTCCCCTGGACTCACTTACTGGACTGACCTGAGAATCTGACACGTGGCCCAGACTATCTGCGGCCTGCAGGGGCCTGCCTTCTCAAACCGTACAGGAGTGTACTGGGCCTGGACGGGACATTGGAACCACACTGCTCCTACTGTCCAACTACAGGCGTGCTGCTGTAACTGGGTGAGGGACCAGCTCTGGATTAGGAAATACTGATATACTCACCGCCTAGGTAAACATATTACTTAAGACTCCGCTTGCTCACCCACCGGACTACTAATTTACTTGGACAGCCATTGATGGCATCCCCTGCTGTAGCCGTACACCACAGAAATTCCGCGCAGGCGGCATTGACGGCCTACTGGGGGCCTGCCGATGCCTACCGCCCAGCAGTTAGTAATGGGTCATCTGTGATCATCTGCCCCGTCCACCCTGGCGCAACCTACACTAAACCTAATGAAGCAACTGGGGATATGCTTGCAGGAGGAGACGTTGCAACCCGATGCTGCGCTAAGTGCCAAACTGGACACCGTCCTGCTAGCGGTGGAAAAAATTGGAACTGCTCTTGATCAGACGGGCACATCTCTCGAAAACAAGATAGACAAAGTGACAACTGATTTCACTGTCTTACACGCAGACCTCTGCAAATTAGCTGATAAACTGCACAATGCCAAACTCAACCTGGCCGAGCTATAGCCTGCCACCCAAGAAAACTCGACCTTGCTACAGTCGCTGTTGAACCGAGTGGGCACCCTAGAGAACAGGGTGGAGGTCACCGAGGGTCGATCTCGCAGAAACATACGGGTGGTGGGCCTCCCAGAGGGCACGAAGGGCCAGGATGTGGTGGCTTATGTCGAGGCCGGGATACGTGAGCTGGTAAACACAGCTGTGCTGTCCTCATTTTTTGCGGTTGAGCGCACCCATCGGGTGCCACTACGAAGACTGCCGCCGGGTGTCTAACCCCATGCAATTTCTGTTTCGTCTTCTTAATTACAGAGATCGGAACAGCATATTCCGCAAAACATGCCAAGTGAAAGAAATCACAGTGAATGGCGTCCTGGTCATGCTTTTCCCAGATTACATGATGCTTGTGCAAATGCAAAGAAGCTCCTTCGAAGCGGTCAGACGTCACCTCCGCAAGCTTACCATATGCTACTTACAACTCTTTCCAGCGTGTCTTCAGGTGGTGGACAATGACACTGCTCTTTTCTTCGACTCTCGCAAAAATGCATGGTATTGGATGGAGACCACTGGCTGCATGACCTCGCGCTCCCTCACCCGCTGGGAATAAGAAGTTGCGGACTGTCACGAGAAATTGCCGCCACGGCCAAAAAGAACATGCCGGCCGTCCTCCACCTCCCAAAGCTGTACCTAACAAAAGCAGGTGATATCGCAGAGGAGGCAAGCTTTGCAAAGAGCAGCTGCAATGCATACCCAGACCTTAAACTCGGATCAAGACGTCGATTCTGTAAAGTCATTAAGTGATGATGGCTCCTCAAACACATGGCCGACTGGGGTGGGATCATCGGCACTTCCTAACGTGACACCGCAGATGACATTATATGACTCGATCCAGAAGTTGGTGGTACGACATCCAGGGCCCACCGATGAATCACGACGTCTTCTGTAGTAAGCCTCACTTGTACGCCCTGCCAGCCTTGGAACTGCGCCAGTTGGGTCTACTTACAATCAGTCACGAATGTTAGCGCCTCACACAGTCAAGAAGTACATTTGTAACGTATTGGCTTACACCCTATCACAACTGGTACACTGCACATTGCGCAGTAGGGGTCCTGCAACATTCATCTTCGCTGAACAGGCTCTTTTTCTCTGACTGAGACTTTCGGTAGTTGCCACTGTTTGGCTAAATGGTTTGGGAAAATCCCTGCAGCATATCTGCTCCAATAATGTTTTAAGAGTTAGGGTTGTTCTCCTTCTCTTCTTTTCCATCTTCGCTATGTTGCCCCGCATCGAGCGGCCCCGTAAGTAGCCCTCGTTTACATCACGCCCAGTGCACTGCCGACTTCCCTGTTCACACACAACCCTGTTACGCATGGGACCAAGTTGCAACCCGGAAATGGCCCACATTAACATTGTCACGTGGAACTTGAGAGGCATGCACACACCTTCGTGCCGTTACTCAGTCTACTCCTATTTGAAATGTAGATCCACTCATATAGCCCTTCTGCAGGAGTCTCACCTGATGCTTCAGGAGGCTGATTGCCTCCACCGGTGCTGGCGTGGACAGGTATTTGCCACCGGCTATTCGTCCTATGCTAGGGGAGTATTGAGCTGGGTGTGTGCAGGGACCCCGTTTCTGGCTGATGAAGTGAGGGTGGACCCCAGTGGTAGATATATATTTATACGAGCTCACCTCATTGGGCAGCAACTTATGGGGGGGCACTATACGCTCCCAACTTGGACCAAACTTAATTTCTCCATGGCCTGTCTGGCATATTGGCTGATTGGTGTGAGGTCCCGAAGCAAATCGGCGGTGACTTCAATGCTGTCCTTGACACCGCACTCAACCGCTCATTTCCCCACAATGTCATGCACTGCGCTGCATCGAATGCTCGGGTGCTGTGCGTCTGGTTGCGACACTGGTCACTTGTGGATATATGGCACGCACACAATCCTGACGTGAACGTGTACTCATACTACTCAGCCCCACACGATGTACACATTCACATTGACCGCATAGTAGGGTCACCAGCACTTCTCCCCATATTTGGGCAAACAAACTACCTTGGCCGTACACATTCGGACCATAACCCTCAGTCACTGCAACTCAAGTGGGAGTTAGCCCCACAGGCCATACCCACATGGTGCCTACAACCTTCAGCACTGGAGGAGTTGCCATTCCGGGAGGCACTTGGTGCTGCGGCAGCGTAATATTTTGAACTTAATGATGGCTCCACCCACAACAAACTAAACTAATGGGATGCCTTCAATGTAACTACTAGGAGGCAGAGGTTAGGTATCAGCTAGAACATTCGCAAGCAACTAGATGAAGCCATTAGTATACGTGAGCATGTGCTCCTACAGCTGGAGACGCAATCAGTGACACAGCCATAATACAGGTGACAACTAAATGAAAATTGCGCCGAACATGCCACTCTCTTAGAGCGCCTTAGATGCCTAAACTATGCCGCACACTCCTCTCTCACCGATGGAGCCTCGGACCGAGCGGGGCACCTATTGGTGTCGCTCATACGCCAGGAGCAAGCTGAACATCCTGTCCAAGCACTTCAAGATCATACAGGATGTCTCCTACATACACAACATGAAACATGAAATTCACCCGACACTATAGGTCTCTATATGAATTGACCATCAGCTTTGATCAAGGGCATTTTTGAAGCTTTCTCCTCCCAGCTGCAGCTGCCCGCCATGACCTCTGCACAACGTGAACAACTAGAGGAACCAGTCATACTTTTTGAGATACGCAAGGCGTCAGAGCTCTGGCGTCAAGCAGGGCCTCTGGGCCTGAAGGCCTGCCCTTTGAGTTCTACACGGCATATGCTCACATGGTGGTTCCACACTTACATGGTTTATACAATACCGCACTCGAGGCTGCCACTCTCCCCGTATCGCTGCGTGAGGCATTGCTGGTCTCATTACCTAAACCTGGCAGGGGCCCTACTGATTTGGACTCCTACAGCCCTTTGGCCCTATTAAATACAAATTATAAAATTTTGGCCAAAGTGCTTGCCGTCCGACTGGCTCCATTGGTTCCATCTCTGGTCCACCCGGACCAGAACGGTTTTATTCCAGCCTGCAGCACATCATTGAATCTGAGGCGATTCTTCAGGACCTCAACTTATTCTCCACTGCAATGGCCACACTCTGGGTGTCTGGTTCTCGATCTTGAGAAAGTCTTCTACTCCTGGAGTGGGACTTCCTTTTTGCCACTCTGGCTCGATACGGCATCGGAGGCAGATTCCTCCGCTTGATCCACTTGCTCTATACAACACTGACAGCTAGGTTAAAGACCGGCCCCTACATTTCCACTCCTATATCAGTTTGTCAGGGCACTCACCAGGGGTGTCCGCTGTCGCCATTGCTTTTCTCCCTGGCCATAGAACCACTTGCTGCTGCAGGGAGCAGACTGGGAAATCCCCCTGGGAGACGGTACACACATAGTCTCTCTATAGTCAGACGAAATTTTATTATACATTCAAGATACGTGGTCTATATCTCCCCCTTTGGCCCAAACACTCAATGATTTTGCAACCCTTTCTGGACTGCAGGTTACTGGAACAAATCATGTCTAGCCATTTATGTCTGGGTGTCCTGACCCTATTCTCACTCTTAATGGTAGTCACATTAGGTGGCAACCTGACACTTTCCGCTACCTAGGAATAAGAGTGTATCATCAGCGTGCAGACCTGCAGGATGGCAATCTTAGGACGGCGATCATGGTCCTCTTATCCCATATGTCCTTCTGGCGCACAGTTCCATTGTCGGTTATGGGCTGGATAGCCCTTTGAAATATGGTAGCCCTACCCTGTTTTTATATTATTTCACCAACTTGCCCATATATATCTCGCCCCCCCCTTTTCCGTACATTTGAGAGAATTCATATGGAACAACTCCTGCTGCCGTGTAGCCCTTACTAAACTCTACTTGCCAACTGACTGGGGTGGACTGGCGGCCCCAATCATGGAACAATACTACTTCGCCTCACAACTTTAATGGGTGGCCAGGTGCCTGGCGGAGCTCCAATTAAATGATACTGCTGCTGTCTCTCTGCCCTGATCGAGCGCGTCAATACTTCAGCTGTTTCACCCCTGTGCCAAAAAACAGACTGCCTGAGCCACTGCTTCTGGGAGTTGCATATGGTGCTATCGCAGAATTGTATACATAACACGCTCGTCATTGCCATACGTGCCAGCACTGCCTCTGCAGGGCACACTGCAGGGTTGCCTCGTAACCACATCCACCAAGTTGACCACCTGGCTAGATGCCGGACTTCACACTTTGGACGATTTGTATTAGGATGGTACGTTAGTGGCCTATGACAAACTGACAGAAGTCAGTGATCTGCATCTTGGTCAATTTCTACAGTACAACTCACTGATTGCTGCCCTGGGTAGCAGATGGTGGGACATGACCACTGAGCACAAAACACATCTGACCATCCAATACCCACATGCCATGGGGCGGGGGAGGCATCTCCCTAAATGGTGTGCCGCCTCACTGCGACAACACACAGAAGTGTCGCTAGCGCAATTGAGGCAACACTGTGAGGCAGACAGGCATCGCCCCTACACTGATAAAGAATGGGCCGAGGTATTGGGTAGTCCTAGCTACATTCCCTGCAAGGCTCATTTCTGCCTCATCCAACACTACATCGTGCAAAGGTCATACTTGACTTCTCCCAAAATGAACAGATTCTTTCACCGCACAGATGCAACTGCCCCAGATGCCACACCACTGATGCTGATCTCCTTCATATATTCTGGACCTGTCCAACCCTGCACAAATATTGGCGATCAGTCGTCGCTGTGTTGGCTGCCTGTACTGGTCATGACCAGACACACACCTGGGCAGTATGCATTCTACATATTTACCCCAGAACCAAGCGGCAGGAAATAACCTCCCACTTTCTTGAACTAGGTATGTTGGTGGGAAAATGACTGATCAAGAGATGGTGGAAGTCGCCTGAACCTCCTAACTCTACAGCTTAGAGACGTTCATTATTAGTGTGGGCTAGGGCAGAGAGCGTGGCACTACATACTGAGAACACCCTAGGCCTCTGCAAAATCCCCACAACTGTGAACTGGGATGTCATCGTACATGATTTTCAGGGCGAGCTGCCATCGGATGTACATGCCCCCACCACCGCCTCATCAGCAGTGGAATGGGCGGTGAGACCCTAATTCACCCTTGTGTAGATGAAGTAGATGCACTGAGATTGGAACCCTGTGTTTGCCTATATTTACTAAGCTTCAATCTGTCACTCGCAGCCACGAGCACATGCACTCCATTTGCGATTATCATACAGGAGGGCCAGACAACATTCCAGTTGGGCCAAGTTCTCCCTTTTATTCTTGCTTTGTCCAACCCTTACTTAACCGCCTCCTTTTACCTGCAGGTACAGATGGGACAGATGCACCACAATTGGTGTGCAGAGATGCCTCCAGCAATACCGTTGACATCTGCTGATACACATTCCCAAGCAAGGCACATTTTATATATCCGCCCTCACACACCATCCCTCACGCGAACACGACTGATATTGGGGTGTGCACAGCATTGTAAAGGATATGCAGTATATTACATGACAGACTGTAATGTTTCTGGCAATGTTGTTCGCAATGTAGTGCTCATTCCATGTACTTGTAACTGTTCTTCATGTTTGTGCACAAAATAATATTAAAAATAGATTTAAACAACACACTCTAAGTAGGAATCACGGCACGCCTCCTAAAGAGACTTCAGACAGTGAAAAACATAGCGGCAAGACTGATCCTCAACTTCCCCAGAAGGACCCACATCAAGCTCCACCTCAGGAAACTACACTGGCTCTCGATACAGGAGATGCCAGTTCAAGATACTGACCCATGCATACAAGGTCCTACACAACGAAGGACCAGCATACTTCAACAAATGCCTGACCTTCCACCAACTGACCAGACATTTCCGATCTGCCTCCCTCTTCCTTGCAAACACCCCCTGGTTCCGCCGAACCAACATCAGAGGATGATCTTTTTCGCACCTTGCAGTCAGGACATGGAACTTCCTACCCTGCGCCTCAGGACTGCCCCGTCACTTCAACAAGCCAGGAAAGAACTCAAAACGTAGATGGTCAAATGAAAATCCACCATGCAGCAGCCAACATCTCCAGCGCATCGAGACCCTCACGGGTGGGTTGCCGTGCATTGAATCTTCGAATTGAACTATGGACAAGGAAACTATTCTGGCTAAACTTGTCTTGCACCAAATCAGACATGGCAATTAGACAAGGCCTTCCGCCAAAAGTCACACCAGTGACAGCAATGCTGTGTGCAAATGCCAAAATAAAATATCTCCCATGTGGCACCATTAAGAGTCATGTCACTAAAGTAACTACATACCACAGAATTATGTAAGACACTATGCATAACAACATATAATGTGCATAACACAACAACAATTAACTCAGTTTGACTGCACCACTGGACACAAATCAATCATGTTTCGATACCCAACATAACACCACCTTATAATAAGCTAACCATACCATAGCACAGAACACTAGACAGCATCCCACAACTCACCACACAGAGGACCTACACATCATAAGCAATATCAAAGCTTCCTATATGTCATCTATTAACCAGACAGGAACAGTCTGCACATTGCTGTTGGCGTCAATTGATACGTAGAGAAGACGTTCTTGCCTTGCTTACTTGTACGAAGATTGCATTAGCTCCATCTGTATTTAACCCATGGTTATCGCTATTTTTCCTCAGCGATTTTGTTTCTGAACTGGGGGTTTACTTCTGGTTCTCATTCTATGATTTCAGTACCCACAGCAAACCTCTTATTTAGTATAATGGGGAATCTGAACACCCTCTCCCCCCACCCCCCTTGGATCTCAAAATAGCAGCCCCTGGTGCTTGCCCTCCTTCCTCTCGCCTGATTAATACACAGTGACCCCATTACTCCGAATGCAAAAAGAACAATTGATGGACAGAGTGCAGAACAATGTCATACATTCACCCCAGTACAGAGATCTGGGCCTAAATCCATCGTTTTTTTGCTCACCATGCCATTCCAGTTTGGACCCAGCCATATGCAAATCAGTCTTGACCCTGCGCCCAATGGGAACAGTCCAACCCGAACTGCCAGGCCAGGTCCTCCCTGGACTGGAAACAAGCATCCTAGGACCGGTTTCGGGCTTTCAGCCCTCATCAGCCAGGATAGCTTGACTCCTGTGGCATGGAGAGCACAGGACCCACGTCTGGGCATACCCGTCCCACTCGGGGTGACAAATGCAAAAAGAACAATTGATGGACAGAATGCACTACATGCCATTCCAGTTTGGACCCAGCCATATGCAAATCAGTCTTGACCCTGCCCCCAATGGGAACAGTCCAGCCCGAACTGCCAGGCTAACTCAGAAGGCGGGAGAGTTTTGAACCTCTGCTGGCTTTCTCGAGTAGCAGGGTTCCAGTAGGTGCTCCCATTACTGAGTTTGGTTTACTAAACTTTCTGGGAGCTATGACTAGATGTGATTTACTGACTACTACACTTTGCTTAGAGATTGAATGATTCAAGTGTACCTCTGTCCATAAATGTACACAGCTGATTCTCAATTCCTAATGTGTCCCAAACATATTACTGTCCATATGATGACCTCATCCAATAATTAAGAGGTTGAAACGCTGTCAACAGAACCCCAAATATACTTTCATTGCTTAAATAAAATGATGTTACTGTGTAAATTATATTAAATCTGATACACAGTTACTCTATTTCATGCTTGGAGGGTGTTGTTTTGTCTACACCTTGCATAGTCACTTGTATTGTCTTATTGCAGTGGGCACTGGGGACACTTCACACTTTGTCTTTTGTCACACTGTTTAAAAAAAAACAATTAATAATTGTAAAATATGAAATATTCCATTCCATAGAACTTTATTTCGATCACAATGGATCATAAAAGGGTAAACAAACAAACCAAGCACAATAGACACATACATAAGAATACAATTTTAAATATGTCAATAGATAAAATGTCAGTTTAAAAACAATAAAAACCACTAGAATTCATAGCATGATCGCTGCTAAGAGTATAGAGATATCAAAATCACAAATAAAACCTATATCTATAAAATATAAAATATCTCAACACAGCACCTCACACACAATAAAAATTCTTGTCGAAGATCCGTGACAGACTGTGTGAGTTTTGATCGCTTTATCCAAAAAGCCTTAAGAAACATAGCCACACAGAAAACTACAATCTGACTGGTGTCACTCTGCAATATTCTAAACGTTTCCCGAAACACTCCACAACCCAGGTTTTTGCACAGAGGAACAATCCATTTTGCACGTAAATGTTTATAAAATTGGCAAAAGAACAAAACATGAATGGGTGTTTCAGAGCACTCCTCACAGCCTGGACATAGATCACCGCATTGGGCCTTATCCTGGTGTGATCGACTGGTAAATGACTTTACGGGTAGGATCCCATACCTAAATTGGAGATAAAGTTTCCTTGCCAGTGAAGGGGCAATTTCATCGATAGTGCCTTCATAGGCAGCCATTGATTTCCGGTCAATGAAAGACACAGATAAAGAACCCTTGCACTGCATGACATTATTAACTGCCACAATTTCCCCCAAAAGTCCCTTTATACTGGGCTTACCAATCCGGCACATACTTTTAGGAGTGGTCCAATATTCGTCCAGTTTCAGTTTATAGAATAGGGCCTTCATAGTACAAAGCCATGGTATTTTTCGTACATACTGTGGGAGCAAAAGATCTTTAATACCATCATGGTAAGACTCAAGAGTAGGTGTTGTCCATAACCTATACCAAAAAGTAATCATCCTGCATTCTATCTTATCGCCACTTTACTTTTGGGCCAAATCTAAATATAAAGGGGTCAACGGAGCGCTTACTGGCAGATTCAGCAGGGTTCCCAAAAACCTTTGCTCCACTATGGAAAGGCCCTCAATGTGTGAATAGCCCCGCAGGTCAGTGCCATAGAGAACTGCCCATAGGGCCTTCACATTATAGATTTTCCAGAGCTGGAGCCACCCTTTTGATATTGTTTTCCTATGGATTTTCCCAATGTATGCTGTGTGCTGGATCAAAGATAAGTGGGCCTTTTGCACCTGTGATGCCCAGCATACGTTTTTAGTCAATTTGATCCCCAAATACTCAAAACTGGGCACTACATCTAATATTGTATCACCCAGTAACATCCTCCTCTAACAGAGAGTCGATGTTTGGTCTTGGAGCTGTTAAGCTCCAAGCCCCGATCCACACAAAACAATTGGAAAGAATTCAGAAGCTGTTGCAGACCCTACGCCGATTCAGAAATTCACAAAGCATCATCCGCAAAGAGAAGTGCCGGAACCCTTTGGCTACCTATCTTAGGTGCATCACACCCATCTTGGTCTAAAAAGCCAATTATACCATTTATGTATAATGTAAAAAGGGTGGATGTCAAGACACACCCCTGCCGTACCCCCCGACTGATGTGGATCGGGTCGGTCAAGGCCACATCCTTCCCCCATCTCACCTGAGCAAGAGTATCGGCATAAAGCCTCACAATGATGTCGAACAGGGGAGCAGGTAATCTCATCTCTTTTAGAACCTTCCATAATCTAGCTCGAGGCACTAGATGAAAAGCTGCATGAAAATCAACAAAGGCAACATAAAGTTTGCCCTTACCTATAATCACCTCTCTCCAGTACAAACACACAAAGCGGAAAATCTGATCCATTGTACTCACGTTTTGCCTAAAGCCTGCCTGCCAATCCGTAAGTATGCTGTCATCCCTAATCCACTCCTGTAAGGGAGCTAGTACCTGTTTACAAACATTTTTTTGTAGGGAATCAATCAGACTTATTGGCCAATAATTTTCCGGGGTAGCCCTGTCCCCCTTTTCATAGATGGTAATGATTTCAGTTAGTTTCCAGGAAGGCAGGATCCCCATACCAGCCAGAATTGTATTGGAGAGCAGATTAATATACAGCCCCTACATTTCTGGGTTTTTACTATATAAATCACTGGGCAATCTCTCTGGCCCCGTGGCACGACCAGGAATGGAGAAATTTATAGATGATAATGTTTCAGTAAGCAAAAAGGACAGAATGGCAGCCTTAGTGCTGAAGCTGGTTCGAAGAGCCTTTGGATCGCTCTCAATGACATCCCATTTAAGAGAGTTAAGCTGTTCAAAATGAGCTATCAAGTCTTGTGGCTGGATTCAAAAGTCGAGCGTTGAATTATGACCATTAAGACAGCCAGCTGCTGTCTTCCAAAAAGTCTTATTGTCTTTATTGGAAAGAGCTACATGCAGTTGGAACCAGAGGGAACTCTCCCATTCTATCTTTGCTTTAGATGTCACTTGCTGGTACAACTTCCTCTTCTTCACTATGTCTGGCTGGGTTTTTGATTTAAAGGGCGCAATAAGCTCGCTCTTGGCTTTCCTACATGCACCGTTATACCAATTTCCAGGATTGGGCACATTTTTTCCACTGCACCTTTGTTTTCCCAAAACCTCTCTCACATGAGCTGTTAGTTTTTCATGGTTATTAGCAAAAATCTCAATTCCATAAGCTAGGGGAAGTTTAGAAAGGGTCTCATATGTGACAATTGTACTTTGTTTAATTACTTCTAATGCTACCGGGTTCTTCTTCACCCAGTCCCATCTGATTTTTTCAGATTATTAGTATACAATAACGAACCCGTATCATTGTTGCCAAATGCTACCTTAGCTGGAGGTGCTTCATCCCATAACTGCATATGTAGTGCATTATGGTCACTGTCTGGGTGCTCAACTATGTCCATGCCCACAATTGCTGGCCAAAGCTTTACGGCTGCCATAAAGTAGTCAATTCTGCTGCTATGTCCAACCCTGTTAAATGTCTTTTGCCTTGATGATCAGAGGGCATTTTACGTTAGTAGCCCTAAGATCACAATTTAGGGTCAAGGACAATAGCTGGCCCGCCTTTGCTGACCACCTAACTCTGGGTAGATCCAGTGAGGGAACACCCCATCGATTATCCTGTTCTTGTGTTAGGTCTGGAGAGGAGGCAGCCAATGGTTCGAAGGTAGCATTAAAGTCCCCTGCTACCAAAAGCCTATCCTTATCCGGGCTCTCCAGAAGAGCTTGCTCCTGAATACCAATTACCTTCGTCTCCTTATTGCTACTCTCCACTCTATTATAAACATTGAAAATTCAAAGTATCAGCCCAAATGGAAGCACCAATCTCACTGCTAGTATGTCACAAGAAGCTACAGGCACTTGGGAAATTCCGCATTGAAGTGATGTTTTAATCCAAATGCATAGCCCCCCTGAGGGTTTACCCCTTGTGGAACGGACTGCTTTAACTCAGAAGGATGTATACCCGCTTCTATGGGCACGGACTAAACACCATGTTTCTTGAAAGAGGCAGATGTCGAATGTGTCAATAAAGTGACCCCACTCATCCTTCTCTAATAGCTTGGTTAGCCCTGCTACTTTCCATGATAATTTTTGGATGGAGGAATCCTGGGGTTTTAAGGTCCTGCCCTCGCTTAAGGGGGCTGGTTCCCCAACAATGCTACCCACAGTAGTTGTAACTGGGAGCACAATAGTATGTCACAAGAAGCTACAGGCACTTGGGAAATTCTGCATTGAAGTGATGTTTTAATCCAAATGCATAGTCCCCCTGAGGGTTTACCCCTTGTGGAACGGACTGCTTTAACACAGAAGGATGTATACCCGCTTCTATGAGCAGGGACTAAACACCATGTTTCTTGAAAGAAGCAGATGTCGAATGTGTCAATAAAGTGACCCCACTCATCCTTCTCTAATAGCTTGGTTAGCCCTGCTACTTTCCATGATAATTTTTGGATGGAGGAATCCTGGAGTTTTAAGGTCCTGCCCTCGCTTAAGGGGGCTGGTTCCCCAACAGTGCTACCCACAGTAGTTGTAACCAGGAGCACAGTATCCAAATATAAGGTCTGGCCCAGCAGTCCGTCACTTGTGGCTCCTATGTTGGTGCCGCTACTCAGAAATAGTGGATCAGCCGGTAATTGGGATATTGAAGAGTGGATCAACTCTTCCTCAACCATAGCCCCAGCCCTAGCATCTACAGTCACTGGGAGGCAACAGTTAGCCCACTTTTTGTTGCAGCCCCCCCCCCAGTTTGACCCCTGTATTATGTAGCTTTCTAAGTAAGGCTGGATCACGGAACTTAATTTGGATCTGGGTGTTTGCATTGGAGATGGTACGAGCTTCAACTGCCATAAGACCTTCCACCAGATCTTTATTAACAAGGGAAATATGCAGTTTGTCAAAACAATGATCGTCGGTACACAGCCTTTCCACCCATGTGATGTCACTAATCAATGCGTAGCAGTCTCTGGTCTCTCTGAACCAGTGTATTACCTTATTAATTAGGGAGTCTGAGTCTTCTCTAACCCCGGGGGCTAGTTTTGGAACCAAGTCAAGGAATATCGTAGATGGCTTACTCCTTAGAGTACCCCTTATATATACCATCTTGAACCTTCCCTCATGGCCAACACCCCCCTACTACAGCAGAACTCTTGGTGCAAGTGTGTGAAGGAAACTGGTGCAGCCAAGCTTCTGTAAATGGTTCCCACCCAAGTGAGCTTGACCTAGGGTGAAACGATAGTGGCCACCCCTTCCTATCCACTGCACTCCCCCTATTTTCCACTGAGACCCTGGCTGGAGCTGACTTGGGAACAGTATTATTAGTTGTTACCTGGGAGGATGGGGTTCCAGGGCAAAAACAGTGGGCTCCCAGGTACTAACAGAAGCCCCCCCCCTCGGGATAAGATTCTGATTCATTAGCTTTTTCCCCACAAGACTCTCAACCGTCTTCTGCAGGGATTTTACCGGATCCCTGATGTCCCCATATAAATAATCCCCATCATGTCTTGCAGTAATGCCATAATCCCTGGATGTGTACAGCCCTGGCCAACAATTTGAGTGATCTCATTTTCTGAGGCAATTTCCTCTATAGGGAGGGCCAAAAAGCGGTTGCTGCATTCAATAATTGGATCGACTGATATTGGGTGCAGCTGGGCAGAGCTTGTGTTGGATTGAGACCCATATAAGCCATTATATGGTACCAGAGAGGGGCATGATCGAGGTTTGGTAAGAGATATTTCAAAGATTTCATGGACCCTTTTGATTGGCTCTACATCGGACAGTTTTTGACTGGGCTTCGATGACTGAGGATTCGAATTAGCCATGTCTGTGCACTCCAACAGCAGATTATCTATCCTGTCCATTACCTCATCATTGCCAACAGATGACTGCATTTTTTTCCCTTTGGTAACCCTATGCCCTCCCTCCACAGCCTTACGCTTACCCATTCCAAAGAGTGCACAGGAAGGAAGGGTTTGAGGGATGGATGGACTATCTCAAAACTTGCCTCCTTTTTAAGTATAATAATAGCAAAACCACGAAGGTCTTAGGCCCGACAGCAGGAACGTAACAGATAATACCTTGACTATAGAAACGGCCCTCCTGGTGACCATGCCCACAGACAAAAACACATAAACTCTTGACATTGACAACAGTCAATAATAATGTGATATGAGTGCTAAACAGTATTAAAGGCATGACAGCTGGTTAACTGAAGGACCACTTGGGCTCTTTAGTCTTTCCAAAACGTGGTGATAGTGGACGTGTAGCAGAATACAATCCAAATGCAATAAAGACAAACGTAATTACAGTCACAGTACCTTGGGAAGACATCATTGGTACCAGGAAGGTCCCGATAAAACTAAAGCCTAGGGGTGTGGCCCTGCCCTGCCTCTTCCTGGCAATGACGGGCAAGGACGGGCCCGCCCTTGGCCCGAGCTTTGCCCGGTAGCGTTCCGCACAGCAGGAGATGTACAGCTCTTAAGAGTGCGAGACAGTGTTGGTAACCCCTCCTCCTTGGGGCAGATGGTTCCTGGGACAGAGTCCCTCCAGTGACAGCAGCAAATCGGGTGTCCCGTGCAGCGGGAGATGTAATGCGCTTAAGAGCACGAGACAGTGTCGGTGGCACCTCCTCCTTGGGGCAGATGGTTCCTTGGACACAGAGTCCCTCCAGTGAAAGCAGCAAATCGAGCGTCCCTCGCAGAGGTAGATGCAAAGCACTTAAAAGCACAAGACAGTGTCGGTGGCCCCTCCTCCTTGGGGCAGATGGTTCCTGGGACACAGAGTTCCTCCAGTGACAGAAGCAAATCGTCTTGTGTATTGACGGGCTAATTTTCTCTTTCCATGTTCAGTCCGGACCTAGTATAGTCAAAATGTTGTTATTGACTATTCAACTTGAATAATTTAATGAGTACGCTAGATGAGTCCGAGGTAACAACTGTTTCTTAAAAAAATGTGTAATTAATCAGGTTTCCTTTGTGCTTATTGGGTTGCTTTTGGTTCTTTTATACATGTAACAAATAGATGTGGCACATAACCTCACAATACAAATCGCACACCAGTCCTTCCACACTTCAAGCACCATGCTGGGTCATGATGGAGGCGCAGATGGTATTAGGAACCTCCCTCATCAATATGGCAAAGATCTGAGACAGGGACTTATGATAAGGTAACACTGGGGAGAAAATGATGTCAATGGTTAAGGGCTTCTTTGTTACAGAAAATCTGGCTTGGGGCCACAAATGATAATAGAAATGCTCCTTGAAATGGGTAAACTCTAGGTTTTAAGGACACAGGTGGTAGAGGTCATGCAGACTTCAAAACCCATGGGTGTGAGTTGGTTGATACTGTCTGCAGTGGAGGGTTGGGGTTCGAAGTTTTCGTAGATGGCCAAGATCTTGTCATGGAAGAAATCCACCATGGTGTTGCACAGTTCTTGGGAGCATGTGATGTCATTCTTGGTTGCAGTGGGGTTGGAGAGTTCCTTCACAATGGTAAAGAGTTCCTTGCTGTGGTTTTAGCTGGCTTCAATGCGGTGTGCTAGGGTGTTTTTCTTCAATTCTTTTAAGAGGCTGTGGAAGTGTTTGAGAGCTGTCTTGAAGGCAATGTGGTCTTCGGTGTTTCTGCCGATGCGCCACTTCCTTTCTAGTTGCCGGCTGATGCACTTGGTGAATTTCAGTTCCACAGTGAACCAGTGGCTCTTTTGGTTTGTCCTTTGGTGTTGGCTGTCTTAGTGGGGGCAATTGTGTTTGCGCGTTCTGTGATCCACCAAGAGAAGTTTTTTGCTGCTTGTTCTGGATCGGGTGTTGAGTTTGGGAGGTGGGAGCCGAGAGCGTTGTTCCACTGGTCTTGTGATATACTTTTCCAATCTCTGCACGTGGAGCTGTGGGGGCATGGTGCCTGCGTTGGTGGGCCTTGAGATGGTGAGGTGGATGCTGTAGTGGTTGGTCCAGGTAAGCTGTGTAGAATGGCTGTATTTGACTCTGTTGCTGGAAGTGAAGATGGGGTCAAGTGTATGTCCTGTGATGTGGGTAGGGTCGGTGACCAGTTGCTTGAGGCCGATCGTGTTCATGCTCTCCAGAAGGTCTGTTGTGTTGGCGTCTCTGGGGTCATCCAGGTGGAAGTTGAGGTCCCCTAGGAAGTTGTAGTGCTCGTAGTCGATGGCGATCAAGGCGATGAGGTCTGGGATGGTGTTGCAGAAGCTGGGGCATGGTCCTGGTGGTCTGTAGGTGAGGGTGCCTCTGATGGGGCTTTTTCCGTCTGTGTTTGGTTGAAAGTTGAGATGTTCCATAATTGGGGTTGGGTCGTCTGGGGAGGTCCTTGTGGATGATGGTAATTCCACCTCCGTGTTTGTTGATTCTGTCCCGGTGTGTTATTTGTATTCTTCGGGGGTGGCGACAATGATGTCTAGTGCAGAGGCGGGGATCCAGCCATGTCTCCATGAAGAAGATGACATCAGGGGTGAGGAATGAGATAGTGTCCCAGATCTCCTTGGCATGTTTGTTGAGTGATCGTGCCTTGAATAGGATGCACTGGAGGTTGTCTGAGGTGGTCTTGGTCAACGTGGTGGGGACAGTCATATTTGCAGTGTCTTTGGTGTTGCTGTCTGCATTGGTCCTGCAGATGAAACAGCAGTGTCGGTAGAACGGTCCTCTGGTGGTGCTTGGGGATGTGCGACAGCAGTGGTTGTTGAGGTGTCCAGGATCCAGGGCTCGGAGGTTAGCAGCGGTGTAGCTATGCAGGGTGGAAGAGCCAGGGTTCCTGGCTTTGGGTATGGTCCAGACACCGATGGGCACAGACTGGCTTGTCTTTGGTGTGCCCACTGCATGCGTCTGCTGCACAGCGGGACAGCTGCCTCCATAAGTAATCCTGCGAGGTGGGAGGGGATGGCTTGGTGGCGGGAAGGCAGAAGCGGAAAACGACAAAAATGCAATGTGGAGCAAAAAAAACACACAGTAAGAAAATACTTACAATGCGGGCACATAATGGACGATTATGCAGGAAAACAACAATTTGGGAAAAACTGGCACCCGAACAGTGGGTTTGAGGCGGGCTTGAGTACTGTGTCAGTGTCACAGTGCCTCTATGTTATGAGGAGCAGCTGCAGGGCAGCAGCGTGCTTGACCCTAGAAGGTCAAGGGCTATTCACTGGAGCCGTGCAGCGGCCCCCATAAGTAGTCCTGGGATTTGGGAGGGGCTGGCCGGGAGGCAGGAGGGCAGGGAGCGATAAACAGTGTGGGAAAAAGGCAAAAAAACAAGACAGCAGAGATGGCCAAAAAAACAACAAAAATGCAAAGTGGGGCAAAGAAAACACAGTAACATGAATAGGACATGTTACAACACAAACATTTACAATGCATGCCTTTACAACGCGGTTTTTACATCGCAACATCCATTACAATGCATGATTTTACAACGTATGCCATCACAACGCATTTTAAGAAACTACATTTACAACGCATTCCATTACAACGCATACCACTACAACGCATACCATTACAACGCATAATACATTTAGGGCATCAGTAGGGTAAGTGTTGGATAGTGTAGGGGTAAAAATTACTATTCCCAGTCCAGTAAGTGCAACAGTAGGGTAAGTGTTGGATAGTGTAGGGGTAAAAATTACTATTCCCACTCCAGTAAGTGCAACAGTAGGGTAAGTGTTGGATAGTGTAGGGGTAATGCGTTGTAATGGCATGCGTTGTAGTGACATGCGTTGTAATGGCACGCGTTGTAGTGACATGCGGTGTAATGGCTGTGTTGTAATGGCATGCGATGTAAAGGCAGTTGCGTTGTAATGACTGCGTTGTAAATGTAGTGCGTTGTAATGGTTGTTTCCCCGTAACATAGTGCTTACAATGCGGCCACAATAATGAACAACAATGCGGGGACACAACAATTCAGGAAAAAACGGCACCTGAACAGTGTGCTCGAGGCAGGCTCGAGGACTGTGTCAGCGTCACAGTTTCTCTACGCTATGAGAAGCAGCAGCAGGCGAGCAGCGTGCTTGACCCTAGAAGATCTTAGGGATGATCCAAATATGCAGACATGCCTTACTTTTGACACTGCATATTTACTTGTCATGAGGAGAATGATTGGTGGCATGTTGGCCACCAATTATAATGACAGCTGAGTGTGATGGCAGTTTATCTGATATGGTACAATCTGGGAATTATGTGCCCAGAGCGTTTGGCAAAATATGTTGCAGCTTTACTAAACAGGATACCATAATCCACTCATATTTCCAACCTACAGGGCAGGGAAATTCATTCCTTGTTTAGAAGAGCCCTCACCCACACAATGCTGTGTGGCATGATTCATCATTAGATTTTCATCCAGTGTATTTACAATTAGGCCAGGGCAGTAAACTCCGCTCCACTCGCGGAGTTTGCGGAATTCGGTCACTCTGCGCTCCGTGAAGGAGTGTGGAGTTCCTGAATTCCGCTATTCGGAGTGCGTAGCAGAGGTTTTTTTTCCATTTGTGCACTCGAGTTTTCTTTTGGCTCTTAACCGCGAGCGGCAAGATTCTCAGGCCACTTGCGGGAGCATGCGATTCTCGCACCACTAGCGAGCTCCCGCGAGACTTCGTGTTCAATCGCACGGCTCCCAGCCGCGACTGCGCCAATCTAGTATTCTTAGTGCCGAACACAAACGGAGTGGCTGAGCAGCTTTTCTGCTGGAGATACGGCTGAGAGGCATTTGGAGAGTATTTCTTCTCAAACTGGCCATTGGAGTTATTTTTTATGTGCGAAAAGCCATTTTTCAAAAAACCTTTTTTTTCAAACAGTAAGGAAGTGCCCCAGAGATTCCATCTTCCTGTTTCTGTCCAGCAGGCTTCTCACAGTGCTTTGTCCCTCTCCTGGTCACTTTTCATTGGGATTTAGAGCTGGAAGGATCACTCTCCTTGTCTGTTGCATATATACCATTGGATTTAAGGACTTTGTCTTTGAGATTTCACAAGTAAGTTGAAAAACCTGCATATAAGGGCGTTGTTTGTTTGATTGGGGGCATGCATCTGAATTTATTTGTACTTTTAGTCGATTTTTTAAATGTATTGTGGTGGGTGGTCTGCAGTTTCAGTAGGGGCCTAGTTATTGTTTTGCATTTCATTTTTCTCCTTTTGTAATGGAAAAATGTTGCACAGTTTACTACATTTTCTCCATGTTTTTTTAATAAATGTATAATATTGATTTAATTCACTATGTGGCCTAGTCTGCCGATGAGCCTTCCAGCCAGTAGACCCTGTACTAGTCATTGGTGCATGAAACAACTGTTTCTGTGGTGTCTGTTGAATTTAAACATCATTTAGGCCATGAGCGTTTGGCAAAATATGTTGCAGCTTTACTAAACAGGATACCATAATCCACTCATATTTCCAACCTACAGGGCAGGGAAATTCATTCCTTGTTTAGAAGAGCCCTCACCCACACAATGCTGTGTGGCATGATTCATCATTAGATTTTCATCCAGTGTATTTACAATTAGGCCAGGGCAGTAAACTCCGCTCCACTCGCGGAGTTTGCGGAATTCGGTCACTCTGCGCTCCGTGAAGGAGTGTGGAGTTCCTGAATTCCGCTATTCGGGTGCGTAGCAGAGGTTTTTTTTCCATTTGTGCACTCGAGTTTTCTTTTGGCTCTTAACCGCGAGCGGCAAGATTCTCAGGCCACTTGCGGGAGCATGCGATTCTCGCACCACTAGCGAGCTCCCGCGAGACTTCGTGTTCAATCGCACGGCTCCCAGCCGCGACTGCGCCAATCTAGTATTCTTAGTGCCGAACACAAACGGAGTGGCTGAGCAGCTTTTCTGCTGGAGATACGGCTGAGAGGCATTTGGAGAGTATTTCTTCTCAAACTGGCCATTGGAGTTATTTTTTATGTGCGAAAAGCCATTTTTCAAAAACCTTTTTTTCAAACAGTAAGGAAGTGCCCCAGAGATTCCATCTTCCTGTTTCTGTCCAGCAGGCTTCTCACAGTGCTTTGTCCCTCTCCTGGTCACTTTTCATTGGGATTTAGAGCTGGAAGGATCACTCTCCTTGTCTGTTGCATATATACCATTGGATTTAAGGACTTTGTCTTTGAGATTTCACAAGTAAGTTGAAAAACCTGCATATAAGGGCGTTGTTTGTTTGATTGGGGGCATGCATCTGGATTTATTTGTACTTTTAGTCGATTTTTTAAATGTATTGTGGTGGGTGGTCTGCAGTTTCAGTAGGGGCCTAGTTATTGTTTTGCATTTCATTTTTCTCCTTTTGTAATGGAAAAATGTTGCACAGTTTACTACATTTTCTCCATGTTTTTTTAATAAATGTATAATATTGATTTAATTCACTATGTGGCCTAGTCTGCCGATGAGCTTTCCAGCCAGTAGACCCTGTACTAGTCATTGGTGCATGAAACAACTGTTTCTGTGGTGTCTGTTGAATTTAAACATCATTTAGGCCATGGATGGCATTGAATTAAAAAAACCAAAATGTGTTTTTTTAGTGGTATTTCACGTTTTTTCCCCTGCAAACAGTGTATAGGTGGGGCAATGCCTTTGGAGGATGTGTGTTGTAAACATTTTGAGCCCTGTTAATTTTCGTTTTTGGCATTGCTGAATTAATGTTGTGTTCATATCATTTCAACTTTATTCGGTTTCAGAAATATAAAACCATAAAAGTTATCATCACATAGAAATTACATAAAAATGACATTTTTCCATCACAATTAAAACACATTCCGGAGCAATCCATAAAAATCAATAGTTTAAAATACAGAATTCATATACCAGTAAGCATGGGCCATCAATTATAAGCCTACCAACAAGATTGCACCATCCCAGGCCTTTAACTGAGTTTAAAAGCAAACTTAAACCCTGGCGCATGTTAGTATTTAGTCGAACAGGCCCTAGATTTTACCACAGATTTCAGGTAACCAAGAACGAAAAAAATACACTCATCCTTCAACAGTTGTAGATACAGGAGAGCTGGGCGAGCCTGTTTAAAATCCATCCTCTTCAAGATTGGCACGATAAAAAACTTACGGGGGACCTCATAAAATCTACAGAATAATCCAAAATGTAGCAGATCCTGTGGAGGCTCTCCGTCGCAGCCGCAGGGTGCTAATTATTGCCCTCTACTGCTCCCCCTAGGTATGGCAAGCAGGAGGTGAAAGAGATCCAGTCGGAACCTGGTCAATAAAAAACGTTCATAGATAGTAAAAACCCCCAGGAGATAAGGCTCAGCTAATAATGTTGTCTTTAACATTATAAATTTACGTACACTAGGTTTACACTGTTTCAGCTCTTCCCTCTCCAGTTTCCTGAGATTGCCAAAGGACTCCCTTGTTATCCCCACATCCTGTTTGGTTATTAGTTCAGGGTGAGTGTACAGTTCGCCTCGGCCTAACCTTTCAAAACTGCTCTTAATGTATCTGAGCCATGGGATGCCGAGCGCATGATCAAGGGTCATACACTCTTTTAAAATCATCTGGCTCAGGGTTAATTCCTTATTCAACCAAGATTTTAGCCAAAACGTTAAGGGACGGAGTGCCAGGATATCACTTAAAAAAGGCACCCCAAGTTCTTTGTGTACCACCATATTAGATGTACCACGGGGAACACCCAATAAACGTTTCAAGAAGCTGTTCTCAACTACCTGGAGAACATCTATGGAGACGTGCCCCCATATTTCGCTTCCATAGGAAGCTGTTGCCACACTGTTTGCTTGATAAATCTTCAACAGAGCTGTAGCAGGTCTCTTTCCTAACTTAGATGCAAAGTTGAAGATGGCCGCATTCACCCGCGTCAGATCCCCCTTCTTTCTTTGTTTGAGTGGGCCCTATGTTCCACGCGCATCCAAGATGACCCCCAGATATGAGAAAACGTCTGAGCGCGGTACCTTGGCCAAACCAACCCTGAATTGAAACCATTTTTTGGGGCGTGTCCCCACTTGAATGACATAAGATTTTGAGTCATTGATAGATAAGCCCGATCCGCCATAAAGGCGGAAAAGGCATCAAGTAGGGTTTGTAGCCCCCTCGCAGTCCTGGATATAAGGACTGCGTTATCCGCATAAAGTACTACAGGGAGGCCGCATCGGCCTACACGCGGATAGTCAACCCCTGTTGATAACAGGGCTTTATCTAGGTCGTTAATATATAGATTAAACAAGAAGGGGGCCAAGATACACCCTTGGCGGACGCCTCTTTTAATGTCAAATTCACGTGACACACGTAGGTCCTGTGAAAATCTAACGTTGGCCTTGGTTGCGTGATGGAGGTCTTCTAGGAAGTGAACGATGTTGCTGTCTACCCCTATGTCTTTCATGGACTGCCACAGTTTGGTCCTGTTCACGCAATCAAACGCGGAAGATAAGTCCATGAAAGCTAAATAGATGGTACCAGGGCGTGCAACCGTATATTTGCTGAGGATCATAGTAAGGTTAAGGCACTGGGCCACGGTGGAGTGGCCTGGGCGGAACCCATATTGGACATTTGATAAAATATCATGTTCCTCTGCCCACCCGGTCAGTCTATCTAAAAGCACATGGCCCAACACCTTGACCACCGAATCCAGCAACGATATCGGTCTGTAACAATGTGTGCTGTCACGATCTCCCTTCTTGAAGACTGGCACAATAGTTGAAGTGGCCCAAGACTCAGGGCAACCTGTCTTTGCCGCCGCATTAATTACGGCGGTAAGTACCGGGGCCCAGAAAGAGGGATCAGATTTAAAAAGATCCGGGGGGATACCGTCAGGACCCGGGGCTTTGTAGCTTGTCAGCCCAGCAATACCTCCCTCAATCTCCCCCAACCCAAAAGTCAATACGGTGGAAACTACTTCTCGACGTGACTCACAGATCAGCTCGGGAGGGCTCTCAAACATCGCTTTAAAATGCAACACCCATTCATCCTTCGTAATGTGTGCGCATATGGCGCTACCTTCAACATGCTCAAGGAAGGGGCTATTAATAATGCTCCAAAATCTCGAGCTATTCTTCAAAGTGCTAGCCTTGGTCAGCTCCCTCCAAGCCTCCTCCTTCAGAGTAGACTTGCGTTTAGCCAATTTCATCTTATAATCTTTGCGGCAAGCTTTAACCAGGGTCTGATTTCTTGGGCTCCTGTTAAGAGCTTCCCGTAACATTCTTGCTGCCTTCGAGCAAGAAGAATCAAACCACCCAGGGATGGGGGAAACTGTTATGCGGGCCGGGGCACTTAAAAGGTCACTTACTCTAGTGGAGATGGTATTGAAGGCACTGATAATCCCCCCCCCCGGTGATGTGTGCGGCGAGGTACATATAGCCAATTCACTAGCACATGATTCTGTAACTGATTTATAAAAGGCATCTGGAGAAATCTGTGTCCATTTTAGACTTCTTTTACCATCTGATGGTCTTGTTGCCCCCTTTTCCACAGCTCCCCTTTTACATGTCATTAATGGTCCTCTGAATTCAACACACAAGGGGTTATGATCACTGTATGCGCTTTCTTGTATAATAAAACCACAAAATGAAGAATGTAAGAGCGATGAAATTAACATAAAATCGATAATTGTACCACACCCTCTTCCTTTAAAGGAAGGAACGGCTGCCTTACTACATGGGTCACCTAATGACAAAAGGGATATTAAATCAAATTCGTGTAGGAGGTTATTCAGAGCATCCCCCTGGGTAGAATGCTCAAAGTGTGTCCCCCTCACACGAGGGCAACCTAATTCACCCAATCTAGTAGCCATGGGGTCTCCACAAAGATGTATATTAAAGTCCCCTGTAATCATAAGGTTTTGGAGTTCAGCTAGACAATGGTGCCTTATAAAAGAACCCAATAAACTGATGTTACACTCATCATTCATACTTGATACAGAATTATAAAAGTTGATAAGACCCAGTTTTCTGGAACCCTTTCTTAAAACCAAATATTGTATGCAAGGGCTTGGTGGAAACGAAACCTGTATCTGACAATCCACAGCGACAGAGATAAAAATAACCAGACCACCCTTTGATCTGCCAGCCGTTGAGGGAGAGGCCGGGACAAAAAAAAACTTATAACCCTCCAAAAATAAACTACAATCTACCAGCCACGTTTCCTGTAAACAGATCACTTGAAATTGTTTCACAAATGCTATCCACAGAGGGCCTGAGAACTTGTTAGCCAGGCCTACGACATTCCAGGATATAACATTAGTATCATGTCCACACAGACTCTCCTGGTTTTGCCCTGAAGAGTCCCGCCGGACTATAGGATTCATCAGGTCCGTTAGTGGGGAGCTACCAAGTCAATCACATGTATCCAATCTAGACAGGGGAGTGAATCTATTTGACAGCTCCAAAGGCGATGGACCAAATCCCTGCCGGCACAGAGGCATCTCGACGGGGTATGCTGTTGATGCAAACAGATTCGGGTGAACATTGCTGGTGGGTAAAGTTCTCTGCTGCAAGACATCAATTGGGGCCGTGTCGACAAGATTCATGTGTATACTCCCTGCATGGTCAGGTTTATAAAAAAACCCGAGTGGCAAGGCCACAATGGCGGACTCGGAGCATGAAGGATCAAGATGTAGCCTAGAGAATAGAATCCTTTCTGCTGAGTGTGGCCTGTTAAAATTTACGATAACACAGTACCCCAATAATGATTTGTGAGAGCTACCAATCCACCTCACTCTTCTCACCATGATAATATTTTTTTCCACCCTTGTTCCCAGATGTGTATTAAATGATAGCCAGTTGAAGACTTTGTTCTTCAACTGGGAGAAGTCTTCTTTCCTACCCCCTGCGAGAGTTGGCACATTGCCCAAAACCACTACATATGGGGTAGATTCCGCAGGCAGGTGAATTACTGGGAGACTTTGGGAATGAGCTTCCCCTCCCCTCTGTGGCCGTGCCCCTGTTGGGTGGATATTTACCTGAGACTGAGGCTGTGGATGCAGAGACAGACTGCTACTAGGGTGATGGGATCCGCTCTGCATCAGCGATGGGTAACTTTCATTATCTTGTCCGCCCGGTCGCTGTGACTGACCCCTGTTGATTTTTTGCGGGCAGGCCTAATTGGAGGGGTCCGGTAGAGAGCTTTGTACAGGTTGGACGACTAGGCCTCTGGTCGGTACTGATGGTGCAAGACATTTAAGGTCCAATAAACTCTTTTCAATTGCTGCCAAACGTTGGATTATCGGACCCAGCTTTGAGTCCAACATGTTCTCCATCTTTACCTGAAGAGATTCCAGTGCACCCATCAGATCTAACTTGGACAATGTAGGTGTAACAGTGGTTGGGGCTTCGGGGAGCAGGTTGGGTTTTAATCTTTTTGCTTTACCCCCCCGTCGTTTGAGATTTCCTTTTGGTACCCATCCCTGTCCCTGACCCTGTACCACCCAGCTCAGTCAGAAGAGAGTTCCCTTGCATAGATGCATTTGGTCGTGGCACATGCATGCTAGGAGTAATTGCCACCCTCACTTGGGTTTGATTTGATTTGGCTTCGGTCCCCCCATGGTTGTTGATGATAACAGCAGGAGAAAGAGGTCGTCGTTGTACTGGGGAATGAGGGGTAGCCCCACTACCATTGTGCATTCCTGTGATATTTAAAAGATTAGATGGATCGTCGTCCGCGCTAATCAATGACACAGGTGTATCTGTATGCGTGGAGAATGGAGCAGTAACCGGTGACCTGGAGAGGCGGCGATTAACCAACTCAATCTCCTTGTCCAAGACAGCTGCAGCACGCTGGAGAAACAAGTCCATAGTGGTTACTAGGGCAGTAGTGCCAGCTGCAGCCCTTCCAGAGGCTAGTGTTGCTTTGCGTCTGACCATGGTGAGTTCAGGGAGTTCAGTGTTAGCGATTTAAGCAATTAGCTGCCAATACGTAATTCTGCTGTTACTCAGAGGGTTTGTCAGGTGTTAAGGCCTAAATTAGCGGTGTGACAAGATGCAACTTCAGGATACCCCAAATACAAAAAGCAGGGAAACCTATAAGTTGCGTGATTAATTATGGAACAGGCCAAACGCCTTCCTACCTTCTCCTTAGACACTGAAGGTTTGCTGGAAATCCTGTAAGCAGTCAGGGGCGATCAACAGTGCTCCTCTGGTGGTATTAGGCAAGTTTTCTGTTAACGGGCCAAGAGAATAGGCCCAGCCCAGCCTCCTCCGGGCTAAGACGGGCGCGGCCCGGGCATGCCCACGCGCGTCCCGCTCTGCGGGAGCCCTGGTTGTTATTTGAGCGCCTCCAGGCGCTAGCAGTGACGTTTTGCGGCGTGCGTGCCGCGTTGCAGCGTGGGGAATGTGGTCCCTCTCCCCCGCTATAGCAGGACAACTGGCAGCTGGTAAAGGCGGATGGCGGCAAGCGGCAAGTAAAAAAACAGCAGGTAACTGAGCTAATGCTGTGTTCTCTGTGTTACCATGCCTCCTTTGTCTGGCCAGTGTGTGAGTGTGTGTATCATAGGCCACCATTTGTCTTCGTTCCCCATGCCATGTGGCCAGGGGCCATTTGGTATAGTCAGTGTCCACAGGCCTCCATGTGTTCTTTGTTTTCCAGGCCTCCTGCTTGTTGTTTTGACCATGTGGCTGGCGGCCATTTTGTGTAGCCAGCCAGTGTGCTTTTTCCATAGGCCTGCATATCTTCTTTGTTGTGGCCATGCCTTCTTGCTGGCTGTTGTTGTTCTGACCATGTGGCTGGCGGCCATTTTCTATAGCCAGCCAGTGTGCTTTTGCCATAGGCCTGCATGACTTCGTTGTTTGCGGCCATGCCTCCATGCTTTGTGTCAGTTGTTGTTGATGACCATGTGGCACTAACTGGCAGCCATTCTGTGCGTCCAAGCCGTCCAGCCAGTGTGGCCCTTTGCCATAGGCTTACATGGATGGTTGAGAAGGATGGCAGTTTAATAAATAAAAATTCTTGCGGATAATTTCACTTATCTTTAAACATTTTATTTCGATTTTTTGAATTTTAGGTTTCTTCATTTTAAATTTGTTTAGTTTTAGTTTTTTATTTGAATTTTTTTTACATTTACATTTTTTTATGTACATTTTTTTATTTTTATTTAAAAAATGTTTTCTTCCATTTTTCTAACATCTGGCATCAACCCCATGACTTCTATAGGTGCACTTCACAACAGCATTTATTGTCTAAAGATTATTCCATTGTCACCTGTACCTCCATTAGTGCCACATCCCAGCGTGATGCACATACAGCAAAGTTACATCTGTATGTTGTTGTGTTGCTCTTTCTGAATCTTCCTGAGTGTATTGCACACAATGAAAGTTTGTTGGTGTGGTTTTACAAATGTATAGTTAGACTGTATTAATGCTAAGTCACCACACTAAATGATATTGTATGTTTGTACTACTACTTGAACTGCAACAATGCCGCGTTTCACTGATGTTTTTCTTACTTGTTTGCTTTTAGGTGCACAAGAGAAGAGACATCACCAACGGTACTGCCATAAAGAAGGCCTGTGCATGATGTAACGCGTGACTGACTACGCAACACGATCATCTCTTCAGCTTGTTGTGCAGCTAAGTGCCACTGCCAACTGACAGCTTCAAGATGGGTCCAAAGAAAGATGCTTCCAAGAAAGTGGCTAGTGTGGAGCAAAAGAAGCAGATTTCCACCACTGGCGTGCTGACCGCAATCTTTTGCAGGAAAGTTGTGCCTGCCGCACTGGCCTCCAGTGAGCAAGCTGAGAGCAGCACTCCTGCATCAACAGCACCACCCCCCCAGTGCAATCATGTCGAAGCCGATGAGTAGTGATGTTGAATTGGATTTGTCTCTTTCGCAAAGTAGTACTCAATCGTTTCAGGAAACACAGCAAAGTGGACAGCAGCTGCAGCCAGCAATAGTACATTTGTCGTATGTTGGAGCAGAACAGGAGGTTGAGCTTCCTTCCGAGCAAGAAGTTGAACCTCCTCTTTTAGAATCATTGGCTCCTAAATCGCCAGCACGGAAAAGGACGGGTGCTACAGCACCATCTTCTCCAAGCACCACTTCTGATGATGATTATGATAGGGACATGGAGTGGACACCGACAGAGACCAGGAGACAACAGGAGAGGCAAGGGAAAAGAAAAGTTCCCGAAATTCTTAGACTTATGGAAGGGGATGGTTAGGAGGATGACGATGATGAGGTAGCAATGGTGAAAGGTGACACAGAAGAGTATGACATTGCTATTCAGCCTGCTCCTAGGGATGTGGCACAGGTAGCACTGCCACTAGGTCCCATATTTGCAAAGCCCCGGTTGAGACCTGCACCAACCCCAGCCTAAGGAGAAGCAGAGAGGCAATCAATGACACGCCCACTTACCTCAAGTTCTTCTTCAGGCATTGTCAGTGGCAAAGTAAAAAAGTACTCCTCCCCAGTTTGGGACGTTTTTAGGGTTAGCAAAGAGGGGGAGCACATTGCAGTATGCACCATTTGCCACACAAATGTTCACCAAGGTAAGCCTGGTACACATTATGGTACTGGAGGCCAGACGACCAATATAAAAAAACACCACACAATCAAGTGGGTGGAGCACCTTAAAAAATTGCTGAATGTGGTCGTGGTGGTGAGGAAAGCCAGGGAACATCAGCTACAAGTCCACTCACAGTGGAAGGTGATGATGATGATGAGGAAGAAGAGGGTGGCATCCTCACGTAAAACAGCCATGTCCCTAGCAGTGCTCAAGCATATTCACCCACCTCAACGACTTCACAATGGCACAAGAAAACTCAGAGTGAGATGGAGACTCCACGGCATACAGTGACTGCCCCTGCAATGACGCACATTAAGTCTACCACTACCATCTACTTCTCAAAAGACGCCTGCATCAGTGCCCCAAGAAAAGAAGAAAATCAAGGCTACTATTATGGGCATGTTTAAGCAGGAGGGGCCCTACGAGTTAAACCACCCAACAGTATGTTTGTACAATGGGAAGCTGGCAAAAATGTTAGTGCTGTACCTCCTCCCTTTTTCTTTTGTGGAAGGAGTGGAATTCTTAGAATTTGTGGCAGCCACCTGCCCAAAATGGAAGATACCAAGTAGGACCTATTTTGCCAGAGTTGCTGTTCCAGCGCTGCAGCACGATGTGCTGCAGTTGGCTGGACATGCTTTGCAGCAAAGTGTTGTTCACACCATCACCTGACGACAGACATGTGGACCAGTTGTCATGCAACTGATTACATGTGAATCACTGCACACTGGATCTCTTTTGCGGGGGTAAAGGTCTTGGCCCTGAAGAAAGTTTTAAGAGCTTTCGGCGGCATGCAACAGTGGCCATGTTCACCATGGAGAAATCACATACAGCTGTAAACATATTGGAGGAATTTAACAGCAAGGTGTATGAATGGCTGCGACCCAGAGGTCTCAGAACTGGATTAGTTGCCACTGAAAATGGTAGTAACATAGTCAAGGCCATGTCAGACAGAGGTTATTTCATAGTAGCATGTTTGGCCCATTGCATCAACCAGGTGGTGCAAGGCTTCCTCAAAAAGGAAGACATAGTCAGCAACATACTGTCCACCTGTAGACGAAAATACACTTATTTCAGCCATTCTTTTAAAGACTGGAAGCAGTTGCGGATTATTCCGAGTAATAATAGAGCACCAGTTAAATCCCTGATACAAGAGGTGCCAACACGTTGGAACTCAACCTTTTACATGTTGCAATGTCTGTTTGAGCAGTATGGACAAATAAATGATTAGGCCATTCAAAGAGGAGGGTATGCAGTTGGGAAAGCTATGACCATGGATGCAGACAAATGGGGCCTAGTAAAATGCCTGACACAGATGCTACTCCCTTTTGAGGTTTTCACACGGGAAGTTAGCAAGAAGGACAGTATGATGGGCCAAGCTATCCAGTTTTTGCATCTCCTACAAGACCAGGTAAAGAAGGTGTCTGAAAGGTTCGCCCCCACAGGTGTGAATGAAAACACAGAAGCACATGCCGTGATTGAGACCTTAGTCCTTCACTTGGCTTGTAATGCAAGGCTGCAACATGACATCATTGAGTCCAAAGAGTACATCTGTGCCACACTACTTGATCCACGGTACACAAAAATTCTGACCACTTTCATTCCTTTTTCTGGAGGGGATGTTTTGAAATACAAGAGGTGGATTGTAGAGCAAGCTGGAGACTTGGAAGAAGAATGGCTGGAACTTCGAGTCCCACCCCGCAGTTCTGGGGTGCCGCCTTCAACTTCCAGAGAGGGCAGTCTTGTCTACCAGCAGCCAACAACACCATCAACCAGGACACCGGCAACAACAGCAACAGAAGACCGGACCCAACCTCTGCATTGTATTGATTTCAATTGGCAGGACTAAAGTCCAGTGCAGAGGCGATGGCAAAACAGGTTGAGCAAGTGGCAGCATATATGACCATCCACAGGATGTTCTAGGGGTATCTGGAAGGTCCAAAAGAGGCCTATGTGGATCAAAATCCATTGATGTATTGGTATGGGAAGATGCACCAATGGCCAGAGCTCAGCAGGCTGGCAATAAAGTATCTCTCTTGTTCTGCTGCCAGTGTGTCTGCTGAATGTGTGTTCAGTGCAGCTGGTGCGGTCGTCACAGTTAGAAGGACCAGTCTCTCGCCTCAAAATGTGGAGAGATTAACTATGATCAAAATGAACCAACATTTTATACAACACAATTACATTGTTCCTGAAACAGCAGCACAGGAAGAAAATTGAATCAAATGTGTTGGCTGAACAACGTCTGGGTGAACCAACTGAATCTGAGTATGAACTCTACTTCCCGGACTAAGTATGCCAGTGCCCCCACAGAACTTTTTAATTTTTTCTCGTTGAACTTAGTTCTTTCTTCCCAAAAAAACAAACAAAACAAAAAAATAGCTAGAGGAAAATTATTTTTTTTGTGTCAGATTTATGCTGCCCCACCTTTTTTTATTAGTCACATGTATTGCTGGATTACCAGTGTGCATTGAAGAAGTCTCTATACAATTCCTTCATGACATTGGGGATAATGCCTGCCCCTCTCGCATGCCTACTACCTATCCCTTTTTGCATCACTTAGCACTAGAAGGTCTTCCCCATAAAATCATTTATCTACAAGACTGCCTGCCAATACCAAATTCCAAAGTGTTGCCTGCATCAAAGATAATTTAAATACCTAATACCTAAAAAATCCGTGCTTGGATTGGAAGTGGTAACTTCAACTATTGCAATGGTGAGTGACTGATTGCGTGAGTGATGATGATGATTGATGATTCATGTGGTGGTAGACAGTGAGGGAGTGTGTTGAACTGTAATGTGGGTACTTGCCTGAGATGACTGATTTGCAATGTTTGGGGCCTGAGTGATGGGCGATCATTTTTTCCCTGGAGGTGATTGGCCTTCTCAAACTTACTGAGCGAACATGAATTAACCTGTATAGTCCACTCCTATGATCCTTCTGTTTTTTTCATCATCTAGGATGGCTGCCCCAGACAATCATTTGATTTAAAAGACTGCCAAATTCCAATCTGTTGCTTGCATTAAAGGGGAGATAGTTTACCTACCACCTTGCTTGGAGTGGACCAGGTAACCATTGCAGCAATAAGTGATCAGATTATCGAGTGACTGTGAGTGATGATTGATGTGGAGGCTGACAGTGAAGAAAGGTGTTTTGAACTGTAATACAGGAAATGTCTTGAAATGATTATTGATTTGCAATGTTTGGGGCTTGAGTGATTTTTTTCCCTGGAGGTGTTTGGCCCTTTAACACCTAGCCAGATTTAATTGCAGGGTACTCTTCTTTTTTCTGGTTCTTCAGAGAACAGAACAGTCACTTTAGTTAACAAACATAAACCTATGCAAAATACTGCAATTCTGTTTCTCTACTTGTTCTTCAACAGCAGTGCACTTCATGTCTATCTTGCTCGGGTCATCATGATGATGACGGGTCTGGGACGGAGTTACTCAGAGTCAGAAAGAGGATCATGGAAGAACTCGGGGCTGGAGCTGCAGGACTACCTATCAACAGCTAGAAGCCAGAAGTTATTGAGTATCAACTTCAGTTCAAAGGTAAACCAAGAGTCTGAGGCATAGTACTCGGCTATGTGGAGTAGAGAGAGGTGCATTTGTGAAATGCTGCTCTGTGTGTGTGTGTGTTAGACAAAAGTGAAACTCTGAGTCCCCCTCTTGTCTTGTTTGCTCTGCCTCTGAGTCTTCTTGATCCACTCCTCATGAAGCTTACCTTCCTTCTGTCCTACTCCTTAACTCTAAAATACAGTTTCTCTTTTACAATCAGTAGGCAATCTTCTAGTCTCCTGTACAAATGAAAGGCAAAAACTAGCTGAGTTCACAACACTCTTGCTTACCTACCGGACCAGTCCAGAAAGACTCCAAAGAGTGGAGATTCCCGAGGAGAATGCAAATGCACCACTTAATTTTGCAATACAGTATTGTTTTTCTTTTAACAATCATATTAAGAGAAGTGGGTGGGTGGGTTCACTCCCTAACCTAGAAGGTAGAACATTCAGATATCTGATAACTTGGGTCTCGTGGGCAAAAGGACTGTTTGCAATGCATTTATCTGTACTCTGTTATATGCATTCCTTTGTTTCCTTCTAACAACAGATTGATGGTGAATGATGTGCTGCTGATTGCCCAGATGAATGTTGTCTTTGTGTTGTAGTGTTTGTCTATGTCAAACCTTTCCCCAGATTCCCTTTCCATCCATTCTTCAAACCCCTAACCCTCTTTCCCCTGGGTGGAACTGAAAGTGAGACCTCGCTTGTGAAGTTGTGATTCCTCCCCTGTTATTGCTGCATCTATATTCTGGTAAAACAACTAGTATGGATGAAATTTAACTTAGTAAGTAAGTAACTAACTGCTACTGTTATTTATCTAGATTGTTGTACACAATATAGGTCATAATGGCAACATTCCCCCAATGCTCAAGATAGAGAAGAATAACTCTATAACTAAGCGCTACTCTCTCTCTTAAGTTACAAGCACATAAACAGGCACCGTAAAGCTACTTGAAGGCAGCAATGCAAAGTAAAAGTAAAAGAAACTACTTCAGGCATAAAGTTAGATTGAACAAAATAGTTTTCCTCTTTATTAATTTACAAAGAAATCCACCCTCTCCACTCAAACAACATGCCCACCCCTCTCCCCAAACATAACTGACCCAAGCCCCAAAACTCAAAATGTCTGAGGAAAAAGTCTTTCCAGTCCCAACCCCCTTAAGCCACAACAAACAACAAGTCCCTCCCACCAACATTTTTTTTAAAAAAAGGCTAGAAGAGGACATTATGGATATTGGTTCGGTGCTGGTCCAGGCTCTGCTCCATCGTGGTGAGCTGGCACTCAATGATGTTCAGCCACTGCTGGGTGCGGCGCAGCAATGGCCTGTTGCCAGTGTGGTAGGGGGTAGCAGCAATTTGCTGGTGGCGGCGTCAGCGATGGGATGGCCGGGAGGCTGAGGGGGACTGGCTGCACTGCGGCCCGGCTGTTGTGCATTAATTTCCTCCTCCTCCTCTTCCAGGACCACCAGCCGCTGGTATTCCAGCTGGATACACTCCAGTCTCTGCCACCAAAAATGGGCCGCTATCTCCTGCCTGGTGGGTGGTCCGGCTGGACCAGCAGGCGTAGCTATTTTGAGAAAAACAAAAAAGACAAATTGTAAATAATGCTCTGTGCAAACAATTGTTTTAAATTACTGGGTGGCACAGTAGCAGCACATTGCTGGTCCCCTAGAGCCATTGGAATTTATTTGATGTGATTATGATTAGGAGAGTCACAAGGCCAATTTTATGTTTTACCCACACATGACAAACATAAAAAAGCACTGACCATGTGGCAGAAACGTAGTCACAGGTAGAATAACATCACTGGATTAAAAAAACAGTGATTTGATTATTTTTTTCTTGTAAAGGCTTTTCAAGTAACTATAAACAGAGTCAGACACTTTGAGTTGAAAAATAAATGACCTCTCATTAATGAGTACGGCGTTATGCACTATATGGAATACAAGTTGTGTGTTGTGCTAAATTAATGAAGCCATGCTCATTGCTAGCCAGCACATCGGCTAGTATGCTACTGTCTGCAGCTGTAGTTGTTAAGAACAAAACGACAATCATGAACATTCTGCGCCATCTTGTCTGATGAAAGTTCCTACGTGCACATAAACTACAGTCATTCTGATTGACCACAGCCATTTTGTACTCTGTTGGTCACCTTCATTTCACCCTGTCCTCTAGCAGCCTTCTGACTCTCTGACCAAACCTGATATGTGTGCTGGGGGCTATAAACTATTTCCACGACAAACATCAACATCACCTGCTGCCTCAAACTCGTCTTTCCTCTCATCCCTGCACAAACAGGTTACAAATACCAAACAGACTCTTGCAAGCATGGTTTATTGCACTGCACACAGCAAGACTTGTTTTTGCCAACAATGGGACCTGTTTTTATCAACAGAACGAACTCTTAGATCTGGCCGGTCTCACTTGTGTTTAGACCCTGAAGCAAGGTCCAGCTGCAATTAAATTGTCTGTTTTTGACCTGGGCGGGAGGAGAGTTAATGTTGGGCTTGTGTAACCATGTTGATGAAACAATGTTGGGCTTGTGTAACCATGTTGATGAAACAATGTTGGGCTTGTGTAACCATGCTGATGAAACAATGTCGGGCTTGTGTGACAACCTGCCCGGGGCGGAGACTCCAAGCTTGTAACCATGATAAATGAAACAAATACATTGTGTAAAACCTGTATAAAAGGAAGAGCCAAAAGCATTGCCAGTAGAACACCTCCCTGAAGACATCCTGGTGTCAGCAGTTGACGTGGTCTCCTCTAAGAGTAATAAACCTTTTTCTTGCCTTCCAGCTTCCAGCGCCTGCCTCGTTATTTTAGATAGCGAATCCAAAGTGGATTAAAGGTGACCTTGCGCCGGGCAGCATTGGGGATCTCAGGAGACTCGCTGCTTTTCACAAATTGGCGACCCAACGGGGGCCCATCAGAGACACGTGGGTCCAGTAGAGAGGTCCTAACGACGGAGTGAACGACTAAATGATTGGAGTGCACCTGCCTGAAAGAGACCCTCGTCTGGCTGCCAATCGACTGAACTTCACCGGTTCCGAACGGACCTCTCTCGAGTGACCTGCGGTCCTGACTGGGACCTTACAGGAACGCCGCATTGATTGTTGGAGTAAGAGGACAACCAGGCGCTGGAAGGGGAATACGAAGAACTGTCCATACGGTCCGGGTAAGGTCGTGAGAAAACATGACTTAAATTGATTGATTGATAGAAATACTAGTATTCCTTTTTGAGTTATTTGAGACATTCCCTGCTTGCAAACAACGTAGAATAGGAATATTCTCTCTTTGCAGACAGCGAAGGACAGGTAGTGCAGACTTTTGTCTAACATTAATTGAGATATTCATTTTGACCGCTAAATACGTCATGCCTGTTTTCTCTAGATTGTTTGATTGTTTTGGACCGGACCGTTTGTTAGAGGTCAGTCATCCGGCACCGCCGGAAGGCACCCATAACAAGGACATGTACGTGAAATATGGATTAGCCACCATAGCTTATAGCAAACTATGGCATAAGTACACTAGGAAGGACCGGGTAAATCAGTGGCCACTGACGGGATCTTTCGATCCTGCTAAAATAGAAACGTTAGAATTAGCTCTCCACAAAAAGAAAGCTAGACCAGCCATGTTTGATAGTTTTGGTTTATGGCGAAAAGAGGCAGCTCAACAAAAGAAAAGAGACGAAGCTAGACAAGATAAAGAAACGTGAAAATCAGCTTACCAAGCCTGTAAAAAGTTAGAAGAAGAACTAAAAGAAAAGGAAATCGATAAAAAGGAACAGGAATCAAAAATATCAGGTCAATGCCCTGTTAGAACGCCCTTAACTCTTTACCCCGAGTTACCAGCAAAACAGGGGTAGATGATGATTTATTGTTAGGTCCCCCAATGATATACATGCCACCCCCTTACGCCCCTACTCATCCCATAGTACAACGCCAGGACCACCAAAGTATAGCCGGAGATGGCATGATCGCCTCAGTCTCCACCGCCTCTGCTCCCACCGAGTCACCCACACCAAATGCCTCATCAAAGGATACAGTAGTAGAGGTAGGATCAAAAGAAAAAGGAGCGCCCAGGGTCCCGCGATTAAGTAAAAATGAGCGAGCAGGCATTGATAAAGTAGTTAAATCCCTCATAGATAGGAAGGAGACAGAAGAGCATGTAACTGACATATGCAACTCCTATGTTGAAAACCGCAAACGATACTTTATTGTACGTCTCTGTTACCACACCCTTACTGCATATGAAGAGAAGTACCAAGACGTAGGGCCCGAGCGATTAGTGGCTCTCTACAGGAAGGTAGACATCGGAGATGAAGGCGACAACGATGTTGCAGAACTATTTTCATCCACACTAGAAGTATTGCGTCACCTCATAGAACAAGGACAGATAGATAGGGACAGGACAACTAAGGTAGCAGGACCCCCAGTGGAAAAAACAGATAGCATGATGCCAATAAAAGAATCTGCCCCTTACTGGATACCTCCTAGAGGACAAGGGACTAATGACGATATAAACCATCAAGACGCTAAAGGAAGGGTGGTCTACAATTGGGTGTATCAGCCATGGGACAGACAGGACATCCTGACCTTCCGTAAATCTTTGCCGGATTTACGAAAGAACCCCACCGCCTTTTACACCGAGCTAGGTACCGCTCTGGGATCAACAATAATGACACTTGCCGACATAGACTTGTTCTTCAGGTTATGTTTGCCAGCAGATGTGTGGAAACAGGTTAGGAAAGTAGACCATACCGAACTGTTTGGTCATACCTGGGAACAACTCGACACACTAGATAAACAGCGGAACCCTGGTCAAAAACCAGTTAAAGCAATATTAGACCTCCCTGACAAAATAGTGCAGAAAGTGAAAACGCTGATCCCAGAGAAAAAGATAGACTGGTCCATAGTAACCGCATGCCGCCAGAAACCACAAGAGGACGTCTCAGAGTACTTCTCCAGATTTGAAACTGTGTTCTCTGATTACAGTGGACAAGACATGTCCACCGCAACCGGACACCACTTATTTGTGCAGAACTACGTCAAAGGATTACTGCCAGATGTATCCCAGAAACTACAAGCCAGCGAAAGTAGTTGGGCAGCATCTAAACCGACGGCCATTCTCCAAATGGCCCAGTGCTACGAGCATCAGAGAAACGAAAATGACAGGGCTACAGAAAGGAAAAAGAAGGACTTGAAGGAAAGGGTAATGATAGCACAACTCCAGGGGGCGAATACAGGAAGGGAGCAATATAGGGGAGGAAACCAGCAGAATACCCCTAGAGTACAGCCCCTAGGAACAATCCATCTACATCATATGTAGGACGCCAAGACCTAGGACAGGATCAATGTGCATTTTGCAAACAATATGGACACTGGAAATCCCAATGCCCGGCTTTGTTAGGAGCTGCTAGGGGCAGAGGGGCGAGGGAAATAGCAAGTGGATAGAGAGGAAGAGGACGTGGAAGAGGGTACGCGAGTGAAGCAAGCGAGGAAAGGCCAGGAAGAATGAACGCATTTGACCATCTCAGACAGAATCAGTACCAACAGACAGATTATGACAATACGTACGACTTTGCATAGGACAGCCAGGGGCAAGGAAGGGATCCAGTCGAGCTCTGCGTTGATCAGCAAGGCCCTTATGTTACCGCTGAGGTCCTGGGCACAAGGTCGCCATTTTTGGTACACACAGGAGCAACACATAGTGCACTATCCAAACGACTGATTCCAAGGGCACCCTTGTCAGGCTCACATGTGACCTCAATAGGATTTGACGGTACGCCCTCCACCAACCCTTTGTCCCGACCCATCCCTTTTAATCTTGACAGCAATGGCGTCGAAACGACATTCCTCCTCTCATCTAACACCCCAGACGCCATTATGGGCCTCGACCTTTTGAAACACTTCCATGCGACTATCAGATGCTCACCAGACGGAGTGCGTGTCATCCTGTATGACAACCCCCAACGCCATAGAGAGAACCCTTTTCAGCACATGTTTTCCATCTCTGAGACTGACACATCCCTACTGGACACTTTGCCATCACACTTATGGGCTAGGGCTGATTCAGACGTAGGACGAATGATGATTGACCCAGTACACGTAACAATACGACAGGACGCAACCCTACCGAAGGTACCGCAGTACAAAATATCGCCAGAGGGTGAGAAAGCACTAACAGAGATCATACACTCTTTGGTAGAGGCAGGGGTGGTAGAGGAAGTAGTGAGCAACATTTGTAACAGTCCCATACTACCGATTGTAAAGAGACAGGGAGAGGGAGATGGGAAAGCCTACCACTTCATCATTGACTTGCGGGAGGTAAACAAAATCGTAGTACCACAATACCCAGTAGTTTCCGACATCACGACAATTTTGACTTTAATCCCCTCCACTGCCACCACCTTCACTGTGATCGACCTCAAGAACGCCTTCTTTTCCATACCTATACACGAGGACAGCCGCTATCTTTTGGATTTACCCTAAATTCCCGTTCGTATAGATTTTGTAGAGCACCTCAGGGGTACACTGAGAGCCCAAGTATCTATAGCCAGGCGCTTAAAAGACAGTTGGACGCCATACAATTGCCAGATGGAGTGGCACTAATACAATATGTAGACGACATCCTTCTAGCAGCAGACACCATACCAATAGCCGTCACAGCCACCATCAAACTACTCCATTTCCTTGCTGAGAATGGTCACAAGGTCTCCCGAAAGAAACTGCAGTTCTGTAAATCACGAGTGACCTATTTGGGGCACCTTTTATCAAAAGAAGGGAGAAAACTCATGCCTGACAGGATCCAGACAATTCTAGGCACCCCTGTCCCCAAAAATCAGAAGCAAGTCCGCTCTTTGATAGACCTCACCTCGTTTTGCAGACAGTGGCTACCGAACTTTAGCCTCATTGTCAAACCCCTTCTCTCCCTCCTAGCTAAGGACATCCCTCACCTCTCCCCTGGACCCCCGAATGCCAGACAGCCTTTAAAGAACTACACAATACCCTTTGCTCAGCACCAGTCCTAGGAACCCCAGATTACTCCAAACCATTCTTCCTCTACACACACGAAAGGGAGGGATGTGCATTGTCTGTCCTAACACAATCAATTGGTCACAAACAACGCCCTTGTGCATATTTTTCTGCCACCCTCGATCCAGTAGCCAGAGCACTGCCAGCGTGCCTGCGCGCTGTGGCAGCTGCAGCAGTATCAATACGCCAGAGCGAAGGAATAGTGCTCTCCAATCCAGTCACTGTTTTAGTACCCCATGCAGTCGACACACTACTGAACCAGACCAAAACCCAACACTTGATTAGCGCCCGACTGACAGGATATGAGTTGACCCTGCTAGCACCGCACATTACCCTAAAGCGATGCACCACCCTCAATCCAGCCACGCTGTTACCCCTACCCGAGAACGATCCTAACGTGGCTCCACTACACGACTGTGTGACACTAACCGATGAACAAACAAAAAGTAGAGTAGACCTCAGAGACACCGCCTTTCTAGAGCCAGATGGAGAACTATGGGTGGATGGTTCGTGCATCAAACTCCCGACGGCACCACCTCAGCTGCATACGCTGTCACCACAGCCCGAACCATTCTAGAAACAGCCCGTATTGCCCAACGTTCCGCCCAGGCAGCAGAACTCATTGCTCTCACACGAGCATGTATTTTAGCAGCTGGCACGACAGTTAACATATACACCGACAGCCAATACGCCTTCGGGGTGGTTCACCATTTCGGGATTCTATGGAAAGAAAGAGGGTTCCTGACTTCACACAGTACACCCATCCTGCATGGAGATTTAGTCTCTGCCTTGACGGAAGCAGTCCTCCTCCCCAAAAAGCTAGCAGTGATAAAATGCCAAGCACATAGGAAAGTGACAGATCTCATTGGACAGGGAAATGCGCTAGCAGACGTTACTGCCCGAGCCACGGCAGAAGACAGAACTATGACACGAATGTATGTGACCAGGTCACAAGCTGAACAATGGACTGATGCTAGGACCACTGTAAGGGACATACAGACTACAGGCACACAAGACGAATTGACCGAGTGGGAAAAGGTGGGACTAAAAGACGAGGAAGATTGCTGGAGAACTAAAGACGGAAATAAATGGCTGTTACCCAATGCCTACCTCATCCCCATATTGTCCATGGCACATTTACCAGCACACATAGGCTCCACCCCCATCATTGAACTAATCACAAGAGTATGGCATAATGTCAAGATAACAGAATCTGCAAAGCGCCTAGTACAACAGTGTATAGTATGCCTACAACACAACCCAGGGAAAGGGACAGTAGTACCACGGGGAGGGTTTGGAGTCCCTGATCACCCCTTTGAAGTCCTTCAAATGGATTACATCCAACTAGAGAGATTCCATGGTCTAAAATATGTCCTGGTGGTTGTGTGCGCTTTTAGCAAATGGGTGGAGGCATATCCCACCCGCGACAATACTGCCATAGCCACTGCAAAAGTATTGTTGAAAGAATTCTTCCCCGGTACGGCCTTTGCAGAATTTTATGGAGCGACAACGGCCCACACTTCGTAGCCGAAGTGATACAGAACATACTGAAAGGGTTGGGGGTAAAACAAAAATTCCATGCCGTCTTCCACCCCCAATCAGCGGGCCTGGTAGAGAGACACAATGCAACATTGAAACTAAAGCTAGCCAAAATAGTTGCCACAACCGGGTTGAAATGGCCCGACGCCCTTCCATTGGCATTGCTATCAATGCGCTCCACCCCGACCAAACACAGACCCCGTATGAAGTGGTCTTCGGCAGGCCTATGAACATTTGGGCGGCACCAAGACCCACCTCCATTAACGATGTCCCGAACATATTAATGTCAGACTATCTGCATAAATTGACAAACGAGCTAACAATTATCCACCAACAGGTGCAGCAAGCCTTGCCTGACGTATCCAGGGGCCCAGGACATGTGATAAAGCCTGGGGACTTCATCCTAGTTCGCAACTTCCAAAGAACGAAGAATCTGGAGCCCAGGTGGACGGGCCCCTGGCAAGTCTTGATCACCACTCGAACTGCCCTCCGAGTGGAAGGAAAAAGAAATTGGCTGCACGCCCACCACTGCAAGAAAGTCCCTCCAACGCTGGCAACCTGTGAAGAGGTGGAGGTGCAAGAGGAAGTACTCGCAAAAGACCGACCAGCTCTGAGTTGCTACCCACAAGAAGACACCCTCCAACTGTCTGAATTTCCCGACCCCATGGTGCCATCCAAGGAAGGGTACAACCTAAGATCGACAAAAAGGGGGAGCTGCAACAACCAGGCCACTAACTGAGTCAGAGTCTCAGATCGGTAGCACAGCCAAACAACGCTACCAGGAAAAACACCAGACAAAAGTCTGTGGTCCTAACAGTTGGTGAGCTCCTCGAAGATGATGGAAGAAACGGAACACCTGCAAAGCCACCGCAAAGACACCAAGACTTTTGAACTGCACAGTACAAAGACAATTGCACTTGTAGCTGCATTTCTCACCTGCCTCCTACTAATGGTCACACTCTGGATCATTGAAGAGAATGCACCTGCATACAGAACATTGTCACCAACCATGCAACCAATCACAAAGAAAGAACACTACCTGGTATCACTACCGCCACATCTCTGAGAACGACGCAAAGAATTCTGGAATAATTCTTTCAGTACAGATGCTGCACCAGCACAATCTTGCCACCAATGCCACTAACTGTTGGGTCTGTGGGCTGCTACCACATGCCACTGAACATTCCATCCCTTTCATCCCTTCACCCTTTTCTGTTCATGGATCTTGCCTTGCCTGGATGATGCTCCTACAAGAAAGTTACAAAGACAATGCCACTTCCGATGGGACAATCACTCAGTTCTACAACGAGTTCTGGCTAAACCAAAGAGGAAGAACAGCAGCTCCCTTTTGCCCTCACACCTCCAATACGACATTCCCAATGAATGTCCCCTCCAAAGAACGAGTGGAAATACAAGTGTTCAATAATCCTGTCAGAGCCACATTTTCCTACCTGAAGAAAAGAACTGCTGCAACACTGACTGTGGCCCTATCTGTGGTGAACGTCTCTGGCCTTGTATGCATTGAAGGCCGTGGGACTAAGAATGTGGGTCACAGCACTTGTAACATTGTAAGGACTTTGAACACTGCCAACCCTCCAGCATTTGTTGCATCACCCAATATGTACTTTGTCTGTGGAACCAAAGCCTACACCTGGCTCCCAAGAAACTGGGGGGCACGTGCTACATCGCTTTTGTTTTGCCACCGACCTACACAGCCCCTGCAGAGCATCATCGAGAAAAGCGTTCTGAAGACACTGATCAAGCAGACTCTGCCGCATCACAGTTCGTTGACGCAGCAAAAGGGCTCGTCCCGCTATGGGGTCCGATGGCAAACAGCCGAGCCATCAGACATCTGTCTCAAGCGGTAGAAACCGCCCTGAACGTCACAGCTGGCATCCTCACCAACAACACTGCCGAGCTTCAAGCGGTCCGTCTGGTGGCCCTACAAAACCGCATGGTCCTGGACGTGGTACTAGCGGATCGTGGAGGAGCATGTCGCATCATTGGTGCCAGTTGCTGCATATACATCCCTGATAATTCACCCTCTGTCTATGAAGCAATCGAACATCTCCACAGACTGTCTTCAGAAATTCATCAAGGATCAGAGACTTGGACAATTGGAAGTTGGCTTTGGGGCATCTTGAAGGACTGGGGTTGGAAAATATCAATGTTTCTCTTGGTCCCAGTATTGGCAATATGTGGTTGCTGTTTGGGTGTACACTGTATACCACCTTTGTGTTCTCTTTGCATAAGTGCCTTGCGCCCTAAGAATATGGACACTCAGTTAACAAAAATGAGAGTAATGTATGAACAAGAAATACAGGACATTATGGAGATCGAAATAGACTGACGAGATGGCTAGTTATGTTCAAAGGGCGACTGTTAAGAACAAAACGACAATCATGAACATTCTACGCCATCTTGTCTGATGAAAGTTCCTACGTGCACATAAACTACAGTCATTCTGATTGACCACAGCCATTTTGTACTCTGTTGGTCACCTTCATTTCACCCCTGTCCTCTAGCAGCCTTCTGACTCTCTGACCAAACCTGATATGTGTGCTGGGGGCTATAAACTATTTCCACGACAAACATCAACATCACCTGCTGCCTCAAACTCGTCTTTCCTCTCATCCCTGCACAAACAGGTTACAAATACCAAACAGACTCTTGCAAGCATGGTTTATTGCACTGCATACAGCAAGACTTGTTTTTTGCCAACAATGGGACCTGTTTTTATCAACAGAACGGACTCTTAGATCTGGCCGGTCTCACTTGTGTTTAGACCCTGAAGCAAGGTTCAGCTGCAATTAAATTGTCTGTTTTTGACCTGGGCGGGAGGAGAGTTAATGTTGGGCTTGTGTAACCATGTTGATGAAACAATGTTGGGCTTGTGTAACCATGTTGATGAAACAATGTTGGGCTTGTGTAACCATGCTGATGAAACAATGTCGGGCTTGTGTGACAACCTGCCCGGGCGGAGACTCCAAGCTTGTAACCATGATAAATGAAACAAATACATTGTGTAAAACCTGTATAAAAGGAAGAGCCAAAAGCATTGCCAGTAGAACACCTCCCTGAAGACATCCTGGTGTCAGCAGTTGACGTGGTCTCCTCTAAGAGTAATAAACCTTTTTCTTGCCTTCCAGCTTCCAGCGCCTGCCTCGTTATTTTAGATAGCGAATCCAAAGTGGATTAAAGGTGACCTTGCGCCGGGCAGCATTGGGGATCTCAGGAGACTCGCTGCTTTTCACAAATTTGACAATTATCTATTTTTTAATTCCAATGGCCCTGCTCTTCACCAAATGCATTTCTCTTTCTACCCTGTCTCCAAAGAGGCAGGTGAATAATAAATAAGATACTACGTCATACACCTCACATATGAAATGCGGATATTAATATACTATCCTGTCTGCCGTAGGTAGAAGTTGAGGAAAATAAATCTAATGGACTGTACTACAGTGAAAGTAACGGGCTACATAGATTTTATTTGGCACAACCGTCACTGTGTATCCCATTCCCCAAACTTGCTATCAAATCATGCACTTACTCCCACTTTACTCTGTGGCCTCGCCCACCACCAAATATTTACAACAACTTAATTCACTGGGCAGTAAGCAAGGAAAGGAAACTTGATTTAATCTACTGCAGGAGGTAGGGTAGAGGGATTAGACAGGTAGGGTAGAGCTTTTTTGATATATAATAGAGGGGCCACTACACTGATCATCAATTCGTCATCTTTGGCTTATTCAGTCACTGTACAATTCGAAAGGGAAAAAGCTGAACAAGTGTAAAATAAATCTATTATGGTAAATCATGAAATATATTCTGGAATCACTTCACTTCACATGGTTATATAATTAAATGTGGCACATTTCAAGAATGGATTTTCCAGTTTGGTAGGCTGGGACGGAAGAACTTAGGAAAAAAAATAAAGGAGTGAAGAGCTAAGAGGTGACTGAGTTGGCGAAGGGAAACAACACGCCCTGTTTGTTCAGTTTGCAATGCAATGAAAACTGACGCAGACGCACATTACACAGCCAACACTGCAGTCGCGAATTGACCCATACTGCACTTCGGTCATAGTTGTCAAAAATGCCATGGACGGGGAGGGGAGATGATGAATAATGGGTGGGATACATCAGGCTCACTTAACAAATACAGCGAGTCAAGGGAGTAGAACAAAGATTAAAAAATACCCCCCACTTAGAACCATAGCTTTGAATGATAACCCTACATAAACCAAGTTAGCAAAGTAGGTGAGCAGCATGCTCCTCATGAGAAGAGCTGCCTTGCTTATTCATCCATACAATCTAAATATTCATTCATCCTTTTATTCAAATCCACCCACAGCCACCATGATTAAGCTTTACTACCAACATTTCCAATCCATTATCCATCCATTTAATAGCCACCCTTTCTTCAAACCATGCTTTCGCCCATCCATCCCTTTACCTACCAACACACCCTTAGACCCACCCACCCTTTCACTCATATACCATTACCTTTCTTTTAATCCTCCGTTCTTTCATGCCTCCCTCAAGCCATCAACGCTCATTATGTGAGCTTTTGGTGAGTTACAGATATAAGAGGCCATAATAATAACTCATCCAGCGCTGTAGCTGGTAAAGCAGATGGGGGGAGGGGGTGGTTCACAGCAATAGAAAGTGAGCATAGTAATTTCATGAAGTTATGTGACTTACTAGTATATGTCCCTGCTGCTGCTTCTCCCCCTCCAACTGACCAGTCTCCTCATGCAGCGGCATTGGAGCCGGCATCACCGATGTAATGTGTGGCTAGAATAAAACATTACACATAATTTAGATGCCAGATAGGGAACCCCAAATACAACTGCAAAACAGCACTACAGTTCAGCTAGCACTGCAATATCTTCCAAATATCGCTCTGGGTATTTGATTGGTTGGTTCACAAAGATAGACAAGCCAGGGGTGAAATAATGGCCAATGAAAGACATATGGTGTTGGTCGGCAAATGCAATGGGAGTGGGACCCATACTTTTTTTTTCCAGCCATGCTGCACTGTCCTGGGAAACTGCTGGTGTACTGTAACTGTAAATGAATAACACAGCAGCACACTTCATTTGGGGGGTGGTCCATGATGACCATGGCCACCCTCTCGTGAACTCGACTGTGTTTGAGCTAGGCATGAGCAGGAAAAGGAAAGCCTTCTCAACAAACATACATGGTGAAGTTTATTTATAATACTAGCTTACTTGGTCCTGCTATCTGAATCTTCATGATAGACAGCACTAACATTCCAAGACCCCAAGATTTTACCCTAAGAAGTCCGCAACAATCATAAAAGGACTTACTGGGATGAGCAGAGCAATTGGCAGCGACACTGGTGGTCAGCGCTGGCTGACCAGCTTCTCCCAGACCCTTGGAAATGTCCCTCTTCTTGCCATTGGGTGTTCATGAAAGAAATTAAGAAGATAAAAAAAATAGATTAGTGATTCAGCTAATAATCTCCACAAAATCTTTTATGACAAGCAAACGCAGTCACATTGTACTTCTCTGAAACATGACGCCTATAGTACTACTAGTTCCGACTTGACTCTATTGACTGTCGTTGAGGTTGCCCATAAATCCCTATTCCAAATTTCCTTAACAAAAACTACATTTGGAACTAATGCATTGCAGTGAATGATCTTTGATTCTGTTCCCATTTCTCAACCCCCTTGATGGACCAACTCAGTCTCCCTTTTTGCAATGCATAAATGCATACTACACATCGCTTTGAAATAAATAACTTGGAACTGTATGAGCTACATGAAGTCACAGAGAGAATGCGCTACTCACTGATTCACTATAGTGACAGGAGAACAGTCTGCAATGGCTTCTTAATCAATCAGCTAAAGTGAGTGCCAATGAAGGGTACGATTAGGTAGCACTCAGCACCTGCCTAGCAGAAGCTAGAAACTGGATCACAGAATAATATACCAGCATAAACTAAACGTAACTTACCTCTGAGTGTGAGCAGCATGCTATATGAAAAACAAATGTAAGCATTGTAGACACAAACACAACAAATAACTAATATACTCACTGGGCCCCGGAACGTCGACACCTAGAAGGTACTGTTCGATGTCCAGAATGTACGCCCAGCAGTGCATCAGCTGCTGGGTGGTGGGCAGAACCTGCCTGGTGTGCCGCACACACCGGCGCACCGTCCCCCAGCACTGCCGATGCTCCCTCAGGGGGTATCAGCTATCGGGCCTGCCATCTGCTGCTGGCATAGAGAGGGGGTGGCGCTGCACAAGAAATGAATGCTGCCACCTCCTCCTCTACAAAGATCGCCCAGGGCTGCACACCTGCACTGCAGCACACCCGCACATCCCTCTGCCATGGTGCTGGGTGGAGTAGAAAAAGGAAGGGAAAGGAAAGAAGAAAGAAATAAGGAAGTAAGGGGAAATAAATTGAAAAAGTCACAAAAAACACACAAATAATTTCCCAAAAACATAAAATAAACAAACACAAAAACACACACTATTATAAAAAGTAAAAATTTGGGGAAGATAAGTAATAAAGGAGGAGGATTAGAGAGATTAAAGAGATAAGATTTAGGCCCAGCACCATAACAGAGAGCAGAAAAACAAGATGGCTGCACCCATGCGGACCGCATGGTGCTGTTCACGCACGATTTAGAATGCAAGAGCACACTTGAGAATCGCTTAGTGCCGTTCACATACGATTTGGAACATGAGGACGCACACCGCATTCCCAACGCAACGCGAATGGGCACACTGGCAAACTCCGCCCGCAAGCTGAACTCCTCGACTCCGCAGAATTCCACGTAGCAGAACGCCACGTACTCCGCCCACCCCTATTTACAATCTGAATGGGCACAACCCCACTTTTGGTGGGAGTACTTTGGTTTTAACAATCAACAATTTTCTTATGCCGTTTAGATCCTAAAAAAAGTTAAAATCGCCTATGGTTGATGCCTTATTAATAGTTTTTATTCAGGTCACTAGTGGCAAATTAAAGACAAAGGAGATGCAACGAGAGCATTAATTGTGACACCCCCCCACATCTTGGTGGTATACATTTTTGAGCCAGTTTATCATTGCCCAGAAGGTTATCTGGCTTTTATCAGATCCTACAAAACCCCAATTAACTACCTTGTATCCTAAGGTCTATTTCTCTTTTCACATTTACACATGCATGGTATACATCCTTTCCATGCACACACTCACCCATTTACCATTCCAGGCTTTTAGGAAAAACGGGGGTGTTTGACATGCAGGAATTTCCCAGTGCTCTATTATATTTACCCACGGTGAGATTCATCACATAGGTAGTTCCGCAGGGGATACAGGTAGGTGCTGCACTAAGATCGGATGGAGTAAAAGTGATGCCGGGGTTCAACCCTTTCGTAAATAGAGAGGCAGGCTTGGAGTTTGTTATTGAAAAATAATGATCTAACAGAGTTGCTCAACCACTGCATGAGGCAGAGAGCCTTGAAAAATACGTTTCACTTCTGGGAGCCAGTGCAGTGCTGGAATGGCAGAGGAGATATGGCACAAAGTACGAAGATGAAGCAGTAGCCTTGCTGCTGTGTTCTGAATTTGCTGGAGTTACAATGGCAACAAAGGGATAAAAGATTGATCCTATTAACAGAGTGTTGCGATGGGAAGGTCTCCTGTGTGATTTTCCAAACATACACCCCTGTCCTGAGTTACCCAACTTTATGGTATTTCTGATTTTTAGTCCCCAGTGCACCCAACAATCATGCATGTACACAGAGTCCTATATGGGTGTAAAGATACTGAAGATTCAAATCAGTTGTCTGTGGTGTGGAGGGGGGTACACCCAGTATGTCTTACCTTTAGGTGTAGAAAAGGACCAGGTAGCAATCTAGTATTCCTAGTAACCAGGGTAATTGAACGTTTAGTAGCACACAGTGTTCCCTCAGATTCATTAAAGCACATAAATTATTCGGGGAGCCATGTAAGTGCAGGCAAACCCCCTAAACACAGTGAGTGAATAACAGAGTAAATTTGAGTATCTGTAGTACAGGCAAAATATCATATGTCAACCATATATAAAAGTTGCATATAGATGCTCCAAGTGATGATGAAGTGCAGTGGTGAGTGAGGGAGTGATAGGTGCACAAAAAGAAAGTTACAATGGTCAGATTTGGTAGTCCTTTTAGCGGTTTTATGACCCTATGTCAAGAAAAGCAATATCGACATGCACAAATATTAGCAAAATATATCAGAAACATTAATATCGTATTCCTATACTTAAACAGTAAATACAAAAATATTAATGACATAAATATTGCAGAAAAAATCTAAAGTGTTGTAAAAAAAAAAAGAAGATAGAAAGAAATAACAAATATTCCCTAGACGTTAATAGTAAGGAAACGTAACAACAATCACAAAAAACAAAAAAACAGACAATTGACAGAATTCTAAATAAAGCAACCAATATTACATCACATTTATACACTTGTAAAAATTTGTAAAAATAACATTTATATACGTTAAATAAATCATGTAAACCTTAATTACCATTTACTATACATGGTGCAAAAAAAATTCAAACTAGTCTCCAACCAATCAATCAAGTTAAACTTAAAAACAGTCAACAGATAGAAATGCTTTTCCAACAAAAACTATAAAAAGGTAATGAAAATGAAGAACAAAATGCTTCCTAAAAAAGAATTACAGTAGGAAAGCATCACTCTGTTCTATAGCAAACCTGCAAAAGAAGACTGCAACCCTTCAATGAACACGAGTAGCGAAGGACTATGGCGGCGTGCTGCGCCCTCGTCCATGGGTGTGTGTGAGATCTCTCCCCTCTGTAGGCCCATAGGTATATAGCCCGGCAGTTTTTGACTTTGTGGATTCTCACAGACCCCCACTTCCTTGCAGATTACACTTTTCCATAGGCTTTGGGGGCGATGTGGCAGTATTTCAGGGCATGGAGGCTGATGCACAGTGTTGAGAATGGATGGCTCCTGGCTGTTTCGGCCACCGCAGCATTGCACAGGGATCGTCTTGCTTCTTGGAGGATTCCCTTCCGGGGCACAGGAGGAAGCATCAGCAAAGGCTGGGGGGTGGGGGAGCAGCCTGGTCATTTATCGCGACACCAGAGAGCAGACTGTGGGACTGTGTGGAGACTCCCTTGGCATGCATGGTTGCCCCCAAACCGACGAGGCATTTGTGGCACGAGCTCAGGCAAGTAAAATAGAATGCAATGGATCTGTAAAGTCTGCCAGAGCAGGCGAGTCTGTAGAGTCTGCTGAACCATTGAGAGAGAACAGGTGTCCAATGTGACTCTACGCATGGCCTTGGTGTGGACAATGTGGGGGGGGCCCTTAGGGATCTAATAGACACCAGTTCAGGTATCGGCCGAGGTCCGAAACTCCTGCTTATGCACCCTCCAGTAATCCTCAAAGAGAGTCTTGCTTACAGACTCATTATCAGAGGTTGGCAGAAAAAATCCAAAGAGGAATGGGAGAATAACTGGGCAGATGAGTGTGAGAGCAGATACTTGCACATTAAACAAACCCCAGAGGACTAAAACTGCCAAATCTAAGCCTGTTAAGCTGCTAAAACCTACTCCCTCCCTACTGTCGTACTCTCAGATTTCACAGAAGGGTCAAATTATGGTTTCAACTACTTATGGAGATCCTGTTAACGCTGATAATCTAGCCTGCCTGGTGGGTCAAGGAAGTAACAAGGGTGGCATAGTAACAGCAACAAATAGGGTTGGTCATGCATGAGGTGTAAGAATTGGGAGAGGTAGAACACAGTGGAAAGCAGCCAGTGCGTCTAAGGGGATTATTACATCAAAAAGGACTCTTCTTCAGAAATTAAACCCAATGCATTTGAATGGGAGCAGTGATGGCAATGAAAGTAGCAGACAGGACCTTAATACACAGTTACAAATACAAACTTCCCCATTGAAGCACCAGATGACGCAAGCTATGGAAGATTGAAGCAAAACTGAAAGGTTGTTATTAAACCCTGCAAAAAAGGTGAAAAATAGGTTTGACATATTTGAGAGTATCCAGAGGGACATCCAAGATTCTAGTCAAAAGCTCTATGACAAAATTGATGAATTGGCTGTGAGGACTACAGTATTAGAGGGGAGAATGAGAAAGGTAACAGCAGATGTGGGGAGAAATTCCCAAGAGCTGGTGGAGCTTAGGGCGCAGAACAAAGTAACACAGGCCACCATGTAGAGGCTAGTAAACCAGGCAAGACGTAACATTAAGATCTTAAATGTTTCAGAAGAGTCAGAAGGACCAGACTCCAAGAAATGTGTTACTAATTTGAATAATGAGTGTCTCTTTGAGGGTGCACGTCAACACGATTTAGATATAGAAATTTCAAGAGTACATAGAGACCTATTTAGGTTGAGATCAAATAGAAAAAAGCCCCAAAAAATCTTGGTTATCTTCCGCACCTTCCTCGTTAAAAAAGCAATATTATCCAGAGCTTTGAAAACTAAGCTTGGAACATTCCAGGGGCTCTCTTGTTCAATAAGATCTGACCTATGGTGGGCAACAGAGGAAAGGAGATGGAATATGGGGATCAGGTTGTCTAAATTTAAAGAAATAGGGGTGCCCCCTCAGTTGAAATTCCCGTTGACTTTAAAGGTTATGTGGAACAACAAAATGCACTTTGTGAATAGTGGGGAAAAGGCAGATATCCTTTTGCAGCAAGTACAACAGAAGAGATAGCCTGGCACTCTAGATCTTTGGAGAATGTTAATTATTAACATTCTGTAGCGTGGGTTTGCAGGTATGAGGGGCAGAATGAGAAAGGACAGTGGAGGAAAGAGAGTAGTGAGGAAGACACATACTTGAGGTGCCAGGGCTTATTTATCAAATGTCAGAAAGCTCTTTGGGTCTATATAGAGAGAGAAACATCCCACCCAACTTTACTGTTTGAGCCAAGGGATCTTTGGAGGGTTTCTTAGGATTAAAGGTTGGGCATGGTTGTAGGGTTGGGCAGGGTACACTGGATGTGGAGCATGTAAGGGGGAAACAAAAGAGTCACCATCATTAAATAGTAATTATAGGAAGCTGGGGTGGGGGTCACATACAGTGATGGGCATGGTGTGCGGTGTGTGCAGTAGGATAGATAAAGTGAGGGGAAATTAAAAAATAAGTGAGCTCATGTCTTGAAACGTAATTGATCTGAGGTTAAACAGTAGGCAAGGGATCATACTGCAGCACATAAAGGGATTTAGAGCAGATGTTGTGGTCTTGCAGGAGACACATTTCACAGGTGTAGAGAGGAGAAAGCTAGTTCTGAAGCAGAGGTTAATTCAAGAGACCATTTTTAAAACTCAACTATATGTAAGAAAAGGAGAGTTATTTTAATGACCAGAAATCCAGAGCTGTAAGGGACCAGATCTAAGGTGGATGAGAAAGTAAGGTGGTTAATAGTGGAATTATGCTCTGGTTTGGCAAATCTGGTCTGTGTTGGATATTATGGCCCTAATGTGTATAACCGTAAACCCTTAAGAGGTTTGTTTAGCAAATTGGTGGAATATAATGCTCCCAATATATGGGTCGAGATTTTAATGTCCTGATGGATAACAAGTTAGACAGGTCCTTTCCACAGCCAAAGGCGTGCGCTAAGGGTGCATGTTGGCACTACTGCTTTTTATCCTGCATATTCATGATTTGGGTGTGTTTTTATCAGATTCAACTAAGGATGTGCCAAAAATTGCAAACTTAGCTGTTCCTGCCTTATTATACACAGATGACATGGTGTTGATGGCTAGAACACCACGTGCCCTTCACAGTTTGGTGGAATCATTGGTGTCTTTCATGAATACGTTAGATATGAAAACTCATTATGACAAATCTCATATCATGGCATGTGACCCTAGTAAGAAAGCCCTGTCTGTGCTAAACGTAGGCGGAAAGCAGCTATCAGCAATTACAAGCTTGTGTTATTTAGGCTTGGTGTTTGATGCTAGTAATTCATGGCAGCCACAAGCAAGCAGTTACCTAGGAGGGATGTCAGGACTACAATTTCCCCTTTTCTTAAAATTTATAAGATGCAATGTGTTCCCACTGCTACTTATGGACCTGGGGTTGGGGATTTCCCAACGCCACCCCAGTTCAGGTGGAAGAAAATAGAATATCCATGAGACTGTTGAATCTCCCTCCCTCCAGCCCAAATTTTATTCTAGACTCTGAATTGAATCTAGAGTATATTCAGGATAGCATTAGATTGCCCGCCCGCCCCAAAAACGCTGCGTTAATGTCTGGAGTAACAAGGAGGCTTGTTTTAATAGGTCAGTTATTGCTGACTGTTTGAACATGGATGGGTAACTCTCTATACCTTGGTTGAGTTACGTACGCAAATCATTAGTTGATATTGGTTTCCCAGAACTGTTCAGTGCCCCTGGTTCGATTAGTAAAACCACCATTAAAGTGGTTAAGCAGAGCTTTGCAGAACACATTTCCTCTCTGCAGTTACAGGAGATTGTTAGTAAGCATACTGTTATACATTACTATTCTATGTTTGCTATGGGCTACATCGCTTTGCATCTGATGTTAGACTTAATCCTATGGGAGAGATCACTTCTATTTTAGATTTAGGTCGGGTTCGGTTTGACGTCTAGTATGCTTTTATGATTTGGAAGGTGCATGGAGTAAGGATCTCCCACCATGTCCCTGTAACAGCAAGGCAGAATAGCCTCTGCTCCATTTTATGTTTTTCTGTGGCTTTTACCAGCATTTTTTTCAGTCATGTCTTAAACCATTACTGATTAAATTAGTGTTGCACTAACCTGTCTTCAAATGTTGAATAGTCCAGATATCTGTTTTACTGTTTGTTGCTTTCTTAAGCTGGCCAACCGCAGTGGAAAACCAATGGAGGGGATGTAATGGGGTATCTTAGTTGTTTTAATCATGTTTTATATTATCCATATTTGATAAATTGTTATGGTTTTATCACTTTTATTTTTTGTATTGCACTGAGACCAGTACATTGTGCCACAGAACTTATTTATATATGTTATTGTACTATTTTTTTTAAAGGTGCTTTTATGATCTTTTTAAGATTGAGTAAAGATTTGATAATGAATGAAAAATAAATAGCTTCTATCTTTCTTTTTTCCACAGAGTTACCATTATTAGGCAAAATCAAAACAAAAACTCTACTTTCTAAACATGGAATCAACACTTGATGAGCCTGAAATACAATCCATGTTGACCAAGAGTAGAAGGAACTTACTTTATGTGGTCTACGTGTTCTTGCTCATTGTGAGAATAAATCAGGATAGGATTGATGTACACAATGATGGAACAGTGAAGGTATTTGTTAAGGACATTGTTCACAAAAAACTGAAATGCAGTGGGGATGTTACAGTCCCCAAAAGGCATCAGACAATGTTCAAACAAACCAAAATGATTTTGAAACTTCGGCGTCCACTCATCTCCTTCACAGATTCTCACCAGATGATAAACTACATGCAAGTCGAGCTTGGTGAAGATGGAAGCCGAAAGTACGTAATCCTGTAGAATAGAGGTGAATGGAAGCGGATATTGTGGTGTTATTTAGGACGCCGTAGTCGATGCATGGTCTAAGCTCTCTGTTGGCTTCTCTAATGAAGAACAGTTGGGATGCCTTGGAAGACTTTGATGGGTGAATTAACCTGTTGCACAAGGACTTGTCCAAATATTATCTAAGATGTTTGTTTTCACTCTCCATCAAGGCATAGATTCTATTGGAAAGAATCTTGGAACATAGCAATAATTCTATCGGACAATTATAAGGCCTATGAGCGGGCAAGGTTTCAGCTCCCCATTTGCTAAAACATCCTGAAATGATTCATAAGTAGAGGACAGTCTTTTTCCTTTTCTGGGTATGCAACATTTTGGAGCACAAAGACAAATATGTTATTGTGCAGTGATTAGAACAGAGGTATATGGCAATTGATGTGCCTTGATAGTCATTTCCGGTTCCACATGTACAGGAAACAGCTAACACCTGTTTAGTTCAAAGCTTTGACAAGGCTTTTTTTTAAATGTTGTCATGGACCAAAGAATGTAGAGAAAGATTGATGTAGAAGAGAATTATAGTAGTTCAAATGTATGTGGCTGTGTGTGTCCATAGCTGAGGAATCTAGGCAGTACATCTATACCAATGTAAAGTAAAGGTCACAGATATTAGCAGACTGGCTGGATGTGAACTTGGTAACTCCCAAAAATAGATGTGACAGGCCAGTAGGACATTATTGGATATTTATCTGGCTTTCAAACTAGCACTGGGTCATTTTTCAAATGTATCGACCAGTGTGTACAAGAGGGAGTCCCAACGTTGGGCATGAATTGCAAGGGACGCTGTGTCCTGACACCTAACTAGATTTGTTGGGAATTAAATAATTCTGAATGATAGTTGAGTTGCTAGCTTGGATTTTCAATTTTATATCTAACCTAGGATATTTCAGAAATTCTGGATCAGATGAAAGTCAGTACAAGCAAGTGCATAATTAGTTAGTAGTATCATATAAGGTGTGGTTTTCAAGATTTGTGACTAGGTATACACTAGGGTTTGTACTTTGCATTCTACCTTAAGGAAATATATCTATCATTGTTATTCTATGTATTTACATTACACCATATAAGTCTGTGATAGCGCACTGGATTAACATAATATTCCAATTTAGATTGCTGAAACAAATGTATGAACCATAAAGATTTAGTTTAGACCTAGTGCTCATGATATAGAAGTTAAAGCTTCCGATGCAGTACAAAGAGTACTATTAGCTCATCTTGATGGCTGCGGTGATTGGTAACACCCTAATTTGACATTAGAATTATAATTGCTCGATGGGAGTAGTAACTTTGATATGAACTATTTTTTCTTTTGGAGCCAGATCCTTTTGATATAATGCAACATAATAGTTATGAGCTAATTTGAATTTAGTTAATCTGGTATGTATTGTACATGGATCATGTGTATTTATTATAAGATTTTAGATGGGCTTCCATTAGTTAGAACACTGGTAGTGTATATTACTGGATGAGGAAACTTGCAACATCGCAAGTTACGGTGTTCTATCAAAATGGCTTGACTAATGTAACAAAATTAAGAGCCTATTATGGTGTATTTTTAATAGGTTTGAGCCTTTAACATTTAATTTAAATAGTTATGTTTTTAAATAGTGTTGTGATGTTTGAGAAAGATTAGGAGGGATTACAATTTTAAACTGATCAAGTGTATTTATGATAGAGATTCTAGATGTGCTTATGTAAGTTAGAGCATCGGTACCAAGTCACAGTTTTCAAATTAGAATGGCTTGAATAATGTTGGAACATTAAGGGATTAATTATGGTGTATTAGTCGAAGTTTTGAGTCTTTAAATCTGAAATGGTAACTTTAAAAAAAAAGTCTTATGGTTTAACCCTATAAACCTGAACTATCCTACCCTTTGCCAATCAAATTTGATTTGTATCTATTTAAACAGATTTTCAAAATCTTGTTGGTGGGTAACCTGAGCAGAATCTCGTAGGGAGAATATAAATAGATGTGCTAATTATGGAGCTGTTTTGCGTCAATCATGCAGATTCTTGTATGGATACCCATTGGCTAGGAGAATTTTGAGTGTGAATATTTTGTAGCATTAGAATGTTTTTTTTAGAAATCTGTTTTATTAATTTTAGGGTCATAGTGAAAAAAAATTACAGTCAACAGCATAGTAAGGCAGACATATACTTTTCAATACAGAAGCGTTTCAACATAAGGATAAAAGGCATATTATCTGAATGACTGAAGTGTAAAGCGAATGTGAGGTATTGTGGGGTTGACAAGAATATGCACAGTCACATCGGCAATTGTCAAGTAGCAATGTAAAAAGGTTGAACTTGAGAACTTGGAAGAGAAGGGGAGGGGAAAGGGGTTATTACAAAGAGGGGCACAGCATGGTTCGGTATAACAATAGCATCTATTGATAGGAGAGGGGCGAGAGCCACATGGGTGGGCCCTTGCAGGTAAAATGACAGAAAAAATAAGTAATGTAACGTAACGTAAAGTACCTGATCGGAGTAGGGGATAGTCAGTTTAAGAAAGTGTGATGCAGCAGTCGCTGGGCTTTCATGGGGGAGGTCTTCGTTACTCGCATATTGCAGAAACTCAGTAAGGAGGGAGGCCTATTGGGGAGAAATTGGTCTTTTAAGTAGGCCACCTATTTCCTCATACCGGAGGACGTCCTCCTCTGCGGCACCACACTTACGGACCGCACCAGGCCTCCACTGAGGGGGTCGTCGGGACCGCCAATGTATGGTAAGGCTGCACTTAGCAAGGAGAATTGCCAAAGAGGTTAAACTCGTGCAAATCTTTTGGGGCTAGCAGCGTCTGAAGACTCCAAAGGTGCACGCTTCCGATGTGTGGATATAGGGGGTTCCGTAACTTGGCAAAAGACGCTATGAACCCTCTCCCAGTATTGGTGTAGGTTGGGACAGGACCAGAGCATAAGTTGTAAGTCAGCGCCTGAGGCTTGACATCTTGGACAGCCGGCATCTGCTTGGGGAAAAAAACAGTTTACTTGGGCCGGGGTTAGGTACGCATAAAGAATTGTAAATTCTTGATGCGAGAATTGTGAGGCACTTGGTGTGGAAACTGCAGGGTTATTTCTCAATCCTTATCATGATACGTGGGCCCAAACACCTCCTCCCACCGGTGTCGGAGTGTGTCCAGGGAAAGCTTTTTTATCTCACATATGGCCTTATATAGCTATGTGATTAAGTGCCGGCCAGGACCCATCGCTAAAATTGACTGCAGTACAGGGTGTGTTATGGGCTCAGTCACCGTTGCATTCCATAAGGTATGGTAAGTATAAGTAAGCAAGCGGTGGAGAAGAAACTGTCCCGGGGGTAACCACAGTCGGTCATTAGCTGGTCAAATGAAAGAATTGACTATTTAAATAAAGATCTCCCGCTGATTGGATTGAGTGTTCTGTCCAGGGGGCTAAGTCAAGTCTCATATAAAACCCGGGGTATTTAGTAAGACCAAGTAGGGGCAGCGCTGGGGCATATAGCGGAGACTTGTGGAATATGAGATGTATGCGTGTAATGCAGGTGCGAGCTATTGTCAGTTGTATGGGTGGTAATCATGGTGGCTGGTTGGGGTGGAGGGGATGGATCACTGATTGGTTACAATTGACTTGAAGTCCTACAGCTGCTGCAAATTCATTGAGTGTTATGTGTATGGAGTGAGATCGGATCTGTGTCTTTTAAATACAGGAGAAGGTCATCAGCCAATAGGGACACCCTGTGCATCCTATCCTTTAGGGGTATCCCCCAGTCAGCGCCTCGTGTCGCAAGTGGATAGCTAGTTGCTCTACCGCAAGGACGAAGAGCAATGGGGAAAGGGGACAGCCCTGTCTAGTTCCCCTGCCTACCAGAAATGGGGAAGAGATATGGCGGCCCAGATGGACTCTGGAAGTCTGATTGGTGCAGTAGAGGCGTGTATAAGCTAGAAGCCAATGACCGACCAAAATTTGAGTCAGAACCTGGAAAAGGAAACTCCATGTGAGCGAATGTGTAGCATTAGAATGTTGCTCTCAGAGGATATCAGTATTAATTTATTTCATGCATTTGGATTGTATAATCCTTGGAAATGTAGGTAGTTTGTGCACTCTTTAGGGAACTTAAATATTGAATTTGATATTTTCTACCACATCTTTTTTTATTGGTGATCATTGCCAACATTAATGAAAATTCTAATCGCATTGTAGCTTAATGTACATCCTTAAGGAGTGCAAGAAGAGTAGACCAGGTCCTCCTGTTGTAATTTTTCCATTTATTGGTTTACATTTCTAATGTTATGTTACTGAAGGCTGCTGTTTGATATAAGTAATTCTTATGTAACTTTCGTAAACTGACCACATTATTGATGAATATATTATAGAGACACCCAATAATACATCAAACAAGTAGGCTATGTGTTGCTTTTATAACCTGCACTGTTTATAAGTCTTTCTATATTGACTTATCACAAAAGTTTTATTTGTAGTAGAAATGATAACAATGTTAATTAATTGACCTTCCATATAGTAAATTAGTGATTCTAATTTGTGCTTCCAAACATTGTGTCTCTTGTAAATTAGTTACTAAATTTTAGTCTTCCAATTTCTTTTAGGTTTTTTTATCATGAAAGCCTGATCAATTCTTTGCTTATTATTCCTTTTGATGGCGTATATTCAATGCTGGAAAAAGATGTGTATTAGATTTCTTTACACATTTTAAAAAATGATGGTATGTGTTAGAAAGTCATTATTATTAGGCTATTTTGAGTTTTGTTGAAATCTAGCTGTTTAGCTAAACTAAATAAAGTCCTATCTATTCTACTAGATTGTGCTATGGTGGATATCATAACATAACCGACTTAACCAAACAAATTTCCTGTTTTAAATGGAGGTTTATTATCTCAGAAATGTGTCTGATTCCCAGCCACAGGTGACAATGATGTCATACCATTTTTCTTTTAGAATTAGGGTAGTTGCAGTCTTGATGAATGTAAACTGTTCAGTAACAATGATTTGAATTATGTTTGTCCTACTAGATATTTCAATCATGAAAAGCTTTGACTGACAGACCTAATGAGTGGATCTCTTCCTTTAAATGAAGAGCATCTGTTTTGTGAAAGTTTAGCCTTGAAGAAGTGCATTGGCTGAAATGAAACACAACACATGGCTGATCTCAAGAAACAGTATCCACACTTAAAACATAAGACCATTAACTTTATGGACTTTTGAATTTTGTGTACATTTAGCTGTTGTCAATAGAAAATGTGGAAAGTATGGCACTGGGTGGATTCCATTTGTAGTATTGCATTTAGTAGAAGTTATTTAAAAGTACTGTGTTTATATAGGATGTGTTTTTGAAAATGGAATAAAGGTATTTAGATACATTTGTAAATAAAGGCTTGGGTAAATGTTCAAAAGGACAGATTAAGGTTTTAACAGTTCTCCCCGATAGATCCCTATATCTGCATTGAGTAGAATTGATACGAGTGGAATTTTCTGCCTTTTTTGGGTGAGAAATGCAGGACCACTTAATTTGATAAAACTCCAATTTGTATATACATGCAACCTTGCTTGCTTCTTACACAGACTTTTAAACTCTGATCACTCTCACTATTTGACAAGAAAGGTAACTACTTGGAGGTAGATTGCCCTTGCTAACTTTGAAGTTTATATGCTGTCATGCTCTAAACCCCACTTTTCAGCAAAAAACACACTTTTTGGAGGTGTTCCTTGAGTCTGTAATGCTGTTATCTCCTCGAGTCACACCATTACTCCTCTCACCACCTTCAAACTAGATCTTAAACACATTGTTCTTGTTCAGTACTTCGCTGCAATCTCTGCCCCCTTTTGTTTGTCTGGAGTTTTTTTCAAACATATATTGTCATTTTCCCAATCTACAATCTTGCAGATCAATAACATAGAACTCCACTCCTACATCCTTACGAGTACGTAGTTGTTCATCTGTATGTTTCACATCCGCTTACATCGTACTTCTTTCAGGCACAGGTCAAAATATAAATGACACCTTATGCTCATTCGGTACAATCTTCTCATACTACTGTGGTTGTTCCACCATGTTCCTAGTGGTAATTATTACTTCCCCTGTTTATTTCTTTTAGTCTGGGTCAATGGGGTCTTGGCTTTAAGTTTGGGGCTGAGACATTTCCCTCAGGGGCATCTTGTATCAGAGTTCCCAAGAAAATAATTCACACCCATTCTCCAAAATTTCTCATGGAGCTCTTTTAGACATCCTGGAAGCAACAAGGGTTTTTTCTGCAGTTGCCCACTCCACATATGCTTTCAATGTCTTATGTGAGGGAAGCTTTGGTCATTGTTTAGGATATGGCCAATTTGCATTTGACGAGTGTCAACATCAAGTCTACCATTCCAGTCCTATATTTCATCTTAAACCCATGCAGGTAGGACCCCAGAAGATAAGTTGCCAGTGTGCTAGTTATTGAGGTCTCCATAGTCCTATTTATGTGGCTATCAAGCTTCCTTGGCCAATTTTGACATTAGTTTTCTGGAGTTCATGTGAAATATTTGGTTTCACAGTATTGTATTGTATATGTTATTTCTAGAGCACAGCTATCACTCCGCAGGAGTATCTTGGCTCTGCTCAGAAATAGACAGGAGGTACAGGATGGCACACACTGCCACGGAGATTACTGAAGGATTAAATAAGAGAGAAGCATCGAGAATCCGGAGCTCCAAAAATCCAGGTTTTTAGAGATTTCCTGAAACAGGCTTCAGATTGGATGAGACGAAGATAACTGGGTAGTATATTCCATGCTTTTGCCCCAAGAACAGTTACAGATCTACCTCCCTTAGTTTTATATCTGAAGGGTGTGGTTTTAAAAGGTTGGCTGAGGAAGACCTAAGAGGGTGTGTGGTGACATAGGGCTTGAATCTAGATCTTAGATACGCAGGACCTGAGGCCCTAAAAGCTCTAAAAGTGATGACAAGTATCTTAAATAGCACTCTTTTGCGAATGGGTAGCCAATGCAATGTTTTTAAAGCTGCGGAGGCTGAGGAGCGACGTGGCAGCTTAAGCACCAGGCGAGCTGCTGCATGTTGAATGGTCTGAAGTTTTTTAAAGATTGCTTTGTTGGCACCCGCATAGAGGCTATTGCAGTTGTCTAACCGAGTTGGACTATTTATCTACATTTAACATCACATCCCTGACAATCCAATTGCACATATTTTGTATGTTTGTGATTCACTGTGCTCTCACTGATCTGCCTTCTGTTCCTGAATCAAAATAACCTCTGTACAGAGTTCTTATTAAACAATGCATTTTCTTCTACTTGTTTGTGAAACCCTAGTATACATTTTGTAACTGCCCTTTTATATACATTTTCTTTCAATGTACATTCTTTTCCCTTTATAAAGCGCTCTGATGCTCTTCTGTCTTGTATGCTCCATATACACATACTGAATAAATAAATGAGTGTTTTACAGTAATTTACTTTATGTGAAATGTTTGATAAAAGAAGTAAAATCTTTAGAAATATATACATATGTTTTACTGTGGCCCAAATTTTTGTCTGCACATGGTGTCACAGATATGGGACAGATATAGGTTGCATAAGTCTTATTCTTATATGATTGAAATTGTTCTGCCTGCAAGTTCATTAGTTTAGAAGGAAACACATACATATCCAACTGCGGACTATTAACAGAGCAGACCTCAGCAAGCTAGGAAATGAGATTAGATCAGAAAAAGTAAAACTTCAAAGAAGTGGAAACGTCATAAAGTGCCTGGGCAGGCTGATATGAACAATGAGTTGTACAAAATATGTGAGCAATCCCTTTTATCTTTTTCACTTCACTACTACTTTCTGTTACATTCAACTAAGGGGATACAATCCTCAGTAATAGCACAAAGTAAAACGTAGAAATCCAAAACTATGTTCCTCCGTTTGCCATTTCGCGTGATGGCATCTAATGTGGTTTATAATCTCTCAGGAATAAAGGCTAGGCTAGATGCCGAAAGACTACAATAAGCCTTCATTGTAGAAGGGAAGGTGCATAATCATTTTTAAAGATATTAATGTAGATACAAATTTAGCAAATGAAAGAAACTAGCCTGACCGTTATAGTGTAGTATAAATCTTTATTACGGCCAAAGTCCATAAAAGATTCCATTATAAAATATCATTCATAAAAACTAAAAATATATTTAACCAATACTACATAATTCACTTAAAATCGGTATTTACAGTAAAACAATTTCACGTAATAAAATGCTGCTGCTGGATACAGAAAATCAATAATTACATATTCTTAAAAACCAGGCAGAATTCCTCCATCACAGGTACATATGTCATTAATTTGTCACAACTTTAAACCCCTTTTCCTTCTTATTAAAACCACTGCAAACAAATATCTAGATACAGCGAATATCACGTGTGGTAGGGTACATGTTGTCAACACCCTCAGGGCCTCCTGGTATTTCCTAAATCCCAGCATGTTACATAATGGTCTGATCCATTTGCTCCTTGCATTCAGATATGCCGGGCAGAAGAACAGGATATGTGCAATATTCTCTCTGATATTGTTTTTGGGCCCTGGAAAACAAATAGCGCATAAGGGACAGGCATGGTCTACCCCCCCGCCCCCGCCATTTTGCAGTATAGCTCTTGATCTGCAATATAGTGTATCTCATTTTGAGGTACAAGATTCTTGCCAGGGAAGGCTGTACTTTATCGAGGAAATTTATTTATTTTATTTTAATTTATTTTAAAGGTTTTATATAGCGCTGGCTGGACCCAAGGGTATCAGAGCGCTTTACAAGGGTCACATGGGTAGATATAAAAATAGCAAAAATACAATGAGGTAGCATACAAATCAAATTAAAACAATAGGTAACAGCTCAATTAATACGATCTGGTAATAACAAATTGCGATATTCAAGAGCAAGACAAGAGAAGAGACGATTGTTGTGGAGAAGGGGGGGAAGAGAGTAGGTGGGCAGGATGTAAGAATGGCGAGAGGCTGAGAGGAGGGGGGTAAGGAAACATCAAGTGTATTTGCCTAAGAAAGGGAATAGTGAGAAAGCGGGAGAAGAAAAGAAAGAAGTGAAGAAAAGGGGGTGGAGAGAGGGCGTCAGGAGCACTGAAGGGAGGCTCCTATCAAGTAGGAAACCAGGTTGGGATATGAGCCCAGAGAAGGGGTTAAGGACCCCAAAATTTGCCGAGCAGGTGTAATTTGAGGTCTTTTTTGAAGCTGAAGTAGGAGGGGTTGCAACGAAGTTCTTTAGGGAGAGCATTCCAGATGGTAGGCGCATTTCCGGAGAAGGAGCGTGATTGAGTGGATTTCTTGTTTAACAGAGGAGGGACAAGGACGAGTGTGTTTGAGCTCCTCAGAGTTTGAGCGCAGCCCGCTTTGAGGAGTTTATCTGCGAGGTACGGCGGGGTGCGTTGATGCAGGGCTTTGTGCGTAATGCAGGCGGTCTTATAGGAAGATCTGCCTTCAATGGGAAGCCAATTGAGGGCTTTAAGGGTAGGGGAGATGTGATCGAACCGATTGAGGTCGGTAATGAGCCTAGCAGCGAGGTTAAGAACAGATTTGATTGGGGCTAAGTGGACTTTAGGTGTACCAGAGAGAATGGCGTTGCCATAGTCGATTTTAGACAGGATCAGCGATTGGACAGCTGATCTAAAGTCATCAGCAGGAATGAAGGGTTTTAGTTTCTTGAGGTGATAGAGAGAGCAGAGAGCGTTTTGGCAGAGTTTTTATGTGGGAGATAAGAGAAAGGTTCTGGTCAATGTTAATTTCGAGGGATTTAACTGAATTTGATAAGGTGAGAGAGCAGTTGAGAGCAGTAAGGTCCGAGATCCAGGATTGGATGATGAGCGAGCTGTTTTTAGGGGAGAAAAGAATGATTTCAGTTTTTTTTGGGTTAAGTTTGAGGTGGTTGTAGTGGAACCAGGCTTGGATTTTAGTCAAGGCGTCATTGAGGTGTAGCACGTCAGAGCGGGATTGAATCTTATGATAAAGTTGAGTGTCGTCGGCGTAGAGGTGATACTTGTTTCCTGCATGCTTAAGAATAAGGGTGAGGGGTTCCATAAAGAGGTTGAAAAGAGAGGGGAGAGAGAATAGAGCCCTGGGGGACACCCAGCGAGACAGGCACTGGTTTAGAAAGGCAGTCGTGAATTTTAATTTGCTGGGTTCTGTGTTGGAGAAAGGAGGAGAACCATTTGAGAACTGAACCGTTGAGGCCAAAACGATCTTTAAGAGTGTTAAGTAAAGTAGAGTGGTTCACGGTATCGAAAGCAGACGAGAGATCAAGGAGAATGAGAAGGGAGGATTCGCCCTTGTCAAGGGAGTGATGGATGTCATCAATTATATTAAGCATGGCCGTTTCCGTACTACAGCCCTTTCTGAAACCTGATTGCAACGAGTCCAATAGATTGAATGTGTCGATGTGTGAGTCTAATTGGCGCAAGGCACATTTTTCAAGGGCTTTAGAGAGAAGGGGAAGGTTAGAGATAGGCCGAAGATTATTTAGGTCATTAGGGTCGGCAGCAGGATTTTTGAGGATGGGAGTGATTTGTCCAAGTTGGAGGGAAACAGGGACACACCCCGTGGCAAAGGAGGAGTTGATGATAGAGGTCCAAAAAGGGGCAATGATGTGTTTTAAATCTTGGACTAGGTTGGCAGGGAGAGGGTCTCTGGTGTGAGAGGATGGTTTAAGTCTGGCCATGACGTTGAGGACTTCTAGCTCGGTAACTGGATGGAAGTGATGCCAGGAAGCATTGTTTTTTTTCTCAAGTTTGGTGGGGTCGGATTCAGGAAGAGAAACGGGTAGAGGTAGAGATGAAGGGTCATGAGGAAGAGTTAAGAGGGCCGGAGGATTTGAGGAAAAATCTTGGGGGGGGTAGTGTGCAATGAGGAAGGGGAGTTAAGACGAAGGAGTGATCGATTTTGGAGATTTTTTCAGAGAAGTAGTTAGCAATTTCCTCACATCTCACGATAGTGGCCGTCACCTGGGGGGGGCAGAGGTGGTTTGGTTTTTAATAATGCTGAATAGTTCCCTGGGTCTATTTTTGGCCCGGTCCAGTTGTGAGCGGAAGAAGGTAGCCTTAGTATTAAGGATGTGCTTTTTGTAATTGAACCTGGCGGATCTGAGGAGGGCGAGATTTGGGGGGGAAGGGTTTTGTCTCCAAATGCGTTCAGTCGACCTAAGGGCGCGCCTCTCATTGTTGAGATCTGTATTAAACCAGGATTTGGAGGAGGTATTTTTCTGAAGTTTAAGTTTGGCAGGAGCAATTTGGTCAAGGACAACCGTGATGGATTTATTAAAGTGCTCAGTGAGGTCATTAGCATTTTGGGACAGAGGAGGAAGTCGAAGTTGTGCTTTGACTTTAGTCTCAAGTTCGCCCGGGGAATAAGATGGAAATTTCTAGTCAATTTCTTCTGTTTGATGATTTTGGGGGGAGGGGGTAGCATCGGGTTAGAGATCGTGAAAAGGATGAGGTGATGGTCAGACCAGTCAATGGGTACGATGGAGGAAAGGGAGGCCAAATCAGTACTTGTAATGATAGCGTCCAGAGTGGCTCCTTTTGTGTGAGTAGGCGAATGGCAGAGTTGTTTCAGGTTATTAATGTCAAGTAGATCCGTAAGGAGGTTAACCATAGGATCATCTTTTTTGTTCCAATGGAGGTTAAAGTCCCCAAGGAAGAGGTTTTTAGAATTGGAAAGCGAGGATTGAGAAAGAAGATCGGATAGTTCTTATACAAAGGGAAGTGAGTCACTAGGGGGGTGGTAGATATTGTGAAGGCGAATTGGCGGGGAGCCATGCACTCGAAGTTCCGCTCCGAGGTATTCAAAAGTAGAATGATCGGAGCTCTGCAATAGTGAGAGTTGGAGTTCGTTTTTATAGATTATGGCAATACCACCTCCAATTCTGCCAGGTCTATCTTTTCTGAGGATGGAGTAGCCAGGGGGAGAGAGCAGGTCAAGAATGGAAGAAGAGTGATCATTGAGCCAAGTTTCAGTTAGAAAGGCGATGTCAATGGATTCACTAAGGATAGTTTCCGATATTTCAATCGCATGACAAGCAGCAGAGCGGCAGTTTACCAGCATGCAGGAAAGGGGTTTCGGTTTGGTTTTGGGCGGGGGATAGAATGGATAGTGGTAAGTTGCGGAGGCAGCCTGGGAGAAGCTGGGGAGGTTGGCATTCTGTTAGTTCCAAGGATCACAGGGATGGATGCGTGGGGGACAGGAGGGACAGTAATCAGAGTGTTATGGGGGAAAGAGTGACCGAGGACACCGAGATCAGGAGAGGGAAGATGGCTTGGGGCATGGAAGGTACAATCTGTATCTTTACCGAGGGGGGTAGATTTCCGTTGTTGGTGGAATGAGGTGTTGGTTTGGACAGAGCCCCGGGAAGTAGAATGGTTGGGGCGGTTAAGAGCGGAGAGGGAATTGACGTCTTTCCTGAGTGAAGTGAGTTCAAACGACAGGTTAGCGAGATGGAGTTCTATGTTAAAAAGTGTCTGTGTTATAAGAGAGATAGGGAGGGGGGCAGGGGGTCGGTGGGGAGAGGAGAGAGTTCTGAGATAGTCATGGCGGAAGGTCTGGGGTGAGGGCAGGGAGGGAGCCCAGGAGGGGGTAGAGAGGAGAGTTCCGGTAGATGGACGAAGGGAGGGGGAGGGAGGAGAGAAAGGAGATTCACTGGAGCCCGTTGAGAGTCAAGGGGAGGTAATTGTGTGTGCGGAGAGTGAGTAGGGCAGACTTCCTGGTCAAGGGGGGGAGGGTAGTTAAGGGAGGGAGGAATTGGAATCGGAAGTTGGGCTGAGGGGAGATCGACTTTAGGGAGTCGGGAGGAAGGGGAAGATGAAAGGGGGGAATTAGAGTAAGGAGGTAACAACTCAAGAGGAGGAGGGAAAGTTTGAGTGGCAGGGGGGGCTGAAGGGGACTTGGAAGGAGAGACGGTAATTGATGTGGGAGGGAAATAGTGCGTCTGGCCTTCGGAGACATCTAAGGCAGTTGAAGCGTCAGTGAGAGGAGGTATGGAAGTGGGAGAGAGAGAGGGAGGGAGGTCCACATGTGATTGGGAGGCTGGAGGGTTGGAGGGAGATTTCGATAGGAGATAAGATAAGGTGCTGTAATGGTGTTCAAAGATGGTGAGGTGTTTTCCTGAGGCTTGAATGAGGATGTTACCAGATTTGAAAATAGAGATGTCAATTTCGCCTTGAAAAGCAGGGGAAGGGGAGGTAGACAGTTTCAGACCATATGGGATTTTGCAAGATTTCAAGATGGGGAGGTGGTTGAGGAAGATACTTTTCCATTTGGAGGGTCGTTTGGAGTAGAAGATGTAGTTGGTTTTTATCGTGGAGGTGAGACTGAGGTAGTTATCGACGAATAAGGTTTCTTGGTGACGTATTAATAATTTGTGCTTAAAATTCTTCTTAGCATTTTTAGAGAGGTTAGGGGGGTAAAGGATGGTCCATGAATTGGGGCCATGTCTAGTAATGGGTGAATCTGGTGTCACGAGGGGGTGATTGCGGGGAGGCATGTTAATCCTCTAGAAAGGTCATGGGGGGAGGGAAGAATAGTGAGGGAGGGAAAAAGGAATGGGGCGAGGAGAGGAGGGGGAGTAAACTAAGGGGAAACAGGGGAGAAAGCCAGGGACTCGAGTGAGCCCCCGGGGAGGGCCGAGTTATGAAGGTAAGCGGTGGGGGGGGGGCGATCCAAGCGAAAGTAAAGGGGGGAGATGGGGGTGGATCAGGAAAGGTGATTAGCAGATTAAGAAGAACCATACGGTATGTGAGAAAGAGGGGGTGAAAAACCTGATTAAAAGCCGGGACGAAAGAGTGAGATGAGAAAAGGAGGCAAAAGAAAGATTAGAAAAGACTACAGTCATTAACAGTTCAGTGGGGCACAGAGCGGTGAGTGTGTTCTGTGAAGTTGCGTGCGTTGACAAGCTACCGGAAGTGTATTGTACTGGATTGTCGAGCCGCATGTAAAGATACATTCAGTGCCTTAAAGAATCGGAATGAGGCAGATCCGTTAGGAAGCATAAAGGCATAACATTGAGTTACCATAAATCTTCAAACATATGGTTAATAATATCCCGCAGCTGTTCCGTCTGCATTACATGAAACATTCAGTGCAATAACGAATTAAAAGAGGTAGATCAGTAAGAATGCATATAGAGCATAAGATTAAAAAGTAACATGCAGCAGTTCACGTTAAATTACAATTACAATACACATTCAGATATAAGACTAATAATGTCCTACGGCAGCTTAGGCTAGATTACAGGGAATGTTCAATGCATAGAGAAACGACATTCGGTAAATCCGTAAGGGTGCAAAAAGAGCATAGGATTAATAATATCCTGCAGCTGCTTCAGGCTAAATTACAAGGGAGGCGCTCAGACCTAAAAAGACATAATAGGGGGTAAACATCACCTTGTGTCAAAAATATTAGACAAGCAAGAAGGTGTAAAAACACCTCAAATTAATGTGGTGTAGGATAGTAGGTCGGCTGCCTTAAAATAGTTTGGCTTATTCCTGCAGTAGGTCCAACTCCCAAAATGGGGGAGAAAAATCGAGATGCTTTGGAGAGAGTCGCAGTCCACAAGCTCAAGGACAAGCTGCTATTGAAAGAAATCCTCCCATTTTGGGCTGGGCTTGATGGCAAGGAAGTCAGTTGTTAACTTTCCTAGTCTGGGATCACAGTGGAGTGCATTCAATACATGTTGCCAGTATACACCCTTCAATTTGTTTTTACAACTTGGCGTTAACTTGTGTGGATTTACCCAGTATGATTCAAGACCTAGCTCTAGCAGCCATTTCCGGACAAATCTCAGCCATGGAAAGGTGAGGCATTGGTCTATCTCCAGTAGTTCCTGGGCTGCTTCTCTGTATCTTACTAGTTCAGGTGTTGTCCACAACCGTATCCAATAGAGCAAGGGGCGTAAAGTTGCAATATGTCCTATTCTCTTTAAATTTAAATCATGGAATATTGGGACGAGCAGAGCTGATTGGGCCAGTCCCAATATTCTCTTTACAAATTTATTTTCCCCAATAGTCAATTGCTTGACATTACTTGCGCCCCATAGCTCTGATCCATATAGGGATGCTGCCTGGACTTTAAATTTATATATCTCTAGGGCCGGGGTCACTAACTTGCTACTAGTTGATCCATGTTTCTTGAAAATTGCCCCTGTTCCTTGTGCTAGCCTTAGGGCTGAATGATTAATTTGCTGATTCCAGGTTAGGTTTGTGTCTAGTAATATTCCTAAATAAGTGAAATTAGTGGCATATTCCAGTACCTCATCGCCCAACCGGAGATTCTTTTTAAAGCCCTTATGTGGGTTTATAGCCATATACTTGGTTTTGTTAGCATTTATCTCTAAACCCTTTTCTATACAATATCTATTAAAATCATTCAATGTCTTTTGTAGCCTCTTTTTATTCTGTGATATTAAAATGGTGTCTTCTGCAAATAGCAGCGCCGGCATCCGATTACCATTCAATTTTGGGGAATCATTTGCTTGATCTTGTAAGTAATCCACCACATCATTTATATAGAGTGAGAACAGGGTAGGAGCCAGTACGCAGCCCTGTCTCACTCCTCTCTCTATTGGTATTGGCTCAGTTAATTCCCCATTCATGCCCCAGCGAACTCTAGCGTAGTTCCCTTTGTGTAATCTTCGTAACTGCGTAACTAGGTTGATGGGGACGCCCTGCTCTTCAAGTGTCGTCCATAGTAAGTTTCTAGGTACGAGGTCGAAAGCTGCCCTTAAGTCGACAAATGCCATATAAATATGTCCTTTCCTGACCTTAACGTACTTCCAAATAATACATAAAAGTCTAAAGACTTGATCTATTGTACTGGTACGTGGTCTAAACCCTGCCTGGTATGGGGACAGTATGTCACTAGTCTCTATCCAACTGCTAAGCCTATTCAGTATCTGTCTAGCATAGATTTTTTGGGGTATATCTATCAGACTAATTGGTCTATAGTTCTCTGGTTTGTGTTTACAACCCTTCTTGTGTAGTGGTACAATTTCGGCCCCTCTCCAACTTCCCGGTATTGGGGCGCCTGCCGCTATTGCATTATTGAGGGCGTTAATATAAGGCACCCATATATTTTTATCGTATTTAAATAAATCACCTGGAAGTTTATCTAATCCCGGGGCTTTGCCTACTTTAATAGAATCTATAGCCATCTCTGTTTCTTGCAGTGAAAAAACAATTGCCCCACAGCCTCCCACAGTAGGGGTTTGCACTCTATCTACATTCTGTAGTAGAGCGGAATTGAAACTTGAATATAAAGCAGTAAAATGGTTGGTCCAGGTAGCTTGGTCCAGGTAGTGCTCGGTTCTTTGCACTTGATCTCCCCCCCCCATGCTATAATCTTCCAGAACTCAGTTTGATTGTTCATTTTCGCTGCCTCAAAAAGGTCCACCCAGCTGTTTTCTTCCCATACTCGTTTAGCATTTGTCAATACTTTCCGGTGAGCATCCCTAGCATTTCTAACTTGTTCTGCGCTTCCCTGTTTTATTCTTTCTAATAGTGCAGTTTTGGACTTTCTACAATTAGATGTATACCATGGATTTACTTTTGATTCTCTCTTTTGACCTTGTTCCTTGTTCATCCCATTCTTTTTAGTGAGAAACGGTTCTAATTTAATAACTAAATTGGCGTGTGCAGATGTAATAGGTAAGTTACTTGCCTCTAAATAAGCGCCCACTATTTCAGTAAAAGTATTATAGATTTTTGTCATAGTTGCCTGGTTACCTATGATTCTCGGCCACCCAATAAATCTTCTATTAATCCCCACTATGTGCTGCACATCATGTACACCGGTATTTAATCGATCAACCCTTGTTAGGCCAGTTATTACCTCCAGGCTTAGTGGTCGATGGTCGCTATCTTCTCTCGTGTCTATTTTAAAACTTGCTATTCTATTCCAACTGTGGGTGCTAAACATGATGTAGTCAATTCTCAATTGTATATTACCTCGTTTAAAAGTATTGAGAGTAGCATTTTCCTCCCCATTGTTAGGTATCCTTCCATTGCATGCCCTTAAGTTATGTTCCATGGTTAACTGCACTATCTGTAGCGCCACATTGGTGCAGGGTTTTGGGGGGCCAGCCGTTAATTGGGGTAGACGTAGAGCCATATCTTCTTCTTCCGTGGCTCCTTCTAGACCAATCAACGGCTCATAAGTGCAGTTGAAGTCCCCACAGACAATTATAATATCTCTTTGATCTATAATGTCTAATGATTTACTTAATATGTTAATAGTCTCCGAGCTGAAAGTACGCTTTGCTGGTCTATTATAGATGTTAAATAAATATGACTTCCCATTCTTCTCATCTATGGATATTGCCAATAGGTCGGGGGAGTCGGTACTAAGATATGCAATTTGCGATCTTATTGTGATTCTCGTCCATATTACCAGCCCCCCGGATGGTCTCCCTCTACGGGAAGCAATTGCATTTTTATAGAATGTTTTATAGCCCAGCTTGTGTGGGGGTGTCGTCAACCAGGTCTCCTGGAAGAGACATATATCAAAGCTTTCTATATAGTTATGCCAATCAGGGTCTTCCAGTTTTGTTTTTAGCCCCGCTACATTCCAGGATACTACTGCAATGTTTTCTTTACCTAGCATAGTATTATTGGCAGTGAGAACAATGGGGCCAGTACTTGGTTGTACGACTTCACATGTTGGAGGCCCCCCAAATACAGTTGAGTCATTGTTATCATTTAAGACACTCCTTAACTCAATGGTTTTGTCGTGCCCGTTATGATCTATTGATCGGTTAGATGTTAGTGGTAACAGGTCATAATTCTCTCTGATATCACTTTGGGCTGCTTGTGAGATCTGTAATCTTGTATCATGGTAAGTTCTATCCAGGAGTCAATCGATTTTGTCTAATTCGGAGCTAATTGGTATTTTATCAGGTACTTGATTTAGTCGATCTGGCCTATAAAGGCGAGAAGCGTCTAAATTGGATCTGTGAAAAATACGGGGAGCAAGTACGATATTCTAGGTTAAGCAAATTTTCTACCAACTCTGGATCTTTTAGTGTAAGTTCTATGTGATCTGACATTTGTCCAAAAAATGTGCGCCTACATGCCCCAATTATGACCTCACTGATTACCGAACGGCAATCCCTCACATGTCGAATCCAATGAATTGCTTTATTGATTAGTGAGTCTTCCCCTTCTAGTCCATAGCTTACGCTTAATTTTGGGACATTTACCATAGTAATTTTTTTTATTTAACAGCAATGGTTCAATATGGTGCGTATATGCTAGGTGGTTCTCGCTATATTGACCTAATGTTATGTCTTGTTGCGAATTGTGAATCCTCTTGTAGCTGGACTGGGCGGGTGCACCTGCTTTTACTAGGTGAAAATTAACAGGATTCCCATTAAAGGCAAGAGGTTTTTGATTATAATAAGCAGATACTGCTGGGGCTGAAGTTGGATACGTGCGCCAATATTTATTATCTCCTCCCTGAGCAGTGTTTGCTATATTGGGCTGGTACCTATTGCTCTTTTCTTGTAATGCCTTATACAGTTGTTTTTCTTTGGCACATAAATCTCTTGTGGCCAAAAGTACCATAGGCGCGCTATTTTGTAATGTTCTTTTAACCAATGTCATTAGGCCTTCTATCATTGTTCTTAAAGACCCTACTTCAGCCCTTAGATCTTCAATAGTCTGCTGCAAGCTTTGTACAGAAGGTTTAGCTTCAACTATTAACTCTGTCGGGATCGGACATTGCTGGGCTGGGGGTTCCGTTACACTATCCGATTTAGTCAGTAATGGCACAAACCTATTTGTACAAATAACATTAAACTCCGGTTGTGCGGATATTTTACTCAGTGTACTAGGTGTATTACTATTGCCCTCTGGTGTGTTGTGCCCCATAGGTGACGTGACAAGAGGCTCAATCTGAGTTATTATAGGGGGTGTCATGGTGCCATGTACGGTTACTGGCGGTAGGGTCGATATTGTGCTTTGTTTGGGGGATCTTGTTTTACCACTTTTCCTAAAGTACATTGAAATATTTTTTGTGCCCTTCTGTACAGTTCCATTTTCATTAGCTAATAAAGGTTCCACCTCTTCAATTAGATCATCAATTTCCTCCAGGGTACAGTTATCTGCTGCAGATTTCCCTGTTTTACCAATCTTGGCCATCTTTTTCCTGCCAGCATTTGTTTCTAGCGCCTTCCTTTTCCCCATTTTATATATGAGCCAGCGGGAGCCGCTCAAACTACCGCTAGATCAATTCTTAATATTCAGGGGCTATCAGGCTTTTGCCAACTTTCAGGTAGTATTAAATATATTTGGGTATTATTTTAGAAATACACCACTGAGTGCCTAATCTTAGAGGGGCCAAAGGAAATGTAGTACAAGTAAAGGTTAAAAGGCAAAAGCTGAAAGCAAAATATACAATAAGCTTTATGCAAGCTAACAGGCTGTCACGACCCGAGTTCCAATTATTGAGCAACAGTATTGGACAGTGAGCAGTCCTTTTAAGGTTATAGTTGTTATATAACAGGATTCATCTACACGCTACTAATTAAAACCATTCACATAATACAATAAGTCTTGTAGAGTTCAATTTGGCTCAGGTGTATTCCGAGTTCCCCCGCTGCTTGTGCTGTTATAAATAGTCCTGTGTGCTGAATACAAGTGATAGTGTTACAACGAGTCTAGTTGTGGAATCTGGCAGATGGTAAAGAGTAGATTTAGACGATCTTACCAGGTCGCACCGCTACATGTGTTCATTCGCATCCAAGGGGGGTGGCCCTGCCCTGCCTCGGACTGTCGCGGACGGGCGCATAGCTTCAAAGTTTTTGACCAGTCAAACAATGAGTAAAATTGGCTTTTCGAAAACGATTCTGAGGAAAAGTGTCCCTTGTACTAAACGCCATAGACCATCTTCGTTATTGACAACTAAACAGCAAAAGCTATTGACATCAAAAGAGGGACCTGCGAGGAAAACTGTGTTAGACCATTTTGTTTTCCCACCATGAAGACATGATACACCCATGAAAAGTTTGTTACTAAATAAGTGGTTGCCTAATGCCAAATATGGGTCGACATGCTGCTGATCTTGATGTGTTTCTTAAATTTGAAATGTCTGACTGCAATGTGAAGACGATTGTTCAAGAGCATTTTCCCTTATCCGGCTATTTTCAATTGAGAGAAGACTAAAATATTTTCGAACAATTGCTTGGGTAAGTAAATTCAGGAACAAGTTAATAACCAAAAAAAAGTATTTAGCCACGCATGTGTTATCTTTTTGAAATAGGACATATTTTAGAGTAAGTTACAAGATATTCAGGAAGAAATGAACTGAGTTAGTATGCTAGGATTTTCAGTTGTTGGGTGGAATATACAACAAGCATTGGCAAAGCTAATAGATCTCACCTATGGGCGAGCCATTGGCTTTGGCAATAAGGTAGGGGAGGGTAACGTGGGGAAGGTGGCCGTCTGCAACACGAGGCAATGGTTGGCTAATGGGACAGTTAAAAATATGTGCTATGAGTGCTATGAAGGGGCCAGCGCTGATCACTTCATAGCATTTGTTTTTAAACTTCTGGGAGGGGGAAAAATAACACGGACATGAGGAAGGGAGGGTGTTAGGGTGGAGAAGAAACTGGGACGGGAGGGTGGTTGGGAGGACAGAGAAGAAACATGATGGGGCCTAGAGGGGGAAGGTAAAAAAAAAGCACTATGAGGCGGCTAGAGTTGACCATGTCGCATTGCTTTAAAAAAAAAAAATCGTAACTGGATCACAGAGTGAGCAGTGGATGGCCTGCTGAGTGACACTAATTAAATTTAATTAATCCTTGCTTGGTCAATGTGCCACCAAAAGCAAAGGAAGAAATACATGGCTAGCGCTGCCCAATTAAAAGGCAGCAAAGAAGAGTAACAACTCTGCAAATGAATGGTAAGTAATGAGTTGGTTCCAAGCCCATTATTTAACACAAGAGTCTTGCAAGCGAATGTGCATTCGCTAGCGCATGCTCACACAGGCTAGACCTAAAAATGACCTTACTATTTCTGATTTAAGTCCTTATGTAGGCATTCAATATTACTTTCCCAGATATTGATACATAAACTTAGAGCAATTGTATGCTCTTGTGTAAGGACAAATATTATATATACTGTAAACAAGAGTTCGCTGGGACCTCCAATATGGCTGACATGGAAGGACCCAGAAAAACTGAGGTTGGCATACTAGCTGCGTGGCCTCTGCGGTGCAGCTGGAAGCAAGAACAGCCGGAGGCCTATGAAGAGCCGGGATGAAGGGGGGGCGGGGTGAGAGGGAGATGCCGCTGCAGAAATGCCAGACCGGGGGCAACGGACGGTTGGAGTTGAGGAAGCGGGTCCACAGAGGAGCGACATTAAAGGAGGAGAATTGGAGGCTGCAGTGAGAACGAGAGCAGACAGGAGCCACGGTAGACATCATCTGGCTAGCGGAGGAGAGCAGTATGTGGAAATGCAGAGAGAGAGCGCCAGGGGGAGGAGAGGAGTCTACCAGAGTCAGCGGTGACACAAGGGAGAGGGGCTCATCCCAACAACATGTGCTGCAAAACTCAACAAGGGCTGCGGCCTCATGCAAGTGAAGTTACTTACCTATACTGCATTGCTAAAAGGGGAAGGAGTCTGACAACGCCTATATGAGAGTCGGTAGCACGGAGGTGTAACTAGAGGAAATGGGGACTGTTTCATTTTATTTTGAGTACTTACAAACACAGTATGTCTTGAAGTCACTCAAAAGAACACCCATCACGAGGTGAAGGTGGTGGGTGTTGATGTGATTTTCTGTGGGAATTTGTTTTGATATTATAAGAATCTCAGGTTATGATGTTATGTGTGTTTCTCCCGAGGGGAAAAAGCAAGATATACCTGGAGCCAACATAATCAGCGAGAGGAACCAATTGAGGCAGTTTACTCCCGGCCACCTACAAAGGAACCTTGGTCACTTTTGTTCTTGTTGGTATTTTCTACCTTATTTTGAAGAACCTTAATAACCTTCATAATAAAGTGACTTGATGAGCAACCTGTGGACTTGAGTCGTGACTGCACCGTCCTACAGTGGCTTCAGAAGTGGGCTATTCCCACCCTTGGGTGCTAGTAATGACTCAGCCCTTTACTATGGAAGAGATGGTTAAGCAGTTGGCCAATGGGCAGAGGCATCTGCAATTGGTGGTGGAACAACAATCATAGGTAGCGTAGCGAGTGATGGAGCAAGGTAAATGAAACAAAATTTGAAAGCCCCTAATATTCAAGATAATAAATTAATGGTATTAATTGTTTGTCTGACTAATCAACATTTTACATCTTTTTATAAGTGGTAACCGCAATTTATGTGCATTTATGTGCAAAGTTAACCTATTTACATTTGTCAACGTGAAATAACACTAATATAATGGTTTGCATACTAAATAGAGAGTAGTAAAACTGTAGTGTGGCAAAAGAATGCGGATGGTAAGTAAACATGGCTTTACATGTCGCTTTTGCTAGGTAACACCTAATTGGGGTACTTAGAATGACGGGTGGGAAACACAAAGGCTTATTTTCTCTATTTTAATTATGATTGTGTTTGTTTTCATGATAGTTCTTTCGGGCCTGTTAGGCCGTGCTGTAAAAATGGCTGCCGTGGCAGATGGGCTTAATGCACAGATGCAAAGATGGCTTCCAAGCGGAGGAAAGCCGCAGAGATATGTCACGTGGATATGAGTCGAGCCCAGAGTGAGAAGTGTCAAGGACGGGCCAACTTGACATGAAAGAGATGCCAAGAAAGACTCAGCGTGAATCCGTGAGAACAGGACCAGTAACAGTGAATTAACAATGGAATGTTCAAAATAAGTAACTAAGAAGAAGAAACATTTTACGAACTGTCAATCACATTGTTATTACCCCAAAGCTGTGTGAAAGGACAAAATCATAAACAAATTCAGAACCGGTTTGAACAAGGAGGGCAATGAGGTGATGCATGCCACCCCTCCAATGGACCAATTAGCGTGATTCTCGCCCCCAAAGATTTGCAACTTTATGTTTAGTAAGCTAGTAATAGGGTATAAGAGGACCTACTCTTAAGTAGGAGGAGCGCTTTTTCATCTATATTTTTTAAGCACTGAGCGTTGATGCTGGAGAACTGCTGCTTTTCTCTATAGGCCATTTTTTTAATAGAATTAATCATTTTTTACTTTAACTTGACTGGGAAGGAACGAGACCGATGCGGGAAATCTGTATAGGAGCTCCGTCGAGGAGGCCTGTTTAGCGGGACAGACAGTCAGTTTTGGGAATTTCATGCTGTGATCTGCAATTTATCTGCTTTGGTGAACTTTTATTCTTCATCTAAAAGGGTATGCATAAAATTCTTTCTTAAAGCTTATTTCTTATAATGATATTGAAATGTATTAAACGATTAATAAAATTGAATCTTATTCATGCATTTAAAGAAGGTAGATAAAATCTATTATAAATTAAACTACGAGTCTGTGGTTCTTTAGCTCAATAATAAGTGAAATGTTTTATAAGTTTTAATGTGATTGAGCTGGTCTTAATCACCATCAACTTATTCTTACTAGTTGGTCCATCGACCAAAGAGCGGAATACCTTGATGTCTTAGAACTGACAGGATTAATATACTGATTATGTATGATGTTTGAAAAATTATCTTGTCGATTTTAATAAGGTATCCCGTTCCTCCAGCAACCACCTTCTTCTCTTTGGTAGTAGTGGATGTGACCCAGGAAACGATTGAGAGAGTGAATGTTTATGCGGTGTTATGGGCCCCACCGTCATATGATATAGTTGTTAAAAGAGTGATTTACCTGGATGTCATGTCCAAAGGAGAAGAATATATATTAGCCGCGCTGGATCAGATTTCTTGGTAGCAGAGTTATGGTTACTATAGATTAGTTTGGTGATTATTGATTATCGATTATTGATTATTTTATGTCTAACACTTCATGTCGAATTGTATTATGTTATATGTAAGTTGGAAATTTTTAAACTTCTGGGAAGTAGGAAGTGGACACGTGTGGTAAGAGAAGTCACATGGAATAGTGCATTGTCTGATTTTCAAAATTGGTGATAACACAGGTTGTGTTATGATAGGGACATTTTCTGTATAAAACGTGTATGAATGAAATAGCAACCGGTTTTCTTGTGAAACTCTGGCCTTAATTCTCAGGAGCAGTGTAGTCTCCACATGTGTTTTATCCCCAGAGAAACGGGTTTACCCCTTGCTTGAAAGAAGGGTAAGGTAGAGGGAAGTGCTACACTTATCGAACGAAACAGTATTCTTGTAAAATAGAGTAAACTATTACTTTTGTTTAGCGAAAACAGACAATGGAAATGTGTTTTATGTTGTAACTAATAAGATTTAGTCAAAGAAAAAGAACTGCCGATAATTTTTGTAAAGGAGGGGTCAGGACTAGAACTGACGTTGACAAAAGCCGCGCTGGGATTGGCCAGTGCTTAGAAAAACGAAGAACGACCTGATTGGTGCGTTGGTGTGAGACGCGCTGGGATAGGTCCGAAGAACAGTGACATAGAGGCTTCGGATTGGTGCGTTGGTGTGAGACGCGCTGGGATAGGTCCGAATAGCGTATAGTAAACAGAACCGAGTTGTGAGTTTGTCGGAAGAGAAGAATCGTGAAATATGGCTTATTATGAGTATTGCAGAGAGAAACCGTCATGGATGGCGAAAATTAAGAACTTCTTTAAGAAAGACAAAAAGGTAGTGACTAGAGAGGGACAGGTAATTCCTCCACCGAAAACGCCAGCTTCTCATATGATGCTGAAATATGGTTATCATACTTGCATTTGGTTAGAAAATTGGACAAAATATACTCAGAATGATGGAGTATTGGCTTTTCCAGAGAATGGTTCATTTAGCATAGCTGTACTTCGAAATTTGAGAGAGAAAATGATGAAGCTTGAGCCAAGACCTAGACCGACACAGTTTGAAGCGTTAGGTGAATGGGAAGATGAGATGTATGAACGAGAGAGATACAGAGGTGCAAAGAATCATAGTTTAGTTCCTGGAAGATTATGGGGAGTGAATCATGAGGACAGAATGAAGCGTTGGAGATATGCTAACATGACAGAGGGTTTGTTTCCAGCCTTAACAGTAGAAGAGGGTACAGGAAGGAAGCGTACAGAGAAAAAGAAACATACAGTTACAGAGAGGTACGGGTATGGAGGTAGCGAGACAGAGGATGAATTGCTGGAAGATATTTTAAACAGAAACCCACCTCCATATCAACAGAATTCTGCGGTGGTGACACCCAATGCACCGCCAATGGAAACTGGGAGGAATAAAAGTCCAGAACGAAGATACGATATAAATAGGTCAAATGAACAGTTAAAGACCCCACAAAGTGAAAAGTCTGATAGTGGTAATGCAGCCGAGTTAGCAAAAACTACAAGAGAATTGACTGAGAAAATAAGAGAGTTAACACTGAACATGGAAGCTGTGACTGTGCCAGTGACAATAGGACCAGTAATACCAGTTTTTGAAAACCAGAAAATAGATGAGCATTCCTTAGTCATCCCCATGAACTCAAATTTGCAAAGAATGAGAGAAGGGATGGACCTAGAAACTGAAGGGGCAAGAAATTTGGTCAGCTCATATAGACCGAGCCCACCTACTAACCTGACAGTAAATGAGAGTGAGATAAGGAGGATTCCTATGGGAACCGAGTCTGCGTCTGAAACGCCAGAAAGAAATAGAAACTGGATAGAAATAAATAGTACACCTGTAGGTCCAACTCCAGAAGAATTAAGTGAATGGATGAGAAATTTGCAAAAGAAAGAGACAGAACCGAAAACATTGGATGTAATCAGGCTAAAAATAGATATGGAAGAGTTGATTTTAGGGACTATAGGTACAGAGAAATTAAAAACATACCAGGACGATGAGATAATGTTCCTGTGTAAAAGTATTACCTGGAGAGCTAGAAATTTACATGACAAACTGGAAGAGACCGCAAATGAACTAGGAGTAGAATTTGTAAAAGTCAGGAGTTTGCAGAAACCATATAGAGTAGATTTTTGTGAGAAAGATATAGAGAATTTGAATACATCAGGACGTTTAACCCAGATAAAAGAATTGATCGTTTTGTTGAGAAAATGGGGTGATGTGGACAGATGGAGAAGCAGGTGGACTAAAAGAAATGAGAAAACAACCGACAAAGCGTCTTTGGCTTTTGCGGTGACAGATAAGGAAGCAGTCGTACGGGAGTATCCGATGAGAGAAACTCCAGGAGGTAGTTATGTACATGTCCCATGGTCCAGACAAGATATACTGTCATTTACTAATGACTTTCCAAAATTGAGAGAAAAACCTGTAGAATGGTACAGACAAGTGGAAAGGTTTGTCAAAGTTTCGAAGGTGTTGTGGGTAGATTTGGATGGATTGTTTGACATTGTAGTACCAGCCGATTTATGGACAGAATGTAAAATTACCATTGATTGGCCGACAGTAGAGTACCCAAGAGACGTAAAAACAGGAGCGCCAGGACCAGAAGTAATGAGGAAGTATGAACAGGTTATTACCTTTTTGAAAAACAAAATTCCACCCAAAGAAACTGATTGGGTAAAAATTGACAGAACCACACAAGAGAGTAAGGAGTCTGTACATGCCTATTATGAAAGGCTACTTTTAGTTTTCAAACAGTATAGCGGTTATGAGACTCTGAATGAGAAGGACATGAGTCATTTTGTATATAGGTTTGTTTATGGGTTGAAACCAGAAATAAGCGAAATGATTAAACAGCACATGATATGTTGGCAGAATAGCACAGTGGATGAGGTGTTGAGGTATGCTAAATATTGTAGTGATGACATTGAATGCAGACAGCGTAAATTAAAAGAGAAAGCGAAGTGGGCACAAGTGAAGGTTGCAGAAAAACAAGAAGCTCAATTGAATAATCAGATTAATGAGACAGGACAAACTAAATCCAAACCGAATATAGGTAAAGGCAAAGGTCAGATGAGTATAGAAGAGGCAAAGAAGAAGTGGCCATGCCACAATTGCGGAAAATTAGGGGATTGGAGAAACGAGTGTAAATTTCCTCCAAAAGCTAATATGGAAAATCAATCATTAAATCCACAGGTGCAGAGTGAGGTGAGTTACCAACAGCTGCAGCAACCGCAGGTAGTTACGCAACAGAGTCAGGTGCCACAACCACCACTTCCCAAGAGTGTAAACCCTCAGAGATACAGTGCAGAGACAGGATTCTACGGAGGAGAGCAGGTAACACAATTGCCGCGCGCAGCTGCGATATCGCAGTATTGGTTACGCCAGGATGGGAATGAATCGGATGAAAGTCTATGACGGTGCCTAGGAGAGGAGTAAGAGCGCGTATTTGGCGCGACTCTAGAGGTAGATCAGACAGGTCCATTTGTGGATGGAGAAGTGAATGGTGCAAATGTGACATTCTTTGTGGACACTGGAGCTACCCGTTCTACTGTTAGATCAGTGGAAATTCCAAACCTTCCTCTCTCAGGTGAATCTATCCAAGTCGTAGTTGTTTCGAATCAGCAGATTAAGGCGCCTCTTACCAAATTAGTGGAGGTGAAAGTTGGACCATTCAGAGAAATGCACCGATTTGTGGTGTGTGATTGCAATCCCGTAAACTTACTAGGACGCGATCTACTTTGCAAAATGAATTGCACCATATATTGTACCCCGGATGGGATTGCATTCCAGACACCAGATGAAGATGTACTGTATAAAATGACAATGGCGGAACTAGAGCCAGGAGTGAATGATATGTTTCCTGTGTTTGATGTAGAGAAAATCCCAAATGAGTTAAAAGAGACAGTCAGACCTGAGGTATGGGATTTTACAGGCGAAGACATTGGGTTAATGAGAGGAGTAGACCCTGTAAAAATTACTGTAAGAGAAGGAACAAATTACCCAAATACTCCACAATATAAATTGACGCCAGAAATTATCGAAGGAATAACACCTGTAATCGATAAAATGATTGAACAGGGAATTTTGAAAGAAATAATGAGCAGTCCATGTAATTCACCTATTATGGGACTGAAAAAGCCAAATGGGACATATAGGATAGTGCAAGATTTACAAAAGGTCAATAAAATTGTTATTCCTTGCTGTCCAATTGTACCAAACCCCGCTGTAATACTCTATCAGATACCACGTGATGCAGAATGGTATACAGTCATTGATTTGTGCCATGCATTTTTCTCTATTCCGTTACATACGGATAGCCAGCCATTATTTGCGTTCAGGTTCGGAGAGCATATTTTGGCATGGTGCCGAATTCCTCAAGGGTATACAGAAAGCCCCTCAATCTTTAATCAGATCTTAAAGAAATCATTGGAAGATTTAAAAATGCCTGAAAAATCTGTGATGGTTCAGTACATTGATGACCTATTAGTGGCATCAAAAACTAAGGAAGCCTGTGTTACTGACACAATTGCTTTACTGAACCATTTAGCCGAAGGAGGACATAAGGTGTCCCCGTCTAAATTACAGTTTTGTCAACAAGAGGTTCAATACCTAGGTCACAAGATTGAAAAGGGAGTGCGAAAGGTAACGACAGAGAGAATAAAGATTATCCGAGGAATGAGAGCTCCAATGACACAAAGAGAGGTGAGAATGTTCCTTGGAATGGTCAGGTATTGTCGACAATGGATAAGTGGATTTTCATTAATTGCAAAACCTTTACAACGATTGACGAAAAAGGATGTTAAAGATACGTTTGAATTGAATGATGAAGAAATGAAAGCTTTCAGAGAACTGAAAACAAAACTGTGTTAAGCACCGGCACTGGGAATGCCTGACTATGAAAAAGAATTTGAGCTGTATTGTAGTGAGAGAGATGGGTGTGCACTTTCAGTCTTAGTGCAGAGACATGGAAAAATGAAAGGACCAATTGCATATTTTTCAGCTGTTTTAGACCCGGTAGCAAAAGCGTTGCCTGGATGTCTGAAAGCAGTAGCTGCTACTTGTGTGAGTCTGGAACAGAGTGAAGGCATTGTGATGGGATATCCACTGAGAGTGTATGTTCCACACTCTGTTGAAATTCTCTTGACAAGAACCAAAACTCAATTCATGACACATAGTCGGCTGACTAGGTTTGAAAAAGTGATTTTGAGTGCAGACAATGTAACCATTGACAGATGCACAAGCGTGAATCCTTCGACATCTTTGCCGGATGAAGGGAGTGTGGTAGACAAAGATGAAGTTGATCATAATTGCTTGGATGTACTTGAATATTGTATGAAACCAAGGCCTGACATTAGGGACGAGCCTTTAAAAGAATCAGATTATGCGATGTTTGTGGATGGTTCGTGCCTGAGGACGAGTGAAGGAGTTTTAAGTGCGGCGTATGCTGTGTGTACAGTAGCTGAAATAATGGAAGCATCTTGTTTAAGAGGGATACGTTCCGCCCAAGTGGCTGAATTGATTGCTCTGATCCAAGCATGCAAACTGGGAAAGAATGTTCGAATCACAGTGATCACGGATAGCCAGTATGGCTTCGGAGTGGTCCATGATTTTGGGCAGAGCTGGTCCCAGAGAGGTTTCTTAACGTCTGCAGGAACTCCAATTAGAAATGGTGAGTTTGTGAAAAAATTGCTTGAGGCGATACAGCTGCCTAAACAGATTGCGGTGGTGAAGTGTGCTGCACACAAAAATGAGGCGGATTACATTACTGTTGGCAACAGGTATGCCGACGAGATAGCCCAGTATTGTGCTAAAAATGTAGTCTCATTGAATCGAAGAAGAGAAAGAGAGCATGTTCCATGTCCCTTGCTGTTTACTAACATTGTTGAAACATGGAATGAAGTAAGACAATTACAGGAAGCAGCAAATGAGGAGGAAAAAGATTGTTGGATAAAAGCAGGATGCAGGAAGAGGGAGGAAGATGACATTTGGGTTTATAAAGATGAAAGACCAGTTATGCCTGATAGCATGATTTCTAACATGGCACGGATGTACCATGGACAAGCTCATATTGGAAGGGATGCTATGATCCGACTTTTCAGACAAACCTGGTATAACCCAAAATTCAGAGCCATAGCTGAAAGTCTTTGTCAAAGATGTCTTATTTGCCAACAGATAAATCCAGGAAGGAAAACAGTAGTGAGTCTAGGAACAATAGGGCGAGAGGGAGGTCCTTTTACCAGAATGCAACTTGATTTTATTGAAATGCCCCCAAGCAATAGACTGAGGTACGTTCTTGTGATCGTTTGTTTGTTTTCTCGTTGGGTGGAAGCCTATCCGACAAGAAGGAATGATGGAGTTAATGTAGCCAAACTCCTGCTGAGAGAATTCATTCCAAGGTATGGTTTTCCAGTAACGATTGAAACAGATAGAGGAACACATTTTCAAAACGAGTTAATCCAACTGATATGTGAAGCTCTTGACATTCAACAGAAATTGCACTGTGCATACAGACCAGAGGCTTCTGGAGTAGTAGAACAAGTGAATGGAACAATAAAGAATAGGTTGGGGAAAATGTGTCAAGCCACAGGACTCAAATGGCCCGATGCCCTACCATTGGTGCTAATGACTATCAGAAGCATACCTGACAGAAAAACAGGTCTGAGTCCCCACGAAATAATCATGGGACGAGCAATGAGACAAGCACATGTACCTGTCAACAAACTGCTGACTATAACTGATGATCTCGTGTTAGATTATTGCAAAGGGTTGGCTGATGTGGTACATTCTGTGTTTCATCAGGTTGAACCGGATGCGACCACTCTCGAAAGAAAACCAGCTCATGACTTGAGTCCAGGAGACTGGGTCCGCATAAAAGTCCACAGAAGAAGAAACTGTTTGGTTCCTCGCTGTGATAAACCACGACAAGTGATCCTGGTGACAACAACTGCTGTCAAATGTGCAGGAGTGAAAAACTGGGTACATGCCGGCCATACTATCAGAGTTCCAGATCCTGAAGATCGACCTGTACGTCGACATCTGGAGATATCTGATAGCAGTTCAGCATCCGACGCAGAAGTCAAAACGAGCAGGGTTCCAGAACTTGAAGATCGACCTGTAAGTCGACATCTGGAAGACCCAGGAACAAACTTGACAACAGAAAAAGAACTTGAAGTAACGAAGGTTCCAGAACTTGAAGATCGACCTGTAAGTCGACATCTGGAAATATCAGACACAAGTTCAGCATCTGAAACAGACCAATCAGATTGTGATGAAAAGCTAAAGAACAAATGGAAAACTGACATCATAAACGAAGAAACTGAACCAAGAGACAGTGACAACGAACAGCCAAGCACAAGCTATGATAGATTTCCTTCAAAAATTGTTGAACTAGATGAGGGAGGGATAGATTCGGATAGAGAGATAGAAGAAAAATCGGAAGAACCCCGAGGAGCAATAGGGACAGATCAACAAACAAGAGGACAGGGAAATTTAGAAACAGACAGAGAGATCGAGAATCCGGAAGAACCTCGAGGAGGGATAGAAACAAGTGTCACAACAGAAAAGAAACAAGAAGGTTCAGAGATAGAAGATGAAAACTAAATCATAAAGTTCAAAATAAGGGGAAGTGAAATAAGGTCTGAAACAGAATCTGAAGAAAGTGAAGAAGAAAGAAAACAGAGACTAGGACCAAGAAAGAGAACTTGGAGAGCTGAACGAGAGGAAAAGGAAAGTGAACCGAAAAGGCAGAGAAAAGGAGATAATTGGCCCCACGAAGTCAAAAGATTGAGATACAAAATTATAAACTTAAACAGAGATAATGCAGAACAGGTAAATGAGATAACAAGTCAAAAGGAACAAGGTGGAAAACAATTGCAGAAAACAAACCTAATTTGAAATATAAGTCACCTGAGTGGCTATACATCGCATTGACTGACATCAAAGAAGAAGATAACACTCACGAGAACCCAGAAGAAAGCTGCAAACCAATGGGTGAAAGTGAAGTGCAGCAAGGTTGAAAGAGAAAAACCGGACTGGACACATAAACCTGAACAAGACAAGGAAGAGTTCTGAGAAGAACTAAAGAAAGTACCAAACGAGACAAAGTGAGAGGGTAGAGTGGCTGAAACGTCATTCTGAGGTGTGGTGACACATTTTCTATATATATATATATATATATATATATATATATATATAGCTAGGTAAATAGAACAGAATGGTAGACACAGAGAATAGAAGATGTAGATGTGATTTCTTACGTAAATGGTGTAGAATGTGTTTTTATTGTACCGGATTAATACTGTTTGTTTGGCTCATTTTAGCAATTACTATTTCAATTAGACTAGCTGTAGAAGAAACATCTATAAGGGAAAATAACATGAAAAAGGATAAAGAGGCTAACATACAGAACAAAGCAACATTAATAGATGGTGCCGAGTTGCATAAGGATAGATCCATAACTGACTTTTCAAAGAATGTTTTCACAAAATTATTATATGAATATGTAGAAACAATGGATGTGAGAGATTGTTATGTTTGTATGCAATTACCTGCGTCTGTTTCAGAAGGTGTGACCTATCATCACCTTCCTTTGACGTATGGAATAACATGTAGGGGCCGATTCCGATTCGGGCCGGAATTCTCTCCGACCGAGCCGGACCCGGAGAGAATTCCGACCGAATCGGACCCTAGCAGTCCGACCGAACGAGTACGATGCGTTCGCATGCCATCGGACTCGATTCGGTCGGACTCCCATTGAAGTCAATGGGAGCCTGGCGTACGACGCGTACGCGGGCTCCCATTGACTCAATGGATGCAAGGCGGTCAAGGGTGCCCCCTACAGCGTGTACGCGTCCATGCGCATCGCGGCGTACATGCACAGGTAGGGGGACCCATGGGTCCCCCTGTGTGCGACTCGCGCGGCTACGCGTACAGGGGTCCGACGCGGACCCCCAAAGTCCAGCTCCGACAGCTCTTTCGAGCCGGACGGCACGAGTCGATCGGAGTGGTCGCGGCGCGCATCGTACTTACCCGGCCGGGAACGTCTCCATAGCGCGGTGCGAGTCGTGTCCATGCGAGTCGGTCGGAGCGTGTTGAAGCCGCGTTCGAGTCGGTCGGAGATTTCGCGGGTGCCTGCATCGTACTCGCTCGGCCGGACCCGCATACGATTGAGTCGGGAAACAGGGCTCTGAATCGGATCCGGTAAATCCGAATCCGATTCGGAGCCCTACCGGCCGAGATCGGAATCGGCCCCGTAGTGTTTTAGCTAGTTTTTTTTATAAAACAGGTAGATTAGAATATTATTATACTGACATAAATAAGATTTTTGCAAAGGTTCCTATAATACCTGAATTGAACAAAGTGAAAGAAGCAAGGATGTTTGGTGACTTTGTTCTAGAAAATGAAGATTTAACATTAGAAAATATAGTAAAACACAACCTTACCTGTGAGTTAAAGAAAGAAGAAAAGGTATTTTTAGAAATGGTAGAAAGCAGAAGAGTCAAGTTTCAGAGAAAGGTAATAGAGGAAGAGACAAAAACACCCCTTTGGGCATTTGAAGGAGAAAGTAATGATAAGAAAAAGACAAATGCAGCTATGACCTTAGATTGGCCCCAACAGGGAAAGTTGTGCATTAGTAGAAATAAAACTAGATATTATAACTATTTCGTGGGTTCCAGTGACTGCAGAGACAATTACAAAATTTTAGGAGGATGGGGATTTAAAGGAGGAAAAGATCCGATATTTCCAGGGATCTATTATATTTGTGGAAACAGAGCTTATTACAGGTTGCCGGACCATTGGTACGGGTCGTGCTATTTAGGCCTGGTCTTTCCAAAGATTTTTCATGTGGAGAGAGAAGAAAAAGGAACACACGAAATGGGGGAAACATTCACACGTAGAAAAAGGGAAAGTTTTTCAGAAATAGTTGGTGACATTTTTGGAGCAATGATACCAGCAGTGGGTATATCTTTGAATGCATTTAAAATTCGGAAATTGTCCACAGTAGTAGATCGTTTATCAACGAATACTGCTGGAGGGTTCTTAATGGTAAATACCGAGATGGTTGCCATGAGAGCTATGGTGATGCAAAATCGACTTGCCCTTGACATTCTTTTGGCAAAAGAGGGCGGAGTCTGTGGAATGTTGAAAGTCCAACATTGTTGCACTTACATTCCAGATAAAAGTGAAAATATACAGAAGTATATAAAGAATATTACTGATTTGCACAAAGAACTTGCTCCACTGGAGGTTGAAAATGCCTGGGAAAAACTTGGTAAGAGTTTTTCCGCAATACCAAAATGGTTCACTGAAATAGGTAGCTCTATTGTAGGGAAAGTTTTGATATCAGCAACAGTAGTAATATTAGTGATGTTATTAGTGACATTTGTTATTATATGCATTAAAAGGAGAAAAAGACAAAATAAAATAAAAAGAGAGAATAAGATAAATAAAGAAAGAGAACGAGAATTGGGTGAAATAGAACTTGAAGAACTAAAAGAAAATTTGTATGAAAGAACAAAAAGACAAAACGAAAGGGATACTGATGTGTGAAACTAACAAAAGCAAGTGGACAAGAAACATTCTATCTGAAAAATTGTGTAACATGGGTTTTGTGGTGATATTAAAAACCACCAAAGGGGGGAGTTGATGGAGCAAGGTAAATGATTTTTTTTTTGAAACCCCCTAATATTCAAGATAATAAATTAATGGTATTAATTGTTTGTCTGACTAATCAACATTTTACATCTTTTTATAAGTGGTAACATCAATTTATGTGCAAAGTTAACCTATTTACATTTGTCAACGTGAAATAACACTAATATAATGGTTTGCGTACTAAATAGAGTGATATTGCATGTTTTGTGCTATGTAGTAAAACTGTAGTGTGGCAAAAGAATGCGGATGGTAAGTAAACATGGCTTTACATGTCGCTTTTGCTAGGTAACACCTAATTGGGGTACTTAGAATGACGGGTGGGAAACACAAAGGCTTATTTTCTCTATTTTAATTATGATTGTGTTTGTTTTCATGATAGTTCTTTCGGGCCTGTTAGGCCGTGCTGTAAAAATGGCTGCCGAGGCAGATGGGCTTAATGCGCAGATGCAAAGATGGCTTCCAAGCGGAGGAAAGCCGCAGAGATATGTCACGTGGATATGAGTCGAGCCCAGAGAGAGAAGTGTCAAGGACGGGCCAACTTGACATGAAATAGATGCCAAGAAAGACTCAGCGTGAATCCGTGAGAACAGGACCAGTAACAGTGAATTAACAATGGACTGTTCAAAATAAGTAACTAAGAAGAAGAAACATTTTACGAACTGTCAATCACATTGTTATTACCCCAAAGCTGTGTGAAAGGACAAAATCATAAACAAATTCAGAACCGGTTTGAACAAGGAGGGCAATGAGGTGATGCATGCCACCCCTCCAATGGACCAATTAGCGTGATTCTCGCCCCCAAAGATTTGCAACTTTATGTTTAGTAAGCTAGTAATAGGGTATAAGAGGACCTACTCTTAAGTAGGAGGAGCGCTTTTTCATCTATATTTTTGAGCACTGAGCGTTGATGCTGGAGAACTGCTGCTTTTCTCTATAGGCCATTTTTTTAATAGAATTAATAATTTTTGACTTTAACTTGACTGGGAAGGAACGAGACCGATGCAGGAAATCTGTATAGGAGCTCCGTCGAGGAGGCCTGTTTAGCGGGACAGACAGTCAGTTTTGGGAATTTCATGCTGTGATCTGCAATTTATCTGCTTTGGTGAACTTTTATTCTTCATCTAAAAGGGTATGCATAAAATTCTTTCTTAAAGCTTATTTCTTATAATGATATTTAAATGTATTAAACGATTAATAAAATTTAATCTTATTCATGCATTTAAAGAAGGTAGATAAAATCTATTATAAATTAAACTACGAGTCTGTGGCTCTTTAGCTCAATAATAAGTGAAATGTTTTATAAGTTTTAATGTGATTGAGCTGGTCTTAATCACCATCAACTTATTCTTACTAGTTGGTCCATCGACCAAAGAGCAGAATACCTTGATGTCTTAGAACTGACAGGATTAACATACTGATTATGTATGATGTTTGAAAAATTATCTTGTCGATTTTAATAAGGTATCCCGTTCCTCCAGCAACCACCTTCTTCTCTTTGGTAGTAGTGGATGTGACCCAGGGAAACGATTGAGAGAGTGAATGTTTATGCGGTGTTATGGGCCCCACCGTCATATGATATAGTTGTTAAAAAAGTGATTTACCTGGATGTCATGTCCAAAGGAGAAGAATTTATATTAGCCGCGCTGGATCACGAGACAGAGACAATTTACAGAATGCCCTGAAAACTCAGGCAGACTGAATTGCCAGTAGCCAACAAGCTTGGAATGCAGCTATGTAAAAATTGACGGACGCAATAGCACATGCCAAAGTACATTCAGCACGGTCCTTCGGAAGTACCAAGTGGGATAAACTCCTGTTTTATTATGAATTTCGAACGAGTTGCTTCCACAGCTGCGTGGCCACCAGAAAGATGGGGTCAGTATGTAGCACCCCTCCTGTCTGGGGATTTGCAGCCAGCCTACCAGTCGGCCAACCTTGCAGGTACCACGCTGTATGTGGACATTAAAAAGGCCATTCTTGAACGTCTTGGCAGCAATCCCGAGTATTATCTGGCAAAATTCAGAAACTTGTATTTTCCGAATAAAAGATTTAGGAAGTAGATGGCTAAATCCCAACACCTCAACAGTATAAGATGTGGTAGAAAAGGTTTACCTTGAACAGTTTCTAGAGGCCCTACCAGGTTCCACACACACGTGGACCAGACAACACCTTAATGTTACAGTCACTATGGCTAATGAGTTAGCTTACGTATATCACCAGTCCCCCAAATTTAAACCTGGCTCAATGAAGTCACAATCTAACAATTCAGGAGGTTGGAGAGAGATACCAAAACCCTACTCTCACAGAATGGCTAAAAACCCATTATCGTCTAAGGTTCTAGGCACAGGGGTACTTCAGGGCCCACAATGCTTTCAGTGTGCCAAATGGGGGCATAGAGCCCGGAACTGTCCCCAGAAAAATACAATCCCATAACCTATGGAGGTAGGATACAACAAGGGACAAGTCCTGTGTGTGGGAGTCCCCACTAGCACATATAGTCGAGAAGTAGTGCTCAACAGACAAAATGTTAGAGCCCTCATTCACTCAGGATGCCGGTATACAGTAATCCATCCAAAATGGGTAGAGAAAAGTAAACTACCTGAGCAGGAGAAGGTAGTTATCACATCTGTCCATGGGGACGAGAATTATATCCCACAGTCCAAGTAGAAGTGTCATGGGGTGAGAAGACAGACCAGATAAGGATGGGGGTTATACTCCGGCTCGTTGAAGACATGATCATAGGGACTGACCACCCCCGGTTTCATCAAATGTTAACAGAGAGCAGTGAGGAGTCCCTAAAAACAAACTGGCCAAAATAATCACCTTTTCAAAATGAGGAAATAGAAAGGAGAGAAAAATGATTAAATAAATCCAAGTCAGAGAAACAACAAGAGAAGAAAATGGTTAGACATGTCTGTGACTGTAGCAATCCTTCTACATCTTCTTCAAAGAGCCAAAGAAAAGGGGTCCCAGCGTAGGTCCAGGGCAGCACAAAGAGAAGACCCCAATCTTATCCAGGCCAGGGCCTGAGCGAGGACAGAGAAACAGAACAAGGTGGGACCCTATTTTTGCATACAATAGGGGCTACTATATCATATTGTAAACAATGGAGGGGAAAGGGAGAAACAGCTGGTGGTGTCCCAGGACAACAGGTACTAGGGCTTGCCCACAGTCAGGCAGGAAGGGGCCACTTTAGAAGACAAAAAAGAGAAGAATATTTATAAAGAAAATATTATTGGCCCGGAGTATTTGGTGATATTAGGCAATTTTGTGCCTCTTGTAGTTGTTGTCAACTAGTAAACCCTACAGGTGAACTAAGGACCCCTTTAAAACCACATCCTGTTGTTGATATCCAATTCACCAGGGTTGAAATGAACATAATAGGACCACTGTTACCCTCCTCAAAAGGACACCAATTCATTTTGTTTCTTATAGACTATGCCACGCAATACCCAGAGGCTGTGCCACTTACGAACATGACCACCCCAACAGTATCTCAAGCCATGGTTAAGTTCTTTTCACAGGTTAGGTTCCCTAAAAAAAATACTACCAGATCAGGGAATGCCATTCATGTCAAAGATGATGGCACAGGTTTGCAAAATTCTAGGCATCCAGCAGATTTGCACTTCTGCTTACCACCCCTAAATGGATGGATTAGTAGAACAATTTGACCGTACCATAAATATCCTATTGATAAAGATAATGCCTGATACCAGAAGAGATTGGAATAAACAACTCCCTTTGGTTCTTTTTGCCATACAATGTCATGTTCAATGGTCAACGGGGTTCTCCCCATTCAAACTAGTATTTGCCAAACAGCCCGAACCCTTCTTGACATTTCTTCAGAATGCTGGGAGGATGAGGAGGATGAGAGTAAAGACCTCCTCGAGTATGCAGCACAATTAAACACAAATGTTTTGTCCCTATGGGATAAGGTTTGGGTAAATTTAGAGAAAGCTCAAAGTAAACAGAAGGCAGCATATGATAAAGGTACAAAATGGAGGGAATTTGTACCTGGGGAAAAAGTCCATATTTTCTTACCCTCTTCAGATAATAAGTTATTGACCAATTGGCAAGGACCATTTACCATTGTAAGCAAAATGTACCTGGTGACCTATAGAGTATCTGTTCCTCATAAAAAGGAAAAGGGACAAAGTTATCATGTCGATCTATTAAAGAAATGGGAAGAACCGATAAAGGAAGATAACAAACAGAATCAGGTATTATTACTTACAAATTCTTAACCAATACAAATTACATTCCTCCCAAATCGATAATAGGAGTTGAGGACATAACGGTAGGGACTCAAATTAATCAACTACAAGAAAATCAGCTAAAAACCCTCTTACACAATTACAAAGACTTGTTCTCAGGGAAGCCAGAGAGAACCCATCTTGTACTGCATGATATAGTAATAGAGGATAAGAAAATAATACGACTACGTCCACATAAAATCCCTGAAGCCAGAAGAGAAGCAGAAGAAAAATAAGTAACTACCATGTTACAAGACGGAACCTTGACAATAGCGCATGGTGTTCTCCTGTTGTTCTAGTTCCAAAACCGAAAGGCACTTTAAGGTTTTGTATTGAAGTTTGCCAACTTAACAGCATATAGAAATGCGATACATACTCTATGCCACAGGTGAACCAGTTGATTGAGTAATTAGGGAAAGAAGCATTCCTATCAACCCTTGACCGCACAAAAGGATAATGGCAAATCCCTTTGACCAAAAACTCAAGAGAAAAAACAGCCTTCACAACTTCATCAGGTTTATAGCAATTTAAGGTTCTTCCTTTTGGACTTCATAGGTCCCTCACTACATTAAAAGGCTAATGAACCAAGTATTGAGGCCACATCATTAGTATTCTGCTTCTTACTTAGATGACATAGTCATTTTCAGTCCGTCTTGGGACATACACTTACAACATTTAGAAGCAGTGTTTATAGCTCCTAAGAAAACCGGTGTTACAGTGAATCCAGAGAAATGTATGTTAGCTATGAAGACTATTCAGTATCTCGGGTACCAAATTGAAGCAGGTTCAATACGCCCACAAGTTGATAAGGTTGAAGTCATCAAAAGAATCCCTAGACCTGTGACAAAAAAGGAAGACAAATATGTTTTGGGTTTAGTGGGATATTATGGTAGATTTATTCCTGATTTTTCGAACATCGATAGTGCCCTAATTGACCTCCTGAAGAAAACCCATCCCACTAGTTGGAAGACCTGGAGTCCCTCTCAGGAGAAGAGCTTTACCACTTCAAAAAACATTTTGCGTCAGGACCCCGTCCTTTTTTGCCTGGACTTTGCCAAGCCATTTGTATTGCAGACGGATGCATCTGGTTATGGCTTGGGTCTGGTTTTGTCCCAACCTGATGATGTTGATGATCTCCACCCCGTGGTATATTTTAGCTATTGCCCTAGGGAATTTACTGCGCCACGATTTAACAGGAATGCTTTGCTATAAAGTGGCCCATTTAGGCCTTATGATATTTTTTGTTGGGTCACACTTTTTTGTTACTTACTGATCATGCCCCTTTGGTTTGGCTCGCTCAGAACAAGCATTCCAATCCTAGGACGAACGACAGGAGGCGGGAGCCGTGGAAGACATCACCTGGCCAGTGGAGAGCGGTGTGTGGAAATGCAAAGAGAGAGTTCCAGGTGAGGAGAAGAGTCCACCAGAGTCAGCGGTGACCGAAAGGATAGAGGCTCAACCCAACAACATGTGCCACGGCTCTCACAAGGGCCGTTGCCTTAGGCAAGTGATGTTACTTATACTGCTTTGCTAAAAAAGGAAGGAGTCTGCCAACTCCTATATGAGAGTCGGTAGCAGTAAGGTGTAACTAGAGGAAAAGGGGACCATTTAATTTTGTTTTGAGCACTTACAAACACAGTCCATCTTGAAGTCACTCAGAAGAACACCCATCACGAGGTGAATGTGGTGGGTGTTGATGTGATTATCTGTGGGAATTTGTTTTCATATTATAAGAAACTCAGGTTATGCAGTTAAGTATGTATCTCCCGAGGGGTAAAAGCAAGATATACCTGGAGCCACCCTAATCAGCGAGAGAAACCAATTGAGACAGTTTACTCCCGGCCACATACAAAAGAACCTTGGTCACTTTTGTTCTTGTTGGTATTTTCTACCTTATTTTGAAGAACCTTCATAACCTTCATAATAAAATGACTTGGTGAGAAACCTGTGGGCTTCAGTCATGACTGCACCATACTACATATACCAAACATCTGTTCTATGCTGCAGCACCCATCACTATCTGCTCAGAAACCTTCTGCAGGCTGCCATAGGTCAGAAGAATAAGTGTGATGTAGCACAGTTGAGGTTTTCCACAGTCCCTTACCTGGCAACACATGCCCCTCCTGCAGTGATGGCACACCTCCATGCTGTCTCGGGGGCTTACAGTGAGGGTACGATCTTCTGGTGCCCAGCATCCCTTGGACCAAGTTTCAGATATTTCTTCCCCCATTTCAAGATGTCAGTCATCATTTCCATATTTGTAACATGGAGAGTTTGGATGATAGGATACTCCCGGTTTCTCTGAAGTGTTTATTTTTCATCATGTTCTTTACCCCGGTCCAATTTTTGTCCTAGGTTTTTTCCTTCCTGCATTTTGGACTTTCTTTTTTTTATAAAAACAATTTTTATTTTTTACACACCAACCAAAGACCGGTACATACAATATACAGTTACTGTGAGAAATGCCCATTTGAATGTAGACATGCCTTTCACATAATGCCATTCACCCCTTGGCAAGATGGGGGTCCATGCGAGAAATCATCATTATGCATTTCCTGGGGATAATGAAAGGTCCAGTTAAGCGTCGGGTGCAAGCTAACAGTGTGCAGGGAGCGGGGGACTGAGAGACCCAGAGCATGACCCCTAGGGGGAGAAGCCAGCACCTCCGCCGTCAACTGAGCCATCAGCACCTGTCTGTCCCTCCGGAGTTCCACCGTTGGTGAGATACAGATGTCCCCTCTGTATTTGTTCCATTTCCCCACTTCTGATCCCACTTTTGGGGCAGCCCCTGCTCTTGAATACTGATTTTTCCGCCACCATGGCAGTATCCATGTCTTTTGCCCAATCAGCCAGGCGTGGAACTGTGGCCACCCCCCAATGTTGTGCAATATTCCGCTTTGCTATAATGAAACCCATAGAGGCCCATGTCTGTTCAGCCTGCGTGAGATCGGACGCCCCCCATATGTTAAGTAGGCACAAGTGGGGTGATAGCTCAAGGGATTTACCTCCCGCCCTCCCAAGTTGACGGACGATTTTCACCCAGTAGGTGTGTATGTGTGGGCAGTCCCATAGAATATGGAAGAAAGTACCCTCCTGATTACAATGCCGGAGGCAAAGGGGATCGGGGCGTCTACCCAGTCGGAACAGGAGTTTGGCGTCGTAATATGCCCGATGAAGGATCTTGAGTTGGAGCAGGCGCAGGCGCATTGGGATGGCTATTTCTCGGGGTGAGGCTAAAGCATCCCGCCACATGTCGTCCTCTATCTCACCCAGATCTCTCACCCACCCCTCCCTAAGTTTCAACATCGGGTCGGGCGATTGTTGATCAATTTCTTGTAGGTGAGCGAGATGGCCTTACGGTCCATGGGATCCAGCAACAAGCGGTCCTCCAGAGGGGATGAATCGGGGAGAGGACCGTCCCGAGGCAGGGCTGAGGACACCGCGTGAGAAATCTGTAAATACCTGAACGTCTCCGATGGAGCAAGTTGATATTTAGCTTGGAGCTCCGGGAAGGATGCCAACCTCCCCTGAACCCAGATATCCCTGATCGTGGAGATTCCAATCAAGTCCCACCTGTCGAACCCCTGGCAGGTGCTGAGATGACCTAAGATTTCGGGCTCCCACAGGGGAGTAGCCTTCGCCAGGCGCCCACGCCAACCCAACCTCTTGGTGACTTCATGCCAAACCTCCACCGTGCGTGCCGTGGGACCTGTCAGATTAAGTTTGCGGGGAATGGTGTATAGCGCTCTGTTGTAACCGCCCCGGCCCAGGAGCCAGTGATCAGTGCGGAAATTAGGCTCGTCGCAGGACTCAAACACCCAGCGGTTGACCACCACCAATTGGGTCGCCTGGTAATACAGTCTAAGATCCGGTAGAGCGATGCCCCCGTCATACCAACCCATGGTAAGTTTAGTCATTGCGATGCACGGTGCGCGGCCCTCCCAGAGCAGTCCCCGCAGTATTCCATCGATCTGAGAGAAGTAAGAATCCGGGATCCGGATAGGTGTGTTCTGTAAAGCATAGAGAAAGCGCGGGAGTGCTAACATTTTGAAAAGGGACGCGCGGCCGAGAAGAGTTAACGGGAGAGAGCGCCAATGCACCACGTCCGATTTAAAGCGCTGAAGAGGTCCGAGTAAGTTGAATTCGAAAAAGAGGTCAGGGTCAGGAGTGACAAAAATGCCCAAGTACCGAAAACCCCGAAGCGCCACTGGGATATTGAATCAATTTATTTGATATCCAGAGTGAGCGCCGAATATGTGAAAGATGTGGAGAACCCTTCGCAGCGACCGAGCAGGGGAGGCCAGGTATAAGAGGATATCATCGGCGTACAGGGAGATACGGTCTTCGTGAGATTCCGTCCACTTGAGTCCCCGTATCGCCGGATCACCTCGGACCCATACCGCGAGCGGCTCCAAGACGAGGGCGAAAAGCAGTGGCGACAGGGGGCAACCCTGTCTCGTGCCTCGATGAAGCGAGAAAGTAGCGGAGCGGTGATTATTGACAACAACGTGAGCCGTGGGGTATGTATATAATAGCCGAATCCAACTAATGAAGTTGGGTCCAATCCCCAAACGGGCCAGAACGGCGAAAAGAAAGTCCCACTCGATGGTATCAAATGCCATCGAGGCGTCCAGCGATAAAAGAATTGCATCTTCCTCGATGGTGTGAAGCCTGCCAAGGACCCCATGTACCCGGCGTAAATTCCGAGCCATATTCCTCCCCGGCATGAACCCAGACTGATCGGGATGGACCAAGTCAGAGATGAAGTGGAGAAGACGGTTCGCAAGAGGTTTGGCCAGAATCTTAGCCTCAACTGTCAACAGGGATATGGGGCGATACGATGTGCACTCCTCAAGAGGTTTGTTCGGCTTATGAATGACCACTATGGCGGCAGTGCGGATCTCTGCGGGTAACACACCTGACTCGAAGCATTCGGTATAGAGATTGAGCAAATGGGGGGCCAATAGCGTGGACATAGGCTTAAACAACTCTATGGGAAGCCCGTTAGGACCCATAGCCTTCCCGGAGCGAACGTCCTGTATGGCCTTCTGAACTTCCGTCACTGTAATGTCTGCCTCCAAGGTCTCTCTGTCCTGCGGTGAAATAGTGGGGATATCGAATTTTGGACTTTCTTAAGGGATTTTGTCAGGGTCCTCGTGCCTCCAGCTTTCTGCACAACTCCTCTACGGACCTTCCCGTCTTGAAGCCACTTTCTTTCCCTGATTTCCAGGAGTTTTTTTGACCTTTGGCCTTTTTTCCTCCTTGGGACACCTTTTGAAGGGCGCTAGTCGCTTGGCACGTGTCTTGCACCAGCTTCGTCCTGGCTAGAGGGAGAGGTCGCCCACACCCCCGTAAGACAAGTACCAGAAAACTGAAGGAGACTCAATGTCCTTCCATTGACAATCTGAGGGCAAAGACCAAAATTTAAGTTACACAGGACCAGTCAAATTTCTATCAGTGAAGAGCTTATAGGGTTTTGTAAAACATTATTAGTTGTGAAGGATGTGAGTCCTGCACAAGTAATAAGTCTGCAATTATCTTTTTACTGGGAACCAAGTACAACATTGTAGTTCTTGACTCTCTCAGGGTAGTGAAGCAGAGCAGTCTAAGGCCTACACAAGGGAGGTGGTGTGGGCTAGCGCTCTTAGTTTGCTTTCACGAAACTCAATAAGTTATTGTCCAGTCAGTGCTTTCTCTTTCAAAAAGGAAAATAACTTTTATTTATGCCTGGGCAAAATCATAATTACACTTGAATAATTGGAGTAATTTCACATTTCTCTTTTGATACAAAATTACCAAAAATGATGCAATTACATCCATTGCGTAATTATGAGTAATTTTACATATATACGCTACTGCAAAATTAAGCTAGTTATGCCGATCCGTACTTTTATTACGCGCACACTAATAAATATCGTGCATTAGGTTAAAAATATGTATTTCAGGTAGATGGAAATACCTTTGATGCCATCCTCATATCATATTTCACCCCTAGTCAGTCCTGAACCCCATAATTGCAATACCCCCAGCTATACCTGATGCAACATCATGACGTAATGTGGTTTCATTTTAAGTAAGGAAGACCTAGTAGCTTGGTCAAAGAGCCACCATATTAATATATAAGGCTGGCCCACTAGCTTTGTCAGGGTGTCACAAGAAATCAGCTTCATGTCATGCTTTACAAATATAGCGTTAAATCCTGGGTTATGCTCTTTGCATAATTCCACGTAATCTCACTTAATTTTGCTCTAATTTCCATAATTACGCTACAGCAAATTACGTGAGTTATGACTCCTTGTACTTTTATTACACTCTCACTACTAAATGCTACACATTTGTTTACAAATATGTACATCAGGTAGATGGAAATAACTTTGGTGACACTCTCATATAATATTTTACCCCTAGTTGGTCCTGAGCCCCATAATCACAATACCCCCATCTATACCAGATGCAACATCACATTGTAATGCGGTGTCATTTTAAAGAAGGAAAGCATATAGACTTGGTCAAAGGGGCACCACATTAATATATAAGACAGGTCTACTGGCTTTTTCAGGGTGTCACCACATTAACAAATCAGCTGCAAGTCATGCTTTAACAATATAACACCATTAGAATCAATGGGGACAATAAACAAATTATAAATATTTGTTATAAGCATAGACATTGCAGTGTTCATTATTAACATTGTCATTAGTGTTTTAAATACAATATTGCACTTCAAAGCAACCACAAATTCATGAGTCAGAGTCTATTTTCACTATCTATGGACCGCACAATGCAGCCATTGGACCAACCAGCAGGGGTCTCCATACTCCAGAGCCGAAGAAGAAAAGCTAAGCTCTGGGAGTGTTTAAAATTGAATAACTGAAATCTTCTGAGGCCCAGCAGGGTCATCCATACTTGTGTCAGGAGACTTAGGGTCAGTTTGTAAAGAACAGGTTTTTTGGGAGGGGCGGGGTGCTGCACTCCATGCAGCCCCCACAGCACCTAGTAATTACACTATCGCCGGGCATACCTGCCGCTTGTACGAAGGAGAGATTCCAGATTACCGTGGCTGGAGTTTACTACTTCCAACCCCTATTATGGGGCTCCTTCTTTCTTTTAAATATATTCGGATCCTAAACACTTGATGCTTCGGATTATTTCACCTTAAATATTTAGCCCTGATGAAGTTCCTTTGATAGGAACGAAACGCGTTGGCTGATGTCCTATCGTTTGTGTTACTAAGAAGAATAAAAGAAATTTAAAGGACTTACTTAACAGAGTGTGACTTCCTTCTTGGTGCTCCCTCCATGATCTCGCACCTGCGTGAAGTAATGAATCATTCAAGAAGGCAATCCGGTAAGTGAATGAAGTTTTATTCCAGTTGCAAGCACCCACAGCCGGGCGCTCCCGCTGTGTACCAGGATCTCCACCAACTGATTAATCCTGGCACGCATCGTTCAGCACCCGATTGTGGAACGGACTTTAAACAAATACATTGAGCGCATGGCACTCTCGCGCCGGTAGCACGAGAGCGCTCAATAAATACATGTAACATATTACAACTTCTCTCTTCCCACAAAGCAAATGTGAAGTAACAACAATGCAAAGGAGGAAAAACCCCTGTAAAAAAATACAAGTTAAAACTATTATGAAACAATGCAATAATGAGAAGAAATATCATTTTCTTAAGACAAAACATAGTCATTCAATTTGACAGGCAATCTCCTTTGACGGGTACCCAAATCAACAGGTGAGGAAGATGCACGCCTAGTTATATCAAGAGAAGCAGTATTATGCAACACAGTATGTGTACTAGAACACTGTCCACCAGTAGACTTCACAGAATCCTCTTGAGAAACAAACGGGGAAATAACAGGAGAGGGATCACGCAACCAGTTGGTCCAGTCGCATTGTTCCACCTCCTTTTTGGATAACTTAAGTAAAGAAGTAACTTGTGAGTCAGAAAGCCGCACAAGTGATCTCTTGTTCCACCATCCCCTAGAACCAAGTAGTGCTGAACCTTTGCTCACATCTGTGACTTGCACAGGAGAGGAAAATTTAGACAACCCCTTTGACACTCTTTTTGGATTTTTAATGAGAACCCAATCATTGAGTTTCAAATCAGTATTGTTAAAAGATTTTCCTTGATCATGCATAGATTTCATGTAACCTTGTTTTTCCAAAACTCGAGATGCAAGATTTTTTATCAACAAGTGCACCCTTGACATGTTTATTTTGCAACCAATTGGGACACAAAGTAGTGTGAACATTCCTACCTCTCAAAAGAGAAAAAGGAGGAAGACCAGTGGTGCAATGTGGCGAAATGTTATAGGACCATAATTTGTCCTCAAGTAGATCTTGAACATCTTTGCCTGAGGCAAGGGCTGCTTGAATAGCATCCTTAACTAATCTGTTTGCCCTTTCAACCAAACCATTGGATGATGGTGAATATAAGGCAACCTTGAAATGATTGACATCCTTCTCTGATAAAAATGCAGAAAATTTCCGAGAAATGAAATGTGTGCCATTGTCGGTAACCATAATGGATGGTGAACCCTCAATGGAACACACTTTCCTCAAAAATGTGATGGCATTGGTACAGCTGGGTGAATCACAAAGCATATGATAAATCCATTTGGAATGATAATCAACCAACAAAATTGGAAACTTTGAGTCATGTGATAAAAGGTCATAAGGTCCTGAAAAATCTACTCCAACCTTATCCCAAGGTTTATTTGGAAATGGAACAGGATGCAAGGGTGTGTTCATTAGTTTCCATTTTTTGTCTGATAAACCTGGGATTCTAAAGATTTCCACCAATAATACAATTTAATGAGTTGCGAGGTTTTAGAAATGCCTAAATGACCATGATGTACACATTTAATGATATCTTCCCTTAGACTTGACAGGGGAACAAAAGAATCATGTCTCATAACCATGCCATTAACCAAGGAAAGTCCAGAAGCAACCATGGAAAAAGCTTTTAACTCATTGCAAAGTTTCCTGCTTTCAGGCCACCCCTTTACAATATATTCCATGACAAGTTTAAGGTTATCATCCTTGCTATAAGCTTCCAACCAGACTTGTTCAGTAATGTTTGGGCATTCTATGACAGCATCAAGTGCCGCAACAACACACTCTGTATCTTCAAAACTCTCAACATCTGAATCATCATGAAATGCCATGCAGTCAGCCCTGAAATTCCTTCCACCAGAAATGTGCTTGATAGAAAAATGAAATTCTTTCAATTTTGAAAGTAATCTAACCAACCTGGCTGAGGTCTTCCCAAGGCCATTACCATTGAGTAAATGTGTAAGGGGTTTGTGGTCAGTGAATAGTTCAAATTCACGCCCCCAAATGTAATTTCTAAATTTCTCAATGGCCCAAACACAAGCGAGTGCCTCGCGCTCAATAGTACTGTAATGGGTCTCAGAAGAGTTGAGCATTCTTGAAGAAAAGCTATGGTGTGTTCCTTTCCAGCAACCCACTGACCAAGAACTGCAACCAAACCTGTAAGGCTAGCATCCACCATAATGAAACATTTAGAATCATCTTGAAAAGCATGAAGTGCAGGTGCTTCAACAATGAATTTTTTGATTTGATCAAATGAAGATGATACTTCATCAGACCAAAGAAACTTTGATCCCTTGCGTAATAAGGCACGCAAAGGCTCAACAGTTTGAGCATATCCCTTGACAAAGCGGGCATAGTATTCTGCCAATCCCAAAAATGATCGAAGAGAATCCTTGTCTTTGGGAGGAACAGCATGACTGATGGCCTTGATAAGGGATAATTTTGGTTTGATTCCTTCAGATGACAAAGTATGACCAAGAAATCCAACTGTGGTGCACCAAATTGACATTTGTCAGACCTGATGGTCATGCCTGCTTCATTCAATTTGCTTAAAACACAAGTCAGATTTTTCAAGTGCGTTTCCCAGTCATTGGCAAAAACTAGAATGTCATCTTGATAGGCCTGGACCCCCGGCGTGTTTTGAAAAAGATTGTCCATCATTTTCTGAAAAACACTGGCCGCGGAGGTTAGGCCAAAAGGAAGTCTGAGGTATTTGTAGACCCCAAAAGGTGTGACGAAAGTAGTGAGGTCTTGTGAATCAGTTGTTAACTGAATCTGGTGATAAGCTGAGCGAAGGTCTATAATTGAAATTTTTTTAGCTCCCCCTAAGCTGGCCAGAAGTTCATGGATTTTGGGGAGGAGATGACAATCAAATAAATGTTCTTATTTAAGGTGCGTAAGTCCGCACATAGCCTAACCTCACCAGATTTTTTTCGAACGATAACGATGGGAGAAACCCATTCTGAAGAGTCACATGGTGCAATGACCCCTTCATCACACAATTTTTTAAGTACTGACTTAAGCTCATCCCTGGCACTAAGAGGTAATGGGCGAACCTTATGCACGAAAGGTTGGGTATGAGGCTTAAGTTTTATTTGATGTTGAAAACCTTTGACAGTGCCCAATTTGGTGGAAAACAAATTGGGAAACAAATCTAAAACCTTTTTTACATCCTGTGAATGATCAGTGATATTAAGACAATCTATGGTGTCCTGTTCATTTTCTGACCAACCAGCTGGGGAGTAACCTTGGGGAACATCACCAAGGGCAATTGGATTATCTGAGCCAGGAACAAGGTACAAACCCATTTTAGCAAGATCTTACCTGCCAACTATATTGCATCCTTTAACTGCAACATAAACTTTTGTATAAATTGACCTTCCTAGACATTCCAATCTTGAATTAAAGTAACCCAACATTTCTATATCAAATTCTCCAAATGCTTTTGGATTGATGTCTGTTTTGGTCAAAGCAATGGAATCTTGCCATTTCTCAAGAAACATGACATCGGATAAAATAGTTATAGGTGAACCAGAATCCACCTTAATTGGAATCTTAATTTTTCCAAATAATGCAACCCTAAGGGACCTTTGACATAATGAGGATTGAAAACTGAATTACATTCAATTGTCACAATCATGTCATGAAATTGATCTGAACAATCTTCAAGAGATTCTGTAAATTCTACACTATTAACTCTGGTAGGTTTCTTGGCAGACCTGCAAACACCTTGAAAATGACCAATCTTTTTGCATAAAACACATCTTTTTCCTGAGGCGGGACACAAAGGATAGTTGCCAAGATGTAATCTGGAACCACATCTGTAGCAAATTGTGTTCCCTTTTTTTATAGGTTGTTTAAAAGATTTGTTTACGTTAACAGCATTGACAGAATTTCCAGAATCATGTGAAAGTGACTTGAAAGAGTTGATGTATTGATCTTGTTGAAGAGCTTTGGAGGTAATAATAGATCTCTCAATGCTCTTGGCGATGTCAATTGTTTCTTGTAAAGATGGTTTTCTGCAGCTGAGAAGGCGTTCTTGTATTTTTCTTGAACAACAAGAGAAAACAAATTGATCGCGGATATAAATTTCTGGATCTGCCTCAAACTCACAAGTCAATGCTAGGACTCGTAATGCAGCAATGTATTCATCCACCGTTTCATCCTCACGTTGTTTTCTCCTGAAGAAATTATGCCTTTCAAGCATAATGTTTGACTCTTGGTCATAATGTTTTGCTAATCGAGATAAAGCTTCTTTGTATGGATTCCAATGATCTGCATCCCCCGCTTCACCAGCAGGAGTTGGAAACTGAGGTAAGTTTTCAAAAACATGTTGTGCAGTGAGTCCTAAACAGCCATAAAGAATTGCAACCTTGCGAGCAGGAGAACATTTTACAGCATCTATGGCAACAACATGGTTTTCAAAAGCTTTCACCCACTGACGCCAAGGAATGCTGTGTTTACCAGGGTGCTGCAAAAAAGGAGGAGGTTGAGAAAATTGCTGAGAAGTAGCCATGACTTTAATGAAAGAAACTATAAATAACAAGATGAAAATGTAAAATACAGTCTTAAATTATAATAAATGTTTTAGTCATTGAACCTTTGAAAAAATAAAAATTTCTGTAAAATTCCTTTAAATGTGAACAGTATTTGAATAAAGGTGAGCCTATCACTGAATTTGAAGGCTCCAAGGTGAGTAAATACAAGTAAAATCACAAAGGTCAGTAAGGTGAGCCTATCACCGTGTTTTAAGGCTCAAGAACTGAAATTGCCTTGCAAATGGATGAAAATTAAAAGGTGCGTCTGTCACCGTGAAAGTAAACAGGCTGGATCATACCTGTGTATAGATCAGCTGATCGAAATAGACGTGCAGCGGTGGAGCGTTGAAATCACATCCAGATCCAAGATGGCCGTAAGCGTGATGACGTCTTAACTAGAAGACGTGTTGCGTAGCCGAAACGAAGATGGCCGCCAACGTGATGACGAATGGGGCGGAGCTACGCTGACGTCATGCAGCAACTCGGAGACCCCAGAAGTAAAGACCGTGAAAATAGCTGCGGGAAACAGCGGAGAACTGCTCGTGGATGTGGCGGTGACACCCCTGACTAATGAGGCACGAGCGCACGGAACTGCGGTGCGTCGTAAACACCTGCGAAACCTCGGATTGGCTGGTGGGTGCCGGATGCGTGGTGTCGACTCCAAATCGTCGCCAAATGAAGTAATGAATCATTCAAGAAGGCAATCCGGTAAGTGAATGAAGTTTTATTCCAGCCGGGCGCTCCCGCTGCGTACCAGGATCTCCACCAACTGATTAACGTTGGCAGAATCCTGGCACGCATCGTTCAGCACCCGATTGTGGAACGGACTTTAAACAAATACATTGAGCGCGTGGCACTCTTGCGCCGGTAGCATGAGAGCGCTCAATAAATACATGTAACATATTACAGTGCCCCTACCCCGCTTGGGGGCATTATTTTTTTTTGTTGTGTCCTCATTTGTCAAATCAGTATGTATTTGGAGATAAGGGAAGGTTCTGACTTAATCGCATTCATGGGGGGGGCTACCCGATCACTCCGATAAGGAGGAAATGGTTTCCATCTCAGGTTCCCCTTAAGTCTTGTCGTCCTTCCTTTTACTCCGAGTATACAGGTACTTACAGATTTGCCTCACCGGGAATGCCAATCCGTCTTGGTCAGTCCAGTGTAATCTCAAACAACCTGTATTTCTGATTATTAATCATTGGACTGAAAACACCGCTTGGGGGCATTATGATGAAAATTTGCATTTTGTCAGCCCTCTCGCGGGTCATTTTTTGGGAGCACCTTCACAGGAAGAAATTAATCATTAATGAGTGGCTTTGCTTCTTAGGTGTCGTCTTTCCAATGATCAAATACCGCACCCTCTCTCCTTTGTGCAGGTGTCTTGGTCCCATCCAGGACGCCCAGAGGCTGGATTGCACATTGGAGTCTGTGGGCAGAGCGCCAAGCCCCTTCGACCCCAGCTGGCTCACTCATATCCAGCCAATCCCGGCAGTCAGCGCAGGAGTCAGCCACTCTTCTTTCTCCTTCCTTCATGCATCACAGGCATCACAGGCCGGGTGGCTACTGTGGCATGCTTTCTGTTCCCCCTCAAGACGCAGGCACGAGGGGTGGAGGGGGTAAACAGCACCACTCCCAGGGCTCTGGCCATCCCGGGAGCAGTAGATTGAGAGTGCAGCAACACTCATAGCTGCGCTTTCAGTTTTCAATTCTGTCTGGGAGATTAGGTTTCCGGGATATTGAACAGTACATCGGCCCCAGTTCAAATAGCGGTTCAGGGAGAAGCAGTGCTTAATTTGTGCCGGTGGTTTCCGGTGCTCGGCACCGGCACTTAATTATCAACACCAGTGCGTCTGACAGTCTGCAACAAGGTGGCGCTGTCTGGCTAATTTAGAGATGACCACAACAACACTCAATTATTTATTCAATATACATTAGAAATTACTATTACCTGCTGCCCAAGCTATTATTATAGCTTTGGGGGCCTGGAATAGTCCGAATTGTCAAACTTGTAGAAGTGTGATGGTTCATAATTATGTTATTTTTTTTTTTTAATCCTCATTCGCCACCAACCTCACTTCAGTTCGCACTCAAGATGTCTATACCCATACTCAGCAAGCAGAGAAAAGTAGGCAATTAAGAGTGGAGACCCGCCTACAGGTACTAAGACTTACTTGGGTGCTAGTGAAGAACCAGCTGAGATAACTCTTCCGCCAAGCTCCGAGAGCTGGATGACACTCGTCGTAAAACTTCCAGGAGAGGACTGGGAGTAACCGACATAGCCCGAAGAGTATTGAGGCAGCATAATCATAGGACTCAAACAGAAAAAAACCCAAAAAAAAACAAACTAATCAATTGACTCTGAGTCCAGTCTAAGTTGCAGCAAGTCCCAAAATGCTTTCTTCTTCTTACTGCAAGCTCTAGCTAAGTCTAGCTTGGAGACCGCCAAGACTGAAGTCAACCAATCTGAGAAAGAGGGGGAGGTGGATTCTGTCCATCTTTTGCAAATTTGTCTCCTGGCTAGCAGGATAGCATAAAAAAGCAACGATCTAGCAGGGCCCATAACTTGATCTACAAAGCCAAAAATAATCAAAGTTAAGTCGAAATGGATTGGACGTCCCAAAGTGCTTGCCAAGAAGTTACCGACACAATCCCAAAAAGTAGCCAAGGCAGGGCATTCTTTAAACATATGAACGTCAGAAGCTGAGGCCAACCCACATTTCTTGCAGCTCACCGGTGGGCCTTTAGTGATTTTGGAGAGTTTAAGGGGAGAGAAATAGGCCCTGTGAATGGTGAACAGGTGGTTCCTTTTCAGCCATGCCGGTTTTACTACCTCATATAAGATCTTGCAAGAATTCTGCCATAAATAGTCGCAGTCTTGTGCAGGTAAGGAACCACCCCACAGTTCCTCGGCCAGTTTGAATTCGCCATCCACGGATTTGATTATGGCTTGATACCAAAAAGAAACCTCTAGAGCAACAAGGAAACAGCCAACCTATACAAAAAACTCCCCGGTTTTTGTGATGCACCATCCACCCTATATCTCCTTCCCAATAGTAAAAATCAAGCACAGAGCCTTATACTCGCATTGTGTGCAACTCTGCTGCCCCTGCCGTTCCTCTAGGGGCGGTTAGAACAACCAAACATACAATTATAACAACTGCAGGTTGCACCACTTTACAAAAGAGTCCATATAAAAATACATATACGAATGTCCGTCCAGTATTGAAATAGCAAAAATGTCTTTATTCTTCTTTACAAAGTTGACAAGTGTCCAGCAAACAGCCACAACAGCCAACGCGTTTCGTTCTAAACCAAGAACTTCATCAGGGCTGTAAAACAACATTTAAAAAAGATAAATATACGATTTACTTTATCACAATGCATAATGCTAAGTTTATAATTCATTAAATACATGTAATAGAAGCATAACATAAAAAACATACAAAGAAATTTGCCTAAGTACAATATTGACAAGCCTCTCATTTAAAACCTAAAACCTCACAGTTAAAACTATTTAATAAAAAGAAAAGTATTAGCATGATTCATTAATATTATCTATCTGACCTTTTATCAATGGCCTAATTATCTACTCAAGGCCATACACCCTAATATTCCTTGTTTTGACCTTCTATATGTCCATTGCATTATTTCCCACAAATTGAGCACAGATCATTGCAATAAAGACGAAAGTTGGTACATTATAATCCCATTTTAAAGCCTACCAGAGTCAACATCACAGCATTTCAGAGAACATTCCCTATTTGCTCTACTACCATACCATTAATGGTCAAAAACCAGATCGATATCATATGTCACATGGTAAATTATATATCATGCCCCTTATATATTGACACAATGTTACACCTACCAAGTATATTAAATGGTTCCAAAAAGTTGGCCAAGAATTGCATACATATTCCTCCAGTGTACTCCACTGGACAATCACTATAGATCACCAATTATCTTTTTTAGAGGGCTGTAGACAAAGACCAAATAAGTCAAGTAGTGCCTGCAAGAGTATTAAAAACAAAAGAGAAAAATACAGATGGTAAACAAATTGCTAAGGCCAATAGGACATTAGTAGTCCAAGACCTCTGACATTTCCCAAAAAACAGAATAAATGGATAGCAATAGCCTCTGTTAGGCCCGTTATTTAATCGTATTCCACCGGCCTACAACGCACGCATCATAACTTGAAAGCAACAACAATCATATTGCTGCAATCTCATACAACTAACTCCATATGCTCAGTCACCAAGAGTACCCAATATGAAAAACCACTCGCTTACCTATTGACTACACTGCATCCGACCCACATTCGGCTCGGAGACTCTAATATAAAAAGGGCTGATGTGCCTGCAATGCAATTTAAAAAGCAATAAGTAACCAACCTTATTGTAATGTGTTGTTCAAAATCTTTATACAAGAGAATACAGTATACAGAGATAACTTCTCAATTAGAGTAAGTAATAATATCTTGGCATCTATACTGAAAAACTATCTACACAGCAAGCCATACAGAAATTGTCAATGGCCCTTGAAAAGGACTATACAGCCCAAAAGAAACGATGTGTTCTTTACGTCGATCAGGTCAAAAACACTTGTTTTCCTAATATCTTACAATTGTACATAAAACCGTTCCCATTCAACCCCCTAGTGTATTTTCACAAGGAGAAACAATACGCCACATCTTTTTTAACAACAGGGGAGCGAGGAGCTTATCAAAAGCAGGTCTAAATTTAACGAAAATGTACCCCCCCCTGTTTGAAAGAGGGGAAAAAGAATTCGTCTAAGACGGGTTTAAACTTACCAGAAAGGTCCGGTCCTGAACGACGTAACCGACAGATAGTTCGTTGAGAGCACAAAAGAAAACCCGACTCAAATAGTCCTATTTAAGTACCCGTTTACGTCAAATAACGTTAACCGCCAGTATCACCTGTCTCATTATCACAAGCAGGGTCCAGCAACAAAGTCTCTTTGTTCCCTTCTTATTTCAAAAAGGCTAGATCTTAAGATCAACCAGCAAACAAGTTGCGAACAAGTCTCCACTCGCAGAGCGCCACCAGAACACAAGGAACACAGAATCTTACATTTACAAACGCGCACTAGCCGTTTGAAAATTGTGTTAATCACTCCTCAAAATTACGGTACATTTCACGATATCCCTTTACTACATTCTGTTCACGTATTTAAACACGATGATTGCCATTTATTCAATCACCGTTAGCAACAACTAATTGCCTAAATCCTCCATAAGGAGTTCAAGGATAGAATATAGCTCCACCAACAAGAGCAGGACACAGTCAACCACACGACCCCAGTTCGAATCTCCTACTGGAAGACAGAACTAATAACAGTTTTATTTCGTCAATCTATATCATTTTCTCGTTAATAAAAAGTATAATACCAATGTATATATTTCGTAACCAAATATCATGTACACATATTAATTCCCAAAACTTTCCCGGGAAATCCGATACAGAGACGTAGCTCAAGTAGTAAGGGGGGAAAATCAAAAATTGAGACAAACTCAGCCAGCGAGAATGGAACAACATCAGCTCCCCAACCCAAATTCAAATCACCTCCCGGGGTACAAAACAAAAGCCACTCAATTCCACCCAGTCTACTAACATATTTAATTATATAAACGGATATAACACTATTATATTTGTTATATATCCAAATATCACTTGAACATATTAGTCCCTAATTCTTATATAGGAAATCCAATAATGAGAAATAACTAAGGTATCAGAGGCGAAACACCACCCCCGTCACCACTAAGGTTCGATTAGCCACCACAGAAATTAAAGCGGTAGTAACCAAATTACACCCAGTCTCCCTCCTCAATCAACTTTATAAAACTAGGTAAGAATAGTGTATACTTTTAACCAATTAAAGCCTTGGCAAAATATGTACAGGCATATTACAACCACATTGCATTTAGTTTAACAATCAATATATTCAATCTCTTTGTTACACCGTTGGTCCCGGCAAATTGGCCACATCCCATTCTTGGATAATATACATATCTAATGCATGTGTCATTCCAGATAACATTTTGGCCGAAAATGAAAATGTACAATTCACCAACACTACTTCAGTATTGTTAACAATGTATAAAATCACTTCCCTCCACATCTAGATGGAAAAGAGAATTGCCACATTAACTTTCAAGGACATAATTCTCAAGAAATATTTCCAATGACAATCTTGTTCCCTCTATAATCACAGAAAATAATGTAACTCCTCATCGGTGTTATGTTCCATCTTAGTGCATCGTAACCGGCATATCCAGCCCGCCTCATTTTGTCTAAGGGACAGCTCCCTGTCCCCCCCCCCTCAATTTCAAGGGTATATGATCTATGCCATGGAACCAGATTTCTGGTCTACCTCCATGGCACTCCCGCATATGTGCCGTCATTGGATACCTACTGTCCTGATGCCGAATTGCCCTTATGTGTTCCTGAATTCTAGTTTTAAGTGCCCGAGTTGTGCTACCTACATAAATAATGTTGCAATAACATCCAATTATATATGTAACATGTGTAGTTTTGCATGTTATAATCTGTCGCATTTTATAAACCCGAGAGGTATTATTACTGAATTCTTTCAATCTATTTTTGCCATACTGGCATACACTGCAGTCTGTACATGTGAAAAAACCATTCACTTGTGATGGCAGCCAAGTCTTCCTTGTCTTTCTTGGTAACACATAACTTGGGCACAACATATCTCTTAATGTCCTTCCCCTTCTATAAGTTACTTTAGGTTTTATTGAGATTTCCCCCTTAACTCCTGGCACTTCCTGTAACAATTTCCAATGTTTATAAAGAATCTTATAAATGTCCTGACTATGTTTATTGTATTTCGTAACAAAATTGATTGAAGACCGAGTAGTTAGACCAACATTGGCAGAACCCAGAACTTGCATTGTGGATTCCCTAGTTCTCTGTATCGCTTTCTTCTCTGCATTATCCAATATCTGTTTCTTGTAGCCTCTACACTCAAATCTTTTTCTAGTTGTTTTTAAATTGTCAGTAAACACATTGGTATCACTACAATTCCTGCGCACCCTCAACATTTCTCCAAAGGGAATGTTGTTGATGGTTACCTTAGGGTGCGCGCTTGTTGCGTGTAATACACTATTACTCTCTGTAGGTTTTCTATACAGTTTACTTTATTACCTTCCACATAAAACGTAATATCCAAGAAGTCAATCTGCTCTGCAGAGTGGTTCATTGTGAGAGCCACATTATATGGATTTCTATTAAGGAAGTCATGGTATTCTTGTAGCTCCCCAACTGAGCCACTCCACAGCAAAATGATATCATCGATGTACCTCCCCCAGAATATGATGTTATCAACCCAGGGGGAGGCATTTCTTCCCCATGCATGTTCTCTTTCCCACCAAAAGAAACCTCCTTCCTCCCAGGGGGCCTAGCCACCAGCTGATGTTCTAAAAAGCTACCACTCCTTATTGGGTTCTTATGATTTAATTGCGATTGGGCCCAGCTTTTCAGCTGGAAATATTTAAACCTAGAGAGGCCTGCTCCGACTTTGTCTTTAAGTTGTTCCCATGAAACAAGGATACCGTCGGATACCAAGTCCCCCTAGACCACCAGTCCGGCTTCTCTCAGGGGCTCCACCAGCCTATCCCTTAAACACTCCGGGGCACCAGGAGAATCCCAGAGGGGAGCCAGGCTGGAAAAGTAACAAAGCGCAGCCGTGCCCCTCAGTTTGGCCCAAGTTTTAGCAAAACGCTGAAGAACCTTCAACTTAACCTTTTTAAAAAACTTTGGGTCCCCAAATTTAAACATAAATCCCTTTTCTGGTAAATTGTCGCCTCTAAGCATGGCTAGAAACATCCCCCCGCACCAATATTAACAGGCATTTTCAAAAGCATACGCGAGTGTGTAAATTGAAAGACCCAAGCATAGATCTGGAGATCCGGCAGAGCAAGGCCTCCTTTCTCTCTCCTCCGCCTCAGCTTTTTCCATGCTATCCTAGATGATTTATATGCCCAGACAAATGAGTTAATATCCCGCTGCAATTTGTCAATAATAGATTTTTCAAAGTGAAGGGGAATACAATTGAAGAGGAAGGTGACCTTGGGGAGTATTGCCATCTTAACCAGATTAACCCTTCCTAGAATGGATAAAGGGAGTAGGGCTCAAGATTTCATCAGCCTCTGGCACTCCCTAGCCACCATAGCTAGGTTTGTCTCGGCAATCTTAGTGATATCTTGAACAATGTTAATCCCCAAGTATCTCATTTTGGAGCTGATCTGGTGCTGATGCTGGGTCCCCCCAAGATTCCAAACCATAATTTGGAATCTTGGAATTTCAGTCTTCGTGGCGTTGATCTCATAGCCTGAGACCAGACCAAACTCCTGTGCCAGGCTGATCACGGCTGGAAATGCTGTTTGCAAATTGGCCGAAAGAACTAAAATGTCGTCAGCATACAGGGCGACCCTCCTCTCCCACTCCCCATACTTAAAAGACTGGATGTTAGGATCGTCCCTGAGCCATTGAGCAAATGGCTCAATATATAAGTCAAAGAGGAGAGGGGAGAGTGGGCAGCCCTGCCTGGTTCCCCTCGAGATCTTAAAAGGGTTAGTGGTATTACCATTAACAAAAAGTCTGGCTGTTGGACTCTGATAGATCGGCTGAACTGTTCGACAGAACTTTTCCTTAGATTAAATTTCCTCAAGACTTCCGACAGGTAGATCCAATTCACCCTGTCGAAAGCCTTAGTGGCGTCTAAGGTCATGGCTGCTAATGGAAGAGAATAAGCGTAAGCCAGGTCAATCGCCCCAATAAAGTCATAAGTGAGATCTGATAACTGCCGTCCCCTGACGAAGCCCTTCTGATCCAGATGAAGAATGTCTCCCGCCACAAGTCCCAATCTGGCCGCCAATATCGAAGCGAAGATTTTATAGTCTGCATTCTAAAGTGAAATGGGCCTATATGACCCACAACTTGATGGAACTTTCCCAGGTTTCAAGATCAGAATGATTGTGGCATCGTTCCATGAGACTGGGAGCTTTAAGCCCTCCTGTAATATTTGATTAAAAAGCATCGTCAGTGTGGGGACAATCTTATCACTCATTAATCTATAGATCTCGGCTGGGAGCCCGTCAGGACCCGCAGCTTTTCCGTTCTTACAGCGTGAAATGGCTTCCCTAACCTCGGCTTGAGTAAATTCCCGATCTAAGTGTTGTTTCTGTTCAGACTTCAGGGAGGGAAGAGATATGCCCCCCAGCCACCTCTGGACATTAGAGTTGTCCACCCTTTTGTCCTCATGATAGATATCTTGGACGAAGGACTGGAATGCATCACAGATTTCCTCATCCGAAGAAAAAGTAGCATCTCCACTAATAATTTCTTTGATGTGGTTTCTAACCCGGTCTGATTTAGCTTTCCACGAAAGAACTTATTGTTTCTGTACGAGACTCCTAACTGCTGGCCTGATCTTTCCCTCCATATATCCGAGAAAGCGAATTGCTTCATTGCCCCCAATAGAAAATCCCGAGATTTAGAAGGGACCAAAGCTCTATTATTTGGTGACTTGTCTAGTAAGGGATTCAAGACGATGTTAAAATCCCCTGCTAAAACTACTGGTTCAGGGAAATCCGGCAAGTGGGAAAAAATTGTCTTAAGAAAAGAAGGGTCGTCCTGGTTAGGCCCGTAATAGCCAACCAAGGTAAACAGGATCCCCGTAATGATAGCTTTCACTATGACCCATCTGCCACCTGGGTCGACTAGCTGTAGTAAAATACGAGCCCTAGCTGTTTTCTTAAATAAAATTAGAACCCCTCTAATCTTTACTGACTGATTTGTACAAACGTACGGACCAAACCATCTTTTATTTTTAAGAAGAGAGACAGTCTCTTCTTTAAGTAAATGTGTTTCCTGGAGGACAATGACCTGCGCAGGAAAATCCCTGAGATATTGCATAATCTTTTCTCTTCTCGGTCTAGTGCGCAGGCCATTGACATTCCAGGACAGAATCTGTATGGAACTCATGGTGGATCGAACCGACGACCTAACACCAAAAGGAGAAATTGGAGAAACCAGCACCAGCACCCGAACCAACAAGATTCCGTGGTCATTGCTCTTAAAACTGAGATTGGTAAGATCGAAAAATGGAGAATGAGGATTTTTTTTAATTTTTTTACCCCACTGCTCCCAACCCGACCCCAGTGCCTCTCCCACCCCGCCCCCCACCCCTGGAGAACCCTTAACCCAATTATCTGGACAGATGGAGTCCAGACATTTGCATCCCTGAGGTGCCCGCCCTAACCGCCTTCAAACAAGTGAAAAAAAAAAAAAGTGAAAAGAAAAGAAGAAGACCCTTCCGACTCTAAAAAGCCATCAGGGGCCATACAAGAAAGAAAGAGAGAGCACAGACATACGCTTGTTCTTATGCGTAGGGCTTATTATTATTTTTTTTTATAGATTTTTTTTTCTCTCTTTTTTCCTTTAATATTATTTGTTTCTCTTTTTTTTTTTTTCCTTCTTCCCTCCTTCTCTTCTTACTTCTAAGTTGAGAAATGTTTTCTTTCCTACCCTTAAATCTATGCTCTGAAGTTTTACTATCCATAATAAGTGCAGTTGGGATAATTTGTTTTCAATTCGATTCCTTAACACGTTTACCCCACTTCCCGCCACTGTTACGTGGGTTCGCCTGTTACTCTAACTCCATGATCAATATTTGATTATTGGTCTGGAACTAATAAGGAAAAAAAAAAGAGAAAAGGAAAAAGAAAAGGCGAAACCGCTGTTGGGAGAAGATACAGTAGTTAGACCTAGTTAGACCTAGGCCAAGAACCAGGCCAAGAACCAGGCCGAGATATTCCTTATGAACCCCCCTTGCTAATTATATCAAGCAACTCATCCGCCTCCTGAACTGATCTTAAATTATGCATTTTGTTATTGTGCATCACTTTCAGGAAGGTGGGAAATTTTAACTGGGCTACTGCACCATGTTTTTTTAAATCCTCCAACTTCCTTCCCAGCTCCCACTGCCTATCTAGCGTAAGCCTGGAAAGGTCAGAATGGATTTCAAAACGAAAACTCTTTTGCCTTCACTGATTTCATTTTCAGCGCTAAGTTAAGGATTTTCTCTTTTAAAGCGAAGGTGAGGAAGTTGATTAATATTTTCCTGGGCTTAGATCTATTCGGGTTTCTACGAAAGGGATCCCTATGCACCCTCTGTATGTCATGACTCTTCTGAGTCCTCGAGCTGTAGAGAGGCCTTAAGTAGAGAAACAATGTAGGGTCTAAGATCGGATCCTTCGCTCCTTTCCGGGACATTTAAAAGGCGTAAGTTATTTCTACGCGCGTTATTCTCCAGGCTTTCCATTCTATCACGAAGATCTGCCCCTTCTTTCTTTAGCAGTGAAATATCCGACTTCGCCATTCCGAGGTCTTCTTTTAGTTTTCCAACATTGTTCTCAAGGGTTACAGTCCTAGAGTTTAATAGATCCACTTTTTTCTCCAAAGATTCGCAGAAGCTTCGAATTTCTCCCTGATTAACTGCAGATACCGCGAAGCCCTTCTTTATATCTTCAGACAATGTAATAAAGAGAGCTTCCAAGGCTGAGGATGAAGATCCAGCTGCCCCTTGTTCCCCACAAGGAACGCTATTGGGGACGGCAAGCAGCTGCAGCTGGGACTGAGACTGGGAACAATCTGGGGGGCCAGCTATGGGGCTATTCGTGGCCACAGCGGAATCCGAAACTGTACTAGAATTCCCCTGCTGGGAGAACAAGTCCGTTACTGGCTCCATGATTTTCTCAGGTGGCACAGCCCATGATAGTACCGATGTTGTTGAGATATTTAAAATTGCTGAGCTTTTCCTAAGGGCTTCGCCCTGTACAGTAATGTCCAGAACCTCTGGTTGAACCCTAAAATATGAGCGCAATGATGGAGTAACCCTGACTGAGTTGTTTACGAGGTTACTTTTGGACCTCTTAGGTTTAATAGATCTGCCTTTGACTTGGTAAATCTGAAAGGCAGAACTACTGGTGGAAACAGGCGTAGCGAGGGCAAGAGGAGAGACTAGTAACTCAGGTGTGGCTTTGTCAGTGTTTGGGTTGTAGTCCAACTCGGGGCCCTTGTTGGAATTACCAGTGCCCTTGTTGGAATTATTTTTCCGAGTTGCCTTGGCAGGACCTAAACCCGCCCCTGCGCCCCTTCTGCGCCTCTTAGGACCCTCTTTGGCAACAGTGGCAGGTAGCAACACTTTCACATCGAGGGGAGAAACCTCCTGAGGGGCTTGGGGGGCTTGAAACACAGGGACCGAAGCCTCCTGTGAATGCTGTGATATCTGACAAACTAACCCCCCTTCCGTTGCCCCAGTACCTGGCTCCAACGTAGAGGCAGAAGTCACCAAAATCTCACCGCAACCTTCCTGCTGGTTCCTCTGCTCGCTGGACCGGAAAAAACTGCTGATGCTGACTTTGCCGCTGACTCTGCCGCTGCTCCCCCGGAGGTGACCACGAGCGGCCGCTCTGCGACCCTTGCGGAGCTCCAGGGCGGCCTCAGACCATCAAGGTAGAATGGGGAGGCATCCACCTGCCTCACCTCGACACATCCCCGACTGTGTGCCCCGCAGCGGTGCCGGTTTTCAAAATCCTGTGATGAAAAAAAAAAAGAAAAGCCCAGGAAAAACGGTGAGGTGTTAGTCCGGAAGGTTTATTAGCGGGTTAAACGATTGAGTAATTCCGACAGCGGGAGCGGGAAGCTCCGGGAGCAAGCGACTGCTAGTGTGCAGGCGCCATGTTCCCCCCCAATGGTTCATAATTATGTTGTTACCATCATTGGCAGCGCTGGCAGGGGCAATCTGTGATGCAAGCTGCCGTGGCCTCCTGACGGGAGCACTGGCACTTATTTATTTACAAATTAAGCACTGGGGAGAAGGGGCATGCCCCTGTCCCCATGAAATAATAGATACCATTGTGCTGACTGCCCCTGGGCCATGGCCCACAATGAGGATCCTCCTAGAAAGGGCAGATGAGTGCCACACACTCGTTTTCACCATTTTTCTTTGTACCACAGGCAAATCTTTGCAAATAAATATCTTCAGATTGGGACACTTCTTTCATTATTGGCTTGTTTTACTCCTGGTGGCCGGGCCTGGCAACCAGGAGCATTTCCAAAAGGCCTCCTGCCCTCTTAAAGGGCATACTTTGCAGGAAGCTGGATTTTTCTGGCTCCCTGAGCAGGCCCTCGATGCTGCCCGGCCTTATTACTCCTCTCATGCCGGTGTGGGCATCTTGCAGCGTGCCGATGTGACCAACCAGTGGAACAGACTGCACATCAATCGCGTCACTAAAGACGCCAGTAATCAAAGCATTGGCTTCTCTTTGAAGGGGGAACCAATCGTCTTGTTGCAGGCGGGGCCCGTAAGAGCTCATAGCCCTGAAATGCCGGCAGCCGCGTGGACGCGCAGCATATAGGAACTGCCTGCTGTGTTTAACTGTGCTCTGTTCTTCTGACTTTAAAAAGGGAATCTTACAAGTTTTAAGGAGGGAATTTTGAAAGTTTTAACATTTTGCTGCTGTTTTTAATTGTTGGGGCATCTCATTGACAAACTGCATTTTGCACATCGATCGCCTCACTAAAGACACCAGTAATCAAAGCATTTGCTACTCTTTGAATGGGGAACCAATCGTCATGTTAGAGGCGGAGCCTGTAAGAGCTCATAGCCCTGAAATGCCGGCAGCGGCGCAAACGCGCAGTTTATAGGAACTACCTGCTGTGCTTAATTGTGCTCTGTTCTTCTGATTTTAAGGAGGGAATCTTACGAGTTTTAAGGAGGGAATTTTGAAAGTTTTAACATTTTGCTGCTATTTTTAAGTGTTGGGGCACATCATTGAAAGACTGCATTTTGCACATTGATCACGTCACTAAAGACACCAGTAATCAAAGCTTTGGCTACTCTTTGAAGGGGGAACCAATCGTCTTGTTGGGGGCTGACCCTGTAAGAGCTAGTAGCCCTGAAATGCCGGCAGCAGCGCGAATGCACCGCTGCTGTGCCCATCCACGACCAGCCAGGGCTAGGGGCTAGTCGTTATGCTCAAATTATGACTTATTCCTCCCAACAACTCCGACAATATTCTCTAGTCAAACATCAACTAAAGCCTAAGACCCTGTCCCGTCTATCTCATCTAGGGTTGCTAAAAAGTAATAATATACCTACAGAACCTAGTGTGAGCAATAATCCTCTGGCTATACTTTCTAAGAGAATTATCAGCCCGCTTAACCAGCTCAAGGTCATCTACTTGAAGACTCGATCAATGGTCAAACATCAGCGAGAAATATTTCAGCTGCTGGACTCCAAAAAGCCTGATATTTTATTGCTAACGGAAACATGGCTCTCTCCCGAGTCATCCCCGACATCCTAGCAGCACTTCCAGATAACTATTATCTTCTTCAGGCCCACCGTCCCTCAGGTCAAATAAGTGGCGGAGTAGAAGCAATCATCCATAACAATCTGAAGTTCACTAAACTGGCAGCTTTCAATAAAACAGCAGTTGATAGTTTGTTAATTAAAATTGACTCCACACTCACCTCATTAACTTGTGTGTTGGTATACAGACCTCCTGGTCATATGCCTGAGTTTCCTCACACGTTAACAGAACACATCTCCCATTTAGTTATTGACCATGCTAAAATCTTAGTGATTTTGGACTTCAAATACTGGGCAAATGAGGAGTTGGGTGGACAGGGGTCTTTAGAACTCACGGAAGGGCTATGTAGCCTGAACCTTAAACAACATGTAATGTTCCCTACTCATATAAAAGGTTACATTTTAGACCAGGTATGGACTATTAATCTCTTCTTATCCAATTTGACTGTTGCACCGTGTGTATGATGTGACAATTTTTTTATTACATTTACTCTTACTGACCTGGCCATTCCAAAACCCCAGGCCAGCTCTGGGATATTAGTTAGAAACTGGTCCTGTGTCAACAGTAGTGTCTTTCATAATTCACTGGCCTCAACCTTGCCTATAAAACAGGATAATATTGACCTACAAGAGGAAAATATTGCAGATTGGCTAGCAGATGCCACCAATCTACATGCCCCTTTACGGCAAGTCAAGCTTGCTAGGCGCCATGATGCCCAGAAATAGTTCTTGGATGATCTTAAAATGGCCAAATTAGCTCTCCGCCAGACGGAGTGCAATTGGCAAAGGAATTACTCATCGGACAAGAGAGAAATTTATCAGGTCCAGCTTAAACAATATAAAAACTCCATTCTACAAGCAAAAGCCATCTTCTTTTCTGGGAAAATCTTAAATTCAACTAATAAATCCAAGGATATATTTTATATGTCCGAATGATCAAATCCTGATAGAGTGGCTGTAAAATAAAAAAACACTCAATCCTATTGTGACGTTTTTAACACTTTTTGTTGACAAAATTAAGGGAATCAAAGACAGCATCCCTTTAAGCTCCCCTACAGAAATGAATCCAGATTCGCTAAGAATCCTGAATCCTTAAAGGAGCTACCTATAATCATTAAAGGCACTCGTTATAGATCTCCTAGCCAAAGTAAAATCTGTCTCCGTATCCGATATCTGTCCTCCACAGGTGCTAAAAGAAATGTTCTCATTGTTCCCTAATCCTGCCTTATCCCTACTAAATGATTCTTTAGCCCAAGGCACTGTTCCCATCTCCTTTAAGGAAGCAATAGTGTTCGCTCGTTTAAACAGAAATTGTTGCTGATCCACACACACCGATTAACTATTGTCCCATTGCATTGCTCCCCTACCTGGCTAAGGTTTTGGAAACACATGTTTCCAAATCTCTGTGTGCCTTCTTGGAGGAAAGCCATTTTCTTGATCCCTATCAAGCAGTCTTCTGCCCGGCTCATTCAACTGAAGCAGTGATCTTGGCAGTTTTGGATGAATTGAGGGAAGAGGTGGACAGAAGTACCACACAGGCACTAGTGCTCCTCAACCTATCCGCAGCATTCAACACAGTCGACCACAAACTTTTGGTACACCGTGTCGGAGCTGCAGGAATACTGGGTACGGCACAGAACTGGTTTGTTTCCTTTCTAAAATAATGCTCCCAGTCAGTCCGGTTGTCTCCCTTTAGCTCCCCTAAGGTTTAACTTACCTGTGGGGTACCTCGGGGGTCCTCCCTGTCCCCCCATCTGTTTAATCTTTATATACATCACTTAGTTTCTAGGGAAAATGAAGGTGAGAGTTTTTAATTATGCAGACGACACGCAACTTCTCTTTCTATTGATAGTTCTGCTGACTCTAAAATGTTCTTTCAAAATTCAATGCTGTTCATCTGTGACTGGATGAATGGCAATCAACTTAAATTAAACTCCGACAAGATGGAGATCGTCCTGACTGGAGGCACACAAAACCTTTGGAATTCCAATCTGTGGCCAATTGAAATGGGTACTCCTCCTCAACCAAAGAACTCAGTAAAAAGCCTTGGAGTCCTTGTAGACAACAAACTGTCCATGAAGCTTCAAGTTGGGGCAGTAGTATTGTCCTGTTTCCTTCAGCTCAGGATGATCAGGAAGATTGGCAGATTCCTCACCTTTGAAGCACTCATCCAGGTTATTCTTGCTCTGATTACCCCATGCATAGATTATGCTAACTCACTGTATCTTGTGGTCTGCCAGACTATTTGATTAAGAGCTTGCAACTGGTACAAAACAGGCAGCCAGACTGGTCTTCCGTCAACCCAGGAGGTGTGATATCACTCCTTTGATGAGGATGTTACATTGGTTACCGGTGAAACAGCGCTTGGCTTTTAAGACAGGTTGCCTCATTTTAAAATCTCTTTATGGAAACTGTCCTGAATTTATCTCTTTCCAAATTCAAAAGTATACTCCTTCCCGTAACCTGAAGTCATCTCATCTCAATCGTCTGACCATCCCCTCTTTTAAGAAGAAGAGACAGGGAGGCACTAGATTCTCTGTATTGGCCCCTCGGTTCTGGAATTCTCTTACATCTAACATCAGAATGACTGCTGATTATCACAGATTTAGACAACTTTTGAAGACATGGCTTTTCACACAAGCATGCGAATAACATCCTGGGCCACAGTCCTCTCCTGTACTTAGCGCCAAGAAACCAATCAGTGTATGAGCGCTGTATAAATAACTTTAACATAACATAACATAGCATGCGCAGTCCTCAGTCCCCATGGCCTCCTGGCTGTTTTCCAAATCACCCGGAGGCTACTGGAATCCAGGTTTCACCCCAATTCCTCTTTAGGGGGCTTAAAGGGGCCTGAACCACCAACATTGTTGTGACCTACCCTAGTCATGGGGCTTAGCTGGTGACAAAGTCCCTAGTCCATCTTTGCAGGGCATCAGGTTGCTTGTAATTCCAGCTGAGCATCTTGTCCGCTGTTGTTGCCTCCCAGGTCCTTTGTCTTCTCAACTGTCTTTCTCTCGTGCAGGGGTTTTTAAGTGGAGGTGGAAAGTTCTAGATGCCAGGCACCCCTGGACATTGCTAGGATGCCACATCTCTTTCCACCCTTGCCCTCACCCGCATGCACATCATTCTGGAACAATTCATCATGGCGACTTCATGTTTTCTTTGGAAAGAGTTCCTCTGAGGGCCTCAGCTATGCCCCTAGCTGACATCACTGCCTCATCACTTTCCACCAAAACTTTAAAAGTGAGCCTCTCCTGTGTTGGCTCCATAGTTCTGGGCTCCTCCTTTGTTCTGAAGGGCCTGGGTTGTCCCAGCCCAGGTGCAATGTAACAAGCTAATCATCAGATTTTTCTCCCTAGTCCTTCCTTTCCCAGGAACTGAGTAAATTGTTGCTGATTGTTTCATTTGGGGAGACTTGTATTCCTCTGCTGAGGAATTAACATATCCCAGTAAGGGGTACAAAGGCTTGGAATCTGATTAGGAGCTTAGCAAGAGAAATATGACAATCCTTGAAGTCCATAAGATGTGGATTTTGTGTGTTGGGAACTGCAAAATGAAACTTGGCCTGCATGTTTCCCCCCAGTTTGACACCTTGATACACTGTGTAGATCTAAGTGGAGCGAAACTACAACTTAGGGCAGATTTTGACTATATATATTTAATAGAGAGAAAACACTACATACTTTCCAGTAAGCTCTACTGACTAATCTATGGAGTCCCACTAATATTATAGGGCCTGCCTCAGTTCATCACCTATCTCTGAAGAGTCATTTTGCTCTGCTGACCAATCTATGGAGTCCCACTAATATTATAAGGACTACCTCAGTTCATCACCTATCTCTGAAGAGTAATTTTTTGCCAGGCTACCTATGCATAATTACCAGCTACGTGAAGCGGTAATCACACACATGCAGCCTGCACACATGCACACTCGCATGTGCACATGTGTTCAGCTGTAACCAGCCCGTGTTTCATACCCTAGGTGTGTAGCAGTAACCTTATTTTAAAAGACAGACACTGGCGTTTAACACTCTTAGTTCAATTACAGTGACATTACCATGATGCAGACTCAGGTAATGACACTTGCTCACAGTAAAGGGCCAAAAACCGGGTAGTCAAAAGCGAAAAATCCTGATGGAGCAAATGGGTGGAACTCTTTTGCTACAGTTTTATAGACATTCGTACATTTTTCTACCATGAATATAAAAAACATAAGTTAAAGTCACAAAGAGCCAGAAATAAGAAGGAAAAAAAATGAAAGAATCACCTGCATCTACTGATACAGGGATCTATTTTTCATTAACAAGTGCAGCACAAAAGAATCCGCAAAATGGTTTATAAAATAAATTAATTATAAATAATAACTTCCTAACATGGATTGAGATGAAGAAATATTCCAAAACATATAAGCATTTTTGGCAATTAGACATATTTTTGCAATTAAGATCCTATTTTTGTCTATTTGCAAATTGTATTCTTTTGCTTGTAGTTTCATTCTTATATTGTCGAGATCTGGAGGGAGACCAAAGAGGAGGACAGAGTATTTCAGGGGCTAGGCAGTCATTTCAGTGAGTAAGAAATCCTGAAATTCGGTTCAAATTATTGCCATCTTCCCTTTAGGCAGTTAACATTCCTACATTGTGTGAAGGAACAGCAGGCAGGGCACCTCAGACACAGATGCTGCCACAAAAGTCAAGGTTGATGATTGTTTTTCAAGAATAAGTGTTTGCTTTTCAGTAATAAGTGTTTGGGAAAGGTTTAAATCATAATGTTTAATTCTGACTTCATTGCGTACCAAATGGATGACTCTTTAGCGTTATCATTCCCTGCAATATTAGATATAACATTATTGCTCCATTTCAAGGAGGAACAATCATGTAGGTCCATATCTAAGAATTCTTCATCAGGCACCTCATAGAGGGAAGGAGCAGGGCTAGTTCCTTTGGAGGCTGTTTCCGTACGGGTTTGCCATGGATCTATTTCTTGAAGTGTATAATCAAATGTGTATTATCAAATGTGAAAATCTTGTTTTAGTGTGGGTAAATTGTACAGTATATTTGAGATTGGGAGGTGATAGAGGGTTGCTCGGTTGAACCTTTCCCTTATTTGGATCTGAAGAATATATTGCTGATCAATTCTTGTCAAGTGTTGGAAAATATTTTTATGAATTGTGGCAAAATAAAAGCTCATTTGAAGAGAAAAGGGCACAATGTTGGATCATTAAAATAATGTATAACAATGCAAAAAAGACGTTCATGGATAGAAGCTCACGGGCCTTGTTTTGGAAGTTCTCCATCTTAGCTTGGATGTCCTTGAGCCGGGTTGCTTCTGATTCACTTGGTTCCCTTGGCTAAAATTGGTCCTGTTAGGGAGACCAGTGCATGCTGTACGTGCTTCTTGGAAAGCCCAAGGCGGCCTTTACGCCTTCACGACTGGCGCGCAATGCCAATAGGGCTCAAAGGGCTTCAGCCACCCCCGTCATGTGTGTCCACCCGGGCTGAGACAGCTTCTCGGGCACACACACAGACAGTTTTTGAGTATTTCACAGGTCTTTAAAAGACCATTTACTTGTTAATGAGGCTTTGTTGTTTATTCACCTCTTCTTAGAGCCCCTGCATCTCCACTCTGCCTATTGCTGGAAGAATTCGCCCCCCCCCGAAATTTGGCTCTAGTTGCGCCTCTGCTTCGTGAGTCAGGTAGCCAGGGCTTCTCTTCCCTGCACCGCAGTCACCCCGCCCCAGGTTTCCCGGGGTGTGAAAGACTGAAAGGCCACAAGGGGTTGCCCTTGCATGGCGCCAATGGCAGTGCAGATCTGTAGGAGTGCCATGCCGTGTGACGTCGTTTGACGAGGAATAGGAGCAAGGAACCGCTTCTGCTGCAAGTCTCGACCGCACAGCAGCTCAACACCAATAGATTCCCACGAGTAATTCAGGAATTTTTCGCAGAGGCCGCCCCCGAAGGGGGCCTTGAGGGCCGGCGGCATAACCGACGCCGAGCCCTGGAAGGATCCGGTTCTGGGCACCCTAGAGCGCCTAGAAGCACAACGATGTAGCCTGCACCCTCCCCACGGGCGCCAGAGAGGCGCCAGGCCCCCATCCAATGGTGGGCCTGGCGAGGTACAAACCCCCCCAATGGGGGGATACCGACAGCAAGGCAGGGAAGTGTGGGGGGGGATATAAGCCACCGCTCCCCCAGGTAGCTCCTATCATCGTGGAGCAGGGGAGCGGCGCACCGAGGAATTTTGTTTTCCTGATGATCGTTGTTAGGCGAGGCGAAGCTCTGCGTGTCAACTCTTGGGTTTCCAGTGGGAGGGGGCCCTGTACATCGATAAAGCAATGCCTTTGGTGTGCGCAGTTTCCTGCGCATAGTTCAAGCAATTCAGCACCTTTCTGGAATGGGCCCTGCATGACAGGCACCCCGCGGGGGGGGTAAGCTCCACTACCTAGATGACTTTTTGTTCACAGCCCCCGCCGGGTCATCAGAATGTAGGGTCTCCAGAATGTAGTGATCAGAATGTAGTAACTCCAGGAGTTAGCTGGGGAGTTAGGGATCCCGCTGGCAGCTGAGAAGACTGTAGGCCCTGCTACAAAGATCACATTTCTGGGGATAGAACTAGATTCAGTTGCGGGAACAGCTAAATTACCGGTGGAGAAAGTGAGGGATTTCAGGGAAGAGATAAGGGGCCTCTGCGGCCGCGACAAGGCTACCCTCCGCGACCAATAAATACAACACACATAGAAATCCTTGGGTCTGAAGTGGAGAGGCAAATGGTCAGAGATACTCCTGGCCGACCCATAATCTCGGGGATAGGGTCTCTGCTGGAACCTCTCTCCACTTTTGTGGATTACTTTTTACGACAACTAGTTAAGGAAATGCCGACGTACCTTCAGGACATAAAAGATATCCTCAGACTACTTGAAGTGACTCCGTTTGATGCCACCAAAGACTATCTTGTCTCCTTCGACGTAGAATCCCTATATGCGTGTATCCCCCAAGATGAGACATTGGCGGTGATTCGGACCCTACTGAACAACAGACAAATGGATACCATTTCTCCAGTACACTTCATCATGACATGTGCCTGTCTCGCTATGAAGGATAACTTTTTTAAGTTTGAAGACAGATTATACCTGCAAATATCTGGAACATCTATGGGCAGTGTCTTCGCCCCAAGCCTGGCGAACCTCTATGTACATCTCTTTGAACAAGAGCATATTCTGACAGAGATTAATCCATATAGAGCACATATCCTATATTGACGATGTGTTTGTTGTATGGTGTGGGACACCCAGCACCATCTCTGAATTTCACCAATGGCTGAATACCAGGAATGAATTTCTGAATTTTACATGTGAATATAGCAACATCAGCCTACCGTTCCTTGACATCTGCATCTTCCCCGAAGGTGACGGTCTAGGCACTGAACTCTTTAGGAAACCTGTGGCTAGAAATTCGATATTATCATATAATAGGTACCACTCGCAGTCCCTCCGAAACAACTTGCCCTATGGGCAATTTCAACGCACTAAGAGAAACTGTTCCTCGAGATCAAAATATGAAGAACATGCAAAGAATTTGACTCTCCCAATTACAGGACAGAGACTATCCTGTAAAATTGATATGGAGATCGAAGAAGAGGGCGGCTAATAACAACAGAGAGGCACTGTTGGAGCTAGCGACACCCAAAGAAGGGACCTCAAGAATCACGTGTGTGAATACTTTCTGCAGTTTTTCTAATAAAATCAAGAAAAGCATACTTCGCAATTGGAACATCTTGAACATTGGTAATACTCCAATTCCACGGCCCTTGTTTGCCTTTAAGAGAAGCATTAACATCAAAGACCAGCTGGTTCATACACGGCCTAAATACAAGAGGCCACAAGATCAAGTTACTCTGTGGGGTTTACCAGCGATAAAAGGGCACTTTCCTTGTGGTTCCTGTGCTGTATGCCCGCAGACGAAACATACTGTCTCTATCAAGATTGGCACTAACAAACCATGGATACTTTCTCGCCACACAAATTACAATAGCGACAAACTCATTTATTTGATCACTTGCCCTTGCGATTTGTGCTATGTGGGAATGACCACGCGCAAGGTGAAGACACGTATTCTAGAGCACAAGAGTACCATTCGGTGCAGAAAACTTGCAACTAAACTTACAAATCATTTTCTTGAGAAGAATCATGCACCAGACGACCTTAGGTGGACGGTACTAGAACAACCATATATCCCGGCTCATGTGACAGATATCTCAACATATCTATTTAGACGAGAACAGAGATGGGTGTATAGATTACAGAGTGATACCACAGGTCTGAATGACGATATTCCATGGGTTGCCCTGTGATCTCTTAACAGGTTGCATGTCTCTAATACATACAGGGGCTGGCACACGATTTTTGATAAACTGCAAATAACACTAGGCGATCAGGAGTTCCTTCCGATGGATGAGGTAATTTACTGAGTCTGTCACTGCTCAAACAACATACTACACCACACTACAGATAACATCTACAAAGCACTTGCTATATGTCTCTTTGAGTGCTGGTAAATTACATGATACATTGGTCCCTAGAAAAGGTACAACCAGGGTATGGATGTGCCAGCATGTTAGACACCCCGAAAGTTGGACATGTGAGGGTGTACACTGGAGTTACTGATGATACATTGGTCCCTAGAAATAGTACAACCAGGGTATGGATGTGCCAACATGCTAGACACCCCGAAAGTTGGACATGTGAGGATGTACACTGGAGTTACTGATGGAAACCAGGTTGAAAATTCAAACTACCTGCTTATTCTTTTTAAATACTGATTTACAGAACACAATTGAGGATTAACATATATGTCTCTTTACGCTTTTGAGAACCACTAGGGGCTGTAGAATATCATTACAAACCAGCCATAGATGATGCGCAGATCTTTATTTGTAGGTAGCGCTAAGAAGCCAGAAATTGGCTACTTATTTATATATGCAACTCTACATGATGCTCCAGGGGTTAAGTTTAAGAATAAACAAAAGAAGTAACAAGATCTATAAGAGCCATTTGCTACGCTGAAACAGTACCATTAAGCCAGACGCTGTAGCTCAGAGGCAGTGCCAAGTGCCTTTAGTGCAACAGTCCCCCCCAATATAAGGGTTCGAGTCCCACCACCAGCTCCAAAGTGTCAGTTTGCTGTCTCTTTTATTTTTTGGTTTATACATTACAGCATACTGACCTTAGATGCAACATTAACGGGCTAATAAAGTTTTTGAGAAAATAACGACTAATAGTGGTACAACTTGTGAACATGCACAATTAAACGCATGGTGACATAATCTTGTATATATTTTCCTGTCGGCTTCACTTCTGACTTGGGAGGTTATATATTCGATTTGATGCTCCCATTTTTCGTATAAGGAATGTCAGCCGTTTTTAAACAGTTTTGATGTTAATGATTGAGCTGGCGCATGCTCGATAATACGTGCTATTATGGCATGCTCACTATATTTCCCGGCATACCTTAGAAACAGCACACCTGCATACATTTAAGACTCAGGGTAGTGTATTTAAGGAGATCGACCAAACCTTCGCACTCACCTCCGGTTACGGCCTAAATAAGGCACGGGGTACCGACGGAGAGGTGAGTGTTTGTTCCGGGCTATGCGTATCCTCCACAAAACCTATTTGCAATATGTTGTTCTTTAAATAGGAGATGTGGGTTGGGACATTATCCTTTAAGTAATTTCGGATGGCGGTAGCCCCTGTAGTATGTTGGGAACTTGTATATCACGAATACAATGAGTGCTGTTTTGGCACAGAAAGCCTTTCTTGTTGTCTAGTGACCCTTTTTCTGTCTAGTGAAGTACCCTAGCACAGCATGTAAAGAGACTTAAACACGTTCCTGTCTCCAGTTTTTCAAACAGTTTGGAGGGCGACAGTGATATATGATAGACACTGTTTTTACCCCTAAAAGGAAGAATATAAAGAAATTTGTGCTGCTTCCAGGGGTTGTATCTACATATTTACCCAGGCTAGTCATTCATTTTTTAATAAGGATATCGATAAAATCTAAGGTCGCTCTTGTCTCCAGGTCTCTCTATTTGGGGGACTCGTTAACGACATTACATGAATTATAATGCTATGAGTTGCATGCATGCACTAGATGTCTGCAGTATTCCAAATGTTGTTTACATTTTTAGATACCACATTTTTCTGTTCATTTGATAGATAATGAGAGACACCTAACAACATCAGTGCCTCTCTGAGAGAGCTATGAATAACGCGGACAAGACAGTAGCACCTAGTCCGGTTCCTATGTAGATAGGTTTTTCGCCTTGAGCAGTTTTTCTATTAACTGTCAATGTCCCAGTTTGGTCACTATACTATTGATACTGGGTGAGATGTGATCATAATATCTGTGTATTCACATTTCTTTAGAGCGGTGCCCCCTTCCCTGAACTGTCACCAGGTAGAGGTGAGGTATCTTATCCGCATAATACGGGTAAGCAAACTATATTCCTTTAATCACACATGCAAATTGCATTTGATTTGTGGTGAGACTGAGGTTCCCACAGGTGTATTAAGCTTTGCTAATACTTATTCAGAGTTACTGATGTTTCTTTTTGTATCTGTTCCCATTAGGTACGCTCATTTTGCTTTGAACTGAAAACAGCAGTACAATTGGTTTTGTATTTCAGTATCATTTTTTGTTAACTATTTTGTTCACTATGCACTTGTTTGTTCGCAGCTGCATCTAACCAGGTCCTGACGAAAGCCCTGACACCTAGTAGGTCATCACGGCTGAAACATGTTGACCTTTTGTTTCGTCTGACACATGCAGTTTAAATCCATACTGCAGGTGCACTGTTTTTAATCCTGACAGTGAGAACACACTAATAAAGCACGTAATTTGTTTTCACTAGTTAGTTTTAATATCACTTCCTACACAGTGCTTTTTCTGTTGCGCTGCGCCCTCTCCCAGCTCATATCGTTCTCATCTGTTGGATTTAGAATATCCTTTATAGAGTAGAACAAAAAACAACCCTGAGCTCCTCCCTCTCAGAGAGGGGGTTGTAGCCCTTGGTGGGACTAGGGCTTCCCACTAAGAGGAGAATCCCAGATGATGAAGCATGCCACCTAGGGTGGGTGAGGGATTACGTCCTGAAAGGGATCATTCCACGGATATTTCTGTGTAATTTCTTCAGTATCTCTGACCATTTGCCTCTCCACTTCAGACCCAAGGATTTCTATGTGTGTTGTATTTAACTATGGAATTGGGGACATAATCCTTTGAAGGTCTTTAAATTCTCCCTAAAAAATTTTTTTCTTTGTGTAGTACTTTCCGTGACCTCCAACAGTTGATTGGCAAACTCAACTTCGCTCCCAGTGTTATTCCCACGGGAAGGGTTTTTGCTAGGCGCTTAACCCAGCTAACAGCTGGACTCACTCACAAACACCACTGCGTCAGGCTTGGAGCAGGGGTCAAACAGGACCTGCTCATGTGAGACACATTCCTGGCTGATTTTAACGGTGTCCTAATCTGGAGAGAAGGCTGGGTGACATCCAGGCAGATAGCCCTGTTTACAGACGCTTCAGGTAGCACATGCTTTGGGGCAATCCTGGGGGATAAATGGTGCGCAGGCCAATGGCCAAGCAGGTGGCACAAGCAGGGCATCACCGACAACATTACATTCCTTGAACTGTTCCCTATAATAGTGGCCCTAACTGTCTGGAAGCGGGAACTGAGGAACATGAAACTGACGCTGTGGTCAGACAACAAAGGGGTGGTGCAGATAATAAATAGGGGATCAGCAAGGTGCCCTGACACACTAAGACTAATGCAGCAATTGGTTAAATTGCAGTTGGAGGGGAACGTAGACCTGAAGGCCCATCATGTACCAGGGGTGGAGAACGCAGTGGCGGATGCCTTGTCAAGAGCACAGATGAGCAGATTCAGGGAATTGGCCCTGAGGGCAGACCAAGTAATGACCCCCTTCCCAGACCAGGCGCTACAAAAAATACGCAGGGACAGTGAACAGGAGGAATCCAGACACTGGAGAACATGGACGAAACAAGAAGAGCAATTGAGCGGTTTATCCAGTGGGCATTCACCAGCAAGAAGTCTAGATCATGGGCACAGGCCCACCTGTCCGCCATTGCCCACTTCACTAAGATTTACACTGGCCAGGACCCCACAGCATCCCTTTACATTAAGGCAGCGATGAAAGGGTAGAAGCGGGCAGAAGGGGTAAAGACAGACGGCAGGCGACCAATAGACTTCACAAGATTGGGCCAGCTTATGGACACGATAAGGGGAATTAACGAGGAACATCTTTGAGCTCCACTTATCCAGGGCAGCCTTTTCCAACGCATTCTTTGGAGCCTTTCGAATCAGTGAACTAGTGGCGCCCAGGAAGGACGGTCCAGCAGAGCGGTGCCTGCAGGCTGCCGATGTCAGACCCAAAGTAGCTGAGGTTGAGCTATTACTAAGACGGTCAAAAACAGATCAGACCAGCAAGGAAGCGGAAGTACAGCTATAGTGCATCAAAGATCACAGATACTGCGCAGTTTGCTGCTTGCTCACATAAATGGCGACGCGTCCATCAGGGGAGGCCCGCTTTTCAAACATCAAGATGGGAAAAACTTAAGCAAGTTTCAATTCACAGCAGTGATGTGCCAGGCCCTCGCTAAAGCAGGGCTACCCTCAGCGGCCTTTGGCTCTCACTCTTTTAGGATTGGCGCAGCAACGTCAGCAGCACAACATGGCATGACCGAAGCAGGGATACAATCAGTAGGCAGATGGCGTTCCCGGGCATACAGGACCTACGTCAGACCCCAGTTACTGTAGAGCCCTCCCTCAGGACAGAAATGGGGCTACAGCATGGGGGGGGGGGGGCGCATCCACCAGCACGAGAGGCCTTCTGACATTTGTGACCATTGTTTCAGCAGGAAAGCGCCCCCGCTTGGTGTGGGTAGTGGGCCACTCGTTCGTATCCAGGATGCATGCTTGGTGGCAGCGGGGGAGGCACAGACTGACAGGAAGACCAGTAAGCACATGCATCCGCTGGCTGGGGCAACCAAGGATGAGATGGAATGAGCTACCAGTGGCCCTCAGGGATCTACAGGCGGACACAGCTTGGCACCCGGACATTTTGATAATCCACCTTGGGGGTAACGACCTTGCCCAAAGGGGGAGGAAGGCCCTCCTCCAAGGCATCCAGGCGGACCTCACGGGGCAGCCAAGTGCTTTGGGAGTACGACCATCTTATGGTCAGAAGTGATCAGTAGAATGGTGTGGCGGGGAGCCGAGTCACACAAAGCAGTCGATAACTCAAGGAGGAAACTGAACATTGCAGTTAGCAAATTCTGCAAGACCAACAGCCTGGAAAGCATCAGGCATGGGCTCATCCACCCAGGCCGCCCGGAACTGTATGGGCGGGACGGGGTGCATCTATCGGAAGAAGGGATGCGTGTTTTGTGGGGATCAATGGCCCTGGCAGGTTGCAAGTAGAGCAAAAAAAAAAACAAAGAGGAGAAATAAGGAGATTGGGGGGAGCTGCAGGAAGACGTTAGCCTCCCTGACAGCATGGCAGAGAAGTAATGGTACAATGGTTGGTTATGGAGACACACTGACAGGGCGGTGTGTAGGAGTAGGGCCACTCACTTTGGGATGCCACATGGCAGGGTGAGTTGGCCAAGCAAAAAGGGGGTAGCAAACCGAGACGGCACTCACAGCCCAGACCCCGCTGGACGGCAGGGCACAAATGAGACTAACAAGGTAGCGAGTTGGGGCCTAACTCCGGGGGAGAAGCTACCCACCACACGCAAAGAGCGTGGAGACCAACCGAACAATGGTCCCAGAAGGGACAAGAAAAGAGAGAAGACTACAAGGAACTAACCAAAGAACCTTTGGTGCCATTTACGAACTGGTGATGTGCATTCAATGTACGGCAAAATAATATGTATGACATGCAGAGTATATGATTTATGACCCAAAATATGACAGTTCGCAAATGATAATTTATGACCAGGGGTCATACAAATTATGACCGAAGTATATGTATATAATCCTAATAAACTGTGGCCAATAACGACAACGCATGTTGGGTGTTTATTAGGGAACACAAGGTTGGTTTGTTGTGCATGTACACTGGAATGGGCACAGTGCAGGGGCCGGCGCCATAACCGACTCCGAGCCCTGGAAGGATCCGGTTCTGGGTGCCCTAGAGCGCCTAGAAGCAGAACGATGTAGCCCCGTGCCCTCCCCACGGGCATCAGAGAGGCGACAGACCCCGTCCAATGGGGGGGCCTGGCGAGGTACAAACCCCCCAATGGGGGGATACCGACAGCAAGGTGGGAAAGTTTGGGGGGATATAAGCCGCCGCTCCCCCAGGTAGCTCCTATCATCGTGGAGCAGGGGAGCGGCGCACCGAGGAATTTTGTCCCACCCACCCTCACCTAAGAAACAGCAGTGTCCCAGTGCTGGACAGCAAACAAGCATTTGCAGAGAAGTAATGGTACAATGGTTGGTTATGGAGACACACCGACAGGGCGGTGTGTAGGAGTAGGGGCACTCACTTTGGGATGCCGCACGGCAGGGTGAGTTGGCCTAGCAAAAAGGGGGTAGCAAACGGAGACGGCACTCGCAGCCCAGACCCCGCCGGACGGCAGGGCACAAATGAGACTAACAAGGTAGCAAGTTGGGGCCTAACTCCGGGGGAGAAGCTACCCCCACACGCAAAGAGCGTGGAGACCAACCGAACAATGGTCCCAGAAGGGACAAGTAAAGAGAGAGGACTACAAGGAACTAACCAAAGAACTTTCGGTGCCATTTACGAGCTGGTGATGTGCATACACTGTACGGCAAAATAATATGTATGACATGCAGAGTATATGATTTATGAGCCAAAATATGACAGTTCGCAAATGATAATTTATGACCAGGGGTCATACAAATTATGACCGAAGTATATGTATATAATCCTAATAAACTGCGGCCAACAACGACCACTATAACCACAACGCATGTTGGCTGTTTATTAGGGAATACAAGGTTGGTTTGTTGTGCATGTACACTGGGATGGGCGCAGTGCGGGGGTTATCACAGCTTTCAAATTAGTTAAATGTAAATACATTCTCACGTGCATAACTGTAGCGTGTCCGTTTACGTATGCATGAATCACTTTACTAAAGTGCATTTGCACTTTCAAACTATTTCTTTTCTAAACAGAGAATGTTGTTTTTCCTGGTGGAGAAACCCCTTCAAATACACTCCCAACAAGTTTGAGAACGCTTCTTTTTCTTTCCCTCTATTAACGTTGATTTACTCCTTCCATTTACAGCAATAAATCTATAGTAGTAAGTTTGGAAATGTGTCTACCAAAGAGTATAAGATTATAACACCTGCATTCAACAGAGCTACAAATATTTCTTTGGGAATCGGGCCCAGACAGTTTAGAGGAGGAATTAATTGGCTGCTGTAAGAGAGGTGACACACCTGACTCATCTGCGTCACATACCTTTAGGAGAATAAGTGTTTATTGTGTGAAAAAGATGAATACTCAGCAATTAGGCTAGAAGAGGTCTGCGTCAGTATTGTCGACTACTGTATAACACTGGGCCAGGCATTTGTGCAGAAAGCCACTCCACAGCACAGGGACGGGACACACATTAAAAAAATAACGAACTGCGTAAAATAAAACACATATATATCAGTGAGATTCGGCTACCTCAGTATGGTCACAAATCTTCCAATGATACCTTAAGCAAGCAAGGAAAAGGCGTCCTCACTGTGTTAGACAAAAAGACAGTTTAAAAGTATTGGAAAGTTGCGAGACAGCTGGATTTTGCATAAAATCACTCTTTCAGTTTAGATTGTCTTGCGTCTTTATCTTTTTGTCTGGTAAAATGTCGTCATAGTGAGGCGCAAATAACGTAATCCGGAAGGGAAACAAAGAAAAGTCCGCTAATGTGCGTCTTTCATGAAAAAGAAAGCGTTAGAGACACCAAACCACTCCCCCACCTTAAATTCTGCAGGATAAAGATTTATGTTATTGACATACTTGCTCATATGTATTGAACAGTTTGCTTAACATGTAAAGTTCGAATAATTGAGACTGACTTTGACTGAAACCATTCTTTCGCTGAAACTCCTCACACACAGGGCAATGAATGCAGCTCAGTCATGATTTGCGAAGACCCGCTCTTGTAGCAATTGGTTACCTCACGTCCTCCTGACCGTGTCAACCTGCATGTGGGTTCTGTCAGCTGAAGCAATGCCCACCGAGGACCGGAGCGAGACAACACGTCTCATTTAAATTGAATTCTAACATAACCTGTAGATGGTAATGCGCTGTAGCGGGCTTCGCTTGTGTGTCTTCTTCTGTTTGTAATGCTTCGTTAGTCGAAAGGACTATTAATGTCACAGGTTCGAGAATGAGGAAGAGAGCTGTAACATGGATAGCATAGAGAATCTGTACGTGTGCACAAAGAGGTAAATGCACAAATTGGCTTGTGAACACACAGACCTTGCAACCTGAAAATTATGTTTTATTGGGGCTGCAATGGGGTGCGTCAAGTTCAGACATCAGTGTATCCCTCCTTCACATGTCTAGCTTAGGGGCGAAAACATAAATCTATGCATTGACACGCATGCTCCCTTATTGGCACGTCAGTGTTGATCCCAAGTGTGATGTGGCCATGGAAGTAGATGTCTTCTGACATTAGCAGACTCATTTTACCATGGCAACATGATTCATTAGTGCCAATGCTTAAAGAGCAGTGGGCATGTGCCCGCTACCTCATTATTCTTGGAGAGACGGATGGGAAACGAGCTCAACATGTGAACTCGCTGCCTGGTCATCCTCCCGCCCACAGACAACGACTGTGTATTGGGAGCTGAGAATTTTTTACATTGTGGCTTCATATTTCTCAAGGACAAAATACTTCCAGCTCTTCTACAGCCACAGCTTAGTAAGTTGTGTCAATAGGTAAAATGTAATCTATTTATTTACAAATAATACCATCAAGCAATGCCTCATATAAAAGATGAAGCATTCCAATTAATGCCCTGCCATGTTTGTGGTATACATTTAGCAACCCGTGTGGCATATGTACTATGATACCAATTGGAGGCAATACCTTCCACACAATTAAAATAAAATCAAGCAAACTATAATGCTAAAAACAGGACATGATTAGGAAGAAAAAAATATTCTACTCGCATCAAAATTAAAATAGATTTGCTTGCCTATCATTTGGTAGTAGACCTCATGTTGAAATGTTGATTTCCTTTACATTCCTTTGTTTTATCTTCTTAAAAAATGGATCTATTATAGGAACATGGTGAATGAAAGATGCCATGTAGCATCATTTTCTCATTCTAACTAGCTCATAACAATCTCATTCGCCTTCCTCTTCCCAGGCCTTACTTTTGTTGATGCTCCACCTCTGAGACAGCTACCTTTGTAGCTGTAGTAACGAGGTCCAAACAGGAAGAATATAGTTCAAGATGCTTTATTGTAGTAAGATACAAGTTCTGTAGAGCAGCCCCACCAGGAGCAGCCAGTATGCTGCTCAGCCCATTCTCAACTGTGACTTCTCTTCACAGGCTCCCAACATTCCGAAGCGCATCATCACTCTGACATTGGATGCAGCACACAGCACAAACACACTGGCTGAGCAGGAGGTGTAAATGACATATCATTAACAAAAGCAGGATACAACATATCCCCTTTCCTTACACAACAGAAGCATAAGTCTAGTACCTTAAATAAGGAACACTAATGCAAAAAGAATAAATGTGATAATAAAGAACAAATAGGAGAGCGAAGAGATAGGTGGAATAAATATATGAAAATAACAATAGCCCATCCACTCCAACAAGGAATTTCAGAGGAGAAGAAAACAGTAATAAAGCGTGAGAAACAACAAGGTAGCAGGTAGACATGGACGCACCAATGACGCACCAATGACGCACCAATGACTACCCCCAAAACACACCTACTGGCCAGACAGGCATGAAAAGGGGGAAGAACAAAGCACGACACGAACTAACACCAGCCTTACACCCAGACACACAGAGAAGAGAACAGGTAAGAAATAGAATGAAACAAGAAGAAGGAAAAGACTGAGGACAAAGCGAAGAACAACATGAAAGATAGTCCAGGTTCCGAGGAGAACAAAACAGGCGAGAAAACAGAGAAGAAGAGAATAAAATACAATGAGTATAATTAATACTTCCCCATTTTCAAATTCACAAAGAAATAAGGTATAGTATAACGCTGCATTTTCAAATCGACAATGTAACATTAAATAAGAATAACATTGCGAGAAAATAACAGCAAATGGGACAGAAACCCATGAGACACACCCTGTGTGAGGGTAAAAATGTAAGAGAAGATGGGACTGAAACCCATGACCAACCCCAAGACGAAATGGAGGTAAGTAAGGTAAGCTACTGTAACTGGGTCTGAAACCATGACCTATCCCCAGAAATAGGTATGGTAAGCTGCTGTGGATGGGACTAAAACCCATACAACAATGCCCTATGTGAGGGTAGAAACCGTAAGTAGCACAAGTGGGCAAACGTACACTGAGCAAATAGGACCAAAACCCATTGCCATCCCTACGTAGGGAAGAAAAAAAATGATGTGTACTACGTGAAAAGAAAAATGAACCCCTGAAGGTGTGTTCCCAGAGTCCATGAACGTAAAGTGATGAGCCCACGAAACACACCAAACAATCCCAAGTAGGATAAGGGTGGATAAAAGAAATTCCATAGTGAAATGAACAAAAACCCAAATAAATGTTGCGTAATCATAGGCAAGCATGCAATAAGCTTAAATAACAAATCAAATTAACATTCAATTTGCCAAGTGTTAGAGTTCAGGGTGTGCGTGTCACCGTAGCATTTAGACACACACCAGTGTTAGAGCAAACATACTTTGAAGATATAACCCTAAACAGACTATGACTAGTAAGATACACGTGCACAGACAAGAAAAGACCAACATGGAAGGAGAAACAGCCGTACAACTCTAAAAAAACTATGACTAGTAAGATACATGTGCACAGACAGGAAAACGTGAAGCGCAGGGCGACTTACACACAGGACGGGAAAACGTGAGGCGCAGTGCGACTTACACACAGGACAGGAAACCGTGAAGCGCAGGGCGACTAACACACACAAGATGACGAAGAAGAAGAACAGATAGACTCACACAAAATATGACAAACATGAAGCATGGGGTGACTTACACATATATGACATAGTATAGAATGAGGCTCCCACCCATAACCCGTGAAAGAGGGAACATGGGGCGAAACACAAATGCTGTCACGCAACTACAGTATGTTGCTGAAAACACATAAGTTGTTTGACATACTGGTGACAGATCAAATAAAATTGCACCTCCAACTTTGGATTACAAGAATGTCAATGGTGTGCCTGTCACCGCGATCCTGTGAGACAGGCGTTCCTAGAAACAAACAGCACTTCGTAGTAAGAGGGCGACTCCAGGAAACTTGAGAAAGAACAGTGCAAAGGTGCACAGAAGACGCACACTGAAGATCGATGCGCACCATGGCTTGTAAAGAAAATAGATCTCACCAGTCGAACAGTCGGCAAAGTCCAGTGTCCTCGGTATGTACAAAACCAAAGAAAACTCGAAGTCTCTGCCCAAACCTGGAGACTGACAAGGACTTAACTACAGCCAGGACAACCGTTGCGTTTACATGAAAAGCGTTTCAGCAATACGAAGAGGAGAGAGGAGCGATCTTCACAGTGCGATGTACAAAAACCAAGAGGATAGAAGAGCGGTCTTCACAACGTGGTTGGCATCAAACTGTATTAGATTTGAAAGCTTCGTGGGACACTCCTAGGCTTAATTGAATGGCTGGAGCATCCAACCACAAGATGGCGGCACGCTGAGCACGCCGTGCCGGATGGCTCCCGGAGTGCTGATGTTTGAAAAAACCGTAAGTAGCACAAGTGGGCAAACGTACATTGAGCAAATAGGACCAAAACCCATTGCCATCCCTACGTAGGGAAGAAAAAAAATTATGTGTACTACGTGAAAAGAAAAATGAACCCCTGAAGGTGTGTTCCCAGAGTCCATGAACGTAAAGTGATGAGCCCACGAAACACACCAAACAATCCCAAGTAGGATAAGGGTGGATAAAAGAAATTCCATAGTGAAATGAACAAAAACCCAAATAAATGTTGCGTAATCATAGGCAAGCATGCAATAAGCTTAAATAACAAATCAAATTAACATTCAATTTGCCAAGTGTTAGAGTTCAGGGTGTGCGTGTCACCGTAGCATTTAGACACACACCAGTGTTAGAGCAAACATACTTTGAAGATATAACCCTAAACAGACTATGACTAGTAAGATACACGTGCACAGACAAGAAAAGAACAACATGGAAGGAGAAACAGCCGTATAACTCCTAAACGAACTATGACTAGTAAGATACATGTGCACAGACAGGAAAACGTGAAGCGCAGGGCGACTTACACACAGGACGGGAAAACGTGAGGCGCAGGGTGACTTACACACAGGACAGGAAAACGTGAAGCGCAGGGCGACTAACACACACAAGATGACGAAGAAGAAGAACAGATAGACTCACACAAAATATGTCAAACATGAAGCATGGGGTGACTTACACATATATGACATAGCATAGAATGAGGCTCCCACCCATAACCCGTGAAAGAGGGAACATGGGGCGAAACAAAAATGCTGGCACGCAACTATAGTATTTTGCTGAAAACACATAAGTTGTTTGACATACTGGTGACAGATCAAATAAACTTGCACCTCCAACTTTGGATTACAAGAATGTGAATGGTGTGCCTGTCTCCGCGATCCTGTGAGACAGGCGTTCCTAGAAACAACAGCACTTCGTAGTAAAAGGGCGACTCCAGGAAACTTGAGAAAGAACAGTGCAAAGGTGCACAGAAGACGCCCACTGAAGATCGATGCGCACCATCTTCACAACGTGGTTGGCATTAAACTGTATTAGATTTGAAAGCTTCGTGGGACACTCCTAGGCTTAATTGAATGGCTGGAGCATCCAACCACAAGATGGGGGCACGCTGAGCAAGACGTGCCGGATGGCTCCCGGTGCGCTGATGTTTGAAAACGTCTATGAGCAGGGAGTTTCTTGTCGAACTACTGTGACGTCAGGGAAGACAGAGCAGAACCAGCACGCGACTAAGACACTGGCAAGGAGACAACTATGTCGTCAAAGGATCTCCGCGCGACTCGATGTAGGTAAGAGTGCACGTGAAGAAAAGCTTGTGCTAAGATTTCAAACCGCACAGAGACGGTTTAAATGTCCTTGCTCAAAAACAGTCATGCGTGAGAGCCAAAAAAAACAAACTCACCACAAATGTTTGGTCCACAACTGAAGCTCCCCTCCGATCGCACGTAAAGGCACATTTGAGACTTAACAGGAAAGTGACAAATGAATGGCAAACAGACTGTTCTGTGTATGTGAAAGCTCCGCTAGATGGATTGTGTAGGCATAACTTGTGAAAGCTGTCCAAGCCAAAACTGTGTTTGATAACCCACGTCTGGTGCCGGCACCGAGACCAGGCTCCAGATGAAACACACACGTAGAAAAGATAGTGCTGTCTATGAAATTCAAAACACAGTGTCTCTCTTGACACCACAAAACCAGTTGATGCATCCAGAAGTAGAAAAAGCACAAATCTTGTTACCATTACAGTCCAACAAATGTGATGATTGTGGGCACAGCACGCCTTGGCTGGGGCTGTCCGGTGTGAGGGACACTGGTGGGGCTGAGAGGCGTAGTGCTTCATCTTGACCTGTTTCTTGTTGTCTTCTTTGCTTTTCTTTGAAAGACTTCTTTCTTTCATGTTAACGTCTTTGTTGTTCTGTGTAGAACATCCTTGTAATTTTTCGCGGTTATTCATAACCTGTGGATACCTCCTCTTGTTCATTGTGTTGCCTGTGACTGTCCATTCTGTAGATAGTTTCATCTTCAGGTCCTCTTATGTTCTCCAGGTCCCTGAGATCCACTTGTAGCACTTAGGTAGTCACCAACTCGTCGCCAAAATAAATGTAGTAACGAGGTCCAAACAGGAAGAATATAGTTCAAGATGCTTTATTGTAGTAAGATACAAGTTCTGTAGAGCAGCCCCACCAGGAGCAGCCAGTATGCTGCTCAGCCCACTTCTCTTCACAGGCTCCCAACATTCCGAAGCCCATCATCACTCTGACATTGGATGCAGCACACAGCACAAACACACTGGCTGAGCAAGAGGTGTAAATGACATATCATTAACAAAAGCAGGATACAACAGTAGCATATAATTGTTTAAGTTGTCCTGTCTTGGTCCCTTAATGCCCCACAAAATGGGACCTCCCCATCCCTTGCGTGATGTTTTCGTCCTGCCTAGACAGACTTCTGTTGCATGCTAACATAAATGTTACTAGCTGTGCTTGTGTGATTGTTGGCTGGGCCTTCCATTGTCTGGCTTGGCCTTACATATCCTGAGTTCTTTTTCCAAGCACCGGTCAGATGAGGGGTGGTAGGAGTTTGCCCTCCCAGGAGACTGTAATTTCTCTTGGCTGGGCCTCAGCAATCGACGGGTGGTGCAAGACACGGGGAGTGTTGCACTTATATTAGATGACTCCTCAGGGAAGGTAGTATCATTGCGTACCGACTCCTTCAGCGCAGCAGTCAATGTGGTTTGAGTGGTCTTGCACATTTGATATGCTACCTTTACAATGGAGTTCAGGAGTTATCAATATTTTGTATCACAGGCCTTTACTTTGCAGGTAAGTTGATTTTTACTGTTTTAAGTGACTTGCTTGAGGGATGGTAGGGTTAGTGGTTAGTAAGGGAATGGGTAGAGTTAAGGGAACATAGGGGTTTTTAGGGTTGGGAGATGGGTAGTGTATAGAGGAAGTAAGGGATGTTTAGAGTACATGGATGCATATTTTATAGGGGGATTTCAAGGATGTGTAGTGTTAAGGGGGTAGTAATCAGTTTTCTGGGTTCAGTGATGGGTAGTGTATAGGAGTAGTTAGGGTTTTTTAGGGTTCAGACACAGTAGAGTTAATGGCTATAAATGGGTTTTAGGGTTCAGAAATGGGTGGGGTATAGGGGTAGAAAGAGGTACACATTAAAAATAAAATATATACATTGAAATACTTTAACTTATATAAAACATATTTTTTATATTTAATTAGATCTATTTAAAATTATTGTAATTTAAATTAAATGTATTGACTCTATAAATAATATTATTAGATTTTTTTAAAAATAATTACCAAAATGCATTTAATAAGATACATTTTAAGTGTAAATAATTATATATAATGACATCTATACCTGCCATTATCAAACAGAAGTTTGGCAAGGGTACAGAAACAAACAATAGAGCGGAAAAAATAACAGCCTGGCACCATGGTGGGTGGTGCGAGTTCTGACGTGTGCCTGTGTGTTGCCTAAACTGACTTTTTCAGTGAATAAATATATATATATATATATATATATATATATATATAAAGAAACGTTATAGTTAGGTGAATATGTCAATGACAACATTAACATTTTGAACAAAAAAACACAGAAATTCTACAGTTATAGTTAGCAGACCGATAGTCTCATCTAAGAACAGTCTTTTGGAAAACACATCGATTTATGTAGACCACTTCCTCTTCCCTTATGTTAGGGACCTCAATTCTTATGTAAGGGACTCAAATGATTTTTTACAGAAGATTCAGAACTTGCACTGGGGTGAGAAACACTGGATGGTATGTCTCGATGTAGAGAGCTTATACACGAGCATTCGCCACATTGACGGTCTCAAAGCTTGTCAGGAGTTTCTTAAAACGAGAAGCATACATTTACTGGGCCATACACAAATGATCTTACAGATGATCGAGTTTTGCCTCACCGAAAATGTGTTCATGTTTAATGGCCAATGGTTCAAACAAACACAAGGGACTTCCATGGGTACCTGCTTTGCCCCCAGCTATGCCAACCTCACGGTAGGCTGGTGGGAGAAGCAGGTGCTCTGGAGTGACGACCTTGAACCATGGACTAGGACTGTCAATATCTGGCTGCGTTACATTGATGATATTTTCTTTGTATGGGAGGGTGAGGAGTGTAATCTGTTGTTGTTCTTAACCAAACTTAATAGTAACAGTATGAATTTGAACTTCACGATGCAACATAGTCAGCAGACCATTGATTTCCTGGACCTCAAACTTACAATCAGGGAAGGTAACTTTTCCACTGATTTGACAGGAAAAAGACAGCTGGTAATAGCATTCTCCACGAAGCTAGCTGCCATCCACCCAGTTTCCGATGGAGCATTCCATACGGGGAGTTGCTCAGAGCAAAGCGCAACTGCAGCTCTGAGGAATCATACACCCGAACTAAGACAGATATGATCAGGAGATTTAAAGAGAGGGGATATTCCACCAGAATGTTGAGGAAAGGTGTGACGAAGGCAGATAAGGTAGACAGAACAGAAGCCCTTTTCAGAGTAGAGAACAGGAAAGAGACCAACATCCTTGAAACAGCACCAATAAGGTTTATCACGACTTTTAATACACAGGCGGATAAACTCAAACAAATCATAAGAAAGAGATGGGATATCCTAACACAGGACACACTCCTTAAATCTAAGGTTGGCATCACACCGTCTCTTTCCTATAGGAAGAATCTGTCAATCAAAGATCTTCTAGTCAGCAGCCACCTTAAACAAAGAAAAACTACCTGGCTAGACCAAAGCAAAGGGTTTTTCAGATGTAGGAAGTGCACAGCCTGCAGCCACAGTGAAGACGCAAAGGAAGTGAAACTAGAAAAACTGGCAAAACATGGAAAATCCCCAGATTTATTAATTGTAACACCGATCATGTGGTATATGTGATCACGTGTCCGTGTCACAAATGGTACGTAGGATCTACTACTTTTCCCATTAGAAAACGCATTCTGGAACACTGGAGGGCGAACACGAATTTAGACCTAAGCTACAGCACTGCACGACATTTTCGAGAGGCCCATAAAAGTGATTGGACACTTGCCAAATTCTTTGCACTAGACACAGTTCCCAAGCATCCCCGAGGTGGCAATCGAGTTCAGACTTTACGAAGACTAGAATCTCGCTTCATCTTACAAGCAGGCAGCATGTTTCCCACAGGTATGAATAATGATGAGGAGATGTACTCACATTTATAAGTAACTATTTGCCGTTTTAACCGGGCCCGGTAGAACAAGAATCCAGTTTATCCTTAGGGATAGTTTTAACCTCCTCCCCACTTTGTGCACCTTTGACTGTGTTGTCATTTGTTTTTTGGTTTTGATATTTCAGTTGTTATGATATGCATAACCTGTCTCCCCCACCGATCAAGATTGCCATACTGTGTGCGATTAATAGGAGGTTTAATATATGAATACAGTAATTTCGATGTGTAAAATGTTATCTAATGCAGTGTGCGATTATGAAATTGTATGTTTATCATCTATAATATATGCGAACATATTGTTATGTTCAATATCTCTACACAGCTTGATAGATCACCGGGGACATCACCGAAGTGAAGATTAGTCACAAATAATGCTAAGAGCACGAGCAACGCAATATATTGACTTTTTATAGTCCTGCACATCGCAATTAGAAGCATCAGAGTACGTGGGAAATGGGTACTATACCCTAAACAACCATTGACTTTCCTTTTCCATATACCTGGAATATAACCAATGCTTACTAGTGAGTAAACGATAACGCTCATGAACACTACCGTTTAATTTCAATTATACTAAGAATCTAGTAACCATGAGGAATTGACTCACTGTTAGGTACTATACCACTACTGTAATTAGCACATTGGTCTCCATTATCTGTCTAAACTGGGAACCGTAGTAGTCTTTTTACTTTTCAGATAGACCACAGCATATTTAACTAGCTTTCCAACCCGAACACATGACATATACTCCACCTCCATTACTTGGCAAAGTCCTCACGCAGTACTTTTACAATTGTGATTATCGAACGAACAAAAATATAATTGATCATTTTCACACTGCAAATACAATGCATAAATTGTCTATGATTTTATATTATTTAATTTACGTTTCACTTTTAAGTTTTGACTTGATAGTTAGTGTCACCATACACAGTCTATTTTCACTTTCTTTGAGCACGCTGTGACGTGCAAATTTTCATGAACTGATTTAACTTCCTGGATTCAGGAAGAGGTCATGTGACCAAGGCCGCTTGACGGCCGAAACGCGTCTTTTTGTTGCCATCGGATTAAAGATTCGACCTACCTGAGCAATCGGTGTGGCTCGTCCTTCCCCGCCGGAGTGAGTGTGGGGGATTTCGGAGATATATATATATATATATATATATATATATATAAAGTAACGTTATAGTTAGGTGAATATGTCAATGACAACATTAACATTTTGAACAAAAAAACCCACAGAGATTCTACAGTTATAGTTAGCAGAGCTAACTATAACTTGCACCCCTGCCATGCACTGCTTTTGACCTCACATATTACTTCACTCACTCATGACATTTTCTAGGACATCATTTATGCCATCACTGATGACATCTCAGATGACATCATTGATGACATACGCCAGCCCCCACCCCTTTAATTAAAATAATCGGCCCTGGGGGATGGGGGACCCAGGGCCTAATAAGGCTCTGGGAAGGGGGCCATGTGACACCCCTCCCCTTTAAAATAAATATGGCATGGGGATGGGGTCCTCAGGGCCTAATAAGGCTGGGCGAGGGGAACGCGTGGCCACCCTCTCCTGTAAAATAAATAAGGCCCGGGGGGATGGGGTCTCCAGGGCCTAGTAAGGCTTTGGGGAGGGGGCCATGTGGCACCCCTCCCCTTTAAAATAAATAAGGCACGGGGGATAGGGTCCTCAGGGCCTAAGAAGGCTGGGTGAGGGAGACGCGTGGCTACCCTCCCCTGTAAAATAAATAAGGCCCTGGGGGATGAGGTCTCCAGGGCCTAATAAGGCTTGGGGAGGGGAGCCACATGGCCCCCCTCCCCTTGGCCCTGTGGGCAGCCCCTGCTGCGCGTGGCCAATTTTCAGATGTACGTATGGTAATTAAATAATCAAGAAATTCACTGAAAAAAACAAAGGTTAAAATATCAGTATAATTAATGGAAATGTTCAGTAACAACGTAACATTTTAAACTCTAAAAAACACTGAAATGCACCAGTTATAATTATCTCAAGTAACTATAACTTGTGCCCTAAGGTAACTATAATTTGTGCCTTCGCGATGCACTGCTAATTACCCCACATATTACATCACTCATGGTGGACGCCAGTAGGTAGTTATAGTTATGAACAAGTTTCCATAGGAAAAGCGTTTTTTGACTTGCGTATATCTTTGGCACCGCTTGATGAGTGTTCACAAATGTTTCCAAAAAATGTGTGTCAGTGAGTTTTATTGTGCATGGAAAAAATCATGGCGATCCATCAAGAGGGGGTCGAAAAAAGGGATGGTCAAAAAGGTGCATTTCCCATGTTAATTCCTGTAGGGATTTTGAACACCACTACAGCCTGAACTGCTGGACGGAATTACACCAAATTTAGCAGAAAGCTAGATCTTGGTCAAGAAAGCACCGTTTTGTTATTTGGTGTAAATCCGTTCATTAGTTTTGAAGCTATTAAAGAAAAAACAAATTTGTATATCAAGGGACGCGACCCCTTAGCAAATTCTTCAAGTTTCGTGCAGAGATATGATTGGCTGCCAACATTTCAACCAGGAAGTGTTGGCAGCCATCTCGGGACACGGACTCATATGAGTCCCACAGAAAAACATAAAAAAAGAGAAGGGGGCAGGTTAGGAATACCCTGATCCCCCAGGCCTGGTGCTGGGGTCCCACAGGACCCCGGCAGAGCAAAAAACCATTTTTTTAAATTCACTGTAAAATTCACGAATATTTGCGAATATTGCAGTGAATTCAAAGAAAAAAAATAAAGCGCAGTATCCTGCGTTCTTTTTCAATTTCGCCCCATGGTGGGCAGTACCCTGGGGCATGCAGGGCCCCCATCCAAGGGTTATTTATACCCTGGGGACCACTACCTCACTGGGGCTCATGTCAATAATAATTGTGGGGCATACAAGACCCCCCTGGGGACCACCACCACCTCCCTGGGGATATAAAAACAATAGAAGGGGGGCTGTGCAAAACCCCAGGCCCCAGGGACCACCACCTCCCCGGGGCTACACTAAACATCAAATAGGGGGTCCACGTGGCTCTCCGGCCCCGGGGACCACTACCTTCTTGGTGCCAATAAACATTTTTGAAAAAGAGGGAGGGGCCGCATATATGGCCCTGGGACCACCACCTCCCCAAGGCAGGCCCTAGTATAACAAAGGAGGAGAGCACTCGGCCCCCTCCTGGAGCCATATTGGGCCCTGGGGACCGCCACCCCCCGAGGCCTAGTTCCTAGCTTTTTGCTTTTGCTTGGCAGGGGCTGTCACAGCTCCCGCCAAGCAAAAACAAACACTCCGCTTCCAGCGAGTGGGAGCTGTGAAACCGCTCCCGCTTGCTGGAAGCAGAGTTTTAATCTCTTTCCCTTCCCACAGACATGTGGGCAGGGAAAGAGATGAAAGTATTGGTCGTACATGCAGGGAGCTGCACTTCCAGCAGCTCCCTGTGTGCGAGAGCAGTGCCGGCTTCCGCTGGAGGTGGAGAGCCTGCTGGGACTGCGGGGGCCTTGAGGCTCCCTCCGTACGCCCTATCATTGCACACTGGGTGCCCTCGGTGGACTCCAGGGCACCCAGGGAGATGTGGCCACGTCCTGGGCGATGGTGTCCCTTGGGCTGAAATCGGCACAGGGAGAGGGGCTGTGCGGCCCCACTCCCCCATTGAATTTCAGCTGGGCCCCGGAGGATGAGGTCCCCAGGGTCAAAATTGGCCTGGGGAGGGAGGCTGTGTACCCCCCTCCCCTGTTGAATTTCAGCTGGAACCCGGGGGATGGGGTCCCCGGGGAAGAAATCGGTGTGGGGAGGAGGGCCAGCCACCCTCCCCCATTAACTTTCAGCCGGGCCCTAGGGATAGTGTCCTCGGGGTCGAAATGCACTCGGGCAGGGGGGCCACGTGGCCCACCTCAATGTTTTTGTTAGTAGTATGAAAAGGTCTTCCCCCTTTCCCCACGTTGATGGACAGCTTAACAATAGACCCCCGAGTGAATTTCCAGCCAATTTTGGTGAAGTGTTATTGATGCAGAGGAATACGAGAACATCTCCACCAAACTAAGAAGCACTTACTTCATTTATTTAAGAGGAGCATCTCTGTTAGGTGGAGATTCACCTCTTTGTAGTCTCGTCGTCTTCTCTTGACGACGATTCACATTATCACAGGTTTGTGGATGACGACGTTTGAGGAACAATCACATTGCCGAAATGACATGCACATAAGGTCACTGGAAACATTACCTCGTGGTCCTTTACGCAGCTGTAGTGCAGTATATGCACAAGACTTTTATCCAATGAGGTAACACTTACTAATTACCAGATGAAAGTAATTGACCTGGGTAGACGTTTCGGCAAAACTGGGGACTCTTCTTGGAAAAAATGAGATTCCATTAAGGCAGTGCTGCTCATTTCACAGAAATAAAACCTCAACGGGAAGCACCTACAAATATAAACATAGCAGGTGCCCCAGTGGAAGCTCCACTTCAGTAAAGCACAAAAGATCCTAACTTCTTGGGCTTGGTGAAAGTAAAGCAAGTGTATTTCCTCTCGTATTCCACATTGATAAACGATCTGAAATACTTAATGGAGGTGACTGCATTGTTGATCTATTAGAGTGCAATCTGATCTGGGGTGACTGTGACAAGTGATTTCTTTCTCATCGTCTCCTTGTGAGAGCAAAGTCTATGATTCTCCCTTTTAAATTAAAGGTATGCACATGCCCAAAATGCATAGCATCACTCACAATCCCACTCACAGACATATACAGGCACTCACACACCCTTTCACAGACACACACAGGCACAGACCCACTCACAGAGCCACATAGGCACTCACACACCCACCCAGACACTCACACAGGCACTCACAGACCCACTGACAGAGCTACACAGGCACTCACACACCCACTTAGACACTCTCATAGGTACTTACACACTCACTTACAGACCCAGACAGGTGCTCACAGACCTACTCACAGACCCATACAGGCACTCACAGATCCACTCACAGAGCCACACAGGTACTCATGCACCCACTCAGACACTCACACAGGCACTCACATACACACTCACAGACTCACACAGGCACTCACACACCCACTCACAAACACAACCAGGTACTCATACACCCACTCACACAGGTACTCACACACCCACTGAGACACTCACATACCCACTCACACTCACACACACACAGACCCTCACATACCCCTTCACAGACCTACACAGCCACTCTCGAAGGTGACAGGTTACAGTTAGGATTAAAAATACAAAAACCATAGAACAGCACTCCCGAGTCCCGATTGAATACACTTGTGTGTCACGTTTAAAAACCCCACCCAGGCAGTAACCAGTGCTTGACAATCCTTGTAATTACTTTGACTTGGATACTATGAGGACACGCACCGTTCCTATACTAAGCCTTTATTTCCTGTTTTTAGAAGCACTTGTGGCTGGCGTGCTACTGAGGTCCGTTTCATTCAGTCCCCTTATCTGCTGTTACTTTGGAGAAAGCTCAGCTGATTCCTCGCGCTGTAGCTGAGTTCGTTGCTTCCCGAGCGGGAGAGAGAGAGAGAGCCATTTTACTCACGACGTGCAGGAGCGCGTTTGGTGGGGGAGCTTGGAAACAGAGTATCTCGTGTTCAATCAGAACGCGATTCTCCACGCCCGGTCAGGGCGTCTTAATTTTATTTTGTTGCAATTTTGGAATTAATGGACTTGGAGAAATCTTCTGGAGCGACGGCTCCATGATCTGCCACACATTTTTCTAGTAATGAGTCACAGAGCTTGGAGGAGTTATTCAATCCTTTTGTGGCTCCTGTTCCCTTCTACTGCCAGCAACATTATCCTATGCGCTCAAGAGCTAAGTACATGTTTTTTTTATTTTTTGTAACCTTACTTCATTTTGGAATGTCAACATGTGCTTGGAATACAGAGCTGGATTTTCTATAGGTTTCATATAGGGTGGAAGTGACTGTTGTTTTTTCGTGTTTCTACCAGTGGAGTATCTATAGAAGACATTCACTATTCTCTTTTATTCTTCTTCATGTGACGAGACTTTGTGTTAAGCATAGTAATGTTCTAGAGCTGCCCTTCTTGCGCTACGCTAAGTTTGGGAAGTGAGTATTGAGAATCTAAATAATCATTTATGTTGTTACACTGAATAATTGTTTGGGCTATCTGAATGTGTTGATCTGTTCTTTTCATCTACAGGGCACGCTTTCCTACACTAGAGAGGACGTTGCAAACGAGGTCTTTCAGATTTGTGTTGGCAGCTGTTTATTATTTTATCCCAATCCCTTTTCCCCTGAGTGGTGCCTTTTCAGGAGAACCATATAGATATGCTCCTGTGAGATAACACGAAGGGTAATCGGAGAACTAGCTTCACTCATTGCCCCGCTGGGTACAGACTCCAGGTTAGTGGTAGTCCACTTAATTATCTGACAAACCTGACAAGTTGAAGGCTTAAGCCGAAACTCGTTAGCCTCCTGTTGTTCAGCGCTTTATCATGAATAAAGGAATAATGAAGCAAACACAAGGAGATGATGGACGGAGTGCTGAATCTTTTCAAACACTCACCCCCAGTCACAGATCTGGGTTCAATCCATCATCATTCTTTAGCTCACTTTGCCACCCCAGTTCAGACACAGCTATATGCAAATCAGTCTTGACCCTGTGCCTCATGGGAACAGTCCAGCCCGAACTGCCAAGCCATGTCTTCCCTGAACCGGAAACAAGCATCCTGGGCCCGTTTCGGGCTAACAGCCCTCTTCAGCCAGGCTAGCTTGAATCCAGTGGCAAAGTGAGCAAGGGACCCAAGTCTGGGCATACCCTGCCAACTTAGGGCGAACAAAGCAAACACAAGGAGATGATGGACGGAGTGCTGAAACTTTTCAAACACTCACCCCCAGTCACAGATCTGGGTTGAATCCATCATCATTCTTTAGCTCACTTTGCCACCCCAGTTCAGACACAGCTATATGCAAATCAGTCTTGACCCTGTACCTCATGGGAACAGTCCAGCCCGAACTGCCAAGCCATGTCTTCCCTGGACCAGAAACAAGCATCCTGGGACCGGTTTCGGGCTAACAGCCCTCTTCAGCCAGGCTAGCTTGAATCCAGTGGCAAAGTGAGCAAGGGACCCACGTCTGGGCGTACCCTGCCAACTTAGGGCGAACAAAGCAAACACAAGGAGATGATGGACGGAGTGCTGAAACTTTTCAAACACTCACCCCCAGTCACAGATCTGAGTTGAATCCATCATCATTCTTTAGCTCACTTTGCCACCCCAGTTCAGACACAGCTATATGCAAATCAGTCTTGACCCTGTGCCTCATGGGAACAGTCCAGCCCGAACTGCCAAGCCATGTCTTCCCTGCACCGGAAACAAGCATCATGGGTCCGGTTTCAGGCTAACAGCCCTCTTCAGCCAGGCTAGCTTGAATCCAGTGGCAAAGTGAGCAAGGGACCCACGTCTGGGCATACCCTGCCAACTTAGGGGGAACAAAGCAAACACAAGGAAATGATGGATGGAGTGCTGAAACTTTTCAAACACTCACCCCAGTCACAGATCTGGGTTGAATCCATCATCATTCTTTAGCACACTTTGCCACCCCAGTTCAGACACAGCTATTTGCAAATCAGTCTTGACCCTGTGCCTCATGGGAACAGTCCAGCCCGAACTGCCAAGCCATGTCTTCCCTGGACCGGAAACAAGCATCCTGGGTCCGGTTTCGGGCTAACAGCCCTCTTCAGCCAGGCTAGCTTGAATCCGTGGCAAAGTGAGCAAGGGACCCACGGCTGGGCATACCCTGCCAACTTAGGGCGAACAAAGCAAACACAAGGAGATGATGGACGGAGTGCTGAAACTTTTCAAACACTCACCCCCAGTCACAGATCTGGGTTGAATCCATCATCATTCTTTAGTTCACTTTGCCACCCCAGTTCAGACACAGCTATATGCAAATCAGTCTTGACCCTGTGCCTCATGGGAATAGTCCAGCCTGAACTGCCAAGCCATGTCTTCCCTGGACCGGAAACAAGCATCCTGGGACAAGTTTCGGGCTAACAGCCCTCTTCAGCCAGGCTAGCTTGAATCCAGTGGCAAAGTGTGCAAGGGACCCACGTCTGGGCATACCCTGGCAACTTAGGGCGAACAAAGCAAACACAAGGAGATGATGGACGGAGTGCTGAAACTTTTCAAACACTAACCCCCAGTCACAGATCTGGGTTGAATCCATCATCATTCTTTAGCTCACTTTGCCAACCCAGTTCAGACACAGCTATATGCAAATCAGTCTTGACCCTGTGCCTCATGGGAACAGTCCAGCCCGAACTGCCAAGCCATGTCTTCCCTGGACCGGAAACAAGCATCCTGGGACCAGTTTCGGGCTTACAGCCCTCTTCAGCAAGGCTAGCTTGAATCCAGTGGCAAAGTGAGCAAGGGACCCACGTCCGGGCATACCCTGCCAACTTAGGGCGAACAAAGCAAACACAAGGAGATGATGGACGGAGTGCTGAAACTTTTCAAACACTCACCCCCATTCACAGATCTGGGTTGGACCCATCATCATTCTTTAGCTCACTTTGCCACCCCAGTTCAGACACAGCTATAGGCAAATCAGTCTTGACCCTGTGCCTCATGGGAACAGTCCAGCCCGAACTGCCAAGCCATGACTTCCCTGGACCGGAAACAAGCATCCTGGGACCGGTTTCGGGTTGGTTGGGGATTCTATCTATCTATCTATCTATCTATCTATCTATCTATCTATCTATCTATCTATCTATCTATCTATCTATCTATCTATCTATCTATCTATCTATCTATCTATTTGTCTGTCTATCTACATATATATATCACCAGTAGGTAGTATTTGTTAGGACCTATTTCCACACATAAAAAGTGTTTTATTGCTTTCCTAATAACTAATAACTTTGGCGCCGTTTGACGAATCTTCATGGAATTTTCAAAACTAGTACGCCAATCACTTCTGCTGCTCTCTGAAAAGTTTTGGGGTGATACGTCAAGCGGATTAGGCATTAGGGATAAGGACCTTAAGCTCCTCCATTTTTTTCTCTCTGATAGGGAAAAATGTGTGGAGCTAAATGGCCACAGATCTTCCTCTTTCTCCTTGCTATGTGGGGTCCATCAGGGCTCGGCTCTGAATCCTGCGCTCTTTAATCTGTACGTCCCCCCCTGGCTAATCTGATTAAAACCTTCAGATTTGCAGTGGTTTCATATGCTGACGATACCCATATCATGGTGTCGGTGACAGAGAATCCCAATAAGGTTGCCTCTTGCTTCCATGACTGTATGCAACAGATAGGTAGGTGGATGACAAACAATTGTTTGAAACTTAACTCGGATAAAAACGAGGTCCTGATATTTGGTAGACAAACATCTTTCTGGTTCTCCAAATTGTGGCCTCTTGAACTTAGGGTACTTCCGACCCCAGTCACAAAAATTACAAATTTGGGAGTCTAATTTGACAGCAAGCTCTCCTTTGCAGGGCATGTAAACTCCATTACCTCTACGTGATTCCTGATGTTTAAGACTCTCAGAAAAATCTTTCCTTTCATCCCTTTAGACCTACGCAAATCAGTGATCACTGCACTCATCTTGTCTAAAATTGACGACTGGAGTGTGCTATTGGTCAATCTGCAGAAAAAATCTCTATGCAAACTGCAGATTATCCAGACTGCGGCAGCGCAGTTACTCTTGGAAATCCCCAAGTACCAATTGGTCTCTCATTTTCTTCCCACACTCCACTGGCTCCCAGTTAAAAAACGGGTGGAGTTGAGTTCAAATCTTTATGTAGTGCTTAAGGCATTGCACCATGACAGCCCTGAATCTCTTAGGCAATACTGTCAATGGTAAGTGCAAGATCAGCATCCTCTGTCAAACTTGTTACTCCTAAGGTCAAAAAGCTACCTGGGGTGGCAGACGTTTTGTAGTTTGAATTGCCAGACTATGGAACTCCATGCCCCTGGAGCTGGGGAAAAAATCCAACTGACTGGATTTTCGCAAAGCTTTAAATACATGGCTATTTAACAAATAGGCTCTGCAAATTCTGTTTCTACGTTTCTCTTTTGGGTCTTTCTATACAGTTCCTTCTTTTTTTCTGGTCTTCTGCTAGGCACCTTTGTGTACTCCTTCTGATTCTCAGCACCTAGACACCTTCGGGTAGTAGAGCGCTCTACAAATCTTTATTTCATTTCATTTAATGGCTGGTATAAGCCTTCTGCTCCAACATTCCAAGGTTTGATATTTGTTTCTCCTTTTTTAACTTAGAACATTCTCATTAGAACATTTAAGAATGTTCTAATAGCCTTATAGCCATTCTGCCTCGGGCTGTAAGGGTTGTTAAAGGCCCTTTCCCTCTTTAAAGGCCCTCTTCTGCGGCTCGAGCATATACCTCAGGCTCAGGGCCATTAACGACTGGTATAGCTTTCAGCAGCAGGCATTAATATGTAACAAAATTCTGCCTAGGAATGTTGAACATAGGGGTCTGCAGCTATACTCGTTCAGCACTAAGAAAAGGGCTTAGACATCATCTAAAGAACTTAAGCAACATTACATGAGCACAGGAAACAAGTAGAGAAAGGAAGACTGAATGCAGGTTGCTGCAGCTGGGTGTATCAAGATTACAGGCACAAGCACCGGAGAGGCAGCAGTGATTTGAAAGTAAAAAGTCATTGATAGCAAGGAATACTCTCAATATGAGTAATAAAAACTATTGATGCTGATGTTCAAATGAAAAAAACGAAAAACCCTGGAGAAAAGAGATTGTTAGTTTCTACCTAAGGTGCCAAGGTTGCTAATGGTCTTCCGACTACCTCTCGGAATCCTGGAAAGTCGAAGTGGTGCAGGCCCAGCAGACATCTAGAGATGATAGATCTCAAATGGAAATCTACACCTTAAAAGAAGTACATTTTCACTTGACAGTTATTTCAAGGCATTCTCATACGATCTGGTCGTAGGCCCGTACTTCCTAAACCTACATTAGCAGAGTCTGGGCATTGCATGCATAGTTTGGATTAGGACAATTCCAAAGTCTCACAAAAACGTATTTTTCCTGCACATACCATCGGAAAATTAGTACATTTGATTTAATTTCTCTCACTTTGTGTGGTACATGCATCTTGAACTTTGAGGCATAGGATAGGTGTACAGGTACTTGCAGGAAATGGAATAAATGAATGTAAATATAAATCAGGATAAATCTGTTTTCTCACTTTATTTACATGCCATTATTCTGGACACACCTCTGGCATTTACCTTTCAGCCAGTGATGTAGCAAGTGTGCCATGAGCCCTAATGCAAGCAATGGAAATTCCCCCTAAGCGTCCCGTTTGGTAGTTAAAAACAGCAGGATGGTTTTACACGCAGAATTACGGACGTTGAACATGTGTGTGATTTGTTTTAGGATAATAGCAGGCAGTGCTGTTGGGACCCCCAACTTAGGCAGCTTAAGCGGGAGCTGCCTCTGACCCCACTGGGCTGGTTAACTGTGTCTCACAAAAACGACAAAACGTTAGTTGTTTATGGGCCTCTTCTATCTGCAGGCCTGCAGCCAACGTGCTCATAAATAACGCTGCTAGGGAATACCATGACAGTGGGGTGTGAGAGGTGGGCTAAGAAGCTGAGAAGCATAGTTAAGAAAATCGAGAAAGAATAATGATAAAATGATGAAAATATTGGCAACACAGAGAAAGGAACAAATAGGAAAAATAAGCTACGCTACATATTTTAGGTCTGACCTGAAAACCACATAATAAAAATTCATACATATATACACACATAGAGGTATCTTTTAAAAAATGTTTTGCCCTCTTGCATCTATGGGTCTATTCAGGCGTCATTCACCTTATGCTTCTGTCATCCACAGCCTACAACACAACACAGTGGGTCAGCTCACTTCATCCATTGGCTGTTGACACTTGTAGTAAAGACAGCATTTTGATTGCTCACAGCTACCTGAAAAAGGAGTACACTTCATTGTCAAGACTGCTGGGCCTAGACTGCAGGCTAACTCCTTTAAAAAAAAAAAAAGAATATGTTTGGAGATATTTTGCCATCTTGTATATCTTTCCAAAAATTGCACTCTAGCTAAGGATATATTTGTTAGCTTTACAAAAGTTTGTTTTCCCTTGTGTCCTGGCCAGCAAATTTAGAGAATTAATCCACGGGTTTGCCTTCATCCTTCTGTAAGAAGGGTAGTACTGTGTGGGCACCGGCATGTCTACCAAAGTCTTCTCTCATTTTGTAGGTGCGTTTCTAAACAACACGTCCCATTTACATATTACTTAAACATTTAGTCTAAATACATATACACAGACCAAATAAAGTTTATATAACAAAATATATATTCACTTGTGCTGCGGTACATTGAAACATTTGGCAAAAACTAAAGAAAAGTAATTAAAATAGAATACATGCTGAACCGCACAGAACAAGTACTCCTGGGGCGATTTCAGCATGCCTAACACACTTTCTTTATCTTTAAATTTGTAGTGTGACCAGACTATGAAATTCTAAGGATACAAGGTTTTCCTCTGGGGTAGATAAGATTAGGTAACCATGGGCAGCAAAGGCGGTATTTTTATCTGGAGGATTTTCTATTCTAATGCTATTTTACAGAAATAAAAATAGCATATTTTATATGATGCATAGTAGTTTACTCTGCAGAGAGAGACCAACTGATGCAAGGTTGACTGCGAACACAGGGTTTTCCACAAACTGAAAAAACAGCTGCACCTTGAGCAGAAGCGAATTTCTGTGGTTTTTTTTAGGGTGCAGCTAGTTGATGGGGAACCTTAATATTTAGATAGTGCAGATTATGTTTTGCGCAGAGACAGTGATAAAATACACTTTCAAGACTAGAGGTGGCCAGTTTATTGCTTTGTTTTTACTAAATACTTTAAAGCAAGTGCTACAGCAAAGATGGCTGCCCTCGTTACAGGCAAGTGTGCAGTAAGGTAAAAAACCAGAGACAAAGGCAATAGGCATGACTTTTGTATTAATCAGAGAACATGGAAAGCTGCAGCGCACTTTTTCCCCCTGCCCAGTCCAGATACAGCAGAGGCAGCAACAATGAACGCTTTCCTCATGCACAAAGAGCAGGTAGAGAACGGTAATATTAATGCAAGCTTTAATTACATTTACATACACGCCACATTTACATACACGCCCCCACATGAAACAACTTGTAGATGATGCAAAAGACATATAACAGGTACGGGCTAAGACATATCAATGGCAGATTGTGTGTCTTGCGAATGCCCAGAAGGACGACTCTTCTATATGAACAAGCACTCCTTCCTATATTGGAGTTTATGATTATGACTTGTATTAATTTTCTTTTGTTGCATGCTGGGCCAATGCAGACTTTATTCCTTTCATCAAAAATCCTTTGCGTCTTTCTATATTGCTGAACAATGCAGTTTTTCTATATTCGTTTGAAAACTAATGAATTGTATTTAACTGGAACTTTTGCAAGTTTAGTCAGCAAAACATCAAAACATCATTCGTAGAAATTCCCCTCCTCTTCGCCAGGGGACTAATACCATAGCCAGTTCTTTAATGCAACGGTAGCAGAAGGTAAGATTTAACATATATTCACTGTATGACAGAAATATTTATGTAAAATATATTAGGATATATAGGTATTAACCTAGTTACTCAGTCCACGTCCTTGCCGGGAGTCTCACCCATATGGGCAGTCTTACTGTATATTCACTGTTTAGTATATTAGAACTATTTATATAAAACATGGTCAAATATATAAGCATATTCTGGGATTATTAAACCACCCGCTCAAAGGAGCTTTGTATCAAGAGAGCCATCCAATGAAGCTTCCACTCAGTGTTCAAAGAAAGCATTCTTAATGAGACAGGTCAGTTGTATTTCAGTGTGGAATAATATGCAGATGTTGGTGCTTTTCGCACCAAAGTCTCAATGTTCTGGTATTTTCCAGACATTTTCCCCCAGCAGGAACACAATTACGAGTTCTTTATAACTGTATCATTATTTATTGTATATGATAAATAACAGTACCATAAGATTAATTATTTATGGGGGGGGCGTGGTCTAACCACGGAACATGGCGGACGTGTGAGCCTTGAGCTCCGCACCAGCCCGTTCCTTATGCTGTGAATCCTGAGGACCGGGCCACACTGGGAAACAGTAATTAACCCTCCCAAGGCAGAGAGGCGCCTGTACACCTCGAGGGGTGAAAATCCTTGCTGTAACTCGCCTATAAGGTAGAGACAAGGGGAGACTGCGGCCGCGCTCCCAGGGCCTGTGAGAAGGAGGCCAGGAGAGGCAGCAGCGCCGCGAGACTGCACCGGACCGAAGTGTGGAATGGGAGGAGCGAGGCGGTCTGCCCCTGCAGGCCTGGCGGACTAGGGCTACGTTCTGGGAGCTCCGGAGGGTTGCTGGAGGCGACGACTGCTTGCAGCGGAACTGGGGAGTTACTGGCTAATCGTACCTGATGGAGCGGACCCGAGGACGTTAATGGCGGCTTGCCCGAGCTGCGACGTCGGCGTGCTGTTAGGGCCAGGACAGACGCCTGAGTGAACCTGCGAGAGGAGCGCTACAGTGCAGGTACCTGGGGCTGTGAGTGCAGAGGCGGTGACTGCTCACGCAGTAAGCGTGTATGAGGAGCGCGTGAAGTAGAGCCCCTATAGCGAAAACCATTTCTTCGGTGTGTGTTTGTGACGGCTACAGCGGAGAGCGGAGGCACCGCTGAGAAGTTGAATACCCCGAAGGGGGCCTTCGGGAGACATGCAGAGCGCCTGCATAGAGACCGTCCATTTGCAGACCCGGAGGAGAAAGACATAGAGAGGCCCCAGTATAAAGGAACAGTGCAGGCCCACAGAGTGGTGAACACATTGAGAGAGGACAAATGAGCTTGCAAGAAATTTGATAGACAGCAATAAATTTGATGAGAAACTGTAGCAGGGGATTACATTACTCCACCGAAAAGAGGCAGTGGGGCTACATAAGAGGAGCTGAGACAGAAGCCTGGGAGCAAAGGACAGTAGACGGAAGAGAGAAGGGGGAGCAGCCCAAACGTAGAGGGCTGGTGGACAGAGGCCTACCCGGTGTTGCCAGTTGTGAGCAATCGGGGAAGAGGGGCCTGACGAGACCGCCGCGTTGTGGTAAGGCACGAGGCCAGAAGCGGCATCTGGCCCAGAACATAGTGGCAAGTGCTACCTGTAGAGGAGAATACTACACAACTTCCTCCTTACACCGAGTGAACTGAAGGGGTTGTCTGCTGGTTCCATCATGGGTAAACCCCGCACCAAGTCAGTAGGTGCTCCTCCGGCGCAGAAACAAGACTCCTAGGCCTGGCAACAATCAGACACCCAACCACAGCTGCCGGAAGACCCAGTGCAGCTGCAATTGACCAAGATCCTCGCAGCCATTGCAGACACCAAAGCTACCCTTCACCAAGATATCAGCATGGTTTCGGTGGGGCTGGGGCTCCTCCGTAATGAACATCAAAAGCTATTGGAGCGGGTCAAACTTGCGGAGGTAACAATAGCAGACCTGGCCCCGACACAGGCGGCGACGTCGCACCAACTCTGGGAATTGGCAACCAGAGTGGACATACTTGAATGTAGAGCAGAAGACACGGAAGGCAGCAAAAGACGCAATAATATTCGTGTAGTGGGCCTGCCTGAAAAAGTAGAAGGTGAAGACATAATCAGTTACCTTGAGAACTGGCTCCAAACAGTAGTGGCACCTGAAGGATTGTCCACTTTCTATACGCTGGAGAGGGCGCACTGGGTCCCTGGGAGACCTCCGGTGCCGGGTCGGGCTCCGCGCACGGTGGTGACCCGGCTGCTACACTATAAGGACAGGGATCTGCTCCTGCGGAAAGCGAGATCTGATGGCCTGTTCATGGTGCAAAATAGTAAAGTCTCTATTTTCCCAGACTACACGCTCGAAGTGCAGCGGCGAAGAGCGTCCTATCTGGAGGTAAAGAAAGCCCGAAGAGACGAGGGTCTCCAATACTCACTGATGTTCCCTGCCCGCCTGCGCATTATATCGGATGGGCAATCTCATTTCTGTGAAGACCCCAAGGCAGCTTGGGCATGGCTGGAAGCGTTCAAAGCTGGAGTTCCAATGGGACAGGGACACCAGACGCACAGACAATCGGACGGAGACCAAAGAAAACGACACAGGAGAGGGCCCCGCAGGGAAAGATAAGAAAAGCCAAACCCCTCACAGACTGAGAGGGAGAAAGCGGCAGCGCTTCAGGTGGTGGCGGACATTATGGGGCCAGATCGGGCTCAAATAAGGAGACAGAGAGGTCAGACTCAGAGGCCTCTGATAACAGCAGTGTGGTGTTGCCGAAGGTTACCCCAGGGACGGCAGATGACATTATCTAAGGACTGGTTGGAGGGAAGTGGGGTATGTCAATCGAGAAGGGGGATTGTAAGCAGATGGGTTATGGGTGGGCCGAGGGGGCCTGGTCAACCTGAATAGGGCTGGTGCGGAAATGGGTGACTTGTTAACTTCCGGCACTGGTTGGATCCCTCCGCCGGGTGGGTGCCGCAGTGGTTCCTGCCCTACAATGGAGTATAGAACTATGACAAGGTTTGGGCGGCCGACCATTGTTGACCTGCTCTGGGGGAAGGGAGTTGTAAATTACGGGGAAAGTTTGTGGTTCTTGTTTAGTTTAAGTGCCAATGTCCTTCCTGTTCGCCGAAAGTGGTTAAGAGTAAGAGCAGCCTTCTGGGAGGGTGGTGGGAAACAAGAGACTTCCCAGATACTAAGTTAACATGGCAGTGGATCCCGGAACTGGTAAGTTCCTCACTTAGAATGTGAGGGGGCTGGGCTCCATGAATAAAAGATGGGCTGTGCATGGTTATCCGGGGAGGAGGGGTGTCCAGGTTGCCCTGCTCCAAGAAACACACTTAACACAAAATGAGGTTACAAAACTCCACAAACGCTGGATGGGGCAGATCTATGTCACAGGTTATTCGGCATTTGCCAGAGGTGTTCTGGTGTGGATAAGGGCTGGTGTTCCCTTTGAAGTCTTTGACACCAAGATAGACAAAGAGGGGAGATATGTGCTACTGCACGGGAAGTTAAATGGTAGGGCCATAACAATTGGAAACATATATGCCCCAAATTTCGAGCAGTTGAATTTCTTACAGATGTTCTCAGCCCACCTGGTGGATATGCCACCGGAATCCATTATAATAGGGGGGACTTTAATTGTGTACAAGACATGGGGCTAGACAGATCACACCCTCCCTTGCTGGGGGCAGAACCGCATCATATGGCAGCAGGGTTTCGTGACTAGAGGGATCGCTGGGACCTAACAGATACCTGAAGGGTGCAACATGCGTCAGACAGAGAATACTCTTTCTTTTCACCTATGCATCAATTACACGCCCGGTTAGACGCATTTCTTTGCACAGCAGACATTAACAAAGCAGTCACGCATACTAAATACTTAGGGCGCACCTGCTCAGATCACAGCCCATTACTGCTTTTTCACCGCCCCTTGAGACATAGACCCCCGATTCAAATGCGGCGGCTTAGATCGGAGATGCTAGAAGATGGTCCCTTTAGGGAATCCCTGAGCTCGTGCATTGACACTTACTTTGCCACAAATGTGAGATCGGCCTCCTCCGAGCTGGTAGAATGGGAGGCTTTCAAGGTGGTAATCCAAGGCCACAACTTGAACCAGTCGGTGGGTGTCCGGAGGCAATTGTGCAGAGAATTAGATGAGATAGAAGGGTGGCTGCACAAGCTAGATAATAGGCAAGGGATAGAAGCGACAGCCCCGGCTGATCTTGCAGACGCTAGAGCCCAATATAGTGAGGCGTTAAAAAGATTTTGCAAATTTGACTACAGAGGCTACCTGGCCAGAGCACACGATGAAGAGGGCAAATCAGGCCGGCTACTGGCAAGGCTAATTAAACCTGAGACACGCGGCTCCCAAATAACACATATTACTAATGAGGTGAATGGCACTTTACATAACCCAGATGACATAAATAACCTATTTCGACAATATTACGAAGCTTTATATACGGCCCCACCCCCACCCCTACCAGGTGACATCGAGCAATTCCAGGCACCATTGCAATTACCAAGATTAGAAGAGCAACATAGGGAGTCATTGGGAAGCCCAGTGACACTCGCAGAAATAAAACACGCTATAGCATCCATGGCAACGGGAAAGTTTGAGCAAGCTGCAATCTTGTCGATAGACCTGGAGAAGGCTTTCGATATGGTTAGCTGGAACTACCTCTTTGCATGCATGGAGCGGATGGGACTAGGCGAAAAGTGGGTGCAATGGGTTAAAATACTATACAGCTGTCCTACAGCTAGGGTCCGAACGGGGGAACGCTCTCTGCACAATATGGGATCTTTTGCAGCACGAGGCAGGGCTGCCCTCTGTCGCCAGTGCTGTTCGTGCTGGCGATAGAGCCACTAGTGGCTCTATTCCGCCGAGTTGGATCGGGGCTGGGGCTGACCCTCGATGGGAGACAGCATATCGGCTCCTTATATGCAGATGACGTGTTGCTATACTTAGAAGAGGCGGTGGCCGGGTCGACTTCAGCTTTGCACATATTGGATGGATTCGCAACTCTATCGGGGTTGAGAGTCAATAGAGCAAAGACTTACCTCCTTCCAGTGGCGGGGCAGCTCCCGAGACCCAGTGCACTCCCGGTAGACCTTCATTGGACTCCAACTACATTTAAATACCTGGGCATACACGTTTACCACTCATTGACAGATTTACGTGAAGGCAATTTGGACAGGGCATTGCACTCGCTTAGGGCCTGTGTAGCGTTTTGGAGCTCGCTGGGGTTGCTGGTAATGGCACGGGTATTGTTGACTAAGATGGTCATGCTGCCCAGGTTGCTTTACTACTTTGTGAACCTCCCTCTGGTGCTGTCCAGGGGCTGGTTTGCTCCTCTGGATTCGCTGGTACGGGATTTGATATGGGGGGAGGGACGAATGAGAGTGTCGCTGGCGACATTGCAACGTCCAATACGCAATGGGGGGCTGGGGGTGCCCAATTTTGAGTATTATTATATGGCTTCTCAGCTGCAGTAGCTGGCCCAGTGGCTTGAGGGGGCTAATGTAGAGGGGATATTAATGGGAGGGCTGGGAGTTCGCCCCCCCCGGTGCTGGCCAAGATAATGGACCACAGAGTCCCAACCCCCTACCAGCAGACCCTACAGGCCACGGCACTACAGTGTTGGAAGAAAAGCCTAGCCAGATTGCCTGCGGCCCCTAAGTACTCCCCTCAGCTCCCCTTGGTAGGCCTACCCCATGGAACCCCTCGCAGCACTTTCACTTCGGAGCAATTGGCAGAATGGGAAGGAGCAGGAATTGAGATAGTGGGCGACCTATATCGGGAGGGGACCTTGATCCCCTTTGCGGAGCTAGTGGAGCAATATGGGCTGCCGGCGGGCCAGTTCCTGCAATATGAGGCCCTAGTTTGCACTATTAGAGACCTAAGGGGAGGGGGAGGAATGGAACCGGAGACATATCCTCTGCTCCACGCGTTGTTTACCCTGGGAGGAGCCAGCCACCAAGTTAAGTGGTTCCACACGACATTAGTGGAGGCATCATTGACAGCACTGCCCAGAATTAGGGAACGATGGGAACTGGCCTTAGAAAAACAATTCACAGACCAAGAATGGAATAGAGTCCTGGCCTCCCCCAAGACCATTTCGGGTAATGCGAGGCTGAAGTATATTCAGTTTAATTATGTCCACATGACATTCTTGACCCCACACAGAATCAGAATGATGCATGGAGGGGAAACACGGCTGTGCCCAAGGTGCGCCCAGCATGACGTGGAGTTCTTCCATATGGTCTGGAGCTTCCCCACATTAACCTTCTTCTGGGGGGAGGTGGTCCGGCAAACTGGATCGACATTAGGGAGGGACCTCAGAAATACAGGGGAGGCGTGTCTCTTAGGCCTTTTTCCACGACCACCGAAGCGGAAGGCGGGAAACAAATTTGTTGACCTAGCTATGGCCCTTGCAAAGAGACGAATAGCAATGGCGTGGAAGGCAAGTAAGGGACCAAAGATAGAAAATTGGAAAAGAGACCTCACAAATTGGGCAGAGGCACTCATTAGAGAAGAAGCGAGGGGGAAACACAGGAAGCCAATAGCGGAACAGTGGAAGGAATTGATGAGAGAGTGGGAAACCCTGGGCCTCGAAAATCCTGAGATGACAGGTGATGACACAGCGGCACTCCAAAGCAAAACATCCACTCAGTCACAGGGAGCAGAGCGGCAGCAGAATTAGACAAGGGAAATTTATGCAGAGGTGGGAATATACCAGAAGAAAGGCTATACCTAGGCCATAGAAGGAGCCCAGTGGCGACCAAAATCAAAATTGCAGATGACACCCAGAGCGCACACCCCTCGCATATGCGCAGACCCTCCACAGCATGGATTAGCGATAAACAGACCATTGGGCGGGGACGGGTTAGGTACGAGTTATAAGGCACGAAGTTCTTACTTTAAGGTTATAACAGGCATAGATAACACTTGGTGTTATATATTTAGAGTTATAATGAATGCAAAATACGAGAAAGGTTGAAAAAGAATGAAACAACTCCTGCGCAAATAGAGATTGTGTAGTCCAGGAAAATAAAAGTGTACACTGCAAGATGCTGTGACACTATGCAGTGAAGTATTGAAGTCCAGATACCAAACATGGATTGAACATAGAAACGTATGCTGGAAATACAAATAGATGTAATAGAAATGTATGTATCCTGTACTGTATATTGCATTAATGTGAGAATGCCAATAAACAAAGTTTAAAAAAAAATAAGGTTAATTATTTATCGAATGCAATCCGTAAGGGAGTTACGAGATTTCCCTTAAAATGGGGAATATAATGCAGATTTCGATGCGTAGAACACCCAAATCAGCATGTGCTGTTATTTACTAGGTATTTTCCAACCACCAAATTTGTTTGAGATTGACCTGCTGCAATTTATGCAAAATCTGTGGGATTATTTCCATACTAATTATAATTCTGACACTCGTGCATAAAGTGTTTTAAACATGTGTCGGAATTTTGCAATTCACACATAATTGAGGCATGTTTGACCCGCCGATATGTACCTGGGAAAAAGCAGGATGAATGTAATTATACTCGGTAGTTACTCAGTGTTGTGACTGCTCATACTTCTGTCTCCTGCACAGACATTGGTTTGCCAGGGGAGGTGATCATTGGTCCACCTGTAGTGATAGTATATGGTTGCAATGAGATTAACACCACTGCCAAAGAGTTCTTGAACACAGTTCAGTAACTATCAATTTTTTCCATGGTTCATACGTTGGAAGCATTGATGTGTTATTTCAGACTTCCAGCGGGAAAAGGTCGAATATGTCAGGCTCACTCCCATTTCACTTTAATGCGTGGCATGCATAAGGTATACTACCTAAAAATATATATTAACTGTTTCCTTTGAAATATGCTCCCAATTGCAGATGGAAAAGATTGACTAAACATATTTTTCATCCCAGCTTGTACGCCATGAGAAATACTGCAGATAGTGAATCAGGTAAAAGCTTTGAAGTGTACAATCTTCATTCAATCAAAGTGATAATACACTATAAAACCTTAATCCATCATCATTGTTATTGTCCACCCCCAGTCAATGTTATAATATATCAAAAACACAATTCAATTTGTACCTCATATGCAATATTATAAAATGCAATCCATCATCCACCCATCACCATCAAGGTAAGTTAAAGGGAAAAGGCAATAAATCAACCAGGCCCAACGCACATCACTCATTACTGTGATACTGTAGCATTTATTTCTCTTGACATGGTTATTGTTTTGGTTGGTATTTTTTGAAGATATTGCTTTTTCCTTTAGTTGGCATTAATGGTATTCTCCTTCCTGTTTCCTTCTTGCATGTCTGCGTCACCATCTGTCTTTCAGTTTATCTGACGTTGAGAAAACTTTCTGAGATATCTCCTCTTTCATGCTTTAACTAACTGTACACTCACTCTCCATTTCCCATCCCCGTTTACAGGCCTTCAATCCCAGCCTTCCTTATAGGCCGGTTCGTTTTATATTTGATACTTACAATAATATGGTAGAGATAATGCATTAATGCACCCCATGTATTCAGCAGTAAATTCACCAAAATGTCATAGAATTTCTTGATTGGTAATGGTCTGCTGTTCTTGAAATATGTGTGGTAGTATATAAAAGATCTCAACAGTTATACCGTAGTGCCAATCAGGATATCGGAGAAAACAACAAAGCTGGCAGGCTGCATGGGGTGGTTTGTTCTGTTCTGTTGAAGCAGCATGGCTGGAAATGTGTCAGCATTTGTTGGCATCGCTAAAGAAAGCAATAAAAAATGACACAATAAAATAACACAAAGCGACTTACCATAACTGTCCCATATTAGGGCGCAGCACAGTAAAACAGTCAATAAAGAACACAACAACTGCAGTACAACACAACAACTCAATTCAAATCAAATCAAGGAGCTTATAAAGCGAGCAGCTACTCCAAGAGTGTCCTGCGCTACAGGTTTGTTAACTGCTGCTCCCACAAGGAAGGGGCTATGGTCTAAAAGCCATCGTTAAAAAGTTAGGTTTTTAGGCTACCCTTAAAAGAGCTCGCATCCTAAGTTGCACAGAGGTACTGGGGAAGAGCATTCCAGCTAGCCTCCGCTAGCGCAGAAAATTAGATACCTCCCCATTTCTTCTTCCTCGTCTTAGGCACTACTACCAGCAGTGCTTCAGTAGACCGCAACGTTCTGAAAGGATGATAATGAGGTAGTCACTGAGTTAGATAATTAGGATCTAGTCCACAAAAAGCACTGTGATCTAGCACCAGTCCCTTAAATTTCACTCTTTCCCAGATGGGAAGCCAATACAGTTCCTTATCGATGGACCTGAACTGAGATAGTCCTCGGGATGTTCAGCAGGAGACGGGCTGCAGCATATTGCACCAGCTGGTGTCTCTTAAGTAGATATAAAGGGAGACCCCAGTATAGTGCATTGGCATAGTCCAGCCAAGATGTTATAAATGCAGGGACAACCATCTTCTGACAAGTAGCTGGAAGAAGGAACAAGAACTTCCTCAAGAACTGGAGAAGGCCAAAACAAGTCCCAACTACGCTCTCCAGCTGTGTTTTGAAGGACAAATTTTTATCAAACTTCACTCCGAGGTTCTTAGCAGTGGCGGCTCCTGCGCTAAGGCGGAGGAGCGTCGCCCCACTGCTTTAAGAGCAGTGCAGCAGAAAAATAAAATGATAATAACATTCTGCTTAGGTGCATGGGCTGGCTGGACTGGCCAGAGCAGGGTCAAGGGGTAGGAGTGATGAGCACACTCTAAAGTGCGCATGACGGTTTGGCCGACCATCTTGGGCCAGCCAAACAGTCATGTGCACTTTGCATGTTCCTACCGGCTGTATTGCTCAGCCTGGGTGAAGAACATGCCCAGCCTCCCAGTCCCTCTCTGAGCGCTGAACCACAGCGCTCAGACCAATGACAACGCTGCTATAAGGCAGCGTCGTGATTGGCTGGGAGAGTCTGGGAGCCTAGGCGCTTCCTGCGACGGAGGCGAGGCGGCGACTGGTGACCAGCAGGTACGTTTTCTTTCTTATTTCATTCTGTTTTATTTTCTTACCCCCTTTCCCCCACCCCCGCACCATTCCCTATCAGCTGCCACTGGTTTTTAGTCACTGTAGTGGAGGACGGGGAAGATGGTGCAGAGCTAGGCCAAACATCAGCACCCCACAGAAGGGGGGGGACCGAAGACCAGTATCCCTGTCTTGTTCGTATCGCACTGGAGGTGCAATGCAGTAATGAAGCAAAAAACCACAATATCATAAAAACAGCACACCATCACCACAACAATAAAATGCAACATACCAAATACGCACACACATTCTTGTCACACATTACTACCTACAGAAATCTGATTCCATAATATGGGGTAAAAGGTGTTTGCAGCAAGCAGTGCCTTAGCTATTACTGAGAACATATAATAGTGCCAATCAAAAATGAGTTGGGTTACGTTGTGAAGGGCTCAAACCATGGTTGGAGAGAAAGCTGGCAGAACTCCAAGTATTTTTTTTTATATTTGGGTGACGAGAAGGTTCTACCGTGGATAGTGAAGAAGGCTGGCATTTTGCTATGTGCTTTTTTTCTATTCACTAAGGAGATAGGGGTGGCATGAGGGAAGTATGAGTGAGTGATAAAAACTCATGTATGTATTATTGTTAAAGTACGGCTAGTGGATGAGGCTCAGGCAGGTGAGGCAATGTTGTACTTGTACATAGTATTTATATAGTGCTTACTACCAATGATAAGGCATTAAGTGATTTGCGGGGAGTAGCACTCTACTCCAGAAGCCAAGCTTACAGATAAAAGGTAGTAATTTAGTTAAAAAAAATTTACCTGATTTTGGAGCAGTTGTGATAAGTATGTTGAGTTTGTGAGCTTGAAATTTCATGCATGGACTGTATTGTTTCCACAAGGATAAATTGAAGTGGAGTAGGAAAGGGAAGATGGAAGATGTTAGTAGTGGTGCTGGACATGTGCGTCTGTTAGTTGGATCAAGGAGGGAAGAGTTTTGTGAGGATGTTTGAGTGTCTATAGTAGCCGAAAAGATTTAAGATGAGTCAGAGAGTTGAGGTACATGCTGAGGTTGAAAGGGAGAATATTATTTTTGTCCCCCCGCCCTCCCTATTTGATATATTTCCCAGTGGCTGTCATCAGTGGATAGTTATAGTTAGGTCTGAAATTCTATGGGAAAAGCATTTTTTTTCCTGATAAGTTTAGCGCAGTTTGAAGAATCTTCACTAAAGTTTCCACAAAAAGTCTCATCCACCTCAGCTACTCCCTGGAAAGTTTCAGGGTGACCCGTTAAGCAGGGGCCAAGAAAAAGGCTGGGTCCGAAAACACACTTTCCCCATTCAAAATTGAACAACGATACAGCAAAAACTGCTGAATGGAATTACACCAAATTTGGCGGGGCGGTGGAAAACCTAATTTAGAGGAGAGAGAGTGTGCCCCCCTCCCAAATCTCTGGGTGGCCCCTAGGACCCCATCCCCTGGTGTTGACAGCAAAAGAAAGGGGAGGGGTGTGCGTGGCCCCCTTTCCAAACCTCAATAGGCCCCGGGGACCCTATCCTCCAGGGCCGATTACCATTCAAAAGTGGAGGGGACGCACATCCCCCTCTCCGACCATCCACAGACCCCGGGCCAGGGCTGTCATCATTAAATCATTAAATAGAGGATGGGGGCTCGCGGGCTCCTCCCGTGCCTCAATAGCCCCGGGAACCCCATCCTCAGGAGATGTTCGAAATTTAAAGTGGAGGAGGGCACACTGTCCCCCTCCCTGAGCCTGTAAAGGCCCAGGGGACTGTATGCCCCGGGGATGGCTCAATTACTGTGTCCTGGGGAGCCCACTCTAGTGACATAGGAGTTTCCCTTGAAGGAGCGCAGACAGGGAAACATATGTCTGGTCCCATCTGGTAGGAGCAGTTGAAGGCTATAACCGGGTGGGAGCAGACTTTTGTTTCTCTACCCGTGCTCTTATGGGCTCTTGTGCACTCTTGAGGGCAGGGAAACTCACATTCCTCCTACCCAGCGGGAGCAAACAAAAAAAGGTTGCTCCCACCGGGCGGGAGCAATGTTGACACCTGCAGCACTCAGGATGAGTGCATTCGAGAAGCCGGTGGGGCTGCCCCATAGCCCCAATATATTGTTTGATGGGTGCTCTGGGTGGGCACTGAGGCACCCACCCACACCCAATAAGGCCCTTTGGAGTGGACCCCAGGGCCAGTATTGATTCGGGGAGGGGGCCCTGCTACCCATTCCCTTAAATGCTCCAGGGTATGGGGTCCCTGGGGCCCCTTGTGGCTTGGGGAGGGGGGATTCTCAATCCTCCTTAACAAATATGTTTTAGCCCCGGAATATGGCGCCCCAGGGCCCCTTGTGGCTAGGTGATGGGGGTTGAGCCAATGGGCCGACCGCCATGAGCTGCATGGAGCTGGCTGCCATGGCGGTTGGACACAGGGCAGGGAACCCGCTCCTCTTAAAAAAGGCCCAGAGATGGGGTCTTCAGGGCCCAAAGTGGCTAGGGAAAGGGGGCTGTCCGAATGGGCCGAAAGCCGTGAGCTGGGTGGGGTTGGCTGCCCATGGGGTTTGGATGCAGGGCTTGGCCGCAGGCCAGGCCTTGCAGCCAACCATATGCCTCACACTGCCAAAAGCCTTGTGGATCCTGGGTTTGGTTGCCTGAGGAGGGGGGGGCATAATAAAATATTATGGTACATAAATTAACCCTATAAATTCACTGAAAAAATGCTAAAGTAACATTATAGCCAGGTGAAATTTTCAGTGAGAATGTAACATTTTAACCATACAAAACCAGTCACATTCACCAGTTATACTTATCTCAAGTAAGTTTTTTTGTTTTAGTATTATTTATGCAGCACACATACACACTAAGGTTTCTTAGGCAGAGGACTACTATACTAGTTCACAAATTAAAGGCTAGTTAAAATAATCAAATTTCTAAATCTTTCTTAGTAGGACGAAGAGCAAGATGGAGAGTTCCAAAAGTTTGGAGCTACTAACGAAAACAATATTTATATATTACCTGGTGACGGTTGCTACTGGGTAGTTATAGTTAGGTCAGCTGTTGCAAAGGACAAGTGCTTTTTGTATTGCTAATAACTTTGGCCTTGTTTGACAGATCTCCACAAAACTGTGGAGTGCTACATTTTGACTAGTTTGTGCATGGAAAGTTTCGGGACGATCTGTCAAGCGGGGGTTGAGAAAAAGTGTGGTCCCAAAATGGCAAATCCCCATGTATTTTCCATAGACCTGTTTTGGTAGGGCTACAGCAAAAACTGCTGAACATAATGACGCCAAATTTGGCAGAAAGCTAGATCTTGGTTCACAGATTGTGCTTTTTGTGATTTGGTGTAAATCTGATCAGCAGTTTTTTTTAGAAATTAAGTGTCCAAAATCTTTGTATATCTGGGGCCGTATCATACATATGGCTAATTTTCCTTGTTTGCACCGGGTGCACCTTGTAAAAGGTGCGCCTTGTGCAAACAAGGAAAATGCACCATATTAGGATGAATGCACTGCCCCCAGGGCAGCCGTGAACTTGCACTGCCCTGGGGGCAGTGCAATTGTGAAAAACGGTGTAGCTGCTTTGAAGCTGCTCCGTGTTTCACAGTGTAGGTGGTACCCCGCCTGCAATCTTAAAGGGGATTAGAGATGCCCTTGCAGGTGGGTGCAGTGAGGGTCTGCACCTGCCTGAAAGGGGATGCCTGGGGGTCCATGGGACCCCCTTCCCCCCTCCAGAGGGCTGCCATCAGGGGGCACATTGACAGTGCACCACCTTTTAGGTGGTGCACTGTCAGAGCGCCTCCTGACAGCTTCTTTGCCTTTGCGCCTGCCTCTGTAATACAGCGTGGACGCAGAGGCAATGGGATTCCCCCATTTGCATAGGGTCACACCCCATGCGAATGAGAGATAACCCTCTGATGATAGCGCTGGTGAGTTATGTGCGCCAGACCTATTGGTATTACAGAAGGAGATGCACAACCGTCTGTGACCCCTTCTGTAATACCAAAGTACCCCACGGAGTGCGCAAAGCTTGTACAACCACCTGTTGCACCTTCCTAGCACTTCTGTATGTTTGGGTCCGCGAGAGGCTCAAGAAACTCTCGCGGGAGTGTTAATTTTCAAATGGAGCGTTCTGATTGGCCCAGGGAGCTTTTTTTCCTGTGGGAGCGAATGCTCTGATTGACCACCAGCAACATCAGAAAAACATTGCTGGCAACCATTACAAGTCCCTTGTCCTGAAAAAAAAAGTAATATAAGGGGGCAGACCCCCATGCCCCTTTGTGGGGGACCCAGAGATACCCCCGTGGGGCATGAATACAAAAATAAATTCCTAAATTTTGCAGCGATCCTTCAGGATTTAGAAAAAAACCAAAATGGTGGCTGAGGCCGCATTCTTCAATTATAGACCATAGGGAACCCACTGTTGGGGCCACATTGCTTGTTTTGGGGGGGGACATGTGGCCCCCTCCCTGAGATATTATAGGCCCCGGGAAGCCCATCCCCAGGGTCCAAAGTATTTTTTATGGAAGGGGTTTTTTCCATTGAATTTCAATGTTTTTTTTTACATTTTTAATAAAAATGTGCTTCAAATTGTAGAGTTCAGTGTCGCAAGTGGAGAGTTGTTATGCAGAGTGTCGAACAGTACAGTGGAGGAAAGTGTTGTAAAGTCTATTGTCATAGACTGGAGTATTGTAGATTAGAATCAAGTAGAGTAGAGTGTAGTAGCATATCGTACAACGTAGTAAAGTGCTTTGTAGTGTGGTGGCATAGTGTTTCGTATAGTGGAGTCAAGTATTGTAGACTGGAGCAGCAAGTTGTACAGTGGAATGGTGTGTCGAGCATTAGAGTAGGGTGTTGTAGACTGTCATAGAATGGAGTAGAGTGTTTTAGAGTGGAGCATCATTAAGTGGAGTGTCGTAGAGTACAGTGGAGGAGAGTGTCGTAGAGTGGAGTGCTGTGTCATGTAGTGGAGTGGCGTATCGTAGAGAGAAGTTGAGTGTGGTGTGGAGTGTCATACAGTGTAGAACAGGGGCATATAGTGCAGTAAAGTGTCACAGATTGTAGTACAGTGTTGTAGAGTTGAGTAGCATACAGTCGATTAGAGTGTTGAACAGTGGATAGGTGCAGAGCGGAGTACAGTACAGTGTCATAGAGGGAGATACAGTGAAGTAGAGTGAAGTGGAGTACAGTGGAGTGGGGTAGTGTAGAGTGGTGGTAAGTGTCATAGAGTTGAGTGGTGTGTCATAGACTATAGTGTCGTGGAGTGCAGTAGAGTGGAGTGGCGTAGCATACAGTCGAGCAAAGTGTCATAAACTGGTGTACTGTGTTGTACAGTAGAGTCTAGTGGGGTGTTGTACAATATTGGATAATGATTTACTGTACAGTAGAATAGAGTGGCATACAGTCCGGTTGATTTTTGTGGAGTAGTGTATACTACAGTACAATGTTGTAGAGAGTGTTACAGTGGATTGGCACACAATGTTATAGAGTACACTGGCATTGAATGGTGTAGAGTGAAGTCGCTTAGAGTGGAGTATTGGGGTAGAGTGGAGTACTCTGTCAGATTAGAGTGAAGTAAAGTGTGGTGCAGTGGCTTACAAAGAGTTGCGTACAGTGTCGTATAGTGGACTAAAGTATCGTAGAGTAGGGGGGAGTAGAGTGTTGCACAGTGGAGTGAAGGGGTGTAGATAGGAATAAATTGTCAGAGAGTGGCAAATAGTGTAGGAGAGTGTTGTAGGGTGGAGTTGCATAGAGTACAGTAGTGTGTGCAACAGTGGAGCTGCGTAAAGTGGATTGTTGTGTAGTAGTGTAGAGTGAGGTAAAGTATTGTTTAGTAAAGTAGAGGTGAGTGGAGTGTTGTAATGTAGTGTGGAGTAAAGTACAATAGAGTGTCTTGATGCGTCATAGAGTAGAGTGGCATGGAGTGGAGTGTACTGGTGTAGCGTAAGTAGTAGACTGTAATAAATTGGAGTAGGGTCTCGTACAGTAGATTGGAGTGCTGTGTCATAGATAAAAGTGTTGTATACTAGAATAGAGTGTTGCACATTGGAGTCTATGGGCATAGAGTGGAGTATAGAGTTAGACAGTGGAGTATAAGGGGATAGAGTAGTGCAGAATGTCATAGAGTGCAAAGAAGTGTGGTAGACTTTTATAGAGTGGAGTTATATAGAGTGGAGGAGAGTGTAATACAATGGAGCGCTGTAGAGTGGAGTGGCGTACACCGTAGTAGCATAGAGTAGATTACATAAAGTGAAGTAGCATACAGTGGAATGGAATACTTACTGTACAGTGGCGTATAGAAGAGTAGAGTGGCATAGACTGGAATAGCGTAGAGTGGAGTGGTGTACACTGGTGTAGAGTGGATTAGTGTAGAGTGGTGTGGCATACATTGAAGAGGCACTGCGTAGAGTCAAGGAAACTGTTAAAAAATTGGAGTGATGTCTCATACAGTAGACTGAAGAGCTGTGTCATACAGTACTGGAAATGGTCGTAGAGTGGAATAGAGTGTTCTACAATAGAGTGTATGAGAATAGAGTCGAGTGCAAATTTTGACAGTGGGCTTTACGGGGTTAGAGTGGAGTAGAGTCTAGTAGAGGGGGATAGAGTGTAGTAGAGTATAGTAGAGTGAAGTTACATAGAGTGGAAGAGAGTATACTGGAGAGGTGTAGAGTGGAGTACAGTACCCTGGAGTGGCATAAATTGGAATAGCGTAGAATGGAGTAGCGTAGCCTGGAGTGGCATACAGTGGAGTGGCGTAGAGTGTAATTGCGTATAGTGTAGTAGCGTACAATGGAGTAGTGTAAAATGTAATAGCGTATAGTGAAGTAGCATACAGTGCAGTAGCATACAGTGAAGTGGTGTAGACTGGAGTGGCGTACACTGGATTGGGGTAGAGTGTAGTTGCATAGAGTGAAGTGGTGTACAGTGGATTGGTGTCCAATGGAATGGCATAGAATGGAGTGGGGTAGAGTGGAGTGACATTCACTGGAGTGGCATAGCATAGAGTGGAATAGCATAGAGTGGAATGGCATACAGTGGAATGGTGTAGAGTGGAATAGCATATACTGGAGTAGCATATAGCAGAGTGGAATGCAGTGGAGTGGCGTACACTGAAGAGGCATAGATGGAGTTGCATACCATGTAATAGCGTAGAGAGGACTGACGTAGAGTGTAGTTATGTACAGTGTAATAGCATAGAGTGGAGTGGCATAGAGTGGAGTGAAGGACAGTGAAGTGACGTAGAGTGTAATAGTGCATAATGGAGTAGCGTACAGCATAGTGGAGTTTAATAGAATGGTGTAGACTGTAGTGGTGTACATTGGCATGGGGTAGAGTGTAATAGCATACAGTGGAGTGGCGTACAGTGGCATGGGGTCCAATCAAATAGTATAGAATGAAGTGTCATAGAGTGGAATGCCATACACTGGAGTGGCATAGAGTAGAGTACATACAGTGGAGTGGCATACAGTGGAATAACATAGGGTGGAGTGACATACAGTTGAATGGCGTAGAGTGGAATACTCTATACTATACTCTATACTGGAGTAGCAAATAGAGGAGTGGTATACAGTGGAGTGGCGTACACTGAAGAGTAGTAGAGTGGAGTTACATACAGTGTAATAGGATAGAGTGGAGTGGCGTAGAGGAGAGAGTTATAGAGTGCAAATGTGTATAGTGGAGTAGCATAAAATGGAGTGGCATAGAAGGGAGTGGTGTAGACTGGAGTGGCATACAGTGTCGTGTGGTATAGTGTAATAACGTACATTGGAGTGGGGTCCAATCAGATAGCTTAGAATAAAGTGGTGTAGAGGGGAGTGCCATATACTGGAGTGGCTTAGAGTGGAGTAGCATGAAATGGAGTGGCATACAGTGGAATAGCATAGATTGGAGTGGCATACAGTGGAATAGAACACATTGCAGTGCTGTAAAGTGAAGTGGTATACAGTGGAATAGAGTAGAGTAGAGTGGTGTATAGTAGAATGGCACAGAGTGGAATAGTGTAGAGTGGAGTAGAGCCCAGTGGAGTGGCGTACAGTGGAGTGACGTAGACTGGAGTGGCATACAGTGTCATTGTATACAGTGTAATAGCGTAAAGTGGAGAGGCGTAGAGTGGAGCGCATAGAGTGGAAAAGCATATAGCGGAATGGCTACATTGACGCGTCATACAGATATATGTGAAATTTAGCAGCAATGTAGATTATGGAGTGCAGAGTAACACAAAACAGTGAATTGTGCTGCCTTCCGTTTCTCCAGATTCACCAGTCACTGCAGGGCAACGCATGGTGGCCTTGGGTTCTTTTGTAAATCTGACTTAATTATTGCATTGCCCATGCAACACCACGAGTGATGCAAGGGTACAGCAATCCAAAAATACAGCTAGGCCTTATTTATTTTTTAGGCCACAGTATACCATGATAACTTTGCAGTATACCGTGGTATGTGCAATGACAAGCCAGTAAATAATTAGGTAATGGCTGTTTTTAGAGAATGAAAATAACTAATATTCTTTTTACTACAATTTGGCTGTCTTCAGTGTTAGGACCTTAGACATAGGTCAGTAGTATAAGTAGTAGGTCACTTTATTAAAGTGGTAATAGGTAGGGGATTTTATATATATATATATTCACTGAAAAAACCATAGGTTTCAAGCACGTTATAGTTAGAAATTAGCATTTAAAAACCTTAGCAATTCACTGAAAAAACCATAGGTTTTAGGGACAGTTATAGTTAGTTGGACATTGCACTCGTACAAAACCCGTGAAATTCCCCCGTTATAGTTAGTTCAGCTAACTATAACTCGCGCCCCCGCAATGCACTGCTGATGACGTCACATATTACATCACTCATGACATGGTCAGTGACATCACTGATGACATCATCCACGTGATAATCTGATGCACCTCAACACACCCTAATATAACCTTTGATACACCCACTCTAAATTACAGACTGCCATTCGCAAAACCATAGACACTCCAACACCAATAACTACATACCCACTCACTGATTCTTAGGTCTACACACACACATCCACTCACTCACCCGTACAGTCACTCATACTTACGGTCACTCAGTACAGGACTATCATATGCACTCATACTCCTATATAGACACTCAAACACCGCCACTCATCCATAGAGGTACTCACACACCTAGTCAGTCATGCAAATAATTAAACACACTGCCATTTACTCACCTATACAGTTATACACACACCAGCTCACTTACTCATACAAATACTAGCACATTCTTACGCTCTTATACAATCACTGATACAAGCACACACTCATCCATACAGTCACTCTCACAATCATACACTCTCGCTTATAGCTATTTATATACTCCAACACACATATATACTGCCTTTCACATATGTAGTTACTCACACATGTAGCACTGGGACATACATTCACTCACTAACACACTCTTACACACACTTACCCACCCATACAGTCTATCACAGATGCACTCTTGAAACCATCCACCCAGTGAATCACTCACTCACACATCTATGCACAGAGTCGCACACACCCCACCCACACAAACACTCAGGCACCCATACAGATACTCAGACAACCAATCAATAACTCATATAGACACTCATGTAGCTATTCACAAACCCATGCAGCCACTTACACAGCAACAGACAGACGGATACAGACATTCACCCAGTTTAGTCACTAACCCAGGCATTCAGTAAGATACGTTTAATCACTCACTTATAGAGTTAGTCACGCACCTACTAAATCATCCATACAGACACTTATACACCCACTCATTCTTCAATACGCCTTTCCCTATATATATAAAAAATATTTAAACTTTACAGAAACACAGTCACTGGATGATGTCATCAGTGATGTCATTTGAGATGTCATCAGTGATGTCATCAGTGATGTCACTGACCATGTCATGAGTGATGTAATATGTGACGTCATCAGCAGTGCATTGCGGGGGCGCGAGTTATAGTTAGCTGAACTAACTATAACGGGGGAATTTCACGGGTTTTGTATGAGTGCAATGTCCAACTAACTATAACTGTCCCTAAAACCTATGGTTTTTTCAGTGAATTTCTAAGGTTTTTTAAATGCTAATTTCTAACTATAACGTGCCTGAAACCTATGGTTTTTTCAGTGAATTTCAAAGGTTTTTAAATGCTAATTTCTAACTATAACGTGCCTGAAACCTATGGTTTTTCAGTGAATTTCAAAGGTTTTTTAAATGCTAATTCCTAACTGTAACGTGCCTCAAACCTATGGTTTTTTTCAGTGAATTTCAAAGGTTTTTTAAATGCTAATTCCTAACTGTAACGTGCCTCAAACCTATGGTTTTTTTCAGTGAATTTCAAAGGTTTTGTAAATGACAATTTTTAAATGTATTAATTGTTATATTTATTTTTTTGATACTGATTTACTACATTTTTATAAACTATTTATTTTTAGATATTTTATTTTTAAATTACATTGTAATTACATTATACATTACATTACAAAATATACTTTCTCAGAATGAATTACTTTAGTTTAAATACTTTGCAAATAGGCAATAGACTTTTAAGTACAGAAGTTACAGTTGTTGCAATGGGCAACACAATTTCAAACACAATGCAACATTGAGCTCAATGTGAATTTCTAGTTAAATGCAATTAGTTAATTTATGGATTACTTTTCTAACCACAGGACTGGATCCTAGATTCAGTCCTGGGACATCTCCTGTAAACAGTTGAGTAAAAGCGTTTTGGTTACAGTAGTGATTTTTAAGGAATATTATTGTATTTTAAAAGTTGACAGAAACTTTTTCACATAGAATCACCAATGTTATCCTATGGGAGGAAATTCACTTAGCAGGTAAGTAGTGTTATCAGTTACTTTTTCTTACTCAGTGGTGGAACCTGGATCCAGCACTGGTGCATCTCCTGTAATCAGTTGAAAGAATGCGTTTAAGTCATACAGGCGATTTTTAAGGAATATTTGTAGTTTGTGAAAATCGACACTTTGAAACTTTTCTGCTGAAAACCAGACAATGGATTCCTAAGAAAGGAAATACAAGTTACTGGTAAGTACGGTTAGAATTACTTTTCAGGGTCAGTGCTGGGCTAAAAGATGCAGCACTGGGTTCTCTCCTGATAACAGGTGAGTAAATCGGAATTCGTAGTTCGGCTGATTTTAGAGGAATATTATAAAGTTCCAAAACTCCACACTTAGAAGAATTTCCAAGTGAAACCAGTCAATGTTAGCCTATCGAAGCAAATTCAAGTTACTGGTAAGTACGGTTAGAATTACTTTTCAGGATCAGTACTGGGCTCAAAGATGCAGCACTGAGGTCTCTCCTGATAACAGGTGAGTAAATCGGAATTCGTAGTTCGGCTGATTTTAGAGGAATATTATAAAGTTCCAAAACTCCACACTTAGAAGAATTTCCAAGTGAAACCAGTCAATGTTAGCCTACGGAAGGAAATTCAAGTTACTGGTAAGTACGGTTAGAATTACTTTTCAGGATCAGTACTGGGCTCAAAGATGCAGCACTGAGGTCTCTCCTGATAACAGGTGAGTAAATCGGAATTCGTAGTTTGGCTGATTTTAGAGGAATATTATAAAGTTCCAAAACTCCACACTTAGAAGAATTTCCAAGTCAAACCAGTCAATGATATCCTATGGAAGTAAATTCAAGTTACTGGTAAGTATGGTTAAAATTACTTTTCAGGATCAGTACTGGGCTCAAAGATGCAGCACTGAGGTCTCTCCTGATAACAGGTGAGTAAATCGAATTCGTAGTTCGGCTGATTTTAGAGGAATATTATAAAGTTCCAAAACTCCACACGTAGAAGAATTTCCAAGTGAAACCAGTCAATGTTAGCCTATGGAAGGAAATTCAAGTTACTGGTAAGTACGGTTAGAATTACTTTTCAGGATCAGTACTGGGCTCAAAGATGCAGCACTGAGGTCTCTCCTGATAACAGGTGAGTAAATCGGAATTCGTAGTTTGGCTGATTTTAGAGGAATATTATAAAGTTCCAAAACTCCACACTTAGAAGAATTTCCAAGTGAAACCAGTCAATGATATCCTATGGAAGGAAATTCAAGTTACTGGTAAGTATGGTTAAAATTACTTTTCAGGATCAGTACTGGGCTCAAAGATGCAGCACTGAGGTCTCTCCTGATAACAGGTGAGTAAATCGGAATTCGTAGTTCGGCTGATTTTAGAGGAATTTTTGCACAATGATGAAGGAAGGGGGTGGGGCCTGAGGTGACATGTCTGCAAACACGCCCTGTGGCGCGTTTTAAGTTGGAGAATTAATTCCTCCTCAATCCCGAGGGTCCCTGGGGTCCAACTAGCCCACCCTGTACCTCCAGTATGTGCCAGGGAGCTGCGTTGCAGAGAGGTGTTCAGAGGCCACGCCCCTTTTTACACCTCTCTGCAACGCAGCTCTGTGGCGCTTTCTGGACGTACCTGATGGGCTAGTTGTCCCCCAGGGACCCTCAGGATTGAAGGATTTAATTCCCCATCTTAAAACGCGCCACGGAGCCTGTTTGCACACATGTCACCTGAAGCCCCGCCCCTCCCTTCAGCACTGTGCAAACGCGCCCCGGTGCCGCGTTTTAAGTTTGGGGATTAAGTCCCTTGAATCCTGAGGGTCCCTGGAGTCCAACTATCCCACCATGTACCTCCAAAAAGCGCCCCAGAGCTGCGTTGCAGAGAGGTGTAAAAGGGGCATGGCCTCTATACACCTCTCTGCAACGCAGCCCCTGGCGCATACTGGAGGTTCCTGGTGGGCTAGTTGGCCCCCAGGGACCCCAGTATTCAAGGGGAATTACTTCCCTTCTTAAAACGCGCCAGGGGCGCGTTTGCAGACTGCTGCAGAGAGGGGGCGGGGCCTCCGGCCCGCTGCCGGTCTTTTTTTGTATGGGAGGGGGGCTGCGTGGCCCCCCTTCCCTCGGCCACTTTTGGCCCCGGGGACCCCATCCCCTGGGGCCTGAGGATTTTCTTTTTGTTTAAAAAAAAAACGGGAAGGGGGCCGCGTGGCCCCCCTTTCCTGGGCCTCTATTGGCCCCGGGGACCCCATCCCCCGGGGCATGCCCTCTTTTTTTTTAAATTTAAATCTTTGGAGGGGGGCTGCGTGGCCCCCCATCTCAGGCCATTTAAGGCCCCGGGGACCCCATCCCCCGGGGCCGGCCTTTACGTTTTTTTTTAAATTATTTTTTTATTTCTGGGGAGGGGGCTGCGTGGCCCCCTCCCGAGCCACTAATGGCCCCGGGGACCCCATCCCCGGGGAATGGCCACTCGTTGGGGACCGTGGGGGTCCCAAATCCCGCACGGTCCCGCCGGCTCCCCGCGTCCTGCGGGAGCCGGCATTGCTTTTCCATAAGGGAGCTGCTGATATGCAGCTCCCTTATGGAAAAGCAATTCTGCTTTGCTTCATTGAAGCGAGAGCAGGTTTCCTGCTCTCGCTTCAATGAAGCAAAGCAAGTTTGCAATGACAGGACGGGAGCCGCGAGGCTCCCGTCCTGCCATTGCAAACAGCAGTGTCCCGGGGTAGGCACCCGGGACACTGCAGGAGCCGGCCCTGGGGGTGGCGGTCCCCAGGGCCACCACATGCTCCAGGAGGGGGCCACGCGGCCCCCTCCCCACTTCTGCAAAGCCCCGGGAGGTGGTGGTCCCCGGGGCTTCGGGGTCCGAAACGGACCCCCATTTTAATTCTTTAGTGCCCCGGGAGGTGGCGGTCCCCGGGCGTGTGGGGGCTGGAGCCCCCCACACAGGTATTTAAAATTTAAAAAAGAAGCCCTGGGGGGTGGCGGTCCACGGGGCTGCGGGAGGGCACAGTGCCCTCCCGCACCATTTTTATTAGAACTTTTGAGATGTCATCAGTGATGTCATCAGTGATGTCACTGACCATGTCATGAGTGATGTAATATGTGACGTCATCAGCAGTGCATTGCGGGGGCGCGAGTTATAGTTAGCTGAACTAACTATAACGGGGGAATTTCACGGGTTTTGTACGAGTGCAATGTCCAACTACCTATAACTGTCCCTAAAACCTATGGTTTTTTCAGTGAATTTGTAAGGTTTTTAAATGCTAATTTCTAACTATAACGTGCCTGAAACCTATGGTTTTTTCAGTGAATTTCAAAGGTTTTTAAATGCTAATTCCTAACTATAACATGTCTGAAACCTATGGTTTTTTTCAGTGAATTTCAAAGGTTTTGTAAATGACAATTTTTAAATGTATTAATTGTTATATTTATTTTTTTGATACTGATTTACTACATTTTTTTAAACTATTTATTTTTAGATATTTTATTTTTAAATTACATTGTAATTACATTATACATTACATTACAAAATATACTTTCTCAGAATGAATTACTTTAGTTTAAATACTTTGAAAATAGGCAATAGACTTTTAAGTACAGTAGTTACAGTTGTTGCAATGGGCAACACAATTTCAAACACAATGCAACATTGAGCTCAATGTGAATTTCTAGTTAAATGCAATTAGTTACTTTATGAATTACTTTTCTAACCACAGGACTGGATACTAGATTCAGTCCTGGGACATCTCCTGTAAACAGTTGAGTAAAAGCGTTTTGGTTACAGTAGTGATTTTTAAGGAATATTATTGTATTTTAAAAGTTGACACTTAGAAACTTCTTCACATAGAATCACCAATGTTATCCTATGGGAGGAAATTCACTTAGCAGGTAAGTAGTGTTATCGTTACTTTTTCTTACTCAGTGGTGGATCCTGGATCCAGCACTGGTGCATCTCCTGTAATCAGTTGAAAGAATGCGTTTAAGTCATACAGGCGATTTTTAAGGAATATTTGTAGTTTGTGAAAATCGACACTTTGAAACTTTTCTGCTGAAAACCAGACAATGGATTCCTATGGAAGGAAATACAAGTTACTGGTAAGTACGGTTAGAATTACTTTTCAGGGTCAGTGCTGGGCTAAAAGATGCAGCACTGGGTTCTCTCCTGATAACAGGTGAGTAAATCGGAATTCGTAGTTCGGCTGATTTTAGAGGAATATTATAAAGTTCCAAAACTCCACACTTAGAAGAATTTCCAAGTGAAACCAGTCAATATTAGCCTATGGAAGGAAATTCAAGTTACTGGTAAGTACGGTTAGCATTACTTTTCAGGATCTGTACTGGGCTCAAAGATGCAGCACTGAGGTCTCTCCTGATAACAGGTGAGTAAATTGGAATTCGTAGTTCAGCTGATTTTAGAGGAATATTATAAAGTTCCAAAACTCCACACTTAGAAGAATTTCCAAGTGAAACCAGTCAATGTTAGCCTATGGAAGGAAATTCAAGTTACTGGTAAGTACGGTTAGAATTACTTTTCAGGATCAGTACTGGGCTCAAAGATGCAGCACTGAGGTCTCTCCTGATAACAGGTGAGTAAATCGGAATTCGTAGTTCTGCTGATTTTAGAGGAATATTTGTAAGTTTAAAAAATCGACACAAACTTTTTCAGCAAAAAGCAGGCAATGATATCCTATGGAAGGAAATTCAAGTTACTGGTAAGTACGGTTAAAATTACTTTTCAGGATCAGTACTGGGCTCAAAGATGCAGCACTGAGGTCTCTCCTGATAACAGGTGAGTAAATCGGAATTCGTAGTTCGGCTGATTTTAGAGGAATATTTGCACAATGGTGAAGGAAGGGGGTGGGGCCTGAGGTGACATGTCTGCAAACACGCCCTGTGGTGCGTTTTAAGTTGGAGAATTAATTCCTCCTCAATCCTGAGGGTCCCTAGGGGCCAACTAGCGCACCAGGTACCTCCAGTATGCGCCAGAGAGCTGCGTTGCAGAGAGGTGTTCAGAGGCCACGCCCCTTTACAACACTCTGCAACGCAGCTCCGTGGCGCTTACTGGAGGTACCTGGTGGGCTAGTTGGCCCCAGGACCCTCAGGATTGAAGGGATTTAAATCCCCATCTTAAAACGCGCCATGGGGCCTGTTTGCACACATGTTACCTGAAGCCCCGCCCCTCCCTTCACCACTGTGCAAACGCGCCCGTGGCGCGTTTTAAGTTGGGGATTAAGTCCCCTTGAATCCTGAGGGTCCCTGGAGTCCAACTAGCCCACCATGTACCTCCAAAAGCGCCACAGAGCTGTGTTGCAGAGAGGTGTAAAAAGGGCGTGGCCTCTGTACACCTCTCTGCAACACAGCCCCTGGCGCATACTGGAGGTTCCTGGTGGGCTAGTTGGCCCCAGGGTCCCCCAGTATTCAAGGGGAATTCGTTCTCCATCTGCAAACGCGCCAGGGGGCGCGTTTGCAGAGTGCTGCAAGGAGGGGCGTGGCCTCCGGCGCGATGCCGGTCTTTTTTTTTTAAGAAGGGGGCTGTGTGGCCCCCTTCTTTTCTAATTTATTGGCCCTGGGGACCCCATCCCCCAGGGCCTACCCCCTCTTTTTAATAAAAAAAAAAAAAAAAAAATTTGGAAGGGGGCTGCGTGGCCCCCCTCCCGAGGCCTTAATCGGCCCTGGGGACCCCATCCCCCGGGGCATGGCCTTCTTTTTAAAAAAAAATAAAACTTATGGAGGGGTGCTGCGTTGCCCCCCTCCTCAGGCCACTTATGGCCCCAGGGACCCCATCCCCCGGGGCCGGCCTTTGTTTTATTTATTTTTTTAAATTAAATTTTGGGGAGGGGGGCCGCGTGGCCCCCCTCCCGGGCCACTTGTAGCCCCGGGGACCCCATCCCCCGGGGCTGGCCCTCTCCGTTGGGGACCGTGGGGTGGTCCCCAATCCCCCCATGGTCCCGCCGGCTCCCCGCGTCCTGCGGGAGCCGGCATTGCTTTTCCACATGGGGAGCTGCTAAGATGCATCTCCCCGTGTGGAAAAGCATTTATCTTTGGTTTTTGGAAGAGAGAGCAGGTTTCCTGCTCTCTCTTCCAAAAACCAAAGCAGTTTGCTATGACAGGACGGGAGCCGCGAGGCTTCCGTCCTGTCATAGCAAACTACAGTGTGCCGGGGGTAGGCACCCCGGGACACTGCAGGAGCCGGCCCTGTGGGGTGGCAGTCCCCAGGGCCAACAAGGGCTCCAGGAGGGGGGCCGTGCGGCCCCCCCCACCATCTTGAAAGCCCCGGGGAGGTGGTGGTCCCCAGGGCTCTGGGGGTCCGTAACGGACCCCCATATTTAAATCTTTAGTGCCCCGGGGAGGTGGCAGTCCCCGGGGCGTGTGGGGGGGCTGGAGCCCCCCCACACAGGTACTTACAAAATAAAAAAAAAAAGCCCCGGGGGGTGGCGGTCCCCAGGGCTGCGGGAGGGCCGAGAGCCCTCCCGCACCATTTGTTTTTAAAGCCCTGGGGGGTGGTGGTCCCTGGGGCTTGGGAGGCCCCCCCAATAAACCCCCGCATGCCCCCGGGACTTGCCCACCCGGGGGCCAATTAACAACGAAGCGCGGGAGACCGCGCTTCGTTTTTTTTTTTTCGGCGGGATCCGCGCACCCTAAGCGCATCCCGCCGATTTAAAAAAAAAAAAAAAAAAAAAACACTAATGCATTTTTCTGCCCAGGGGGTCCTTGTGGGACTCCCTGAGCAGACCTAGGGGGTCAGGGTGTTTCTACCCTGCCCCCTTTGTGCGTTTTGCGCACTTGTTTCTTCTGCCTCGGTTCTACCGAGGGACAAAATGGCTGCCAACACTTCCTGATTCGGAGTGTTGACAGCCACTTGAAAGCCAATTAGCATGCAGCTCGTGATCGGGAGGGTGCGCGCAGGGTGCGCTCAGGGTGGGCGAATCCGACGCGGCCATAGATATATATGTGATTTTCCATTTGATTTTCTCAGGAACTACTGAACGGATTTACACCATTTAACAAAAAAGGTTCTTTCTGAACCAAGAACTACCTCTTTGCCAAATTTGGTGTAATTCCGTTCAGCAGTTCGGGCTGTAGCCGTGGCTAAAGTTTCCTATGGGAAAATGAATGGGGAAAACACGTTTTGGGACCCCCCTTTTTTCTCGGCCCCCGCTTGACGAATCACCCCGAGACTTTCAGGGTAGGAGCGGACCGGAGCGGGCCACAAAGTTTGAAAATTTCGCGAAGATTCGTCAACTGGCGCAAGAGTTATTTCAAATAGAATATTGCGGATTTCCTATGGAAAATAGGTCCTAACTATAACTATCTACTGGCGACCGCCAGTAGATAATATATGTATATATATATATATATACACACACACACATATATATATATATCCACCTCACAGATTAGCTCCAGCCTGAGCCACTTGCTACGGCGGGCAACACGGCAGGGTAGCCAACCCTTAATATCCAAACAGATCTGGTAACTCCGTCAGTAGATTATCCGCTAACAAGAAACACACTGGTGCCGTGGCCACTATAAACAAACGTGTTTATTCACGATTTGCAACACAAATCCTGACGCGTTTCGGATTTACAGCACTCCTTTCTCACGGGCAAGGTTTGTACATTTTCAGTTTCTTTTAAAGGAACATGTGTCCAATTACTGTGCATCATCATAGACATAAAAGACATCTTTCAGACTGTTCATCAGTACTATACATTCATAAAGTTTTTCAACTGATCTTTTTCAAAGAGTCAAACCATAAGGGGAATACTTAACATGTTAAATAAATTCACATGTAGTTTTTTGCATTTCTATCAATTGATAGTATAAATTACAAAGTGTAATTCAATTCCACCCACGTACGCAAACAGATATCGCATGTTGCACACCATTTAAACAGTTACGAGTTATACAATAAAACTTGAACACATTTATTCCGTAAATCTTAATGCAGCGCATTTAAGGCAGGACAGATGACCATCAAGAATAGCGATCAAACCCAAGTGGGTATTGACCAACAGCAAGAACCTCTTTAATGTTTTGATTCTTTTATGCTGCCCTTATGCTGCTTATAAACAATTCCGCCCCTGTGGGCATAGAACTCCTTAGGTTTACTCTGGTGTGTTAAATGGTCATGGAACTTATTGCTTTGGAAATGCCCATATAATAACAAAATGAAAATTCATTGATTACAAGTCTTGCTCAAGTGAGCGAAAGGATTTAACTTCACCAACCACCTTCATGTGAAACGGGATGTTCTACTGCAAATTAGTAGATAGATATTTGAACTCTTCTCCAACCCTCTTTTGTATCTGAAATAAAAACAGACAGAAATAGTACAATTAAAAGCGTGACAAAAGTGCACAAACTAACTAAATAAAACAAATATCAAAACCTCTTAAAAACATGTTCTATATATGGGGCAGCTGTGACCACAATATTTATCCTAAGTTGACGGACATTTCTTCGTCCAGGTTCAGACCCGTCGGATACAATGTATTGTATTTGATAATCATTTTGGATTCAAGCTTGCGTTGTTCTAAAGTTCTGTTCCTCCTCTCTCTCTTACAGGTATACTATCAAGGACATAGAACTTGAGCAGATTAGCATTTTGATTATGGCATGTTTTAAAATGATGAGCAATTGGATACTGCTTGTCATTTTTCTTTATGGCACGTAAATGTTCGAGCACCCTCTTTTTGGCCTTATGAATAGTACTCCCTATGTAAAACTCATCACAGGGACATTTCAATGCGTAAACCACAAAATCCGTATTACAGGTCAAGTGTTTCATAATTCTATGTGGGGGTTTCTCAGTACAAATTTTTAGTGATTTGCAACTTTCACTATATTTGCAGGCTTTGCACTGGTTGCAAGTGTAGAAGCCCTGAACCTCTTTAGACTTTTTTACTTGATTAACTAGACTAGTACTTAATGAGTCTCGCAAATATTTAGCTTTTCTAAATGTTATAGATGGATTTTCACCTATGTGTTCACTTAGGTCATTATCAGTTTTCAGGACTTCCCAAAATTTCTTCAAACTTTTCTTGATCTCCCACGCTTGACTGTGATAAGCAGTGATAAATCTGATTGGTTCTTTATCATTCTCAGTTTTAATTTTTGGGATAAGCAGGTCATTGCGTTTGAGTTTATCAACTTTAGCAATGGTCTGTTTAATGGTAGCCTTGCTATAGCCTCTCGCTAAGAATCTTTGGGTCATGATGTTCTTTTCATTGAGAAAACTCTCTTCTGTGCTGCAATTTCTCTTGGCCCTTAGTAGCTCGCCAAAGGGAATGCTGCAGATCAAATTACTAGGATGGCTGCTGTCTGCATGCAGCAGGCTATTGCCTGCCGTGCTTTTTCGAAATAGCCTACTTGTTATTTTGTTCTCATCGATCTCTAATTTCAGATCTAGGAATTCAATGGTGTTAGTACTGGTCTGGCTTGTAAACTGCAAATTCAGAGAGTTGTCATTGAGTAGGATCACAAACTCCTGTGCCTGGAGTTCAGTACCTTTCCAGATTAAGATTAATATGTATTCTATTCGTTATGTCTTTGTTTATAGGTTTCTATTAGCATGTGACAATGCGTCTGATCATGTAGTAAATCTGAAACTTTACATATGCAGTCTAGTTTATATTTTGGGCTTTCCTGATACTTTTATTAGTATTGAGCAGGGCAAGTGTTCACTGAAATGCATCTGATGTTTATAACCTTTCCTGTACACTGTGGTGGATTTACTAGAATTAAAACTACCTGATCGTGCAACTATGGAGTGTATGTTTCCATTTATCTGTGGAGACTGTTTGGGTTATATTTTGGGTTCTCACACTCTATCACACACCGCTGCAGCTACTGACAGGGCTTTGTGAGATTGAGGGGGACTACATATATATATATATATATATATATATATATATATATATATATATATATATTACTTAGTGGCGGTCACCACTAGTTAGTAATAGCTAGGTCTGCTTTTCCATAGAAGGACCATTTTTTGGTTTGCTAATAACTTTAGCCCCGTTTGACGAATCTTCACAAAATGCTAAAACAAAGTTCATGCACCTCAGCTACAGCAAAAACTGCTGAACAGAATGACACCACATTTGTCAGGAAGTTAAATCTTGGTCGGCAGATTGTAGTTTTTGTGATTTGATGTAAATCCGTTCAGTAGTTTTTGAGAAATTAAGGGACAAAAATAGTTGTATATCTGGATGGTTGGGTCCACAAGAGTCTTGAGAGACTCTCATAGGAGTGGCAATTTAAAAAGGATGTATTCTGATTTGCGCAGGGAACGTTTTGACAAGGGAAAACTGTGTTTGCTCTCGCATGACGGCATCATTTTTTAATCTCCTGCCAAGCAGGAGGAAACATCAAGTTGTCTACCAGCAGGCGGGAGTGTTGAAAATGCTCCCGCCAGCTGGGAGTGTACTTTTGATCTGTTTCCCTGCCATCACATCAGTGATGTCATAAATTATATCATAGAGCATGTCATGAGTAATGTAATATGTGAAGTAATAAGCAGTGCATGGCGGGTGCACAAGTTATAGCTAGCTCTGCTGGCTATAACTGGTACATTTCTTTGTTTGTTTTAGTTCAAAATGTTAATGTTGTCACTGGCATATTCACCTAACTATAACATTATTTTTACCTTTGATTTGAGAGAGAGTGCAGATTCCTGCGGTTCCTCCGGTTGAGTTCACCTCATGGGGTTGGTACGAAGCAGCGGGTGCAGGGCCCACTGTGTATATGAAAAAACAGTGATTCGTCTAAATAAACGAAGCTCACACTCCAGGATGCAAAGTTCACAAATCTATTAGTCAGTTACGCATTTCGACCGAAAGGCCTTTTTCATAACCTATTGTCAACAAAAAAGGTGCTCAATTGCCTTTAAAGAGACTGATTCATAGACATAAAGAACACCATACATACAGAAAATGGCCCGTTGTTTCAACAGTTTACAAATTTCACTGTTCCAAAAATCAGTAACACTTAACTATGCATACATATATTAGTGCTGAAATTCGCAGTGGAATAACAAAAAATGATTTTACACAGATGGGCATAATATCATTTGTGTGAACACATGAGCAGCTTATACAGTGCAGGGGATATCATCGCCGGCACCACATAGTCTATCACCGCATTACAGATTGTACATAAAGAGGCAGTCACGAAAAATCAGTACTAGCCCAGTGGCTTGTGATATGTGTCCTTAGGAAAACTAAATTCTCATAATGGCAACCCCAGCACTTTACCGCATTACAAATTGTATATGAGGAAGCACTCGACATTGATTGACACCTTTACTGCCTATTGAATCACAGCAAGCTGTACAGTGATTAGGCTAAGAGGCCAGAAAAGACATAATAAAATAGTTTCCCATAACCATAAAAATCAACACACTCATATCCACAAAGTGACAACAAAGAATAAAAAAAGAAGGGAGAGGCCTAAGTGTTAGAAATGAACACAGTCTCTGAATAAAATAGCAAATGCATTTTAAATCAATCAACAAAATCTGAAAGGGGACATTACTATGTACTGCACATACAAGACACTAAAGACATGGCAAAGTGCACAAATAAAACTGAAAAGGAAAAAAAAAGAAAATACCTATACTGCACTGAATTCAAATGAATCCACTCGATTTAGAGGACAGCAGAAACTACTGAGCAATGGCCCTTTGGCATCCAGAATGTAGGTGCCCATTCACAGAACTAATCTGAGTTAAAATCCTAAACTTACTACTTTTGGTATTCACAGAAGGCATTTAGTAGTAGTAAAGTTAGGACTCCTAACTTTACTACTACTAAACTGAGATAAATCCCTAAACTTACTACTTTTGGTATTCACAGAAGGCATTTAGTAGTAGTAAAGTTAGGACTCCTAACATTCCGTTATAGTTAGTTGAGCTAACTATAACTCGCGCCTCCGCAATGCACTGCTGATGACGTCACATATTACATCATTCATTCCATGGTCAGTGACATCACTGATGACATCACTGATGATATCTCCAATGACATCACTGATGACATCACTGATGACATCATCCAGTGACTGTGTATAAAAGATAGAAAGGCTCTCATCAACAAAGACAGAACCACCAGCATTCCCACAAGGCAGGACAGTCCAAATCAAGAAAATAGACTGATCCTGACATATAGCAAACAACAGAATACTCTGCGTAGGATCATCAACAGAAATTGGTCGGTTGTACGGAGTGATCCCATTATCGGGACTTCACTGCCTGTGAAACCCAGCATCACCTTTAGGAAATCGAGATCAATGAGGGATACACTAGTCAAGAGCAGCCCGGAAATACCAACCACCAGAAATTGGCTAAATCAAGTCAGAAAAGGTTTCTATAAATGCAACTGTTGTCGGGCGTGCCAATATGGGGTAAATACAACCTCATATGCCTCCCCATTCACAAAGGATCCCATCAGAATAACTAAATACCTGACATGCAAGACAGAATATGTGGTGTATGTGTTGAGTTGCCCTTGTGGACTGCAGTATGTGGGCAGCACTAAATTGCAGGCCCACAAACGTATACTGCAGCACATGCGGGCAATTACAAACAGTGATCCCACATATCCACTCGCACAACACTTTAAAGAAAGACATGCAAACAACCTTCAGGATTTTAGTTACTTCCTAATTGACTCCATTCTACCATCAAGACGGGGAGGTGATCGGGAGGCCAAACTCAGACGCCTCGAAACTAGATACATCCTCGATCTTGACACAAAAAATCCTAACGGGCATAATTCAAGTGAGGATTTCTATACTTGGCTATAGTTAATCTGGGATCAGATTATACTAGATAGATTCCACCAGAAAGATACACATAGATATACTGTTAACAACTCTCTAACTGTATATGGCATGTCTCTTACATGTGCTTTCTCTGTCCAAGGATTTTTTAGTCAGCCAGCTGCCTCTCGTTTTTAAACTTTTAATAGAACTGAATTTTTTTTTTTTTTTTATTCACTCACGTATTTTTATCTATTTATTGGCATTTTTATGAAGGATGGCTTTTGCGATCTTTTATGTAAAATGCTCAATTTGTAGATTTGTTACTTAGCATTTTATTGACACTTTGCACTTTACACATAGGTACTCTTAATTAGGTAGGCAGAACGGGCAGTAGCTTTGGTTGAGTCTAATTACAGCATTTTGAATAAACATCAGTCAACCAAATCCACACTCGGGGATACATTTTTTAGGACTACTAGAATGGGGGTCAATATTAGGATTTATCCATTTAGTCCCCCCGAATAGTATGCTAATATCCATACTGACATTATATTTAGTAACTAACTACCTCAAAAAACTCACAATGAATTTTAATATATTCAATTGTTTTTTTAATTGAGGTTTTACTACAATTGTGTTTATGTATTTTACATATTGTGGTTATATTGTATTTTACATCAATACTACTTATTTATTTATATATGTCATGTATTTATCTATCTATGTATTTATACATCGATTGCCGTATTTTGCACCAACAAGAGTTATTTCAACATAGTATGTTGTTTATGCCTATGAAAGAATTGTATCACGTGTGCAGATGATCTTTCACTTTAAATATCACACTGTGGCTCTAAACGCGCGTCATGTGATCAAGGCCGAGTCTGGCCGAAACGCGTCATGGCAGCAATGGTGGCTCACTGAAAAATAAACGAAACTTACACCAAATCTGGGTTCGTCTTCCGTTTGTTCCCGCTGTGAGGAACGTTGAGGCGGAGTGTGGCGATATATATATATATATATTTCACAGAAAGGATTTAGGACGAACAAAATCCAAAAGAGCCCACTATATATATATATTCACTAAAAAAAACATAGGTTTCATGGACGTTATAGTTAGAAATTAGCATTCAAAAACCCATCACATCACTGATGATATCTCAAATGACATCACCGATGACATCACTGATGACATCATCCAGTGACTGTATATTTCTAAATATGTTTTATATATATATATACCAAGGTGTATTGAAGAATGTGTGGGTGTTTAAGTGTCGGAATAGATGATTTAGTAGGTGCGTGACTGACTGTATAAGTGAGTAATTAAACGTGTCTTACTGAATGCATGGGTTAGTGAGTAAACTGTGTAAATGTCTGTATCAGTCTGTCAGTTGGTGTGTAAGCGGCTGCTTGGGTTGGTGAGCAGCTACATGAGCGTCTATATGGGTTATTGATTGGCTTGTCTGAGTATCTGTATGGGTGCCTGAGTGTCTGTGTGGGTGGGTGGGGGGTGTGTACTCTCTGCATAGATGTGTGAGTATGGGTTCAAGAGTGCATCCGTGAAGGGCTGTATGGGTGGGTGAGTGTGTGTATGGGTGTGTTGGTGAGTGAATGGATGTCTCAGCGGTACATGTGTGAGTAACTATATATGTGAAAGGCAGTATATGTGAGTGTTGGAGTATATAAATAACTATATGTGAGAGTGAGTGATTGTGAGAGTGGCTGTATGGATGAGTGTGTGCTTGTATCAGTGATTGTATAAGAGAGTAAGTATGTGTTAGTATCTGTATGAATAAGTGAGGTGGTGTGTGTATGACTATAGGTGAGTAAATGGGAGTGTGATTGATTCTTTGCATGACTGACTAGGTGTATGAGTAACTCTATGGATGAGTGGCTTTGTGTGAGTGTCTGTATAGGTGTATGAGTGCATATGATAGTGCTGTAATGATGAGTGACTGCATGTATGAGTGACTGTATGGGTGAAAGAGTGGATGTGTGTGTAGACCTAGGAATCAGTGAGTGGGTATGTAGTAACTGGTATTGGTGTGTCTATGGTTTTGAAAATGGTAGTCTGTATTTTAGAGTGGGTGTATCAAAGGTTAGATTAGGGTGTGAGGAGGTGCATTAGATTATCACGTGGATGATGTCATCAGTGATGTCATCAGTGATGTCATTTGAGATGTCATCAGTGATGTCATCAGTGATGTCACTGACCATGTCATGAATGATGTAATATGTGACGTCATCAGCAGTGCATTGCGGGGGCACAAGTTATAGTTAGCTCAACTAACTATAACGGCCGAATTTCTCTGGTTTTCTACGAGTGAAATGTCCAACTAACTATAATGTCCCTGAAACCTGTGGTTTTTTCAGTGAATTTCTAAGGTTTTTTAAATGCTCATTTCTAACTATAACGTCCCTGAAACCTATGTATTTTTTTGTGAATTTCAAAGGTTTTTTAAATGCTAATTTCTAACTATAATGTCCCTGAAACCTATGGTTTTTTCAGTGAATTTCAAAGGTTTTCTAAATGCTATTTCTAACTATAACGTCCCTGAAACCTATGTTTTTTCAGTGAATTTCTATGTTTTTTTAAATGCTAATTTCTAACTATAACGTCCCTGAAACCTATGGTTTTTTCAGAGAATTTGAAAGGTTTTTCAAATGCGAAATATTAACTATATAATTATTTTAAACTTACCTTTTCTACGATATTTGTAAGTGTTTTTTAGAATTCCTTCTTTTTAAAAATGATTGGAAGTATATTTTTGAACTTTTTTTTTAAATTATACTTCGTTTCTCTAAAATCTTTTTCTACAAATAAATTCACTCTTTTAAAATACATATATTATACACTACTAAAAATATACTTTGTTATTTATACGTACAACTTAAATTTATATTTACATGAAATAACGCTTTTAATACTGTAAAAGGTGTTTTATTGTATTGTTATGCTTTTCTTTAAAAAAATTTTTTACACAGGGGTCGCGCACCCTACGCGAACCTACACGATGGGTGCATGGTTTAAGGGTGCGGTAACTCGGCTGACCCGTGTTTCCAGAGTCGCACCGGGGTCGCGACTCCGGCGTAATTTTAAAAGTATGAAATATCATTGTAGAAATTATAAATATCGGTTTTGGTTAAAGACTTTCACTAACATAATTTAGAAAATAATTTATAAACAGTAAATTTTAGTTTACTATGAACTGTATAAAATTTCACAAGTGCGCGAAGAATGCCCGTAGGGTGCGTGACGCCGCCCTGCATGTATTTCCGGGGTCGCGCCGGGATCGCGCTGGGGCCGCAACTTCGGCATATTGTCAAAGTGTGAAATATCACTATACAAAGTTCAAATATCAGATTTGTATAAACACTTTCACTAATTTACTTTTAAAAATATTTTATAAACATCTATTTATACTTTATAATTATGTATACAAAATTTTACGGGTGTGCGACATGTAAGCGACGGGTGCGCGCACCGTACGCGACTCCATGTGACCTCAAAAGAAAGCTTCTGATTGGTTTAAATCATTTTCATTCTTTTAAAGGGAGGATCTAACACCTATTTTATTTCCCTTATTATTTGTCTGTCTTCCTGGCAAGACCTATTTTTTGTAGGCTGCTTGATTTGCTTTTTTTTTTTTGGGAGTATTTGACTTTTTTGGCCCAATATGGCATCCAGTCATCCTGACCAAGATGTTGAAGAAGAGTCTGAGGAAGTGGAAGAGCCAGTAAAAAAAAGAAAAGAGAGTGTAGTCTGGGCTTTCTTTTCAGTGCCAGAGGGTGAAAAGAAAGTGAATGCCAGGAAAGTTACCTGCACTATCTGCCAAGCAGTACTTTCCCGAGGTTCGGAGAAGAAGTACTCCTGTGGAACTTCTTCTATGAAGAAACACTTAGAAACTAAGCATCCTGTTCGTTCAGCAAAAGAATTCATGCGGCAGGAGAAAAACGAACAAGCTACCCAGGCTGACAATAATGCCCCATCAACATCGGGTGCAGGACTTCCAGCTTCACCTCGGCCACACATTGTTCCAGAGCTGGTGGATGCGTCCATTATTTGCTGCAAATGCAATGGAAAACTGTGTGTTTCGGCGCAATGTCTTGATGTTATTGTCAATGCAATCAAACCACACAAGTGTTAATTTTTTTCTGTCATTGACATTGTTCTTTTTCCTGTCTTTTTTCAACTACTGATGTTGGAGTGCTGAATTTTATTTTTTCCCCAAAAAGTCAAAAACACCCAAAAAAAATCTTTAAAAATACAAAATTGTTTAAAAAAAAAAAACGGTTCTTATGGAACCACGTAAACTGGTTAAAAATAGAAAAATTTCCAGAGTGATTGCATGAGTGTAGCGGTAGTGCGTGAGTGATTGGAGGAATATATGGGTAGTGCGTAGGTGATTGCATGAGTAAATGGGTAGTACGTCAGTGCATGCATCACTTCATAGGTACTGTTTGATGGAATGGATGAGTGTAATAAAAGTGCCTGAATGATTGGAGGAGTGCATAGGTAGTACCTGAGTGATTGCATGACTGTATGGCTAGTGTTTGAGTGATTGCATGAGTGCATGGATAGTGCCTGGGTGATTGGAGGAGTGCAAGGGTAGTGTGTGGTGATTTTATAAGTGTTTGAGTCGTGGCAGAGTGATTGGATGAGTGCATGGGTACTGGCTGGGTGATTGGAGGAGTGCATGGGTAGTGCATGGGTGATTGGATGAGTGCATGGGTAGTGCCTGGGTTATTGCATGAGAGGATGAGTAGTGCCTGGGTGATTGGAGGAGTGCATTGGTAATGCCTGGGGGATTTTGTAAGTGCATGGGTATTGCTTGGGTGATTTTGTAAGTGCATGGGTAATGCCTGGGAGATTGCATGAGTGCAGAGGTAATGTATGGGTGATTGGAAGAGTGCATAGGTAATGCCTGAGTGATTGCATGAGTTTATGGGTAATGCCTGGATGATTGCATGAGTGCATGGGTAGTGCCTGGGTGATTGTAGGGGTGCAAGGGTAGTGCGTGGTGATTTTATAAGTGCATGGGTAGTGGCTGAGTGATTGGATGAGTGCATGGGTACTAACTGGGTAATTGGAGGAGTGCATGGGTAGTGTCTGGTTGATTGGAGGAGTGAATGGGTAGTGCATGGGTGATTGGATGAGTGCATGGGTAATGCCTGGGTTATTGCATGCGTGAATGAGTAGTGTCTGGGTGATTGGAGGAGTACATTGCTAATGCCTGGATGATTTTGTAAGTGCATAGGTATTCCTTGGGTGATTTTGTAAGTGCATGGGTAATGCCTGGGTGATTGCATGAGTTTATGGGTAATGCCTGGATGATTGCATGAGTGCATGGGTAGTGCCTGGGTGATTGTAGGGGTGCAAGGATAGTGCATGGTGATTTTATATGTGCATGGGTAGTGGCTGGGTGATTGGAGGAGTGCATGGCTACTGGCTGGGTAATTGAAGGAGTGAATGAGTAGTGTCTGGGTGATTAGAGGAGTGAATGGGTAGTGCATGGGTGATTGGATGAGTGCATGGGTAGTGCCTGGGTTATTGCATGAGTAGATGAGTAGTGCCTGGGTGATTGGAGGAGTGCATTGGTAATGCCTGGATGATTTTGTAAGTGCATAGGTATTCCTTGGGTGATTTTGTAAGTGCATGGGTAATGCCTGGGTGATTGCATGAGTGCAGAGGTAATGTATGGGTGATTGCAAGAGTGCATGGGTAATGCCTGAGTGATTGCATGAGTTTATGGGTAATGCCTGGATGATTGCATGAGTGCAAGGATAGTGCCTGGGTGATTGGAGGAGTGCAAGGGTAGTGCATGGTGATTTTATAAGTGCTTGAGTAGTGGTGGAGTGATTGGATGAGTTCATGGGTACTGGCTGGGTGATTGTAGAAGTGCATGGGTAGTGCATGGGTGATTAGAGCAGTGCATGGGTAGTGTGTGGGTTATTGCATGAGCGGATGAGTAGTGCATGGGTGATTTGAGGAGTGCATTGGTAATGCCTGGGTGATTTTGTAAGTGCATAGGTAGTGGCTGGGTGATTGGAGGAGTGCATGGGTAGTGCCTGGGTTATTGCATGAGTGGATGAGTAGTGCCTCGGTGATTGGAGGAATGCATTGGTAATGCATGGGTGATTTTGTAAGTGCATAGGTATTAAATTGGTGATTTTGTAAGTGGATAGGTAATGCCTGGGTAATTGCATGAGTGCAGAGGTAATGTATGGGTGATTGGAAGAATGCATGGGTAATGCCTGAGTGATTGCATGAGTTTATGGGTAATGCCTGGATAATTGCATGAGTGCATGGGTAGTGCCTGGGTGATTGCAGGAGTGCAAGGGTAGTGCATGGTGATTTTATCAGTGAATGGGTAATGGCTGAGTAATTGGATGAGTGCATGGGTACTAACTGGGTAATTGGAGGGGTGCATGGGTAGTGCCTGGGTGATTGGATTAGTGCATGGGTAGTGCCTGGGTTATTTCATAAGTGCATGAGTACTGCCTGGGTTATTCTATGAGTGGATGAGTAGTGCCTGCGTGATTAGAGAAGTGTATTGGTAATCCCTGGGTGATTTTGTAAGTGCATGGGTAATGTCTGGGCGATTTTGTAAATGCATGGCTAATGTCTGGGTGAATGCATGACTGTACAGCTAATGTGTGGGTGATTGCAGAAGTTCATAGGTAATGCCTGAGTGATTGCATGAGTGCATGGTTAGTGCCTGGGTGATTCCATAAGTGGAGGAGTAATGTCTGGGTGATTGAAGGAGTGCATAAGTAATACTTGGGTGATTGCAAGACTGTAGGAGTAATGTCTGGGTGATTGCAGGAGTGTATGGGTACTACCAGAGTGATTAAAGGTGTGGATTGGTAATGCCTGGTTGATTTTGTAAGTACATAAGTTATGCTTCAGTGATTGAAGGAGTGCATGGGTAGTGTTGAGGTGATTGGAGGAGTGAGTAGGTAGAGTTTGAAAAAATGAATGACTGCAATAAAAGTGACTGTAAACATTACTTCATATTATTATGCTTATTACAATATTTCATCTTACCTTCTTTATTGAAGTAGATATCAAACTCATTGAAACTTTTTTACCGTTGTTTCATTGTAAACTAAATTTAAAATATTTTAAAACTTTAGAATTACTTTCTGTAAAAGAGAAGAAAAAATACTGTTATTGTATATAATATTATAGTTTTAAGAACACAACACAATTTTAGAATTACATAACATATTCAGTTTCTCTTTTTGCTGTTTTCAGATTCTATTGAATTTCACCATACACAGTGATTTCAATGTTGATCATCATATAACAGCGGGAAAAAAATACAATCAGTAAGATTGTAAAAAAAAACAAATCTGTGTTGAAAATATTTACAACAAGTTCAACTATCTGTTTACCTATCTACAGTTTCTAAATTACATTCTTCAACTACATTAAATGATCTACTTCTCTGAAATACATTTTCTAAAATATACACTCTCATTTACATCGCATATTATATAAAGAACAAATATATGAACTACTTGTTTTAAACACAATTTTGCAAACGCAATAAAAATTAGCACAAACAAAAATTCCAAACAGTAATTCTTCACATTTTCCCAATAGGCCGAATAATGTATCTACATCTATTTGCATTCAAAATATCCAAAATAAACTCGTTAATTCGTGTTCACATCTTCCCAATAGGCCGAATTATGTTTTCAAAACTTTGGCATCAAAAATATCAGATATGAATTTGGTAATTGTAAGGCAACCAACATTTGAATTCCAAATGGGCATCATTACAATGTGTCCATCCTTTATTGCACTTTAAATACACAGTATAGTGTCCAGATGTTGTAGTAGGTCCATCATGGAAAATAATAGCCACTGCTTTAAAAGTTCTTCCTGAAATTGATACTTGACTTGCCACAAAGTTTTTTATTTTGGTTTCCAATTTTCTTCCATCTGCTCTACAACTTTGTAACATTAAAATGTCATATTGTCCAAATCTTTCTATAAATAATGTTGACAACATTTCTGATTTACAATGAGAACATTTCATATCTTGATTAGCTGTTTTGACTAATTTGTTAAAAGACACTGATTGCCAATCTGGTATTGTCAAATATATGAATCGTTCAGTGTCTATTTCAGTGGTAGAAGAAAATGAGCACTCTTCACATTTATGATCCCATCTGTAACTTAGTCCCAACAAATTTTCAATTTCAATCCCTTCATCTTCCAATACTGCAAGCATAAACTTAAGAAACTCTTGTGCATCTTGTTGTATATTAAGTGTAAATTGTGAAGAACCAGTACATATATCCAAAAGATGCCGAATGCCAGATGCAGTATGGATTTTAGTTCTATCAGTTACCAACTTTTGAAAAATATGATGTAATAAAGAACAGAATCTTTTTTCTCGATTTTCCATAATTTTATGAGAAAGATTTTCTAGATAAAAGAGAACATTTAGAATTACATTAGCATAGCAGTTGATACCTGAACTATTTTCTAACTGGTATCCTATGATTTCATCAACAGTGTCCATTTTCATTTTCTTTGCAGCCTCATCATTCTCTTGAATTGTTTTCTTTTTCCAACCTCACTAGAATGTTTGTCATATTTTTGTTTAGGACATACTACACGTCTTTCATACATGGGATATTCACCTAAGTTAGGAGCATACAGTCTTCTTAACCGATTATACTCTCTTACACAATTTGCATCAGCACTAACCTTTTTTTCATCAAAATCAATCAAATACAATCCAGATAATGTTCTTATTCGAGACAATGCAACATATGCCATACCCTCTTTTTTAAATAATTTACATTTTTTTATTTTTATTTAGTGGCATTTTCAAACAATGTTACAAACATTACAAACAACGAGCCAGCAGCTAATCGTTACATAAGTGTCCATCTATTCACAGACCACTATAGTTAAAATATTATTACAAACATGCGCATTCTTCTGCACATTAGATGATAGGAGTTAAAGCCATCAAAGTGTTACACATCGTCCACCATACGGATAACCGTGTACAGTCCACTATATCCCAACAACCAGTCAATGTAAAAATTGCTAATCCTAACAATGTAAAAATTGTGCCCAGTGTGCAATATCCTTCTGCTACAACACACCATCCTCCCCTATCCTCCTGTACTCGTTTATGAATCCATTAGTGCCTCTGTAACACCTCCCCCCTCTTCCTGTCACTCTTGGGACAACACCAAGAAGGGCTCCCATATAGGCCATACCCTCTTTAAACACTGTACTTCCAATATTTACCAAAGCACTGTCTGCACTTAAACCTTGAGATTTATAAATGGTCACCGCATGCTAAAGAAAGAGGAAACTGTTTTCTACGAACATACAAGTCTTTTACAAGCAAAAAATGAACAGCACAATGTCCAATCTGTTTTACCTCTTCAATCTGATCAAATTTAATCTTCAAAAATTCAATTCCATCTCTGTTCTGAAAATTTACATAATCAACAACTTTTCCCATTTGCTAAAACTTTTTCAACATCTAAATTACGCTGTAATATTACCCGACAGTTTACACATTCATATAAAGTCTTTTCTAAACCAGCAGTCTTAGATACAGACTTTTCCAAAGAATCCAATTTTGACTGTAATTTCTCTAAGAGAAGAATAGGAACCCCTTCATGTTCCATTTTATCAATGGCTTCCATTTTCACTACTGGGTTTTTCTCTAGTTTCAAAAGTTCTTGATTGAATATAGAACACTCTTGCAGTGTTGGCATTAGACAAACTATGGGGCTTATTTACAAGCCCCTTGCGCCACTTCTGCGTCATTTTTAACATGGGAAAAGTGAGGTACGGTTGGCGCAAGGGGCTTGTAAATAAGCTCCTACAGATTTATTTTCTTCAATTTTTTTGTACATTATTACAGGTGTAATATTTTCATTTGGAAACAAGTTTCTTAGTTGTCGACTTTGTAAAGCTTCTTTAACATGTTTTGTCAAAACACCAATTCTAATATTTTGAAGAATGTTCCCATAATGTTCATCACTTGCTTGTCGCATATTCTTAATAAGTTCTTTATATTCAAAAAGAGACCAAATGTTCACATTTCCAATACTTCCCAAAGATTTCTTAGTGTCTTCATGGACAAGTGTTTTAAAAACTGGTTGTCCTTTCACAGGAGTAAGTTGTAATAGATCGGCGAATACAATTACATGTTTTCCTCCAAATAAAACATCATAATCTGTTTTTAAATCTGTTGCATTCTTAAATGTAAAGTTTGAGACCATGCTCACCTCATCAATAATCAGAAGTTTTGTTTTCTTTAGTACTCTTGAAACTTCATAACAAGCTTCTCCAGATAGCTTGTGATATTCCAACTTATTTTCATGTTCAACTGGTAGCATAAATAATCGATGTAATGTAATCCCTTTAATGTTATGTGCTGCTAACCCAGTTGGAGCGGTTAAAACACAAGATAAATGTGATTGAGTGGTTTTATGTAGATAACTGGTCAAAACTTTAATTAAGAAACTTTTTCCTGTTCCAGCTTGTCCACTGATATACATTCGAATAGGTTTAAATGATGTACATTGGCATTCTTTTTTCATGCAGTAAACCATGCTATATCTGTTGTGTAACTCGCTTATATATTTCTTTTTGTTCAATATTTAGTTGTTCTTCCAAGTTTCCCAAATCAATAATATCCTGTTGTGCTTGTTGCATTGCCGTTTCTACTTCATTCATAGCGATTGCTGCTTCATTTTCAAGAATTGGTTGTCCTAGTGGATCTTGACTTAGTGGAGCAGAACTTTGACTATCTTGAGAACTATCTCTAGCGATTTCAGCTGCAATACTAGTTTCATGTTCAATCTCTTCATTCAACATTTGTAAATATTGTGGAAAAACTGTGCATTCAATGCTATCTTTACATGCATTAAAAGAATCTTCATAACAGTCAAAATTTCCAAGTAATTCCATTTCGCTACGCCAAGGCTTAAACAGTTGCAGAAGTACTACATAGAAAAATTCCCTTTTATCTGGAGTATCACAACTGAGTTTCCTGTGATTAATAAGATTTCCTTTGGCATGTTTTACCAAACATCCATCACATCCAATTACTGCATATTTTTCTTCATTTATATTTTCTGTAACATTTCTCTTAGAGCTGTAATGTTGCAGTACTTCATAGAGACATATGTTTTCCAGATGTGGACTCCTTTTGGGATAGTACATATCCAACATATTTCTTTTAACAATATCTGTACTTTCCGGCTCATTCAAAGCTAAGTATTCAATTTCTTGTACAGATTTCAATACTCGATTTCGTGTTGCAGCAAGACCTAGACTTACCCAAATGATTCCTCTTGACTTTGAATATAAACTTGCACAGGTCAACCGATCCGAACATTCGTAGGATCCAATCTCTCGATGGGAAAGCATCTTCAAACTAAAGCTGTACAATTTGTTACTAAGAGTCTTCTCTTGTGAAATTTCTTCCCACATTTCTTTCAACTCCGTCTTTTCAGATTTGGTTATATATGATGTAACATAGCGAGCAACAGCAATCGAATTATCTGCAACATATTGGATATCCATATTTGCATTCCACATCGTCAAAATCACTGGATTGTAGTCATTAATATACTTTGAATCTTCACTTCTTTTTATACTGTAAGTATTCTTCGGAGATTTTTGAGTTATAGTATGCCTTACTGCTGACATGAAACTGTTGACTCTTCCTTTCGAAATTACTGGACGTGGGAATCCAAAACGACATTTCGTATAAAATTTTCCCTTTGACTTGTATGTCCGTCGACAATATTTTCCACATCGATGACTTTGAAACCGTAAAACTTGTTGTCTTAAGCTATTTTCTCCTCCTGTTTTTGGAATAGCACAGGTAACATAGTCTTCAATGAAAGACAAAACAGTTTCATCAGAATCGGTTCCAAATTTAGGTGCATCCTTGATCCATAATAGCATGTGTATATGAGGAGCACCTCTGGCTTGGTACTCCTTTCTCCAAAAGAAATCAATAACTTCTCCAAGAGGTGGATTATTTTTATTGCAGATAAAAGACATCATAGCTTGAAACCTATGATTAAAATATCTGCACACATTTACAGGATCCAAGGAACACAGTTCTCCAGCTGTCTTCAATTCAATGTTTTTAATATTTGAATTTGCTTCTCGTAGAAATTCAAGTAAATCATCCCATGCGTATTCAGCACAGCTAAGCGTAACAAACCATGTAGCTGTTCCTAAGTTACTTAACATACATTTAAGTTCTCCATGACGACGATACCAATACTCATTGGTACCACGTTGACATGCCATCAAATTAATTAACTTGAGATTCTAAATGATCGTCTCTTTGTTGAACTTTGTCCAAAAATTCCTTTGCAGAAAGATGTGTAAGATGAACTCCTGTTTTTAATATGTGGTTCACTGCATATGAAAGTCCAGACAAGTCACTTTCAAACAGAAGATGAAATAAATATGGAACACACTGTCGAAAGCTTGGATCTTCTGAATACAATCTTGCTGAACGGTATTCTGAAGCTGGAATCTGTACTGGTCGTTCATCATATCGTCCACCTTTTCCAGTGGGGAGGAGCTGTGGAAAACAACAAGCTTCTAAACTTCTTTCCCAAACACTCATGGGAGTTCCCTTCGCTTTCTTCATTTAGAATAATTCAATAGTATTTCCAATCACTTCTTTTGAATGTAAAGGATGTATACTATAATGTTCATACATTTCTTCACTCCTGGACTTGTCCACATTTTCGATTTGGCCAGTTGAAATTTCTCTATCATCTCCTAAAGATATTTCTTGTTCTTCCAGATATACATTTTTATAATAAATATTGTTTTCTATGAGCTATAACGTAGCCTTTTGAACTTTGGTGACATCTACTAACTCTTGCCATATTTTCCGACTCTTTGTTGGTACACCATTAACTAGAATAACTACAGGTTCAGTTTCTCTCTCTCTACACCAACAGTTTCAATATTTTTCTTAAAATCTAAAGGTAAATACACAACTCTTCCTTTTAAACCTCTTTGTAAATCTGTGGGAGGTAGCTTACCTGTTTTAGGCTCCATACAAACTATAGCCTGAAACGGGTTTACAGATTGAATTAGAATGGACTCGTATGTATTTAAATCCACCAGTTCCGGAGGAATAGCTACCAACTCTAGGTTATTATGTACAGCTCTAGCTGGCATTTTGTTCTCTTCTAGTTTGCTGTAACAATATTTACAAATACGTAGATCACTACCCAACTCAAAATGACCTTCCACCAACAAATAAGCACCAAATTGCTGCCACTTATTGTTTTCCTTTTCACTTTTTAAATACACATCAACATTCCTAGTTTGACTTATATAATGAGTACGTCGACAACAAATACAAACATAGTTTGGTTTTTCACAACAAACTACCTTAAACTTAGTAACTTCTTCGAGAAGTTTGTCAGAAGAAATTACTATCTTCCACCTCTTCTTCAACACCTACACTTATCAAACTCACTTTCTCTACACTCTTCTTCAGTACCAAAGAAACGAAACTGTATATCATCACAAACTTTTTTTTACATCCAACACTGAACCATGCAAAAGAGCAGTGTTTATTTCACTTAAAGATAATGCAGGACTTTTTACATAGTACAATCTTCTTACTAACTTACGCATTTCTGAATGATGTACTGTTAACATTCTCAAATGATGAAAAGTACTTTGACACACTTTTCTAGAAAGACAAGCCAGAGAATGACCCTGTAAGCCAGTATTTTTTCTCACTTTACAAGGATCTAGTCCTTGCAACATCTTAATTTTCTGTTTAACACTTTTTTTACTACACTCTCGTAAGAAATTTCATAAAATATCAATAGATTCCTGTCATATACTACAAATACTACTACAATCCCACCTATACACTGGAGCTTGTGAACGTCTCCCTTGAACTTCTTCAGCTATTACTTCTTCCGCATTTCTAACAACCATCTTTTCTTTTTCAATTGGACAACCGTTCTTAACCTCATAAGAACGACCACTGGTATCAACTGCGTGAACTAATGTATTTTGTTAAAAATAGCTTTCTTCATTAAAAAAAGGTTCTGAACTAGAAGTATGCTTCCATTCACCCAAAAATATTTTGCAAAAGCTAGTTCTATTAACAAGTCTTTCTCTTTTACTTTTCTCCTTCATAAAATGCATTGTTTTATTCAATGTTTTTATTCTCTTCAATACTAATATAAACAATCTTCTTTTCAATTCAAAAGCGTTTTCAACTACACTTTCAATGTGTTGTTTTTTCTTGTAAAATACGGATCTTTTTATATTTTTTGCAATCTTTCAATCAATTTTGTAGTACTCTACTGTTATACATTCTCTTTCTAATGTTTTTTATATTCTTTTATCCTTCTTTCAACATAGATTTTTTTCCCATAACCTGATTTTCTATTAATATGTCCATTTTTCGTTTCCTTCTGAATGGTTGTACTACTTTTCTTTTTCTTTTCTCCATTTTGAAAATTAGTTATCTTCTTTAAAACTCTTTTAACAAATTCTTTAGTTCTCTTACCAGAAGCCTTTTTCTTCAATGTCACATGTTGTACTTTATCTAATTTCTCCTTTTCTCTTTCCTTTAAATAGTACTGTTTTCTTTCTTTTCTGTTCTTTTGATCTTTTCTTGCCATACTCAATCTTTATTAATAATAATGGTGAGTATCTGAAAAGGAAGAAAAGTTTAAATACTTTAGTTAAATCATTTAATATTAATAAAATAATTATATACAAATATTCTCATATATAAATAAAAAAATATTTGTAATTGTATTCCAAAGGTATGTCAGACACTGCAGAATTCCTACAATTACGAAGACATCACAACCTATACAACAGAACCACATAGCACAACTAAAACATTTCTCTTCTGCTATCCAAATCAAAATTGAAGTGCACTCTGTAGTCTCTGGGTAATTGCATGAGAACAAAGGTACTGCCTGGATGATTGGAGGAGTACTAGGGTACTGTCTGGGTGATTGCATAAGTGCATAGGTAGTGGTTCAGTGATTTTATAACTGCATGAGTACTGGCAAAGTGATTGGAGGAATGCATAGATCCCGACACAATCATTGCAGGAGTGCAAGGGTAGTGCTTGGGTGATTGAACTACTGTATAGCTAATGCATTGGTGATTGCATGAGTGCAGAGATAATATCTAGATGATTAGAGAACTACATACGTAATGTCTGGGTGATTGCATAAGTTGAGGGATAATATCTGAGGGATTACAAGAACACATAGGAACTGCCTGGGTGATTTTATAAGTGCATAGGTACTACCTAAGTGATTGGAGGAGTGTATAGATTCTGACAGGGTGATTGGAGGAGTGCAAGGATAGTGCCTGGGTGATTAAATCAGTGTATAGCTAAAGCATAAGTGATTGCATGAATGCAGGGGTAATGTTTGGGGGATTACAAAAGTACATAGGAAGTGCCTGGGTGATTTTATAACTGCGTGGGTACTGCCTCGGTGATTGGAGTAGTACTATGGCAGTGTCTGAGTGATAGATCCTGACATATGGTGAGACTTACACCTGAGACATGTTATAGGCTTTTTTTTTTATATTTGCCTAGGTCCAACACTCTCAGCATTACTAGAATGGTAAAGCAGCAGGACAAAAGTGACGTTTAAGGCATGTAAGGAAATAGACTGCAACAAAGGTGCAGAAAGAAGCAAGAACAGTGCAGTAAGAAACAACAGAGATACAGAAGAAGGAAAAAGATGTGCACAAAGAGGGAAGAGCAGTGCAGAAAGAACCAATAGACGTGCAGGAAAATGGAAAAAGGGTGCAGAAAGAGGCATGAGGGGTGCAGAAATAAGATAAAGAAATGCAGAAAGAAGCAACAGAGGTACTGAAAGAGGCAAGGGAGGTGCAGAAAGAGGGAAGAGAGTTACAGAAAGAGGCAAGTGAACTGCAGAAGGAGGCAAGAGAACTACAAAAAAAGGCAACAGAAGTGCAGAAACAGGTAAGTGAGGTGCAGAAAGAAGCAAGATAAGTGCAGAAAGAAGTAACAGAAATACAGAAAGAGGGAAGATGGGTGGACAAAGAGGGAAGAGGGATGCAAAAAGAAGCAAGAGAGGTGCAGAAAGAAGCAAGAGAATTGCATAAAGAAACAACAGACATGCAAAAAGGGGGAAGTGGGGTGCAGAAAGACGCAAAAGGGATACAGAAACAAACAAGAGAGGTGCAGAAAGAAACAAAAGAAGTGCACAAAAAAGGAACAAAGGTGCAGAAAGAGGCAAGAGGGATGCAGAAAGAGCAAAGAGGGGTATGAAAGACACAAGAGGGGTGCAGAAAGAAGCAACGGAGGTGTACAAAGAAGCAAGAGGAGTGCAGAAAGAAGCAACAGAGGTGCAGAAAGAGGCAAGAGGGGTGCAAAGAGAGAGAAGAGGGGTGCAGAAAGAGGCATGAAGGGTGCAGAAAGAAGCAAGAGATGTACAGAAAAAAACAAAAGAAGTGCAGAAAGAATGAACAGAGGTGTAGAAAGAGGCAACAGGGATGCAGAAAGAGGAAACAGGGGTGCAGACAGACCTAAAAGGAGTGCAGAAAGAAGCAACAGGTGCAGAAAGACACAAAAGAAGTGCAGAAAGAAGGAACAGAGGTACAGAGTCCATGGGTACTGTCTAAGTAATTGAAAGAGTGCATGGATAATGTCTGGGTGATTGCATAAGTGCAGGGGTAATGTCAAGGAGATTGGCAGAGTGCATAAGTAAAGTGTGGGTGATTGCATGACTGCAGGAGTAATGTGTGGGAGGTTGTATGAGTATAGTGGTAGTGCCTGGGTGATTGCAGAATGCATAGATAGTGCCTGGGTGATTTTATAAGTGCATAGATACTGGTTGGGTGATTCAAAGAGTACAGGCCTAGTGCCTGCGTAATTTGGAGAATGCAAGGGTAGTGCCTGGGTCATTACATAAGTGCATATGTACTAGCTGGATGATTTAAGAAGTGCTTTGGTAATGCCTGTCTAATTGTATACTGCAGCGATAATGCCTAGGTGATTCCATGACTACAAGGATAATGCCTGGGTAATTGCATGAGTGGAGGGGTAGTGCCTGGGTGATTATATAAGTGCATGAGTAGTGGATACATGATTGAAAGAGTGCATGGTTAATACCTTGGTGATTGCATGATTGCAGCAGTAATGCCTGAGTGATTACAGCAGTGCATATGTAGTGCCTACATCATTGGAAGACTGCATGGGTAGTACTTGGGCATTTTTATAAGTGCATGAGTACTGGCTGAATGATTACATAAGTACAAGAGTAGTGCCTGCGTGATTGAAAGAGTGAAAAGATAGTGGCTGGCTGAATGAAGCACTGTATGCCCAATGCATTGGTGATTGCATGAGTACAGGGGTAACGTCTGGGGGATTAAAAGAGTACATAGGTAACGCCTGGGTGATTGCATGACTACAGGGGTAATATCTGGGGATTTACATGACTACATAGGAAGTGACTGGGTGATTTTATAAGTGCATGGGTACTTCTTGGGTGATTGCAGGACTACTGAGGTAGTGCCTGAGTGAATAAAGGAGTGCAAAGGTAGTGCCTGGGTGATTCCTTAACAGCATGACTACTAGCTGAGTGATTACATAAGTACAAGGGTAGTGCCTCCATGATTGAAGTAGTGCAACGGTAGTGGCTGGGTGATTATATAAGTGCATGAGTAGTGCCTACATGATTGAAAGAGTGCATGGGTAATACTTTGGTGATTGCATGAGTGCATAGGAAGTGCCTGGATGATTGCATGAGTGCTGCAGTAATGCCTGAGTGATTACAGCAGTGCATATGTAGTACTTGGATTATTAGAAGACTGCATGGGTAGTACTTGGGTGTTTTTATAACTCCATAAGTGCTGGGCCTAGCAAAATATAAAGCAGCAGACTATTACATCACTCAACTACAAATCTCTCCATATTGTTAGAAGCATGCATACATATGTCTCTACGTTTTCAAATCATCATCATATCTAAAAGAAATATGTATACGATATTTCTAGAATATAGTGAACCCTAGAAACAGAGATATGTAATAGATCTGCCTGACTGATTGCATAACTCCATGGGTAGTGCTTGGGTGATTGTATTAGTGCAAGGGTAGTTACTGGGTAATTGCAGGAGAAGATGGATAGTGACTGGCTAATTGCAAGAGTGCACACATAAACATTCAGTGCATGGATAAGTGTAAAAATAGCACCTGAAGGCATAGATGAGTCACGGAGTAATACCTACGTAAATAGATGACTGCAACAGTAGGGCCTGGGTGATTGTATGACTGCAAGGGTAGTGTGTGGGTTATTACTTGACTACATAGGTACAGCCTGCATGATTGCATGACTGCAGGGGTAGTACATAACTAGTGCCTGGGTGATTGCATGACTGCAGGAGTAGTATCTGGGGGATTACTAGAATACATAGAAAGTGAGTGGGTGATTTTATAACTCCATGAGTACTGCCTGTGTGATTACAGAAGAACTAAGCTACTACCTGAGTGATTACAGGAGTGCAAAGGTAGTGCCTGGGTGATTTTATAAGTGCATAGATACTGGTTGGGTGATTCAAAGAGTACAGGCCTAGTGCCTGCGTGATTTGGAGAATGCAAGGGTAGTGCCTGGGCCATTACATAAGTGCATATGTACTAGCTGGATGATTTAAGAAGTGCTTTGGTAATGCCTGTCTAATTGTATACTGCAGCGATAATGCCTAGGTGATTCCATGACTACAAGGATAATGCCTGGGTAATTGCATGAGTGGAGGGGTAGTGCCTGGGTGATTATATAAGTGCATGAGTAGTGGATACATGTTTGAAAGAGTGCATGGTTAATACCTTGGTGATTGCATGAGTGCAGCAGTAATGCCTGAGTCATTACAGCAGTGCATATGTAGTGCCTACATCATTGGAAGACTGCATGGGTAGTACTTGGGCGTTTTTATAAGTGCATGAGTACTGGCTGAATGATTACATAAGTACAAGAGTAGTGCCTGCGTGATTGAAAGAGTGGAAAGATAGTGGCTGGCTGAATGAAGCACTGTATACCTAATGCATTGGTGATTGCATGAGTACAGGGGTAACATCTGGGGTATTAAAGGAGTACATAGGTAACACCTGGGTAATTGCATGACTACAGGGGTAATGTCTGGGGATTTACATGAGTACATAGGAAGTGACCGGGTGGTTTTATAAGTGCATGGGTACTTCTTGGGTGATAGCAGGACTACTGAGGTAGTGCCTAAGTGAACAAAGGAGTGCAAAGATAGTGCCTGGGTGATTTCTTAACAGCATAGGTATACCCTGCATGATTGCATGACTGTAGGGGTAGTACATAACTACTGCCTGGGTGATTACATGACTGCAGGGGTAATATCTGGGGGATTACTGGAATACATAGGAAGTGAGTGGGTAATTTTATAAGTCCCTGAGTACTGCCTGGTTGATTACAGAAGAACTAAGGTACTACCTGAGTGATTACAGGAGTGCAAAGGTAGTGCCTGGGTGAGTTTATAAGTGCATGAGTACTGGCTGAGTGATCACATAAGTACAAAAGTAGTGCCTGCATGATTGAAAGAGTGGAAAGATAGTGCCTGGGTGATTGAAGCACTGTATACCTAATGCATTGGTGATTGCATCAGTACAGGGGTAACGTCTGGAGAATTAAAGGAGTACATAGGTAACGCCTGAGTGATTTCATAACAGCATAACAGCATGACTACTGGCTGAGTGATTACATAAGTAGACTCTTATAAAGTACCATAAAAAATAATTCCTCTCCCAACATATCTTAAACATCACTTTTCCAATACTACTGCTTCACTATTCTAGCAAAAAACAGGTATAGAGCATAGATAACAGCAAAGCAATACTTCACTTATCTTTCATAAAAGTCTCCCCGTATTTCTAAATCTATGTATACATATGTCTATACCTTTTCCTACCAGTATCATATATAAAAGTAAAAAACAGATAAATGTATACATGTGTTTTATACATCTATCATCTTAAAACACATAACACATACCATAATATATGAGCAAGTAGACACATATCTCAGTCACAACACCATGCACAGCTCAAAACTTCACAGAGTACACTTCAATTTTCAAACAGACACTGAAAATTATGCGGTATATATGAAATATAACTTTTCTCACATCATACAAATTACTCTAGTAAATAACATCTCTACAAACATCTCAACCATCACTTTCAGGCTGCTGCTTAACCATTTTACAACTACTTATAATATTACACCTACCCAAATACAAAGTAGGAACCCTTCACTTATCTTTAGTAAAAGTCTCACCATATTACTAAAAGCATACATGAATATGTCTGTACCATAACACTAACCAAACCTTAAAAATTCACCGAACAAACTTTCAATTTCAAGCAAACATCAAAAATTATGCGGCATATTTCAACTGAACCTCTCTAGAAACTTTAAAAAAGAAGCGTAATCAATAACACCTTATGTCAGCATCTTTTAAACCACACTTTTGTGCTGCATCTTACCCATTCTACTAGTACTCACAGTCTTGAGCCTACCACATAAAAAGCAACAACATCTCTATGTTATACATCATGCACCTTCAAATGTATAAGACATATAAAGATACATATACAAGTAGAAACATACTTGAGACAGAAGTCCAAGCACACCTTAAAACTTGAAAGACTCCAACTCCAAATTTTAAGCAACAGCTAAAATTATGCGGTATACTACAAATGTACATATCCACACACTAAAACAAACTACCATAATCACTAATCCATCTTCCAATATACACATATTACTATACAGAATATATTTCAAACAACATTTAACTACAATAAAACAAACTACAATACACATCTGTACATTTAATATTATATTTCAAACATCAGAGTTTTTGAATTATTTTTAAAGTTTAAAATAAACCTAATACATAATGCACCTTACAAATTTATAACTCTCCTTCCAAATAGATTTGTAGAATTTAAAATATCACAAACTCATAAATGATTTTCTTATGCACACAATCAATGTAATGCACCACTCTCAGCAACGTAAAACCAGTAATGGCAAAGTTTCCCTCTATTTCTCCACACAAATACATGTAAGTAACAAATCACATTCCTTCCTACATTATTTCAAATTATAAAACACATTCCTATTGGTTAGACATATTAACCCTTACCAACTGACTTCTAAAAGTGCCCAAACTGATTCTGGAATTTTTTGGAGTCGCGACTCCACCGTGCACCACCGCGATGGAGAAACAAATAGATACGGGAGTTCAAAAATATATTACAAATAAAAATACCACTATTTTTTAAGAACACACCACTTCTAAAGATACTACTGACTTGGGAAATCTTACTTTAATAAGATTTCACTTATATATAAATTACAATTTCACATTTTAAGTCCACAGTTAAGTTTCAACCCTTCCCCCATTCTGCTTAGTGCCAGTTTCCATAGTAACAGTTCATGGAACATTCAACTGAACTGACAGGTCACAAGTTCATCATATTTTCAAGTTCACCACACAATGTTACAAATGCAAACAGCAGGTGTGGTTGACACTTCCAAAATATGAGCTTATCTTATCTACTGTACCTTTCAAACATTTTTTACTAACCAATAAGAAACATGCTTTTTAAAGAAAGTAAAATGCACCCTATTTTTGAATGTACAATGTTCTTAAACAGCCAATCAAGTCTCTACTTTTAAAAAAAACAGTATCTTGTCCACCATTTTACATACCTCTCATTCTACCAACTGACTACCTCAGCTACAGACATCTTTACATTACTTCCAGACATCCCTTGAACATGCTTACAGTGTGGATTGTTGGACACAGCTATGTTTTGTGGTGCAAAAGGTATGCTGAACGCAGAGGTATTGACAAAGACCTAGGTTTGCAAAATGTGGATATTAAATGGATTGCACAGAGAGGATTAAAGTGGCACCAATTGATGCCTTTGGTTAAAACCTTTTTGCATCTCCAACCCCCTGACCTCATGATTGTGCACTGTGGTGGCAATGACCTAGGCACATTGACTGGGGTAGGTCTGGAAATGCTAATGAAGGACACCTTTGCACAATTGATGTTGCTTTTACCTCAAACTGTCTTTGTATACTCTAACATATCCCAAAGACAGAAATGGAAGTGGTCAAATCAATTCGGTCCACAGATTGAGAAAGCTAGAAAGAATGTCAATAAAGCTGTTTCTGCTTACCTCAGAGACCATAGGATGGGCTCCATATATAAAAACAATCTACGTTTTGATATGGATGACATCTACAGAAGTGATGTACACTTCACAGATCAAGGAAACAGAGTCTTTCTCAACAACCTAAAGCTCTGCATCGGCACTTACATGTAGCTACAATGAACTCACCATGAAAACAAGGGCCCTTTTTAGAGCCACCCTACAACATAATACTGATTATAATTTTTTTTTTACACATACGATTTCTTTTTTTTTTGGGATTCGCAAACCCGTCGCGAATTCACAAAACAAAAGCCCAAACTCACTGTACTACAACACAATACACTCTTCAAGTTTAACTATTAATTTTTAATTTTACATATTTTTAACAACTCTATCAATTGTAATCTTGTCATTAACTTCAATCACAGTACCTCTTTAAAACAACTTCACAAATACAACACTACCTTCTACATTATATACTACTTAATTATTTATTTAAGGTGGATTCGCGAAGCCAACGGGACGTTACACAGGGGAGCCGCGCTGAGAGCCGCGTTGGACTCGCGACTCCAAACTAAAAATAAAAACACCGATCTACTGCCATTATTTAGTATTTGCCCCGGGGACCCCATCCCCCGGGGCCTGCTACCATTTTTTTTAAAATAAAAAAATGAGGGGGACCACGTGGCCCCCCTCCTCAGGCCAAGAATGGCCCTGGGGACCCCATCCCCCGGGGCACTGCCAGCCTGCATTTTTTTTTTAAACAGGGAAGGCCACGTGGCCCCCTCACGGGCCACTCCTGGCCCCGGGGACCCCATCCCCCGGGGCCTGGCCTCTTTGATGGAGACCGTGGAGGGAGCCCCAATGCCCCCACAGTCCCTGCCGGCTGCCCGCCTTCTGCGGGAGCTGGCATTGCTTTTGGACAAGGGGAGCTGCTAACATGCAGCTCCCCTTGCCCAAAAGCAATACTGCTTTGCTTCTTGGAAGCGAGAGCAGGTTTCCTGCTCTCGCTTCCAAGAAGCAAAGCAATGTTTGCAATGACAGGGCGGGAACCGCACGGCTCCCGCCCTGTCATTGCAAAGGGCAATGTCTTGGGGGTGGGCACCCCGGGACATTGCAGGAGCTGGCCCTGGGGGGTGGCATTCCCCAGGGCCATCGAGGGCTCCAGGAGGGGGGCAGCGCGGCCCCTCTCTAACATTTAACATAGCCCATAGGAGGTGGTGATCCCCAGGGCTTGTGGGGGCCCGCGAGGCCCCCTCATTAATGAAGGAAGCCCCGGGGAGGTGGTGGCCCCCAGGGCTTGGGGGGCCAGCAAGGCCCCCCTCATTAATAACAGAAGCCCCAGGGAGGTGGTGTTCCCCGGGGCTTGGGGGGGCCCGTGAGGCCCCCCTCATTATTGAAAGAAGCCCCAGGGAGGTGGTGGTCCCCGGGGCTTGGGGGGGCCCACAAGCCCCCCCATTAATCAAGGAAGCCCCGGGGAGGTGGTGGTCCCCGGGGCTCAGGGGGGCGTGAGCCCCCCCACCTCCATAATAATAAAGGCCCCGGGAGGTGGTGGTCCCCGGGGCAGCGTGGGGGGGTTAGGACCCCCCACACATTTATTTATCAAGCCCCGGTGAGGTGGCGGACCCCGGGGCTGCGGGGGCCCCACAAATTAATTAGTGATTGCCCCCGGGACCAGGCCTACCCAGGGGATTAAGTACAAGGAAGCACGGGAGCCTGCGCTTCATTTTATTTTTATTTTCTTGAACGGATTCACGCACCCAGCGCGAATTCGGACATTTCTTTTTTTTTTAAATGGTTTTTTTGGGCCTGGGGGTCCTTGTGGGATCCGCTGAGCAGGCCTAGGGGGTCAGGGTGTTTCTACCCTGCCCCCTCTTCTTATTTTTACCTTTTTTTTTACCTTTTTCTTGTGACTCTGATACCAAGTCACAAGATATATATATATTATATATATAAATATATATATATATTACCTACTGGCGCTTGCCAGTAGTTAGTTATAGTTAGGACCTAGTTTCCATAGGAAAAGCATTTTTTGATTTGCCAATATCTTCAGCGCCGTTTGACGAATCTTCCCTAAATTTTCAAAACTAATGGCCCACTCCGGTCAGCTCCTGTCTTGAAAGTTTCGGGGTGATTCGTCAAGCGGGGCCGAGGAAAAGGGGGGGGTCCCAAAACGTGTTTTCTCCATGTTCATTTCCATAGGAACTTTTGTCGTGGCTACAGCCCGAACTGCTGAAAGGAATTACACCAAATTTGGCAGAGAGGTAGCTCTTGGTCCACAGTGCACTCTTTGCTTTAAATGGTGTAAATCCACATGCCACAGGTAGCAGTGGAACAGTGGTTGACAGACCTGATCCAACTGGCAGGTATGTTATACAGCCCGCCCCAGTCTCGCGAGATGGATGCTACGACAGTGACATGCACAGCAGCTGCATGGAATCGAATCACAAAAATTTTAAAAGCCCCCATGCTCTACTCCCCTTTGCTACCGCTACTGTATCACCCACGATTGCAACTATTACAGGAAGCTGGATTAAAAAAAAACATGGCGAAAGCCAATATCCAATGTTGGGGGGAATTATACCATAATGGTTAATTCCGAACACTAGAACAGATGTTTGGGCACAGTACGACCACACCGTTAGATGTGTTCCTCTACATACGGCTTCGGCAGGGTATTAAAGATATTACACCGGCATACCCATCAGAACCAAGTACACTGACACAGCTTCATACGATATTACAGGCCACGTCCCCTGAGCATGCTGTCTCCGCACTGTATCATGCCATCCACACTCAGCAGCAGATGGGGCAATGTCCCGCTCGTGCACACTGGGAAAGGGAGCTAGGAGAAGCCATTTCTGATGAACAATGGTGTTATTATAGAGCAAGTGTCAGCTAGTAGCAGGTTACGGATTATTCATTTAAATTTTTGCATCGTCTGTATTATAAACCAGCCAAAATGTATAAACGCAAGTTGCCAGATAATAATAGATGCGATAGATGTGGCATGATTAATGCTGACTTCCTTCATCTGGCCTGGTCCTGCCCGGGAGTGGAGGCCTACTGGCGCCAGGTCTTTGAGGCGCTGGAGCAGATCACATGGCTGACACTGGAGCCTTCCCCGATACAGGCCTTGCTGGGATACACTGCGCAAGTGAACAAACCATCCCATAGATATGTCGCACTTGCAATGTTGATGGCGAAGCACCGAATCGTATGCCGATGGGGGCGGGGCAGGGCTCCCAAGTTTAAGGACTGGGTCAGGGACTTGATCTACTGTCAGGAGCAGATGCTTAACTATGCAGAGTTACTTCCCCTGAAATCCCGCCCTAAAGATATTTGGGACCCTTTGAAAATGTATCTTCTTGCTCACCCACAAGAAATCACAACTGGGAACTCGTAAGACAGATGATGACGATGAGATTACTCCAAACAACGTTCATGCAGGGGTGATACATATGTAACATACCATACATGATCCCAGTGACACATACGGTGCAGTAGCAACGGCCTGAGCATAATTGGCGGACATTCCCCTGGACTGATGTGCCCCCTTCGAGGTTGAATACTGTAATGTTATAGCCTGAACACTTGACTGCTTGTGATGATCTCTGCACTTGTAAAGTTTATCTAAGGGCTCCTTGTCAATATATGGAGATGATGTAACAACCTAGAGAATGTCAGTGGTTCTACCTTTCCGAAATGTGCATAATTCTATTGAAACCGCAAACGAAAGGTTGTAATTGATATATGCTTTCATGTTTGTTTGTTAACTGCAAACTAAAATAAAATGTAAAAAGGTGTAAATCCGTTCAGTAGTTCCTTAGAAATTTAAAAATAAACAATATCGATATCTGGTGACCGCGGTGGATCCGCGAACCCTCCCGATCACAAGATTCATTTTGATTGGCTGTCAACACTCCAAACCAAGAAGTGTTGGCAGCCATCTTGTGACTCGGTAAAACCGAGTCACAAAGAAAAAGGGAATAAAATGATTAAAAGAAAAGGGGGCAGGGTAGAAACACCCTGACCCCTAGACCTGGTCCCCATGGCTCAAAAAAGCATTTACAAAAATGTTTTCAGCGGGATTTGCGCAGGGTGCTTGAATCCCGCCAGAAAATAAAATGAAGCGCGGTCACCCGCGCTTCGTTTTAATGAGCCCCCGGGTGAGCCAGGTCCCGGGGGCAATATGCAAAATATATGCAGGGGCCACATGGGCCCCCACAGCCCCGGGGACCGCCACCTCCCTGCTTCCTTAATAATTATGTGCGGGGGTCATGTGGCCCCCCCGCAGCCCCGGGGACCGCCACCTCCCCAGGGCTTTCCATAATTATTGGTGGGGGGCTTTACTTAATTATTCACGGGGGGCCTTGTGGGCCCCCCAAACCCCGGGGACCACCTCCCCCCAAGGCTTTTATATATTTAGGGGGGCCTCGTAGGCCCCCCAAGCCCCGGGGACAGCCACCTCCCTGGGGCTATTATAAAAAGTAAGTGTGGTGGGGCTTGAGCCCTCCCACACTTGCCCGGGGGACCACCACCTCCCCAGGGCTTTAAACTTGTTGGGAGGGGGCCGCGTGGCCCGCCTCCTGGAGCCCTAGATGGCCCTGGGGACTACCACCCCCCAGGGCTGGCTCCAGCAATGTCCCGCGGTGCCCACCCCGGGACATTGCAGTTTGCAATGACAGGGCGGGAGCATGGCTCCCGCTCTGTCATTGCAAACTTGTGCTTCGCTTCATGGAAGCGAGAGCAGGAAACCTGCTCTCACTTCCATGAAGCGAAGCAGTATTGCTTTTGGACAAGGGGAGCTGCATGTCAGCACGCAGCCCCCCTCCCGTAATAATTTTTTTTTTTTTTTAAACTATAAAGAGGCAAAGCCCCGGGGGATGGGGTCCCCGGGGCCAAAATCGGCCTCGGGAAGGGGGGACGCGGCCCGTTTCCCATTTAAAAAAATAAATAAAACATAAAATGTCTCAGGCCCTGGTGGATGGGGTCCCCAGGGCCCACAAAATATTAAGAGAAGGGGGGCCAGACAGCCCTCCTTCTAAGCAAACAAATAAAAATAAAACAGCATCTGGCCGGAGGCCCTGCCCCCTCCCTGCACCACTCTGCAAATGCGCCTTCTGGCGCATTTTGCATTGGGGGATTAAGTCCCCTAGAATCTTAAGGGTCCTTAGGGGCCAACTAGCCCACCAGTACCTCCAGTAAGCCCCACACAGTTGTATTGCTGAGAGATGGTCCGAGGCCACGCCCCTTTTGACACCACTCTGCAAACGCGCCTCTTGGTGCATTGCTGGTGGGGCGATGAGGTCCTCTTGTGTCCTGAGGACTTCAGGACTAAAGTGGACTTCATCCCCCAAGCAGCAGTGCGCCAGGACGTGCGTTTGCAGAGTGGTGTAAAAATGAGGCGTGGCCTCAGACCACTCTCAGCAATCCAGCTGTGTGGGGCTTACTGGAGGTACCTGGTGGGTTAGTTGGCCCCCAGGGACCCTCCGGATTCAAGGGGACTTAATCTCTCAACCCAGAACGCGCCAGGAGGCGCGTTTGCAGAGTGGTGGAGAAAGGGGGCATGGCCTGTGTCCACCTGTCACCAATCCCACTACCTGGGGCATACTGGAGGTATCAGGTAGGCTAGTTGGCCCCTGATTAGTGCCAGCAGCGAAGGGGACTTTAATCCCCATCCAAGAGCGCGCCAGGAAGTGCGTTTGCAGAGTGGTGGGGAAAGGGGACGTGGCCTGCTATGAGAACTTAGCAATCCTGCTGTGTAGGACTTACTAGAGGTAATAGTAGGGGTAGTTGGCCCCCAAGGTTGACCTTGGGGGCCAACTACCCCTCCTGTTACCTTCAGTAAGTCCCACACAGTGGGATTGCTAAGAGGTCTTCGGAGGCCACGCTCACCTTTCTCCACCACTCTGCAAACGCGCATCCTGGCACAATACTGGTTGGGGGATGAAGTCCACTTTACTCCTGAGGGACTTTGGCAGCCGAGTAGCCCTCCTGGTACCTCCTGTAAGTCCTATGCAGCAGAATTCCTGAGCACTGGTCGGAGGCCCAGGCCCCTTTCTGCACCACTCTGCAAACGCATTTAAAAAACCTTAGAAATTCACTGAAAAAACCATAGGTTTCAGGGACGTTAGAGTTAGTAAATTAAAATTTAAAAAACCTTAGAAATTCACTGAAAAAACCAAAGGTTTCAGGGACGTTATAATTAGAAATTAGCATTTAAAAAACCTTAGAAATTCACTGAAAAAACATAGATTTCAGGGACGTTATAGTTAGAAATTAGCATTTAAAAAACCTTAGAAATTCACTGAAAAAAACCATAGGTTTCAGGGACGTTATAGTTAGTTGGACATTTCACTCTTACCAAACCAGAGAAATTGGGCCGTTATAGTTAGTTGTGCTAACTATAACTCGTGCCCCGCAATGCACTTCTGATGACGACACATATTACATCACTTATGACATGGTCAGTGACATCACTGATGACATCTCAAATGACATCACTGATGTCATCACTGATGACATCATCCGCTTAATATCTGATGCACCTCCTCACACCCTAATATAACCTTTCATACACCCACTCTAAAATACAGACTACCATTCTTGAAACCATAGACACACCAATACCAGTTAGTACATACCCACTCACTGGTTCATAGGTCTACACACATCCACTCACTCACCAACACAGTCACTCATGCATGCAGTCACTCAATAGAGCCTCTGATATATGCACTCATACACCCATACAGACACAGCATTTACATCGCATGCGCTACAACGCATGCGATTACAACGACCGCGTTGTTACAACGCAAGCCATTACATCGCAAGTCGTTTCTACGACTTGCTGTAGGGCGCGCTAAACTAAGGAATAGTATAATTTACTATTCCAACACCTTCCCTACTGTTGCACACGCTGGAGTTGGAATAGTAAATGATACTATTACTAAGTCCAGCACGCCCCTACAGCAAGCCGTAGAAACGACTTGCGATGTAATGGCTTGCGTTGTAACAACGCAATCGTTTTAATGACTGCATTGTAATCGCATGCGTTGTAGCGCATGCGATGTAACATCACATATTCACTCACATACTGCCACTCATCCAGAGTTACTCACACACCTAGTCAGTCACCCAAAGAATCAATAACATTGACATTTACTCACCTATACAGTTATACACACACCACCTCACTTATTCATACAGATACTAACACATGCTTACTCTCTTATACAATCACTGACACAAGAACACACTCATCCATACAGCCACTCTCACAATCACTCACTCTCACATATAGTCAGTTATATACTCCAACACTCACACATACTGCCTTTCACATATGTAGTTACTCCCACATATACCACTGAGACATCCATTCACTCACCAACACAGCCATACGCACACTCACTCACCCATACAGCCACCTCGCAGATGCACTCATCAACCCATACACCCACTGCATCACCCAGTCACACATCCATGCAGAGAGTTACACCCTCCCACCCACCCACACAGATACATAGGCACTCATACAGGTACTCAGACAATCAATTATTAACCCATATAGACACTCATGTAGCTACTCACCAACCTATGCAGCCACTTACACACCAACTGATAGGCTGATATAGACATCCACACAGACCCATATATATATATTACCTACTGGCGGTCGCCAGTAGGTAGTTATAGTTAGAACCTAGTTTCCATAGGAAAAGCATTTTTTGATTTGCTAATAACTTTGGCGTCGTTTGAAGAATCTTCGCAAAATTCTCCCCAAAAAAAGTCTATCCAGGTCAGCTCCTATCCTGAAAGCTTGGAGGTGATTCGTCAAGCGGGGGCTGAGAAAAAAGGGGGGTCCCAAACCACGTTTTTCGTGTGTTAATTTCCATAGGACATTTTGAGACAGGCTACAGCCCGAACTGCTGAACGGAATTATACCAAATTTGGTAGAAAAGTAGCTCTTGGTTCAGAAAGTGACCTTTTTTTTAAATGGTGTAAATCCGTTCAGTAGTTGCTGAGAAATTAAAAAAATAAGAGTCAAAAAATCAATTTCCCATAGGAAACTTTAGGCAAGGCTACAGCCCAAACTGCTGAACGGAAGTACCCCAAATTTGGCAAAAAGGTAGTGCTTGGTTCAGAAAGCGACCTTTTTTTAAATGGTGTAAATCCGTTCAGTAGTTGGTGAGAAATTCAAAAAATAAAAGTTTCGATATCTATGGCCGCAGTGGGTTTGCGACCCCTCCCGACCACGCGCTTCATTTTAATTGGCTGCCAACACTCCAAACCAGAATGTGTTGGCAGCCATTTTCTGACTCGGTAACCCAGTCAGAAGAAATGAGGTAAAATTAAAGATGAAAATGAAGAAAAGGGGGGAGGGTAAAAACACCCTACCCACCTTGGCCTGTTCAGGGGGTCCCACAAGGCTCCCCAGGGCAAAAACAGCATTTAAAAAAAAAAAAAACAGCAGAAGTCGCGCAGGGGTCGCGGATTCTGCCGAGAAAAAAAAAAAAAAATGAGGCACTTTGTTTGAAAAAGCCCCCGGGTGGGTCAAGTCCCGGGGGCACTTGCAAAATAATTTGCAGGGGCCTGCGGGGGCCCCCGCAGCCCCGGGGACTGCCACCTCCCCGGGGCACAAATTGAAATTAGTGGGGGACCTTGCGGACCACCCCAAGCCCCGAGGTCCGCCACCTCCCGGGGCTATAAATAAAAATGTGTGGGGGACACTTAATATTAATATTTAAATTTGGGGGTCTGTTATGGACCCCCGTGCCCCGGGGACCATCACCTCCCCGGGGCTTCAGATATTTTGGGAGGGGGGCCGTGCGGCCCCCCTCCTGGAGCTCTTATTGGCCCTGGGGACCGCCACCCCCCAGGGTCGGCTCCTGCAGTGCCCCGAGGTGCCCACCCCCGGGACACTGCTGTTTGCTATGGTAGGGGGGAGTACGACTCCCACCCTACCATAGCAAACTCTGCTTTGGATTTTGGAAGTGGGAGCAGGGAAACCTGCTCTCTCTTTCAAAATCCAAAGCAGAATTGCTTTTCCACATGGGGAGCTGCATGTCAGAAGCTCCCTGTGTGGAAAAGCAATGCCGGCTCCCGCAGGAGGCGGGGAGCCGGCAGGGACCGTGGGGGCATTGGGGCTCCCCCCATGGTCCCCAATGAAGAGGCCAGGCCCCGGGGGATGGGGTCCCCGGGGCCAGAAGTGGCCTGGGAGGGGGGCCACGCGGCCCTCCGTCCATTTGTTGTAAAATAAAAAATAAAAATGTACATGTGGGCATGCCTCGGGAGATGGGGTCCCCGAGGCGAATGTAAATTAGTTAAAGTAGACTTTTTTTAACTGATGACATCATCCACGTGATCATCTGATGCACCTCCTCACACCCTAATATAACCTTTGATACACCCACTCTAAAATACAGACTACCAATCTCGAAACCATCGACAGACCAATACCAGTTAGTACATACCCGCTCATTGATTCATACGTCTACACACACATCTACTCACTAACCCATACAGTCATTCATACATGCAGTCATTCATCAATACAGCCACTGATATATCCACTCGTACACCCTTACAGACACTCACACACTCACCCAAAGAGTTACTCAAACACCTAGTCAGTCACCCAAAGAATCAATCACACTGCCATTTACTCACCTATACAGTTATACACACACACACCAACTCACTTATTCATACAGATAGAACCATATACTTACTCTCTTCTACAATCACTGACATAAGCACACACTTATCCATGCAGACACTGTCACAATCACTCACTGTCACATTTAGTCACTTATATATTCCAACTCACAATGAAAACAAGGGCTCTTTTTAGAGCCACCCTATAACATAATACAGATTATAAAAAAACTTTTTTACACAAACGATTTTTTTTTTGGGGGGGATTCGCGAACCCGTCGCGAATTCACAGAACAAAAGCACAAACTCAATGTACTACAACACAACACACTTTTCAAGTTTAACTATTAATTTTTAATTTTATATATTTTTAACAAATCTATCAATTGTAATCTTGTCATTAACTTCAATCACAGTACCTCTTTAAAACAACTTCACAAATACAACACTACCTTCTACATTATATACTACTTAATTATTTATTTAAGGTGGATTCGCGAAGCCAACACGACGTTACACAGGGGACCACACTGAGAGCCGCGAAGGAGTCGCGACTCCAAACTAAAAAAAAAAAACACTGATCTACTGCCATTATTTAGTATTTGCCCCAGGGACCCTATCCCCCGGGGCCTGCCACCATTTTTAAAAAAATAAAAAAATAAGGAGGGGGACCGCGTGGCCCCCCTCCTCAGGCCAAGAATGGCACCGGGGACCCCATCCCCGGGGCATGGCCAGCCTGCATTTTTTTTTTAAACAGGGATGGCCACATGGCCCCCTCACGGGCCACTCCTGGCCCCGGGGACCCCATACCCCGGGGCCTGGCCTCTTTGATGGAGACCGTGGGGGTAGCCCCAATGCCCCCACGGTCCCTGCCAGCTGCCCGCCTCCTGCGGGAGCCGGCATTGCTTTTGGACAAGGGGAGCCGCTAACATGCAGCTCCCCTTGCCCAAAAGCAATACTGCTTTGCTTCTTGGAAGCGAGAGCAGGTTTCCTGCTCTCGCTTCCAAGAAGCATAGCAATGTTTGCAATGACAGGGCGGGAACTGCACGGCTCCCGCCCTGTCATTGCAAAGGGCAATGTCTCAGGGGTGAGCACCCCGGGACATTGCAGGAGCCGGCCCTGGGGGGTGGTGGCCCCCCTCCAACATTTAACATAGCCCATAGGAGGTGGCGGTCCCCGGGGCTTGGGGGCCCGCAAGGACCCCCCTCATTAATGAAGGAAGCCCCAGGGAGGTGGTGGTCCCCAGGGCTTGGGGGGCTGGCAAGGGCCCCCTCATTAATAACAGAAGCCCTGGAGAGGTGGTGGTCCCCGGGGCTTGTGAGGGCCCATGAGGCCCCCCTCATTTTTTAAAGAATTCCCAGGGAGGTGGTGGCCCCGGGGCTTGGGGGGGCCCATGAGCCCCCCATTAATCAAGGAAGCCCCGGGGAGGTGGTGGTACCCAGGGCTTGGGGAGGCATGAGCCCCCCAACCTCCATAAAAATAAAGCCCATGGGAGGTGGCGGTCCCCGGGGCAGTGTGGGGGGGTTAGGTCCCCCCACACATTTATTTGCGGTCCCCGGGGCGGCAGGGGCCCCGCAAATTAATTAGTGATTGCCCCCGGGACCTGGCCCACCCGGGGGATTAAGTACATGGAAACGCGGGAAGTCCGCGCTTCATTTTTTAAAAATTTTCTCGACCGCATTCACGCACCCAGCGCGAATTCGGACATTTTTTTAAGTGCTTTTTTGGGGCCTGGGGGTCCTTGTGGGACCCCCTGAGCAGGCCTAGGGTGTCAGGGTGTTTCTACCCTGCCCCCCTTTCTTATGTTTACCTTTTTCTTGTGACTCTGTTACCGAGTCACAAGATATATATATATATATATATATATATATATATATATATATATATATATATATATATATATATATATATATATATGTCACACCAAATCGCCCAGAAGCTTTGGGCCGCACACCGCTGCAGGTAGGTCAACAAACCTTTATTAAGAACAAACAGGCAACTTCACATCCCGTGTCTTGTCCCTGGCCTGACGCGTTTCAGAGAATCAGTCTCCTTCCTCAGAGGCCGTTTAGCCAAGACCAGCAGGTTGCACACACTGCCTATCCCCTGCATGCTCGTTTCACTTTAAATGGCCTCCGCTGTGCTGTAGTATTCTCAGTCATTATAATGCATGCTGGGATATGCGGTGAATTCTGTATTTTTAAAACCTCCAGTGGGTTCTGGTCTTGTAAACAAATCTGGGACCAATTAAGCATCCCTCCATTGAGCCTCGGATGAAACTCTGCCTGTTTTCGTACGTGTCCTTTGCAGCGCCAAACACAAAGGGAAGTTTCCCCTCAGTTGCACCCTTCCGTTATTTTTATGCGTGGTGCGTTCCATCTGCGGCCTGGAACCGCCGCATCACATGTCACACCAAATCGCCAGAACCTTGAGGCCGCACACCGCTGCAGGTAGGTCAACAAACCTTTATTAAGAACAAACAGGCAACTTCACATCCCGTGTCTTGTCCCTGGCCTGACGCGTTTCAGAGAATCAGTCTCCTTCCTCAGAGGCCGTTTAGCCAAGACCAGCAGGTTGCACACACTGCCTATCCCCTGCATGCTCATTTCACTTTAAATGGCCTCCGCTGTGCTGTAGTATTCTCAGTCATTATAATGCATGCTGGGATATGCGGTGAATTCTGTATTTTTAAAACCTCCAGTGGGTTCTGGTCATGTAAACAAATCTGGGACCAATTAAGCAGCCCTCCATTGAGCCTCGGATGAAACTCTGCCTGTTTTCGTACGTGTCCTTTGCAGCGTCAAACACGAAGGGAAGCTCAGTTGCACCCTTCCGTTATCTTTATGGGTGGTGCATTCCCTCTGCGGCCTGGAACCGCCGCATCACATGTGACACCAAATCGCCCAGAAGCTTGAGGCCGCACACCACTGCAGGTAGGTCAACAAACCTTTATTAAGAACAAACAGGCAACTTCACATCCTATGTCTCGTCCCTGGCCTGATGCGTTTCAGAGAATCAGTCTCCTTCCTCAGAGGCCGTTTAGCCAAGACCAGCAGGTCGCACACACTGCCTATCCCCTTCATGCTCGTTTCACTTTAAATGGCCTCCGGTGTGCCGTAGTATTCTCAGTCATTATAATGCATGCTGGGATATGCGGTGAATTCTGTATTTTTAAAACCTCCAGTGGGTTCTGGTCTTGTAAACAAATCTGGGACCAATTAAGTAGCCCTCCATGGAGCCTCGGATGAGACTCTGCCTGTTTTCGTACGTGTCCTTTGCAGCGCCAAACACGAAGGGAAGCTTCCCCTCAGTTGCACCCTTCCGTTATTTATATGGGTGGTGCAATCCCTCTGCAGCCTGGAACCGCCGCATCACATGTCACACCAAATCGCACAGAAGCTTGAGGCCGCACACCGCTGCAGGTAGGTCAACAAACCTTTATTAAGAACAAACAGGCAACTTCACATCCCGTGTCTTGTCCCTTGCCTGACGCGTTTCAGAGAATCAGTCTCCTTCCTCAGAGGCCGTTTAGCCAAGACCAGCAGGTCGCACACACTGCCTATCCCCTGCATGCTCGTTTAACTTTTAATGGCCTCCGGTGTGCCGTAGTATTCTCAGTCATTATAATGCATGCTGGGATATGCGGTGAATTCTGTATTTTTAAAGCCTCCAGTGGGTTCTGGTCTTGTAAACAAATCTGGGACCATTTAAGCAGCCCTCCATTGAGCCTCGGATGAGACTCTGCCTGTTTTCGTACGTGTCCTTTGCAGCGCCAAACACGAAGGGAAGCTTCCCCTCAGTTGCACCCTTCCATTATTTTTATGGGTGGTGCATTCCCTCTGTGGCCTGGAACCGCGCATCACATGTCACACCAAATCGCCCAGAAGCTTGAGGCCGCACACCGCTGCAGGTAGGTCAACAAACCTTTATTAAGGACAAACAGGCAACTTCACATCCCGTGTCTTGTCCCTGGCCTGATGCGTTTCAGAGAATCAGTCTCCTTCCTCAGAGGCCGTTTAGCCAAGACCAGCAGGTCGCACACACTGCCTATCCCCTTCATGCTCGTTTCACTTTAAATGGCCTCCGGTGTGCCGTAGTATTCTCAGTCATTATAATGCATGCTGGGATATGCGGTGAATTCTGTATTTTTAAAACCTCCAGTGGGTTCTGGTCTTGTAAACAAATCTGGGACCAATTAAGCAGCCCTCCATTGAGCCTCGGGTGAGACTCTGCCTGTTTTCGTACGTGTCCTTTGCAGCACCAAACACGAAGGGAAGCTCAGTTGCACCCTTCCCTTATTTTTATGGGTGGTGCGTTCCCTCTGCGGCCTGGAACCGCCGCATCACATGTCACACCAAATCACCCAGAAGCTTGAGGCCGCACACCGCTGCAGGTAGGTCAACAAACCTTTATTAAGGACAAACAGGCAACTTCACAATCCGTGTCTTGTCCCTGGCCTGACGCGTTTCAGAGAATCAGTCTCCTTCCTCAGAGGCCGTTTAGCCAAGACCAGCAGGTCGCACACACTGCCTATCCCCTGCATGCTCGTTTCACTTTAAATGGCCTCCGGTGTGCCGTAGTATTCTCAGTCATTATAATGCATGCTGGGATATGCGGTGAATTCTGTATTTTTAAAACCTCCAGTGGGTTCTGGTCTTGTAAACAAATCTGGGACCAATTAAGCAGCCCTCCATTGAGCCTCGGATGAGACTCTGCCTGTTTTCGTACGTGTCCTTTGCAGCGCCAAACACGAAGGGAAGCTTCCCCTCAGTTGCACACTTCCGTTATTTTTATGGGTGGTGCGTTCCCTCTGCGGCCTGGAACCGCCGCATCACATGTCACACCAAATCGCTCAGAAGGTTGAGGCCGCACACTGCTGCAGGTAGGTCAACAAACCTTTATTATGAACAAACAGGCAACTTCACATCCCGTGTCTTGTCCCTGGCCTGACGCATTTCAGAGAATCAGTCTCCTTCTTCAGAAGCTGTTTAGCCAAGACCAGCAGGTCGCACACACTGCCTATCCCCTGCATGCTTGTTTCACTTTAAATGTCCTCCGGTGTGCCATAGTATTCTCAGACATTATAATGCATGCTGGGATATGCGGTGAATTCTGTATTTTTAAAGCCTGCAGTGGGTTCTGGTCTTGTAAACAAATCTGGGACCAATTAAGCAGCCCTCCATTGAGCCTCAGATGAGACTCTGCCTGTTTTCGTACGTGTCCTTTGCAGCGCCATACACAAAGGGAAGCTTCCCTCAGTTGCACCCTTCTGTTATTTTTAAGGGTGGTGCGTTCCCTCTGCGGCCTGGAACCGCCGCATCACATGTCACACCAAATCACCCAGAAGCTTGAGGCCGCACACCGCTGCAGGTAGGTCAACAAACCTTTATTAAGAACAAACAGGCAACTTCACATCCTGTGTCTTGTCCCTGGCCTGACGTGTTTCAGAGAATCAGTCTCCTTCCTCAGAGGCCATTTAGCCAAGACCAACAGGTCGCAAACACTGCCTATCCCCTGCATGCTCGTTTCACTTTAAATGGCCTCCGGTGTGCCGTAGTATTCTCAGTCATTATAATGCATGCTGGGATATGCGGTGAATTCTGTATTTTTAAAACCTCCACTGGGTTCTGGTCTTGTAAACAAATCTGGGACCAATTTAGCAGCCCTCCATTGAGCCTCGGATGAGACTCTGCCTGTTTTTGTATGTGTCCTTTGCAGCACCAAACACGAAGGGAAGCTTCCCCTCAGTTGCACCCTTCCATTATTTTTATGGGTGGTGCGTTCCCTCTGCGGCCTGGAACCGCCGCATCACATGTCACACCAAATCACCCAGAAGCTTGAGGCCGCACACCGTTGCAGGTAGGTCAACAAACCTTTATTAAGGACAAACAGGCAACTTCACAATCCGTGTCTTGTCCCTGGCCTGACGTGTTTCAGAGAATCAGTCTCCTTCCTCAGAGGCCATTTAGCCAAGACCAGCAGGTCGCACACACTGCCTATCCCCTGCATGCTCGTTTCACTTTAAATGGCCTCCGGTGTGCCGTAGTATTCTCAGTCATTATAATGCATGCTGGGATATGCGGTGAATTCTGCATTTTTAAAACCTCCACTGGGTTCTGGTCTTGTAAACAAATCTTGGACCAATTAAGTAGCCCTCCATTGAGCCTCGGATGAGACTCTGCCTGTTTTTGTATGTGTCCTTTGCAGCACCAAACACGAAGGGAAGCTCAGTTGCACCCTTCCCTTATTTTTATGGGTGGTGCGTTCCCTCTGCGGCCTGGAACCGCCGCATCACATGTCACACCAAATCACCCAGAAGCTTGAGGCCGCACACCGCTGCAGGTAGGTCAACAAACCTTTATTAAGGACAAACAGGCAACTTCACAATCCGTGTCTTGTCCCTGGCCTGACGCGTTTCAGAGAATCAGTCTCCTTCCTCAGAGGCCGTATAGCCAAGACCAGCAGGTCGCACACACTGCCTATCCCCTGCATGCTCGTTTCACTTTAAATGGCCTCCGGTGTGCCGTAGTATTCTCAGTCATTATAATGCATGCTGGGATATGCGGTGACTTCTGTATTTTTAAAACCTCCAGTGGGTTCTGGTCTTGTAAACAAATCTGGGACCAATTAAGCAGCCCTCCATTGAGCCTCGGATGAGAATCTGCCTGTTTTCGTACGTGTACTTTGCAGTGCCAAATACGAAGGGAAGCTTCCCTCAGTTGCACCCTTCTGTTATTTTTAAGGGTGGTGCGTTCCCTCTGCGGCCTGGAACCGCCGCATCACATGTCACACCAAAGCACCCAGAAGCTTGAGGCCGCACACCGCTGCAGGTAGGTCAACAAACCTTTATTAAGAACAAACAGGCAACTTCACATCCTGTGTCTTGTCCCTGGCCTGACGTGTTTCAGAGAATCAGTCTCCTTCCTCAGAGGCCATTTAGCCAAGACCAACAGGTCGCACACACTGCCTATCCCCTGCATGCTCGTTTCACTTTAAATGGCCTCCGGTGTGCCGTAGTATTCTCAGTCATTATAATGCATGCTGGGATATGCGGTGAATTCTGTATTTTTAAAACCTCCAGTGGGTTCTGGTCTTGTAAACAAATCTGGGACCAATTAAGCAGCCCTCCATTGAGCCTCGGATGAGACTCTGCCTGTTTTCGTACGTGTCCTTTGCAGCGCCAAACACGAAGGAAGCTTCCCCTCACTTGCACCCTTCCGTTATTTTTATGGGTGGTGCGTTCCCTCTGCGGCCTGGAACCGCCGCATTACATGTCACACCAAATCACCCAGAAGCTTGAGGCCGCACACCGCTGCAGGTAGGTCAACAAACCTTTATTAAGAACAAACAGGCAGCTTCACATCCCGTGTCTTGTCCCTGGCCTGACGCGTTTCAGAGAATCAGTCTCCTTCCTCAGAGGCCTTGTAGCCAAGACCAGCAGGTCGCACACACTGCCTATCCCCTGCATGCTCGTTTCACTTTAAATGGCCTCCGGTGTGCCGTAGTATTCTCAGTCATTATAATGCATGCTGGGATATGCGGTGAATTCTGTATTTTTAAAACCTCCAGTGGGTTCTGGTCTTGTAAACAAATCTGGGACCAATTAAGCAGCCCTCCATTGAGCCTCGGATGAGACTCTGCCTGTTTTTGTATGTGTCCTTTGCAGCACCAAACACAAAGGGAAGCTTCCCCTCAGTTGCACCCTTCCGTTATTTTTATGGGTGGTGGGTTCCCTCTGCGGCCTGGAACCGCCGCATCACGTGTCACACCAAATCACCCAGAAGCTTGAGGCCGCACACCGCTGCAGGTAGGTCAACAAACCTTTATTAAGGACAAACAGGCAACTTCACATCCCGTGTCTTGTCCCTGGCCTGACGTGTTTCAGAGAATCAGTCTCCTTCCTCAGAGGCCGTGTAGCCAAGACCAGCAGGTCGCACACACTGCCTATCCCCTGCATGCTCGTTTCACTTTAAATGGCCTCCGGTGTGCCATAGTATTCTCAGTCATTATAATGCATGCTGGGATATGCGGTGAATTCTGTATTTTTAAAGCCTCCAGTGGGCTCTGGTCTTGTAAACAAATCTGGGACCAATTAAGCAGCCCTCCATTGAGACTCGGATGAGAATCTGACTGTTTTCGTACGTGTACTTTGCAGTGCCAAACACGAAGGGAAGCTTCCCCTCAGTTGCACCCTTCCGTTATTTTTATGGGTGGTGCGTTCCCTCTGTGTCCTGGAACCGCCGCATCACATGTCACACCAAATCACCCAGAAGCTTGAGGCCGCACACCGCTGCAGGTAGGTCAACAAACCTTTATTAAGAACAAACAGGCAACTTCACATCCCGTGTCTTGTCCCTGGCCTGATGCGTTTCAGAGAATCAGTCTCCTTCCTCAGAGGCCGTTTAGCCAAGACCAGCAGGTCGCACACACTGCCTATCCCCTTCATGCTCGTTTCACTTTAAATGGCCTCCGGTGTGCCGTAGTATTCTCAGTCATTATAATGCATGCTGGGATATGCGGTGAATTCTGTATTTTTAAAACCTCCAGTGGGTTCTGGTCTTGTAAACAAATCTGGGACCAATTAAGTAGCCCTCCATGGAGCCTCGGATGAGACTCTGCCTGTTTTCGTATGTGTCCTTTGCAGCGCCAAACACGAAGGGAAGCTTCCCCTCAGTTGCACCCTTCCGTTATTTATATGGGTGGTGCGTTCCCTCTGCGGCCTGGAACCGCCGCATCACATGTCACACCAAATCGCTCAGAAGGTTGAGGCCGCACACTGCTGCAGGTAGGTCAACAAACCTTTATTAAGAACAAACAGGCAACTTCACATCCCGTGTCTTGTCCCTGGCCTGACGCGTTTCAGAGAATCAGTCTCCTTCTTCAGAAGCTGTTTAGCCAAGACCAGCAGGTCGCACACACTGCCTATCCCCTGCATGCTTGTTTCACTTTAAATGTCCTCCGGTGTGCCATAGTATTCTCAGACATTATAATGCATGCTGGGATATGCGGTGAATTCTGTATTTTTAAAGCCTGCAGTGGGATCTGGTATTGTAAACAAATCTGGGACCAATTAAGCAGCCCTCCATTGAGCCTCAGATGAGACTCTGCCTGTTTTCGTACGTGTCCTTTGCAGCGCCATACACAAAGGGAAGCTTCCCCTCAGTTGCACCCTTCTGTTATTTTTAAGGGTGGTGCGTTCCCTCTGCGGCCTGGAACCGCCGCATCACATGTCACACCAAATCACCCAGAAGCTTGAGGCCGCACACCGCTGCAGGTAGGTCAACAAACCTTTATTAAGAACAAACAGGCAACTTCACATCCTGTGTCTTGTCCCTGGCCTGACGTGTTTCAGAGAATCAGTCTCCTTCCTCAGAGGCCATTTAGCCAAGACCAACAGGTCGCAAACACTGCCTATCCCCTGCATGCTCGTTTCACTTTAAATGGCCTCCGGTGTGCCGTAGTATTCTCAGTCATTATAATGCATGCTGGGATATGCGGTGAATTCTGTATTTTTAAAACCTCCACTGGGTTCTGGTCTTGTAAACAAATCTGGGACCAATTTAGCAGCCCTCCATTGAGCCTCGGATGAGACTCTGCCTGTTTTTGTATGTGTCCTTTGCAGCACCAAACACGAAGGGAAGCTTCCCCTCAGTTGCACCCTTCCATTATTTTTATGGGTGGTGCGTTCCCTCTGCGGCCTGGAACCGCCGCATCACATGTCACACCAAATCACCCAGAAGCTTGAGGCCGCACACCGCTGCAGGTAGGTCAACAAACCTTTATTAAGGACAAACAGGCAACTTCACAATCCGTGTCTTGTCCCTGGCCTGACGTGTTTCAGAGAATCAGTCTCCTTCCTCAGAGGCCATTTAGCCAAGACCAGCAGGTCGCACACACTGCCTATCCCCTGCATGCTCGTTTCACTTTAAATGGCCTCCGGTGTGCCGTAGTATTCTCAGTCATTATAATGCATGCTGGGATATGCAGTGAATTCTTCATTTTTAAAACCTCCACTGGGTTCTGGTCTTGTAAACAAATCTTGGACCAATTAAGTAGCCCTCCATTGAGCCTCGGATGAGACTCTGCCTGTTTTTGTATGTGTCCTTTGCAGCACCAAACACGAAGGGAAGCTCAGTTGCACCCTTCCCTTATTTTTATGGGTGGTGCGTTCCCTCTGCGGCCTGGAACCGCCGCATCACATGTCACACCAAATCACCCAGAAGCTTGAGGCCGCACACCGCTGCAGGTAGGTCAACAAACCTTTATTAAGGACAAACAGGCAACTTCACAATCCGTGTCTTGTCCCTGGCCTGACGCGTTTCAGAGAATCAGTCTCCTTCCTCAGAGGCCGTTTAGCCAAGACCAGCAGGTCGCACACACTGCCTATCCCCTGCATGCTCGTTTCACTTTAAATGGCCTCCGGTGTGCCGTAGTATTCTCAGTCATTATAATGCATGCTGGGATATGCGGTGAATTCTGTATTTTTAAAACCTCCAGTGGGTTCTGGTCTTGTAAACAAATCTGGGACCAATTAAGCAGCCCTCCATTGAGCCTCGGATGAGAATCTGCCTGTTTTCGTACGTGTACTTTGCAGTGCCAAATACGAAGGGAAGCTTCCCCTCAGTTGCACCCTTCTGTTATTTTTAAGGGTGGTGCGTTCCCTCTGCGGCCTGGAACCGCCGCATCACATGTCACACCAAAGCACCCAGAAGCTTGAGGCCGCACACCGCTGCAGGTAGGTCAACAAACCTTTATTAAGAACAAACAGGCAACTTCACATCCTGTGTCTTGTCCCTGGCCTGACGTGTTTCAGAGAATCAGTCTCCTTCCTCAGAGGCCATTTAGCCAAGACCAACAGGTCGCACACACTGCCTATCCCCTGCATGCTCGTTTCACTTTAAATGGCCTCCGGTGTGCCGTAGTATTCTCGGTCATTATAATGCATGCTGGGATATGCGGTGAATTCTGTATTTTTAAAACCTCCAGTGGGTTCTGGTCTTGTAAACAAATCTGGGACCAATTAAGCAGCCCTCCATTGAGCCTCGGATGAGACTCTGCCTGTTTTCGTACGTGTCCTTTGCAGCGCCAAACACGAAGGGAAGCTTCCCCTCACTTGCACCCTTCCGTTATTTTTTTCTGGGTGGTGCGTTCCCTCTGCGGCCTGGAACCGCCGCATCACATGTCACACCAAATCACCCAGAAGCTTGAGGCCGCACACCGCTGCAGGTAGGTCAACAAACCTTTATTAAGAACAAACAGGCAGCTTCACATCCTGTGTCTTGTCCCTGGCCTGACGCGTTTCAGAGAATCAGTCTCCTTCCTCAGAGGCCTTGTAGCCAAGACCAGCAGGTCGCACACACTGCCTATCCCCTGCATGCTCGTTTCACTTTAAATGGCCTCCGGTGTGCCGTAGTATTCTCAGTCATTATAATGCATGCTGGGATATGCGGTGAATTCTGTATTTTTAAAACCTCCAGTGGGTTCTGGTCTTGTAAACAAATCTGGGACCAATTAAGCAGCCCTCCATTGAGCCTCGGATGAGACTCTGCCTGTTTTCGTACGTGTCCTTTGCAGCGCCAAACACGAAGGGAAGCTTCCCCTCACTTGCACCCTTCCGTTATTTTTATGGGTGGTGGGTTCCCTCTGCGGCCTGGAACCGCCGCATCACATGTCACACCAAATCACCCAGAAGCTTGAGGCCGCACACCGCTGCAGGTAGGTCAACAAACCTTTATTAAGGACAAACAGGCAACTTCACATCCCGTGTCTTGTCCCTGGCCTGACGTGTTTCAGAGAATCAGTCTCCTTCCTCAGAGGCCGTGTAGCCAAGACCAGCAGGTCGCACACACTGCCTATCCCCTGCATGCTCGTTTCACTTTAAATGGCCTCCGGTGTGCCATAGTATTCTCAGTCATTATAATGCATGCTGGGATATGCGGTGAATTCTGTATTTTTAAAGCCTCCAGTGGGCTCTGGTCTTGTAAACAAATCTGGGACCAATTAAGCAGCCCTCCATTGAGACTCGGATGAGAATCTGACTGTTTTCGTACGTGTACTTTGCAGTGCCAAACACGAAGGGAAGCTTCCCCTCAGTTGCACCCTTCCGTTATTTTTATGGGTGGTGCGTTCCCTCTGCGTCCTGGAACCGCCGCATCACATGTCACACCAAATCACCCAGAAGCTTGAGGCCGCACACCGCTGCAGGTAGGTCAACAAACCTTTATTAAGAACAAACAGGCAACTTCACATCCCGTGTCTTGTCCCTGGCCTGACGTGTTTCAGAGAATCAGTCTCCTTCCTCAGAGGCCATTTAGCCAAGACCAACAGGTCGCAAACACTGCCTTTCCCCTGCATGCTCGTTTCACTTTAAATGGCCTCCGGTGTGCCTTAGTATTCTCAGTCATTATAATGCATGCTGGGATATGCGGTGAATTCTGTATTTTTAAAACCTCCACTGGGTTCTGGTCTTGTAAACAAATCTGGGACCAATTAAGCAGCCGTCCATTGAGCCTCAGATGAGACTCTGCCTGTTGTTGTACGTGTCCTTTGCAGCGCCAAACACAAAGGCAAGCTTCTCCTCAGTTGCACCCTTCCGTTATTTTTATGGGTGGTGCGTTCCCTCTGCGGCCTGGAACCGCCGCATCACATGTCACACCAAATCGCCCAGAAGCTTGAGGCCGCACACCTCTGCAGGTAGGTCAACAAACCTTTATTAAGGCCAAACAGGCCACTTCACATCCCGTGTCTTGTCCCTGGCCTGACGCGTTTCAGAGAATCAGTCTCCTTCCTCAGAGGCCGTGTAGCCAAGACCAGCAGGTCGCACACACTGCCTATCCCCTGCATGCTCGTTTCACTTTAAATGGCCTCCGGTGTGCCGTAGTATTATCAGTCATTATAATGCATGCTCGGATATGCGGTGAATTCTGTATTTTTAAAACCTCCAGTGGGTTCTGGTCTTGTAAACAAATCTGGGACCAATTAAGCAGCCCTCCATTGAGCCTTGGATGAGACTCTGCCTGTTTTTGTACGTGTCCTTTGCAGCACCAAACACGAAGGGAAGCTTCCCCTCAGTTGCACCCTTCCGTTATTTTTATGGGTGGTGCGTTCCCTCTGCGGCCTGGAACCGCCGCATCACATGTCACACCAAATCACCCAGAAGCTTGAGGCCGCACACCGCTGCAGGTAGGTCAACAAACCTTTATTAAGGACAAACAGGCAACTTCACATCCCGTGTCTTGTCCCTGGCCTGACATGTTTCAGAGAATCAGTCTCCTTCCTCAGAGGCCGTGTAGCCAAGACCAGCAGGTCGCACACGCTGCCTATCCCCTGCATGCTCGTTTCACTTTAAATGGCCTCCGGTGTGCCGTAGTATTCTCAGTCATTATAATGCATGCTGGGATATGCGGTGAATTCTGTATTTTTAAAACCTCCAGTGGGTTCTGGTCTTGTAAACAAATCTGGGACCAATTAAGCAGCCCTCCATTGAGCCTCGGATGAGACTCTGCCTGTTTTCGTACGTGTCCTTTGCAGCGCCAAACACGAAGGGAAGCTTCCCCTCAGTTGCACCCTTCCGTTATTTTTATGGGTGGTGCGTTCCCTCTGCGGCCTGCAACCGCCGCATCACATGTCACACCAAATCACCCAGAAGCTTGAGGCCGCACACCGCTGCAGGTAGGTCAACAAACCTTTATTAAGAACAAACAGGCAGCTTCACATCCCATGTCTTGTCCCTGGCCTGACGCGTTTCAGAGAATCAGTCTCCTTCCTCAGAGGCCATTTAGCCAAGACCAACAGGTCGCAAACACTGCCTATCCCCTGCATGCTCGTTTCCCTTTAAATGGCCTCCGGTGTGCCGTAGTATTCTCAGTCATTATAATGCATGCTGGGATATGCGGTAAATTCTGTATTTTTAAAACCTCCACTGGGTTCTGGTCTTGTAAACAAATCTGGGACCAATTAAGCAGCCCTCCATTGAGCCTCAGATGAGACTCTGCCTGTTTTCGTACGCATCCTTTGCAGCGCCAAACACGAAGGGAAGCTTCCCCTCAGTTGCACCCTTCCGTTATTTTTATGGGTGGTGCGTTCCCTCTGTGGCCTGGAACCGCCGCATCACATGTCACACCAAATCACCCAGAAGCTTGAGGCCGCGCACCGCTGCAGGTAGGTCAACAAACCTTTATTAAGGACAAACAGGCAACTTCACATCCCATGTCTTGTCCCTGGCCTGACGCGTTTCAGAGAATCAGTCTCCTTCCTCAGAGGCCGTTTAGCCAAGACCAGCAGGTCGCACACACTGCCTATCCCCTGCATGCTCGTTTCACTTTAAATGGCCTCCGGTGTGCCGTAGTATTCTCAGTCATTATAATGCATGCTGGGATATGCGGTGAATTCTGTATTTTTAAAACCTCCAGTGGGTTCTGGTCTTGTAAACAAATCTGGGACCAATTAAGCAGCCCTCCATTGAGCCTCGGATGAGACTCTGCCTGTTTTCGTACGTGTCCTTTGCAGCGCCATACACGAAGGGAAGCTTCCCCTCAGTTGCACCCTTCCGTTATTTTTATGGGTGGTGCGTTCCCTCTGCGGCCTGGAACCGCCGCATCACATGTCACACCAAATCGCCCAGAAGGTTGAGGCCGCACACTGCTGCAGGTAGGTGAACAAACCTTTATTAAGAACAAACAGGCAACTTCACATCCCGTGTCTTGTCCCTGGCCTGACGCGTTTCAGAGAATCAGTCTCCTTCCTCAGAGGCCGTTTAGCCAAGACCAGCAGGTCGCACACACTGCCTATCCCCTGCATGCTCGTTTCACTTTAAATGGCCTCCGGTGTGCCATAGTATTCTCAGTCATTATAATGCATGCTGGGATATGCAGTGAATTCTGTATTTTTTAAGCCTCCAGTGGGTTCTGGTCTTGTAAACAAATCTGGGACCAATTAAGCAGCCCTCCATTGAGCCTCAGATGAGACTCTGCCTGTTTTCGTACGTGTCCTTTGCAGCGCCAAACACAAAGGGAAGCTTCTCCTCAGTTGCACCCTTCCGTTATTTTTATGGGTGGTGCGTTCCCTCTGCGGCCTGGAACCGCCGCATCACATGTCACACCAAATCGCCCAGAAGCTTGAGGCCGCACACCGCTGCAGGTAGGTCAACAAACCTTTATTAAGGACAAACAGGCAACTTCACATCCCGTGTCTTGTCCCTGGCCTGACATGTTTCAGAGAATCAGTCTCCTTCCTCAGAGGCCGTGTAGCCAAGACCAGCAGGTCGCACACACTGCCTATTCCCTGCATGCTCGTTTCACTTTAAATGGCCTCCGGTGTGCCGTAGTTTTCACAGTCATTATAATGCATGCTGGGATATGCGGTGAATTCTGTATTTTTAAAACCTCCAGTGGGTTCTGGTCTTGTAAACAAATCTAAGGACCAATTAAGCAGCCCTCCATTGAGCCTCGGATGAGACTCTGCCTGTTTTTGTACGTGTCCTTTGCAGCGCCAAACACGAAGGGAAGCTTCCCCTCAGTTGCACCCTTCCGTTATTTTTATGGGTGGTGCGTTCCCTCTGCGGCCTGGAACCGCTGCATCACATGTCACACCAAATCACCCAGAAGCTTGAGGCCGCACACCGCTGCAGGTAGGTCAACAAACCTTTATTAAGGACAAACAGGCAACTTCACATCCCGTGTCTTGTCCCTGGCCTGACGCGTTTCAGAGAATCAGTCTCCTTCCTCAGAGGCCGTTTAGCCAAGACCAGCAGGTCGCACACACTGCCTATCCCCTGCATGCTCGTTTCACTTTAAATGGCCTCCGGTGTGCCGTAGTATTCTCAGTCATTATAATGCATGCTCGGATATGCGGTGAATTCTGTATTTTTAAAACCTCCAGTGGGTTCTGGTCTTGTAAACAAATCTGGGACCAATTAAGCAGCCCTCCATTGAGCCTCGGATGAGACTCTGCCTGTTTTCGTACGTGTCCTTTGCAGCGCCAAACACGAAGGGAAGCTTCCCCTCAGTTGCACCCTTCCGTTATTTTTATGGGTGGTGCGTTCCCTCTGCGGCCTGGAACCGCTGCATCACATGTCACACCAAATCACCCAGAAGCTTGAGGCCGCACACCGCTGCAGGTAGGTCAACAAACCTTTATTAAGGACAAACAGGCAACTTCACATCCCGTGTCTTGTCCCTGGCCTGACGCGTTTCAGAGAATCAGTCTCCTTCCTCAGAGGCCGTTTAGCCAAGACCAGCAGGTCGCACACACTGCCTATCCCCTGCATGCTCGTTTCACTTTAAATGGCCTCCGGTGTGCCGTAGTATTCTCAGTCATTATAATGCATGCTGGGATATGCGGTGAATTCTGTATTTTTAAAACCTCCAGTGGGTTCTGGTCTTGTAAACAAATCTGGGACCAATTAAGCAGCCCTCCATTGAGCCTCGGATGAGACTCTGCCTGTTTTCGTACGTGTCCTTTGCAGCGCCAAACACGAAGGGAAGCTTCCCCTCAGTTGCACCCTTCCGTTATTTTTATGGGTGGTGCGTTCCCTCTGCGGCCTGGAACCGCCGCATCACATGTCACACCAAATCACCCAGAAGCTTGAGGCCGCACACCGCTGCAGGTAGGTCAACAAACCTTTATTAAGAACAAACAGGCAACTTCACATCCCGTGTCTTGTCCCTGGCCTGACGTGTTTCAGAGAATCAGTCTCCTTCCTCAGAGGCCATTTAGCCAAGACCAACAGGTCGCACACACTGCCTTTCCCCTGCATGCTCGTTTCACTTTAAATGGCCTCCGGTGTGCCGTAGTATTCTCAGTCATTATAATGCATGCTAGGATATGCGGTGAATTCTGTATTTTTAAAACCTCCACTGGGTTCTGGTCTTGTAAACAAATCTGGGACCAATTAAGCAGCCCTCCATTGAGCCTCAGATGAGACTCTGCCTGTTTTCGTACGTGTCCTTTGCAGTGCCAAACACGAAGGGAAGCTTCCCCTCAGTTGCACCCTTCCGTTATTTTTATGGGTGGTGCGTTCCCTCTGCATCCTGGAACCGCCGCATCACATGTCACACCAAATCACCCAGAAGCTTGAGGCCGCACACCGCTGCAGGTAGGTCAATAAACCTTTATTAAGAACAAACAGGCAACTTCACATCCCGTGTCTTGTCCCTGGCCTGACGTGTTTCAGAGAATCAGTCTCCTTCCTCAGAGGCCATTTAGCCAAGACCAACAGGTCGCAAACACTGCCTTTCCCCTGCATGCTCGTTTCACTTTAAATGGCCTCCGGTGTGCCGTAGTATTCTCAGTCATTATAATGCATGCTGGGATATGCGGTGAATTCTGTATTTTTAAAACCTCCACTGGGTTCTGGTCTTGTAAACAAATCTGGGACCAATTAAGCAGCCGTCCATTGAGCCTCAGATGAGACTCTGCCTGTTTTCGTACGTGTCCTTTGCAGCGCCAAACACAAAGGCAAGCTTCTCCTCATTAGCACCCTTCCGTTATTTTTATGGGTGGTGCGTTCCCTCTGCGGCCTGGAACGCCGCATCACATGTCACACCAAATCGCCCAGAAGCTTGAGGCCGCACACCGCTGCAGGTAGGTCAACAAACCTTTATTAAGGACAAACAGGCCACTTCACATCCCGTGTCTTGTCCCTGGCCTGACGCGTTTCAGAGAATCAGTCTCCTTCCTCAGAGGCCGTGTAGCCAAGACCAGCAGGTGGCACACACTGCCTATCCCCTGCATGCTCGTTTCACTTTAAATGGCCTCCGGTGTGCCGTAGTATTCTCAGTCATTATAATGCATTCTCGGATATGCGGTGAATTCTGTATTTTTAAAACCTCCAGTGGGTTCTGGTCTTGTAAACAAATCTGGGACCAATTAAGCAGCCCTCCATTGAGCCTCGGATGAGACTCTGCCTGTTTTCGTACGTGTCCTTTGCAGCGCCAAACACGAAGGGAAGCTTCCCCTCAGTTGCACCCTTCCGTTATTTTTATGGGTGGTGCGTTCCCTCTGCGGCCTGGAACCGCCGCATCACATGTCACACCAAATCACCCAGAAGCTTGAGGCCGCACACCGCTGCAGGTAGGTCAACAAACCTTTATTAAGGACAAACAGGCAACTTCACATCCCGTGTCTTGTCCCTGGCCTGACGTGTTTCAGAGAATCAGTCTCCTTCCTCAGAGGCCGTTTAGCCAAGACCAGCAGGTCGCACACACTGCCTATCCCCTGCATGCTCGTTTCACTTTAAATGGCCTCCGGTGTGCCGTAGTATTCTCAGTCATTATAATGCATGCTGGGATATGCGGTGAATTCTGTATTTTTAAAACCTCCAGTGGGTTCTGGTCTTGTAAACAAATCTGGGACCAATTAAGCAGCCCTCCATTGAGCCTCGGATGAGACTCTGCCTGTTTTCGTACGTGTCCTTTGCAGCGCCAAACACGAAGGGAAGCTTCCCCTCAGTTGCACCCTTCCGTTATTTTTATGGGTGGTGCGTTCCCTCTGCGGCCTGGAACCGCCGCATCACATGTCACACCAAATCACCCAGAAGCTTGAGGCCGCACACCGCTGCAGGTAGGTCAACAAACCTTTATTAAGAACAAACAGGCAGCTTCACATCCCGTGTCTTGTCCCTGGCCTGACGCGTTTCAGAGAATCAGTCTCCTTCCTCAGAGGCCGTGTAGCCAAGACCAGCAGGTCGCACACACTGCCTATCCCCTGCATGCTCGTTTCACTTTAAATGGCCTCCGGTGTGCCGTAGTATTCTCAGTCATTATAATGCATGCTGGGATATGCGGTGAATTCTGTATTTTTAAAACCTCCAGTGGGTTCTGGTCTTGTAAACAAATCTGGGACCAATTAAGCAGCCCTCCATTGAGCCTCGGATGAGACTCTGCCTGTTTTCGTACGTGTCCTTTGCAGCGCCAAACACGAAGGGAAGCTTCCCCTCAGTTGCACCCTTCCGTTATTTTTATGGGTGGTGCGTTCCCTCTGCGGCCTGGAACCGCCGCATCACATGTCACACCAAATCACCCAGAAGCTTGAGGCCGCACACTGCTGCAGGTAGGTCAACAAACCTTTATTAAGAACAAACAGGCAACTTCACATCCCGTGTCTTGTCCCTGGCCTGACGCGTTTCAGAGAATCAGTCTCCTTCCTCAGAGGCCGTTTAGCCAAGACCAGCAGGTCGCACACACTGCCTATCCCCTGCATGCTCGTTTCACTTTAAATGGCCTCCGGTGTGCCGTAGTATTCTCAGTCATTATAATGCATGCTGGGATATGCGGTGAATTCTGTATTTTTAAAACCTCCAGTGGGTTCTGGTCTTGTAAACAAATCTGGGACCAATTAAGCAGCCCTCCATTGAGCCTCGGATGAGACTCTGCCTGTTTTCGTACGTGTCCTTTGCAGCGCCAAACACGAAGGGAAGCTTCCCCTCAGTTGCACCCTTCCGTTATTTTTATGGGTGGTGCGTTCCCTCTGCGGCCTGGAACCGCCGCATCACATGTCACACCAAATCACCCAGAAGCTTGAGGCCGCACACCGCTGCAGGTAGGTCAACAAACCTTTATTAAGAACAAACAGGCAGCTTCACATCCCGTGTCTTGTCCCTGGCCTGACGCGTTTCAGAGAATCAGTCTCCTTCCTCAGAGGCCGTGTAGCCAAGACCAGCAGGTCGCACACACTGCCTATCCCCTGCATGCTCGTTTCACTTTAAATGGCCTCCGGTGTGCCGTAGTATTCTCAGTCATTATAATGCATGCTGGGATATGCGGTGAATTCTGTATTTTTAAAACCTCCAGTGGGTTCTGGTCTTGTAAACAAATCTGGGACCAATTAAGCAGCCCTCCATTGAGCCTCGGATGAGACTCTGCCTGTTTTCGTACGTGTCCTTTGCAGCGCCAAACACGAAGGGAAGCTTCCCCTCAGTTGCACCCTTCCGTTATTTTTATGGGTGGTGCGTTCCCTCTGCGGCCTGGAACCGCCGCATCACATGTCACACCAAATCGCCCAGAAGCTTGAGGCCGCACACTGCTGCAGGTAGGTCAACAAACCTTTATTAAGAACAAACAGGCAACTTCACATCCCGTGTCTTGTCCCTGGCCTGACGCGTTTCCGAGAATCAGTCTCCTTCCTCAGAGGCTGTTTAGCCAAGACCAGCAGGTCGCACACACTGCCTATCCCCTGCATGCTCGTTTCACTTTAAATGGCCTCCGGTGTGCCATAGTATTCTCAGTCATTATAATGCATGCTGGGATATGCGGTGAATTCTGTATTTTTAAAGCCTCCAGTGGGTTCTGGTCTTGCAAACAAATCTGGGACCAATTAAGCAGCCCTCCATTGAGACTCGGATGAGAATCTGCCTGTTTTCGTACGTGTACTTTGCAGTGCCAAACACGAAGGGAAGCTTCCCCTCAGTTGCACCCTTCCGTTATTTTTATGGGTGGTGCGTTCCCTCTGCGTCCTGGAACCGCCGCATCACATGTCACACCAAATCACCCAGAAGCTTGAGGCCGCACACCGCTGCAGGTAGGTCAACAAACCTTTATTAAGAACAAACAGGCAACTTCACATCCCGTGTCTTGTCCCTGGCCTGACGTGTTTCAGAGAATCAGTCTCCTTCCTCAGAGGCCATTTAGCCAAGACCAACAGGTCGCAAACACTGCCTTTCCCCTGCATGCTCGTTTCACTTTAAATGGCCTCCGGTGTGCCGTAGTATTCTCAGTCATTATAATGCATGCTAGGATATGCGGTGAATTCTGTATTTTTAAAACCTCCACTGGGTTCTGGTCTTGTAAACAAATCTGGGACCAATTAAGCAGCCCTCCATTGAGCCTCAGATGAGACTCTGCCTGTTTTCGTACGTGTCCTTTGCAGCGCCAAACACGAAGGGAAGCTTCCCCTCAGTTGCACCCTTCCGTTATTTTTATGGGTGGTGCGTTCCCTCTGCGGCCTGGAACCGCCGCATCACATGTCACACCAAATCGCCCAGAAGCTTGAGGCCGCACACCGCTGCAGGTAGGTCAACAAACCTTTATTAAGGACAAACAGGCAACTTCACATCCCGTGTCTTGTCCCTGGCCTGACGCGTTTCAGAGAATCAGTCTCCTTCCTCAGAGGCCGTGTAGCCAAGACCAGCAGGTCGCACACACTGCCTATCCCCTGCATGCTCGTTTCACTTTAAATGGCCTCCGGTGTGCCGTAGTATTCTCAGTCATTATAATGCATGCTGGGATATGCGGTGAATTCTGTATTTTTAAAACCTCCAGTGGGTTCTGGTCTTGTAAACAAATCTGGGACCAATTAAGCAGCCCTCCATTGAGCCTCGGATGAGACTCTGCCTGTTTTCGTACGTGTCCTTTGCAGCGCCAAACACGAAGGGAAGCTTCCCCTCAGTTGCACCCTTCCGTTATTTTTATGGGTGGTGCGTTCCCTCTGCGGCCTGGAACCGCCGCATCACATGTCACACCAAATCACCCAGAAGCTTGAGGCCGCACACCGCTGCAGGTAGGTCAACAAACCTTTATTAAGGACAAACAGGCAACTTCACATCCCGTGTCTTGTCCCTGGCCTGACGTGTTTCAGAGAATCAGTCTCCTTCCTCAGAGGCCGTTTAGCCAAGACCAGCAGGTCGCACACACTGCCTATCCCCTGCATGCTCGTTTCACTTTAAATGGCCTCCGGTGTGCCGTAGTATTCTCAGTCATTATAATGCATGCTGGGATATGCGGTGAATTCTGTATTTTTAAAACCTCCAGTGGGTTCTGGTCTTGTAAACAAATCTGGGACCAATTAAGCAGCCCTCCATTGAGCCTCGGATGAGACTCTGCCTGTTTTCGTACGTGTCCTTTGCAGCGCCAAACACGAAGGGAAGCTTCCCCTCAGTTGCACCCTTCCGTTATTTTTATGGGTGGTGCGTTCCCTCTGCGGCCTGGAACCGCCGCATCACATGTCACACCAAATCACCCAGAAGCTTGAGGCCGCACACCGCTGCAGGTAGGTCAACAAACCTTTATTAAGGACAAACAGGCAACTTCACATCCCGTGTCTTGTCCCTGGCCTGACGCGTTTCAGAGAATCAGTCTCCTTCCTCAGAGGCCGTTTAGCCAAGACCAGCAGGTCGCACACACTGCCTATCCCCTGCATGCTCGTTTCACTTTAAATGGCCTCCGGTGTGCCGTAGTATTCTCAGTCATTATAATGCATGCTGGGATATGCGGTGAATTCTGTATTTTTAAAACCTCCAGTGGGTTCTGGTCTTGTAAACAAATCTGGGACCAATTAAGCAGCCCTCCATTGAGCCTCGGATGAGACTCTGCCTGTTTTCGTACGTGTCCTTTGCAGCGCCAAACACGAAGGGAAGCTTCCCCTCAGTTGCACCCTTCCGTTATTTTTATGGGTGGTGCGTTCCCTCTGCGGCCTGGAACCGCCGCATCACATGTCACACCAAATCACCCAGAAGCTTGAGGCCGCACACCGCTGCAGGTAGGTCAACAAACCTTTATTAAGGACAAACAGGCAACTTCACATCCCGTGTCTTGTCCCTGGCCTGACGCGTTTCAGAGAATCAGTCTCCTTCCTCAGAGGCCGTGTAGCCAAGACCAGCAGGTCGCACACACTGCCTATCCCCTGCATGCTCGTTTCACTTTAAATGGCCTCCGGTGTGCCGTAGTATTCTCAGTCATTATAATGCATGCTGGGATATGCGGTGAATTCTGTATTTTTAAAACCTCCAGTGGGTTCTGGTCTTGTAAACAAATCTGGGACCAATTAAGCAGCCCTCCATTGAGCCTCGGATGAGACTCTGCCTGTTTTCGTACGTGTCCTTTGCAGCGCCAAACACGAAGGGAAGCTTCCCCTCAGTTGCACCCTTCCGTTATTTTTATGGGTGGTGCGTTCCCTCTGCGGCCTGGAACCGCCGCATCACATGTCACACCAAATCACCCAGAAGCTTGAGGCCGCACACCGCTGCAGGTAGGTCAACAAACCTTTATTAAGGACAAACAGGCAACTTCACATCCCGTGTCTTGTCCCTGGCCTGACGCGTTTCAGAGAATCAGTCTCCTTCCTCAGAGGCCGTTTAGCCAAGACCAGCAGGTCGCACACACTGCCTATCCCCTGCATGCTCGTTTCACTTTAAATGGCCTCCGGTGTGCCGTAGTATTCTCAGTCATTATAATGCATGCTGGGATATGCGGTGAATTCTGTATTTTTAAAACCTCCAGTGGGTTCTGGTCTTGTAAACAAATCTGGGACCAATTAAGCAGCCCTCCATTGAGCCTCGGATGAGACTCTGCCTGTTTTCGTACGTGTCCTTTGCAGCGCCAAACACGAAGGGAAGCTTCCCCTCAGTTGCACCCTTCCGTTATTTTTATGGGTGGTGCGTTCCCTCTGCGGCCTGGAACCGCCGCATCACATGTCACACCAAATCACCCAGAAGCTTGAGGCCGCACACCGCTGCAGGTAGGTCAACAAACCTTTATTAAGGACAAACAGGCAACTTCACATCCCGTGTCTTGTCCCTGGCCTGACGCGTTTCAGAGAATCAGTCTCCTTCCTCAGAGGCCGTTTAGCCAAGACCAGCAGGTCGCACACACTGCCTATCCCCTGCATGCTCGTTTCACTTTAAATGGCCTCCGGTGTGCCGTAGTATTCTCAGTCATTATAATGCATGCTGGGATATGCGGTGAATTCTGTATTTTTAAAACCTCCAGTGGGTTCTGGTCTTGTAAACAAATCTGGGACCAATTAAGCAGCCCTCCATTGAGCCTCGGATGAGACTCTGCCTGTTTTCGTACGTGTCCTTTGCAGCGCCAAACACGAAGGGAAGCTTCCCCTCAGTTGCACCCTTCCGTTATTTTTATGGGTGGTGCGTTCCCTCTGCGGCCTGGAACCGCCGCATCACATGTCACACCAAATCACCCAGAAGCTTGAGGCCGCACACCGCTGCAGGTAGGTCAACAAACCTTTATTAAGAACAAACAGGCAACTTCACATCCCGTGTCTTGTCCCTGGCCTGACGTGTTTCAGAGAATCAGTCTCCTTCCTCAGAGGCCGTTTAGCCAAGACCAGCAGGTCGCACACACTGCCTATCCCCTGCATGCTCGTTTCACTTTAAATGGCCTCCGGTGTGCCGTAGTATTCTCAGTCATTATAATGCATGCTGGGATATGCGGTGAATTCTGTATTTTTAAAACCTCCAGTGGGTTCTGGTCTTGTAAACAAATCTGGGACCAATTAAGCAGCCCTCCATTGAGCCTCGGATGAGACTCTGCCTGTTTTCGTACGTGTCCTTTGCAGCGCCAAACACGAAGGGAAGCTTCCCCTCAGTTGCACCCTTCCGTTATTTTTATGGGTGGTGCGTTCCCTCTGCGGCCTGGAACCGCCGCATCACATGTCACACCAAATCACCCAGAAGCTTGAGGCCGCACACCGCTGCAGGTAGGTCAACAAACCTTTATTAAGAACAAACAGGCAACTTCACATCCCGTGTCTTGTCCCTGGCCTGACGCGTTTCAGAGAATCAGTCTCCTTCCTCAGAGGCCATTTAGCCAAGACCAGCAGGTCGCACACACTGCCTATCCCCTGCATGCTCGTTTCACTTTAAATGGCCTCCGGTGTGCCGTAGTATTCTCAGTCATTATAATGCATGCTGGGATATGCGGTGAATTCTGTATTTTTAAAACCTCCAGTGGGTTCTGGTCTTGTAAACAAATCTGGGACCAATTAAGCAGCCCTCCATTGAGCCTCGGATGAGACTCTGCCTGTTTTCGTACGTGTCCTTTGCAGCGCCAAACACGAAGGGAAGCTTCCCCTCAGTTGCACCCTTCCGTTATTTTTATGGGTGGTGCGTTCCCTCTGCGGCCTGGAACCGCCGCATCACATGTCACACCAAATCACCCAGAAGCTTGAGGCCGCACACCGCTGCAGGTAGGTCAACAAACCTTTATTAAGGACAAACAGGCAACTTCACATCCCGTGTCTTGTCCCTGGCCTGACGCGTTTCAGAGAATCAGTCTCCTTCCTCAGAGGCCGTGTAGCCAAGACCAGCAGGTCGCACACACTGCCTATCCCCTGCATGCTCGTTTCACTTTAAATGGCCTCCGGTGTGCCGTAGTATTCTCAGTCATTATAATGCATGCTGGGATATGCGGTGAATTCTGTATTTTTAAAACCTCCAGTGGGTTCTGGTCTTGTAAACAAATCTGGGACCAATTAAGCAGCCCTCCATTGAGCCTCGGATGAGACTCTGCCTGTTTTTGTACGTGTCCTTTGCAGCGCCAAACACGAAGGGAAGCTTCCCCTCAGTTGCACCCTTCCGTTATTTTTATGGGTGGTGCGTTCCCTCTGCGGCCTGGAACCGCCGCATCACATGTCACACCAAATCACCCAGAAGCTTGAGGCCGCACACCGCTGCAGGTAGGTCAACAAACCTTTATTAAGGACAAACAGGCAACTTCACATCCCGTGTCTTGTCCCTGGCCTGACGTGTTTCAGAGAATCAGTCTCCTTCCTCAGAGGCCGTTTAGCCAAGACCAGCAGGTCGCACACACTGCCTATCCCCTGCATGCTCGTTTCACTTTAAATGGCCTCCGGTGTGCCGTAGTATTCTCAGTCATTATAATGCATGCTGGGATATGCGGTGAATTCTGTATTTTTAAAACCTCCAGTGGGTTCTGGTCTTGTAAACAAATCTGGGACCAATTAAGCAGCCCTCCATTGAGCCTCGGATGAGACTCTGCCTGTTTTCGTACGTGTCCTTTGCAGCGCCAAACACGAAGGGAAGCTTCCCCTCAGTTGCACCCTTCCGTTATTTTTATGGGTGGTGCGTTCCCTCTGCGGCCTGGAACCGCCGCATCACATGTCACACCAAATCACCCAGAAGCTTGAGGCCGCACACCGCTGCAGGTAGGTCAACAAACCTTTATTAAGAACAAACAGGCAACTTCACATCCCGTGTCTTGTCCCTGGCCTGACGCGTTTCAGAGAATCAGTCTCCTTCCTCAGAGGCCGTTTAGCCAAGACCAGCAGGTCGCACACACTGCCTATCCCCTGCATGCTCGTTTCACTTTAAATGGCCTCCGGTGTGCCGTAGTATTCTCAGTCATTATAATGCATGCTGGGATATGCGGTGAATTCTGTATTTTTAAAACCTCCAGTGGGTTCTGGTCTTGTAAACAAATCTGGGACCAATTAAGCAGCCCTCCATTGAGCCTCGGATGAGACTCTGCCTGTTTTCGTACGTGTCCTTTGCAGCGCCAAACACGAAGGGAAGCTTCCCCTCAGTTGCACCCTTCCGTTATTTTTATGGGTGGTGCGTTCCCTCTGCGGCCTGGAACCGCCGCATCACATGTCACACCAAATCACCCAGAAGCTTGAGGCCGCACACCGCTGCAGGTAGGTCAACAAACCTTTATTAAGGACAAACAGGCAACTTCACATCCCGTGTCTTGTCCCTGGCCTGACGCGTTTCAGAGAATCAGTCTCCTTCCTCAGAGGCCGTTTAGCCAAGACCAGCAGGTCGCACACACTGCCTATCCCCTGCATGCTCGTTTCACTTTAAATGGCCTCCGGTGTGCCGTAGTATTCTCAGTCATTATAATGCATGCTGGGATATGCGGTGAATTCTGTATTTTTAAAACCTCCAGTGGGTTCTGGTCTTGTAAACAAATCTGGGACCAATTAAGCAGCCCTCCATTGAGCCTCGGATGAGACTCTGCCTGTTTTCGTACGTGTCCTTTGCAGCGCCAAACACGAAGGGAAGCTTCCCCTCAGTTGCACCCTTCCGTTATTTTTATGGGTGGTGCGTTCCCTCTGCGGCCTGGAACCGCCGCATCACATGTCACACCAAATCACCCAGAAGCTTGAGGCCGCACACCGCTGCAGGTAGGTCAACAAACCTTTATTAAGAACAAACAGGCAACTTCACATCCCGTGTCTTGTCCCTGGCCTGACGTGTTTCAGAGAATCAGTCTCCTTCCTCAGAGGCCGTTTAGCCAAGACCAGCAGGTCGCACACACTGCCTATCCCCTGCATGCTCGTTTCACTTTAAATGGCCTCCGGTGTGCCGTAGTATTCTCAGTCATTATAATGCATGCTGGGATATGCGGTGAATTCTGTATTTTTAAAACCTCCAGTGGGTTCTGGTCTTGTAAACAAATCTGGGACCAATTAAGCAGCCCTCCATTGAGCCTCGGATGAGACTCTGCCTGTTTTCGTACGTGTCCTTTGCAGCGCCAAACACGAAGGGAAGCTTCCCCTCAGTTGCACCCTTCCGTTATTTTTATGGGTGGTGCGTTCCCTCTGCGGCCTGGAACCGCCGCATCACATGTCACACCAAATCACCCAGAAGCTTGAGGCCGCACACCGCTGCAGGTAGGTCAACAAACCTTTATTAAGAACAAACAGGCAACTTCACATCCCGTGTCTTGTCCCTGGCCTGACGCGTTTCAGAGAATCAGTCTCCTTCCTCAGAGGCCGTTTAGCCAAGACCAGCAGGTCGCACACACTGCCTATCCCCTGCATGCTCGTTTCACTTTAAATGGCCTCCGGTGTGCCGTAGTATTCTCAGTCATTATAATGCATGCTGGGATATGCGGTGAATTCTGTATTTTTAAAACCTCCAGTGGGTTCTGGTCTTGTAAACAAATCTGGGACCAATTAAGCAGCCCTCCATTGAGCCTCGGATGAGACTCTGCCTGTTTTCGTACGTGTCCTTTGCAGCGCCAAACACGAAGGGAAGCTTCCCCTCAGTTGCACCCTTCCGTTATTTTTATGGGTGGTGCGTTCCCTCTGCGGCCTGGAACCGCCGCATCACATGTCACACCAAATCGCCCAGAAGCTTGAGGCCGCACACCGCTGCAGGTAGGTCAACAAACCTTTATTAAGAACAAACAGGCAACTTCACATCCCGTGTCTTGTCCCTGGCCTGACGCGTTTCAGAGAATCAGTCTCCTTCCTCAGAGGCCGTTTAGCCAAGACCAGCAGGTCGCACACACTGCCTATCCCCTGCATGCTCGTTTCACTTTAAATGGCCTCCGGTGTGCCGTAGTATTCTCAGTCATTATAATGCATGCTGGGATATGCGGTGAATTCTGTATTTTTAAAACCTCCAGTGGGTTCTGGTCTTGTAAACAAATCTGGGACCAATTAAGCAGCCCTCCATTGAGCCTCGGATGAGACTCTGCCTGTTTTCGTACGTGTCCTTTGCAGCGCCAAACACGAAGGGAAGCTTCCCCTCAGTTGCACCCTTCCGTTATTTTTATGGGTGGTGCGTTCCCTCTGCGGCCTGGAACCGCCGCATCACATGTCACACCAAATCACCCAGAAGCTTGAGGCCGCACACCGCTGCAGGTAGGTCAACAAACCTTTATTAAGAACAAACAGGCAACTTCACATCCCGTGTCTTGTCCCTGGCCTGACGCGTTTCAGAGAATCAGTCTCCTTCCTCAGAGGCCGTTTAGCCAAGACCAGCAGGTCGCACACACTGCCTATCCCCTGCATGCTCGTTTCACTTTAAATGGCCTCCGGTGTGCCGTAGTATTCTCAGTCATTATAATGCATGCTGGGATATGCGGTGAATTCTGTATTTTTAAAACCTCCAGTGGGTTCTGGTCTTGTAAACAAATCTGGGACCAATTAAGCAGCCCTCCATTGAGCCTCGGATGAGACTCTGCCTGTTTTCGTACGTGTCCTTTGCAGCGCCAAACACGAAGGGAAGCTTCCCCTCAGTTGCACCCTTCCGTTATTTTTATGGGTGGTGCGTTCCCTCTGCGGCCTGGAACCGCCGCATCACATGTCACACCAAATCGCCCAGAAGCTTGAGGCCGCACACCGCTGCAGGTAGGTCAACAAACCTTTATTAAGAACAAACAGGCAACTTCACATCCCGTGTCTTGTCCCTGGCCTGACGCGTTTCAGAGAATCAGTCTCCTTCCTCAGAGGCCGTTTAGCCAAGACCAGCAGGTCGCACACACTGCCTATCCCCTGCATGCTCGTTTCACTTTAAATGGCCTCCGGTGTGCCGTAGTATTCTCAGTCATTATAATGCATGCTGGGATATGCGGTGAATTCTGTATTTTTAAAACCTCCAGTGGGTTCTGGTCTTGTAAACAAATCTGGGACCAATTAAGCAGCCCTCCATTGAGCCTCGGATGAGACTCTGCCTGTTTTCGTACGTGTCCTTTGCAGCGCCAAACACGAAGGGAAGCTTCCCCTCAGTTGCACCCTTCCGTTATTTTTATGGGTGGTGCGTTCCCTCTGCGGCCTGGAACCGCCGCATCACATGTCACACCAAATCACCCAGAAGCTTGAGGCCGCACACCGCTGCAGGTAGGTCAACAAACCTTTATTAAGAACAAACAGGCAACTTCACATCCCGTGTCTTGTCCCTGGCCTGACGTGTTTCAGAGAATCAGTCTCCTTCCTCAGAGGCCATTTAGCCAAGACCAACAGGTCGCAAACACTGCCTATCCCCTGCATGCTCGTTTCACTTTAAATGGCCTCCGGTGTGCCGTAGTATTCTCAGTCATTATAATGCATGCTGGGATATGCGGTGAATTCTGTATTTTTAAAACCTCCACTGGGTTCTGGTCTTGTAAACAAATCTGGGACCAATTAAGCAGCCCTCCATTGAGCCTCAGATGAGACTCTGCCTGTTTTCGTTCGTGTCCTTTGCAGCGCCAAACACAAAGGGAAGCTTCTCCTCAGTTGCACCCTTCCGTTATTTTTATGGGTGGTGCGTTCCCTCTGCGGCCTGGAACCGCCGCATCACATGTCACACCAAATCGCCCAGAAGCTTGAGGCCGCACACCGCTGCAGGTAGGTCAACTAACCTTTATTAAGGACAAACAGGCCACTTCACATCCCGTGTCTTGTCCCTGGCCTGACGCGTTTCAGAGAATCAGTCTCCTTCCTCAGAGGCCGTTTAGCCAAGACCAGCAGGTCGCACACACTGCCTATCCCCTGCATGCTCGTTTCACTTTAAATGGCCTCCGGTGTGCCGTAGTATTCTCAGTCATTATAATGCATGCTGGGATATGCGGTGAATTCTGTATTTTTAAAACCTCCAGTGGGTTCTGGTCTTGTAAACAAATCTGGGACCAATTAAGCAGCCCTCCATTGAGCCTCGGATGAGACTCTGCCTGTTTTCGTACGTGTCCTTTGCAGCGCCAAACACGAAGGGAAGCTTCCCCTCAGTTGCACCCTTCCGTTATTTTTATGGGTGGTGCGTTCCCTCTGCGGCCTGGAACCGCCGCATCACATGTCACACCAAATCACCCAGAAGCTTGAGGCCGCACACCGCTGCAGGTAGGTCAACAAACCTTTATTAAGGACAAACAGGCAACTTCACATCCCGTGTCTTGTCCCTGGCCTGACGCGTTTCAGAGAATCAGTCTCCTTCCTCAGAGGCCGTTTAGCCAAGACCAGCAGGTCGCACACACTGCCTATCCCCTGCATGCTCGTTTCACTTTAAATGGCCTCCGGTGTGCCGTAGTATTCTCAGTCATTATAATGCATGCTGGGATATGCGGTGAATTCTGTATTTTTAAAACCTCCAGTGGGTTCTGGTCTTGTAAACAAATCTGGGACCAATTAAGCAGCCCTCCATTGAGCCTCGGATGAGACTCTGCCTGTTTTCGTACGTGTCCTTTGCAGCGCCAAACACGAAGGGAAGCTTCCCCTCAGTTGCACCCTTCCGTTATTTTTATGGGTGGTGCGTTCCCTCTGCGGCCTGGAACCGCCGCATCACATGTCACACCAAATCACCCAGAAGCTTGAGGCCGCACACCGCTGCAGGTAGGTCAACAAACCTTTATTAAGGACAAACAGGCAACTTCACATCCCGTGTCTTGTCCCTGGCCTGACGCGTTTCAGAGAATCAGTCTCCTTCCTCAGAGGCCGTTTAGCCAAGACCAGCAGGTCGCACACACTGCCTATCCCCTGCATGCTCGTTTCACTTTAAATGGCCTCCGGTGTGCCGTAGTATTCTCAGTCATTATAATGCATGCTGGGATATGCGGTGAATTCTGTATTTTTAAAACCTCCAGTGGGTTCTGGTCTTGTAAACAAATCTGGGACCAATTAAGCAGCCCTCCATTGAGCCTCGGATGAGACTCTGCCTGTTTTCGTACGTGTCCTTTGCAGCGCCAAACACGAAGGGAAGCTTCCCCTCAGTTGCACCCTTCCGTTATTTTTATGGGTGGTGCGTTCCCTCTGCGGCCTGGAACCGCCGCATCACATGTCACACCAAATCACCCAGAAGCTTGAGGCCGCACACCGCTGCAGGTAGGTCAACAAACCTTTATTAAGGACAAACAGGCAGCTTCACATCCCGTGTCTTGTCCCTGGCCTGACGCGTTTCAGAGAATCAGTCTCCTTCCTCAGAGGCCGTGTAGCCAAGACCAGCAGGTCGCACACACTGCCTATCCCCTGCATGCTCGTTTCACTTTAAATGGCCTCCGGTGTGCCGTAGTATTCTCAGTCATTATAATGCATGCTGGGATATGCGGTGAATTCTGTATTTTTAAAACCTCCAGTGGGTTCTGGTCTTGTAAACAAATCTGGGACCAATTAAGCAGCCCTCCATTGAGCCTCAGATGAGACTCTGCCTGTTTTCGTACGTGTCCTTTGCAGCGCCAAACACGAAGGGAAGCTTCCCCTCAGTTGCACCCTTCCGTTATTTTTATGGGTGGTGCGTTCCCTCTGCGGCCTGGAACCGCCGCATCACATGTCACACCAAATCGCCCAGAAGCTTGAGGCCGCACACCGCTGCAGGTAGGTCAACAAACCTTTATTAAGGACAAACAGGCAACTTCACATCCCGTGTCTTGTCCCTGGCCTGACGCGTTTCAGAGAATCAGTCTCCTTCCTCAGAGGCCGTGTAGCCAAGACCAGCAGGTCGCACACACTGCCTATCCCCTGCATGCTCGTTTCACTTTAAATGGCCTCCGGTGTGCCGTAGTATTCTCAGTCATTATAATGCATGCTGGGATATGCGGTGAATTCTGTATTTTTAAAACCTCCAGTGGGTTCTGGTCTTGTAAACAAATCTGGGACCAATTAAGCAGCCCTCCATTGAGCCTCGGATGAGACTCTGCCTGTTTTCGTACGTGTCCTTTGCAGCGCCAAACACGAAGGGAAGCTTCCCCTCAGTTGCACCCTTCCGTTATTTTTATGGGTGGTGCGTTCCCTCTGCGGCCTGGAACCGCCGCATCACATGTCACACCAAATCACCCAGAAGCTTGAGGCCGCACACCGCTGCAGGTAGGTCAACAAACCTTTATTAAGGACAAACAGGCAACTTCACATCCCGTGTCTTGTCCCTGGCCTGACGCGTTTCAGAGAATCAGTCTCCTTCCTCAGAGGCCGTGTAGCCAAGACCAGCAGGTCGCACACACTGCCTATCCCCTGCATGCTCGTTTCACTTTAAATGGCCTCCGGTGTGCCGTAGTATTCTCAGTCATTATAATGCATGCTGGGATATGCGGTGAATTCTGTATTTTTAAAACCTCCAGTGGGTTCTGGTCTTGTAAACAAATCTGGGACCAATTAAGCAGCCCTCCATTGAGCCTCGGATGAGACTCTGCCTGTTTTCGTACGTGTCCTTTGCAGCGCCAAACACGAAGGGAAGCTTCCCCTCAGTTGCACCCTTCCGTTATTTTTATGGGTGGTGCGTTCCCTCTGCGGCCTGGAACCGCCGCATCACATGTCACACCAAATCACCCAGAAGCTTGAGGCCGCACACCGCTGCAGGTAGGTCAACAAACCTTTATTAAGGACAAACAGGCAACTTCACATCCCGTGTCTTGTCCCTGGCCTGACGCGTTTCAGAGAATCAGTCTCCTTCCTCAGAGGCCGTGTAGCCAAGACCAGCAGGTCGCACACACTGCCTATCCCCTGCATGCTCGTTTCACTTTAAATGGCCTCCGGTGTGCCGTAGTATTCTCAGTCATTATAATGCATGCTGGGATATGCGGTGAATTCTGTATTTTTAAAACCTCCAGTGGGTTCTGGTCTTGTAAACAAATCTGGGACCAATTAAGCAGCCCTCCATTGAGCCTCGGATGAGACTCTGCCTGTTTTCGTACGTGTCCTTTGCAGCGCCAAACACGAAGGGAAGCTTCCCCTCAGTTGCACCCTTCCGTTATTTTTATGGGTGGTGCGTTCCCTCTGCGGCCTGGAACCGCCGCATCACATGTCACACCAAATCGCCCAGAAGCTTGAGGCCGCACACCGCTGCAGGTAGGTCAACAAACCTTTATTAAGAACAAACAGGCAACTTCACATCCCGTGTCTTGTCCCTGGCCTGACGCGTTTCAGAGAATCAGTCTCCTTCCTCAGAGGCCGTTTAGCCAAGACCAGCAGGTCGCACACACTGCCTATCCCCTGCATGCTCGTTTCACTTTAAATGGCCTCCGGTGTGCCGTAGTATTCTCAGTCATTATAATGCATGCTGGGATATGCGGTGAATTCTGTATTTTTAAAACCTCCAGTGGGTTCTGGTCTTGTAAACAAATCTGGGACCAATTAAGCAGCCCTCCATTGAGCCTCGGATGAGACTCTGCCTGTTTTCGTACGTGTCCTTTGCAGCGCCAAACACGAAGGGAAGCTTCCCCTCAGTTGCACCCTTCCGTTATTTTTATGGGTGGTGCGTTCCCTCTGCGGCCTGGAACCGCCGCATCACATGTCACACCAAATCACCCAGAAGCTTGAGGCCGCACACCGCTGCAGGTAGGTCAACAAACCTTTATTAAGAACAAACAGGCAACTTCACATCCCGTGTCTTGTCCCTGGCCTGACGTGTTTCAGAGAATCAGTCTCCTTCCTCAGAGGCCATTTAGCCAAGACCAACAGGTCGCAAACACTGCCTATCCCCTGCATGCTCGTTTCACTTTAAATGGCCTCCGGTGTGCCGTAGTATTCTCAGTCATTATAATGCATGCTGGGATATGCGGTGAATTCTGTATTTTTAAAACCTCCACTGGGTTCTGGTCTTGTAAACAAATCTGGGACCAATTAAGCAGCCCTCCATTGAGCCTCGGATGAGACTCTGCCTGTTTTCGTACGTGTCCTTTGCAGCGCCAAACACGAAGGGAAGCTTCCCCTCAGTTGCACCCTTCCGTTATTTTTATGGGTGGTGCGTTCCCTCTGCGGCCTGGAACCGCCGCATCACATGTCACACCAAATCGCCCAGAAGCTTGAGGCCGCACACCGCTGCAGGTAGGTCAACAAACCTTTATTAAGAACAAACAGGCAACTTCACATCCCGTGTCTTGTCCCTGGCCTGACGTGTTTCAGAGAATCAGTCTCCTTCCTCAGAGGCCGTTTAGCCAAGACCAGCAGGTCGCACACACTGCCTATCCCCTGCATGCTCGTTTCACTTTAAATGGCCTCCGGTGTGCCGTAGTATTCTCAGTCATTATAATGCATGCTGGGATATGCGGTGAATTCTGTATTTTTAAAACCTCCAGTGGGTTCTGGTCTTGTAAACAAATCTGGGACCAATTAAGCAGCCCTCCATTGAGCCTCGGATGAGACTCTGCCTGTTTTCGTACGTGTCCTTTGCAGCGCCAAACACGAAGGGAAGCTTCCCCTCAGTTGCACCCTTCCGTTATTTTTATGGGTGGTGCGTTCCCTCTGCGGCCTGGAACCGCCGCATCACATGTCACACCAAATCACCCAGAAGCTTGAGGCCGCACACCGCTGCAGGTAGGTCAACAAACCTTTATTAAGAACAAACAGGCAACTTCACATCCCGTGTCTTGTCCCTGGCCTGACGCGTTTCAGAGAATCAGTCTCCTTCCTCAGAGGCCGTTTAGCCAAGACCAGCAGGTCGCACACACTGCCTATCCCCTGCATGCTCGTTTCACTTTAAATGGCCTCCGGTGTGCCGTAGTATTCTCAGTCATTATAATGCATGCTGGGATATGCGGTGAATTCTGTATTTTTAAAACCTCCACTGGGTTCTGGTCTTGTAAACAAATCTGGGACCAATTAAGCAGCCCTCCATTGAGCCTCAGATGAGACTCTGCCTGTTTTCGTACGTGTCCTTTGCAGCGCCAAACACGAAGGGAAGCTTCCCCTCAGTTGCACCCTTCCGTTATTTTTATGGGTGGTGCGTTCCCTCTGCGGCCTGGAACCGCCGCATCACATGTCACACCAAATCGCCCAGAAGCTTGAGGCCGCACACCGCTGCAGGTAGGTCAACAAACCTTTATTAAGAACAAACAGGCAACTTCACATCCCGTGTCTTGTCCCTGGCCTGACGCGTTTCAGAGAATCAGTCTCCTTCCTCAGAGGCCGTTTAGCCAAGACCAGCAGGTCGCACACACTGCCTATCCCCTGCATGCTCGTTTCACTTTAAATGGCCTCCGGTGTGCCGTAGTATTCTCAGTCATTATAATGCATGCTGGGATATGCGGTGAATTCTGTATTTTTAAAACCTCCAGTGGGTTCTGGTCTTGTAAACAAATCTGGGACCAATTAAGCAGCCCTCCATTGAGCCTCGGATGAGACTCTGCCTGTTTTCGTACGTGTCCTTTGCAGCGCCAAACACGAAGGGAAGCTTCCCCTCAGTTGCACCCTTCCGTTATTTTTATGGGTGGTGCGTTCCCTCTGCGGCCTGGAACCGCTGCATCACATGTCACACCAAATCACCCAGAAGCTTGAGGCCGCACACCGCTGCAGGTAGGTCAACAAACCTTTATTAAGAACAAACAGGCAACTTCACATCCCGTGTCTTGTCCCTGGCCTGACGCGTTTCAGAGAATCAGTCTCCTTCCTCAGAGGCCGTTTAGCCAAGACCAGCAGGTCGCACACACTGCCTATCCCCTGCATGCTCGTTTCACTTTAAATGGCCTCCGGTGTGCCGTAGTATTCTCAGTCATTATAATGCATGCTGGGATATGCGGTGAATTCTGTATTTTTAAAACCTCCAGTGGGTTCTGGTCTTGTAAACAAATCTGGGACCAATTAAGCAGCCCTCCATTGAGCCTCGGATGAGACTCTGCCTGTTTTCGTACGTGTCCTTTGCAGCGCCAAACACGAAGGGAAGCTTCCCCTCAGTTGCACCCTTCCGTTATTTTTATGGGTGGTGCGTTCCCTCTGCGGCCTGGAACCGCCGCATCACATGTCACACCAAATCGCCCAGAAGCTTGAGGCCGCACACCGCTGCAGGTAGGTCAACAAACCTTTATTAAGAACAAACAGGCAACTTCACATCCCGTGTCTTGTCCCTGGCCTGACGCGTTTCAGAGAATCAGTCTCCTTCCTCAGAGGCCGTTTAGCCAAGACCAGCAGGTCGCACACACTGCCTATCCCCTGCATGCTCGTTTCACTTTAAATGGCCTCCGGTGTGCCGTAGTATTCTCAGTCATTATAATGCATGCTGGGATATGCGGTGAATTCTGTATTTTTAAAACCTCCAGTGGGTTCTGGTCTTGTAAACAAATCTGGGACCAATTAAGCAGCCCTCCATTGAGCCTCGGATGAGACTCTGCCTGTTTTCGTACGTGTCCTTTGCAGCGCCAAACACGAAGGGAAGCTTCCTCAGTTGCACCCTTCCGTTATTTTTATGGGTGGTGCATTCCCTCTGCGGCCTGGAACCGCCGCATCACATGTGACACCAAATCGCCCAGAAGCTTGAGGCCGCACACCACTGCAGGTAGGTCAACAAACCTTTATTAAGAACAAACAGGCAACTTCACATCCCGTGTCTCGTCCCTGGCCTGACGCGTTTCAGAGAATCAGTCTCCTTCCTCAGAGGCCGTTTAGCCAAGACCAGCAGGTCGCACACACTGCCTATCCCCTGCATGCTCGTTTCACTTTAAATGGCCTCCGGTGTGCCGTAGTATTCTCAGTCATTATAATGCATGCTGGGATATGCGGTGAATTCTGTATTTTTAAAACCTCCAGTGGGTTCTGGTCTTGTAAACAAATCTGGGACCAATTAAGCAGCCCTCCATTGAGCCTCGGATGAGACTCTGCCTGTTTTCGTACGTGTCCTTTGCAGCGCCAAACACGAAGGGAAGCTTCCCCTCAGTTGCACCCTTCCGTTATTTTTATGGGTGGTGCATTCCCTCTGCGGCCTGGAACCGCCGCATCACATGTCACACCAAATCGCCCAGAAGCTTGAGGCCGCACACCGCTGCAGGTAGGTCAACAAACCTTTATTAAGAACAAACAGGCAACTTCACATCCCGTGTCTTGTCCCTGGCCTGACGCGTTTCAGAGAATCAGTCTCCTTCCTCAGAGGCCATTTAGCCAAGACCAACAGGTCGCAAACACTGCCTATCCCCTGCATGCTCGTTTCACTTTAAATGGCCTCCGGTGTGCCGTAGTATTCTCAGTCATTATAATGCATGCTGGGATATGCGGTGAATTCTGTATTTTTAAAACCTCCACTGGGTTCTGGTCTTGTAAACAAATCTGGGACCAATTAAGCAGCCCTCCATTGAGCCTCGGATGAGACTCTGCCTGTTTTCGTACGTGTCCTTTGCAGCGCCAAACACGAAGGGAAGCTTCTCCTCAGTTGCACCCTTCCGTTATTTTTATGGGTGGTGCGTTCCCTCTGCGGCCTGGAACCGCCGCATCACATGTCACACCAAATCGCCCAGAAGCTTGAGGCCGCACACCGCTGCAGGTAGGTCAACAAACCTTTATTAAGAACAAACAGGCAACTTCACATCCCGTGTCTTGTCCCTGGCCTGACGCGTTTCAGAGAATCAGTCTCCTTCCTCAGAGGCCGTTTAGCCAAGACCAGCAGGTCGCACACACTGCCTATCCCCTGCATGCTCGTTTCACTTTAAATGGCCTCCGGTGTGCCGTAGTATTCTCAGTCATTATAATGCATGCTGGGATATGCGGTGAATTCTGTATTTTTAAAACCTCCAGTGGGTTCTGGTCTTGTAAACAAATCTGGGACCAATTAAGCAGCCCTCCATTGAGCCTCGGATGAGACTCTGCCTGTTTTCGTACGTGTCCTTTGCAGCACCAAACACGAAGGGAAGCTTCCCCTCAGTTGCACCCTTCCGTTATTTTTATGGGTGGTGCGTTCCCTCTGCGGCCTGGAACCGCCGCATCACATGTCACACCAAATCACCCAGAAGCTTGAGGCCGCACACCGCTGCAGGTAGGTCAACAAACCTTTATTAAGGACAAACAGGCAACTTCACATCCCGTGTCTTGTCCCTGGCCTGACGCGTTTCAGAGAATCAGTCTCCTTCCTCAGAGGCCGTTTAGCCAAGACCAGCAGGTCGCACACACTGCCTATCCCCTGCATGCTCGTTTCACTTTAAATGGCCTCCGGTGTGCCGTAGTATTCTCAGTCATTATAATGCATGCTGGGATATGCGGTGAATTCTGTATTTTTAAAACCTCCAGTGGGTTCTGGTCTTGTAAACAAATCTGGGACCAATTAAGCAGCCCTCCATTGAGCCTCGGATGAGACTCTGCCTGTTTTCGTACGTGTCCTTTGCAGCGCCAAACACGAAGGGAAGCTTCCCCTCAGTTGCACCCTTCCGTTATTTTTATGGGTGGTGCGTTCCCTCTGCGGCCTGGAACCGCCGCATCACATGTCACACCAAATCACCCAGAAGCTTGAGGCCGCACACCGCTGCAGGTAGGTCAACAAACCTTTATTAAGAACAAACAGGCAGCTTCACATCCCGTGTCTTGTCCCTGGCCTGACGCTTTTCAGAGAATCAGTCTCCTTCCTCAGAGGCAGTGTAGCCAAGACCAGCAGGTCGCACACACTGCCTATCCCCTGCATGCTCGTTTCACTTTAAATGGCCTCCGGTGTGCCGTAGTATTCTCAGTCATTATAATGCATGCTGGGATATGCGGTGAATTCTGTATTTTTAAAACCTCCAGTGGGTTCTGGTCTTGTAAACAAATCTGGGACCAATTAAGCAGCCCTCCATTGAGCCTCAGATGAGACTCTGCCTGTTTTCGTACGTGTCCTTTGCAGCGCCAAACACGAAGGGAAGCTTCCCCTCAGTTGCACCCTTCCGTTATTTTTATGGGTGGTGCGTTCCCTCTGCGGCCTGGAACCGCCGCATCACATGTCACACCAAATCGCCCAGAAGGTTGAGGCCGCACACTGCTGCAGGTAGGTCAACAAACCTTTATTAAGAACAAACAGGCAACTTCACATCCCGTGTCTTGTCCCTGGCCTGACGCGTTTCAGAGAATCAGTCTCCTTCCTCAGAGGCTGTTTAGCCAAGACCAGCAGGTCGCACACACTGCCTATCCCCTGCATGCTCGTTTCACTTTAAATGGCCTCCGGTGTGCCGTAGTATTCTCAGTCATTATAATGCATGCTGGGATATGCGGTGAATTCTGTATTTTAAAGCCTCCAGTGGGTTCTGGTCTTGAAAACAAATCTGGGACCAATTAAGCAGCCCTCCATTGAGCCTCGGATGAGACTCTGCCTGTTTTCGTACGTGTCCTTTGCAGCGCCAAACACGAAGGGAAGCTTCCCCTCAGTTGCACCCTTCCGTTATTTTTATGGGTGGTGCGTTCCCTCTGCGGCCTGGAACCGCTGCATCACATGTCACACCAAATCACCCAGAAGCTTGAGGCCGCACACCGCTGCAGGTAGGTCAACAAACCTTTATTAAGAACAAACAGGCAACTTCACATCCCGTGTCTTGTCCCTGGCCTGACGTGTTTCAGAGAATCAGTCTCCTTCCTCAGAGGCCATTTAGCCAAGACCAACAGGTCGCAAACACTGCCTTTCCCCTGCATGCTTGTTTCACTTTAAATGGCCTCCGGTGTGCCGTAGTATTCTCAGTCATTATAATGCATGCTGGGATATGCCGTGAATTCTGTATTTTTAAAACCTCCACTGGGTTCTGGTCTTGTAAACAAATCTGGGACCAATTAAGCAGCCCTCCATTGAGCCTCGGATGAGACTCTGCCTGTTTTCGTACGTGTCCTTTGCAGCGCCAAACACGAAGGGAAGCTTCCCCTCAGTTGCACCCTTCCGTTATTTTTATGGGTGGTGCGTTCCCTCTGCGGCCTGGAACCGCCGCATCACATGTCACACCAAATCGCCCAGAAGCTTGAGGCCGCACACCGCTGCAGGTAGGTCAACAAACCTTTATTAAGAACAAACAGGCAACTTCACATCCTGTGTCTTGTCCCTGGCCTGACGTGTTTCAGAGAATCAGTCTCCTTCCTCAGAGGCCGTTTAGCCAAGACCAGCAGGTCGCACACACTACCTATCCCCTGCATGCTCGTTTCACTTTAAATGGCCTCCGGTGTGCCGTAGTATTCTCAGTCATTATAATGCATGCTGGGATATGCGGTGAATTCTGTATTTTTAAAACCTCCAGTGGGTTCTGGTCTTGTAAACAAATCTGGGACCAATTAAGCAGCCGTCCATTGAGCCTCGGATGAGATTCTGCCTGTTTTCGTACGTGTCCTTTGCAGCGCCAAACACGAAGGGAAGCTTCCCCTCAGTTGCACCCTTCCGTTAATTTTATGGGTGGTGCGTTCCCTCTGCGGCCTGGAACCGCTGCATCACATGTCACACCAAATCACCCAGAAGCTTGAGGCCGCACACCGCTGCAGGTAGGTCAACAAACCTTTATTAAGAACAAACAGGCAACTTCACATCCCGTGTCTTGTCCCTGGCCTGACGTGTTTCAGAGAATCAGTCTCCTTCCTCAGAGGCCATTTAGCCAAGACCAACAGGTCGCAAACACTGCCTTTCCCCTGCATGCTCGTTTCACTTTAAATGGCCTCCGGTGTGCCGTAGTATTCTCAGTCATTATAATGCATGCTGGGATATGCCGTGAATTCTGTATTTTTAAAACCTCCACTGGGTTCTGGTCTTGTAAACAAATCTGGGACCAATTAAGCATCCCTCCATTGAGCCTCAGATGAGACTCTGCCTGTTTTCGTACGTGTCCTTTGCAGCGCCAAACACGAAGGGAAGCTTCCCCTCAGTTGCACCCTTCCGTTAATTTTATGGGTGGTGCTTTCCCTCTGCGGCCTGGAACCGCTGCATCACATGTCACACCAAATCACCCAGAAGCTTGAGGCCGCACACCGCTGCAGGTAGGTCAACAAACCTTTATTAAGAACAAACAGGCAGCTTCACATCCCATGTCTTGTTCCTGGCCTGACGTGTTTCAGAGAATCAGTCTCCTTCCTCAGAGGCCGTATAACCAAGACCAGCAGGTCGCACACACTGCCTATTCCCTGCATGCTCGTTTCACTTTAAATGGCCTCCGGTGTGCCGTAGTATTCTCAGTCATTATAATGCATGCTCGGATATGCGGTGAATTCTGTATTTTTAAAACCTCCAGTGGGTTCTGGTCTTGTAAACAAATCTGGGACCAATTAAGCAGCCCTCCATTGAGCCTCGGATGAGACTCTGCCTGTTTTTGTACGTGTCCTTTGCAGCACCAAACACGAAGGGAAGCTTCCCCTCAGTTGCACCCTTCCGTTATTTTTATGGGTGGTGCGTTCCCTCTGCGGCCTGGAACCGCCGCATCACATGTCACACCAAATCACCCAGAAGCTTGAGGCCGCACACCGCTGCAGGTAGGACAACAAACCTTTATTAAGGACAAACAGGCAACTTCACATCCCGTGTCTTGTCCCTGGCCTGACGCGTTTCAGAGAATCAGTCTCCTTCCTCAGAGGCCATTTAGCCAAGACCAGCAGGTCGCACACACTGCCTATCCCCTGCATGCTCGTTTCACTTTAAATGGCCTCCGGTGTGCCGTAGTATTCTCAGTCATTATAATGCATGCTGGGATATGCGGTGAATTCTGTATTTTTAAAACCTCCAGTGGGTTCTGGTCTTGTAAACAAATCTGGGACCAATTAAGCAGCCCTCCATTGAGCCTCGGATGAGACTCTGCCTGTTTTCGTACGTGTCCTTTGCAGCGCCAAACACGAAGGGAAGCTTCCCCTCAGTTGCACCCTTCCGTTATTTTTATGGGTGGTGCGTTCCCTCTGCGGCCTGGAACCGCCGCATCACATGTCACACCAAATCACCCAGAAGCTTGAGGCCGCACACCGCTGCAGGTAGGTCAACAAACCTTTATTAAGAACAAACAGGCAGCTTCACATCCCGTGTCTTGTCCCTGGCCTGACGCGTTTCAGAGAATCAGTCTCCTTCCTCAGAGGCCGTGTAGCCAAGACCAGCAGGTCGCACACACTGCCTATCCCCTGCATGCTCGTTTCACTTTAAATGGCCTCCGGTGTGCCGTAGTATTCTCAGTCATTATAATGCATGCTGGGATATGCGGTGAATTCTGTATTTTTAAAACCTCCAGTGGGTTCTGGTCTTGTAAACAAATCTGGGACCAATTAAGCAGCCCTCCATTGAGCCTCAGATGAGACTCTGCCTGTTTTCGTACGCGTCCTTTGCAGCGCCAAACACGAAGGGAAGCTTCCCCTCAGTTGCACCCTTCCGTTATTTTTATGGGTGGTGCGTTCCCTCTGCGGCCTGGAACCGCCGCATCACATGTCACACCAAATCGCCCAGAAGGTTGAGGCCGCACACTGCTGCAGGTAGGTCAACAAACCTTTATTAAGAACAAACAGGCAACTTCACATCCCGTGTCTTGTCCCTGGCCTGACGCATTTCAGAGAATCAGTCTCCTTCCTCAGAGGCTGTTTAGCCAAGACCAGCAGGTCGCACACACTGCCTATCCCCTGCATGCTCGTTTCACTTTAAATGGCCTCCGGTGTGCCATAGTATTCTCAGTCATTATAATGCATGCTGGGATATGCGGTGAATTCTGTATTTTTAAAGCCTCCAGTGGGTTCTGGTCTTGTAAACAAATCTGGGACCAATTAAGCAGCCCTCCATTGAGCCTCGGATGAGAATCTGCCTGTTTTCGTACGTGTCCTTTGCAGTGCCAAACACGAAGGGAAGCTTCCCCTCAGTTGCACCCTTCCGTTATTTTTATGGGTGGTGCGTTCCCTCTGCGGCCTGGAACCGCTGCATCACATGTCACACCAAATCATCCAGAAGCTTGAGGCCGCACACCGCTGCAGGTAGGTCAACAAACCTTTATTAAGAACAAACAGGCAACTTCACATCCCGTGTCTTGTCCCTGGCCTGACGTGTTTCAGAGAATCAGTCTCCTTCCTCAGAGGCCATTTAGCCAAGACCAACAGGTCGCAAACACTGCCTTTCCCCTGCATGCTCGTTTCACTTTAAATGGCCTCCGGTGTGCCGTAGTATTCTCAGTCATTATAATGCATGCTGGGATATGCGGTGAATTCTGTATTTTTAAAACCTCCACTGGGTTCTGGTCTTGTAAACAAATCTGGGACCAATTAAGCAGCCCTCCATTGAGCCTCAGATGAGACTCTGCCTGTTTTCGTACGTGTCCTTTGCAGCACCAAACACGAAGGGAAGCTTCTCCTCAGTTGCACCCTTCCGTTATTTTTATGGGTGGTGCGTTCCCTCTGCGGCCTGGAACCGCCGCATCACATGTCACACCAAATCACCCAGAAGCTTGAGGCCGCACACCGCTGCAGGTAGGTCAACAAACCTTTATTAAGAACAAACAGGCAACTTCACATCCCGTGTCTTGTCCCTGGCCTGACGTGTTTCAGAGAATCAGTCTCCTTCCTCAGAGGCCGTTTAGCCAAGACCAGCAGGTCGCACACACTGCCTATCCCCTGCATGCTCGTTTCACTTTAAATGGCCTCCGGTGTGCCGTAGTATTCTCAGTCATTATAATGCATGCTGGGATATGCGGTGAATTCTGTATTTTTAAAACCTCCAGTGGGTTCTGGTCTTGTAAACAAATCTGGGACCAATTAAGCAGCCCTCCATTGAGCCTCGGATGAGACTCTGCCTGTTTTCGTACGTGTCCTTTGCAGCGCCAAACACGAAGGGAAGCTTCCCCTCAGTTGCACCCTTCCGTTATTTTTATGGGTGGTGCGTTCCCTCTGCGGCCTGGAACCGCCGCATCACATGTCACACCAAATCACCCAGAAGCTTGAGGCCGCACACCGCTGCAGGTAGGTCAACAAACCTTTATTAAGAACAAACAGGCAACTTCACATCCCGTGTCTTGTCCCTGGCCTGACGCGTTTCAGAGAATCAGTCTCCTTCCTCAGAGGCCGTTTAGCCAAGACCAGCAGGTCGCACACACTGCCTATCCCCTGCATGCTCGTTTCACTTTAAATGGCCTCCGGTGTGCCGTAGTATTCTCAGTCATTATAATGCATGCTGGGATATGCGGTGAATTCTGTATTTTTAAAACCTCCAGTGGGTTCTGGTCTTGTAAACAAATCTGGGACCAATTAAGCAGCCCTCCATTGAGCCTCGGATGAGACTCTGCCTGTTTTCGTACGTGTCCTTTGCAGCGCCAAACACGAAGGGAAGCTTCCCCTCAGTTGCACCCTTCCGTTATTTTTATGGGTGGTGCGTTCCCTCTGCGGCCTGGAACCGCCGCATCACATGTCACACCAAATCACCCAGAAGCTTGAGGCCGCACACTGCTGCAGGTAGGTCAACAAACCTTTATTAAGAACAAACAGGCAACTTCACATCCCGTGTCTTGTCCCTGGCCTGACGCGTTTCAGAGAATCAGTCTCCTTCCTCAGAGGCCGTTTAGCCAAGACCAGCAGGTCGCACACACTGCCTATCCCCTGCATGCTCGTTTCACTTTAAATGGCCTCCGGTGTGCCGTAGTATTCTCAGTCATTATAATGCATGCTGGGATATGCGGTGAATTCTGTATTTTTAAAACCTCCAGTGGGTTCTGGTCTTGTAAACAAATCTGGGACCAATTAAGCAGCCCTCCATTGAGCCTCGGATGAGACTCTGCCTGTTTTCGTACGTGTCCTTTGCAGCGCCAAACACGAAGGGAAGCTTCCCCTCAGTTGCACCCTTCCGTTATTTTTATGGGTGGTGCGTTCCCTCTGCGGCCTGGAACCGCCGCATCACATGTCACACCAAATCACCCAGAAGCTTGAGGCCGCACACCGCTGCAGGTAGGTCAACAAACCTTTATTAAGAACAGACAGGCAGCTTCACATCCCGTGTCTTGTCCCTGGCCTGACGCGTTTCAGAGAATCAGTCTCCTTCCTCAGAGGCAGTGTAGCCAAGACCAGCAGGTCGCACACACTGCCTATCCCCTGCATGCTCGTTTCACTTTAAATGGCCTCCGGTGTGCCGTAGTATTCTCAGTCCTTATAATGCATGCTGGGATATGCGGTGAATTCTGTATTTTTAAAACCTCCAGTGGGTTCTGGTCTTGTAAACAAATCTGGGACCAATTAAGCAGCCCTCCATTGAGCCTCGGATGAGACTCTGCCTGTTTTCGTACGTGTCCTTTGCAGCGCCAAACACGAAGGGAAGCTTCCCCTCAGTTGCACCCTTCCGTTATTTTTATGGGTGGTGCGTTCCCTCTGCGGCCTGGAACCGCCGCATCACATGTCACACCAAATCACCCAGAAGCTTGAGGCCGCACACTGCTGCAGGTAGGTCAACAAACCTTTATTAAGAACAAACAGGCAACTTCACATCCCGTGTCTTGTCCCTGGCCTGACGCGTTTCAGAGAATCAGTCTCCTTCCTCAGAGGCTGTTTAGCCAAGTCCAGCAGGTCGCACACACTGCCTATCCCCTGCATGCTCGTTTCACTTTAAATGGCCTCCGGTGTGCCGTAGTATTCTCAGTCATTATAATGCATGCTGGGATATGCGGTGAATTCTGTATTTTTAAAACCTCCAGTGGGTTCTGGTCTTGTAAACAAATCTGGGACCAATTAAGCAGCCCTCCATTGAGCCTCGGATGAGACTCTGCCTGTTTTCGTACGTGTCCTTTGCAGCGCCAAACACGAAGGGAAGCTTCCCCTCAGTTGCACCCTTCCGTTATTTTTATGGGTGGTGCGTTCCCTCTGCGGCCTGGAACCGCCGCATCACATGTCACACCAAATCACCCAGAAGCTTGAGGCCGCACACCGCTGCAGGTAGGTCAACAAACCTTTATTAAGAACAAACAGGCAACTTCACATCCCGTGTCTTGTCCCTGGCCTGACGTGTTTCAGAGAATCAGTCTCCTTCCTCAGAGGCCATTTAGCCAAGACCAGCAGGTCGCAAACACTGCCTATCCCCTGCATGCTCGTTTCACTTTAAATGGCCTCCGGTGTGCCGTAGTATTCTCAGTCATTATAATGCATGCTGGGATATGCGGTGAATTCTGTATTTTTAAAACCTCCACTGGGTTCTGGTCTTGTAAACAAATCTGGGACCAATTAAGCAGCCGTCCATTGAGCCTCGGATGAGACTCTGCCTGTTTTCGTACGTGTCCTTTGCAGCGCCAAACACGAAGGGAAGCTTCCCCTCAGTTGCACCCTTCCGTTATTTTTATGGGTGGTGCGTTCCCTCTGCGGCCTGGAACCGCCGCATCACATGTCACACCAAATCGCCCAGAAGCTTGAGGCCGCACACCGCTGCAGGTAGGTCAACAAACCTTTATTAAGAACAAACAGGCAACTTCACATCCCGTGTCTTGTCCCTGGCCTGACGCGTTTCAGAGAATCAGTCTCCTTCCTCAGAGGCCGTTTAGCCAAGACCAGCAGGTCGCACACACTGCCTATCCCCTGCATGCTCGTTTCACTTTAAATGGCCTCCGGTGTGCCGTAGTATTCTCAGTCATTATAATGCATGCTGGGATATGCGGTGAATTCTGTATTTTTAAAACCTCCAGTGGGTTCTGGTCTTGTAAACAAATCTGGGACCAATTAAGCAGCCCTCCATTGAGCCTCGGATGAGACTCTGCCTGTTTTCGTACGTGTCCTTTGCAGCACCAAACACGAAGGGAAGCTTCCCCTCAGTTGCACCCTTCCGTTATTTTTATGGGTGGTGCGTTCCCTCTGCGGCCTGGAACCGCCGCATCACATGTCACACCAAATCACCCAGAAGCTTGAGGCCGCACACCGCTGCAGGTAGGTCAACAAACCTTTATTAAGGACAAACAGGCAACTTCACATCCCGTGTCTTGTCCCTGGCCTGACGTGTTTCAGAGAATCAGTCTCCTTCCTCAGAGGCCGTGTAGCCAAGACCAGCAGGTCGCACACACTGCCTATCCCCTGCATGCTCGTTTCACTTTAAATGGCCTCCGGTGTGCCGTAGTATTCTCAGTCATTATAATGCATGCTGGGATATGCGGTGAATTCTGTATTTTTAAAACCTCCAGTGGGTTCTGGTCTTGTAAACAAATCTGGGACCAATTAAGCAGCCCTCCATTGAGCCTCGGATGAGACTCTGCCTGTTTTCGTACGTGTCCTTTGCAGCGCCAAACACGAAGGGAAGCTTCCCCTCAGTTGCACCCTTCCGTTATTTTTATGGGTGGTGCGTTCCCTCTGCGGCCTGGAACCGCCGCATCACATGTCACACCAAATCACCCAGAAGCTTGAGGCCGCACACCGCTGCAGGTAGGTCAACAAACCTTTATTAAGGACAAACAGGCAACTTCACATCCCGTGTCTTGTCCCTGGCCTGACGCGTTTCAGAGAATCAGTCTCCTTCCTCAGAGGCCGTTTAGCCAAGACCAGCAGGTCGCACACACTGCCTATCCCCTGCATGCTCGTTTCACTTTAAATGGCCTCCGGTGTGCCGTAGTATTCTCAGTCATTATAATGCATGCTGGGATATGCGGTGAATTCTGTATTTTTAAAACCTCCAGTGGGTTCTGGTCTTGTAAACAAATCTGGGACCAATTAAGCAGCCCTCCATTGAGCCTCGGATGAGACTCTGCCTGTTTTCGTACGTGTCCTTTGCAGCGCCAAACACGAAGGGAAGCTTCCCCTCAGTTGCACCCTTCCGTTATTTTTATGGGTGGTGCGTTCCCTCTGCGGCCTGGAACCGCCGCATCACATGTCACACCAAATCACCCAGAAGCTTGAGGCCGCACACCGCTGCAGGTAGGTCAACAAACCTTTATTAAGGACAAACAGGCAACTTCACATCCCGTGTCTTGTCCCTGGCCTGACGCGTTTCAGAGAATCAGTCTCCTTCCTCAGAGGCCGTTTAGCCAAGACCAGCAGGTCGCACACACTGCCTATCCCCTGCATGCTCGTTTCACTTTAAATGGCCTCCGGTGTGCCGTAGTATTCTCAGTCATTATAATGCATGCTGGGATATGCGGTGAATTCTGTATTTTTAAAACCTCCAGTGGGTTCTGGTCTTGTAAACAAATCTGGGACCAATTAAGCAGCCCTCCATTGAGCCTCGGATGAGACTCTGCCTGTTTTCGTACGTGTCCTTTGCAGCGCCAAACACGAAGGGAAGCTTCCCCTCAGTTGCACCCTTCCGTTATTTTTATGGGTGGTGCGTTCCCTCTGCGGCCTGGAACCGCCGCATCACATGTCACACCAAATCACCCAGAAGCTTGAGGCCGCACACTGCTGCAGGTAGGTCAACAAACCTTTATTAAGGACAAACAGGCAGCTTCACATCCCGTGTCTTGTCCCTGGCCTGACGCGTTTCAGAGAATCAGTCTCCTTCCTCAGAGGCCGTTTAGCCAAGACCAGCAGGTCGCACACACTGCCTATCCCCTGCATGCTCGTTTCACTTTAAATGGCCTCCGGTGTGCCGTAGTATTCTCAGTCATTATAATGCATGCTGGGATATGCGGTGAATTCTGTATTTTTAAAACCTCCAGTGGGTTCTGGTCTTGTAAACAAATCTGGGACCAATTAAGCAGCCCTCCATTGAGCCTCGGATGAGACTCTGCCTGTTTTCGTACGTGTCCTTTGCAGCGCCAAACACGAAGGGAAGCTTCCCCTCAGTTGCACCCTTCCGTTATTTTTATGGGTGGTGCGTTCCCTCTGCGGCCTGGAACCGCCGCATCACATGTCACACCAAATCGCCCAGAAGCTTGAGGCCGCACACCGCTGCAGGTAGGTCAACAAACCTTTATTAAGGACAAACAGGCAACTTCACATCCCGTGTCTTGTCCCTGGCCTGACGCGTTTCAGAGAATCAGTCTCCTTCCTCAGAGGCCGTGTAGCCAAGACCAGCAGGTCGCACACACTGCCTATCCCCTGCATGCTCGTTTCACTTTAAATGGCCTCCGGTGTGCCGTAGTATTCTCAGTCATTATAATGCATGCTGGGATATGCGGTGAATTCTGTATTTTTAAAACCTCCAGTGGGTTCTGGTCTTGTAAACAAATCTGGGACCAATTAAGCAGCCCTCCATTGAGCCTCGGATGAGACTCTGCCTGTTTTCGTACGTGTCCTTTGCAGCGCCAAACACGAAGGGAAGCTTCCCCTCAGTTGCACCCTTCCGTTATTTTTATGGGTGGTGCGTTCCCTCTGCGGCCTGGAACCGCCGCATCACATGTCACACCAAATCACCCAGAAGCTTGAGGCCGCACACCGCTGCAGGTAGGTCAACAAACCTTTATTAAGGACAAACAGGCAACTTCACATCCCGTGTCTTGTCCCTGGCCTGACGCGTTTCAGAGAATCAGTCTCCTTCCTCAGAGGCCGTGTAGCCAAGACCAGCAGGTCGCACACACTGCCTATCCCCTGCATGCTCGTTTCACTTTAAATGGCCTCCGGTGTGCCGTAGTATTCTCAGTCATTATAATGCATGCTGGGATATGCGGTGAATTCTGTATTTTTAAAACCTCCAGTGGGTTCTGGTCTTGTAAACAAATCTGGGACCAATTAAGCAGCCCTCCATTGAGCCTCGGATGAGACTCTGCCTGTTTTCGTACGTGTCCTTTGCAGCGCCAAACACGAAGGGAAGCTTCCCCTCAGTTGCACCCTTCCGTTATTTTTATGGGTGGTGCGTTCCCTCTGCGGCCTGGAACCGCCGCATCACATGTCACACCAAATCACCCAGAAGCTTGAGGCCGCACACCGCTGCAGGTAGGTCAACAAACCTTTATTAAGGACAAACAGGCAACTTCACATCCCGTGTCTTGTCCCTGGCCTGACGTGTTTCAGAGAATCAGTCTCCTTCCTCAGAGGCCGTTTAGCCAAGACCAGCAGGTCGCACACACTGCCTATCCCCTGCATGCTCGTTTCACTTTAAATGGCCTCCGGTGTGCCGTAGTATTCTCAGTCATTATAATGCATGCTGGGATATGCGGTGAATTCTGTATTTTTAAAACCTCCAGTGGGTTCTGGTCTTGTAAACAAATCTGGGACCAATTAAGCAGCCCTCCATTGAGCCTCGGATGAGACTCTGCCTGTTTTCGTACGTGTCCTTTGCAGCGCCAAACACGAAGGGAAGCTTCCCCTCAGTTGCACCCTTCCGTTATTTTTATGGGTGGTGCGTTCCCTCTGCGGCCTGGAACCGCCGCATCACATGTCACACCAAATCACCCAGAAGCTTGAGGCCGCACACCGCTGCAGGTAGGTCAACAAACCTTTATTAAGGACAAACAGGCAGCTTCACATCCCGTGTCTTGTCCCTGGCCTGACGCGTTTCAGAGAATCAGTCTCCTTCCTCAGAGGCCGTGTAGCCAAGACCAGCAGGTCGCACACACTGCCTATCCCCTGCATGCTCGTTTCACTTTAAATGGCCTCCGGTGTGCCGTAGTATTCTCAGTCATTATAATGCATGCTGGGATATGGGGTGAATTCTGTATTTTTAAAACCTCCAGTGGGTTCTGGTCTTGTAAACAAATGTGGGACCAATTAAGCAGCCCTCCATTGAGCCTCGGATGAGACTCTGCCTGTTTTCGTACGTGTCCTTTGCAGCGCCAAACACGAAGGGAAGCTTCCCCTCAGTTGCACCCTTCCGTTATTTTTATGGGTGGTGCGTTCCCTCTGCGGCCTGGAACCGCCGCATCACATGTCACACCAAATCGCCCAGAAGCTTGAGGCTGCACACCGCTGCAGGTAGGTCAACAAACCTTTATTAAGAACAAACAGGCAACTTCACATCCCGTGTCTTGTCCCTGGCCTGACGCGTTTCAGAGAATCAGTCTCCTTCCTCAGAGGCCGTTTAGCCAAGACCAGCAGGTTGCACACACTGCCTATCCCCTGCATGCTCGTTTCACTTTAAATAGCCTCCGTGTGCCGTAGTATTCTCAGTCATTATAATGCATGCTGGGATATGGGGTGAATTCTGTATTTTTAAAACCTCCAGTGGGTTCTGGTCTTGTAAACAAATCTGGGACCAATTAAGCAGCCCTCCATTGAGCCTCGGATGAGAAACTGCCTGATTTCGTACGTGTACTTTGCAGTGCCAAACACGAAGGGAAGCTTCCCCTCAGTTGCACCCTTCCGTTATTTTTATGGGTGGTGCGTTCCCTCTGCGGCCTGGAACCGCCGCATCACATGTCACACAAAATCACCCAGAAGCTTGAGGCCGCACACCGCTGCAGGTAGGTCAACAAACCTTTATTAAGAACAAACAGGCAACTTCACATCCCGTGTCTTGTCCCTGGCCTGACGTGTTTCAGAGAATCAGTCTCCTTCCTCAGAGGCCATTTAGCCAAGACCAACAGGTCGCAAACACTGCCTATCCCCTGCATGCTCGTTTCACTTTAAATGGCCTCCGGTGTGCCGTAGTATTCTCAGTCATTATAATGCATGCTGGGATATGCGGTAAATTCTGTATTTTTAAACCTCCACTGGGTTCTGGTCTTGTAAACAAATCTGGGACCAATTAAGCAGCCCTCCATTGAGCCTCGGATGAGACTCTGCCTGTTTTCGTACGTGTCCTTTGCAGCGCCAAACACGAAGGGAAGCTTCCCCTCAGTTGCACCCTTCCGTTATTTTTATGGGTGGTGCGTTTCCTCTGCGGCCTGGAACCGCCGCATCACATGTCACACCAAATCGCCCAGAAGCTTGAGGCCGCACACCGCTGCAGGTAGGTCAACAAACCTTTATTAAGAACAAACAGGCAACTTCACATCCTGTGTCTTGTCCCTGGCCTGACGTGTTTCAGAGAATCAGTCTCCTTCCTCAGAGGCCGTTTAGCCAAGTCCAGCAGGTCGCACACACTACCTATCCCCTGCATGCTCGTTTCACTTTAAATGGCCTCCGGTGTGCCGTAGTATTCTCAGTCATTATAATGCATGCTGGGATATGGGGTGAATTCTGTATTTTTAAAACCTCCAGTGGGTTCTGGTCTTGCAAACAAATCTGGGACCAATTAAGCAGCCCTCCATTGAGCCTCGGATGAGACTCTGCCTGTTTTTGTACGTGTCCTTTGCAGCACCAAACACGAAGGGAAGCTTCCCTTCAGTTGCACCCTTCCCTTATTTTTATGGGTGGTGCATTCCCTCTGAGGCCTGGAACCGCCGCATCACATGTCACACCAAATCACCCAGAAGCTTGAGGCTGCACACCGCTGCAGGTAGGTCAACAAACCTTTATTAAGAACAAACAGGCAACTTCACATCCCGTGTCTTGTCCCTGGCCTGACGCGTTTCAGAGAATCAGTCTCCTTCCTCAGAGGCCGTTTAGCCAAGAACACCAGGTCGCACACACTGCCTATCCCCTGCATGCTCGTTTCACTTTAAATGGCCTCCGGTGTGCCGTAGTATTCTCAGTCATTATAATACATGCTGGGATATGCGGTGAATTCTGTATTTTTAAACCCTCCACTGGGTTCTGGTCTTGTAAACAAATCTGGGACCAATTAAGCAGCCCTCCATTGAGCCTCAGATGAGACTCTGCCTGTTTTTGTACGTGTCCTTTGCAGCGCCAAACACGAAGGGAAGCTTCCCCTCAGTTGCACCCTTCCGTTATTTATATGGGTGGTGCGTTCCCTCTGCAGCCTGGAACCGCCGCATCACATGTCACACCAAATCGCCCAGAAGCTTGAGGCCGCACACCGCTGCAGGTAGGTCAACAAACCTTTATTAAGAACAAACAGGCAACTTCACATCCCGTGTCTTGTCCCTGGCCTGACGCGTTTCAGAGAATCAGTCTCCTTCCTCAGAGGCCGTTTAGCCAAGACCAGCAGGTTGCACACACTGCCTATCCCCTGCATGCTCGTTTCACTTTAAATGGCCTCCGTGTGCCGTAGTATTCTCAGTCATTATAATGCATGCTGGGATATGCGGTGAATTCTGTATTTTTAAAACCTCCAGTGGGTTCTGGTCTTGTAAACAAATCTGGGACCAATTAAGTAGCCCTCCATTGAGCCTCGGATGAGACTCTGCCTGTTTTCGTACGTGTCCTTTGCACCGCCAAACACGAAGGGAAGCTCAGTTGCACCCTTCCGTTATTTTTATGGGTGGTGCATTCCCTCTGCGGCCTGGAACCGCTGCATCACATGTGACACCAAATCGCCCTGAAGCTTGAGGCCGCACACCACTGCAGGTAGGTCAACAAACCTTTATTAAGAACAATCAGGCAACTTCACATCCTGTGTCTCGTCCCTGGCCTGACGCGTTTCAGAGAATCAGTCTCCTTCCTCAGAGGCCGTTTAGCCAAGACCAGCAGGTCGCACACACTTCCTATCCCCTGCATGCTCGTCTCACTTTAAATGGCCTCCGGTGTGCCGTTGTATTCTCAGTCATTATAATGCATGCTGGGATATGCGGTGAATTCTGTATTTTTAAAGCCACCAGTGGGTTCTGGTCTTGTAAACAAATCTGGGACCATTTAAGCAGCCCTCCATTGAGCCTCGGATGAGACTCTGCCTGTTTTCGTACGTGTCCTTTGCAGCGCCAAACACGAAGGGAAGCTTCCCCTCAGTTGCACCCTTCCGTTATTTTTATGGGTGGTGCATTCCCTCTGCGGCCTGGAACCGCCGCATCACATGTCACACCAAATCGCCCAGAAGCTTGAGGCCACACACCGCTGCAGGTAGGTCAACAAACCTTTATTAAGGACAAACAGGCAACTTCACATCCCGTGTCTTGTCCCTGGCCTGATGCGTTTCAGAGAATCAGTCTCCTTCCTCAGAGGCCGTTTAGCCAAGACCAGCAGGTCACACACACTGCCTATCCCCTGCATGCTCGTTTCACTTTAAATGGCCTCCGGTGTGCCGTAGTATTCTCAGTCATTATAATGCATGCTGGGATATGCGGTGAATTCTGTATTTTTAAAACCTCCACTGGGTTCTGGTCTTGTAAACAAATCTGGGACCAATTAAGTAGCCCTCCATTGAGCCTCGGATTAGACTCTGCCTGTTTTCGTACGTGTCCTTTGCAGCGCCAAACACGAAGGGAAGCTCAGTTGCACCCTTCCGTTATTTTTATGGGTGGTGCATTCCCTCTGCGGCCTGGAACCGCTGCATCACATGTGACACCAAATCGCCCAGAAGCTTGAGGCCGCACACCACTGCAGGTAGGACAACAAACCTTTATTAAGAACAAACAGGCAACTTCACATCCCGTATCTCGTCCCTGGCCTGACGCGTTTCAGAGAATCAGTCTCCTTCCTCAGAGGCCGTTTAGCCAAGACCAGCAGGTCGCACACACTGCCTATCCCCTGCATGCTCGTTTCACTTTAAATGGCCCCCATGTGCCGTAGTATTCTTAGTCATTATAATGCATGCTGGGATATGCAGTGAATTCTGTATTTTTAAAACCTCCAGTGGGTTCTGGTCTTGTAAACAAATCTGGGACCATTTAAGCAGCCCTCCATTGAGCCTCGGATGAGACTCTGCCTGTTTTCGTACGTGTCCTTTGCAGTGCCAAACACGAAGGGAAGCTTCCCCTCAGGTGCACCCTTCCGTTATTTTTATGGGTGGTGCATTCCCTCTGCGGCCTGGAACCGCCGCATCACATGTCACACCAAATCGCCCAGAAGCTTGAGGCCGCACACCACTGCAGGTAGGTCAACAAACCTTTATTAAGTACAAACAGGCAACTTCACATCCCGTGTCTTGTCTCTGGCCTGACGCGTTTCAGAGAATCAGTCTCCTTCCTCAGAGGCCATTTAGCCAAGACCAACAGGTCGCAAACACTGCCTATCCCCTGCATGCTCGTTTCACTTTAAATGGCCTCCGGTGTGCCGTAGTATTCTCAGTCATTATAATGCATGCTGGGATATGCGGTGAATTCTGTATTTTTAAAACCTCCACTGGGTTCTGGTCTTGTAAACAAATCTAGGACCAATTAAGCAGCCCTCAATTGAGCCTCGGATGAGACTCTGCCTGTTTTCGTACGTGTCCTTTGCAGCGCCAAACACAAAGGAAAGCTTCTCCTCAGTTGCACCCTTCCGTTATTTTTATGGGTGGTGCGTTGCCTGTGCGGCCTGGAACCGCCGCATCACATGTCACACCAAATCGCCCAGAAGCTTGAGGCCGCACACCGCTGCAGGTAGGTCAACAAACCTTTATTAAGAACAAACAGGCAACTTCACATCCTGTGTCTTGTCCCTGGCCTGACGTGTTTCAGAGAATCAGTCTCCTTCCTCAGAAGCCGTTTAGCCAAGACCAGCAGGTCGCACACACTGCCTATCCCCTGCATGCTTGTTTCACTTTAAATGGCCTCCGGTGTGCCGTAGTATTCTCAGTCATTATAATGCATGCTGGGATATGCGGTGAATTCTGTATTTTTAAAACCTCCAGTGGGTTCTGGTCTTGTAAACAAATCTGGGACCAATTAAGCAGCCCTCCATTGAGCCTCGGATGAGACTCTGCCTGTTTTCGTACGTGTCCTTTGCAGCACCAAACACGAAGGGAAGCTTCCCCTCAGTTGCACCCTTCCATTATTTTTATGGGTGGTGCGTTCCCTCTGCGGCCTAGAACCGCTGCATCACATGTCACACCAAATCACCCAGAAGCTTGAGGCCGCACACCGCTGCAGGTAGGTCAACAAACCTTTATTAAGGACAAACAGGCAACTTCACATCCCGTGTCTTGTCCCTGGCCTGACGCGTTTCAGAGAATCAGTCTCCTTCCTCAGAGGCCGTTTAGCCAAGACCAGCAGGTCACACACACTGCCTATCCCCTGCATGCTCGTTTCACTTTAAAGGGCCTCCGGTGTGCCGTAGTATTCTCAGTCAATATAATGCATGCTGGGATATGCGGTGAATTCTGAATTTTTAAAACCTCCAGTGGGTTCTGGTAATGTAAACAAATCTGGGACCAATTAAGCAGCCCTCCATTGAGCCTCGGATGAGACTCTGCCTGTTTTCGTACGTGTCCTTTGCAGCGCCAAACACGAAGGGAAGCTTCCCCTCAGTTGCACCCTTCCGTTATTTTTATGGGTGGTGCGTTCCCTCTGCGGCCTGGAACCGCCGCATCACATGTCACACCAAATCACCCAGAAGCTTGAGGCCGCACACCGCTGCAGGTAGGTCAACAAACCTTTATTAAGAACAAACAGGCAGCTTCACATCCCGTGTCTTGTCCCTGGCCTGACGCTTTTCAGAGAATCAGTCTCCTTCCTCAGAGGCAGTGTAGCCAAGACCAGCAGGTCGCACACACTGCCTATCCCCTGCATGCTCGTTTCACTTTAAATGGCCTCCGGTGTGCCGTAGTATTCTCAGTCATTATAATGCATGCTGGGATATGCGGTGAATTCAGTATTTTTAAAACCTCCAGTGGGTTCTGGTCTTGTAAACTAATCTGGGACCAATTAAGCAGCCCTCCATTGAGCCTCAGATGAGACTCTGCCTGTTTTTGTACGCGTCCTTTGCAGCGCCAAACACGAAGGGAAGCTTCCCCTCAGTTGCACCCTTCCGTTATTTTTATGGGTGGTGCGTTCCCTCTGCGGCCTGGAACCACCGCATCACATGTCACACCAAATCGCCCTGAAGGTTGAGGCCGCACACTGCTGCAGGTAGGTCAACAAACCTTTATTAAGAACAAACAGGCAACTTCACATCCCGTGTCTTGTCCCTGGCCTGCCGCATTTCAGAGAATCAGTCTCCTTCCTCAGAGGCTGTTTAGCCAAGACCAGCAGGTCGCACACACTGCCTATCCCCTGCATGCTCGTTTCACTTTAAATGGCCTCCGGTGTGCCATAGTATTCTCAGTCATTATAATGCATGCTGGGATATGCGGTGAATTCTGTATTTTTAAAGCCTCCAGTGGGTTCTGGTCTTGAAAACAAATCTGGGACCAATTAAGCAGCCCTCCATTGAGCCTCGGATGAGAATCTGCCTGTTTTCGTACGTGTACTTTGCAGTGCCAAACACGAAGGGAAGCTTCCCCTCAGTTGCACCCTTCCGTTATTTTTATGGGTGGTGCGTTGCCTCTGCGGCCTGGAACCGCTGCATCACATGTCACACCAAATCATCCAGAAGCTTGAGGCCGGACACCGCTGCAGGTAGGTCAACAAACCTTTATTAAGAACAAACAGGCAACTTCACATCCCGTGTCTTGTCCCTGGCCTGACGTGTTTCAGAGAATCAGTCTCCTTCCTCAGAGGCCATTTAGCCAAGACCAACAGGTCGCAAACACTGCCTTTCCCCTGCATGCTTGTTTCACTTTAAATGGCCTCCGGTGTGCCGTAGTATTCTCAGTCATTATAATGCATGCTGCGATATGCCGTGAATTCTGTATTTTTAAAACCTCCACTGGGTTCTGGTCTTGTAAACAAATCTGGGACCAATTAAGCAGCCCTCCATTGAGCCTCGGATGAGAATCTGCCTGTTTTCGTACGTGTACTTTGCAGTGCCAAACACGAAGGGAAGCTTCCCCTCAGTTGCACCCTTCCGTTATTTTTATGGGTGGTGCGTTCCCTCTGCGGCCTGGAACCGCCGCATCACATGTCACACCAAATCGCCCAGAAGCTTGAGGCCGCACACCGCTGCAGGTAGGTCAACAAACCTTTATTAAGAACAAACAGGCAACTTCACATCCTGTGTCTTGTCCCTGGCCTGACGTGTTTCAGAGAATCAGTCTCCTTCCTCAGAGGCCGTTTAGCCAAGTCCAGCAGGTCGCACACACTACCTATCCCCTGCATGCTCGTTTCACTTTAAATGGCCTCCGGTGTGCCGTAGTATTCTCAGTCATTATAATGCATACTGGGATATGGGGTGAATTCTGTATTTTTAAAACCTCCAGTGGGTTCTGGTCTTGTAAACAAATCTGGGACCAATTAAGCAGCCGTCCATTGAGCCTCGGATGAGATTCTGCCTGTTTTCGTACGTGTCCTTTGCAGCGCCAAACACGAAGGGAAGCTTCCCCTCAGTTGCACCCTTCCGTTAATTTTATGGGTGGTGTTTTCCCTCTGCGGCCTGGAACCGCTGCATCACATGTCACACCAAATCACCCAGAAGCTTGAGGCCGCACACCACTGCAGGTAGGTCAACAAACCTTTATTAAGAACAAACAGGCAACTTCACATCCCGTGTCTTGTCCCTGGCCTGACGTGTTTCAGAGAATCAGTCTCCTTCCTCAGAGGCCATTTAGCCAAGACCAACAGGTCGCAAACACTGCCTTTCCCCTGCATGCTCGTTTCACTTTAAATGGCCTCCGTGTGCCGTAGTATTCTCAGTCATTATAATGCATGCTGGGATATGCCGTGAATTCTGTATTTTTAAAACCTCCACTGGGTTCTGGTCTTGTAAACAAATCTGGGACCAATTAAGCATCCCTCCATTGAGCCTCAGATGAGACTCTGCCTGTTTTCGTACGTGTCCTTTGCAGCGCCAAACACAAAGGGAAGCTTCCCCTCAGTTGCACCCTTCCGTTAATTTTATGGGTGGTGTTTTCCCTCTGCGGCCTGGAACCGCTGCATCACATGTCACACCAAATCACCCAGAAGCTTGAGGCCGCACACCGCTGCAGGTAGGTCAACAAACCTTTATTAAGAACAAACAGGCAGCTTCACATCCCATGTCTTGTTCCTGGCCTGACGTGTTTCAGAGAATCAGTCTCCTTCCTCAGAGGCCGTATAACCAAGACCAGCAGGTCGCACACACTGCCTATTCCCTGCATGCTCGTTTCACTTTAAATGGCCTCCGGTGTGCCGTAGTATTCTCAGTCATTATAATGCATGCTCGGATATGCGGTGAATTCTGTATTTTTAAAACCTCCAGTGGGTTCTGGTCTTGTAAACAAATCTGGGACCAATTAAGCAGCCCTCCATTGAGCCTCGGATGAGACTCTGCCTGTTTTTGTACGTGTCCTTTGCAGCACCAAACACGAAGGGAAGCTTCCCCTCAGTTGCACCCTTCCGTTATTTTTATGGGTGGTGCGTTCCCTCTGCGGCCTGGAACCGCCGCATCACATGTCACACCAAATCACCCAGAAGCTTGAGGCTGCACACCGCTGCAGGTAGGACAACAAACCTTTATTAAGGACAAACAGGCAACTTCACATCCCGTGTCTTGTCCCTGGCCTGACGCGTTTCAGAGAATCAGTCTCCTTCCTCAGAGGCCATTTAGCCAAGACCAGCAGGTCGCACACACTGCCTATCCCCTGCATGCTCGTTTCACTTTAAATGGCCTCCGGTGTGCCGTAGTATTCTCAGTCATTATAATGCATGCTGGGATATGCGGTGAATTCTGTATTTTTAAAACCTCCAGTGGGTTCTGGTCTTGTAAACAAATCTGGGACCAATTAAGCAGCCCTCCATTGAGCCTCGGATGAGACTCTGCCTGTTTTTGTACGTGTCCTTTGCAGCACCAAACACGAAGGGAAGCTTCCCCTCAGTTGCACCCTTCCATTATTTTTATGGGTGGTGCGTTCCCTCTGCGGCCTAGAACCGCTGCATCACATGTCACACCAAATCACCCAGAAGCTTGAGGCCGCACACCGCTGCAGGTAGGTCAACAAACCTTTATTAAGGACAAACAGGCAACTTCACATCCCGTGTCTTGTCCCTGGCCTGACGCGTTTCAGAGAATCAGTCTCCTTCCTCAGAGGCCGTTTAGCCAAGACCAGCAGGTCACACACACTGCCTATCCCCTGCATGCTCGTTTCACTTTAAATGGCCTCCGGTGTGCCGTAGTATTCTCAGTCATTATAATGCATGCTGGGATATGCGGTGAATTCTGAATTTTTAAAACCTCCAGTGGGTTCTGGTCTTGTAAACAAATCTGGGACCAATTAAGCAGCCCTCCATTGAGCCTCGGATGAGACTCTGCCTGTTTTCGTACGTGTCCTTTGCAGCGCCAAACACGAAGGGAAGCTTCCCCTCAGTTGCACCCTTCCGTTATTTTTATGGGTGGTGCGTTCCCTCTGCGGCCTGGAACCGCCGCATCACATGTCACACCAAATCACCCAGAAGCTTGAGGCCGCACACCGCTGCAGGTAGGTCAACAAACCTTTATTAAGAACAAACAGGCAGCTTCACATCCCGTGTCTTGTCCCTGGCCTGACGCTTTTCAGAGAATCAGTCTCCTTCCTCAGAGGCAGTGTAGCCAAGACCAGCAGGTCGCACACACTGCCTATCCCCTGCATGCTCGTTTCACTTTAAATGGCCTCCGGTGTGCCGTAGTATTCTCAGTCATTATAATGCATGCTGGGATATGCGGTGAATTCTGTATTTTTAAAACCTCCAGTGGGTTCTGGTCTTGTAAACTAATCTGGGACCAATTAAGCAGCCCTCCATTGAGCCTCAGATGAGACTCTGCCTGTTTTCGTACGCGTCCTTTGCAGCGCCAAACACGAAGGGAAGCTTCCCCTCAGTTGCACCCTTCCGTTATTTTTATGGGTGGTGCGTTCCCTCTGCGGCCTGGAACCACCGCATCACATGTCACACCAAATCGCCCTGAAGGTTGAGGCCGCACACTGCTGCAGGTAGGTCAACAAACCTTTATTAAGAACAAACAGGCAACTTCACATCCCGTGTCTTGTCCCTGGCCTGCCGCATTTCAGAGAATCAGTCTCCTTCCTCAGAGGCTGTTTAGCCAAGACCAGCAGGTCGCACACACTGCCTATCCCCTGCATGCTCGTTTCACTTTAAATGGCCTCCGGTGTGCCATAGTATTCTCAGTCATTATAATGCATGCTGGGATATGCGGTGAATTCTGTATTTTTAAAGCCTCCAGTGGGTTCTGGTCTTGAAAACAAATCTGGGACCAATTAAGCAGCCCTCCATTGAGCCTCGGATGAGAATCTGCCTGTTTTCGTACGTGTACTTTGCAGTGCCAAACACGAAGGGAAGCTTCCCCTCAGTTGCACCCTTCCGTTATTTTTATGGGTGGTGCGTTGCCTCTGCGGCCTGGAACCGCTGCATCACATGTCACACCAAATCATCCAGAAGCTTGAGGCCGGACACCGCTGCAGGTAGGTCAACAAACCTTTATTAAGAACAAACAGGCAACTTCACATCCCGTGTCTTGTCCCTGGCCTGACGTGTTTCAGAGAATCAGTCTCCTTCCTCAGAGGCCATTTAGCCAAGACCAACAGGTCGCAAACACTGCCTTTCCCCTGCATGCTTGTTTCACTTTAAATGGCCTCCGGTGTGCCGTAGTATTCTCAGTCATTATAATGCATGCTGCGATATGCCGTGAATTCTGTATTTTTAAAACCTCCACTGGGTTCTGGTCTTGTAAACAAATCTGGGACCAATTAAGCAGCCCTCCATTGAGCCTCGGATGAGAATCTGCCTGTTTTCGTACGTGTACTTTGCAGTGCCAAACACGAAGGGAAGCTTCCCCTCAGTTGCACCCTTCCGTTATTTTTATGGGTGGTGCGTTCCCTCTGCGGCCTGGAACCGCCGCATCACATGTCACACCAAATCGCCCAGAAGCTTGAGGCCGCACACCGCTGCAGGTAGGTCAACAAACCTTTATTAAGAACAAACAGGCAACTTCACATCCTGTGTCTTGTCCCTGGCCTGACGTGTTTCAGAGAATCAGTCTCCTTCCTCAGAGGCCGTTTAGCCAAGTCCAGCAGGTCGCACACACTACCTATCCCCTGCATGCTCGTTTCACTTTAAATGGCCTCCGGTGTGCCGTAGTATTCTCAGTCATTATAATGCATACTGGGATATGGGGTGAATTCTGTATTTTTAAAACCTCCAGTGGGTTCTGGTCTTGTAAACAAATCTGGGACCAATTAAGCAGCCGTCCATTGAGCCTCGGATGAGATTCTGCCTGTTTTCGTACGTGTCCTTTGCAGCGCCAAACACGAAGGGAAGCTTCCCCTCAGTTGCACCCTTCCGTTAATTTTATGGGTGGTGTTTTCCCTCTGCGGCCTGGAACCGCTGCATCACATGTCACACCAAATCACCCAGAAGCTTGAGGCCGCACACCGCTGCAGGTAGGTCAACAAACCTTTATTAAGAACAAACAGGCAACTTCACATCCCGTGTCTTGTCCCTGGCCTGACGTGTTTCAGAGAATCAGTCTCCTTCCTCAGAGGCCATTTAGCCAAGACCAACAGGTCGCAAACACTGCCTTTCCCCTGCATGCTCGTTTCACTTTAAATGGCCTCCGTGTGCCGTAGTATTCTCAGTCATTATAATGCATGCTGGGATATGCCGTGAATTCTGTATTTTTAAAACCTCCACTGGGTTCTGGTCTTGTAAACAAATCTGGGACCAATTAAGCATCCCTCCATTGAGCCTCAGATGAGACTCTGCCTGTTTTCGTACGTGTCCTTTGCAGCGCCAAACACAAAGGGAAGCTTCCCCTCAGTTGCACCCTTCCGTTAATTTTATGGGTGGTGTTTTCCCTCTGCGGCCTGGAACCGCTGCATCACATGTCACACCAAATCACCCAGAAGCTTGAGGCCGCACACCGCTGCAGGTAGGTCAACAAACCTTTATTAAGAACAAACAGGCAGCTTCACATCCCATGTCTTGTTCCTGGCCTGACGTGTTTCAGAGAATCAGTCTCCTTCCTCAGAGGCCGTATAACCAAGACCAGCAGGTCGCACACACTGCCTATTCCCTGCATGCTCGTTTCACTTTAAATGGCCTCCGGTGTGCCGTAGTATTCTCAGTCATTATAATGCATGCTCGGATATGCGGTGAATTCTGTATTTTTAAAACCTCCAGTGGGTTCTGGTCTTGTAAACAAATCTGGGACCAATTAAGCAGCCCTCCATTGAGCCTCGGATGAGACTCTGCCTGTTTTTGTACGTGTCCTTTGCAGCACCAAACACGAAGGGAAGCTTCCCCTCAGTTGCACCCTTCCGTTATTTTTATGGGTGGTGCGTTCCCTCTGCGGCCTGGAACCGCCGCATCACATGTCACACCAAATCACCCAGAAGCTTGAGGCTGCACACCGCTGCAGGTAGGACAACAAACCTTTATTAAGGACAAACAGGCAACTTCACATCCCGTGTCTTGTCCCTGGCCTGACGCGTTTCAGAGAATCAGTCTCCTTCCTCAGAGGCCATTTAGCCAAGACCAGCAGGTCGCACACACTGCCTATCCCCTGCATGCTCGTTTCACTTTAAATGGCCTCCGGTGTGCCGTAGTATTCTCAGTCATTATAATGCATGCTGGGATATGCGGTGAATTCTGTATTTTTAAAACCTCCAGTGGGTTCTGGTCTTGTAAACAAATCTGGGACCAATTAAGCAGCCCTCCATTGAGCCTCGGATGACACTCTGCCTGTTTTCGTACGTGTCCTTTGCAGCGCCAAACACGAAGGGAAGCTTCCCCTCAGTTGCACCCTTCCGTTATTTTTATGGGTGGTGCGTTCCCTCTGCGGCCTGGAACCGCCGCATCACGTCACACCAAATCACCCAGAAGCTTGAGGCCGCACACTGCTGCAGGTAGGTCAACAAACCTTTATTAAGAACAAACAGGCAGCTTCACATCCCGTGTCTTGTCCCTGGCCTGACGCTTTTCAGAGAATGTCTCCTTCCTCAGAGGCAGTGTAGCCAAGACCAGCAGGTCGCACACACTGCCTATCCCCTGCATGCTCGTTTCACTTTAAATGGCCTCCGGTGTGCCGTAGTATTCTCAGTCATTATAATGCATGCTGGGATATGCGGTGAATTCTGTATTTTTAAATTCTCCAGTGGGTTCTGGTCTTGTAAACAAATCTGGGACCAATTAAGCAGCCCTCCATTGAGCCTCAGATGAGACTCTGCCTGTTTTCGTACGCGTCCTTTGCAGCGCCAAACACGAAGGGAAGCTTCCCCTCAGTTGCACCCTTCCGTTATTTTTATGGGTGGTGCGTTCCCTCTGCGGCCTGGAACCGCCGCATCACATGTCACACCAAATCGCCCTGAAGGTTGAGGCCGCACACTGCTGCAGGTAGGTCAACAAACCTTTATTAAGAACAAACAGGCAACTTCACATCCCGTGTCTTGTCCCTGGCCTGACGCATTTCAGAGAATCAGTCTCCTTCCTCAGAGGCTGTTTAGCCAAGACCAGCAGGTCGCACACACTGCCTATCCCCTGCATGCTCGTTTCACTTTAAATGGCCTCCGGTGTGCCATAGTATTCTCAGTCATTATAATGCATGCTGGGATATGCGGTGAATTCTGTATTTTTAAAGCCTCCAGTGGGTTCTGGTCTTGAAAACAAATCTGGGACCAATTAAGCAGCCCTCCATTGAGCCTCGGATGAGAATCTGCCTGTTTTCGTACGTGTACTTTGCAGTGCCAAACACGAAGGGAAGCTTCCCCTCAGTTGCACCCTTCCGTTATTTTTATGGGTGGTGCGTTCCCTCTGCGGCCTGGAACCGCTGCATCACATGTCACACCAAATCATCCAGAAGCTTGAGGCCGCACACCGCTGCAGGTAGGTCAACAAACCTTTATTAAGAACAAAGAGGCAACTTCACATCCCGTGTCTTGTCCCTGGCCTGACGTGTTTCAGAGAATCAGTCTCCTTCCTCAGAGGCCATTTAGCCAAGACCAACAGGTCGCAAACACTGCCTTTCCCCTGCATGCTTGTTTCACTTTAAATGGCCTCCGGTGTGCCGTAGTATTCTCAGTCATTATAATGCATGCTGGGATATGCCGTGAATTCTGTATTTTTAAAACCTCCACTGGGTTCTGGTCTTGTAAACAAATCTGGGACCAATTAATCAGCCCTCCATTGAGCCTCAGATGAGACTCTGCCTGTTTTCGTACGTGTCCTTTGCAGCACCAAACACAAAGGGAAGCTTCTCCTCAGTTGCACCCTTCCGTTATTTTTATGGGTGGTGCGTTCCCTCTGCGGCCTGGAACCGCCGCATCACATGTCACACCAAATCACCCAGAAGCTTGAGGCCGCACACCGCTGCAGGTAGGTCAACAAACCTTTATTAAGAACAAACAGGCAGCTTCACATCCCATGTCTTGTTCCTGGCCTGACGTGTTTCAGAGAATCAGTCTCCTTCCTCAGAGGCCGTATAACCAAGACCAGCAGGTCGCACACACTGCCTTTCCCCTGCATGCTTGTTTCACTTTAAATGGCCTCCGGTGTGCCGTAGTATTCTCAGTCATTATAATGCATGCTGGGATATGCCGTGAATTCTGTATTTTTAAAACCTCCACTGGGTTCTGGTCTTGTAAACAAATCTGGGACCAATTAATCAGCCCTCCATTGAGCCTCAGATGAGACTCTGCCTGTTTTCGTACGTGTCCTTTGCAGCACCAAACACAAAGGGAAGCTTCTCCTCAGTTGCACCCTTCCGTTATTTTTATGGGTGGTGCGTTCCCTCTGCGGCCTGGAACCGCCGCATCACATGTCACACCAAATCACCCAGAAGCTTGAGGCCGCACACCGCTGCAGGTAGGACAACAAACCTTTATTAAGGACAAACGGGCAACTTCACATCCCGTGTCTTGTCCCTGGCCTGACGCGTTTCAGAGAATCAGTCTCCTTCCTCAGAGGCCATTTAGCCAAGACCAGCAGGTCGCACACACTGCCTATCCCCTGCATGCTCGTTTCACTTTAAATGGCCTCCGGTGTGCCGTAGTATTCTCAGTCATTATAATGCATGCTGGGATATGCGGTGAATTCTGTATTTTTAAAACCTCCAGTGGGTTCTGGTCTTGTAAACAAATCTGGGACCAATTAAGCAGCCCTCCATTGAGCCTCGGATGACACTCTGCCTGTTTTCGTACGTGTCCTTTGCAGCGCCAAACACGAAGGGAAGCTTCCCCTCAGTTGCACCCTTCCGTTATTTTTATGGGTGGTGCGTTCCCTCTGCGGCCTGGAACCGCCGCATCACATGTCACACCAAATCACCCAGAAGCTTGAGGCCGCACACTGCTGCAGGTAGGTCAGCAAACCTTTATTAAGAACAAACAGGCAGCTTCACATCCCGTGTCTTGTCCCTGGCCTGACGCTTTTCAGAGAATCAGTCTCCTTCCTCAGAGGCAGTGTAGCCAAGACCAGCAGGTCGCACACACTGCCTATCCCCTGCATGCTCGTTTCACTTTAAATGGCCTCCGGTGTGCCGTAGTATTTTCAGTCATTATAATGCATGCTGGGATATGCGGTGAATTCTGTATTTTTAAAACCTCCAGTGGGTTCTGGTCTTGTAAACAAATCTGGGACCAATTAAGCAGCCCTCCATTGAGCCTCAGATGAGACTCTGCCTGTTTTCGTACGCGTCCTTTGCAGCGCCAAACACGAAGGGAAGCTTCCCCTCAGTTGCACCCTTCCGTTATTTTTATGGGTGGTGCGTTCCCTCTGCGGCCTGGAACCGCCGCATCACATGTCACACCAAATCGCCCTGAAGGTTGAGGCCGCACACTGCTGCAGGTAGGTCAACAAACCTTTATTAAGAACAAACAGGCAACTTCACATCCCGTGTCTTGTCCCTGGCCTGACGCATTTCAGAGAATCAGTCTCCTTCCTCAGAGGCTGTTTAGCCAAGACCAGCAGGTCGCACACACTGCCTATCCCCTGCATGCTCGTTTCACTTTAAATGGCCTCCGGTGTGCCATAGTATTCTCAGTCATTATAATGCATGCTGGGATATGCGGTGAATTCTGTATTTTTAAAGCCTCCAGTGGGTTCTGGTCTTGAAAACAAATCTGGGACCAATTAAGCAGCCCTCCATTGAGCCTCGGATGAGAATCTGCCTGTTTTCGTACGTGTAATTTGCAGTGCCAAACACGAAGGGAAGCTTCCCCTCAGTTGCACCCTTCCGTTATTTTTATGGGTGGTGCGTTCCCTCTGCGGCCTGGAACCGCTGCATCACATGTCACACCAAATCATCCAGAAGCTTGAGGCCGCACACCGCTGCAGGTAGGTCAACAAACCTTTATTAAGAACAAACAGGCAACTTCACATCCCGTGTCTTGTCCCTGGCCTGACGTGTTTCAGAGAATCAGTCTCCTTCCTCAGAGGCCATTTAGCCAAGACCAACAGGTCGCAAACACTGCCTTTCCCCTGCATGCTTGTTTCACTTTAAATGGCCTCCGGTGTGCCGTAGTATTCTCAGTCATTATAATGCATGCTGGGATATGCCGTGAATTCTGTATTTTTAAAACCTCCACTGGGTTCTGGTCTTGTAAACAAATCTGGGACCAATTAAGCAGCCCTCCATTGAGCCTCAGATGAGACTCTGCCTGTTTTCGTACGTGTCCTTTGCAGCGCCAAACACAAAGGGAAGCTTCTCCTCAGTTGCACCCTTCCGTTATTTTTATGGGTGGTGCGTTCCCTCTGCGGCCTGGAACCGCCGCATCACATGTCACACCAAATCGCCCAGAAGCTTCAGGCCGCACACCGCTGCAGGTAGGTCAACAAACCTTTATTAAGAACAAACAGGCAACTTCACATCCTGTGTCTTGTCCCTGGCCTGACGTGTTTCAGAGAATCAGTCTCCTTCCTCAGAGGCCGTTTAGCCAAGTCCAGCAGGTCGCACACACTACCTATCCTCTGCATGCTCGTTTCACTTTAAATGGCCTCCGGTGTGCCGTAGTATTCTCAGTCATTATAATGCATGCTGGGATATGGGGTGAATTCTGTATTTTTAAAACCTCCAGTGGGTTCTGGTCTTGTAAACAAATCTGGGACCAATTAAGCAGCCGTCCATTGAGCCTCGGATGAGGTTCTGCCTGTTTTCGTACGTGTCCTTTGCAGCGCCAAACACGAAGGGAAGCTTCCCCTCAGTTGCACCCTTCCGTTAATTTTATGGGTGGTGTTTTCCCTCTGCGGCCTGGAACCGCTGCATCACATGTCACACCAAATCACCCAGAAGCTTGAGGCCGCACACCGCTGCAGGTAGGTCAACAAACCTTTATTAAGAACAAACAGGCAACTTCACATCCCGTGTCTTGTCCCTGGCCTGACGTGTTTCAGCGAATCAGTCTCCTTCCTCAGAGGCCATTTAGCCAAGACCAACAGGTCGCAAACACTGCCTTTCCCCTGCATGCTCGTTTCACTTTAAATGGCCTCCGGTGTGCCGTAGTATTCTCAGTCATTATAATGCATGCTGGGATATGCCGTGAATTCTGTATTTTTAAAACCTCCACTGGGTTCTGGTCTTGTAAACAAATCTGGGACCAATTAAGCATCCCTCCATTGAGCCTCAGATGAGACTCTGCCTGTTTTCGTACGTGTCCTTTGCAGCGCCAAACACAAAGGGAAGCTTCCCCTCAGTTGCACCCTTCCGTTAATTTTATGGGTGGTGTTTTCCCTCTGCGGCCTGGAACCGCTGCATCACATGTCACACCAAATCACCCAGAAGCTTGAGGCCGCACACCGCTGCAGGTAGGTCAACAAACCTTTATTAAGAACAAACAGGCAGCTTCACATCCCATGTCTTGTTCCTGGCCTGACGCGTTTCAGAGAATCAGTCTCCTTCCTCAGAGGCCGTATAACCAAGACCAGCAGGTCGCACACACTGCCTATTCCCTGCATGCTCGTTTCACTTTAAATGGCCTCCGGTGTGCCGTAGTATTCTCAGTCATTATAATGCATGCTCGGATATGCGGTGAATTCTGTATTTTTAAAACCTCCAGTGGGTTCTGGTCTTGTAAACAAATCTGGGACCAATTAAGCAGCCCTCCATTGAGCCTCGGATGAGACTCTGCCTGTTTTTGTACGTGTCCTTTGCAGCACCAAACACGAAGGGAAGCTTCCCCTCAGTTGCACCCTTCCGTTATTTTTATGGGTGGTGCGTTCCCTCTGCGGCCTGGAACCGCCGCATCACATGTCACACCAAATCACCCAGAAGCTTGAGGCCGCACACCGCTGCAGGTAGGACAACAAACCTTTATTAAGGACAAACAGGCAACTTCACATCCCGTGTCTTGTCCCTGGCCTGACGCGTTTCAGAGAATCAGTCTCCTTCCTCAGAGGCCGTGTAGCCAAGACCAGCAGGTCGCACACACTGCCTATCCCCTGCATGCTCGTTTCACTTTAAATGGCCTCCGGTGTGCCGTAGTATTCTCAGTCATTATAATGCATGCTGGGCTATGCGGTGAATTTTGTATTTTTAAAACCTCCAGTGGGTTCTGGTCTTGTAAACAAATCTGGGACCAATTAAGCAGCCCTCCATTGAGCCTCGGATGAGACTCTGCCTGTTTTTGTATGTGTCCTTTGCAGCGCCAAACATGAAGGGAAGCTTCCCCTCAGTTGCACCCTTCCGTTATTTTTATGGGTGGTGCGTTCCCTCTGCGGCCTGGAACCGCCGCATCACATGTCACACCAAATCGCCCAGAAGCTTGAGGCCGCACACCGCTGCAGGTAGGTCAACAAACCTTTATTAAGAACAAACAGGCAACTTCACATCCCGTGTCTTGTCCGTGGCCTTACGCGTTTCAGAGAATCAGTCTCCTTCCTCAGAGGCCGTTTAGCCAAGAACAGCAGGTCGCACACACTGGCTATCCCCAGCATGCTCGTTTCACTTTAAATGGCCTCCGGTGTGCCGTAGTATTCTCAGTCATTATAATGCATGCTGGGATATGCGGTGAATTCTGTATTTTTAAAACCTCCAGTGGGTTCTGGTCTTGTAAACAAATCTGGGACCAATTAAGTAGCCCTCCATTGAGCCTCGGATTAGACTCTGCCTGTTTTCGTACGTGTCCTTTGCAGCGCCAAACACGAAGGGAAGCTCAGTTGCACCCTTCCGTTATTTTTATGGGTGGTGCATTCCCTCTGCGGCCTGGAACCGCTGCATCACATGTGACACCAAATCGACCAGAAGCTTGAGGCCGCACACCACTGCAGGTAGGACAACAAACCTTTATTAAGAACAAACAGGCAACTTCACATCCCGTGTCTCGTCCCTGGCCTGACGCGTTTCAGAGAATCAGTCTCCTTCCTCAGAGGCCGTTTAGCCAAGACCAGCAGGTCGCACACACTGCCTATCCCCTGCATGCTCGTTTCACTTTAAATGGCCCCCATGTGCTGTAGTATTCTTAGTCATTATAATGCATGCTGGGATATGCGGTGAATTCTGTATTTTTAAAACCTCCAGTGGGTTCTGGTCTTGTAAACAAATCTGGGACCATTTAAGCAGCCCTCCATTGAGCCTCGGATGAGACTCTGCCTGTTTTCGTACGTGTCCTTTGCAGTGCCAAACACGAAGGGAAGCTTCCCCTCAGGTGCACCCTTCCGTTATTTTTATGGGTGGTGCATTCCCTCTGCGGCCTGGAACCGCCGCATCACATGTCACACCAAATCGCCCAGAAGCTTGAGGCCGCACACCACTGCAGGTAGGTCAACAAACCTTTATTAAGTACAAACAGGCAACTTCACATCCCGTGTCTTGTCCCTGGCCTGACGCTTTTCAGAGAATCAGTCTCCTTCCTCAGAGGCCGTTTAGCCAAGACCAGCAGGTCGCACACACTGCCTATCCCCTGCATGCTCGTTTCACTTTAAATGGCCTCCTGTGTGCCGTAGTATTCTCAGTCATTATAATGCATGCTGGGATATGCGGTGAATTCTGTATTTTTAAAACCTCCAGTGGGTTCTGGTCTTGTAAACAAATCTGGGACTAATTAAGCAGCCCTTGATTGAGTCTCGGATGAGACTCTGCCTGTTTTCTTACGTGTCCTTTGCAGCGCCAAACACGAAGGGAAGCTTCCCCTCAGTTGCACCCTTCTGTTATTTTTATGGGTGGTGCGTTCCCTCTGCGGCCTGTAACCGCCGCATCACATGTCACACCAAAGCGCCCAGAAGCTTGAGGCCGCACACCGCTGCAGGTATGTCAACAAACCTTTATTAAGATAAAACAGTCAACTTCACATCCTGTGTCGTGTCCCTGGCCTGACGCGTTTCAGAGAATCAGTCTCCTTCCTCAGAGGCCGTTTAGCCAAGACCAGCAGGTCGCACACACTGCCTATCCCCTGCATGCTCGTTTCACTTTAAATGGCCTCTGGTGTGCCGTAGTATTCTCAATCATTATAATGCATGCTGGGATATGCAGTGAATTCTGTATTTTTAAAACCTCCAGTGGGTTCTGGTCTTGTAAAAAAATCTGGGACCAATTAAGCAGCCCTCGATTGAGCCTCGGATGAGACTCTGCCTGTTTTCGTACGTGTCCTTTGCAGCGCCAAACACGAAGGGAAGCTTCCCCTCAGTTGCACCCTTCGGTTATTTTTATGGGTGGTGCGTTCCCTCTGCGGCCTGGAACCGCAGCATCACATGTCACACCAAATCACCCAGAAGCTTGAGGCCGCACACCGCTGCAGGTAGGTCAACAAACCTTTATTAAGAACAAACAGGCAACTTCACATCCCGTGTCTTGTCCCTGGCCTGACGTGTTTCAGAGAATCAGTCTCCTTCCTCAGAGGCCATTTAGCCAAGACCAACAGGTCGCAAAAACTGCCTATCCCCTGCATACTCATTTCACTTTAAATGGCCTCCAGTGTGCCGTAGTATTCTCAGTCATTATAATGCATGCTGGGATATGCGGTGAATTCTGTATTTTTAAAACCTCCACTGGGTTCTGGTCTTGTAAACAAATCTGGGACCAATTAAGCAGCCCTCCATTGAGCCTCGGATGAGACTCTGCCTGTTTTCGTACGTGTCCTTTGCAGCGCCAAAGACGAAGGGAAGCTTCCCCTCAGTTGCACCCTTCCGTTATTTTTATGGGTGGTGCGTTCCCTCTGCGGCCTGGAACCGCCGCATCACATGTCACACCAAATCGCCCAGAAGGTTGAGGCCGCACACCGCTGCAGGTAGGTCAACAAACTTTTATTAAGACCAAACAGGGAACTTCACATTCCGTGTCTTGTCCCTGGCCTGACGCGTTTCAGAGAATCAGTCTCCTTCCTCAGAGGCCGTTTAGCCAAGACCAGCAGGTCGCACACACTGCCTATCCCCTGCATGCTCGTTTCACTTTAAATGGCCTCCTGTGTGCTGTAGTATTCTCAGTCATTATAATGCATGCTGGGATATGCGGTGAATTCTGTATTTTTAAAACCTCCAGTGTGTTCTTGTCTTGTAAACAAATCTGGGACTAATTAAGCAGCCCTTGATTGAGCCTCGGATGAGACTCTGCCTGTTTTCTTACTTGTCCTTTGCAGCGCCAAACACGAAGGGAAGCTTCCCCTCAGTTGCACCCTTCTGTTATTTTTATGGGTGGTGCGTTCCCTCTGCGGCCTGGAACCGCTGTATCACATGTCACACCAAATCGCCCAGAAGCTTGAGGCCGCACACCGCTGCAGGTATGTCAACAAACCTTTATTAAGATAAAACAGGCAACTTCACATCCCGTGTCGTGTCCCTGGCCTGACGCGTTTCAGAGAATCAGTCTCCTTCCTCAGAGGCCGTTTAGCCAAGACCAGCAGGTCGCACACACTGCCTATCCCCTGCATGCTCGTTTCACTTTAAATGGCCTCTGGTGTGCCGTAGTATTCTCAATCATTATAATGCATGCTGGGATATGCAGTGAATTCTGTATTTTTAAAACCTCCAGTGGGTTCTGGTCTTGTAAAAAAATCTGGGACCAATTAAGCAGCCCTCGATTGAGCCTCGGATGAGACTCTGCCTGTTTTCGTACGTGTCCTTTGCAGCGCCAAACACGAAGGGAAGCTTCCCTCAGTTGCACCCTTCGGTTATTTTTATGGGTGGTGCGTTCCCTCTGCGGCCTTTAACCACCGCATCACATGTCACACCAAATCGCCCAGAAGCTTGAGGCCGCACACCGCTGCAGGTAGGTCAACAAACCTTTATTAAGAAGAAACAGGCAACTTCACATCCCGTGTCTTGTCCCTGGCCTGACGCGTTTCAGAGAATCAGTCTCCTTCCTCAGAGGCCATTTAGCCAAGTCCAGCAGGTCGCACACACTACCTATCCCCTGCATGCTCGTTTCACTTTAAATGGCCTCCGGTGTGCCGTAGTATTCTCAGTCATTATAATGCATGCTGGGATATGGGGTGAATTCTGTATTTTTAAAACCTCCAGTGGGTTCTGGTCTTGTAAACAAATCTGGGACCAATTAAGCAGCCGTCCATTGAGCCTCGGATGAGATTCTGCCTGTTTTCGTACGTGTCCTTTGCAGCGCCAAACACGAAGGGAAGCTTCCCCTCAGTTGCACCCTTCCGTTAATTTTATGGGTGGTGCGTTCCCTCTGCGGCCTGGAACCGCAGCATCACATGTCACACCAAATCACCCAGAAGCTTGAGGCCGCACACCGCTGCAGGTAGGTCAACAAACCTTTATTAAGAACAAACAGGCAACTTCACATCCCGTGTCTTGTCCCTGGCCTGACGTGTTTCAGAGAATCAGTCTCCTTCCTCAGAGGCCATTTAGCCAAGACCAACAGGTCGCAAAAACTGCCTATCCCCTGCATACTCATTTCACTTTAAATGGCCTCCAGTGTGCCGTAGTATTCTCAGTCATTATAATGCATGCTGGGATATGCGGTGAATTCTGTATTTTTAAAACCTCCACTGGGTTCTGGTCTTGTAAACAAATCTGGGACCAATTAAGCAGCCCTCCATTGAGCCTCGGATGAGACTCTGCCTGTTTTCGTACGTGTCCTTTGCAGCGCCAAACACGAAGGGAAGCTTCCCCTCAGTTGCACCCTTCCGTTATTTTTATGGGTGGTGCGTTCCCTCTGCGGCCTGGAACCGCCGCATCACATGTCACACCAAATCGCCCAGAAGGTTGAGGCCGCACACCGCTGCAGGTAGGTCAACAAACTTTTATTAAGACCAAACAGGGAACTTCACATTCCGTGTCTTGTCCCTGGCCTGACGCGTTTCAGAGAATCAGTCTCCTTCCTCAGAGGCCGTTTAGCCAAGACCAGCAGGTCGCACACACTGCCTATCCCCTGCATGCTCGTTTCACTTTAAATGGCCTCCTGTGTGCTGTAGTATTCTCAGTCATTATAATGCATGCTGGGATATGCGGTGAATTCTGTATTTTTAAAACCTCCAGTGGGTTCTTGTCTTGTAAACAAATCTGGGACTAATTAAGCAGCCATTGATTGAGCCTCGGATGAGACTCTGCCTGTTTTCTTACGTGTCCTTTGCAGCGCCAAACACGAAGGGAAGCTTCCCCTCAGTTGCACCCTTCCGTTATTTTTATGGGTGGTGCGTTCCCTCTGCGGCCTGGAACCGCCGCATCACATGTCACACCAAATCGCCCTGAAGGTTGAGGCCGCACACTGCTGCAGGTAGGTCAACAAACCTTTATTAAGAACAAACAGGCAACTTCACATCCCGTGTCTTGTCCCTGGCCTGACGCATTTCAGAGAATCAGTCTCCTTCCTCAGAGGCTGTTTAGCCAAGACCAGCAGGTCGCACACACTGCCTATCCCCTGCATGCTCGTTTCACTTTAAATGGCCTCCGGTGTGCCATAGTATTCTCAGTCATTATAATGCATGCTGGGATATGCGGTGAATTCTGTATTTTTAAAGCCTCCAGTGGGTTCTGGTCTTGAAAACAAATCTGGGACCAATTAAGCAGCCCTCCATTGAGCCTCGGATGAGAATCTGCCTGTTTTCGTACGTGTACTTTGCAGTGCCAAACACGAAGGAAGCTTCCCCTCAGTTGCACCCTTCCGTTATTTTTATGGGTGGTGCGTTCCCTCTGCGGCCTGGAACCGCTGCATCACATGTCACACCAAATCATCCAGAAGCTTGAGGCCGCACACCGCTGCAGGTAGGTCAACAAACCTTTATTAAGAACAAAGAGGCAACTTCACATCCCGTGTCTTGTCCCTGGCCTGACGTGTTTCAGAGAATCAGTCTCCTTCCTCAGAGGCCATTTAGCCAAGACCAACAGGTCGCAAACACTGCCTTTCCCCTGCATGCTTGTTTCACTTTAAATGGCCTCCGGTGTGCCGTAGTATTCTCAGTCATTATAATGCATGCTGGGATATGCCGTGAATTCTGTATTTTTAAAACCTCCACTGGGTTCTGGTCTTGTAAACAAATCTGGGACCAATTAATCAGCCCTCCATTGAGCCTCAGATGAGACTCTGCCTGTTTTCGTACGTGTCCTTTGCAGCACCAAACACAAAGGGAAGCTTCTCCTCAGTTGCACCCTTCCGTTATTTTTATGGGTGGTGCGTTCCCTCTGCGGCCTGGAACCGCCGCATCACATGTCACACCAAATCACCCAGAAGCTTGAGGCCGCACACCGCTGCAGGTAGGTCAACAAACCTTTATTAAGAACAAACAGGCAGCTTCACATCCCATGTCTTGTTCCTGGCCTGACGTGTTTCAGAGAATCAGTCTCCTTCCTCAGAGGCCGTATAACCAAGACCAGCAGGTCGCACACACTGCCTTTCCCCTGCATGCTTGTTTCACTTTAAATGGCCTCCGGTGTGCCGTAGTATTCTCAGTCATTATAATGCATGCTGGGATATGCCGTGAATTCTGTATTTTTAAAACCTCCACTGGGTTCTGGTCTTGTAAACAAATCTGGGACCAATTAATCAGCCCTCCATTGAGCCTCAGATGAGACTCTGCCTGTTTTCGTACGTGTCCTTTGCAGCACCAAACACAAAGGGAAGCTTCTCCTCAGTTGCACCCTTCCGTTATTTTTATGGGTGGTGCGTTCCCTCTGCGGCCTGGAACCGCCGCATCACATGTCACACCAAATCACCCAGAAGCTTGAGGCCGCACACCGCTGCAGGTAGGACAACAAACCTTTATTAAGGACAAACGGGCAACTTCACATCCCGTGTCTTGTCCCTGGCCTGACGCGTTTCAGAGAATCAGTCTCCTTCCTCAGAGGCCATTTAGCCAAGACCAGCAGGTCGCACACACTGCCTATCCCCTGCATGCTCGTTTCACTTTAAATGGCCTCCGGTGTGCCGTAGTATTCTCAGTCATTATAATGCATGCTGGGATATGCGGTGAATTCTGTATTTTTAAAACCTCCAGTGGGTTCTGGTCTTGTAAACAAATCTGGGACCAATTAAGCAGCCCTCCATTGAGCCTCGGATGACACTCTGCCTGTTTTCGTACGTGTCCTTTGCAGCGCCAAACACGAAGGGAAGCTTCCCCTCAGTTGCACCCTTCCGTTATTTTTATGGGTGGTGCGTTCCCTCTGCGGCCTGGAACCGCCGCATCACATGTCACACCAAATCACCCAGAAGCTTGAGGCCGCACACTGCTGCAGGTAGGTCAGCAAACCTTTATTAAGAACAAACAGGCAGCTTCACATCCCGTGTCTTGTCCCTGGCCTGACGCTTTTCAGAGAATCAGTCTCCTTCCTCAGAGGCAGTGTAGCCAAGACCAGCAGGTCGCACACACTGCCTATCCCCTGCATGCTCGTTTCACTTTAAATGGCCTCCGGTGTGCCGTAGTATTTTCAGTCATTATAATGCATGCTGGGATATGCGGTGAATTCTGTATTTTTAAAACCTCCAGTGGGTTCTGGTCTTGTAAACAAATCTGGGACCAATTAAGCAGCCCTCCATTGAGCCTCAGATGAGACTCTGCCTGTTTTCGTACGCGTCCTTTGCAGCGCCAAACACGAAGGGAAGCTTCCCCTCAGTTGCACCCTTCCGTTATTTTTATGGGTGGTGCGTTCCCTCTGCGGCCTGGAACCGCCGCATCACATGTCACACCAAATCGCCCTGAAGGTTGAGGCCGCACACTGCTGCAGGTAGGTCAACAAACCTTTATTAAGAACAAACAGGCAACTTCACATCCCGTGTCTTGTCCCTGGCCTGACGCATTTCAGAGAATCAGTCTCCTTCCTCAGAGGCTGTTTAGCCAAGACCAGCAGGTCGCACACACTGCCTATCCCCTGCATGCTCGTTTCACTTTAAATGGCCTCCGGTGTGCCATAGTATTCTCAGTCATTATAATGCATGCTGGGATATGCGGTGAATTCTGTATTTTTAAAGCCTCCAGTGGGTTCTGGTCTTGAAAACAAATCTGGGACCAATTAAGCAGCCCTCCATTGAGCCTCGGATGAGAATCTGCCTGTTTTCGTACGTGTAATTTGCAGTGCCAAACACGAAGGGAAGCTTCCCTCAGTTGCACCCTTCCGTTATTTTTATGGGTGGTGCGTTCCCTCTGCGGCCTGGAACCGCTGCATCACATGTCACACCAAATCATCCAGAAGCTTGAGGCCGCACACCGCTGCAGGTAGGTCAACAAACCTTTATTAAGAACAAACAGGCAACTTCACATCCCGTGTCTTGTCCCTGGCCTGACGTGTTTCAGAGAATCAGTCTCCTTCCTCAGAGGCCATTTAGCCAAGACCAACAGGTCGCAAACACTGCCTTTCCCCTGCATGCTTGTTTCACTTTAAATGGCCTCCGGTGTGCCGTAGTATTCTCAGTCATTATAATGCATGCTGGGATATGCCGTGAATTCTGTATTTTTAAAACCTCCACTGGGTTCTGGTCTTGTAAACAAATCTGGGACCAATTAAGCAGCCCTCCATTGAGCCTCAGATGAGACTCTGCCTGTTTTCGTACGTGTCCTTTGCAGCGCCAAACACAAAGGGAAGCTTCTCCTCAGTTGCACCCTTCCGTTATTTTTATGGGTGGTGCGTTCCCTCTGCGGCCTGGAACCGCCGCATCACATGTCACACCAAATCGCCCAGAAGCTTCAGGCCGCACACCGCTGCAGGTAGGTCAACAAACCTTTATTAAGAACAAACAGGCAACTTCACATCCTGTGTCTTGTCCCTGGCCTGACGTGTTTCAGAGAATCAGTCTCCTTCCTCAGAGGCCGTTTAGCCAAGTCCAGCAGGTCGCACACACTACCTATCCTCTGCATGCTCGTTTCACTTTAAATGGCCTCCGGTGTGCCGTAGTATTCTCAGTCATTATAATGCATGCTGGGATATGGGGTGAATTCTGTATTTTTAAAACCTCCAGTGGGTTCTGGTCTTGTAAACAAATCTGGGACCAATTAAGCAGCCGTCCATTGAGCCTCGGATGAGGTTCTGCCTGTTTTCGTACGTGTCCTTTGCAGCGCCAAACACGAAGGGAAGCTTCCCTCAGTTGCACCCTTCCGTTAATTTTATGGGTGGTGTTTTCCCTCTGCGGCCTGGAACCGCTGCATCACATGTCACACCAAATCACCCAGAAGCTTGAGGCCGCACACCGCTGCAGGTAGGTCAACAAACCTTTATTAAGAACAAACAGGCAACTTCACATCCCGTGTCTTGTCCCTGGCCTGACGTGTTTTATCGAATCAGTCTCCTTCCTCAGAGGCCATTTAGCCAAGACCAACAGGTCGCAAACACTGCCTTTCCCCTGCATGCTCGTTTCACTTTAAATGGCCTCCGGTGTGCCGTAGTATTCTCAGTCATTATAATGCATGCTGGGATATGCCGTGAATTCTGTATTTTTAAAACCTCCACTGGGTTCTGGTCTTGTAAACAAATCTGGGACCAATTAAGCATCCCTCCATTGAGCCTCAGATGAGACTCTGCCTGTTTTCGTACGTGTCCTTTGCAGCGCCAAACACAAAGGGAAGCTTCCCCTCAGTTGCACCCTTCCGTTAATTTTATGGGTGGTGTTTTCCCTCTGCGGCCTGGAACCGCTGCATCACATGTCACACCAAATCACCCAGAAGCTTGAGGCCGCACACCGCTGCAGGTAGGTCAACAAACCTTTATTAAGAACAAACAGGCAGCTTCACATCCCATGTCTTGTTCCTGGCCTGACGCGTTTCAGAGAATCAGTCTCCTTCCTCAGAGGCCGTATAACCAAGACCAGCAGGTCGCACACACTGCCTATTCCCTGCATGCTCGTTTCACTTTAAATGGCCTCCGGTGTGCCGTAGTATTCTCAGTCATTATAATGCATGCTCGGATATGCGGTGAATTCTGTATTTTTAAAACCTCCAGTGGGTTCTGGTCTTGTAAACAAATCTGGGACCAATTAAGCAGCCCTCCATTGAGCCTCGGATGAGACTCTGCCTGTTTTTGTACGTGTCCTTTGCAGCACCAAACACGAAGGGAAGCTTCCCCTCAGTTGCACCCTTCCGTTATTTTTATGGGTGGTGCGTTCCCTCTGCGGCCTGGAACCGCCGCATCACATGTCACACCAAATCACCCAGAAGCTTGAGGCCGCACACCGCTGCAGGTAGGACAACAAACCTTTATTAAGGACAAACAGGCAACTTCACATCCCGTGTCTTGTCCCTGGCCTGACGCGTTTCAGAGAATCAGTCTCCTTCCTCAGAGGCCGTGTAGCCAAGACCAGCAGGTCGCACACACTGCCTATCCCCTGCATGCTCGTTTCACTTTAAATGGCCTCCGGTGTGCCGTAGTATTCTCAGTCATTATAATGCATGCTGGGCTATGCGGTGAATTTTGTATTTTTAAAACCTCCAGTGGGTTCTGGTCTTGTAAACAAATCTGGGACCAATTAAGCAGCCCTCCATTGAGCCTCGGATGAGACTCTGCCTGTTTTTGTATGTGTCCTTTGCAGCGCCAAACATGAAGGGAAGCTTCCCCTCAGTTGCACCCTTCCGTTATTTTTATGGGTGGTGCGTTCCCTCTGCGGCCTGGAACCGCCGCATCACATGTCACACCAAATCGCCCAGAAGCTTGAGGCCGCACACCGCTGCAGGTAGGTCAACAAACCTTTATTAAGAACAAACAGGCAACTTCACATCCCGTGTCTTGTCCGTGGCCTTACGCGTTTCAGAGAATCAGTCTCCTTCCTCAGAGGCCGTTTAGCCAAGAACAGCAGGTCGCACACACTGGCTATCCCCAGCATGCTCGTTTCACTTTAAATGGCCTCCGGTGTGCCGTAGTATTCTCAGTCATTATAATGCATGCTGGGATATGCGGTGAATTCTGTATTTTTAAAACCTCCAGTGGGTTCTGGTCTTGTAAACAAATCTGGGACCAATTAAGTAGCCCTCCATTGAGCCTCGGATTAGACTCTGCCTGTTTTCGTACGTGTCCTTTGCAGCGCCAAACACGAAGGGAAGCTCAGTTGCACCCTTCCGTTATTTTTATGGGTGGTGCATTCCCTCTGCGGCCTGGAACCGCTGCATCACATGTGACACCAAATCGACCAGAAGCTTGAGGCCGCACACCACTGCAGGTAGGACAACAAACCTTTATTAAGAACAAACAGGCAACTTCACATCCCGTGTCTCGTCCCTGGCCTGACGCGTTTCAGAGAATCAGTCTCCTTCCTCAGAGGCCGTTTAGCCAAGACCAGCAGGTCGCACACACTGCCTATCCCCTGCATGCTCGTTTCACTTTAAATGGCCCCCATGTGCTGTAGTATTCTTAGTCATTATAATGCATGCTGGGATATGCGGTGAATTCTGTATTTTTAAAACCTCCAGTGGGTTCTGGTCTTGTAAACAAATCTGGGACCATTTAAGCAGCCCTCCATTGAGCCTCGGATGAGACTCTGCCTGTTTTCGTACGTGTCCTTTGCAGTGCCAAACACGAAGGGAAGCTTCCCCTCAGGTGCACCCTTCCGTTATTTTTATGGGTGGTGCATTCCCTCTGCGGCCTGGAACCGCCGCATCACATGTCACACCAAATCGCCCAGAAGCTTGAGGCCGCACACCACTGCAGGTAGGTCAACAAACCTTTATTAAGTACAAACAGGCAACTTCACATCCCGTGTCTTGTCCCTGGCCTGACGCTTTTCAGAGAATCAGTCTCCTTCCTCAGAGGCCGTTTAGCCAAGACCAGCAGGTCGCACACACTGCCTATCCCCTGCATGCTCGTTTCACTTTAAATGGCCTCCTGTGTGCCGTAGTATTCTCAGTCATTATAATGCATGCTGGGATATGCGGTGAATTCTGTATTTTTAAAACCTCCAGTGGGTTCTGGTCTTGTAAACAAATCTGGGACTAATTAAGCAGCCCTTGATTGAGTCTCGGATGAGACTCTGCCTGTTTTCTTACGTGTCCTTTGCAGCGCCAAACACGAAGGGAAGCTTCCCCTCAGTTGCACCCTTCTGTTATTTTTATGGGTGGTGCGTTCCCTCTGCGGCCTGTAACCGCCGCATCACATGTCACACCAAAGCGCCCAGAAGCTTGAGGCCGCACACCGCTGCAGGTATGTCAACAAACCTTTATTAAGATAAAACAGTCAACTTCACATCCTGTGTCGTGTCCCTGGCCTGACGCGTTTCAGAGAATCAGTCTCCTTCCTCAGAGGCCGTTTAGCCAAGACCAGCAGGTCGCACACACTGCCTATCCCCTGCATGCTCGTTTCACTTTAAATGGCCTCTGGTGTGCCGTAGTATTCTCAATCATTATAATGCATGCTGGGATATGCAGTGAATTCTGTATTTTTAAAACCTCCAGTGGGTTCTGGTCTTGTAAAAAAATCTGGGACCAATTAAGCAGCCCTCGATTGAGCCTCGGATGAGACTCTGCCTGTTTTCGTACGTGTCCTTTGCAGCGCCAAACACGAAGGGAAGCTTCCCCTCAGTTGCACCCTTCGGTTATTTTTATGGGTGGTGCGTTCCCTCTGCGGCCTGGAACCGCAGCATCACATGTCACACCAAATCACCCAGAAGCTTGAGGCCGCACACCGCTGCAGGTAGGTCAACAAACCTTTATTAAGAACAAACAGGCAACTTCACATCCCGTGTCTTGTCCCTGGCCTGACGTGTTTCAGAGAATCAGTCTCCTTCCTCAGAGGCCATTTAGCCAAGACCAACAGGTCGCAAAAACTGCCTATCCCCTGCATACTCATTTCACTTTAAATGGCCTCCAGTGTGCCGTAGTATTCTCAGTCATTATAATGCATGCTGGGATATGCGGTGAATTCTGTATTTTTAAAACCTCCACTGGGTTCTGGTCTTGTAAACAAATCTGGGACCAATTAAGCAGCCCTCCATTGAGCCTCGGATGAGACTCTGCCTGTTTTCGTACGTGTCCTTTGCAGCGCCAAAGACGAAGGGAAGCTTCCCTCAGTTGCACCCTTCCGTTATTTTTATGGGTGGTGCGTTCCCTCTGCGGCCTGGAACCGCCGCATCACATGTCACACCAAATCGCCCAGAAGGTTGAGGCCGCACACCGCTGCAGGTAGGTCAACAAACTTTTATTAAGACCAAACAGGGAACTTCACATTCCGTGTCTTGTCCCTGGCCTGACGCGTTTCAGAGAATCAGTCTCCTTCCTCAGAGGCCGTTTAGCCAAGACCAGCAGGTCGCACACACTGCCTATCCCCTGCATGCTCGTTTCACTTTAAATGGCCTCCTGTGTGCTGTAGTATTCTCAGTCATTATAATGCATGCTGGGATATGCGGTGAATTCTGTATTTTTAAAACCTCCAGTGTGTTCTTGTCTTGTAAACAAATCTGGGACTAATTAAGCAGCCCTTGATTGAGCCTCGGATGAGACTCTGCCTGTTTTCTTACTTGTCCTTTGCAGCGCCAAACACGAAGGGAAGCTTCCCCTCAGTTGCACCCTTCTGTTATTTTTATGGGTGGTGCGTTCCCTCTGCGGCCTGGAACCGCTGTATCACATGTCACACCAAATCGCCCAGAAGCTTGAGGCCGCACACCGCTGCAGGTATGTCAACAAACCTTTATTAAGATAAAACAGGCAACTTCACATCCCGTGTCGTGTCCCTGGCCTGACGCGTTTCAGAGAATCAGTCTCCTTCCTCAGAGGCCGTTTAGCCAAGACCAGCAGGTCGCACACACTGCCTATCCCCTGCATGCTCGTTTCACTTTAAATGGCCTCTGGTGTGCCGTAGTATTCTCAATCATTATAATGCATGCTGGGATATGCAGTGAATTCTGTATTTTTAAAACCTCCAGTGGGTTCTGGTCTTGTAAAAAAATCTGGGACCAATTAAGCAGCCCTCGATTGAGCCTCGGATGAGACTCTGCCTGTTTTCGTACGTGTCCTTTGCAGCGCCAAACACGAAGGGAAGCTTCCCTCAGTTGCACCCTTCGGTTATTTTTATGGGTGGTGCGTTCCCTCTGCGGCCTTTAACCACCGCATCACATGTCACACCAAATCGCCCAGAAGCTTGAGGCCGCACACCGCTGCAGGTAGGTCAACAAACCTTTATTAAGAAGAAACAGGCAACTTCACATCCCGTGTCTTGTCCCTGGCCTGACGCGTTTCAGAGAATCAGTCTCCTTCCTCAGAGGCCATTTAGCCAAGTCCAGCAGGTCGCACACACTACCTATCCCCTGCATGCTCGTTTCACTTTAAATGGCCTCCGGTGTGCCGTAGTATTCTCAGTCATTATAATGCATGCTGGGATATGGGGTGAATTCTGTATTTTTAAAACCTCCAGTGGGTTCTGGTCTTGTAAACAAATCTGGGACCAATTAAGCAGCCGTCCATTGAGCCTCGGATGAGATTCTGCCTGTTTTCGTACGTGTCCTTTGCAGCGCCAAACACGAAGGGAAGCTTCCCCTCAGTTGCACCCTTCCGTTAATTTTATGGGTGGTGCGTTCCCTCTGCGGCCTGGAACCGCAGCATCACATGTCACACCAAATCACCCAGAAGCTTGAGGCCGCACACCGCTGCAGGTAGGTCAACAAACCTTTATTAAGAACAAACAGGCAACTTCACATCCCGTGTCTTGTCCCTGGCCTGACGTGTTTCAGAGAATCAGTCTCCTTCCTCAGAGGCCATTTAGCCAAGACCAACAGGTCGCAAAAACTGCCTATCCCCTGCATACTCATTTCACTTTAAATGGCCTCCAGTGTGCCGTAGTATTCTCAGTCATTATAATGCATGCTGGGATATGCGGTGAATTCTGTATTTTTAAAACCTCCACTGGGTTCTGGTCTTGTAAACAAATCTGGGACCAATTAAGCAGCCCTCCATTGAGCCTCGGATGAGACTCTGCCTGTTTTCGTACGTGTCCTTTGCAGCGCCAAACACGAAGGGAAGCTTCCCCTCAGTTGCACCCTTCCGTTATTTTTATGGGTGGTGCGTTCCCTCTGCGGCCTGGAACCGCCGCATCACATGTCACACCAAATCGCCCAGAAGGTTGAGGCCGCACACCGCTGCAGGTAGGTCAACAAACTTTTATTAAGACCAAACAGGGAACTTCACATTCCGTGTCTTGTCCCTGGCCTGACGCGTTTCAGAGAATCAGTCTCCTTCCTCAGAGGCCGTTTAGCCAAGACCAGCAGGTCGCACACACTGCCTATCCCCTGCATGCTCGTTTCACTTTAAATGGCCTCCTGTGTGCTGTAGTATTCTCAGTCATTATAATGCATGCTGGGATATGCGGTGAATTCTGTATTTTTAAAACCTCCAGTGGGTTCTTGTCTTGTAAACAAATCTGGGACTAATTAAGCAGCCATTGATTGAGCCTCGGATGAGACTCTGCCTGTTTTCTTACGTGTCCTTTGCAGCGCCAAACACGAAGGGAAGCTTCCCCTCAGTTGCACCCTTCTGTTATTTTTATGGGTGGTGCGTTCCCTCTGCGGCCTGGAACCGCTGCATCACATGTCACACCAAATCGCCCAGAAGCTTGAGGCCGCACACCGCTGCAGGTATGTCAACAAACCTTTATTAAGATAAAACAGGCAACTTCACATCCCGTGTCGTGTCCCTGGCCTGACGCGTTTCAGAGAATCAGTCTCCTTCCTCAGAGGCCGTTTAGCCAAGACCAGCAGGTCGCACACACTGCCTATCCCCTGCATGCTCGTTTCACTTTAAATGGCCTCTGGTGTGCCGTAGTATTCTCAATCATTATAATGCATGCTGGGATATGCAGTGAATTCTGTATTTTTAAAACCTCCAGTGGGTTCTGGTCTTGTAAAAAAATCTGGGACCAATTAAGCAGCCCTCGATTGAGCCTCGGATGAGACTCTGCCTGTTTTCGTACGTGTCCTTTGCAGCGCCAAGCACGAAGGGAAGCTTCCCCTCAGTTGCACCCTTCGGTTATTTTTATGGGTGGTGCGTTCCCTCTGCGGCCTGGAACCGCCGCATCACATGTCACACCAAATCACCCAGAAGCTTGAGGCCGCACACCGCTGCAGGTAGGTCAACAAACCTTTATTAAGAACAAACAGGCAGCTTCACATCCTGTGTCTTGTCCCTGGCCTGACGCGTTTCAGAGAATCAGTCTCCTTCCTCAGAGGCCGTGTAGCCAAGACCAGCAGGTTGCACACACTGCCTATCCCCTGCATGCTCGTTTCACTTTAAATGGCCTCCGGTGTGCCGTAGTATTCTCAGTCATTATAATGCATGCTGGGCTATGCGGTGAATTTTGTATTTTTAAAACCTCCAGTGGGTTCTGGTCTTGTAAACAAATCTGGTACCAATTAAGCAGCCCTCCATTGAGCCTCGGATGAGACTCTGCCTGTTTTCGTATGTGTCCTTTGCAGCGCCAAACACGAAGGGAAGCTTCCCCTCAGTTGCACCCTTCCGTTATTTTTATGGGTGGTGCGTTCCCTCTGCGGCCTGGAACCGCCGCATCACATGTCACACCAAATCGCCCAGAAGCTTGAGGCCGCACACCGCTGCAGGTAGGTCAACAAACCTTTATTAAGAACAAACAGGCAACTTCACATCCCGTGTCTTGTCCGTGGCCTTACGCGTTTCAGAAAATCAGTCTCCTTCCTCAGAGGCCGTTTAGCCAAGAACAGCAGGTCGCACACACTGCCTATCCCCTGCATGCTCGTTTCACTTTAAATGGCCTCCGGTGTGCCGTAGTATTCTCAGTCATTATAATGCATGCTGGGATATGCGGTGAATTCTGTATTTTTAAAACCTCCAGTGGGTTCTGGTCTTGTAAACAAATCTGGGACCAATTAAGTAGCCCTCCATTGAGCCTCGGATTAGACTCTGCCTGTTTTCGTACGTGTCCTTTGCAGCGCCAAACACGAAGGGAAGCTCAGTTGCACCCTTCCGTTATTTTTATGGGTGGTGCATTCCCTCTGCGGCCTGGAACCGCTGCATCACATGTGACACCAAATCGCCCAGAAACTTGAGGCCGCACACCACTGCAGGTAGGACAACAAACCTTTATTAAGAACAAACAGGCAACTTCACATCCCGTGTCTCGTCCCTGGCCTGACGCGTTTCAGAGAATCAGTCTCCTTCCTCAGAGGCCGTTTAGCCAAGACCAGCAGGTCGCACACACTGCCTATCCCCTGCATGCTCGTTTCACTTTAAATGGCCCCCATGTGCCGTAGTATTCTTAGTCATTATAATGCATGCTGGGATATGCGGTGAATTCTGTATTTTTAAAACCTCCAGTGGGTTCTGGTCTTGTAAACAAATCTGGGACCATTTAAGCAGCCCTCCATTGAGCCTCGGATGAGACTCTGCCTGTTTTCGTACGTGTCCTTTGCAGTGCCAAACACGAAGGGAAGCTTCCCCTCAGGTGCACCCTTCCGTTATTTTTATGGGTGGTGCATTCCCTCTGCGGCCTGGAACCGCTGCATCACATGTGACACCAAATCGCCCAGAAGCTTGAGGCCGCACACCACTGCAGGTAGGACAACAAACCTTTATTAAGAACAAACAGGCAACTTCACATCCCGTGTCTTGTCCCTGGCCTGACGCGTTTCAGAGAATCAGTCTCCTTCCTCAGAGGCCATTTAGCCAAGACCAGCAGGTCGCACACACTGCCTATCCCCTGAATGCTCGTTTCACTTTAAATGGCCTCCGGTGTGCCGTAGTATTCTCAGTCATTATAATGCATACTGGGATATGCGGTGAATTCTGTATTTTTAAAACCTCCAGTGGGTTCTGGTCTTGTAAACAAATTTGGGACCAATTAAGCAGCCCTCCATTGAGCCTCGGATGAGACTCTGCCTGTTTTTGTACGTGTCCTTTGCAGCGCCAAACACGAAGGGAAGCTTCCCCTCAGTTGCACCCTTCCGTTATTTTTATGGGTGGTGCGTTCCCTCTGCGGCCTGGAACCGCCACATCACATGTCACACCAAATCACCCAGAAGCTTGAGGCCGCACACCGCTGCAGGTAGGTCAACAAACCTTTATTAAGAAGAAACAGGCAGCTTCACATCCCGTGTCTTGTCCCTGGCCTGACGCGTTTCAGAGAATCAGTCTCCTTCCTCAGAGGCCGTGTAGCCAAGACCAGCAGGTCGCACACACTGCCTATCCCCTGCATGCTCGTTTCACTTTAAATGGCCTCCGGTGTGCCGTAGTATTCTCAGTCATTATAATGCATGCTGGGCTATGCGGTGAATTTTGTATTTTTAAAACCTCCAGTGGGTTCTGGTCTTGTAAACAAATCTGGGACCAATTAAGCAGCCCTCCATTGAGCCTCGGATGAGACTCTGCCTGTTTTTGTATGTGTCCTTTGCAGCGCCAAACATGAAGGGAAGCTTCCCCTCAGTTGCACCCTTCCGTTATTTTTATGGGTGGTGCGTTCCCTCTGCGGCCTGGAACCGCCGCATCACATGTCACACCAAATCGCCCAGAAGCTTGAGGCCGCACACCGCTGCAGGTAGGTCAACAAACCTTTATTAAGAACAAACAGGCAACTTCACATCCCGTGTCTTGTCCGTGGCCTTACGCGTTTCAGAGAATCAGTCTCCTTCCTCAGAGGCCGTTTAGCCAAGAACAGCAGGTCGCACACACTGGCTATCCCCAGCATGCTCGTTTCACTTTAAATGGCCTCCGGTGTGCCGTAGTATTCTCAGTCATTATAATGCATGCTGGGATATGCGGTGAATTCTGTATTTTTAAAACCTCCAGTGGGTTCTGGTCTTGTAAACAAATCTGGGACCAATTAAGTAGCCCTCCATTGAGCCTCGGATTAGACTCTGCCTGTTTTCGTACGTGTCCTTTGCAGCGCCAAACACGAAGGGAAGCTCAGTTGCACCCTTCCGTTATTTTTATGGGTGGTGCATTCCCTCTGCGGCCTGGAACCGCTGCATCACATGTGACACCAAATCGACCAGAAGCTTGAGGCCGCACACCACTGCAGGTAGGACAACAAACCTTTATTAAGAACAAACAGGCAACTTCACATCCCGTGTCTCGTCCCTGGCCTGACGCGTTTCAGAGAATCAGTCTCCTTCCTCAGAGGCCGTTTAGCCAAGACCAGCAGGTCGCACACACTGCCTATGCCCTGCATGCTCGTTTCACTTTAAATGGCCCCCATGTGCTGTAGTATTCTTAGTCATTATAATGCATGCTGGGATATGCGGTGAATTCTGTATTTTTAAAACCTCCAGTGGGTTCTGGTCTTGTAAACAAATCTGGGACCATTTAAGCAGCCCTCCATTGAGCCTCGGATGAGACTCTGCCTGTTTTCGTACGTGTCCTTTGCAGTGCCAAACACGAAGGGAAGCTTCCCCTCAGGTGCACCCTTCCGTTATTTTTATGGGTGGTGCATTCCCTCTGCGGCCTGGAACCGCCGCATCACATGTCACACCAAATCGCCCAGAAGCTTGAGGCCGCACACCACTGCAGGTAGGTCAACAAACCTTTATTAAGTACAAACAGGCAACTTCACATCCCGTGTCTTGTCCCTGGCCTGACGCGTTTCAGAGAATCAGTCTCCTTCCTCAGAGGCCGTTTAGCCAAGACCAGCAGGTCGCACACACTGCCTATCCCCTGCATGCTCGTTTCACTTTAAATGGCCTCCTGTGTGCCGTAGTATTCTCAGTCATTATAATGCATGCTGGGATATGCAGTGAATTCTGTATTTTTAAAACCTCCAGTGGGTTCTGGTCTTGTAAACAAATCTGGGACTAATTAAGCAGCCCTTGATTGAGTCTCGGATGAGACTCTGCCTGTTTTCTTACGTGTCCTTTGCAGCGCCAAACACGAAGGGAAGCTTCCCTCAGTTGCACCCTTCTGTTATTTTTATGGGTGGTGCGTTCCCTCTGCGGCCTGTAACCGCCGCATCACATGTCACACCAAAGCGCCCAGAAGCTTGAGGCCGCACACCGCTGCAGGTATGTCAACAAACCTTTATTAAGATAAAACAGTCAACTTCACATCCTGTGTCGTGTCCCTGGCCTGACGCGTTTCAGAGAATCAGTCTCCTTCCTCAGAGGCCGTTTAGCCAAGACCAGCAGGTCGCACACACTGCCTATCCCCTGCATGCTCGTTTCACTTTAAATGGCCTCTGGTGTGCCGTAGTATTCTCAATCATTATAATGCATGCTGGGATATGCAGTGAATTCTGTATTTTTAAAACCTCCAGTGGGTTCTGGTCTTGTAAAAAAATCTGGGACCAATTAAGCAGCCCTCGATTGAGCCTCGGATGAGACTCTGCCTGTTTTCGTACGTGTCCTTTGCAGCGCCAAACACGAAGGGAAGCTTCCCCTCAGTTGCACCCTTCGGTTATTTTTATGGGTGGTGCGTTCCCTCTGCGGCCTGGAACCGCAGCATCACATGTCACACCAAATCACCCAGAAGCTTGAGGCCGCACACCGCTGCAGGTAGGTCAACAAACCTTTATTAAGAACAAACAGGCAACTTCACATCCCGTGTCTTGTCCCTGGCCTGACGTGTTTCAGAGAATCAGTCTCCTTCCTCAGAGGCCATTTAGCCAAGACCAACAGGTCGCAAAACTGCCTATCCCCTGCATACTCATTTCACTTTAAATGGCCTCCAGTGTGCCGTAGTATTCTCAGTCATTATAATGCATGCTGGGATATGCGGTGAATTCTGTATTTTTAAAACCTCCACTGGGTTCTGGTCTTGTAAACAAATCTGGGACCAATTAAGCAGCCCTCCATTGAGCCTCGGATGAGACTCTGCCTGTTTTCGTACGTGTCCTTTGCAGCGCCAAAGACGAAGGGAAGCTTCCCCTCAGTTGCACCCTTCCGTTATTTTTATGGGTGGTGCGTTCCCTCTGCGGCCTGGAACCGCCGCATCACATGTCACACCAAATCGCCCAGAAGGTTGAGGCCGCACACCGCTGCAGGTAGGTCAACAAACTTTTATTAAGACCAAACAGGGAACTTCACATTCCGTGTCTTGTCCCTGGCCTGACGCGTTTCAGAGAATCAGTCTCCTTCCTCAGAGGCCGTTTAGCCAAGACCAGCAGGTCGCACACACTGCCTATCCCCTGCATGCTCGTTTCACTTTAAATGGCCTCCTGTGTGCTGTAGTATTCTCAGTCATTATAATGCATGCTGGGATATGCGGTGAATTCTGTATTTTTAAAACCTCCAGTGTGTTCTTGTCTTGTAAACAAATCTGGGACTAATTAAGCAGCCCTTGATTGAGCCTCGGATGAGACTCTGCCTGTTTTCTTACTTGTCCTTTGCAGCGCCAAACACGAAGGGAAGCTTCCCCTCAGTTGCACCCTTCTGTTATTTTTATGGGTGGTGCGTTCCCTCTGCGGCCTGGAACCGCTGTATCACATGTCACACCAAATCGCCCAGAAGCTTGAGGCCGCACACCGCTGCAGGTATGTCAACAAACCTTTATTAAGATAAAACAGGCAACTTCACATCCCGTGTCGTGTCCCTGGCCTGACGCGTTTCAGAGAATCAGTCTCCTTCCTCAGAGGCCGTTTAGCCAAGACCAGCAGGTCGCACACACTGCCTATCCCCTGCATGCTCGTTTCACTTTAAATGGCCTCTGGTGTGCCGTAGTATTCTCAATCATTATAATGCATGCTGGGATATGCAGTGAATTCTGTATTTTTAAAACCTCCAGTGGGTTCTGGTCTTGTAAAAAAATCTGGGACCAATTAAGCAGCCCTCGATTGAGCCTCGGATGAGACTCTGCCTGTTTTCGTACGTGTCCTTTGCAGCGCCAAACACGAAGGGAAGCTTCCCCTCAGTTGCACCCTTCGGTTATTTTTATGGGTGGTGCGTTCCCTCTGCGGCCTTTAACCACCGCATCACATGTCACACCAAATCGCCCAGAAGCTTGAGGCCGCACACCGCTGCAGGTAGGTCAACAAACCTTTATTAAGAAGAAACAGGCAACTTCACATCCCGTGTCTTGTCCCTGGCCTGACGCGTTTCAGAGAATCAGTCTCCTTCCTCAGAGGCCATTTAGCCAAGTCCAGCAGGTCGCACACACTACCTATCCCCTGCATGCTCGTTTCACTTTAAATGGCCTCCGGTGTGCCGTAGTATTCTCAGTCATTATAATGCATGCTGGGATATGGGGTGAATTCTGTATTTTTAAAACCTCCAGTGGGTTCTGGTCTTGTAAACAAATCTGGGACCAATTAAGCAGCCGTCCATTGAGCCTCGGATGAGATTCTGCCTGTTTTCGTACGTGTCCTTTGCAGCGCCAAACACGAAGGGAAGCTTCCCCTCAGTTGCACCCTTCCGTTAATTTTATGGGTGGTGCGTTCCTCTGCGGCCTGGAACCGCAGCATCACATGTCACACCAAATCACCCAGAAGCTTGAGGCCGCACACCGCTGCAGGTAGGTCAACAAACCTTTATTAAGAACAAACAGGCAACTTCACATCCCGTGTCTTGTCCCTGGCCTGACGTGTTTCAGAGAATCAGTCTCCTTCCTCAGAGGCCATTTAGCCAAGACCAACAGGTCGCAAAAACTGCCTATCCCCTGCATACTCATTTCACTTTAAATGGCCTCCAGTGTGCCGTAGTATTCTCAGTCATTATAATGCATGCTGGGATATGCGGTGAATTCTGTATTTTTAAAACCTCCACTGGGTTCTGGTCTTGTAAACAAATCTGGGACCAATTAAGCAGCCCTCCATTGAGCCTCGGATGAGACTCTGCCTGTTTTCGTACGTGTCCTTTGCAGCGCCAAACACGAAGGGAAGCTTCCCCTCAGTTGCACCCTTCCGTTATTTTTATGGGTGGTGCGTTCCCTCTGCGGCCTGGAACCGCCGCATCACATGTCACACCAAATCGCCCAGAAGGTTGAGGCCGCACACCGCTGCAGGTAGGTCAACAAACTTTTATTAAGACCAAACAGGGAACTTCACATTCCGTGTCTTGTCCCTGGCCTGACGCGTTTCAGAGAATCAGTCTCCTTCCTCAGAGGCCGTTTAGCCAAGACCAGCAGGTCGCACACACTGCCTATCCCCTGCATGCTCGTTTCACTTTAAATGGCCTCCTGTGTGCTGTAGTATTCTCAGTCATTATAATGCATGCTGGGATATGCGGTGAATTCTGTATTTTTAAAACCTCCAGTGGGTTCTTGTCTTGTAAACAAATCTGGGACTAATTAAGCAGCCCTTGATTGAGCCTCGGATGAGACTCTGCCTGTTTTCTTACGTGTCCTTTGCAGCGCCAAACACGAAGGGAAGCTTCCCCTCAGTTGCACCCTTCTGTTATTTTTATGGGTGGTGCGTTCCCTCTGCGGCCTGGAACCGCTGCATCACATGTCACACCAAATCGCCCAGAAGCTTGAGGCCGCACACCGCTGCAGGTATGTCAACAAACCTTTATTAAGATAAAACAGGCAACTTCACATCCCGTGTCGTGTCCCTGGCCTGACGCGTTTCAGAGAATCAGTCTCCTTCCTCAGAGGCCGTTTAGCCAAGACCAGCAGGTCGCACACACTGCCTATCCCCTGCATGCTCGTTTCACTTTAAATGGCCTCTGGTGTGCCGTAGTATTCTCAATCATTATAATGCATGCTGGGATATGCAGTGAATTCTGTATTTTTAAAACCTCCAGTGGGTTCTGGTCTTGTAAAAAAATCTGGGACCAATTAAGCAGCCCTCGATTGAGCCTCGGATGAGACTCTGCCTGTTTTCGTACGTGTCCTTTGCAGCGCCAAGCACGAAGGAAGCTTCCCCTCAGTTGCACCCTTCGGTTATTTTTATGGGTGGTGCGTTCCCTCTGCGGCCTGGAACCGCCGCATCACATGTCACACCAAATCACCCAGAAGCTTGAGGCCGCACACCGCTGCAGGTAGGTCAACAAACCTTTATTAAGAACAAACAGGCAGCTTCACATCCTGTGTCTTGTCCCTGGCCTGACGCGTTTCAGAGAATCAGTCTCCTTCCTCAGAGGCCGTGTAGCCAAGACCAGCAGGTTGCACACACTGCCTATCCCCTGCATGCTCGTTTCACTTTAAATGGCCTCCGGTGTGCCGTAGTATTCTCAGTCATTATAATGCATGCTGGGCTATGCGGTGAATTTTGTATTTTTAAAACCTCCAGTGGGTTCTGGTCTTGTAAACAAATCTGGTACCAATTAAGCAGCCCTCCATTGAGCCTCGGATGAGACTCTGCCTGTTTTCGTATGTGTCCTTTGCAGCGCCAAACACGAAGGAAGCTTCCCCTCAGTTGCACCCTTCCGTTATTTTTATGGGTGGTGCGTTCCCTCTGCGGCCTGGAACCGCCGCATCACATGTCACACCAAATCGCCCAGAAGCTTGAGGCCGCACACCGCTGCAGGTAGGTCAACAAACCTTTATTAAGAACAAACAGGCAACTTCACATCCCGTGTCTTGTCCGTGGCCTTACGCGTTTCAGAAAATCAGTCTCCTTCCTCAGAGGCCGTTTAGCCAAGAACAGCAGGTCGCACACACTGCCTATCCCCTGCATGCTCGTTTCACTTTAAATGGCCTCCGGTGTGCCGTAGTATTCTCAGTCATTATAATGCATGCTGGGATATGCGGTGAATTCTGTATTTTTAAAACCTCCAGTGGGTTCTGGTCTTGTAAACAAATCTGGGACCAATTAAGTAGCCCTCCATTGAGCCTCGGATTAGACTCTGCCTGTTTTCGTACGTGTCCTTTGCAGCGCCAAACACGAAGGGAAGCTCAGTTGCACCCTTCCGTTATTTTTATGGGTGGTGCATTCCCTCTGCGGCCTGGAACCGCTGCATCACATGTGACACCAAATCGCCCAGAAGCTTGAGGCCGCACACCACTGCAGGTAGGACAACAAACCTTTATTAAGAACAAACAGGCAACTTCACATCCCGTGTCTCGTCCCTGGCCTGACGCGTTTCAGAGAATCAGTCTCCTTCCTCAGAGGCCGTTTAGCCAAGACCAGCAGGTCGCACACACTGCCTATCCCCTGCATGCTCGTTTCACTTTAAATGGCCCCCATGTGCCGTAGTATTCTTAGTCATTATAATGCATGCTGGGATATGCGGTGAATTCTGTATTTTTAAAACCTCCAGTGGGTTCTGGTCTTGTAAACAAATCTGGGACCATTTAAGCAGCCCTCCATTGAGCCTCGGATGAGACTCTGCCTGTTTTCGTACGTGTCCTTTGCAGTGCCAAACACGAAGGGAAGCTTCCCCTCAGGTGCACCCTTCCGTTATTTTTATGGGTGGTGCATTCCCTCTGCGGCCTGGAACCGCCGCATCACATGTCACACCAAATCGCACAGAAGCTTGAGGCCGCACACCACTGCAGGTAGGTCAACAAAACTTTATTAAGTATAAACAGGCAACTTCACATCCCGTGTCTTGTCTCTGGCCTGACGCGTTTCAGAGAATCAGTCTCCTTCCTCAGAGGCCGTTTAGCCAAGACCAGCAGGTCGCACACACTGCCTATCCCCTGCATGCTCGTTTCACTTTAAATGGCCTCCTGTGTGCCGTAGTATTCTCAGTCATTATAATGCATGCTGGGATATGCGGTGAATTCTGTATTTTTAAAACCTCCAGTGGGTTCTGGTCTTGTAAACAAATCTGGGACTAATTAAGCAGCCCTTGATTGAGTCTCGGATGAGACTCTGCCTGTTTTCTTACGTGTCCTTTGCAGCGCCAAACACGAAGGGAAGCTTCCCCTCAGTTGCACCCTTCTGTTATTTTTATGGGTGGTGCGTTCCCTCTGCGGCCTGTAACCGCCGCATCACATGTCACACCAAAGCGCCCAGAAGCTTGAGGCCGCACACCGCTGCAGGTATGTCAACAAACCTTTATTAAGATAAAACAGGCAACTTCACATCCTGTGTCGTGTCCCTGGCCTGACGCGTTTCAGAGAATCAGTCTCCTTCCTCAGAGGCCGTTTAGCCAAGACCAGCAGGTCGCACACACTGCCTATCCCCTGCATGCTCATTTCACTTTAAATGGCCTCTGGTGTGCCGTAGTATTCTCAATCATTATAATGCATGCTGGGATATGCAGTGAATTCTGTATTTTTAAAACCTCCAGTGGGTTCTGGTCTTGTAAAAAAATCTGGGACCAATTAAGCAGCCCTCGATTGAGCCTCGGATGAGACTCTGCCTGTTTTCGTACGTGTCCTTTGCAGCGCCAAACACGAAGGGAAGCTTCCCTCAGTTGCACCCTTCGGTTATTTTTATGGGTGGTGCGTTCCCTCTGCGGCCTGGAACCGCAGCATCACATGTTACACCAAATCACCCAGAAGCTTGAGGCCGCACACCGCTGCAGGTAGGTCAACAAACCTTTATTAAGAACAAACAGGCAACTTCACATCCCGTGTCTTGTCCCTGGCCTGACGTGTTTCAGAGAATCAGTCTCCTTCCTCAGAGGCCATTTAGCCAAGACCAACAGGTCGCAAAAACTGCCTATCCCCTGCATACTCATTTCACTTTAAATGGCCTCCAGTGTGCCGTAGTATTCTCAGTCATTATAATGCATGCTGGGATATGCAGTGAATTCTGTATTTTTAAAACGTCCACTGGGTTCTGGTCTTGTAAACAAATCTGGGACCAATTAAGCAGCCCTCCATTGAGCCTCGGATGAGACTCTGCCTGTTTTCGTACGTGTCCTTTGCAGCGCCAAACACGAAGGGAAGCTTCCCCTCAGTTGCACCCTTCCGTTATTTTTATGGGTGGTGCGTTCCCTCTGCGGCCTGGAACCGCCGCATCACATGTCACACCAAATCGCCCAGAAGCTTGAGGCCTCACACCACTACAGGTAGGTCAACAAACCTTTATTAAGAACAAACAGGCAACTTCACATCCCGTGTTGTAGTGTAGTTCCTATTTCCCTAATAGGCTCTGCGCATTGGAATAATATAACCTATAGGTTTGTCATAGGACTAAGGTCGGTATGTCCCTATCGATTATATTAAACTTAGTTACCTGTGCCAGCTAGCTCAGAGGCCACTAGAAACTTCTTGAAGACAAGAAGGGAATAGCTTCTGGCAACCACATAACAAAAAACCCTGATCCCTCAGGATCGTGGAAACAATATACTACTTTTCATTCAGTCACTCATCTCAGAGAAGTACATAGAAGAAACAGTTGGGTGTGTTTACAATAAAATTTATTGCACAGTTGTTGTTCTAGTACTGGTTATATGTGCTGCGACAACTGTTGGACAGTAACAGAGAAATATGGCCAGCAGTGCAGTTAAATAAAAATGCATGGTACAGTTTTACCATTGTGCAATAGTAATGAACACATACATGAAATGCAGAATGCATTAAGATAAAGCCTATACCCCTATGATGCCTAACTAGATGTACCTAAGTGTGCCTAGCATGTGTGTAGGTCTTAGAGAGCCAAGAATCCCCCTAGGATATAGTCTAACCCCATTACCTTAGTGGGACTTCATCCTGGTGTTGAGCTGGACACCCCAGGATGGGTGGATGGACCTCTGCCAGCTGGAGCTGTGGTATGATGCAGGTTGCAGCGTCTCAGGTCAGAGTGTCCGCATGGAAAGTCTCGGTCCCCTCTAATTTGCTTGGGCAAAGGGAGGTATATTTATACCTGATAGGTGCCTTGGAATGTTAGTATTGACGTACAGTCGGTCAGAGGAAGACGTCCGAGTAGGAAATAGTGGTTCATGCATATTTAATGAGTTCTTGGAGAAATCAATAATCCTGTGCTAGGGAAAATCCCAAGAGCTTAAGTGTCTGTTTCTAAGAACTCGTTGTGACGTAGGTTAGTCACTGTTGGACATGGATATGACGTATTTAGGATGGACCGTCTTCTGCACCCAGAGCACACGTCAGATAAGGGACAGACTCTGTTGCTCGTTATTTGTGAAGGGAGGGCCAATGTAGGTGAAAGGTCCTGCCTGTCTCTGTGGCACGAAGGATTTGTGCCTCTGAATATATATATATTTATTATACTATGTATACATGTGAAAATGTCTCGGTCCCCTGTTTGCCTCGGTGGCACGGAAAAAATGGGTGGAACTGACGTCAGCACGCCGACGAGGTCCTCTTATGGCTCCGATGACGTCATACGGTGTCGCGAGCGGAGCCGTGCTCGTTGACGTGGGAGAGCTAGGAAAGAATTTCCATGGAATGCTGGTGCAGGGGATATTCTGCCTATCCCCTGCATGCTCGTTTCACTTTAAATGGCCTCCGGTGTGCCATAGTATTCTCAGTCATTATAATGCATACTGGGATATGCGGTGAATTCTGTATTTTTAAAACCTCCAGCGGGTTCTGGTCTTGTAAACAAATCTGGGACCAATTAAGCAGCCCTCCATTGAGCCTCGGATGAGACTCTGACTGTTTTCGTACGTGTCCTTTGCAGCGCCAAACACGAAGCATGCATTATAATGACTTAGAATACTACAGCACACCGGAGGCCATTTAAAGTGAAACGAGCATGCAGGGGATAGGCAGTGTGTGCGACCTGCTGGTCTTGGCTAAACGGCCTCTGAGGAAGGAGACTGATTCTCTGAAACGCGTCAGGCCAGGGACAAGACACGGGATGTGAAGTTGCCTGTTTATTCTTAATAAAGGTTTGTTGACCTACCTGCAGCGTTGTGCGGCCTCAAGCTTCTGGGCGATTTGGTGTGACATATATATATATATTACCTACTGGCGGTCGCCAGTGGGTAGTTATAGTTAGGACCTAGTTTTCATAGGAAAAGTGTTTTTTTGATTTGCCAATATCTTCGGCGCCGTTTGACGAATCATCCCGAAATTTTCAAAACTAATGGCCCGCTCCGGTCAGCTCCTGTCTTGAAAGTTTCGTGGTGATTCGTCAAGCGGGGGCCGAGAAAAAGGGGGTCCTAAAACGTGTTTTCTCCATGTTCATTTCCATAGGAACTTTTGTCGTGGCTACAGCCCAAACTGCTGAACGGAATTACACCAAATTTGGCAGAGAGGTAGCTCTTGGTCCAGAGTGCACTCTTTGCTTTAAATGGTGTAAATCCACATGCCAAAGGTAGCAGTGGAACATTGGTTGACAGACCCGATCCCACTGGCAGGTATGTTATACAGCCCGCCCCAGTCTCGTGAAATGGATGCTACGACAGTGACATGCACAGCAGCTGCATGGCATCGAATCACAAACATTTTACAAGCCCCCATGCTCTACTCCCCTTTGCTACCGCTAGTGTATCACCCATGATTGCAACTATTACAGGAAGCTGGATTAAAAAAAACCATGGCGAAAGCCAATATCCAATGTTGGGGGGAATTATACCATCATGGTAAATTTCGAACACTAGAACACATGTTTGGGCACACTACGACCAGTTAAATGGTGTAAATCCGTTCAGTAGTTCCTGAGAAATTTGAAAAGGAAAACACATATATATCTGGGCGGAGCCTAACCACACATGTCATCGTGAGATCTGATTGGCTGTCAGCACTTCATCCTGGAATTGCTGGCAGCCATCTTGGGACCAATATAAATGATAGTACCCCATTGAAATGCATTGTAGTGGATCGAAGATTTTGAGGGTTACCAAAAGGAGAACTATAAAGGGTGATAACAGACTTTAGTTACATTAGAATTCATTTGTTGATGGTACCATACTAATTTCAGGAATTGTGGTGTGTTCTAAGGTGATTTTACCCTGTGAAAAACCTTCTGCTGGGATATCATGAATCATTTTGAGAAAAAAACTATTTTCACATGCTTGTCCCATACAGTTTTGGAAGGTGCTCCAGAAGCTAAAATGAGAACATATTTTCTGTAAATTCACATTATCTTTCTCAGTCATGTGAGAATGAAGTCTGACATTCTCAGTAAAACATGTACATCCAACAAGGGCAGAGACTGTCAGTTGATTCCTTTGTGTTCTACTGCAGCTTCCCAGAGTGTTCTAAAGAACAACTAGAGTGCTAACAGCCTTACTTATGACAAAATTATGGCACACCTGAAGCCATCTTGATTGGAATAAACTGGTAACTCTTAAAACATTTAATTTAAAAAAGGAACATGTCCTAATTTTTCTTTCTACAGCACTAACCATAATTTCTATGACAAAATGAACCCCATCATTTTGTTCCTTTTAGATTAATTAATTTAAAAAGGAACAAAATGAGGGGTTCATTTTGTCATAGAAATTATGGTTAGTGCTGTAGAAAGAAAATTAGGACATGTTTTAAGTGAGATCTCAAATATCTTCAAGTTATATTTCAACAGGAGCAGCCTGTCAGTTGATGCCTTTGTGTTCTACTGCAGCTTCCCAGAGTGTTCTAAAGAACAACTAGAGAGCTAACAGTCTTACTTATGACAAAAGTATGGCACACCTGAAGCCATCTTGATTGGAATAAACTGGCAACACTTAAAACATTTAATTTAAAAAGGAACAAAATGAGGGGGTTCATTTTGCCATAGAAATTATGGTTAGTGCTGTAGAAAGAAAAATTAGGACATGTTTCAAGTGTGATCTCAAATATCTTCCTGTTATATTTCAACAGGAGCAGCCTGTCAGTTGATGCCTTTGTGTACTACTGCAGCTTCCCAGAGTGTTCTAAAGAACAACTAGAGCACTAACAGTCTTACTTATGACAAAATTATGGCACACCTGAAGCCATCTTGATTGGAATAAACTGGTAACTCTTAAAACATTTAATTTAAAAAGGAACAAAATGAGGGGTTCATTTTGTCATAGAAATTATGGTTAGTGCTGTAGAAAGAAAAATTAGGACATGTTTTAAGTGAGATCTCAAATATCTTCAAGTTATATTTCACCAGGAGCAGCCTGTCAGTTGATGCCTTTGTGTTCTACTGCAGCTTCCCAGAGTGTTCTAAAGAACAACTAGAGAGCTAACAGTCTTACTTATGACAAAAGTATGGCACACCTGAAGCCATCTTGATTGGAATAAACTGGCAACACTTAAAACATTTAATTTAAAAAGGAACAAAATGAGGGGTTCATTTTGCCATAGAAATTATGGTTAGTGCTGTAGAAAGAAAAATTAGGACATGTTTCAAGTGTGATCTCAAATATCTTCCTGTTATATTTCAACAGGAGCAGCCTGTCAGTTGATGCCTTTGTGTACTACTGCAGCTTCCCAGAGTGTTCTAAAGAACAACTAGAGCACTAACAGTCTTACTTATGACAAAATTATGGCACACCTGAAGCCATCTTGATTGGAATAAACTGGTAACTCTTAAAACATTTAATTTAAAAAGGAACAAAATGAGGGGGTTCATTTTGTCATAGAAATTATGGTTAGTGCTGTAGAAAGAAAAATTAGGACATGTTTTAAGTGAGATCTCAAATATCTTCCTGTTATATTTCAACAGGAGCAGCCTGTCAGTTGATGACTTTGTGTTCTACTGCAGCTTCCCAGAGTGTTCTAAAGAACAACTAGAGAGCTAACAGTCTTACTTATGACAAAAGTATGGCACACCTGAAGCCATCTTGATTGGAATAAACTGGCAACACTTAAAACATTTAATTTAAAAAGGAACAAAATGAGGGGGTTCATTTTGCCATAGAAATTATGGTTAGTGCTGTAGAAAGAAAAATTAGGACATGTTTTAAGTGAGATCTCAAATATCTTCCTGTTATATTTCAACAGGAGCAGCCTGTCAGTTGATGCCTTTGTGTTCTACTGCAGCTTCCCGAGTGTTCCAAAGAACAACTAGAGTGCTAACAGCCTTACTTATGACAAAAGTATGGCACACCTGAAGCCATCTTGATTGGAATAAACTGGTAACACTTAAAACATTTAATTAATCTAAAAAGGAACACAATGATGGGGTTCATTTTGTCATAGAAATTATGGTTAGTGCTGTAGAAAGAAAAATTAGGACATGTTTTAAGTGAGATCTCAAATATCTTCCTGTTATATTTCAACAGGAGCAGCCTGTCAGTTGATGACTTTGTGTTCTACTGCAGCTTCCCAGAGTGTTCTAAAGAACAACTAGAGCACTAACAGTCTTACTTATGACAAAAGTATGGCACACCTGAAGCCATCTTGATTGGAATAAACTGGTAACACTTAAAACATTTAATTTAAAAAGGAACAAAATGAGGGGGTTCATTTTGCCATAGAAATTATGGTTGGTGCTGCAGAAAGAAAATTTAGGGCATGTTTTAAGTGAGATCTCAAATCCTCTTCTATTTCATTAGAAAATTCTGACATGCAGACTGAAACAATCACTTTCAATACCAGCAGTAGACTTCCAGTTAACTCCCTGGTGAGCAGTAGCTTTACTACAGTGATCTAATGAACAATTAGAGTGCTAACATTCTGAATTTATGGCAAATGTGTGACACATCTGAATGCCTTCTTGACGGAATCAAAGTAAAAAACTGAAAGCATTTCCTACTGAGGAGACTGCAGTAAATGATAAAATTAGGAAACTTCATAACAAATAAGTCTCCCAAGATGGCCACCAGAGAAAAAAGAGCCCAAATGTAGCACAAATATCACCCAGATGTAGCCCACATATAGCCCAATGACAGAAGTGTGCAAAACACTTTTTATTTTTAGTTTTTCTGCAGTTTTATATAGTGCAAACTGGTCAGGTATTGGAGCGTTACATCTTACTTGGACCCCTTATTGCATATTTTGCACGAAGTACATGAGATTGATCTTGCGAAACATTGAATACGATTCTGTTAACCTGAAGTTGCTCTGAACCGGGCTTTGTAACACCTGTTTTTACCTACTGGTTTTAATTAATTCTCACTGTATTGTATTAGGAAAGAGGATTTACTGTTTTTATGTACACTTTTATGATCTATGTTTCTAAATCAGATCAAATAAAGTTTAATGAATTCTATGGCAGGACGGAGGCGAGGATTATGCATATCTTTCCTCACTTTATTTGCATAGCAGTTCAAAGAAAACGTAACACAACAATCATTAAACAACACAACCCATGAACCATTAGGGGGGTAGTCTCCAAGGCAACTATAGTCCAATCATATCACAGTCCATCGTATATAATATCGTGACGTCCCTTCCGCTCCCTCTTTCTTCACTGCTCGTCTTCACTGCTCGTCAGTTAAGTGCATTCCTTACATTCTTGGCTTAATCTGACGTTGTTGCTGTTTGTATAGCGGTTTCCTGTGCACGTTATTAGCATTATTGCCTTGGTATTGTTTCATATTCCCTGCGCAGCAGGCTCTTGCCTGAGCGCGTTCTCCCCCTTGCAGTTTCTCCTGCTGTGTGCTCTGCGCGCGGTGAGATCCTGTCAGGCGCGTCTGGTCTGAGCGAGGCAGCTCCGTCGAGCGCTCCCGCTGGTCTTTACGCGCGTTTGGGAATCCGATCACTCCTTGGGTGTCCGCTTGATTCCCGACCAACCCTCGCCTAATTTTGACACCGCTATGCGGTGATTTCCCCACACGGCCACGTTAGTGACCAGCGCCACCTGGTGGTGGTAATTGGTATTGCGCCTCAGTCTATTCTTATAACAGCTTCGGGGAAAGCCCAGCTGTTGGAGCACCGGCGAGGGGGCTGTCTTAAGGATTTTAAGGGCATTTGTTCTGTGCTCATACCCTCTGCTATCATGTCTTCTCCAGAAGACCATTTTACTCCTCCTACCAGGAAGTGGAGGAGGAATGGCCCCCCAACTTCTCCCTCCAGCAGTGGACCAATCCTCTCTCTGGCTATTTCTAGGGCGCTGGCTCCTCTTAGGGATCAGTTTGATAAGCTGGCGAAAAGCATCCCTGGGGTGTTCAGTGACCCAGATCTGGTAGTGGCGGGTCCAAGGAGCTCCCAGATGGGGAATAAAAGGGCCGTTAAGCATAACGCGGGGCACTTGGAAGGATTTGATAAACTTACGGAGACCTTCCTCAAGAGTGCGCGAACGCTAAAACATGCACCCTGCCGGGAGGAGGAGGGGCCCGGAGAAAATTGCGACACTGTCACCAATATTGTAGACCACGACGGTGGGTTTCCCTTAGAGGGAGAGGGTGTATCGGAGGACGATTTCTCCTCCGATGAGGATAAGGACTCGGGGCATCCCTGGCGTCCAGAGTCCCACTCCTCTCAGTCCCCGGGGTCCACTCGGACATGTTTGAGCCTACCCAAATTTACCATCCTAGGTCGGCAGAGTGGACACCTGACACCAAAGTGGCAGAGTATGTGGTGGGGAAAATCCATCAACCCCTTGAAAGGGAGGTCAGGAATAGGATGAGGGGAGAATGCCCCAGGCCCTCACTGAAGGGGAAGGTGGCACACACGCCTGAAATTGATGAGAAACTATGTACCTTTTTCTCCAAGTATATGAGGGATCCCAAGAAAGGAATTGATAGGTCTAGGACGTGGTAGGGCCCTTGACCCAAATTATTCAATTGACGGAGCGTTCCAAAGAGTCAGGATCCCCTTTGTCCACGGATATTGTGGCTGATTGGGCGCACTACCCTAAACCCTAAAACACTACCCCCTCCACTACCCAAACACCACTGCACTACCATAAACCCTAAAACACTACCCCCAGCACGACACCCTACACTACCCAAACATAACTGCACTACCCTAAACCCTAAAACACTACCACCAGCACGACTCCCTACACTACCCAAACACCACTGCACTACCCTAAACCCTAAAACACTACCCCCAGCACGACTCCCTACACTACCCAAACACCACTGCACTACCCTAAACCCTAAAACACTAACCCCAGCATGACCCCCTACACTACCCAAACACCACTGCACTACCCTATACCCTAAAACACGACCCCCTACACTACACAAACACGACTGCACTACCCTAAACCCTAAAACACTACCCACAGCATGACCCCCTTCACTACACAAACACCACTGCACTGTCCTAAACCCTAAAACACTACCCCAGCACTACCCCCTACACTACCCAAACACCACTGCACTAACATAAACCCTAAAACACTACCCCAGCACAACCCCCTACACTACACAAACACCACTGCACTACCCTAAACCCTAAAACACTACCCCCAGCATGACCCCCTACACCACCAAAACACCTCTGCACTACCCTAAACCCTAGAAAAGAAACCCCCACCCCATGCCCAATCCCCCTTACCTCTCACTCCTCATGGTTCGTCTCTCCTCGTGGTTCCTGCTTCACGTCATCTCTGAGGGGCGGTGCACGTCGTTGTGAGGAAACGGAACAGCCTCTGTTTCCTTACAACGACATGGATCATCTACATGTTTTTAGAACGCATGGTCATTTACCATACATACCTTTACAACAAAATTCGTTGTAAAGGCATGCGTGGTAAATGACCATGCGTTCTAAAAATGCGTAGTAATGACTTTGTGATGTACAACGCATGCGTGGTAATGCATGCATTGTAATGGTATCGCAAAGTAAAAAGTCGTTGTAACGGCTGTTTACCGATCGAAGCTGGCCCCTGTTCTTCAGTGAGACGTTTATTTGATTAATTAGGAGGAAGGAATGTGGTTTTTTACCGAAAAGTGCATTCCCGGCTGTTGTATTGTGAAAGTGTCCGCGTGGCCTGGTTTCACTTCCGGTGAGAGAGTGGAAGAGTCTGTTTGGATCTAAAGGAGTTCTGTTGTTGGACGGGGCCGGCGCCACATGTTATCAGAAAACATAGCTAATGGAAAGCGTCCTCCCTGAAGTGTGGAGCAGTGCCATGAGAGGTCAATGAGTGTGCGTCCCACCGCAGTATGACCGTACCGCGTGACCCATGTGCCGCCTCCAGGGTACGGGAGGCAGAAGCGGCATCGCAGGTCCTCTTGAAGACCGTTGTAGCACTAATTCTACATTTTGGTACTAGGGCATTTTAACTTCGTTGTTCCTGCCAGATACAAAGAGAAGATCATGTGTTATTCAGTGCCCTCGTTACCTTTTTTGTGGGTTGTGGTGCTTGTCACTTCGCTGCCCCGCCGGTGCACACGACTGGGCACCCCACCTCGTGTGCCATCTGCAGGGCCTCTGCCCTCGGATCACTGGTTTCGGTTTCTGGAGTGGCAACATAAACAGTTGCTTGAACTAGCTTGAACACTTAGGTGAATATCTTCTCATATATATATATATATATATATATATATTATCTAATGGCGGTCGCCAGTAGATAGTTATAGTTACAACCTATTATCCATAGGAAATCCGCGACATTCTATTTGAAATAACTCTCTTGCCGGTTGACGTATCTTCGCAAAATTTTCAAACTTTGTGGGGCGCTCCGGTCCGCTCCTACCCTGAAAGTCTCGGGGGATTCGTCAAGCGGGGGCCGAGAAAAAGGGGGGTCCCAAAATCGTTTTCCCCATGCAATTTTCCATAGGAAACTTTAGACACGGCTACAGCCCGAACTGCTGAACGGAATTACACCAAATTTGGCAAAGAGGTAGTTCTTGGTTCAGAAAGAACCCTTTTGTTAAATGGTGTAAATCCGTTCAGTAGTTGCTGAGAAAATGAAAAGTAAAAAAGATAGATATATCTAGGGCCGCGGATCCTCCCGAGCACGAGCTTTATGTTAATTGGCTGTCAACACTCCAAATCAGGAAGTGTTGGCAGCCATTTTGTCCCTCGGTAGAACCGAGGGACAGAAACAAGTGCGCAAAGCGCACAAAGGGGGCAGGGTAGAAACACCCTGACCCCCTAGGTCTGCTCAGGGGGTCCCACAAGGACCCCCTGGGCAAATTTTTTTTAAAAAAAATCGGCAGGATGCGCTCAGGGAGCGCGAACCCTGCCAAAAAAAAAATCGAGCGCGGTCTCCCGCGCTTCGATGCTACTCGGCCCCGGGTGGGCCAAGTCCCGGGGGCATGCTGGGGGGTTAATTTTATGTGTGGGGGCCTCTAAGGGTCTCCCAAGCCCCGGGGACCACCACCCCCGGGGCTTTATGTAGAATGGTGCGGGAGGGCTCTGAGCCCTCCCGCAGCCCCGGGACCACCACCTCCCCGGGGCTTCTTTTTTTAATTAAAAACCTGTGTGGGGGCTCCAGCCCCCACACGCCCGGGACCACCACCTCCCGGGGCACTAAGAAAAATTACAATGGGGGTCCGTTTTGGACCCCCAGAGCCCAGGGACCACCACCTCCCGGGGCTGTGCACTGAATGGGAGGGGGCCGCGCGGCCCCTCCTGGAGCCCTTGATGGCCCTGGGGACCACCACCCCCAGGGCCGGCTCCTGCAGTGTCCCGGGGTGCCTACCCCGGGACACTGCTGTTTGCAATGACAGGACGGGAGCCTCGCGGCTCCCGTCCTGTCATTGCAAACTGCTTGGATATTGGAAGAGAGAGCAGGAAACCTGCTCTCTCTTCCAATATCCAAGCCGATAGCTTTCCACATGGGGAGCAGCATGTTAGCTGCTCCCCATGTGTAAAGCAATGCCGGCTCCCGTAGGACACGGGGAGCCGGCGGGACTGTGGGGGATTGGGGACCCCCACAGTCCCCAACGAGAGGGCCAGCCCCGGGGGATGGGGTCCCCGGGGCAAGTAGTGGCCCGGAAGTGGGGCCACGCGGCCCCCTCCCAAAAAAAAAAAAAAAAAAAAAACGATCGGGCCCGCAGGCCCCGCCCCTTCCTTCACCACTCTGCAAACGCGCCCCCTGGCGCGTTTGCAGAGGGGAACGAATTCCCCTTGAATACTGGGGGTCCCTGGGGCCAACTAGCCCACCAGGAACCTCCAGTATGCGCCAGGGGCTGCCTTGCAGAGAGGTGTACAGAGGCCACGCCCCTTTTACACCTCTCTGCAACGCAGCTCTATGGCGCTTTTGGAGGTATATGGTGGGCTAGTTGCACCCCAGGGACCCTCAGGATTCAAGGGGAGTTAATCCCCCGACTTAAAACGCGCCACGGGGCGCGTTTGCACAGTGGTGAAGGGAGGGGCGGGGCTTCAGGTGACATGTGTGCAAACAGGCCCCGTGGCGCGTTTTAAGATGGGGAATTAAATCCTCTTCAATCCTGAGGGTCCCTGGGGGCCAACTAGCCCAACAGGTACGTCCAGAAAGCGCCACAGAGCTGCGTTGCAGAGAGGTGTAAAAAGGGGTGTGGCCTCTGTACATGTCTCTGCAACGCAGCCCCTGGCGCATACTGGAGGTTCCTGGTGGGCTAGTTGGCCCGTAGGGACCCTCATGATTCAAGGGGACTTAATCCCCCAACTTAAAACGCACCACGGGGCGCGTTTGCACAGATGTCACCTCAGGCCCCGCCCCCTCCCTTCACCATTGTGCAAATATTCCTCTAAAATCAGCCGAAATCCGAATTCCGATTTACTCACCTGTTATCAGGAGAGACCTCAGTGCTGCATCTTTCAGCCCAGTACTGATCCTCAAAAGTAATTTTAACCGTACTTACCGGTAACTTGAATTTCCTTCATAGGCTAACATTGACTGGTTTCACTTGGAAATTCTTCTAAGTGTGGAGTTTTGGAACTTTAAAATATTCCTCTAAAATCAGCCGAAATACGAATTCCGATTTACTCACCTGTTATCAGGAGAGACCTCAGTGCTGCATCTTTCAGCCCAGTACTGGTCCTGAAAAGTAATTTTAACCGTACTTACCAGTAACTTGAATTTCCTTACATAGGCTAACATTGACTGGTTTCACTTGGAAATTCTTCTAAGTGTGGAGTTTTGGAACTTTAAAATATTCCTCTAAAATCAGCCGAAATACGAATTCCGATTTACTCACCTGCTATCAGGAGAGACCTCAGTGCTGCATCTTTCAGCCCAGTACTGGTCCTGAAAAGTAATTTTAACCGTACTTACCGGTAACTTGAATTTCCTTCATAGGCTAACATTGACTGGTTTCACTTGGAAATTCTTCTAAGTGTGGAGTTTTGGAACTTTAAAATATTCCTCTAAAATCAGCCGAAATACGAATTCCGATTTACTCACCTGTTATCAGGAGAGACCTCAGTGCTGCATCTTTCAGCCCAGTACTGATCCTCAAAAGTAATTTTAACCGTACTTACCAGTAACTTGAATTTCCTTCCATAGCATATCATTGACTGCTTTTTGCTGAAAAAGTTTCTAAGTGTTGATTTTTGAAACATACAAATATTCCTCTAAAATCAGCCGAAATCCGAATTCAGATTTACTCACCTGTTATCAGGAGAGACCTCAGTGCTGCATCTTTCAGCCCAGTACTGGTCCTGAAAAGTAATTTTAACCGTACTTACCAGTAACTTGAATTTCCTTACATAGGCTAACATTGACTGGTTTCACTTGGAAATTCTTCTAAGTGTGGAGTTTTGGAACTTTAAAATATTCCTCTAAAATCAGCCGAAATACGAATTCCGATTTACTCACCTGTTATCAGGAGAGACCTCAGTGCTGCATCTTTCAGCCCAGTACTGATCCTCAAAAGTAATTTTAACCGTACTTACCGGTAACTTGAATTTCCTTCATAGGCTAACATTGACTGGTTTCACTTGGAAATTCTTCTAAGTGTGGAGTTTTGGAACTTTAAAATATTCCTCTAAAATCAGCCGAAATACGAATTCCGATTTACTCACCTGCTATCAGGAGAGACCTCAGTGCTGCATCTTTCAGCCCAGTACTGGTCCTGAAAAGTAATTTTAACCGTACTTACCGGTAACTTGAATTTCCTTCATAGGCTAACATTGACTGGTTTCACTTGGAAATTCTTCTAAGTGTGGAGTTTTGGAACTTTAAAATATTCCTCTAAAATCAGCCGAAATACGAATTCCGATTTACTCACCTGTTATCAGGAGAGACCTCAGTGCTGCATCTTTCAGCCCAGTACTGATCCTCAAAAGTAATTTTAACCGTACTTACCAGTAACTTGAATTTCCTTCCATAGCATATCATTGACTGCTTTTTGCTGAAAAAGTTTCTAAGTGTTGATTTTTGAAACATACAAATATTCCTCTAAAATCAGCCGAAATCCGAATTCAGATTTACTCACCTGTTATCAGGAGAGACCTCAGTGCTGCATCTTTCAGCCCAGTACTGGTCCTGAAAAGTAATTTTAACCGTACTTACCAGTAACTTGAATTTCCTTACATAGGCTAACATTGACTGGTTTCACTTGGAAATTCTTCTAAGTGTGGAGTTTTGGAACTTTAAAATATTCCTCTAAAATCAGCCGAAATACGAATTCCGATTTACTCACCTGTTATCAGGAGAGACCTCAGTGCTGCATCTTTCAGCCCAGTACTGATCCTCAAAAGTAATTTTAACCGTACTTACCGGTAACTTGAATTTCCTTCATAGGCTAACATTGACTGGTTTCACTTGGAAATTCTTCTAAGTGTGGAGTTTTGGAACTTTAAAATATTCCTCTAAAATCAGCCGAAATACGAATTCCGATTTACTCACCTGCTATCAGGAGAGACCTCAGTGCTGCATCTTTCAGCCCAGTACTGGTCCTGAAAAGTAATTTTAACCGTACTTACCGGTAACTTGAATTTCCTTCATAGGCTAACATTGACTGGTTTCACTTGGAAATTCTTCTAAGTGTGGAGTTTTGGAACTTTAAAATATTCCTCTAAAATCAGCCGAAATACGAATTCCGATTTACTCACCTGTTATCAGGAGAGACCTCAGTGCTGCATCTTTCAGCCCAGTACTGATCCTCAAAAGTAATTTTAACCGTACTTACCAGTAACTTGAATTTCCTTCCATAGGATATCATTGCCTGCTTTTTGCTGAAAAAGTTTCTAAGTGTTGATTTTTGAAACATACAAATATTCCTCTAAAATCAGCCGAAATACGAATTCTGATTTACTCACCTGTTATAAGGAGAGACCTCAGTGCTGTATCTTTCAGCCCAGTACTGGTCCTGAAAAGTAATTTTAACCGTACTTACCAGTAACTTATATTTTCTTCCATAGGAATCCATTGTCTGGTTTTCAGCAGAAAAGTTTCAAAGTGTCGATTTTCACAAACTACAAATATTCCTTAAAAATCGCCTGTATGACTTAAACGCATTCTTTCAACTGTTTACAGGAGATGCACCAGTGCTGGATCCAGGATCCAACACTGAGTAAGAAAAAGTAACGATAACAGTTTTTACCTGCTAAGTGAATTTCCTTCCATAGGATAACATTGGTGATTCTATGAGAAAAAGTTTCTAAGTGTCAACTTTTAAAATACAATAATATTCCTTAAAAATCACGACTGTAACCAAAACGCTTTTACTCAACTGTTTACAGGAGATGTACCAGGACTGAATGTAGGATCCAGTCCTGTGGTTAGAAAAGTAATCCATAAAGTAACTAATTGCATTTAACTAGAAATTCACATTGAGCTGAATGTTGCATTGTGTTTGAAAATGTGTTGCCCATTGCAACAACTGTAACTACTGTACTTAAAAGTCTATTGCCTATGTGCAAAGTATTTAAACTAAAGTAATTCATTCTGAGAAAGTATTTTTTGTAATGTAATGTATAATGTAATTACAATGTAATTTAAAAAATAAAATATGTAAAAGAAATTGTTTCTAAAAATGTAGTAAATCAGTATGAAAAAAATTAATATAAAAATTAATACATTTTAAAATTGTCATTTAAAAAACCTTTGAAATTCACTGAAAAAACCGTAGGTTTCAGGCACGTTATAGTTACAAATTAGCATTTTAAAAACCTTTGAAATTCACTGAAAAAACCATAGGTTTCAGACACGTTATAGTTAGAAATTAGCATTTAAAAAACCTTTGAAATTCACTGAAAAAACCAGAGGTTTTAGGGACAGTTATAGTTAGTTGGACATTGCACTCGTACAAAACCCGTGAAATTCCCCCGTTATAGTTAGTTCTGCTAACTATAACTCGCGCCCCGCAATGCACTGCTGATGACGTCACATATTACATCACTCATGACATGGTCAGTGACATCACTGATGACATCACTGATGACATCTCAAATGACATCACTGATGACATCATCCACGTGATAATCTGATGCAGCTCCTCACACCCTAATATAACCTTTGATACACCCAATCTAAATTACAGAGTGCCATTCGCAAAACCATAGACACTCCAACACCAATAACTACATACCCACTCACTGATTCTTAGGTCTACACACACACATCCACTCACTCACCCGTACAGTCACTCATACTTATGGTCACTCAGTACAGGACTATCATATGCACTCTTACTCCTATATAGACACTCAAACACCGCCACTCATCCATAGAGGTACTCACACACCTAGTCAGTCATGCAAATAATTAAACACACTGCCATTTACTCACGTATACAGTTATACACACACCAGCTCACTTAATCATACAAATACTAGCACATTGTTACGCTCTTATACAATCACTGATACAAGCACACACTCATCCATACAGCCACTATCACAATCACTCACTCTCGCTTATAGCTATTTATATACTCCAATACACATATATACTGCCTTTCACATATTTAGTTACTCACACATGTACCACTGGGACATACATTCACTCACTAACACACTCTTACACACACTTACCCACCCATACAGTCTATCACAGATGCACTCTTGAAACCATCCACCCAGTGAATCACCCACTCACACATCTATGCACAGTCGCACACACCCCATCCACACAAACACTCAGGCACCCATACAGATACTCATAGAACCAATAAATAACCCATATAGACACTCATGTAGCTATTCGCAAATCCATGCATCCACTTACACACCAACAGACGGATACAGACATTCACACAGTTTAGTCACTAACCCATGCATTCAGTAAGATACGTTTAATCACTCACTCGTAGAGTCAGTCACGCACGTACTAAATCATCCATTCAGACACTTATACACCCACTCATTCTTCAATACGCCTTTCCCTATATATATTAAACATATTTAAACTTTACAGAAACACACAGTCACTGGATGATGTCATCAGTGATGTCATTTGAGATGTCATCAGTGATGTCATCAGTGATGTCACTGACCATGTCATGAGTGATGTAATATGTGACGTCATCAGCAGTGCATTGCGGGGCGCGAGTTATAGTTAGCTGAACTAACTATAACGGGGGAATTTCACGGGTTTTGTACGAGTGCAATGTCCAACTAACTATAACTGTCCCTAAAACCTCTGGTTTTTTCAGTGAATATATATATATATATATATATATTCACTGAAAAAAACCATAGGTTTCAGGCACGTTATAGTTAGAAATTAGCATTTAAAAAACCTTAGAAATTCACTGAAAAAACCATAGGTTTCAGCCACGTTATAGTTAGAAATTAGCATTTAAAAAACCTTAGAAATTCACTGAAAAAACCATAGGTTTCAGGCACGTTATAGTTAGAAATTAGCATTTAAAAAACCTTAGAAATTCACTGAAAAAACCATAGGTTTCAGGGGCGTTATCAGCAGTGCATTGCGGGCGCGCGAGTTATAGTTAGCTGAACTAACTATAACGGGGGAATTTCTATGGTTTTGTACGAGTGAAATGTCCAACTACTACAATATACAGAGTGACACTGATTGCACACAAAAAAGAAAAGGAAAATAAAGTCATGAACACAAAACAAGATCAATAACGAAATACTTTCCAGCAGTGAATATGTTCAGAGCTTATTTTATCCGGGACTTTGAAATCTTTCAACTTCGCGCTGACGGGTCATAAACTCCTCTGAGATCATAATGACTGTGAATATTACAATAAACATACTCACACTATATGATCCCAAGGGGGAAACAGAGTAAGAAGCAGAAGCTGCTGACGTTACATATAAATCTTTAGTCTTCGCGCCGACTGGTCATAAACTCCTCTGAGATCAAAATGACTGTTAATATTTTAATATACATATTTACAGTATATGATCCCAACGGGAAACAGAGTAAGAACCAGAAGCTGCTGACGTTACATATAAATCTTTAGTCTTCGCGCCGACTGATCACAAACTCCACTGAGATCATAATGTGTGGGTATTATAATGTACATACTCACACTATATGATCTCAAGGGGGAAATAGACTACAAACTAGAAGCTGCTGACGTTACATATAAATCTTTCGTCTTCGCGTTGACGGGTCATAAACTCCACTGAGGTCAGTATGAATGTGAATATTACAATATACATACTCACACTATATGATCCCAGGGGGGAAACAGACTAAGAACCAGAAGCTGCTGACGTTACATATAAATCTTTAGTCTTCGCGCCGACGGGTCACCAACACCTCTGAGGTCAAGTACAGTGTGAATATTATAATATCCAAAGTCACACTATATGATCTCAAAGGAGCTAGAAAAGGAACAATGTTTGCTGTATTCTGTCTGTTTCTGAAAACAAGCTGCTGACGTTACATATACAATGTTTGCTGTATTCTGTCTGTTTCTGAAAACAAGCTGCTGACGTTACATATAAATGGCAAAAACAACCAATAGCACTTTTTTCTAAATACAAATCTTTAAATATTGACAAATAGCTACGTATTATAAATATCTACAATGCCATAATCAAACAACTTACAACTCTGGAATATGTTTTGTTGCTGCAAAACAAGAATCCGACGCTAGAAAACGGAACGTGCATCACAGAATGGAGACGCGTAAATAACTCGCATAAATGAAACTAATCAAACAACGTGTGTGGTTTATATACTTGTTGGTTATTGAGTAGTCAATGGAAGGAAGATGCGGCTCCGCCCATTTAGATGTCACGTTTTACAGTTGACACATGCTCACGTTTTCACTGTTTAACTTGTGCACGTGTTGGGAAAAGTTACAAAATGTGAAGCGGTAAAAGTTTCGATTTCGATCCCAACACGTATAAGGTCCTTAATATGTACATACGTTGGAGAGCTTAAAAACTGTTACCAGGCAAACCGTGTCATTTCCATTCTCATGACTACAAACATCTATTAATTGCCGTAATTCTAAATAGAAGACATAAAAAAAAATATTGTTCAGAATAGAAAAAAAAAATACGTGCTAATATTTCTCATCACTATGGTTTTACATTTAAAAAATGCCAGCATTTGTAAAGCGTACAGCTTCCCCCGGAAAAGTGTGACGGCGCTCGGGGGCGTTGGGAAGATTAAGCAAGGTGTTGCCCACAGTGACATAGTGGTGGGCTAACGTGCCGCTGGAGCCGGGAATCGAACTGTGAACGCTGTTGTTCGAAAGTCAGGTATCATAACTGCTGCGCGACACATTTTCCACATTTAAATGTTAATTAGTGCTAATTAAGTTTTAAACATTGTTAAATTATAACTTATAACAGACTACTGTTACAGTTAGTTTTTCACTACAAAAAGTATGCACGTCTTTTTAAAATTTACTTAAAAACAATATAGGTTTCAGGGACATTGTAGTTAGAAAGCATTTTTTGATTTGCCAATATTTTCGGCGCCGTTGGATGAATCTTCGCGAAATTTTCAAAACTAATGGCCCGCTCCGGTCAGCTCCTGTCTTGAAAGTTTCGGGGTGATTCGTCAAGCGGGGGCCGACAAATGTTCATTTCCATAGGAACTTTTTTCGTGGCTACAGCCCGAACTGCTGAACGGAATTACACCAAATTTGGCAGAGAGGTAGCTCTTGGTCCAGAGTGCACTCTTTGCTTTAAATGGTGTAAATCCACATGCTACAGGTAGCAGTGGAACAGTGGTTGACAGACCCGATCCCACTGGCAGGTATGTTATACAGCCCGCCCCAGTCTCGCGAGATGGATGCTACGACAGTGACATGCACAGCAGCTGCATGGCATCGAATCACAAAACTTTTACAAGCCCCCATGCTCTACTCCCCTTTGCTACAGCTACTGTATCACCCACGATTGCAACCATTACAGGAAGCTGGATTAAAAAAAAACATGGCGAAAGCCAATATCCAATGTTGGGGGGAATTATACTATAATGGTAAATTCCGAACACTAGAACAGATGTTTCGGCACACTACGACCACACCGTTATGTGTTCCTCTACGTACGGCTTCGGTAGGATATTAAAGATATTACACCGGCATACCCATCAGAACCAATTACACTGACACCGCTTCATACGATATTACAGGCCACGTCCCCTGAGCATGCTGTCTCCGCACTGTATCATGCCATCCACACTCAGCAGCAGATGGGGCAATGTCCCGCTCATGCACACTGGGAAAGGGAGCTAGGAGAAGCCATTTCTGATGAACAATGGTCTTATTGCTGTATACAAATAGAGCAAGTGTCAGCTAGTAGCAAGTTACGGATTATTCATTTAAAATTTTTGCATTGTCTGTATTATACACCAGCCAAAATGTGTAAACGCAAGTTGCGAGATAATGATAGATGCGATAGATGTGGCATGAATAATGCTGACTTCCTTCATCTGGCCTGGTCCTGCCTGGGAGTGGAGGCCTACTGGTGCCAGGTCTTTGAGGCACTGGAGCAGATGACATCGCTGACACTGGAGCCTTCCCCGATACAGGCCTTGCTGGGATACACTGCGAAAGTGAACAAACCATCCCGTAGATATGTCGCACTTGCACTGTTGATGGCGAAGTGCCGAATCGCATGCTGATGGGGGCGGGGCAGGGCTCCCAAGTTTAAGGACTGGGTCAGGGACTTGATCTACTGTCAGGAGCAGATGCTTAACTATGCAGAGTTACTTCCCCTGAAATCCCACCCTAAAGATATTTGGGACCCTTTGAAAATGTATCTTCTTGCCCACCCACAAGAAATCACAACTGGGAACTCGTAAGACAGATGATGATGATGAGATTACTCCAAACAACGTTCATGCAGGGGTGATACATATGCAACATACCATACATCATCCCAGTGACACATACGGCGCAGTAGCAACGACCTGAGCATAATTGGGGGACATTCCCCTGGACTGATGTGCCCCCTTCGAGGTTGAGCACTGTAATGTTATAGCCTGAACACTTGACTGCTTGTGATGATCTCTGCACTTGTAAAGTTTATCTAAGGGCTCCTTGTCAATATATGGAGATGATGTAACAACCTAGAGAATGTCAGTGGTTCTACCTTTCCGAAATGTGCATAATGCTATTGAAACCACAAATGAAATGTTGTAATGGATATATTCTTTCATGTTTGTTTGTTAACTGCAAACTCAAAAATAAACCTTTAAAAAAAAAAAAATGGTGTAAATCCGTTCAGTAGTTCCTTAGAAATTTAAAAATAAAAAATATCGATATCTGGTGACCGCGGTGGATCCGCGAACCCTCCCGATCACGAGCTTTATTTTGATTGGCTGTCAACACTCCAAACCAAGAAGTGTTGGCAGCCATCTTGTTACTCGGTAAAACCGAGTCACAAAGAAAAAGGGAATAAAATGATAAAAAAAAGAAAAGGGGGCAGGGTAGAAACACCCTGACCCCCTAGGCCTGGTCAGGGGCCAAAAAAGCATTTAAAAAAAAATTTTCAGCGGGATTCGCGCAGGGTGCTTGAATCCTGCCAGAAAAAAAAATGAAGCGCGTTCTCCCGCGCTTCGTTTTAATGAGCCCCCGGGTGGGCCAGGTCCCGGGGGCAATATGCAAAATATATGCAGGGGCCGCATGGGCCCCCGCAGCCCCAGGGACCGCCACCTCCCTGGGGCCTTATTAATTATGTGTGGGGGGCACGCAGCCCGCTGCAGCCCCGGGGACCGGCACCTCCCCGGGGCTTTCCATAATTATTGGCAGGGGGGCTTTACTTAATTATTCACGGGGGGCCTTGTGGGCCCCCCAAGCCCCGTGGACCACCACCTCCCGAGGCTTTTTTCCAAGCCCCGGGGACCGCCACCTCCCCAGGGCTTTACTTAATTATGGGGGGCCAGCCCCCCATGCATCGTGGACCGCCACCTCCCTGGGGCTATTATAAAAAGTAAGTGTGGTGGGGCTCGAGCCCCCCCACACTTGCCCCGGGGACCACCACCTCCCCAGGGCTTTAAACTTGTTGGGAGGGGGGCCGCGTGGCCCACCTCTTGGAGCCCTAGATGGCCCTGGGGACTGCCACCCCCCAGGGCCGGCTCCAGCAATGTACCGCGGTGCCCACCCCTGGGACATTGCAGTTTGCAATGACAGGGCGGGAGCATGGCTCCCGCTCTGTCATTGCAGAACTTGTGCTTCACTTCATGGAAGCGAGAGCAGGAAACCTGCTCTCACTTCCATGAAGCGAAGCTGTGTTGCTTTGGACAAGGGAGCTGCATGTCAGCAGCTCCCTTGTCCAAAAGCATGCCCGGCTCCTGCAGGAGGCGGGGAGCTGGCTGGGACTGCGGGGGCATTGGGGCTCCCCCGCGGTCCCCAACATAAGACCAGGACCCGGGGGATGGGGTCCCTGGGCCATAATTAGCCTCAGGAGGAAGGGCCACATGGCCCCCCTCCAAAATAAAAAATAAAAAATCACAGCTGGTTAGGCCCCGGGGGGATGGGGTCATAATTAGCCTCAGGGCCCGGTCCAAAATAATTTAAAAAAAAAATCAAGGCTGGCCAGGCCCCGGGGGATGGGGTCTCCGGGGCCAATAGTGGCCCAGGGAAGGGGGGCCATGCGGCCCCCCTCCCATAATATTTTTTTTTTTTAAAAACTATAAAGAGGCAAAGCCCCGGGGGATGGGGTACCCGGGGCCACAATCGGCCTCGGGAGGGGGGGACGCGGCCCCTTTCCCATTTTTTTAATATAAAACATAAAATGTCTCAGGCCCTGGGGGATGGGGTCCCCAGGGCCCACAAAATATTAAGAGAAGGGGGGCCAGACAGCCCCCCCTTCTAAGCAAACAAATAAAAATAAAACAGCATCTGGATGGATGCCCCGCCCCCTCCCTGCACCACTCTGCAAACGCACCTTCTGGTGCATTCTGCGTTGGGGGATTAAGTCCCCTAGAATCTTCAGGGTCCTTAGGGGCCAACTAGCCCACCAGGTACCTTCAGTAAGCCCCACACAGTTGGATTGCTGAGAGGTGGTCCGAGGCCACGCCCCTTTTGACACCACTCTGCAAACGCGCCTCTTGGTCCATTGCTGGTGGGGCGATGTGGTCCTCTTGTGTCCTGAGGACTTCAGGACTAAAGTGGACTTCATCCCCCAAGCAGCAGTGTGCCAGGAGGTGCGTTTGCAGAGTGGTGTAAAAATGAGGCGTGGCCTCGGACCACTCTCAGCAATCCAGCTGTGTGGGGCTTACTGGAGGTACCTGGTGGGCTAGTTGGCCCCCAGGGACCCTCAGGATTCAAGGGGACTTAATCTCTCAACCCAGAACGCGCCAGGAGGCGCGTTTGCAGAGTGGTGGAGAAAGGGGGCGTGGCCTGTGTCCACCTGTCAGCAATCCCACTATCTGGGGCATACTGGAGGTATCAGGTAGGCTAGTTGGCCCCTGATTAGTGCCAGCAGTGAAGGGGACTTTAATCCCCATCCAAGAGCGCGCCAGGAAGTGCGTTTGCAGAGTGGTGTAAAAATGAGGCGTGGCCTCGGACCACTCTCAGCAATCCAGCTGTGTGGGGCTTACTGGAGGTACCTGGTGGGCTAGTTGCCCCCCAGGGACCCTCAGGATTCAAGGGGACTTAATCTCTCAACCCAGAACACACCAGGAGGCGCGTTTGCAGAGTGGTGGAGAAAGGGGACGTGGCCTGTGTCCACCTGTCTCTAATCCCACTATCTGGGGCATACTGGAGGTATCAGGTAGGCTAGTTGGCCCCTGATTAGTGCCAGCAGCGAATGGGACTTTAATCCCATCCAAAAGCGCGCCAGGAAGTGCGTTTGCAGAGTGTGGGGAAAGGGGGCGTGGCCTGCTATGAGAACTTACCAATCCTGCTGTGTAGGACTTACTAGAGGTAATAGTAGGGGTAGTTGGCCCCCAAGGTTGACCTTGGGGGCCAACTATCCCTCCTGTTACCTTCAGTAAGTCCCACACAGTGGGATTGCTAAGAGGTCTTCGGAGGCCACGCTCACCTTTCTCCACCACTCTGCAAACGCGCATCCTGGCACAGTACTGGTTGGGGGATGAAGTCCACTTTACTCCTGAGGGACTTTGGCGGCCAAGTAGCTGTCCTGGTACCTCTTGTAAGTCCTATGCAGCAGAATTCCTGAGCACTGGTCGGAGGCCCAGGCCCCTTTCTGCACCACTCTGCAAACGCGACTACTACGTTATAGTTAGAAATTAGCATTTAAAAAACCTTAGAAATTCACTGAAAAAAACCATAGGTTTCAGGGATGTTATAGTTAGAAATTAGCATTTAAAAAACCTTAGAAATTCACTGAAAAAACCATAGGTTTCAGGGACGTTAGAGTTAGTAAATTATAATTTAAAAAACCTTAGAAATTCACTGAAAAAACCAAAGGTTTCAGGGACATTATAATTAGAAATTAGCATTTAAAAAACCTTAGAAATTCACTGAAAAAAACATAGATTTCAGGGACGTTATAGTTAGAAATTAGCATTTAAAAAACCTTAGAAATTCACTGAAAAAAACCATAGGTTTCAGGGACGTTATAGTTTGTTGGACATTTCACTGTTACCAAACCAGAGAAATTGGGCCGTTATAGTTAGATGAGCTAACTATAACTCGCGCCCTCACAATGCACTTCTGATGACATCACATATTACATCACTTATGACATGGTCAGTGACATCACTGATGACATCTCAAATGACATCACTGATGACATCATCCGCTTAATATCTGATGCACCTCCTCACACCCTAATATAACCTTTCATACACCCACTCTAAAATACAGACTACCATTCTTGAAACCATAGACACACCAATACCAGTTAGTACATACCCACTCACTGTTTCATAGGTCTACACACACACATCCACTCACTCACCGACACAGTCACTCATACACGCAGTCACTCAATACAGCCTCTGATATATGCACTCATACACCCGTACAGACTCTCACATGGGAAACAGCGTTTACATCGCATGCGCTACAACGCATGCGATTACAACGCAGTCGTTACAACGACCGTGTTGTTACAACGCAAGCCATTACATAGCAAGTTGTTTCTACGACTTGCTGTAGGGGGCGCGCTAAACTAAGGAACAGTATAATTTACTATTCCAACACCTTCCCTACTATTGCACACGCTGGAGTTGGAATAGTAAATGATACTATTACTAAGTCCAGCGCGCCCCCTACAGCAAGCCGTAGAAACGACTTGCGATATAATGGCTTGCATTGTAACAACGCGGTCGTTGTAATGACCGCGTTGTAATCGCATGCGTTGTAGCGCATGCGATGTAACATCACATATTCACTCACATACTGCCACTCATCCAGAGTTACTCACATACCTAGTCAGTCACCCAAAGAATCAATAACATTGCCATTTACTCACCTATACAGTTATACACACACCACCTCACTTATTCATACAGATACTAACACATACTTACTCTCTTCTACAATCACTGACACAAGAACACACTCATCCATACAGCCACTCTCACAATCACTCACTCTCACATATAGTCAGTTATATACTCCAACACTCACATATACTGCCTTTCACATATGTAGTTACTCCCACATATACCACTGAGACATCCATTCACTCACCAACACAGCCATACGCACACTCACCCACCCATACAGCCGCCTCGCAGACGCACTCATCAACCCATACACCCACTGAATCACCCAGTCACACATCCATGCAGGGAGCTACACCCCCCCACCCACCCACACAGATACTCAGGCACCCATACAGGTACTCAGTCAATCAATCATTAACCCATATAGACACTCATGTAGCTACTCACCAACCCATGCAGCCACTTACACACCAACTGACAGACTGATATAGACATCCACACAGACCCATATATATATATATATATATACACACACACACACACACAATTATAGACCCATATTTAAATACATGTAATATTTATATGCTCAAACATTTACTTGTGTCGTGCATAAGTTTACATCGACTTTGTACATTTTTCCCCTTCTATTTTCGGCAATTTCTTATATATATTTCTCCAAAATATGCCCTGCATTGAGGACGCACTCCAACAGCGGGTGATTCTCACAATCCTTTATTTCAAGAAACCGGCATTCCATACCGATCATTATCAGTCCATGCCTGACACGTTTCTGAGCATTGGTGCTCCTTTCTCAAAGGCAAGTTGATTGCACCAACAGTTCTGGCTCCCACTATATTTATATATATATTGATTGGAAAAAACCATAGGTTTCAGGGACGTTATAGATAGGCTGACATTTCACTCGTACAAAACCAGAGAAATTCGGCTGTTATAGTTAGCTGAGCTAACTCGCGCCCCCGCAATGCACTGGTGATGACATCTCAAATGACATCACTGATGACATCACTGATGACATCATCCACGTGATCATCTGATGCACCTCCTCACACCCTAATATAACCTTTGATACACCCACTCTAAAATACAGACTACCAATCTCGAAACCATCGACAGACCAATACCAGTTCGTACATACCCGCTCATTGATTCATACGTCTACACACACATCTACTCACTAACCCATACAGTCATTCATACATGCAGTCATTCATCAATACAGCAACTGATATATCCACTCGTACACCCATACAGACATTCACACACTGACACTCACCCAAAGAGTTACTCAAACGCCTAGTCGGTCACCCAAAGAATCAATCACACTGCCATTTACTCACCTATACAGTTATACACACACACCAACTCACTTATTCATACAGATAGTACCATATACTTACTCTCTTCTACAATCACTGACATAAGCACACATTTATCCATGTAGACACTGTCACAATCACTCACTGTCACATTTAGTCACTTATATACTCCAACACTCACATATACTGCTTTTTACACATGTAGTTACTTACACATATACCATGAGACATCCATTCACTCACCAACACAGCTATACGCACACTCGCTCACCCATACAGCCCCTAACACACGCACTCATGAACCCATACACCCAGTAAATCACCCACTCACACATCTACGCAGGGAGTCACACATACCCCCACACACCCACATAGACACTCAGGCACCCATTCAGGGAATCAGAACACCAATCATTAACCTATATAGACACTCATGTAGCTACTCACCAACCCATGCAGCCACTTACACACCAACTGACAGACTGATATAGACATCCACACAGATTAGTCATTCACCCATGCATTCACTAAAACACGTTTAATCACTCACTTATACAGTCAGTCACACACCCACTAAATCATCCATTCAGACACGCATACACCCACTCATTCTTCAATACACCATGGCATATATATATATATATTCACACACAAAAGAAGGGGAGAGGGTACGGTGCTCACCTACTCCGAACCCCCAATCAAATACTTGTATACACTATAAGGAGTAGGGAGTGAACGCACGTGGTGTAGTGATATAATTTGGAAAAGTGCTGTGAGTTTTAATACTGCCCTCACTCACAACAAAGTGTGACATGCTTCATCATAGGGCTGCTTACAAAACACCCCGGCACAGCCTACGCCTGGGGTGGAGCAATAGGGTTGGGGAAGACAAACATAACATAAAGAGAAAGAGAAAACAATATTTCCAAATAGTGACTGGGAACAATGGAGGTGAAGGTGCAGTGTGGTGAGTGTTAAAACTAACTCGGAGGTATCCCTAAGTCTATTTTATTCTTGGACCCTCCGGTCAGGACTAAAAACGTGAAGGATGGTGGTGCTAGGGAGTCGCAATGTGCCCTTTACACCCCTCCTTACTGCCCGGTGGTCAACATGTTTCGGCCTTTTCAATGTGACAACTCATATGGTCAAGTAGGCCTTCTTCAGGACACTCCCGGTCCTAGTTCGTGTCGTCACACCCAATCCTCCAATCGAGGTCGTAGGTGTATCTTACCCCAGATCTTACTCTAAGGAATTTCCCGCGAGAGATTCCTTGGGTATTACTGCAAAAATAAAAAAATTAGTGGTCCCAAAGTTAGGCTGAGTATTTTCATTGAGGTACTCTATCTGTTCCAATATTGTGTATTGCAAAAATCTTCCACTGCATGTTCCACATTCATATTCCACATACCTAAACCCCGGCGCAACACCCTTGCACGCCCAGGGTTACCTTTAGTAAGTTAAAATACTCATATTTCCTTCTTCTATCTTTGAAGTCATGCGGAAATAAGTGGTTTCATCACCAAAACGAGTTTCACACTCTCATCAAGCATACCACACTTCTTGTATTCCTCACTCAAAAGGGCCACTCAGGTGTGACATACTCACTGAGTTTACCCCTAAGTCAAGCTCAAATTGGCGGTGGGCCAGGTGAGACCCCTTATAGTCACACTCTAGGAAGGTGGTGGAAAAAACGGGAGACAAAACAAACAACAGCCCCATTGTTAACGTTTCATATTCCGTTTTATATACCCGTTGTGTCGTGGGATATCATTAGCGCCCAATGTATTTATGGTACTGATTGATTTTGATCTCTTAACTAGAATCTGTAATTCTTTGCAAGGCTTGATCTAGCCACAATCAGTACCCCCCCCACACCAGCACACAAGTAATGCGATCGAGTGGTATTTAGAAACCACTTTGGTGTGAGTGAGGGCAGTATTAAAACTCATAGCACGTTTTCACATTATATCACTACACCACGTGCATTCACTCCCTACTCCTTATAGTGTATATATATATATATAACATTCGTCAACTTTTTAGAAACACTCATAGTCACTGGATGATGTCATCAGTGATGTCATTTGAGATGTCATCAGTGATGTCATCAGTGATGTCACTGACCATGTCATGAGTGATGTAATATGTGACGTCATCAGCAGTGCATTGCAGGGGCGGGAGTTATAGTTAGCTCAGCTAACTATAACGGCCAAATTTCTCTGGTTTTGTACGAGTGAAATGTCAGCCTAACTATAACGTCCCTGAAACCTATGGTTTTTTCAATGAATTTCTAAGGTTTTTTTAAATGCTAATCCCTAAACTATACCGTCCTGAAACCTTTGTTTTTTTCCGTGAATTTCTAAGGTTCTTTAAATGCTAATCCCTAACTATAACGTCCCTGAAACATGTGGTTTTTTCAGTGAAATTCTAAGGTTTTTTAAATGCTAATCCCTAACTATAACATCCCTGAAACCTGTGGTTTTTACAGTGAATTTCTAAGTTTTTTAAATGCTAATTTCTAACTATGCCTACATAGGTAGGATATGTGCAGAAAGAGGAAGAAAGGCGCAGAAAGAAGCAAGAGAAGTACAGAAAGAGGCAAGAGAGGTGCAGAAAGAGGAAGAAAGGTGCAGAAAGAAGCAATATAAATGCAGAAAGAGGCAAAAGAACTCCAGAAAGAGGAAGAAAGGTGCCGAAAGAAGCAAGAGACGTGCAGAAAGAACCAACAGAGGTGTTGAAAGAGGCCTACTTTGACTGTAACTTACAACAGACTCATACAAAGTACCCTAATCACTAATCCTTCTTCGAAGATGTCTTAAACCTCACTTCTCTCTTGAAGGTTCACTATTAATCAACTGCTCAGAATGTTAGGCCTACCAAATATAAAACAGCAATCCTAAGCATATCACTGTTGTAAGTCTGACCAAGTTTGTGAAGGTATGCATGCGTGTCTATGCTTTTACCTAGCGACATGTTAAATGAAAATAAACATACAAACACTTGAATACCTGTGTTTGAAACAGCATACTTTGTAAATTTGTGTAAAAAAGGTGTATGCATTTCTTTCTGCTCACAATACAGGGCACATGGGTATTCAATAGTATATTTGAGGGGCTCTATAACACATATATACATAAAACATGTCTGTCTGTGCAACCGAATGACAGAGCAGAACAGAAGATTTGATCACCTATAGGAGAAGTTACCCGCTTTTTAAGCTACCATCTTCAGATGCATAACACATGTAAGAATACATATACAAGTAGATATATACGTTAGTCACGAGAGTACGCACACCTTTAAACTTGACAGCTTGCACTTTCCATTTGTGTACAGAAAGAGGCAAGAGAAGTTCAGAAAGAAGCAAGAGAGTTGCAGAAACAGGCAAAAGAGGTGCAGAAAGAGGGAACAGGGGTGCAGACAGAGGCAAGAGAGGTGCAGAAAGAGGGAAGAGGGGAGCAGAAATTTGCAAGTGAGGTGCAGAAAGAAGCAAGAGCAGTGCAGAAAGAACCAACAGAGGTGCAGAAGGAGGCAAGAGGGGTGCAGAAAGAGGGAAGAAGGGTGCAGAAAGAGGCAAGAGGAATGCAGAAAGAAGCAACAGAGGTGCAGAAAGAGGCAAGAAAGGTGAAGAAAGAGGGAAGAGGGGTGCAGAAAGAGGCAAGAAGGGTGCAGAAAGAAGCAAGAGAGATGGAGAAAGAGGCAAGAGAGTTGCAGAAACAGGCAAGAGAGGTGCATAAAAGGGAACAGGGGTTAAGAAAGAGGCAAGAGAGGTGCAGAAAGAGGGAAGACGGGTACAGAAAGAGGCAAGAGGGGTGCAGAAAGAAGCAAAAGAGGTGCAGAAAGAAGCAAGAGAAGTGCAGAAAGAAGCAACAGAGCTGCAGAAAGAGGCAAGAGGGGTGCAGAAAGAGGGAAGAAGGGTACAGAAAGAGGCAAGAGGGGTGCAGAAAGAAGCAAGAGAGGTGTAGAAAGAAGCAAGAGAAGTGCAGAAAGAAGCAACAGAGGTGCAGAAAGAGGGAAGAGGGGTGCAGAAAGAGGCTAGATAAGTGCAGAAGGAAGCAACAGAGGTGCAGAAAGAGGCAAGAAAAGTGCAGAAAGAGGCAAAAGAGTTGCAGAATCAGGCAAAAGAGGTGCAGAAAGAGGGAAGAGGGGTGCAGAAAGAGGCAAGAGAGGTGCAGAGAGACCCAACAGAGGTACAGAAAGAGGCAAGAGGGGTGCAGAAATGTGCAAGAGAGTAGCAGACAGAAGCAAGAGCAGTGCAGAAAGAACCAACAGAGGTGCAGAAAGAGGAAAGAGGGATGCAGAAAGAGGCAAGAGAAGTGCAGAAAAAAGCTAAAGAGGTGCAGAAAGCAGCTAGAGAGGTGCAGAAAGAGGCAAGAGAGGATCAGAAAGAGGCAAGAGGTGCACACAGAGGCACGAGGGGTACAGACATTTGCAAGAGAGGTGCAGAAACAGGCATGAGAAGTGCAAAAAGAAGCAACAGAGGTGCAGAAAGAGGCAAGAGGGGTGCAGAAGGAAGCAAGAGAAGTGCAGAAAGAAGGAACAGAGGTGCAGAAAGAGGGAAGAGGGGTGCAGAAAGAGGTAAGAGGGGTGCAGAAATTTGCAAGAGAGGTGCAGAAAGAAACAAGAGCAGGACAGAAACAACCAAGAGAGGTGAGAAAGAGGCAAGGCAGGGGGCAGAAAGAGGCAAGAGAAGTGCAGAAAGAAGCAACAGAGGTGCAGAAAGAGGCAAGAGAACTGTAGAAAGAGGCAAGAGAGTTGCAGAAACAGGCAAGATATGTGCAGAAAGAGGGAACAGGGGTGCAGAAAGAGGGAAGGAGGGTGCAGAAAGAGGCAAGAGGGATGCAGAAAGAAGCAAGAGAGGTGCAGAAAGAGGGAAGAAGGGTGCAGAAAGAGGCAAGAGAAGTGCATAGAGAAGCAACAGAGGTGCAGAAAGAGGCAAGGGAGGTACAGAAAGAGGCAAGAGGGGTACAGAAAGAAGCAACAGAGATGCAGAAGGAGGCAAGAGAAGTGCAGAAAGAGGCAAGAGAGTTGCAGAAACAGGCAAAAGAGGTGCAGAAAGAAGCAAGAGCAGTGCAGAAAGAACCAACAGAGGTGCAGGAGGAGGCAAGAGGGGTGCAGAAAGAGGCAAGAGGGGTACAGAAATTTGCCAGAGGTGCAGAAAGAGGCAAGAAAAGTACAGAAAGAGGCAAAAGAGTTTACAGAATCAGGCAAAAGAGGTACAGAAAGAGGCAAGAGGGGTGCAGAAATGTGCAAGAGAGTAGCAGACAGAAGCAAGAGCAGTGCAGAAATAACCAACAGAGGTGCAGAAAGAGGATAGAGGGATGCAGAAAGAGGCAAGAGAAGTGCAGAAAAAAGCAAAAGAGGTGCAGAAAGAGGCTAGAGGGGTGCAGAAAGAGGCAAGAGAGGATCAGAAAGAGGCAAGAGGTGCACACAGAGGCACGAGGGGTGCAGACATTTGCAAGAGAGGTACAGAAAGAGGCATAAGAAGTGCAAAAAGAAGCAACAGAGGTGCAGAAAGAGGCAAGAGGGGTGCAGAAGGAAGCAAGAGAAGTGCAGAAAGAAGGAACAGAGGTGCAGAAAGAGGGGTGCAGAAAGAGGCAAGAGGGGTGCAGAAATTTGCAAGAGAGGTGCAGAAAGAAACAAGAGCAGGACAGAAACAACCAAGAGAGGTGAGAAAGAGACAAGGCGGGGGGCAGAAAGAAGCAAGAGAAGTGCAGAAAGAAGCAACAGAGGTGCAGAAAGAGGCAAGAGAACTGTAGAAAGAGGCAAGAGAGTTGCAGAAACAGGCAAGATATGTGCAGAAAGAGGGAACAGGGGTGCAGAAAGAGGCAAGAGAGGTGCAGAAAGAGGGAAGAGAAGTGTAGAAAGAGGGAAGGAGGGTGCAGAAAGAGGCAAGAGGGGTGCAGAAAGAAGGAAGAGAGGTGCAAAAAGAGGGAAGAAGGGTGCAGAAAGAGGCAAGAGAAGTGCATAGAGAAGCAACAGAGGTGCAGAAAGAGGCAAGAGAGGTACAGAAAGCGGCAAGAGGGGTGCAGAAAGAAGCAACAGAGATGCAGAAGGAGGCAAGAGAAGTGCAGAAAGAGGCAAGAGAGTTACAGAAACAGGCAAAAGAGGTGCAGAAAGAAGCAAGAGCAGTGCAGAAAGAACCAACAGAGGTGCAGGAGGAGGCAAGAGGGGTACAGAAAGAGGCAAGAGGGGTACAGAAATGTGCCAGAGGTGCAGAAATAAGCAAGAGCAGTGCAGTAAGAAACAACAGAGGTGCAGAAGGAGACAAGAGGGGTACAGAAAGAGGCAAGAGAGGTGCAGAAAGAGGGACAAAGGGTGCAGAAAGAGGCAAGACGGATGTAGAAAGAAGCAACAGAGGTACAGAAAGAGGCAAGAGCGGTGCAGAAAGAGGCAAGAGAAGTGCAGAACGAAGCAACAGTGGTGCAGAAATAGGCAAGAAAAGTGCAGAAAGAGGCAAGAGAGTTACAGAAACAGGCAAAAGAGGTGCATAAAGAGGGAACAGGGGTGCAGACAGAGGCAAGAGAGGTGCAGAAAGAGGCAAGAGGGGTGCAGAAACGTGCAAGACAGTAGCAAACAGAAGCAAGAGCAGTGCAGAAAGAACCAACAGAGGTGCAGAAAGAGGCAAGAGGGGTGAAGAAAGAAGCATGAGAGGAGCAGAAAGAGGCAAGAGAGGTGCACACAGAGGCACGAGGGGTGCAGAAATGTGCAAGAGAGATACAGAAAGAGGCAAGAGAAGTGCAGAATGAAGCAACAGAGGTGCAGAAAAAGGCAAGAAAAGTGCAGAAAGAGGCAAGAGAGTTACAGAAACAGGCAAAAGAGGTGCAGAAAGAGGGAACAGGGGTGCAGACAGAGGCAACAGAGGTGCAGAAAGAAGCAAGAGGGGTGCAAAAATGTACAAGTGAGTAGCAAACAGAAGCAAGAGCAGTGCAGAAAGAACCAACAGAGGTGCAGAAAGAGGCAAGAGGGGTACAGAAAGAGGCAAGAGAAGTGCAGAAAAAAGCAAATAAGGTACAGAAAGAGGCAAGAGGGGTGCAGAAAGAGGCAAGAGAGGAGCAGCAAGAGGGAAGAGAGGTGCACACAGAGGCACGAGGGGTGCAGACATTTGCAAGAGAGGTGCAGAAAGAAACAAGAGCAGGACAGAAACAACCAAGAGAGGTGAGAAAGAGACAAGGCGGGGGCAGAAAGAAGCAAGAGAAGTGCAGAAAGAAGCAACAGAGGTGCAGAAAGAGGCAAGAGAACTGTAGAAAGAGGCAAGAGAGTTGCAGAAACAGGCAAGATATGTGCAGAAAGAGGGAACAGGGGTGCAGAAAGTGCAAGAGGGGTGCAGAAAGAGGGAAGAGAAGTGTAGAAAGAGGGAAGGAGGGTGCAGAAAGAGGCAAGAGGGGTGCAGAAAGAAGGAAGAGAGGTGCAGAAAGAGGGAAGAAGGGTGCAGAAAGAGGCAAGAGAAGTGCATAGAGAAGCATCAGAGGTGCAGAAAGAGGCAAGAGAGGTACAGAAAGCGGCAAGAGGGGTGCAGAAAGAAGCAACAGAGATGCAGAAGGAGGCAAGAGAAGTGCAGAAAGAGGCAAGAGAGTTACAGAAACAGGCAAAAGAGGTGCAGAAAGAAGCAAGAGCAGTGCAGAAAGAACCAACAGAGGTGCAGGAGGAGGCAAGAGGGGTGCAGAAAGAGGCAAGAGGGGTACAGAAATTTGCCAGAGGTGCAGAAATAAGCAAGAGCAGTGCAGTAAGAAACAACAGAGGTGCAGAAGGAGACAAGAGGGGTACAGAAAGAGGCAAGAGAGGTGCAGAAAGAGGGACAAAGGGTGCAGAAAGAGGCAAGACGGATGTAGAAAGAAGCAACAGAGGTACAGAAAGAGGCAAGAGCGGTGCAGAAAGAGGCAAGAGAAGTGCAGAACGAAGCAACAGTGGTGCAGAAATAGGCAAGAAAAGTGCAGAAAGAGGCAAGAGAGTTACAGAAACAGGCAAAAGAGGTGCATAAAGAGGGAACAGGGGTGCAGACAGAGGCAAGAGAGGTGCAGAAAGAGGCAAGAGGGGTGCAGAAACGTGCAAGAGAGTAGCAAACAGAAGCAAGAGCAGTGCAGAAAGAACCAACAGAGGTGCAGAAAGAGGCAAGAGGGGTGAAGAAAGAAGCAAGAGAGGAGCAGAAAGAGGCAAGAGAGGTGCACACAGAGGCACGAGGGGTGCAGAAATGTGCAAGAGAGATACAGAAAGAGGCAAGAGAAGTGCAGAATGAAGCAACAGAGGTGCAGAAAAAGGCAAGAAAAGTGCAGAAAGAGGCAAGGGAGTTACAGAAACAGGCAAAAGAGGTGCAGAAAGAGGGAACAGGGGTGCAGACAGAGGCATCAGAGGTGCAGAAAGAAGCAAGAGGGGTGCAGAAATATACAAGTGAGTAGCAAACAGAAGCAAGAGCAGTGCAGAAAGAACCAACAGAGGTGCAGAAAGAGGCAAGAGGGGTACAGAAAGAGGCAAGAGAAGTGCAGAAAAAAGCAAATAAGGTACAGAAAGAGGCAAGAGGGGTGCAGAAAGAGGCAAGAGAGGAGCAGAAAGAGGGAAAAGAGGTGCACACAGAGGCACGAGGGGTGCAGAAATTTGCAAGAGAGGTGCAGAAAGAAGCAAGAGAAGTGCAGAAAGAAGCAACAGAGGTGCAGAAAGAGGCAAGAGGGGTGCAGAAGGAAGCAAGAGAAGTGCAGAAAGAAGGAACAGAGGTGCAGAAAGAGGGAAGAGGGGTGCAGAAAGAGGCAAGAGGGGTGCAGAAATTTGCAAGAGAGGTGCAGAAAGAAACAAGAGCAGGACAGAAACAACCAAGAGAGGTGAGAAAGAGACAAGGCGGGGGGCAGAAAGAAGCAAGAGAAGTGCAGAAAGAAGCAACAGAGGTGCAGAAAGAGGCAAGAGAACTGTAGAAAGAGGCAAGAGAGTTACAGAAACAGGCAAAAGAGGTGCAGAAAGAGGGAACAGGGGTGCAGACAGAGGCATCAGAGGTGCAGAAAGAAGCAAGAGGGGTGCAGAAATATACAAGTGAGTAGCAAACAGAAGCAAGAGCAGTGCAGAAAGAACCAACAGAGGTGCAGAAAGAGGCAAGAGGGGTACAGAAAGAGGCAAGAGAAGTGCAGAAAAAAGCAAATAAGGTACAGAAAGAGGCAAGAGGGTGCAGAAAGAGGCAAGAGAGGAGCAGAAAGAGGGAAAAGAGGTGCACACAGAGGCACGAGGGGTGCAGAAATTTGCAAGAGAGGTGCAGAAAGAAGCAAGAGAAGTGCAGAAAGAAGCAACAGAGGTGCAGAAAGAGGCAAGAGGGGTGCAGAAAGAAGCAAGAGAAGTGCAGAAAGAAGCAACAGAGGTGCAGAAAGAGGCAGGAGGGGTGCAGACAGAGGCAAGAGAGGTGCAGAAAGAGGGAAGTGGGGTGCAGAAAGAGGAAAGAGGGGTGCAGAAATGTGCAAGACAGGTGCAGAAAGAAACATGAGCAGTGCAGAAACAACCAAGAGAGGTACAGAAAGAAGCAAGAGTGGCGCAGAAAAAGGCAAGAGAAGTGCAGAAAGAAGCAACAGAGGTGCAGAAAGAGGCAAGAGAACTGTAGAAAGAGGCAAGAGAGTTGCAGAAACAGGCAAGAGATGTGCAGAAAGAGGGAACAGGGGTGCAGAAAGAGGCAAGAGAGGCGCAGAAAGAGGGAAGAGAGGTGTAGAAACAGGCAAGAGAGGTGCAGAAAGAGGGAAGAGGGGTGCAGAAAGAGGCAAGAGGGGTGCAGAGAGAGGCAAGAGGGGTGCAGAAGCAGGCAAGAGAAGTGCAGAATGAGGCAAGAGATGTGCAGAAAAAGGAATAATGGTGCAAAAAGGTGCAAAAAGAAGCAAAAGAAATGCAGAAAGAGGCAAGAGAGGCGCAGAAACAAGTGGTTTGCACACCATTAGGACCAATTTAATACCCACATTTAGCAATAAGTAAGAGGTGACCATTCTAGGTTTGCAAAGGGCCTTCCAACATGCTATACACCATGCTATACCACTTGTCGCTGCATTTATGGTAACGTTTGAGACATTTGATCTAGAAACAAGGTTTTTTTGTTCAAATCTGCAGATTATGCAGCAGATGATGGATTATGTGGCATATGCGGAAAATGTATAATAGTGCGAAAGTTGGTGCAGCCAAACTGTCGCATAATTCCAGTGGCCCTGCTCATACCTCTGACTAGGTCCAGAAGTGCTCGTCAGTGGTTCCTTCTTTTTTTTGTCTCATTGAGTTTATAGTTTAGCTTCTATGGAAACGAGGAAGACTAAAGCTGAGGTTATCACTCCACAACACAGACTACCATAGCACATAATTATTTTCCATAACACATAATCCCACTCTACATAATTCCTATATACTAAATACCACATCTTTCTATCCACATAATTTCACTGCACAACATACCACATAATTTTACTACACACAATATACATCCACTCCACTCCAAAAAAACATTAGTAAAAAACTTTTACATTTACAATGCCAATAGCTCTAACTCTCGCAAATGCAAGACCTATTACATTGCAAATGCTTCTTTAGCTGGTAGTTGCGTTTGCAGAGTGGTGGAGAAAGGGGGCTGGGCCTCCGACCAGCACTCAGGAATTCAGCTGCGTAGGACTTACAGGAGGTACCAGGAGGGCTACCTGGCCGCCAAAGTCCCTCAGGAGTAAAGTGGACTTCATCCCCCAACCAGTACTCTGCCAGGAGGCACATTTGCAGAGTGGTGGAGAAAGGTGAGCGTGGCCTCCGAAGACCTCTTAGCAATCCCACTGTGTGGGACTTACTGGAGGTAACAGGAGGAGTAGTTGGCCCCCAAGGTCAACCTTGGGGGCCAACTACCCCTCCTTTTACCTCCAGTAAATCCCACACTGCAGGATTTCTAAGTTCTCATACCAGGCCACACCCCCTTTCCCCACCACTCTGCAAACGCACTTCCTGGCATGCTCTTGGATGGGGATTAAAGTCCCCTTCGCTGCTGGGGGTCCTTAGGGGCCAACTAGCCTACCTGATACCTCCAGTATGCCCCCTATAGTGGGATTGCTGACAGGTGGACACAGGCCACGACCCCTTTCTCCACCACTCTGCAAGCGCACCTCCTGGCGTGTTCTGGGTTGGGGGATTAAGTCCCCTGGGTCCCTGGGGGTCAACTAGCCCACCAGGTATCTCCAGAAAGCACCACACAGCTGGATTGCTGAGAGTGGTCCGAGGCCACGCCCCCTTTTTACACCACTCTGCAAGCACGCCTCCTGGCGCACTGCTGGTGGGGCAATGAGGAGGACTAAAGTGGACTTCATCCCCGAGCAGCGGCGCAGCCCACTTCCCAACATGAAAATAGCCCCGGGGAGGTGGTGGTACCCGGGGCCGGGGGTATGCAACGGACCCCCGCATTTAAATAAAGTGTGCCCCGGGGAGGTGGTGGTTCCTGGGGCAGTGTGGGGGGGGAAGGAGCCCCCCACACTTCTTAATTTAAATTGAAGCCCCGGGGAGGTGGCTGTCCGTGGGGCTTGGGGGGCCTGCAAGGCCCCCCACATAATTAAACTAATGCCCTGGGGAGGTGGCAGTCCCCAGGGCTGCAGGGGGGCTGCACGTGCCCCCCACACATCATTAATAAAGCCCCGGGGAGGTGCCGGTCCCTGGGGCTGTGGGGTCCCACGCAGCCCCTGCATATATAATACGCATTGCCCCAGGACCTGGCCCACCCAGGGGCTCAATAAAACAAAGCGCAGGAACCCGCGCTTCGTTTTTTTGGGCGAATCCCGCTGGATTTTTGTTTTTTTTTTAAATGCTTTTTTTGGCCCTCAGGCCTAGGGGGTCAGAGTGTTTCTACCCTGCCCCCTTTTCTTTTTTTAAAAATTATTTTGTTCCCATTTTTGCTTGTGACTCGGTTTTACCGAGTCACAAGATGGCTGCCAACACTTCTTAGTTTGAAGTTTTGGCAGCCAATCAAAATCAAGCTCGTGATCGAGAGGGTTCGCGAATCCTTCTCGGTCACGAGATATCGATATATTTTATTTTTAAATTTCTCAGGAACTACTGAATGGATTTACACCATTTAAAGCAAAGAGTGCACTCTGGACCAAGAGCTACCTCTCTGACAAATTTGGTGTAATTCCGTTCAGCAGTTCGGGCTGTAGCCGCGACAAAATTTCCTATGGAAATTAACATGGAGAATACGCGTTTTGGGACCTCCCTTTTTTCTCGGCCCCCCCCTTTTCTAATCACCCCAAAACTTTCAAGACAGGAGCTGACTGAAGCGGGCCATTAGTTTTGAACATATCGCGAAGATTCATCAAACGGCGCCAAAGATATTGGCAAATCAATAAACGCTTTTCCTATGGAAACTAGGTCCTAACTATAACTACCTACGGGCGACCGCCAGTAGGTAATATATGATCATATTTACCTACTGGCAGTTGCCGGTAGGTAGTTAGAGATAGGACCTAGTTTCCAAAGGAAAAGCATTTTTTGCTTTGATAATAACTTTGGTGCTGTTTGATGAATCTTCACAAAATTTTTACAAAAATAGTTTACCACTCGCTTCAGCTGCTGCCTGGAGAGTTGTGGGGTCATTCGTCAAGCTGGAGCTGATAAAAAGGCAGAAATTGGCTCTAGGTCCAGAAAAAGCCCTTTTTCTAATTTGGTGTAAATCAGTTCGGTAGTTTTGGAGTTATTCAAGAAAAGAAGATTTATGTATATCTATGGACACTGATCCACTGCAGATCCATGCACCACCAGCAATGCTGTGTTTGGCTGACCACAACCTGAGGGACACTTGGGGGCAAGAAATTGCAAAAAATTTTTTTTTACATGTGCGAGGATCCACGGATTTGCTGCAGTGACCAGCATGGCCCCTCATGTGAATCTGCAACCGATCAGCAGTCCAGTGCTCAATTAAAAAAAATACACCCCTTCCACTCACACACCTACTCACACATCCATACACCCATGTACACTCCCAAACAACCACTTAAACACCCACTCAAAGACCCACACAACTGCTCGCACGCCTACTCACATACCCAAGCAGTCACTCACACATCCGCACAGCCACGCACACACACACACACACACACACACACACACACACACACACACACACACACACACTCAGAAACCCACTCAACCACTCACAGCACATACTCACAAACCCACACAACCACTCATGCACCCCCTAAACACCTACTCACAGACCCATACAGCCACTCACACACCCATTCACACACCCACAAAATCATGGTGACACACACTCACAGACCCACACAGCCAATTACACACCCAGTCTCACACTCTTAGAGCCACTTGCATATCCACTCATAGACCCAAAAAAACACTCATACACCCACTCACATACTCTCTCACACAGCTACTCACGCGCCCACTGTATTAAATGTATTGCTGTTTTGAGTGAGTGGTTTGGAGCAGATCCACAGATCCGTTGCTTAGGCAAAAATTTGTTGCTGTTCTGTATTGAATTTGTGCTTTTGGTTGGGCATCCACCACGGATCTGAGTGAGGAATTAAAAAAAGGTTTTGAAAACAAAATGAACCACTGTTTGGGAAATGGTTTGGCTCTGAAAAGAGCCTTTGTGTTTATGATCTGTAGATAATAATTAAGCATAGAACAAAATGCAGTGTTTCAAGTTGTTGAGGAACACCCTGTTGCCTCTGTCTGTGAAATGAACTCCGTCTTTTCGATATATTCCGTCCATATCAAAGCTTACATTTTTATGGTATATAGAGCCATGTTGTGGTCTTGGAGTAATGCAGAAACATTTTATTGTCATGTCACTTCTGTGTTTGGTAAATGTTAGAAAACACAAAGGCAGTGTGTAGGAAAAGTGTCATTAATTTACCAAAGGTATCCTTCATTAGGATTTCCAAACTACCCCAGTAATTGTGCCTAGAGCATTGCCACCACAGTGCACAATCATGAGGTCTGGATGTTTTCAATCCGCAATGCTTTTAACCAAAGGCAGCAATTGATACCACTATAACCCTCTCTAGCCAACGCAAGTAATGTCTACATTACGTAAACCTAGGACCCTGTTAATGCCAGTCTTTCTAGCACTCTCTCTGGCCCAAAACACAAAACTATGGCCAACAATCCAGACTCTGACCATTTTAGAGACAAGCAGGAGTAGCACACATGAAAAGGCTGCAGCAGAATTGGGCAGTTTTGAAGATGAAACTCAGTTGAAATCGAGGACAGAATCTAAAATATAAATGAACATATTTGATAGGATGGTGGAGATGTGCAGTGAACTAAAATTATGCTGTGATTTTAAGAAAAAAAGTAACTAACTCTGTGATTGGCTTTGGAAAAATAGAAAAAAGTAATGTTGTTTGGGATATGCTTGGAATTGCAAACAGTCAACCCAATGTTCTACATTTAAAGTGAAGGCTAGTATGCTGTTGAGAGGAACGTCTTGTGAACTTTTGACCTACTGGTAGCCAGAGACTGTTGGAAATTTAGTTACCATGGAAACAGAGCTAAAAAAGTATGGGGAAGGGAACAAAAGAGGATGTAGTGTGAAATTGAAAAGCAGACTGGTGCACAAAAATTGCTTGGTAGGGAGTGTATGTCTTGTAATTGAATATATTTTAGTAAGTAAAATAAAAATGGAAAGCATTGACAGTAGATTGTTAAATGCTTGTAAGGGCTTCTGTGTGGATTTGACCCGCCACGGATTTACAAGGGGGCCGCGCTGAGCACCGCAGCAGATCCATGGATCTGCCCAAAAAACTACAAAATTGGGCTTTTTTACGGGAGTGTTCGAAAGGGTTAAAAAAAGTGAATATTTAGAGGTGGCATAACAAAAATAAAAGATGAAAGGAGGCCTGTGATATCCGTGTAAGCAGAGTGGGAAGGGTAGCCATTATTGGTACTTTTGTACTGAGAGTGGAAGAGCATTTCTATATTTATGATTTTGAGAATTGCACTAAAAAGAGATATTAAGTGATATTAAGATAAAAGTTAGAGAACAGCAAATAGATTTTACAGGTATGTGAATTAGGGTGTACTATAAAAAATTTATATGGAAAAAAATAATTATGAGTGTATATAAGCCGAAAGAAAATGTGTAGCTTCTAGACACAACAGTAAAAGGGAAAATAGAAGGGAGGTTAGATGAGGACATTAACTAAAAACATAGTGAGCAGTAAATGAGGATGAGGACTTGCTATACTTAAAATCAAGTTATTTTATTAAGCCAATATGAATGAATATATTTGAAATTAGATGTGGATACTTGCTTATAGTATGCAATTTTATAGTATGTAATTTGTATCCACTCACATAGTCAGGCAGGCACTTACATACCCAGCTATACTCCCACAAAATCACTTATGTGCCCACTACTGATATAGCCATACAGTGATTGATACACTCAGTCACACACCCACAAAAGCATTCACACACCCATTTACTCACTTAGATATCAATCACACAGTCATACAGGAACTGTCACACTCACTCACACACCGATACAGCTATTCATGTACCCAGCACTCAGACAGAGAGTTACACACATACTTACACACCCATATACCCAGTTATACACCCAGTCACCCACCCATACAGCCAGTCACACCTATTTTGAAAACCATAGAGTCACTCACACACCCTGCCAGACAGCGACAGAGGCATTTACACATCCACTCACACAGCACTTATGTATCCACTAGTAATAGTGCCACTTGCACAAACATTTGCACACCTAAACACCCATTAACACAGTGTGTTACCAATCCATTGGGCCAGTTATATACCCATTTAGATACCCATAAAATCACTATGACACCCAGTTGTACACCCAAACAGCTAATTTCACATCCAGGGTCACTCGTCTGGAGGCACTGATACAGTCACTCATTTATGCACTCAACCACTCACACACCTAGTCTCCCTCCTGTACAGGTACTTATATGCCCATTTATACACCTATATTAAGACACTTACACAGTGTGTTATACTCTAACATAACAACTTATCTACCTGCTCACTTACTTATAGCATGAAATGTAATATTATGTATTGTAAAGGTAAATGTATTCTATATTTCCTTTTCAGATATCTGCATGTGTTTAAAGAGAAGGATTTATAATAATGAAAAGGACAGAAAGGAGAAGAAAACAAAAGAAACAGTACTATATGCTTAAAAGGGAGAGTAAAAAAGCACATGATGTGGAGAACGTACTGAAAAAAGGGTTCTGCTGGTAAGAGAACTAAGGAGTTTATTAAAACAGTATATGGGAAAATGCAAAACGTGGAAATATTTCAAATAAACTGTGAGGTTTACAATCAACTCACAACGGAGGAGGAGTAGTTCAGATTTAATGTTGAAAATGTTATAAAAAGCACCTATTTTGACAAGGAGGCAGAAACAATTTAAAGAAATGAGAATGAGAATGTTTAGAAGTAGGATAATACAGAATTTGGTAGAAAAGATGAAGCATACAAGAGGAGAAAGGAATGCAATATATTGAGAGTGTGGTTGATAAATTATTTACTGTGAAGTGCAAACTATTTATTTTGATACTAAACAGAATGAAACACTGGATAAAACAGTGTTGTCTATATAGACAAAAAGCCCAAAAAGACTTATTAATAAAAGTAATTTTTGCACAATTTTCAAAGGAGAATGGAAGCATACTTCTAGTACTGATGCTTTCTTTAAGCAAGAAAGCTACTTACAACCAAATGAATTAGTGCATGCAGTAGAAACAACTGGCTGATGCTATGAGGTAAAAAACAGTACTCCCATTGCAAAAGAAGAGATGGTTCCTAAAAATGTAGAGGAAGAGAGAGCTGAAGAGGTACAAGGAAGGCGTAGACATGCCCTTGTGTACAAATGGGACTGTAGTAGTATTTGTAGTATTCACCAGGAATCAATTGATATATTAAGAAATGTTCGACATCAATTTTCAGATAGAAGTGTGACGTGGAAAAATGCAATGTTGCAAGCATTAGAACCACGTAAAGTGAGGAAAAACAATAATTTACAAGACACTCATTGGCGTGTCTATCCAGGAAAGAGTGCAAAAGTACTTTTCATTATTTTTGCCAGTTGGCCGTTCATCATTGAAAGATGCAACATTTAGTTAGAAGACTTTACTTTGTAAAAAGTCCTGCATTGTGTTTAGGATACATGAACAGAGCACGTTTGTATGGTACAGTATCAGAGGTTGAAAAAGTTTGTGAAGATATTCATTTACATTTCTTTGGTCCTTAAGCGCAGTCTGGCGAACAAGAGGAGTTGGTATGTTCAGGTATAGAGGGACAAAACACAGATATTAGTACTGATAATTTTAGATGAGAAATGGCAAAGCTTAATGTAGTTTCTACAGTGAAACAAAACTATGGGCCTCATTACGATGTCGGTCGGAAAGCCTCCGACCAACAGTCGGATTCCCCTAGACCGTGTCGGACCCCATCAGCCAGACTCAGTAGGAAACAGTTCCGACCAACTGATTACAATGCTTGCGGTCAGAAGGACAATTCCGAATCAGTTCTGACCTGCACTAGAAGATTTCGAGTTGGTCGGAGCCGATTCGTACAGCTCAACAGACAGCGTTTCCGATGGACCAATTACGATGTCAGATTTCAACAGCCTTTTCTGACTCGGTCTGTCCGACATGAAAAGGCTGTCGGAAACTGACTTTGGGGGCCCCCCTTCATCCTGAGTCCTGTTTGGAGCCGAGGGGGTACCCAAGGAACTCCCCTGTAAAACCATGCACAGTGTGGCAGGCAACATGGGGTGGCCGCGACAGGGTCCAAAGGTTTCCACAGACACCCACTTCCCCATAGGAGCATGTGTTGTCGGTCGGAACACATGTTCCCATTGAAGTCAATTGGAGGCCTTCCGAAGCATCATATTTGTTTGGACGGAACCGCTGACCGCAAGACGGTCGGAACCGAATCCGACAAGGAGTCAGGCGGTTTAGTTTCTGACCGACATCGTAATGAGACTCTAAGTAGGTATTTATTGTCGGCATACCAACTACAAAAGCCAAATTCAAAATGTTGATGTGTCTTTGAAAACTGAAGAAGAAATAAGAGAAAAGTGGCTAGAATTTGCAACCCATTTATTTGTGGAAGAATGTTTTGATTTGTTAACACGCCAGATCATGTGCAAGTATCATTGCTATGAAAAATTAGAGGACAACACATTGCCTGCCAGGGTAATACACAATAAGTTAGAGGTGGTTGAAATTCCAAAGAAATTGCAACATCTAAATGTTTATGAAACAGTACTGATACAATCTATACACCCTTTTCAAGCAATAGTTCATATGGAACTAAATACTAGGAACTACCATCTACTGAGCTTGAGAAAGGCCTTAACCCCTTCGCTGCTAGGCCTCCCCGTGCTAAGCAGTTTTTTTTGGCTATTTGGAATAGTTCACACTCCTGTAACTTTTTGTCCACATAAGGTATCAATGACAAAATGTGCTTCCTTTTTTTACAACATCCTGAGGATTCGAAAGGTACTCAGGGTTTGTGGATTCCCCTGGAGGAAACTGAGAAATTATCCAAAATACAGGTCCATTTTTTTGGGGGGGGGAATGGGAAATAAGTGCTGCAGAAGAAAGCATCTGCCTTTTTTTCTCTGCAAATGGTATTAGGTTTGTGGTGCTAAAGTCACCAGCTTCCCATCTTTCAGGAACAGGTATATTTTTGTATGAAAACCACATTTTTCTACACAGGTTTGGCATTTTACTGGGACATAGCCTATTTTTCCTATTTTCTGTGCTTTCAACCTCCTTGAAGTTTGTGGTAGAAATGGGTGTGAAACTAATAATGGATCCCGGACAGCTATACATTTCTGAAAGTAGACAAGATTCTAAATTCAGCAAGGGGTCATTTGTGTAGATCCTTCAAGGTTTTTCTATAGAAAGTAACAGTTGAAATAAAAAAATATTGAAATTGAGTTGAAAAAAACTGCCATTTGTGCCTACGTTTTCACCTGTAACTTCTTCTAACTATAGTAGATTTTTTAAAACAATATACTGTTATGTCATCTGGACCCTTCTGGTTGCGGGGAAATGTAGGGCTTCTAGGTTTACCAAAAACCTGAGGTACCGAGAGCCAATAACTGAGCTGCACCTTGCAATAATTTTTCATTGTGTACCGTGTATACAATTCATTTGATAAAATGGTATCAAGGAAACCTATGAATTTCCAAAATGGGAACAAGATATGAAATTTAGAAGCATTTAGAAGCATTTGTAATTTGCACATCTCTGAATTTGTGGGTACCCATACTAGCATGTGAATTAAAGGACTGTTTCAAAATGACTTCTTGTTTACACACTGTCTTACTTTGGAAGGCAGAAATGCATAGAAAGACAATTGGCTTATTCTAGAATAACCACTATTCTGTGTTCCTCTAAGGCTCCTGATAAAAATGGTACCTCACTTGTGTTGGTAGGCCTAGTGCCAGGACAGTGAAAGGAAATGGCCCAAAACGCAAGGTGGACACATCACATTTTTCCACTGAAAACGGACCCTTTTTTTGTAATGTGCCTAGCTGTGGATTTTGAGCCTTTGGGGGTAATAACTCCTTTGTGCCTCCCTGGGGGGGGCAGAAAGACTGTCCCATTTGTGTTTAGGGGTAGAGGCATTGGCATGCCCATTTTGCGCAGCCCCCACTCTTACATTTAAAAAAAGAAAATAATCCCTGTTGACTAGTGTGGTTTCTGCCCCCCTGGGGGGGGGGCAGTAAGACTTTAGTTGCAATTTATTTTTGGTGACCGCATGTTCTTATTGTGTTAAGCCTGGGCACATAGGTAGGTCTGGCATAATGATGGGCAGCATTATTGTCATATTGTAGGCATGGTTGGAATTATGGTGAGAATCCATGTCATACATTTGTAATACCTGGGCATCTGGAGTAAAATCTCTCTAGATGATACATTTGTTTATTTCAGTAGTTGATGAAAATACATTTCTTTTAGAAAAAGACAATTTTTTCTTTGGGAAATTGTGTTTGTTTAGCCAAAAAAGAAATGTGCTGTTTGGAAAAAAAAAATGTAATTTTCCCCAAAAAATGTAAAGGTATTATTTGAATGATAATTCAAACTGAGTTGGGAAGATGGATTGTTGTGGGTTTGTCCTTTCTGCTGTAAGGCATGCACTGTTTCAGTGGTTCTTTTATTAGGAATCCTTTCATAAATGTAATACTTTTCCCGACATTTCTGCCGGTTATCCAAGCGTTGGGACTTCATAACTGATAATCCCTCAAGGGGTGGTCACCATTGTCACAGTGATCAAATTTTATAATAGCTTAAGGTGATTTTCGTTGATCACAAGTAGCTCTCATAAAAATAAAAGATAAAAGGATGGAGACCCTGGGTCTTTAACAATGAAGAATTCACAAACTAAATTGACAGTAACAATCTGTTGATATCATATTGTAGACAAGCAAAGGCTGACCTGTTAGTGCAAATGAAAATACATCATAATGATCATTATTCCATGCTTAGAATACTTATATGCCTTAGAATACTTATAAGGCAGTGTTGATAGTTGGGAAAACACATTATAAACAAAAACGTGGGCGCATCACCACACCAGTAGCAGTGATAGTAACACTCTTTTTGCAAGCCTGTGTATTGGGACACTATGGGAATTATGGGTCATACTTGGGTAAATCCCTTCTTCAACCTCTATTCTGTGTTAACATTGAGGGGGTGACCTACTGGCAGACACTTACAACCCATCAGGTATAATTACCCATCTTGAATGAGGGCCTACCCTCTTTCAATATTCAAAGAAAGATGAGTTTTGTGTGTAATATATAATTCCTGACCATAGCCAGTACATGTCTCGTAGCCTTCAGGCATGAACAGGTATATCAGCTAGAGCATGGAAAACAGACAAGTTGTGTCCCACAACTCTCGACTGAACGTATCCTGAGAGTTCACATTTGGTACATAACAACACCTCAACAGAACCTGTCAAAACATGTTACGTTTTCCTCTCTTTCTTTTACCCCAACAGACCAACAGAGGTCACTCAAGGAATATGAAGCATTATTTTATAAGGTTCTATTGAAGCCAATCTAATGCATATCATAGGTAAAACTAATATACCAGATATTACAATAATTGTAGTGAACATGAATGTAATGCCCCCATCTGCTCCCCAGGGGGGCAGAGAGACTTTCCCTTTTGTGTTTGGGGGTGGGGCATTGACATGCCCATTTTGGGCAGCCCCCACCCCTACGTAGTAAAAACCAAAACCTGGTGCTACGTGTGCTTGCTGCCCCCCCTCCCTTGCGTCTAGTGGTGAATCCCTGTTTGGGGATTGCCCTTATGTTGGGATCCCCAAGAAGGGATCTACTAAGGATTCTCCCCTTTCCAATGATACCTCTCACATGTGTTTCAGTGCTGGGGGTCTGAGATAGCCCCATGAGCACCGAAACAGTGAAAGTGAAATTAGCCGATTGGCTTATTTGTGCGATCGTCATTACATTGGAAACAAAAATGCCTCGGATGGCTGGGGAAGCTCTACCCTAGCTCCTGAGGCTGAAAAACAAAAAAGGAAATCTCTCTGCTATAAACAGCAGAGGGATTTCCTGTTTGAATGCAGACTACGGAATGGTTCCGTCCTCAGCACACGACCACTGTGGCTGAGGACAGAACCGTTCCATCTTCAGCATGGAACTGGTTAAATGTAGAGTTTTGTATTTACCTTAAAATTTTAAAAGCAATATTGAAACTGTGGATGTAGAGAGAGATTTGGAAGAACTGCTTGTCATTCTAATAAATGGTGTGCCCACAAAAATAAATAAATCTGGCAGGACCTATTGGATGTAAATAAGGCGACTAAAGCTACTTTCTATCTTAAAGAGAATAATGTGTACTATAAAGATGTTGATGTTGTAGCACATGGAAGTTGCATGGAGGAAGAAATGTTGCTGTCAAGTGGACAGTTTGAAAAAGTAGATATACGTAGGTCTGAAAAAATATATGAGCAGTACAATATCTATCTATTGCATTCAAAAGACGTTATGCCATTGAACTGTATCAGATAAAAAAAGATAAAGGAGCTCCAATAAATATGTGGTAGAAAAGTTTAGAAGCTCGATGCGTTCCTTATCTATTTCCAACTGGAGTAGGTGGATGGTATGATGACCGCCCTGTGCAAGTGCCTGCAGCTGAGTATATGTCAACAAGATTAACTTCAGAAGATCCCAGATTTCGGCTGAGTATTTCATATGTATTCCATCTCTTATTTGAAAGTGATTTGTTTGGAATGTCATATGCTGTTAGCCATATTATTAAAACAGGAGTTAATGTATAAAATATGTCTGCAAAAGACTTTGTTGACAAAATTCATGGAAAAGATGAGAAGCTGGAGTACAATTTGATAAATTTCTTGGCATGCTAACGTGGGCCCAATGAGCATTGGTATTGTCGTCATGGGGAGCTGAAGTGTAGGTTGCTAAATTTAGGTGCACCAACTTGGTATTTAATCCTGAATTGTGAAGAGTATGCATGGGATAAATTACATGACTCTTTGAGAGAATCAAACTCTAACATTAAAGGCATCGAATTGAAGACACCACAAGAACTTTGCTTTTTGAATCCTGCAAATGTTTGCAGGTATTTTAACTACAAATTTCAAGCTATACTGTCCTTCATCTGCAACAAAAAAATCCACCTCTTGGTGAAGTTACTGATTTCTTTTGTCGAAAAGAGTACCAAGGAAGAGGTGCTCTTCGTATTCGCATGCTGTTGTGGGTAAAAGATGCACCTAAATTTGGAACAGACACAAATGAGTATGTACTTTCTTTAATAAAGGAATATATTACATATAGCATTCCAAAAGAAACTGAGGAAAAAGGCCTAAAGCAACACGTACCGTGTTTCCAATCACATAGATGTGGAAAGTACTGTCGGCGGAAATACAGAGCAAAAGGAAAATTTTAAACAAAATGTAATTTTGGATTTCCAAGACCTGTTATTTCAAAAGGAAGAGTGAGCAGTTTCATGTCTGCATTGAGACCTAAACTTACTCATTTAATCACCAAAAATACATACAATCTCAGGAGAACAGAAGCTTCAAAATATATTAACCCCTTGACCGCGATCGGAATTCCGCTCGTATGCTGGACATTCCGATCGCGGGTGGGGTCGTGACGAGCTCAGCTCGTCATGCGCACAGCGCTACCGCGAAGCATGACGAGCTGAGCTCGTCATGAGCACGGAAAGGGTTAATGACTACAATCCTGTTATTTTGAAAATGTGAAATGACAATATGGATATTCAGTTTGTGGCAGACAACTGTACAGCTGTTGCTCATTATGTTACTTCATACATAATCATAATAAAATCTGAGAAGATGGAGATGAAAGATGTGTGGGAAGAGATTTCTGCTGAAAAGTCTCTAACAAAAAAATGGTACAGTTTCAGTTTGAAGATGCTTTCACACAGAAAAATTGGACTCTATAAATGCTGTGATAGTTTGAGTTCTGCTAGTATATATTCTAAGTCAAAAGGAATTGTTTGGATGAGTCTGGGCCGAGCATCAAGTTGAAGCAGAGTTTTGAAATATTTTCAAGAAATTTAAAATCTTGTAGAATTTGAGCCAGATCGTACTGACATTGTGAAAACAAACATGTTGGACACTTAGGTGTCCATTACGATACCGGGCGGTAAAAAATCCGCCATCCACCATAGCGGTAAAAATCCGCCCGCCTACACCGTCTGAATACCGACCGAGCAATTACGATGCCGCGAAGCGAACACCGCCCGCGGCGGAAAAAAACAAAAATACCGCCCGATCATGTCCGATTCTAAGTCCATCCGTCCGCCACGGACGCAAATACGCACGACAACCAAAAACCGCCCGCCCTGACGATCGAGACACCGCCCGTGAAATTAGGATCGCTCCGACATGAGCGCGGTAAATACACAAATACACCGCCCGCCATCGTAAACAACAGTGATGGAAATGGACACGGCGGAAGCCCTGGCGGCCACGTCCCTGCACAGAAACCATCCGCGGACCCAAACAAACACACACAACATGGCCAACAAGTCCACACAGCAAGCCACGCACAAATACACAAACACAGTACACATCCCGAAAACACCCCCCCCTGGACAAACAAATAAACTACAAATCCCAGAACACCAGCCGCAACACACCTGAAAACAACAGACCATCATGACACACCCACATAGGTAAGCACAAAAGCAGCCCCTTCACAGACCACAATCCCTTGCAACACTACAAAGCCAAGAAGAGAGGAGAGAACACAGCGACACAGCAAGGACAGCAGCACACCACAGATACGCACCCATCACACCCACCACCACCACCACCAGCACCACCACCACCACCACCACCACCAAACACCGGCACCACAAACGACCTGCACATCACACACCACACACACACACCGCACCAGCACCACAAACACCAAACCACACACCATGGCAGCACACAGAATGCCAAAGTTCACTTCAACTGAGCTGACGGTCATGGTCGACGAGATCATCAAGGTGCACCAACAAATCTTTGGCAACCAGGTCCAACAGACACCAGTAGCCACCAGAAATCGGATGTGGAGCAGGATCGTAGACCAGGTCAATGCAGTAGGGAACGTGCCACGCAACCGAGGCGAAATCACCAAGAGGTGGCACGATATGAAAAGGGAGGTCAAGAAGAAGGAGGCCAAGAATCGGCAGCTGGCTGACAGGACTGGCGGAGGTAATCCCGTGCTTTTCAAGACCTTCAAGGCGTGGGAGGAGAAGGTGCGAGGCATCATACATCCGGAGAGTCTCACCGGAATACCAGGGGGAGTGGAGGCTGGTAAGTACAAACAAATGTATACCAGCACACCGCTATGTACTCACATGCACTACCACTATGCCATAGCTCCGAGGGACAAACACCCCCATGTCCAGTACACAATACACAAGACATCACTCACACATGCAACAGACACTACCACACACTCAGCCCAAACCGACCAACTAACAAAACCATGGAGGCATGTGTACAGTCAGCCAGCACCGCAACTCCCACCAGGTCCCCTTGTACTCCAAAAGTGCCAGAAGGAGCACTCACCACACCCACACCCATGTGTCAGCCATAGCTGCACTAACCGACAAGTAACAGGTAAGTAGCCGGAACACAAAGTCAGTGGGTGGGAGGGGGACAGCTGAAGTACAACACACACCAGGCCCCTAGTCCTACAGCGCAGCAAGGTGGAGCACACCCCACACCCATGTGTCAGCCACTGCAGTGCACACCTTCAGCCGACAGGTAGATATCTCACCCTACATGGAGGGGTTTCTGTGGGTGGTAAGCCAGCACCACAACTCACAACACCGCCCCCACTCCCACAGACCAGCAACATGGAGCACCCCTCCCTCCCATAACCATGTGGCATCCATTGCATTGCGCACTCAAAAACAACCTGTAGGTGGAAAACTGTACAGGGCGGGGTGTCTGTAGGCATGAGGACTGTATTACGACTAACACATGGGACATGTCACGTAGCAGAGGAACACGCAGCACTGCTCCCTGTCACAATCATGTGACCAATGTGCACACGGACGTGTATTACAGAGTCATACCCCACATGACCCATCACAAACACAGCAACACCTAAGGAGCCACGTCTGCATGCACAAGTCCCACTGGAGCACAGACCCACACGGCGGGCACTGTGCCACTCATCACACACATCAGCAACACCATCGAAGTCTTGTCCATGTAGTTCTTACTGCCTGTTACCCATACATCGTACAACAACGCCCATGTAAGTCCAACCTGCCTAGAAGTAACAGCGTGGGACCACAATAATGCACATACACACCACTGGACCCATGAAACACACAGGCACACAATGCACATTAAACATATCATCCATCTCATCTGTCAGCCCCTGTGTCATGAAAGGTATGTCATCCGAACAGCTGGCCCTCATACAGTAGTTATGCAAAGATACCTGCCCATGACAAATAATGTGCCTGAAGTGACTGAAGCGCACGTCACACTGTGATTAACAACATACATAATATAGTCAACACCCCAAGAGCACTGCATTGATGCACATGGCCGAGGGTAGCACGCACACCAAGGAATTGGCCCATCTGCAATACGTCGTGTGGCACACAACCATCACTCACTCACAACAATGCTTCCAATGTAATGTCCATAAATGATACCAGTCAGCAGATATGCCGGGTATGTTAGACATACACACACCTTTGTCTCTGCACTGTCATGTTGCCAAAACACATGTCCTGTTCTGCACCCATATGTCACAGTATGTACCCCAAAACCATATGTCACCTCAAAAGCGTTGAGGGGCTGTACCCCTTTTGCCATCTGCATTTCTAAGCGTTCCATTTGAACCCCAAAACCATATTTCACCTCAAAAGCGTTGAGGGGGCTGTACCCCTTTTGCCATCTGCGTTTCTAAGCGTTCCATTTGAACCCCAAAACCATATTTCACCTCAAAAGCGTTGAGGGGGCTGTACCCCTTTTGCCATCTGCGTTTCTAAGCGTTCCATTTGAACCCCAAAACCATATTTCACCTCAAAAGCGTTGAGGGGGCTGTACCCCTTTTGCCATCTGCGTTTCTAAGCGTTCCATTTGAACCCCAAAACCATATTTCACCTCAATATCGTCGATGGGTCTGGAGCCCGCATACACCCGAGCCACAAAATGTAGGAGTATAGCAACACACACCCATCGGCATTGCTAATCCGTCCCATGCCACATGTTCACATCACACAGTTCCATTGCCTTGCCCACGCATACACACATCGTACATCCACACACACGCCTCTGGGAAACCTGTGCACGACAGTGCACGAACTGTGAATGTCAGACAACCAATACATACTTTGCTAGGTGCAACACATTAACCTATCTCATTCTCCCCACAGGTGCCGAACTGCTGGATGCTGGAGAGGGAGACAGCAGCCAGCACAGCCAGTCCGCAAGCCCCCGACTCGGACTCACGGATGTAGAGGAGCTGGACACCTCCTCGGACGAGGACCACCCAGCAGGCCGATCTGGTGTAGCAGGGCACAACCGCACCCCAGGGCCCCTCCTACCCACCAACCCATCACCCAGGGCTGCTGACCAGTCACAGACCCCTGCTGCCACAGTCGTTGCGGCCACCACCACCGCCGCAACCACAACCACCGCCGCACCCACCATCACCGCCGCAACCACCACCACCGCCGCAACCACCACCACCACGTCATCCCTGGCCACAGCCCCAGCGCAAGGGGTGGCCCGGCCGTCGGGGTCCACCCTAGGAGCCAGACCGAGGACCGTGGTGAGCAATGTGGCTAGTGGGCAGGTCGGTGGCAGCAGTACTGGTAGGAGGAGCTGCGTCAGGCCAACGCCATCTGTGCCTGGGAGCCAAGCCCTGCCGCAAATCGACAGAGTCCTTGGGGCCTATGAAGAGGCCCAAGGAGAATGGGCCAGGTCGGCTAGCGACACGCGGGAGGCCCTTGGGGTGTTGAGGTTCATGGACGCCCATATGGGCCAATTCGTGACCCGTATGGACCAACTCGTGGACCTCATGGGCCAGCTGGTGGTGGTGGTGAGGGCACAAGCAAGGCCAGCAACACCACCTCCGCCACCACCTGCTGTGGCGCAGGGTCGTGCAGCATCGCGTTCCCCTGTGTCCACAGCGAGTGAGCACTCCTCAGCCACCACCAGCAGCACACCAACACCCCCCCCCCTTCCAAACGTGGAAGGGGCCGTCCGAAGAGGAAACAGGTGTCCAGAGAGGACTTCGCACGCACCAAACGCCAGTGAGTCAGCCAGCCACCTTGACCATCTACTGCATTGACTTGTAATATGATCCTACCCCACACTGTCATGTGAATGGCATGTGTCTGTTGGACTGTGGACATAGAACTAAATGGGTACACCTTGAGCATCACACAGCCATGACCGTCAACTCATAGTCACTGCACGCACCACTTTTGTCAACACCTTGCACACAATAACATGGCACCGCTGAAAATAAATACACCTTGATCACAATCTGATGTCTGTGCCCTGTGTTTATTCAACGATGTGCAACCGCCACCATGAGCAGAAATGCATCTGCTGTGTGGTATGTCGATGGGACAGGAGAGGCTGTAGGGACCTAGGGGTGAAAAACAGAACAAGAGTACATTCAATGAGTGTGTCACACACTCATCACACAGTACTTGTCACCAACTACAAGCAATGTACACACATCTCACAGAGCTACAGGGCACAATGCTACAGCCACTGTCAGTGGCATACTAACCTGGACATGGACCATTGACACACAGCACTCAGTGAACAAAAGGCCTCCGTGACAGAGCACACATACACCTGCACAACTACAGCTACTTCAGCCGTCGTAAATGGACACTCACCGTCAAGTGAAGTAGCGGGCGATGAGCTGCTGACGCACATTCACAGCTTCCTCCTCTCCACTGTCCTTGTCACTGGACCCGTCCTGGTCTGCAGGCTGGGGCCCTGGATGATCACCGTCATCCACTATTAGGGGGATCTGCTTGCGAATAGCCAGATTGTGCAGCATGCAGCAAGCCACTACTATCTGGCACACCTTCTGTGGGGAGTACGCCAGTGCGCCCTCGGTGCGGTCCAGGCATCTGAACCTGGACTTGAGGAGGCCAAAGGTCCGCTCCACCACACGTCTGGTCCTCCCATGTGCCTCATTGTAGCGGTCATCAGCTGGGGTCCGAGGATGTCGTAATGGGCTGAGCAGCCAGGGCCCATTCGGGTAAGCAGAGTCACCTGGGTGTGAGGGACACAGAGAATCGTTGCAATTCCAACTGGACACAAGACAGCATCGCACACCCAGCACGCTACACGACTCCACATACTCACCAACAATCCAAGCACGGTCCGGTTGCAGATTGGTCATCAGACGTGGTAGGATGCTGTTGCGCATGATGTGCGAGTCATGGGCCGATCCTGGAAACTTCGCACACACGTGTGAAATGACCATGTCCGCAAGGCACACCACTTGCACATTCAGGGAGTGGAAGTGCTTCCTGTTGCGGTAGATGTGCTCTGTGGCCTGTGGTGCAACAAGGCCAACATGGGTGCAATCAATTGCACCAACAACGTGGGGGATACGTCCAAGGGCATAGAAAGCACCCTTCACTGCCGCCAATTCACGGGCCCTGGGGAATCTGATGTACCTGTTCCTGTACAGCATCATAGCTGACAGTACATCCCGTAGCACCATGCTGAACATGGGCTGGGACATCCCACCTCCACTGCCCACTGTGTGTTGGAATGACCCAGTGGCGAAGAAATGCAGTGCAGCCATCACCTTAGCCGTGGGGGTAAATGCAGTTGAATACACCCTGCGAGGACGGAGGTGGGGTTCCAACAAGGCACATAGGCGATGCAGGGTGGGTCGGTCCAGACGGAATTTCCGGATTACCTCCACATCCTCCATGTCTGACAGCAATTGGTAGGGGCGATGTATGTTTGGTCTCCTCCTAGGAAAGATGGAAGTGGACACATGTCAAAGCAACACGCCACAGGGCATTTCCACATACACAAAACAAAAATGACTGACCAAGCAATTGAATCACAGAACAGCTGACAAGTAGGGACAGCACAGACACAATACACTTACACAGGTCCCCTACCAATAGCAATGGGCAGTGACACACACCATTGCTATGAGCATGCACATGGGGATTTAGGCCTTAATAACTTGTAAGGCATGCTGATGGTATCAGACTGCATATTTGGCAAGCGGCAACACCACGGCAACATAACTAGCTGCTGTGCATGACACTGCTTCCGAGGCTGGGTGAGTATGGCACACACCAACAACGCTATGGACACAGGCTGAGCGGCCAAAACAAGTGGGACCTGTAGCACGAGGGGATATGAGACAGTCATTGATGTCCCTACTGCACCCTATGTACAGCACTGTACGGATCACACCTCCAGAAACATTGACAGGTGTACACATTGACAGCTCCATGCCAACACGGCTGTGTGATTGCAAATACACATCACAAGTGACACGTAACGTTGCACGTGCCAAGTGGCAGATGTACATAGTGAAAGATGGCATGTGTGTGCATATGCATATCCCATGCTCCCATGCCAATGTGTACATGATGATATGCTAACAGACATGTGGAGGCTGGGCACTGGCCGTCACTGCCTATGCACACAGCATGTTGTGGCCCTGTCCATTGTGGACCTGCTCCCACACACAAATCATGGCCACACCTGCAGATGCATTGCGCACATTATACTGTGTGGTGCACATGGCATCAGCGGACTGTACCCGCCATGGGCCAGGCCCTTGCGGCCAACTCCAATGACCCTCGCGGTTGCACCCTGCGTGTTCCACTATGGAGGTAAGCGTCCCGGGCCAGCTGGGAGCAGGCCATCGTCTGCAATTGAAGCTGGCAGACATGGTACACAAATTGCAGCAGCTTGGACCCACTGAACCTGCCCCAGGGGGCTATATGAGTGTGGGAGTGAGACCGGCATTACCACAGCTACCTGGGACTGCAGCCTGGCATCCCTCAACAACACCTGCTGCTGCCACCTGTCCACCTTCACGTCGATGACGCTGAGGATATGTCCAGGTCCACTCACCAGCGAGGAGCTGGAGATCCTGGATTCCGAGCTCCACGCACACTGCACATGGCTATTCCTTGCGAAAGTTGTGTGTGAGAGACAACTGCAGTGTGTGTGGGAGTGCATGTGGGGGACACACATGTCGTTGATCCGCAGCACTATGAGTCAGAGCCTGTGGGGTTCAAACATGCACTGCTCACCATGCTGACTGCAGGTGGCAGGGGTATGTGAGTTCTCGGGCGCTTTGACATGTCTGTCCCTCCCGAGTGGTGGTACATGGCAACTTCATGTCAGACATCCAGTGACACAGACAATTGGCAATGCAGGTCTCAGTGCACTTGTTGCTCGTGTGAATGTCAGGCTGGGGCCATGCTGCCCTTCTCAGTCCCAGCAGGCCTGGCCTGCACATTGACTGCACAATGCCAGTAGGTGACAACACAGACTGCCTAGTGGGTTACATGTGTCTCCTGTTCAGGACCCTCCGGATAAGCGCAAACTCAGCCCTGTCGATTGGACACACCATGCCTCGTGATAGGGATGTGTGTGTGAGATAGTTGCACTGAATGTGACCTCCGTTGCGGGGTGGGCCATGCACAGGGCGAGTACGTTGATTGTTGCGCAGTGTTGGTCACAGTGGGTACACCCACACAGATGTGTTGTCTTGTGATCTTTTGCTAGGTCCGCCTGACAATGGACAGTAGATGTGGGCAGACTACACATTGCTCGATGTGCTGTCTATATGCATGTGCCTTCACACCAGGCACAGCTGCCCCTGCACATGTGACCCCTGCTGCCCTCAGTGCTGGGTCTGTTGAGCTGATGCGCCATCTGTGCGTGGGGCAGACAGCTCTCCTCACTTCCGTCATTGCCCATGACATCACTTTGCCGCAGGTGACATGGATCATGGAGGGCCCACATGTACGCGTGGGTGGACTACACAAGACTGTCCGATGGTTGTCACACCCAGTCAGTGCTTCGAATGGGAAGGATGTGGTGCTGGTACTCATTTTAATGTGTCGAGTGGGCAGGTCTAGGTGCGGGGCTACATGCAAGACATGGGAAGTTCATCGGCTTATCTACTAGTTGCAATACACACGAGACACGTCTTTTTATGACCACATCAGGGTCATTCCTTAAACTAACTGGAAGTCAAACAGTCATATTTTACCCTGTCCTCATGGCCTCCCCTCGCTCACCCAAATATGCGTTTGCACCTGAGAAGCCAGCGCATGCACAAGCAGCTCCAAGCTCGCCCCAGAGAGGCCAAGGAGTGTATGTGTGGGTCCAGTTGAACAAGTGGTCTGTCTCGCGGTATAATAAGTGGCGGGACGCCGTACACCTGCGTGGTGCCCCAACTCGAGACCCGGGCAACATTGACAATGCATGACAGGCTCCGCAGTCCGGATACACCACCTGCAACACACAGAGGCTGTAGCAGCCCTAGCGGCCAGGGCCGCGTCCAACTGGAGCTCATGGACCCACACATTCACTCTTTGGCCTCTCTGGGACGAGCTTGGAGCTGCTTGTGCACGCGCTGGCTTCTCTGTTGCAATGGCATGTAACGTGTGTGGGAAAATAGGCAATGAGTGAGATGGTGCGAGCCACCTTCCGTGACGTCACTCCTGCTCGTGATGTGTGCGTCACCCCACTACTTCCATTTGACTTGTGCCATACTACATATTGAGGATGTGTTGCCTGCGTGATGTGACCAGGAGGAGCGCGCCATGACCTCTCACCCACCATGCTCCACTGCCATCCCGTGCCCTGGATTGCCTGTGCAGGTGGACAATGTTGGGGATACACCTGGTCGACAGGGGATGTGAGTCCTTGGCAAGGGCCTGGCGGACGCACAGCAGTATCCAGCATGTCCACAGAGGGTGGGCTGATGTCTACACCTGATGCAGCATTGATCGTGTGCCCGCCTGTTGTGCACACACAAGTTCACATTCATCCCCAGACAGGTGGTCTTTACAAATTCCCAGGAGAGCGGTAATGTACTGCTCCGGAATCCTCCCAACACAGCGTGTTTCAACATTGCATGTGCGCACCTACCCGTCACACCCACCCACCTGAGCCAAGCGTAATTCCCGCTTCACATGACACATGTGTGTCTTCCACAGTTGTGCTACTCTCTCAGGGGCGGACCTGCAACTGTCCCGTAGCGCACACACACAGCACCAAGTCGTACTGGCATCTGGTTAGATTGGTAGGCACACTAACACATCTCCTTCTGAGACAGTGGTGGCTGTGATGGATATTGTGACTGCCATGGCGTTGTTGGCTGGCCATGGCAGGGCACACTGACACACATTGCATCCGCAGCACTTCGTGTCACTACTCGGCACATCGAACTGGGCACTGTCCCTGGGGTTGATGAGTAATGGCGCCTGTCGATGTGAACTGTGACTGTATGCTGTTGCTCCTGTAGTCGGTTGTATCTGTGTAGTTGATGATTGGAGTTGTTGCAGTGTGTGGTTGGTTAAGTGGGGCAGATGCCGTGTATGTGACCTCAGCAATTGCAATGTCCGGTCTCACATTCTAATGTGTTGTACACGTGGCAGGGACTTCACTTCACTCAGACCCTGCTACTTGTGAGTGTGATGTATCTGCTTTCCTGTGCAACGTATTGACTGCATGTGATTGGTGTTATTCCTGTGTTCATGTATCCGTGTCATGTTTGCGTGCATGCATTGCACAGGGTTTGAGTGTAGCCACAGGTGGACTGGCAGCATGCGCGGAGTATGCGGGCATGTTTGAGCTCACTTGCTGTGTGGCCAGCAGTGTAGGTGTATGTTAGTCATGTGATGTGCATTGTGGCTGGGCACATGGCTTACTTTCAATGTGTGCATTTGGGAGGTGGTGGTGTGTGGTGTGTGATTGTGGTAGCGTTGGTGTGTATGTGTGTGTCGTGTCCATGTCGACTGCACACATATGTCACCCCGGGACATGGTGGATGTTTGTAACCGTGTTGAGGTCTTTGAATATGATGAGATGTGTGTGTTGTATGTTGCACAGTATGCGGTGTGTGGGTGTGTCCTTGCAGTTCAGGCTGACTCCTACTTGTTATGGTTCAGACGTTGTGTGTGTGCAGGGTGTGTGACTGTCAAGATTGTGTCTAGTCCAATTGTGCATGTCAGCATTTCAGCAGTTCTTACTCACTGTGCAGTGCTGCCCACCCACACTGATGTCGTGTGTGTGTTTTGTCAGGCATTGCTGTGGCATGCTTTAGCGTGGCTCCCACTTTTGGTTGCTGAGTGTGTGGTCAGACTGTGTGGGTCATTGTAGACATGTGTAGGACTGTGCTTTGTAGTGAGCAGGCCGTCAGTGTTGATGTGATGATCTTTCGGGCAACTTCAGAGTGTGAGAAGTCCTGCTCCATGAGCTGTGGTATTTCCCTGTGGCCACTGTTGCGGCTACTCATTTGCGTTGACATCCAATGACAGTGGACTACATGGTCATCTCACGACTGCCGTGTACTTCACACACTCTCATCCTCTCTCATTCGTACTTGTGGAATGAATAAGCAGAGACACATATTTACTTGAAGCCATGTATTAGGACTTATGTCCTCTGTGATGCAGTATAGTGGACACTACTGGCAGCGAAATGCATGTGGAGGATATACTCAGCATGATTACACATAGCATAGGGTGTAGGGGTACATGTGATTAGTTGTTGACTGTGGGATGTCGGCTTCAGAGTTACAACTGCTTAGCCGTTGCTGTGCTAATGTACATTTGCTAATTACTGTGGAGCTGCTGACTTTGACACAGACAGTATACATTTTGCCTACCAGACCGCTTGACATCATGGGCACAGTACATCTCAGTTCCATGTTACAGGTTTGCTGCTATAGTTACTCATACACACGTGCGTGAGGGGTGACATCAGGGCATGGGCCTACGTGCATGCAACGGCGTCACACTTGTTGTTGCAATGTGGTGGCTACTGGACATGACACAGTCACTGGGGTCATGTTGTTGGGGGATGCACTTGTTGTCCATGCAAAAGTCCTGGCACGGAAGTTCAGAGGGAGGTGAGGTGACAGCTCTCACATACTACAGCCGACCGATTACTGTCCACTGACCGGTGCATATGTTCATGGGCGCAGGATACATATTATGGCATAGTTGTACGTGCAGTGATGTCCATGTGGTTGCCATACACAAATCCCATGCCTCTGCCTCCCCCTGTTCATGCAGAGTTACTGGATGTGATGAGGAACAGAGTGCATGTCCCGAAAATATCCGATATCATGGCAGTGTAGTTAATGGTGTGGTGTTAGTTGCAGGTTGTATGGTATAGTTGTTGTACTGGTAACTGCTCAGTCCGTGCGGAGCCAAGCATGGGTACGGTGTAGGACATCATTGTTCAATTGGGGGTATTGCGTCGGGGTCCGACGAATTGACAGGTTGTCAGGTATGCGATACCTTCCAGCAGGGCTTCCATGGCATTGGTGGTATACATGGATGCCATCCAATGAAGCGGATGGTGGCTGTCAAGGTGTTGGTCGTAAGTTGTCCCTTGTAGGAGCCTGATGGGACATGTTGGATGACATTCAATGAAACTGTGATCCAGAATACGTCGTGTGGAGGCACAGTGGTCCCATTGCAGTGTGGGTCCGATTGCAGCCACATACGCCATGCCCCCATAGGCTGAACAGATCCTGTCGTGGACGTCCAGGGGGTTGAACAGTTGTACCAGGTCCGCCATTGGACATGCCGGGTTGGAGAGACATAAATCCACAGGACAGTGGAAGGGACACCTCCGACAGTAGAAGACGGGGATGACGCAGCTGAACAATGCGATGCGGTAAGTTAGTCGGTAACTTACGTTCAGCAGAGCCAGATTTTCACATCCCAATATCTGTATCAGGTTATGTTTGTACACCTTCATCTGTCCGGCGTAGTTGGGTAGGTGTGGTGCAAGTGCCATTTTGCTGCAGGGCGATGTGATGGCGTGCTCCGGCTGTCTGTGCAGTCTGCAGAGTGCAACCTCCGACGTTGCTGGGAATTCTGTAATGGTCGTAGGGAGGCAGGACTTGGGTTATAGTAGCTTGTGCGGAGGACACGGGCCCTCATCCCACATGCTTCTATGAATGGTCAAGGTCAGTGGTGTCTGACTCCTTCCAGATAACTTGCATGTGAACCACATGGGGGAGTGGTATTATTTCTTTTTCTGTTCGAAATGTTCTTTCGTGTTATGCGCTATCTGCCCAGTGGACGGTTCCTTCTGCATGCCTGTGTTGGGCTTTTTTTGGGGATAATGACTGTATTGTCCTGCTTGGATGGTTGAGCTGTGGTTTCGGTGTGGGTATGGAAGGCTATTCAGTGCTATCTCCTCTCCTGTGTGTGGGCGGCACGCTGCGTTTCCGCTATGCGTTGGGCCTTGTGTGTGGGTGTTATAATTGGAGCCACCTGTCGGTCCCCGGGATCTTTGATGTTACGTATTGCATGTCTTGGTATTGGGTGCAGGGTGGTATCGGTGTTTCTGTGTGGTACTGGCGTACTTTTTGCCGACGGGGTCCATATTCTGCTGGGTGATATTGCCGCCGCTGTGTGCTTCGCCATGTTTTGCACACAGGGGTGTGTCCTAATTTGGCGTGACATCACTGACATGTTCGGGTCAGTTGTGTGACGTCAGGTTGGCAACAGTGAATTGCCGGTTGGGGACATGACTGTGGCAGGGCTGTCACGTGACATGTGCGTTCAGGGGGGGGCTGGTGTGTGGTGTTTGTTGTGCCCTGTGTTGTTTGTGTGCGGCGCATACATGGCGCTGCCGTTGGGCTCTGCGTTGTGCGCATGTGTGGCTGCGGGGCCGTGACGGGGACGTTAGTTCCTGGTCCCAGGTAGTGTGTGCCCGGTTGTTACGAGTTGTTTCAATTTGCCCGGTGTTACATTTGTGGGTGCAGTGGTGGATGTGTTGTGTACACGCAGGGGTGTCTGGGGGGGGCCATGTACAGTTCTTCCGCCCTTGCACTGTGTGCGGTGTTTGCGTGCCCTTGTTGTGTGTCTGCCTACCTGCGTCTCCGCGGTGCGTTGACTCCTAGGTTCTGCATCAGGTAGAGCATGGGGAGGGCCTGCAGTGCTGGATTCATGCTCGGGGGGTCCGCCTCTTTGGTGTCCGTACTCAGCGGTCGAGTTTCCGCCTTGGTTTCTCGTGCGGTGTCTCTTAGCCGTGGGAGCTGTTTGTTTGCGGCATCGTAATTTGTACGCCGGGTGGTACGTGATTTCGTCAGACGGTGTGTGTCCATTGGGCCGCGCCGCTACGTGAACGGGCGCACTTTGATGGCGGACGGCGTCGCTGGCTTACGGGCGGTGTTTGGCTGACTTTTCACATCCTAATTGGGCGGGCGTGTGGGCCGCGGCGGGCGGACGGTAACTGGTGGTTTTTACATCCGACAGCACGGCGGTGGTGCTACCGCCCGACATCCTAATGGGCCCCTTACTATCATAAAAGAGTGTACACCTAATAAATGTCTGTCTATATGAAGCACTCATATAGAAATAATGTGACAGAAAATGTAGATAAAAGTAAATTTGCAGTAGTTGGTTGCAATGGGTGTTTTGTAAGACATAACAAAACCAGTCTAATTAACCACAGAAAACTGAGTTGCCAGACTACTGAAAAATTAGAATGCTTCTATTTGGCACTTTTGCGGCTGTTTAAAACTTGGCGTTCTGAAATAGAATTTCTAGGACAGTTTAACTGCCATAAAGATTCTTTCAATGCTGCAAAGGATAGCATTGAGTGCTCAGTATTTGCAAACTACTTGCAAATGCTGAATGATGAAATTCAACAAAAAGATGCAGTTGCTGCTGAGGTAGCTAAGGAGAGTTCACAAAGCAGCCAAAGTTCAGGTCCTCAAAGTCAGGACCCACTTGGACAACCAATAATTCAAAATGATCCTGCTTTTGCAATGAGTGAGGTGGGGGCTGCAATGGAGCAATCAAGACAGGAAATTGATTTTGTAGATTTGGCTGGACAACTAAATGATGAGCAAATGGACATATATATGGAAGTGAAAGCTACAGTTGAGCATGGATTGCTAAATGACAAGAAAGAGTGTGCATGTTCAACATTTAAGCACATACTTTTGTATGTCTGCGGTCAAGCTGGTAGTGGTAAAAGTTTCTTAATACAAGAGCTTACTGCTTTTCTACAGAAGACTACAGACTGTAATTTACCATGTGTGGTTACAACATCTACTGGATTAGCTGCACACAGTATCAAAGATATTACTTTACATCGTCTTCTGATGCTGCCTGTGAAACATGACAACAAACTGGAATTCCAAATGTTATCCAGTGAAGCTTGTCATGAGGTGTCAAGAGTGTTAAAAAAGTTTAAACATTTAATCGTAGATGAGGTGAGCCAGGTCTCAAATTTAATGCTTGCCTTCATGCCAAGTCAAGTCAAAATAACTTTATTCAGTTCCAAGGACCATAAAAGTTTGACAAACAGACATTACAATTTAAACATTTTCATGACATATTTGTTCAACAGCATAGATAAAACTAATTAAAAAAATCTTATAATTCAGAAAGTTAATAAAGGATATGATCCATAATACAAAATGCCTAGTGCTACAGATATCTCTCCAACCATAAAATTTCATTGGGATTAAAATTGTACATTAAAATATTATAATGCTCACGTTCGTCTACTATAGCTCATAACGCCTTCTAATGGCCATGGCAACTTTAATATAATTAGAGACCGCAGTGCAAATAGCAGAGGTAGCCATAGAGTGCAGATAATTAAAACCTTCAATGTAGGTACAAGGCCGGATTTCCTTAGAAGTGGAGCAAAAAATGTTCCCCTTGGCTCTTTATAAAGGGGGCAGAATAACATAAAGTGCAAGGTGCTCTGAGCTGCCAACTTATCGCACGGGCAGGGTGTGAGTTTGTCGACCCATCCTGATTGTCTCTGGAATGCCATTAAAAATTGAAAAGTACATAAATGGAGTCTAGTTAAAAGAAATCGTGTCTGTACATTAGTGAGAATGCAAGAAGTTTTGAAAACGGATTAAGATGTCCTATTTGGAGTAAAACATTTGATTGCTTTTGGAGATCTACTGCAACTCACATATGTGAAGGGGCAGCCTGTATTCAAAATACTGCTGCATGATAAAACTAGGAATTCTTTGGGAAGCATTGGCAATGTGAATATTTGGTTACATTTTGAATACAAAGAATTAATTAAGAATATGTGACAAGCATCTGACATTGAATATGGTAATATTCTGAACGATTTAAGAGAAGGTGTTCTTTCAAAAGAGGGAAGGCATGTTCTAGAAAGTCATCTTCTTAAAAAACTTTATATAACAATGAAGATAGCAGCAGGAATAATGTTCAGTTTTATACAAGAAGGTAAGCATATGGTGTGTCTAATGCCTACATTGGAAAAGTGTGCATCTTTCCACAATGAATTGTTGGAACTGGTGAAAGAAGAAATTTGCAACTGAAGGCAATAGATAAAATGGAACACGAGAATGTCACTGTATAGCTAAATGTAAAGCTACAAATACAACTGGATTCATGAGAAAAACCTGTTTTATGTACTGTAGGATTAAAGACATGTTTAATTAAGTGTATTCAAAAACTGTCAAGTGATTTTATGCCTAAATGTAAATGTTGAGGAAGGATTGGATAATGGTGCTATGGGTAAAGTTGTTGATTTTTTATTAATTTTCTAAATAGAAATGAGGTAGAAAACCTTGTCATTAAATTCAATCAGATTGACAACGCAAAGCAAATTGGACAATCTACTGAATGTTTTTTGCCTGAGAAAGATTTATATGTTTCCGGTTTCTCTAGCATATGCTGTTACTATTTATAAATCAAAAGGTTTCAGTGTAGATGCAGCATTTATTAATATTATTAGTACAGTATTTATGGAAAATATGTCATATGTAGCTTTGTCTCGAGTTAGGACATTGTTGGATTTGTATCTAGTTGCACTTGATGACAGCAGAGTCAATGTAGATTCAAGTTGATATAAAGTATACAACTGATTAAGAAGTTTGTATGCTCCTCATTTATGACAGTATCCAGTTTATGAGAAATGCTCCATCTGTCCAAAGCAGAAACTTTCAAAGCAGTGTAATAATGTTGTTGTAAAGAAGATAATGAAAGAGAAGAAGGAAGTTGTTAAACAAAAAAATGAAAATGAGGGAGATATTGTTGGTTACTAGTTGTCAAACCCCTCTGGTGTCAACTGCTGTGCTAATGTTGTGCTTGATGTATTGTTTGCATTACCTCGTCTTGTAAATGCAATTGAAAAGAAACAACAGACAGCATTGTGTTCTGCAATGTGTGTTTTGTTTGAATGTCTGCATAGTGACAGAATTAAAACACATTGTGAAGTGCACATTTGAGACCTTGTAGATATATGTAATGGATCTGTACAGTTTACTCCAAACACTCAAGAGGAGGCACAGGATTTTCTGATGGCGATGTTTGGTGTTTTAGAAGAAGAGTTACCTGTTAATGAGTTATTTGAACTTAGTTACTCGTGGCACCATGAATGTCAAGATTGCTTATATAGATCAACTACAGAAATAGAATCAGAGCTTTTTATTTATTAATTTTGCCAGATTCCAAAAGTGTGACTTTTGAGAGATTAGTGAGAAAAGCTACACAAAATAATGTATACCCAAACTGTCAAACAGATGTTCTGTCAGCATTATGTGTAGCAAGAACTGGCAAGTATGTTATTTTAATGGTACAATGATGCAGAGCAGATGGTACTAAATTAGATAATGAGATTATTAACTTTAAAGCAGGACAAATATCACTTTCTGGCAAAACTTACACTATTATCGCTATCATTCTTCATGAAGTATTAAATATTAGATCTGGTCATTACACTGTCTATCGAAAACATAGAAGTGGATGAACAGAATTTAATGACAGTAACCTTAAATTCCAGCAAAGATTACCTTGGAAGTTACCAAATTCCTAGCTTTTGTTTTTGGAACCAACGTTTTAAGGAGGATAACGGTTGTAAAAGTGGAATAGTCTAGTTGTTATAGATGCATTATCGGGATTTATGATTTCATGTGGCCTACCAAGGTTGATGTCTTTATAAGGCTTTGTTTTGCCTTATATATCTAGTAGTGTTACAGTAGCACTTCTAATGATGAACTACTTATTTTCAGTACATATTTCTTAGGATTAGTACTGCAAATATAGGTAAAATGATAGTTTAAAAATTGTAGTGGATGGAATGTGCTATGGTACTTATTTGCAGTGACATACTGTGCAGTTCTGTTTTTTTTAATACAGTCTATTTGATTGTATTTTCCCCACTGTTCATGTATGATTATTTATTCAATACTTAATTTATGTTGCACAAGTATAAAATCTCAGAACAGCAAAAAAGGGAAAATGTTGATTTTTATTATACCATAGCATTACAACATTAAGGAATGTGTACTGATGTACTGCTTGCTAAAGTAATGCATTTAATAAAGTTTAATTGATAATTTTATAAATTGTAATACTAATTCATATTTGTTTTTATTTTTTGTTTTTATACAGATGGATGGATGGAGGTATTGGAGTAATGTGGTTTAAAAATTAGTTCTTCCAGTGATGTTCCATTAGATTACATTGTCAGGGCGTTCCAAACTACAAATAAAAAAACAAACATACACACACCCACTTACACAGTCAAACACCCACATATACAACCACTCATATACCAACTTAAACACCTAAATAGACATTCATTTCTCACATACCTATACAGTCATTCCAAGACCCACTTGCAAGCCCATTGAGGCACTTACATAGATATTCACACACTGACACACTTATTTACACAGGTACTAAGACACCCATACAGGAGCTCACACACCAACTCACACCCTCACAGCCACTCACACATCAACTCACATACCCACTTACACACCCACACAAACATTTACATCCCCACTAACAGCCATTCAGTCACTAATACAGCTACTGACACACCCACATAGCCACTTACATACCCACTCACACAACCATTCACACAATCACCCATTCACACATCCACTATCATAACCATTCACACACTCAAATACCCAATGACACATCTATTCATATACTCACACAGCAAGAAAACCACTTCTGCACCTACTCACACACCTACTCAGACATCCACTGACACATTAATTCATACACCCACTCATGCATTCATTCACACACTGACACTCACACCCCCATTCATAGACACATACACACAATGACAATCCATAAAACCACTACTGCAGCTTCCTCACAGACTCCCACAGTCACTCACTTATCCACTCACACATCCATTCACATACTCTTATATCCTCTTACACACCCATTCACAAACTTACACATATACTCATATACCACAAAACCACTAACACACCCAGTGACACACCTACAGAGCCACTTACCTGCCCAGTCGCACACCCATTGACACACTCACACACCTACATAACCACAACACCCACTAATACTTACATAGCCACTCACACACCTATTGACACCTACTCAGACACCCATTGACACACTAACACACATACTCAGACACCCATTCACACAGTCACATAAGCACTCATACACTCATTCACACACTAACACGTCTACTGACACACCCAGAAAAACACTACTACACCTCCTCATACACTCACACAGCCTCTCACACATCAAATCACACATTGATTCATACACTGACGCAACCACTAACACACTTATTCACACACTAACACACCTACTAACATACTCATTCATACACTGACACACCCACTCACACTCCCATTCACACAGACACACCCACTCACACACTCATTCGCACACTCACACATCCACTCATACATCTATGAAACCACTACTGTACCTTCTGACAGACTCATACACTTACACACCCAGTCACACACCCATTTACACTTTACACATCCATTAGACCCACACAGCCACTCAGACAACCACTCTTCCACCTATACATACACTAACACACCCAGTTACAGTGACATATATGTAGCCTTTTAGCAGCAGGTATTCAGACATTGACAAACAAACATATAACATATAGTTTTTCTTTCTCGAAACCAGAATAGGTGATTTTAAAAAGATTTTTTTTTGAGTTTTTGTAACTTATTTTGTGTGATTTTGTAATTTTTTTGGTATTTTTTTCCAATTATAACTATAAAAAATAAAGTCCAGAAAAAAATTATGGTTTAGCACAGCCTGTACAAATGTTGGCATAGACTGTTCGACAAAGTAATACTTTTAGTGCCCTCCGTGCAAAATGATGCAACCTTCAGCATCTGTGGTATAACTGCAAGTAGATTCTCTGGCATGGCAGCAGCAACTGGGTCTCTAGGAGGAACATGCACCATTCATCTATTTCGGTTTTTGCGAGGTGACAAGGGTGTATTGTTTAAAGGTGCTTCAGCATGCTGCTGTTGCCATGTAAATATTCCATAGTAGTCCCCATAGACAGCTCTTTGCTGCAAAGGTTGTATTTCACTAGCTTTGTAACTACCTTTTCTCACCAGAAGGAATCGAGAAGAATCTCCAAGCAATGAACTCCTTCTTTTTAGGGGTTCTTCTTGTTCTCTCTCCTCTTTCTCCTGTTGTCTCTCTCCTCCAGGTGGCATTTTTAAAAATAACTATGAAAAAATACATAAAAAGAAGTACTAGTTCCAACTCTACTGGAAAGGTGTGATAGCTAAAGAGACACACTCAAAGAAGAATAAAATGGGAAGGATCTTCGTGTAGAAGAGGTTGACAGGTGTTTTAACCAATCAAATCCATTCGTTGCCGTGTCAGATTGAATTTGCGGACCTGTCACCGTGACATCACAGTGAATCCTGAAATATGCATTAAAACAACCTTCTAAGCTAGAATTACTTATTGGAATATAAGTTTCTATGTAATTCAACTAAATCATTTACCACAAACATAAATTTTATAGTGTCCATTTATGTTTTTTAAGTGTTGTTAAAAATCACTCTGGATCCTCTGATCCCCAGTGGAGCTCGGAACAGGAAGTATTGATCAACAGGGCTTGCAACAGATCTGCAAATCCCAATAAACAGTTAAAAAACATAATATTTTATTTTTATTTATTTATGTAATTAAATATTTTTATATTGCATTTTTACCGAAAATATTTGTAGATTAAAATCATTCATAAAATATCTAAGGTTAAAGTAATGTATAGTAAGGTGTGTTTTATTGTTATATCTTTTTTTTTTAAACGTACAAATTCAGTCAAAAAACCAAAGGTTACAGGCCCATTATAGTTAGGAAATACCATTAAATACCATTAAAAAACCATAGAAGTTCACTAAAAAAACAAAGGTTATATGAACATTATAGTTAGGAAATACCGTTAAAAAACCATAGCAATTTACTGAAAAAACAGAGGTTACAAGAACATTATAATTAGAAAATAAAATCTAAAAAACCTTAGAAATTCACAAAAAAAAACAAAAGGTTACAGGGACGTTATAGTTAGGAAATAAAATTAAAAAAACCTTAGAAATACACACAAAAAAACCAAATGTTACAGGGACATTATAGTTAGGAAATAGAATTAAAAAACCGTAGAAATTCAGTAAAAAAACAAAGGTTACAGGAACATTATAGTTAGGTTCAGATTTTACACACACAAAACCATAACAAGTCATCAGTTAACTCTAACTTACATCCTGCAATGCACTGCTTATGACCTCACATATTAAATAGTTCATGACATGGTCAGTGACATCACTCATAGCACGTGCCTCCCTCCTCAATAAAAATTATTATTATTATTATAAAAATAAACATGCTTCTTCCCCCCAGGCCCTGGCCCATGCAGGGAGTGGTTTCAAAACAGAAGCGCGGCCCAGGCTTCTTTATTAATTTTGCAGCGGATTCATGGATCTTCCATAAATTCACTGTAAAATGTAAAAAAAAAAAATATGGCTCCAGCCGGGGTCCCTCTGGGTCCTTCCTACCAGGCCTAGGGGAGCAGGGTATTCCAAGTCTGCTTCCTTACATCTTTTTTTTAATGTTTTTTGTAGGACGTGGGACTGAGTCCTGAGACCTAAAATGGCTGCTACCACTTCCTGGTTGAGGTGGTGGCAGCCAATCAGATCTCAGTTTGAAATCTGTCGGCTGCACAGATCCTTGTGGCTCGAAATATATAAATTTTTTTGCATTAATTTCTCCAAAACTACTGAATGGATGTACACCAAAGTGCGAATAGCTCTCTTTCTGGACCAAGATCTAGCTTTCTGCCAAATTTCAGCTGTTTAGAATGTAGCAGTGCCTAAAGTTCCTATGAAAATATGAAAGGGGTAAATGCGTTTTGGGACCCCCCTTTTTCTTGACCCCGCTTGACAGATCACTCAAATCTTTCCATGTGTAAACTATCCAAAAGCAGCACTTTTTTGGAAAGTTTTGTGGAGATTCGTCTAACGGGGCAAAAGTTATTAGCAACAAAAAAAACGGATTTCCTATGGGAACACGGTCCTAAATATAAATGCCCATGCCTTCCTCCCCTGTTTAATTGTATTTGGCCCCTTGGGATGGAATCCTCCGGGCCTTTTAAGGCCGGGGGGGCACATGGCCATTTTATTGAAGTTTGGTGCCTGGTGATGGGGATCCCAGGACTAGTTAAGACTCAGGGGGCTGCCCATCCCTCCCTTTAATATATATATTTTGGCCCCAGAATATGGGGTTCCCGGGGCCCGAAGGGCAACCCTATGCCACACACACCAAAGGCTGTGCATGGTGTGGGGTTAGCCGCCTGCTGGGGTATTGGCCACAGGATCTGGGAGTTGCACGCAGGCCCTGGCTGCAAGCCCTGCGGCTGACCATATGCCACACACGACCAAAGGCCATGCCCAGTGTGGGGTTGGCTGCCTGCGGGGAATTGGACGCAGGAACCTGCTGCAAGGTCATGGGTGGCATGGGGTTGGCTGTCTGCGGAGGTTGGCTGTCTCCCGGTGGGTTGCCAATGCTCTGCTGTGCACGGTTGAAGTCTGTGCACAGCATTGTGTTGGCTGCCTGAAGGGGGTTGGCTGCAGGGCCTGGCGTTATAGTTATAGTTAGGTAAAAATCTCAGTGAGAACATTGATGCTTTGAACAAAAAAACCACAGAATTCACTAGTTATAATTAGCAGAGCTAACTATAACTTGCACCCCCACCGTACACTGCTTATAACCTCACATATAACATCACTCATGAAATGTTCTTTGACATCCTTTATGACTTCACTGTTGACATCTCAAATGACATCATTGATGACATAACCGGGATGCTGCAGTCTTCAGGCCCCGTGGGATGCGATTCCTGGGGCCAATGCACTGCTCACAAAGGTGGGTTGCTCACCTGCTTCACAAACTTTCAAATGTGGACCTGGGAGATGGGGTGTCTGGAGCTTAAAAATGGCTTGGGGAGGAAGAACGCATGCCCCCCCACCCCAGTGAAAATATATGTGCCAATCCCCCAGGCCATGGCCCACCTTTTTTTATCAGTGCCACAGATCTGTGGATCATTTGCGATTCTGTGGTACAGCTAAAAAAATGTGTATTTGGCCCCAGAATCCACAAAGCCTACGGTATCCCTAACATGCTCCCCTATTTGTTTTATTACATTTTTGCAGGACATGTACTTAGTCTCTGAGTCCTAAAATGGCTGTTGCCACATCTTTGTTGATGTGGTGGCAGTCAATGAGATCTTATTTTGATGTCTGCTGGCTCTGCAGATCCTCCGCTGTGTGAAATATATATATTTTGAACCTTAATTTCTCAAAAACGTCTGCACAGATTTACACCAAATCACAAAAACGGAGATACTGGACGAAGATCTAGCTTTCTGTGAAACCAAATCATATCAAAATCAGCTTTATTCGATTTCATATTTTAAAATCATAAACGTGTACATATTAAAATCATTATTACAGAGTTTTCCAACAGCATGAATAAGTCCCAGTGATCTTACAAATGCCAATAAAAAACTACCAGTCTTAAAAAAGGGAGACTATCCATGTTTTTTATGTGCTTCTGTTTTTGCTAAGCATGAGAGCATACGTAGCTATCCACATGATAACAGATCGAAAGAAAAGGCAATGTTTTTAAAAACAAGTAGGAAAGGTGACATTGCTTAGAATTTAGATCATGCAAAATCGGTAATAAAAAACATTTTCTTAAATTCTTAAAATAATTGCAAAATAACAAGGTTTGAATCATACTTATAGCAGGAAAATTATCGCGTGGGCACTCAGGACTATTATTGGACCAGTTATTCACAGTGGGAAAAGTTACCAAATGATGAAGTATGTTCAAGCGAAAACATGTCAAAGCGGACTTATGGTAACTATTGTGAACAAACTTTAGAAGGGGAGGATATTAAAGGAGACTAAAATCAGTTGGTTCTTAATGACAATCGGCTCTGTTAATTCTGTGGTTAGCTTTGCTTCCTCATACATCGTGAGGCACATCTTTTTTAACATCTTACCAGGTATAGACTGTAGCGTGTTGGAATTTTCTAAAAATTCAGGGTGCCCCACGTCCTATCAAATCTGCTTGAGATGATATAACCATGGAATACTTAGAGGTGTTGACAAATGGATGCAATTGTTAATAATTTGATGATTTAAACTAGTGTCTTCACAGGACCAAACCATATGCCACAATAAAATTATCTGGGTGCGAGCCATGTCAGCAATAAATGGCATCCCCAGGTCTGAGTGACAGTTCTGGGATGAACAACTCTGGGGAACTGCAAATAAATTTTTAAGAATTGCATTCTTAGTGACTTGAAGGTAGTTCATGTCACTATACCCCCCTAAACCTGCCCCTTACAATGCTGTTGATACACATTTAGCCTTATAAACAGTTTACATTTTGCTAAAAGGCTTCTTACCCAGTTTGTGTGCAAAAGTTAGCAATGCTGAGGTTTCTTTTGTGAAACTTAGTTACCTGGCTTTAATGGCATCCCCGCAGGACCCATTTCCTGAAAGTAGGACTCCCAAATAGAAAAGCGTTCTGTCAAATTTGGTATAATTCCATTCAGCCGTTTTTGCGGTATTGCTGTTCAGTTTGGAAAATTGCATGGGGAAAAGGCATTTTGGAGCACCCACTTCTCAGCCACTGCTTGACAGATCACCCCAAAGCTTTTCTTAAGAAAAATCTGAGGTGTATGAGACTTTTTCTGGTACGTTAAGTAAGGGAAGAGTGGCGTGCTGCCCTCCTTTCTGGGCCAACAGCGGCCTGAAGGACTCCAACCCCGGGACCAAATGTGGAAAAAAATGGGAAGGGCCCCCACCCTAAACCTTTGTAGGCACCCCTTCCCAAGCTTTAAAAAGCCCCAGGGACTCCATCCTCTGGGGCCAAAAACAATAAAAAAAAGGAAGGGAGAGCCCCCTTCACTAAGCCTTAAAAGCCCCAGGGACAGAGTAGTTTCCCAGCCCGCACTTACGTGGGCAGTGAAATGTGTTCGCTCCCACCTGGCAGGAACACTTTTAAATCTCCTGCCAGATGGGAGCAAGCATGCCTTCACTGCCTGCAGGAGTGCTGGAAGGGAAGGCCAGTTTCGGTGGGAAAATTAAACATGCTCCTACTGGGTGGGAGCATAGTAAGAGAGCTGCTCCCTCCAGGTGGGAGCAATGCTGTCACTGTTATTAAGGGAAGGGGCCACACATCCCCCTCACCAAACCTTAATATGCTCTCGAGAACCCATCTTCTGGGGACAAATTGTACGGTTAGGGGGGCATATGGCCCCCCTCCCCAAGTCTTATTAGGCTTAGGGGACACCATACCTGGGGCCAAAAGCAATAATAAAAGGGAGGGGGCCACTAAACCCCCTCCCCAAGCCGTATTAGGCCCTGAGGACCCCATCCACCAGGGCCAAATTCCATAATTGAGGGGAGGGGATGTGTGCCCCCCTCCCAGACCTTCATTGGACCTTGGGCACCTAAACCCCATCCCCCAGGGCCACAGGTGAGTACCCAGGTGCCCCGGGTCGCTGACCTTTCTTGGACCTCGGGCACCCCATCCCCCAGGGCCAAAGGCGAGTACCCAGGTGCCCACCTGGGGAAATCCACAAACCTCATGTTGGATGCCACGGGGGCCCCAACGTCCCCACAGCCCCAGCCAGCTCCCCACATAGTGCTTCCTGTTACACGGTTCCTATGAATTAACTGGGACAGTGTATCTGAACAACATGAACTTCGGACTGTGGGGACTAAGTTCATACATGTCATCAGAAAATATTGGACCAATTCCCGGCTGGCTCACCCCTAACCTTACCAGGGTATAGATGATATCAGCAACCTATAACACAACTACTCTTATTCACTAAGGAAATCATGGAAAGAGATCTACACTTTCATTATTACTTTTGCATGCTCTAAGTAAAACACAAGAAAGATACGAATATGGCTTTTCAAACATTTATTGAAACAATTGTGGTCTTGTATCAAAAGTTTGAGCTGCAATTATTAGGTAGCTGAAACAAAACATTGTATCCAGCATTATTCTAATGGTGAAAAAGAAAAGCAATTGAACCATGGTAAGTTACTATGTGATTATACTCCTATCTAATACTACCTGTACTATCGAGAGCATAGTCGAAGTACCCTATGCCAGATCCATTGGGATAGCCTGACCCCCATACCTGAGTATGATGTTCCAGGAAACTTGTCTGATATGGAACAGGCTATCGTCCCTTGTAGGATAGAGGTCAGAGTCAGCAGGGCTGCATTTAATTCACAGTGGACAGCGTTCCAGGATAATCCCAGCAGAAGTGCTCCTCTGCCAAACTTAGCACAGATGCTGTTTATACAATAAAAGCACTATTCATATTGCACTGTGTCAAAGGTGCAAAGCTGATGCAATGGTTTTTCTGGAGCCTTAGAGCTGTCTCCAACTGGACAACCAAATTCAAGGGCATTGCGTTCTACGTGCCTAGCCTTGGACAGAGTGTGCGCACAACATGATAGCAATGCTTGCTAAGAAAGAACCTGCATGTGCAGTGCCTTCTCAGTACATTATTGTGTTAGTGTAAAACATGTAAAAGGTCACCATTAGAAAGAGATGGCAAGCTAAAACGTGAAACTAAAAGAGAGACTCAGCACAGACCCTAATGTATTTTACTACAGTCCACTCCCCTAAAATTAAGATATGGCCCCCGGGGGATGAGGTCGCTCAGACTTCTTAAGGCTCGGGAAGGGGGGTGGCACAGGACTCCTCCCATATAACTTAAAAAAGGCCTAGTGTCCCATCTGAGTCCCCATTGAAACAGTTTTTGGCCCCAGGTGAGGTCTCTGGAGCCTCTTAAGGTTTGGGTAGGGGACCATGTGCCCCCTCCCCTATAATTAAATGGCCCTGTTGGATGGGATCCTGGGGCCCATTTGGGCTGGGGAAGTGAGGTCAAATGGCCTCCTTCCCTAAAGTTAATGTATTTGGCCCTGGGGATAGTTTCCCTGGAGCATCTTAAGACTTGAGCAGGGGACCATGTAAGTTAGAATACTAAATCTGCCCACCACATGAATGCACTTTCCCTTATATTTGTTATATGTAGTAGAGTTAAAATAGTGAAGCTGCCCCTGCTAATCTATGCACTTTCCTCAGTGTTTGTTAGACTGGAGTTTGAATGATAGTTCTAACCACCTGCCCCCACCAAGGTAAACACTTTCCTTAGTGTTTGCTAGATTGGAGTTAGAATAGTATATCTGGCCTCCATTTCCTCATTTATGCACTATCTCCAATGCTGGTTAGGCTGGAGTTAGAATAGCAAATCTGACACTTCAGACAAGGTATTTGAGTTCATGTCATTTTGCAATTATGATTAGATTGTGCCTATGTTTCTAATATGTTCTAATAGACTCTGTTTCTTTCTAGTTTATTCGTGTATAGAAGTTTGAGATTATTGATGAAGACTTCTGCTCTGTCTAGGGTCTTAGAGGCCCACTTGTTATTTGAAGTGTATATCTCACTCACCTATCAGTCTCCCTCATCCTGTTTGCTGAGCCATGCAATAAGCTTACCAACTTTGTTATCTACTTCATAGGGTTTCTTGCTTTGTGGTTCTGTTCCTCATTTACATCAAGAGATTATACTTTAATTACCTGGGTCCTAGCTGCCAGTTATTGCCTGGGACTCTTGTTAAGATTTTCCCCTTCTAGTATATTGATTGCACTGTCTGCTGTTATGCCTTGTTCTAACCTCTGCTTATTTATTCCCAAGCATGTGTGAGGTTGTCTGTCCTCTTCTTTCTGTCTTGTATGCCTCCCAGATTGTAATTTTTTACTCCACCGATCCAGCAATATCTGCAAAGTAATCATTTGTAAATGTTCTAAGGTTAACAGTTACTTTTCTATTCTGTAGTATCCATACATCTAACCTCCCCTCTTGAGTGGACGGACGGACATCGACTCGAGCAATATGCTACCGATAACAGTGAATTGCCTGATAACCCTTTAGCTAGAAACACTATCTATATTAAAGTTCTGTACCTGATTTTTTGAAGAAAGGATATAATAGATTCTGGAGAATATGTTAAATGCCCCTGAGTAGTAAGGGGCACCCTCATTGTGGGGTCTCCACAGTTTGATGTACCCTTTCCTCACTCTATTTTGAGAAGTTGATCTGTTTGGTTTCTCGATTAACACTAGATTTGTCTCCCCTCCTAATAACTGTGTGCTTTTATATACTTGAACTAGCAACAGATAAAGCATATCTAGCCTTATAGTTCATAGTCTTCGGCAATTGGGGAAGATATATTGATAAGAACAGAAATTTCTTTCCATCCAAGGAGCACACTGTTGCTGCATAACACCAATGGGGACCTCTCTAGATTTGCTCTTCAATGAATGGCATAGTTTTTTAATCAATATAGCCACTCCTCTACAGCCAGTCATAAATCCTGCATGTTCTACCATTATATAGATGTCTTTTCTTAGCACTTTAAAATCTGTGCCCAGTAAGTGGGTTTCCAGGAGCAATACATTGTCTGTGTACTCCCCTTTAGCTTACTCATCAACCCACCTTGCCAGTACCCTGTTCAGAAGGCCATGGGGCAAGCAGGAGCAACAGGGTCCAAATGTGGGGGTTAAAGGCTTTTACTCCTGATGTCCAGGGGCCCAACTCTACTATAGGTCCTGAGCAGCTTGGCCAAATACCCCTTCAGTACTTGTATCTCAGTAGTAGCACGGGTTGAGCAGTCCAAGTCTTCCTGAGAGGAGCTAGATACAGGGGGTGAACACAGGCTCACAACTCAAAATACGTTCAGCAGCAGCAATTAATGACTGTCCAGTCAAATACTTGCTTTTATGAAAAAAGGAGTATTATTATAAAAACACAAAATAAAAGACAGTATTCACAAACAATACATCCGGTCCCCTGGGGTCAGGGCTCTATTGTTTCATAGGCAGGTTCCTAAGTCCCACTTCCCACTAGTAGTCCAGGTCTCAGGAGTCCCACTCCAACTCTTTATTAAAGTCAAAACTGTTCCAGTGCTGTAGTGCTACATGGCAGGCAAGTTCCCCTGTGACTGTTTGGCATATACACCAGTCTCACCCCACCAGAAGGATTCAAATGACCGCAATCTCTGAATGCACACCCTTCACATGCTACTGAAGCTGCAACGGCTGTCTCTGGTAAGTTCTCCACGCGTGGCCCAGGAAGGGAAGCTGTTGGGTGTCCTCAAATTTCTCACATGCGGTCCTATGGAAGCAGTGGCTGGGGGGTCCTCAATGCTCCCCTGTTGTTAGAACATTTCCTTGGATCCTCCCCTCCTGGTGCTGGTTCTCAGTTGGGGCTTGGGCCTGCTCAGGTCACCATGACAGCCTCCTCCTCATGAGAATGGTCTCAATCAGGCAACACTCCTTCCCTAGTCCTGGTGGCACCCCTGGCAAATGGGGTCACTTCCCTCAATCTGTACATGGGCGATGGCCCGATAGGCACAGCAGCAATCTTCCCAGAGACCTCTCTTGGCATATGAGGTCACCGACTTTGCTCCACACATGGGCCACAGTCCGATTGGCACGGCAGTAATATTCTTGGTGGCCACATCTGGCATACAGGATCGCTGACTTCACACTTGTACACGGCCAATGACCCTATCAGTGCAGCAATGTTCACGGCTCACTTCACAGTGTCCCTCCTGTGGCATACAGGGGTTGCTGACTTTTTGATGCACATGGGCAGCAACCCGATCGGTGCAGCAATCATCCCCTCACACCTTGCTAGAGTGATCCAATCACCAGAATCCCCCACTTGAACTCCCTCCAATGCTCTCCTGCTACTCCAGGGGGTAAGTGGTCTTGGATTCCCTAGGTGACACCCCCTCATCCAGCTGGGAGACTAGCAGGCCTTGGCTCCCAGTCATGGTCACAGGAAAAAGTCTTGCAGAGCCTCTCCTCGCAAGGCCCATCTGGCTGCTTGACAATTGAAAACTTTGGGGGTCTTGAGCTCCCCTTCTTATAGTCCATTCCCAGACACCAAATATGATTTAGGGCCTGTGTCTTTGAAGTTTATGTTGGGGGTCTGCTTCCTTATGAAGTGCCCTCACCTCTGCCCTGCCCTTCCTCCAGAAAGCAGTCTGTCACAGCAGGAGTGACTCCAAATCTGATAGCCCTACAACAAAGACCATGGGTTCTAGAGGTTCATAACTGGATGTCAGCCACCGTGATACGTGTATCTGAAGTTACCCCAGGGCGTCAGCCCTACTCTTTATGATTCTCTTATTAAGGCCTCAAAAAATAGAACCCAGAATCTTCATGTATTGTATCATTCACATGTACACATACACCCAGCACATGTATTTAATATATATGCACTGTGCAGCTCTTCATCTTCAATATATTGCACGATTCACAGGCACACATACACCCAACACATTGATTAACATACAAAAACTGCACAGCACTGCACAACAGGCACACATACACTGAGCACATGTATAACACACATGCAGGCACAGCACTACACACCAATCTGATGTAGGCCAAGTATGAGTTAAGCACAAAGCAGCGGAACTTTAAATAAGTGAGCCTGTAGGCCTCACTCTAATGACACAGGTAAAAAGACTCCTACTGATCACGACACAATATGCAGCCACCACTGCTCTCGTGCTGTTTAACTCCTGGCAACGGCATTGCCTTTCACCACTATGAGGATATCACTTTAGGCGTCCTTCCCGCTCCAAGAACTGCAGTCCATAAAGCAGGCCTATGTCAGGGCGCACACGCAATAAATGATGCACCCATGACAACAAAAATCAAAATCAGGGATCCAGACTCATTACAGTTGGGACAAGCAGGGCAGTGGTGCATGACCATCACCAGGTGAGGGACTTTCTCATTCCCCCTTTTAATAATGTCCCCCAATCCACTGTTGTTGCAAGAGAGTATTGAAAATTTACCAATTTTAGCCCATGCTAAATTTTTATTATGACAGTCTGATTGGTGTAGTCTGCATATTTTCGCATAATGAAATTTCTGCATGATTACCAAGATTACGCCATTATGCCATGTCAGGTAATAAAAATGCCATTATGGGAAGATCTTAATGCAAGATTCATGAAAACAATGCGATTGACACAAATGTGAGTGGCAATTTCCGAACTTGATTGGCAGTCCATTAATGAAGTCGGTCAACAAACATTTGAGGTTGGTTTTCCCGAGTGGACCGTTTGGGTAATTTTTGATGGCAAAACTACAGGAGTGGTAGTACTTTTAATGTGTGCGACTGGAAAATCAACTTGAAAATACATTTTCTGATAGAATTTTTAACGCAATGGACTTTTGAGCATGAAACTGTTTGTTTTTAATAGGAAGAAAGTGCCATAGAGACGGGGGGGTTGTTACTGCACATACAGTAATAGCTTCCCCTCCCTGCTGCACTGAATGCTCTTCTCTTTGCTTGGCCCAGCCCTTGGTCATTTTAGATTTACATTTGGAGATATAATTCTCTTGTCTTCAATCACTGTTCCTCCAAACCTTAATTTTTTTTATTTTTTGTGGAAACCGAAATAAGTTCAGTGCAGTGGAAAGCAGGCACCATTATTTTTGTTCTTTTTTGTTGAATGGCTTGGAGATAGAAGTAAGGGATCTTGTTAGATTAAGATGTTTTAAGGTATATTATTTGCACCTTTTTGGGAGGGTGAGGCCTAGGTTGATAAATACATTTTTTCCATTTCCCTACTTTTTTTTGTCAATTTTGTACAGATTTCTTAATGATTTTATATTGTTGCTGTTTTACTATTTGGTGCTTAGTCTGCCTTGCAGTAGGCCTTGGGTGTCTGGCTTTTCTTTTATTTTTCACATTCCCACTGCTGCTGCGTTATAGGAATTGTAATAATTTTAGGGGCTTCCGGGTGGATTGTATTAAAAATGTAGTAATTTTTGTCTGTAGGTGCCTGTTGGTTGCTAGGGTCAGAGCGTCTCCTGCAGTCCAGGCCCAGTTAGTCAGATTTGTTCCTTTGTTCTCAGCTACCATTTTCCCCACGTGCTGCCCACCATTATTTTGTGAGTTTGTGTATGTGTGATATGGTTGATATTGTGTATTTATTTTTTTCTGTAACTTTTCGAAGTATTTTGGAGGAGTAATCTATGCTACCTTGGGCTGCTTGTTGTTGGGGCACTTTTAAAGTTTATTTAATTTTCTTTCTGACATTTCTGATTTGCCGGTGGTGGGTAAAGGGCAGTCCCATGTGAAGTCCCAGACACCTTTTCAGTAAATAATATATATCTCTGTAGAAAACCATTCCCTGCAATGCTACAAGACAAGGCAGAAAAGGGGAACTATATTCTTTATTCTCCATGTCCCCTTCTTTGCTGGCCACGCGGCAGTGGTAATTTTGAGTAGTCAATGTGTGTGTTTGTCATTGGCCACCACTTATTCTTTGTTCTTCATTCCTTCATTTTTGCTCTCCATACCATGGTGGCCATTTTGTGTAGTGTGTGTGTGTGGCCATTTTGTCTTTGTTGTCTAGGCCTCATTATTTGCTGGCCATGTGGTGGGTGAGCTAGCTGCCACCACTTTGGGCAACCAGTGTTTGTTTCAATCATTTTATTATAATTTTAAACACCATTTTTTAGGAACAGTGATAGAAGGAGTGCATGATGTGTTTGTTAATCTTTTTTCCTGATCTATTTATTTGTGCTTAAGGCTGATTTATTGGGCCTCAGAACTAAAAAGCACCAACTGATGGCTTTGTGTACGTGGGTATAAATGTCTTATCAAATAAAGCCTTGCTTGGCAGAGTAACCAACAACCCTGATTTCTCTCCAGCTCTTTGAGATTTGTGGAAAGCAGATCTGAGACTAGACCTGTGTGAAATTTAAATAAAGCCGGCATATTTTGTGTCACAAAATTCCCAGAATTATGCCATTTTGCCAGATCTCAAAATTAAGTACCATTCACAGTGAAACTTTAACATGGGCACTTGGGATTAACACACTTACATATAGTGCTAAAATAGATTTGCATTCCATAGACTAACACATAATTTCTCCTCATTTTTCCAAACTTTTCCACAATTACATGAAAGTAAATTTTGTGAATTTCGCACACCACTACTTGGGACTTCTGTCAAATGAGGACAGGAAGGAGATTCTAAAGGCCCCACAAGAAGCTGCGATTGCAGTCTAGTTCAGATAATTTCATTTTAAATACTGGCACTACACTTGACACACAAAAAGTTTTGGTGTATTTGACAGGACTCGTCTGCAGAATGCCTGAGATACAGATATTCAGAGAGAGACTTCCTACATTCACTGTGATGGTGCAGGAGACTTCTTCCCTACTCAGACAGAATTGCCCAGACCATGTCAGAAGTTGTTGTCTGTCCAGTTGAACTCATCCATTACTTAACATCCTTTCCATCATTCTTTAATATCCTCTCATTGTGCATGATTCACTATCAATGGTGCACTCACTCAATAGGATGGCCATGGGCTCAATCATCAGAAGAAACAGTAAATGCAATTGCAGGCAGCCTTCTCTGACTCCTAGTTATTGAGATCAGTTTTAATGTCAACATGTTCACCCTCATCCTAGCCAACTTGTATGTATATAGCAGTTTGACAAATAGAGAAACACATCCTCATTCCCATTCGGGCCAGTGCTGCAAACATGAACGCCCATTCTATTAATCTGAATACTTTAACTTCCTCTAGGAAGGCAAGAGCTGGACAAATTTCACGTTTGATCTGGTGAATAAACGAGAAGAGTGTGGCCTGGTAGGATCAGATCTTGCATATGTCAGCAATCTGTTTACTATCTTTTTGGCTAATATTCTTGTGTCTCTATTTATAAAAGAAAGGGGTTGATATGAGTCACGTTTCATGGGGGGATTTATCCGGTTGTAGAAGGGTGATGACCTTTGCCTTCCTCAGTGAGGGGGTAAGTGCACCTGTTGTCAGAGCTTGTCAGAGCTTCCTCATACATCTGTAGGAGATGTAGAGCAAGCATATCTACATGTTCTTTGAAAAACTCTAAGGGTAACCCATCACTTCTTGGGCCAGCCCACTCTTGTTGTCTTTAATTGCTGCTTTTTTTTAAGCTGTACTGAGGGGAGCCTGTAATTGCTGACTATGTTTTCCCAAAAAGCTAGGCTGGTTCTCTCTATGAAATTAGTAATTTTGTGTGGGCTGCACAATAAGCGGGGATTGAATAGTTCTGAGTAATGCTTGTCGAACTCCCCTAGAAGGCCCTCTTACTCATGCATTTCCTAGAATACTCTGCATTATGCGAGTGATGACGTCTGCTGTCCATTGTGGCAAAATCAGTTCATTAAGTGTCCTGCCAGAACTTTCTCCCTCACCGTATATTCTCGCAGTTGCATATTTGCACATTAATTTTATCTATCTGTCTTTGTGAGTCTCTACGTTGCAACATATTGCAGAAATTAGATTCAATATAGTTTGCATAACTAAATCGCAGTGTTTAATCAAATTTTGCATCAAAATGAGTTCTTTCTGCTCAACAGCAATCTGTTCTATTATAGATAGTACTTCAACCTTGTGTCGTGTTTTCCTCCTTTCATTTTATGAGACACCCAGAATCTCTTGTCTTCATGTTTGCATATATTAAGTGCGATCCCCGCTTGCTACCATCATCAGGAACCACGGACTCAACATTGTCTCCTATGCCGATGACACCCAGCTGATTCGCTCCCTCACCAACAAACCCACAACCGCCAAGACCAAATTCCATGAAGGGATAAAGGCTGTCACCACCTGTATGGAGAACAGCTGCCTCAAGCTCAACTCATAGAAGACCGAAGTCATCATCATTAGCTCCACTGCCTCCACCTGGGACAACTACTGGTGGCCCGCAGCACTTGAAACCCCCCACACCCACAGACCATGCACCACACCTAGGCATCATCCTGGACTCCTCGCTCAACATGACCCACCAGATCAACGCCGCCTCATCATCCTGCTTCCACACACTATGCCTGCTCCAAAAGTTCTTTAAGTGGATCCCCACCGAGTCCAGAAAGACGGTCACCTACACACTCATCAGTAGCAGAATCGACTGCGGCAACGTCCTCTACACCCACATCACCCACAAACTCCTCACCAAACTGCAGAACATTCAAAACCTCTGCCAGGCTCATACTCAACATATCCTGCCACAGCCACATCACCGCCCACCTGAGAGACCTCCACTGGCTCCCAGTCAACAAAAGAATCACCTTCAAGCTCCTCACGCATGCCTACAAAGCTCTACATGAAGTGGAACCTGGGTATCTTAACCACTGCCTCGCATTCCATGCACCCACCAGAGACCTCCACTCTGCCCAAGTGACCCTGGCTACCATCCCACATATCCACAAGACCATAGCTGGAGGACGATTCTTCTCCTACCTCGCATCAAAGACCTGGAACACCCTGATTCTCCACCTCAGGCAATCACCGTCCCTACCTCAATTCAGGAAGGACCTTAAAACCTAGCTCTTCGATTGACCACTAGCGCATCAGGTGGACCAGCTGTTCCCTACCACCCCAGTGCCTTGAGACCATTATGGGTGAGTAGTCATGCTTTACAAGTAACTTGATTGATTGATAGATATTTTAAACTAATTAAAAAGTGGTTGTTTCCAAACTAGGAACTTGAAATCCTTACAATTAAGGGACTCCACAGGATCAACTGCCACATAATCCATCAGTCATGTAGCATAACCTAAATAATCTTTAATTATCACCCCTCTCAAACAGAGAACCTTTGCCACAAATGTGGCAAGTGTGGTCCTAAAAGCAGTTTTTCTTGCCTCTACTAGTTTAGAAACTGGAGAGTCAGCAACAACCTGGCCATTAAGGTCCACTCCTACAAATATTTGTTAGTGCTAGTGGGATCTGGGTCCTCACGAATGTCTAATCAGATTTAAAGTTTTCAGGTATTGTCTTGAGAGTTCATGTATGCACCACAGGAGGGATATTAAGATTTGCCACCACTAGGTCGCCATTAACCCCCAAGACAGGATGAAAAAGCAAAACAACCAAGTCATCGGAGCATCATTAATTCACAGATTTTTATTTTGGCCACAAAGATGTGTAGATTAGACCAGTGGACAAAGGCCAAAGACAAGCTAAGAGAAAAACGCTTTGTTCTACCATCCTTTTCAATCGGGGAATAATCAGAGCATTTATATGTCTCAGTCAGTCTCTCTTTCTCTATTTCTGCGAATGACTATCATACTGTCCTTATTCTGTTGGTATGTAAAAGAATCCTCAAGTGTATATCATCATAATCGTAGTAGGGATCACAAGGTACATACAATTTGTATAGAGAGGCCTCAGAATCCATAGGTCTTTTCACCACTTATATTGTGAAGACCTGTTCACCAGAGAAAGCGTGAAGCTATAGTTTTCTGTTGCTTCCGTTTTCCTTTGTTTATTTTATGTAATTTACCTAATGGTCAATTAGGTAAATCTCCCTTTAATATTTCCAAGTGTGTTTTCTTCTACCCACCTTTGTTGAAATCTCTTCCACAATACTCTATTTGCCTGTTTTGGAATTATCCCGTACTTTTACCCTATGGGTTGGTTAAGGTACTGATTTATTTTAACCTAGGCATCATACTAGTTTTATACCACTTTATCTAGAACTAAGTTTTTCTATAACCAGGAATTTTGCAACTGTTTCTACATGGTTTTTGAAATTGTGTGTGTGTACACACATTCATATGTATATATTTATTCATATAACCTAATGAGTGTATTTTATGCTAATATTGCAACATTACACATTTATGCAAATGTATTCATCAAGTAAACGATGTTTGAATGTATGCAGATACTTTCACACCTGATAAGTGTATGTAAAAATATGCAAATCTAAGCACATTTTCCTGCATAATTTGCATTAGATTTACAAAATGTATCAATGTCCTTAATTCGTGTACCCGCTGGTATACATTTTGATGTGGATTTCTAGAACCCAAGTTAATGTTTAAATCTCACCAAATTGCATCTGAGAAAGTGGGCTCGGATGTATCCGTCACTGTTCTGAAAGTAATAAAATATACTAAAATGGCAAACTGACACGTATGTTTATGCATTTACAAACAACACACATTCCCAGAATTAAGCCACGCACCAAAGACCATTTTCCCAACCTACTGTATCAAATGTGTAAATAAAAATAAAAACACCAGATAGCATGCATAGAGTTTCCAATATTCATAGCAGAGGACACACTTTTTGCTTCAATAGACCACAAAGTTTAAGCTCAGAAGTCCCAAGCCTGGAAAAAAACGAAAAAAACAAGGCACAGATGTAGGAGGCACAGAAAGTGACAGGTTGCACAGCAACACAATACAAATAGTCATTGGTGTGAGCATTTTAGGACACCAGTGTTTGCATACATTATCTTCTCAAAGCCATATCTAATGGCTTTGTCAGTGCTTGTTTAAAATGCAGACAAAGACACTAGGCCAGATTTGAATTCAATGTCAGAAAATCCTGCTTGAGTTCGACTCTCTGCTCAAGACCAGGATGTATTCAGAGACCAAGTAGTGGCTTGCACACATTCCATATTTCAAATCTCCAAGTGAACTTTAGGGCAGAAGCATCCTAAACCCAGTGGGGCCCGCTCACTCCTAACATCCGCAACTATTCAATAGAGGGAGCCGATGCACAGCGGAGAAAAGCAGACAGGCACAGCTGAGGAGGTCTGGGGGCGCATCATGAAGTGTTGCACGGGGTCAATGTAGAGCGACGCTCCTGTTTTTTGCGTTTGAGGTGTCTAAAGTTCAGATTTTCTCTGAGTTACTGCATGAACTTTAGACTGCGAGAGAAGCAATTTCTGCTCACTGTTTCGGACTTGTTATCTGCAGTTCACGCATTAATTCCGAGAAATACTGAGTTATATCAGACAGCTGAAATGCAAAAAAACACAGGCCCTCAGCTTATCCCAAAGACAGCTTCAGTGCAGCTGGTCACGGTAACAGTACTAGAGCCTTTATGCATTCAAGTCATACTAAAATACATAAAAATGCCACCTGCAAAAATGTATCACATTGGATTAGAAAATGTATCTCTGGAACGAATGGTGACAGATGACACTTACATGGGTAACACGATTTAATGCAGGTGAAATTGCACAGGGGCTCTGGCAAAATCATTTTATTACTTACCAGTAATCTTCAAATACTCTGAAACAAACACAAGAAATTGTTTTACTGGTACCCAAAAACAATTGAGAAAATAGTAGTGTAACATATTTGGATATGAAAAGGTTGTACTTATTTATTTACAAAGGGCAAAGTAGTCGTGTTCCTCTCAGCCTCTGTTTGAGGCACATGGTACTGCGAAGAGTTCAGAACGCTACAACAACTGGGCCAAGATGGCTGTCTCACAGATACATTCTTAAGTGGGGTGTGAAGTCGAAAAGTGTGATTCTTTAAATTTTGCTTTAGGTGTATTTCAAGTTGCAATGAAGTAATTGTGTGCATGATCAACTGAAAGAATGAAAAAGAAGTATAATGGATAAATAAATACACTGTTGGCAAAGATTCTTGGAGCCTTGGAGGCTTTTTATATCCTTAATCATTATGAGTAGGAAAAGGAATGCTGATGAGGAGGTACTTAACTTATTACTTACTGATAATATTTAATACTCCTAATCAAGCACTCTTCGACCCAATTTGCATCCCTACCCTCCCTCCCTCCCTTGTGAGACATCTCTAAATATTTACGTGTTAAAGCAGGATGTCCTATTGGGAGGAGAGGTCTTTAAGAGGATGTCAGTGATATAATTAGGACTATCCTTAAAAAAAAAAAAAAAGCACGGAAAAGGTACTGTCTGAGGGCATGGCCTGCTCAATCAGACTGGCATAAAGAACGCTGATGAGGACAAAATAGTTCTTTCCATGGGAGTGTTCTAGAAGCTGAGTTAATTGCAGTTTTACACCTAAACCCACTTTAGGGAGCACAACTGATTGCTGAAATAAGCATTTGAAAATATTCCTCACATGTCAATTTCAAAAAAGAGGAGAGGAAAGGATTTCCTCATGTGAAAAAAGTGTTCTGTGTGAAGAAAAAAACATGAGAAAGAAAAGTTCAGTTCACTTTCACCATAACTCTATGCCTGAGAAATTACTGTTCTGTAAGTAATCATGAATGATAGGGTATGGGTATTCTAAGTAAACTGTTGAAGTCATAATTGACCATTGAGTACACTTACTAAAGCCTTTGAATTGCAAAAAAACTTGAAAAACTATACTATTCATAGGTGCATCCATACATTGAATATTCTTCCACTCTTTTGTAAATTAGCCTTGTTTAGTCAATTCTGACCCCAGAGAAAACAACTTTGTATTGGGGAGATTATCTTTCTTGTTGTTTTCATCAACAAATACACAGTGGCTAAGCGGGATCCCTTATGGGCCTTACTTCTACATTTGAAAGGGTCCACTGAGATAAATTATGGACCAACATACTAACATTGGGGGCAGACCACAATATTGCTTATTTTCTAAGAGATCGCCATGGTAGTATGCCTGCTTCAGTAAAACCTTACTTGGAAGGCTGCTATACGCAGGCTTTTGAAATCAAACGAGGGGTAAGACAAGTGTGCATTTTAGCTCCCTTTCACTTCAAGCTATATACCAGCCATCTGCAGACCACTTTAGTGGTAGAGGGACAGGATTTGCCTCGTATTGGCTACCAACCCATCCCCGTATTACTTCATGCCGATGATGCAGTCCTACTCGATAGAACAGTGGTCCTGCTTGCTAGAACCTCTCTGGATTAACAGAATCTACTTGATTCCTTTGTAACATATATGAAATCTTTGGATTTGAACACCTATTTTGGCAAATCACACTTTCTGGTAGTTGGGCCCAGAACCACCAAAACAAGATTGTATCAAGTACAAGGATTTAATATTAACAGGGTAGCAACATTCTCCTTTAATTACCTCAAAAAGACATCTTCTGGCGAGGTCCGTTATCTCTGTTTATGAGTTTGCTTCCAGATTGGGTAACATGCCCTTAACAGTCTTACTACAGATGTATTTGCCCAAATGTGTCCTTACCATATCCTATAGAAGAGCCATTTGGGGTTATGTGGATACTTCTAGCATACAAGTTGTGGAAAATCAGTTTTTGATACACCTGTTATCCTTTTCCTAGAGTTTGTTGCCCTATATATTACTTGAAGAATTAGACAATTAGGTCTGGGCTATATATCAGATGTGTTATGCCTCCACCCCATCGTAAGATGGATTTCAGTATGGGTCAACAATGAGAGATTGTATTAACTTAGATAGGATGGATTGTATACCACGGCTACATTAAATAAATACTTTTTTTGCAGCATTAGGGTGCTCTAATGTGTGTTTTAATCCAGGGCACACTACTAAATCTGATTTGAGTTGGATGAAAAGTAAATTTCTATCCCATCAATGTGACATAAGAAAATCATGGGAACTTTACAAACACTCCGTACAATCTTATGTCTTATTAAAAACATTGCGGTCTATTGAACTGTATCTCACTGCTACAAATGCTAATTATCGATTTTTATTAACTAGGTTCAGACAGAATTTGCCTCATTTCCTATTGGCAGTACCCAGAGGATGGTTCCAAGTTAAAACCCTACTGCCTTGTGGCTGTGATTCAATTTCTCAAAAGGATGCTATGCATTTTACAAAGTTTAATGGGTTTTATAAGCAATTGCATAAACACTTTATATTTCCTTTGTTAAAAGGCTTACATTTTGCCCAGGTTAGACCTGCCTTGTTATATGTACAAATGTTCCTGATAAGCAAACAAGTTTTTATACTGCATGTTTTTTAAACGGTGCTGTTAAGAAGATATTATTGTTTGATTTTTAACAGTAGTATTGTATTACTGAAATTAGGAACTGTTCTTTTATGGATTTGAAGTTAAACTGAAGTAAAGATTTTATGATGATGATGAAGTCATAATTTATCACTGAGTACACCTATTTATATTCTTCAAATTGCAAAGAAACTCAAGAAAACTGAGTTTTTAATAGGTGAATGTTTACATTGAGTAATCATTCATATTTGTGGGAATTTGCTTTGTTTTGTCAATTGTGACCTCAGAGAAAACAACTTTGTATAGGGAAGATTATATTCTTCTTCTCTAAATATTATTCACACATTTATGACAACCAATCACAATTAAATCCCTTTGCCAATGACTTTTTACAGATGCCTCGAATTCTGTTGAGGTGCTTCCATTGTCAAAATACCTCTACTGTCAGCTGAAGATCCTTTTCTGGGTAAACAAAAGACATGTCTGACTCTAGAATAAACATATTTATCTTTGTATGCTACTCATCTCAATGATATTCCTTTTCATGAGTGGTAAATTGGTATTGTTTCAATGTTCTATGATCTGTTCCTTTTTAGGAGTACAGAGGAAAGTTGTAGTATGCTGTGAATGGGCCGACAGGAATTGTGTAGTTGATCAGATTTGGATACCTCAATTTATGGAGGAGATGTCAGTATCACTGCATTCACCGTATATGAAAAGTAAATTCTTTCGGTTATTGCCACATCATACTAGTATTCTGTGATAGCTTAATTTGCCATGGTTTCTTGTCACAATTGATGATTTTGGGAATTCTTCAGGGTCCATTTCTAGGCATTTTGATGTTGGAGTGCTCTCTGGACTTAGCATGATTGTTTCATGAAGCTCAGTTAGGGCCATGTGTTTTTTTGTTTGAGGAGTTGTCAGTGGTCTTCCTGTTTTGCAAGTTGTTATGCTTGCAAAGTTTTTGCCTCTGGGATTCAGCTTTAAGTTCCTTATGACATGTAGATCTAGCTGGGCTTCTTGGTCAATTGGACTTAGTTCAGGCATTGTTTATCTTAAGGCTGGAGATTAAATTACTATTGGTGTACTCGGTGTCCCTTCAGTTGTTGGCTTTTGCATGGTTGATCTTGTTTTAGCACCTATTGACAGTTTTGTGTGTGCCTGTGAGGGTATGAATTCCAGGTCCAGAAATACTGACTTTTGGTCATATACACATAGGCCTGATGGCTTACCTCCCAATAGAATTTTGGGGAATTAGTACCCCCCTATGTGTCCCAAGTGGGATTTGACTATTCAGCGAATGCAGATTGATGTTGTTCAATTGCCTGAAACTTCTGAGATGACCTCCATGCTGTAAAGACCAAGGGACAGATGTATCAAGCAAAATTGCATTCGCAAACGCCGAAATTCGCAATTTTGCTTAGTGGTATGTATTAAGTCAAAACTGCCTTGCAAAATAAGGAATCGCAAATTGCGATAACTTAAATCCAATGTAAGAAGCACCAAAAAAGTGCAATTTGGCCTTAAGGAATCGCAAATTACCACCAACTTCAAGTTGGTGGTAATATGCGATTTCTTTGAAAAATTCACTTTTTAGCATTTTTCAAAGTGCCATGTGGCGCGCATACATGCCCTTAGGGCATGTATGTGCGCCACATGTGCACACATACATATTTCAGGGGTGCAACAGGGTGTCAAAAGGACACCCTGGCACTCTTGAAATTGCATTCTCAATTTGCGATTCTCTAATAGCGATTTGCAAATTGAGAATGTCTTCCCATTCATTCCTGTGGGCCTCTACGCCCATAGGAATGAATGGGAAAGTATTCCTTAATTGCGAATCGCAATTTGCAATTCGCAATTAAGGAATATTAAGGAATCGCAATTATTATTGCGATTCCTACATACATAGCATTTTGCGATTCCTTAATAGCAATTCGCTAAAATTCGCTAATAAAGAATCGCAAATGCAATCCTTGATACATCTGCCCCAAAATGAAGTACAGGGTTGAAGTGTGAATACATTTATTTCAATAATGTAATTACACTGAGCTCTAATTGTTCTTTTCTCAGATCTATGCACCCATTCTTCTCTTTTTTCTGTACATTCTGTGCCTACAACTGCTGTAGAGCTGATTGTATATTACAATCAAAGCCCACAGTAAACATCATATTTATCTATCCTGAAAGGAACAAGAGAGCCTACATTTATTTTCAAGTTGCAAGGGCTAGTGTGAATTGGTGTTTTACCAAACTATCATGTTTTTTTCCATATTAATCTGCACTTATGTCGACTCCAAAATGAACTACCAAATGATCATCAAGACAAGTAGCTCTGAAGTTAAGAACAATAAATATATGTTTCCCTGTATTTTCAGATATTTGTGTACGTCGATATTATTGACCTCACTATTTTTGAAATAGGATCTAGTTATTGTCTGTTTCCCAGGCAAGACTGTACAGAAAGTAGGATTCAGTGTAATGAAGACTAGTTAAATATTCAGTGATTCATATAAGAAAAGTATGCCCAGAATTGCTCCTGGTTTTATGGTATTTATTTTTTTAACAATTCCATCTGTATTTATTCCTATTTATTTTTTGGTCATTTATCTGTATTTAGCCACATTTAATGTAGTCACAAGCAAAATAACTAGTATTTTTCCACATTTATTTCAATAGACGATGTAACAACTGTATGTATAATAATGCAAATATGGGTAAATATGATATCAATGACCGCCATGTTCCACATGCCCGCACTCAAGAACTCTTATCGTTGCTGTCGGATTCACCCAAGATGACCTCCCCATCAACTCCAAGTCAGAGATACGTGGTCAGACAGGCCCTGCCACCCAAACCCAAACCTACTGATTGACAGGACACAGGTGAGGTTACCACTTAGCCCAAAGACAAACGTGCTCACAGGTAAAACCCTGATTGATCCCGCAGATAGGTAGTCAGACCACAAACAAAACCGAGGAGATTTGCCCCAATCAAATACGTTTTGCCAAAGGCGTGCATTCCCAAAATACCACAAAGTTAGATGCCACACGTAGTTAGGAACACTCAGCCAATCAGGACACGTCATGTACACCGCACAGGGTGATCATGCGCTCACCACACCGGACATCTGGACACGCACACAATGGCCCCTACTATCTCACCCTGAGGTCGAGAGCCATCTATGTTCCCCTTATCAGATGATTGTACTTGTTATTTATGACTATGATGCTTTTCAAAGAATGTTGAAGTGTTTTATTGTGCCCACAAAATGTATATATGTGCGTCCAAAACTTCTGTACTCTGAAACTGTCTTCAGCGCGCCTCTGTCGATACTCTCCCAGCTACTGTGTTTAATTAAATCAACTTGTTCCTATTTTGCCAAACGCCTCTTGTCTTTTCATTTATTTAAGGTAACTTCATATTCAAGCAACATTTTGGTAAGCCAGATAGGAGAGATAGATTTATCGAGTCCGACTACTGTTGAAGAAAGGAACCCGGACGGAACAAATTTTCACATCTGTGCAGTGAGATTGGTGAGCAGACTCCATAATTGATTAGAGGTTCTACTGAATCCACTGGGCGGAGGTCCATCCGGAGACAGCCGTCACAGGGTAATAGACTATAACTAATCCTTAGTCCCAGTATGTGGCATGTGGCAAACTAAGACAAGCACGTAGATCACTTTTGCTTTTCTGCTAGTCAGCACACTAGAGAAGGTGAAGGTAGCTACAGTTTTTTTCCGCTATAGTCATTGAGCGTGACACAACAGATACAACCAGGCCCTTTGTGCAATAAACAACAGGTAAACCCTTGGTGTGTTATATAAGGTCACCACCTGAATCATATTTTTAGTTACAGTGAGTTATCTTAGGGACTGTCGGTTTATTAACACTGACAGATCTTGAAAGAAGTGAAGGGTGGACTTTTGTGCTTGGACCACTGGGCGTCAGGCAGTTGGTACGCACAACCCCTGGGTGTGACATAGGGTGTAATTAGGACGTTAGGGAAAAATTCGGACCTTAGTTAATAAGGTACAGTTTGTGTCCGGCCACAGAGGGCTGATAGATTTTGGCTGTCCCATTTTTTCTCTACACAAATCGTTGCTATTTTTGTCCGCCGAGCCGATATTGACAGACTATCAAGCTCCCTTAGCTTAGTGTGTTACCCAGAGCATCCCTCCCCTCGGGCTGTAGGCACTGGGAGAGGACTAAGGTTTTTTGAAGAAAGTAACCAAATATTTTCTCTCCTAGTCTCTTTTAGATTTTTTCCATTTTATGTATTATTGATGTCGTGGTGCTGTTGAAATTTAGAAAGTTGTGCTTCATGTTAAATGTTGTGTCATGTTAGTAGGTTTATACATTTCATGAGGTAATAACTATTTTTTTCCATAAATCAGAATTCCTTATTTGCTATTTTACTGCTAAAAGTCAACTCAGATTGTTCTGAACTAACCATTACACTTTGTTGCAGGTTGTTATTATTTCATTGCATTTGTCATGTCAAATTGTTAAACGTGTGTAGATGCATCACTTTTTAAGAGCTCGTAATCAGTAGATTGTTTCCGGTACAACTCCATGTACACAGTTTCCTCACAATTAGAGTATAATTTGTAATCAGTTAAAATCTCAAGACAATCAAAAGTTTGCAAAATCCCTTAACAAATGAGTTCCCTAATCCATCATGAAGACTCCACTCAACCATATGCAAGCTAGGTTCCCCACACAGGCTTGGAAATTAGGAAAACGTTGCCTCAAGAGGCAGGCCCATACCAAAACATACGCATTCCCCTGGCCTGAGAGAGGAACATTCAATACCAACATCATAGAGCACACAAAGACACACATACAGACCAGCTATATAGGTCAGAAGAGGGCTAAACGAGAGGCCCTACTTGGGCTATGGGTCATCTTTGACTATCCCCGAGCCTCTAAGCAAGGCATTTGCACCTCTCCCACTTTACACTGGCAGGGATGTGCTCTCTCTGATGCTGGCCACCCCAGTCGCACCTGTGTTGGGCTACACCAATCCACCAATCGAGGAGGATGGTGGACCTCCCCTGGGGCAGCAAGCCACCAGACCCAGGGGGAGATCACCAGACCAACCAGCCCAGACAAAGTCAGCCCTGGCTCTGTCTAGTGCCAGGCTCCCTCTGGGCTCGACCCCCATGCTTCGGTTGCTACCCATCAGGTCTGAGCAGAACGGGGAGCACATGCTCTTAATTGCCCCACAGGATGCCCTAAGGTGAGAGGGAAGTTTGCGGCTGCCCAGGAAGCTGATTCCACCAGTGAAGGAGAAGACAGGGGCCCCAGTCACCCAAATTCCGACTCCGAAGGGGGAGCTGTGGGCTATAAGCTCCCAGGGTATGCCCATGGTGTGGAGGAAATGTCAGGGAGTGAGTTTGAGGCCAAGGCACGCAGCACTGAGCAAAGGAGGCAGTCCAGGTGGGAAGTAGAGAGAGGCATGAGTTAAGGATAGAGAAAGAAAGAGCTCTCACCTGGGAAGTCCAGCAGGGAGGGGGAACAACTCCTCCAGAGGAAGCCGGGACAAGTCCTGGGCCCCACATGGGGATGAGCCTGGGGAAGAGTCAGAAGGAATGCCCCTAACAGAAGCAGACACACTACCTGGCCATTTGTGCAGGAAAGTGGCCGACCACGAAATAAGTAGTCAACTTAGCCTGACTTTAACACAACTGAGATACAGAAGGAGCAGCATGGCCCCTTTACGTACGAACAAGAAGAGCAACGACGAGCTAATCCACTGCTCCCCCGAAACACGTTGGTCAGGAAGACTAACCCCTAGAGAGACAGTGTCCAGAGAAGAGGGTGGGGCATTTGTGCAGCCTTTCTGCCATCTACTGACCTACTGGACTGAAAGGAAGGGCCAGTATGAATGTCCCTAGCTGGAGGAGCAATCACCGTTGCAGAGGACTGCATTCGGCATGAAGGGGGGGATCCGAGATGGAACTAACCCTACATGCAGGAATGTCTGAGATGATGGGAGCGCTACATTGGGGAGAAACGATGGAGCTGCCCTGTGCCAGAATTTGTCTACTACTGCAAAAAGTGTATTAGGGACCATCTATGCGCCTTGGGCACAGATGGACAAAGAAGGGTTCAGAAACAAACTGCCCCCATTGATGGACGGGGCAGACAAGTGGATCTCGTGTTTCGAGAAAAACTCCACAGGAATAAACTTAGCGCTAGGTGACATCAAAAGTCAGCTCAACAGTATCATCGGGGAGTAGACAGACAAAGTGTTTTCTCGAGCCTGGATCTCCACAGTCAAGATGATCCAAACCGAGCAGGCCAGGCTGCATCTAACTCATTTACACACCAAATATGGGCGGCCCTGAGAGATATTCTCTGACTGCCCAGACATAGGGGGATTGATGGCAGAAAGCATGAAGCCTGGGGAGACCGTAACCGATTTCCTCGATAGAATGAGAGAACAATGGGTATAAGAGACAGGACAGCGCTAGACCGGCAAAGGGCCCCAGGTTGCAATATTTTAAAACATCCTCAGAAAGGGACTACCCACTGAGATTTAAACTGGATTAGATGGTGTAGTGGAGTTAGACACCAAAGCCTGGTGGGAGATACATGCCCACATATTACATTATTACCGAAAGAAACAGGAGAAGGACAGGGAAAAGCAGGAGCAGGCCAAAAGAGACACCCCCAAATTGGTCCAACACAAATTGAATAAGACCGCTCTAGAGGGGGCCGCGTTGGCCTCTAGCATACAGATGGCACCATTCTTAAAGGGAGATCCGCCCCCGAACCTAGGGGATATCCGCCCAATACTAGCGGCAGACACCAGGGAAGCCGGCTACTGCCAAGCCTCGTGGAATACCACTATTGTCACAGACCAGGTCACAAGGTCAATCAATGTCGCCGAAAGCATACAACGAACAAAAAGGCACATTCCCAGGACAGACCACACAGAATATCCATCCACAAAATCAAACCCAGAGCAACCCCAATGCAACTTCCAGTCAGCCCCAGGAAAGTCTGGCAACTGGTGCCCCGCCACAGCAGGGACCGAATGGTTGGCCGAGCACGTGGCAACAGTTGCGGCAGACAGGGAGCCAGGCCCAGCATGGGGAGGGCCACAGCAGGGAGGGTAACTGTTTGGAGAGGCAATGCCTTTACACAATCACAAGATACGAATACACAGAAGGATAAGATCACCCCCAACAGGATGTATTCCCCTCACACCATCATGCTGATACATTTCCTTACCTACATCCGCAACAGTTGTGTAGGCCGCCAAAAGCTAGGTCAATCGAGAGGCCATGCCAGAATTCGCCATAGGGGTCTAGGCCTCCCTCTGCTGTTGGTCCCCACAGGGCAGGCTAGCTGACCATGCCCTGTGGGGAGGACAGTCTGACAAGGGAGCAGGGCGGCCCCCCAGCTGTTGCATAAAACTGGGCACCCAGGACCGCTCACCCAAGCAAACAGAGCAAACAAACCCAGTCTATGAAAAACCTACAGACCACCTCCGGTATTAAAAGCAGCAACACCCAGACTGCAGGTAAATGCCCAACGGAACTCACACGAGGCAGCCTAGGAGCAGCCCAAAATTCTCAAACCTTCCAGAAAGAAGGCGTAACCCAGTAACCCAACCCCGTTTAGAGAGAACCTCATTGCGTACCACGTACAGAGACCAGAGAAATGCTCACGCGTCAACAGACAGACCACCAAATAATTAAGACTCTTCTCAAAATTGCACGCGGCCCATGCAGGTCAAAAAGACACCACCGCACTGAGTAAAATAACACACCTTTTTATAGAGAAGCTCACATAGGAAAATACTGTCCCCACCGAAGCAAGCAGAAGGGGAAGCAAAAGTACAAATAAACCTAAAACAAACTTAAAACCCACCTTTCCCTAAAAGTGCTACCACCATTCTACAACACCTTGCTAGGAAGCTTCGCGCTCCAGTAAAGCCATAGAATGTACCCATATAAAAAAAAACAGGAATTGTTCTAAAAATTGTTTAATGATGTGTTTTTTCCAAGCTAACAAACCACCCATAGCCCTTATCTTACAGGTCGGCGATCAACCACATGTGCACCATCATTGCAACAGCTGCCACCTCTTCATCCAAAGCCTCTAAAAGAAATTCCAATCACAGCCTCCAAAAGGATTTCCACAAGCCAACCGCTCAAGAGCACAGATTATAAATTTACTTTACAGCAATTATTTTGATAAACTCTCTTTTTTGCTCTTCACCAAGACAAGACACCTCTGGGCACCCAGATGACAGACATCTCCTGCAAAGACCATCCTACAGCCTATGAATGTTTTTTAAGTTATGTACCCCTGTATTTGTGTACACACTCTGCTTAGCCAGGATGAGCGCACACCTGTCAATCCTCAAAATGTGCCTAGTACCATGAAAACCGCTTTGACATTCTTGCACCGCATGTGCAGAGACCTCTCGTACCTCACGTACACATACACTGAACCCAATGCTAGCATCCCACACGCACCACACAGCACGCTCCTACACAACACATGGTATCCACACATGACCATGATGGGCACTCAAACCAAGAACAGGTCATGTTAAATATGCTCACTGATACCCCAAACCGTAGGTGCAGACAGACTTTACTTACCGCTAGAGATAGCCCCCGAGAAAGCCAAATGTCTTATCCAACTTTATCTCTGTAGGATTAGGACAAAGATACAACCTAGTAGAGTAGAACCACATAAAGCCATAGTAAGCATCTCCCAATGTGAGGCCAATCCCACAGCACTGTTCCTTTTTACTGAACCTAGCGACATTCAAACAGAGCAGACAGGGCACTGTAGGGGAGGACATTGTTTGGACCCAAGACTTTGTGGGAAAGAGGTTCTTAGAGGTAGCAAAACCACTGCTCCAGTGTACAAATGAGTCCTCCCACGCTTCTGTCTGTAGTCCTCAGATGGCCCTTATCGTATTTGGGGGTGGCTTTTTTAATGACAAATGGATCCCCAGTATGGAATTCCAATGTAGTGCCTTCAATAATGCTCTTAAAAATGTGTCCTATGGGAGGGGGTCGAAATCCAGCACATACACCCCATGTCAGGAAATCAGGGATACTGAGATAAATAGCTACACATGGTTGGAAGGGAAGGGACAACCCGTAATTGTACAGAAACATCCATGGTATTCTTTGTGTTTCAGAGGCAAAGGAACAATACTGCTCGGGACCAATGTCAGCTGTGAAGCAGTGTTGCACATACCGGACCTGTAATGGAGCACCTCCACGCTAATAGATTTTTATTGGCATTGTTGCGACTTTGCCTATGTCCAACTTGTTCCCGCATCACGGGGCCTCAGAGCCCTTGTAACCATGCCCACCCAACCCTGGTCATCCCTGGAGAAGATCTGTCTGAGTTGTTCCAGCATGCGCTACAGAAGAAAACAGCCCTGTTGCATCGGGCTCGAAGAAGGGGAACTGCTGATTATTTTGGTTCAGCTCAGTACAAGGACATTCCAGAAGAATTCAGACCATTCACGGACACTCAGATCAATGCAGGAGGGTCCACACCTTTCTTTACCATCAAACAAATGTAAATGCCCGCTGGTGGGCAGGTGGGAAATGTTGAAAATGATAAATGACATTGAGCTCGGCCTTAATGCTGGCAGGTAAGAACTGAGACGCCTCATGGTGATGCAACATCGGTATGTGTTGGACTTGATGACCGCGATGGAGGGAGGGGTGTGTGCCAAGATCTTTGCTTCCTGTTGTACTTGTATCCCTGGAAATTATATGGACAAGGGGACACTGGCTCTTGCCATCCAAGCACTGCATAGTCTACAAACAGACATGATGGAGAAGGGGGGTGCCTGTGAGCAGGACTGGTTTCATAGGGGCACATGCATCAAAGGTTTTTGCGATCGCAAACGGTGCGAATTGCAAAAATCGGCCGTTTGCGATCGCAAATTGGCCTTTGGAGATGCATGAAAGTGTTTCCTATGCGCAATTTAAGAATTCGCAATTAATTGCGAATTCTAAATTGCAATTGCATTTAAGGAATCGCAATTTGCGATTCCTTAAATGCAATGCTAGAAGCACTTTCAAATAGCGATTTCGCTATTTGGGACCGCAAATTACAGACAAATCAAACTTGTCTGTAATTTGCAATACCTTCGAAAAATGCTCTAAAATGCATTTTTTAAGTTTTAGGTTACACACACACATGCCCTTGGGGCATGTGTGTGCTCAACATGGGTGCACATCACAATTTCAGGGTGCAACAGGGTGTCATTTTGACACCCTGGCACCCTTGAAATTGCATTCTCAATTTGCGATTCTCTAATTGCGAATCGCTAATTGAGAATGTCTTCCCATTCATTCCTATGGGCCTCTAGGCCCATAGGAATTAATGGGGAGGTATTCCTTAATTGCGACTCGCAATTAGCGAGTCGCAAATAAGGAATGTTTAGGAATCGCTATTTATATAGCGATTCCTACATGCATAGGCTTTTGCGATTCCTTAATTGCGATTCCTTAATAATCGCAATTAAGGAATCGCAAAAGCCTACCTTGATGCATGTGCCCCATAGTCTCTTCGCCTGGCTCCACCTATGGGTGACCAGGCTGTGCGCATTGCTGATTTCTGCTGTCATGGTTGAACTATTATTGTGTGATTTCCTATAGGTGGGGGTTTCCACCTGTAAAAATGCAGTCCACAAACTAGGTAGTCTGCAAATAGCTAGGGAAGGCATAACAAACACCACAGCCTAGCAATATACACCCTGATGTATGCACGCATAGCAGCCGCAGTACCAATAAATGCAATATCGATGTATGCTGTAATCTATGCATGCACAATGATGTCAGTATCAGTAAATGCAATACAGATATACGCTGTCACCTATGCACACATAATGACATCAATCTCAGTGAATGCAATGTTGATGTACGATGCAACAACTGTACGTATAATAATGAGAATATCAGTAAATATGATATCAATGACTGCCATGTTTCACATGCCCACACTCACTCGTATCATTGCTGTCGAATGCATCCAAGATGACCTTCCCATCAACTCCGAGTCAGAGATACGTGGTCAGACAAGCCCTGTGACCCAAACCCAAGCCTACCGATTGACAGGTCACAGGTGGGGTTACACTTAGCCCAAAGACAAACTCAGTCCCAGGGAAAATCCTGATCGATCCCACAGATAGTTCGTCACACCACAATCAGGACCTAGGAGATTGTCCCCAAAAAAACACATTTGGCCAAAGGAGCGCGTTCCCAAAATACCACAGAGTTAGATGTCACATGTAGTTAGGAACACTCAGTCAATCAGGACACGATATGTACACCGCATGGGGTGATCAAGCGCTTGCCACACCCGACATCTGGACATGCGCACACTGGCTCACACTAGCTCACCCCGAGGTCGAGAGCCTTCTGTGTACCCTTTATCTGACGGTTGTACTTGTTATTTATGACTATGATGCTTTTCAAAGAATGTCAAAGAGTTTTATCGTGCCCACAAAATGTATATATGTGTGGCCAATACTTCTGTACTCTGAAACTGTCTTCGGACGCGCCTCTGTCGATACTCTACCGGCTGCTGCGCTTAATTAAACAAACTTGTTCCTGTTTTGCCAAACGCCTCTTGTTTTTTCATTCATATAAGGTAAATTCATATTCAAGTAATATTTATATGTAAAAATCAGTTTAAACAGAAAACCAGGAACACTAAATATATATCACTGGGGTGTTCTGTGTTGTATAAAAATGGGGCAACTGGATGAGTGCTTTCTGCGGGCATAGAAAGCCAAGGTGACACAAAATATCCTTATAATGTTCTTAAGGGAAGTACAAAATATATACCAAAATGACAAGGCATTCTGGCTTTAATGCAACCAATAGGTGGCTTTAATGTAGAGAAAATGTTGTGTTTAGACAATCATTTTCTGTTTTTGGAATCTACAGTTGTGCTCAAGTTATTGTGCACCTTCAGAGTAGAGTATAGCCTGTTCATCTTTTTTCACTTTTGAGACAATTAGGAGGAAAAAGCAGCACTGAAGAAGCTCTTGGGAAATCACGAGGAGCAGTGTGATTAAGGGAGGAAGAGTGTGACTGGTTGTAAAAGTTTGTAAGGCTTTTTGAAAGTGAAGGCTTACTGGAAGACACGTGTTTGTCGTTTTGAGGTGGAGACCTATCTAAACAGTGAGTGTCATTTGTAAAATTGGGACGCCACTGCACTATTTCACCTGTATCATTGAAATGTCCGATGGATACAACTGAGAACAATTTGTGAGTTGTTATGTATATGTATAAAATCTAAATAGATTATACTGATATTATAGTGCTTTCAATAATCAATATTACTGGAGTTGCTGTGCTACTGTATCTAAGAGCAATCACGGTACTCTGACCTAGGATGGTGAGTGTTAGACCTGACATTCTTAGTGTGGTATTCCCCCAAAGATTTTGCCTTCCTTCCATGACTTTTTCTGACCTTGTCTTTGCTGGCATTAGGACTCTTCACTGTTATAGGCCTATCTCTCTGCAGCTGGCCTCTGCAAGTCCTGATCTCCAAGAGGCGCCCTCCAGATTCTGGACCTTTGGCTGGCATCAGTGAAAGCTCCTCCAAAAGCAAAAAGATGAGAATCCTGAAGTTTGGGTTCCTCGTGACGATGAACGGGCTCGTTCATGCCAAAACTCTGCCGAATGAGATGATCACCAATGAAAAGCTCCAGTGAGACCTGCTCTTCACGAGAACAGCGACCATCCACTATGACCGGCATTGCAAGATATGCACTTTGGACTATAGCAGCAACAGCCCACGATGACTGCCAATGCGGAGCTCCAGCGATGACCAGATGTTTGAGCTACAGCAATGCTCAACCCGCTCTCTTGAGGAAGCCTCCTCATCACGGCCTCCTGGAACACAAACGGAACTCTTCACACTGCACTTGGGACAGTAACTTTTCAGTTGAACTAATCTGGTCCCTGTATCCATGCTATTTATACCAACAAATTTAAAATTCAATATCTTTGGGTCTACTGGTTAGATTTTTGTTGCTTGGGTGCCATTTTATTTATTAAAACTTACTAATTTGGTCTAAAGTGGTTTGGGATTTCTTTTGTGTTTTCTCTTTATTTACTGTTTGTGTGCTGTGTAAATACTTTACACATTGTCTCTAAGTTGAGTCCGACTGCTTTGGTTTATTTAGTGACTTTTGTGCTTCAGCCTGGCAAGGATAGTGGTTATTGTCTTAGTGGGGTCTGCATCTCCCTCAACCAATAACCTCAATTTCTTACCATGAGCTAGTTGAGCGCAGTAGCCAAAGACAACATCATAGCAATTTCTTTAATCACGTTGCACAAACTGGCATCAAATCATGAAGATCAGCCATAATAGATTGACACCTGGCAGCCATTACTAGAATTATTTACATAATTCTACAGCTGAGAAATAGGAAATTCTGTTTTCGGGTGACAGGATTGGCACTTTAATGTTAGCAGTGCCTAAATGTCGCCGTACATTTTTTGTTTTGACAACAATAGCACGGATTACTACCAACGTTTCTCTTCACAAAGGTTTTGTCAGGTAAAACGCACTAGGCAGGGCATCTTTTCCGATGTTTAATGAATCACTAGTACAAACAGTGGCTGTTCTTTGTGCCAAAGAAACATAATAAAGCATAGTCAGGCAACGCCATTTCTGCACTTTTCATTGTTTCTAAAGCTTTTAAATTTTGGAACACTGTTGAGAAATTATAAATCAAAGTAAAAAACTTCATTAAATAGACCTCTAGCAGTGTACATAAAAGAACATTTCCCTAAAATGCTATTACAGTTGCCTCTTTCTGGACTCAATAGAACAAACAATGTTTGCCATGCAAAATTGTAGTCTGTTTACTAGATGACAAGCAATTATTTATGCACATTGTGCTTCGCCAAGTATTCTTTTCCCTGCTGTGAATGCCCATGCCTCGGTTTGTGTAATAGCTGCTGTAAGTAATAACGGCGTATCATGACTTCTTTTGATGAAAAAATGCAAAGTTTGCTCTGTCTCTCACAATTACGTAGAATTGGACGCCAAGCCTGAGGTTTTTGTTGACAGTATTATGTTTTTATACATCGATGATGACAATCTATATTGCACAGTTAATGAAAACCCTTACAACCAATTCACAAAATGTTTGCATTAAAAAAATAACAGTTTTGGCTCTAAAATAGCAAAAACTATGCATATGCATTTAATAAAATGCATTACAAAAAAGTCCACATGACCAACTTGCACTCTTATGACCTTTGAAGGAAGGGGTCACGCACTTGCCTTGCCTAAAATAAATACAAACACAAGTTCCTCAAGGCCCTAAACAAGGGAAAAAGTGAGATCAAAATAGCAATTCCAGTCCTCCTAAAGACATCATGTCAGTGCCATTGACATGACATGACCAGATATAATCTCATAGTTTTACCATTCTTTTAAAGTTATCACAAGAAGTAGAATGAGCTTTTTAATGGGTTTTAAGCTAATAGCTTCTTGTATTGTCTTCTGTTATGGAAGCTGAGAGAAAACAAGCATTTGCAATGCAATAGGTCTCGCATTATTAAAGTTTGAGCTATTGGCATTGCTAAATAATGGAACACCAATTGTGCTTGACAAAACAAAAGCAACATCCACGTCGAGATATGTGCAAAATGAGCCATCTATGTACATAATGCCGGTACCCCTGTGATTGGATCCACCATCTTAAAGAGTCATACCAATTAGCGTAGTGTGCCCTTGCTATGTGAAAGCCTCTGTGTCTGAGAGCTGGACCTGTTACAGCTTTCCTCTGCATTTTTTAAGCTATTGTCAATGCCATTGTGTTTTAGCCATGTGTTATGGGGTGGAGTGGATGCATGTGGTGTGGATCGGAATTATGTGGGGTGGATTGGAATTGTTTGTTGTGGAATTGTGTGGTGTTGAGTGGAGTTGTGTACTGAAATTATGTGGCATGGCATGCAGTGGAATTATGTGGATAGTAGTTATGTGGCATTTAGTGTACTGGGATTGTGTGTTATGGAGCATAATTATGTGGAGTGGTATTGTGTGTCGTGGAGTGGCATGTAGTAGAATGGAATTATGTGGCATGATGTGGAACTCTGTGTTGTGAATTGCATATATGTGGCATGTAGTGGAATTGTGTTGTGTAGTTGAATTATGTGGTTTGGTGTGGAATTATGTGGTGTGGAATGGCATTTTGTGGAGTTGAATTATGTGGCATGGAACTGTGTGGTATTGAGTGAAATTATGTTGAGTGGAATTATGTGGCATGGTGCAGAGTGTATTATGTGGCATGAGTGGATTTATGTGGTATCGAGTTGAGTGTAATTAGGTCGGGTTTGATTGTGTTGTTGAGTGGTATTATGTGGAGTGTACATATGTTGCGTGGTGTTATATGGTGGGCTGGTTGAATCATGGTTGTATTGTTGTGTCGCCAGCACCCAAGTCAATACCACAGTGTTGAAGGCTGTAAGAAAGGTAGGAGTACCAGCAGAGGTGCTCTGCTTGTCAACAGTTCACATGAGGTTGGCCACCATTTGTACAGTCTAGCCACAGGAGGGTAATATTGTTTTAAAGAGAAACACCTTCTTAACGCAAAGAGGGAAGTGAATTGTTTTAAATCATGACAGAAATGCAATGTGATTTCAGTCATCAAACCGGATCTTATGAACTTTCTAAGCCACAGCGGCTTGAGATTTCATTGACGGCATAAATGTCTAATATAGTTTACAGGATGTGTAACTACGAGGTAAGGATGATAAAACATGTACTATCAAACCGAAGAAGCAACAATAGGGCGACAAATTGGCTCCATGTCATTGGGACCACTGTTCCATTGCTGGACTTTGATTTGATAAAACTGTGCAGTCTGGGTGCTGTAGTCTTGATGCATTTGAATTGAGCCAATTGGATTAGCACATGTGATAACAATGAAATTGTAAAACTATCTGTAAAAGCAAAGTTCAGAAATGGAAAACTGGTGTACCGTTGACATGGGACAAATCTCATCATATTTGGGATTTTTAAAACTCCTAATGACCATAGATGATATGGCGTGATGTCATTGTATCCACTCAAGAGAGCACGCACCCTGTGTTTTCACATTACATTTAATTTTTGGCCACGCTTGATAGAGCTTTTCTGCTCGATCCAAAGTCCTGCCCTTAACTTTTTACACCAGGGCTTCCTAACATAATTTCACATACTTTTCCAGAAATGTCACAACAAAATGATGCCATCTTATATAACCCATCCACTATCCCATATATGCCTGACCATAAACGGCAGACTCGCCATCTTGTCTTCCACATAGTATCAAAGTGTTCCATTGGATCGAGGATGAAGGTTGACCCAGAGGGAGGGAACATAAGTACTTGGACGGGAAAGAGAATTGGATTAACAGCAGTCAGCACACTAATGATGCAAGTACAAACATAAGAGCATTGCATCTGAATAATAAGAGTACGCTTGCCAGTGGAGGCTGGCTTGTTAGTAGAAAGTAGGGACACCCTTTCACCAAACGAAAAAAGGGCGTGAAAGGAGTCTCATTTGCTGATTAACCGATGGGAGCGGGGCCCATGCTACCTTTTGTCCCAGCGAGGGGCTGCTCACCACCACCCAGATGTCGCTCACCCACCGCAGTGCTGAATTCCAACAGTGCTCTTCGTGATTTACAATGCACCTTATAAACTTGCTGGATAAAATATTCCTGTAAGTACCACCCTCAAAATGAAACATAAATCAGAAGTGCAGACCGGGGCTTCTGGGGTATGCTGTAATTGGTGCTCGTATAAAAAAACAGAAATAGACGCCCACAAATAAAACGCACTTAGTGCCAGACCGTCTGACGACATGTTTGAAGGTTCGATTGAAAAAAAATAAAACAAAGTTTGTGCAGGCAGAAATGCATACAAAATGTTCCATCTTGCCCAGCACAAAGAAATAGAGCAGACATCTGTCAGAAACCTGAAACACACTAGCGCATGGGTGAAGTGCTCAAAAGCAGGTACGGAGCTAGGAGCGACATCTGTCACAGCAAATGTGATGATAAAACAGGAACGGGGCATACTGAAAATCATGCTGCAACCCTCAGCCCAGTGTCCAACGGGAATACTACTTGTCCTATGACACACCTTTGAATTGACACAGTGTACCACACACAGAAACACAAGCGCCTGGGTTATGCTAGTTTGATTTTATTTGTTTGATTTTATCTTTAAACGTAGAGGCAAGGAGCAGCGATCTCAGAGCGGAGGGGGCGGGCAGACAAGGCACAGGGAGACAATCCGAACATAATTAAAGAACAGCATCCCAACAGCGATTTTAGAGGGGTGTTGGGGGTGGGAAAACACGGTACAGGAAATACTATTAACATAAATTAAAGAACAGCTTCCCACGAAGTGTGAGTGGCAGCGCTGCGCTGAAGCAAGCAGCACCCACCTCTCATTGCACACGTTCACCTCCTTGTGCATCTCGGGCCTGCTTGCGCTCTTTTCCCTGTAGGTCTGGCTAAATTTGGAGAGCCAGAAACGTCATGTTGCCACCGCTGCTTCCCCTACCTTCTGCTTGGGAGCCTCGCTGTGACCTGCGGGTGGAGAGAAAAAAAGCAGCAATCCTGGAAGCGGAGGGGGCAAACAAGGCAGAGGGAGTGAATCTGAACATAAATTAAAGAACAGCTTCCCGCAAGTGGTGTGCGGGCGCTGGGAAGAAGAAAACCAGTGGTGCGCGCGCACCACAGAGGAGCGGGGGGAAAGGGAGTGCGGCAGCGAGGCGAACGCGTGCTGCTGCGCGTGCTAGACACCGGTGGGAATGGGCGGGGCAAAGGCGGGACATGCGCCCGCCTTTGCCCAATTGCGTGCTGTATTTTTTTTATAAAAGAACGCTAAATCCAATGGCATCCTGCAAAAGCAAAACCACACGCACGAGCGTGTGGTTAGCTTTCAGAGGCCCATACAAGAGGTCTCGCGCTGTGCGAGCAGGGCTGCGCACTGCAACGCTAGGCGCGAGACCTAAAAAACACTTGAGCGAAGTGAAAACTTGACGCCACAGGTGCAGCAACTTACAACCTCTTCTTAGAGGTCTGGCAGGCTGCATGATTTAATACTCAGACTTCCTCAGCTCATCCGCCCAGTCAGAAGAAACAGAGGTTCTGCAAATGTCAGCAGTAAACAGGGCATGGAATCTGCTCATGTGCAGGTACACACATCCACACAAAAACGAAAGATCACTGAACAGCAATCATTCTGATGTATGTTAAATACACAAAGCACAGGTCTTCTGTCATAAAAAAAGATTATATTGCTACTTTGTAAAATGCCACTCATGATGTTTTATCTCAAGCCACTCAGCACAGCCCAAGAGATTTGCACCAAGAAACATCAAGGAACTGGAGGATCATTAACAAATATTTCTAACCGAGCTTGATGTGGTTCAGTAGGAAAGATGCACGTTCAAGCCAACAATCGACCGCACAATCCTTGTCTACCATCCTATACTCTTCTAAAGCAAACTGTAATGATGATCCATCATTTCATAGGCACTTATACCTATCTTAAACATCATCAAGAGCTCACTTCTCAGAGGCATATTCCATCATCACAGAAGACTGAGAATTCTGCCCCCCCCGCTCAAAAAATGAAGCTTGACCCTGATGAGCCGTACAATTACATCCCCATCACATGCCTAAACTTTCTTTGAATTTTTTTTTAAAAAAAAGTGCTGCAGCTAACCAGCCCCAAGGACACCTTGATCTTCACAACTCTTCAAACTTTACCAATCTGGATTTCAGCCATGCTGTAATATGGAGTCTGCACATAAGGTTTTCGATGATATTCAATAACTGCTAATAGTGATCCGTGTGACTTTTTATTGTGTCATCTGTCAGTAGTCTATGGCAACCAGCTTTTAGTAGAGAATCTCTGAATATGCATGAGAATCACTGACACCATTCTAAATTGGTTAACCTAATATCTTTCTGGCAGAAAACAATTTGTGTAGATGGAATCTTCCACATCTATGCCTATCACTGTCTATTGTGGAGTTGCTGAAATATACTGGGGAAAAATGACTGGTAAATAAGAGGACATGGGGATTCTAGTGCTGTCATCGGGAAAAACTATTATGTAATGCTCCATTTGTTGTGCAATAATCCAATTGGATGCTATTTCTCCCACCAAATTAAAATGTGATCTCTTCAGTGTTAGAATATATTGGCTGTGATATATATTGCATTCTATCCACCGATATGTTGTTGACAAAGTGTCCTTAGCTAAAGACATACTTAAACATAGCTCCTGCCTAGATCTCACTCAACTACAGATTTATTCAGTGCCCAATAAAGATTGCATATTTCTTCATGAACAGTAGAATCACTGAAAATGTCATCCAATAATGCCTTAGCAACATAAATTTAGATGGCGCCTCAGGCAAGTGGTAGAGTATCTTACAGACCCTCTTTATCCTTCAAAGACTGTGTCAAGAAAATCACGGTTTGGTTCCAACTTTCATTACTGTTCACAGTCAAGCCTTCCCAAGCTCCTATGAACTTCCAATAAAGAGGCTAGGCCCCCATGATGTCACACATTGATAAAAGACATACCCCGTTTGCTTGTATCCCTGAATGCTTAGTGACACCCACGAAAACTGTTTTATATGATGTGACTCCATTATTTGCCATGCAAAAAAAGTGTGAATACATTTCCCCTTTGTTGAAGAGTCTACATTGCCCTCTCTCCCTGTCAGAATCTATAGTTGTTGTGGCATCTATAAACCACATCAGCTGAGAATCCTGGCTACTGAGCCTTTAAAGTCAAGGCCTCCAGTAGAATTGCACTTCTAGATGCCCATCCCTTGCCAGACTGGAAATCAAAAAGGCTTAAAAAATGCACACATCAACAGGCTATTCCGGCATATGGACCAGGGTCAAGTTTCCACTAACCTGTACATCCAAATATTCATGCAGTAATAATGTGGAACCCACCAGTTCCCTTCCCCATCATCAGTGAAAAATACTTCCAAGTCTGCGCTTGATAATGAGAGTGAAGACAGGGTAAGAGAGATAGGGATATGAAAGAAGGCACAGAAGCGGGTTGTAGTCACAACATTTGTCTTGTTAAATGGAGGCTCTCTTAGGTTTGCTGCAGTCTCTTCAGAGTAACAGCCCTTGTGTACTAAACAGAACACAAGACTCCACATCTACTTTCTGCTCTTACGCCAATGTCAACTACATGCAGTTTTTTACTTTTAAATGGATTTCACATGAAGGTTATCATTCGACAGATAATGAAAAAAATCCTCTACCATCCCTCTTGCAACGGGTGCACTATATTAAGCACTCAACGTAAAAATAGCACAACACCTTTTTTGTTTTTAAAGCCAAGGGTACCTTCTTGAAACTGGGCTTGTTCTGATGTTTTGTACACTGTTGTTAAAGCTCCACAACTTGAGGAACCAAACAGAAACTCAGTTTCACTCAGGACTTTTAACTAACTCTATGAAGACCCAAGAGACAGTTGAAGCACGGCAGAGTCCCAGTATGTAGGTGGAGCATCAGCTCAAGAATTGAACAGTGGTTCCACAACCCAAACAAATACATTTAACTCTCCATTGCTGATTACTAACGTGAGGCCTCTGAAGACAACACTGGAAGCAGATTCCGAGTTCCAAGGATGCATGGGAATGTTTTGAAGTGATGCTGGAAAAGAAGTTCCAGGATGCACTACAAACAGAAAATGTCTGAGAAGATGAACTCAGCGTCTGCCTTAAGGATTGTCTCAGGCGGAGAGCCAGCAACACATGTGAAGAGCAGAGCCCAAGCAGAGCCTTCCTCTCATCAATAGAGAGGACAGCCCTGTATCTTTACATGCCCTTAATGTAGCTTTTATTGAATATGGTAGCCTCAAATTCTGCAGTACATCCTAAAATCTTGGGATCCTCGAATTCGGCACTAGCTCATTGAATCCTGGGATTCTTGACTCTCTAGTGGATCCACAAATCTGTCAGGCATGGTCAACCGCAGCGCCTACCATGTCAGAAATGAGGCGAATTATACAGAAACTACAATTCCCATTGACGCCTTCGGTCGAGGCTCATGGGTATTTCAGGATGTATGCGCACGTCGGCCGGCGTGCTTAATTCTCAAACTTTGTTCCCGCTGTTTTGGATCGGAGGTTATGAGGCGAGTTCGTAGATGTGCATCGGCGCAACCGAGTTCGTCTTTCCAGAGTATCCGGAGTATTCAGGGCGTATCGCAGGGCTCTGCGCGCACTCACGGCTAAACGGGGCGTCTAAGCCGTTCAAGGATTATCGGCGTCCTCAAGGAAAAAGGATGCAGGTATTTCGGTGTCGGAGCTAGTGCGGGGGTCACACAGGGTTGCATCCCACCTAGCAGAGAAGCGCAGCTTCTCAAAAAACATTTGGGCTTCAGTTCTATTGAGTCTGAGGGGAAGTTACTTTACTGCTATTTGGAGAGGAACCAGGATTGGCTCCAATTGGTGTGCTGTTGTTTTGTTTTATTTAAGTGACACGAACTTCATTGTATGACCAAACAAATGCCTCATTGTGGATTAGCGTTCAAAGTGAACGTGAAGACGTGCAAGGAGCACGAACTTGAATCTTGGTCCAGTGTTGTTTAGCACATTATTTGACTTTGGTTAAGGAGACTTTCTAGAGGAGCTTCCCTAGGCAAGTACTAAATTACCGTTCTTTTACTTTCTTTTCCAACTTCTGGTTCCTTATCTGAATTACATAAGAAAGGGGTATGTATGAGGTGTGAGGTGTTCAAGTTGGTAGATTACTATGGTACATCATATGACGCTTTCCGAAAGGTTTAATATTCTTTTGTTCTTGTTTTGTTAGGTATATGCAGGGAGCAATACATAGATGGTTTATCACAGGAATTCTGTCTTTTAGAGGAAACGTGCTATATGTCCAAGGTATTTATGGATTCTTAGCGAGATATACTGAGAGTAGGATTGTATATGTACTTTATTTATATCGTTTTCTTTGTTTCTCCACAGATTCTATTCCCTGCAGTACCTTTCCTATTCCCTATCCCTCGCTTGACCGCTTCACTACTCCGTGTATCTTTATATCAGTGGAGTTGGGGAGGTCAGGAGGTGGAACCCCTTGCGCATCGTTCCGGTCCTGAGGCGCTCTACTTTACGGGCCTGACAAAATCCATCTGTACCCTGATACTTAGATTGGTCATAGTTTCACAGCTTTTGGGATGCCCGAATAGAAACAAGATTGGTTGTGCTGGAGATGGGGAGGTCACAACCGGGCACACATGTGGCAGCCACAGTCCTGGATGGCATGACTCCTGTCATACCAGTGCCTATGACATCCTGAGTTGCAATGCCCTGAGCAAACGGTGGAAGTGGTGGCCTCAAATGCTCTGATCGGAGGTTGATGGGACTGGGGGAGAGTATCTGTGACAAGCCATGACAAAAAGTCCAAAATCTGGACAGCAGACCATCTCCCTTAATGGAGCCATATCTCAAAATCAATCCAATCTTCCTAGTGAGTGTGCTTCCCCTCTTCCCTTCACTAACAAAATTGTGTTTTTCATCCACAATCTGCTTGTATTGCCTGACTTGTAATTGTGCATGTACATACCTGTCTATCACTAAGCAGGTATGTATTCTTTGCAATGTACAGCACTAGCCATCCTTTAGGACTAGGTCTTCATTCTAAAAATACTTCCAATAAATAAAGTAAAGCGACTAAATGCTCTTCTGTAAGTCTGTTTCATCTTGCAAACATTTCCATGAGTAGTAGGCCCCCAGTCATGGTGAGGACGGACACAGTCAGTAGTGCGGAACAGACCACATGCACACAGCTAGCTTTGTACAACATAAGACTCATCAACTAAGACAGTGTTCCCGGCTATAATATTGTCAACTTTATAAGTTGCTAACTTACAATGCACAAGGTCAAATGTTTGCCCTAAAACCTTTTGTGCATGATGATCTTCTACTGTATGCACACTCTCTACACCGGAATCTCCAAACAGCTCCTACACAGACTCCTGACTATCCAGAACATAGCCGCAAGACTCATACTCGACCTCCCATGCCACATCTACAACACACCACACCTCAGGAAGCTTCACTGACTCCCCATTCACAAGTGCAGCCAATTCAAACTTGGCACACACGCATACTAAGCCCTACACTGCACAGGACCAGAATACCTGAACAGCCGCATAGACTTTCCCCAGCCCACCAGACACCTACGCTCGGCCTCACTCTCACTCGCACACACTCCCCGCAGAACTGGATGCCACTCATTTTCTTACATCACACCCAAGACATGGAATGACCTCCCTCAGCACATCAAAGCCTCCTCCTCACTTCTTGAGTTTTGCAAGAAGCTGAAGACCTGGCTGTTCATATAAGCACCTTGGGACCACACACCTACAGACCTTACCCAAGTGCCTGGATATCAGTGGCGGCTGGCAGGGATCAAAGGAGGCAGGGTGGAGGGGTGGGGGGTAAGGGGTAAAGAAAATAAATAAAACTTACCTCCTTGCCTCGTCTCTCCTCGTTGTCCCTCCTAGTCGTCCCTCCGCTCTGGCCGGAACAGGAAGCACCCAGGCTCCCCTAAGCCAATCACAATGCTGCAATGCAGTGTTGTGATTGGTCTGAGTGCCGTGGTTCGGCACTCAGCCAGGGAATGGGAGCCTGGGCATGTTCTCCACATAGGCTGTAATGCAGCCTGGGTGTAGATCATGCAAAGTGCGCATGACTGTTTGGCTGGACTGAGACGGCCGGTCAAACATTCATGCATACTTTACAGAGTGTCCACCACTCCTCCCCCTCCTCTGAGAGCAGAGCAGCCCTGCCCGCAAATCTGCTGCAGCAGAAACAAATAAATTGCTAATAACGAGTTATTATCATTTTATTTTCCCTATATTTCCAGGGCTGTGAGTTGTGGGGCGACGCTCCTCCACCTTGGCGGAGGGGTCGGCACTGCTGGATATCCTTGTCAGGGACTGATACCGGTTACACGCTGGCTGACTCTATCGAGTGAACCAGGAAGTACGGGGTGTTACAGAACTACAATCCCCGGCAGCATGCTGAGCGAGTCACGTCCCACGTGACCATGATATGACGTCGGAGGCAGGGTAAAAGGCGGCGGACGAACAGAGACGCTGCCGATTATCCTGAATGCTTTCGTGATGCAGACTTCTCCTAAGGACTTCGTAACTAGAAGGCGGTAAGAGTGCGGCTGCACATTTCCCAGTACCGCGTTTCCTGAGTGAGAGGCAGAGGGTTTCTTTCCTCGTCACTCCTCCCTGTGCTCCTCCTCTGTTGGACGAGACCGGCCTTTGTCAGTCTCTTGCAGGGGAGTTTACTGTTGGCAGGGAATACTTTTGAATCGAGATTCTCCTCTGTTGGCTGGGACCGGCAGGGAGCGTTCTCGTGCAGAGGAGGATTTACAGACTTTGGGGCATTATCGGCCCGCTATATTCCCTGATAGTAGAAACCAGCCCCGTTTCATGTGGGGAATATGTTATCGATGTACCTTTAATGTGACCTCCTATTTACAGCAAAATACCTCCTGTTCAAGTACCCGCCTAGACATTCTGAAGAATATCGTTTAATCAAACAGAAGGGACACGCTAGTACTTGGTGTTCCGTTTCGTTTATGCCAAGGGTATGGTGAAGTATTAACGTACCTGGGCTTTCTTCTTTTGGACATTGTGCAAGACAGTGATTGTAACGTGGCCCACCATTTCTACTTTACGTTAGGTTGTTCTTTGTTCTCTTGTTCCCCAGCAGAGAGAGTTCACGAAGGGGGTGCAGTTCTCAGTTGTCGTTCATATATGGCCAAAACTTCATGCTGTCATTGCTAGGTGTTGCATGGGTTTCCTTAGCATGCTTAAATAAGGTCTCAAACGAGACAGGAATTGTTTAAAATGTATGCTCTCTTTTCCCAGTAGTTTCAGGTCGAGGAACTTGCAACCACCCTGCTCTCTTCTGGCATCGCTCACTCACTTCTTTATTATTTCAGGTAGGGTGTGTGAAACTTAACAGAATTGGAGTGTGGGGATGTTTCTTTTTTCTACTGTGTAGGAGAATTGGAGTATATTTCCTTATCGTATTCCTGTGTCATCCTCAGATCTCCCTCCCAGCTGTTCCTACCCTTTCCTTCCCTCGCTTGATGATCCCAACAGTCTCTGAGTATCACATTCCAGACTTGGGATTATCGAGAGGTGGGCCCTCTTAGAGCATCGACACCACTCCGAGGATTCTGGAAGGAGGTGCCTGACAATCCTCTTGGGTGATTAGTGAGCTATACAAATCAACATAACATACCCATAAGGGCGATTTGAGCAATTATATGCTTGGAGTCCTCGAGAAAGGTTTTAAACCAACAGTAATAAATATGATTGGTCACTATGATAAGTATTATTTTGGATATTGATATTCTTGATAATGTCAGAATCCCCCTCACTTCAACCTCCAAAAGAGGCTAAAATGCAGCAGTAGATTTTCTAAGTTGTATTAAACAAACCATCTGTCCCAAGTGCATTCTCAATTCCGATGCTTTCTAAAGTGGATATGGACATTTCAAGTGTTCCTCGAAAGCCTTGATAGTTAATTTATTTGTTGTTGCTAGTTATCAGAGTTGTTAATTGTTACATGGCTGGATAGCTAAATGTGACAAATGGCTCTGCTGGAACGTTTGCAACTGCCTCATTGCCCCCTTTGTCTGATGTGGTATGAATAGCAAGCACATTAACTTTCTTGCAAATGAAAATGCCAGCGTCTGAGGTATCCATTGTATGTGAAGGCACAGTTGTTTACTGTTCATTATTGATATCTCCCTACCTGACATGTGCATTTCCTGAATACACAGAATATCACTCTTCTCCTCATTATGCACTTCCATCGTTCAAGAGGAACTTGAGGCTCATGAACCGATTGGTATTTCTCACAGAGACGTTAATCATGTTTATGATAAAAAATAATTCTTTCTAGTGTGTTAAATTCTATGTTAATTATTTGCAAGTTATATATGAAATTATTGGCTTTTTTTTTTAGAAGATGTAAATCCCAACCACTTTTCGAAAAAATATTCTATAGAATACATGCTACCCCAACAAAATTCACATTTCATATGCTTCTTTCCTTCCTATCCTTTTATTTTACTGTATGGTGTATTTGAATGACCCAATTAGAAAAGAGCAGTAGTGTACACAATTAATACAAAATAGTGACACGTGAAAAAGTTTGCTAACAATGTCAATATTTTCTACTGAAATAAAGTGTACTGAATGCCTTTGGTCTAATTTCTAGTCTTCTATACTTGAGTAATCTTTACCTAATCATATTTCTTGGACTTGGCCCTTTTTGCAGAGTCATCCCAGGACTTTTTGCCTTCCTCCTGTATTTTTCTGACCTGTTGTTGGTGGTTTTATGACTCTGGGCACTTTACCACTGCTGATCAGTGCTAAAGTGCTTATGCTCTCCCTGTAAATTGTTGTTATGAATTGGTGTTTCCATGACTGGCATATTTGATTTACTAGTCAGTCCCTAGTATAGTGCACTGTGTGTGCCCGGGGCCGGTATATCAAATGCTGCTAGTGGGCTTGCAGCACTGGTTGTGCCACCTACATAAGCAGCCTGTAAATGTAACTCTGGCCTGCCATTGCAGAGCCTATGGGCAGTCGGGTACTGCCATGTCGACTTGGCAAGTGCACTTGCCAGTCCCTTAACATTTCCTTTCTACATATTAGTCACCCCTAAGGTAGGCCCTAGGTACCCCTGTGGGCAGGGTGCAGTTAATGTGAAAGGTAGGACGTGCCTTGGTGTATGTGGCATGTCCGGATAGTGAATTACTGCCAATTTCGTTTTTCACTATTGCAAGGCTACCAGTACCCATAGGACAGAATGGGGAGTTTGTTTATAACACCTTATAAACATAACTACTCCTGGGAACAAGGAAGGAGAATAAAGTTTAGTATGCCTGAACTCAGAATGTTAAAATGCATCTTTTAGTGAGGGTGGTTTTTACATTCTGTGTTTGAAAATACCACTTTTAGGAAGTAGGTATTTTCTTGCTTAACCATCCAGTATGCCTCTGTCTGGTTTGTGTATTGCATGTCTGGCTTTTGGATGACAGGGGCTGGAGAGGGGCAGTGGCTCCAGAGAGCCTGATGAGTCAAGGCTGGGCTGAATAGACCTGGGCTGCATTTAGAGTAGGGGAAGGAGATTTCCTTTCACCTGAATGGGCCTGGTCTGCCTTCCACAATGCTGTCTCCACCTCCTGCCAGGAAGCTGCACCAGTGAGGACAGATCTGGTTTTGGCTGGGTACAGACACTCTCTGCCTTCAGAGAACAAAGGATTTGTGTGTATAAAAAGAGGGGCCCAGACCCCAGATTTTTAGATCACTTCTGGGAAATCAAGAGGAACCTATGCCAAGGAGAAGAGCCGGGGAAGCTGAGGAGGAATACTGCCCCTGTGCTGTTTGCTGTCTGGGGTTGGCCTGCAGTGGCTACTTGCTGCCAAGGAAAGGAGAAAAGGACTTTGCTGCTTGCTTTGTCCCCCTGCTTGAAGAAAAGATCTCCAAGGGCTTGAACTGAGCTTGCCTCCTGTTCTAGAGGTCTCAGGAACAGCAAAGACCTCACCGTGTCTGTGGGCACCATCTCTGATCGCCTCCGCAGAAGAAAAAGGGTAACCGACTCTGTCATCGAGTCTGTCGCAGGATTCCGTGTCCTGAAAGCACCGCCGAGAGCAACTCCTCGCAACGCAACCCTGGTCTCACCGACTCCGTCAACGAGCCCCTGCTTGCACCGCGTCCTGTGGGCATCGCATTCCGCAACGCTTCGCTACACGCTGCAAGGACATCACCGACTCCGTTGCTGCCCGACCCGAACATCGACTGGCTCCGTCGCCGCACCATGAACTGCCAGCACCTCAGCGAGTACCATCTCACCCTTCCACGCAAGCCCTGGTCTCACCAACTCCGTCAATGAGCCGCTGCCTGCACCGAATCGTGAGGACATCGTCCGCCGCGACGCTCCGCTTCACAACGCGACCGCGACATTTGCCCCGACCGACTCGCACCGACGTGTTGGTCGTGATGGAGCAGGGTTTCGCAAAAATGAAACCTGCTCGAATTGATACCCCCATAATACGTACTAACAGTAAGTAGTTGTCGAAAAACTAATGTACACCCAACACGAACACAAGGGAAATTGCTTTGCGCATGTCTGAAATAACACGTAAACAAAATAATATTGTAATAACATTGTGATCTGAGAAAAACGAGAAGCGTTGGATAAATAGGCCGCATATGCTTCAGTAATTTGCATGTTGCATCCTGTTTTGAACTAATAAATATTACTATTTTGACACAAAGCTTATGCTAGGTAACATTAATGGGGAATAATGCAAGGTGGGTGGTAAACAGTGAAGGTTTCATTATCATATAATTAATAAATGTTAATTTTCGTTTACTTTAGTGTGCTAGATGAAGCAGCCATCTTTCTAAACTTGGCTAAAGTGGGAGGGGGAAAACATGAGGAGTGAGTTCGCTCTGTCAGAAGCAAGACAGACGCGCAGTGCACCGCAGATGACATGAGAAGGGTGAATGCCAGAGTGTCGAACGACTGCCAAAACAAGTGCCCAGGCGTGGCACCGGAGACACAGACTGCGGATGATGTTAAAAAATGAATGAAAAATGTTAAATTTTGTATCACATGTAATAAAGTGAGAACAAGCTGAGAACCATACCCTGGGAACGAATGGTGAACAAAGAAGTAGTTGAAAGAAAGGTGAAGACACAGTGGTGTGACAACGCCCCCTCCCAAGCCCAACAATCCCTTAGCGAGATTTAATAATGTTTGCAACAATTGTGGGACTGACATGTTAGTTTTAGGGTATTATTGGGGTGCCTTTAGGGGTGTGGTTTTTAGCTTAGGCCGGCAGGAGAGAAAGAGGGGAGATGCGTCGCTATCCGTCGGTTTGCAGAGAGGCCTAACTATTCCTGACCTGACCCGATCCTGTTTTCTTCTTATCCTTTATTCCCTGATCCTATTTCGGGGAACCCCCACCATCTCCTAGGCCGAGGGGTTGGTTTTCCTACAGACCAATAGGTTTCTATTTAGTCAAAATTGTTCTCAGAATTTAACTTATGGATGTATTTTGTCTCTGAAACTTTTGTCTCTCCACCTATCCACTCCGTCAATGATATGTATTATTAGATGAAACTATTGTCTCTTCATCTATCCCCTCCATTAGGTATATGACGTTTCGCACATATTTTTGCTGAAACTTTTGTCTCTTACTCTATCCACTCCTTCATTGCATTAATTCATTGCTGTTCGGATGAGTCTGTATTTCATTTACTTTGCATATGTAAAATGTTCTCCTTTCTTGAGATTCAGTGTTTGTATTTTGTGACCAAATGCAGTTGAGCATAATCCTTAATTTCTTGAGATAAAATGTATTATTAACTTCACCGAGAGTCTGTGATCATTTTAATTAATTAAATGGTTGGTAAGTTAGAAGTTAATCATTGCCATCAACTATTCAGCTAATTGGTCCATCGACCAAGTAGAAGGAAAGTTGATGTAAAAGGTTCGATTGTGATGCCATAAATTAATCTATGAAAAGAAAAGAATATGTACAAATAAATTGACCCTAGCGCATCAGGGATTCTGGGTGAATGTGTATGGGCCATTGTATTATGATGTATTGAGTATTGATCCCTGATAAATGTTGGATCTGCGCTGGATCAGTTTCCTGGTAGCAGAGGACGGTTTAATTATTGATTAGTTTGGTAATGAATATTGATTATTGATTGTATGTTCTTAACATGAAAAGTTAGTGTCATGTTCTAAGTTGTCTAGAAGTTCAGGTACGGAGATACCTGAGGAATCCCGGGAATGGAATTTAGCCTGAAGTAGGCAGAAGAAGAGTGTGGTAAAGAAGCCACACTGCAGAAGTACTTTGTCTGTTGTAATAATACCTAAAAGCTACGGAGGGCTGTAGGTGTCATATTAGGGAAATTTCGTATATAAGTGGAGTGACTGAAATAGCGAAGGGTCCACCTCCGAAACTCTAGCCTTATCCCTAGGAGAGTAACAAGACTCCTTTTCACACCAAAAAGTCCTCTTCTGAAATCTTGGCCTTATCCCTAGAGGAGTAATAGGTCCACCCGGAACTTGTTTGAAGAGTAAAATAGCGCTGGTCGTTATTAGGACTCGTAGTGAGAAAACCTCTTGAAAAAAGTGAAAAACTATCTCTTTATTTAGTGGAACAGACAAGGTTGCATTGTTTTATGTTGTTACTAATCGAATTTTTGATTAAGAGTGCTTAGAAAATATTGCCGTATTATTTTGTAAAGGGGGGGTCAGTAGAAGGAGTAATACTGACGTCAGAAAAAGCCGAACTGGCATTGGTCAGGCAGCGGGCGTGTATTGAGTTGTGATTGGTTGGTTGGTGTGAGTTGCGCTGGTATTGGTTGAGATTTTGTTTACGTAGCAGTTCTGTGATTGGTTGGTTGGTGTGAGTCGCGCTAGTCTAGGACGAAAGTTTACCAATCGAAAAAGGAAAATACAGAAAGGTTGTTGTTATTTATACATGATAAGACCCATTAGCGGAAAGAGTCAGAAAATGAAGTTGATGCAGAAAATAAAGAATTTCTTTAAAAAGGACAAACCAATTGTGACTAGAGAGGGAGTTCTGATTCCACCTCCAAAGACGCCTGCTTCTTTTATGACGTTGGAGCGAGGATATCATACGTGTGTATGGTTGGAAAATTGGGTGGAGTATACAAAGGATGATGGTGTTCTAGCTTTTCCTCAGTATGGTACATTTAATGTAAGGATATTGCAGAATCTGAGAAATCGAATGAATTCATTAGAACCGAACCCTAGATTGACACAGTACGAAGCCTTGGAGGAATGGGAAGTTGAGGCATTTGAGAGAGAAAAATATAGAATTGGTAACAGAGGAGGAGTATGATGTTCAGATATCCTTTTGAGAATAAGGAAGAAAAGCTGAAAAGATGGAGGAGAGCTGTGGTAACGGAAGAGTTATACCCAGTTTTAACAGTTGATGAGCAGACAGGAGGCAAATGTAAAGAGAAAAAGAAAAATATAGAAACCTCAAGTGCAAGAGATGGTGTAAATGATTCTGATGATGAGTTATTAGAGGATATTATGACCAAAAGACCCCGCCATATCGAGAAAATTCAGTCGAAGTGACTCCGAATGCACCCTTTATGGGAAATCCATTGATCCCACAGATTGCAGACATGGCTAGGATAATGAGAGAAAAAGAGTTTGAAATGCTAAACAAGGCAAATGTGGAGCAGATTCAGAAAATAAATCAGTTAAGTTTAAATGCAGAGGCGTTGACGGTATCGGTTACAATAGGTCCTGTAGTTCCTTTGTTTGGAGAAAACTCAAATACACCAAAAGTACATACATTAGCAGTTCCAATGGGTAAAGTCAGGAGCGGAATGGAGACAATAGTCAATGGAAATAGACAGGCTGACACAAATGTTACATTGTTAGATCTTCCAGTTTGTGAAATGATAACAGAAACCCCTAGAAGAGATACACAAATATCACTCCAATGACAGGGAGTTCAGCAGGTCCTTCTTCAGAAGAATTGAACGATTGGATAAAAGAAAGGGAAAAGAAAGAAAAACAACCACAGAGTATAAATGTGAGCCAATTGAAGGTAGATTTGGAAGAAATGATTATTGGTACGATCAGTCCAGACAGATTAGGGACTTATCGAGATGGTGAATTGTTGTTCTTGTGTAAAAGCATTACTTGGAGAGCGAAGAATCTTCATCAGAAAATATCTGAAGCTGCTAGTGAGTATGGAACAGACATAGAAAAGTCAAAGGTGTTACAGAAACCGTATAGATTGGCATTTACTGTAAAGGATCTGGAGAGTTTGAATGCGTCTGGAAAAAGGTTACAGATAAAAGAGTTGATGAACATTTTGAAGAAATGGGAAGATGTAGATCGATGGAGAAATAGATGTGTAAGAAAGAAGGAAGAAGCAGCTAGTAAAGGAGTGTCTATGTTCCCGTTAAAGGAAACAGAACAGGTTGAAAGGGCGTGTCCGATGAGAGAAGTACCAGGTGGCGGATATGTTCATGTTCCATGGACAAGGCAGGATATATTATCATTTACGAATGATATCCCCAGACTAAGAGAGAAACCCGTAGAATGGTACAAACAGGTAGAAAGGGTTGTGAAGGTCTCGAAGGTTTTGTTAAAGGATTTAGATGGGTTGTTTGAAATTGTTGTTCCGGCAGACTTGTGGACAGAGTGTAAGATCACTGTCGATTGGCCAAAGGATGAATATCCTAGAGACGCTAAAACAGGTGCAACATCAGAGGAGGTGATGAAAAAGTACAATCAGGTAATTACGTTTCTGAAAGGGAAAATATCCCCAAAGGAAACAGATTGGGTTAAAATTGACAGGACTACCCAGGAACCAAAAGAATCAGTGCACGCCTACTATGAAAGATTGTTGCAGGTATTTAAACAGTATAGTGGATTCGAAAATATTGGAGACAAAGACATGGGACATTTCGTGTATCGTTTTGTGTTCGGATTAAAACCAGACATTAGTAATATGATTCAACAGCATTTAATTTGCTGGCAGAGCAAAATGATAGACGAAATTTTGAGGTATGCAAAATATTGTAGTGATGACATTGAATCAAGGCATAAAAAGTTAAAAGAGAAAATGATGTGGGCACAGGTGAAAGTGGCAGAACAGCAAGAGGCAAATAATAATCCTCAAACCATTAATCAGGCGGGTGGTCAGAGTCAAAATGGACAGAATTTCAGTGGAGGCAAAGGAAGGGGAAAAATGAATAAAGAAGAAGCTATGAAGAAATTTCCTTCTCATGGTGCATTGGAAGAATGAGTGCAGATCCGCTAAAAAGATTAATAGGGAAAATCAAAATTTGATTCCACAGATGCAGAATGAGGTGGGTGTAAATCAACAGTAGCAGCAGCAGATAGTTACTCAACAGTTACAGGTACCGCAAGCTCCAATGCCAAATAATGTGAATGCTCAAGTGCAAAGGTACAGTGTGAACACTGGATATCACGAAGGTGACCAGATTGGTAAGAATCAAGGTGTGATTCCGCAGTATTGGGTGCAATGCAGTGGGAGTGATTCAGACTCATCTCAATGACGGTGCCTGATGGGGGAGGAAGAGTGCGTCCTTGGCGCATCCTTGGCGGTAGATCAGTCAGGTCCATTTGTTGACAGAAAAGTGGAAGGTAATGATATTACAATTTTTGTGGACACTGGTGCTACACGTTCAACTGTGAGAGCAGCAGAAATTCCAAGCCTACCCCTCTCGGGAGAAACTATACAAGTTGTAGGCGTCTCAAATAAGCATATTAGAACACCTGTTACAAATCCAATTGAAGTTCACATTGGTAACTTCAAAGACACGCATCGGTTTGTGGTATGTGACTCAAGCCCATTAAATCTCTTGGGAAGAGATTTGTTATGCAAGATGAACTGCACCATCTATTGTACACCAGATGGAATTGCATTTCAGACACCTGATGAGGATGTTGAATTTAAAATGATGCTAGCGAAGCAAGGAACAGAAGTGGATGAATTGTATTCACTTCTCACAGAAGAAAGTTTGCCTGAAGAATTAAAAGGTGCAGTGAAATCTGATGTGTGGGTATTTTTTCAGGAAAAGAGATTGGCTTAATGACAAAGATAGACTCAATTCAGATTACAGTAAAAGATGGTGCTATATATCCAAACACACCCCAGTATAAAATGAGTCCAGAAGTAATTGCAGGAGTCGCTCCTGTGATTGACCAAATGATTGAACAAGGAATTTTAAAAGAAATAATGAGCAGTCCTTGTAATTCACCTATCATAGGTATCAAAAAGCCCAGTGGGAAATACCGGATAGTGCAGGATTTGCGCAAAATTAATAAAATTGTAGTACCCTGTTGTCCAGTAGTACCAAATCTGGCCGCGATTCTTTATCAGATCCCATGTGATGCTGAATGGTACACAGTTATTGATTTGTGCCAAGCCTTTTTCTCAATTCCTCTGCATCCGGAAAGCCAATATTTGTTTGCATTCCGGTTCGGAGACCGTGTTTGGCATGGTGCCGAGTTCCTCAAGGATATACAGAGAGCCCCTCAATTTTTAATCAGATCTTGAAAAAATGTCTGGAGACTCTAGTCTTGCCAGGTAATTCGGTTTTGGTTCAATACATTGATGACCTACTGGTGGCATCAAAGACACGAGAGGCATGTGTGACATACACAATTGCCTTATTGAACCATTTGGCAGAAAAAGGACACAAAGTGTCCCCAGCAAAATTGCAATTTTGTAAACAGGAAGTACAGTACCTTGGACACAAAATAGAAAAGGGAGTCAGAAAAGTAACTCCAGAAAGAATCAGTGTGATAAAACAAACGAGTCCACCTAAAACACAGAAAGAAGTAAGAATGTTTTTGGGAATGGTTGGATACTGTCGTCAGTGGATCTGTGGTTTCTCACTGATTGCAAACCTCTACAGAGGTTAACACGAAAGGATGTGAAGGATCCGATTGTTTTGGATGATGAAAGTATGGAAGCTTTTGTAAAATTGAGAAGTAGTCTGTGTCATGCACCGGCATTAGGAATGCCAGATTATTCCAAAGAGTTTGCATTGTACTGTTGTGAGAGAGATGGGTGTGCACTCTCAGTCCTAACACAGAAACATGGAATGGCACGACGTCCAGTAGCATATTTGTCTGCTACTCTGGATTCAGTGGCTGCAGCGTTGCCAGGATGCTTGAAAGCAGTAGCAGCTACTTGCATGAGTCTGGAACAGAGTGAACCGATTGTGATGGGGTATCCAGTTAAAGTGTATGTGCCACATTCTGTTGAGATTCTTTTGACCCGAACCAGGACACAGTATCTTACATCTAGTTGGATGAATAAGTACGAGAGAGTGATTCTGGGTGCTGAAAATGTGACTGTGGTAAGGTGCACTACTGTGAATCCGGCAACTTTGTTGCCTAATTCTCGTTGTGAGGAAGTAAGAGAGGAAGCTGATCATGATTGTCTGGATGTGACTGAATTCTGCACCAAACCTAGGCCAGACACAGAAGATTGTCCATTGGAAGAATCAGATTGTGAAATGTTTGTTGATGGATCCTGTTTGAGAAATGAAAGAGGTGAATTGTGCACTGCCTATGCTGTTTGCACCATAGAAGGGGTTCTTGAAGCATCCTATCTGAAAGGAGTAAACTCCGCCCAAATAGCTGAGCTGATAGCTCTGATTAGAGCATGCAAAATTGCCAAAAGCCTGAAAGTAACAATATCCACAGACAGCCAATACAGATTTGGAATTGTTCATGATTTCGGCCAGCTATGGATGCAAAGGGGATTTCTGACCGCTTCAGGTTCCCCTATTAGAAATGGTAAAACTGTAAAGGAACTATTGGATGCTTTACAATTGCCCAAAAGAATTGCAGTAGTCAAATGTGCCACACATAAATCAGGAGATGATTATGTGATGAAGGGCAATAGATATGCCGACCAAATAGCACGTTACTGTGAACGAAATACAATGGCTTTGAACAGATCAATTGATAGGGGAAATAACGAATGCCATCTTTTGTTTACAACAACATTTGAAACATGGGAAGAAGTTAGACAGATGCTGGAAGAAGCAAGTGATGAGGAAAAGGAAAGATGGAACAAAACAGGCTGTGGCAAAAGAACAGAAGATGAACTATGGGTCTATCTTGATGGGAGACCAGTGTTACCAGATTCCTTACTTTCCCATATGGCCAGAGTTTACCATGGAATTGCACATGTCGGAAGAGATGCAATGATCAGACTCTTCAAGCAGTCATGGTTTAATCCTAAGTTCAGGGTCATTGCAGAGAGCCTTTGCCAGAGGTGTGTGATCTGTCAGCAACAACATCCAGGCAGAAAGACAGTTGTAAGTTGGGGACAAATTGGGAGAGCAGGAGGTCCATTTACCCGACTTCAGCTTGATTTTATTGAGCTTCCCCCGTGTAACGGGCTGAGATATGTACTGGTCATTGTCTGTCTGTTCTCTCGCTGGGTGGAAGCCTATCCCACGAGAAGGAACGATAGCCTCACTGTGGCTAAACTACTTTTGAGAGAACTGATCCCTAGATTTGGAATTCCAATCACTTTGGAGACAGATAGAGGAACACATTTCAATAATGAGATAATTTGTGCAGCATTTAAGATTGAGCAGAAGCTGCATTGTGCCTATCGACCCGAAGCCTCTGGAGTAGTTGAGCAATTGAATGGCACTATAAAATCTAGATTAGGGAAAGTGTGTGCATCCACATCACTGAAATGGCCTGACGCTTTACCCCTTGTGCTGATGAGTCTAAGAAGTATTCCTGACAAAAAGACTGGATTGCGTCCCCATGAAATTCTCATGGGAAGAGCAATGAGACAAGCATATATACCAGCAAACAAACAAATGAGTATATCTGATGATCTAGTGCTTGACTATTGCAGAGGATTGGCTGAACTGGTACGTTCTGTGTCTCACCAGGTTGGAGAAGAAGCCACAAAGATACATCGAAATCAAGCACATGATCTGAGTCCTGGTGAATGGGTTTATATCAAGAAGCAAGTAAGAAAATTGTGTTTAGAACCCAGGTGGCACGGACCTCATCAAATCATACTGGTGACGACAACGGCAGTGAAGTGTGCTGGCTTGACAAATTGGATTCATGCGAGCCATACCAAACGAACCCTTGATCCACTTGAAAGACCGAAGGAGCAACAACTGGTGAATGAAAAACAAAGACCAGTGCTTGAAGTGTGTGAAGCTGATGAATCTAGAGTGATAGATTCTGACGAACAACCAGATGGTGAACAGCCGAGCACAAGTCGAGTAGAGTGGGCGCAAGATTCCAGGGTTCGAGAGACTGCCATTGAGCAAGAAAGAAGCAAGTTTACTGTAGATCCAGAAGAAAGTGAACTCGCAGCAGAACTTGAAACAGATGAGTGTTCTTAAACCAGAAGGAAGTGAGTTCACAGTTGAAAGAGAAGTTATTGCCGAATCAGAAGAATCCAAAGAAGCTGAAACTCAGGAAGAAGAACAATCAGAAGCGAGAGCAAATAAAAGAATCTGTGAAACAAATGCAGAAAGTGACAAAGTGATCAAAGCAAAGAAACCAAGAAAGGATGAAATTTGGCCAAGTGGAGTGAAAAGACTGAAATACACTCTTGTGAAAAGAAAGTTAAGAAAAAGACCAGAACAAAGCAATAAGGTCTCAAGTCAAACAGAACAAGAAGAGTCAGGAAAAGAATTAGTACGAAAAACCAGAAGAGTAAGAATACCCAACAAGAAATTCAGAGCACCTGAATGGACCTATGTCGTTTTAGAAGAAATTGAAAGTTCAGATCCAAGTGAAGAAAAAGATAAATCTGACACTGAGCAAGTTGATGAAAACAAACTAAGACCCCCTTAAAGAATTGTGACAAAACTAAGGTGCAACCTTGCTGATTAAAAGAAAAACGAAACAAAGACTCAAAGAAAATTGAAGAAAATTGAAGAAAAAGAATAAAAGAAGGGGGTAAAGACGAAAGCCTTGAAGTGTAGGATTACACTACTATTTTTAGGATGTTTATTAGCTTAGAATTTATAGGATTAGATAAAAAAAATTTAGAAACAAAATGGCTGAAGCAAAAGTGACTGAACTTCCAAAATCGAGTCTAAAACATAGATGTATTAAAGCTTGCTTATGTAGTGTTTTGATGTTAACATTTATGTGGTTATTATTAACTGTCCTTGTACCTATTCTAATGGTAACTAATGATGGAAACAATACTAACAATGTAACAAAAGAAAGAATAAGTGATGTCACTAATGAAACTCCTAATACTAACTTAGAACCGTTGGATGGAAGTATTCTCCATCATGATAAATCAATTGGTGATTTCTCATTAAATGTCTTCACTGAATTACTTTATGAGTATATTAATACAATGAATGTAAGTGATTGTTACGTGTGCATGCAATTACCTTCGTCTGTCTCAGAGGGGGTGACCTATCACCACCTTCCGTTAACCTATGGTGTGTCTTGCAGTATAGCAAAACCAAAGGGGATGATGGACGGAGTGTTGAACAATGCAAGCATTCACCCCCAGTCAACTTATCTGGGTTTAATCCATCATCATTCTTTAGCTCACTCTGCCACCCCAGTTCAGACATGGCCATATGCAAATCAGTCTGACCCTGTGCATCATGGGAACAGTCCAGCCCGAAATGCCAAGCCATGTCACCCCTGGACCGGAAACAAGCATCCTGGGACCGGTTTCTGGCTTACAGCCGTCATCAGCCAGGCTATCTTGAATCCAGTGGCAAAGTGAGCAAGTGAGCAAGGGACCCACGTCTGGGCATACCCTGCCAACTGGCCATGAGGCACAGGGTCAGACTGATTTGCATATGGCCATGTCTGAACTGGGGTGGCGGAGTGAGCTAAATAATGATGATGGATTAAACCCAGATCAGTTGACTGGGGGTGAGTGCTTGCAATGTTCAACACTCTGTCCGTCATCCCCTTTGGTTTTGCTATGTTCAGCCCTAAGTTGGCAGGGTATGCCCAGATGTAGGTCCCTTGCTCACTTTGCCACTGGATTCAAGATAGCCTGGCTGATGACGGCTGTAAGCCAGAAACCGGTCCCAGGATGCTTGTTTCCGGTCCAGGGAAGACATGGCTTGGCAGTTCGGGCTGGACTGTTCCCATGAGGCACAGGTCAGACTGATTTGCATATGGCCATGTCTGAACTGGGGTGGCGGAGTGAGCTAAATAATGATGATGGATTAAACCCAGATCAGTTGACTGGGGGTGAGTGCTTGCAATGTTCAACACTCCGTCCATCATCCCCTTTGGTTTTGCTATGTTCGCCCTAAGTTGGCAGGGTATGCCCAGACGTGGGTCCCTTGCTCACTTTGCCACTGGATTCAAGATAGCCTGGCTGATGACGGCTGTAAGCCAGAAACCGGTCCCAGGATGCTTGTTTCCGGTCCAGGGAAGACATGGCTTGGCAGTTCGGGCTGGACTGTTCCCATGAGGCACAGGGTCAGACTGATTTGCATATGGCCATGTCTGAACTGGGGTGGCGGAGTGAGCTAAATAATGATGATGGATTAAACCCAGATCAGTTGACTGGGGGTGAGTGCTTGCAATGTTCAACACTCCGTCCATCATCCCCTTTGGTTTTGCTGTGTCTTGCAGTATACTCACAAACCTGTTTTACGTGACGGGAAAGCTCGAGTACTATTTTTCCAATATAGATTTAGTATTTTCTGAAATTTCTATTGTTAAAGAACTAAATAAGGTTTTAAGTGGTAAAAATGCGCGATATATGAGGGAATGTTTTCATATTACTAAAACCTTAGACATAGAATATGCTTATAAGAACAACTTAACTTGTAGTTTGCGGGTTGAAGAGAACATTTTCATAGAAATAGTAGACGATAGAAGAGAAAGTTTCAAAAAGAAAGCTGTTGAACAGAAGTCACGGGTACCACCAGGGGATTTTAGGGAAAGAAATTATGAGAAAGGCGAAGGATACTCTGCAATGTCCATGGACTGGTCACAGAAGGGAAAAATGTGTTTGCCTAGAACGAAAACTAACTATAATAATTATTTTATTGGTTCTAGTGAATGTGAGCATACTTTTCAAATCGCTGAAGGTTGGGGATTGAAAGGTGGAACTGATCCTGTTTTTCCAGGAATGTATTATGTGTGTGGTAAGAAAGCCTACTATAGGTTGCCTGCACATTGTTATGGTAGTTGTTATTTTGCTATTGTCTTTCCCAAGGTCTACCATATGGACCGAAGCAGCCATAAACTGAACGATGTAAAGCACGGACTAACACGCAACAAAAGAACAAGCTTGTCAGAAATAGTAGGAGATATTTTTGGTGCACTGATACCCTCAGTTGGAGTCGTTCTGAATTCACATAAAATTCGAAAATTGTCCACAGTGGTTGATCGTTTATCTACAGATACCGCTGGTGGGTTCTTGATGATTGACATGGAAATGGTTGCAATCAGGTCAATGGTTTTGAAAAATCGACTTGCCCTTGATGTATTATTGGCAAAGGAGGGTGGAGTCTGTGGAATGTTGAAAATTCAACATTGCTGCACATATATCCCTGATAAGAGTAAAGGAATCGAGGGATATATAAAGAATATTACAAAATTACATGAAGATTTGACCCAACTGGAGGTTGATGGTGTTTGGGAAAGACTTGGTAAGAGTTTTTCCTCTATAGGTAAATGGTTTTCTACCTTTGGAAGTAGTTTATTAGGAAGAATAATAATGCCAATCATTTCAGTAGCAATAATAATTTCAGTAATAATAACAACATATAAGTGTTGTAAGTGCAAGAGTGGAAGAAAAGAAGTGACAGAATCAAAGAGTAAACAAAGAGCAAGAAAGAGAAAAAGAGAAGAAATAGAATTAGGGGAAATGAAAGGAGAATACTATGACTTGATGAAAGATTTAGATGAGGGTGCCATAAAAAGAGAGAAGAATATGGAGTTATAAATAATTAAAGATGGCACTTGGTATGGTAGGTATTTTATGATGGCTCCTATAAGCCATCAAAGGGGGGAATTGATGGAGCAGGGTTTCGCAAAAATGAAACCTGCTCGAATTGATACCCCCATAATACGTACTAACAGTATGTAGTTGATGAAAAACTAATGTACACCCAACACGAACATAAGGGAAATTGCTTTGCGCATGTCTGAACTAACACGTAAACAAAATAATATTGTAATAACATTGTGATTTGAGGAAAACGAGAAGCGTTGGATAAATAGACTGCATATGCTTCAGTAATTTGCATGTTGCATTCTATTTTGAACTAATAAATAATGCCGCTTTTGCACAAAGCTGATGCTAGGTAACATTAATGTGGAATAGTGCAAGGTGGGTGGTAAACAGTGAAGGTTTCATTATCATATAATTAATATATGTTCATTTTCATTTACTTTAGTGTGCTAGATGAAGCAGCCATCTTTCTAAACTTGGCTGAAGCGGGAGGGGGAAAGCACGAGGAGTGATTTCGCTCTGTCAGAAGCAAGACAGACGCGCAGTGCACCGCAGATGACATAAGGGAGAAGGCCAGAGTGTCGAACGACTGCCAAAACAAGTGCCGAGGCGTGGGACCGGAGACACAGACTGCGGATGATGTTAAAAAATGAATGAAAAATTTAAAATTTTGTATCACATGTAATAAAGTGAGAACAAGCTGAGAACCATACCCTGGGAACGAATGGTAAACAAAGAAGTAGTTGAAATAAAGGTGAAGTCACAGTGGTGTGACAACGCAGCCTCCCAAGCCCACCAATCCCTTTGCGAGATTTAATAATGTTTGCAACAATTGCGGGACGGACATGTTAGTTTTAGGGTATAATTGGGGTGCCTTTAGGGGTGTAGTTAGTAGCTTAGGCTGGCAGGAGAGAAAGAGGGGAGATGCGTCACTGTCCGTCGGTTTGGAGAGAGGCCTAACTGTTCCTGACTTGTCCCTATCCTGTTTTCTTCTTATCCTTTGTTCCCTGATCCTATTTCGGGGAACCCCCACCATCTCCTAGGCCGAGGTGTTGCTTTTCCTACAGACCAATAGGTTTGTATTTAGTCAAACTTGTTCTCAGAATTTGACTTATGGATATATTTTGTCTCTGAAACTTTTGTCTCTCCACCCATCCACTCCGTCAATGATATGTATTATTAGATGAAACTATTGTCTCTTCATCTATCCCCTCCGTTAGGTATATGATGTTTCGCACATATTTTTGCTGAAACTTTTGTCTCTCATCCTATCCACTCCTTCATTGCATAAAGTCATTGCTGCTTCGGATGAGTCTGTATTTCATTTAATTTGCATATGTAAAATTTCTCTTTTCGTGAGATTCAGTGTTTGTATTTTGTGACCAAATGCAGTTGAGCATAATCCTTTATTACTTGAGATAAAAATTAATTATTAATTTCACCGAGAGTCTGTGATCATTTTAATTAATTAAATGGTTGGTAAGTTAGAAGTTAATCATTGCCATCAACTATTCAACTAATTGGTCCATCGACCAAGTGGAAGGAAAGTTGATGTAAAAGGTTCGATTGTGGTGCCATAAATTAATCTATGAAAAGAAAAGAATTAATTGTACAAATAAATTGACACCAGCGCATCAGGGATTCTGGGTGAATGTGTATGGGTCATTGTATTATGATAAAATGAGTATTGATCCCTGATAGATATTGGAGCTGCGCTGGATCAGTTTCTTGGTAGCAGAGGACGGTTTAATTATTGATTAGTTTGGTAATGATTATTGATGATTGATTGTATGTTCTTAACATGGAAAGTTAGTATTATGTTCTATGTTGTCTAGAAGTTCAGGTACGGAGATACCTGAGGAATCCCTGGAATGGAATTTAGCCTGAAGTAGGCAGAAGAAGAGTGTGGTAATGAATCCACACTGCAGAAGTACTTTGTCTGTTGAAATAATACCTAAAAGCTACGGAGGGCTGTAGGTGTTATAGTGGGGAAATTTCGTTTATAAGTGGAGTAACTGAAATAGCGAAGGGTCCACTTCCGAAACTCTAGCCTTATGCCCAGGAGAGTAACAAGACCCCTTTTCACGCCAAAAAGTCCTCTTGTGAAATCTTGGCCTTATCCCTAGAGGAGTAATAGGTCCACCCAGAACTTGTTTGAAGAGTAAAATAGCGCTGGTCGTTATTAGGACTCGTAGTGAGAAAACCTCTTGAAAAAGTGAAAAACTATCTCTTTATTTAGTGAAACAGACAAGGTAGCATTGTTTAATGTTGTTACTAATCGAATTTTTGATTAAGAGTGCTTAGAAAAATATTGCTGTATTATTTTGTAAAGGGAGGGTCAGTAGAAGGAGTAATACTGACGTCAGAAAAAGCCGCGCTGGCATTGGTCAGGCAGCGGGCGTGTATTGAGCTGTGATTGGTTGGTTGGTGTAAGCCGCGCCAGTATTGGTTGAAATTTTGCTTACGTAGCGGTACTGTGATTGGTTGGTTGGTGTGAGTCGCACCAGTATTGGACGAAAGTTTACCAATTGAATAAGAGAAATACGGAAGGGTTGTCGTTATTTTTATATGATAAGACCCATTAGCAGAAAGAGTCAGAAAATGAAGTTGATGCAGAAAATAAAGAATGTCTTTAAAAAGGACAAACCAATTGTGAGTAGAGAGGGAATTCCGATTCCACCTCCAAAGACGCCTGCTTCATTTATGATGTTAGAGCGAGGCTATCATACGTGTGTATGGTTGGAAAATTGGGTGGAGTATACAAAGGATGATGGTGTTCTAGCTTTTCCTCAGTATGGTACATTCAATGTAAGGATATTGCAGAATCTGAGAGATCGAATGAATTCATTAGAACCAAACCCTAGATTGACACAGTACGAAGCCTTGGAGGAATGGGAAGTTGAGGCATTTGAGAGAGAAAAATATAGAATTGGTAACAGAGGTCATAGGAGTATGATGTTCAGATATCCTTTTGAGAATAGGGAAGAAAAACTGAAAAGATGGAGGAGAGCTGTGGTAATGGAAGGATTATATCCAGTTTTAACAGTTGATGAGCAGACAGGAGGCAAATGTAAAGAGAAAAAGAAAAATATAGAAACCTCAAGTGCAAGAGATGGTGTAAATGATTCTGATGATGAGTTATTAGAGGATATTATGACCAAAAGACCCCCGCCATATCGAGAAAATTCAGTTGAAGTGACTCCGAATGCACCCTTTATGGGAAATCCATTGATCCCACAGATTGCAGACATGGCTAGGATAATGAGAGAAAAGGAGTTTGAAATGCTGAACTAGGCAAATGTGGAGCAGATTCAGAAAATAAATCAGTTAAGTTTAAATGCAGAGGCGTTGACGGTACCGGTTACAATAGGTCCTGTGGTTCCTTTGTTTGGAGAAAACCCAAATACACCTAAAGTACATACATTAGCAGTACCAATGGGTAATGTCAGGAGCGGATTGGAGACGATAATCAATGAGAAAAGACAGGCTGACACGAATGTTACACTATTAGATCTTCCAGTTTGTGAAATGATAACAGAAACCCCTAGAAGAGATACACAAATGAGTCCAAGAAGAATAGGGACAAATATCACTCCAATGACAGGGAGTTCAGCAGGTCCTTCATCAGAAGAATTGAATGATTGGATAAAGGAAAGGGAGAAGAAAGAAAAACAAACACAGAGTATAAATGTGAGCCAATTGAAGGTAGATTTGGAAGAAATGATTATTGGTACGATCAGTCCAGACAGATTAGGGACTTATTGAGATGATGAATTGTTGTTCTTGTGTAAAAGCATTACTTGGAGAGCGAAGAATCTTCATGAGAAAATATCTGAAGCTGCTAGTGAGTATGGAATAGACATAGAAAAGTCAAAGGTGTTACAGAAATCGTACAGATTGGCATTTACTGAAAAAGATCTGGAGAGTTTGAATGCGTCTGGGAAAAGGTTACAGATAAAAGAGTTGATGAATATTTTGAAAAAATGGGAGATGTAGATCGATGGAGAAATAGATGGGTAAGAAAGAAGTAAGAAACAGCTAGTAAAGGAGTGTCTATGTTCCCGTTAAAGGAAACAGAACAGGTTGAAAGGGCGTGTCCGAGGAGAGAAGTACCAGGTGGTGGATATGTTCATGTTCCGTGGTCAAGGCAGGATATATTATCATTTATGAATGATTTCCCCAGATTAAGAGAGAAACCCGTAGAATGGTACAAACAGGTAGAAAGGTTTGTGAAGGTCTCGAAGGTTTTGTTAAAAGATTTAGATGGGTTGTTTGAAATTGTTGTTCCGGCAGACTTGTGGACAGAGTGTAAGATCACTGTTGATTGGCCAAAGGATGAATATCCTAGAGACGCCAAAACAGGTGCACCATCGGAGGAGGTGATGAAAAAGTACAATCAGTTAATCACGTTTCTGAAGGGGAAAATTTCCCCAAAGGAAACAGATTGGGTTAAAATTGACAGGACTACCCAGGAACCAAAAGAGTCAGTTCACGCCAACTATGAAAGATTGTTGCAGGTATTCAAACAGTATAGTGGATTCGAAAACATTGGAGACAAAGATATGGGACATTTCGTGTATCGTTTTGTGTTCGGATTAAAGCCAGGCATTAGTAATATGATTCAACAGCATTTAATTTTCTGGCAGAGCAAAACGATAGACGAAATTTTGAGGTATGCAAAATATTGTAGTGATGACATTGAATCAAGACATAAAACGTTAAAAGAGAAAATGATGTGGGCACAAGTGAAAGTGGCAGAACAGCAAGAGGCAAATAGTAATCCTCAAACTAGTAATCAGGCGAGTGGTCAGAGTCAAAATGGACAGAATTTCAGTGGATGCAAGGGAAGGGGAAAATGAATAAAGAAGAAGCTATGAAGAAATTTCCTTGTCATGCATGCGGAAAGCTTGGACATTGGAAGAATGAGCGTAGATCCGCTAAAAAGATTAATGGGGGAAATCAAAATTTGATTCCACAGATGCAGAATGAGGTGGGTGTAAATCAACAGCAGCAGCAGCAGATAGTTACTCAACAGTTACAGGTGCCGCAAGCTCCCATGCCAAATAATGTGAATGCTCAAGTGCAGAGGTACAGTGTGAACACTGGATATCACGGAGGTGACCAGATTGGTAAGAATCAAGGTGTGATTCCGCAGTATTGGGTGCAGTGCAATGGGAGTGATTCAGACTCATCTCAATGACGGTGCCTGAGGGGGGAGGAAGAGTGCGTACTTGGCGCATCCTTGGCGGTAGATCAGTCAGGTCCATTTGTTGACGGAAAGGTGGAAGGTAATGATATTACATTTTTAGTGGACACTGGTGCTACCCATTCTACTGTGAGAGCAGCAGAAATTCCAAACCTACCCCTCTCGGGAGAAACTATCCAAGTTGTAGGAGTCTCAAATAAGCATATTAGAACACCTGTTACAAATCCAATTGAAGTTCACATTGGTAACTTCAAAGACATGCATCGGTTTGTGGTATGTGACTCAAGCCCAGTAAATCTCTTGGGAAGAGATTTGTTATGCAAGATGAACTGCACCATCTATTGTACACCAGATGGAATTGCATTTCAGACACCTGATGAGGATGTTGAATTTAAAATGATGCTAGCGAAGCAAGGAACAGAAGTGGATGAATTGTATTCACTTCTCACAGAAGAAAGTTTGCCTGAAGAATTAAAAAGTACAGTGAAATCTGATGTGTGGGATTTTTCAGGAAAAGAGATTGGCCTAATAACACAGATAGACCCAATTCAGATTACAGTAAAGGATGGTGCTATATATCCAAACACACCACAGTATAAAATGAGTCCAGAGGTAATTGCAGGAGTCGCTCCTGTGATTGACCAAATGATTGAACAAGGAATTTTAAAAGAAATAATGAGCAGTCCTTGTAATTCACCTATCATAGGTATCAAAAAGCCCAGTGGGAAATACCGGATAGTGCAGGATTTGCGCAAAATTAATAAAATTGTAGTACCCTGTTGTCCAGTAGTACCAAATCCGGCCGTGATTCTTTATCAGATCCCATGTGATGCTGAATGGTACACAGTTATTGATTTGTGCCAAGCCCTTTTCTCAATTCCTTTGCATCCAAAAAGCCAATATTTGTTTGCATTCCGGTTCGGAGACCGTGTTTTGGCATGGTGCCGAGTTCCTCAAGGATATACAGAAATCCCCAACATTTTTAATCAGATCTTGAAAAAATGTCTTTAGACTCTAGTCATGCCAGGTAATTCGGTTTTGGTTCAATACATTGATGACCTACTGGTGGCATCAAAGACACGAGAGGCATGTGTGAAGGACACAATTGCCTTATTGAACCATTTGGCAGAAAAAGGACACAAAGTGTCCCCAGCAAAATTGCAATTTTGTAAACAGGAAGTACAGTACCTTGGACATAAAATAGAAAAGGGAGTCAGAAAAGTAACTCCAGAAAGAATCAGTGTGATCAAACAAATGAGTCCACCTAAAACACAGAAAGAAGTAACAAATGTTTTTGGGAATGGTTTGATATTGTCATAATTGGATCTGTGGTTTCTCACTGATTGCAAAACCTCTACAGAGGTTAACACGAAAGGATGTGAAGGATCCGATTGTTTTGGATGATGAAAGTAAGGAAGCTTTTGTAAAATTGAGAAATAGTTTGTGTCATGCACCTGCATTGGGAATGCCAGATTATTCCAAAGAGTTTGCATTGTACTTTTGTGAGAGAGATGGGTGTGCACTCTCAGTCCTAACACAGAAACATGGAATGGCACGACGTCCAGGAGCATATTTGTCTGCTACTCTGGATTCAGTGGCTGCAGCGTTGCCAGGATGCTTGAAAGCAGTAGCAGCTACTTGCATGAGTCTGGAACAGAGTGAACCGATTGTGATGGGGTATCCAGTTAAAGTGTATGTGCCCCATTCTGTTGAGATTCTTTTGACCCGTACCAGGACACAGTATCTTACTTCTAGTCGGCTGACTAAGTACAAGAGAGTGATTCTGGGTGTTGAAAATGTGACTGTGGTAAGGTGCACTACTGTGAATCCGGCAACTTTGTTGCCTAATTCTCGTTGTGAGGAAGTGAGAGAGGAAGCTGATCATGATTGTCTGGATGTGACTGAATTCTGCACCAAACCTAGGCCAGACATAGAAGATTGTCCCTTGGAGGAATCAGATTGTGAAATGTTTGTTGATGGATCCTGTTTGAGAAACGAAAGAGGTGAATTGTGCACTGCCTATGCTGTTTGCACCATAGAAGGGGTTCTTGAAGCATCCTATCTGAAAGGAGTAAACTCCGCCCAAATAGCTGAGCTGATAGCTCTGATTAGAGCATGCAAAATTGCCAAAAGCCTGAAAGTAACAATTTTCACAGACAGCCAATACGGATTTGGAATTGTTCATGATTTCGGCCAGCTATGGATGCAAAGGAGATTGCTGACCTTTTCAGGTTCCCCTATTAGAAATGGTAAAACTGTAAAAGAACTATTGGATGCTTTACAATTGCCCAAAAGAATTACAGTAGTCAAATGTGCCGCACATAAATCAGGAGATGATTAAGTGACGAAGGGCAACAGATATGCCGACCAAATAGCACGTTACCGTGCACGAAATACAATGGCTTTGAACAGATCAATTGATAGGGGAAATACTGAATGCCATCTTTTGTTTACAACAACATTTGAAACATGGGACGAAGTTAGACAGATGCAGGAAGAAGCAAGTGATGAGGAAAAAGAAAGATGGAACAAAACAGGCTGTAGCAAAAGAACAGAAGATGAACTATGGGTCTATTTTGATTGGAGACCAGTGTTACCAGATTCCTTACTATCCCATATGGCCAGAGTTTACCATGGAATTGCACATGTCGGAAGAGATGCAATGATTAGGCTCTTCAAGCAGTTATGGTATAATCCAAAGTTCAGGGTCATTGCAGAGAGCCTTTGCCAGAGGTGTGTGATCTGTCAGCAACAAAATCCAGGCAGAAAGACAGTTGTAAGTTAAGGACGAATTGGGAGAGCAGGAGGTCCATTTACCCAACTTCAGCTTGATTTTATTGAGCTTCCCCCGTGTAACGGGCTGAGATATGTACTGGTCATTGTCTGTCTGTTCTCTCGCTGGGTGGAAGCCTATCCCACGAGAAGGAACGATAGCCTCACTGTGGCTAAATTACTTTTAAGAGAACTGATTCCTAAATTTGGAATTCCAGTCACTTTGGAGACAGATAGAGGAAAGCATTTCAATAATGAGATAATTCGGCTGATTTGTGCAGCATTTAAGATTGAGCAGAAGCTGCATTGTGCCTATCGACCCGAAGCCTCTGGAGTAGTTGAGCAATTGAATGGCACTATAAAATCGAGATTAGGGAAAGTGTGTGCATCCACATCACTGAAATGGCCTGACGCTTTACCCCTTGTGCTGATGAGTCTAAGAAGTATTCCTGACAAAAAGACTGGATTGAGTCCCCATGAAATTCTCATGGGAAGAGCAATGAGACAAGCATATATACCAGCAAACAAACTAATGAGTATATCTGATGATCTAGTGCTTGACTATTGCAGAGGATTGGCTGAACTGGTACGTTCTGTGTCTCACCAGGTTGGAGAAGAAGCCACAATGATACATCGAAATCAAGCTCATGATCTGAGTCCTGGTGAATGGGTTTATATCAAGAAGCACGTAAGAAAATCGTGTTTAGAACCCAGGTGGCACGGACCTTATCAAATCATACTGGTGACGACAATGGCAGTGAAGTGCGCTGGCTTGTCGAATTGGATTCATGCGAGCCATACCAAACGAACCCTAGATCCACTTGAAAGACCAAAGGAGCAACAACTGGTGAATGAAAAACAAAGACCAGTGCTTGAAGTGTGTGAAGCTGATGAATCTAGAGTGATAGATTCTGACGAACAACCAGATGGTGAACAGCCGAGCACAAGTCGAGTAGAGTGGGCACCAGATTCCAGGGTTCGAGAGACTGCCATTGAGCAAGAAAGAAGCAAGTTTACTGTTGATCCAGAAGAAAGTGAACTCCCAGCAGAACTTGAAACAGATGAGATTGTTCTTGTACCAGAAGAAAGTGAGTTCACAATTGAAAGAGAAGTTATTGCCGAATCAGAGGAACCCAAAGAAGCTGAAACTCAGGAAGAAGAACAATCAGAAGTGAGAGCAAATAAAAGAATCTGTGAAACAAATGCAGAAAGTGACAAAGTGATCAAAGCAAAGAAACCAAGAAAAGGATGAAAATTGGCCAAGTGGAGTGAAAAGACTGAAATACACTCTTGTGAAAAGAAGAGTTAAGAAAAAGACCAGAACAAAGCAATAAGGTCTCAAGTCAAACAGAACAAGAAGAGTCAGGAAAAGAATTAGTACGAAAAACCAGAAGAGTAAGAATATCCAAACAAGAAATTCAGAGCACCTGAATGGACCTATGTCATTGTAGAAGAAATTGAAAGTTCAGATCCAAGTGAAGAAAAAGATAAATCTGACACTGAGCAAGTTGATGAAAACAAACTAAGACCCCCTTAAAGAATTGTGACAAAAACTAAGGTGCAACCTTGCTGATTAAAAGAAAAACAAAACAAAGACCCAGAGAAAACTGAAGAAAATTGAAGAATAAGAATGAAGGGGGTAAAGACGAAAGCCTTGAAGTGTAGGATTACACTACTGTTTTTTAGGATTTTTAAATAGCTTAGAATTTATAGGATTAGATCAGATTTTTATTTTTTTAGAAACAAAATGGCTGAAGCAAAAGTGACTGAACTTCCAAAATCTAGTCTAAAACGTAGATGTATTAAAGCTTGCTTATGTAGTGTTTTTGATGTTAACATTTATGTGGTTATTATTAACTGTCCTTGTACCTATTCTAATGGTAACTAATGATGGAAACAATACTAACAATGTAACAAAAGAAAGAATGAGTGATGTCACTAATGAAACTCCTAATACTAACTTAGAACAGTTGGATGGAAGTATTCTCCATCATGATAAATCAATTGGTGATTTTTCATTAAATGTCTTCACCAAATTACTTTATGAATATATTAATGCAATGAATGTAAGTGATTGTTACGTGTGCATGCAATTACCTTCGTCTGTCTCAGAGGGGGTGGCCTATCACCACCTTCCATTAACCTATGGTGTGTCTTGCAGTATACTCACAAGCCTGTTTTACGTGACGGGAAAGCTCAAGTACTATTTTTCCAATATAGATTTAGTATTTTCTGAAATTCCTATTATTAAAGAACTAAATAAGGTTTTAAGTGGTAAAAATGCACGATATATGGGGGAATTTTTCCATATTACTAAAACATTAGACATAGAATATGCTTATAAGGATAACTTAACTTGTAGTTTGTGGGTTGAAGAGAAAATGTTCATAGAAATGGTAGAAGATAGAAGAGAAAGTTTCAAAAGGAAAGCTGCTGAACAGAAGTCACGGGTACCACCATGGGATTTTAGGGAAGGAAATTATGAGAAAGGCGAAGGATACGCTGCAATGTCCCTGGACTGGTCACAGAAGGGTAAAATTTGTTTGCTTAGAACGAAAACTAACTATAATAATTATTTTATTGGTTCTAGTGAATTTGAGCATACTTTTCAAATCACTGTAGGTTGGGGATTTAAAGTGGAACTGATCCTGTTTTTCCAGGATATTATTATGTGTGTGGTAAGAAAGCCTACTATAGGTTGACTGCACATTGGTATGGTAGTTGTTATTTTGCCATTGTCTTTCCCAAGGTCTACCATATGGACCGAAGCAGCCATAAACTGAACGATGTAAAGCAAGGACTAACACGTAACAAAAGAACAAGCTTGTCAGAAATAGTAGGAGATATTTTTGGTGCACTGATACCCTCAGTTGGAGTCGTTCTGAATTCACATAAAATTAGAAAATTGTCCACAGTGGTTGATTGTTTTTCTCCAGATACTGCTGGTGGGTTCTTGATGATTGACATGGAAATGGTTGCAATCAGGTCAATGGTTTTGCAAAACTCGACTTGCCCTTGATATATTATTGGCAAAGGAGGGTGGAGTCTGTGGAATGTTGAAAGTTCGAACATTGCTGCACATATATCCCTGATAAGAGTAAAGGAATCGAGGGATATATAAAGAATATTACAAAATTACATGAAGATTTGACCCAACTGGAGGTTGATGGTGTTTGGGAAAGACTTGGTAAGAGTTTCTCCTCTATAGGTAAATGGTTTTCTACCTTTGGAAGTAGTTTATTAGGAAGAATAATAATGCCAATCGTTTCAGTAGCAATAATAATCTTAGTAATAATAACAACATATAAGTGTTGTAAGTGCAAGTATGGAAGAAAAGAAGTGACAGAATCAAAGAATAAACGAAGAGCAAGAAAGACAAAAAGAGAAGAAATAGAATTAGAGGAAATGTAAGGAGAATACTATGACTTGATGAAAGATTTAGATGAGGGTGCCATAAAAAAGAGAGAAGAATACGGAGTTGTAAATGATTAAAGATGGCACTCGGTATGGTAGGTATTTTATGATGGCTCCTATAAGCCATCAAAGGGGGGAATTGATGGAGCAGGGTTTCGCAAAAATGAAACCTGCTCGAATTGATACCCCCATAATACGTACTAACAGTAAGTAGTTGTCAAAAAACTAATGTACACCCAACACGAACACAAGGGAAATTGCTTTGCGCATGTCTGAACTAACACGTAAACAAAATAATATTGTAATAACATTGTGATTTGAGAAAAACGAGAAGCGTTGGATAAATAGGCCGCATATGCTTCAGTAATTTGCATGTTGCATCCTGTTTTGAACTAATAAATAATACTATTTTGACACAAAGCTTATGCTAGGTAACATTAATGGGGAATAATGCAAGGTGGGTGGTAAACAGTGAAGGTTTCATTATCATATAATTAATAAATGTTCATTTTCATTTACTTTAGTGTGCTAGATGAAGCAGCCATCTTTCTAAACATGGCTAAAGTGGGAGGGGGAAAACACGAGGACTGAGTTCGCTCTGTCAGAAGCCAGACAGACGCGCAGTGCACCGCAGATGACATGAGAAGGGTGAAGGCCAGAGTGTCGAACGACTGCCAAAACAAGTGCCCAGGTGTGGGACCGGAGATCCAGACTGCGGATGATGTTAAAAAATGAATGAAAAATGTAACATTTTGTATCACATGTAATAAAGTGAGAACAAGCTGAGAACCATACCCTGGGAACGAATGGTGAACAAAGAAGTAGTTGAAATAAAGGTGAAGTCACAGTGGTGTGACAACGCCACCTTCCAAGCCCACCAATCCCTTAGCGAGATTTAATAATGCTTGCAACAATTGTGGGACGGACATGTTAGTTTTAGGGTATAATTGGGGTGCCTTTAGGGGTGTGGTTAGTAGCTTAGGCTGGCAGGAGAGAAAGAGAGGAGATGCGTCGCTGTCCGTCGGTTTGCAGAGAGGCCTAACTGTTCCTGACCTGTCCCGATCCTGTTTTCTTCTTATCCGTTGTTCCCTGATCCTATTTCAGGGAACCCCCACCATCTCCTAGGCCGAGGGGTTGGTTTTCCTACAGACCAATAGGTTTGTATTTAGTCAAACTTGTTCTCAGAATTTAACTTATGGATGTATTTTGTCTCTGAAACTTTTGTCTCTCCACCTATCCACTCCATCAATGATATGTATTATTAGATGAAACTATTGTCTCTTCATCTATTCCTTCCGTTAGGTATATTATGTTCCGCACATATTTTTTCTGAAACTTTTGTCTCTTACACTAGCCACTCCTTCATTGCATAAAGTCATTGCTGTTCGGATGAGTCTGTATTTCATTTACTTTGCATATGTAAAATTTTCTACTTTCTTGAGATTCAGTGTTTGTATTTAGTGACCAAATGCAGTTGAGCATAATCCTTAATTTCTTGAGATAAAATTTATTATTAACTTCACCGAGAGTCTGTGATTATTTTAATTAATTAAATGGTTGGTAAGTTAGAAGTTAATCATTGCCATCAACTATTCAACTAATTGGTCCATCGACCAAGTAGAAGGAAAGTTGATATAAAAGGTTTGATTGTGATGCCATAAATTAATCTATGAAAAGAAAAGAATATGTACAAATAAATTGACCCCAGCGCATCAGGGATTCTGGGTGAATGTTTATGGGCCATTGTATTATGATTACGCTTTCCTGTTTTCAGTTTCTATTTTTGGTAAATTCTGGTGTTTTTTTTCCAGTGTTTTCAAGTGATTTCAATACCTTAAAAAAACAGTGGTTATCAGTGGTTACACATTTTCGCGCCATTAAATACAACAGAAACAGTGTTTTTCTGGTGTTTATGGAACTTTTTGCTTTTATTATTGCTTGCTTTCTGCACTGATAGTGCATGGTATATAGACAGTGTACGTACAGTGTATATGAGGTCCAAATTCATTTTTACAAATCAAGCTTATTGTAGTACACCATACAATACTTCTTCAGTGAGTCTTTGGTCATGCACGCTCGCTCTTTCCTTCCCATGTAAAGTTTTATCTGTGAAAAGGGCCTCTCAACATTGGCATTTGAGACAGGCAACGCCAAAATAGCCAGTACACAATTTGCTAACTCTGGCCACTGACATAGCTTTCCATGCCAATACTGGTGCATCTTAAGATTGTGATTCTCTGCGACAGGTTCTGCAACATATAAGTTGAACTGGGCGCATATGCCCTCAGAGTTATTGAAGCGGTCAAAAATGAAGCAGTACTTTTGAAACGCCTGAGAAAATTTCCCTTTACGGAAGGGATCTATAACTTGTGCAGAGTACCACAGTGAGGCTTCATTGAATTCAAATGACGTGGTTGGTGAAGGGCTATTTCTCATACATTGTAAAATAAAAGTTCTGGAATTGCTCCTCAACATTTCTTTGCTTACCAAGTGGCAAGCACTCTAACATGGAACATGTTGCAGAATAACGTTAGCCCAGTCTTTCTTACAGCTACCTTATATAACAAAGTTACATTGTATTGGCACCTTCAGGAAGAAATAAAAATGACTCTTTCACTCTCCTTTTCCTTTCTTTGAATGGCATTTAGTTTGTGGTTGTGCAGGTTTTTTTTCAGTGTTTATATGTTTACACTGGAGAGGGCTATTTACCTTCCGGTGGGGTTTTATCAGTTATTATAGGTTTAAACCTAAAACCGGACAGCCTAATTATGATGTATTGAGTATTGATCCCTGATAAATATTGGATCTGCGCTGGATCAGTCGCAACAAGAAAGGTACTGTGTCCGAGTCTGTCAACGCTTTAGATGGCTCGTTTCGACGCGGTTGGCTGGAATTGTTAGACTCTGTCGTATTCAATATTGCGGTAGCCCCAGGAGGAGCTACTGAGTAGGAAGAACTGTGTTTTATTGATTTTCCTGCAATTTAAAGGTTATTTTGCACAAGTACTATTTTTCAAGAGTATTGTATTATGGATTGTTATCGTAATTGGTCTTGTTGGTTTAAATAAAGATTTACTATTTTTCTAAACTGGTGTGGTGTCCATTTGTAGTGTTTTCACTGTATTACTGTATGTGTTCACAAATGCTTTACACACTGCCTCTGAGATAAGCCTGTCTGCTCGTGCCAAGCTACCAAGGGGGTGAGCAGGGGTTATTTTAGAAGTGTATCCCCCTTACCCTGACTAGAAGCAAGGGTCCCTATTTGGACAAAGGTACCTACCTCTGCCAACTAGAGACCTCCATTTCTTACAATATTAATTTCTTAGGTTGTATTATTCTACCTGCCTCTAGTTACAGCAGTTACATTGTGCATGCTCACATCTCTTATCTTCTCCCTTTCTTTCTGTGCTAGGCCCCATGTGCTCTTGTCACTGTTCATCTTCCTGGGGTATAACATTTCATTCCTTTTGTGAAGACTGGGAAGGGAGAGGACAGCGAGGTTGTGGAAATTCGGTTTCTTCTTTTTCTGACTGTAGAAAATGAGTAAAAGTCTCACTGCAACCAATTTCTTCTTTAAGAATTTGTACTGTCATTAGTTGACCGATTACTTACTGTTTATCTTCAGTCAGGCAGGTTTTGCATCACAGCCCTAAATTAGGTGAAACCCAGCCTCCCTCCCGAGTGAGACGTGCTTTGCTGCTAACCCTCAAATATATTCTTGCTCTATTTGATCCTTCCTTCATGCTTCTCCCGTTCATAGGAATACAACTCTCAAATTTCCTAAATTTAGTCTAAATCTATTGTTCTATTGTATATATTTATTAGTTATTATAACGCTATGAACTAAAGCCATGTTAATAAAAGATATACTACAAACAACAAAGTAAAAATAAATTATACCAAGGATGGTTAGACACTTAATAATTTTTGAGTGAAACTAGAGAGAACACATCTAGCATGAACATTGAACGAAAAGGGCTTTATTTGGGTTGAAACAACATTAATTGCTGGATGTGGATACCTACGTTTGAGGTTACTTTTAACCACAATTACAGGTGAGACTACCCTGGAGATTATGTATTACATGCTCATCATTAACTTTGACTAGTTCAAGTCACTGACACCATATATCTTTTGCCACAAAGGCTGTTTTCTGATCTCAGTCCTGATGAAGACCCGCAGTGATGTTTTGGATTTAAACACATAACCTGAATGGGACGAAACGTCCACGATAATTAGTGGTGTTCCTTACCCCTGTCAGGCTGATTATACTTCCAAGTTAAAAAGGACATCTGCTTGAACAGACATCTGTTTTCTTGGGACACCTTAATGAGTCATTTATGCTAATCTGTGTAATGTTGTATATATTTATTATATTTTAGTCTTGATATTTGTTATTTCTGTAATTTCCATTTCGTTATTGTATATGTTACGTAACAGTCCTGTGTGGTCCTGTGATATGTTATTATCAGCATTACTTCACAATATATGATTGGTAATATACTGTGTCTTAAAATCTCTTCTTTTGTGTCTTATATTATTATTTTATTTCAACTAATGCACAATTTATTTGTCAATCCCTAGTAACATATGGACTAAATAATGTTTTGTAAAAAAAATATTGCTTCCCCCACAGAACCGATTGTTGTTCATACCACTAGATTTCCCAGGTTCTGCTGAATACTGGGTCACCCCATTAATCTTAATGGTCACCTGATATGTGTGGCATCTAGCTATCCCAGAGTGCAACATTATGCCCTCTCCCAAGAAGGCAGGATCCCTCTTTTGGTGTGTTAAGCTTGGTAGCCCACCCTAGGGGTGTGGCTACGTGAGGGCTACACATCCATAGGAAAACCAGTTAAGACTTTTTTTCCTCTCTGTACCCGTACCCACCCTGTCTACCAGAACAATAGAGCAGCCCCTCTTGTGTGCGTCCAGCATTTGCCCTTCAAAGGCCGCTTCCCCTTTAAAGCTCTCCTTTTGGGCTCACACCTTATGTGGCTTCCTGCAAGGGAGACATGACACCTCTTAGAAAGGCAGGTCTCCATTGTTTCCCTTTCCTGGGAGTCATTCCCACTTCACCCGAGGAGGGCAGAAGGCTGTCTTGTGACAAGCATCCGTCAAAATCCACTGGAAAACTTGGGCAACAGAGTATGGCAACTTTCTAAAGTTGCCTTTTACTTAAAAGTTACATTAAATTCGATTTGGGCATCAAGTCGGACCTAATGTAACGATTATTTTGATAGCTTGATGTACCAACTTTAGTAGTCCCATTCAGGATTTAGCACAGCTGAGTTGTTAGTATCTAAGCCAATACTCAATCAATCAATCAATCAATCACAGAATTTGTAGAGCGCACTACTTACCCGCGAGGGTCTCAAGGCGCTGGGGAGAAAAAAGGGGGGGGGTGCTGCTACTGGTCGAACAACCAGGTCTTGAGTAGCCTCCTGAAGGTCAGCAGGTCTTGGGTCTGTCGTAGGCTTAGTGGAAGGGTGTTCCAGGTCTTGGCGGCGAGGTGGGAGAAGGATCTGCCGCCGGTGGTAGTTCTTCAAATGCGAGGGACGGTGGCGAGGGAGAGGTCGGCGGAGCGGAGCTGGCGGTTGGGGACGTAGAAGAGGAGTCGTCTGTTGAGGTAGGCTGGGCCAGTCTTGTGGAGTGCCTTGTGTGCGTGGATGAGGAGTTTGAAGGAGATTCTCCTGTCGACGGGGAGCCAGTGCAGGTTCCTCAGGTGGGGGTGATGTGGCTGTGGCGTGCTACATCGAGGATCAGGCGTGCGGAGGCGTTTTGTATGCGTTGCAGTCGCTTGATGAGCTTGGCCGGGGCTCCCGCATAGAGGGCGTTCCCATAGTCAAGTCTGTTACTGACGAGGGCCTGGGTGACTGTTCTTCTTGTATCTGTCGGGATCCACCTGTAGATCTTGCGAAGCATGCGGAGGGTGTTGAAGCAGGAGGAGGAGACTGCGTTGACTTGCTTGGCCATGGAGAGCGTTGAGTCGAGGATGACTCCCAGGTTGCGTGCGTGGTCGGTGGGTGTCGGGGCTGCTCCCAGCATCGTTGGCCACCAGGAGTCGTCCCAGGCTGAGGGGTTGGAGCCGAGGATGAGGACCTCTGTCTTGTCCGTGTTCAGTTTTAGTCGGCTGATCTTCATCCAATCGGCGACGGCCTTCATTCCTTCATGGAGGTTGGATTTGGCGACGAGGGGTCCTTGGTGAGGGAGAGGATCAGTTGAGTGTCGTCGGCATAGGAGATTATGTTGAGGTCGTGCTGTCTGGCGATGCGTGCGAGCGGGGCCATGTAGATGTTGAACAGTGTTGGGCTGAGGGATGATCCCTGGGGTACGCCGCAGATGATCTCGGAGGCTTCAGATCGGAATGGTGGGAGGCGGACTCTCTGGGTTCTGCCGGCGAGGAAGGAGGTGGCCCATTCCAGGGCCTTGTCTCGGATCCCTGCGTCGTGGAGGTGTGCGCGTAGAGTGCGGTGGCAGACAGTGTCGAAGGCGGCGGAGAGGTCCAGCAGGATGAGGGCTGCGGGCTCACCGTTGTCCAGCAGGATCCTAATGTCATCGGTGGCGGCGATGAGGGCAGTCTCAGTGCTGTGGTTGCTGCGGAACCCCGATTGGGATGGGTCCAGGATGCTGTTTTCTTCGAGGTATCAGGTTAGCTGTTTGTTGACGATCTTCTCGATGACCTTGGCTGGGAACGGAAGCAGGGAGATGGGCTGGAAGTTCTTGAGGTCTCTCGGGTCCGCCTTGGGTTTTTGAGTAGGGCGTTGATCTCTGCGTGTTTCCAGCTCTCTGGGAAGGTCGCGGTCTCGAAGGAGAGATTGATGACATTGCACAGGTGGGGTGCGATGGAGCTGCTGGCTTTGTTGAAGATGTGGTGCGGGAAAGGGTCTGACGGGGAGCCGGAGTGTATTGTGCTCATGGTCTTGATGGTGTCATCGATGTTCACGCTGGCCCAGGCTGGCAGGGGGTCGTGGTCGATGGTGTGCGGCGGGTCTGGTGCATCGATCTTAGTTGGGGCTGTCTGGGTGTTGAAGCTGTCGTGGATGTCGGCGATCTTGCGGTGGAAGAAGGTGGCGAGGGAATCGCACAGGGCTTGCGACGACGGGATGTCGTTGGTGTTGGAGCTGGGGTTGGAGAGTTCCTTCACGATGTTGAAGAGCTCCTTGCTGTTGTGTACGTTGTTGTCGAGGCGGTCTTTGAAGGAGATTCTCTTGGCGGACTTGATGAGGTGGTGGTGGTTACGGATGGCGTCTTTGTGTGCTGCGTGGCTGTCCGGTGTCTGCTCACTGTGCCATTTCTTCTCTAGTTTCTGGCAGGTACGCTTGGAAGCTAGGAGTTCCGAGGTGAACCAGCTGGCTCTTTTGGTGGTGTCACTGTAGGTGAGTTTTTTCAGCGGGGCGAGGGTGTTGGCACAGTCGTCCATCCATCGTCTGAGGTTGCAGGCAGCGTCGTCGGTGTTGGATGGGTCGGAGGGAGGGCTGAGAGCGAGGTTTGCCCATAGTTGGTCTTCGGTGACTTTGCTCCAGCAGCGGCGTGGGATCTGTTGGGTGCGGTGGTGTGTGGTGGGTTTCTGGAAGGTGAAATGGATGCAGCGGTGGTCGGTCCAGAGGAGTTCCGTGGTGTGGCTGAAGGAGACGTGGGAGCTTGAGTAGAAGATGGGGTCAAGCGTGTGGCCGGCGGAATGGGTCGGTGTTGTGACGAGCTGGCTCAGACCGAGGTTGGCGAGGTTGTCGATCAGGGTGGTGGAGTTGCTGTCGTTGTTGTTGTCCAGGTGAAAGTTCAGGTCTCCGAGGAGGATGTAGTCGGTAGAGGTCAGGGCATGCGTGCTGATGAAGTCGGCGATGGAGTCGCTGAACTGGGGTCGGGCCCAGGGGGTCTGTAGACAAGGGTGCCTCTAAGGGTGGTGTTGGGGTCTGTGTGGATCTGGAAGTGCATGTGTTCGGCGGTGCTGAGAGTGTCGTCGGTGCTGGTCGAGACCCTGATGGTGTTCTTGTGGACGATGGTGATTCCTCCTCCTACTGCGTTGATGCGGTCTCTATGGGTGATCTTATAGCCGTCTGGGATGGCTATGGCGATGTCGGGGGCGGAGGAGTCGTTCATCCAGGTCTCTGTCAGGAAGGCGACGTCTGGTGATGATGTGTCGAGCAGGTCCCAGAGCTCGACGGCGTGTTTGCGTGCGGAGCGGGTGTTCAGTAGGATGCATCGGAGGTGGTTGAGGTCCTTCTTGGCGGGCACTTCGGTGGCTCTGAGGCTGGTGTAGCTGCAGTTCCGGCAGGTGAAGGGACCATGGGTGCGTTTCAGGGCAGCCTTGAAGCAGTTGTGCGTCCGTCCGGGGTTAAGAGCGTGGAGTGTGGTGGCATCGTATCGGCGTCGGTCCTCGAGGCTGGAACGGGGGCGCATGGCCCAGGGGTTCTGGCGCTGGGCGCGGTCCAGGCGCGGACGGGCGCAGACGGGCTTGCCTTAGGTGCGCCTTCGGCGCGCCAGCGGCGCGCCCGCTGCGCACGGCCGCCATATATGGGGAGCTGGGAGGGAGGAGCAGCTGGGAGGCGGGAGGCAGGGGCAGCGAATGGGCAGTCAGGGGGGCGGGGCCGCAGGGGACGCAGCGGCGGGAGTGGAGAGAGGCAACGAGGGGTACAGAAGGCAAAATGGGCACAGGGAAAATGGGGGCAGCGAGGGCAACAGAAGGAAAAATGGACACAGTGAAATGGGGGCAGCGAGGGGAACAGAAGGAAAAATGGACACAGTGAAATGGGGGCAGCGAGGGGAACTGAAGGAAAAATGGACACAGTGAAATGGGGGCAGCGAGGGGAACAGAAGGAAAAATGGACACAGTGAAATGGGGGCAGCGAGGGGAACAGAATGCAAAATGGACACAGTGAAATGGGGGCAGCGAGGGGAACAGAAGGAACAATGGACACAGTGAAATGGGGGCAGCGAGGGGAACAGAAGGAAAAGTGGACACAGTGAAATGGGGGCAGCGAGGGGAACAGAAGGAAAAACGGGCACCGAGGCCACAAGCAGAGGGGCGAGCTTACCAGCAGCAGCAGTGGGCAGGACACCACAGGCGGAGCTGTGTGGCGGGGGAGCGACCTACCTGGCAAGGTCAAGGGTACTCACCAATGTAGCATCTAGCCTTTCCACAGCGAAAACTAAAATCTTGGGTTTTTACTGTTAGGACATATAATTATATATCCTACTTTTTAATATACTGCACACTGCCATAGGGATCAATAGGCCTGCTGTAAGGGTATATATTAAAAAGGGAGGTTTGGACTTTATCATTAGTTTAAATGGCAATGATGAGTTAGCAGTTCTGCAGTGGCAGGCTGGGAAACATGTTTTACTTTGTCACACTCAGGGGGTCACAATAAATGCTGCAGCCATGAGGGACAACTTAACTTACAGGCCCTGGGTACCCTTGGTACCATATACTAGAGACTAATAAGTAAGTTTACCTATGCACATTGGGGCTTATTTACAAGCCCCTTGTGCCACTTTTGCATCACTTTTCCCATGTTAAACGTGGCGCAAAAGTGGCGCAAGGGGCTTGTAAATCTGCCCCATTGGGTATAGACAATCAAACATACACTTTTAAGGGTTAGAGCAACTGCACCTCGGTCAGGTTGGCAGTCCTCAGTGCTCTCTCAGCGTGGAAAAACCAACAGCATCAGTTCAAAGCTTTGGAGGGTGATCATGCAAAAAGAGGCATTTTCATACAACTAGCGATAGGTGGAACTTGGAGAGTTTCACTCCGCCGAATTCCGTGGAGTTACATATAATCTCTGTGAAATTCCGTGGAGTTCCACCAAAAGCTGAAAATATGCAGCTAGTGCTGCAATTTAGCATCATTAGTACAAGCAGCATTGAAAAACAGGTGCGACAGGTCCCATGCATTGTGCAAGAACGCGCAGCCATTCGAGATGATTTTGTTGCCGCTCCAGTAGAAAATCTACTTGCGCGGAAGCAAATCTACTTGAAAGGTAGCCTTCTGACCGTGGCTGCCTTCGTCAGAAAATCGCACTAAAGGATGCCAAATCTCGCTCGCCAGCTCACCTTTTCTGGAGCCTCGTGGGAGAAAATTCTCACCATGCGGCATTTAACAGAATTTGACGAGAACTCCGCGTTAAAGGGTAACATGGGGTGACCAAAATTCCACCATTCCTGAGGGTGAAACAAAACATTCCTCCCTCCCCTATTTACTGCCAGGATCCATTGCTATGGGGGCTTTCAGTCCCTGCTCTTTACACATCTTAAAGTCAATATAGCACTATTTGGCTTCCCATCTAGTTTCAAGCTGTGCATATAACACTTTATGAATGCGTTATAAATGCAGTAAAGCACTAGTTATAGTCCCTGTTCTTGATGATTTACGGAGGATTATGGATGATAGAGGTTAATGAAGATTGGTCCTCTTGGCTGCATTCAACACATTTCCTCATGGCATCCTATTACCTACCCTTCCCTCGCTTGATTGCCCTAACACTCTGTAATACTGACTTCAGAGTTGGGGATGTCGAGAGATGGACCCCTTATTGCATTGCCTGGATTCTGAGAAGTTATCATCTCATGTTGTATGAGATCCTGGTAGCAATGGCTGGTAATGAAGAGTTCTGTTTTGTTCATAATGATGAAGCTCATGATGATTATCGTGATAGTTTTTGTAAGTGTGATATTTTTGTAACTGGCTCAGGACCTGACTGTTTATCTGAGTAAACATGAGTACCTGCTGAATCTCTAATACCTCCTGAAGGAAGGGCTGTCCAAGGAGAAGAAGTTTCAATTGCTGATCATGTCAAAAAACTCAAACAATAAGAACTCCATCTTGGAAGGTTCTTCAGGTTAATCTCTGTCCTTTATTTTTTTTTTTTTTTTTTTTAAAGGAAGGAGATGTAGACAAATAAGCATGATCAAGCTTCATTTCGATAAAAACTTTGAGATGCATCTTCCCCCACCTGGGATTTCCACACAAGGTCCAGGCCACTATCTGTCTATACTGACTAAAGTTGATTACGCCAATGGCCTCTACCATGGATCATGTTTATCAACTATGTAAAGACTACAACGAATTCAGAACTCTGCTGTCAGACTACTTCTACATGTAAAGCCACAAGCCCATATCTCCCCTGCCTGAGGGCCTTACATTGGTTACCGGTTGCCAGAAGATCCACATTCAAGCTGCTTTGTATCACCCACAAAGCAGTACATGGAACAGGACCACTTTTCATCAGGAATAAAATCACCAAATACATTCAACAAAGGAACCTCCACTCCAGATTGGCACCTCGCCTCAAAATCCCACCTTACAAGAAAAAAACATAGGTGGCATATTTTTTTCTGTTCAAGCAACCAAATTATGGAATTCATTACCATCAAACATAAGATTCACGTATAACTATTTTAGCTTCAGAAGACTACTCAAATGTTGGCTTGTTCCTACATAACCACCATACTCAAACACAAATGTATAGCATATTCCTGTGTATATAAACATTTAATTTGATTATATGTATGTATGTAGATATGTGTATTTCTTGATATAAATATATATAATAATTATGTTATGTTCTGTTCCTTGTTCCCTTGCCCCCTTTTCTTTCCCAGTAGTTGTGTCATTGGAACTTTGTGCTCTGAGAATTCAGTGGGAGACTATTGGATCAGTTATACAGGGATGGCTCATGTATGATTGTTAAGCTTCAAATGAAGGCAGCATACCTTAGTTTGTGAGGTTCCTGATCTCTTCTTGCTGCTACCCATTACAAGTTTAGCTGTTAAATGGTGATATTTATTACATTTGTGGTTTACCGATTCTGTGTGGTAAAAACCCATGCCATTACAAACTGTCACCATGCCCCTTGGAATTGGTATTTACTGGAGGATCATGACGTGAAAATTATCACAAATAAAAAAAATGCAAGTTTGTATTTGATACGGTGCAATAAATAGCAATGGTCCAATTTTACCTAGTGTGGTATTCGCCTCCTCTCCCACTCTGACAAAACACCAAACACCTGCACCCTCCTCTCCGCCTGCATTTCCAACTTTGCCAGCTAGATACAAACCAATTGTCTCAAACTCAATTCAGGCAAGACAAAAGTAGTCATATTCTGCAAAATCACCTCACTGTGGAACTCCACCTGGTGGCCAGCTGAACTCAGACCCGCACCGAACATCTATTTGTAGAACCTTGGAATAGCAGTTGACAACCAGCTTGCAATGACCAAACAAATGAACACATTCTCTTCACCTCCAGCTTCCACATGCTCAAGAAGATTTTCGTGTGGGGTTCTCTCAAAACTTACAGATCCGTCACTCAGGCCCTCATCACCAGCAAGCTGAACTATGACAACGCTCTCTGCCCACCCTGCACATGTCATCAGTACCTGGCATTACACGAGGCCTTGAAGGTGGTGGAGGAGAAGAAGGAAGTAAGTCATTTTAAATATTTGCTCTAATAACATAAAAGTGTAATACTTGTATTAAACATACTCTTCTTATTATAGGGCATATAAACATTTGACATGGATGGTCTGTATCAAGCAGCATATGTGCATGTAAGAAAGTGGATTATTATTTGTGGTGGCCACTGCCCCCCTCAAGGAATAATAACAAATCTTGTCAGGGTGAGACAAAAGTCACTAGATTAACCTGAGCTAAACCCCCTGGTAGCTATGGCACAGAGCAGGCAGGCTTAACTTAGGGCAATGTGTAAAGTATGTATGAAACACCAAAACAGTAATAATGTAAAAATACCAAGCAACAAAAATCCCTAATTAGAAAGCAAATTAAAATTCAATAAACAAAATGACACAAAAACAACAAAAATCCACTGAGGGGAACCAGAGATATGAATTCTTATTTTTACATTTTTAAATAGAAATAGCATCAAAAACCACTAAACACCAATGATTTGTGGAAGTGGAAGCCTGTGACCTACAAAAGTTTGGAGGCCAACTTCAAAAAAGCCCTGATAAAATACATCAAGTGGATTGGTCTTAGAAAGTCTGGAAGTAAAGAAATATCCAGTCTCACTTCAGAAAGGGAATACGTCAATTTGAAAAAAACATTTCTTCTAAGTTTCGACACAGAATTGGACTTTGTCACTTTCAGAGAAGGAAAATCTTCCCTGAGTGGGCCCCTGCTGAAATTGTAATCGTCACCTCTGACCGAAGACCGGATACCTAAAGCCGGTTGGTCTCATTGAAGCTCTGAAGATTTCTCAATAAAGTTTTCTAAGTCACGTCGCAGAATGGTACTTAGTTTGGAGCTGTGGGGACCTTTGAGTGGAATGAATCTGAAATCCAAATCAAAGCTGTGGAACTACCGGTTGTATAATTTTCCCGGCAGATCCAGCTAAAGCTCTGGAGGAAATGTTTTTAAAAACACAATGATGGCAGTACACTTCTGCGGACCTCAGGACCTCTAGGGAAGGTACTGAGAGACTCTCAGGGTTCAGGTAGAGGGCAATAGCAAAGTCCAGTCCAGGTCCAATTGGCACTTCAGGGAAAAGGCCTCTTGCAACTTGTTGTGTCCCTGTAGCCATACAGGATGTCAGCCAACTGACACTTCCTTGCAGTCTACTTCTTTGTCCTGGGTCTAAAAAGGAGCATGTCTAGTCCTTCAGGGCTCCTCCTAGGTCACAGGAAGCAGGTCCTGTTCTCTTCTGCAGGTCCAGTGAGTGTTCAAAGGAGGATGCCTTGGAGTGCCTCTTTTATGGTTGGCACTGGCTAGTGGATGGGTTGCCTCCTGTATTCTCCCTAGCCAATGGAGTACAAACTCCTAGGGACAACTCTACCCACTGCTTACAGCAGTTCCTGCTTGCAGAACTGCAAATAATTCCATAGTTCCCTTCATCCTCAAAATTGAAGATGGATAAACTGTTCTCTCCTTGTGCAGAGCCTGTGTGGACAGAGTAATGAGAAGTCCCCTCCTCTATGGCCACTCAAAACCAGTCGGGCCGGTGCAGGTAAGCGCGGTGGAGCCGGACGGGGGGGGGGGGGTGGGGTGTCGACAGACAACAGAATAGGTTTTATTTATTTATTTAAATTTACCTATTCCGTCGTCTGTCGATTTCCCCCCCACCGGTCTTACCTGCGCTGGCCGCTGCTGCTCAAAACTGATTCTGGGGATAGCTTCCCTTCCACTGATTTGGTGCCAGCCTGACTAGAGGACAAAGGCCTGGACCTTTCCAGCTATCACCTATCATTTCATGGTGACTGGGTAGGCCCCTTTGAAATTAATTAAGTTCCTGCACCCTCCCCAACTGGTCTTCCTGACAGAAGAGGAAAATACCTCCTCACTCCCAGGCCATTGCCCCTGCTCTGGGAACGGTTCGCACACCTCCTTCATACCTGATTCAGGCCAAGTTCAGGATAAGCATTTGCTGAAGGGATAGTCCCAATCAGTCTCCAGGAGCTTCAGGCAGAGTACACTTTCTAAAAGTTTAATTTCCATATTTTTAGTAAAAATCCGGCTTCACCATTAGAGTGGATTTCATTAATTATTAAAATAAGAGCCTGATTACGAGTTTGGGGAGTGGGTGCGGGCCGCTATGAAAGTGTCCCGCTCCCACACTCCAAACTCGACTGCCGACCGCCCGCCAGATTAGGAGTTTTCACCTAGTCTGGCAGGCAGTGCTTTGTCAGTTCCAGGTGCTGAGCCCTAGAAAGACACCACAATGGAACCCCCAAAGCCTCCTCCTGCATGGCATGGACTGGTGCAGTCCATGCTGTGCAGGAACTGGGGGGAATGCACATAGGGGGGCACACCATGTGCCCCCTGCATGCACCCCAATGCACAGGGGCACCAGGGGGCCCTGTAGGGCCCCCTTACTTTCCTGACTGCCACACTTTTCATGGCAGGATCACCGCATGAAATGTGTTTAGGTCAGGAAAGTCGATTTGGGCATTGTCACTGTGGGAAAATGCCATTTCAGATGTCACACATGTGCTACGCTTAAATACCATGCACCCTACCTTGTGGGCAGCAAGTTGTGCTTGGGGTGTCTTATTAATATTTGAAAACAGTTTTTCCTACCTGACAAAAAGGTGGTTTTGACAGGTCTGGTCACCTGGGTCCAAGCTGTGACTGCCAGGCTACACATGGTAGGCCTGAATCCTTACTTTCCAGGCCCATTCTGTGGACTGCACAATAGGTGCTGCAGTCCACAGATGGCATTTAACTTCCAGGCCCTGGGTACATTTTCTGTATCACATATTAGGGACTTATAAGCAAGTTAAATAGGTCAAATAGGGATAAGCAAATTTGACCATGTTTAAAGGGGGAGCACAGACATTTTACTCCTATTTAGCATGCCTAACAGCGCACAACGTTCTATGTCCAGCAAAAATTAGTTCCAGAAAAAGGCGAATAATCCAAGGTGACCACGCAGAAAAGGCTGATTTTCTATAAAGCATTATAATATTCATCAATGTTGTCACGGAGAGCATACCTCAGATGTAGAACCAAAGGAGGAGGATGACTTAGAGAGGTGGTGTGTTCCACATCACATAGACCATCTTCTGTTTTCACAGCCCACAGCCGCTGAAGACTGGACAGAGGATCGAATCACCAGTCGAAACATCGTGCCTGTGGAGCACCGGCGTGTCCCCTTTAAAAGAAGACAGCCTCTGTCAGACCTCGCCCCCGAGAAGTCCAGCGTTTCCGAGATGGAGGAGGCTAGGGACATGGAGAGAGACGTGGGACCACCGACGTCGGAAACTGCGACTGCCGAAGAGAACGAAGATGTGGGAAAAGGACTGTGAGGAGAAGCGGAGCAACGCCCTGGAAAGACGAGAAGTCTCAAGATAAGACGAAGGGACCGAAGAGAAACAAAGAGACAAAGGAACCAACGAATCATCCTGCCACGCTCACGGAAGAGCGTGGCTCACCCAGGTACGTGTCCGGTTCCAGGGATTGTTCGGGAGGAGGGAGGCAAGAGGCACGACAGGGGGAGCCACAAACAAGCCCGAGAATAGTCGCATGCTTAGCCCTCCCCTTTCCTTACAGAGACACATGGTGGGTGACCATTCCCTGGGTGAACCCTCAATTTCCCATTCCTTATAAGAATAGGTGGTGTACCAGCAACACTTACCTGTGTTCGTTCTATTTTTCTTGAGGGACACCGACGGACTCCTGTATTCCCTGGACAAAGGAAGAGGGGCAATCAAACCTGAAGACTAACGGGACGTATAAAACAAAAAGGGAAACAAGAGAAAGAACCAGAACGGACTTAAAGACAACTAACATTAACCCCTTCCGTGCTCATGACGAGCTCAGCTCGTCATGCTGCGCGGTAGCGCTGTGCGCATGACGAGCTGAGCTCGTCACGACCCCACCCGCGATCGGAATGTCCAGCACACGAGCGGAATTCCGATCGCGGTCAAGGGGTTAAATAAATACAATTGAAAGTTCTTTATCTCTCTTGCCTGGTCATTCCAATCGGCGACAAACGTCTCAACAGGTAATATTTATAGACAATTATGTAAATCATGAACAATAATTGCGCAAAGGGAGAATCAGGGAGACATCACTGATTATTGGAAATTGTAAAGAGCAGTCTGTATTTAAGAGGAATGAGTACAAAAAACAATATCAACACTATTTACATTGAATGTGGGTGTAACCCATAGAATCTTGTGCACAACAGTGCTTCATGCAAATGTGTGAATGGAGCAAATAAAAAGTGAGATAAGGAAAAACAGCGAAAGCGACGCAAAGGAAAGAAATATATAATATACAATCACTTAGATGGTTGCTAATTTACAAAAGTTGCAATGCAATTGTTATGGACATTCAGAGTCGTCAACAAGTTAAAGAACCAGAAATGTGCCAAAAGTTGCGCTGGGTGGTCGACTGCGTCTAGACCTGTGATCAGTTCAGGCCATATTCAGGACTGGGTTACAATGAAATTTGTCAGTGCTTTTTAGGGGCGGGACAAGGTGCCAAGTGATGGTAGTTCCAGGTATGCACCCAAGGTATGGTAAGTGAATTGTCCAGGAAGACACAACCAGAATGGTGTGTCCTTTTCTTTCTTTTAAATTTTTTTTTTATTTTTGCAAAGGATTCAAACACAAGTTGTACAGACACAATAGAAACCCTATTACATACTCTTTCGTGTACATTTAGTTTTTCAAGGGGGACAGAAAAAAAGAAAACTCTCTCCCCTTCTCTCTTAACAAGAATAAAAAAATGGACAGTGAAAAAACAATACAGAGAAAATATTTAGCACATTAACCCTGATTCATACCATGCCAAATAGCATTAAATTTCCGTAGTGCCTTAAGACCTCTAATCTTAGCCAAAGCTTTTTCTCGCTCAAAGATTTCTATAAAAATACTCCACCACTCCATTACATTACATGGCTTTGAGGAGATCCATGCCTGGGCTATCGCCAATCTAGCAGAGCCTATGACTATAGTTATTAAAGCCCGCTTCGCTCTATTAACATTCTCTCTGTAGCCCAGCATTATCTCAGTTGTAGTAAGATCCACGTCCAAACCAAGTCGAATTCTTAATGCATTCAAGACCTCTTGCCAAAAAGCCGCTAACATCGGGCACACAGCAAACATATGAACAATATTTACTTCATATTCCCCACATTTAGGACAGACCGTCCTATTGCTTACATGCTGATTAGTTGTTTGCCCCCATCTAGCAACCTTATCAGGTGTGTAATACAACATGCATATGGTTTTAAATTGTTGGAGCCTTAAATTGATAGACCATACTGCATCTTTGACTGTAGTAAGTGCAGCCTCTAGAGTTGTAGCAGATATTTCCTCCGCAAGAGTTACTTTCCATTTCTCAGCTAATAGATCAATAGGATCCAGTCTTTCCTGACTAAACATTTGGTACACAGCACCAATTAATTTCCCCTGAAAAGGTTTATGAAAAAAAGTCAGTAGTTGGTGGGGTTCCACAGTCTTAAGTCCTTGCGATCTTAGAAAATAATCCCTAAGTTGGAAATACTTATAATAGTGCTGGTGTGGTATAGAAAAAGAATCTTTCAGATCTTGGAAAGTTCGAAAGCCCTCCATATCGTACAAGTCTTCCAGTTTATCTACCCCAAGATTAGCCCAATATTTGGCTATACTATCCTGAAATATATCTGGAAGAGCTGGATTATCCCACAATGGAAATTTAGTAGAGTAAGTTGGCAGAGAATAAGTAGTAGATATTTCTCGCCAAACCATAATTATACCCCTCAACGCCTTGAAACGTACCCTCTTAAAGTAATTAGGGTCCTGTATTCGATAAAGAAATCTGCTGCTATCCTGGTTTAGCAGAAGCCTATGGCTAAAATCTTGGTCTTTATTGGAAAGAAGACTGCAAAGTCTACTCGTAAATGAGGCCCAATAATATAATTTAAAGTGAGGAACTGCCAAACCGCCTTGATTGAATGGATATTTTAAAAACCTAATAGCCCGACGTGCACGCCTATACCCTCAAATTAAACTACCTACTATCCCGTCTAATTTCTTAAAAAATGGATTCGGCAGTTTCAAAGGAATAGACCTAAATAAATAAAGAAACCTAGGAAGAATTGTCATTTTGACAATATTACATCGTCCAATAATACTGATAGGGAGCCTGTGCCAATTCTTAAGTTTCCTAGCAGTATCAGTCAGTAGCGCTTCATAATTTAATTTAATAATGTTTTGAATCTGAGAGGTAACATGAACTCCAAGATAATTAGTTTCTGAGCAATGTCCCTTTATAGGGGTTTCTGGTGTATAATTCAACAAAATCTGAGTCTTATCAATATTCAATTTGTAACCGAAAAGGTACCAAATCTATCAGCCTCCTGGTTAATTACTTCTACAGACCAGGTTGGATCTATCGTAAAAATTGCGATATCATCCGCATAGGCATTAAGTTTTAGCTCATTAGGTCCACAAGATAATGGTCGAATGTTCTCATTCATCATAAGTATTCGAATAAATGGTTCAAGATAAAGGGCAAACAGCAGGGGTGATAAAGGACACCCCTGTCGAGTACCCCTATTTATCAGAAAAACCCTAGACTGTAACCCCTCATAACTTAGTTTAGCCTGGGGTGAGCGATAAAGCGCCTTTACCCATGTCAAGAACCGATCAGAGATTCCCATTGCTGAGAGAGTGGGCCATAAATAGACCCAGGCCACCCGATCAAACGCTTTTTCTGCGTCAAGAAGTATCATTCCTAATTTAGCATTGATTTGTTCGGCCAAATCAAATGCCATAATGTCAGTATTTATGTGAGTAGTCGTATCTCTTCCCTTAATAAAACCATGTTGTTGCTCTGAAACCAATTTTACCATAAATGGTGAAAGGCGATTAGCCAGAATCTTCGCGAACCACTTGGCATCAGCATTAATAAGTGAAATCGGACAATACGATCCACAAACTGCGGATGACTTGTTCTTCTTTAAAAATAATACCATATTTGTATTATCCCAGGAGGGAGGGACCACGCCTGTTTCTCCTATTTCCTTAATAACTCTTACGAACAGTTGGATTAGGATATTTTTAAAAACTTTATAGAATTCGATCGGAATCTGGTCTTCACCCGTAGCCTTACCCATGGGAAGAGATACCAAAGCTGATCGTATATCCTCTACCGATATCTCTCGTTCTAATTGGGAAGTCTCCTGAGCTGTTAACAATGAAATTCGAGCCTTATCTAGGTATCGAGAGACCTCCCCTGGTTCTACCGGATTTGAAGGAGCATATAGTTCTTCATAGAAAAGTGCAAATTGTTCCAAAATCGCCTTAGCTCCAGTATGTGTCACATTATCCGCTCCCTTAATCTCGGCAATTTTGTTTTTAGACTTTTTATCAGCAATTTTATAGGTTAATACTCTCCCCACTTGTTCACTATATTCGTACTGTTCGGAGCAGAATTTATTGAAGACAACTGCCGATCTTTCCTTAATAATCCCTAGTGCCTTCTCCTTTGCCTCCACTAGTTTAAAATAAGTTGATATTTGATCCTTATCCTGTCTTCCAACAGATTGTGCATGAGAAAGCTCTAAACCCGTTAGAGTCCTGAGTGTCAGATTCACGGCAGCCTCCTTAACTTTATTCTTAGCTCTTATAAATTGCTGAGTAATACCTCTGATAAATGCTTTCATAGAGTCCCAGATCATATAGGGAGAGGCAGTACCAATATTAAAGCTCAGGAATTCGGCCAAGAGTTTTCCCATGTGCAGAGTGTACTCATCATCAGATAGCAAGTAGCGTGGAAAAGTAAAAGGTCGACCTGTCTTAACACCGATTATCGGTTGGATTGTTAATAAAATTGGGTTATGATCTGAAGTGATCTTAGGACATATCTCCATCTTTGCTTTATTAAGGATTGTATTACTAACCCAAGCCATATCCAGCCTCGAGTATTGCCTATGTGGACAGGAGTAAAAAGTAAAGCCTGGGGAGTCTGGATATAAAACTCGCCAAGCATCCTGTATGTCATGCAACCTTGGAAGTTCCAATATTGAATTCCGTACTTTCATCATCCTTACAGAAAGACGTCGGGAAGTAGTGTCTAAAGTTTGATTCATAATGCAATTAAAATCCCCCATAACTATTAGATTTCCCTGGAATTCAAGTAGATTAAGCATAAGCGTATTAAAGACCGCCGGCTCGTCTATATTAGGCCCATAGATCACCGCTAGAACATATTTGGTTCCATGCATCACTAGTTGGGCAATAGCCCATCTCCCCCTCACATTGGCCATAACCCGATCAATTTTATACTCCAGAAATTTGCTAGCTAGTATGGCCACCCCCTTATTGAAACAGTTTGAGATGAGCAGACAACAGTTTTGTACCCTAATTGGTTAAGTAATGTCCGATCCTTAAACGCTATATGAGTTTCCGTTACCAAAACAAAATGAGGGCGATACATCTTTAACTCCTCCCGGACAAGTTGGCGTTTACGCCTGTCATTCAGCCCAGATACATTCCAACATAAAAATTTGATCACTGCCATTTTATAGCAACAAATATCTCATTTAGTACAAATTTTCTTAACCTCGGTCCAATAACCGCACCCCCAAACAAAAAGACTGTCCTGTTTAAATCCCTTGCTTTTTTCTACACACCAATAAACATCCCCCACAACCCCCCCTTCTCACCCATCCCGTATCTTGAGAAAGGAATCACCCCCCTTATTACTGTCTGTGAGACAGCATTTTAGGAAGTTCGAATGCAGGGTGACCCAATAGAAAAACCGAAGATTTTTTTTCTCAAAGGCATGTAGACAAGTAGAATGACATAAAGTATGCAAGCAAAAATTACCATCTTCAATTAACGATGCTAAAAAAAGAAAAGAGAATTACACAAAATGCACATAAACGTTCAAATGATTTCCCAGGCTCCTGTCGCCAAGACTTCAACACTTCCTGAACCTCTTGCTCCGAAAATGCCAGCTTAGTGTGGCCATCCTTTATTATTTTTAAATGTCCAGGCTCCTGAAGATAGACCTGCGCCCCAGCCGCCTTCAGGGGATCAATGAGTTTCCGAAGTTTCCAGCGGCGATCCATAGTGTCCTTACAAAAGTCTGATCTGACAAACATTGAGAAAGACTCTGTACGTACTGGAGTAGTAGGCCTGGCTTTAATGAAAATTGCTTGCCGTAGTAAAAATTACCTAGACAGATTAAAATAGGTCTAGGAAAACGGCCAGGGGGTTTGTTAGTAATTAATGGCAACCTATGAGCCCGTTGTATTTGGATATCCCAGTCCCAATCAGCCAAATCTGGTAAAACTTTCTGAAATAGATTAACCATGTATACTCAACAGTCCGTTCCTTCCGTTCCTTCTGGCACCCCAAATACTCGCAAATTGTTACGTTGTTGTCGATTTTCCAAATCTTCCACCTTTATCTGCACAGATCTTATTTGGGTTTCGTGCATATCCGTACGTTTCAATGATTGGCTCATATGATCTTCAGTATCAGCTACCCTCTGCTGGAGTTCAGTGATATCAGAAGTAATAGAAGCTATCTGATTTTTCACCTCTGACAGGGCGAGCTTAATAGCAGAGCTATCAGCTCTAGCCTGAGCGTAGTATACTTGAGCTTCTGCTCTTTGTGCTTGTAGTGCCTTAAGAATTTCTTGCAGCGAGGTTTGTTCAGCTGGCTGGCTAGAGCCATCCGTCTGATCCGTCTGACCTTCCTGATTTTCTTGATTTATAGTAGCACCCAGTGAAGGTATTGAAAAAGAAAGTGTCGTCGCTTGCCTCTGACTACTAATATCTCTAGTATCTTTACTACTACTAGCACCAACACAGTCGTTGCCTTGCCCCCTCCCTATTACCAAGGTAGCTGGAATAGCCTGGGTAGTTTGAGGAGGCAGTTCAGGGCTTGAGCCGGAGAGACGCAAGATCATTCTCTTTACCTCTCCCTTCTTCGTGACCCACTTTCGGAGAGGGCTACTAGTTGTCACAAATTTGGCAGATTTAAGAGAAGTATCACATTGCACAAGAATCTTCTTTTTGTTTTGTCGCTGAGCTCTTGGTTTAGCAATCCCTTTATTCTGTTTGGTCTGTTTGTTCATCGGAGTTCCCTCTTCACCGTTCTCCATGATAGATTCGTCACAGCTAACTGTAATCCATTCGTTACTAGTAGGAATTGCATTTGCGAACTTTCCTGAGCCCCAGGGTTGATTTCCAGAACACCCGCCCCCCCTACATATAAAGAGCTGGCATTTTGACCCATGTTTTGGAGGGCAGCGATCTTAATATCCTTACTAGTTTTAGCAGCCCCGGGATCCCCGCTCTCTAACACTTCTGTGGCAAGAGATATAATTGTAGGCTGATTATGCTGTTGCTGCAAAAGCTGAAAGGATTGTGGCAAGGGAACAGCATGAGAAACCTCAGTATTAGCAGTTGAGGAATGTGGGGCAGGCTCAGCCAAATTCTCCCTTAAGATTATTAATACTGTTTCTTCCGTAGATTTAAATGCACTTGTGTCCGTCTGTGACTGTGTCTTCTCCCCCAAGAGTGGTGACACTGCCTCGATTAGTGCACTCACCATGTCTGCTTCTGGGGGGTAGGTAGCTGTACCCCCTGGGTTGATTACAGAAGAAGCCTTATCAGAGTGCAATACCTTTAATATGGAGCGACCTACCCTTGAGGCAGAGTGAGTTGGGTCAGTTTTTTCTCCTTTCTCCTCTCCTCCCTCGTTGATATTCTCAGCAGCCCCTGTGTTTGCCAATACTGCTGCCGCACGAGCACCAGCCCGCCCTCCCTTCGAGGGGTTCGCTTTTAGTAGCCCCATCATCCGTTGCTCACAGTAAAGAAGGCCAAAAAACAGGCTACAGTGCAGCTGGGAGAGAGGTCGACAGGCGCGTCCAGAATAGTGAGCGGCAAGCAGCAAAACCTGGAGTGGGATCCGGTCAGCCAATAAAATCATATATGCTACAGCTAATATCACAATATCCTCCGGTTTAGAAATAAATGTGTTGACGGATCTCGCGTCTTGTCCTTATCCAGTTTGTCAAAAGTCAAAAGGTCCAGCGGCCCGCTGAACCGCTAATCCGCTGATCCATTGACCCGCTGATTACCGCTTCAATCTCCTTCTCCCCAGAACTGCGGGAACAAGTCAGCGCAGTCAGCGCGGAGCGATGAAAAGCAGGGAAGTTATCAGCTGGTAGCAGGTAACGATAAACGATAAGCGTCTCTTTACTATTTCAAAGTTTGACCGGTTTCAAACCCCCGGTTTGCTACCTCCCATTTCTTTAGTTTTCTGCAGCTGCCGTCTTCGCCGTCACCGTCATGCCTTTAGCCGGTACGCTTTCACGGGGCACCTCCGCAGCGACTTCCCAGCGGCGGCATCAATCCTCCATCTTCCTTTTCCAGAATGGTGTGTCAAGGGAAACCAAATGGAGAGTTGGAGCCAGCGAGAGCGTCCAGGCGTCCAAGATCCGTGTCACACTGGAGAAGATCGGGGAGGAGGAGTGCTGTTAGGACGCGGCTAGCGTCACGATGGAAACGTCCGGTTCGGGGACTATGATTGTAGAGGGGGCAGCATCCCGATTGAATACAGAGGTTTGCTGTGAATTAGAAGCGACCTCTAAGTTCCAAGACGTCAGCGTGAGTTTGAGTCAAGAGGAGCATAACACAAATCATAATTTGGACCCCCAAACAGTAATCTAGATCATAGGCAGGCTACCATTTCATTGTTGTGTCTAACCAGACGCAGAGAAAGTGGCCCAATAATAACACCCTAAGTTTATCTCTGACTTATTCTAATAAAACAATCAATGTCCATATCAACACATGAAATGTGGAAGTGACATTCAATTTTAAAATGTATAATGACTATAAAAATCCATATCACAAGAAAGGCTTATTGACTGCAACATTTATCAGCACAGGTGAATCTGAGAATGTCCAGACACATGCGGACAGACCAACATGCTCTTCACACCTTACAAAAATCTGCACAAGTTTAAAAAGAAAAAAACAAGCTCTGGCCCAAAATATACCAAGTCCTCAATATCTCACGATGAAGACCTATATGCCACAAGTCATTGCTTACCAAGCCATCGAAGACACAAATGTCTGTGACAAAACATCTTTCTGTGCCATCAAATGGACAACGTTTAGGCAAAGGACGTACATCTGACCATAATAAGCAAGCAGCTTTAACAGGCCTCAAACATAACACCACCTCTGTACCACCACAGACTGAATTAAATAAATATGATTGTGTAACAAGAGTCACACATGACACATCACAAATGGCAGGAAATTGGAACATTTGTCAAGCCACATAATCTTGTGGTTGAGATTTATAGCTGATCTCTTTGTGATGTGGAAAAGTTCCACGTCTAAGACTGACAAATTAATAAACATCATTAATCATAATGAATTAAAATTTCATTTCACTAGTACCATCAGCAATAAGACAGTGGTGTTCTTAGATGTAACTATAACAATTCAATAGAACATAATCTGTACTAGCATGTGCAGAAAACCTACATGTGCAGAGTTTTCTTGCTGCCCCCCTGCAGAAAAGATTACCATACTGTGAGCTCCTTAGGGCTAAAAGGAAAAGTAACACAGAATCTAGCTATGTAGAATCTAGGGATGGTAAATTGAAGAGATTCAGGGCATAAGGCTGCAAAGAGGATACACTAGGTCAAACTGTGAATTGAGCATAGAATAAAAAGCATGACTATATTTTATTTGCTACATCTAGGTCACGGAGTAAGGCCCCGAAGTGATACTCTAAGGTTCATAACCACTTACAGTAAAGAGCATGAGGCAATAAGACATACTTTGCAGACAGACTGGTCCATATTAAAGTCCCCTCATTGAGCAAACCAATCTCTTTGAGAGACAGGCTTGTACATAGTCATTGAAAGACAGAAGAATCCAGTTGTTGGCTAAAGAAGGAATATGGTTTTTTTAAATGCTCCAAGTAAAAAGCATACCAGCATGGCAAAAACATAAAAATACTACATAATCCACATACTAACACAGTAAAACAAATTCGAAGAATAATGGGTGCAGAGATAATTATGTGATTACATGCTAACTTGTTCATGTGAAAAGAAATACATAGAAAGTACAACATAACCAGGACATAAAATAATACAGCAACATCTGAGAGCAATAGATTATAGAGACAACACATATCCTGTAACCCGACATTTTTGGAAAGTACATGAGGGCAATTCAGCCAATTGAGAGTACAGTGTTATCAATGGTATTAACCCCAAATGCAAGAGGAGGTGAAGAGAGAGCTTCAAGAATACTGGCTCTGGTGGCTTAGAGGACAAATGCGTCCACTGTAGGGTCTTGTGTTTGACCTCAAGGTCACAGGTTAAAATCCCGGCAGGTTCACTCAGCCTTTCATTCACCTGAGGTCGATAAAGTGAGTACCAATGAGTTGGGTAACAATAAAAATCTGTTATTCAGCACCAAGATGCCCACTGGTGAACATGCGCTTTACAAATACATGTTGTTATGTTATGTTACGTTATGTTACTTGAGAGTCGATATGCTCTGGAATTAGATACCATCGATACAAATGGTTTCAATGTTGATGAAGAATTGTATATACATATATGAAATAGAACTGATCTGCTATCTTTTAATAAGTCTTTTAACCAGCTCTTTGAACATTTTAATTGTAATTTAATATTGTTTGTCTTACATGGACAAGATTTCCACAGAATAGACAGACTGTGTACACTTTGATGAAAATATGCTTCAAGGATTATTTTTACAATCAGATAAGCACTTTATATGTAATATCATCATAATTTTACTTTAAGAGCATGTATGAACGCATGGATTTACGGACTGTGCAATACAAATAGCCCACTTGGGCTTAATTCGAATATATTTGGGACTCTAAAGTTTTAGAGACAAAAAGGTAATTATATGTATCATTATGTTTTTAATATGATTGTTATAGTTCTCAATGTCTTTGACTTACTTTTGTGGAGATAGCCCACTGGGGCGCTACTTAACATGGGTATTGAGTGACTCACTTGGGAAATGAGAAATTAACCCTCAGAAATTTCCAACTGTTAATGATATTCTGTTCTAAACTGTATGAATTTAAGAAACTGTTACATTGATTGTGGAATAATTTAGAACAAGCTAAGGCGATTTAAATATTTTTTTCTGTTTTGTCTGTGAGAAACATCACGTGGTGTGGTATATAAGGGAAACTCATAATGGCATCTGTTATCGTGAGCAAGGCTATTGCATAGCCAAAACGCATTGAGCTTTCGGTAAAAAAATATGGATAAACAAGCCCTAGCACTTTGGAAGTGTGCCAGCGATTTCTTTGTGATGAGAGGAAGTTCTTACTATTTTATTAAACCACACAATGGCAGAAGCTCAATGCTCAATGTGTCTCGGCTAACAAGTAGCCTTGAGCACGATAATGAGTGCCACATTGGGAATGTTTTTTGAGCTACGCCACGTGATACCAACTATTACAGACATAAAAAAAATAATGCAACAACATACATTCTCCAAGGGCCAGTGCATCAATTTAGCATATTTTATGATACAATTAATCCTATCGAGATAAGCACATTAGTTAATTTAAATGCAGAAAAATAACCAATAAAATACCATATTCTTTAATTAGATTTGTGAGGCACATTTTATACTCATAACTAAATCATTGCAAAAAAGAAATATTCTATAATTAGTGCAAAATAAACCCATGTGGGTTACATCATCTTAGTATCTATACTCAATTCAATACTGCTCAAAATAAATGAAATGCAAAAAATAATAACCGGATTGTAAACAGGAAGGAATGTAAAGCATATTAAAAGAGTGCAACTATACAATGAATTATTCTATCATTACAAAGGTAAGCCCCAGTGGGCCACACAATTTCAACTTAATGTCATATGTGAGGCACACCATGACATTGTTTTTAATACATTTGCTTTCCCGAAGTGTATGTACTATTTAATAATGAACAATGGCCGAAAGTGAAGCACGTTTAAGAGAGGAGAAGGCTCAAAAACAGTTTAGTGATCGACCTTGCAATGCCTGCCACTCACAGTCATGCATATAATTCTATATTATTTATAACATTTACAGTTACCAAGATGCATCTAAAAGCAATGCTGTCATCACCTGGTTCAGTATTTTGGAAAAAGTTGGCTGTCATTTTCCATGCAGAATTGAGAGTGTGTGCTGCATTCAATCTGTTGTAAAAATTCCATCACTGCCAACAGTTTCAGCAGGGGAGGTATGGTGGTAGTTATGCCAATGTTGGACTCAAGCACCCTTCTCGGTGAGTCATGCAGGTGACATATGGCATCCATGTCAAATCTGAAGGTATTAACTACCTCAGCTTGTGGTAGATTAAATTAATCTAGCTATGTTCTTTCAAACGTTGATCACTCCTGGATCTTTGTCTCCTTGGTCATTGAATCAATGCCTGCCTCTGTGTGCACTGCTGCATGGTGTGCATCAGCAGTGTGGGTATGTGCTGCATTTTCATGAAATATAGTGGTTCACTCATGGTAGTGTTTTGTAATAAGTTCCCTGCTAGTGACTTATGTAGTCATCTGAATGCTAACAACTGTATTGTAGCAGTTGTATGTGTTGCCGGTTGTGTGAAATTGACGTACGGTTATTTTTGTGAGACGTTAATTTAAAGTTGTAGGTGTGCCAGTGTTTAGTTTTTAATTGTAAGTAGTTTTACTCTAATAATTTTGTTGTGATTTGGGTATTAATGTTCAAATCCACACATTTTGGGTCATTTACCACATTCTATATGCCTGGTGATAGGTTGCAGGGCTATTTTCTGCTAGTTTTCACACAGAAAGCAGACTTGTAATAGCACTGTAAGTTCAGCATGTGACACAATGCATGCAATATATCAGTTTCAGTATTTATCAAAGAAAACATTTATTTTATACAGGAAATTGTGAAGATTATTACCGCATTTGGTTGTTACTTGTGATAATGCAGACAGAATTGTGCATGTGTTATCACATTGCTTGTAATGAAGTCCATATGCTACCTGAACTCTAGTAGCACAAGATAATTGCCATCATGTTTGATAGAAGTATTTCGTATGTTTGGGAAATTAATCTCTTATCCCCCTTCAATTACAGAGTTTTGTGTGACACATCCTTTGCCCAAGCAATTTTCAGTATTAAGGTGATGAAGACCATATGACCAACCTTCCCACCCGCCATCGACGTTCATGTTCCTCCTTTGTAGTCACACTATATTGGTCATGAGCCCTTGTTTATAGGGCATGTTGAACGCCCAGATTCACTTAAAACATCAAAATAGATCATATAAATTACTATTTCAGCAAATCCTATCACCGGCTTGTTATTTTGAATTTTAAGACTAGTCGTGAATGAAGATTTCTCTCTATGCCAGACTATAATTTTTAATCTTTTCAATTTTGATTGCTGTTCTTCACATAATTAAGAGCCACATATTTTATTTTGTCCTACTGTTTATAATCTACACATTATCAACAGATGGAAAACAAAATAATTCTTTGCAGGTAATGACATAGAAGCAGAGAATGACTTTCTCAACTACTGTCCCATTCAGTTACTTGCAAGCATATGCCAGCTCACGTTGCTGCCATTGTGCCCCAAAAGGAATCCCCAGGAGCTCCAGAAACAGACTGCATTATGGACTAATGTCAAACTAATTCCTATCTGGAGTTATGGGTTGGCTTGGGACCAGAATCCTGCCCTGTAAACCTCACAGTCACACTAGACATCAGAAAAGGAATGTACATTGCTCCCTCAACCATCATGGATTTTCTCCATTTTGCATGATCATACCACTAAGCCACTTCACTGGCTTTACCAATAAGACGAATTACGCTCTAACAACTTAGACAAGTTATTCCCACAGTGATTATCTTTGTAGCCTCGAAAAAGTCCCAAGCCTGTGCACAAATGTAGGGCAAAAAATGTGTTGGTTTGAGGTTTCTAGCATTTTGTTGAAGTCTCTAACTGTAAACAGGAGACTGGATAAAGAAAATATAAAAAAATATTTTTAGGAAATGGGTTCAGCCCATGTACCCCCCCTGGCGTTTTTTGCTTTTGGACTACCTGGCTTTTAGACTTTTACCGTGAGTGAGTTTTGCCAACCGAGTGTACTGCTTGCAGGCTGTGGTGTAGTTGGAGAAGATGACCACAAAGGTGGGGGGGATCATCAGGCCCCCAGGCAGAAGACAGGTTTGGCAAGGCACCAGCAAAATCCAACTCCCCAAAAAAGGTACACTTTAGTGGCCAGGAAAGCTGAGGAAAATGCCCATGGGGTTTAGGGCTGATCCACAGAAGCATAACTAGACCAAAATTTTCCAAATTGGCCTTACTAGGCCAGATAAAGCATCCTTTAAAGCCTGAATATCCAGGGGCACTGGGTGGAAAAACAAGTGAGTAGCACTCTGTTCTATCTTTTCCAAATGTGGCATGGGTTTGGCACGGTCTAATTCATTAAACTTTGATGGGGAAGGGACATGCATGGGTCCTTCTCACCTAACTATCTTTGGCCACCGGGGACCCATTCCCCCAAGACCTGACACAAAGACTACTATCCCAGGGGACCCCTACACCTGGGAAAGAACAGATGAGCCACTGAGTCTAATAAGTGCTCTGCCCACCACTGTGCCTGTGTCACAAGCAGGCACATCCCGCTCCAATCCTACCGCCCGTGGTTAATGTGGGTGGGAGCACAGAAGGAGTCTGCACCTGCCTCCCTCTGAGGAATGGTGCAGCAGCACAGGGAGCCAGCAGGGTAGTACAGTAGTGGGCTCTCAGCACTGCCCACAACTAAAAGGCAGCACCTGGGTTCTTGGTGTGCAATGACAGCCGATCTTTAAAAAGGGACATGAGGCTTGAGGCCTCATTACAAACAGAAAGGTATTTAATAAGAGTGGACAAGCCATTCATTATGATGCATTGCTCGTGGACTGGAGCACCGCATAAGTCCCCACAAGGGGTCCCTAATTTGCATAGCTGGCTTCTCTGGTGTCCAGTAGTGGGCAGGAGCACCACCAATGTTCCAAGCACACATTTTGGTGGCGGCAGGAATACAGCAGCCCCCCACCAGAAGGTGTCCTTCCAAAGGTGCCCTAAGTCTCACAAGGAGTTCCATCAATGCCACCAGGAGAGGTTTTCAGACAGATTCAAGTGCTCCTGGATTTGAAGTTTTTGTTCATAAACTGTGGAGTGTGACGTCCTTGTTGGTTGACCCTAAAGCTGCAGTGGCAGCATAGTAAAAGTAGAAATAAGACGTTGGAGCAAGTTATTCACTGGAATCCCTTACTGACAATGCTAATGCATGGCAATGCAAAGTTCTACATTATAAAAAAACAGTAGTGAATATGAGGACTTTCCCCGATTGATTTCAATGGTGGATTATAAGATAATTTCGGCTTTTATTGGTGTGTTGACAAACTCACAAAGCCAGATGGCATGCCTTTTTGATAATTACACCCCTTAAATTGTGGTATTGTCTCTAGCCATATGTGTAGGGCTACTGTGATTTATGGTTATTGCTTGCTGGGGTTCCAACTGTACTCCAGGTGTCACCAGAAGCATTTCGATCTGATTTTATATATGTGTTAATAATACTTAGTATTTAATAGTGTATGCTAATATATTACTTTTCCTTTTTAAAAGAAATAGCACAGGCTAGAAAATGATTTATTGAGTGTTGTTTTTGCATGTTAGCAAGCTAGGGGTATTGCTAAACCACACCACCTCCCCTGAGTAGGCCTTTGCTCTGCTTCGCTACCCTGTGAGAGTCACATGTTACAATGGGGTATTTGGTTCCCAGTAAAGAAAACGTTGCAGGCTTATTACTTGTGAAGGACTCATATCCTTCACAACTGATCACCCTATTTCCTACAATATGAATCATGTAAATAAATTCTGAAACTGTCAACTTTTCATTGATCTGTAAAGAAAAATGATTTTCGACCTAAGGTTCTAGTTTTACATTTGTGTAACTGTATGGTGTTCTGCAATCCTGAATTATCATTTCTGTTTTATGGGTTAAGGGACCCAACCTGTGAAGTTATGAATGCACAGATACACCAGTCAGTCTCAATGCATGTATACACCAGCCAGTCTTAAGAGTAATACATGCACAGACTTTACAATGGAAGGGGGATGGGAGCACACTGCTTCACCTCCTAGCACAGTTCACCCCATAGCATTATGGTAAATGAAGTCACTTTAAATGCTTACTTGTATTTTTGCTGAAGTGTTTCACCAAAGTTGGTGCAGGTTAGTGCTGTGAATCTCTAGACACATGTGTTTCTGGATATTATCCTTCAACAGTAGAGATAAAAAACGAAATTCATCTGGGGTTGCTGAGCAGGCTGCCACAGTCCTTTCAAGTCTCAGTACCTCTCTCTAGCGCACAGTTGCATCTCCAAAAGCTCGTCAGCTCAGTGGCTCAAGGGAGCCTTTTCAAACAGAACGGGGATGGGAGCACACTGCTTCACCTCCCAGCACAGTTCACCCCTTAGCATTATGGTAAATGCAGTCACTTTAAATGCTTACTTGTATTTTTGCTGAAGTGTTTCATCAAAGTTGGTGCAGGTTAGTGCTGTGAATCTCTAGACACATGTGTTTCTGGATATTATCTTTCATCAGTAGAGATAAAAAACGAAATTCATCTGGGGTTGCTGAGCAGGCTGCCACAGTCCTTTCAAGTCTCAGTACCTCTCTCTAGCGCACAGTTGCATCTCCAAAAGCTCATCAGCTCAGTGGCTCAAGGGAGCCTTTTCAAACAGAAGGGGGATGGGAGCACACTGCTTCACCTCCCAGCACAGTTCACCCCTTAGCATTATGGTAAATGCAGTCACTTTAAATGCTTACTTGTATTTTTGCTGAAGTGTTTCATCAAAGTTGGTGCAGGTTAGTGCTGTGAATCTCTAGACACGTGTTTCTGGATATTATCCTTCATCAGTAGAGATAGAAAACGAAATTCATCTGGGGTTGCTGAGCAGGCTGCCACAGTCCTTTCAGGTCTCAGCACCTCTCTCTGGCGCACAGGTACATCTCCAAAAGCTTGTCAGCTCAGTGGTTCAAGGGAGCCTTTTCAAGCAGAAGAGGATATGGGAGCACACTGCTTCACCTCCCAGCACAGTTCACCCCATAGCATTATGGTAAATGTAGTCACTTTAAATGCTTACTTGTATTTTTGCTGAAGTGTTTCACCAATGTTGGTGCAGGTACTGTAGTGCTGTAAATCTCTAGACACAATTGTTTCTGGATCTTATCCTTCATCAATAGAGATAAAAAACGAAATTCATCTGGGGTTGCTGAGCAGGCTGCCACAGTCCTTTCAGGTCTCAGTACCTCTCTCTGGCGCACAGGTGCATCTCCAAAAGCTCAGTGGCTCAAGGGAGCCTTTTCAAACAGAAGGGGGATGGGAGCACACTGCTTCAACTCCCAGCACAGTTCACCCCATAGCATTATGGTAAATGCAGTCACTTTAAATGCTTACTTGTATTTTTGCTGAAGTGTTTCACCTAAGTTGGGTCAGGTTAGTGCTCTGAATCTCTAGACACATGTCTTTCTGGATATTATCCTTCATCAGTAGAGTTAAAAAACGAAATTCATCTGGGTTTGCTGAGCAGGCTGCCTCAGTCCTTTCAGGTCTCAGTACCTCTATCTGGCGCACAGGTGCATCTTCAAAAGCTCGTCAGCTCAGGGGCTCAAGGGAGCCTTTTCAAATAGAAGGGGGATGAGAGCACACTGCTTCATCTCCCAGCACAGTTCACCCCATAGTACTATGGTAAATGTAGTCACTTTAAATGCTTACTTGTATTTTTGCTGAAGTGTTTCACAAAAGTTGGTGCAGGTTAGTGCTGTGAAACTCTAGACACGTGTTTCTGGATATTATCCATCATTAGTAGAGATAGAAAACGAAATTCATCTGGGGTTGCTGAGCAAGCTGCTACAATCCTTTCAGGTCTCAGTACCTCTCTCTGGCGCACAGGTGCATCTCCAAAAGCTTGTCAGCGCAGTGGCTCAAGGGAGCCTTTTCAAACAGAAGGGGATGGGAGCACACTGCTTCACCTCCCAGCACAGTTCACCCCTTAGCATTGTGGTAAATGCAGTCACTTTAAATGCTTACTTGTATTTTTGCTAAAGTATTTCACCAAAGTTGGTGCAGGTTAGTGCTGTGACTCTCTAGACATGTGTGTTTCTGGTTATTATCCTTCATCAGTAGAGATAAAAAACGAAATTCATCTGGTGTTGCTGAGCAGGCTGCCACAGTCCTTTCAGGTCTCAGTACCTCTCTCTGGAACACAGGTGCATCTCCAAAAGCTCGTAAGCTCAGTGGCTCAAGGGAGACTTTTCCAACAGAAGGGGGATGGGAGCACACTGCTTCACCTCCCAGCAGAGTTCACCCCTTAGCATTATGGTAAATGCAGTCACTTTAAATGCTTACTTGTATTTTTGCTGAAGTGTGTCACCAAAGTTGGTGCAGGTTAGTGCTGTGAATCTCTAGACACGTGTTTCTGGATATAATCCTTCATCAGTAGAGATAGAAAACGAAATTCATCTGGGGTTGCTGAGCAGGCTGCCACAGTCCTTTCAAGTCTCAGTACCTCTCTCTGGCGCACAGGTACATCTCCAAAAGCTCATCAGCTCAGTGGTTCAAGGGAGCCTTTTCAAGCAGAAGAGGGATGGGAGCACACTGCTTCACCTCCCAGCACAGTTCACCCCATAGTATTATGGTAAATGCAGTCACTTTAAATGCTTACTTGTATTTTTGCTGAAGTGTTTCACCATAGTTGGTGCAGGTTATTGCTGTAAATCTCTAGACACAATTGTTTCTGGATATTATCCTTCATCAGTAGAGATAAAAAACGAAATTGATCTGGGGTTGCTGAGCAGGCTGCCACAGTCCTTTCAGGTCTCAGTACCTCTCTCTGGCGCACAGGTGCATCTCCAAAAGCTCGTCAGCTCAGTGGCTCAAGGGAGCCTTTTCAAACAGAAGGGGGATGGGAGCACACTGATACACCTCCCAGCACAGTTCACCCTTAGCATTATGGTAAATGCAGTCACTTTAAATGCTTACTTGTATTTTTTCTGAAGTGTTTCACAAAAGTTGGTGCAGGTTAGTGCTGTGAATCTCTACACACATGTGTTTCTGGATATTATCCATCATCAGTAGAGATAGAAAACGAAATTCATCTGGGGTTGCTGAGCAGGCTGCCACAGTCCTTTCAGGTCTCAGTACCTCTCTCTTGCGCACAGGTGCATCTCCAAAAGATCGTCAGCTCAATGGCTCAAGGGAGCCTTGTCAAACAGAAGGGGGATGGGAGCACACTGCTTCTCCTCCCAGCACAGTTCACCCCATAGCATTATGGTAAATGCAGTCACTTTAAATGCTTACTTGTATTTTTGCTGAAGTGTTTCACCAAAGTTGGTGCAGGTTAGTGCTGTGAATCTCTAGACCCATGTGTTTCTGGATATTATCCTTCATCAGTAGAGATAAAAAACGAAATTCATCTGGGGTTGCTGAGCAGGCTGCCACAGTCCTTTCAGGTCTCAGTACCTCTCTCTGGCACACAGGTGCATCTCCAAAAGCTCGTCAGCTCAGTGGCTCAAGGGAGCCTTTTGAAACAGAAGGGGGATGGGAGCACACTGCTTCTCCTCCCAGCACAGTTCACCCCATAGCATTATGGTAAATGCAGTCACTTTAAATGCTTACTTGTATTTTTGCTGAAGTGTTTCACCAAAGTTGGTGCAAGTTAGTGCTGTGAATCTCTAGACACATGTTTCTGGATATTATCCTTCATCAGTAGAGATAGAAAACGAAATTCATCTGGGGTTGCTGAGCAGGCTGCCACAGTCCTTTCAAGTCTCAGTACCTCTCTCTAGCGCACAGTTGCATCTCCAAAAACTCGTCAGCTCAGTGGCTCAAGGGAGCCTTTTCAAACAGAAGGGGGATGGGAGCACACTGCTTCACCTCCCAGCACAGTTCACCCCATAGTACTATGGTAAATGCAGTCACTTTAAATGCTTACTTGTATTCTTGCTGAAGTGTTTCACCAAAGTTGGTGCAGGTTAGTGCTGTGAATCTCTAGACACATGTTTCTGGATATTATCCATCATTAGTAGAGATAGAAAACGAAATTCATCTGGGGTTGCTGAGCAAGCTGCTACAATCCTTTCAGGTCTCAGTACCTCTCTCTGGCGCACAGGTGCATCTCCAAAAGCTTGTCAGCGCAGCGGCTCAAGGGAGCCTTTTCAAATAGAAGGGGGATGGGAGCACACTGCTTCACCTCCCAGCACAGTTCACCCCTTAGCATTGTGGTAAATGCAGTCACTTTAAATGCTTACTTGTATTTTTGCTAAAGTATTTCACCAAAGTTGGTGCAGGTTAGTGCTATGACTCTCTAGACACGTGTGTTTCTGGTTATTATCCTTCATCAGTAGAGATAAAAACGAAATTCATCTGGGGTTGCTGAGCAGGCTGCCACAGTCCTTTCAGGTCTCAGTACCTCTCTTTGGAACACAGGTGCATCTCCAAAAGCTCGTTAGCTCAGTGGCTCAAGGGAGCCTTTTACAACAGAAGGGGGATGGGAGCACACTGCTTCACCTCCCAGCAGAGTTCACCCCTTAGCATTATGGTAAATGCAGTCACTTTAAATGCTTACTTGTATTTTTGCTGAAGTGTGTCACCAAAGTTGGTGCAGGTTAGTGCTGTGAATCTCTAGACACGTGTTTCTGGATATAATCCTTCATCAGTAGAGATAGAAAACGAAATTCATCTGGGGTTGCTGAGCAGGCTGCCACAGTCCTTTCAGGTCTCAGTACCTCTCTCTGGCGCACAGGTACATCTCCAAAAGCTCATCAGCTCAGTGGTTCAAGGGAGCCTTTTCAAGCAGAAGAGGGATGGGAGCACCCTGCTTCACCTCCCAGCACAGTTCACCTCATAGCATTATGGTAAATGCAGTCACTTTAAATGCTTACTTGTATTTTTGCTGAAGTGTTTCACCATAGTTGGTGCAGGTTATTGCTGTAAATCTCTAGACACAATTGTTTCTGGATATTATCCTTCATCAGTAGAGATAAAAAACGAAATTGATCTGGGGTTGCTGAGCAGGCTGCCACAGTCCTTTCAGGTCTCAGTACCTCTCTCTGGCGCACAGGTGCATCTCCAAAAGCTCGTCAGCTCAATGGCTCAAGGGAGCCTTGTCAAACAGAAGGGGGATGGGAGCACACTGCTTCTCCTCCCAGCACAGTTCACCCCATAGCATTATGGTAAATGCAGTCACTTTAAATGCTTACTTGTATTTTTGCTGAAGTGTTTCACCAAAGTTGGTGCAGGTTAGTGCTGTGAATCTCTAGACCCATGTGTTTCTGGATATTATCCTTCATCAGTAGAGATAAAAAACGAAATTCATCTGGGGTTGCTGAGCAGGCTGCCACAGTCCTTTCAGGTCTCAGTATCTCTCTCTGGCGCACAGGTGCATCTCCAAAAGCTCGTCAGCTCAGTGGCTCAAGGGAGCCTTTTGAAACAGAAGGGGGATGGGAGCACACTGCTTCTCCTCCCAGCACAGTTCACCCCATAGCATTATGGTAAATGCAGTCACTTTAAATGCTTACTTGTATTTTTGCTGAAGTGTTTCACCAAAGTTGGTGCAGGTTAGTGCTGTGAATCTCTAGACACTTGTTTCTGGATATTATCCTTCATCAGTAGAGATAGAAAACGAAATTCATCTGGGGTTGCTGAGCAGGCTGCCACAGTCCTTTCAAGTCTCAGTACCTCTCTCTAGCGCACAGTTGCATCTCCAAAAGCTCGTCAGCTCAGTGGCTCAAGGAAGCCTTTTCAAACAGAAGGGGGATGGGAGCACACTGCTTCACCTCCCAGGATAGTTCACCCCTTAGCATTATGGTAAATGCAGTCAATTTAAATGCTTACTTGTATTTTTGCTGAAGTGTTTCACCAAAGTTGGTGCAGATTAGTGCTGTGAATCTCTAGACACATGTGTTTCTGGATATTATCCTTCATCAGTAGAGATAAAAAACAAAATTGATCTGGGGTTGCTGAGCAGGCTGCCACAGTCCTTTCAGGTCTCAGTACCTCTCACAGGCGTCCAGGTGCATCTCCAAAAGCTTGTCAGCTCAGGGGCTCAAGGGAGCCTTTTCAAACAGAAGGGGGATGTGAGCACACTGCTACACCTCCCAGCACAGTTCACCCCTTGGCATTATGGTAAATGCAGTCACTTTAAATGCTTACTTGTATTTTTGCTGAAGTGTTTCACCAAAGTTGGGTCAGGTTAGTGCTCTGAATCTCTAGACACATGTTTTTCTGGATATTATCCTTCATCAGTAGAGATAAAAAATGAAATTCATCTGGGGTTGCTGAGCAAGCTGCCACAATCCTTTCAGGTCTCAGTACCTCTCTCTGGCGCACAGGTGCATCTCCAAAAGCTTGTCAGCGCAGTGGCTCAAGGGAGCCTTTTCAAACAGAAGGGGGATGGGAGCACACTGCTTCACCTCCCAGCACAGTTCACCCCTTAGCATTGTGGTAAATGCAGTCACTTTAAATGCTTACTTGTATTTTTGCTAAAGTATTTCACCAAAGTTGGTGCAGGTTAGTGCTGTGACTCTCTAGACACGTGTGTTTCTGGTTCTTATCCTTCATCAGTAGAGATAAAAAACGAAATTCATCTGGGGTTGCAGAGCAGGCTGCCACAGTCCTTTCAGGTCTCAGTACCTCTCTCTGGTGCACAGGTGCATCTCCAAAAGCTCGTTAGCTCAGTGGCTCAAGGGAGCCTTTTCCAACAGAAGGGGGATGGGAGCACACTGCTTCACCTCCCAGCACAGTTCACCCCTTAGCATTATGGTGAATGCAGTCAGTTTAAATGCTTACTTGTATTTTTGCTGAAGTGTTTCACCAAAGTTGGTGCAGGTTAGTGCTGTGAATCTCTAGACACATGTGTTTCTGGATATTAACCATCAGCAGTAGAGATAGAAAACGAAATTCATCTGGGGTTGCTGAGCAGGCTGCCACAGTCCTTTCAGGTCTCAGTACCTCTCTCTGGCGCACAGGCACATCTCCAAAAGCTCGTCAGCTCAGTGGCTCAAGGGAGCCTTTTCAAACAGAAGGGGGATGGGAGCACACTGCTTCACCTGAAGGATAATATCCAGTAACACATGTGTCTAGAGATCGACAGCACTAACCGGCACCAACTTTGGTGAAACACTTCAGCAAAAACTCAAGTAAGCATTTAAAAGGAACTGCATGTACCATAATGCTAAGAGGTGAACTGTGCTGGGAGGTGGAGACATGTCCTCCCATCCCCCTTCTGTGTGAAAAGGCTCCCTTGAGCCATTGAGCTGATGAGCTTTTGGAGATGCACATGTGCGCCCGTGAGAGGTACTGAGACCTGGAAGGATTGTAGCAGCTTGCTCATCAACTCCAGATACATTTTGCTTTTTATCTCTACTGATGAAGGATAATATCCAGAAACACGTGTCTAGAGATCGACAGCATTAACCTGCACCAACTTTGGTGAAACACTTCAGCAAAAACTCAAGTAAGCATTTAAAAGGAACTGCATTTACCATAATGCTAAGGGGTGAACTGGCTGGGAGGTGAAACAGTGTGCTCCCATCCCCCTTCTGTTTGAAAAGGCTGCCTTGAGCCATTGAGCTGACGAGCTTTTGGAAATGCACCTGCGCGCCTGTGAGAGGTATTGAGACCTGGAAGGATTGTGGCAGCTTGCTCAGCAACCCCAGATAAATTTCCTTTTTTATCTCTACTGAGAAAGGATAATATCCAAAAACACATGTGTCTAGAGATCGACAGCACTAACCTGCACCAACTTTGGTGAAACACTTCTGCTAAAACTCAAGTATGCATTTAAATTAAACTGCATTTACCATAATGCAAAGTGGTGAACTGTGCTGGGAGGTGAAGCAGTGTGCTCCCATCCCCCTTCTGTTTGAAAAGGCTCCCTTGAGCCATTGAGTTGACAAGCTTTTGGAGATGCACCTGTGCGTCTGTGAGAGGTCCTGAGACCTGGAAGGATTGTGGCAGCTTGCTCAGCAACCCCAGATAAATTTCGGTTTTCATCTCTACTAATAAAGGATAATATCCAGATAAATATGTGTCTAGAGATCGACAGCATTAACTTGAACCAACTTTGGTGAAACACTTCAACAAAAACTCAAGTAAGCATTTGAAAGGAACTGCATTTACCATAATGCTAAGAGGTGAACTGGCTGGGAGGTGAAGCAGTGTGCTCCCATCCCACTTCTGTTTGAAAAGGCTCCCTTGAGCCATTGAGCTGACGAGCTTTTGGAGATACACCTGTGCGCCTGTGAGAGGTACTGAGACCTGGAAGGATTGTGGCAGCTTTCTCAGCAACCCCAGGTACATTTTGTTTTTTATCTCTACTGATGAAGGATATCCTGAAGCACATATGTCTAGAGATCGACAGCACTAACTTGCACCAACTTTGGTGAAACACTTCAGGAAAAACTCAAGTAGGCATTTAAAATTAAGTGCATTTACCATAATGCTAAGGGGTGAACTGTGCTGGGAGGTGAAGCAGTGTGCTCCCATCCCCCTTCTGTTTGAAAAGGCTCCCTTGAGCCACTGAGCTGATGAGCTTTTGGAGATGCACCTGTGCACCTGTGAGAGGTCCTGAGACCTGGAAGGATAGTGGCAGCTTGCTCAGCAACCCCAGATACATTTTGTTTTTCATCTCTACTGATGAAGGATAATATCCAGAAACACATGTGTCTAGAGATCGACAGCACTAACTTGCACCAACTTTGGTGAAACACTACAGCAAAAACTCAAGTAAGCATTTAACATGAACTGCATTTACCATAATGCTAAGGGGTGAACTGTCCTGGGAGGTGGAGCAGTGTGCTACCATCCCGCTTCTGTTTGAAAAGGCTCCCTTGAGCCATTGAGCTGACTAGCTTTTGGAGATGCACCTGTGCGCCTCTGAGAGGTATTGAGATCTGGAAGGATTGTGGCAGCTTGCACAGCAACCCCAGATAAATTTCCTTTTTTATCTCTACTGATGTAGGATAATATCCAGAAACACATGTGTCTAGAGATCGACAGCACTAACCTGCACCAACTTTGGTGAAACACTTCTGCAAAAACTCAAGTAAGCATTTAAAATGAACTGCATTTGCCATAATGCTAAGGGGTGAACTGTGCTGGGAGCTGAAGCAGTTTGCTCCCATCCCCCTTCTTTTTGAAAACGCTAACTTGAGCCATTGAGCTGGCAATCTTTTGGAGATGCACATGTGCGCCTGTGAGAGGTACTGAGACCTAGAAGGATTGTGGCAGCTTGCTCAGCAACCCCAGGTAAATTTTGTTTTTTATCTCTACTGATGAAGGATAATATCCAGAAACACATGTGTCTAGAGATCGAGAGCACTAACCTGCACCAACTTTGGTGAAACACTTCAGCAAAAACTCAAGTAAGCATTTAAAATGAACTGCATTTACAATAATGCTAAGGGGTGAACTGTGCTGGGTGGTGGAGCAGTGTGCTCCCATCTCCCTTCTGTTTGAAAAGGCTCCCTTGAGCCATTGAGCTGACGAACATTTGGAGATGCACCTGTGCGCCTGTGAGATGTACTGAGACCTGGAAGGACTGTGGCAGGTGGCTCAGCAACCCCAGATACATTTAGTTTTTCATCTCTACTGATGAAGGATTATATCCAGAAACACATGTGTCTAGAGATCGACAGCACTAACCTGCACCAACTTTGGTGAAACACTTCAGCAAAAACTCAAGTAAGCATTTAAAATGAACTGCATTTACTATAGTGCTAAGGGGTGAATTGTGCTGGGAGGTGAAGCAGTGTGCTCCCATCCCCTTCTTTTGAAAAGGCTCCCTTGAGCCATTGAGCTGGTGAGGTTTTAGAGATGCAGCTGTGTGCCTATGAGAGGTGCTAAGACCTGGAAGGATTGTGGCAGCTTGCTCAGCAACCCCAGATACATTTCGTTTTTATCTCTTCTGATGAATGATAATATCCAGAAACAGATGTGTCAAGAGATCGACAGCACTAACCTGCACTAAGTTTGGTGAAACACTTCAGCAAAAACTCAAGTAAGCATTTAAAATGAATTCCATTTACCATAATGCTAAGGGGTGAACTGTGCTGGGAGGTGAAGCAGTGTGCTCCCATCCCCCTTCTGTTTGAAAAGGTTCACTTGAGCCATTGAGCTGACGATCTTTTAGAGATGCACATGTGCGCCTGTGAGAGGTACTAAGACCTGGAAGGATTGTGGCAGCTTGCTCAGCAACCCCAGAAGAATTTTATTTTTCATCTCTACTGATGAAGGATAATATCCAGAAACACATGTGTCTAGAGATCGACAGCACTAACCTGCACCAACTGTGGTGAAACACTTCAGCAAAAACTCAAGTAAGCATTTAAAATGAACTACATTTACCATAATGCTAAGGGGTGAACTGTGCTGGGAGGTGAAGCAGTGTGCTTCTATCCCCCTTCTGTTTAAAAAGGCTCCCTTGAGCCACTGAGAAGATGAGCTTATGGAGATGCACCTGTGCGCCTGTGAGAGGTACTGAGACCTGTAAGGATTGTGGCAGCTTGCTCAGCAACCCCAGATACATTTCGTTTTTTATCTCTACTGATAAAGGATAATATCCAGAAATACGTGTCTAGAGATCGACAGCACTAACCTGCACTAAGTTTGGTGAAACACTTCAGCAAAAACTCAAGTAAGCATTTAAAATGAACTGCATTTACCATATTGCTAAGGGGTGAACTGTGCTGGGAGGTGAAGCAGTGTGCTCCCATCCCCTTCTGTTTGAAAAGGCTCCCTTGAGCCATTGAGCTGACTAGCTTTTGGAGATGCACCTGTGCGCCTCTGAGAGGTATTGAGACCTGGAAGGATTGTGGCAGTTTGCACAGCAACCCCGGATAAATTTCCTTTTTTATCTCTACTGATGAAAGATAATATCCAGAAACACGTGTCTAGAGATCGACAGCATTAACCTGCACCAACTTTGGTGAAACACTTCAGCAAAAACTCAAGTAAGCATTTAAAATGAACTGCATTTACCATAATGTTAAGGGTTGAACTGTGCTGGGAGGTGAAGCAGTTTGCTCCCATCCCCCTTCTGTTTGAAAAGACTCCCTTGAACCATTGAGCTGACTAGCTTTTGGAGATGCACCTGTGCGCCTCTGAGAGGTATTTAGATCTGGAAGGATTGTGGCAGCTTGCACAGCAACCCCAGATAAATTTCCTTTTTTATCTCTACTGATGAAGGATAATATCCAGAAACACATGTGTCTAGAGATCGACAGCACTAACCTGCACCAACTTTGGTGAAACACTTCAGCAAAAACTCAAGTAAGCATTTAAAATGAACTGCATTTACCATAATGCTAAGGCATGAACTGTGCTGGGAGGTGAAGCAGTGTGCTCCCAATCCCCTTCTGTTTGACAAGGCTCCCTTGAGCCATTGAGCTGACTAGCTTTTGGAGCTGCACCTGTGCGCCTGTGATAGGTACTGAGACCTGGAAGGATTGTGGCAGCTTGCTAAGCAACCCCAGATAAATTTAGTTTTTCATCTCTACTGATGAAGGATAATATCCAGAAACAGATGTGTCTAGAGATCGACAGCACTAAGTTGCACCAACTTTGGTGAAACACTACAGCAAAAACTCAAGTAAGCATTTAAAATGAATTGCATTTACCATAATGCTAAGGGGTGAACTGTGCTGGGAGGTGAAGCAGTGTGCTCCCATCCCCCTTCTGTTTGAAAAGGTTCACTTGAGCCATTGAGCTGACGATCAATCAATCAATCAATCAATCAGGGAATTGTAAGCGCGCTACTCACCCGTGAGGGTCTCAAGGCGAGAGGTACTGCGACCTGGAAGTATTGTGGCAGTTTTCTCAGCAACCCCAGAAAAGTTTTGTTTTTCATGTCTACTGATGAAGGATAATATCCAGAAACACATGTGTCTAGATATCAACAGCACTAACCTGCACCAACTTGGTGAAACACTTCAGCAAAAACTCAAGTAAGCATTTAAAATGAATTGCATGTACCATAATGCTAAGGGGTGAACTGTGCTGGGAGGTGAAGAAGTGTGCTCCCATCCCCCTTCTGTTTGAAAAGGTTTACTTGAGCCATTGAGCTGACGATCCTTTAGAGATGCACCTGTGTGCCTGTGAGAGGTACTGAGAGCTGGAAGGATTGTGGCAGCTTGCTCAGCAACCCCAGTAAAATTTAGTTTTTCATCTCTACTGATGAAGGATAATATCCAGAAACGCTTGTGTCTAGAGATCGACAGCACTAACCTGCACCAACTTTGGTGAAACACTACAGCAAAAACTCAAGTAAGCATTTAAAATGAACTGCATTTACCATATTGCTAAGGGGTGAACTGTGCTGGGAGGTGGAGCAGTGTGCTCCCATCCCCCTTCTGTTTGAAAAGGCTCCCTTGAGCCATTGAACTGACTAGCTTTTGGAGATGCACCTGTGCGACTCTGAGAGGTATTGAGACCTGGAAGATTTGTGGCAGCTTGCACAGCAACCCCAGATAAATTTCATTTTTTATCTCTACTGATGAAGGATAATATACAGAAACACATGTGTCTAGAGATCTACAGCACTAACCTGCACCAACTTTGGTGAAACACTTCAGCAAAAACTCAAGTAAGCATTTAAAATGAACTGCATTTACCATAATGCTAAGGGATGAACTGTGCTGGGAGGTGAAGCAGTGTGATTCCATCCCCCTTCTGTTTGAAAAGGCCCCCTTGAAACCATTGAGCTGACGAGCTTTTGGAGATGCACATGTGTGCCTGTGAGAGGTACTGAGACCTGGAAGGATTGTGGCAGCTTGCTCAGCAACCCCAGATAAATTTCGTTTTTTATCACGACTGATGAAGGATAATATCCAGTAACACATGTGTCTCGAGATCGACAGCACTAACCTGCACCAACTTTGGTGAAACACTTCAGCAAAAACTCAAGTAAGCATTTCAAATGAACTGCAGTTACCATAATGCTAAGGGGTGAACGTTGCTGGCAGGTGAAGCAGTGTGCTCCCATCCCCTTTCTGTTTGAAAAGGCTCCCTTGAGACATTTAGCTCACGACTTTTGGAGATGCACCTGTTCTCCTGTGAGAGGTACTGAGACCTGAAAGGATTGCGGCATCTTGCTCAGCAACCCCAGATAATTCTTTTTGTTTTATCTCTACTGATGAAGCATAATATCCAGAAACACGTGTCTAGAGATCGACAGCACTAACCTGCACCATCCTTGGTGAAACACTTCACCAAAAACTCAAGTAAGCATTTAAAATAAACTGCATTTACCATAATGCTAAGGGGTGAACTGTGGTGGGAGGTGAAGCAGTGTGGTCCCATCCCCCTTCTGTTTGAAAAGGCCCGCTTGGAACCATTGAGCTGACGAGCTTTTGGAGATGCACCTGTGCGTCTGTGAGAGGTACTGAGACCTGGAAGGATTGTGGCAGCTTGCTCAGCAACCCCAGATAAATTTCCTTTTTATCACTACTGATGAAGGATAATATCCAGAAACACATGTGTCTAGAGATCGACAGCACTAACCTGCTCCATCTTTGGTGAAACACTTCACCAAAAACTCAAGTAAGCATTTAAAATGAACTACATTTACCATAATGCTAAGGGGTGAACTGTGGTGGGAGGGGAAGCAGTGTGGTCCCATCCCCCTTCTGTTTCAAAAGGCCCCCTTGAAACAATTGAGCTGACGAGCTTTTGGAGATGCAGCTGTGCGCCTGTGAGAGGAACTGAAACATGGAAGGATTGTGGCAGCTTGCCAAGCAACCGCAGATAAATTTCGTTTTTATCACTACTGATGAAGGATAATATCGAGAAACACATGTGTGTAGAGATCGACAGCACTAACCTGCACCAACTTTGGTGAAACACTTCAGCAAAAACTCAAGTAAGCATTTAAAATGAACTGCATTTACTATAGTGCTAAGGGGTGAATTGTGCTGGGAGGTGAAGCAGTGTGCTCCCATCCCCCTTCTTTTTGAAAAGGCTCCCTTGAGCCATTGAGCTGGTGAGGTTTTAGAGATGCAGCTGTGTGCCTATGAGAGGTGCTAAGACCTGGAAGGATTGTGGCAGCTTGCTCAGCAACCCCAGATACATTTCGTTTTTATCTCTTCTGATGAATGATAATATCCAGAAACAGATGTGTCAAGAGATCGACAGCACTAACCTGCACTAAGTTTGGTGAAACACTTCAGCAAAAACTCAAGTAAGCATTTAAAATGAACTGCATTTCCCATAATGCTAAGGGGTGAACTATGCTGGGAGGTGAAGCAGTGTGCTCCCATCCCCCTTCTGTTTGAAAAGGCTCCCTTGAGCCATTGAGTTGATGATTTTTTGGAGATGCACCTGTGCGCCTGTGAGAGGTCCTGAGACCTGGAAGGATTGTTGCAGCTTGCTCAGCAACCCCGGATAAATTTCGTTTTTCATCTCTACTGATGAAGGATAATATCCAGAAACACATGTGTCTAGAGATCGACAGCACTAACCTGCACCAACTTTGGTGAAACACTTCAGCAAAAACTCAAGTAAGCATTTAAAATGAACTGTATTTACCATAATGCTAAGGGATGAACTGTGCTGGGAGGTGAAGCAGTGTGCTTCCATCCCCCTTCTGTTTAAATAGGCTCCCTTGAGCCACTGAGAAGATGAGCTTATGGAGATGCACCTGTGCACCTGTGAGAGGTACTGAGACCTGTAAGATTGTGGCAGCTTGCTCAGCAACCCCAGATACATTTCGTTTTTATCTCTACTGATAAAGGATAATATCCAGAAATACGTGTCTAGAGATCGACAGCACTAACCTGCACTAACTTTGATGAAACACTTCAGCAAAAACTCAAGTAAGGATTAAAAATGAACTGCATTTACCATATTGCTAAGGGGTGAACTGTGCTGGGACGTGAATCAGTGTGCTCCCATCCCCCTTCTGTTTGAAAAGGCTCCCTTGAGCCATTGAGCGAACTAGCTTTTGGAGATGCACCTGTGTGCCTCTGAGAGGTACTGAGACCTGGAAGGATTGTGGCAGCTTGCTCAGCAACCCCAGATAAATTTAGTTTTTCATCTCTACTGATGAAGGATAATATACAGAAACACATGTGTCTAGAGATCGACAGCACTAACCTGCACCAACTTTGGTGAAACACTTCAGCAAAAACTCAAGTGAGCATTTAAAATGAATTACATTTACCATAATGCTAAGGGGTGAACTGTGCTGGGAGGTGAAGCAGTGTGCTCCCATCCCCCTTCTGTTTGAAAAGGTTCACTTGAGCCATTGAGCTCACGATCTTTTAGAGATGCACATGTGTGCCTGTGAGAGGTACTGAGACCTGGAAGGATTGTGGCAGCTTGCTCAGCAACCCCAGAAGAATTTTATTTTTCATCTCTACTGATGAAGGATAATATCCAGAAACACATGTGTCTAGAGATCGACAGCACTAACCTGCACCAACTGTGGTGAAACACTTCAGCAAAAACTCAAGTAAGCATTTAAAATGAACTGCATTTACCATAATGCTAAGGGATGAACTGTGCTGGGAGGTGAAGCAGTGTGCTTCTATCCCCCTTCTGTTTAAAAAGGCTCCCTTGAGCCACTGAGAAGATGAGCTTATGGAGATGCACCTGTGCGCCTGTGAGAGGTACTGAGACCTGTAAGGATTGTGGCAGCTTGCTCAGCAACCCCAGATACATTTCGTTTTTATCTCTACTGATAAAGGATAATATCCAGAAATACGTGTCTAGAGATCGACAGCACTAACCTGCACCAACTTAGGTGAAACACTTCTGCAAAAACTCAAGTAAGCATTTAAAATGAACTTCATTTACCATAATGCTAAGGGGTGAACTATGCTGGGAGGTGAAGCAGTGTGCTCCCATCCCCTTCTGTTTGAAAAGGCTCCCTTGAGCCATTGAGCTGACGAGCTTTTGGAGCTGCACCTGTGTGCCTGTGAGAGGTACTGAGACCTGGAAGGATTGTGGCAGCTTGCTAAGCAACCCCAGATAAATTTAGTTTTTCATCTCTACTGATGAAGGATAATATCCAGAAACACATGTGTCTAGAGATCTACAGCACTAACCTGCACCAACTTTGGTGAAACACTTCAGCAAAAACTCAAGTAAGCATTTAAAATGAATTACATTTACCATAATGCTAAGGGGTGAACTATGCTGGGAGGTGAAGCAGTGTGCTCCCATCCCCCTTCTGTTTGACAAGGCTCCCTTGAGCCATTGAGCTGACGAGCTTTTGGAGCTGCACCTGTGCGCCTGTGAGAGGTACTGAGACCAGGAAGGATTGTGGCAGCTTGCTAAGCAACCCCAGATAAATTTAGTTTTTGATCTCTACTGATGAAGGATAATATCCAGAAACAGATTTGTCTAGAGATCGACAGCACTAACCTGCACCAACTTTGGTGAAACACTTCAGCAAAAACTGAAGTAAGCATTTAAAATGATCTGCATAAACCATAATGCTAAGGGATGAACTGTGCTGGGAGGTGAAGCAGTGTGTTTCCATCCCCCTTCTGTTTGAAAAGGCTCCCTTGAGCCACTGAGCTGATGAGCTTTTGGAGATGCACCTGTGCACCTGTGAGAGGTGCTGAGACCTGGAAGGATTGTGGCAGCTTGCTCAGCAACCCCAGATACATTTAGTTTTTTATCTCTACTGATGAAGGATAATATCCAGAAACACGTGTCTAGAGATCGACAGCATTAACCTGCACCAACTTTGGTGAAACACTTCAGCAAAAACTCAAGTAAGCATTTAAAATGAACTGCATTTACCATAATGCTAAGGGAAGTGAACTGTGCTGGGAGGTGAAGCAGTGTGCTCCCATCCCCCTTCTGTTTGAAAAGGCTCCCTTGAGCCATTGAGCTGACGAGCTTTTGGAGCTGCACCTGTGTGCCTGTGAGAGGTACTGAGACCTGGAAGGATTGTGGCAGCTTGCTAAGCAACCCCAGATAAATTTAGTTTTTCATCTCTACTGATGAAGGATAATATCCAGAAACACATGTGTCTAGAGATCGACAGCACTAACCTGCACCAACTTTGGTGAAACACTTCAGCAAAAACTCAAGTAAGCATTTAAAATGAATTACATTTACCATAATGCTAAGGGGTGAACTATGCTGGGAGGTGAAGCAGTGTGCTCCCATCCCCCTTCTGTTTGACAAGGCTCCCTTGAGCCATTGAGCTGACGAGCTTTTGGAGCTGCACCTGTGCGCCTGTGAGAGGTACTGAGACCAGGATGGATTGTGGCAGCTTGCTAAGCAACCCCAGATAAATTTAGTTTTTGATCTCTACTGATGAAGGATAATATCCAGAAACAGATTTGTCTAGAGATCGACAGCACTAACCTGCACCAACTTTGGTGAAACACTTCAGCAAAAACTGAAGTAAGCATTTAAAATGATCTGCATAAACCATAATGCTAAGGGATGAACTGTGCTGGGAGGTGAAGCAGTGTGTTTCCATCCCCTTCTGTTTGAAAAGGCTCCCTTGAGCCACTGAGCTGATGAGCTTTTGGAGATGCACCTGTGCACCTGTGAGAGGTGCTGAGACCTGGAAGGATTGTGGCAGCTTGCTCAGCAACCCCAGATACATTTAGTTTTTTATCTCTACTGATGAAGGATAATATCCAGAAACACGTGTCTAGAGATCGACAGCATTAACCTGCACCAACTTTGGTGAAACACTTCAGCAAAAACTCAAGTAAGCATTTAAAATGAACTGCATTTACCATAATGCTAAGGGGTGAACTGTGCTGGGAGGTGACGCAGTTTGCTCCCATCCCCCATCTGTATGAAAAGGCTCCCTTGAGCCATTGAGTTGACGAGCTTTTGGAGATGCACCTGTGCGCCTGTGAGAGGTCCTGAGACCTGGAAGGATTGTGGCAGCTTGGTCAGCAACCCCAGATAAATTTCCTTTTCTATCGCTACTGATGAAGGATAATATTCAGAAACACGTGTCTAGAGATCGACAGCACTAACCTGCACTGACTTTGGTGAAACAATGCAGCAAAAACTCAAGTAAGCATTTAAAAGGAACTGCATTTACCATAATGCTAAGGGGTGAACTGGCTGGGAGGTGAAGCAGTGTGCTCCCATCCCCCTTCTGTTTGAAAAGGCTCCCTTGAACCATTGTACTTACTAGCTTTTGGAGATGCACCTGTGCGCCTCTGAGAGGTATTTAGATGTGGAAGGATTGTGGCAGCTTGCACAGCAACTCCAGATAAATTTCCTTTTTTATCTCTACTGATGAAGGATAATATCCAGAAACACATGTGTCTAGAGATCGACAGCACTAACCTGCACCAACTTTGGTGAAACACTTCAGCAAAAACTGAAGTAAGCATTTAAAATGAACTGCATTTACCATAATGCTAAGCCATGAACTGTGCTGGGAGGTGAAGCAGTGTGCTTCCATCCCCCTTCTGTTTGACAAGGCTCCCTTGAGCCATTGAGCTGACGAGCTTTGGAGCTGCACCTGTGCGCCTGTGAGAGGTACTGAGACCAGGAAGGATTGTGGCAGCTTGCTAATCAATCCCAGATAAATTTAGTTTTTCATCTCTACTGATGAAGGATAATATCCAGAAACAGATTTGTCTAGAGATCGACAGCACTAACTTGCACCAACTTTGGTGAAAAACTACAGCAAAAACTCAAGTAAGCATTTAAAATGAATTGCATTTACCATAATGCTAAGGGGTGAACTGTGCTGGGAGGTGAAGCAGTGTGCTCCCATCCCCCTTCTGTTTGAAAAAGTTCACTTGAGCCATTGAGCTGACGATCTTTTCGAGATGCACCTGTGCGCCTGTGAGAGGTACTGAGACCTGGAAGGAGTGTGGCACTTTGCTCAGCAACCCCAGAAAAATTTAGTTTTTCATGTCTACTGATGAAAGATAATATCCAAAAACACGTGTCTAGAGATCGACAGCACTAACCTGCACTAACTTTGGTGAAACACTGCAGCAAAAACTCAAGCAAGCATTAAAAATGAACTTCATTTACCATATTGCTAAGGGGTGAACTGTGCTGGGAGGTGAAGCAGTGTGCTCCCATCCCCCTTCTGTTTGAAAAGGCTCCCTTGAGCCATTGAGCTGACTAGCATTTGGAGATGCACCTGTGCGCCTCTGAGAGGTATTGAGACCTGCAAGGATTGTAGCAGCTTGCACAGCAACCCCAGATACATTTAGTTTTTTATCTGTACTGATGAAGGATAATATCTAGAAACACGTGTCTAGAGATCGACAGCATTAACCTGCACCAACTTTGGTGAAACACTTCAGCAAAAACTCAAGTAAGCATTTAAAATGAACTGCATTTACCATAATGCTAAGGGGTGAACTGTGCTGGGAGGTGAAGAAGTGTGCTCCCATCCCCCTTCTGTTTGAAAAGGCTCCCTTGAGCCATTGAGCTGACGAGCTTTTGGAGCTGCACCTGTGCGCCTGTGAGAGGTACTGAGACCTGGAAGGATTGTAACAGCTTGCTAAGCAACCCCAGATAAATTTAGTTTTTCATCTCTACTGATGAAGGATAATATTCAGAAACACGTGTCTAGAGATCGACAGCACTAACCTGCACCAACTTTGGTGAAACACTTCAGCAAAAACTCAAGTAAGCATTTAAAATGAATTGCAGGTATCATAATCCTAAGGGGTGAACTGTGCTGGGAGGTGAAGCAGTGTGCTCCCATCCCCCTTCTGTTTGAAAAGGTTCACTTGAGCCATTGAGCTGACGATCTTTTAGAGATGCACCTGTGCGCCTGTGAGAGGTCCTGAGATCTGGAACGATTGTGGCAGCTTGCTCAGCAACCCCAGATACATTTAGTTTTTTATCTGTACTGATGAAGGATAATATGAAGAAACACGTGTCTAGAGATCGACAGCACTAACCTGCACCAACTTTGGTGAAACACTTCAGCAAAAACTCAAGTAAGGATTTAAAATAAACTGCATTTACCATATTGTTAAGGGGTGAACTGTGCTGGGAAGTGAAGCAGTGTGCTCCCATCCCCCTTCTGTTTGAAAAGGCTCACTTGAGCCATTGAGCTGGCTAGCTTTTGGAGCTGCACCTGTGCGCCTGTGAGAGGTACTGAGACCTGGAAGGATTGTGGCAGCTTGCTCAGCAACCCCAGGTAAATTTAGTTTTTCATCTCTACTGATGAAGGATTATATCCAGAAACACATGTGTCTAGATATCAACAGCACTAACCTGCACCAACTTGGTGAAACACTTCAGCAAAAACTCAAGTAAGCATTTAAAATGAATTGCATGTACCATAATGCTAAGGGGTGAACTGTGCTGGGAGGTGAAGAAGTGTGCTCCCATCCCCCTTCTGTTTGAAAAGGTTTACTTGAGCCATTGAGCTGACGATCTTTTAGAGATGCACCTGTGCGCCTGTGAGAGGTTCTGAGAGCTGGAAGGATTGTGGCAGCTTGCTCAGCAACCCCAGAAACATTTAGTTTTTCATCTCTACTGATGAAGGATAATATCCAGAAACGCATGTGTCTAGAGATCGACAGCAATAACCTGCACCAACTTTGGTGAAACACTACAGCAAAAACTCAAGTAAGCATTTCAAATGAACTGCAGTTACCATAATGCTAAGGGGTGAACTGTGCTGGCAGGTGAAGCAGTGTGGTCCCATCCCCCTTCTGTTTGAAAAGGCTCCCTTGAGACATTTAGCTCACGACTTTTTGGAGATGCACCTGTTCGCCTGTGAGAGGTACTGAGACCTGAAAGGATTACAGCATCTTGCTCAGCAACCCCAGATAATTTTTTTTTGTTTTATCTCTACTGATGAAGGATAATATCCAGAAACACGTGTCTAGAGATCGACAGCACTAACCTGCACGATCCTTGGTGAAACACTTCAGCAAAAACTCAAGTAAGCTTTTAAAAGGAACTGCATTTGCCATAATCCTAAGGGGTGAACTGTGATCGGAGGTGAAGCAGTGTGCTCCCATCCCCCTTCTGTTTGAAAAGGCTAACATGAGCCATTGAGCTGGCGATCTTTTGGAGATGCACATGTGCGCCTGTGAGAGGTACTGAGACCTGGAAGGATTGTGGCAGCTTGCTCAGCAACCCCAGGTAAATTTTGTTTTTTATCTCTACTGATGAAGGATAATATCCAGAAACACATGTGTCTAGAGATCGACAGCACTAACCTGCACCAACTTTGGTGAAACACTTCAGCAAAAACTCAAGTAAGCATTTAAAATGAACTGCATTTACCATAATGCTAAGGCGTGAACTGTGCTGGGAGGAGAAGCAGTGTGCTCCCATCCCCCTTCTGTTTGACAAGGCTCCTTTGAGCCATTGAGCTGACGAGCTTTTGGAGCTGCACCTGTGCGCCTGTGATAGGTACTGAGACCTGGAAGGATTGTGGCAGCTTGCTAAGCAACCCCAGATAAATGTAGTTTTTCATCTCTACTGATGAAGGATAATATCCAGAAACAGATGTGTCTAGAGATCGACAGCACTAAGTTGCACCAACTTTGGTGAAACACTACAGCAAAAACTCAAGTAAGCATTTAAAATGAATTGCATTTACCATAATGCTAAGGGGTGAACTGTGCTGGGAGGTGAAGCAGGGTGCTCCCATCCCCCTTCTGTTTGAAAAGGTTCACTTGAGCCATTGAGCTGACGATCAATCAATCAATCAATCAGGGAATTGTAAGCGCGCTACTCACCCGTGAGGGTCTCAAGGCGAGAGGTACTGAGACCTGGAAGTATTGTGGCAGTTTTCTCAGCAACCCCAGAAAAGTTTTGTTTTTCATGTCTACTGATGAAGGATAATATCCAGAAACACATGTGTCTAGATATCAACAGCACTAACCTGCACCAACTTGGTGAAACACTTCAGCAAAAACTCAAGTAAGCATTTAAAATGAATTGCATTTACCATATTGCTAAGGGGTGAACTGTGCTGGGAGGTGAAGCAGTGTGCTCCCATCCCCCTTCTGTTTGAAAAGGCTCCCTTGAGCCATTGAACTGACTAGCTTTTGGAGATGCACCTGTGCGACTCTGAGAGGTATTGAGACCTGGAAGATTTGTGGCAGCTTGCACAGCAACCCCAGATAAATTTCATTTTTTATCTCTACTGATGAAGGATAATATACAGAAACACATGTGTCTAGAGATCGACAGCACTAACCTGCACCAACTTTGGTGAAACACTTCAGCAAAAACTCAAGTAAGCATTTCAAATGAACTGCAGTTACCATAATGCTAAGGGGTGAACTGTGCTGGCAGGTGAAGCAGTGTGCTCCCATCCCCTTTCTGTTTGAAAAGGCTCCCTTGAGACATTTAGCTCACGACTTTTTGGAGATGCACCTGTTCTCCTGTGAGAGGTACTGAGACCTGAAAGGATTGCAGCATCTTGCTCAGCAACCCCAGATAAAAATTTTTTGTTTTATCTCTACTGATGAAGCATAATATCCAGAAACACGTGTCTAGAGATCGACAGCACTAACCTGCACCATCCTTGTTGAAACACTTCACCAAAAACTCAAGTAAGCATTTAAAATAAACTGCATTTACCATAATGCTAAGGGGTGAACTGTGGTGGGAGGTGAAGCAGTGTGATCCCATCCCCCTTCTGTTTGAAAAGGCCCGCTTGGAACCATTGAGCTGACGAGCTTTTGGAGATGCAGCTGTGCGCCTGTGAGAGGAACTGAAACATGGAAGGATTGTGGCAGCTTGCCAAGCAACCGCAGATAAATTTCGTTTTTTATCACTACTGATGAAGGATAATATCGAGAAACACATGTGTGTAGAGATCGACAGCACTAACCTGCACCAACTTTGGTGAAACACTTCAGCAAAAACTCAAGTAAGCATTTAAAATGAACTGCATTTACTATAGTGCTAAGGGGTGAATTGTGCTGGGAGGTGAAGCAGTGTGCTCCCATCCCCCTTCTTTTTGAAAAGGCTCCCTTGAGCCATTGAGCTGGTGAGGTTTTAGAGATGCAGCTGTGTGCCTATGAGAGGTGCTAAGACCTGGAAGGATTGTGGCAGCTTGCTCAGCAACCCCAGATACATTTCGTTTTTATCTCTTCTGATGAATGATAATATCCAGAAACAGATGTGTCAAGAGATCGACAGCACTAACCTGCACTAAGTTTGGTGAAACACTTCAGCAAAAACTCAAGTAAGCATTTAAAATGAATTCCATTTACCATAATGCTAAGGGGTGAACTGTGCTGGGAGGTGAAGCAGTGTGCTCCCATCCCCCTTCTGTTTGAAAAGGTTCACTTGAGCCATTGAGCTGACGATCTTTTAGAGATGCACATGTGCGCGTGTGAGAGGTACTAAGACCTGGAAGGATTGTGGCAGCTTGCTCAGCAACCCCAGAAGAATTTTATTTTTCATCTCTACTGATGAAGGATAATATCCAGAAACACATGTGTCTAGAGATCGACAGCACTAACCTGCACCAACTGTGGTGAAACACTTCAGCAAAAACTCAAGTAAGCATTTAAAATGAACTGCATTTACCATAATGCTAAGGGGTGAACTGTGCTGGGAGGTGAAGCAGTGTGCTTCTATCCCCCTTCTGTTTAAAAAGGCTCCCTTGAGCCACTGAGAAGATGAGCTTATGGAGATGCACCTGTGCGCCTGTGAGAGGTACTGAGACCTGTAAGGATTGTGGCAGCTTGCTCAGCAACCCCAGATACATTTCGTTTTTTATCTCTACTGATAAAGGATAATATCCAGAAATACGTGTCTAGAGATCGACAGCACTAACCTGCACTAAGTTTGGTGAAACACTTCAGCAAAAACTCAAGTAAGCATTTAAAATGAACTGCATTTACCATATTGCTAAGGGTTGAACTGTGCTGGGAGGTGAAGCAGTGTGCTCCCATCCCCCTTCTGTTTGAAAAGGCTCCCTTGAGCCATTGAGCTGACTAGCTTTTGGAGATGCACCTGTGCGCCTCTGAGAGGTATTGAGACCTGGAAGGATTGTGGCAGTTTGCACAGCAACCCCAGATAAATTTCCTTTTTTATCTCTACTGATGAAAGATAATATCCAGAAACACGTGTCTAGAGATCGACAGCATTAACCTGCACCAACTTTGGTGAAACACTTCAGCAAAAACTCAAGTAAGCATTTAAAATGAACTGCATTTACCATAATGTTAAGGGTTGAACTGTGCTGGGAGGTGAAGCAGTTTGCTCCCATCCCCCTTCTGTTTGAAAAGACTCCCTTGAACCATTGAGCTGACTAGCTTTTGGAGATGCACCTGTGCGCCTCTGAGAGGTATTTAGATCTGGAAGGATTGTGGCAGCTTGCACAGCAACCCCAGATAAATTTCCTTTTTTATCTCTACTGATGAAGGATAATATCCAGAAACACATGTGTCTAGAGATCTTTCAGCACTAACCTGCACCAACTTTGGTGAAACACTTCAGCAAAAACTCAAGTAAGCATTTAAAATGAACTGCATTTACCATAATGCTAAGGCATGAACTGTGCTGGGAGGTGAAGCAGTGTGCTCCCAATCCCCTTCTGTTTGACAAGGCTCCCTTGAGCCATTGAGCTGACTAGCTTTTGGAGCTGCACCTGTGCGCCTGTGATAGGTACTGAGACCTGTAAGGATTGTGGCAGCTTGCTAAGCAACCCCAGATAAATTTAGTTTTTCATCTCTACTGATGAAGGATAATATCCAGAAACAGATGTGTCTAGAGATCGACAGCACTAAGTTGCACCAACTTTGGTGAAACAATACAGCAAAAACTCAAGTAAGCATTTAAAATGAATTGCATTTACCATAATGCTAAGGGGTGAACTGTGCTGGGAGGTGAAGCAGTGTGCTCCCATCCCCCTTCTGTTTGAAAAGGTTCACTTGAGCCATTGAGCTGACGATCAATCAATCAATCAATCAATCAGGGAATTGTAAGCGCGCTACTCACCCGTGAGGGTCTCAAGGCGAGAGGTACTGAGACCTGGAAGTATTGTGGCAGTTTTCTCAGCAACCCCAGAAAAGTTTTGTTTTTCATGTCTACTGATGAAGGATAATATCCAGAAACACATGTGTCTAGATATCAACAGCACTAACCTGCACCAACTTTGGTGAAACACTTCAGCAAAAACTCAAGTAAGCATTTAAAATGAACTGCATTTACCATAATGCTAAGGGATGAACGTTGCTGGGAGGTGAAGCAGTGTGCTTCCATCCCCCTTCTGTTTGAAAAGGCCCCCTTGAAACCATTGAGCTGACGCGCTTTTGGAGATGCACATGTGTGCCTGTGAGAGGTACTGAGACCTGGAAGGATTGTGGCAGCTTGCTCAGCAACCCCAGATAAATTTCGTTTTTTAATCACTACTGATGAAGGATAATATCCAGTAACACATGTGTCTCGAGATCGACAGCACTAACCTGCACCAACTTTGGTGAAACACTTCAGCAAAAACTCAAGTAAGCATTTCAAATGAACTGCAGTTACCATAATGCTAAGGGGTGAACGTTGCTGGCAGGTGAAGCAGTGTGCTCCCATCCCCTTTCTGTTTGAAAAGGCTCCCTTGAGACATTTAGCTCACGACTTTTTGGAGATGCACCTGTTCTCCTGTGAGAGGTACTGAGACCTGAAAGGATTGCGGCATCTTGCTCAGCAACCCCAGATAATTCTTTTTTGTTTTATCTCTACTGATGAAGCATAATATCCAGAAACACGTGTCTAGAGATCGACAGCACTAACCTGCACCATCCTTGGTGAAACACTTCACCAAAAACTCAAGTAAGCATTTAAAATAAACTGCATTTACCATAATGCTAAGGGGTGAACTATGGTGGGAGGTGAAGCAGTGTGGTCCCATCCCCCTTCTGTTTGAAAAGGCCCGCTTGGAACCATTGAGCTGACGAGCTTTTGGAGATGCACCTGTGCGTCTGTGAGAGGTACTGAGACCTGGAAGGATTGTGGCAGCTTGCTCAGCAACCCCAGATAAATTTCCTTTTTATCACTACTGATGAAGGATAATATCCAGAAACACATGTGTCTAGAGATCGACAGCACTAACCTGCTCCATCTTTGGTGAAACACTTCACCAAAAACTCAAGTAAGCATTTAAAATGAACTGCATTTACCATAATGCTAAGGGGTGAACTGTGGTGGGAGGTGAAGCAGTGTGGTCCCATCCCCCTTCTGTTTCAAAAGGCCCCCTTGAAACAATTGAGCTGACGAGCTTTTGGAGATGCAGCTGTGCGCCTGTGAGAGGAACTGAAACATGGAAGGATTGTGGCAGCTTGCCAAGCAACCGCAGATAAATTTCGTTTTTTATCACTACTGATGAAGGATAATATCGAGAAACACATGTGTGTAGAGATCGACAGCACTAACCTGCACCAACTTTGGTGAAACACTTCAGCAAAAACTCAAGTAAGCATTTAAAATGAACTGCATTTACTATAGTGCTAAGGGGTGAATTGTGCTGGGAGGTGAAGCAGTGTGCTCCCATCCCCTTCTTTTTGAAAAGGCTCCCTTGAGCCATTGAGCTGGTGAGGTTTTAGAGATGCAGCTGTGTGCCTATGAGAGGTGCTAAGACCTGGAAGGATTGTGGCAGCTTGCTCAGCAACCCCAGATACATTTCGTTTTTATCTCTTCTGATGAATGATAATATCCAGAAACAGATGTGTCAAGAGATCGACAGCACTAACCTGCACTAAGTTTGGTGAAACACTTCAGCAAAAACTCAAGTAAGCATTTAAAATGAACTGCATTTCCCATAATGCTAAGGGATGAACTGTGCTGGGAGGTGAAGCAGTGTGCTTCCATCCCCCTTCTGTTTAAATAGGCTCCCTTGAGCCACTGAGAAGATGAGCTTATGGAGATGCACCTGTGCACCTGTGAGAGGTACTGAGACCTGTAAGATTGTGGCAGCTTGCTCAGCAACCCCAGATACATTTCGTTTTTTATCTCTACTGATAAAGGATAATATCCAGAAATATGTGTCTAGAGATCGACAGCACTAACCTGCACTAACTTTGATGAAACACTTCAGCAAAAACTCAAGTAAGGATTAAAAATGAACTGCATTTACCATATTGCTAAGGGGTGAACTGTGCTGGGACGTGAATCAGTGTGCTCCCATCCCCCTTCTGTTTGAAAAGGCTCCCTTGAGCCATTGAGCGAACTAGCTTTTGGAGATGCACCTGTGTGCATCTGAGAGGTACTGAGACCTGGAAGGATTGTGGCAGCTTGCTCAGCAACCCCAGATAAATTTAGTTTTTCATCTCTACTGATGAAGGATAATATACAGAAACACATGTGTCTAGAGATCGACAGCACTAACCTGCACCAACTTTGGTGAAACACTTCAGCAAAAACTCAAGTAAGCATTTAAAATGAATTGCATTTACCATAATGCTAAGGGGTGAACTGTGCTTGGAGGTGAAGCAGTGTGCTCCCATCCCCCTTCTGTTTGAAAAGGTTCACTTGAGCCATTGAGCTCACGATCTTTTAGAGATGCACATGTGTGCCTGTGAGAGGTACTGAGACCTGGAAGGATTGTGGCAGCTTGCTCAGCAACCCCAGAAGAATTTTATTTTTCATCTCTACTGATGAAGGATAATATCCAGAAACACATGTGTCTAGAGATCGACAGCACTAACCTGCACCAACTGTGGTGAAACACTTCAGCAAAAACTCAAGTAAGCATTTAAAATGAACTGCATTTACCATAATGCTAAGGGATGAACTGTGCTGGGAGGTGAAGCAGTGTGCTTCCATCCCCCTTCTGTTTAAAAAGGCTCCCTTGAGCCACTGAGAAGATGAGCTTATGGAGATGCACCTGTGCGCCTGTGAGAGGTACTGAGACCTGTAAGGATTGTGGCAGCTTGCTCAGCAACCCCAGATACATTTCGTTTTTATCTCTACTGATAAAGGATAATATCCAGAAATACGTGTCTAGAGATCGACAGCACTAACCTGCACTAAGTTTGGTGAAACACTTCAGCAAAAACTCAAGTAAGTATTTAAAATGAACTGCATTTACCATATTGCTAAGGGGTGAACTGTGCTGGGAGGTGAAGCAGTGTGCTCCCATCCCCCTTCTGTTTGAAAAGGTTCACTTGAGCCATTGAGCTCACGATCTTTTAGAGATGCACATGTGTGCCTGTGAGAGGTACTGAGACCTGGAAGGATTGTGGCAGCTTGCTCAGCAACCCCAGAAGAATTTTATTTTTCATCTCTACTGATGAAGGATAATATCCAGAAACACATGTGTCTAGAGATCGACAGCACTAACCTGCACCAACTGTGGTGAAACACTTCAGCAAAAACTCAAGTAAGCATTTAAAATGAACTGCATTTACCATAATGCTAAGGGATGAACTGTGCTGGGAGGTGAAGCAGTGTGCTTCCATCCCCCTTCTGTTTGAAAAGGCTCCCTTGAGCCACTGAGAAGATGAGCTTATGGAGATGCACCTGTGCGCCTGTGAGAGGTACTGAGACCTGTAAGGATTGTGGCAGCTTGCTCAGCAACCCCAGATACATTTCGTTTTTATCTCTACTGATAAAGGATAATATCCAGAAATACGTGTCTAGAGATCGACAGCACTAACCTGCACTAAGTTTGGTGAAACACTTCAGCAAAAACTCAAGTAAGTATTTAAAATGAACTGCATTTACCATATTGCTAAGGGGTGAACTGTGCTGGGAGGTGAAGCAGTGTGCTCCCATCCCCCTTCTGTTTGAAAAGGTTCACTTGAGCCATTGAGCTCACGATCTTTTAGAGATGCACATGTGTGCCTGTGAGAGGTACTGAGACCTGGAAGGATTGTGGCAGCTTGCTCAGCAACCCCAGAAGAATTTTATTTTTCATCTCTACTGATGAAGGATAATATCCAGAAACACATGTGTCTAGAGATCGACAGCACTAACCTGCACCAACTGTGGTGAAACACTTCAGCAAAAACTCAAGTAAGCATTTAAAATGAACTGCATTTACCATAATGCTAAGGGATGAACTGTGCTGGGAGGTGAAGCAGTGTGCTTCCATCCCCCTTCTGTTTAAAAAGGCTCCCTTGAGCCACTGAGAAGATGAGCTTATGGAGATGCACCTGTGCGCCTGTGAGAGGTACTGAGACCTGTAAGGATTGTGGCAGCTTGCTCAGCAACCCCAGATACATTTCGTTTTTATCTCTACTGATAAAGGATAATATCCAGAAATACGTGTCTAGAGATCGACAGCACTAACCTGCACTAAGTTTGGTGAAACACTTCAGCAAAAACTCAAGTAAGTATTTAAAATGAACTGCATTTACCATATTGCTAAGGGGTGAACTGTGCTGGGAGGTGAAGCAGTGTGCTCCCATCTCCCTTCTGTTTGAAAAGGCTCCCTTGAGCCATTGATCTGACTAGCTTTTGGAGATGCACCTGTGCGCCTCTGAGAGGTATTGAGACCTGGAAGGATTGTGGCAGCTTGCACAGCAACCCCAGATAAATTTCCATTTTTATCTCTACTGATGAAGGATAATATCCAGAAACACATGTGTCTAGAGATCGACAGCACTAACCTGCACCAACTTAGGTGAAACACTTCTGCAAAAACTCAAGTAAGCATTTAAAATGAACTTCATTTACCATAATGCTAAGGGAAGTGAACTGTGCTGGGAGGTGAAGCAGTGTGCTCCCATCCCCCTTCTGTTTGAAAAGGCTCACTTGAGCCATTGAGCTGACGAGCTTTTGGAGCTGCACCTGTGTGCCTGTGAGAGGTACTGAGACCTGGAAGGATTGTGGCAGCTTGCTAAGCAACCCCAGATAAATTTAGTTTTTCATCTCTACTGATGAAGGATATTATCCAGAAACACATGTGTCTAGAGATCGACAGCACTAACCTGCACCAACTTTGGTGAAACACTTCAGCAAAAACTCAAGTAAGCATTTAAAATGAATTACATTTACCATAATGCTAAGGGGTGAACTATGCTGGGAGGTGAAGCAGTGTGCTCCCATCCCCCTTCTGTTTTACAAGGCTCCCTTGAGCCATTGAGCTGACGAGCTTTTGGAGCTGCACCTGTGCGCCTGTGAGAGGTACTGAGACCAGGAAGGATTGTGGCAGCTTGCTAAGCAACCCCAGATAAATTTAGTTTTTGATCTCTACTGATGAAGGATAATATCCAGAAACAGATTTGTCTAGAGATCGACAGCACTAACCTGCACCAACTTTGGTGAAACACTTCAGCAAAAACTGAAGTAAGCATTTAAAATGATCTGCATAAACCATAATGCTAAGGGATGAACTGTGCTGGGAGGTGAAGCAGTGTGTTTCCATCCCCTTCTGTTTGAAAAGGCTCCCTTGAGCCACTGAGCTGATGAGCTTTTGGAGATGCACCTGTGCACCTGTGAGAGGTGCTGAGACCTGGAAGGATTGTGGCAGCTTGCTCAGCAACCCCAGATACATTTAGTTTTTATCTCTACTGATGAAGGATAATATCCAGAAACACGTGTCTAGAGATCGACAGCATTAACCTGCACCAACTTTGGTGAAACACTTCAGCAAAAACTCAAGTAAGCATTTAAAATGAACTGCATTTACCATAATGCTAAGGGAAGTGAACTGTGCTGGGAGGTGAAGCAGTGTGCTCCCATCCCCCTTCTGTTTGAAAAGGCTCCCTTGAGCCATTGAGCTGACGAGCTTTTGGAGCTGCACCTGTGTGCCTGTGAGAGGTACTGAGACCTGGAAGGATTGTGGCAGCTTGCTAAGCAACCCCAGATAAATTTAGTTTTTCATCTCTACTGATGAAGGATAATATCCAGAAACACATGTGTCTAGAGATCGACAGCACTAACCTGCACCAACTTTGGTGAAACACTTCAGCAAAAACTCAAGTAAGCATTTAAAATGAATTACATTTACCATAATGCTAAGGGGTGAACTATGCTGGGAGGTGAAGCAGTGTGCTCCCATCCCCCTTCTGTTTGACAAGGCTCCCTTGAGCCATTGAGCTGACGAGCTTTTGGAGCTGCACCTGTGCGCCTGTGAGAGGTACTGAGACCAGGATGGATTGTGGCAGCTTGCTAAGCAACCCCAGATAAATTTAGTTTTTGATCTCTACTGATGAAGGATAATATCCAGAAACAGATTTGTCTAGAGATCGACAGCACTAACCTGCACCAACTTTGGTGAAACACTTCAGCAAAAACTGAAGTAAGCATTTAAAATGATCTGCATAAACCATAATGCTAAGGGATGAACTGTGCTGGGAGGTGAAGCAGTGTGTTTCCATCCCCCTTCTGTTTGAAAAGGCTCCCTTGAGCCACTGAGCTGATGAGCTTTTGGAGATGCACCTGTGCACCTGTGAGAGGTGCTGAGACCTGGAAGGATTGTGGCAGCTTGCTCAGCAACCCCAGATACATTTAGTTTTTATCTCTACTGATGAAGGATAATATCCAGAAACACGTGTCTAGAGATCGACAGCATTAACCTGCACCAACTTTGGTGAAACACTTCAGCAAAAACTCAAGTAAGCATTTAAAATGAACTGCATTTACCATAATGCTAAGGGGTGAACTGTGCTGGGAGGTGACGCAGTTTGCTCCCATCCCCCATCTGTATGAAAAGGCTCCCTTGAGCCATTGAGTTGACGAGCTTTTGGAGATGCACCTGTGCGCCTGTGAGAGGTCCTGAGACCTGGAAGGATTGTGGCAGCTTGGTCAGCAACCCCAGATAAATTTCCTTTTCTATCGCTACTGATGAAGGATAATATTCAGAAACACGTGTCTAGAGATCGACAGCACTAACCTGCACTGACTTTGGTGAAACAATGCAGCAAAAACTCAAGTAAGCATTTAAAAGGAACTGCATTTACCATAATGCTAAGGGGTGAACTGGCTGGGAGGTGAAGCAGTGTGCTCCCATCCCCTTCTGTTTGAAAAGGCTCCCTTGAACCATTGTACTTACTAGCTTTTGGAGATGCACCTGTGCGCCTCTGAGAGGTATTTAGATGTGGAAGGATTGTGGCAGCTTGCACAGCAACCTCAGATAAATTTCCTTTTTTATCTCTACTGATGAAGGATAATATCCAGAAACACATGTGTCTAGAGATCGACAGCACTAACCTGCACCAACTTTGGTGAAACACTTCAGCAAAAACTGAAGTAAGCATTTAAAATGAACTGCATTTACCATAATGCTAAGCCATGAACTGTGCTGGGAGGTGAAGCAGTGTGCTTCCATCCCCCTTCTGTTTGACAAGGCTCCCTTGAGCCATTGAGCTGACGAGCTTTTGGAGCTGCACCTGTGCGCCTGTGAGAGGTACTGAGACCAGGAAGGATTGTGGCAGCTTGCTAATCAATCCCAGATAAATTTAGTTTTTCATCTCTACTGATGAAGGATAATATCCAGAAACAGATTTGTCTAGAGATCGACAGCACTAACTTGCACCAACTTTGGTGAAACACTACAGCAAAAACTCAAGTAAGCATTTAAAATGAATTGCATTTACCATAATGCTAAGGGGTGAACTGTGCTGGGAGGTGAAGCAGTGTGCTCCCATCCCCTTCTGTTTGAAAAGGCTCCCTTGAGCCATTGAGCTGACTAGCTTTTGGAGATGCACCTGTGCGCCTCTGAGAGGTATTGAGACCTGGAAGGATTGTGGCAGCTTGCACAGCAACCCCAGATAAATTTCCATTTTTATCTCTACTGATGAAGGATAATATCCAGAAACACATGTGTCTAGAGATCGACAGCACTAACCTGCACCAACTTAGGTGAAACACTTCTGCAAAAACTCAAGTAAGCATTTAAAATGAACTTCATTTACCATAATGCTAAGGGAAGTGAACTGTGCTGGGAGGTGAAGCAGTGTGCTCCCATCCCCCTTCTGTTTGAAAAGGCTCCCTTGAGCCATTGAGCTGACGAGCTTTTGGAGCTGCACCTGTGTGCCTGTGAGAGGTACTGAGACCTGGAAGGATTGTGGCAGCTTGCTAAGCAACCCCAGATAAATTTAGTTTTTCATCTCTACTGATGAAGGATAATATCCAGAAACACATGTGTCTAGAGATCGACAGCACTAACCTGCACCAACTTTGGTGAAACACTTCAGCAAAAACTCAAGTAAGCATTTAAAATGAATTACATTTACCATAATGCTAAGGGGTGAACTATGCTGGGAGGTGAAGCAGTGTGCTCCCATCCCCCTTCTGTTTGACAAGGCTCCCTTGAGCCATTGAGCTGACGAGCTTTTGGAGCTGCACCTGTGCGCCTGTGAGAGGTACTGAGACCAGGAAGGATTGTGGCAGCTTGCTAAGCAACCCCAGATAAATTTAGTTTTTGATCTCTACTGATGAAGGATAATATCCAGAAACAGATTTGTCTAGAGATCGACAGCACTAACCTGCACCAACTTTGGTGAAACACTTCAGCAAAAACTGAAGTAAGCATTTAAAATGATCTGCATAAACCATAATGCTAAGGGATGAACTGTGCTGGGAGGTGAAGCAGTGTGTTTCCATCCCCCTTCTGTTTGAAAAGGCTCCCTTGAGCCACTGAGCTGATGAGCTTTTGGAGATGCACCTGTGCACCTGTGAGAGGTGCTGAGACCTGGAAGGATTGTGGCAGCTTGCTCAGCAACCCCAGATACATTTAGTTTTTTATCTCTACTGATGAAGGATAATATCCAGAAACACGTGTCTAGAGATCGACAGCATTAACCTGCACCAACTTTGGTGAAACACTTCAGCAAAAACTCAAGTAAGCATTTAAAATGAACTGCATTTACCATAATGCTAAGGGAAGTGAACTGTGCTGGGAGGTGAAGCAGTGTGCTCCCATCCCCCTTCTGTTTGAAAAGGCTCCCTTGAGCCATTGAGCTGACGAGCTTTTGGAGCTGCACCTGTGTGCCTGTGAGAGGTACTGAGACCTGGAAGGATTGTGGCAGCTTGCTAAGCAACCCCAGATAAATTTAGTTTTTCATCTCTACTGATGAAGGATAATATCCAGAAACACATGTGTCTAGAGATCGACAGCACTAACCTGCACCAACTTTGGTGAAACACTTCAGCAAAAACTCAAGTAAGCATTTAAAATGAATTACATTTACCATAATGCTAAGGGGTGAACTATGCTGGGAGGTGAAGCAGTGTGCTCCCATCCCCCTTCTGTTTGACAAGGCTCCCTTGAGCCATTGAGCTGACGAGCTTTTGGAGCTGCACCTGTGCGCCTGTGAGAGGTACTGAGACCAGGATGGATTGTGGCAGCTTGCTAAGCAACCCCAGATAAATTTAGTTTTTGATCTCTACTGATGAAGGATAATATCCAGAAACAGATTTGTCTAGAGATCGACAGCACTAACCTGCACCAACTTTGGTGAAACACTTCAGCAAAAACTGAAGTAAGCATTTAAAATGATCTGCATAAACCATAATGCTAAGGGATGAACTGTGCTGGGAGGTGAAGCAGTGTGTTTCCATCCCCCTTCTGTTTGAAAAGGCTCCCTTGAGCCACTGAGCTGATGAGCTTTTGGAGATGCACCTGTGCACCTGTGAGAGGTGCTGAGACCTGGAAGGATTGTGGCAGCTTGCTCAGCAACCCCAGATACATTTAGTTTTTTTATCTCTACTGATGAAGGATAATATCCAGAAACACGTGTCTAGAGATCGACAGCATTAACCTGCACCAACTTTGGTGAAACACTTCAGCAAAAACTCAAGTAAGCATTTAAAATGAACTGCATTTACCATAATGCTAAGGGGTGAACTGTGCTGGGAGGTGACGCAGTTTGCTCCCATCCCCCATCTGTATGAAAAGGCTCCCTTGAGCCATTGAGTTGACGAGCTTTGGAGATGCACCTGTGCGCCTGTGAGAGGTCCTGAGACCTGGAAGGATTGTGGCAGCTTGGTCAGCAACCCCAGATAAATTTCCTTTTCTATCGCTACTGATGAAGGATAATATTCAGAAACACGTGTCTAGAGATCGACAGCACTAACCTGCACTGACTTTGGTGAAACAATGCAGCAAAAACTCAAGTAAGCATTTAAAAGGAACTGCATTTACCATAATGCTAAGGGGTGAACTGGCTGGGAGGTGAAGCAGTGTGCTCCCATCCCCCTTCTGTTTGAAAAGGCTCCCTTGAACCATTGTACTTACTAGCTTTTGGAGATGCACCTGTGCGCCTCTGAGAGGTATTTAGATGTGGAAGGATTGTGGCAGCTTGCACAGCAACCCCAGATAAATTTCCTTTTTATCTCTACTGATGAAGGATAATATCCAGAAACACATGTGTCTAGAGATCGACAGCACTAACCTGCACCAACTTTGGTGAAACACTTCAGCAAAAACTGAAGTAAGCATTTAAAATGAACTGCATTTACCATAATGCTAAGCCATGAACTGTGCTGGGAGGTGAAGCAGTGTGCTTCCATCCCCCTTCTGTTTGACAAGGCTCCCTTGAGCCATTGAGCTGACGAGCTTTTGGAGCTGCACCTGTGCGCCTGTGAGAGGTACTGAGACCAGGAAGGATTGTGGCAGCTTGCTAATCAATCCCAGATAAATTTAGTTTTTCATCTCTACTGATGAAGGATAATATCCAGAAACAGATTTGTCTAGAGATCGACAGCACTAACTTGCACCAACTTTGGTGAAACACTACAGCAAAAACTCAAGTAAGCATTTAAAATGAATTGCATTTACCATAATGCTAAGGGGTGAACTGTGCTGGGAGGTGAAGCAGTGTGCTCCCATCCCCCTTCTGTTTGAAAAGGCTCCCTTGAGCCATTGAGCTGACTAGCTTTTGGAGATGCACCTGTGCGCCTCTGAGAGGTATTGAGACCTGGAAGGATTGTGGCAGCTTGCACAGCAACCCCAGATAAATTTCCATTTTTATCTCTACTGATGAAGGATAATATCCAGAAACACATGTGTCTAGAGATCGACAGCACTAACCTGCACCAACTTAGGTGAAACACTTCTGCAAAAACTCAAGTAAGCATTTAAAATGAACTTCATTTACCATAATGCTAAGGGAAGTGAACTGTGCTGGGAGGTGAAGCAGTGTGCTCCCATCCCCCTTCTGTTTGAAAAGGCTCCCTTGAGCCATTGAGCTGACGAGCTTTGGAGCTGCACCTGTGTGCCTGTGAGAGGTACTGAGACCTGGAAGGATTGTGGCAGCTTGCTAAGCAACCCCAGATAAATTTAGTTTTTCATCTCTACTGATGAAGGATAATATCCAGAAACACATGTGTCTAGAGATCGACAGCACTAACCTGCACCAACTTTGGTGAAACACTTCAGCAAAAACTCAAGTAAGCATTTAAAATGAATTACATTTACCATAATGCTAAGGGGTGAACTATGCTGGGAGGTGAAGCAGTGTGCTCCCATCCCCCTTCTGTTTGACAAGGCTCCCTTGAGCCATTGAGCTGACGAGCTTTTGGAGCTGCACCTGTGCGCCTGTGAGAGGTACTGAGACCAGGAAGGATTGTGGCAGCTTGCTAAGCAACCCCAGATAAATTTAGTTTTTGATCTCTACTGATGAAGGATAATATCCAGAAACAGATTTGTCTAGAGATCGACAGCACTAACCTGCACCAACTTTGGTGAAACACTTCAGCAAAAACTGAAGTAAGCATTTAAAATGATCTGCATAAACCATAATGCTAAGGGATGAACTGTGCTGGGAGGTGAAGCAGTGTGTTTCCATCCCCCTTCTGTTTGAAAAGGCTCCCTTGAGCCACTGAGCTGATGAGCTTTTGGAGATGCACCTGTGCACCTGTGAGAGGTGCTGAGACCTGGAAGGATTGTGGCAGCTTGCTCAGCAACCCCAGATACATTTAGTTTTTTATCTCTACTGATGAAGGATAATATCCAGAAACACGTGTCTAGAGATCGACAGCATTAACCTGCACCAACTTTGGTGAAACACTTCAGCAAAAACTCAAGTAAGCATTTAAAATGAACTGCATTTACCATAATGCTAAGGGAAGTGAACTGTGCTGGGAGGTGAAGCAGTGTGCTCCCATCCCCCTTCTGTTTGAAAAGGCTCCCTTGAGCCATTGAGCTGACGAGCTTTTGGAGCTGCACCTGTGTGCCTGTGAGAGGTACTGAGACCTGGAAGGATTGTGGCAGCTTGCTAAGCAACCCCAGATAAATTTAGTTTTTCATCTCTACTGATGAAGGATAATATCCAGAAACACATGTGTCTAGAGATCGACAGCACTAACCTGCACCAACTTTGGTGAAACACTTCAGCAAAAACTCAAGTAAGCATTTAAAATGAATTACATTTACCATAATGCTAAGGGGTGAACTATGCTGGGAGGTGAAGCAGTGTGCTCCCATCCCCCTTCTGTTTGACAAGGCTCCCTTGAGCCATTGAGCTGACGAGCTTTTGGAGCTGCACCTGTGCGCCTGTGAGAGGTACTGAGACCAGGATGGATTGTGGCAGCTTGCTAAGCAACCCCAGATAAATTTAGTTTTTGATCTCTACTGATGAAGGATAATATCCAGAAACAGATTTGTCTAGAGATCGACAGCACTAACCTGCACCAACTTTGGTGAAACACTTCAGCAAAAACTGAAGTAAGCATTTAAAATGATCTGCATAAACCATAATGCTAAGGGATGAACTGTGCTGGGAGGTGAAGCAGTGTGTTTCCATCCCCCTTCTGTTTGAAAAGGCTCCCTTGAGCCACTGAGCTGATGAGCTTTTGGAGATGCACCTGTGCACCTGTGAGAGGTGCTGAGACCTGGAAGGATTGTGGCAGCTTGCTCAGCAACCCCAGATACATTTAGTTTTTTTATCTCTACTGATGAAGGATAATATCCAGAAACACGTGTCTAGAGATCGACAGCATTAACCTGCACCAACTTTGGTGAAACACTTCAGCAAAAACTCAAGTAAGCATTTAAAATGAACTGCATTTACCATAATGCTAAGGGGTGAACTGTGCTGGGAGGTGACGCAGTTTGCTCCCATCCCCCATCTGTATGAAAAGGCTCCCTTGAGCCATTGAGTTGACGAGCTTTTGGAGATGCACCTGTGCGCCTGTGAGAGGTCCTGAGACCTGGAAGGATTGTGGCAGCTTGGTCAGCAACCCCAGATAAATTTCCTTTTCTATCGCTACTGATGAAGGATAATATTCAGAAACACGTGTCTAGAGATCGACAGCACTAACCTGCACTGACTTTGGTGAAACAATGCAGCAAAAACTCAAGTAAGCATTTAAAAGGAACTGCATTTACCATAATGCTAAGGGGTGAACTGGCTGGGAGGTGAAGCAGTGTGCTCCCATCCCCCTTCTGTTTGAAAAGGCTCCCTTGAACCATTGTACTTACTAGCTTTTGGAGATGCACCTGTGCGCCTCTGAGAGGTATTTAGATGTGGAAGGATTGTGGCAGCTTGCACAGCAACCCCAGATAAATTTCCTTTTTATCTCTACTGATGAAGGATAATATCCAGAAACACATGTGTCTAGAGATCGACAGCACTAACCTGCACCAACTTTGGTGAAACACTTCAGCAAAAACTGAAGTAAGCATTTAAAATGAACTGCATTTACCATAATGCTAAGCCATGAACTGTGCTGGGAGGTGAAGCAGTGTGCTTCCATCCCCCTTCTGTTTGACAAGGCTCCCTTGAGCCATTGAGCTGACGAGCTTTGGAGCTGCACCTGTGCGCCTGTGAGAGGTACTGAGACCAGGAAGGATTGTGGCAGCTTGCTAATCAATCCCAGATAAATTTAGTTTTTCATCTCTACTGATGAAGGATAATATCCAGAAACAGATTTGTCTAGAGATCGACAGCACTAACTTGCACCAACTTTGGTGAAACACTACAGCAAAAACTCAAGTAAGCATTTAAAATGAATTGCATTTACCATAATGCTAAGGGGTGAACTGTGCTGGGAGGTGAAGCAGTGTGCTCCCATCCCCCTTCTGTTTGAAAAGGTTCACTTGAGCCATTGAGCTGACGATCTTTTCGAGATGCACCTGTGCGCCTGTGAGAGGTACTGAGACCTGGAAGGAGTGTGGCACTTTGCTCAGCAACCCCAGAAAAATGTAGTTTTTCATGTCTACTGATGAAAGATAATATCCAAAAACACGTGTCTAGAGATCGACAGCACTAACCTGCACTAACTTTGGTGAAACACTGCAGCAAAAACTCAAGCAAGCATTAAAAATGAACTTCATTTACCATATTGCTAAGGGGTGAACTGTGCTGGGAGGTGAAGCAGTGTGCTCCCATCCCCCTTCTGTTTGAAAAGGCTCCCTTGAGCCATTGAGCTGACTAGCATTTGGAGATGCACCTGTGCGCCTCTGAGAGGTATTGAGACCTGCAAGGATTGTAGCAGCTTGCACAGCAACCCCAGATACATTTAGTTTTTTATCTGTACTGATGAAGGATAATATCCAGAAACACGTGTCTAGAGATCGACAGCATTAACCTGCACCAACTTTGGTGAAACACTTCAGCAAAAACTCAAGTAAGCATTTAAAATGAACTGCATTTACCATAATGCTAAGGGGTGAACTGTGCTGGGAGGTGAAGTAGTTTGCTCCCATCCCCCTTCTGTTTGAAAAGGCTCCCTTGAGCCATTGAGCTGACGATCTTTTCGAGATGCACCTGTGCGCCTGTGAGAGGTACTGAGACCTAGAAGGATTGTGGCAGTTTGCTCAGCAACCCCATAAAAATTTTGTTTTTCATGTCTACTGATGAAGGATAATTTCCAGAAACTCGTGACTAGAGATCGACAGCACTAACCTGCACCAACTTTGGTGAAACACTTCAGCAAAAACTCAAGTAAGCATTTAAAATGAACTGCATTTACCATAATGCTAAGGGATGAACTGTGCTGGGAGGTGAAGCAGTGTGCTTCCATCCCCCTACTGTTTGAACAAGGCTCCCTTGAGCCACTGAGCTGATGAGCTTTTGGAGATGCACCTTTGCTCCTGTGAGAGGTACTGAGACCTGGAAGGATTGTGGCAGCTTGCTAAGCAACCCCAGATAAATTTAGTTTTTCATCTCTACTGATGAAGGATAATATCCAGAAACACATGTGTCTAGAGATGGACAGCACTAACCTGCACCAACTTTGGTGAAACACTTCAGCAAATACTCAAGTAAGCATTTAAAATGAACTGCATTTACCATAATGCTAGGGGGTGAACTGTGCTGGGAGGTGAAGAAGTGTGCTCCCATCCCCCTTCTGTTTGAAAAGGCTCCCTTGAGCCATTGAGCTGACTAGCTTTTGGAGCTGCACCTGTGCGCCTGTGAGAGGTACTGAGACCTGGAAGGATTGTAACAGCTTGCTAAGCAACCCCAGATAAATTTAGTTTTTCATCTCTACTGATGAAGGATAATATTCAGAAACACGTGTCTAGAGATCGACAGCACTAACCTGCACCAACTTTGGTGAAACACTCCAGCAAAAACTCAAGTAAGCATTTAAAATGAATTGCAGGTATCATAATCCTAAGGGGTGAACTGTGCTGGGAGGTGAAGCAGTGTGCTCCCATCCCCCTTCTGTTTGAAAAGGTTCACTTGAGCCATTGAGCTGACGATCTTTTAGAGATGCACCTGTGCGCCTGTGAGAGGTCGTGAGAACTGGAACGAATGTGGCAGCTTGCTCAGCAACCCCAGATACATTTAGTTTTTTATCTGTACTGATGAAGGATAATATGAAGAAACACGTGTCTAGAGATCGACAGCACTAACCTGCACCAACTTTGGTGAAACACTTCAGCAAAAACTCAAGTAAGGATTTAAAATAAACTGCATTTACCATATTGTTAAGGGGTGAACTGTGCTGGGAAGTGAAGCAGTGTGCTCCCATCCCCCTTCTGTTTGAAAAGGCTCACTTGAGCCATTGAGCTGGCTAGCTTTTGGAGATGCACCGGTGCGCCTCTGAGAGGTATTGAGACCTGGAAGGACTGTGGCAGCTTGCACAGCAACCCCAGATACATTTCCTTTTTTATCTCTACTGATGAAGGATAATATCCAGAAACACATGTGTCTAGAGATCGACAGCACTAACCTGCACCAACTTGGTGAAACACTTCAGCAAAAACTCAAGTAAGCATTTAAAATGAATTGCATGTACCATAATGCTAAGGGGTGAACTGTGCTGGGAGGTGAAGAAGTGTGCTCCCATCCCCCTTCTGTTTGAAAAGGTTTACTTGAGCCATTGAGCTGACGATCCTTTAGAGATGCACCTGTGTGCCTGTGAGAGGTACTGAGAGCTGGAAGGATTGTGGCAGCTTGCTCAGCAACCCCAGAAAAATTTAGTTTTTCATCTCTACTGATGAAGGATAATATCCAGAAACGCTTGTGTCTAGAGATCGACAGCACTAACCTGCACCAACTTTGGTGAAACACTACAGCAAAAACTCAAGTAAGCATTTAAAATGAACTGCATTTACCATATTGCTAAGGGGTGAACTGTGCTGGGAGGTGAAGCAGTGTGCTCCCATCCCCCTTCTGTTTGAAAAGGCTCCCTTGAGCCATTGAACTGACTAGCTTTTGGAGATGCACCTGTGCGACTCTGAGAGGTATTGAGACCTGGAAGATTTGTGGCAGCTTGCACAGCAACCCCAGATAAATTTCATTTTTATCTCTACTGATGAAGGATAATATCCAGAAACACATGTGTCTAGAGATCGACAGCACTAACCTGCACCAACTTTGGTGAAACACTTCAGCAAAAACTCAAGTAAGCATTTAAAATGAACTGCATTTACCATAATGCTAAGGGATGAACTGTGCTGGGAGGTGAAGCAGTGTGCTTCCATCCCCCTTCTGTTTGAAAAGGCCCCCTTGAAACCATTGAGCTGACGAGCTTTTGGAGATGCACATGTGTGCCTGTGAGAGGTACTGAGACCTGGAAGGATTGTGGCAGCTTGCTCAGCAACCCCAGATAAATTTCGTTTTTTATCACTACTGGTGAAGGATAATATCCAGTAACACATGTGTCTCGAGATCGACAGCACTAACCTGCACCAACTTTGGTGAAACACTTCAGCAAAAACTCAAGTAAGCATTTCAAATGAACTGCAGTTACCATAATGCTAAGGGGTGAACGTTGCTGGCAGGTGAAGCAGTGTGCTCCCATCCCCTTTCTGTTTGAAAAGGCTCCATTGAGACATTTAGCTCACGACTTTTTGGAGATGCACCTGTTCTCCTGTGAGAGGTACTGAGACCTGAAAGGATTGCGGCATCTTGCTCAGCAACCCCAGATAATTTTTTTTTGTTTTATCTCTACTGATGAAGCATAATATCCAGAAACACGTGTCTAGAGATCGACAGCACTAACCTGCACCATCCTTGGTGAAACACTTCACCAAAAACTCAAGTAAGCATTTAAAATAAACTGCATTTACCATAATGCTAAGGGGTGAACTGTGGTGGGAGGTGAAGCAGTGTGGTCCCATCCCCCTTCTGTTTGAAAAGGCCCGCTTGGAACCATTGAGCTGACGAGCTTTTGGAGATGCACCTGTGCGTCTGTGAGAGGTACTGAGACCTGGAAGGATTGTGGCAGCTTGCTCAGCAACCCCAGATAAATTTCCTTTTTTATCACTACTGATGAAGGATAATATCCAGAAACACATGTGTCTAGAGATCGACAGCACTAACCTGCTCCATCTTTGGTGAAACACTTCACCAAAAACTCAAGTAAGCATTTAAAATGAACTGCATTTACCATAATGCTAAGGGGTGAACTGTGGTGGGAGGTGAAGCAGTGTGGTCCCATCCCCCTTCTGTTTCAAAAGGCCCCCTTGAAACAATTGAGCTGACGAGCTTTTGGAGATGCAGCTGTGCGCCTGTGAGAGGAACTGAAACATGGAAGGATTGTGGCAGCTTGCCAAGCAACCGCAGATAAATTTCGTTTTTTATCACTACTGATGAAGGATAATATCGAGAAACACATGTGTGTAGAGATCGACAGCACTAACCTGCACCAACTTTGGTGAAACACTTCAGCAAAAACTCAAGTAAGCATTTAAAATGAACTGCATTTACTATAGTGCTAAGGGGTGAATTGTGCTGGGAGGTGAAGCAATGTGCTCCCATCCCCCTTCTTTTTGAAAAGGCTCCCTTGAGCCATTGAGCTGGTGAGGTTTTAGAGATGCAGCTGTGTGCCTATGAGAGGTGCTAAGACCTGGAAGGATTGTGGCAGCTTGCTCAGCAACCCCAGATACATTTCGTTTTTATCTCTTCTGATGAATGATAATATCCAGAAACAGATGTGTCAAGAGATCGACAGCACTAACCTGCACTAAGTTTGGTGAAACACTTCAGCAAAAACTCAAGTAAGCATTTAAAATGAACTGCATTTCCCATAATGCTAAGGGGTGAACTATGCTGGGAGGTGAAGCAGTGTGCTCCCATCCCCCTTCTGTTTGAAAAGGCTCCCTTGAGCCATTGAGTTGATGATTTTTTGGAGATGCACCTGTGCACCTGTGAGAGGTCCTGAGACCTGGAAGGATTGTTGCAGCTTGCTCAGCAACCCCGGATAAATTTCGTTTTTCATCTCTACTGATGAAGGATAATATCCAGAAACACATGTGTCTAGAGATCGACAGCACTAACCTGCACCAACTTTGGTGAAACACTTCAGCAAAAACTCAAGTAAGCATTTAAAATGAACTGTATTTACCAAAATGCTAAGGGATGAACTGTGCTGGGAGGTGAAGCAGTGTGCTTCCATCCCCCTTCTGTTTAAATAGGCTCCCTTGAGCCACTGAGAAGATGAGCTTTTGGAGATGCACCTGTGCACCTGTGAGAGGTACTGAGACCTGTAAGATTGTGGCAGCTTGCTCAGCAACCCCAGATGCATTTCGTTTTTTATCTCTACTGATAAAGGATAATATCCAGATATACGTGTCTAGAGATCGACAGCACTAACCTGCACTAACTTTGATGAAACACTTCAGCAAAAACTCAAGGATTAAAAATGAACTGCATTTACCATATTGCTAAGGGGTGAACTGTGCTGGGACGTGAATCAGTGTGCTCCCATCCCCCTTCTGTTTGAAAAGGCTCCCTTGAGCCATTGAGCGAACTAGCTTTTGGAGATGCACCTGTGTGCCTCTGAGAGGTACTGAGACCTGGAAGGATTGTGGCAGCTTGCTCAGCAACCCCAGATAATTTTAGTTTTTCATCTCTACTGATGAAGTATTATATACAGAAACACATGTGTCTAGAGATCGACAGCACTAACCTGCACCAACTTTGGTGAAACACTTCAGCAAAAACTCAAGTAAGCATTTAAAATGAATTGCATTTACCATAATGCTAAGGGGTGAACTGTGCTGGGAGGTGAAGCAGTGTGCTCCCATCCCCCTTCTGTTTGTAAAGGTTCACTTGCGCCATTGAGCTCACGATCTTTTAGAGATGCACATGTGTGCCTGTGAGAGGTACTGAGACCTGGAAGGATTGTGCTAGCTTGCTCAGCAACCCCAGAAGAATTTTATTTTTCATCTCTACTGATGAAGGATAATATCCAGAAACACATGTGTCTAGAGATCGACAGCACTAACCTGCACCAACTGTGGTGAAACACTTCAGCAAAAACTCAAGTAAGCATTTAAAATGAACTGCATTTACCATAATGCTAAGGGATGAACTGTGCTGGGAGGTGAAGCAGTGTGCTTCTATCCCCCTTCTGTTTAAAAAGGCTCCCTTGAGCCACTGAGAAGATGAGCTTATGGAGATGCACCTGTGCGCCTGTGAGAGGTACTGAGACCTGTAAGGATTGTGGCAGCTTGCTCAGCAACCCCAGATACATTTCGTTTTTATCTCTACTGATAAAGGATAATATCCAGAAATACGTGTCTAGAGATCGACAGCACTAACCTGCACTAAGTTTGGTGAAACACTTCAGCAAAAACTCAAGTAAGTATTTAAAATGAACTGCATTTACCATATTGCTAAGGGGTGAACTGTGCTGGGAGGTGAAGCAGTGTGCTCCCATCCCCCTTCTGTTTGAAAATGCTCCCTTGAGCCATTGAGCTGACTAGCTTTTGGAGATGCACCTGTGCGCCTCTGAGAGGTATTGAGACCTAGAAGGATTGTGGCAGCTTGCACAGCAACCCCAGATAAATTTCCATTTTTATCTCTACTGATGAAGGATAATATCCAGAAACACATGTGTCTAGAGATCGACAGCACTAACCTGCACCAACTTAGGTGAAACACTTCTGCAAAAACTCAAGTAAGCATTTAAAATGAACTTCATTTACCATAATGCTAAGGGAAGTGAACTGTGCTGGGAGGTGAAGCAGTGTGCTCCCATCCCCCTTCTGTTTGAAAAGGCTCCCTTGAGCCATTGAGCTGACGAGCTTTGGAGCTGCACCTGTGTGCCTGTGAGAGGTACTGAGACCTGGAAGGATTGTGGCAGCTTGCTAAGCAACCCCAGATAAATTTAGTTTTTCATCTCTACTGATGAAGGATAATATCCAGAAACACATGTGTCTAGAGATCGACAGCACTAACCTGCACCAACTTTGGTGAAACACTTCAGCAAAAACTCAAGTAAGCATTTAAAATGAATTACATTTACCATAATGCTAAGGGGTGAACTATGCTGGGAGGTGAAGCAGTGTGCTCCCATCCCCCTTCTGTTTGACAAGGCTCCCTTGAGCCATTGAGCTGACGAGCTTTTGGAGCTGCACCTGTGCGCCTGTGAGAGGTACTGAGACCAGGAAGGATTGTGGCAGCTTGCTAAGCAACCCCAGATAAATTTAGTTTTTGATCTCTACTGATGAAGGATAATATCCAGAAACAGATTTGTCTAGAGATCGACAGCACTAACCTGCACCAACTTTGGTGAAACACTTCAGCAAAAACTGAAGTAAGCATTTAAAATGATCTGCATAAACCATAATGCTAAGGGATGAACTGTGCTGGGAGGTGAAGCAGTGTGTTTCCATCCCCTTCTGTTTGAAAAGGCTCCCTTGAGCCACTGAGCTGATGAGCTTTTGGAGATGCACCTGTGCACCTGTGAGAGGTGCTGAGACCTGGAAGGATTGTGGCAGCTTGCTCAGCAACCCCAGATACATTTAGTTTTTCATCTCTACTGATGAAGGATAATATCCAGAAACACATGTGTCTAGAGATCGACAGCACTAACCTGCACCAACTTTGGTGAAACACTTCAGCAAAAACTCAAGTAAGCATTTAAAATGAATTACATTTACCATAATGCTAAGGGGTGAACTATGCTGGGAGGTGAAGCAGTGTGCTCCCATCCCCCTTCTGTTTGACAAGGCTCCCTTGAGCCATTGAGCTGACGAGCTTTTGGAGCTGCACCTGTGCGCCTGTGAGAGGTACTGAGACCAGGATGGATTGTGGCAGCTTGCTAAGCAACCCCAGATAAATTTAGTTTTTGATCTCTACTGATGAAGGATAATATCCAGAAACAGATTTGTCTAGAGATCGACAGCACTAACCTGCACCAACTTTGGTGAAACACTTCAGCAAAAACTGAAGTAAGCATTTAAAATGATCTGCATAAACCATAATGCTAAGGGATGAACTGTGCTGGGAGGTGAAGCAGTGTGTTTCCATCCCCCTTCTGTTTGAAAAGGCTCCCTTGAGCCACTGAGCTGATGAGCTTTTGGAGATGCACCTGTGCACCTGTGAGAGGTGCTGAGACCTGGAAGGATTGTGGCAGCTTGCTCAGCAACCCCAGATACATTTAGTTTTTTATCTCTACTGATGAAGGATAATATCCAGAAACACGTGTCTAGAGATCGACAGCACTAACCTGCACCAACTTTGGTGAAACACTTCAGCAAAAACTCAAGTAAGCATTTAAAATGAACTGCATTTACCATAATGCTAAGGGGTGAACTGTGCTGGGAGGTGACGCAGTTTGCTCCCATCCCCCTTCTGTATGAAAAGGCTCCCTTGAGCCATTGAGTTGACGAGCTTTTGGAGATGCACCTGTTCGCCTGTGAGAGGTCCTGAGACCTGGAAGGATTGTGGCAGCTTGCTCAGCAACCCCAGATAAATTTCCTTTTCTATCGCTACTGATGAAGGATAATATTCAGAAACACGTGTCTAGAGATCAACAGCACTAACCTGCACTGACTTTGGTGAAACAATGCAGCAAAAACTCAAGTAAGCATTTAAAAGGAACTGCATTTACCATAATGCTAAGGGGTGAACTGGCTGGGAGGTGAAGCAGTGTGCTCCCATCTCCCTTCTGTTTGAAAAGGCTCCCTTGAACCATTGTACTTACTAGCTTTTGGAGATGCACCTGTGCGCCTCTGAGAGGTATTTAGATGTGGAAGGATTGTGGCAGCTTGCACAGCAACCCCAGATAAATTTCCTTTTTTATCTCTACTGATGAAGGATAATATCCAGAAACACATGTGTCTAGAGATCGACAGCACTAACCTGCACCAACTTTGGTGAAACACTTCAGCAAAAACTGAAGTAAGCATTTAAAATGAACTGCATTTACCATAATGCTAAGCCATGAACTGTGCTGGGAGGTGAAGCAGTGTGCTTCCATCCCCCTTCTGTTTGACAAGGCTCCCTTGAGCCATTGAGCTGACGAGCTTTTGGAGCTGCACCTGTGCGCCTGTGAGAGGTACTGAGACCAGGAAGGATTGTGGCAGCTTGCTAATCAATCCCAGATAAATTTAGTTTTTCATCTCTACTGATGAAGGATAATATCCAGAAACAGATTTGTCTAGAGATCGACAGCACTAACTTGCACCAACTTTGGTGAAACACTACAGCAAAAACTCAAGTAAGCATTTAAAATGAATTGCATTTACCATAATGCTAAGGGGTGAACTGTGCTGGGAGGTGAAGCAGTGTGCTCCCATCCCCCTTCTGTTTGAAAAGGTTCACTTGAGCCATTGAGCTGACGATCTTTTCGAGATGCACCTGTGCGCCTGTGAGAGGTACTGAGACCTGGAAGGAGTGTGGCACTTTGCTCAGCTACCCCAGAAAATTTTTGTTTTTCATGTCTACTGATGAAAGATAATATCCAAAAACACGTGTCTAGAGATCGACAGCACTAACCTGCACTAACTTTGGTGAAACACTGCAGCAAAAACTCAAGCAAGGATTAAAAATGAACTTCATTTACCATATTGCTAAGGGGTGAACTGTGCTGGGAGGTGAAGCAGTGTGCTCCCATCCCCCTTCTGTTTGAAAAGGCTCCCTTGAGCCATTGAGCTGACTAGCATTTGGAGATGCACCTGTGCGCCTCTGAGAGGTATTGAGACCTGCAAGGATTGTAGCAGCTTGCACAGCAACCCCAGATACATTTAGTTTTTTATCTGTACTGATGAAGGATAATATCCAGAAACACGTGTCTAGAGATCGACAGCATTAACCTGCACCAACTTTGGTGAAACACTTCAGCAAAAACTCAAGTAAGCATTTAAAATGAACTGCATTTACCATAATGCTAAGGGGTGAACTGTGCTGGGAGGTGAAGCAGTTTGCTCCCATCCCCTTCTGTTTGAAAAGGCTCCCTTGAGCCATTGAGCTGACGATCTTTTCGAGATGCACCTGTGCGCCTGTGAGAGGTACTGAGACCTAGAAGGATTGTGGCAGTTTGCTCAGCAACCCCAGAAACATTTTGTTTTTCATGTCTACTGATGAAGGATAATTTCCAGAAACTCGTGACTAGAGATCGACAGCACTAACCTGCACCAACTTTGGTGAAACACTTCAGCAAAAACTCAAGTAAGCATTTAAAATGAACTGCATTTACCATAATGCTAAGGGATGAACTGTGCTGGGAGGTGAAGCAGTGTGCTTCCATCCCCCTACTGTTTGAACAAGGCTCCCTTGAGCCACTGAGCTGATGAGCTTTTGGAGATGCACCTTTGCTCCTGTGAGAGGTACTGAGACCTGGAAGGATTGTGGCAGCTTGCTAAGCAACCCCAGATAAATTTAGTTTTTCATCTCTACTGATGAAGGATAATATCCAGAAACACATGTGTCTAGAGATGGACAGCACTAACCTGCACCAACTTTGGTGAAACACTTCAGCAAATACTCAAGTAAGCATTTAAAATGAACTGCATTTACCATAATGCTAGGGGTTGAACTGTGCTGGGAGGTGAAGCAGTGTGCTCCCAACCCCCTTCTGTTTGAAAAGGCTCCCTTGAGCCATTGAGCTGACGAGCTTTTGGAGCTGCACCTGTGCGCCTGTGAGAGGTACTGAGACCTGGAAGGATTGTAACAGCTTGCTAAGCAACCCCAGATAAATTTAGTTTTTCATCTCTACTGATGAAGGATAATATTCAGAAACACGTGTCTAGAGATCGACAGCACTAACCTGCACCAACTTTGGTGAAACACTTCAGCAAAAACTCAAGTAAGCATTTAAAATGAATTGCAGGTATCATAATCCTAAGGGGTGAACTGTGCTGGGAGGTGAAGCAGTGTGCTCCCATCCCCCTTCTGTTTCAAAAGGCTCCCTTGAGGCATTGAGCTGACGAGCTTTTGGAGATGCACCTGTGCGCCTGTGAGAGGTACTGAGACCTGGAAGGATTGTGGCAGCCTGCTCAGCAACCTCAGATAAATGTCGTTTTTTATCTGTACTGATGAATGTAAATATCCAGAAACACACGTGTCTAGAGATCGACAGCACTAACCTGCACTAACTTCGGTGAAACACTTCAGCAAATACTCAAGTAAGCATTTAAAAGAACTGCATTTACCATAATGTTAAGGGATGAACTGTGGTGGGAGGTGAAGCAGTGTGCTCCCATCCCCCTTCTGCTTGAAAAGACTCCCTTGAGCCATTGAGCTGACGAGCTTTTGGAGATGCACCTGTGCGCCTGTGAGAGGTACTGAGACCTGGAAGGATTGTGCAGCTTGCTCAGCAACCCCAGATTAATTTCCTTTTTTATCTCTACCGATGAAGGATAATATCCGGAAACACATGTGTTTAGAGATCGACAGCACTAACCCGCACCAACGTTGGCGAAACACTTCTGCAAAAACTCAAGTTAGCATTTAAAATGAACTGCATTTATCATAATGCTAAGGGGTGAACTGTGCTGGGAGGTGAAACAGTGTGCTCCCATCCCCCTTCAGACTATACAATGGGACACCTGGTCTATGGTGAATTCCTCCATAGTTTGGTATGTCCTGCCTTTAGTATTATATGTAGCTAATATATTACTAATATTGTACATTGTTAATACTGTATTACCATGTAAATCTGATATCAAACCAATGCTTTTTAATTTGCTTCAATTATTGACCTAAACCATTGTATCAGAATATCATTTCATATGCTTCGGTAACAAATTTCATTATCAGTCTGCTAACTATGTTGTTGTGTATCAAATTGTCCTGTTCCCCGTGCAATGCCGTCTGGATAATGATCCATATGCAATCCGAATATGTCTCAGATTGCTGTCATACAGAGTAGCTGTTTTACTGCCTTGGAGTTATAAGCATTGATTATCATATGATTATCGTTGTAATGGATAATTAGCCATATCTTACGTCAATCATCAGAAAATGTTTTAATGTGTTCCATACTGGAGGGCATTCAGGCTGTCGCACAGAATCCAAAGCCTTTGGTATTGCTGCATTTAGAGAATTTATCTTTTGATTTATAAAAATTCATGCGTCCGTCTAAGTCCATGTACTCATGAAACTTATGTATATCTTCTGTACGAATTATTTTTATACTTTGCCGTACAAGCATAAATTACCCCTCACTACGCTACAGTTCACAATTATCGATTAGCTTTGATTGGTAAATTCAAAAAATGCACATTGAGGGCATTTCTATCCTTTTTCCAGTTTACTATGAGCCTGATTCACAGATGTAAACTTACACTGTAGTGTAAGTTTATATTTTTTTGCTATTCACAAATTTTACACAGTAGTATCCATAGCCTAATTTGTTAAAAAAAAAGTGCTGGGTCTCTCATCAGGAGGTAGCTTGCACCAACCAATGTCGCCTGTTAGCACCGCCTAAAACAGAACCAACTATGAACATGGGGAGAGGATGTGGTATAATAGCCAGAGCTGCTGACTTCGGAGCTGGGGAACCACGTTCGAGCCTGGCGACGGCTCAACATCCAGTGATTCTAGGCACATCACTTAATCTCCCTGTGGCTACCATAAATGAATGTGTCCTTAACTGATGCTCATGAAAAGCACCAGTGTTGATGAATAAGTGCTGGTGCTGAGCACCGGAAACCACTGGCTCAAATTAAGCACTGGTAGTATCTTTACAACTGCGAAGATAAGACAGGTCTGCCTTTTATGTGTGGAGTTTTCATCATAAAAATACCGCACATAAAATGTGTTTGTGAGTAGCAAAAATTGGTAAACTTACACTATATTGTAAGTTTACAATTGTGAATCAGCCCCTGTATGTTTTTCGTTATTTTTCTTTGAGTTTGCATGTTCATTAATTTCCTCAGATATATGTTTTGATATGTTAGTCATACTGCAGCAATCCGTTCAAGGCTTTAGAAGTACTACTCGATACTTTATAAAGTTCCTACATGTTTAGTTATTTCATGTTTTTCAACTATTGGTCGGACGTCTGCCACCCACTGAGATAAAAGCATTCCCATCTTCTTTCTGTGCACTTGAAAACCACTCAACAAACTCAAATCTCATTCTAGTAAGCCACTTAAAAGCTCCTTTAATAATTTAGTGCAATTTTCAAAACAGCAGTACCAATGCAAAACAATGCAGTTACACTGTGCCAAAATATTGATAAATATTGAACAGTTTTGTATTCCATTTACGAAAAGACACACTGGGAGTGGTGTTATATGAGTCGGCAAGAAAGGGCCTAGGCTTGAGCATTACATACTGATTACTGTCAGCAAGTGGTGTCTGCAACACCATGCAATGTTCTGAAAGAAAACTCCATAAATGTAGGGATTTTTAATGGGGCACATGGCCACAATAGACTTTGAGGGGCACGCACTGAAAGTGACCACCAGGTAGGCAGAACGCACCTGGAACGTTTAGAAGATGTAGATTGGTTTAGCTCTGTAAACCATAGGGAAATTGGGAGGCTTAACCATCCTTTCATTGGGAAACATCCATTACAACGCAGGCATTACAACGCAATGCCTTTAAAACGCATGCAATACAACACAAGTTCCATTACAACGCATGCTATTACAACGCATGCCATTACAACGCTAACCAGCACCTTCCCTGAGGTAAGCACCCGGCGGTGTTAGAATGGTATATTACGTTGTAATGGTGCATGCGTTGTAATAGCATGCGTTGTAATGGAAGATGCGTTGTAAAAACCGCATTGTAAAAGTATGCGTTGTAATAGTTTGCGTTGTAACATCATACATCCCCTTTAATGTATTTGCTCAGTTTACAATCAAGGCTTCCAAACCTAGAATCATGTTTTGTTTGTCATCTGTAAAAAACGTTCAACTATGTCATTTGAAGCAGATGTTTATTTGTGATAATGTCCAAACATCTAAGGCAGCTTTGATATTTGTTATGACTTTACCATCTTCCTTAGTCTAATATAACCTTTTTAATTTTTAATAATTTTAAATGTGAATTAATGTTTTTATCTAGTCATAGTGTTCATTTCGTCTTTGTATTGAGATCTTCTTACTTTTGTACTCTGAAACATTGTTTGTAGACTTCCTGTGGCGTCACAAATAATGAATGTAATGTAATTCATAAATAATCTTCCATTTTATCCTGGCCTGCACTAGGGTACAGTGTTCATTTAGAACTGGTTTGCTCTCTTTTACCACTTTTCGGTAGTCATATGGCATCTTCAGCTGCAAAAGGTTTGTGTGTTTATTTCATGCTGGGTAGTACCCCAAACATTTTTTTTATCTAACTCTAGGCAATATCATTGACTATAACAACATGAATACCAGATGATGATGAATACATGATCTGAATCGGTTAAAGAAGGAGGAATTAAAATTTGAAGAAACCAATACATTGACATTATTGTTGTTTCAAAGAGAACTCTTGGTTCACAGACTTTGCTTTCACTCTGGTCGTGTTTAATGGAGATGACTCAAACCGTCTTCGTACTGGCTGTGAATCGTCTGCTGGTTGGGTGGGCTTTGTTTTGACATCAGTTTGAAATTACCTCTATCAAGTTTCATGATTTTTCATTCATTTGAGATGTATTAAGTAGGGTTAGGTGAAGATATGACATTATCTGTAGTTGTTAAAGTTTTTCGCATGTGGGTTTTCACATTAAAATCAGGAGGTGTACATATTTTTGTGGTCTAGCTTGAGACAGGTTCAACTATCTATTAAAGACACCATTGCAAACAATGGCAGTCTGTGTGTCATCCCCTTGCACACCATTGGATGGCTTTCTTGTCTGTCTCAGTTCACTTCTCCTTACACAATGGCTTTCTAGCTTATATTTCTGTATGTCCAGTACTGTAGCTTGACTCCTATGTGGTGTGCTGGGCAACTGATGGTAGGCTTGGTGATTTCCTGGATGTTGCCTTGTTACACTTTCCTGTGCCCCTGGGTACTTCCTTTCTCACTCTCTCTCCTTTCCCCTCCCATCCCCTAGGACCCCTCCATGCTCCATGTTGGCCACTGCTACTGGATTTGCTAATGTGAAAAGCTTTTAAAATGTGCAAGCATTGGTAAAACCAGTAGCTGCCAGCGGCCATCCTGAAAGCCTATTTATTTTTATTTTGAAGATAGCTGTCATGTTCTATGAAACAACATGGCATGATGCAACACAGTGGCCATCTTTAAGTAAGTGTTTTCATAATTTCAAGATGGCCATCACATAATGTAATGCAGTAGCTGTCTTGGAAGAAGGAAATCATTTTTTCTATGCTGTGTCCCTTTATTGTAAATATCAGACAGTTAATTCAGTTTATTGTGATGTATAACAAAAGTAATGAAATTCACAATGCATTTCTTGACCTTTAGAAGAGTTCAGTGCTATGTGTTGCCAGCAGTAGCAGCTGGCAGGGAACGAGAGTGGAGGGACGGGGCCACAAGGGATGTAACAAATAAAAAAATGCACTTACCTCCTCGCCACCGCCGCCATCGCCCTCTGTGGCCGCAGGAACCAGGAAGCACACAGGCTCCCTCCCCTAAGCCAATGACAACGCTGCAATGCAGCGTTGTGATTGGTCTGAGCGCTGTGGCTCGGCGCTCAGACGGGGAATGGGAGGCTGGGCACGTTCCCGCCAGGCTGTGTAATGCAGCCTGGTGGGGAACATGCAAAGTACACATGACTGTTTGGGCCGGCCAAGCAGTCATGCCCACTTTAAAATGCAGCAACCACTCCTCCTACCTGACGTCATTGGATACTATCCCCTACCCACCCAATGTGGCTGATACTGAAAATAAAATGATAGTAACAGATATAACTTCTGTTTTCATTTTATTTTTGCTTTTACACTGCCCCGAGAGCAGTGGGGCGATGCTCCTCCGCCTTAGCGGAGGAGCCACCACTGGTTGCCATGAGTTCATGCTAATGCTGTGTGACTGCCTTCACTTGTCTTCCTCAAGTCTAAGCCCTCATGACATGTGGCCTGTTAATTCTGATGGGCTGAGTAAAGGGATTTACCAATTTCATTGAAATAAAGAGTTCAGCAGAAAAACATGAGAAAATGTGAAATGTTTGAATTCGTCTCAGCCGCTGGTGATACTTTTAGCTGCATTTTTTTTCATCATTCTTTTGCTCCCAGTGCCGCTTCAGAGAGGGACAAACCTTATGGAATTCAGCCTTTGTCCTCTTCCAAAAGGAACAGTCCATTGCAATATGCCCCCTCTGAATTGACAAGGTTGTGAAGGGTTAAGGGACAGATACAGCTACATTTACTAGAGAGTAGTGCTGTCCGGATGCACTGTACACACTAAATTTGTCTTATGAGGTTAATAAGTTGAATTGCACTCTATGTCGTTGTGAACTAGAATGCTATATGGCAGTTGCGGGATATATGGTCAATTATACATTGGAAAAGGGAGCAATATAGCTTAATCATTCTATACTAAGGATAACAACGCTGAACCTGACATCGATCCGCTTACTGTAGTTTCAATGCAGATGCAAAATTAAAACAAAGGATTGCTTGGGCAGTAAATGCCCCCAAACCATGGCCATTCTGTAGGTTGTAACTCTGGGGCTGTTTATATGGCTGGGGTTATCAGGGGATTTGGCTGGGGTGCTTTAGTCCTCACCTTTGTGTTGGAGATGAGCCTGTGGGATGCACTAAGGAGGCAATTAAATTTAATTGTAAATTAATATGATTATTGTTAGAAATGGGGGTCTCTAGTTGGCAGAGGTAAGTACCTTTGTCCAAATAGGGACCCTTGCTTCTAGTCAAGGTAAGGGGGATACACCTCTAAAATAACCCCTGCAGGCCCCCTTGGTAGCATGGCACGAGTAGACAGGCTTATCTCAGAGGCAGTGTGTAAAGCATTTGTGAACACATACAGTAATCCAGTGAAAACACTACAAATGGGCACCACACCAGTTTAGAAAAATAAGTAATCTTTATCTAAACCAAAACAAGAACAAACGACAAAAATCGACAATACAGTAATAAAAATATCACTTTCAGATGGTAAAAATAGTTCAGTTCAATGCAAATTGCAGATGCAACACTTTTCACACAAAGTACCTTGGATGCGTCACGCAAACAAACAAAATGGGCTGCAGGGAAGGTGATGCGTCGGTTCCTTACACTCAGGGAAGGGGATGCGTTGGTTCCTTGCTCTGGGGGAGGTGATGCGTTGGTTCCTTACCAGAGAGGAGGTGATGCGTCGGTTTCTTACTGCGTGGGTAGGTAATGCGTCGGTTTCTTACTGCGTTCCCCAACGATGCAACAAACTTGGCACCTCGATGCGATGCGACGATCCGGAACGATGCGTGAACTTTTGCAGCCGCACAGCAGGCCTTGCATCAAAATCGGTGTGGTGATCTCGGACTTCGGAGATTGGTGCACTCGATGCGGCGTGCGGCGATTTCTCGAGCCGCAGCAGGCGCTGCGACGATTTCGTTGGCGATGCATCGGAAACAGGTGCGGATGCGTCTCGCTTCTTTGAAGTTGCGCTACTTTTCCAGCTCCCAGCGGAAAACGGTCTCTAGAGATCCAAAACAACAGCAGGCACTTCTTTGCAGGTCAGAACTCCCAGCAAGGCAGTTCAAGGGAGCTGGTGATGAAGTCGTTGTGTCCCTGAGACTTCAGAACAGGAGGCAAGCTCAGTTTCAAGCCCTTGGAGATCTTCTTCAAGCAGGAGACACAGCAAACAGCAAAGTCCTTTTCTCCTTTCCTTGGCAGCAAGTAGCCACTGCAGGCCAACCCCAGACAGCAAACAGCCCAGGGGCAGTATTCCTCCTCAGCTTCTCCGGCTCTTCTCCTTGGCAAAGGTTCCTCTTAATTCCCAGAAATGATCTAAAGTTCTAGGGTCTAAGCCCCAATATTTATACTACAAAATCCTTTGTTGTCTGGTGGCAGAGAAGCCCTGTGCTTGGTCAAAACCGGTTCTGTCCTCTCTGGTGCAGCTTCCTGGCAGGAGCTGGAGACAGCATTGTCCTTGGCAGACCAGGCCCATTCAGGTGAAAGGAAATCTCCTCCCCCTACTCTAAATGCAGCCCGGGTCTATTCAGCCCAGCCCTGATTCATCAGGCTCTCTGGAGCCACTGCTCCTTCCCAGCCCCTGTCATCCAAAAGCCAGACATGCAATACACAAACCTAGCAGAGGCACACTGGATGGCTAAGCAAGAAAATACCCACTTTCTAAAAGTGGTATTTTCAAACACAGAATGTAAAAATCACCCTCATTAAAAGATGCATTTTAACATTCTGAGTTCAGGCATAATAAACTTTATTTTCCTACCTTGTTCCCAGGGGTAGTTATGTTTATAAGATGTTATAAGTGATGGAGCAGGATTTTGCAAACAGAAACCTGCTCGGATTAACACCCCCATAAAACTTATTAACAGTGTGCAGTGTAAATTTAGCAATGCAAATCACATGAACACGTAGGAAACCGCTTTGCGCATACGTGCACTAATGTGAACTAAATGCATGAAAGAACTAGGCCGCACTTTACATTGCGCTTCTAAAGAGACAAAACAAATGCAAGTTTAGGCCGCATTTCGCATTCACATCTGCATCTTATTTTTAAACAATAATAAATAATGCCGCTTTGCATGAAGCTTAAGCTAAGAAACCATGAACAAGGGAAAGTACAAAGGTGGGTGGCAAACAGTGAAAAGTGCATTTCCATGTAATTAATGAATGCTTATGTTCTATTTGCCGTAGTGGGTCAAATGGGCCTGAAATCTCTTAAATTGTCCAGATAGATGAGGGGCTGGAGAATGAATAAATGACAAGCAGACCGAAGTGCTGAGCGCTGCAGAGAAAGTATAAAGGTTCAAGGCTATGCAGCACAGAGAACATTGTATGACTGCCAAATGGATGAGCGTGACCGTGGGATCCAAGACTTCTTCTGCGGAACGTGAATGAAAAAAAATACATGAGAAAATGGAGAAATTTTTTAATGTCGGAATAACTGAACGAGTCATATGGGAGAGGATATAGAACAATACGTACAAAGAAATTGTGAAAGGGAACCTGGTGGTGTGACAGACCACCTCCCAAATTGACCAATGAACTGTCGAGTTTCATAAATTGTTTCAACTAATGTGGGTTGGACATGTAGGTTTTAGGGTAGAACTGGGGTGCCTTTAGGGGCGTGGTTTGGGGGATGCCTTAGCCTGAGCTCAGATCGAGTGCAGAGGAAAGAGGGGTGATGCGTCGCTGTTCGTCGGTTTGCAGAGAGGCCTAGCTGTTCCTGACCCTGTCCTGTCCCGTTCCTGAAATCTTTGTCTCTTGACTCTATCTCAGGAGACCCCCACTACTCCCTTGGCCAGGGGGGTGGTATTTCACTGAATTCCTTTGGGTTTGTATTATCTTGCTGACTCGTACTTTGCATAATTTATTTGCAAATGTAATTTTGTCTCTGACACTTATGTCTCTTCATCTATCCACTCCATCATATGTATATTGTTTCGCATTATTTTGCTGAAACTTATGTCTCTTCATCTATCCACTCCGTCATATGTATATTGTTTCGCATTATTTTGCTGAAACTTATGTCTCTTCATCTATCCACTCCCTCATATGCATATTGTTAATTGTTGATGAGGTCTGACACTGTTTGCATTGTTGATTGACTTTTTCTCCCTTATGTGAGATTCTTTGTTTGCATTGTGATCTGTATACGATTGAGCATTAATGATTCATTTGAGATAAACTTTATAAACCTTACCGAGAGTCTGTGATCATTTAGCTGATTAGATAGTCAGTTAGTTCCTATTATTACCATCAACTACTCAACTAATTGGTCCGTCGACCGAGAGGAAAGAGAGTTGATTTATAGGTCTAGTTATGTATTTAGAATTGTTAAACATGAATCTGTGAAGGAAACATTTTTCCACATCTTTAAAACTTGACCACCAGCGCATCAGGGATTTGGGTAAATGTGTAGGGGCCATTGTATGAAATATTGATCCCTGATTAAATGTCGCGCTGGATCAGTTTTCTGGTAGCAGAGGACGGTTTAATTATTGATTAGTTTGGTAATAATTATTGATTATTGATTATATGTTCTTAACCTGAAAAGATAGTGTCCTGTTCTAAGTTACCTAGAAGTACAGGTACGAAGTTACCTGAGGAAACCCGGAAATGGGGATTTAGCTTGAAGTAGGCAGAAGAAGAGTGTGGATAAAGAAATCACACTGCAGAAGTACTTTGTCTGTAGTTATAATACTGTACGGCAGAAGGCTGTAGGTGTTATATTTAGGGACAATTTCGTATGTGAGTAGAGTGTCTGAAATAGCGAAGGGTCCACTTCCGAAACTCTGGCCTTATCCCCAGAGGAGTACCAAGACCTCTTTTTACACCAAAAAGTCCTCTTGTGAAACTTTGGCCTTATCCCTAGAGGAGTACTAAGTCCACCTGTAGCTTGTTTGGGTGTAAAATAGTGCTGGTCGTTATTTTACTTGAAGTAAAAGAATGTCTCACTTGAATTGAAGAACTATCTCTTTATTTAGAGGAACAGACAAGGTAGCAATGTTTTATGTTGTTACTAACAAAAATTTTGATTAAGAAGAGATAGAAATACATTGCCGTATTATTTTGTAAAAAGAGGTCAGTAGAAGGAGTAATACTGACGTCACAAAAAGGCTGCGCTGGCATTGGTCAGACAGCGAGCGTGGGGTAAGCTCTGATTGGCCGGTTGGTGTGAGCTGCGCTGGTACTGGTTGAAATAGCAGATACGTAGAGAGCCGTGATTGGATGGTTGGTGTGAGTCTCACTGATATTGGACGAGAACTGACAAATAGAAAAGGCAGAATACGAAAAAGGTTTGCTTGTGTGTTTTGTTGAGGTACATTAGCGTAAAAAGTCAGAAAAAATGAAGTTGCTAAAGAAAATAAAGAATTTCTTTAAAAAAGATAAATCAATAGTGACTAGAGAGGGAGTTCTTGTTCCACCTCCAGGAACGCCAGCTGCTTAAATGATGTTGGAGTGAGGATACCATACGTGTACTTGGTTAGAGAATTGGGTGGAATACAGGTTTAGGTTTAGGGATTTATAAAGCGCATGGCTACCCGCAAGCATCCCAGCGCTGAACAGGGAGGGCAGACATCATACGCGAACTTTAAGGGAACAGCCATGTTTTGAGTTTTTTCCTAAAACACTGTTCATTTTTGATTAGCCGTAGTTCTGGATCCATGCTGTTCCAGAGTTTGGGGATCAGGTGTGAAAAGGATCTTCCACCCCATCTTGCTCTCTTTACCTTTGTGGTGTTCATCAGGAAACTAGCTCCTGACCTAAGGCATCTACGGGGGGAATAATGAGAGATCAAGGTTTGTAACATAGTGGGGCCTCTCCCATGCATGGCTCTATGAGCCAGGCAGAGGGCCTTGAATTTAATCTTAGCCTGAACTGGCAGCCAGTGTAGCTCCCTCAAGGATGATCTAACTGACTGGTGCCTGGGGATCATGAGAAGCAGTCTAGTTGCCGCAGTCTGCACCACCGTCAACCTATCTGTAACATATTTGGGGGAGCCGAGGTACAGAGAGTTGCCATAGTCTAGTCTCGAGACTACCAAGGCTTGTACCACCGTCCTTCTCGATTTTTCTGGGAGTAGGCTCAGGATTTTTCGAATCATCCGAAGGATACCAAAACAAATCCCCGCCAGTTTTTTAGCTAGCGTCTCCATGGTTAGGTTTTGGCCCAACCACATCCCCAGATTTTTTATGGAGGTATTCGGGGTGGGTGGAGGTCCCCAGTTTCCTGGCCAGTTAATCTCAGGGCGTGGGCCTGGACCATTACCTAAGATCATGAGCTCAGTTTTGTCCCCATTAAGTTTGAGGCTGCAGTTGGCCATCCAGGTTCCTATTTTTTCCAGGCAGGGGATTAATTGCATACACAAAGGATGATGGTGTTATAGCTTTTCCACAGCATGGTTCGTTTAATATGAGGATTTTGCAGAATTTGAGAAATCGAATGAGTTTGCTAGAGCCAAATCCCAGACCTATGCAGTATGAAGCATTAGAGGAATGGGAAGTAGAAGCATACTAAAGAGAGAGATATCGAGGTGGTAGGAGATACAGAAATTTAGTGCCTAGATACCCTTTTGAGAGAAGAGAGGATACAATGAAACGATGGAGGAGAGCTGTGGTAATGGAGGGTTTGTACCCAGTTTTAGTTGCCGAAGACCAGACAGGAGGCAAATGTAAAGAGAAAAAGAAAAATATAGAAACTTCAAGTTTAAGAGATGATCCAAATGATTCAGATGATGAGTTGTTAGAGGATATCATGACCAAAAGACCTCCGCCATACCAAGAAAATTCAGATGAGTTGACCACAAATGGAAACTCCATTAACCCCACAAGTTACGGAAATAGCTTGGGTAGTACAAGAAAAAGAAATAGACATATTATATAAGGCAAGGGTAGAGCAGATCCAGAAAATAAATCAGTTAAGTCTAAATGCATAAGCATTGACGGTACCGGTAACAATTGGTCTCGTTGTTCCATTGTATGGAGAAAAACAGAATGTATCAAAAGTGCATACGTTAGCAGTTCCTAGGAGTAGCGTCAGGAGTGGAATAGTGACGGTAGCGGATTTGGGTGGACAGGCTGACACGAATACTATCTTGTTAGATCTTCCGGTTTGTGAGATGATAACAGAAACCCCTAGAAGAAGTATGCAAACAGATCCAAGGAGAATAGTGATCCAGCGGTATACTAACAACAGATACTCTACTACCATACACTCACCTGGGCCCATAAACACTTACACAAATCCAAGTAGACCGCTGGGTTTAGTTTATATATTTTCCTTATTTAGGATTAGTTATTTCTTATTCCTAACTAACCTTTCACTGATCAAAAAGTTCTTTCCTCTGGTCAATGGACCATTAGTTGAACTAGTTGATGGTGATAATTAACATAACTTATTAACTATTTTTTAATTAAAGAAAATAACCACAGACTCTGGAAGTTTTAAAATCTTTATCTAAATTAAAGGAATGTGAACCATTACAAATTACAGTACAAACACCCTCATTCGTAAGATTGCAAATCAAATCTTCATTAAGAAAATATTTCAGACACATACAATAACTATGCCCGGAAAGGAGAGGACAGAGAGAAAAGATCATCTACAAATACCATGAATTTATAGTTACCAAGGATGGTGTGAAAACCAAACCCTCTGGCCAAAGGGCTGATAAGGGTCCCACGGGATAGATCAGGAGACAAAGACTTCAGGACAGGAATCAGGACAGGATACTTAACCTCTCTAAAATACCGACGGCTGCGTAGCACCCCTCTCTGACACTCTCTTCCTCCTCGAGTTTCTTCTGTGATCTTCTTGTCTAACCCAATTAAGTAAAGATAAATGGTTCTGCATTCGATGTCTTCATCAACATCTCACAGCGTCTCTTTCAGCATCAGCATCACCCACAGCACCAACAACATCCCGAGCTCTCGACTTCCAGCATCGACGTCTCTCTAACTAACTAAAGCTACCTCAGTTATACCTTTCGTTTACCATGTACCACCCACTAAAGTTTCAATATCGCAAAAATACGAAATCTAATTGGTCAGGCAAGGGGGGATGATCATCACACCATACTTACATATTATTTTTTCTATTGAACTATTGTTCGTAAAACCCATACCCGTAAACTTTATTCTTTTCTTCCATTCCCATACATGTCCAAACTTTATTAGATACAATTATTTCAATATTATGAATACAAGTCTTCTTGCATGAACCCTCTGTTCACAGGGCACGTCATTCTCGTCCTTGGACGGCTGTCAAAAAACTTGGTCATCCCTCCGGGTCAACTCTTGTGTAGGCATGCGCAAACTTGAATCAGTCGGCTCAATTCAGACAAACGTGAAAGGCCCAAATGCGCACTAATAATAAAGTCAAAAGAAGAAATTTTACTTTCACAAATAAATGATTTCACTGTATACCACCCATCTCTACTCTAACCCTCTTTACTTATTAATACTTTCCCCGCATTAGCATTAGTAAAATAGCTGGTTTTCATTTCGGCTAAGCAGATGCCATGCACGTGAGTCTTCAAGACTCCATTTTAATACCTTCTGCACATGCGCTAGAATTTCCCTCCAAGCGTTAGTACCGTCATATTGCGTAGATGCAGTTGATGCATGCGCGGTAAAGATTTCCCAGTTAGAGCTGGATTAGTCCGTTTTCATTGTTATTTATATTAGTACACACATACGCAAGCTTCGCTAACCCGCGTGTTTTCTGTATTGCGTGTTATTATTTACAAGACGTTGTTAGTAATTCGTTAGTGAGTTAAACAAGAGTATTGCTTCCGAGCAAGTCTCCTTTACAAGTCCTTGCTCCATCAATCCCCTCTCTGATGGCATTTTAAGCCATCACAAAATTACCCATCCCATCCCAGATGCCAACTTTAGCACATCTCAATTTTCTATTTCTTTTCTCATTCTTCCATTTGTTACTTCTTTTCCTTCCAAATCTTTCATCTTCTTATATATCTTTCCTTTCATTTCTTCTAGTTGTATCTCCTCATATTCTCTTTTTAGTTTCTTTCCTTTTCCCTCTCTTTCTAAATGTATTCTTCCTTTCCCTCTATTTTTGCAACATTTATATGTAATCATTAATATCATTACTATTGTTATTATCACAACTAATGGTAGTATTATTTGACCTAGAAAACGTTTCCCAAAATTTGTAAACCATTTCCCTATTGATGTTATGCTCTTTGTTAGTTTTCCCCACACACTGTCAACCTCCAGTTGGGTCAAGTCTTTATGCATTCTTGTAATGTTTTCAATATATCCTTTAATTTCTCTGCTCTTGTCCGGACTATAAGTGCAGCAATGTTGAATTTTCAACATACCACAGACTCCACCTTCTTTTGCTAATAAAATGTCAAGAGCAAGACGGTTTTGTAAAGCCATAGACCTGATTGCAACCATCTCTGTGTTAATCATCAAGAATCCTCCTGCAGTGTCTGTAGAAAGACGATCAACTATGGTCGATAATTTACACATTTTCTGTAAATTTAGAATGACTCCAACTGAGGGTATCAATGCACTAAATATATCTCCTACTATTTCAGAAAAACTAGCTCTTCTTCTTCGTGTTAGTTCATTAGATTTTCCATTGATTCCATTGATTCTGTCCATGATATATTTTCGGGAAAACTATTCCAAAATAACAGCTCCCGTACCGTCTTGCAGGTAACCTATAATAGGCATTGTTCCCGCAGACATAATAAACTCCTGGAAATACAGGATCAGTTCCCCCTTTTAGTCCCCACCCTCCTAAAATTAGGAAGTTGTGTTCATACTCACTGGAACCAATGTAATTATTATTATAATCTGTCTTTAATTTATGGAGGCAGAATTTTCCCTTTTTCACAAAATCCAGGGACATCGCAGCATGAGCTTTGCCATTTGCATAAATTCCCTCTTTCCCAACCCATGGAGGTACATGGGTTTTCTGTTCAGCAGCTTTCTTTATTAAATCCTGTCTCCTTTCTTCTACTAAATTCAAAAACTCCTTTTCTTCTTCACGTAAGGTACAAGTTAAATTATTTTCGTGTGCTTGATCTATATCTGTTGAACTCATTGTTAAAAGAATTCACCCATAAATTGTGCATTCTTACTACTAGCTACTGGATTCATTTTCTCTCTAATAGGCAATTCTGAAAATACTACATCTAGATTTGAATAAAAATACTGAAGTCTCCCTGTAGCATAAAATAAACTTGATAAAATACTACATGACACACCATATGTTAGAGGTATATGGTGATATGTCACCCCTTCTGATACTGATGAGGATAACTTCATACAAACATAGCAATTTCTAATTTCCATTGTATTAACATACTGAAATAACAATTTAGCAAACACATTTGAAGACATATTATAATCCGACTCATTATGATAATTTGCCTCATCTTCTACCCCTATTTCTATTTTAGTTCCCTTTATTCTACCTACCTTTTCATTAGTAATGGTATTATTTTTGTCACTTGTTTCCATTAATAAAGGTACTCCTATAGTTAGGAATAACCATACTAATACTACCAATAATATATTACAAAAACAAAATCTAAAACATTTTCTTTTTAAACCTCGTTTTGGTCTTTCGGTGACTTCAACTTCTGCCATTTTAATTCTGAGAAAATTTCTTCTCTCTTTTTCTTTCTTTTGTCTGCTAAATTTTCTTTTCTTTTTATTTTTTTATTTTAAGGAGGTCTCAATTTGCTTTCATCAATCTGTGCAACATGAACCCTTTCTGTTTCTTCACTTAAGCCTAAGTTTTCAAATTCTTCGAGTATAACGTAAGTCCACTCAGGGGCCTTGTATTTTCTGTTTAAATTTCTCAGTCTTGGGCTTCTTTGAGTGAGTTTCACTAAAGTTTGCTTAGACTGTGTTTGACTTGTGACTTCATTTACTTGTTCTGGTTTCTTTTCTGATTTTCTCAAATAATATTTTAATTTCTTCACTCCTACTGGCCAATTGTCTCCTTTTCTAACTCTTTTGATCTGAACTTCACTTTCACGTTCACCTTCTCTATCTCCTTCTAGAATCCTTTTATTTTCACTTAAACTAGGCACAGTCTGTCCTTGTTCTCTATTTTCTGTGCATGGACCTTCCTCTACTTGCACCTGTCCAGGTCTTATTATAATTTGTTCTTCTTCTGCCTGAACTTGTTCTTCTAGATCTACCTGATCCTGTTCAGGTCTTATTTCAGATTGTCCTTCTTCTGCCTGAACTTGTTCTTCTAATTCTGACTCTCCCTCCTCAGGTCCCTGATTGTCTTTGTTTATTTTGACTTGAGTGTGTTCTTCTTTCCCTGTCTACCTTCCTGCCTTTTCAGTTTTGTTATTCTTTTTGTTTCGACAGCATCATCAGGTATTTCAATTATTGGTATCCAATCTTCCTGACTTGTACTTGGCTGTTCGTCATTTAGTTGTCTTTCAGAATCTATCACTCGAGACTCTTCAATTTCACAGCTTTCAACTTCTGATGTTTCAGCCTGCTCAGTCATTGGTTACTCTTGTTGTTTTGATGGGCGCGGTACTCTTCTGGTATGACTATCATGAATCCAATTGGGCAAACCTGCACACTTCACCGCTGTGGTAGTGACTAGTATGACTTGACGCGGTTTATCCCACATTGGTGCTAGACACGACTTCCTTGCGTGTTTCTTCACTAACACCCAATCTCCAGGATTCAAATCATGTGCTTGGTCTGGCTGTCTTTCAACTGCGTCTTCTCCAACCTGGTGAGAGACAGAACGCACCATTTCAGCCAATCCTTTGCAATAGTCCAATACCAGATCATCAGTTATACTCATTAATTTGTTTCCAGGAATAAATACTTGCCTCATTGCCCTTCCCATGAGAACCTCATGAGGACTCATTCCTGTCTTTCTGTCAGGAATACTTCTGAGACCCATCAATACAAGAGGTAATGCATCTGGCCATTTTAGCATCGTGGATGCACACACTTTCCCTAATCTTGACTTGATTGTGCCATTTAGCTGTTCAACTACTCCAGAAGCCTCTGGACGATAAGCACAGTGCAGTTTTTGTTCAATGTTAAATGCAGCACAGATTAATCAAATTATTTCATTATTAAAATAAGGTCCTCTATCTCATTCCAAAGTGACTGGAAAACCAAAACGAGGAATCAATTCCCTCAACAGTAATTTGGCAACTGTAAGACCGTCATTTCTTCTGGTGGGGTATGCCTCCACCCATCTTGAGAACAGACACACTATGACTAGTACATACTTTAGTCCATTGCAAGGAGGTAACTCAATGAAATCTAACTGCAACCTGGTGAAGGGTCCTTCTGCCTTTCCAATCTTTCCCCAGCTAACCACTGTCTTCCTGCCTGGATTTTGTTGCTGACAGGTTAAGCATCTTTGGCAAAGGCTCTCTGCGACTACCCTGAATTTCGGATTATACCAACTCTGTCTGAATAATCTGATCATCGAATCTTTCCCTATGTGTGTTGCTCCATGATATACTCTTGCCATTTTAGAGAGCAAACAATCTGGCATAACTGGTCTTCCATCTAAGTACACTCATACTTCATCTTCTGACCTTTTTGTACAGGCTGCTTTTATCCAAATTTCCTTTTCCTTTTCCTCAACTTCTTCTTGTAACTGTCTAATCTCCTCCCATGTTTCTGGAATTGAGAAAAGCATTAGTTGGCAGCTGGTTTCACCCGTTTCAACTTTTCTGTTTATGGCCATTGTATTTTTCGCACAATATCAAACAATTTGGTCAGCGTATCTATTGCCGGCTGCCACATAGTCATTTCCTGACTGATGTGCAGCACAATTAACAACAGCTACTTCCTTTGGCAATTGTAATGCTTCCAGCAGATCTTTCACATTTTTACTGTTTCTTATAGGAGATCCTGAAGAAGTCAGAAATCCCCTCTGCATCCAGAGTTGGCCAAAATCGTGCACAACCCCGAAACCATATTGACTGTCCGTAAATATGGTTATTCTCCAATTTTTCTCAATTTTGCATGCCTTTGTTAAGGCCACCAATTCGGCTACTTGTGCAGATTTGACTCTCGGTAAACAGGATGCTTCAATTACCCCTGTTATCTTACATACAGCATATGCAGCACTTAATCCTCCTTCTTCTGTCCTCAGACAAGACCCATCCACAAATATCTCATGATCAGCTTCTTTTAATGGGGTTTCTTTAATGTCAGGACGGGGCTTAGTACACAATTCAGTCACATCCAAACAATCATGATCAATTTAATCTCTTACTTCCTCATTGCACGGGTCTGGCAATAATGTGGCAGGGTTCATAACTGTACATCTTATCACTGTCACATTTTCTGCTCCCAAAATCACTCTTTCATACTTAGTCAGCCGACTAGGTGTGAGATGTTGTGTTCTTGTTCTTGTCAGAAGAATTTCAACTGAGTGTGGAACATAGACTTTTACTGAATGTCCCATCACTATTGACTCACTTTACTCCAGACTCATACAAGTAGCAGCTACTGCTTTTAAGCAGCCAGGTAAAGCTGAAGCCATTGGATCCAATGTGGCAGAAAAATATGCCACTGGATGTCGGCTCAATCCATGTATCTGTGTTAAAACTGAAAGTGCACAATTTTCTCTCTCACAGCAAAACAACGCAAATTCTTTTGAATAATCAGGCATGCCCAAAGCAGGAGCTTCGCATAAAAATTCTGCAATTTCACAAAGGCTTCCAAACATTCATCATTCCAATCAATTGGATCTTTAGCTCTCTTCCGTGTCAATTGTATCAATGGTTTTGCAAGCATGGAAAAACTGTTAATCCACTGCCTACAGTACCCAACCACTCCCAGAAACATTCTCATTTCCTTTTGCGTCTGAGGTTGTTGCATCTCCTTGATTATTTTTATTCTTTCTGGTGTCACTTTTCTTACTCCTCTTTCTATTTTATGCCCTAAATATTTAACTTCTTGTTGACAGAACTGTAATTTTTCTGGAGACACCTTGTGTCCTCCTTCAGCCAAATGGTTCAGTAATGCAATTGTGTCAATGACACAATCCTCTCGTGTTCTTGATGCCACCAGTAGGTCATCAGTGTACTGAACCAGAACCGAATTTCCAGGCATGACTAATGACTCTAAACACTTTTTCAGGATCTGATTAAAAATCGAGGGACTCTCTGTGTACCCTTGAGGAGCTCTGCACCATGCATAGATACGATCCTCGAACTTAAATGCAAAAAGATACTAGCTGTCTGGGTGCAAAGGAATAGAAAAGATTGCTTGGCATAAATCAATTACTGTAAACCAGCCCGCATTCCAAGGTATCTGATAAAGGATCACTGCTGGATTTGGTACTATTGGGCAACATGGTACTACAATTTTATTTATTTTTCATAAATCTTGCACTATCCTATATTTTCTACTAGGTTTTTTAAGTCCCATGATTGGTGAGTTACAAGGACTACTCATTATTTCTTGCCTTGTTTAACCATTCGATCGATTTCTGGAATAATTCCTGCTTTTACTTCTGGACTCATCTTGTATTGTCGTGTGTTTGGATAAACTGCACCTTCCTTCACTGTCACTTTCACTGGGTCTACATTTGATATCAGCCCAATATCTTTCCCTGTAAAATCCCACACTTCCGGGTTGACTGTGGCTCTCAACTCTTCTGGTAATTCATTTTCAGTCATTAATGAAAACATTTCATCTACTTCTGTTCCTTGCTTGACTAGCATCATTTTATATATAACATCTTCATCAGGGGTCTGGAAAGCGACACCATCTGGTGTACAATAGATCGTGCAATTCATTTTGCACAGTAGATCTCTTCCCAACAGATTTACGGGACTGGAATCGCAAACTACAAACCAATGCATTTCTTTAAAGTTTCCAATGTGCACCTCCATTGGTTTCGTGATTGGGGTTCTAATCTGTTGATTTGACTTTGCCTACAACTTGGATAGATTCTCCCGAGAGGGGTAGGTTTGGGATGTCTGCTGTTCTCACAGTAGACCGGGTAGCACCAGTATCCAATAGAAAAGTGATGTCTTTACCTTCCACTTTCCCATCAACAAATGGACTTGACTGATCTACCGGCAAGGATGCGCCAAGCACGCACTCCTCTTCCTCCCCCCTCATGCACCGTCATTGTACAAAGTCTGAATTTTCCTCATCCTTCTGCAACAAATATTGCGCAACTGTTCTATTATTCTTACCACTTTCTCCTTGAAATCCGGTGTTCGTACTGAACTTTTGGTGGTTCACAAAGTTTGACATAGGAGCTGGTGGCACCTGATATTGTGGAGTAACTACCTGCTGCTGATTCATAAGTACTTCATTCTGCATCTGTGGGATTAAATTTTGATTTGGCCCATTATTATTCTGAATACTCTTACACTCGTTCTTCCAATGTCCAAGCTTTCCGCACGCATGACAAGGAAACTTCTTCTTCGCTTCTTCTCTGTTCATTCGTCCTCTATATTTATTACCATTCGCAAACTTGATCATTCTGACTCTGCTCTTTCACTTGATTATCAGTCTGAGTATTGGTTTTATTCTCCTGTTGCTCTGCCAACTTTACCTGTGCCCACATCATTTTCTCTTTTAGTTTTCTACGCCTTGCTTCTATGTCATCTCCGCAGTATTTTGCATACTTTAAAATCTCATCCACTGTCTTGCTTTGCCAACACAACATGTGCTGCTGTATCATCTGACTAATCTCTGGTTTCAAACCATATACATACCGATACACAAAATGTCCCATATCCTTATCACCAATATTCTCAAAACCACTATACTGCTTAAACACCTGCAATAACCTTTCATAATGCGCATGTACAGATTCATTTGGTTCTTGTGTTGTCCTATCTATCTTAACCCAATCTGTTTCTTTAGGAGGAATTTTCCTTTTCAAATAAGTAATCACTTGGTGATATTTCTTCATCACCTCCTCTGAGGGTGCTCCTGTCTTTGAGTCTCTAGCATACTCTTCACTTGGCCAATCTATTGTAATCTTACACTCCGTCCATAAATCAGCAGGTACCACAATGTCAAACAAACCATCCAGATCCTTCAATAAGACCTTTGAAACCTTCACAAATCTTTCTACCTGTTTATACCATTCAACTGGTTTTTCTCTCAGTTTTGGAAAATCATTTGTAAATGACAAAATATCTTGTCTACTCCAAGGAACATGAACATATCCTCCTCCTGGAACCTCTCTCATTGGACACAATTTCTCAACCTTTTCTGTTTCCCTTACTAGAAATGCAGATGATGCTTCTCTCGCTTGAACTTCCTCTTTCTTTCTTATCCATCTAATTCTCCATTTATCAATGTCTCCCCATTTTCGCAAAATATTCATTAACTCCTTTATCTGTAGTCTCTTTCCAGATGCATTAACACTTTCTAAATCTTTGTCAGTAAAATCCACTCTATATGGTTTCTGCAACAACTTTGATTTCCCTATATCTATTCCAATTTCTGAAGCAACTTCTGTTAATTTCTCATGAAATACTATTGTAAGAGTATATTCTGGTTATACTCTTACATAAAAATAATAATTCTTCATCATTGTAAACATTCAATCTTTCTGTGCCAACACTTCCCACTATCATTTCTTCCAATTCCACTTTCAATCTACTAATGTCTAAAATCTTTGGTGGTGGGTTCCGATTATCTCTTTCCTGTGCCTATCTTTCTATGTCTTCAGGGGTAACTACTGTTGCACCTCCAGTTCCTAAAGGAACCAAAAGTCTCTTTTCTCTCAAATTCATAGGCGTAACTCTTTTCGGAGTTTCAGTTAAAGGTTCCACATTAGGGAGATCCATTAATGAAATAACTGATTCACTTTCACTGACCTGATCATCTGTAATGATTACTTCTTTTCTAGGACTGTTTAACGGAATTGTCACAGTTTGTGGTTTCTGGCAAGTCTTTTTATCTCCGTACAATGGGATTACCGGACCAATAGTCACTGGTACTGTCAAAGCTTCAGTATTCAAATTTAATTGACTTATTTTCTTTACTAGCTCTTTTCTAGTTTTATTTAAAACATCTCTCTCATTATCTTGCAGCACCCTATTAAATGACGTATCATGTAAAATTTGTGGGGTTAAAGGCATTCCTATCACTGGTGCGCTTGGGGTAACCTTACTAGTTGCTTCTTGATACGGTGGTGGATTTTTAATTAAAATATCCTCTAATAACTCATCATCTGATTCACCATATCCTGTTGTATTCAAGTGTTTCGTTTTCTCTTTACACTTTCCTCCAGACTGTTCCTCAGCCATTAATACTGGATATAAACCTTCAGATACCGTAGCTCTCCTCCACTGTTTCATCTGCCCTTCGCGTGATTCTTGCAAGTATCTGGGAAAGAATCCTTTATATCTCCCACCTCTGCATTTCTCGCGTTCATATGACTCAGTCTCCCATTCTTCCAAAGCCTCATATTGAGTTAACCTAGGTCTAGGTTCCAAATCATTCATTCTCATTCTCAAATTCTGAAGAATTCTCCCATTAAACGTACCATTTTCAGGAAATGCTAGCACTTCATCACCTTTCGTATATTCTATCCAATTTTCCAACCACACGCAAGTATGATATCCTCTTTCCATCATCATAAAGGATGCTGGTGTCTTCGGTGGCGGAATAGGAATTCCCTCTCTAGTCAACACAGGCTTATCTTTCTTAAAGAAATTCTTAATTTTCTTTATAAATGACATTTTTCTCTTTTCTCCATACATCCTAGATGAACGATATATAAAATTGTATTCTGCAAACCCTTGAAATCTTCTATCTGCACGTCTCACACTAGTAGTCAAATCAAAATCCTGCATACAATCTCTCCTTCCACCAATCCTAGCGCGGCTTCTAACTGGTTATCCAATCAAAATCAGGCTCACGCTCGTGATCTGACCAATGCCAGCGCTGCCTTTTCTGACGTCAGTTCTGCTCCTTACTACTGACCCCTCCTTTACAAGGCTGCTTCTGTCACACGCCCGCTGTTTCAACCTATCCCAGCGTGGCTCTCTGTGACGTTAGTCCAACTCCAGCGAGTGACCCTCCCTTCACAAGGTAATACGAAAACTTATTTTCTTAATACTTTGCATAAAATTCTTTGTTATTAACTAAATAAAAACATTCGCTACTGTGCCTGTTCCACTAAAACCAAAGGATAGATTTTCTTTCCACTGCAAGTAAAACCTTCCGCTTACTCTTCATACACTACGAGTAAAACCTTCCGCTTACCCTTCATTCAAGCTCCAGAGAACCTGCTACTCCTCCAGTGTCACCTGTATTGGGAAATGAGACCAAAGTTTCACCAGCGAACCCCTTTTGCTATCATTCGCAATCTACTTTTATACGAAATAGTCCCTAGTTTAACACTGCCAGCCCTGCGTAGCTTCTCAGTGCTATTCCAACAGACGAGTAACCTCACTGCAGTATGGCTTCTGTCACAACCCGCTATTCATTCCCCGGGAATTCTGGACAACATAAAACAAAGACGCTAATTCTTTTGTTAAAACATAAATCAATAATCAATAATCTATACTTATCACCAAACTAGACAATAATAACCATAACTCTGCTACCAGAAAACTGATCCAGCGGTATACTAACAACAGATACTCTACTACCATATACTCACCTGGGCCCATAAACACTTACACAAATCCAAGTAGACCGCTGGGTTTAGTTTATATATTTTCCTTATTTAGGATTAGTTATTTCTTATTCCTAACTAACCTTTCACTGATCAAAAGTTCTTTCCTCTGGTCAATGGACCATTAGTTGAACTAGTTGATGGTGATAATTAACATAACTTATTAACTATTCTTTAATTAAAGAAAATAACCACAGACTCGGGAAGTTTTAAAATCTTTATCTAAATTAAATGAATGTGAACCATTTCAAATTACAGTACAAACACCCTCATTCGTAAGATTGCAAATCAAATCTTCATTAAGAAAATATTTCAGACACATACAATAACTATGCCCGGAAAGGAGAGGACAGAGAGAAAAGATCATCTACAAATACCATGAATTTATAGTTACCAAGGATGGTGTGAGAACCAATCCCTCTGGCCAAAGGGCTGGTAAGGGTCCCCCGGGATAGATCAGGAGACAAAGACTTCAGGACAGGAATCAGGACAGGATACTTAACCTCTCTAAAATACCGACGGCTGCGTAGCACCCCTCTCTGACACTCTCTTCCTCCTCGAGTTTCTTCCGCGATCTTCTTGTTTAACAAGTAAAGATAAATGGTTCTGCATTCGATGTCTTCATCAACATCTCACAGCGTCTCTTTCAGCATCAGCATCACCCACAGCCCGACAGCATCCCGAGCTCGCGACTTCCAGCATTGATGTCTCTCTAACTAACTAAAGTTACCTCAGTTATACCTTTCGTTTACCATGTACCACCCACTAAAGTTTCAATATCGCAAAAATACGAAATCTAATTGGTCAGGGAAGGGGGATGATCATCACACCATACTTACATATTATTTTTTCTATTGAACTATTGTTCGTAAAACCCGTCCCCTTAAACTTTATTATTTTCTTTTGTTCCCATACATGTCCAAACTTTATTAGATACAATTATTTCAATATTATGAATACAAGTCTTCTTGCATGAACTCTTCACCCTCTGTTCACAGGGCACGTCATTCTCATCCTTGGACGGCTGTCAAAAAACTTGGTCATCCCTCCGGGTCAACTCTCGTGTAGGCATGCGCAAACTTGAATCAGTCGGCTCAATTCAGACAAACGTGAAAGGCCCAAATGCGCACTAATAATAAAGTCAAAAGAAGAAATGTTACTTTCACAAATAAATGGTTTCACGGTATACCACCCGTCTCTACTCTAACCCTCTTTACTTATTAATACTTTCCCCACATTAGCATTAGTAAAATAGCTTGTTTTCATTTCGTCTAAGCAGATGCCATGCACGTGAGTCTTCAAGACTCCATTTTAATACCTTCTGCACATGCGCTAGAATTTCCCTCCAAGCGTTAGTACCGTCATACTTGCATAGATGCAGTTGACGCATGCGCGGTAAAGATTTCCCAGTTAGAGCTGGATTAGTCCGTTTTCATTGTTATTTATATTAGTACACACATACGCAAGCTTCGCTAACCCGCGTGTTTTCTGTATTGCGTGTTATTATTTACAAGACGTTGTTAGTAATTCGTTAGTGAGTTAAACGAGAGGATTGCTTCCGAGCAAGTCTCCTTTACGAGTCCTTGCTCCATCAATAGGGCCGAATGTTATCTCAGTGACAGGAAGTTCAGCAGGTCCTTCACCAGAGGAATTAAATGATTGTATAAAGGGAATGGAAAAACGAAAACCTCAACCACAGAGTATAAATGTGAGCCAATTGAAAGTAGATTTGGAAGAGATGATTATTGGCACAATAAGTCCAGACAGACTAGGGACTTACCATGATGAAGAGCTGTTGTTTTTGTGTAAAAGTATTACTTGGAGAGCGAGGAATCTTCATGAGAAAATAGCAGAGGCTGCTAGTGATTATGGAATAGATATAGAGAAGTCAAAAGTGTTGCAGAAATCGTACAGATTGGCCTTTACTGAAAAGGATTTGGAGAGTTTGAATGCGTCGGAAAAAGATTACAGATAAAAGAGTTGATGAATATTTTGAAAAAATGGGGAGATGTTGAACGATGGAAAGGTAGATGGACGAAAAAGAAAGAAGAGGCAGCTAGAAAGGGAGCATCAATATTTAGTATTGGTTTTATTCTCCTGTTGCTCTGCCAACTTTACCTGTGCCCACATCATTTTCTCTTTTAGTTTTCTACGCCTTGCTTCTATGTCATCTCCGCAGTATTTTGCATACTTTAAAATCTCATCCACTGTCTTGCTTTGCCAACACAACATGTGCTGCTGTATCATCTGACTAATCTCTGGTTTCAAACCATATACATAGACAAAATGTCCCATATCCTTATCACCAATATTCTCAAAACCACTATACTGCTTAAACACCTGCAATAACCTTTCATAATGCGCATTTACAGATTCATTTGGTTCTTGTGTTGTCCTATCTATCTTAACCAATCTGTTTCTTTAGGAGGAATTTTCCTTTTCAAATAAGAAATCACTTGGTGATATTTCTTCATCCCCTCCTCTGAGGGTGCTCCTGTCTTTGAGTCTCTAGCATACTCTTTACTTCGCCAATCTATTGTAATCTTACACTCCGTCCATAAATCAGCAGGTACCACAATGTCAAACAAACCATCCAGATCCTTCAATAAGACCTTTGAAACCTTCACAAATCTTTCTACCTGTTTATACCATTCAACTGGTTTTTCTCTCAGTTTTGGAAAATCATTTGTAAATGACAAAATATCTTGTCTACTCCAAGGAACATGAACATATCCTCCTCCTGGAACCTCTCTCATTGGACACAATTTCTCAACCTTTTCTGTTTCCCTTACTAGAAATGCAGATGATGCTTCTCTCGCTTGAACTTCCTCTTTCTTTCTTATCCATCTAATTCTCCATTTATCAATGTCTCCCCATTTTCGCAAAATATTCATTAACTCCTTTATCTGTAGTCTCTTTCCAGATGCATTAACACTTTCTAAATCTTTGTCAGTAAAATCCACTCTATATGGTTTCTGCAACAACTTTGATTTCCCTATATCTATTCCAATTTCTGAAGCAACTTCTGTTAATTTCTCATGAAATACTATTGCTCTTCTGGTTATACTCTTACATAAAAATAATAATTCTTCATCATTGTAAACATTCAATCTTTCTGTGCCAACACTTCCCACTATCATTTCTTCCAATTCCACTTTCAATCTACTAATGTCTAAAATCTTTGGTGGTGGGTTCCGATTATCTCTTTCCTGTGCCTATCTTTCTATGTCTTCAGGGGTAACTACTGTTGCACCTCCAGTTCCTAAAGGAAACAAAAGTCTCTTTTCTCTCAAATTCATAGGCGTAACTCTTTTCGGAGTTTCAGTTAAAGGTTCCACATTAGGGAGATCCATTAATGAAATAACTGATTCACTTTCACTGACCTGATCATCTGTAATGATTACTTCTTTTCTAGGACTGTTTAAAGAATTGTCACAGTTTGTGGTTTCTGGCAAGTCTTTTTATCTCCGTACAATGGGATTACCGGACCAATAGTCACTGGTACTGTCAAAGCTTCAGTATTCAAATTTAATTGACTTATTTTCTTTACTAGCTCTTTTCTAGTTTTATTTAAAACATCTCTCTCATTATCTTGCAGCACCCTATTAAATGACGTATCATGTAAAATTTGTGGGGTTAAAGGCATTCCTATCACTGGTGCGCTTGGGGTAACCTTACTAGTTGCTTCCTGATACGGTGGTGGATTTTTAATTAAAATATCCTCTAATAACTCATCATCTGATTCACCATATCCTGTTGTATTCAAGTGTTTCGTTTTCTCTTTACACTTTCCTCCAGACTGTTCCTCAGCCATTAATACTGGATATAAACCTTCAGATACCGTAGCTCTCCTCCACTGTTTCATCTGCCCTTCGCGTGATTCTTGCAAGTATCTGGGAAAGAATCCTTTATATCTCCCACCTCTGCATTTCTCGCGTTCATATGACTCAGTCTCCCATTCTTCCAAAGCCTCATATTGAGTTAACCTAGGTCTAGGTTCCAAATCATTCATTCTCATTCTCAAATTCTGAAGAATTCTCCCATTAAACGTACCATTTTCAGGAAATGCTAGCACTTCATCACCTTTCGTATATTCTATCCAATTTTCCAACCACACGCAAGTATGATATCCTCTTTCCATCATCATAAAGGATGCTGGTGTCTTCGGTGGCGGAATAGGAATTCCCTCTCTAGTCAACACAGGCTTATCTTTCTTAAAGAAATTCTTAATTTTCTTTATAAATGACATTTTTCTCTTTTCTCCATACATCCTAGATGAACGATATATAAAATTGTATTCTGCAAACCCTTGAAATCTTCTATCTGCACGTCTCACACTAGTAGTCAAATCAAAATCCTGCATACAATCTCTCCTTCCACCAATCCTAGCGCGGCTTCTAACTGGTTATCCAATCAAAATCAGGCTCACGCTCGTGATCTGACCAATGCCAGCGCTGCCTTTTCTGACGTCAGTTCTGCTCCTTACTACTGACCCCTCCTTTACAAGGCTGCTTCTGTCACACGCCCGCTGTTTCAACCTATCCCAGCGTGGCTCTCTGTGACGTTAGTCCAACTCCAGCGAGTGACCCTCCCTTCACAAGGTAATACGAAAACTTATTTTCTTAATACTTTGCATAAAATTCTTTGTTATTAACTAAATAAAAACATTCGCTACTCTGCCTGTTCCACTAAAACCAAAGGATAGATTTTCTTTCCACTGCAAGTAAAACCTTCCGCTTACTCTTCATACACTACGAGTAAAACCTTCCGCTTACCCTTCATTCAAGCTCCAGAGAACCTGCTACTCCTCCAGTGTCACCCGTATTGGGAAATGAGACCAAAGTTTCACCAGCGAACCCCTTTTGCTATCATTCGCAATCTACTTTTATACGAAATAGTCCCTAGTTTAACACTGCCAGCCCTGCGTAGCTTCTCAGTGCTATTCCAACAGACGAGTAACCTCACTGCAGTATGGCTTCTGTCACAACCCGCTATTCATTCCCCGGGAATTCTGGACAACATAAAACAAAGACGCTAATTCTTTTGTTAAAACATAAATCAATAATCAATAATCTATACTTATCACCAAACTAGTCAATAATAACCATAACTCTGCTACCAGAAAACTGATCCAGCGATATACTAACAACAGATACTCTACTACCATATACTCACCTGGGCCCATAAACACTTACACAAATCCAAGTAGACCGCTGGGTTTAGTTTATATATTTTCCTTATTTAGGATTAGTTATTTCTTATTCCTAACTAACCTTTCACTGATCAAAAGTTCTTTCCTCTGGTCAATGGACCATTAGTTGAACTAGTTGATGGTGATAATTAACATAACTTATTAACTATTCTTTAATTAAAGAAAATAACCACAGACTCGGGAAGTTTTAAAATCTTTATCTAAATTAAATGAATGTGAACCATTTCAAATTACAGTACAAACACCCTCATTCGTAAGATTGCAAATCAAATCTTGATTAAGAAAATATTTCAGACACATACAATAACTATGCCCGGAAAGGAGAGGACAGAGAGAAAAGATCATCTACAAATACCATGAATTTATAGTTACCAAGGATGGTGTGAAAACCAAACCCTCTGGCCAAAGGGCTGGTAAGGGTCCCCCGGGATAGATCAGGAGACAAAGACTTCAGGACAGGAATCAGGACAGGATACTTAACCTCTCTAAAATACCGACGGCTGCATAGCACCCCTCTCTGACACTCTCTTCCTCCTCGAGTTTCTTCCGCGATCTTCTTGTTTAACAAGTAAAGATAAATGGTTCTGCATTCGATGTCTTCATCAACATCTCACAGCGTCTCTTTTAGCATCAGCATCACCCACAGCCGACAGCATCCCGAGCTCGCGACTTCCAGCATTGATGTCTCTCTAACTAACTAAAGTTACCTCAGTTATACCTTTCGTTTACCATGTACCACCCACTAAAGTTTCAATATCGCAAAAATACGAAATCTAATTGGTCAGGGAAGGGGGATGATCATCACACCATACTTACATATTATTTTTTCTATTGAACTATTGTTCGTAAAACCCATCCCCTTAAACTTTATTCTTTTCTTCCATTCCCATACATGTCCAAACTTTATTAGATACAATTATTTCAATATTATGAATACAAGTCTTCTTGCATGAACTCTTCACCCTCTGTTCACAGGGCACGTCATTCTCATCCTTGGACGGCTGTCAAAAAATTGGTCATCCCTCCGGGTCAACTCTCGTGTAGGCATGCGCAAACTTGAATCAGTCGGCTCAATTCAGACAAACGTAAAAGGCCCAAATGCGCAGTAATAATAAAGTCAAAAGAAGAAATGTTACTTTCACAAATAAATGGTTTCACGGTATACCACCCGTCTCTACTCTAACCCTCTTTACTTATTAATACTTTCCCCACATTAGCATTAGTAAAATAGCTGGTTTTCATTTCGTCTAAGCAGATGCCATGCACGTGAGTCTTCAAGACTCCATTTTAATACCTTCTGCACATGCGCTAGAATTTCCCTCCAAGCGTTAGTACCGTCATCTTGCATAGATGCAGTTGACGCATGCGCGGTAAAGATTTCCCAGTTAGAGCTGGATTAGTCCGTTTTCATTGTTATTTATATTAGTACACACATACGCAAGCTTCGCTAACCCGCGTGTTTTCTGTATTGCGTGTTATTATTTACAAGACGTTGTTAGTAATTCGTTAGTGAGTTAAACGAGAGGATTGCTTCCGAGCAAGTCTCCTTTACGAGTCCTTGCTCCATCAATAGGGCCGAATGTTATCTCAGTGACAGGAAGTTCAGCAGGTCCTTCACCAGAGGAATTAAATGATTGTATAAAGGGAATGGAAAAACGAAAACCTCAACCACAGAGTATAAATGTGAGCCAATTGAAAGTAGATTTGGAAGAGATGATTATTGGCACAATAAGTCCAGACAGACTAGGGACTTACCATGATGAAGAGCTGTTGTTTTTGTGTAAAAGTATTACTTGGAGAGCGAGGAATCTTCATGAGAAAATAGCAGAGGCTGCTAGTGATTATGGAATAGATATAGAGAAGTCAAAAGTGTTGCAGAAATCGTACAGATTGGCCTTTACTGAAAAGGATTTGGAGAGTTTGAATGCGTCGGGAAAAGATTACAGATAAAAGAGTTGATGAATATTTTGAAAAAATGGGGAGATGTTGAACGATGGAAAGGTAGATGGACGAAAAAGAAAGAAGAGGCAGCTAGAAAGGGAGCATCAATATTTAGTATTGGTTTTATTCTCCTGTTGCTCTGCCAACTTTACCTGTGCCCACATCATTTTCTCTTTTAGTTTTCTACGCCTTGCTTCTATGTCATCTCCGCAGTATTTTGCATACTTTAAAATCTCATCCACTGTCTTGCTTTGCCAACACAACATGTGCTGCTGTATCATCTGACTAATCTCTGGTTTCAAACCATATACATAGACAAAATGTCCCATATCCTTATCACCAATATTCTCAAAACCACTATACTGCTTAAACACCTGCAATAACCTTTCATAATGCGCATTTACAGATTCATTTGGTTCTTGTGTTGTCCTATCTATCTTAACCAATCTGTTTCTTTAGGAGGAATTTTCCTTTTCAAATAAGTAATCACTTGGTGATATTTCTTCATCCCCTCCTCTGAGGGTGCTCCTGTCTTTGAGTCTCTAGCATACTCTTTACTTCGCCAATCTATTGTAATCTTACACTCCGTCCATAAATCAGCAGGTACCACAATGTCAAACAAACCATCCAGATCCTTCAATAAGACCTTTGAAACCTTCACAAATCTTTCTACCTGTTTATACCATTCAACTGGTTTTTCTCTCAGTTTTGGAAAATCATTTGTAAATGACAAAATATCTTGTCTACTCCAAGGAACATGAACATATACTCCTCCTGGAACCTCTCTCATTGGACACAATTTCTCAACCTTTTCTGTTTCCCTTACTAGAAATGCAGATGATGCTTCTCTCGCTTGAACTTCCTCTTTCTTTCTTATCCATCTAATTCTCCATTTATCAATGTCTCCCCATTTTCGCAAAATATTCATTAACTCCTTTATCTGTAGTCTCTTTCCAGATGCATTAACACTTTCTAAATCTTTGTCAGTAAAATCCACTCTATATGGTTTCTGCAACAACTTTGATTTCCCTATATCTATTCCAATTTCTGAAGCAACTTCTGTTAATTTCTCATGAAATACTATTGCTCTTCTGGTTATACTCTTACATAAAAATAATAATTCTTCATCATTGTAAACATTCAATCTTTCTGTGCCAACACTTCCCACTATCATTTCTTCCAATTCCACTTTCAATCTACTAATGTCTAAAATCTTTGGTGGTGGGTTCCGATTATCTCTTTCCTGTGCCTATCTTTCTATGTCTTCAGGGGTAACTACTGTTGCACCTCCAGTTCCTAAAGGAACCAAAAGTCTCTTTTCTCTCAAATTCATAGGCGTAACTCTTTTCGGAGTTTCAGTTAAAGGTTCCACATTAGGGAGATCCATTAATGAAATAACTGATTCACTTTCACTGACCTGATCATCTGTAATGATTACTTCTTTTCTAGGACTGTTTAAAGAATTGTCACAGTTTGTGGTTTCTGGCAAGTCTTTTTATCTCCGTACAATGGGATTACCGGACCAATAGTCACTGGTACTGTCAAAGCTTCAGTATTCAAATTTAATTGACTTATTTTCTTTACTAGCTCTTTTCTAGTTTTATTTAAAACATCTCTCTCATTATCTTGCAGCACCCTATTAAATGACGTATCATGTAAAATTTGTGGGGTTAAAGGCATTCCTATCACTGGTGCGCTTGGGGTAACCTTACTAGTTGCTTCCTGATACGGTGGTGGATTTTTAATTAAAATATCCTCTAATAACTCATCATCTGATTCACCATATCCTGTTGTATTCAAGTGTTTCGTTTTCTCTTTACACTTTCCTCCAGACTGTTCCTCAGCCATTAATACTGGATATAAACCTTCAGATACCGTAGCTCTCCTCCACTGTTTCATCTGCCCTTCGCGTGATTCTTGCAAGTATCTGGGAAAGAATCCTTTATATCTCCCACCTCTGCATTTCTCGCGTTCATATGACTCAGTCTCCCATTCTTCCAAAGCCTCATATTGAGTTAACCTAGGTCTAGGTTCCAAATCATTCATTCTCATTCTCAAATTCTGAAGAATTCTCCCATTAAACGTACCATTTTCAGGAAATGCTAGCACTTCATCACCTTTCGTATATTCTATCCAATTTTCCAACCACACGCAAGTATGATATCCTCTTTCCATCATCATAAAGGATGCTGGTGTCTTCGGTGGCGGAATAGGAATTCCCTCTCTAGTCAACACAGGCTTATCTTTCTTAAAGAAATTCTTAATTTTCTTTATAAATGACATTTTTCTCTTTTCTCCATACATCCTAGATGAACGATATATAAAATTGTATTCTGCAAACCCTTGAAATCTTCTATCTGCACGTCTCACACTAGTAGTCAAATCAAAATCCTGCATACAATCTCTCCTTCCACCAATCCTAGCGCGGCTTCTAACTGGTTATCCAATCAAAATCAGGCTCACGCTCGTGATCTGACCAATGCCAGCGCTGCCTTTTCTGACGTCAGTTCTGCTCCTTACTACTGACCCCTCCTTTACAAGGCTGCTTCTGTCACACGCCCGCTGTTTCAACCTATCCCAGCGTGGCTCTCTGTGACGTTAGTCCAACTCCAGCGAGTGACCCTCCCTTCACAAGGTAATACGAAAACTTATTTTCTTAATACTTTGCATAAAATTCTTTGTTATTAACTAAATAAAAACATTCGCTACTCTGCCTGTTCCACTAAAACCAAAGGATAGATTTTCTTTCCACTGCAAGTAAAACCTTCCGCTTACTCTTCATACACTATGAGTAAAACCTTCCGCTTACCCTTCATTCAAGCTCCAGAGAACCTGCTACTCCTCCAGTGTCACCCGTATTGGGAAATGAGACCAAAGTTTCACCAGCGAACCCCTTTTGCTATCATTCGCAATCTACTTTTATACGAAATAGTCCCTAGTTTAACACTGCCAGCCCTGCGTAGCTTCTCAGTGCTATTCCAACAGACGAGTAACCTCACTGCAGTATGGCTTCTGTCACAACCCGCTATTCATTCCCCGGGAATTCTGGACAACATAAAACAAAGACGCTAATTCTTTTGTTAAAACATAAATCAATAATCAATAATCTATACTTATCACCAAACTAGTCAATAATAACCATAACTCTGCTACCAGAAAACTGATCCAGCGGTATACTAACAACAGATACTCTACTACCATATACTCACCTGGGCCCATAAACACTTACACAAATCCAAGTAGACCGCTGGGTTTAGTTTATATATTTTCCTTATTTAGGATTAGTTATTTCTTATTCCTAACTAACCTTTCACTGATCAAAAGTTCTTTCCTCTGGTCAATGGACCATTAGTTGAACTAGTTGATGGTGATAATTAACATAACTTATTAACTATTCTTTAATTAAAGAAAATAACCACAGACTCGGGAAGTTTTAAAATCTTTATCTAAATTAAATGAATGTGAACCATTTCAAATTACAGTACAAACACCCTCATTCGTAAGATTGCAAATCAAATCTTCATTAAGAAAATATTTCAGACACATACAATAACTATGCCCGGAAAGGAGAGGACAGAGAGAAAAGATCATCTACAAATACCATGAATTTATAGTTACCAAGGATGGTGTGAAAACCAAACCCTCTGGCCAAAGGGCTGGTAAGGGTCCCCGGGATAGATCAGGAGACAAAGACTTCAGGACAGGAATCAGGACAGGATACTTAACCTCTCTAAAATACCGACGGCTGCGTAGCACCCTCTCTGACACTCTCTTCCTCCTCGAGTTTCTTCCGCGATCTTCTTGTTTAACAAGTAAAGATAAATGGTTCTGCATTCGATGTCTTCATCAACATCTCACAGCGTCTCTTTTAGCATCAGCATCACCCACAGCCGACAGCATCCCGAGCTCGCGACTTCCAGCATTGATGTCTCTCTAACTAACTAAAGTTACCTCAGTTATACCTTTCGTTTACCATGTACCACCCACTAAAGTTTCAATATCGCAAAAATACGAAATCTAATTGGTCAGGGAAGGGGGGATGATCATCACACCATACTTACATATTATTTTTTCTATTGAACTATTGTTCGTAAAACCCATCCCCTTAAACTTTATTCTTTTCTTCCGTTCCCATACATGTCCAAACTTTATTAGATACAATTATTTCAATATTATGAATACAAGTCTTCTTGCATGAACTCTTCACCCTCTGTTCACAGGGCACGTCATTCTCATCCTTGGACGGCTGTCAAAAAAATTGGTCATCCCTCCGGGTCAACTCTCGTGTAGGCATGCGCAAACTTGAATCAGTCGGCTCAATTCAGACAAACGTAAAAGGCCCAAATGCGCAGTAATAATAAAGTCAAAAGAAGAAATGTTACTTTCACAAATAAATGGTTTCACGGTATACCACCCGTCTCTACTCTAACCCTCTTTACTTATTAATACTTTCCCCACATTAGCATTAGTAAAATAGCTGGTTTTCATTTCGTCTAAGCAGATGCCATGCACGTGAGTCTTCAAGACTCCATTTTAATACCTTCTGCACATGCGCTAGAATTTCCCTCCAAGCGTTAGTACCGTCATATTGCATAGATGCAGTTGACGCATGCGCGGTAAAGATTTCCCAGTTAGAGCTGGATTAGTCCGTTTTTATTGTTATTTATATTAGTACACACATACGCAAGCTTCGCTAACCCGCGTGTTTTCTGTATTGCGTGTTATTATTTACAAGACGTTGTTAGTAATTCGTTAGTGAGTTAAACGAGAGGATTGCTTCCGAGCAAGTCTCCTTTACGAGTCCTTGCTCCATCAATAGGGCCGAATGTTATCTCAGTGACAGGAAGTTCATCAGGTCCTTCACCAGAGGAATTAAATGATTGTATAAAGGGAATGGAAAAACGAAAACCTCAACCACAGAGTATAAATGTGAGCCAATTGAAAGTAGATTTGGAAGAGATGATTATTGGCACAATAAGTCCAGACAGACTAGGGACTTACCATGATGAAGAGCTGTTGTTTTTGTGTAAAAGTATTACTTGGAGAGCGAGGAATCTTCATGAGAAAATAGCAGAGGCTGCTAGTGATTATGGAATAGATATAGAGAAGTCAAAAGTGTTGCAGAAATCGTACAGATTGGCCTTTACTGAAAAGGATTTGGAGAGTTTGAATGCGTCGGGAAAAAGATTACAGATAAAAGAGTTGATGAATATTTTGAAAAAATGGGGAGATGTTGAACGATGGAAAGGTAGATGGACGAAAAAGAAAGAAGAGGCAGCTAGAAAGGGAGCATCAATATTTCCGTTAAGAGAGACAGAACAAGTTGAAAGGGCATGTCCGATGAGAGAAGTTCCAGGTGGTGGATATGTGCACATACCTTGGACAAGGCAGGATATATTGTCTTTCACGAATGATTTTCCCAGGTTAAGGGAGAAACCGGTTGAGTGGTATAAACAGAGAGAGGTTTGTGAAAGTTTCAAAGGTTTTGTTAAAAGATTTAGATGGTTTGTTTGAGATTGTCGTTCCAGCTGATTTGTGGACAGAATGTAAAATCACTGTCGATTGGCCAAAAGAAGAATATCCTAGAGACCCTAAAACAGGTGCACCATCTGATGAGGTGATGAAAAAGTACAATCAGGTAATCACTTTTTTGAAAGGAAAACTTTTCCCTAAGGAAACCGATTGGGTAAAAATTGACAGAATGACAGCATGCTTATTATGAGAGGTTGTTACAAGTATTTAAACAGTACAGCAGGTTTGAGAACATTGGAGACAAAGATATGGGACATTTTGTGTATCATTTTGTGTTTGGATTGAAACCGGAAATTAGTAATATGATACAGCAGCATTTGATTTGTTGGCAGAGCAAAACAATTGATGAGATTTTGAGGTATGCAAAGTATTGCAGTGATGACATTGATTCAAGACATAAAAATTAAAGGAGAAAATGATGTGGGCACAAGTGAAGGTAGCAGAACAGCAAGAAGTAAATAATAATCCTCAAACAGGTTACCAGATGAATGGTCCGAATCAAAATGGTCAGGTACCCAGTGGAGGTAGAGGTAGAGGAAAAATGAGTAAAGAAGAGGCTAGGAAGAAATTTCCTTGTCATGCGTGCAGAAAGTATGGACATTGGAAGAACGGGTGTAGATCTACACAAAAGAATAATGGGGTAAATCAAAATTTAAATCCACAGATGCAGAATGAGGTGGGTGTGAATCATCATCAGCAGCAGCAGGTAGTTGCTCCACAGTTACAGGTGCCACAAGCTCCTATGCCCAATAATGTGAATGCTCAAGTACAGAGATACGGTGCGAACACTGGATTTCACGGAGGTGATCAGGTTGGTAAGAATCAAAGTGTGCAAATGGTTCCGCAATACTGGTTGCAGTGCAATGAGAGTGATTCAGACTCATCTCAATGACGGTGCTTGAGGGGGGAGGAAGAGTGCGTACTTGGCGCATCTTTAGCGGTAGATCAGTCAGGTCCATTTGTTGACGGAAAAGTGGAAGGTAATGATATTTCATTCCTGGTGGACACAGGTGCTACCCGTTCTACTGTGAGAGCAGCATAAATCCCAAACCTACTCCTCTCGGGAGAAACTATCCAAGTTGTAGGAGTCTCAAATAAGCATATTAAAACACCAGTCACAAATCCAATAGAAGTTCATATTGGAAGTTTCAGAGACATGCATCGTTTCGTGGTATGTGACTCAAGTCCATTAGAGGAATCAGACTGTGAGATGTTTGTTGACGGATCATGTTTAAGAAATGAAAAAGGAGAATTATGTTCTGCCTATGCTGTTTGCACCATAACGGGAGTTTTAGAAGCATACTGTCTAAAAGGGGTAAACTCTGCTCAAATTTCTGAATTGATAGCTCTAATTAGAGCATGCAAAATTGCCAAAAGCCTGAGGGTAACCATGTTTACTGATAGCCAATAGGGATTCGGGGTTGTCCATGATTTTGGGCAGCTGTGGATGCAAAGGGGATTTCTGACTTCTTCAGGTTCCCCTATAAGGAACAGCAAAACTGTAAAAGATCTATTGGATGCTTTACATTGCCCAAAAGAATTGCAGTGGTCAAATGTTCCACACATAAGTCAGGAGATGACTATGTGACGAGGGGGCAACAGATACGCAGATCAAGTAGCGCGTTTCTGTGCACGAAATTTAATTGCCCTAAACAGAGGGATTGAAAAAGAAAATACCAATTGCCATCTTATGTTTTCTTCTTCTTTTGAAACTTGGGATGAGATTAGGCAGTTGCAGGAAGAGGCAAGTGATGAAGAAAAAGAAATCTGGAAAAATTCAGGCTGCAGAAAGAGAACTGAAGACGAAGTATGGGTGTATATAGACGAAAGACAAGTCATGCTGGATAGTTTACTATCCCATATGGCAAGGATATACCATGGATTTGCACTTTTGAAAGAGATGCAATGATCAGGCTCTTCAAGCAATCATGTTATAACCCAAAGTTGAGGGTCATTGTAGAGAGTCTCTGCCAGAGGTGTGTCACCTGCCAGCAGCAGAATCCAGGCAGGAAGACAGTTGTTAGTTGGGGACGAACTGGAAAAGCAGCAGGTCCATTCACCCGACTTCAGTTGGACTTCATAGAGCTCCCCCGTGCAATGGGCTGAAATATGTGATGGTTGTTGCCTGCTTGTTTTCTCGCTGGGTCGAAGCCTATCCAATGAGAAGGAATGACAGCTTAACTGTCGCAAAGCTGCTTCTAAGAGAACTGATTCCTAGATATGGATTTCCAGTCACTTTGGAAACAGATAGAGGAACCCATTTTAATAATGAGATAATTCAGATGATCTGTGCAGCATTACAGATTGAGCAGAAGCTGCATTGTGCCTATCGACCTGAAGCATCTAGAGTGGTTGAACAGATTAATGGCACTATAAAACCTAGATTAGGAAAGGTGTGTGCATCCACAACACTGAAATGGCCTGATGCTTTACCCCTTGTATTGATGAGTATTAGAAGCATTCCTGACAAAAAGACGGGTTTGAGTCCACATGAAGTCCTGATGGGAAGAGCAATGAGACAAGCATTTATACCAGCGAACAAACGGATGAATATATCTGATGATCTAGTGCTTGATTATTGCAGAGGATTGGCTGATCTGGTTTGTTAGAAACGGGTAGCGTGGTGCAGAGCGGGCGGGCCAAACTCCGGAGGAAATGTGTAAAGCATCTGCGCAGCACACACAGGCGACACACCAGGCACATTACAAAAAGAGACTCCACACCAGGTTGCATGAAAAAACAGCATATGTATTATGCAGAACACGTTAGGATATTATCACAGGTATGAACACGGTGCCAACTGACACCCAGCAATCATTTACATGGGGTTATTTACAGGGCAGGGCCAATCGGGCCGCTGCCAACATCATCACAATATAATTAGGAGTAATGTAGGCGTAAGGAACAAATGAAAGTCCAGTAGTAATAATAAGGGTACATCAGCCAGTACCTACTGGCAAGACCATGCACGTAGCAACATCGCCTTTGCATAAATCAAGTAGGCATAAACATGTAGCATCATAACCTCATTGTCATAAATCACAATAGGCATCAAAGCCCACGGTGCACAAAAATAGGCATAAACCTCATTAACATAAATGCTTTAGGTCAGGCATAGAAACACTGTATGCATCATATTCGCATAAGCATAAAATCACTCTAGGCATATATCCAGTTAGCTTTAGGCAACCATAGATTAGGCATCCTTGGGGGCATAACCTTAGGCAGAGGACCACATTAGGCATAAAACGTAATCTGGTATGAACCTAGTACCCCGCAGCATGACTTGAGGCATGGACACATTAGCGCGAGGCAGAAATTATTAGGCAGAACACCAACAGTATAAGCCTTGGGGGGAAAAAGAACGTCAGGCATCAACCTTCGGCTTTGAAACACCTTACGCATAGCATTAGCCTGCAGCCACCTTGGGCAGTAGAACAAATGAGGCATAGATACAATATCATCAGTGTAAAGACACGTTAGGCAATCCTGGAGTATAACCACCTTAGGCCTAAAAGGCAACACCCTCAGCATGGGCCATAACACATGAGGCAGTTCAATAGGCACATGAGCCTGAAGTGTAAAACATATTATGCATAACCTCAGCATGAAAACATTGTTGTACGGCATGAGACTTCACCTTAGGCATATAAGCACATTATGTATCCTAACATCATCAACATAAGTTCCTTGGGCATCTCATTAGGCCATAATCAGGGCTGGCTGCAAGGGCAGCGAAAACAAAGGTGCGCAAAGCGCTAGGGTAGGAGGGTCCCTCACTCCTCTCTCTTTCCCTTCTGGGTAATCCAATGCCCCCAATGCGTGGCAGCTGCCCCCTGTCCTGCGGGGTAGCTGGGTAAACCCAACAAGCACTGGCACCAACAATGCAGCGATGGGAGCCCCACTCCGGGCTCTAACAGGAATCTGCCCACAAGAACACTGGCACGGTGGAGCCCCTCTTCTGGGACTCTAGAATTTCCCAAAATGCCTCTGTCGTGCAGCTGAGGGAGGAAACAAGTACTGGGCACATTGGAGCCCCCCTCCTATGGGACTCTAAACACAACCAATGCCCTCCAAAGAATACTGGCACCGGGGGTGGGCACCGACAATGTGCCCCGACACACCCCCCAACCACAGGATGACTGAGCCCCACTCACCGGCAGTCTGGGGCCCCTCTGGATGTCTCTGCAGTCTCCGGGCACCGGCAATGTGCCCCGACAGGTCCCGCTTCCGGGACCTCTCCTGGCTTCACCCTCAGCGGAGCCTTCTCCTCGTCAGCAGCGCGGAGGGGCAGGCACCGACAATGTGCCTCGGGCCCCCTCCGCCACAGGACTCCTCCTTGGCAATTTACATATAGCGCTCACGAGGCGCTAGGCGGCAGGAAAGTTCTTAAGCTGAAATTAAGTTGTAGCGCCCACAAAGCGCTAGGTCCCACACCATAAAGTGGTAGCGCTCCCCTTCACTGACAATTAAATATAGCCCTCCCGAGGCGCTAGGGAGCAGGCAGGAAGGCACAGTCACTGGAAATATAGCGCTCTCGCAGCACAGCGCTGCAGATGTCAGCTCCTCACCTCCTGGGCAATAAGATAAAGCGTTCTTCTTCTCCAGGCGCTAGCCAGCAGGCAGGGATGGTCAGTCACTTCAAATGTAGCGCTCCTCTTCTGCTGGGCACAGTTATAGCGCTCTCGCAGCAAGCAGAGCACAGTCAATGCAAATATGGCACTCCGGCAGCCCAGCGCTGCAGGACCCACGCACCTTCTTCTCCTGGGCAGGGCTGGAGGCAGCGCTCTCCTGGTGCAGGAATAAGGTTGTAGCGCTAAGTCCCACAAAATAAAGTTGCAGCGCTCCTCTTCCCCTGTGGCACAGTTATAGCACTTTAGCAGCACAGCGCTGCAGGCATCAGCTCCTCTCTTCTCGTGGGCAGACCACGTGCTCACAGGGTGCTAGGCAGCAGGCAGCTGGCAGTAAGATATAGTGCTCACCAGGTGCTGGGTTTAGGACGGCAGGAGAGCAGGCAGGCAATACTGGGCAAGATCAGCAGGCAGTGGGTACTCATCAGAACAGGACAGCAGCTCCTAGAAGCAGTCATCTCCCATAAAGTGGCACTCCTCCTGACACAGCAGTCTTCACTCCAGTAAAGGACTCTCACTGGCCCTGTGGACAGCGGAGGGGTGCAGATGGGCACAGGGGCCAGCACACAGGCCCAATGTGGCGGTACCTCCTGGCAGAGTGTCCCCTCTCATTCAGGTCCACGCTCAGTCTGAGCACATGGAGGCACAGCCCCCCTCACCCCACCTACCAGAAAGGGCTGGAAGCTTCTGGAAGGTTCCCTGGGGAACCGGTCCCAACTGGTTTAGGGGGAGTTGTAGAGCACCCTGGGTGCCAGGCTTCCCTCCAAAAGCTGGGGGTGCTGGGAAACAAACAACTAGACTGGTAACCCACCTCTGGCAGGCAGGCACAAGCACACAGCCATGGCGTCCATTTTAAGAGTAACATTTTACAAAGGTGCATTTCTACACTGGTGGAAATAAAGGTGCGTACACCATTGCACAGCATTTATTATTTTCAGTTCAGACCCACCATGTCAGTAAAAAGGCTGGGGGAAAAGCGAAAAATTCAGGGAAAAAGGGCCAAGTCCAACATGGTTTGTTCTATGTCTCGCCAGGTTGGAGAAGATGCTACTACAACACAGATGAATCAAGCTCATGATCTGAGTCCTGGTGAGTGGGTTCTTGTCAAGAAACACGTGAGGAAATCGTGTTTAGAACCCAGGTGGAATGGACCTTACCAGGTGATTTTGGTGACAACAACAGCAGTGAAGTGTGGTGGTTTGCCAAATTGGATCCATGCCAGCCATACCAGACGAGTCCCAAGTCCACGTGAAAGACAAGAAGAGCAGCAACTGGTAAACAAAAGCCAAAGACCAGAGGCTGAAGTGTGTGAAGCTGAAGAATCTAGAATAACAGATTCTGAAGAACAAACAGATGATGAACAGCCAAGTCAAGTAGAGTGGGCACCAGATACTGGGTCTCATGAGACTTCTGTTGAACCAGAAGAAAGACAAGTTACTGAAAGTCAAGAAGAAGGGCAGATAGAAGAAAGGCCAAATAAGAGAACCTGTGAACCAGATGGAGAAGGTGAAAAAGTAGTTCAAGTTAAAAGGCCAAGAAAAGGTGACAATTGGCCAAATGGAGTGAAAAGACTGAAATACACTCTTGTGAGGAGGAAGTCAAAGAGAAGACCAGAGCAAATCAATGAGGTCACAAGTCAAGCAGAACAAAAAGAGTCAGAAGAAGAGTCAGTACAAAAAGCAAAGAGAGTAAGAATTCCGAGCAGAAAATACACAGCACCGGAATGGACGTATGTGATCTTGGAAGAAATTGAAAGCTCAGATCCAAGTGAAGAAAAGGACGGTACTGACACTGAGCAAGTGGATGAAAGCAAACTGAGACCACCTTAAGAGAACTGTGAAAATTTAAGGTGAAAACTTTGCCAGATGAAATGAAGTGAATGACTCAGAAGACTTAAAGAAAAAAGAAATAAAAGAAAGGGGTGAAGAAGTAAAGCCTTGAAGTGTAGGATTACACTATTTTTCAGAAAATTATTTTTTAGTAAATTTAGAGTTTCTATAGATTTAGATTTTTCCCATTTTTTTTAGTAGAATACAAAAATGGCCAAAGTAAAAGTGACTGAACATCCAAAATTTAGTCTAAAACGTAGATGTATTAAAACTTGCTTATGTAGTGTCTTTTTACTGACATTTATGTGGATAATACTAACTGTCATTGTACTTATTCTAATGGTAACTAATAATGGAAACAATACTAATGATGTAAAAGTGAAAGAGTGAGTGATGTTATTAAAGAAACCCTAATACTAACATAGAACAAATGGATGGAAGCATTCTCCATCATGATAAATCAATTAGTGATTTCTCGTTAAATGTTTTTACTAAATTGTTGTATGAATGTGTGAATACAATGAATGTGAGTGATTGTTATGTGTGCATGCAATTACCTTCGTCTGTCTCAGAAGGGGTGACTTATCACCACCTTCCTTTAACCTATGGTGTGTCTTGCAGTGTTTTAACCAGCTTATTTTATGTGACGGGGAAGCTGGAGTACCATTATTCTAATATAGATTTAGTATTTTAAGAGATACCTATTATAAAGGAGCTGAACAAGGTTTTAAGTAGTAAAAATGCACGGTATATGGGAGAATTCTTCCATATTACCAAGACATTAGATATAGAATATGCTTATAAAAATAATCTAACATGTAGTTTGCGGGTTGAAGAAAAGGTATTCATAGATATGGTAGAATATAGAAGAGAAAGTTTCCAAAGAAATCTGCTGAACAAAAGTCACAGGTACCACCATGGGCATTTAGAGAAGGAAATTATGAGAAAGGCGAGACGTACGCTGCAATGTCCCTGGACTGGTATAAAAAGGGGGAAATCTTTTGCTTAGAATGAAAACTAACTATAATAATTATTTCATTGGTTCTAGTGAACGTGAACATAATTACCAAATTACTGGAGGCTGGAGATTGAAGGGTGGAACTGATCCTGTTTTCCCAGGAGTCTATTATGTGTGTGGTAAGAAAGCCTATTATAAGTTGCCTGCACATTGGTATGGTAGTTGTTATTTTGCAGTCATTTTTCCAAAGGTCTACCATGTAGACAAAAGCAACAACAGAATCAATGAAATAAAACAAGGACTAACACGTAAGAAGAGAGCTAGTTTCTCAGAAATAGTAGGTGATATCTTTGGTGCACTGATACCCTCAGTTGGAGTCGTTCTAAATTTGCATAAAATTCGAAAATTGTCCACAGTGGTTGATCGTTTATCGACTGATACTGCTGGTGGGTTCTTGATGATTGACACTGAAATGGTTGAAATCAGATCAATGGTTTTGCAAAATCGACTTGCCCTTGATATCTTATTGGCAAAAGAGGTTGGAGTCTGTGGCATGTTGAAAATTCAACATTGCTGTACTTATATCCCTGACAAAAGTAAAGGTATTGAGGGATATATAAAGAATATTATGAAATTGCATGAAGACTTGACCTAACTGGAGGTTGAAGGTTTTCGGGAAAGATTTGGTAAGAGTTTCTCTTCTGTAGGTAAATGATTTTCTGACTTTGGAAGTAGTTTATTAGGAAAAATAATAATGCCAATCATTTCAGTAGCTGGAATAGCCTTAGTGATAATAACAATATATAAATGTTGTAAGTGTAAGTGTGGAAGAAAAGAGATGACAGAATCAAAAGATAAACAAAAAGCAAGAAAAAGAAAAGAGATGAGATAGAATTAGAAGATATGAAAAGAGGTTACTATGATGAGATGAAAGGGTTGGATGAGAAGTTGATGAAAAGAGAAAAGATTACGGATCTTTAGATAGATAAAGATGGCACTTGGTATGGTGGGTATTTTATGATGGCTCCAGGAAGCCATCAGAGGGGGGATTGATGGAGCAGGATTTCGCAAAAAGAAACATGTTCGGATTAACACCCCCATAAAACTTATTAACAGTGTGCAGTGTAAATTTAACAATGCAAATCACATGAACACGTGGGAAACCGCTTTGCGCATACGTGCACTAATGGGAACTAAATGCATGAAAGAACTAGGCCGCACTTTACATTGCGCTTCAAAAGAGACAAAACTAATGCATGTTTAGGCCGCATTTCGCATTCGCATCTTATTTTTAAATGATAATAAATAATGCCGCTTTGCATGAAGCTTAAGCTAAGAAACCATTACCAAGGGATAGTGCAAAGGTGGGTGGCAAACAGTGAAAAGTGCATTTCCATATAATTAATGAATGCTTATGTTCTATTTGCCGTAGTGAGTCAAATGGGCCTGAAATCTCTTAAATTGTCCAGATAGATGAGGGGCTGGAGAATGAATAAAATGACAAGCAGACCGAAGTGCTGAGCGCTGCAGAGAAAGTATAAAGGTTCAAGGCTATGCAGCACAGAGAACATTGTATGACTGCCAAACGGATGAGCGTGACCGTGGGATCCAAGACTTCTTCTGCGGAACGTGAATGAAAAAAATACATGAGAAAATGGAGAAATGTTTCAATGTCAGAATAACTGAACGAGTCATGTGGGAGAGGATATAGAACAAAAAGTACAAAGAAATTGTGAAAGGGAACCTGGTGGTGTGACAGACCACCTCCCAAATTGACCAATGAACTGTCGAGTTTCATAAATTGTTTCAACTAATGTGGGTTGGACATGTAGGTTTTAGGGTATAACTGGGGTGCCTTTAGGGGTGTGGTTTGGGGATGCCTTAGCCTGAGCTCAGATCGAGTGCAGAGGAGAGAGGGGTGATGCGTCTCTGTTCGTCGGTTTGCAGAGAGGCCTAGCTATTCCTGACCCTGTCCTGTCCCATTCCTGAAATATTTGTCTCTTGACTCTATCTCAGGTGACCCCCACTACTCCCTTGGCCAGGGGGGTGGTATTTCACTGAATTCCTTTGGGTTTGTATTATCTTGCTGACTCGTACTTTGCATAATTTATTTGCAAATGTAATTTTGTCTCTGACACTTATGTCTCTTCATCTATCCACTCCGTCATATGTATATTGTTTCGCATTATTTTGCTGAAACTTATGTCTCTTCATCTATCCACTCCCCCATATGCATATTGTTAATTGTTGATGAGGTCTGACACTGTTTGCATTGCTGATTGACTTTCTCTCCCTTATGTGAGATTCTTTGTTTGCATTGTGATCTGTATACAATAGAGCATTAATGATTTATTCGAGATAAACTTTATAAACCTTACTGAGAGTCTGTGATCATTTAGCTGATTAGATAGTCAGTTAGTTCTATTATTACCATCAACTACTCAACTAATTGGTCCGTCGACCGAGAGGAAAGAGAGTTGATTTATAGGTCTAGTTATGTATTTAGAATTGTTGAACATGAATCTGTGAAAGAAACATTTTTCCAAGTCTTTAAAACTTGACCCCCAGCGCATCAGGGATTTGGGTGAATGTGTATGGGCCATTGTATGAAATATTGATGAGTATTGATCCCTGATTAAATGTCGCGCTGGATCATAAGCAAACTCCCCATTGTGTCCTATGGGAACAGGTTGTCTTGCAATAATGAAAAACGAAATTGGCAGTAATTCACTATCAGGACATGCCACACACATCAGGGCATGCCCTACCTTTTACATACATTGCACCCTGCCCACAGGGGTACCTTGGGCCTACCTTAGGGGTGACTAACATGTAAGAAAAGGGAAGGTTAGTGCCTGGCAAGTGGGTGCACTTGCCAAGTCGACATGGCAGTACTAGATTGCCCACCGGCTCTGCAATGGCAGGCCAGAGTTACATTTACAAGCTGCTTAGGTGGGTGGCACAACCAGTGCTGTAAGCCCACTAGCAGCATTTGATTTACAGGCCCTGGGCACACACGGTGCACTGTACTAGGGACTGACTAGTAAATGAAATCACGCAATCATGGAAACACCAATCCATAACAACAGTTTACAAAGGGAGCACTTGCACTTTGGCACTGAACAGCAGTGGCAAAGTGCCTAAAGCATCTAGACCAGCAATACGGAGTCCAACACACAGCAAAAACACAGGAGGCAAAGGCAAAACATGCAGGGGAGACTCAAGCCAATGTTGCCAGGTCTAACAATTATATAGTTTGAATCACTTTGGAGCCAAATAAAACACTAAAGTAAAAATATTCAACGTGTATATACATATGAAGATAATGAATCTAAATGGAAACAAAAGTGACTCATTCAAGAGCCCCTAAGTTGAAATGTGCTACAATGCAATGAAGTGTTCACGAAATTGCATAATAAAACTGCACTTTAAAACTGTACACACGTCTTGTTATAACGTACGCTAATGTCTGCCTTGATAAACTTAATGTTTTAGAAAGTCTATCCTACCTAGACTTCTCATCTATATTTGCAGGATACACAATATGGCTATTTCATACAGATCCCTTGTGATCTGTGATGAATAGAGATCTTTGAGGACACAAATAGCCAGCCTCTTGTTAAAATGTAAAAAGCAGGCATGCGAGTGACTGAATAAAGAAATCACACATAGTTCCCCCTCTGTTTCTGTAGATGTAATTAAATAGAGGACTGAAAGATAGGTACTGAAATTAAAATACATTTATATAGCGCAATACTTGCTCAGAAAAGAGCCTCAAGGCACTAAAAACCCTAACTCTACTACAGAACCCAAAAAGGAGACTAAAGACCATGAATAAATAGCCAAGTTTTCAAATGTTTCAGAAAAAAAAATGATTCGGGGATGCACGAAGAAACCGAGGTAGATTGTTTCGATGCTTAGCACCAACTACTGCAGATGAAAAGCTGCCACATCTCATTCAGAGAAACCTGGAAGGCTGATGGCAGCCAATCTCAAACATCTCGTGGGAACATAAAAGGAAAACATTTCTGGAGACTAATAGGAGCTAGCATGAAAATCGCTCTATGAATGCAAGCCAAAATTTTAAAAAAGTTGGGTTCTTTCTGCTGCTGCCATCCAATTGAGATCTTTTAAACTATTCGACACCGAGCCGAATCTGGGATTAATAAGTAGCAGCCTCGCTGCTGCATTTTAGTCCAGCAGCATACATTCTTGGCACCCCAAGATGAAGAGCATTAGAATAGTCGATTCTAGAGGTGATTAAAGCTTGGGTTACTCTCTTTCTAGCCATAAAAGGTAACAAGCATTTGTAATGCAATCTGCCTCGCCTTTGGGACCTTATATGTATTTAGCTATGCAGCACATTAGCCTGGGTGCTGAAACATCAACTGTTCTTTAACATGGAGGGAAAGTAAGCACCAAACTGCGTGACACGTGTATGGGAATACATGGAGAGAAATATTGCCTTTCAGCAGGAAATGGTATAGTCCAAAGCTCTGTTTTTAATATGAAATCAGGGCCTTCTGTGGTCATATCACTGAAAATATAAGATTTGAAAAAAATATTATTGTCTTCAGGTGCTCGTGGAAGACAATTTCTATGGACTGGAATTTAGAGAATGCTAAAGTGATTCGGGTATTTTACTGACCTCTGCTGGTCGTTTTCTATCAAGAAAGTTGAATAGAAGCAGTTGCCAGAAAAAAAAAAAAAAGAAAGTCCCTCAGCAGAAAGCAATTCTGGTATTTTACTGACCTCTACTGGTCGTTTTCTATCAAGACAGTTAAATAGAGGCAGTTGAACAAGCAGAAAGCAATTCTGGTATTGCAGAATGCAATTCTGGTATTTTACTGACCTCTACTGGTCGTTTTCTATCAAGACAGTTAAATAGAGGCAGTTGAACAGAAATAAAAGTCCCTAAGTGGAAGCAGACAAGTCCTAGGGCTGATCTCCAGAGCCCACAAAGTACATACACATTTAAGTATATACTAAAGTATATACAAGAGATTTCAATGCTCGACCTAAAAATGGAAGAAAGTTACATAAAGTTTTTAGTAATCCAAAAGAAATGGCGTTAACATTTTGGATTTGTTGGTTAAAGGAAAGTTGGAAATCGAATTTCACTCCTAGATTACGCACTGATTGAACTGGAAGTGGAAGAAGACCAAGATCGCATGGGCACCAATCGCTATTCCAAGCCTGTGGATTTGTTCCCAGGATGAGCAACTCTGTTTTGTCCGAATTAGGCTAGTGTAATCTAAGGACCCAAGGGACCTACCTCTCACTAGGAAGTAGAGTGTGACCTGGATACAAACTGTGAGAGGAAAATAGTGTAATGGCACAAAGAATGTAAATGGTTCTGCTTGCAAAACCGCAGGAGTGTAGCCCCAAGGAGCCTAGCATGCCTTTGTCTAATAGATCAGGCAGACTTAAGCGGGAAGAGACAGGGTAGGAAACAACTGGCAACCACATTGAAATTTCCCGTGAGCATGTGAGTCACTGTGTCCCAATTAATGGCCCTCACGCGGAAACACTAAAGAATTACACTTTTTGTTTCTTTTTGCCTGAATGTTCACATTTTTCAACAGTTTAGAAGATGGGTTTTAGGGAACAGGGGACAAATATAACGCTGTAATCTTCACATTTTTTCGGGATACCGTAACATACAAAAGACAAAAAAACATATGTACCACCATGAGAGAAAAAGAGAGGCTACGGAATGCCTTTATATTTTTCAAATGTGCCTTCGGAATAACATGCTACCGGATGTATATCAAGTGTCATGGCTTTAAAAAGGCTCATATTTATTTATGGCCAAATAACCTTGAAAGGGAACATTAGACTAGATAATCACTCAAGCCACATGTGAATGAGAAGTAAGAAGTGCCACTTGGAAAACACTCTAAGATATTCAAACCTTTCTCTGCTACAAATTTTTAAATAATTGAAACTGCTGGCGTTATTATGTTTATATTTGTTTATTTGCTTTGTAGAGCGCTTCTGTCATCTCACTAGGGTATCACTGTGCTTAAAACAGGTCATAACTCAATTTCCACCTACTCCCCAAAAAGACGGTCTCATTATACCTGGGAAAAAAGCCAGGTTTAATTTTTTTTCTTCTAAAATTCAGGTGGTCTAGCTCTTCTTTTAGATAGTCTGGATGCAGGTTACCTGCCATTATTGAAGATTCTCTGCCTCCTGTTGTCTCGTATCTTGCGTTTACCCCTTGGACTTATCAAGGTGAATTTAGCTGCAGATCTCAAGGAGCACGCAGGACGGTATATCTTAAAGCCAGACCCAAGAGGTGACAGGCTTGGTTGGTGTACTCGTTATAAACAAAGCACAAGGATTTACATTGCACTCTAACCTTTATTGGTAACCTGTGGCCAGTCTTGCTGTAAAGTTCTGAACCAGTTGTAATGTTTTAACGAGATACGCTAGCAAACCTAGGTAAATGGAATTGCAGTAATCTAAACGCAATGACACAAACACATTTAGGATGGTGTTCTTCTGAGATTGCGTGAATAGAGGTAGCACTCATTTGAGAAAGTGCAGCTGAAATTGGTACATTTTAGTCACAGTTGATACTTGGTCTGTCACAATTAGTGCAGAATCGATTTGGATGCTCAAGTTCTTAATTATTGCCACCAATAGCGGAGGTGATACTAGACTCCCAGGCCAGAACCTAGCTAGAGATGGAGTGGTCCATTTCACTAGATCTAGAATCTTTGTTTTGGAGCTATTGAGTTTTAGATAATTTATGCTAATCCAGCCTTGCACTTACTCAAGACAATAGAGCAGATTTACTCCATCGTCTGCGACACTCTCTCTAAAGCTTGCTATTATCTGAGTATCATCAGCATATAAAAAGAACTCTAGACAAAGTGATTCACTTAAGTAAGCTACAGGGGTCAAACATAGATTAATACAAATTAGCGGGGACGGAACATAGTCCTGGGTAACTCAGCATGTGCACTGTCCTTGGGAGGATACATGTTTTTTTAAAAACATTTAACTCAAAAGGATCTGTTTCATAGAAAATCTTCACATTATTTCAACTCTGTTCCTTGGATCCCAGTTCTTTCCTGGGTAGTAAGAACAATCTTGTGATGTAAGTTATTTAAAGATGCCATCAAATCAAACAATAATAATGCTGTAGAAATATCTTCATCTGCCCTACGTCTAAGCTCATCCAGGGCTGATGTATTTGTCAGTTCTGTGCATTTTCCTTCATGAAAACTCATTTGTGTTGGGTGGAGGAGGTGATTTGCGTTTTCATAGCTTAACATTTGTTTCACCACTGCTTTTTCTAGGATTTTACTAAGAAATGGTAAATGGAAGACTGGTCTATAGTTTGAAAATATGCAATGCAGCTTTTAATTTTATCATGAATACTACCTTCCTTCAAAGAAGCATTTACAATAGCTATCATCCTACTTGGGTCGATTTGTAGATATTTCTCATACAACTTAGCTGGCAAAGATTCAGTTGGATAACATGAGGGTCTGAATGTTGTTAAAAGATGGAGATCCTCATCACTAAGATATTTAAATTCTGTGAGTATATCAACATCTGAACTACTCATTGCGGCCTTTGTGGCTTGGTGTGTCTTTGCAGTCAAGAATGCCTGGTGTTTCTCTTTTGCCAATGATACTTGTATATCCTCTATTTTCTGGCAGCTATTTGATTGCCTTTTCTTCTGAACCAGAATGAATTTCTTGCATTATTCGAACATGTAGATCTTTAATCATAGCAAACAACGCTGGTGAAATATTCACAAATTTCAAAATATTCTCTGAATAATATTTGGTTCTAGTTATTTTAACAGCCTTTTCACAAATTATATGTTTATTAATCGATTCTAGTTTATTCGTCAGGGTGTATCCATGACTCCATTTCCTTTCTAACAATCTTAAAGGGTCTTTCATTGTTTTTCACACTTTTGTTTACCACACAATTTAAAGTCTATTTCGCTTTTTGAATGATCTTAATGGAGCCAGATTTTACAAAGCTGCTGGTCATAATGATTAAATGCATGTTCCATTTCCAATTTGTAATATTTATTGTAGTTGTGGAGATCAGTATTTTCTGGCGCCACCCTTCACAGTAAAAGGGAACTCTGTAGTAATTAGACTACAGGTGTGAAAAAAGTGCACATGTCAGATGCAATTCCAGCTCCATCTAGGCAATGCCTCCACAGATGGGTATGGAGTGGAGAACCTAATTGTAGATCATACATATTCAGTAGGCCAATATGTCTAGCTACTTTTTTGAGGATGGATTATCAAAATGTATATGCAAATCCCCCAAAAGTGCATCAACTGTTCACTTTTGTCCACCACTTCATTTAGTGTTGCATATAAGAAATCTAGGGCTTCCATAGATATGTTAGGTGGCCGTTAAGCAACTACACAGCTCCATGGTGTACCTGCTGTATCTGTAAATTTTATGATTAATGATTCAAGAGAAGGATCACAACATGAAAAGGTTTTTTTTGCTTTCCTATTACTTGTCATAATTACTGCCAAGTCTCTTCCCCTTTCAGTATCACAATGTCTTCAGATAGAGAATATCCTGGACGAGTTTTTTGTTTTACTATATTGGTTGTTTAGTCAGAGAACCAAGTCTCTGGTATAGTCAAAACATCTAGTTCTAAGATCAGGTCTCAAATCAACAGGGCATTCTTTATCGCTGAGCAAACAATTACCGGAAAGTCCTAGGTTATGAATTTACAATTTAACTGCAGTACCGGTGGGAACTGGTTAATTTATTTTGCTGTATATACTCCCACCATATCTACCATGCTTTTATTATTTTTTCTCATTCATAGAGTGGGAAGGAAAAATTTAAGAGAGTTTTATGGTCTACATGTTGAATGCATTTATCCTTTTATTCAGTGGACCACATGCAGCATCCCTGGCCGCTGAGCACAAGCTGGGTACGGACAATCACAGACAAGCTTGCCAATGGTGCACCTTTGGTGGGCCATTGGCAATACCACTGCATGTGTCCACTGTGCGGGCATGCTGCAGACTTCATTGAGTAGTCAATCATGTCTGAGAAAGACTCTACCCTTAAACGAGGTGGAGACTGGTTTTCTGCACCACTTATGAACCAAAATGGAGGTCATATTTCTCAAAAGATCAGTTAGACTTCCCCACAAAACTGCCCAAACTTTTAAGTTGGGAACAACAAATTAGTGACTTTTGATCTAAACAGTTTTTACTGCTACAAACTCGATTTGATTAAAACACTTCCCCTTTAAACAGATGCACTACGTAGTCAAAACCCCAACAATTAAAAATAATTTAAATAAAGTGAAGAACAGTTTTCTAAAATATAGGTCTTGAAGCAAGAGAAATAAATCTTAGTACAATTTAGTGATAGCCACTGAAAGCAGGCAGTCTCCACACAGAATGAAAACAGCAATATCAACACTTCAAGGAAGAATAAATTAATTGTTTCCACCAAACAAATCTGTATCAGTTCCTGCAGCAAAGGAAAAAGACTTATTCTAGTATTTAGGTGTGTTTCCCTTAATCAGAGAAGCCAAAATATAATCTCTAATGGAGGGTTAGGTTTGCATCAAAGTGCATCTTCTCCCCCAATCACAGTACCAAAATTCCTCTTCTCAGAATGATTTCATTTAGAGTCACAAAATGCACTTTGCCACACTTAGCAAGACAAGACCTCTGGAACGAAAATATCAGGTCTCAAAAAGCAAATGAACCCAATGGCTGATTTCTGAGAGTATATAGAGGTGGTATGGAAAACGTGCCTTTTCTCTGAGGTCATCATGGATGTTTCACCATTTTATGAATCCTATTTTGCTGGTATTATGACTCAATGTATGGAGCCACTGATCTAGTGCCACAGTGCATGTGCTCTGTCCCTATAAATGCACTGTAAAAGTGGTTTCACCCAATTGTATTTTTTAACTTTACAGTGCAGACATTGTAAGTTATAGCAGCAGCATGGAAATATAACATCATACTTGAGCTGCAGAGCTTAGTAATATTGCACACATATATTAGAGTGCTGCAGAGAGCACCATTATGCTGTGGCTGGACTGCAATTTAAACACATTGCAGTGAAACAAAGCAAGTATTTTTGCCCTCTTTAAAATTCTAATTGTATACATTAGCTAAATCTCCCCTAAAGTATGCCTTGTACGCCTGCAGAGCTCAGAGTTTAATTAAAGCAGGCCAAGCTAGATATGTGGAAAAGTATGCCTCCACAGTGAACAATTACACAAAAATGTGTTTGTCACTGTGTAGGTAAAGCCTCATTGTCCATAAACAGGACTAGTATGACTGGAACACACTTAATTGCACCATGACCTGGAAAAATACTAGCATGATCATGCAAAACGATTTTCCGCTTAGGTTTAAAAATCTAATTCACTGGAGAGAAAATTATTTTTGATAACTTTAGTTTATATTGCATTGCCTATGAGTGAATTGGTTGAGGAAATCCAGATCTGGCTCTCATCAACCCACCTCATGGAAGACATTGGCTTGCACTAGTGCAGCAGAAAGGCAGGAGTAGTGTCAACAGTAGACACATAGCAGAAACTATCCATCTGAGAGTTGTCAAAACAAAGGGCAATGCTTGTTTGAAACAGATCTCAAATCGGGCTGTAAGAACCTGCACCATTGATTACTAGAGCCTCCCTAGACTTCCTGTTGTCTGTGTCCCTAGCAGCAGGATAAACTTGTTTTTACGCTGATAGAGGGGCGATCACCTCATCACCATGGGTGAGTAATCAGGAGGAGGGGCAAGGTTCTGAAAAAAAGCTGGGGTCATCAACTGAGAAAGGAAATGCTGAAAAAGGAAGCAGTATTTCTGTGTGAAAGTGGCCTGAGCTGGATGTAGGTCTTTCTCCGATCACTGGCTAGTGAACAGGATAAGACTGGTTTCTCAATATCACCTTACTAGAACCTTTCTGGACCAGGGAAGACAATACCTGAAGAAAGAAGTCTCTTCCTAGAAAGCTGGAAGAAAGGTGGTCCAAGGACTCCTCACCCTGCTGGCACCTATGAACTGGAACGCCTCTCAAAGGATCAAGTGGTTGTCCTCCTCCTTTCTGCTATAGGAACACAAAAAGCACAAGGACTTCAAGAAAGCCCAGCTAACCGTTGTCAAATGAACCCTGGAAGAGTCTTGTCTGGAGAAAGAGCTGGTGTCTAGAACCCTGTCCCCCTGACGAGGGGGCTATAGGGGTGACCCGCAGCACTTATTCCAGCACCAGTAACTGATTGGGATTTAGGGTCTTATTTAGAGAGTGGCAGATGTGAGACACACCAAAAACTGATGGATGCCCTGTCCTCTCCTCTTAGAATCCACAGTTACCATACTCTCTAAATAGGGTGCTGGAGCATCCACCATTTTTTGGTAGATGTCTCTCATCCTCCGGACTTGAAATAAGGCACTTAGATATTTTCCCTCCTCTAGAGTACTGGGGAAAGGTGCTGAGGCTCTCCCAGGGGGAGGAACCCTCAGCAGGCAAGAATACCAGGTTTGTCCTGCTTGTAGCTTTTTTCTGAAAAGAGAAAAAAACTTAAGACCAATGGGTAAATGTAAAAAATGTAAATCCGTATTTGTAAAGCGCGAACTACTCACCCTTACGGGTCTCAAGGCGCTGGGGGCCGTCGTGGAAATTAAGTGAGCTATTGCCCAGAGTCACAAGGAGCTGAGCTGAGCTGCCGCTGGAGCCGGGGATCGAACCGTGAGCCCTGTGCTCCTAAGTCAGCTGCCCTGGCCGCTGCACCACACCTCTCCAATGGGTCCGGTGGTTCAGTGGACTAATGCATCCACTCCAAAAATCTATGTTTGACCTCATTGTTGTTGGTTCAGATCCCAGCAGGTCCACTCAGCCTATCTTTCTTCTGAGGCCATTAAAGGTAGTAGCATTCACTTGAGTAACAATAAATATCTGTTATTCAGGGCAAGCATGCACTAAGTGATGAACATGCACTTTGCAGATGTTATGTTTCAGCGGGATTTTACACTATAGATATTGGACTCGTTGAGTCCTGCCCAGCTACAGCTTCCATTTTTACCCCACTTGAGGATTTTAAGAACCAAAAAAGTGAACAACCACTAAGATAAAATCTTGGAGCGAGCTTAGAATGCAAATCCACCACATTGTTAAAGCACCTTTAGAGGCTATGAAATCCTGCTTTATCCAGCTTCCAGCTTTTGGTGTCAAAATTGAAGGCTTGAAAGTGAGGTTTTTGTCCGTAGGTTTAGTAAACAACTCGACCTCCAGAAAACCCTGTGTGTCCTTAATTCGAATGTCCAAGAAATCTACATTTCATAGATGATATTATTTTCATCTGGAACGGTGCCAGCAGTGATCTGTTGCAGTTTTTGGAATGGTTAAACCTGGGAGATAATAATCTTAAGTTTACAGCCCACTTCAGTGATACCAGTGTAGATTTCTTGGACATTCGAATTAAGGACACACAGGGTTTTCTTCCAACAGGTAATAATGGAAGATTGCACCTATAGAAAAGCGATGTAGGCAGATATGTCCCAGTTAAACCAGGTATATAATATCTTGGTTTATTTCTCTTTAAAACAGATGTGGGTGACTGAGGGCCGATATTATGCCCTACAGACAAACATAGATGAAATATTCCGAATGAGATAAGGTCAAAATGATGACAATCGGTACATAGTATGATTATGTTTCAAACCCTTAAGTGAGTGAGGCAGCATTTAAGATAAGTTACCTCTTTGCCCCTGGGGAATGTATTGTATTTCGAGGGTGGGGTTTATTAAATGATCAGCCCATATGATAGAGGCTTGAGCATATGTCCGTTTTGATTTTGTGTAATAACGAGACCCCATAAGCAATATATTTTTGGCTCCCTAATAGGGTGTAAGAGCTATAGGGAAAGACATGAAGGGTGGACGCTATAGAAACATGCGGTTTGAATTGGAACAGTATAAGAATGCAATAAAATTGTTTTTCTGTAAGAAAGATCTAATGCAATTGTTCTAAACTATAAAAAGGATCACATATTAGCTTTGTGAATTCACGTTGTTTTGAATATGTCATGAAATTTATTTCATGCTGAACAAACACAGTATAGCGTGGTGCTAATTGAGTGTTGATAGAACTGTTTATTGTATTACGGTCAAGATTTTTAAATAGAAAAATATGTTTTTGTTTTATACAGGATTGTTGTTTTTTGGTAACCATACAGTGCCAAAAAGAGAGTGCCAATGGTTGTCTTGATAAAGATGGAAAAATAAATTAAGCCATCGAAACGTGTCGACGCTGTTCTTGCATAATCTTTTGAACAAGCTTACCCTGCAGATAAAAGATAATATACTGTATCCAGGAGAAGCAAGAGAATTGTTCCTTTTAGATGTGCTTTTGGATGACAAAGTGTATTGTCTATGTGTTTCTCTCTTGTATTTGTGTTATGAATGTTTGATGTATATGTATTTTAACTTGTACCCTTGTGATATGTATGGGGTATTTTTATGATATATGGATTTATGGGATGTTTTAACAACAATAAAATATGTTTTTTATTCTTAATACATTTATGTCGTTTATGTAACTATTTGACTCTATCATATGGGCTGTATGAGTTGTGGTGAACTGGTGTAACGCATGGGCGACAGAAGATAAAGAATAAACATTTTTTTGTGTATACGCTAATATTGCATTTAACAATCGTATTGTATCTTTGGCCAAGGGATTATTTTTCTACCGTGTCTGTATAAGGGTCATAGGTGAGCCTTACCAGCAGGCGGCGCCGTGACAGTTCCTGCAGCATGGTCCTGCATGGTGTGGCATGTGCAGGAAATGGGGTACAATTCCAGGGGGGCACAATATGTGCCCCCCTGCATGCACCCCCAACCCCAGAGGCAGCAGGGGGTCCTGTTAGGGCCCTCTTAGTTGCCTCACCACCACCCTTTTCATGGCGGGCTCACCGCCATAGAAAGGGTGGTTGTTTGGCAAATTGTAATATGCTCGGCAGTGCCACTTTGGCATATTCCTGTCTCAGAAAGCCACTGCCACGACGAGGGATCCTGGATCGTAGTGGAGGCATCGGTCCTGTGGCGGTCATAGCACCACACTCAGAATGCGGTTCACGGTGCTGCGGTGGTCGGACCGCCACTGCTAGCTTGTAATCAGGCACTTAGCCACATGGTCCTAGTGTTATTTTACGAGACAACATGTTTCTCGGGTCAAATAGCCTTAACTGTGTTTGGATACCAAGAAACTAATTTTCTATTAAAGAGTACACAATATAAACGCCTTGGTTACACTTATTTATTTGAAAGAATGAACAAACCCATCAGACTCCATTCTACCTAGCCTGACCGAAATCATCAATATCACTAAGGATGATAGTTATTATTGATGAAACATACATGACACACTTGAGCAAAACAACCATTTTGGCACCATATTTGAGGGATTTTTTTTTATATTTCAGATGAAGCCTTCTTATCATTAAACACTGGGGACCAAAAGGTAAGGCTGCATCAGCAACTAAAATCATGGAACAGGGCAAACAGCAGGTTAATGGCAAAAGCTATGACCTGCAAGCACATTCATGCATAACGAAGGGAATTTATTAGAGGGAATGTATTCCTCACATTTAAAAATGGTTTTCTCTATTTATATTCTTTACTACTACACACAAAATGTTTGGTTTGTATGGTTGCACAAACGATGGTATGTCTGGCGGGTGCATGCTTTGAGATGATTCACTTTGAGATGGGAATGAAATGGAAAAGTGGCAAAAATGGTCAACCAAAACAAGAAACAGAGGAGACCGAAGGAAAGGATTAAAATGGCGACTGAACGAAAAACAGAAGCACAGTGAGGTGCCATTTTTCCATGAATTTGATATTGTGTAGCAGAAAGAGACTCTAGCCACTTCACATGTGACCTAGTATTTTTGAATTCACAATGTAAACATTTGTGATATGCCTAGGCTTAGGTAGTATGGAACTAACCCATTAATGCTGCGAAGAGACATGTGTCTGTACCTAAAAACGCGTCAAACAAAATGCAGACATTGGAGAAGAAATGAGAAAAAATTATGAAAATTAGTTTTAGATCAATGGTATGCAAAGGTACTTGTGTTTTAAAACATTTTACCAATTCTTGCAGTTTTTATCTTGACTTAGACCGCCTTCAACATTTGTGGATATTCTGCTGCAATCAAATGGAGGTTATTGTCTAAGTGATGTTGTCTTAGCTCTACAATCTCTCCATGCAAAGAAACCATACTGTCTTTCGCACTGACACTCAGAATAGAATCTTCAAAATGAGTCTTTCTTCATTAATAATGATTTTTTTTCTTGATACAAAAATTTGTGTTGCACGTTTATACTAGATTTCTTAAAAATATAAGCTCACTACCAAGAAAGCCCTCGAGATAAAAAAAAGACTCATCTCAGATTCTATTAGTGGAAGTGATCCATAATTCAACCAGAAACGTTTAGAGAGAAAACCTCGTGTGTAAGTTTCGGTGCACACCTCAGCTTCTAAATTAGCTCAGTTAGGTGAAAATTGAAGTCCCTTTTTGGATATACTTAAGGACTTAGGCTTCCACAGACTGTTTCAAGACTATTTAACGAACCTAAATGGCTAAGAAAAGTCAGTGTCACCACCTCCTGTGAATAGCTATATGCATTGACAAAGTTTATGCAGACAAAACACACCTTTGACACCCTCTTTCAGTTAGGACATAAGGGAATCAGCCAATATTCAGCACTCGCTCAGTGTCATTCTTATTGGGTACGACCAAGATAATTGTGAATGACAAAAACCTATAGCATTGAAAAGGCCAAATGCCTGGTGTGTCAGGAAAGCCTCTATCTATGTTCAGCGTCCATTGAAATAGGTAAATGGATGTAGATACATTCTTTGCACACCTTTTCTGGAGATAAGTTCTACAATGAAAGAGTTCCCACCCTCAGAACTAGAATGTGTGTGATGCAATTATTCAGGCCCGCTCTGGGACCAATGTCCTTTCTCCTTCTGGATGTTTTCAGCTCTTACGGATATTGAATTATATACATTTTTTTGAGTTGCCAAATATTATTTCTAAATGTTGCAAATGGTGACTTGAAATCAAAACAAATGCATCAGATTATTCATTAATTTGTATGATACATCTCTGAAAAAATATAAAATCTACAGAGTTTAACACAGCAATGCATTCCTTTACAGCTTTGAAGCTGATAAATTTAGATATTACAAATATGCAAACAACATTTTTCTGTGCCCAAAACTAAATCAGTGCCTGCAAACCGACCTCTTTTCATGGAGTTCATTAAGTAAAAAGAACAATTGGAAGCTTTTAATTATATTCTGTCATATTAAATATAATTGAAAACAGGGTGGCAACTAATGAAGTAGATTATTATCAGTATCTTAGGAAAGGCTGGAAAGTGTTTCTTCTAATGTCAAGTTTTAAAAGGTTAAATGTATTAATGTGATTTCATACCTTCGTACCAACTCCAAAATATAATTTAACCATGACATAATGATAATTGTAAATAATACTGATGTTAAAAATATAGTATACTAAGGATATGATATACTTTTATTCTGGGAGAAAGTACCACATTTTGTGGTTATCCCCTTTTTTTCTGTGGACTGATGCTGCCGGGTTTTCAACCCTGTACACTTGGGTACTGCTGTCCAGGCCCCAGTGCATGTGCTCTGACCCCTACAACATGGCAGAACTGCCTAATTCCTAATTTGCATAGTTAATTTCCCAGGAAAGCCATAGTATATGGTGCAGGAAAATACACCAATGGCATGGAAAGTGAGATGTCCCTTTTCAACTGCAACACATGTTGTGCCATCTACTAGCTGACAAAGAAATCAATGCTTCACGTTTACATGTGTAGCCTGGCTGCTGCAGGTTGTGAACAGGCAAACAAACCTGTCAAAATAACCCATTTTGACAGGAAAGAACCCTACATTAAGATATAAGTCACCCCTAAATAGGCATTGTAACCGACAAGTTTGGGTGCTTATAATTTAAAAGTGGTAAATGCAAGAATTTTCTATGTTCCTACAGTGACTAGCTCCCAAATGCTGTTTTCACCACCAGAGTTGTATAGCCTCCTATGAGAAAAACTAAGGTCCAAAAAAGATACTAATTCTTCTAACTTTGATTTGGGATAAGCTATAGAAATGATTCAACCACTTTTTACAATTTATTAAAAATTCAATCTGATTGTGCAGTTTGATTTTTGATAAATATCAAAGAATAGTAAACTTTAAAAAAGTAGATTTTGTTTGCTTTAAACTCCAGTAGGCTAAGTAGCATTTACCTGCCAGCAGTTGGCCCCTGTCTGTGATTCCCCTTTATGATGTGTGAAAACTTCTCCCAGAGCAGAAACAATGACTTAGGTATTTTGGTAGGAACAGCCTCAATGTCATAGATAAAACCTGCATTGCAGATCGATCAAAGTGCACCACAAAGAAATTAAATGAGTGAAACCAGCATTCTACACCAGTAAAATTGAATCTGCCAAACACATCTCTAAAGAAATATTTGTAATAGTAAAGTCTATGACTTGTCCTATCTCCATAAATCAGGAGATCTCACATTCCGAAGATATTTTAAGATCAAAAATCCTTGCTATACAGAACTCTTTCTCCTTCACTAATGTAGTGAGCCAGTGCCCCACCAGCCCATGGCTTAATGACTTTTCTGGCCTTAACGCATTCACTCAGATCTCACACCCTAAAATGCTTAATCTTGTGACCAAATGTAAATTTGGTTCACTTTCAGATCTGTTCCCCGGTCAATCCTCAATAAAGGAGCTCTGCCTCTCTCTGATTTTGAAGTCCTTCTCAGTATCTTTGCTAGATAGCTGGAAACTAACTTACATGACTCATATTCTCATAATGTGCAATGCAGAACCCAATTTTCCAGTGAACAATAGATTGTTTTCACCACTTCTAGCACCTGTAAAGATGCTGGAAATGCATATCAATAATCAACTGTCATTGTACCTAGAAACCAACAAAATTCTGGATGCAACACAGTTTGGTTTCTGTGCCGCCTATAACACAGAATCCTTATAGGGTTGAAGCATCTAAAACAAATATGGACAATGGATGAACAGATGTCCTCATTTTATTAGATTTGTTAGCAGCTTTCAACACCATATCCCACAATATCCTAATTCAGAGGCTAGCAGGGGTTGAAGGGTATGCCCTTGCCTGGATCTCCAATTTCCTCACTAATTGATCCCAATCAGTGTGCCTTCCTTTTTTTACTTTGGATCCAGTTTCTTTAGATTTTGGGCTGCGACTCGGGTCATCTTTGAACACTATGCTCATTAACATCTATTGGACTCTTCTGACAGCCCTGATCTGAGACATTGGGTTGAAAGAGTTGTTCTATGTGTACAATTGATCATTTCTCTTGTGAAGAAACACAATTCTAGCCAACCTTAGTACAGGCAATGTCTGATATCAGACTAGCTTAAGTAAAACTGAATATGAACAAAACCTAGCTGTTGATATTTGTGGAAAACCAAGAATTCTGCAATGATTTTTGGTGGCCATCTGAACTTGGTCTGATCCCCTCTCCTGCTGAAGATGTCAAGAATCAAGGTGTCTGTCCTTCAAACATCAGATTTTCACTTGCCCATCCAACTGTTTGAGGTTACTAAAGATTTTTGGCAAGGTGTTACATTTTCTCCCTCTTGCGGCTCGGAAAAGTGTGATCTCCGCTCTTTTAACCTCTAGACTGGATTACTCGAAGCCCCCTTGCCTAGCCCTTTGCAAGAAACTCATAAGCAAACTTCAGTTGTTAAAGACAGAACTTAGCAGCCAGACTCCTACTTTGCCTTCCCATACACTGTACATTTTCAGATAAATTGAAGGAACTTCACTGGCAACACAGAGAAAAGAGGATTCACTTCAAAACTCTGACTCATATTCGACCAGCTGTCTATCTTTGTGGTATGCCTAAATGTCTACTAAAAGTTCTACATGCCTGACAGACCTCTGAGATCATCTGATACCTTCTCTATTGTCCCTTCAAAATTGGAAACAATATAAGAGGATAGAAATCTGCAGCAGTTACAGGATCAAAATTTTAGAACACTCTTCCTCTCACTCATTGTGTGAGAGTCGATCCAACACAATTTATAAAAAGAAACTTAAAAACTGGCCTTTTATTAATAACTAATTTCCTATGTGACATTGTTCTCACCCAGTTCAATTGCTTCCATCATTTCATCCTTCTTTTTGGAGATTATAGCACCTTCAAGCTCTTTCTTAAGCACTAGTCACTCTGCACAAATCATACATCAAATCAAAATTAAGACCTGGGTGAAAGGTGTGTTACTACTTTCAGCTCAGGAAGGGCAGCTTTGGGGGTTCAGGCACTTCATTAACTTTAAAGGCACCTCACCCACAGCTCATCATAACATGTCTGGACCTGCTGTCTGTGACGTTTAGAGACCCAAAGAGCTGAATCTGCTCCTTCTTGTACCAAGGACTGAGAAGAGGATTTGTGGAAGTAGATATATTTTGTGAACTACTTTTCATCCATTTTATAAGTGTATGTCATTTTGCAATTCATGCTATTACATTGTTTTTTTTGCTCTTCATCTGTGGAGAGACTGATAAGTGTACGTGCTGTTGATGGAGTTCAAACACTAGGTGCAGGATGTTTTTAGCTTGTGTTCTTTCTAGGTATGTGCTTGTGTGCAGTTTTGGTGCACTCTGGGTGCGCCTCTTGAATTAGCCTCCTGATTATCGCCTGACCGCAATGATTAATTGTTTGCCAACTGTCTTCAGTGTAATGTTCACCTACGTGGCTCGAAATGTATAAAAGCTGCTGAATGTAACCCCCAGCAGAACAGTGCAGTTGTTTGCTGGCTCTTCTGTCTCAATCTAAAGCAAATAAACTTTGATTCCTGACTGCTTACAACCGTGTTAGTCCGTGCTTTATTTAGAATGAAAAGTTTACTTAAACAAATGGTGCCGAAACCCAGGAGTCCCTCAGTCGGAGCCCAGTTGGAGCAACTGCCACGGTTGGAGGGCCAGGAGATCCTGACAACTTCGAAGCGTATGCCTGCAGAGGGGAGCCCGGATTCCCACAATCGCAGTCCACGGAATCTCCTGGGATACCCTACGACACGTGACCCACTTGGCCTGTGTTGCCTTGAAACGTTAAAATACAGTTGTCACCGACTAGGTAAGGAGACGTTGCGTTTAAAATTTTGGGTGGTTCAAATTTTCCTTGAGTGGTTGTTTGCGGTGGTTCAAATCCCTTGACCGGATTGAGGCCTCATATATAGTTACAGGTGGTTCAAGTCCCCCTTGAGACGCTGTTTGCGGGTGGTTCGAGCCCCCCAACCAGATTGAGTCACCTGTCTTGTTATATCAGTATTGATTTTGTTTTTGCTTACCATGGGTTGTTGTGTTAATAAAAATTGTGCCTGTATCGGAACTTATTGTCACAAGACGTATTTAGAAGTGACACAGTCCACACCTCCACCCGGTAGTCCAGCGTGGTATGTAATGAAGAAAAAGGGTCTCTAGGCAGGCCTTGTTCTAAAACAGTGGCATAATTATTCTAAAAATAATCCAGATTTACAATGGACAGAAATAGGATCCTTTGACAAAACAAAGTTGGATTATTTGCGACAATGTTTAATGGCTACGAAAAATCAGGGAAAGATTTGATTATTGCACTCTGAGGACTTACATTGTTGGGTTGAATCTGCACAGGACAGAAACTACGGGGTCCCCTAGAATGGAACAGAAAGGGGAAGAGCCCGAGCCTATGAAAAGATAAAGAATGAAGAAAAACCAGTAGAGATAGCAGAAATGTTAGCTCATAAAGCTTTTGTTCGTAAACCCATAGATTATACATCAGTTGTCCCCTCAGTTCCCAGTGGTGACAAGCATCCCCCTGATATATCATATACTAACTAATAGTCCCCAACCTCCTCCATATACACCTGCAGGATCAGTGCAGCAGCAAGTACAACATACTTCTCATACTGCCCCAACTCTAGAAGCTGCACCCACTAATCAACGATTGTTGCAGGTAGAAAGGGATGCCGATGAAACAAGTAAACTTAGATCAGATACTCAGATGACCAAAGAAGACCAGGAAAGGGTAGAACACATGGGGCCTGATTCACAGAACTAACTTACGTCAAAAACGTAAAGTTAGTACTTTTGGTATTCACAGAATACACTTACTCATTTCGGTATTCACAGAAGTTAGTAGTCCTAACTTTAGGACTCCTAAATGCCTTCTGTGAATACCGAAAGTGTTAAAGATTAGGATTTTTCTCAGTTTAGGAGTAGTAAAGTTAGGAGTCCTAACTTACTGCTCCTAAACTGAGAAAAATCCTAACTTTAAGACTTTCGGTATTCACAGAAGGCATTTAGGAGTCCTAAAGTTAGGACTACTAACTTCTGTGAATACCGAAATGAGTACGTTCATTCTGTGAATACCAAAATGAGTAAGTGTATTCTGTGAATACCAAAAAGTACTAACTTTACGTTTTTGACGTAAGTTAGTTCTGTGAATCAGGCCCATGTATCATGCCATAGTGAAAGAGGGTTCAAAGGCGTATAGTAATAGTTTCCCTGCAAATGTTAGCTTTAGGATGAGGTACCACCTACTTTGAAGGGTCATTAACCAAATATATTTTATGTGTAAGGATTGGGTTATAACTTACCCCCCCAAGTCAGGGCTATGCTTAATTATCCCCACTCCAAGATGCTAAAGACACTGAGGAATGTGTAAAAGATACTAATTTACCCCACTCGGCCCAAATGGCCTATCTATGGACGTTTGCCAAATTGGTAGACAAGATATTGGATCAAATAGATGAATGTTAGCGCAATGTGCAGGCGTTGCCACAACAAAGGATATGGAACTATCGTCCTCCCAAGGTAATGTAGAACAGATAGTCACCCCCTCATGCAATATGTGAGGTAAAGCCCTGCATCTGAGAGATGTACCAGGCTTGGAGGTGGCAAATCCAACTATGTACATAAATGTCCCATGGCCACGCACTGAACTCACTCACTTTTGCCATTCAGTACCCTGATATATGAGAAAACATGGAGGAATGGTATTCCCAGACAGAACACACATTGAGGGTCACTCCTATGATATTGGATGATAGAGAACAGATGTTTAGAATTATTTTACCAGCCAATTTATGGTCAAAATTGAGGATGGAAGACAGCGCAGAATTTGAGAGGGATTGTTACTCCTTGGTACAAAAAGAAAAGGACAGGAAGGCTAGGACCAAACCCCATGAAGGTATTCGGAAATTGTCTGGTCGCTTAGTAAAGAGACTAGAAATGATTGGGCCCTGCAAAAGATGGATTGGCATAGCCTTATAGCATTCAAACAGGAGCCTGAAGAGAAGGTATCAGCCTATTTTTCTAGGATGCAAAAGGCTTTCATGACACATAGTGGGATACCGAGACATTGACAGTGCCCAGTTGGCCCTTAGTAGCTGTTTTGTGAACAGCTGGAGGGACACATATAGAGTGGCCATACAAACTTATGAACTTACACGGGGACATAAGACTTTGGCAGAGGTGCTGACCCTGGCTCAGCATTATGAGAAATTAGAGCAGGAGTAGGGTAAGATCAAGGAGAAGAAATATAGGGAGTTAAAACATAAAGTACTAATAAAAAAGAAGTAACAATATCAAAATAGGGGAAGAGGAAGAGGGAGGGGTGCTCAGATAAGGACCAGTTCAACCCCTCCCGACCACAAAACATGTTTAATCCAGCTACATGCCATATCTGTGGCAGCCCTGATCATTGGGTTCGAGAATGTCCTCACCCCCGCAGACAGAGAGAGAGAAGTAGCAGTAGGGCCAGAGGTAGATCCCAACTGCCATTTTCCAGTCACATGCAACAAGGGGAAAACGGCTCTAGGCAGAAAAATAATTACTTCAACACCATGCGACAACCACCAGCCCAAATGACTGCGGTGACAATGCATAAAATACCATGCTAAGACGAATATTACGGGGAAGATGAGGAGTAGAGGGGCCTGAGAGGGTTGTTAAATAGAAATGTGTTGCCCCCTAGATTTATCAACTAGAAAGAGTTGGGCCCTTAATCAGTAAGGCAAGGCCTATTTCACAAAAACAACTACACACGTGCCAATACTGATACCAATTCACTCATCTCACATCATGGTCATACAAAACAATTGATATGACAAGGGCATCGACCAAGTTGCATTAAATTGCTAAACACGGAGAAGATTAGCAGTACCGTAGTGTTTTTCCATATACAAGTGGACTGAAATGGATTACCAGTAGACGCTGATTGGTCACCATGGTTGGGATGGATTTTTTCCAATTTGTTCCATTTAAATCGTGAAGCTGGTTGTAACTTGAAAGAGTATTAAGCAGGAGAAACACATTTTGGATTCAACAAGCTCATTGTGTGTTCTGAGTCCTGAGGAGAACCCTGTAAGATACATAATAGGGTTCGAAACGTGTCGACTGCCATTATTCCAAACAAGTGTTTGTTGCAAGCATTTACCATGGAGGCTCAAATTACGAAGTAATAAAAGCTGTAATTAAAATAGTGTATACTAGGGTGTTGAAATGCCAACTTAAAGGGCTGCATGTCGCATGATATAATGTGGGATTCTTTTTTAAAAATCACAGAACCGGAGATTTAATTAATCTTTGTATTAGGTTTTGTATTGTTTAATGTTTAGTTTTGTGTTGTAAAGAATGTCATTTAAAGTAATAATGTTGTTGTATCTCTGTACTGTGTAAAGTTTTTGCGACAAAATTGATGTTTTAACGGATGAATAATACAATCTGGTAATTCTAGCAAATACATATGAAATAATAGATGAAAAATAAAAAATAAAAGATACGGTCATATCAATTGTTTTGTGTGATCATGATGTGAGATGAGTGAATTGGTATCAGTATTGGCACGTGTGTAGTTGTTTTTGTCCCCTAGATTTAAGCATTCCATATGTGATGGGGCCAGTAGAGAACAACCCCATTTAAAGTCTACTTGACACAAGGACCACGAACTCTTCACTGACTAACCTCACTGCTCCAGGTCCCACTCTCCGGGTAAGTAAATGTGTCTGTTCGGTTTACCAATATGCCAGTCATCAGTCCCATCTCCCAGTCCTTGCACTATACGATTGGTCCTAAAACAGAAATATATGAATTTGTAATCTCAGACAAGTGTGCCTTTAACCTCTTAGGACTAGATTTGTTGATGAAACTGAATACAGTCATCAGGTGTATAGCGGATTTATTTGGAATACCATTCAGACAATGTGACAATGATGACTGGATCTGTGTTATGCAGAATATTGTACATCCCTCCTGAGCATCTGAAGGAGATAGACAACAGAATTTGGGCCAAGCACACCAACGGTACACAAAAAGAATGGTTGTGCATTGTCTGTCCTCACCCAACAGCAGGGTGATCACGAGCGCCCATGTGTCTATTTTTCTGCAAAACTAGACACAGTAGCTCAGACCCTTTCCCCGTGTCTAATGGTGGTCGCAGCAGCTGCAGTCACCCTTCAACAAGCCAAGATTTTGGTTATGGGACATACTGTACACATCTATATACTTCACACTGTGGATTTATTGTTGAATAGGACAAAGAACATGTTACGAATGCTTGACTGACTCATTAGGAATTCTGTCTTTTTAGCCCGCATATAACTTTAGACTTGTGTAAAACTCTTAATCCTGCTACCTTGTAGCCTGTAGTGTGCAATGTTGAGTGTGATGGAATGGACGAGGTGCATAACTGCATGTTATAGACAGAAGAGCAAACAAAAGGTTGAATCGACTTGTCAGATGTACCTTTGGCAGATAGTGCTGGAGATCTCTGAGTGTTTTAAATTGCTGAATGGCAGTACTACGGTAGCATGTGCTATCACCACGCTCAACACAGTAGTGTAGAGATGCAAGATAACTGAGAACTCTGCCCAGGCAGCAGGGCTGATATGTCTAGCCAGAGCCTGTGAACTGGCCTTGGTGAAAAGGGTGAACATTTATAGAGGTAGTCAATATGCCTTTGGTGTGACTCACACTTTTGGTAGATTATGGGCTGAGAGAGGGTTTATTACTGCACAAGGTGCTAAAATACAGCATGGGGTGTTGATAATGAGATTACTGAATGCACTGTTCTTACCTGCCAAAGTGTTGGCTCATAAGAAAATAACTGATGATGCGGGGAGAGGAAATTAATTTGCAGATAAAACAAGCCAAGAGGACTGCTTCCTTCCCCACTGCCCTCCCGTATACAGCCCACTGTGACCCTGACATGGCAAAGGGACCGCACAACTTTAGCCCTGAAGGAATAGCTGAAATGCAGAAACAAGTTACTGAGGATGAATTGGACAATTGTGCCAAAACAGGCACACAGGTACAGGGTTGGTGAATGACTATGGACAGGAAAATATATCTCCTGCCCAATGCCCTGTTATATTCAATGACTTTGATGATGCACAGCCCCACTCATTTGAGTCGGGATGGGTTGACAAATAGTATGTTGCAGTTTTGGGCAAATGCCAAGATATGGAGTGTGGCTGAGCAGATATGCCAATGTTGTATGACCTGTGCTTAGTGCAATGTAAGCAAGGGATCAAAGGTTCCACCAGGACATTTTGCCCCTTCCACAGAATATCTTCGAGGAGCTCCAAATGGATTATATTGAAATTACCCCTATTAACAAATTTCTGTATATTCTGGTGGTTTGTACTTTTTAACTAGCATCTACATCCACCACTTATACACCGGACAGGGGTATACCCCCTCCTGAACCTTTGACACCACAGAGACCACAGTATTATCTCCGCTGCAGAAAGACTGTTGGCTGACCAATTCATTCAGCATCTTCTTCTGTCCATCAGTGCCATAAAATAAAATTCCAAGTTCATCTTTTAAACTCAACCAAAGGTAGACTTTCTATTGAGTTCATAGCTGCAAAGTACTGGTGACCTCTCATGGCCTAGTGATGGTGAACAATAACGAACAAAGAGGGAGGAGCAATGAAGGCGAATGACCTGGATGGATAAAGACAATGTTAAAGAGAAAGTTCTGCATTCCCTTTGTTCTCATTCTAGTAAAGAATATCATGAGAACGTTGCTATACAAATGATGAATGCTTACCACAAAGAATTAAATGTATCACAATTTTGCTAAACGTACATTATGGGGTGACATTTCTTTACAGTTTGGTACATGGGGTTGAACTTAACTGAAGATCATATTGATTATCATCATTACAATATTGATTGTCCGTCTGTGCATGAATATGCTCCCTGTTTGTTGCCAAGCCAAAATTCAGCTGTGTACCCCCATCCTGAGCAACATTCATGTTTTGAGTGCCATGATTCAGTGAGACCAAGAGATAATTACTACAATGCACATAGATATTGATTGACTATGATATTAGTGTTGAACAATTGTTCAAAGGGCGGATGGAGTAAGTAGATACATTTTGTGTACAACTGTTCATCCATTTTATAAGTTGTACGTCATTTTTCAGTACATGTATTACATTGCTCTGTTGCTCTTCGCCTGTGGAGAGACTGAGATCATGCACGTGCTATTGATAGTGTGCAAACACCAGGTGCAGGATGTTTTTAGCTTATGGGTTTTCTCGGAATGTGCTTACAGGCAGTTTCGGTACACCCTGGGTGCCCCTCCCAAATTAGCCTCCTGATTATCACCTGACCACAATGATTTATTGTTTGCCGACTGTCTTCAGTGTAATGTTCTCCTATGTAGCATGAAATGTATACCAGGCTGTTGATTGTAACCCCCCGCCGAATAGTGCAGTGGTCGCTAACTGTTCTTGCTTGAGTTTAAGCAAATAATCTTTGCTTCGTGACTGCTACAACTGTGTGTGTCCGTGCTTTACTTAGAATGAGAAGTTTGCTTTAACATATTCCAAGGTTGAGTTGGCTGACTTCCTGTGTGGCTACAGGGACATAACAAGCTGCAAGCAGAATTTTTTCTGGAGTGACCAGCTGATCAGTTGCTCCTAGACCTCTATTGGACCCTCCTGGTGGCCTCCGCTGAGACAGTCCTGACCCTAAGAACTGCCCCTGAGGTACTGGGAGTCATTGAAAACACCAAGAGGAACTGTTCGACAAAGTCAGAAAAGTTGGTACTTTAACAAATTTAGAGAGAGTTTATATTTTCTCTTAATATATTGTTCAAAGTTTCCCTAGAAATCAAAGTTTGTAAATATATTAAGTGCATTTAAAAATGAAATCATGTTTATACAAAAATTATAACATTTTTATATTATTACTACGTTTTATAGTAAAAATTATTTTAATTTTTCTCTTGACTTCAATGTGATTGTAGTCTATTTTTAATTTCTCTTTTGTCACTATTTTGTGTTGATTTAAAGTCCATTATAAAGTCTTTTTCAACGTTTTTGCCCAGGCAAAATCATGAACTGTGCATGAATTTTTCCAGTTCTTCAGAACATGTAAGGATATTTAAAATGTATATGTTACAATTAATAATAATTTGGCAGGTGTAACTTAATGTTTTCTAAGTGAGTTTGGTTGGAAATTGATATGATTAAGGTTTTGTTAGTAGATGCGTGTTTTTTTTTGTGCATAATTAGTCTACTTTAGGGATGTTTCGTGATGCACCAGGAGTATAATTGTTGTTTTGAGTGCTTTTTCAATTGCTTTCAGATGAAGGCATGAATATATATTATTTTCCTTTGCAGGTCAAAATGGGAGTATTAAAGAACATTATTTAGGACTTGCTTTATTTTCTGATTATCTTTTTCAAAGGAAAAGTAAATAAGATATTAGCATTTTCAGCTATTTCTATCATTTCCTTTTTTTTATTTTACAGCTTTTCAGACTTCTTTTTTTACACTTTTTCAGGTTGTAAGGGATTCTTTTAATCCGGTATGAAATCTTCAACTTGGGTTATTTTATTTTTATTGTTACATTTTGCAGTTTTCACCATTATATTTTGGAATCTCTGCAATGGTGATGTCCATTCATCTAAGGATTTACTACAGCTACAGAACTGTGAGTATTTATTTTATTTGAAACTAATGTTGCTTAAGTTAAATTAAAAAAAACAGGTTTGGTTTGCAGGGTATTTAATGATGTATGTTTAATGCTGTATGTGTTAACGCCTGTACCTTAAATAAAATTCATAAGCAGGATTGTACACTGAGAGCAAAGTTTTACTCAGCTGAATGACATGGGAGCTCCTGGAGCTCTAGCAAAATGCATGACAAAAAGCTCTAAGTTCAACAATGGAAATTTACTCAGCAATTACATTCTCAAGCATGACATACAGATGTGCATTGATGCATGGAACAACTCCTCCCTGATACTTTGAATTTTTTTAAAACATTTTATTCTTTTAACTGTAGCTGCTACATTAAGAGATACATGCAAATGCCAAAACAAGAACATCATATCTCACTCCCCAGTCTTTTATGGGAACCAAAGCTTAGCGCTGCAAACTACCCTTAATTATTAGTCGTAGAAGCTCAAGGGTGTATTAGTGCTGTAGCAATGCGTTCATGTGACAAAAGCAAGATGGAGTCTTTTCAGTTTTTGCTTTAGCCTCCTGGGTGCACACATATGTATGATAAATATGTATGGCATACTATAATTTTTAATATTGAATTTGTGTGTTAAATGTATTATGTTTGTTTTAAAATATGATTCTTGTTTTTATTAATTTATCAAAATATTTTATTTTAAATGTTCCTAATTATGTTCTGTTTTGTTGTATGTAATGTTTTTAGTTTAGGCTTTATTTTTATTTTTGGGGTTTAATTATTTGGTATGCATTTTTATTGCATGCTGAGTAATGTAGTTATTATTCTCTTTAAAAATAATACCCAGAAACAAAGACATTTATATTGGGTAACATGGGTATAATTTATTATTAAAAGTTACAGTTCAATTTGTAGGTGCATTTATTTATTTATTTTTTAAGGTTGGTTAGGTAGTTATTAGTTTTCTGGTTTCGGTTAGATTAAGGTGTAGGCTATTGTCTATGAACAATCAAGGCCTCTGAAGTTTTCAAATAGTTGGACTATGTTAGTAAGAATGGCACATATTTAGAAGTTGTAGGTTGGAAAGTTAGGGCTAGATTTTTTTTCTAACTCAAGTCTTGGTAGCTACGTTCCCATTGTATTATCTGTATTAACTGCTACATGATGTAGCTGATTCTGTTGAGTGTACCTTAGAAGGAGTTATGCCACCTTTCTGTTGAGTTGTTTGTTTTAGCTTCTTCTTTAACCATTTAGGTGCGGCCATCGGCCACCTCCCCAGTACGTCTGCTGGCGATTAGCCAGCATTGAGGAGGGTTAGAAAATCCCCTCTGGTGCTTTGCACCACAGGATTTCCTTTTTTCCCCCGAGGCTTGGGCTGTTCGGGAAGAGCTTCCCGAGCAGTCTGAGCTTTTGTTTTGGTTTGTAATGACGATCAGCACGCAGGGAGCACTGATGTCATTAAATTTCTAAGGTGAAAGTAAAACTGGCCTATGGGTTCATTTTACTTTCACTGAATCAGTGCTCGGGGGCATACCACAGCCCCGAGCAATGATTCTCATGCGAGAGGTATCGTTGGAAAGGGGAATCCCCTTTCCAATGGAACTTCTGCCCAGTGGGTCGCTACTTGGAGAGCAATCCCCAAGAACAGATCCACCCACTAGACACGAAGGATGGGGGAACAACCCCTTGGGCAAGGGATTGTGCCCCCGAACCCCTTACAAACTTTCAGTCTTTCTGCCTCCCTGGGGGCAGATGGGGGCAATGACCCCGATCCTCCCCCTGGGGGGGGGACAGGAAGCCCACTAGACACCAAGGAATTTGTCTAAAATTCAAATATAGGGGTGGGGGTTGCCCACACAGGCATGGCCATGCCCCCACTCCCAATATATATATAACAGTCTTTCTGCCCCAGGGAGACTGATGGGTAATTCCCCCCAACATGCTCCCCTGTGAAAGCAGAAAGCCCACTAGACACCAGGGATTGTATTTTTTATAATACAAATATAGGGGTGGGGGCTGCCCACCAGGGCAGGGACATGAGCCCGCCCCCATATATATAGAACAGTCTTTCTGTCCCTCCAGGGGGGCAGATAGGGTGATTACCCCCGAATTGATGCCCACTGAGAGGACAGACAGCCTACTGGACACCAGGGATTTCGTTTCGTAAAATATATAGGAGTGTGGGCTGCCCATCAAGGCATGGCCATGCCCCCACTTCCAATTTATATATGGAACAGTCTTTCTGCCCCCCCCTGCCCCCCGGGGACAGATAGGGTGATTGCCCCCGATCTGCCCCTTTGGGCAGGCAGAAAGCCAACTTACACCAGGGACCTTTAAAAATAAAAATATTGGAGTAGGGCCTTTCCACCAGTCCATGGCAATTCCCTACCATCAATATATATGGAGCATTCTTTCTGCCCCCCAGGGGGGCAAATTATGTGATTTTCCCCCAATCTGCCCCTCCGGGGGCAGAAGGCTCACTAGACACCAGGGATTTTTTACATAAAAATATTGGGGTGAGGGCTGTTCACCAGGGAATGCCCATGCCCCACCCCAAATATATATGGAACATTCTTTTTGCCTCCTCAGGGAGAAAAAGGGGGTTATTATCCCCAATCTGCTCCCGACTTTGAGACAGAAAGCCCACTAGACACCAGGGTAACCTTTTTGAAACTTTTTATTTTAAGTTAAAAGTGCAAACATAGCAGCATTTCTTTATAGATGAATTATACAGTTCCCTCATATCCCCCACTGACAGGCACAGAGAGGTTTCATTCACTCACAATACATATGTATAGTAAAGTTACATATTCCAGCCCAGCAAACTTCTCCTGCAACATTAATTCCTATGGGTTACCACTCCCATGCAGCGCCCCACTGTCTACTTAGAGGACAATGCGTGCATACTGCCACTCAGGGGGCTCCTAATATAGCATCAGAGGGCACTGGTCGGAGATCACTGTCTGACTGTTCCGCTACCTCCGTCTGTTCCACCATCTCTCCCCAGAGCACTAGATCTCGTTCTGCATTCTCATCAGTTCTCACCCTTTTTAGCCTGCATTCCTCAGCCATAGCCCATTCCCGCAGGTCCTCTAACCATTTGTGGACTGCTTGCGGCTCAGGTCTAGTCCAATGGATAGCAATACATCTTTTTGCTAATATCAATCCCAGTAAAGCAGGCCTATGACTCATTTCCCTCCCTTTTATGGGGTGCGGCAGGAGACCAAGAAGACAGTGTTGGAATGTTAGCTCAATCCAGGTACTAGTGACTCTTCAAAGTTTCTATACTATCTGTGCCCAATAGGCTCCTAATCTTTGGCAGCCCCATGTCAAAAGTAAAAATCTTGCTGGGATCCTGCCACACCTGATGCAGATCTCCGACCGCGCCAGAAATATTCTATGTAGGCGCTGCAGTGTAGGATTAGCGAGGTGCAGATAATAGAACTGCATAAGCTTAAAGCGTGCGTTGCCAGCAGTTTCTTTCACTTGGGCACATGCTCGCTTCCACTCATCATCTGGAAACTGTTCCTTCAAGTCTGCATTCCAACTATTACAAACGTCTACCATGTCTATACATTTCTTTCTCTTCAACACCGCATTCAGACGGGATTTGAGGCCTCTGCTAGATCCCAGGTCTAATAATATTGCTAGGGTTTGCATTTCATCGAGCTCCGCCAGGAAGGTCGTCCAGATCTCCTGGACCAAACAGGAGAGTTTAGCATATTGCAAAAACTGTCTTAGTTTTACCTGCAACACAAACCCTGCCTCATCCATAGTAGTGAAGGTGTTATTTAGGTAGATATCCCCCACCATGTGGCAGCCACCCTCTGTCCATTGGGTCATGTTAATCAATGACTGCGTGTGCTGAAAAGGCTTCAGCCACCAGAGCAGGTGCAGTCTAGCATACGGGGTCCCCCATTATGCATTTCATCGCTAATTCCCAGACCTCTACCACTCTGCCGCACTATGAATGGGCAGTCTGTCGGCATCTGAGTGCCCCTCATCAGGTGTTTTGGAAGGTCTTTGTAAAAGCTTAATTGCAGAGGCAGATTTGAGGAAAAGATGCTTTATTTTAAGTGCAGCTTAAAGGGCCCCATCCACTAACAAAGTCAGGGACGGCGTACTGCATCCAGCTGCTGCTAAGACCAACAGACTTATCCAAGCCATCAACATTTCAGGTGATGCTTCTAGGTTACAGAATGTCACATCATCACCTAGAAACAGAACACCACAGTCATCCTCTTCCACCAGTCCTACCAGCAGCTTTTTTCCCCCATTATTGCCCTCTGCACACCATAACGCAGCATATTGCAATAACAAAGTACAGATGCAGATCAGGAAGGCCCAACCCGCCGTTGCCAGGATCCAGCTTCAGGAAGTCCAAGGACGCCAGGAGGCTATTCAGTTCTGCAAGCGTGGATCTTGGTATTCCACAAAAGCAATTCTGTAACACATAGAAACATCTGGGCAGAAGCACCATCTTACTCAAAGTCACCCAGCCCATCACTGAGACTGGCAGAGTATTTCAAAATCTAATGGAAGCGCACAAATTTTCAATCACTCAACCCGTATTAAATTTGTATTGGTGACTCGGGCATGTGCTATTTGAATACTTAGATTCTGGAACTTTCTAATTTCCCAATGGAACTCTGTCTCAGGAAGATCCACCAGTCCAGCCAGAGGGAATAGAACCATCTTGTGTTTGTTAACCCATAGCCCAGATGCCTCTCTAAATTCCTCCATAATCTCTAGCAGTACCGTCACTGAGCACTCCAAACGGCTCAAATAAATGAGGGTAAATGATATGCATGGTGTTCCCCATCTGTGTACCCCATTCCCCAAGGCCCTGTCTCAAATGTATCACCAGTGGTTCCATCACCAGTGCGAAGAGGGGTGAAGTCAGGGGTCAGCCCTGTTATGTGCCTCTCCCTATGTGGATGATTTCTGACACTAAGTCCCCAGTCTGAGTCCCAGCTGTAGGTCCAGTGTTCAGCAGCCGCACCCAGGACAAGAAGTACGCACACCCATTATCTGAGAGAGAGGTCTCGAAGGAGGGGCCTGTCCCTCCCTACTTACTACTATGCACTCCTGTCATTTGAGAGAGAGGTCTCAAAGGAGAGGCCTGTCACTCCCCATACCCTGCACTGAGGGGGGGTTGGCTCTACGTATGGTTCTAAAATAGTACTTTATGTTAAAAAAAAGCTTCGACATTCACTGAAAAAACACAAAGGTGAAAGTTACGTTATAGTTAGGTGTGATAAAAAGAGCTGTTTTTTTTTTTAAAAGTAGAAATTCACTGAAAAAAGCAAAGGTTAAAGTAACGGTATAGTTAGGTAAATTTATCAGTGACAACTTTGAAGTTTTGAACTAAAAAAACACAGAAATTCACCAGTTAGTAGTGAAAACTATAACTTGTGCCTCCCCCATGCACTCCTTATTGCCTCACATATGACATCGCTCATGACATGGTCTATGACATCATTTATGATGTCACTGATGACAGGGCAAAGATTCTACGTAGTAGATACTAAGGGGCCGATTCCGATCTCGGCCGGTAGGGCTCCGAATCGGATTTGGCATAACCGGATCCGATTCGGAGCCCTATTTCCCGACCGATTCGTACGCGCGTCCGGACGAGCGAGTACGATGCAAAATCGCCGACCGACTCGTTCGGGCGTCCCAACCGCTCCGACCGACTCGTTCCCGGGTCGAACCGCACCGACCGACTCGCTCGGACACGACTCGCACCGCGCAATGGAGACGTTCCCCGGCCGGGTGAGTACGATGCGCGCGCGAGCAGTCCGACCGACACGCGCCCGTCCGGCTCGAATGAGCAGTCGGAGCCGTGCTCGGGGGTCCGTGTCGGACCCCCCTGTACGCGTAGCCGCGCGAGTCGCCCACAGGGGGGACCCATGGGTCCCCCCTACCTGTGCGTGTACGGCGCGAGTCGCTTCGCCGCGTACCCGCTGTAGGGGGCACCCTTGTTTGCCTCGCACCCATTGAGGCAATGGGAGCCCGCGTACGCGTTGTACGACCGGGTCCCATTGACTTCAATGGAAGTCCGACCGACTCGAGTACGATAGCATACGGACGCATCGTACTCGTTCGGTCGGGCTGCACGGGTCCGATTCGGTTGGAAATCTCTCCGGGGCCAGCTCGGTCGGAGAGATTTCCGGCCCGAATCCGAATCGGCCCCTAAGTATTGTAAGCAACCTTGAGTTATTAGACAGAATCGTCTCAGAATAACAATTTCTACATAGTATAAAAGACTGTGTGCACCAGGTACTAACCTATGTATATGTGCTTCTTTTGCTTCAAAAGGTGGGTAAAGTTATCACCACAGTATGAATGCTGCAGGTAGTATGACCTTTAGCACCTTCAGACCTTGGTTATTTTAGGTAAATGGTGCCTTTTGTTATAAGTGTTGCATAGAGCGTACACTGTTCTTAGTAGATAATTTCTTAATACTCTGTGATGTACTTCTCATGAGAGTTTCACTGTCTGTAAACAGTGTGGTACAGAGTAAACTCTCTCTGTAGAGTAAACACTGTTTACAGTATCCACTTTTCTGCTCATTTCAACGTAATTTCTGAATGTGGTGCCACTCCCTTAGCCCTCATATGCCCCAGGGACCCTATTCGCCAGGGCCATTTTTTGTTAAAAAGGAGATGGGGGCTGCACAGCCCTCCTTCCCCAAGCCTTATAAGCCCACTGTGACCCTATCCCTTGGGCCAAAGCCAATGAAAAAGGGGAGGCCCCGGGGACCCTGTCTCCCACGCCGAGTACTTAATAAAGGGAGGGGACTCCAGCGAGATTGCAGCAAAAATTGCCAATTTGTTTTTTAATTTTGGCCCTGGTGGTCCCTTTGGATCCTCCCTAATGGGGCCTACGGGGGCACGGTTTCCCTACCCTGCTCTCTTTTATCATTTTTTTTAAGGTTCAAGAAATAGGACTAAGTCCCCAAGTTCTGTAATTGCTGCCAGCAACATTTTTCTCATGTTGTTGGTAGCCAATTAGAGCACTTGCTCCTGCAGGAGTCTGACTCCCACAGAAGTGAGATGGCCCAAGGGAATAAAAGCTCCTTGGGCCAATCACAATGCTCTATTTTTAAATTAAATTGGCGCCCCAGCAAGACTCTTGCAAGCCTCTCCCGGACCCAACCATCCAAATATACAAATATTTTTTAAACCTTATTTTCTCAAAACCTATGGAACTGTTTTACACCAGATCACAAAACGCACAATCTGTGGACCAAGATCTAGCTTCCTGCCAAAGTTGGTGTAATTCCGTTCAGCAGTTTTTGTGGTAGTGTTTCTTAAAGAAGTCTATGGAAAATGCTTGGGGATTTTGCGTTTTGGGATTCCCCTTTATCGTTGACCTCCTCTTGACAGCTCACCTCAAAACTTTCATGCAAAAACTAGCACATTTTTGGAAAGTTTCATGGAGATTCATCAAAGATGCCAAAGTTATTAACAACACAAAAAACGTATTTCCTATGGAAATGCTGACCTAACTATAATAACCCTGTGGCAACCACCACTGGGCAATATATATATATATATATATATATATATATATATATATATATAAATATATATTTTTACCAAAAAACACAAAGGTTACAGGGACGTTTAACTAGGTGAAATGCCAGATAAAACAAACTATTTTATGCAAACAAAACTAATGAAATTCACCAGATATCTATTATGCACCTCCTTCCCTTTTTTACAGAAATAGGCTTATGGGATGGGGTCCTTAGGACCAATTTTCGGCTCAGGGAGAGGGGCCACATGACCCTTCCAATTATTTACTAATCAGCCCCAGGGGATGCGGTCCTCAGGCCCAATGCTGGCTCGGACGTGGAGGCCCCATGCTCCCTCCTCATATATTTATTAATCAGCCCCAGGGATGGGGTCTCCACAGCCAAAAGTGGTTCCGAGAGGGGTTGCCACTTATGCCCCTCCCTCTAAAATGATTAAATAAAGACCCCTGGGTCCTGGCCCACCATGGGGTTCCTATAATTTAAATGAAAAAGAATGTCAGCCATCATTTTTCTATTTTTCTATTGTTTTTAAGATGTTGCGTTTCTGCAAGAGTCCCGCAGGACTCTCACGGAATTGCGGCTTGCATAATATTTTTTTATTGCCCTGGGGAGTTCGCTCTGGGAGACCCGCACAAGGGCTAGGGGGCTGTGTATCCCAAACCTGCCCGCTTATGCATTTTTTATTGTTTAAACGCAGGACAGGAGTCCGGACTAAGTCCCTGAATCCTGTAATGGCTGCCTGTAATATTATTTTTCATGTTGCAGGCATCCAATCAGAGTGCTCACTCCAGCAGTAGCCTGAATCCTGCAGGAGCAAGTTGGCCCAAGGGAAAATAAAGCCCACTGGACCAATAAGAACACTGTATTTTTTCAGTGTGGACAGAATATCGAGTTGGAAATGTCGAACTACAGAAATATTGTGTCCTAAATATCGTCAGTCAGAAATATCGACAGCAATAATATCATGGTCAAAAATATCGATTTTAAGGTAAGAAATATTGTTTTTTAAAATATAGACGTCATTAATATCATTTGCAAAAATATAGTTGTTTAAAATATCGATTTATTAATTAGTGTTATGTATTTTAGTATATATTTTAAATGTATGTGATGTATTTTTTTGTATAAGAACTGTTTATGTTTTTTTATATATGTGTTACATTTTTAGTAGTTATCAATTTTATTTTAATTAAATTTTGCATTTTTTAGTTCCGTAGCGGGTTGTGGGTTTATAGGGGAATATGGTGGGAAGTAATTTACTTATAATAAATGAATGATTATTTTTATTTATTAATATTTATTTATTTGAGATTTTATAGTGCTAATTGTGGGAAGTAATTTATTATTAATTAATTATTAATTGGTTGTTAATATGAATTAATTAATTGCTAATTAATTATGGTAATTATGTGATTTTTTTAGGTGCGGCTTGTGGGGTTTATAGGGGTAAAGGGTGGAAGTAATTTATTTTTAATTAATTAATAATAAGTTGTTACTTAGTATTAATTCATTAGTTGAAAATTAAATATGGAAATTGTGTAATTAATTTCAGGTGCGGGTTGTGGGGTTTATAGGGGTAATGGGTGCGAAGTAATTTATTTTTGATTAATTGATAATTAGTTGATAATTGATATTAATTAATTAATTGTAAATTAAGTATGGAAATGGTGTAATTAATTTTAGGTGAGGGTTGTGGAGTTTATAGCGGTAAAGGGCGGGAAGTAATTTATGTTTCATTAATTAATAATTAGTTCTTAATTACTATTAACTAATTGAAAATTAAATATGGATATTGTGTAGTTAATTTTAGGTGTGGGCTGTGGAGTTTATAGGGGTAAAGGGTGGAAAGTCATTTATGTTTAATTAATTAATAATTAGTTGATCATTAATATTAATTAACTGTTACACTGACTGGAGTGGGAATAGTACATTTTATCCCTCCGCTATCCAACACTTTCCCTACTGTTGCACTTATTGGAGTGCGAATAGTAATTTTTACCTCTCCACTATCCAACACTTTCCCTATTGTTGCACTCACTGGAGTGGGAATAGTAATTTTTACCCCTCCGCTATCTAACACTTTCCCTACTGTTGCACTGACTGGAGTGTCAATAGTAAATTTTATTACTCCGCTGTCCAATACTTTCCCTACTGGTGTACTCACTGGAGTGGGAATAATACGTTTTACCCCTCCGCTATCCAACACTTTCCCTATTGTTGCACTGACTGGAGTGGGAATAGTAAATTTTACTCCTCCGCTATCCAACACTTTCCCTACTGTTGCACTCATTGGAGTGGGAATAGTAATTTTTACCCGTCCGCTATCCAACACTTTCCCTACTGTTACACTCACTGGAGTGGGAATAGTAATTTTTACCCTTCTGCTATTCAACACTTTCCCTATTGTTGCACCCACTGGAGTTGTAATAGTAATTTTTACCCCTCCGCTATCCAACACTTTCCCTACTGTTGCACTGACTGTAGTGCTAAAATTAAGTTTAAAGATTTTTAAATAGTATAATGTTTTAATTTATAATAGAATGTTTTTTTTTAATAGATTTTATGTTATTGGTATATATATATAATATATATATATATTTTTTTGTTGTTGATATTTTTGTACTTACCTGTTTAAGTATAGGGAGTCGATATTTTTGCATTCTATATTTTTTCATCTATATTTTTGACATCTATATTTTTGACATCGATATTTTGTCAGTGAACCTATTTTTTCAAATTGGGTCCGAGAGACTTTCACAAAAGATCCTTGAACCCAACCGTCCAGATATACAAAAGTTTTTGATCCTTAATTTCTCAAAAACTACTGAACAGATGTACACCAAAGCACAAAATGTACACTTTGTAGACCATGATCTAGTTTCCTATCAAATTTGGTGCAATTACGTTCAGTGTTTTTTTCGGAAGCACTGTTCAAAAAAGTCAATGGAAAATGCATGGGAATTTTGTGTTTTGTGGTCCCATCCCATTTTCTTGGGTCCTGCTTGAAGGCTCATCCCAAAACTTTGCATGCACAAGCTAGGTACAAAAGAGCACCTTTATGTAAAGTTTCATGAAGATTCATCAAACTGTGTAAACTTTATTTGCCAAACAACAATGGGGCATACTTCGGCTGTACCTGAAGGGTTGGTTGCAGGGACTGGCCTCAGGCCAGGCTCTCTGTGCCCAACCCTCCGCAGGTAACTGACCCCCCCTTGGCAATGTATATCAGTGGCAGTCACCACTGTGTTGTTATAGGTAGGTCATAATTTCCATAGGAAGAAATAATTTTGTTTTCCTAATAAATTTGGTGCTGTTTGCTTAATCTTCAATAAGTTTTGCCCCAAAAATCACCACTTCAACTCCTTCTTGGAAAGTCATGGGATGATCTGTCAGTGTGCTCCAAGAAAAAGTGGGAGTCTCCAAAACATTGTTTCTCCGTGTTAATTCCCATAGACTTCTGTTGCAGCTACAGAAAAAAACAGCTGAATATAATTACGAGAACTTTGGTAAAAAGTTAGACTCAGGAAGAGTGCTTTTCATTATTTGGTGTAAATTGATTCAGCCATTCTTGAGAAATTTGCTTTGACAGAGGTGCTTAGTGTGGTCTTGAAAAGGGTTAAAAATGATTTGGTACTGTAGGAGTCCTGCTGTACCAAAAATTTTAAAAGAGGGCCCTAATATTGGCTGAGGGAACGTTTTCTCTGTCAGCCTTTTTGAGACTGCTTCATTGGGTAAAGCTTGCATGGTTTCACAGTAACATAAGGGTGAAGCTTATGCTTCAGAACCACGGGAGTACCATGGTACCCACAAAACATTTTAAGAAAATAATAAAGTCAAATGTGGATTGGATATCTGGGGGGATGGGCGTACACCGTGGAGTTGGTTTCAAGGCCTTGGTAGATAAGGCCATGTGCGGTGGGAGTTGGCCACCCGATGGGTTTGGGCACAGTGCCCATGACCAAAGGTACTATGCAGTGGGGGGGTTGACTGACTACAGCAGAGGTTGCGCTGTAGACCACACCCTGCTACGTATGACCGAAGACTGTGCACAGCGGGTGAGTTAGCTGAAAATGATTGAAAAAATCCCAGAAATTCACTAAAAAAATCAAAGGTTAAAGAAATGTTTTAGGTAGGTATGGTAATAAGATCTTCCCTTACCTTAAAAAAAGACCAGAAGTTCACAGAAGAAAATAAAGGTTAAAGGAATGATATAGTTAATTATGGCAATCAGATCTTAGCTTATGGTAAAGACCCCTAGAAATTCACTGAAAAAACAAAGTTTAATGTGATGTTAGGTGTTGAAATGAGGTAACAACTAACGTTTAAAAGCAGAAAAAATGATATTCACTATTTATAGTTTACTATATATATATATATATGACCTCATATATCATATCACTCGTGACATGTTAAATTACATCATTGATGACACTTCCAATGATATCATTAATGACATAAAAAAGTCCCAGCTTTTCAGAATTGTTAGGAGAAATCAGTCAGACACAGTCAAGGATCCCAGGACATCAAAAACAGCACTTGAGGACAAGACTCTTTCCAGTAGAGGCCAACGGCAGTGTTTTTAGGTCCAGTTGCTACTGGTCAGCTGGGTACTTCAGAGAATAGGCACCATGTAACTTATTGTACCCCTGTAGCCACAGAGGAGGTCAGCCAACTGACTCTTGGAGTCCATTTCTTTGTATCTTTGTCGCAGGTACAAATTCAGGTCTCCTCACAGGTCTCAAACAGCAGGTGCATTCTTTCATTTGTTATTTCAAAGGTCCAGAGAGTGTTCTGAAGATGGGGCATTGGAGTACCACATTTATTTTTGAAACCAGCTAATAGGTGGAGGTGACTCCTGGATCCTCCCTAAGCAATGGGGTAAAGGTTCTCAGGGGCAAACCTAATTTTGCAGTTGTTCCTGTTTGCCCTATAGCAAACAATCCCACAGTGCTCATGACTCCCAAATCCAAAATAGAGAAACACTCATTTCCTTATGCAGAGCTCTCCTCCCAAAATGTTTGGTGCCAGCCTGACTTAGGCGATAAAGGCTGGTCTTCTCCAGTTGTCACCTTGCATTTGCTTGTGACAGGGCTGACCTCTTTGAAGTTAATTGAAGTACTGGAGACACCCCAACTGGCCTTCTGCTAAGGGAAACCCTTCCCACATCCAGGCCATTGCCCATTCTTTGGTAGCAGTTTTCAAACCTCAATAGGGTCAAGCACTTGCTGGCCAGCTGCAGTAGAGCCTCCAGGAGTTTCAGTCAGGAACAAGGTAACTTTCTAAAAGTTACTTCTAAATTTGTATTTAAAATCCAACTTTAACATTGAAATAGACTTTTAATAAATATTGAACAGAGGGGTTGAATAATTTATCTAGCTTGCCCAAAACTTGATATATAGAATTAATATGTTAATCTATACTATAGTTTTCTCATAGTACAGCCATGGCCTTCCACAGTGAAAATAGCTTTGGGGGGCTTGTTAGTACAGGAACATGGACAAAATTAAATACATGTCCCATATTTAAATAACATGCACCGTACCTTGTGGGCTACAAGACCTTCATTGAGATTACTTATTAATTTTTATTGGACGGTTTTTCCCCTCCCTAAAAAGGGTTATTTTGACACGTTGAGCTGTAGATTTAAACTGCAGCAGTCAGGCTACAATGCTAGGCCTAATGCCATGTTTTCCTTGTTATTCTAGTGGATGGCACAATAAGTGCTTATATGAAGATAACATTTTCCAATTAGCCACTTTAACAGTTTTTTATGGGCCAGAACACATACACTAGGCAATGGACAGCAATGCCCCAGTGAACAGAGTCACAAAACCAGTTATAAATGTCAGCAAAAAATGGGTTTGACCATGCAGAAAGGGGCATTTCCTCAAAAGTGCTATCACATATCTGCCATTTAAATCTGAACGCTTCTTCATCTGTATCCAGACCTGGTGGCTATGGCTGGATTAGTGTAAAGTCGAGTGAGGGATTGGGGAGAACTGGCACTACCCTAATGCAGACAAGGCCTATGTTCTCCTGTGAGTGAGTCTTGACGTTTAACCCTTTTGAGTGGTTAACAATCAGAGGAACAGCTCTGGAGCCAATAGCAGTGGTGAGTAATCCCCTTGTCATTTCAGATTAGGGTTAATCTTAGTTTATTTTTCAAGATGACCTGTATATGGGAGAAGGACAATGTATCATAGTATTTGTATTTTTTATATGGAATTATGTCACCCGTACCATTTTATTGTGTGTTTATCTTCTAGAATATAAATCAGTTGCAGGATTATGAATTTGGAGCTTTCTGTTTTGGCAGCCAATGCCATTTTTGTAAGTAGGAATGAAGTAAGGATTTTGTAAAGGGACTTCTTTCTTTATTGTAGGCACTGGTAAGCAGATGCATTACCAGCATTTCAATGTCTCCCCACTGTGGGCTGGTCCCAAAGAAAGAGCACAGTAGCATGTGCATTGGACATTACCTTCTCACAGTATTTAAAAGGGAGACTTACCTGCTGGAGTAGAGGTCTTCTGACTCCCAGCATTCGTCCCACAGTGCAACGACTCTACAGGAAAATAATAGGAAAACAAAAGATTAGAAAGAGAAGAGGTGCTGGCTTAAGGAGGCATCTTTGTCTCAGGAAGAACTTAACCCAAATAACCCTGTCAAGGAGAAAAGGATAATGTAGAAAGAAGAAAAACAGAAAAATGTGGTTGCCTCAAAACACCTTACTTTTCCAAGGACCTTGGCATTTGGATATAAATTTTGGAGCTACCCAACTAGAAGATTCCCATATACGGTTTGCCTGGACTCAAGCCAGAGGAAATGACGTGACAATCTCACAGGTAGATCCAAACTTTGTGACAAATAAAGGGTTACTCTATAGAGTAGCAAAACCTGGCCAAGCTTCTCAACTTTTGATTTCCTGTTCATTTAAGAATCAAGCACTACTTTATGACCATGGCCATTTTCACTTACTCACAAGTCGCTTTGGTTTACAAAAAAGTTCTAGACCATTATTACTGTCCAGGTATTTTTGCTCAGATAAAACCTTATTGCCGTTAAAAGCCCTCTGTTTCAGAAGAAAAATAACCATAAAGCTCTCAGTGTTCCTCTGGAGAAAATACCCATCAAAGGAATCACTTTTCAATTTTTAGGATTAGATATTGTAGGACCTCTAATTCCTTCTTCGTGAGGGTATAAGTACATAGAACAAATGTTGGAATATGCTACCCATTACCAGCCGTGGCCGCTGCAGGTAAGAGCAGTGGGGCGGTGGGGCCGGGCGAGAGGGGATTTTGAGAGACAACCACAAGGGAAAACGCAAGGCTGCACCATATTTACAAGAATGCGGTTCAGCCTTGCGTTTCCCGCTGCGATGGCGCTAAGTTTAACAACTTAGCGCCAACGCTACCGGCCGAGATCGGAATCGGCCCCTAAATGTTCTTAACAACATGCAGTTGTGAGAGGACAGAGTGAAATGGCAGGAAGTGTGTTCTGTAGTGTGCAACATTGTAATAACATCCGCAGAGATAATTGAGGAGGAAAATGAGAATGGTGGACTGAAGCTATCCAAACGTGAATTCAAGCACATGGGAATCCATCCAAGCAGAGTTCATTCAAATAACTTCTGTAAACACTTGCAACCATATGAGATGAAGCCAGCTTGGTCTCAAAGAGGCAGACTCGTGGGATTTTCATGTGCTGGAGTTATTTTCACCCATGATGAGGTAGCGTGCCCATTGAATTCAAGGACAAAATGTGCATATGCCCCGCACAGGATGAAAGGCGCAGTCAGACGTTCCTATTATAATTTTTGCATTTGTAATTCACCAACTAAATCTGGTTTATGTTACTGCACAGTAGCCTAATTCTATAGGCCCTCAATGTGTTATACGACCCAGACAGAAGGTGCAGTTGAAGAAGGGTGGACATTGAGGTAGAGACACTTTCAGTGGATAGAAGTGTGATTGAGTGGTAGGTACATGGTACATCAAGAGAATGGTCTCAGTGGAGTTCAATTGCAGACCAACATAGAAGAAATAAATTCTAACATGCATAAAAACGATTTAGACATCACCAACAAAAGTCAATAAGTACTTGTGATTTTAATTAGCATTACACAAAATAATGAATAAATCAAACAATTGGTAGACGTATGAATCAAAAGATCATAACATTTGGTGCTCAGAAGAAAGGGAGGGGGTGAGTGTTCAGGAGGGTTGCGTGATGGTGTAAAGGAAGGGGAAGGTAATGTGTTTTATATACATTCAGGGATTGTAGAACCTATCCCGCCTATTATTTGGCAACTGCATACAAAGTAAAACATAACGCAATAGGTACAGATACACACATCTCTGTCACCTATGTTTGATACATAATACAATATGTCGACGTTTCGACCCCTGTAGTCATAAAGGTGATTCCAGCCTTATCGGGGGGTCTTCATCAGGACCTTTGGGACACGAGATGGGTGGGGGGACGGAAGCACCTGGAATTAATTTTAAGCAAGCATTAATGGGTGATGTGGACAAAATAACCAATATAAACAAAAATAAGAGGGGTAATTACCAATGTAAAACAGCTCGATTAATCCGGCTGTGTGTAAGATGATGGGCCCGTGGGCTCCTAAAGGGTCAGAGGCAAAAATCAGGAATACAATCAAAGAACAGAGGATCCAAATTAGAACCACTAAACACCACGCTGAAAGACTCACTGTGAATAAGTGAAGTAACCACCAGTCCGTTATTGGATGTGGTTGGCGCCTGGAGTGCACCTAGAAATCCGTACAAGGTTGAATTAGTAACCTACAAAAAAGTGAGGATTAAAGTTACGCAGAGGCTGTGTGCATACTTGTACATTTAAAAATTTAAAAATTTAAAATAAGAGTGGTAGGTACAGACAGGACCCATGGTAAGGTTATTCTGCTGCATCAGTACCAGCTCTAATGATACCTGTTGGATGATTCACACAAGGGAGTGAAGAGGTCTTTTGACAGACTTGGGGAAATTTGACTTATAGTTATGTCAGGAAAGGCGGTACACTGGACAAAAGAGAGTAAGAAATAGAGCAAATATAAACATATCAGCACTTCTCATGTGATCTATTTTATCCCCCTACACATCACCAGTAACTATGCATCAATTGGTGGCTACACCCAAAAAAATAAAAACTGGGAGACTGTTCTCATTCCACAACTCTCATGAGAGGAAATATGTGGCAGATAGCAGAAAATGTACTATCTAATAAGAAAATATATTATCTAATGTGAGAAGGTGGTTCTGACCATCTAATCCGCATGGATTTTTTGCTTTTTGATCACCTGTTTTTTGACCTTTTACGGTGGGACAGCCTCATAACCTGGGACTCACCCACAATAAACTCATGGTAAAATAGTCTGTGCATGTTTATCTCTAGTGTCTGCCTTTTAAGATAAGGCAGCTGCAACACAGCTAGGGTAAGGGGCACTGGGCTGGTTACATATGGACACATATGCACACATGTGTGCACACGTGTGAGGGCAGCGTGTTGGAGACACCTGTCGTATGCTGCTCAAGAACTGCTCACAGATAGCCTGGTGCCGAAGGGACTATGCAGAGTTGGGTGGTGAACTGGACTAGGCCTTAAAATGGGGGGGTTTCACATGTAGGGAATGTCAATGTGCTTTACCGTCTAGACTGTCATGACACTCCATTATAGCCCTATGAGAAAGGCTGCTTTAGGGCTCAGTTCCAGTTCCCTGGGGGCCACAGACTCTAGGGTAGCAACATTGTACACGGTAATCTGTGTGAAAAGAACAATTCTGTGAAGTCCAAAAGCATATTGGTACAGCCTATTGGCTCATCCAGGAATGTTCTATTTCTCTGATTCTGCTCAGGATCAGAGCCTAGGCCTTTTGTTACCCTGCTGGGCTGGGTTAATTACTTTTCTCCCCAGCTGCAGGAACAAAGGCCTCACTCATCAAAGAAAGCAATTGACAGTGTTTCGGTCAACTCTCAAGGAGGAAGTGAATTGGTGAAATTGCTCTGCATCTATCAGCCAGCTGTCATCCTGTGCCAGGTCACTCAACAAAGGAGGGAGTCCAGCTTTGTTGGTGGAAGGACATGCAGTGACGTCAGTGAGGGGTGGAGCTGAGACCCCCAGAGCACATGTGGCAAGTGATTCCTGGGTGACGCCATCTTGAAGTAACCCAGAAGGCTGTGCAGGAAGGTTGAAACAGGGATGAGGAGGTGATGTAGCACCTAAGGATAGGCCAGGGATGCATACATGCTGGCACCTCCCCCCCCTTAAAAGGTCGTGTGCAGGGGAGAGAGCTCTCTATTGGTTGTGCTTTTCTGGGGAACACTGGGAATAGAGGCTGGCGCCATGGACAATTGGAAGGAAGAAACCCCTGACTGCCAACTGGATCAAGGACTCTGCCTCTGATTGACCCCAGGACCAGTGGAGCATGCCCCAGGGCCAGGGAAGCTGGTCCCCCTTATACCTCCAAAGGATCAGCTGGGGAAAAGACTAGGCTCAGCTCTAGGTGAAGGAGAGGCCCAGAGGAAAACAAAGTGAAGGGTTGGTGCAGGAAGCCGGTGAGAGTTGTTCCCTAAACAGTGTTGAGTCTTTGAGGCCAGGAGGACTGAAGAAGGGGCTCTAGGTGGCAAGGGTTCGCCAACAGGAACAAAAGGAGACCAGAATTGTCAAAAACGGACCACCAGGGCTGAAGATATGCCCTGAAGACGTTTTGGGTGACTTTTGGCCTACTCTTAGTGGCAAAGTGTTTGAGGCTCCGCCGCCAGACTTGATTTCTGCCTCCGGGGTGGGCCAGGGCCCAAAGGCTTCCCCAAGAAGCAAGATGACAAAGGGGAAGCACTGTTGCACTTGCCCGTGAGGAGAAGGGGCCCAGGACCCCATCCTTGGGCCATGGCGAGAAGACTGGAGCAAGGGAGCGCTGTCGGACATCCCTCGGTTCCAAGGAGGGGCCCCAGGACCACATACCTGGGCCTAAGAAGCCCCAAGTGCAGGAGGCACCGTCGCACTCCCCCAAGGAAGAAGGAAGGGGCCCAGAGGGCACCATCGTGCTCCCCGTGGGAGGAGGAAGGGGGCCTAGGACCCCAGCCCTGGGCCCCGAATAGGCGGCAGCACCGCAAACATCTGCCAGCAGGGGCAGGCAGACCAAAGTGGAGTGCCTTCTCCCGCAACAGCACACAAGTGTGCTGGCTGCATGGGGAGCCAGCAAGAGCAGCCAAGGGTGGGCTCCCTGAGCTTCTCTCCAATGATGTAAAGTGCGCACAGGGTGCTTGGGTGGGACAGTGCACCCCGAAGAAAAAGTAGAGTGGTGCGAGGCCGGACAAAAGGGTAAACATAAAGGTTACTGACGCGGCTCTCCCCAGCACAGCGGGAGAGACGCTGTTCAAAAATTCACCAGAAAGCACCATTGCGCTCCCCCCGTTGAAGAAGGGAGAAGCCCAGAACCCCATCCCTGGGCCCCAGAAAACCATAACTGCAGGGGGTGCCATCGTGCTCCCTGTGGGTGGAGGAAGAGGATCCAGGACCCCATACCTGGGCCCCCGAAAAGGCTGGCAGCACCGCACCCGTCTGCCAGCAGGGGCGGGCAGACCAAAGTGGAGTGCCGGTTCCCGCAGCAGCACACAAGTGTGCTGGCCAGGTTGGGAGCCAGCGAGAGTTGCTGAGGGTGGGCTCCCTGAGCTTCTCTCCGATGTTGTAAAGTGCACACAGGGTGCCTGGGTGGGACAGGGCACCCCAATGAAAAAGAAGCGTGGTGCAAGGCTGGACGAAAGGGAAAACACAAAGGATACTGAAGTGGCTCTCGCCAGCGCAGCGGGAAAGACGCTGTTCAAAAATTCACCAGCAAGCACAAGGAGCGCCCCATAATGCCCTGCGGGACTCGTCAGTTTCGCCCACATTTATAAGATGGAAACCACTCATTGGTGGCTTGTGGTGAGCCCAGGAGAGCGGGGTCACCACCAAAATGGTGCCAAAGTGCGGGGGTGATGCAGGAGCAGCGCAGCCTCCCCCCAAAAGGAAGTGCCAGAGTCCCCACCCTGAGATTGGTGGGACTCTCGAATGATAACCCCTCAAGGGTCTTTGAGAGGTGTCAATCCTTCCTGAGGCTGGAACATTTGTTTTACAGCTTGGAAGGCTGCTCCCTTCAGGGGCAGAGACTATGGCTGCACTGGTTGTGACCCAGCATGTTAAAAAATTAATTGAGAGAAACACTCTAGGGGTGAAAGTCAGTAATTACACATATGTGTTCTTACAAAAGTGATGTCCTTTAGGGACTATGTTCAAAGTGTGTATTTCATGCTAAGGGTAATTTAGATAATACAAATCACCTAGACATGCATATACATTTTCCTTTGTGAATGTTTTAATGAAGTAATGATGCTGAAAACCACTCATAGGCAAATTAAACATACTTTATTGCTAATATTATGAGTGTTCATTCAAAGTGATATTCCATTATTGCATTTTAATACAAGTGAATGCTCTGACATGTGATTTGTTGGTCTAGACCTCCCTTTGGGAGGAGTAAGAAAGATTATGCAATGTCATCCAGAAGTATTTCCATCAGCTTGTGTATATTTGTAAATTGCTGCATAGAATTGAGTAGTGTGTAAGTGTAATAAATGTACTTTGTCTTTTTTCAAAAGAAAAAGCACTCACTGGACAATAATTTATTGAGTGTTATTATTGTGTATCTGTGAATGGTGATTACTAGCCCACACAACCTCCTTTGAGTAGGACTTAGAATGCTCCGCTTCGCTACCCTGTAAGAGTCAAGCACTACAATGGGGTGTTTGATTCCCAGTGAACTAGTATGTTATCCTTGTTTTACTCTTGGTTTAGTTATTTCGTATCTTAAGTTATTGTTTGAGCTCGATGTGGTGTAGAGAAGAGAAGCATAAACTGGGGTCTATGGTTTCATCTGACAACCGTGCCCTAGCACATAAAATCCGATGTAGAACTTCCACAAAATAAAAAAAGGTGTTTTATTATAAATTTTTACATAGAATATATGTCTAAAGTTTTTTTTGCATGCTTTATTTCACACAAATTACATATATTTCACAGACGACACGCAAAGCAGAATCACCTGTCCCGTCTCAAACAAATGCATGCCTCAAATCCGTTTGAAATATACAGAAATCTGTAACGAGAGGCCTCGTGGTATAACCCAGGATTGTTTATTGAAACAGAAAGCGGCGTGTGAACCTTGGGCCCGTGATCAATATTTCTACGTATTCTTGTTTGAAAGTGCACCATACTCTGAGGAGACGTGCTGCTCTGTAAACATTTACACCGACTGCGTTACAACGCATGTCATTACCCCACATTTTTTACTCTGCAGCAACTTTTACAACGCAGGGCTTTACACCACAAGCCATTACAACGCATTCCCCATTACAACGCCCCGGTGGAGTTAGAGTAGTAAATTGCGTTGTAATGGACAATGCGTTGTAATGACTTGTGATGTAAAGCCCTGCACTGTAAAAGTTGTTGCGGAAGTAAAAAATGCGGGGTAATGGCATGCGTTGTAAAAGCGTGCGGAGTAAAGTGTCATATTCGTGCTGCTCTATTGTCTGGCGAAGCTGAAGACACACCTCCGCAACGAAAAATTAATCCACAGGTAACACCAAGAGAATGGACAAGGGTAACCCTGTAAAGATGGAGGGTTTATGTTCCCTTTTCCTTATAGCATCCCACTCTGATCTCTTGTACTGCATTCTTTTGCTTTACAGCTTCCTTCGTGAGGTAATCACACACAAGACTTCAGTCAAGTGTAAAAGGCCATTTATTAGGACAGGATTGCAATTAACTTATCATTTTAACATTTAAACACATTTGCAACATCTTAAACATAGTCCTTTACATCCCTCCCTCATTCTTTCTTCGCCCCAGCTTTCACCCCAGCCAATCGTGCTTTAATCTTCTTTTTACCTTTTACTTCATGAGCTCCTTTAATAACCAGACTCATTTTTACTTCTTTTCCCAAGCATCCTTCAATGAAGCCTCTTTGCCCTGTCCCGGGCATCCCATACACTGTCATCCTTCGCCTATGCTCCCTTCCACTCCCCCTCACCACCCCCCCCCCCCCAGGGGTGGCTACACCTGCATCTGACTCTCCACCCCCCCAGCCCCCCAACTACTGCCCTGCTGCCCTTGCAACCTGTCCTATTCTGGCAAACAAAAAGCTCGCTACAGCCCCCAACCCAGTCCCTAACTCTTGCAGGGTGGCTGGGTGGCCAAAACCTTTTGCCATGGTAGCACAAGGTTTTGAGCCAGAGAGAGCAGAACCCCCTCTCATGGCTCTTAAAGTAACCTTCCCCAGACCCCAATCCTGCCCCCTACCCTGTCCTGCTGCACCATCCCCCTCACGAAGAATCCCCTGGGAAGACTAGGCTGCGCCTTCGCTTCCCAGGGGACCCTGCAATGTGCTCTATAAATACCCAAACACAGGAGTATATGAAGGCAGATTCCACTCCAGCTCCTACGTGCCTACATCCTGCCCACAGTCGTGTGAAACTACACCATGCATTGCTTAAAGTGACCTCCATTTCATTTCTTAGAAGATACACAAACAGAGCATTACATGCACCTCCCAGTTCAACGCGCATTGCATTGCGACTTCTTAATTCAACATACCAGTTCCAAAAATCAATTTAGAACCGTCATCTGATTCCACTACCCTCAAAAAGATATACTTCCGATCGATATCACCCAGCAACTTTGATGTCTGTATCTGCATTATATAGAGAACTTAAGTAATCAAATATTGAATTTTTACTTCAGAGAAAAACGCTGGCTCCCAAGGGGATGATATGTAATGTCTTTGAAGTAATAGCAAAATTCCATATCTGCCAAGCAGCCAGTAGCAAATGGCTCTTCTGAATGTATCTAATCATGGACATACATATCATTGAAATGCTCATAGTGATAATCCTAAATGAAATTCCAAGTAGAATGATGTTTTCACATATGTAGAAAATTCAGATTCTCTGGCGGATCAGAAACAAGAATCTTCATACAGATTATTTAATGTAATTCTAAATGTTTTCAAGAACTAGACAGCTGGCGAGGGCGAATTACTTTGACCCACACACGAACAAACTCATTTTTTTGTCTTTTTTTGTTTTATTTCACTGAACAGGTCCTGCAAAGTTCATTGTATCTGGCCACTAAGGCTTACGTCAGCATATGGATTTTCTCAATCATGACCGCTGAAGGAGAACTAAGAGGTGGTTAGTGAAAAGCTGCACCCTGCATCCCACCTGAACCCCAAATCTCACTCCAACAGTGAAACTGAGAGGACAGGCCAATCATATATTTCCCCCCTATTTTGTATTCGCAAGTCTTAGAGAGAGCATGATGGAGCAACCACACATTTTTTGGTGTGGTCAAGCAAACAGACACAAGAGAATAAAAGTATACCAGAGCGCAGGTGCAAGGACAGGCCTACTTGATAGACACCTGGCTAGCGACTGAGGCACTGTGTGACTTGCTGTGGGCGCCGTAGGTTATAAACAGTGCTTGAGGCTGCATTCATTATTTCATACTTCCTTGCCGTGGCAACCTCTGCGTGCAGTCTCAGGCCACACACTCTGCAGCAGTTGTGAGCTCAGGTGGGTTTATTAGAGAACACTTATTAGGCCCCCACAGAGCTGATTGTCATTGGCCACTAGCTATAGAATCCCTCGTCCTGTGCTAATTGTATGGCTCTATTGTTGCCAAAGGGCCAAGCTGAGGTAAGGAGTTTTCATTCCCGGCAAAAACAGAAAGTGCGGTCCCCCTGCTGGCACCAGGAGTAACAAGCCACAGCCAGGAGGAAGTCAGAGAAAGCCTCCGCCCCGATCCACCTCCTGGTGGCTTGTGGTTTCGAGGTCACTGAAGCCAGTGCGTGATGTCAGACAGAGATGGGTGCCATGCCACTCCTCAAGCCTCTGTTGCAATACTAGGTCAGTGGTTGTGGTTTCGCGCTTTACACCAAATGACTTGTTATTTTGGGAACATGAGAGTCGCAGCTCGAAGCAAAAACAGGAAAATTAAATGGACAGGGTAGTTCTTGACTTAGGCTATTCACGGGTAAAAAAATGATACACCTGGGGTTGATTGCTCTCTGCTGCGGTCGTCGTGTATCTCTAAATTAGCCATTTGTTGTTTGCCTTAGGGAAACATATATTTTAAACAAAATACATAGGGGCAGATTTACGAGCCCCTTGCGCCACTTTTGCGTCACTTTTCCCATGTTAAAAGTGACGCAAAAGTGGCGCAAGGGGCTTGTAAATCTGCCCCCCTAGGGGCTTATTTACAAGCCCCTTGCGCCACCCGTACGTCACTTTTCCCATGTTAAAAATGACGCAAAAGTGGCGCAAGAGGCTTGTAAATAAGCTCCATAGATCTTTACGCTCAGCCCTCTTCATAGATATCAGACAGCATTTTGTCCTTTGTGGCGCTGTCATTCACACCTGGAAGACCCAGGTCAGCATTGTGGAACTTGTAGTTCTCTGTACACGTTTACGGATCCTCGTATGGAAAGTGGTGTTGCTGAAAGGCAAGATCTGGGCTACTAGGCAGCTGTATCATTTAGTGGGGTAGTAACTTGCATATTGTGATATTACACAACAAAATAAAACACATTGTAGATTTGTAAGTAGGATGAATGCTGCATCGTGCTCGCCTGATATATGACTCGCTCTACCACAGACCTACATAAGTGCTGTCTTTTTCATTAGATAGAACAGTTAGCCTCTCCCACTGCATTTATTTGATCTGCTCCCTAATAAAGTGTGCCTAGATTGACTTAAAGAGTGCTTTTGACACTATTGACAAGATGTTCTTGTTCACTAAATTATGCACTTTGCGTGTCACGAGGAGATATGAGAGGAATATTTGTATTATCTCAAAATAAGTGGGCTTCAGCGTGCAGCAGAAAAGATGAAAAAATTACCAGCAAAATCCCCACAATTAGGCGGTGGTGGGGGGGTAAAGCAGGGATTCTTGGTGCCCCTATACTGTTTAACCTATTAACTGCTCTGCCCTCTGACCGGATTGAAGCGAAAGTGTCGCTCCTTAGAATGGCCCCACTTTTACACCAGCATTTTATGTATGCCAAGGACAAGTGGCTCTTTAGTTTCGCCCTGATGTTGTTGCAACGGCTTCCTGGTTGTTTCCAAGGTTATTACAGGGCTAGCTCCCAAAGGGTAAGTATCGGTAAGAGTAAAGTAACCATCTTTGGAACGTTTCGAGAAGGTTCCTGCTGGAAAAAGTTAGAGAATGTAACTGTGTAAATATAATTATTGATTACAAATGACCCTGGAAGCCCCTGTTAACTGCCAGAAAACCCATGGCTAAATCAATTATGAGGGCTGTCTAATTAAATTAAAAACTCTGTGGGAAACAATCTAATAAATCAATTATGTTGGAGTCTGACGCCAAAGTTGTAGCATATGCCACCTATGTGTCAGTAGTAATGGTCCATACCATGCTTGAACGGTTGGCTGCAACTGAAGGGTATGTTTTAAAGGCGGCCATTGGCATTAGAAATCGACATTGATTACTGCTAAGGTGAGAGTTTTAAAGGCATAGATCCGCCTTTTATAGAACATTAAATGTGCCAGAATGCGTGTCTTGCTTTCAGTTTTTGGTAAGGATCTGCCAAAAATTCCCAAACTGCCTGAGGCCCTTATGGCAGAGATCAATTTAAGCAAGCACTTAAGCAGGCAATATCCAATGTTCTGGGGATGGCATCGTTCACTAGCTTGTTAATGACTTTCCTGCAGAATGACTTACTCTTATACTGTTGGTGTAAAGGACGTTAAAGTGAGAAGAGTGCTTGTGCCATTCCCTAGGACTCAACCCTCATTTTTCGCACTGAATGTCAATGACTGAGTTTACTTCTGGAACAACGTTCTTGTTCTAGTATGCTCTTGAAGGTGACGCCTCTGATTTGATTGTATTTGAGAGAATTTAAGAAGTGGATTGGGTCCTCAGTAGCTCCGCATTTGCAGTTTTCTGAGTCAATGAGATTCCTCCTTTTTAAAAAGGTTCATACTGAGTCAATTTTGCCTAGAGCGAAGTCTCCTTTCCCTGTAGTTTTTGCTGCATTCGTTTTTGTTCGCCTTAGGACTGTGTGCACTTTGCCACTGCTAAGCAGTGCTAAAGTGAGTGTGCTCTCCCCTTTAAATAAGGTGAAATGGACTTACACCCAATTGGCACATTTAATTTACTTGTAAGTCCCTAGTGTAGTGGTACTACACGTACCCAGAGCCTGTGAATTAAATGCTACCAGTGAGCCTGCAGCACTGTTTGTGCCCCCACTTAAGTAGATCTTCCAACATGTCTCAGACCTGTCATTATAGCCTCTGTATGCAGCTTAAGTTGCCAATTCGACCTGACAAAAGAAACCTTTTCCCAAGGCTAAACCTTCCTTTTTAATATATATGTCACTCCTAGGGTAGGTCCTAAATAGCCCACAGGGCAGGGTGCAGTGTAATTAATATGTTGGACATGTACTTTTACGTGTCCTGGTAGTGAAAAACTCTTACATTTGTTTTTCACTACTGTAAGACATGCCTCTCCCACATGATAACATTGGGTTAACTTATTACATTTAATAAGTGAAAACGTTCAATAGGAAGCAGGTAGTAATGCTGAATTGTAATTTTAAACCCTCTTAAATGGTAAAGTCTGATTTTAAATCACAATTCTGAAATTGCCACTTTTGGAAAGTTGGCATTTTCTTGTCCCAACCATTTGGTGCCTGCAGCCTATATCCTGGGTTACATGACTAGGTGTAGCTGGCAATTGGTCTTTGTCTATTGCTCCCAGACAGTGAGACAAAAGGAGCATGGGTGTTGGCAGGATGGGGCATCTCTGACTTGATGAGGGGAAAGAGCTATCACCTACCAACCTTGCACATCACAAAGGCTCTGCCTGAGCTCACTCACAAAGGGTTGACACTAGTCTAGTTTATTGTGACCCCAGACAAGCTAAGGTCAGGGCACGGAGACAGTGAATTCCAAGCACCTCTGGCGATGGAAACCTACAGAACCTTCTCCTACTCCAACATGGAAACCAGGTATAAATAACTGCTCCTCAGACCCAACTCTAGAGTAAACCTCTGGACCTGTGGAAGACTCAAAGGATTGCTGTGCTGTTCTGCTGCCAGAAGAACTGCTACTCTGCTGCACTGATAGTCTACTGCACTGCTGCCTGGGTGAAAGGACTGGACCTGCATCTTGAATCCAGGATCACCAAAGTGACTCCAAGGGCTAGTTGGCTGGCCTCTTGATCAGAGCCTCAGGGACAGAAAAGGCTCCAACCATCTTCAACCCAGTGCCTGGACTCAGTCTGCTGTGAATCATGCCCCCCAATTGGTGCCATCAAAGTCCAGGTCCCTTTCAAGTGGGCCTAAAGGTGCTCTGCCAGCCCAGCTGTGGTCCTGTAGGCAGAACTTATAAAATGCAATGCATCTCCTCACAGCTCCACTTTGGAGCCACCTCTGTGCAACTCATCCCCAACACAGGACTTCCCATAGCAGCCCACAGTCTCCTCGGAATCCCTGCTGCACGATGCATTCTAAAAGCAGGCCTTCACATCGAAAGTCCCTCATCGACGGCATTCACGACGAGGAAGCAGAACTCTGCATCGCAGCCCTGCAGCTTCTTTGGAACCACCGGTGCCTGACATATCTTCGACGCAGGACTTTGTAGCGCAAGCTCCTCAGTGATAGCATCCTCGACGACGACGCATGACCTTGCATCACAGCTTCGCAGCTCCTCGGAACTACCATTACGCGATGCATCCTGGACAAGGGATCTTGCAACATTCTGCAACTGGAACACTTTGTTCAGTGGGCCTAACCTGGTCCCTAACTTCGCGCTGCATTTATCACGGTTGGCCTGAAGTTGAGACTTTGTCCCGGTCTGGCACAACCAGATAACCACAGTTGGTGCTTGGTGCTTCTAGGCACAATTTTTACTTAAAAATGTTAAAATTGCGGGGGCGTGGCCCGGGCCAGCAAGATGGCGATGAAGTTTTGAGTTTTGAACCGGTTCCTGTGGTCCCTCGCACATATGCCATCATCCTCGCCCAACAGCGACTGTACCTCACCCCACTGTGGCCGTGCCTAAGTGCTATGCCCGGGGTATCGCCTGAGCCACTGGGGATGTCAGAGATAAGGTGAGGCACTTCCTAGCCGGCACGATCTGCGGGACCCACACACAATGGCAGCCATAGCTTAGACTCTGCCCCGAGGCTGCCACAAGAAGACCAAGAGACGGGGCAGCCCGACCCACCGTCTCCAGACAGTGGAGCTGAGATGGGCCTGGTGGCAGCTTCAGCCAGTGCCGTGAGGTGAAGGGAGGCCTCTGGGTCCTGCTGCGGTGTAGGCAGCCGCCCGGTGGGTGTGAGCGGGTGACTGGTGGATGACACCGAGCCCGCAGGCATGCTGCTAGGAGCACCAAGGCCCCGGCACGCCAGGGTCCTCTGTATTACTCCTGGTCTGTGGCCTTTCCCACAACACAAGAAGGAGCACCGGATTGAGGGAGGCACTGCCCCCACACCAGACGATGGCGGAGCATCTGGCCGGTGCCTCCCCTCCCCTTGGGCATAGGAGGTGAAAATCTTGTGCTAACCCAGGCCATTACTAGGAGTTCTGGAACAGTACCAACGCCGCTGCAGGGGCTGGGAAACCTGGGGATTACCTTGGGGCCCTGCCATTGAACATTTGCTGCCAAACTGTGGACCTGGGGTCAACTGGCCGCGAAGGTGGGGACGTCTTTACTGCTGCCCCACTGAGTGGGAGCACTTCTGGGACCTTGACTCTTCCCCTACGCCGCCCTCCCCTCCACTTAGTAGTTCTCAGGGCAACCCACCTTCGCTTCCTGCAGTTGGGGGCCCCCCACCCTGAACCCCTGGTTGCTGTGCAGTCTATTGGAGGCACAGCAGGCCCTCAGGGGTGGCCCCCTGTTGGTGGTGGCCCCACAAGGGTATTTTCTCATCTGGACCTCCTTCATTTGCTGAGGGTATCAAACCCCCACCTGATCAACTGGAGTGGAGCCTTCTTGCTTGGGGCTTTCTTAGTCTCCGCCTTGCTGTGGGTTGAAGACCATCTTGTTCCCAGTGCACTGCCAACAGCAGAGGGGACCACTGGAACCAATTACGTTGTGGGACCCAACCTCCTCCAGAACTCCCCAATTTGTTCCTTTACGGAACCAACCTGCAGCCTCAGGCTGCTCATGCTGCCCTTTGACTCTACACTGGGTCACCCCATTTATTATAATGGCCCTTTGGGGTAAGCGGGTCATTGGCACATAACACCCCTCATGGATGCCTTTTGGCCTCCACTGAGGAATGGGCGTGACAAGCCCCCCCTCCGGTGGCAGCCCAGATGAAAATTGACCAGTTCACTACACCTGCCTCTGGTGCCAGTGGAGCTTTTGGAGGGATCCCCCTTCCCGTGTAGCACCCGCCTCCACGACCCGATCTGGACATCATCCTCAAAGCCATTCAAGATTCCAGGGACGCAATCGAAGCTTTAGTGGGGGAGGTCCAAGTGTATGTCTCCCTGCTGCGCCTGAACCTGCACAACATTTTCTGGATGAGTGACAGAAGCTGAGATATGGGTGTTCTCCCTGAAATACGAGGTGGCCACACTCAAACTGCAAGTATCAAAACTGCTTACCACCACAATATCTCGAGAGGAACGCTCTGAAGATGCAGAGATTAGGTCAAGGAGGAACAATCTCTGCTTCATTGGTTTTCCTGAGAACGTAGAGATGATGGGAGCAGATCACCTACTGGAGGATAGGTCGAGGTCCTGTATCCCCTCCGAAAAACTATCCAGGTGTTTCATGGTAGAACGAGATCACAAATCTCTAGTGAAGCATCCACCACCTGGAGCCCCTTCCCGCCTACTAATTGCTCACATCTTTAACCACCGTGACCACAATGCCATCCTTCAAGAGGCTAGGCTGCACAGCGAAATACACTTTCAGAATGCAAAGGTCATGATATTTCCAGACTACACCCGCATGGTCCAGCAGCGCAAGTTTATTGAAGAGGTCAACCAGAAACTTCATGCCCTGCACCTCAAATTTATGCTCCTCTTCCCAGCAAGGCTGAAAGTTGTTTTCAACTCCACTACTTACTTCTTCAACATCCCGGAACAGGCTTGGGAATGGGCAAAGGAACAGAGTTCACTCTAGCACTCTAGACTAGAGGCATGCTGGCCAGGGATCCAGGGACATGGCTCCACTCCCCTCTCCAGAGCTGTTTCAGAGACGATGCACACACTCTCAGAAACCTCGCCCTGGTTTACTCAAGGGACGCTCCTCACTGAGTCCGAATCAGCGTGTTGCCAGAACTGGCTCTCTGAAGCCAGATGATCCGCTCTCAGACACCTCGGCCCTCTTTTCCTCACCCAAGGATACTGTGAAGGTTCCCTTGGATACTGTGACTGTTCCCTCATGAGGTGGGTGCCGCTGACCTACTGTGGTCTGGGAGCAACGGTGAGGTGGGGAGTAAGATAGCCCTACATCCTCACCACTTCTGCCACCTGCCCCGTTGGCCCGTCGCCTTGGTCCAGGTTGGACGCCTTTGGCTAACATATTGTATCTTTTTGTATTGTCATGCTGTGGTGTTATGGGTTTTATTGTTATGCTGTCAGGTTCTAGGAATCCTTATCTTTGTGGGAGGAGGCTTTGGAGCCCCTCCATGATCTTTAGTCCTACCTAAGTGTTGCTGTGTTGGGGTTTGTGGTGACAGATGCTTCAGGGTTGGAAGTGTGGGGAGGGTGGCAGTTGGGGGGTAGGATGTTTTATTTGTTTGTTTTAATTTGTTCAAACATGTGACACCGAGGTTTCATACGTGTCATACTATTGCAACGGGACACACTAAGCTGAATAATTCTCTGGCTGGTCCTTCCCCCCTGGCCACTCTGGTGTCCCTCTGTGGGACTGATTGCTTCATGGACTTCATCTTCCATTGTTGATGGTGAAGGTTCTGTCTTGGAACATTAGCAGCCTCCTGGATCGCATTAAATGATCAGCCATCCTAAGAAACGTTAAACGTCTTCAGACAGATTTACTCCTGTTTCAGGAGACACATCTACCGAGTACACAATGACTGTTCTAGAGTTGCTTTGGTAATGACTGGATGTACCATGCAGGCTTCTCCCAGGGTTCCTGTGGGGTGGCATCATGCTCCATAAAGGTTTTCGCCTGGAGGTCTCTGCCTCCCAGGTAGACCCTCGGGGGTGCTGCCTGGGGATTGAGGGTTGATTTGAAGGCAGGCACTTTAACTTTCTATCCGCATACGTCCCTCAGCTACATCACCAAATGACATTAGAGGCACTTTGTGACCTCTTGTTGACTTTCCCCCACAATGTCACCTTGATAGAGGGCGATTTCAATGTTGGGCCGGATCCACTCAAGGACACCTCGGAACCCCCCAGCTCAGGTAGTCAAAGCCACTCTATACAACTCTCCCAGTGGGTGGACTCCTTGGGTTTTTGCAACACTTGGAGAATATGGAACCTTCATCTGCTCTGGCTGCCAGCTCCCCATGCCCTAGATCTTACACAAGTTCAGATCCTATCCCGGGATATCCCAGAGCACGCTCCTCACCTCCTTGAGCTGGGCCCTCCAGCTCCACATGTGAGACCCATGTGGCGGGTCAATGCCTGGTACCTCGCAGATCCACTCTGTGCCGACTTTGTGGGAAGGGAAATTCAAGCATTCTATGACACCAATCAAGGCACTGTAGGATCTGCTGGAACACTATTGGCGGCCAGCAAACCCACTCTTTGAGGGCTGATTAGGGTCTATGTCCATAGCAAAGAGGCTCACAAGCTGTCGCAGATGACAGACTTGGATTCCCAGATCCTCGCCTTAGAAAGACAGCTGCATCACCACTTCACGACTGACTTAGATCACGAGCTGGAAATGGTGAGATCCAACCTTCAGCAGATTTCCCTAGAAGAAGCCCGGCAGTGCTGGAGAGCCTCCACCAATAAGATCTATGAACAGGGAGACTAATCCAGCAAGCTCCTATACTGGCTGGCCTCCAGGGTGGTGGCCTAAAGTATAGTGCCTTCGATTCGAGGAGCGGTGCACTGTCTCCATGAACAAGCCCCAGCAGTGGCACAAGCTTTCACGGACTAATACTGTAAACTTTATCCAGTAGCCCCCAACCTCAACAGGAGCTTAGCCACCCAATCCTCAATGATATTCTGTTGCCCTCTATCCCTATGTCTCTGGCACAGGACCTTACCTGCTCATGGTGGAAGAGGTGGGAGAGGCTTTTTCTGCGCTATCCTCTGGGACGACACCAGGTCCGAATGGATGCCCAATTGAGTACTTTAAACGCTTTCATTCCCTCCTCCTCCTGCATCTCCTGGCATTGTCTGCCGAACCCCCTGAGATGGATACAGCCACAATTGTCGTGATCCCTAAAGCGGGTCAGTCCTCAGACAGATGCTCATCATACAGGCTCATCTCCCATATAAATGCAGAAGTCAAGATCTGTGCAAAACTCTTGGCCAACCGTCTCACACAGATGCTGCCCTATCTTATCCATCCAGATCAATGTGGGTTCAAGCCAAAAAGAAGTAACCAGCACTGTATCTGCAGAGTCCATGTTGCCTTCTCCCAGGCACGCCACATCCCCCACCCCACAGCTCTGCTCCTTATAGACTTTGAAAAGGCCTTCAATACCGTGGATTTGTCCTTTCTGGATGCGGTACTGTGGAGGGCAGGCCTTATTTCTGCAGACTTGTAGGGCTCCTTTACGCCAATCTCATTGCCCAGGTCCAGGTCAACGGGACCCTCTCACCACAGTTCCCCATCCGCAAGGGCATCTACCAGGGCTGTCCCCTCTTCGATTTGCTGTGGTGATTTGACCCCTGACCCGTCTCATTCGCTGTGATGTGCGGTTGCAGGGTTGGTCATGGAGTGGAAGAACGCGTAGCACTGTATGCTGATGACCTATTGTTATTCCTAATGGACCCATGGTCTTTGGTCCCTCGCTGTCTAGAGATTCTCCACTTATGTAGTGATGCCCCTGGGTCAACCAGTATAAGGGCCTGATTATGAGTTTGGTGGTGTGGGAGCCGGCCACCACTACAGCACCCCGCTCTCATACCACAAAACCCTTCCGTAGACCGCCTGCCAGTTTAAGAGTTTTCTCTTGGTCTGGCGGGCGGTGCTTTGACAGTCCTGTGGCAGAGCCTTTCAAAGGCTCATATCTGAGCCTTAGAATGGCACCGGAATGGGAGCACCAAAGCACGTCCATGGCGTGCAGGAACTATGGGTGCATGCAGACAGGGGGCACAACATGTGCTCCACTGCATGCATCCCCTAAGGCAAACCCTTACTTTTCTCACTGCGAACCCTTTTCATGGCAGGCTCACCACCATGAAAAGGGTGGATGTGAGGAAACTCTTAATATGCTTGGCAGTGCTGCAGCGGCACCACCAGCATATTGCGGCCTCACACTGCTGCAACACTACCGAGTGATCACGGATCCCCAGCGGTTGCAGCAGTCCTTTGACGGTCCGACCACCAAACCCGTAATAGGGTGGTCAGACCGCAGGTGCGGCGGTGCCGCACTGCCACTGTGGGCTTGGCGGTCCTTCGGAATGCCAAACTCATAATTAGGCCCTAAGTCTCTATTGGTACTGGTAGAAGGTGACCCTGCTACAATCCCACAGAGCTGGCTCTCCTTCAAATACCTGGACATTTATATCTCCCACCTTCCAGAATTGGCATGGAACCTCAATTTGAACCCCCCTCACATCCAGCCTAACCAATGATTTGCAACGCTGCGGCCGCCTGCCCCTGAATCTGCTGGGGCGTAGCCTTGTTTAAGATAATGGTGCTCCATCGTTTTTTTTACCTTTTCTCAAACTACCCCCATCTGATCCCTTGGAAATGGGTTAGGAACCTGCAGTTGAAAATCACCACTTTTATCTGGGCAGGGAGGTACCACAGAATGCCCTTTGTTAATGTGTGGCACTCCCCATATGACGGGGAATGGTAGTATACAACCTTTACAGTTACTACCTGACAGCACAGCGGTTAATGACTAGTTCAGTGGCAGTTGGGCTGATCCTTCCTATTGTGAGGAATTGACCAGCTGGGCCTCGATGGGCTCTTGGGGCTGCTCTATGGCTCCCCCATCCCCTTGACGCTCTCAGAGTATACGCGAGTGACCCTGCTGCACAGGAAAGGTTCGCTCTGACTTATTGGTTGGGATCATGGACCTACTGGGAGGACCCTGCTATGGCAGGGAAAGTGGCTCCCCCATGTGACCTGTTTGCAAGGGTTTGGGAGGTGGGATAGGATTGGCATCACTCACCTTGGGGACGTCTGACAGGGATATGTCCTAATGTCCTTCCTGGACATGCAGGACCACTACCAATGCTCCCACACCCTGTTCCACCAATATCTACAACTGTGCCATGCCCTCTCGGTCCACATCCCACTAGGTACACACATCTCTGAGTATAATCCACTGGAGGCTAAGTTTTTAATGCGGAAGATGGACAAAGGGGCCACATCCATAGTTTAGCGCTCTCTCATCATTAATGCCCCAGATCGCTTCCTTGGGTTGCAGGCAAGATGGGAGACGTGGGTGGGATACTTGGACGAAGATGACTAGTGTGAGGCCAGTATTGCCCCGAGGGAAATGGCCATCTCCCCGCGCCTCTGCATGATTTGAATCAGCTATCTCCATATTGCTTACCTGACTACCCAGCAACTGCACTGAGTGGATGGGCCTTTCTGGGGCCATTGTGCATGCAGATCCTTGGTGTAAGCGGACTTTTTCCATATGGTCTTGGTATGCTGCAGTCTAACCCCCTTTTGGGAGGCAGTTTGTGGGGAGCTTTCCAAGGTTCTTGGGTGCCGGTTTGAGCTTACACCTCAGGTAGCCCTACTGGGTTTGTTGGAGGAGACGGTTGGACTGATGATGGAGCTGATCTTCATCAGACTGGCGACAATGGTGGCCAAACGTGACATTGCATGTAGGTAGAACTCCCCTGAGCCCCCGACGCAGGTGCATCGGAAGAACAGCGTGAACGGGTGTGCCCAACTGGAACAACAAGTCTATGAGGCTCGGGCTGACCTCAGAAACATGTCAAGGTCTGGGGCAGGTGGTGGGAGTCGACTAGCTGCTGTAATTCCTTAGATATACATTTTCACTTAATGTATAAGATGTGGACATGTGGAACTAGTCAATGTGTGTTATTAATATTAATATTGTTTGTACTAAAATCACAAAAAATGTGGTTTTCACAAATGTTTAAATTGCAAATCTCCTGTTCTACTGATTGATTGCATTTTAGTGGTGTTGGTCTCAAATAATGTATTACATTTTAATCTATTTTTGTAAATTGGTGTGGGATTTTTCTTGTGTTGTGTTTTTACTTTATTACTGTTTGAAGTGCTGCATTCATACCTTACACATTGCCTCTAAGTTAAGCCTGAGTGCTTTGTGCGAAGCTGCAAGAGGGTTAAGCATAGGTTAATTTGGGGTTTTCTTGTGTTTCACCCTGACAGAGATTGTGGTTGCTGCCTGAGTAGTTTCATCCCCCTCAACCAGTAACCTAGTTTTCAACAAGTATGATTGAACCTGCTGGGGTGCATCAAACAGCCCTACTTACCCTATTGTCTGTTAATTAGAGGTATCTTAGAGTGTTGAGTTTTATCTCCATCTGCACTCCAGCAAATTGTTAGCTTATATCTTGTCTATGCGTTTTCTGGGCATAATCTTCCAGCTGGCATTTGTGGTGAGGTCATGGAGAACTAATCCATGTCGTTGGGAGAGGGTGGATACATTAACTTTGCTAGATTATTGTATTGCATGATTATTTTTTTTCAAATATTCAAAATGTTTCGTGCTTGTTTAGTTTAAAATAAATTAACGCTGTATTAACTTGTGGTTAGAAGACGTACACGCATCCTTCTGTGTTGAGAATGCCCTCCTTTGTATTTGATGGACCTTAATTTCCCTTTAAATGATTTTAAGCGCGATTTGGGTACACTACCAGTGCCACGCAAATGTATTCTGTAAATAAACAAGCCTTCCCCAAAATCGGCCATAACCACATTTTTCCCAACTCATTCCGAGTGCAGGCAAACATCTGAAGGCCTTAGTTCAGACTTGCTGAATGTCCGTCGTCACTTTCCTTCCCCAATTATGGTGCATGCAGAAGTTGTTTATTGTTCAAGCAAATACTCCTCTGCACTTGCTGAGGATACAGCGGCCCCAGAACGTTGAGCTGCTGATTATATGTTCAGCCATAAACTATTAATTATCATAGAGGGGACATCAATAACTTTTCAGCTTAAACATGAAATATCTGTTGCATCTGTTGCGGTGATTTATCATTCCCATAGATCCGGTTACCTTTCTTGATAGAACCATCAATCAGATGTATACGATTGCTTATTTGCATATTATCAAAAGCAGGGACATAACTAATGCGATGCCTAAATGCATTAGCGCATTTAACATCGGACTGTGCTGTTCCGGATACCAACAAAAGTGCGGGTGTTGGTAGAAATATGGAAATACATTCGATTTGATTAAACTATGGCTATAAAGGAACCGTCCTCCTGCCCACCTCCCGTGGTGTGTCAGGAGCAGGACTCCTTGTACTCAAGATGGTGCTCCTCGCCTCAGCATTGATTCCTTCCTGTTTATTATTTAAAATGCAGTGCTGCATTGCAACACACTTGCCTCTAGCATTATTCATGCTACAGCATACAGGTTTGCATTACTCAGCCTCATTACACTCATATCAAATAAAACGTCCTATATATCACCCTCGCGCCGGTTTTTACAGACTGAGGGAACGACGAAGTGTTTCCTTAGAGCTTCGGATCACATTATTGCCTAATTCTTGTAGGGGTGCGGGAGAGAGAGAACTGATTCAGCATCCCCAGAGCATCCGTAAGCAAACGAAGATTATATTTTAACGACAGCTGACGAGGAAAGTGAAATACATGGTTATTTGTTTTAATTACATACATTTTTCGTTTTGGCTGAATTACGTTTCAAGCGAAACAGCAATAAAAGAGTGAATATAAATATGCAAAACCGACATGCTTTATTGTCCTGTATGAGTCCCTTCAAATTAAGCCAGATGAGTTTCTGTTTTCCAAACACATGCCAGGAAAAGTTTAAATTTAAACCACAAAAGTACCTCCAAGGCAATTACTATAGTCCATATGAGTTTACTTACCATCAATACATTGTCATATATAGAACTAATCACAGTGTGGCCAATGGTAGGGCAATATAACGAGTTGGCACAAATTTCTTTTTTTAGTAGCGAGGCAAGAACATTTTTCAGGCTGACATGAAGTCCCGATGAAGGGCCTAATATTTTATCAATGGATCCGAAACACCAACTTTCATCATCATTGGTCTATGATTATGCAACTCTCTATTGTACATTCCTTTTTAAGAGATGTGCTAATAAGCCCTGCAAATATTTTTATTATTATGTGTTTGTAGCGTATATTTGCACTGTGTATTGTTGTCTTGTAAGCATGTGCAGCTTTTCTCCACTTGCTTGTTTTAATTTGAATCAGATCATATGCTTTTTTGCAATATATTTGTAACATCTGACTATCTCTTCCCCTACAATGATCTCATCACATTTGATGCACATTTTGGAATTTTAAAGTAGGCTTGTTAATGAGAAAGCACAGCCACAGCAGCACATTATGTAAGGACGCTTTGTGGTGTGAACTTCAAAAACAATGGTGGATCTACAGTACATCTTATGAAAACCTTATATCATTTTAGGAAAGTCTTCTTTTGTCCAGTCAGGTATCTGTAATTCCATGATTCAGAGTGATCGGTCTTCTGTGGGTATTCCTTACAAGTCTACTATCAAATTCCCAAAATATGCATCAAATGTGATGAGATAGTTGTACCAAAAACATTGTGGAAAATTAATCTTGTGAGCAGATTTTAAATGAAAAGGGGCAAACTCAAAACATAAAAAAGAAAAAAAAAACTCAAGCCATGCTTACCTTCCTCATCTTCTTTCTGCATTTTCTTGCAGATCCACATTTGGTGTCTTCCTCAGTGCAGTTTGTGCTGCTGCCAACATTCACCTCAAAACTGCACCAGACCTTAACATACCACCAGCGGCGGGGAGCGGCAAGCAAAAGAGGTGGGGCAATGGGCGAATATGGAACCCACTAACAGTCACTAATTAAAACCAGCAGTGCCCTTAGGCTCAAAGCCAAAGCTCTCAATAGTGGTCCATGTTACACAGTGTTTATAAAGGGCCATGAATGAGAGCTCTGGAGTTGAGACTGAAGGCACTGCGAGTTTCTCACAGTGCCTATCAGTGAGTTAAATAAAAATGCTCCTCTTTCTCTCTGGAGTTGGTGGCTCCTCCAGCGCAGGCAGCAAACTCCCAGGGCCTTGTCCAACTCCTCTCTACCAATCTTGGCGCTGCTGTCATGCTGCTCAGGCAGCATGAGAGAAGCACCATGGTTGGCTGGAGCTCGCTGGTTCCATGCTCCTTGAAGCACTGGGGGCCTGTGTACTCTCTCCACCCAGCTGCCTGGAGGCACCGCCGCTGCACACCACAAATGCCGCTCATGCAGACAACACTATGTCATACACAGACATTATTCCTTAACCACTTCCTTTCTCAACTTGTCATTGTGATGCTCACTTGTCCCACCACACCCTGTGATGAGTGGTAAGGATGGGATGACTGATGTGAAAGTTCAAACTTGGCTTAAGTCAAGCAGGGCTCCAATGCAGCGTTCCTGAAATTGGACTCTATCAGCACCACAATAATCCTGTCCCACCACAGTAGGAATCAGGGCCTGGTCAGAGATAAGCCCTATCAGATTTCTTGTGTTGCACATTTGCACACTGGGCCACCTGCTTGTGCCTGACAGTCACTCAGAGTGATGGCCAGATATGATGAAGACAATCTTATTCAATCATATTGTACTGTGCGTGATTATTAATCAAAGTGCAAGGAGTGAAAAGTAGAGAGTTATGCTAGTGTCCACTAATAAAATGGCCCTTTAAAAAGCCAGGGGCGGGCTGCAGAAAGGGTGGAATTGGGTCACGAATAGAAGAACAAAAACATAGTTTAGGCAAACTACAAACATGATACATTTCTCTGTTAAATGCTGCAGAAATATTCACTCTTATCCAAACACATACACAATTTCTAAATTATTAGATGCATAAAACAGATCTACCAGTGATTCTAACCATGTCAAAGGAGTGTGCAGAATTTTCTGTTCTGTGATTTTCTGAGTATGCCCTTTAAAAAGTTTTCAAAGTTTTCAATGTTTTCTTCAAAAATATCCAGGGGACAATTTTTCCACACCTATATTTTATTGGCTTACCACAAATCAAGTGGAAATAACATAAATCAAAGGCAGACAGGTGTTTGTAAAACGGAGCTCATTAATGCCTTATCCTCTCTCAAAGTACCTAATTTCTGTTAAAAACCTTAAAAAGCTGTACATAATTAAAACAAACAATATCACACCATTAATTTTCATAATATCAACAATGCGCATCATAGCATGGGGGTACAAGAAGGAATAGGAGGCTCAGCGGAGAATTTATATTAAGCACAGACCAGTGACAAAAACCTAGAAACCGGTTCGCTTTGCCGTCCGACTATGCTAAAGATCTACAGGTAGAACCTATAAACCTGGGGTGTGTTACAATCAAGCAGTAATAGTGCGACAAACTGTATACAGCACGGGTGACATGAACAACATACAATAACAGATATCAAAAAGTGCATTCAAAATATAAACTAATATGTGCATTTCAGAAAATAATACAAATACTTTCGATAAAACATCAATTCAAAAGCCCCAGCGTGTGCTGGTATGAATTAAAACTCATTGCCTTTCATCTTTCTAATTAAATGTACAATGTGGAAAAATCTACTCGGACCAAAGACAACAAGAGGCAGAGTATTAGTTAAGAGTAATCGAAGTGCTGGTTGGAAAGCGCGGAAACCAAAAAGTAAGACACAGAAGGCTAATCCATTCGCGTTTCGGTTTTACATACATTGGACAGAAAAATAGGACACGTTCTATGTTCTCAACAGCACTATTAGTGCACAGATTGCATAAGGCCGCATTGTCTAAGCCGTTATCCCACTTGGCTATATGCATATTGATTTCAATGACTCCAAAACGCGACTTCATAAACAGGGACTTAGCCAACGGTGGTTGAATAGAATCTACATATGCTTTATACCTAGAGAATGGCTAATGAAGGAAGAACCTATTAGTAAAGGAGCATATGGAAACACGTCTGTGCGGGACAAGGTGGATATATTCCCAAAATGCAGCTTTAACAATCCCTTTGGAACCCGGCTTGATGTACTGGGGTTGTCCCATAGGTCGTTTAGGCACAATTTCTGATACCATTGGCAAATATGTTGGAACCATGGAACATTGGTGGTACCGGGCAAAGACAGTATCTCCTTTAAGGCTTCCCCATATACATGCAGTTCCTCAGTAGCCCCCAGCCTAATCCAAAATAAAAGAGGTTGCAATGCAGCACAGAACTCAATGCATTTGAGGGGGATGTCTATAAATGTGGGAATTAAAGCGGTTCTCTGGGGGAGATTACTCAATAATTTTATGAAGTTGTTTTCTTGAATGGCTAGATGGTTTATAGATGAGTACCCCCAGATTTCAGCCCCCATAAAGTGCAGCAGTTTGGCCTTTGGCCCGATAGACCCTAACAGCTGGTGAAATGGCCATGGCTCGGGCTGCCTTAAAGAATTGCAGAATAGCAGCTGCCCTCTCAGTGGGAGTGGCCTTACTCTTCTCTAGATGTGGCCATCAATAAAGTCTTTCATCAAGCCTAATTCCCAGATACTCAAAACTAGCAACTCTATCTAGCACCTTATCTCCCAGTCTGATTTTCCCTATATAGCATTTACATGGGTTAAAGATCATTATCTTTAACTTAGAGGTGTTTATTCCCAAACCTGTAACCCTACAATATGATTGAAAGGATGCTAATAAGGTTTTCAGGCCCTTAGAGTTCCGGAAAATCCAAATGGTATCATCGGCGAACAATAGCGCCGGAACAGTTAGCCCATTTAACTTGGGAGAATCGTTGACACAACCACTGAGATGTTCAATTATATCATTTATTTATAATGAAAAGAGCGTAGGGGCCAGAACACACCCTTGTCTCAACCCCCATGTTGACAGGAATGCATTCGGACAGTTCAACATTACTGCCCTATCTGACCTGGACATATATTACCTCATGGAGCCTCACAATGATGTTCAGAAGCGAAGATGGAACTCCCATGGACAGAAGTAATCCCCAAAGGAGAGATCTTGGAACAAGATCAAATGCAGCTCTTAGGTCCATGAGGGAAATATATAGATGATCATTGGTTAATTTAGTGTACTTCTATAAGAGTAATGTCAAATGGTAGATCTGCCCGACTGTCCCTATTTTTGCTCTAGAACCTGCTTGGAAGGGTGGCAAGATGTTGGTTTGCAGCATCCAATCCTCCAATTTATTAAGGACCTGGCGAGCGAAAACCTTTTGAAGGATATCCAAAAGAGTATTTGGCCTATAAGTCGAGAGATAACCTTTATCCAATTTTTTGTAAACTGGTATTATTTCGGCCCCTAGCCAGGTGGACAGAACTTGGGCACCTGCAACGATAAAGTTGGACAACATGTTGATGTAAGGAACCCAAATTGTTAGTACTGATTAAATACATCTCCTGGTATTTTATCAGGACCAGAGGCCCTACCTGATTTTAAGCTCTCTATGGTGGCCAGGGTTTTGGTCATGGAGAAAAAATCAGTGTGCAGAGGATGTGAAAGATTATCACCCACTACTGAATGTACAGTGCCCTGGGGGCAGTAGCTAGCAGTAACTCTTCCACAGAGTATAGTTGTGCAAAAGGATGCTCTCACTTGGATGGCTCAATGTGATTTATGGTAGTGTTAAAACCCTTAATGCCCCCATGGGCAAAAATATGCCAGAATAACTCTGTGTCCCTGCACTTAGAGGCCTCAAGTAAATCTGACCAGTTATCTTCCTCCCAATTAGCTTTGCAAGAGCGCAGGATCTTTTGATAATAGGCTCTAGCCAGTTTAACTCCCGTGGGACAGCCTTGCTTAACAGCTATAATCACTTTAGAATTGGCCATTCAGCACTCCTAGGTGGACCAATGAGACAAGTCTGGAGGTCTTTGGACAAAATAATTTCCAGAAATTATTTTTCAATTCAGCAAATAAGTGCTTGTGAAGCTTGACTAATGGAATCTGGTCAACAGAACAATTACTGTAAGGTTCAAAAAGATTGTAATAGCTCTGATACATTAAAGATACTGTGTTCTTATTTTTTACACTTCTGGGTCACTTGACGAACCTATGGTTATTCCAAACCAGAATGACAGGTTTAACAAGCCCAGAGGAATCCTGGAATCCCCTGCCCAATATCCTGATTGTCTCAGTGATTCTTCACAGCGCCCTCTGCTTGAAAGCCTAAGTCCCAAAACAGAAATCTTACAATGTAATAATTAGTAAAATGCTCACACTCTGTATATGAAATTGGGTTCTTGGTGAGAGGTGTGGAAGCCCACACTCAGTAACAACCACAGTCCTTGTCAGTGTGATCCACAGAAGTCACTCAATTAAACTGTGCTTAACCCTCTGCTAATTTGGCACAAAAGCATTCAGGCTTAACTTAGAGGCAACGTGTAAAGTATTTATGCAGCCCACAAAGAGTAATAAAGTGAAAACACAACACAAGAAAAATCCCAAACCAAATTTGGAACATTCAGTACATTTTAATAAATCAAATGGTACCAAAATGACAAAAATCTAATCAGTACAACTGGAGATATTGAATTTAATTTTTTTGTGTGAAAATAGCATCAAGAAGCAGAATGCGCCACTCATAGATATCTGGTCACGCTCGACTGGGCGAAAGCTACGAGTTCAGACTGACCACAAATGAAGTGCGGGTCAGATACAGGGATCAGGTTAATCCAGCTAAAGAGTTACCTTGTCAAGTACAGCATGAATTGATCCATTTGCCCTGGAGGAGTAGGCTTTCGGAACGAAGAGCAATTCGTTGCTGTAGCACAAAGAGGCAGTTGTTGCTGGAGTTTCACGTTGGCTGATTGTCCCAAACGGTTTCTGTTGGTGCGAAGTGTAAGTCTTCAGTTGCGGGTTTTCGAGTATGGTCAGTTTGAAGAGCAGGTCTGACTGGAGATTCGCTTTGGCTGTCATTGCAGGTAGCATGAACAGACCCGTTCATGGTCATGAAGAGCCCAAACATCAGGATTTTCACCTTTGTCTTGTGGAGGAGTCCTCACTGATGTCAACCAAGGGTCCAGGACTTGGGAGCACCTCTTAGGGATCAGGACTCACTCCAGCAGAAGGAATCAGAAGGGTTTAGACAGGTTTAGGCAGGTCAAGTAAGTGCTTGTCATCTGGCCAATTGCAGGGTGGCCTCTGGAAGCTTGTTGTGTCAATATAACTCACACAGGAGGTCAGCGAACGGACCACTGGAGTCACTCTGAGTAGCCTGGGATCAAGCAGGTCCAATCTTCCTCCTTCAGGCAGCCAAGCCATCCTTTCAGCATCAGGCCAGTCTTTCTGGCAGCAGGGCTGTCCTTCTTCTGAATCTTCCACAGGTTGAAAGTATTGTGAAGAGTGGTTCTGAAGGTCCTATTTTTACACCTGGTGCTAGCGTTTGTGTGGGAGTATTCTCTGACCTACCCCAAAAAACGGTTCTGGTCAGTTCTTCTCCTTCCCCTGGTCCTGGCTCCAAACTCTCTAGGGTGACAAAAGGCAGGACAGGCCTGGTCTCAGGTTCCTTATTTTGTGCTATGGGCAGAGACATTTGAAAATTAAACAGAGCAGGGGGAAGTTCCTCCCCAGCTATCCTGTCAGGAAGACCTTCTCCCCTCACAACAAGGTTTCCTTTATCTCACTATCTGTAAGCAATACACAACCCCCAACAGCAGAGCCATGCACAGTCATGTAACTCAGGGCACTGGCAGGAAGTCACAGTTAGCTTGGACAAGAAAATGCCAACTTTCTAAAAGTGATATTTTCAGAATTGTAACTTAAAATCCAACTACACTTTTAAGGAGTCCTTTTACATTTCAATTAAAGTTATTTTCGTGTAAACAGCATATCTCTATCTGCTTCCAATCTGAGGTTAGCACTTATTAAATGTAATAAGGCAACCTGATTTAGTCTATGGGAGAGATAAGCCTTATCAAATTGAAAACAACATGTAAAACTTAAAAACACATGCCCTTCTTTTAAATACTGTGCACCCTGCCCTAGGGATGGTTAGGGCTTACCTTAGGGGTGACATAAGAATTAAAAAGGAAGGTTGGGGCCTACCTTAGGGGTGACTTATAAGATTAAAAAAGGAAGATTTAGGGCTGGCAAAATGTCTATTTTGCCAGGTTGAAATGGCAGTTTAATACTGCACTACAGGCTGCAGCAGCAGGCCTGAGGCAAGTTTTGCAGTTCTATTTTAGTGGGTGGCACAATGAGTGCTGCTGCACACTAGTTGGGTATAATTTTCAAGCCCTAGGTGCAGGTAATAACATCTGCAAGGAACTTACAATTAAATTAGATATGCCCATTAGGATCTGGCCTCTAGTCTGCCTGAACCTGTGAGTCCCAAACCTGTGTGGTCTTAACTTCTTCAGTTCCCAGACCACTGCAAAAGCTTCCCTTTCTGTTGCACTCCACCTCTGTTCCCTGGGCAGTAGTCTCCTGCTGATGAAGGCTACAGACTGGTACAAGCCCTCACCGTTTAGCTGACAGAGCACAGCCCCAATGTAATGCTCTGAGGCACCTATCTGGGCAATGAACTCTTTGGAGAAGTTGGGTGGTTTGAGCACCGGTGCTCAGCACATGGCCTCCTTCTAGAAGGCAAAAGCATTCGGGCATGCCTCCATTCAGATCACCTTCTTGGGCTGCATCTTAGAAGTCAACTCTGTCAAGGGGGCACAATGGTGCCATATCCCTTTTTCAAAGCTCCAGTAGTGACCGGTGAGGCCCAAGAAGGCTTTCACCCCTTTCTAGGTTTTGGGGGGTTCCCAGGCCAAGATGGTCTGGATCTTGACCTGGAGGAGCTGCATCTTGCTTCCTTCCTTTTGGTGTCCCAAGTAGACCATGGACCCTTGCCATCTGTCACTTACTGGCCTTGATAGTCAGGCCTGCCCTCTGCAGAGCCTGAAGCATTTCCCTGAGGTGGTACAATTGGTCCTCAAAGCTGCAGCAGAAGACCGCAATGTTGTGTAGGCAGAAGGCACTGGCTTTCACCAACCTAGCCAGGACCTGATTGACCAACCTCTGGAAGGTGGCAGGGGTGTTCTTCACCTTGAAAGGCATTACCCAGAACTGGAAGTGCCCTCCTGGGGTAGAGAATGCGTTCCTCTCTTTGGACCCCTCGGTCAAGGTAATCTGCCAGTTCCCAGATGTTAAGTCAAACGTGCTGAGGAACTTAGGAGCTCCCAACCGATCTATGAGCTCATCAGCTCAGGGAAGGGGGTGTGCATCAGTCTTGGTGATGGCCCTGAGCCCTCGCTAATCCAAGCAGAACCTAAGTTCTGGGGTGATACCTCAGGGACAGTCTTGGTGATCAACACCACTGGGCTAGACCAAGGACTGTTTGAAAGCTCCAAGACCTCTAACTTCAGCATTTTGGAGACGCCCTTCTTTATGCTGGCCTTGGAAAAAAGGTGGTCGGGGAGAGGTTCTCTCTTCTCCTCTACTCCATCATCCGTGACTAGGAGAATGGTTGCCTCGGACCTCTCAAAGTGGGGCTTGAGAGGTCCTAGGCAACCATGCCCCTGGCAACTTGTAAAAACCTTAAAGGGTTCCGGGAGTCTTGAGGTCCACCAGGTAGGTGACCCTATTCTTGCGCTCTTTTACCTCATAGGGCCCAGACCATTGGTCTTAGAGAGTCTTGGGCTCTACAGGCTCCATTCGCCACACTTTTTGACCAGGCTGAAACTTGACCAGAGTGACCTTCTGCTGATGCCACCGTTTCATGACACCCTGACTGGCTTCTAGATTCTCTTTGGCCTTCTTCCAGAATTGCTTCATCTGGGTAGTTGGTGGAAGCATATAGCTGACCACACCCTGGGGACCTTTCCTGGTAGATTTCTGCCAACCCTCCTTCACCAAACTGAGAAGCCCTCACACAGTGTGCCCATACAGAAGCTCAAAGGGGCTAAATACAACCCCCTTCTCTAGTACCAACCTGTACACAAACAACTGGCATGGCAAAAGTACGTCTTACTTCTACCTCAAGGGCTCCAATAGGCCAATGAGCATACCCTTTAGAGTCTTGTTAAACCTCTCAGCAAGCCCATTAGTTTGAGGATGGTAAGGTGTGGAGAACTAATAGGTTACCCCACACCCCTTCCAAATGGATTTCATGTATGCAGTCATGAAGTTGGTACCACAGCCAGATACTATCTCCTTGAGGACCCCCACATGGGTAAATATCCCCATCAGTGCCATGGCCACTACAAGTGCAGACACTGTCCTCAGAGGTATAGTCCTGGTACCAGGTGGCATGGTCCACCAAAACCAGAATAACCTATTCCCCAGGGCAGTTTTGGGGACCAGAGGCCCAACCATGTTGATGCCCACCCATTCAATGGGAGTGCCAATGACAGGGAATGGCCCCAGGGGGGACTTGCGCTTCCCTCTTGACTTGCCATTAGCCTGGCAGGTAGGGCATGAGCCAAAGAACGCATCTGAGGCCATCCTCATCCAGGGCTAATAAAAGTGGGTTACAAGCCTCTCAAAGGTCTAGTCCTGCACTAGATGACCTGCCAAGGGAACATCATAAGCCAGCTCCAGAAAGATTGCCATGTCGCACTGGGGGACCACCAACTCAGGATCCTTAGGCTCACTATACAGGAGACCATTCTCACAATAGATCAGGTGACCAGTTGATCTATTGGGAGAATAGATCCCGTTTTTGTTACTGCTACCGTCATTGAAGCCAGAAGGGACCAGGACCACAGTCCCCAGCGTGCCTTGCGGGTCGAGCCGCCACCGACGTCATTGGGAGCGCCAGGAGGCGCATAAAGCCTGCTGTGGGCCTCTGCGGCGCGGGAGCCCGTTTTTGTTACTGCTACCGTCATTGAAGCCAGAAGGGACCTGGACCACAGTCCCCAGCATGCATTGCGGGTCGAGCCGCCACCGACATCATTGGGAGCGCCAGGAGGCGCATAAAGCCTGCTGTGGGCCCCCGCGGTGTGGGACGCGTGGGCTGTGCCCGGGCAAAGCCCGGGCCAAGGACGGGTCCGTCCTGCGCCCGTCGGCGACAGGAGGAGGTGGGGCCACCCCCCTAACCCTGGCTTACCAAAGACACCACTCACGACTCGGCAGACAAACCACGACACTGTGAGCCGAAAATTTAAAGGTACTTTTTATTGAGCGGGAGCAGGAGCCCAATCAATCCGATCCCTGAAGGGGAAGGAGTGATAAAACGATAAAGACAGAGATATTTAGTTTGTTCGTACTGAACTATTGTAGCAAAAGGAGGGCCGTAAGGCAATTGGGCAAACTCTGTTATTAAAGCCAACGTATAATCTACCCTTAAAAGAAAATTCAATATGGGTAAAAGAAAGCATACAGCCACCGTAGGAAAAGCGCCCTCCCCTGAAAAATCACAAACGACGCTACTAAAGTACATAACAGAAGCAATGGGGGCTATCAAAAAGCAGATCCTAACAGTAGAGGAATCCTTAGGTGAAGTGGCCCGACTACGATAGCTCAGGTTTTGACTAATGATTCAGGAATTCCTGGGGGTACGACGGACGGGAAGGATTCTATAAGTGAGAATGAGGGGGAGGGAGCAAATAAGGTAAACGGCTGTATACAATTTATTCCCGACTGTGTGTCCCCCTCAAGATCAAACTCACCGCCTCCTAAACGTGTTAAAAAAAACCCGATCCCAGGGTCTAGTCAACCAGCCTGGTAGAGAGCTAACACGGAATAAGAAGGGAACTATTCAATCACAGGGCCCGGTTCAAACTGAAATTATCTTAGCCAAACCCCTCACAGATTCCAATTACAATACAGTTACTGGTAAATTGGATACCTTAGTGGAGGCACTCAAAATCCTCGACCAACACAGGAATAAGACTCTATGGACAATACAATCAAGGTTAACGAAACTAGAAATAAAAACCGACTCTTGCCTGGAACTTTTAACAATCTTCTCTGCCGGGCAAAAGACGAACTCTGTACATAATACAGACCCAAAGCCCGCTTTTGAAACTGCCACTGAGGCTCGAAATATGAGAGCTACAGATGACACTGCACCACTAGGCCCCACCGTAGGCACCCATGCCCACACCAGTAAAAAGACGATGGGGGCAAGAGGGGATAGGCCACCTCCTGGAGATAGATATAGGGTAACGGGTGACCCAGCCCCAGACCCAGGCCCAGCATTAGACTCTCTAGAAATTACTGCTGAGCGCAGAGAGCAAGTAGAATGCATATCAGACCGTCTGGATCTCCCACCAGCATCTGCCCCGTATGGTAGTCCTGACAAACGTCCTCCCTAACATCAAATAATAAGGAGAATTGGATCTCTCTAAGAAATAAATCTTTAAACTGGTTGGGTGTGAGAACAGGACTAACTGACCATCTATTCAATGACTTTAAGATGGTAAGGAGAGTGAAATGGTTAGGGAGGGGTAAAAAAAGGTCAGTTTGGTGATTGTGTGGTACTGTCTTTCGGATCACCAAAGCTGGTGAAGACTGCCCTCTATAGAACAAGGCATATTAACGCGGATGGGAACGGAATCTTCCCTCGCCCTTTGGGTCACTTCTATTGCTCAATACACCCATGGAATACCTCAAGATCATATCCTAGCATAGAGCAGAGACCGATGCTTCCAAATTACACTATTCAAACTTCAAATAGATTTCAATGTTCCTCTGTACTGAATGGTCTGGATTGACTTAAGGGGGGGGGGCTATCTGTCCGGAGAGAAGAGAAGACAGAGAAACCCTATTATATCTACTGATGGGAATCTACTCATGGTACCCATGGTAACCCCTCAGGAAACTTCGCTGACCCAGGTTATAGCCCCCCAATTGGTTGAAGGTAGTCTCCCAGCCGACCCCATCATGAATCCAACATTAAAGGCAAAACAACCAGTAACAAAACTTGTGGGCTGCCTATTCTGGAATATGGCAGGGCTACGGAGTAAAATACAAACTACAGAGTGGCGAGACTTTTAAGAGGATTACCCAATTATATGTTTACAAGAAACATGGCTTACAGAGGCTATTCACATAAACGGGTACAGAACTTATTTTACTTCAGCCACTCCATTAAGGCATGGCAGGGCAAAAGGGGGCTTGTGTACTTACATTTCTAACATTTTACAATTCACAAACATTGTATTTGTCACAGATAATCCCTATTATCAATTAATGGTTTGTAATTTGAAAGGTGCTGCTAGTTTAGTAATAATTACTTTTTTTAATAATGCCACCATGAAAAAAATAACAAATGTCATACAGGAAATAAATAACGATTTGGAGGGCATTGTCAGGGAAAAAAAACCATATGATGATTTTGTGGGGTGGTGATTTCAATATGAGCCAGTGTACGGTATATTCAAATAAACTGTGCGTATGACATATATAGAGGATGAAGAACAGTCCCACTTTACGCACAGTATATATGGAGATAAGATCAATGAATTGTTGCTCAAATTTGATTCGACATTTGCAAATGAGATCTCAACCCCTTATGTGATCCGAAAGAAAACGTTTCACGGTAAGTCAAATAACATCATTATAGATCACGTTCTACTCTCAAAGCAATTGTCTGGCCTTGTTTTTAATTTTTGTACCCATTCAATCTCACTCAGTGATCATTTTCCTTTGAGTGTACAAGTTGTTGTCCGAATCGTTCTTTAAACAAGGCCATGGTAGGACCCCCCCCCCTCAAACTGAAAGAATCGAACTAACCCAACCTAATGGTTATACCTTAGCTGGACCCAGGTTATCCCGGAAGAACTCTTAAAACAACTGATAGGCGATAACAAAGAGGCTTTTGATCTATGTCTAAAATACACTGCTCCCCCTAATGAAATTATTGCGGCTTTCCTGACTATATGCCAGGGCGTAAGGGAGAGCCTCTTTGTTAATAAAGGCAGAATAAATAAAGGGGAAAAGGGGTGGTTTGATGCCTCATGCACAAGAGCCCATAAATGTTTGAAGGAGGCATTACACAGAATACCTAGACGCACCAATGAGATTCAGCAATTCAGAGCACAATACAAACAACCAGTGAAGGGAAGGAAACAGCATCTAAGAGAGGCTGCCTGGGAAATTTTACAGCAGGCAAGTGACAGCAATGATGAAAGAACCTTTTGGAAGATAATTAATTTATCCCCATGGAGTACAGACGAGGCCCCCAAAATTGAGCTTGCAATTCTAGAAGAAGAATGGATTAAGCACTTTCCCACCATTTATACTGCTCCCTTTCGATAACTACACAGGCCCAGGGATCCCCTATAAGTGAGGACCTAATCCCCTATCTAACTGCATCTATCGCACCATTTTCCCTGGAAGAAGTCATCAAAGCAATACAAGCAAGTAAAAACAGTAAAGCGCCAGGTCCTGATGCCATCCCAGTAGATCTGTATAAAAGTAACATAGACCTGTGGGGACCGCTATTGACCACAGTATTGAGGGCTACATGCACTACAGGCTTTTTGTCAACATGGGAAGAATCAATCATTGTCCCTATCTACAAAAAGGGAGACCGCCTAAACCCTGCTTGCTATAGGCCAATCTAACTGATTGACTCCCTGGCCAAGATAGCAGGATGCATAATCTTAGAGAGGCTACAGAACTGGCTGAATCGCATCAGAAACTGTCAGACCTTCAATATGGCTTCCGTACTGGGATAGGTACGATACAACAGAGCCTTAATTTAAATATATCCATTGGGAAATATTTGAAGATGAGAAAGGGGATGCTCTATTTAGCATTCGTAGACCTCTCATCAGCTTTTGACTGTGTGATACACGATAAACTATGGTTAAAACTGAAAGAGATGGGGTAGAGATCCCGATTAGCAGCTTTTTGAGAGACCTTTACACAGGGTTAGGTATGTTGTGAAAGGAGAATGCACAGAAACTTTCGGCGTGGAGAGAGGGGTGAAACAGGGTTGCGTCCTAGCCCCCTTCCTGTCATCACTATATATTAACAGTGTGGGGGAGGAGTTAGTGGCAGCTGTAAAAGATCTCCCACAAATAGGTACATGCCCTGTCCCGGCCCTCCTTCACGCCGACGACGCAGTTCTTATGGCCCGCTCCCCACTGGCCTTACAGTCGCTGCTTACCAGCTTTGTCGACTATATGAAGGAACTGGGCCTCCAAGTGAACCAATCAAAAACATACATTATGAAGTGTGGGGAAAAAAACATGAATTGTAGGGATATAACAATAACTGGAACTAAGATTGGGTTCACTGACTCTTTTTCCTACCTAGGGGTCTTTTTCGACAAAGCCAGTTCATGGAATAATGCTATTAACACTAGACAGAAATTATTTAGTAAGGCCTGTTGGGCTCTCAGAAGCTTTGCAATACGATTGGGCTCAAACCCCCCCGAGATGATGTTGAAGATATATAAAGCAAAGTGCATTAGCATAGCATCATACGGGGCGGGAATAAGGGAATACAAGAAATGCGAAGGTCTGCAACTAATAGAAAATGACTTTTTTAGATACCTTTTACCAATTCCTAAAAGTACTTCAGGTATATGTATCTCATACTGAACTTGGTGCCCCCTATGTCGCAGATATGATTAAGCTAGAACCAATTCTGTTGTGGCACAAAATTTGGACTTCAGACCACACAGATCTGAACCGTGCACTAATTAGCGACTGCCTAAAATCAGCCTTTTATTCACGTATAGCATGGTTGGCATATGTCCAGAGGTTCTTTTGTGAAATGGCCCACCCAGAGTACTTTGAGAAACCAGAATCACTTTGTATGATTAGCAGAAAAATGCTAAAAAAGGAAGCAATGGCGCATCTGACTGACTACTGAACTTCTTAAACCTAGTGTTTTAAAAAACAATTGATTTTAACTACTTTTAACATACAGCCATATCTTAAATCTGTTTTAAATGCACACCATAGGTCTGTACTTACGCGTTTAAGATTAGATATATTCCACAGATTAATTACCTTCCCCACTATAAATGACTGGTCTTTAAACCTCCCCAACTGCCCTTACGATGACGGGATGCCTCAGAATACAATGCACGTAGCACTCTTTTGTAAATTTTATACTGTATATAGAAAGAGGTATGTTCTTCTGTTAATTAGACACATGTCCTTTACACAATGTCGCCCTGCATACCTGTTTTTACAATCGTTGCCAACATTAGAAATGTGCTGCGGATTGTCATCTTTTCTATGGGCTGTTTTTTATGCTAGAAAAAACATATTAGTTCCTACAACTTAGGTCATGATAAATAGATCACGCACAAATGAGAAGGGGACTACAGTAGGAGGAAGAGTAATGCTTAGAGAATGTTTTTATTTTAAATTAACATGCAACGGTAGATTGATAATTATAACTTTTTAATAAGATGAGTGTATGTTTACATCATATACAACTGTAATTTATTAACATAGAGTAAAATGAATTGGATGCAAGTTTTAACCCCTTCTATCCTCATGACGGAATGGTTCCATCATGAGCATAAGTGCCAGTGTGCTCATGACGGAACCATTCCGTCATGAGCACACTTTAAAAAAATCCCTCTGCTGTAAACAGCAGAAGGATTTCCCATTTTTTTTTGTGCTTTGGGAGGTGGGTAAGAGCTTCCCCTGTAGTGTAGTTCCTATTTCCCTAATAGGCTCTGCGCATTGGAATAATATAACCTATAGGTTTGACATAGGACTAAGGTCGGTATGTCCCTATCGATTATATTAAACTTAATTACCTGTGCCAGCTAGCTCAGAGGCCACTAGAAACTCCTGGAGAACAAGAAGGGAGTAGTTTCTGGCAACCGAAAAACATGACAACTTTGTCTACCTTTAGAAGTGGAACATGTCTCAGAATCGTGGAAACAATAGATAACAGTTTCACTCATTCAATCGTGCATGCTTAGTTTCTACAGAGTTACACAGAAAGGAAAGACGGGCGTTTCAATAAAAAGGGTTTTATTGAACAGTCTTGTTTCTCGTGTAAGAGATATGTGCTGTTATGATCACAAGACAGTATGCAAGATAAATAATGTACAGCGTAAGCAGTAGAAATAAATAATACTGCGCTAGCATTATCTTTTAGCATAAATTCAAGTACATAAATAACATGAGCTAAGAATGCGAGTACTCATACGATGCGTCTCTAAGCTAGTTCTACCCCAGTGTACCTAACCTAGTCTAGGTGTAGGGAAGAGTAGAAGTAGGTGGAGTATTCTCTAGTATGGTAGACTAAGAGTATGTTAAGTCTAGTATGCCAAGAGTCCCTCTAGGATCTAGTCAGCTCCATACCTTGAGAATGAGAGAGGTGGGAATCTCCTGCCGGATCTTGGAACTCTAACACCCCGCGAAGGGAGTCAGAACACTGGAAGCTGGATTCGTCTGCGTGCAGGAATGACAGCGTCTTCTCAGTGCGTCAGGCCGGGATACGGGCTCCTCTGAAGTCGAGGTCTCCTCTAACTTGCTTGGGCAAGGGAAGGTATATTTATACCTGGTAGGTGTCAAGGAATGTTAGCATTGACGTGAAGTCGGACATAGGAAGACGTCAGGAATGAACCCTTAAGGTATAACGGTTCAAACATAATAGATGAGTTCTTGGAGAAATCAATAGTCCTGTGCTAGGGGAACTCCCGAAGCTTAAGGGTCTGGTTTCTAAGAACTCGTTGTGACGTTAGGGTGGACGGATGTCGGTGACCATGCCTGTATTTGGAGTGCACGGTTAATGCCTAAATAAGGACAGGGTTTCTATGCCTATATAAGGGCAAGGCGAATTGTGCCTATATAAGGACATGATTCAGGAAAACCTATATACGGACCCCTAAAGTAGAATACAACACCCACTCCATCTTCGAGTGAACGATAATACTAAATGCTAAACATTTAAATGCTAAACATAAAATTGAGTACCACATATTACTAAAAACATTTCTAAAAGCATTTTTAAAAGAAGCTTAAAAACTGTTGAAATGCCATAGGTACTGTATATTTAAAGCAGTGTTTTCATTCTAACCATATAACGGAAGTGGAATGCAACGTGAATGAAACAGTAATATATACATATGATGAAATGGTCAATAAGTTCTTACAATCAAAGCCATTTGTATATCATGGAAGTAAATGAAATTGTAGACAAGTAAGGTGACAATGTGTGCCTGGAAGTATTCAAAGAAGTCTGTTTTATAAGGCTAGTTCTACTGTAAGCAGATTGTTCATTTGCCATGTCATTTCAAAAATTTAAAAAAAAGAAAAAGTTCAATTCTGGGAAAAGGTCCAAGTTTGAAAAATAAGAAGGCCAAATTTCATTGTTGCCCTGGTACACTGTGAACCGAATCAAAGTCAGTCTAGGGGTCTGGCGTAAACATTAGATCATCTATTTCCGTAGCCAAAATATCATCCACCGAAGTCGGTGACATTTGGAACACCTCATTCAGAATGTTAATTGCACAGAGATGAGAAACATCGCCTTCAGCAGAAGATGCAACGTTCGCGTCCGTTGTTACCTGTGTGCCCGTTGATCCATCTTGTACCTCAGCAGCAGCCGGAAGCGTCTGTGAGATCTCAATGAATGCCGCCATCAGGATTGGAAGCCTCTGGGGACAACACACAGCATGGGCCGTTATCGGGTCCAGCAGAGTATCGATATCCGTTGGCATGACTGATGGGAGTGTTAGACATGTGTCTAGCACGCATTCTTCACCGCAAAACAGGCAGCGTAGAACAGGTAAGATGCAATCTTGCCAGATTGGTCTGAATGACAGGAACCATGTTGTATTAAGTTCCCGTAGACGAGGCATGCCCAAAAGCTGTACTATTCGCTCACGGCATTTCCGTTCAAGGAGGGCTCTCTCCACATCGCTCGGAGTGATGTTGGCGAAGAGGCTTGCCATAGCGTAGTAGGAGGAATAGAAACAGAATTCCTGCAACAAGTGCTAGAATTAACGGCACACCACGAAACACCGAATGTGCGAAGTTTGGGATGATTCCGAGGACAGCCTGGAAAGGTGCTAATAGTCCGGAACAGATGGTCTTAAATACATGTACAATTCCGCTTGTATCAGACATGTTAAAGATACGTCCTATCATTTCTACGAAATGTATAGGGCAGTTTGTACGAATTAAAGCTTGTATCTCAGCCGAAGTCCTTGCAACTTGTAGATCATAGGTTTCTTTGGCCGAGGTCAAAGGCACTGATTGTTGTATAAGCATGGCTTTCATTCTGCTTAAAGTATCAAATCGAATAAAAGAGACATTCAACGAAGGCCATAGAGGCGACTCCCTGACTGTGTCTATTGGGGCAAACAATACTTGCATACAGCAAGTGACCCTGGAGTTGACCGTTACTAGATATGGGATGCCTGGCAACATGCCACAGCAACTCTGATCATTCAACATGAGGTAACTCCCATTAGAAAGTTGTCCAAACGTTGGATTAATCACAGCAGCTGGTGTACCCTGTTGGTGGCAGGACAAGTTTGCCACAGAACCATTACAAGCCCCGTGTAAAGAAATGTCCTGACAAATCAGTGAACCGCTTAGTGCACTTTCACAGTGTGTACCGCTTAGAAACACTTCATGATCCCCACTCCAACATCTATATGTGTAAGGTAGATTCCAGGATGTCTTAATGTATTCTTTACCCAACCTTTCATATTTGCCTGCTTGCATTTGTTTAAGGCAATACTGAAACTGGAAAGTAGTCACAGGTAGACTAATTTGCCATGAATAAGCCATTCTGTAGCTGGTTTTTCTGCCACTGTGAATGGTAATTTTTCAAGTTGTTCAATGCTCAGTACTGTATACTTTGCTCCCCTTTGTGCCAGTTCGATCTGTTTATCAGTTAGATTGTATTCTGCAAACAGAGCCGTCGTGTTGATAAAATGCCAAGGCACATAGCCCGCACGCAAAGATTGCAGCGTCCAGCTTAATAACATAATAGAACGTAACTGAGACTGGCCTTGCTGTAACATGGCTAAATCTTGTTCCAGTATGTCGATAGCAGAGGATACAATACTGTCCAATGAATAAATTCTGGAGGACAAAGTTGTTAACCCATTGTCGACCACAGAGAGAGTTTTCTCTAAATTAATGCGATCAAGTTCACATATTCGTTCTGCGGCCTCCATCTGTGACACCTTCCATGCTTCATTGTAAGCAGCATAAATGCCGGCATATATGAAACGTTTTTGACGCGGTTTTCTTGGTCCAAGCAAGAATTCCCTAAGGTCTGCGTCTTCTTTAAGTAAAGATAAGTGTTGTTTCACATCCTTTAGTGTAGATTTTTGCAGCCAATCGAGACATAATTTTCCTACACTGTATGTTGTTACTACCCCCGGATGCTGTCTTTGGACGTATCGTGGGTCTGGCCTATGAATAGTAAACCCCTGTGTTTTATTCAGGAATCTGTCTTGACAGTTGTTTGTGTCTGTGGGCCAGATCAACCATTTTCTCCAATCAGGATTTGTTCTGTTGAGTTGTAGTATGGTGTCAACTGTAACCGCTGCCTGTGTATTGTTATCACTTGCAGGTGTTGGTACAGAAGGATTTTTCATGTCTTTAATCTTGGCTAACCCAAGGCAAGACGTTTGTTGGACAGTGTCATTCAAAAACATTATTTGTTGAGCGACGATACAGGCTCTAAATAAAGCTTCTATCCCCTGCACTTGCCAATCTTTAGTACCCCAGACAGATTTTGTATCTATTGTGTCTTTCCATAAGTCGAAACCCTGTCTAGACAGTTGGGCAATAAAAGCTGCAAAGTAAATCTGTTTTGTATTTGTTAACATAATTTTTAGTCCTGTTTTGTTTACATTTTTATAGTAAAATGTTTCTGGATCAGATGTATTATATCCTGAAAAATATGGAAACTTTTTAGCAAATGTTTTTGAACTACCTTTTGGTGGTGTAGGACAATGCTCCCATTGGTTAAACATAAACACATTTCTGGGTGTTGCAGATTTATGCAAAAAATGATGACCATAGTGGTTATAGCAATACAGCTGTTCATACTCCGATGAACCCTCTAAATATTCATTATTAGAAAATGCAGCAGATTTTTCTAGGTCAAACATCATATCATTCACAGTTTCAAAGTCCCAATCATCAGAAAAGGTACTGAATGAAACAAAATCACTTAGTGAGATCTTAAATAGATGTGGAATGTTCAAATGTTCCGTCGGGCCAAAAATATCGAAATCTGTTTTGTCCCACACTATACCATCCTGTATAGGAACGGCTGTGATGTTCACTGCAGACAAGTTTCTTGTTTCACGATGGGATGATTTGTGAGGTGCCAAAAGTAAGTTCACTTCTTTTCTTTCAATGTCCAAATTGACGTATCTCCCATTTATAAGCATGCTCATAGTCATAACCAAAGCTAGCCAAAGCAGGAAGGAAAATATTCCAGAAATAACCCAAAGTTCAATCCATGGTGAAACTAGATAAGTCTTTTTCAAAAAATGCAAAAAGTCTTGTACTTGCTGTTTAAAAGTTTTTGTTGCTGGCGACGTCTCGGGCTCACTCAGAGAAGCAAAAAACGTATCAAAGTTAATGAAGTAGCCAGAAGCAGTTCTGTCAATTGTTGGAATTGCATCAGGATTTGTAGAAATCGCTGGGACCAGTTGATCACTTGTTACATTGGTGTAGACAGGTGTATTTGGACGAACTGTTACTTGTGTTTCAAGAGGGATGAGTTCCATAGCATTGTTGCTCAGTCCTTCATCTGTTACTGCTGAAGTCTTGATGGTTATCAGTCTTTCAGTCTGAACCTCTTGGATAGTAGCAAGAGGAGTGTGTCTGCTACTAGGTCGGAGTCCACGAGGCCTACTATTTAGTATTGGCCACATACTGTGGTTTGATGAGGTCGATGGACACAAATCTTTTCTCCTTTTTTCCAGCAAGGGGCGGCAGAAGTACTGTTCTTGTTCCGTGTACGGCCAGGACAGGTACTGGTTGTCTGTATGAAGGTCCAAATTCCTTCTTGTCTGCAATCTTTTCTCTGACTAGATCCCCAACTTTTAGAATCCAGACAGACCTTGCTGGGACCACCGGTTTTTCCCCAGTGGTGGTTGGCTGCAGGAATACGTTGCTTTGTTTCGTTCTTATTTCATTTAAGTCCTGTAAGACAGCCAAACGATCTTTGATATCAAAGGGTTTATTTTCCACCACTGTGCCACTGCATTCCAGATCAGGCACCCACATTCTTGTCCCAAATAGGACCTCATATGGAGTGACCCCCCCTAGAGAACTTCTTGGCAAGTTGTTTAATGAGCGTTGGACCCTATAAAGATGTCTGACCCACCCATCACCCGAACCTAATACCCTAGCTGTTATAGACTGCTTTATGTCCCGGTTTTTCCTTTCCACAACAGAATTTCCCTCAGGATGAAATGGAGAGGAGTACCGCAATGCAACGCCCAGACTGGCCATGGCGTCTTTGTAAGCCCAAGAGCTAAACGCAGGGCCCTGGTCAGAATGTAGCATGCCTATTGCGTATGTGCCGATAAAGACTCGCAAATCTTTTATAACAGTTCGAGCGTCAGCCGAGCGCTGAGGCCATATCCATAGGAACCTAGAACAAGAATCCACTGCGACCATGATATATTTATAGTTACCGTCCCTTTGCAAGGGACCGCAGTGGTCCAGGTAAACACAAGCTAATGGTTTGTCTGAAATTAACAGGGGTGTCTGCGTAGGACGTTTCACTGTGGAGACTTTCATCTGTTGGCAAATTTCACATTCCAGAACATAGTTCTTGGTCTGCTTCCTAATGCCAGGCCACCAATATCTTTGTGTTAGTAAAGATACTGTTGCAGAAATGCCTGCATGGGCAGAGGCTATCCCTTCGTGTGCTGCAAGGATTAGTCCTAATCTGCGTTCCTTGTTTGGAATTACCCTATCCCCCACTCCAGGGATTCGAGCAAAAGGAACGTTGTTCGCATCAATTACATATGAGTACTTGAGTGGAAACTTTTTTGGTAACACTGCACCACTGCCTTTGCTCATAGCATTGACAGCCAATATTATCTCACTGTCTATTTTCGTTTTTGAACGAGTGATTGCAGCTACGGAAGCCGTCTGAACAGCCCCCTTTGCGGCTTCGTCAGCTAATGAATTCCCTGCAACGTGAACGCCATCACGTTGATGACTCAGTGTATGGATCACGTGAGCCTTTGGTAGTTCGCTTTTTAACTGAACTACTTGTTCCCAAAGCGTTTTATGCTTTATTGTGCCACCTTTTGCATCTTTGAACCCGTTTTCAAGCCAAGTTTGTATATATTCATTATACGACTGTACACAGTAGAAAGAATCGCACATTATTAGTGTGGGGAATTCTCGATCTGTACTTTCAAGTGCCAGTTTGAATGCTTGTAGTTCAGCTCGCTGAGCTGTGCAATCTCCTAGAGACTGGGTTTTTGTGACCATAGGTCTGAAGTTGCCATCTCACATGCGACCTTTAACGATTGCGCACGCTGCACTGTAAGCTTGCTTACTCCCTGTTGCGGGTTGTGCGGATCTGTCAGTGTAAATTATGAATTCGTACTGATCGAGAGGCAGAATCTCAGTGGGCAGAGGACATTCATGTTCATATTGCAGGAATCCTTGTGTTTTTAAATCGGGATCAAAAACATATTCAACATCTGTTGCAGCAAGAGAATTAACCCATTGTATCCATCTCGGATGTAAAGCTTTAGCATTTGGAATGCTCGCTTTTGTTACCGCCTCTAAGGCCGGAACTGGGGTTACGACAATAATGCGTTTCCCTTGGGCTAGAGCTCTTTCTTTTGCTACAGCGGTTTGAACTGCTGTCAGAATTTTTTCTGTTGAAGTGAAGCGCATTTCTGCCTGTGTATACAATTGTGATTTGTATGCAATTGGTACTTTTTCACCCTCATTAAATGTTAGGTAGGTGAATCCGCATTGACCCAAAATTATTTGGATCACTAAGTTGCATTGACTTACGCGTGTTTGTAAGTGATTTGTTGCTAACATGTTAGCTTGGAGTGAACGCAAGATTTCTGTGTGTTCTTGTGTCCAGTTTTTGATTGAAAAATCAGGTTTGATTAATCCGTAGAGAGGTTTAACCCTTTCTGCGTAATTTAGAATGTAAGTTCTTCCAAAATTGAGGAAACCCAGGATGGATTGTAAATTTTTCAGCGTCTTTGGAGGTTGGAGCAGCGCACACCTTTCTAAAAAGTTAGCTGCCAAGCTCTCGCCTTCACTTGAAAGCTCACATCCTAGAAACAGGACATTGAGATGGGCAATTCTGGACTTTTTGAAGTTGAATTTGTAGCCCTCAGAGGCGAAGCCCAGTATAATGGTGCTCACCCTGTTCAAGTGTTTGTCCAGGTCATCGTCTGTCAGATAGATGTCATCGACATAGGACAATGTCCCATTGTCATAAATTTATAGTAACTCCGTTACTCTCGCTGAGAATAACCCCGGGCTGTTCTTGAACCCTTGTGGGAGTCGACAAAATTGACGCTGGGTCCCCATTATTGAGAAAGCTGTTAAGTACCTGCTTCCAGGTGCTATGTTTTGACAAAAGAAACCATTTGAGATATCCAATGTGGTTTTATATTTTTTACGCACAATGTTATTCATTAATGCTGTACTATGTGCATTTTGCACTGCAAATGTTTTTGAACAAGTGTTTAGGTGTCTGTAATCCAAAACTAGACGATACGTATTGTCTGGTTTGGAGACAGGAAACAAAGGATTGTTCATTGAAGAGGTGCATGTTTCAATCACCCCCTGGTATTCAAGTTGATCTAAGATCTCCCTGACCTGTTTTTTAGCTTCTTGCTTTATTGGGTACTGCCTTTGTGCAGTAGGTTCATTTTTTAAATGTATTTTATGGTGAGGTGAATCCTCATCCCATCCTACATGATTTTTATATAATGCTGGGGCCTGGGCAACTGCCCATTTCCTGGCATAAGTATATTTTAGGTGAATTGGAATATGGTTGGAGAAGGCAGGCATAATAATGTCCTCGCCATGTGGGCACTCCCTGACAAATTGTGGTGGCCAGTCTTTTTCTGCTAGAAGTATGTCATAGCCCCTTGAAAGTTTTTCCCAAAAAGTGCTTTCACCTGTCTAGGTATGTCTCCCTCCATCCGGAGTGTTATTTCATATAACTTTTGTGGAGTACTAACCCTGGTGTCTACAGTCTCAACTGTAATGTACTCATTCAAGTCCACTATCTCCAGAAGTTCCTTCAGGTTCTGGTGAGCTATTGTGACTTCTGCTGCACTGTCCAGCATTGTCTGAGCCCATTCTCTGTTCTTGAGTTGTGTTCTCAGTATCCTTGGCATGTCTGACCTTCAGACCTGCTACTTTCTTCTTTGAGAATTGAGGTTTTGATTTATTTTTCGGAACGTGTTTGTCGTCTTTCGATTTCACACGTTCCTCTCTATGTTCTGACCGTCCTCTTCTTTCCGATGTCTGTGACGAGATATGAAAGGTACGAGAGGAAAGGTGTATCAGTATCTTGATACCTGTCAGGCTTTTTCAAATTATCCCTATTCCTGAGGTTATACCTCCTTTCAGAGGGCTCCTATTGAGGAGACCTACCTCGGGATTGAGAACGTTTCTCGTTTGAATTATGTTTATTAGTTTCCCACTTCTTTTTAGAAGATATAGGAGTTTGTTTAATTGAGTCCTTCTCAGGACTTTCAGATAGTTTTGGCTTCACTGGTCTTCCACCCAAACTATCTCTGCCTAATTCTGCATATGATTGTTCTATTATTCTGGGTAGTTCTGTTTGATGTTCTGTAACATCGAATTCCCTTAATCGTTGGCGGATCGCCACTGCTGCTGCCTCCCCTTTAATATTAGATAATATTATTGTTGAGACCTGGTCGAAATTTTTCAGTAATTTCATACCTAAATTTAGAGCAGGCTCTGCCCCGTATTCGTTTTGAATTTGTTTCAGGACATCTGGTATTACTGCAATTGATGGAATACCATGTGTTTTAGTATAGATGGCAGCAAAGACTGAGCCCCAAGTGGAACAGTCTTCCAGTTGTGGTATGATCCCCATCGGTAAACAGATGTTTAGGATTCTGTGTTTCTCATACGGGCTAGTATTTGGAAATACTGCTTCGATTTGAGTAATTTTTTGAGCTATCCAGAATGGAATTTGCTCACGTTTTGTGGGCATTTTTCTCATGACTGCGTATAGAGTCCGTGGTGTAATTGTTTGTGTATTCCCCTGTTGAGGGGTTTGATTTGGAAGTGTCAATGGTGGTTGTCTGCATGACATATTGGACTAGTTGTCTGTAGATTTTTATTATCTCTGTAAGTTGAGTAAGTAATTCCTCGTCTGACATTATATCGAGTTCAGGATGAGGAGTGTAGCCGGCTAGGATCGGCCATGTTGCTCCTGGTATACCTAGTGGACCGAGCCTGGTAATGTTTCTGTGATGTTTTAGGGCGCCTTTAAACCAGAGCTGATGCTCCTGGTATGTTAGTGGAATTTCAATATCCTCGAAAGGAATATATTCCTCTGGTGGATCATCTTTTTTGTAGAAGTGAAACAGTCTTGTTACTCAATTTGAAATATGACACATGAATAGAATACCTCTGTCTGAAAGGATTCGTGTGCCTCTATCACGAAAACTGCTCTACCGCCTCTCGGTGATAGGCCATGTTTTATAAGTTTTAGAGTGATGGCTCTTCTTAAGTTTGGAGCGATGTCTATAACACCCTCCTCGGTTTCATTTAAACCTGTAAAGTTAAAAACTGCCATGGCTGGGTCAGCCGCAGCTCCACCGGTTTCGGTCATTTTGTTTTTTGAAAAATGTAGAACAAGTTTCAGGGAAACAAAAAGGTAAGGTGCACAATATTTTGGAACACAGTATCCTTCAACGTTGAACAAACCAAACAACTAATATATAGGGTACTTCCCTATTTAGTTATGGCGGATATTTAACCCTACCCACTCCGGTCGTCTTATGGAGTATGTGAGTAGGGGTCTCTGAGAAAAGCACGAATGAGTTACTCAGTATCTAGCGTTAAATTACTGCCTTACCAAACCGTTGGGCGCCATGTAGTGTAGTTCCTATTTCCCTAATAGGCTCTGCGCATTGGAATAATATAACCTATAGGTTTGACATAGGACTAAGGTCGGTATGTCCCTATCGATTATATTAAACTTAATTACCTGTGCCAGCTAGCTCAGAGACCACTAGAAACTCCTTGAGAACAAGAAGGGAGTAGTTTCTGGCAACCGAAAAACATGACAACTTTGTTTCCCTTTAGAAGCGGAACGTGTCTCAGAATCGTGGAAACGATAGATAACAGTTTCACTCATTCAATCGTGCATGCTTAGTTTCTACAGAGTTACACAGAAAGGAAAGACGGGCGTTTCAATAAAAAGGGTTTTATTGAACAGTCTTGTTTCTCGTGTAAGAGATATGTGCTGTTATGATCACAAGACAGTATGCAAGATAAATAATGTATAGCGTAAGCAGTAGAAATAAATAATACTGCGCTAGCATTATCTTTTAGCATAAATTCACGTACATAAATAACATGAGCTAAGAATGCGAGTACTCATACGATGCGTCTCTAAGCTAGTTCTACCCCAGTGTACCTAACCTAGTCTAGGTGTAGGGAAGAGTAGAAGTAGGTGGAGTATTCTCTAGTATGGTAGACTAAGAGTATGTTAAGTCTAGTATGCCAAGAGTCCCTCTAGGATCTAGTCAGCTCCAGACCTTGAGAATGAGAGAGGTGGGAATCTCCTGCCGGATCTTGGAACTCTAACACCCCGCGAAGGGAGTCAGAACACTGGAAGCTGGATTCGTCTGCGTGCAGGAATGACAGCGTCTTCTCAGTGCGTCAGGCCGGGATACGGGCTCCTCTGAAGTCGAGGTCTCCTCTAACTTGCTTGGGCAAGGGAAGGTATATTTATACCTGGTAGGTGTCGAGGAATGTTAGCATTGACGTGAAGTCGGACATAGGAAGACGTCAGGAATGAACCCTTAAGGTATAACGGTTCATACATAATAGATGAGTTCTTGGAGAAATCAATAGTCCTGTGCTAGAGGAACTCCCGAAGCTTAAGGGTCTGGTTTCTAAGAACTCGTTGTGACGTTAGGGTGGACGGATGTCGGTGACCATGCCTGTATTTGGAGTGCACGGTTAATGCCTAAATAAGGACAGGGTTTCTATGCCTATATAAGGGCAAGGCGAATTGTGCCTATATAAGGACATGATTCAGGAAAACCTACATACGGACCCCTAAAGCGGAATACAACACCCCAACCTCCCAGCGCATGGCGCGCTGTCGTCATTACAATGAAAACGATACTGGAACTTAGTTTCAGTTTCACAGTTTCGGTGCTTGTGGGGCTATCTCAGCCCCCCGAGCACCGAGAAACATGGGAGAGGTATCGTTGGAAAGGGGAGAATCTCCCCTTTCCAATGGTACCCTTCCTTAGTGGATCCCTGCTTGGGGATTGCCCAAGGAGGGCGATCCCCAAGCAGGGATCCACCCACTAGCCACCAGGGTGGGGGTAGCAGCCCTTTGCTCCCCCCTATAAAATTATGCCAGACAGCCTTTCTGCCCCATATGGGGGCAGTAGCCCTCAATCTGCCCCCCCCAGGGAGCAGAAAGCACCCTAGGCACAAGGTATTTGTTTTTATATGCCAGGGGTGGGAGCTGCCCAGAATGGGCATGCCAATGCCCCCACCCTACCACCCCAAAGAAGGCATAAGACTTTCTGTCCCCCCAGGAGGCAGATGGGGCCCAGGGATTTTTTTATTTTATATATACGTAGGGGTGGGGGCTGCCTAGAATGGGCATGCCAATGCCCCCACCCAAAAAAAAATGCTACAGTCTTTCTGCCCCCCCTGGAGGCAGATAGGTGCAAAAGCTCCTTATCTGCCCGCTGGGGGGGGGGGGGGGGCAGAAAGCCCAATAGGCATCAGGGATTTTTTTTTAATTTAGGGGTGTGGGTTGCCCAGAATGGGCATGCCAATGCCCCCAAAACCCCCCCAAAAATGCCACAGTCTTTCTGCCCCCCCAGGAGATAGATGGGGGCAGTAGCCCCTGATCTCCCCCCCCAGTGGGCATCAGAGAGCCCACTAGGCGCCAGTGATTACGCTGGCTTTTTTTATGCGTGGGGGTGGGGGCTGCCCAGAATGGGCATACCAATGCCCCCACCCCCCAAACAAATAGCCACAGTCTTTCTGCCCCCCCGATTCCCTCCCAGGGCGGCAGAAAGCCCACTAGGCACAGACTTGTTTTTAGCAATGTGCCTACCTGTGGATTTTGGGCCCTAGCGCAGCAGGCACATAGGGAAACCTAGCAAACCTGTACATTTTTGAAGAGTAGACACCAAGGGGAATCCAGGATGGGGTGACTTGTGTGCCTCTCACCAGGTTCTGTTACCCAGAATCCCTTGCAAACCTGAAACTTAGTTTAAAAAAATATTTTCCTCACATTTCTGTGATGGAAAGTTCTAGGATCTGCGTGGATGCAAAAAATTCCACCCACCGCGCATTCCCCAAAGTCTTTCCATAAAAATGGTACCTCACTTGTGTGGGTAGGCCTAGTGCCCACGACAGGAAACGGCCCAAAACGCAACGCGGACAAACCACATTTTTACAGTGAAAACTGACCCTTTTTTTGCAAAGTGCCTAGCTGTAGATTTTGAACCCTAGCTCTGCCGGCACCTAAGCAAAACCTAGGTTGTTGAAAACTAGACACCCAGGGAATCCAGGATGGGGTGACTTGTCTGGCTCTCACCAGGTTCTGTTACCCAGAATCCCTTGCAAACCTCAAAGTTTGTAAAAAAATAACACATTTTCCTCACATTTCTGTGATGGAAAGTTCTGGAATCAGGGTGGATCCACAAAATTCCTCCTACCCCGTATTCCCCAAAGACTTCCAATAAAATTGGTACCTCACTTGTGTGGGTAGGCCTAGTGCCCGCAACAGGAAACGGCCCAAAACGCAATGTGGACACCATATTTTTACAGTGAAAACAAACCCTTTTTTTGCAAAGTGCCTAGCTGAAGATTTTGAACTCTAGCTCTGACGGCACCAAGGGAAACCTAGCAAACCTATACAATTTTGAACACTAGACACCCAGGGGAATCCAGGATGGGGTGACTTGTCTGGCTCTCACCAGGTTCTCTTACCCAGAATCCCTTGCAAACCTCAAACCTTGTCCAAAAACCACATTTTCCTCACATTTCTGTGGTGGGAAGTTCTGGAATCTGCGTGGATCCACAAAATTCCACCCAGCCCGCATTCCCTATAGTCTTCCGAGAAAAATGGTACCTCACTTCTATGGGTAGGACTAGTGCCCGCGACAGGAAACGGCCCAAAATGCAGCGTGGACACACCACATTTTTACAGTGAAAACTGACCCTTTTTTTGCAAAGTGCCTAGCTGTAGATTTGGAACCCTAGCTCTGCCAGCGCCTAGCGAAACCTAGGAAATCTATACATTTATGAAAACTAGACACCCAGGGGAATCCAGGATGCGGTGACTTGTCTGGCTCTCACCAGGTTCTCTTACCCAGAATCCCTTGCAAACCTCAAACTTTGTAAAAATAAACACATTTTCCTCACATTTCTGTGGTGGAAAGTTCTGGAATCTGCGTGGATCCACAAAATTCTACCCAACCCGCATTCCGTAAAGTCTTACGAGAAAAATGGTACCTCACTTGTGTGGGTAGGTCTAGTGCCCGCGATAGGAGATGGCCCAAAACGAAACGTGGACACACCACATTTTTACAGTGAAAACTAACCCTTTTTTTGCAAAGTTCCTAGCTGTAGATTTTGAACCCTAGCTCTGCAGGCCCCTAGGGAAACCTAGCAAACCTATACATTTTTTAAAACTAGACACCCAGGGGAATCCAGGATGGGGTGACTTGTCTGGCTCTCACCAGGTTCTGTTACCCAGAATCCCCTGCAAACCTCAAACTTTGTAAAAAAAACACATTTTCCTCACATTTATGAGATGGAAAGTTCTGGAATCTGCGTGGATCCACAAATTTCCTACCACCCAGCGTTCCCCCCAGGTATCCTGATAAAAATGGTACCTCACTCGTGTGGGTGACTCAAGTACCCTCGACAGGCAAGGGTCCAAAACGTATTGAGGAGACATCAAAATTACCTATCACAAAACAACCTGGTTTTGCAAGGGGTGTCACCTGGGTTTTTGGCCCCGGGCTTGGCGGCCATCTTGGGAAACCTGCCAAACCCACACATTTCTGAAAACAATACACCCGGGGGAGTCCAGCAAGGTATGGCTTGGGTGGGCCCCCCAACGTTTTCCTACCCAGAATCCCCTGCAAACCTCAAATTTAGCTCAGAAACCTTGCAACCTGGTTTTGCAAGGGGGGGGCAAGGTTGTTTTGTGATAGGTAATTTTGATGTCTCCTCAATACGTTTTGGGCCCTTGCCTGCTGCGGGTACTTGACCAACCCACGCGAGTGAGGTACCATTTTTATCGGGAGACCTGGGGGATGCTTGGTGGTAGGAAATTTGTGGATCCATGGAGATTCCAGAACTTTCACACACAGAAATTTGAGAAAATTGTTATTTTGTTTCAGCTAAATGTGAGGTTTGCAGGGGATTCTGGGTAGGAAAATGTTGGGGGGTCCACGCAAGCCATACCTCGCTGGACTCCCCCGGGTGTCTAGTTTTCAGAAATGTGTGGGTTTGGTAGGTTTCCCCAGATGTCCGCAGAGCCCAGGGCCAAAAACCCAGGTGACCCCCTTGCAAAACCAGGTTGTTTTGTGATAGGTAATTTTGATGTCTCCTCAATATGTTTTGGGCCCTTGCCTGTCGCGGGTACTTGACCCACCCTCGCGAGTGAGGTACCATTTTTCTCAGAAGACTTTGGGAAATGCGGGGTGATTGGAATTTTTTGGATCCACGCAGATTCCAGAACTTTCCACCACAGAAATGTGAGGAAAATGTGGTTTTTGGACAAGGTTTGAGGTTTGCAAGGGATTCTGGGTAAGAGAACCTGGTGCGAGCCAGACAAGTCACCCCATCCTGGATTCCCCTGGGTGTCTAGTGTTCAAAATTGTATAGGTTTGCTAGGTTTCCCTACGTGCCGGCAGAGCTAGGGTTCAAAATCTACAGCTAGGCACTTTGCAAAAAAAGGGTCAGTTTTCACTGTGAAAATGTGGTGTGTCCACATTGCGTTTTGGGCCGTTTCCTGTCGCGGGCACTAGGTCTACCCACACAAGTGAGGCACCATTTTTCTCGGAAGACTTTGGGGAATGCGGGTGATTGGAATTTTTTGGATCCACGCAGATTCCAGAACTTTCCACCACAGAAATGTGAGGAAAATGTGTTTTTTTTTTACAAAGTTTGAGGTTTGCAAGGGATTCTGGGTAACAGAACCTGGTGAGAGCCAGACAAGACACCCCATCCTGGTTTCCCCTCGGTGTCTAGTTTTCGAAAATGTACAGGTTTGCTAGGTTTCCCTAGGTGTCGGCAGAGCTAGGGTTCAGAATCTACAGCTAGGCACTTTGCAAAAAAAGGGTCCGTTTTCACTGTGAAAATGCGGTGTGTCCACGTTGCGTTTTGGGCCGTTTTCTGTCGCGGCCACTAGGCCTACCCACACAAGTGAGGTACCATTTTTATCGGGAGACTTAGGGTAACACAGAATTGCAGAGCAACTGTTATTACCTATTGACTTTCGATGCATTTCTGCCAGGGCCGGCGCTAGGCAAGGGCAGTGTGGGCAGCTGCCCAGGGCCCCGCGCTCAGTTCAAAACATGGGGCCCCACTTCTGTCTGAAAGGCTGCACTTTCATAGTCAGCCCACCTGCTCCTTCAGGGCCCCTCCACAACGCGATCACATTGCCAATGTTAATCGAGGTGTCTTGACCTCGCTGGTCAGGGCGTGGTAGCATTCCTGGGGCTGCAATGGTGGGGGGAGGGGAAAGACTAGGTAGGGGACGTGACGGCAGCAAAGTGGGCTATCAGGGACGAGGGCGGGGCAGCACCGCAATTAAAAACCTGCGGGGAAGTCTTGTCTGCCCTTTGTGTATTCCGTTTCCAGGCGACAGAAGACTCTTTTGTTTCCAAAAGGAGCCGGACATTACCAGGTAAGGACAGGTTGATGAGGGGAGGGAGCATCCAGCTCAGACTGGCACAGTAGAGCAGTGTTTAACAGCATGTCTCGCTACTGCTTCCAGGCACAGGGGAGGTGTTTCCTCACCCCCTGGGCCTGGAAGTACCGGATCAGGTTGCAAGGTTAGGTGTGGGGCCCCCATCACTGGGACATGGGCCATTATGCTGCGAAGTCCATGGCAGCTGGGCCTCGCAGCCCTCTATCAGGCTGCAAGGTCTACAGTGGGCCCCTTTCGAAGGGCTTTGTAGCCGTTATATAGTGCTATGAGGCCCAGGGCAGGGGGGCCCTGTCCTTGGCCTCGCAGCGCTATACTGTTGCATAACTAGATTTTCTTACACAGAGGGACTAGCATGTTTGCTTCCCAGCCCAGGTCACCAGTGCTAAACTTAAAGGGCTGTCTAGTAAATGCAGCTAGGTGCGGAAAACCTGTTAGTTAAATTTCTTTTATTTTGCCAAGTCTTCGATTACTTTGCACTCAAGTTTTCTTTTGTTTTTGCTTGTGGGCGATGTTCTCAAAAGATGAGCATTGTTTTATTGCAAAGCTACATTGTTTCTTTCGTATGTGTATTTTCTGAAATTATGTTTTAACACATAATCATGCAGTACACCCCAATGCACACCACTCCAATCCGCACTACTCCAGTCCACGCTAATCCACGCCAATCCACCTCACCTCACAACACACGAATCTGCCCCACTTAATCCAATCCACCCCAGACCAATCCATACACCTCCACTCCACCACACTCCAATCCTCCCACTCTAGCCCAAAACAATCTGCCCCACTCCATCCCAAAAAATCTGCTCCACTCCATTCAGCTCCGCTCAATTCAGCCCCACTCCAATCTGCCCCACTCCAAAACAATCTGCCCCACTCCAATCTGCACAACTCTAGTCTGCCCCATCCAATCCAAAACAATCTGCCCCACTCCAATCTGCACAATTCTAGTCTGCCCCATCCAATCCAAAACAATCTGCCCCACTCCAATCCGCACAATTCTAGTCTGCCCCATCCAATCCAAAACAATCTGCCCCACTCCAAAACAATCTGCCCCACTCCAATCTGCACAACTCTAGTCTGCCCCATCCAATCCAAAACAATCCACCCCACTCCACTCTGTTTTACCCCAGTCCACCCATTCAATCCTAATTCACTTCACTCCAATGCACCACAATCCACCCTACTCCAATCCAATCCACCCCACACCAATCCAACCCCCAATCCAATCTACCCCAATACAATCCACCTCAACCCAATCCAATCCAATCCACCCCCTCCCCAATACATCCCACTGCAATCCAATCCACCCCACTCCAATCCCAAAACATCTTCCCCACAGTAATCTGCCCCACTCAATCCAATACAATTTCCCCCACTCCAATCCAAAACAATCTGCCCTACTCCAGTCCAAAACAATGTGCCCCACTCCAATCAGCTACACTCCAATCTGCCTCACTCCAATCTGCCCCACTCCAATCTGCAAAACTCTAGTCTGCCCCATCCAATCCAAAACAATCTGTGCCACTCCAATCTGCCCCACTCCAATCTGCCTCACCCCAGTCCACCCATTCAATCCTAATTCACTTCACTCCAATGCACCACAATCCACCCTACTCCAATCCAATCCACCCCACACCAATCAAACCCACCCCAATCCAATCTACCCCACTTCAATCCAATCCACCTCACCTCAACCTAATCCAATCCACCTCCTCCCCAATCCATCCCACTGCAATCCAATCCACCCCACTCCAATCCCAAAAAATCTTCCCCAGAACAATCTGCCTCACTCAATCCAAAACAATTTGCCCCACTCCAACCCAAAACAATCTGCCCCACTTCAACTCAAAGCTATCTGCCACAATCCAGTCCAAAACAATGTGCCCCACTCCAATCCGCTCCACTCCAATCCGCTCCACTCCAATCTGCCCCACTCCAATCAGCTCCAATTCAAAACAATCTTCCCCACTCCAATCTGCACCAATCTAGTCTGTTCCACTCCAATCCAAAACATTTCGCCCCACTCCAAAACACCCCAATCCAATCCAATCCACCCCAATCCAATCCACCCCAAACTAATCTAATACACCCTTCTTTAATTCACCCTACTCCAATCCACCGCTATCCAATCCACCTCACCCCATTTCAATCCACCCCACTCCAATCAAATTAATCCACCTCACTCCACCCCAATCTACTCCAATCCAATTCACTCACTATCTCAATCCACTCCAACCCACTCCACCCGATTCCACCCCATTCCACTCTACGGCACTCCCCTCCACGACTCTACACTCTACAACACTCTCTGCCACTGAACCACTGAACTCTACTCCCTCTACTCAACTGTATGACACTCTACTCCACCTACTCCAATCAACAACACTCTACTCCAACAAATCCAGTCTATGACACGCTACTCCGACCACTCACCTCAAGGCTACTCCATGCCACTAACTTTTAACCATGCTGAAGAGCAGCCACACTGGTGTACAACACAGCACATACACATTGCCAAAGCCAATAGTTCTTATAGGCGAGACCTATTGACTTTGCCAATGCTTGGTAACAGTGATGTTATTCTGATCCTTTGCCTAGAATATTTAGCATGTTAAGATGCACACAACTCATTGGGTACTAACGCAGTGGTGAAACGCACAATACCTATGTGGTGGTGTGTCTAAGGTATTTTTAGCTGTCATTTGAATTATCACTTACATATAATAGTGTTTCATTCCACTTTTTCTAAGTAGTTACTATTATACTATTTAATGATGCTCATATAATGGACCCAGGAAGGACGATTGTGCCTTGCATAGATTCAAACTCCTGATCTGCAGTTATACAGCCAGGATGCAACTCACAAAACTATTCTGCTATCAACCGCTTGCCTCCTCCCCAGGCTTTGTTTATTTTCAAGATTTCCTACGCCCCTTGTCCGGCACACATAAAAACAGCAAATTGCCTATGATAGTTTATGTGCAGGAAGGTCCCCCTTCCTGCACATAAATAATCATTTAAAAAAATGCTGTTTTGCACTTTAATGTGTGCTGCATTAAGCAGCACACATAGAAGTTACAAAACAGCATTTCAAGATTCCTTCAACAAAGGCACCCTTGCATAACAGGCACCCTTGCATTATGGTGCAAGGGTGCCTGCGTTGGCGTTAGGCAGCTAAATTTAGCGCTAGTGCAGGGGAAACGCAGGGCTGCATCATATTCTTGAAAATATGGTGCAGCCCTGCGTTTTCAGAATGCCGAAGCGTGGCGTTATCAATGTTTGCTTGACGCTATACTTCTCCATTCTGTTGTACATATGCCCATATGTCTCTTCAGCAATGACAAAGATGATCAATAGTCCTGTGATGTTGGTTTTCTATGATGTAAATTCTTGCGATGTCACATTCAAATTAGAGGGGCCTCACATCTTCCCTTTCGCCCAGGGCCCCACAAGTCCTAGGACCGGCCCTGATTTCTGCCTTCCAAATGAAAGACAATGTGTAAAAAAGAAGTCATTTTGAAAAATGTCCTATAATTCTCATGCTAGTATGGGTACTCACAATTTTGGAAATGTGCAAATAGCTACTGTTTCTAAACTCTATATTCTGTTCCAATTTCAGAAATACATCGGTGTCTTTCATCCCGATTTTTCACTATATATATTTTCCCAAATTAATTGCTATATACCCGGTACATAATAAAAAACCATTGCAAGATGCTGCTCAGTTATTGGCTCTTGGTTCGTCGGGTTCTTGGTGAACCTACAAGTCCTATATATCCCCACAACCAGAAAGGTCCAGCGGATGTAACCGTATATTGCTTTCAAACATTTGTCATAATTAGAGAAGTTACAGGTGAAAATGTTGGTACAAATGGCTGTTTTTTTCAACTCATTTTCAATTTTTCCTATTTTCAAATGTTAGTTTCTATAAAGAAACCTTGAAGGATCTACACAAATGACCCCTGATGAATTCAGAATTTTGTCTACTTTTCTAAAATGTATAGCTTTCCAGGATCCATTATTGCTTTCATACCCATTTCTACCATTAACTGGAAGAAGGTTGAAAGCCCAAAAAAATAGCAAAAATAGGCTATGTCCCAGTAAAATGCCAAAACTGTGTAAAAAATGTTGGTTTTCTGACAATAGTCTGTCAGTCCCATAAAGCTGGGAAAATTGTGATTTCAGCCCCACAAACCCTTTGTTGATATCATTTGCAGGGAAAAAAACAGCACTTGCAGCACTTTTTTCCCATTTTTCCAACTAAAACCAAAATGTAGCTGTATTTTGGCTAATTTCTGGGTCCCCTCCAGGGGAATCCACAAACCCTGGGTACCTTTAAAATCCCCATGACGTTGGAAGAAAAGGACGCAAATTTGGCGTCGATACCTTATGTGGTCAAAAAGTTACAGGGGCCTAAGCGCGAACTACCCCAAATAGCCAAAGAAAGGCTTAGCACAGGGGGGTAAAAGGCCTAGCAGCGAAGGGGTTAACAAGAAGACCCTATGTTTATATTGTGCATAAATGTAATTTGCAATTAGAAAGCGAAACAAATTGTATGCACTTTTACATTTTTGTCGTTTATTCCCCTCTTTATTGTGCAACTGCTTTTATGGATGTTTCTTTTATGAATCCACATAAAGTTAAATATGACAGGTGACGAGCAGAGGTGTTGCCAGCTGCCTGGGCCTGCGCTTGGCTCTGTAGGCTTTCCAGAGTAGGGCATTCCATCGGCACTTTGCAGAACTCTTCCCTGGTGGTACTCTCTTCTTTCTGCCAGTTGGAAATTTCAGGTACGTTCCCCAGGATGGTGATGTCCTCCCCTGTAGATTCTGGGGAATCACCCTCAGGCTCAGCCTCATCCTTGACCATGGGAGTTTCAGGAACGGGTTTCCTGCAACCCTTGCCCTTATTCTATTTGGCAGGCTCCTGGGTAATTCTTCCAGACTCCAGGGCCTCCTGACTATCCTCTCAGGTGGCCATGGACCGTGTAGTCAGGCACACCCACTCAAGCAACCCTAACATCTCCAGGTGTGACCTGAGCTCCACCTCTTTCCAAATGGTGTGCTCTAGGTCATTTCCAAGTAAACAATCCACAGGCATGGATGGACTCAAAGCTACCCTCAAGGAAACTGTGCACCCCGTCTCAACTCAAGGGGTACCAGAGCCCCTCGATAGTGCTTCTCATGGTTGTCAGCTAGAATAAGCTGGTAGAATGCAGTAGGCACTACCTGCTCTGAGGTCACCAGATGGCATCTGACATTTGTTGTGCTGGCTCCAGTCTCTCTCAGAGCCTCCTCCCCCTTCTCATTGATGATGACCCACTGCCCATTTCTTAGTATTACTAGGTACGTGAGGCCTTGGCATCATCTCTCTGTCACCCAGGGACACTAGGGTAAACTCTACACTAACCCCATACTATCTGGAGCAAGCTCTTTGACAAGCGCTACACTAACCATCCCTGATGTCTGCCCACTTAGGACACTTGGCATCCCCCTTGTAGTGCCCATCCTGTTAGAACTCATAGCACTTAGTGGAAGCCTTCCCTTAGGACTCATTATTTTTATGTTTGTCTTCCTCCTCCTTCCCGTGGTGGGGACCCTGCCCACTCATGTTGTGATCCCCCTCAGATAACGTCTTGTGGACCCTGGTGCTGAGACAGCACACCCCCTCCTTGGCAAGCTCCCTGGGGTCAGTGAGCTTATCAATCAGGTGTTGGCGCAGATCTGCAAAACAACGACTGAACATGTGCTCTCTTGCAATCAAGTTATACATCCCTTGGTGATCCTTCACATTACTGCCCTTCACTCAACCATCTGGTGTCTTGCAAAAGGAATCCACACAATCCACCCAGGACTGATCTGCCAGATTCTGGCTGTCTTTAAACATCTGCAGGTACTTTTCAGGGGTGAGGCCATATTTCCTGACAAGAGTTTCCTTAGTCGGGGACACTTTATGCTGCCCCCTTCTCTTGGGCCAGTAGGGCATCCCTCCCCTCACTAGGTAAATGCTGCCAGAGGCTAGTCCCCCAATCCTCCTCAGGGATCCTATGCATCTGTAAAACTACCTCATAAGCTTCAAACCACTTGTCAATGTCATCCCCCACACCAAAGTCAGGCTACAGACCTTTAGGAATGTGGACTGTCTTGTCTCCAGAGGGCACTGTAGGTATGCCGCTGCCAACATTGCTATACATTGCCTGTTTGGCCTTGATGTCCAGCTTCTTAAGACTCAGTTTGTGAGCCAACAACATTTTTCTCTCCTCCAAGAAATTTTTCTCTTTCTCTAATCCTATCTCAGACTCAGCCTTCTATTCCTCCATCTTGAGTCTGGCCATCTCCAGCCTAACCTCCCAATCTGCCTTCCTGTCTGCCAGCTCTTCTGGGAACAGACCTTGGGAAGACACACTGCTCTATGCTGTGGCAGGAAGCTCCAACTCCCGAAGCAAGTCATCCCCTCATGGTAAATACTGCATCTCAGGACTGGTATGCAGGTCCTCCCCTTGACTTCCCACATCATCTACTTATGTTGCTGTGACCAGGGACTGGTGGACGTATGTCCAGGTCCTCAGCGCCTTTGAGAGCTCCACTTTTTGGTGTTGGTCTTAGCTGGAAGTCTTCTGTCCTTGCAGATTTCCTTGAGCTGGTCCACAGCATAGGCCTCCATGTTGACCAGCTGAAACACCACTCTTGCAGGTGTGGTTTCAGGCACAACAGTCAAGTAAAATGAAAGGGGATTTGAAAAAAGCAAAAAAGGCCAATCAAGGAGAAATGTAAAACTTTAATTGGTCGAAGAGTATAACAAAAAATCACTGTATGGCACCGCACAAACACAAGTCCTAATCCAACTGCTGCCACCAATGCAAGAAACTGGGGGGCATATTAGCAAGGGCGACATCGCCGCTTTAGCGGCACTTTTTGCCGCGAAAGCGGCGATTTTTTTATCGCCCTATCAGCAAGCTGTCGCTAACAGGCGTTAGCGACAGCTTTCTGGCGATAGCGGCCCGTTTTCCCATCGCCTTGCATGCCAGCGATAATTATCGCTAATGACATGCAAGGTAGGCGTTCCCAACTAAAAGCGACTGAAAACAGTTGCTAACATAACTTCCCCCTATTAGCAACGCAGGCGAAGCGATAAAAAAATTCGCGCTAAGCACGAATATCGCTAGAATTTAACACCTGCTAAAAACATGACTTACCTGTTTGTAGAATAGGAGGTGGATTGTCAGCCTAAGTTCACCATGGCGTTAATGACGTGAATATCGCTGGATTTCCAGCGATATTCACGCATTATTCGCTATATCGCTGGATATTTTATCGCATTGGAGATAAACCTTGCTAATAGCATGTTATCTCCGCGATAATATCCAGCGATAGGCGGCGTTAAATAAATACGCGCTAAGCGCGGTTAGCGATAATTTTCACCTGTTCTTGCTAATATGCCCCTGGGTTACTGATAGAAGATGGTGAAATTCTACTCAAGCAGCAAACACAATCCTTGACATAGTGAGACACAAGCAAACCCCAATTTGTGCTCAACGCTCTGGTAGCTTGTCACAGAGCAGTCAGGCTTAACGTAGAAGCAATGTGTAAAGTATTTATGCATCACTTCAAACAGTAATAAAATGAAAGCACAACAATAGAAAAATCCCACACCAACTTAGAAAAATAGAGCAAAATGTAATAAATAAATCAAGAATAAAATGAAAAGGACAGCAGACTACCCCTTCGAGTCACTCTGGGAGTCCCGGGTTCAGGTGCAGGTCCACATCCGTCTGACTCAGGTAGAAGGACAGCAGGGCAGTAATACAGCAAGGCAGCAATCCAGTAAGGCAGTAGTCCAGCAGGACAGCAATCCAGCAGCATGGAATTCCTTTCAGCAGCATAGCAGTCCTTCTTCCTGGCAGAGTTTCCACAGAAGTGTACTGAAGAGTTGGTGCCTGAGGTCCAGTATTTATAACAAGTGCCTCATTTGAAGTGAGTGAAACTTATAAATGTTTCCCTTTGAAGTACACAGATTTCCAGCCTCATTTGCCCTGGCTCCAGAAAAACTACAGGGGGTACGCATCCCTTTGTGTGGAGGCAGGACATAGCCTATTCAAATGTAAGTAGGGCTGGGCACAACTCTGCCCCCCTCATTCCAGTGATGGCCCATCCAGGAACACCTAAGCCTTTAGTGTGTGTGGCTGCCTAGGAGGAATACACAAAGCCCAACTGTCAGCTAAACCCAGTCATGTTAACCAGAGACAGACTACAGACACAAAATGGCTAATGCATGAAAATGCCAAATTTCTAAAAGTGGATTTTTGAAAATTGTAATTTAAAATCCGCCTTTACCATCAGAGAGAATCTTTCATTACAATTCCAAAGACACCAAACATGAACTGTTTACCTGTCCCCATTTGGAAGTTTCAGCCTATTAAATGTAAACAGGTAACTCCAATGTTATCCTATGGGAGCGGTAGGCCTTGAATTGAAGAGGTTTTCACTACAAGGACATGTAAAACTTAAAAGTACATGTCCAACTTATTCAATACACTGCACCATGCCCACCGGTCTTTCCAGGGGCTACTCTAGGGGTGACTTATATGTGTGAAAAAGGTAAATTTGGGCCTAGAAAGAGATTTATTTTGCCAGGTCGACTTGGCAATTTAAAACTGCACACACAAGCTGCAATGGCAGGCCTGAGAAATGTTTAAAGGGATACTTAAGTGGGTGGCACAATCAATGCTGTAAGCCCACTAGAAGCAGTTAATTTGAAGGCCTTGGGCACAGGTGGTGTCATTTTACTAGGGGCTTACAAGTACATAAAATATGCCATTTGGGCATAAGCCAATTCTATATACTACAGACTCAGTGGTGAAAAATAGGTGTGTGGCTATTAGGGTTTGCACCTTGAACATGGCTCAGCCTCATGCCGTACATTAATCCTTGGTTATACCATAAATGTGCCCATCTCCAACGAAAGACAGATTACAAAGACTTATTGAACATTACAGATTTGTTATTTAATATATTTCAGGTCAAGATTATAGGAGGCATAATTGCCAGGTCATTGTAAGTGTGTTATATGGTGTAGAATATAACAGCAGCTCTGTGAGCATATTACAGAACTGTAATTAATGTTCTTTATTTTGTAGAAGAGTCAAGAACTATAATTCAGCCATCAATCTTCTGCTAACTGAAAAGTATATTTGTTGAACAACAGCATTGCAAGAAATTTATTTACATGAATGTGTTATAACATAATAGTAGAAACCAAACAAAAGAAAGAAGTTTCTGGTTCTAGGTAACTTAATGTTGTTTATTTATTTACTTATACATATAGATGTCAACCACTGAAAAACCGCACATCACTGTGTTCACATAGGAACCTCAAGCAGAGAACAATTGGTGTCGATGCAGAGTTGCGGCTAGTGGAGTGTTTTGTTTTGTTCTTTTATTATTTTGTCCCATTTTCCCCCTTCCCCCGGAGATCTATTCATGCCAAACTGTGATTCACATACGGTTTATGCAGGTATAGATTTTTAGGGGCACAGAGAACTTTCATCCCATCTCTCAAGTTGAACGGCCTGGAATTCAGGTGAGGGAAGACTTAACAGAAGCGCAAGCCTTCACAAAAAATTAAGTTCTTCTTGAGAGATATGGATCAAGATAACGACCGAATTGATGGTCGAGACATGGCTCAAGCTCTTAGTGAGGACACAGAGCAAGATCACTCAGTAACAACCATGTTACGTCAGATGAAGTTAGAAATCGAGAGATTAAAACAGGAGAATGTAGAATTGCGTCAGGAGTTGGTTCGATATAAACCAAGAGATTCTTTGTGGGATAGTCCCTTTCCTAAACCCTTTAAAACCCCTTTAGAAACTGGAACTAGGTTCAAGACAGCAAACACCTTCATGACATCTGATGCAACTTCATCACCTGTACAAGTGACAGTCGCAGTCCCTAATGTTGTGCCTTTAGCTGCACCTGAACGATTCTTTGGAGATAGTGCCAAATTTAATGTTTTCATTAGTCAATGTCAGTTACATTTCATTTGTAAACCGCAAGCATTCCCTACTGATGCCACCAAAGTGGCTTTTGTGCTCTCTTATTTAGGGGTACTGCCGCTAATTGGTCCATTCCATACATAGATAGGAATGATCCTATTTTGTATAATTGGCCCTTATTCAAAACAACAATGACTAAATTATTCGCCAAACATACATATGTTCAGTGATAATGAATTATTAAATTTAAAGCAAGGAAATAAAGATTTGTTGACTTATGTAACTACATTTAACAGGTTACTGACAGAAACCCAGTGGCCAGAGGACAAACGCACTTCCTTATTTTATAGGGGTTTGCGTGATGATTTAAAAGATGCTCTCGCTCACATTGTAGAATTACCTGATGATTACTCAGACTTTGTGGATTTGGTAGTAAAGCTAGATCACTGTCTAGGAGAGCGTAAAGGGGATAGATCAAGAGTAGAAGCCAGATTCACTGTACTTAAAACTGAAAAGAAAGATGTAGAAACTAAGTAATCTGAACCAGAACCAATGCAAATAGGAGGTGTCAAAGGCCCCTTGACAACAGAAGAAAAAGACAGGAGGCGGAAATTAAATTTATGCCTATATTGTGCTCGGTCCGGGCATTTTGCTAAAGATTGCCCCATAAAACCAAAGATTCCCAAAAAGACAAATGCATTAGTTTCCCGTCCCACAGAGCAGGAAAACTAAAAGGCTCGTCAAGAACGGAGATCGCTTGTACGAGAGGCATAGTTCCACAGATCTCCCAACATCTGGCTAATACTGTAGCCCGTATACCGCGACACTTTATCATTCAGGTTATTTTGATCATAAGCACTCAAATAAGACATTCAGTTTCTGTCTTGTTAGACTCCGGAGCAACAGGGAATTTTTGGGATATTCGTTTGGCTCAAAAACTACACATCCCTACAGTACTTAAGACACAACCTGAACCAGTTTGCGCAGTTGATGGGTCTGCATTGTCTTCTGGTTTAATAACTAAGTAAACATGTCCCCTTACTATGGTATGTCAGAATGGCCACACTGAATTAATAAGTTTTGATCTTATTGACACACCCACGTTTGGTCTTATTTTAGGTGTACCTTGGTTAACAGCACACAACCCTAAAATAAACTGGGATCTAAGTACAGTGACTTTAGATTCTTCTTATTGTCGATCACATTGTTATCAGGAAGCACACAATGAGTCCATGACAGTGTTACATTGTGCCAATACCACCACACCTTCTTCTATGATTCCTCACGAATATCAAGATTTTAAGGATGTCTTTGATCCAGTAAAGGCAACTACTCTACCTCCGCACAGATCTTACGATTGTCGTATTGATCTAATTCCAGGGGCTACATTACCTAGTAGTAGAGTATATGCTCTTTCTGAGGAAGAAACGAAATACTTACGAACTTACTTGGATGAATTACTAGCTTTAGGCTTCATTCGACATTCTACATCTCCTGTCTCTTCGCCACTCTTTTTCATTCCGAAACGTGATGGTGGTTTAAGAGCATGCATTGACTACCGCGGGTTAAATAAGGCAACTATAAAAAATAAATATCCATTACCCTTGATTCCGGTCCTCCTTGATCAGTTACGTCATTCTTCCATATACACTAAATTGGATTTGAGGGGGGCTTACCATCTTGTTCGGGTCAAAGAGCATGACGAGTGGAAAACAGCTTTTTTTTTTTATATTTCTTTTTATTAAACAAACATAAATACAATAATACATTACAGAGGAGTCAATCGCTTAATGGCATGAGGTATCTTGGGGGAGGAAAATCATTGTACCTAATTACAGGAAATGAGGAATGTTACGGTGAGGGCGGGTCTGTAATGTCAATACAGCGAGGCGGTGTGCAGATGTCTCCTCGGTATATATTCCAAGAGCCCCATACACGGGACCACTTTTTCGGGCAACCCCTGGCCAGGTACACCGTTTTTCCCTATACATGCACCAGTCTAGATCCCTCTCCCAGGCCTCTATTGTGGGAGGTTGCTCTGCTCCCCATCGCTGCGCAATATTCCTCTTTGCTAGCATGAATCCCAGTGTGGACCATTGTGTCTGGGCTGTATTCAAGTCAGTAGGTTCCCAAATATTCAGGAGGCAGCGTCTCACCTCAGGGCGAGCGAGAGCGAGAGTACCGAGTTGATGACACCTTGAACCCTGCGCCAGAATGTGCTGATGACTGGACATTCCCAAAGAATATGTATAAACGTTCCTGTGTGCCCACAGTTCCTCCTACACTCCCCACTCATCTCCCTTCCCATGTGTACTAGTTGAGGCCCAGTCATGTAAGTCCTGTGTAGGATTTTAAGCTGGACTAATCTGAGACGCGCTGATATGGCTACCACCCTGGGAGAGGATATCGCCTCCTGCCAATCCTCCTCATCCAATTCAATCCCGTCCCGTGTCCACTTCTCCCGCAGTGTTTGGAGCTGGTCCTCCCCATTGTTGATTAACTTCTTATATATGAGAGAAATGGTTTTCTCGGGTAGTGACCCGTCTAGTATTCTATCTTCCAGTGGTGAAGCGTCGGGAGGGACGGAGTCTCGTGTCAGGTGCATACGTAGTGAGTGCACGATTTGTACATAGCGGAAGTGTTCAGTGTCTGCCAGCTTATATTCATTTTGGAGGTCTACAAAGGGTTTGATCCCGCTGGTTCCCAACATATCTTTGATGTGTGAGATTCCTATTAGGTCCCATCTGTCAAACCCTTTCGTCTTCCACAGACTACCTAGCTTCTCTGAGTCCCACAGTGGAGTGGCTAGTGTCAATGTATTGCCCCATCCCAGTGAGGTAGTTGCGCTGTGCCAAACCTGAACGGTGTGTGCAGTGGGTCCAGTTAGGGCAAGTCGTCCAGGCTTTGAGTATAGTGCTCTACCATACGTCCCTCCCGGGAGGAGCCATCTGTCCATAGCATAGCCAGGGTCATCTGGGCGACCGTAGGTGCCGTGGTTAACGGCAGCAAGATGTGCTGCCCAATAGTATTTTTTAATGTCAGGAAGGCTAATGCCGCCTTCATACCACGATAGGGTGAGTTTAGTTAAAGCAATGCGAGGTTTTCCTTCCCACAGCAGAGTGCGCTGGAGGTTCTCAATCTCTTTGAAGTAGTGAGCTGGGACAGGGTCCAACGTGTTCTGTAGGATATATAGAAACCTAGGGAGGGACATCATTTTAAAAAGGGCTGCTCTACCCAAAAGCGAAAGGGGGAGTGTTTTCCAACTAGCAATATCTTTCTGGAGTCTGCGAAGGGGTGGAAGGAGATTCCGCTCGTATCGAAGTGCGGCATCTAGGGAAACAAATATGCCTAGGTATTTAAACCCAATTGTGTTTATCTGTATTGGACAGTTCCTGGGGGGAAGAGGAGGGTCACCACTAAGGGCATATAACAGGGACTTATTCCAGTTTACGGTGAAGCCAGAAAATCTGCCAAAGACCTCCAGTATATCCAATATCACCACCAGGGAGTGTTTCGGCGAGGCTAAATAAAGGAGGATGTCGTCCGCATACAAGGAAATGCGGTCCTCCCAGTCCGGGGACCATTTCAGTCCTCTTATCCTTGGGTCACCTCGGATCCACGCAGCAAAAGGTTCAAGGGCCAGGGCGAAGAGGAGGGGCGAGAGCGGACATCCCTGGCGGGTTCCCCTGCTAAGCGGGAAGGCTGCAGAAAGTTTGTTATTGACTACCACTTGGGCTAGGGGGTCACTGTACAGAAGACGTACCCATTGGATAAAGTTAGGCCCAAAGCCCAGTTTGGCCAAGACTGCCCACAGATAGGGCCACTCCATAGTATCAAATGCCATGGTGGCGTCTAAGGACACCACCACCGCTGGTTCTTGAATAGTGTGTGCTCTACTCACCACTCCATGTAGTCTGCGCAGGTTTAGTACCGTGTTCCTATGTGGCATAAATCCAGATTGATCCGGATGAACCAGGCCGCTGATTATTTTGGCTAAGCGCGTGGCCAATAATTTGGCCAATATTTTGGGTTCGGCGTTCAGAAGGGAGATGGGTCTGTATGATGCGCATTCGGTTTTGGCCTTGCCCTCTTTGTGGATTGTCACTATGGTCGCGAGCCTTTGCTCCCTAGGCAGCACCCCGCCCTCTCTGGCCTCCTCGAACATGGCCTTCAGGTATGGTGCCATCTTATCTGGCCGAAGTTTGTATAGCTCAATAGGAATTCCATTAGGACCGAGTGCCTTCCCCGACTTCAAAGCGCGAATTGCTTGCCCAATCTCCTCTATTGTCAGGTCGCTGTCCATATACTGACGGTCTTCTAAAGTGAGCCGGGGGAGCTTAATGTCACGCAGTAGTTCCTGTGAGTCTTCTTCGGAATGTGGGGTTACAGTTTTGTATACCGCGGAGAAGTGAGTAGCAAATCTGTCCGCTATGGTTTGTGGCTCCGTGATGGGCCTCTCTCCCTCAACCCTAAGTTCCGGCACCAGCCTATTGGCGTGCTCTTTTTTGTCGAGCCACGCTATAAGTTTCCCTGCTTTATCTCCAAGGTCATAGACCCTGCCTAGCTGCTCCCTGCTCATTGCCCTCGCCCTGTCTGTCACTAAGGCCTTGTATTCATGTTGTTTTAGGCTCAACAGGTGGAGCCTTTCCGGCGTGGCTCCGAGTTCAGGGTCTCCCTCCAGGGCACTGATTTCGGACTCAATGTCGATCACTTCTTTACGATTTTCTTTCTTAACTCCGGAGATCAGTGACAGTGCCTGGCCTCGGAGTACCGTCTTGAATGCTCCCCACAGTATCTGAGGTGAGGAAACAGAACCCTCATTATCCAAGAAATAGGTGTCCATAGCTTTCACTAATTCGTTTCGAGTTTTGGGGTTTTTTAGATACCAGGGGTTAATGGGAGCGATCCTGCCCACCGTGGAGTGACCAAGGGCTATATGTGTCCATATTGGCGAGTGGTCCGAAATGCCTCTAGCTAAGTGTTTGATGTCTTGTATGCTGTGGGCCTGTGTTGCCGGAACTAGGCAGTAATCCAACCGGGATAGACTATTATGCGCACCGGAGTGGAAGGTATATTGCTGCTGTTCTGGATGATATGTTCTCCACCCGTCTACCAGTCCCATGGAATTGAGGAAGTCGGGTAACCATTGACAAGAAGGCCCCATGTCTCGCGGGGATAACGGTCCAATGTGCCAGAGACTACTGCATTAAAGTCACCCCCTACAATCAAGTGGCCCTCTGGAATAGTGAGTAGGATAGAGCTCAGGTCTATAAATGTTGTGTTCTGTAGTCCCGGTGGGACGTAGATTGACATAAATGTGATGGTTCGCCCCTCCCACATGCCCGACACCCCCACATATCTGCCTCGGTCGTCCACCCACGTGGCGCTCACAGTCAGGGGAAAGGAGTTTTTCATCATGACGCCCACCCCCTTGAACTCGAGGTGAAACCTGCATGGGCCACCATTTTGTATCCCCATCTGTGCATTGCCTTGCATTTGTTACCAATGAGATGTGTTTCCTGTAGTAGGACGACATCCGGGGCCTGGCGTTTGACATACTGGAGGACTACACTACGCTTGATCTTGTCTCCCAGTCCATTAACATTCCAACTCAATATCTTAATGTCTCCCCCTTGTGCACCCATTGATTAGTTCAAAAATTACAGGCTCCTCTGTTGCAAAATAAAATTGAAATGACAATTCAAGAACAATACAAACATAAAAACATGAAACCCCCTCCCAACTACCCCCCACCCTGCTTCCCTGCACTGTGAGCGAAGAACTGCCCATAAAAACTCTGCAGAGTGCCTGTCGCCCTGAACGAACACTAAAAGTAGTAAACGTGGGGGCATGCCATACCAATTAGCTGACCTTCCCCACTCAATAAGTATGAAAGTCCCTCAGAAAGTCATGCACCACAAATCTGGGTAGAGAACCGAGGGCCGGGGGGGCCACTGTGATGGAGTTCGGCCCCCACCCCGCCCGTTACCTGTCCCAGGGCTTCAGAGGAGAGCGTCCGCTCCACGGAGAGCCTATATTTCTCTTAGTCCTTTTGCTCACGCTGTTGAGAGGCCTCCACCTCCGCAGCTCCGCTGCCGTCTGTCCCCCTATTCGAGTGTGAGTCCAGCCACTCCGCCACTTCCTCCGGCCGCTCAAAGAACCAGGCCCTTCCCTCCGCCTCCACCCGGAGACGTGCCGGGAATAGCATGGCGTACTTGAAACCTCGGTCTCTTAGCGTTCGTTTAACAGGGAGGAAGGACCTCCTTTGTCTCTGCACTCGCTGTGTGAAGTCCGGAAAGAAAGAAATGTCTGCATTCTCGTAGCGGAGGCCAGGTCGGGCCCTGGCGTTCTGGAGGATTATATCTCGATCGCGGAAATTTAGCACTCTGGCCAACAACGGGCGAGGCAGAGCCCCCGGCCTGGGGCGGCCTCCGGGAACCCTGTGGGCCCGCTCGATGACGAAGAACTTGCTGAGACCCTTGGGCTGCAGCTGGCGCAGGATAAGGTCCTCCACAAAGAGGTCTGGAGACTGCCCTTCCGCTTTTCCGGCACTCCTAGGATCCGTAGGTTATTGCGACGTAGCCGCCCTTCATAGTCATCCAGCTTTACCTCAGTCGCCACACGGAATGTCCGCATCTCCTGCATTTCCTCTTGGATCTGTGCCACGTCTCCCACCAAGCTAGAGGTGGTAATCTCAACCTGTTTGACTTTGTCGCTGAGTTTAGACAGGTCTGCTCGGATTAAATTAACCTCTACGGCGATTGTGTCCATTTTGTGTTCCAGAGAGGTTTTTACACTGGAGATGGCATCCATGACATCCCTCAGGGACAGTTCCTGGTCTTCCCCACCTTGTTCACTCGCGGGGCTGTCTCTGGATTGACGGCTTTGAATCACGTCTTTAGGGAGGGTGTAGCGATCCAATTTGTTGGACTGCACCGCCTTAGAGCCCCTGGCACTTGCCGTCTTGCTCTTCTCCATGTCTGTGTCTCCGGAGGTGTCCAAGTTTGGCTCTCTCCTGAGCCGTGGCCCGGTCACTGACACTGGCGCCCTTCACCGCCTGTCTCACCGAAATCAGCGGCACCCAAGCCAGGGAGAGGGGGACGTCACGTTCACCATGCCCCGGGCCCCGGGCGCTCGGAATTTCAGTCCGATGTCCTGCGACCGCAGCACGGGCCGCAAAGCCGCTGCCTCACTCCCAGCTGGGCGCCGTCTATCCGCGACAAGGGCGTGTAGGCAGGCTGTTGCTTTCAAGGCCACCATCCAGGGTTTCACACAGCTCCAGTAGATCCCCGTCTCCCCTTCGTGTCACGGATCAATGGGGGAGGGCAGTCAATCGCCCCCGCAACGGGATGCGAAAAATTCAGAGGGTGATGAGGGTCCGTACACCGCTTTTGCCCACGACTCCCAGGCGGCCCTCTGCAGCCACACCCCGTCACCCGGCACCCCGGGCCCCTGAGCCCGGCGCTCCAGTCTGCACCAATCTCCCGGCAACTCTCGTGACAGGGGCACCACTGTCCACGGCGCTTCCGCTGGATCCCCGCACCGCCACAAACAGTCCCCGGTGCCGCACTGGTCCCAGCAGGCACGGGTACAGAAAGACGAGGGCGCACCAGAGTGCAGCGGGTTGTCGCGGAAATCGAGCCCCGGCTTTAGATTTTCTGTGGGCCCTCGTTACAGTGTGGCGATATTCTTTGACCCTAGTGATGGACGGTCACCTCCCTCACGTCCCGTGCGTTCGCTGATGGGGTCTCCTGCCACCTCACCTCTCCGTTCAGGCTGTATCTGCCTCCCGGTGCACTCACCGCCAGCGCCCCCGCAGGTCCCAGCCGCTCTCTCGGTCCGCATATGGCACCGCGCCGATCCGTCAGCCCCAGGTGGTAGAGGCCAAGGCTGTGGTGCGCTCCGGCGGCCTGTCTCGAAAATCGAGCCCCCGGCTTCACAGGCCCCTCTCTCGCGAGGGTCGCAGTGTCTATTTCAGGCGGAGCTCGGCCCTCGCGCCCGGCACAATGTCTTCCGCTATCGTTCCGGTGCAATTCCCGACCTTCGGGTTTCGGATTTGTGTGGCGGATAGTCGTGGGGAGATCAGCTACGACGGAGCTCCCTCTTTAGGCGGCCATCTCGGTTCGGGTCTTGGCCACGCCCCCGGAAAACAGCTTTTTGAACCAAGTTTGGTTTGTTCGAGTACACTGGCATGCCCTTTGGCCTGTGCAATGCCCCTGCGGCCTTTCAATACTTTATAAATGAAGTGTTGAATGAGTTTCTGGACATCTGTGTAATAGTTTATATAGATGATATTCTCATTTATTCCAAGAATAAAGAAGAACATGTACAACAAGTGAGAGCAGTGTTAGCCAATTTGCGAGAAAATCATCTTTTTGCAAAATTGGAAAAATGCATTTTTAACACTAACACTGTAGAATTTCTAGGATATTGTCTATCCCCAGCTGGAATCATGATGGATCCTAAAAAAGTGAGTGCCATATTAGACTGGCCAGAACCAACTTCTGTGAAAGAAGTACAGAAAGTGTTAGGGTTTGCTAACTTCTATAGGCGCTTTATACCCCATTTTGCAGATACGGTTGTACCAATCACCAAATTATTGCAAAAAGGACAGGTCTTTTCCTGGACAGACAAGGCAGCACAGGCATTTATTCAATTAAAAGAAAAATTTACTTCAGCACCCTTACTAAGACATCCTGATCCGGAACTCCCCTTTTTTGTAGAGGCAGATGCATCTCAGGTGGCAGTAGGCGGAGTTCTTTCACAAAGAGATGCACAGGATGGGCAGTTTCATCCAGTGGCATTTTACTCTAAAAAGCTACTTCCTGCCGAGCAAAATTATACGGTGGCAGAGAGAGAACTATTAGCGATCAAACTGGTATTTACTGAATGGCGACACCATTTAATGGGAACCAAATATCCTGTAACTATTTTTAGTGATCATAAACATTTGCAATTGTTTAGTTCTTACAAAGCTCTCACAACTCGCCAAATGCGATGGTTGAATTTTTTTAGCGCATTTGATTTTGTTATTACCTACAGACCAGGGGCAAAACAAATTCAATCAGATATCTTGTCACGATATGGACATACCATTGAATCCAAGAAAGACATGACAAGTCCTCCTATTATTCCTCCTCACAAAATAGTGGCACCCGTTACACAAACAGATTTTATGACCTTAGTAAGAAAGGAACACCTTAACATAAAAATTCAAGAATGGTTAACAAATCCAAAACACACTATTCAAGATGGTTTACTCTATCATAATACTCTTTTGTTCATACCCACTACTGAGCTACAAAAGAAGGTATTAGAATGGCATCATGACTCAGCCTTAGCAGGCCATCCTGGATATCAGAAAACTTTAGACAACTGTAAGAAACAATTTTGGTGGCCTTCTTTGACAAAGGATGTTCAAACTTATGTAGCATCTTGTCCCATTTGTGCCAGAAATAAATCTCTACATAAGGCGCCAGCAGGATTATTACAACCGTTATCTACTCCCCCATGTCCATGGCATACCATTAGTGTAGACTTCATCACCAATCTACCAGTGAGTAATGGTAAAACAGCCATACTAGTGGTGGTGGATTATCTGTCTAATATGGCGCATTTCATCACATTACATAAAATACCAACTGCTGTAGAATTTAGTAACATCTTTAAAACAAACATAGGGGCATATTTACGTTCCCTGGCGCATCCCTGCATATAAGCAGGGATGCGCCAGGGAAAATGCGTCACGCAAGTTTACCCTTGCGCTACGTCCGAAGCGCCGCATTTACAATGCGGCGCATCGTGGCGCATGAGATAAGCAGATGCGTGACGCATCTGCCGGCGGAAGGTTGGCGCAGTGCTGAAGTTGTGTCGCAAGCGCGACTCAACTCCAGCACTGTTCCAACCTTCCTATCCCTAACATGGTGCGTCAATCCTTACGCCTGCTTGAAGCAGGCGTAAGGATTTGACGCACCAGCGTCGGAAAAGTGACTGCGTGAAATCTTGTAGATTTCACTACGTCACTTTTCCGAGGCGTTCCTGCGCCGGAACGCCCCCCCCTGCGCCGGTACGCCCACATGAAACCTGACGCAGGTTTCATGTGGCGCAGGGGTTTACTACGTGACGCATCTCCCTAGATGCGTCACGTTGTAAATATAGCGCAACGCGGCGCCGCTGCGACACATGCGTGACGCAACGGCGGCGCAAAAGTGGCGCAAGGGGCTTGTAAATATGCCCCTCAGTTCGTTTACATGGCCTGCCGTCCAACATTGTGTCCGACCGTGGTAGTCAATTCACTTCAAGGTTTTGGAAAGACCTTTGTAAAAATCTAAAAATTGATCTAGCCCTATCTACAGCCTTCCATCCAGAAACAGATGGCCAGACGGAAAGGGCAAATCAGACATTACTACAGACTCTACGTTGTTTAATGACGGAATTCACTAGTGAATGGGATAGAGCTTTACCATTAGCAGAATTCATTTATAACAACAGTGTTCACTCAGCAACACAGTGTACACCGTTTTACATTTTAAATGGTTATCATCCCAAAGCCTTGCCAATGTTTATAGAGTCATCCCTGATACCTGCAGTCACAGATCGTCTGCAAAACTTATTGAAAATTCAAGAGAAAACCAAGAAGCATTTGAATAATTACAAAATGTTAATGAAAAAACATGCAGATACACATAGAAATCCCGCTCCATGTTACCAAGTAGGAGACAAAGTCTGGTTATCTACCAAAAATTTAAATATTGTAGGCCCACGCAAATTACAACCACGTTATATTGAACCGTTTTCCATTAACAAACTCATAAATCCTGATACAGTGCAATTACAATTACCTCCCGAGTATACCCTACATCCCACTTTTCATGTCTCCTTGATAAAACCGTACAACCCAGAAACTAGACAAGAACCCCCACCTCCACCCATTCCCATTGACGGTCATTTAGAGTACGAAGTAAGACGTATTCTGGATGCCAAAAGAATTCAAGGTAAACTTCATTATTTAATAGCCTGGAAAGACTATTCAGCAGATGAAAATTCTTGTGAACCAGCTTCATTCATTCATGCTCCTAAGTTAGTGAAACAATTCCATTTACAAATTCCACAAAAACCCCGCCCAGTAGGGCGTCCTTTGAGAGGGGCGACTGTTAGGGTTTGCACCTTGAACATGGCTCAGCCTCATGCCGTACATTAATCCTTGGTTATACCATAAATGTGCCCATCTCCCACGTTGTGTGAATCTGCTTATTTATATCCATATCTTTTATTCTGTAGCCTGTGTCCCAAAAGACTATGTGCACTGTTACGTTTCAGTTGGAAGGATTATAATGTATGTAACCTTTGAGGAGATAACATTGAATTCATGCTGAAACTAAACTAATAGCGGTTTGCACGTGCCTGCCTTCAAGACTTCATTTGCATAGGAAGCACGTTAACATCAGTTGGGCCTTTGCATAATAAGCACGTTGACTCCGTTACCGTTGAGCCACATGCTACACGTTTTGCCATCTCATCCTAATTGAAACCCCACCCACATCTGACACTATTTAAGACTCACCTGCTAAACGAGACGCGCTTGCGCTCGTTATTGAGATCCCGCTCACCTGCTTTTCCAGCGCTCCTCCGGTCCCGCCTTCAGTTTCTCCAGCGACGCTCGGATGCACGGAGTCCTCGTCAGCTTTCCTGCAGTTCCGGTCTTGACTTCGGTTTCCACGGCAACGTCCTGACGCTGGTATTCCTTGTCCGGCGTGTCAGCTCCAGCTCCTAAAACAGTCCGGTCTGCAACAAAGAAAAAGAGAAAACATATGCAAGTAAGATAAATCTAATTCTGGCGCTCGCAGGGAAATTGCGCACAGAAGATTACAGGTATTTGAGAGAATTGATTTTAAAGGTCACTTATCTTAATTCCGGTTTCTGCAAATAGACAAAGGAACCTTTGCTTCTTTTAAAAAGACAGTGAATTTGGCCAAAATATAAAAGGAGAAAAAAGACTTTGAAAGACAGATTACAAAGACTTATTTAACATTACAGATTTGTTATTTAATATATTTCAGGTCAAGATTATAGGAGGCATAATTGCCAGGTCATTGTAAGTGTGTTATATGGTGTAGAATATAACAGCAGCTTTGTGGGCATATTACAGAACTGTAATTAATGTTCTTTATTTTGTAGAAGAGTCAAGAACTATAATTCAGGCATCAATCTTCTGCTAACTGAAAAGTATATTTGTTGAACAACAGCATTGCAAAAAAGGTATTTACATGAATGTGTTATAACATAATAGTAGAAACCAAACAAAAGAAAGAAGTTTCTGGTTCTAGGTAACTTAATGTTGTTTATTTATTTGCTTATACATATAGATGTCAACCACTGAAGAACCGCACATAGGAACCTCAAGCAGAGAACAATTGGTGTTGATGCAGAGTTGCGGCTAGTGGAGTGATTTGTTCTTTTATTATTTTGTCCCATTTTCCCCCTTCCCCCGGAGATCTATTCATGCCAAACTGTGATTCACATACGGTTTAGGGAGGTATAGATTTTTAGGGGCATAGAGAACTTTCATCCCATCTCTCAAGTTGAACGGCCTGGAATTCAGGTGAGTGAAGACTTAACAGTGGCGCACCAAGGTGTTTCGCATCTAAATTTAGTTGCAACTTAAATTTGGTGCGGTGCAAAGAGGTAGGGACAACCACCAAATTCCCTAATGTGTGGTCGAAAGGCCACAATTACAGAAAATACTATTCCCCTGCACACGCAGAAAGTACAGACACAATTGGCAAAAATATAGATAGCATTCGTGTTTCTTTTTGTTCTGTAGTTATTTTATTTCTTTTTCTTCTGTGGATGGTGTCTTTATACACCCCAGTCAGTTCCTTGCGTTCCTAGCCAACACGTGTTTCGTCGCTTTACATGGGATAAACCAGCGACTTCTTCAGGGCTAAGGAAGTATACAAATATACAAGGTTGTTGTATGTAGGAGTAAAATTGCACTTAAAGATGCACACCTTAGTGATTCTGGTGACATGAGAAATCCGTATTGCACTCATAGTGTTCTCTGTGGAAACCCATGCGTGTATTTGTCATAATATTACAAACTGTATTTGACCTCAACAATAATCGGTTACAGGACAAAACTTAATCCCCTTGTACAAGTTTTCTATATTCATCTTCTGGCAGAGCTCACACTCTTTTCAAAATATTGCGTGAAATGGCAGGGGAATAGTATTTTCTATAAGCCAATTCTACCATGTTTTAAGGAGCGAGCACAAGCACTTTAGCACTGGTAAGGTGCGCTCTGTCCTGAGGTCAACCAATACAAAGTCAGCAAAACAGGAGGTTTGAAGGCAAAAAGTTAGGGAGAAAACCATTCTAAGGGTGCGGTGCAGGTCTAACAACTCATATTTCCCAAATCTGATCATTATTTAATTTTCCAGTTCTGGGATCATCCTGATCCCTTTTTTTCACTTACTCTGTATTGTTGCTGAGGCAGGGTAAGCTGATTCCAGGCACATAAGTGAACACTAATGTAACATTAGATGACATGACATGAAGTAAGTTTACCACTACTAAAACAATTCAAAAACATATTCTGGCTCTTCCATTTCTTACTCGTCAACTGGGTGCAGTGATTTGTTGTCTTTTCCTATTTTCAACAGCTTTTCTCAAATGTAGTACATTCCACTAGACCATATTGCATGCACATCTGCTTCAAGACAATTATTTATAGGATGTTTTTCTTTTGTGCAGATTATTAGGAATCTTTGTGTTCCTCTTTTATATTGATTCCTATGCTGTGACTGACAGTATGCATTTGCTCCTATGCCACCTTAGAATGATTTCTCTTGAATTTTCCAGTGAAACATCTTTCTTTACAAGTAAGCATTATTTACCTAACACATTTCTTCAGCCTAGCATGAGTATCATATCAGAGATGATCGACCTCCCCAAACCTGTTGTCAGTCATACGTGTTGTGGATGCCTGTTATGCACAAGAAGGATGCTTATTCATATTACCTCAGACTTTTGAAACTTACTGTGTGCTGCATTTATTTGCCACTGAGTGCTTTTACAGTGAAATGGCTCAGTGAGGTGGTGGGGTTTGCGGCAGTAGTCTTTGGTGAATGTATACTTTTGATTGTGGAATTTCCAAGTGGATCAGTGATATTCCAACAGCCAGAGGTAATACTAAGCAGCCTTAATTATTCTTCTGGTGATTCACTAAATGCCTGTTTCTACTGTATCAAATGGTTCATTTATTGTTGAAAACCTCAGTATTACCTTTTCCTTAGATAGAAATTTAGTTCATAGGATAGGCTCTGGTGCTCGTCACCATAGTTGCTGGTCAGTGTAGTTTAAAACAGAAGGTCTTAGTGAATGTGTACTGCTATCTATTTATGTCATGTTGGTGAAGTCCACACTTTTGTCCTAAAACACACCTCACAGCTCCTTGGAAATCTTCACTTGTACCTTTTTGCATGCTAATTGTACATCAGTTCTAGATAAAGTAGAACATCACAAGCTATTTTCCCCAGTAAAATCACAATTATGACAAAGATATTTGGGGCTGGAGCTTCACTGGTGTCAACAGACTGTCATCTTGATTTTTTTGCTCCCAGACTTCATGTGGATCCTAATACTTCATGCCAGGTCACGAAGAAGGGGGCAATATCAGCATCTGCCTCTGAACGCACACCTAATATTGCTCTTCAGTTGCTTAATAGTGCTACCACGGGTGGGCTCTTTTTCATTCCAGATGTAATATAGTTTTCAATGATGCCAGTGCTTCCTGGTAGTCTAACAGTCACTCCAATGGGATCATTCTTAAAGGCTTCTAGGTAGACCCAATGTAACGCTCCCTTCATATTTTAATAGTTCCTTCAATGGAATGGTTGTCTATCGCTCCTGGATAGATAATGTGTAGTACTGCCATGGAGGTTTGTCAGTGCCTCCAATGGATTAGTCTTCTGTCCCTCCTGTGACATCACACAATACTCTGTTGGTGATTTACAGATGCCTCCAGCTATGAAATGGTACTATGTTGCTCCTGGGTGGAGGGGGGGGGCGCCACTGTTCTCCCTTGCTGACTTAATTGTACCTTCAGTAGTATAAAACAATCAATCAATCAATCAGGGGATTATAAGCGTGCTACTCACCCGTGAGGGTCTCAAGTTGCTGGGGTGGGGGGGGGGTGCAGCTCAGGGTTGGCCGAAAAGCCAGGTCTTGAGGCTCTTCCTGAAGGTGTGCAGAGTGGGGGAGCGACTGATGTTGACTGGGAGTTTGTTCCAGGCTTTGGCTGTGACGTGGGGGAAGGCTCTTCCCCCAGCTCTGGTTCTGCGAATGCGTGGGGTCGTTGCTAAGGCGAGGTTGGCAGAGCGGAGGTTTCTTTTGGGTGCGTGGAAGGAGATTCTTTCGTTGAGGTTCTTGGGTCCGATGTTGTGGAGGAATTTGTAGGCGTGGGTGAGTAGCTTGAAGGTTACTCTCTTTCCGACGGGGAGCCAGTGGAGGTCTCACAGGTGTTGGGTCATGTGCTCCTGTCGTGGGGTGCCGAGGACGAGTCTGGCAGCGGTGTTTTGGATGGTCTGGAGTTTCTGTAGCAGGGATTTGTTGATTCCCGCTTAGAGGGCATTTCCGTAGTCCAGTCTGCTGGTGATGAGGTCTTTCTGGCTTTGGGTGGGATCCACTCGAAGGTCTTGCGGAGGATGCAGAGGGAGTTGAAACAGGTGGAGGTGACGGCGTTAACTTGGCGGGTCATGGTGAGGGAGGAGTCTAGAATGATGCCGAGGTTTCGGGCGTGGTTCGTCTGGGTGGGTGGGTTTCCGAGGGCGGAGGGCCACCATGAACTGTCCCATGCGGAGGGGGAGGGTCCAAGGATGAGGACCTCCGTCTTCTCCGAGTTCAGTTTTAGGCAGCTGTCGCTCATCCAGGCAGCAACGTCCTTCATTCCTTCTTGGAAGCTGAGTTTGGTGTCTTCAGGGATCTTCATGCGGGAGAGGATGAGCTGGGTGTCGTCGGCGTAGGATACTATGCTGAGCCCATGCTGTCTGACGATGACAGCGAGGGGGATAATGTAGATGTTGAAGAGCGTGGGGCTGAGCGAGGATCCCTGGGGTACTCCGCAGCTGATTTCTGTGGGCTTGGAGAGGAAGGGTGGGAGTCTGATCCGTTGGGTTCTGCCGGTGAGGAAAGAGCGGATCCAGTTGAGTAAAGTACAGTTCTTTGTCGCTTCTGGAGAATGTCACACAATACTATCTTGATGGATTAAAGATGAATTCACTGGAATGGTACTCAGACGCTCCTGTGAAGGATGTCAATTAAAAAACACTGTTGGTGGTTTGTCCCGGCCCCCAATGGGTTGGTACTCTATTGCTCTTGGGGTGAAGTCATACAGTACTCCCTTGGTGGTTTTTCAGTTATTCCAATGGGATGATACTCTGCTACTCCTGGAAAGATGTCATGCAGTATTCCCTTGGTGGTTTAACTGTGTCCTTAATGAGATTCTATGCTTTTGCTTCTGAGGGATGCCACACACTGCTCCCTGGGAGGGGGAGGGGGTGGGGGGAGGTTAAAAGTACTTTTGATCGGTTGGTACTCGGTTGCTCCTAGATAGGCTCCACAGAGGACTCCTTTGGTGGTTCACCAGTACACTATGGGTTGAGTCCATGATGCCTCTGAATGAACTCCATAAACTTATTGCACCCCTATGATGCACATCAATTGCAGTTGCTGCATATGATACTGTCCACCCTAAAGATGTAAGTACCTGTATACGTAACTGCGTCTATTCTCACTCACTCTGCAAGATGCCATGCGTTTGCGCATTGACATTTGAAGCACTGTGCTTTCACCATATCGTCAAACCTTGTGTGCCTCACCCTACATGTCACTAACAACACCCATTTTAACTATGCACTCAGAAGGGGGCACAGGAACTCAATGCAAATTGGAGCACTTCAAAGGCTCATGCACTGTATAAATAATCTGTTCGGGCAACCCAGAAAGCGCTTTGGGCCTTGGAAGAGGTAGGGAAGCTCTACATAAACAGCAATATTATATATATATATATCTACTCTCTGAGAATGTAATATGTTTTGGAAATAAACAAAACTAAGTTTAAAAATTAATTCATGAATTTGTAAACATAATCATTTGCATTTTATGAAATGATGAAGAACCATAAATACTTGCCATGCAATTACTTAATCATTAGGAATGCAGAGATTGCTTTGATATCTGCGCACTCTTAAAAGTTATTCATATTTTGAAATTATCAAATTTATACGAGGATTTACATATGAAATGATTATTTGTGATATATTAAAAAAGTGACATTCTAAAATACGTTTTGAGATCAAGGAGGTCCTTCTCTGCATGGGCACTTCAGAAATGCAACAAATAAACTCTACAACACTTATAAATATGGAAGTCATATTTTTGTTTCAATTTTACTTTTTGCAAGATGCATTGGGGTTAATTAACGGAGAAGAACTCTAAATAATGATATGTATAAAGAAACTGGTGTCACTTTGCTGTTACCTTTAACAGTAGTTTTCCCAGAGTAATGTAAAAGGGGGTTAGTCTATTTTGAATTACTTTATTGGTGGTGTAGCCTTTGTTTCACCAAGAAATACAAATTTCTGTTCCTTCACCACTTAAGCTTGGGGTGCTCCGAAGAGCCATTCTCTCTTCTACACTTTTCAATCTTTACATTGAATGACTTGGATCTCTACTTAACCCCTGTACCATACCATACCATCTGCATGCAGATGAAAGTCAGCTGTATATGAAAGTTTCTTCTCTGAAAAACATCTTTCTCCTTTCTCAAACCATTCAAGTCCAGGCCTGGATGTCTAAACAGTACCTGAGGCTAAATCCTCTTAAAACGGAATACCGGTTGATCTCACACCCTATGCAGTGCCATAATGATTCATTGCTGGTTGCACTACCCTAATATTATTGATTATCAGTCTTATATTACTAAATACTCCCAATCTATTGGCTGCCCATGGGGAAAAAAAAAACATACACAAACATGTTATAGTCCAAGCAAAAATGGGTGCGAGCCTACTAGATATCTATTGAGGGATAAAAGTATCCAACGCTGAATCTGTTTTAAAATCAGTTTATCCATCCGTAGTCATATCTAGTGTGTATGATAGCAACTTTCTACTTTCTAGGATACTCAAGAAACGCTGTGCATCTTTGAAGGCACACAAGCTAGTGAGACTGGTGTCTGGAACAAAATACTCTGACCACATCTCACTAGTACTTATCACACTCTGTTGGCTGTCATTGAAAACAAACACGTATTTGAACTGGCCTGTCTCTTGCACAAAGCTCCCAATCATGACCCTGAACTACCTGCCCCAAAAATTGATTATTTCTTGAATACTTTATTCTCTATGAAGTTTCAACACAATTTTCCTTGAAATGTTAAATTTCATAATCTTCAACAAACAAAGAAATATTTAATGATCTTTCAGAGGGAGTGCTTCCAAGATGTGCATTGATATTACCCTGGAGATACAAACAAACCCTTCACATTGAAGTTTAAGCAAGCATTGGCAAAGCCATTAACCCTTGCCATTATAATGCAAGCACTAAGCTATTGGCATTATCAATGCATTTTTGTAAACAATTGTTAAAAAAGTAAAAGGCAAAAGATTTTAAATTACTGAAGGAAAGTAAACACATATCTTTAGTTATTTCAAAACTGTACATTGAATCTTTATAAACTGCCTGCTTTATTTTTTAATTACATTTCCCTCTTGAAAGTCTGAACATAATTTAAAAAGAAAAATCAAGTGTAAGAATGTAAAAGAAAACCCATGCCAATGCCTAAATTATTTTCCACCGGGCTCCGAACTGAAACAAGCTCAAGCTATGTGGTCCTCAGCAGTAGCCCAAGGAGCAGATTTATGGGCCTCCAGGAAATGAAACAACTCCTTTTCAAGTCATTCTAAGTGCCCTTTCTGTCTCTGGAAATATTGCAGACAAAAATATCGGCTATAAAATATCACTTAGAAAATATCAAGGACAGAAGAAACAAATTTACATACTTTGTACTTAAAGTCAAAAATATTGACAACAAAAATATAGAAGATCACAATAGTGTTAAAAATAGGTAAGCATAATGAATTTTGACTATTATAACTTTCATAACTATTATACACTATATTAAATTTAAAACATACACTACCTTAAAAATAATATATTTAAAATATATACTCATAAAAAATATATAAAACAGGTATAACTTACACCCATAGAAAATATAAACATTAAAATAATTGGAAAAAATAATACCTTTATTTTAAGAATCAATTGTTTAAACAAAAATAATTAAAAATAGTGATAAAAACTAGACATTGTTACAAGAACTGGATATTAAAGAAATTAAGCATTTATACAATAACAACATTAAAATTAAAATAAATTAAAAAACAAATACTTCAAAAAACAAATAAGAAAATATACATTAATCACATTTTTTTAAATCAAAGAAGAAAAATTAAATCAAATCAGATAAAAACAGATTGGGGGGGGGTCAAAATCATTGATATTCCCACTCGAACATGAGCAACAATAGGGAAAGTGTTGAAATGAGGTCTCATATTTACTTTTACCTCTCCAACCTGAACAACAGTAGGAAGGGCTACTGAGTCGTGTTTCACTGAAGGCTATTGGTCAGTGCTATTACTGTTTTGAGTGCTGCCAAGTTGAGGTTTCAACACTAGAAGACATGTTGGTTTTTGTAGGGGCCAGAATTACTCTTCCCACTTCAGCGTAAGCAATAGTAGAAAAAATGTTAAACATTAGAAAGCTAAGATTTGATCTAAACAAATGTAAAATAAATTACATATAGATAAAATAAATACACCTAAAATGTATTTTCACAAACAAATAAACCAATTTTCTAACAATATATAATTTATATAAATTATTAACAGCTACAAAACTTGAAACTAACACATACAGTTATATATGAAATTATATTAGAAAATTATATTCATTAAAACATTTTAAAAGTAGTTTTTCAAATAATTCACACCCTATTACCTTAAAATTTCAACAACCACAAAAACAAATTAAACTAATCGAAATAATCACAATGCACATTAAAAAAAGCAATACCAATTTCAAAATAATTTATTATGCAAAGAACTTTAAACATAATATAAAAATATTCAAATCATTAAATACTAATTATCTAATTAAGAAATAGAAAATATTAACATATTTTTATTATTAATATTATTAAATAGCTAAAATGTTTACACAATTAATAATCTAATAAAAAAATTAAACATATTATAAATGTTTTATAATCTAATAAAAAATATATGTTAAAAAAAATTCCACCCAATTCCTACTCAAATCAAACAACCACAAATATCATTGCCAAAAGTAAACTCTTGAATATGGATTCTGGCATGGCACTTTGCCGGCTATATTTGCAATTCGTAAAGGATCTAAGACATAACCACGGAGAATCAAATATTTTGGCAATGCTGATAGAAGTGGGGAAACACTGACGCAATGTATATAAGTGATTAGATTGATGGGCCCATGTTGGCTGAGCAGTGACTGGAATTAACTTTGCAAAACAAGTCAAGGAGTAATCAAGTTTTGTTCACCCCTCCCATTTTCTGTATGATTTTTTCCCCCCCAAAAAGTACTTTATTTAAATGCTATTACAGACATGGTGGTCTGCTGACCCCAGCAGCCACCCATGCAAGTGATAGCATCCAATAGGAGTGAACGGCCTTTTATGACCTACCTCATGAGGTAAGTCGAATTGTGACACACTTCAAATGATAACTTTGCGAACTAAACTATTAGTAGATAGGTCTATTGGCAAAAAATGATTTCATTTACAAAAAGACAGTGTGCATTTTGCAGAACCATTTTTTAAATTAAATCTTAGTACATTTAGCACGTAGGTCAACATTTGTCTGAAATTAAACATCCTATTAAATGAAGGGAAAACAAGCAGATTAATATTCATAAAAGCGCAATTTAAATGTGGGCATGTTTTTCCCCTAAAGGTCTTTGTATATTTCATGCTGACATATTTATTGCTATTTAATATTATTTAGAGTTTGGCAGACTGCATTCTCCATCAAAACGTGTCAGGTATCCTGTCTGCAGTATTACGAGTGCCGCAGGCTATATAATGCACTTTAAGCAAGTTGGTCTGGCCATCCACCTCGTTTGTGGCCCTTAGTTTTCTGTGCACTACAGTAGTTATATAATACTATAAAATAGCTAGATTCACTGCAAAACGAAATTCAAAACCAGTTACATTTGGTAATGGTAAATAATTTAAGATTCGCACCTACAATTAGTAGAATTACATATGGTTGCCTTTTAATGTGATTTGGTACGCCCTAAATTTCACATTAGTTTGAAAGCTATCGAAAGCCATTTTAAATTAGCAACCAATGAGTGATTGCTGCCTGACATGCAATTCATTTCCCTGGAGTGGAGCGGTACTTAATGATCTCTTCTCTCTCCAAGTAAAATCACATTTTAATGAGTTGTTCATCAGATTTGCTAGAAAACCTTTTTAATCACGTCTAAAAGTATATGTGATTTAACTCCATGGGTTTTAGACAAATTTCATGATGTCGTTTTCTAAAACAGAGAAAATTCTGAGATTTGCCTCTGCACAAAAAGGCGTTTAAGCCACTGTGCGTAATCCTGAAGCACGTGTATAATTTATATACATGCCTTCAATCAAGTCGTATTAAAATGAGCAAATGTACACTGATACAGCTGATAAGCAGCTAGATCTCTTTTTATATAATTCTTTTTATTGATGACAAAGTGTATCGTAGTACAGTCATTATTCATTTAGATGCATACAGAGATTGACACATATTCAATGAACATTGCTTCATCACATCACTTAGGGGCCGATTCTGATTCGGGCCGGAAATCTCTCAGACCGAGCCGGACTCGGAGAGATTTCTGACCGAATCGGACTCTGGCAGCCCGACCGAACGAGTACGATGCGCACGTATGCCATCGGACTCGAGTCGGTCGGACTCCCATTGAAGTCAAAGGGAGCCGGTCGTACAACGCGTACGCGGGCTCCCATTGACTCAATGGGTGCGAGGAGGTCAAGGGCGCCCCCTACAGCGGGTACGCGTCGAAGCGACTCGCACCGTACACGCACAGGTAGGGGGGACCCATGGGTCCCCCTGTGTGCGACTCGCGCGGCTACGCGTACAGGGGGGTCCGACACGGACCCCCAAAGTACGTCTCCGACTGCTCTTTGGAGCCGGAGTGCGCGGCTCGGTCGGACTGCTCGCGGCGTGCATCGTACTCAACCGGCCGGGGAACGTCTCCATTGCGCGGTGCGAGTCGAGTCCGAGCGAGTCGGTCGGTGCGGTTCGACCCGGGAACGAGTCGGTCGGAGCGGTCGGGACGCACGGACGAGTCGGTCGGCGAATTCGCATCGTACTCGCTCGCCCGGACGCGCGTACGAATCGGTCGGGAAATAGGGCTCCGAATCGGATCCGGTTAAGCCGAATCCGATTCGGAGCCCTACCGGCCGAGATCGGAATCGGCCCCATAGTGTCTTGCTTCACTTATTTCGTGTCTCCTACCTATCCTGCTACTCACTACCCAAGGGGGGAGGAGTCCTTGGAGCAAGGGGGCGTACAAATGTTCCTTCTGTATAAGTTCCACTTGTTCCATACTTGGGCCCATTGCAGCCCCGGGATGCGTACACTGTCTTTTCTGTTACTATGCACCAGTCCATATCCATCCTCCAGGCATTCACTGTGGGTGCCTCTTTTGCTCCGCAGCTAGATCTCTTGATACATATTCAAACCGATTATGAGACATTTTGGGTAACACGCAAATAAACGTGTACTAATCACATGATAAAGAGACATGAGAATTAGTATATGAGAAGCACTTAGGGCCTGATTAGGATGTTGGTCGGACTTACGTCCGACTGCCATCCCTTCAGATACGGGGCCGCCTGACTAGCTGTCTCGCAACCGGTATCACGATGCACCCTCCTTCTAGGCGGTCGCAATGTGTATCTTTTGTATTGCAGCGTGTGCTGTGGGCTGCAGCACATGCTACAGTACAAAAGATACACTCTGTACATATCCCTGCACTATGTGGCAGGCACCATGCGGTGCCTGCCCCATGGTGCAGGGATATGTAGTGCCCCCCCAGGTCCCATGTCGGAGGGCCAGGGGGACAGGGGGCCCGCTACGGGCTCCCAATGCCCCTTTCTGCTTGCCTTTTCATGGCGGGTAAACCGCCATGAAACGGCCGGCGGAAACTGACATTGTAATACCTACGGCGGTGCCTGAGGAGGCACCGCCACCATTGTAGGCATTATACTCTGTCCGACAGTGTGACGGGCTCCTTGAGCCTGTCAGATTGGTGGGGGTCGGTCTCTCCGACCCCCAACCATCCGCCCGCCATCATAATGCGGCGGGCGTTAATGCAGGGCCCGATGGCGGTGGGACCACCACCGACGGGCTGACGGTGGCGGTCCCACTGTCATTGTAATAAGGCCCTTAGTTACTGCATCGTAAAAGCATGCAGATAAAGTGTAGGATAGATGAAATCATATACATTAAATAATACATATTTTATTAAACAGCCTCAGTTGCTTACTTCAACATGTACTAAAAGTTATGAATTATAGGATTCCTAACCATCCTTAGTGAAATAATAATGGGTGTGAAGAATTAATGAAATCTAACATAATTTAGATATATTTACATGTGATATTGAAAGGTTTTATTCAGAATTTTATCATTCCATATGTGAAAATGTGCACGGAAAGTGACAAGAGAAAAAGTGGTGCTGTGTAGTCATATTTAGTGCAATTGTTCTGAAACCTTCAGATTATGATCTTTATATATGTTCTAATGCAAACCATATGAAAGGATATAAATATTTTGAAATAATTTTACACATTAGCACTTTGAAAATGCAGTAATGTGCCATTCTTACTTGTAATACCTGAAATACAGCAAATAACAATAATCTGAATGCTTCATAAAATGAAAAGGTATTAGAATACTGATTTCCTTTTATGAAACATATTTCTATTCGTTCGTTCGTTTATTATATTTTTATTTGGCATATATAGCCATAAAAAAAAGAAAGTACCACAATACATACAATTAAAATATGAATTATACAAACACTGTAACCATAAAACAGTATAAAACACAATAAAATCCTGATAAAATAAACAAAGGGAACTCTACCAAACCATAGGGAGTGCCTAATTCATCATCAACAAGGGGAAGAGATCACTTATACGTTGGGTATACATTTGTACATCCACCATAAATAACAAGAGCCGGGGGTATTCCCAAGCATGGGTAAGATCGCATTTCTACCCCGCCCATTTTAAATTATATTATCAATTCCTTCAACGACTCCTGTATTACAATTAAGAATCTTCCCATTGCACATGTCACATTTAAAAATCTCATATTGACCAATAAACTAAGAGCTTGATCCCTACTAATAATTTCATAGGCAATAAAAAGGGGTTTTAAAAATGTTTTCCGTTCTTCTAAGAACCACAAGCAGTCCAACAGAATATGTGGGCCGTTGCATTTTACTTTTAATCCACATGTGCACAGACCTTGTTCATTCATCATAGCAGATTTTATCTTCCAATCAGTGTTGCATTGATTCAAGCCAACTCTAAATTTCAGGATTATATTTCTAAACTTTGGGTTAGGCATGGCCTCTATATAGGGGAATGTTTGATCATTGGTCCACCCATTTATCAAAAACCTGGAGGACGATTTACTCCTCAAGTAACCCAAATCTTCCTCTCGGGCCTTCGAATTAATAATAGCACGCAACACCGACTTGGGAATCTGCTGCCCCAAACTCCATTGGTCTGGTTCTAGGGAAAGTTTAACACACAACTTATCTATCTTAATTCTAGCTTGGGACGCCCAATTTAGTTCGCTACCCTCTATTTCTTTTTACAGAGGTTTGCTATTTTAGGGGCCCCTCACCATTCATTCTCTGCCAAAAATTCAATACTGCTTGCATACCCCAAAAATTCCAGGCTGTAAGATGACATTCCACTCGTACAGCCTGTATCATAGTTGACGAGGGAGTGCAAGGAGCTGTTTAACGCATTTACCCTCTTCTAAGTTCCAATCCGATTTTCCTCCCATGTATAAGACCTCTACGCCATATTGGAACTGTGGGCGTACTCAATGCATTAAAAGCCGATAGAATTGGCAGCAGAGAGGGGCCCCCATACTTTTGCTTGAATTGTTTAAGGCCCCATACTGAAGAGAGGGCCTTTGCTTTAAGTGACTGTATGTGATCCCTCCAGTTTAGCTTATTATCGAACCACATACCCAAATATTTATATCTATCCACGTCTTCGACTCTAACCTCTCCCAATTTCCAGTACAGGGAGCTCTTCTTTTTCCCCAATACCATTATTTTGGTCTTTTCTAGGTTGACCGTGAGGCATTTTTTAGGCAATATTCATAAAAGGCATCCAATTGTTTTTGCAAGCCCAACTCTGTCATATCCATTATCACTAAATCATCTGCATATAGCAGACAAGATATATGGGTCCCCCCATCTTGGGGCTTACACCACCTGCCCTACTCAATATATTAGGCAAATCAGATAAAAATAGGGAAAATAACAATGGGGCAAGAACACAGCCCTGCCGCAAACCATTCATTATCTGAATTTTATTAGATAGGGTGCCATGGGAATCCAAGATAACCCTGGCCCAATTCCTTGAATGCATTTCCTGAATTAAGGCAAGTACTGCCTTGTTGATTCCGAGCTCTGCCAGCATACTCCACAGTAGACTACGATCTACTGAATCGAAGGCAGCTCGGAAGTCCACAAAGCAGCAGAACAGGTTACCTCGCACTTCAATTGCCTTTTTGCCATTGCCCATAGACTAAGGCAATGGTCGATGGTTGAATGGCCCTCCTTGAACCCACCTTGCTCTATTGGTATCAAGTTATACTGCTCTACCCAAATCTTCACTATGCCTAATAATATCTTAGAAAAAACTTTCTCCCCCACATCCAGCAAACTTATTAGGCGATAATTCTGAGGTAATGTAGCATCTTCTTTTTTATAAATTGGCCTAACAATAGCCCCCTTCCAACTTTCTGGGAAAACACCTGAAGTTAAAATATTTTGGAAGGTCACATTTAAGAAGCTTGCCCACCAATCTATACTATTTTTTAATATGATTGCGGGTAGATTGTCTGGCCCTGCCGCTTTAGTTAGCTTTAGGGATTGAATAGTTTCTTTTATATTTTGGAAGGAGAAGTGCGGCCCTAGTAGTTCTGTCTCCTCATACCTTATTTCCAAGGTCTTTTCCCTATTTATACCATTATACAGATTACTCAAATGGTTAACCCAGTCGTCTTCACCCACTAAACACCGCATTTCCTCTTGTACGTTTCCCTCTTTTACCAGGCGCCAGAATAATCTTATATTATTGGTATTTATCACGTCTAACATTGTATCCCAATTTTTGGCCATATATTCTAATTTCCTATCTCTCAACTTATTTTTATACTCCAATTTTGCCACTCGAAGGCTCTCCATAATTCCCTTATCTGATCTTTTCCTTAACTGTCTTTCCCATTTTCGTACCCTCAATTTTAACTTCCTGTACTCGTTATTAAACCAACCATTTGCTCTCTCTTTTTTCTTAAAGACGGGCCCTGCTTTTACTTGTATTTTTAAACAATTTACGACCTGCTCTATTGTATGCTCGTACCGGGTTAAAATTATATCTCCTTGCACCAATTCATCCACAGCCCTGTAATCAATTATTAAATTATTAACCAATTTCAGGCTGTCCTCAGTTATACGCGTAGTTATACGTCTAGGATGTTCAATCTGTAGGGGGACCACTTTTTCTCTTTCCAACTCTTGTTCCATCTTTATTAGTAATTGTAAGGGCCAGTGGTCGCTACCTTCACACTGCAGTATTTCAAATCGTTCTACTTCTTTGAAATACCATGCGTTTATAAAAGCATAATCGATTGGGCAATTCTGATTCCCTATACGGAAGGTCTTCCTTGCAGGGCAGTCGGTATTCAAGCGTCCATTGGCACTAAATAATCCTATGGATTCAAGAAATTTTACTAAATGTTTATCACGTGCGGAATTGCCAGCACCAGCAAAATTTGCTGCCGGTACTTGTGCAATGGTTAAAATATCTTTAAATAGTTTATCGCTATGGGAAGGATCTAGTTTATGATTAAAATCTCCTAAGATCATTATCAGATATGGTGCTTTTGTTATACTAATAGCCTCTAGATCCTTCTCTAGCAGGTCCAGTTGCTTTTCATAATCTATTATTGCACCTGGCTGAATATATACGTTGATCACTACTATTTGTTCCCTTGCTCGCATACCACTGTACAGTTCTACCTGACAGGCTAATAGCCACCTACATTTCGCTTTTAAATTAATTATTTTATTGGCTCTTTTTGATGATACCAACGTAATCAACCCCCCTGAGGGACGCCCTAAATTCATTCGTACAGCCTCTTTAGTAAGCATAAGAAAGCCATCTATAGGTTCGGGTATCTCACACAGCCAGGACTCTTGAAAACACAAAATATCATAGCTACCCAACATTTCTCTAAAGGTGTCTTGGGATAGCTGTCTTCTGTATCCCGCTATATTCCATGAAAGTGTCCGTAGGCTGTGTGAAGACCCTAATTCCTAATCCAGCTCGCTCAACCCTTCGTCCATACTATTCCCCCAATTTATTGAGGATTCGGACAATAGATCAAATCGATTACTCAAGGCTGGCACCTTTACACTATTTGTTATCGTTACTTTTAGCCCTCCTTGATTTTTATCAGTGAGTATTCTTCTATATTGGGCACCTAGTATGTCATACTGTATTTGCTCCGGGCGTAAACCTGCGTGATAGGTGAGGGTCCCAGAATCCCCGGGATTACCCTCATCTTTACCAGGTTGGCAATCATACACAAGACTTATTCCCTCCTTTTCCAGGTCTCCCTCTGCCCTTATCACCATCTGCTTTACAAATTCAGAATAAAAAAGCACCTTTGTTACCTCATTTCCTTCTGGATTAGTTATAAAACCTATTTGTCTGATATCATTAGAAGTAACCCCACCCAATGTGGGACATTTGACCAGTATTTGCAATAGGTTGGAGCGATTTAAGGGATTTATTTTCCTTCGCCGCTTTCTCCCCCCCCTTTGCCCCCATGGTTCCATATACACCCATAGGTGCTCACTGTTATCATACTTCCTGATGCTCCCACTGTTCCTCCCAACTACTATTGCAGACTCTGGCTTTGGGCAGACTCTTATCCCGGGTTGGTCTAGAGAGGGCTCTCCCCTTATTCTCCTGCTGGTTAAATCGCCCTCCCCCTACACCCCGTTCTTTCCTTACTCCTCTGGATCTCCGGGCCTTGGGTTTCCAAACTTCCACACAAGGTATTCATCCTCGTCACTGTCCTTATAGCTTTTCTATTTCGGTTCCCTCCTGAGCCCGTTTTATTTCTAGCCCCAACTCTTACTGACTTCTCTTGAACCTGTATTGCCATACCTTGTTTATTGCTCTCCCCTGACTGTAAACCCCTTGTCCTTTTCAGCTTTGTCTGCAGCTTCCTTCTGTTCTTATACTCGGGTCTATACCTCTTAAATCTCCCATAAGGGCTCCTTTTAATTACCAACATAGGGCATTTTGAGATATATTCTGTCGGGGGATTTTCAATCTGTGTAACATCATCCTCCTTCGCACATAGTGATACATATAACTCCTGATCCCTCATCTCCACTACTGGGCGGACTATAGTCGGCATACAGTTATTAATTTGTTTTAATTCCTCTGCTATCTGTTGCAATTGGGTTTTATGGGTTTTCCCTTGCCCGTTATTCTTGACTAAAGCTTCTAATATTGCCTGAAGAGTCTTTTGCATTAAAAACATCACCTCTAGTAATGATGAGGCCGAGGTTGCTGTCATATCAAGTGCCAAGGATGACTGAGGAGTATCTGGGGAAATTGCGCCCTGTGGGGTAGTATCATTTCCCTCCCTCCCCTGCCCATTAACTGACTGTTGCAATACTTCCTTATCTACCGAGGGACTATCCATTCCACTACGGGAAAGGCGGGGTGATGACGATAACCTAGGTTCCAATGAAAACAACCCCCTTTCATTTGCCCCCCCTTGTTCGCCCAGGACTTGGTCAAAAGCTGGTAGTATAGAGTCATTTATTTCACTCATTACAGTCCTTTGGCTCCTTGTACGGTCTTTTTTATGAGATCCACCTAACACGGAGGAATGATCACTAACATCCAAAAATTGTAAAAATATTTCCGTACAAATTTTTTTATAGATTGCCCCAAGGAAGTTCCACTTGCTTCTTCTGCAGGAAGTAACAGTCTATCTTGCCTGCTAGGTGTTGTCATTTCTTCTAGGAGTTCAATACTAGTATTCTCCAATGTCTTTTGACGCTGGTCCTTTTTGCGCGTTCTTGGTACATCGGCTTTCAATCCCTTTTTAACCCCACGTGATTTCACTTTTGGAGGCATTTCCCTTATGCCCTTCTTCCCTATGGGATTGCCTAAATGTAGAGGAACAAGTGCAGGTTCATATTGCAGTTTCCTCTTAACCTCCACGCTTTTCCACTCTCGCTTAAGTCTCCTCTCTCCTGTCCGTCTCACAAAACAATGTTTAGGTACAAAGTCCTTTTCGGAAGACCCGAATCTATGCAAGAGTGGAAGGCAGGACTAATGGGGTCAGTAGGCTAATAAGCGCGAGGAAAGGATACCGTATGCCAGGATGTCAGGCAATCAACTTGTAAGTTAAAGTGAGAATTAGAGGCTCACCAGGGGGCTCATCTCAAACCGCACCCGGTCAAAACCGAGCCGTCTCCGCAGACTGTCCCCCTGGGCCCCCCTGGTACAAGCGGTTCTCTCTTCAACTGCGCTTCCCCCAAGATCCGCCGCTTGTTACCTCAACTGTGCCTCTCAGCTGTCCCCAGCTGTCTCCACCGGGCGCCGAAAAACTCCACTCCCGGCCAGCGCCACCATCGGCCCCTCCGCCTGTCCGTGTCACTGCCGGGGGTTAAGGCCGGAGGTTAGGCGGGGGATTTGGGCGGATGAGTCCGGGCACCTGGGACTTAGGCAGCCGAATTCAAAGCAACCGCGGCCGGACTGTGGCAGCGTCAAAAGCTGAACTGCCGCGCTGCGGCAACAATGAAAGCGAAAACACGGACTGGCTCCTCGACTGGATCTCTCCTCGCACTTGACCTTCTGGATTGCTGAATTCCTTCTCTGCTTTTCTCTTGCTTTATATTCTACACATTTTAAATTGACTTCCTTGTAGGCCTTTTTTATTTCTTATTCGCTGCTGTCTTACACTCATGAGAAAGTTTCATAAAGTAACAAAGTGAAGCGAGATTCTGTCTGATTTAAGGAGTTTTCACTCACCTACAAGGACTATCTGCTACAATGTTGACACTTTGCAAACATTTGCTATGGGAACCTGTCCTCTTGAACTCATTCATGTGCCTACTGCTCAAGGATCATTGTTAGGAAGTTCACATGTGCCGGATGATCTGCCAAAGTATGTGCTTTACACCACACTTTTCCATAATATGGCCCTAATTACGACTTGAGTCTGCCGTACACGGTTTCGGTGTGTAACCGACCAACCTTAGGTCGGCGGATCCGAACACCATATTATGAAGCGAACAAAACTCCCATTTCTCTATTGGAGCTTGTGCTGCGGGCGGTTTCCTCAAGTTGCCTGCCACCCGGTGCAGGGATTTATAGGGGGGCCCAGGCCCTCAACCGGATGCTGATGAGGGCCCTGTTAGGGGCTCCCTAAGTCACTTTCCGACAGGCTTTCCATGTCGGGAAGCCCGTCATGGAAAGCCTGTCGGAAACCGATGTCATAATACTGATGGCGGAAAGGCCATCCATCCGCACGGGATTATGGTGTGTTTCCGACTGGCCGGCGGGCTCCTTGAGCCCGTTGGAAGCCAGCCGGAATGACTGGCCGGTTTGAATTCTGACTGCCGTAAACCTAATACGGCAGTCAGAATTCAAACCTAGGATGTCGGATGGAAGCTTTCCGACCGACATCCTAATGAGGACCTATGTGTCTTCTTTGTCTTACGACAATCATCCTACATGAACTAACCAATGGACTGAGTGGTCTGACACAATGAGGTGACCCAGGAGGTGTCACCAGGGGAACTAGAAGGCTGTATTATATATTGGCTTGGATAAAAGAAGGAGGATTCAGTTTGATTTTGAGACGGATGACTTTGCTGGTTTTCTTTCCTGACTAGACTCTGCCTTTGAGAACTTTAAGGTTTTTCATGTGCTTTCCTTTCAGAGTGACACATACGCTTTGTGTTCCATTCGTGGACTTTTTCTCGAGGGGACACTGCATATGAGCTGTAACAGTTCATGTCCTTGCTGAACTTTCCAGAGCTTTTCATTACTTTATGGCAACTTAAGCTAATTAATAAATTAACATTCCTTAAATCCTAAATGTTTATTAAATGATTTATTACCTTCAAATCCTTTGATACAATTTACTTTAACTAAATCTTAAGTTCTGAGTTTGTCATGACTCGCCTCTTAAAATTTGATTGTGCATTCCAATTTATTGATTAATGAAAGGGAAGAATCAATATAGGGAGAGCTCATATCATTGGGCAATAATTCTGTTTTGTATTGCTTGAACTGAATTATTGGTTTGCATGATGTTAGTTCATCTAAATTTCTTTAGAAGATTTGGACTAACAGTTATAATTCTTTAACTATACAGTTTGGTATTGAGAGTCATATACATGAATCTAATTGTTAATTGTGAGTCGGTTATCCAATTCCTGATCCTCATTGGATATCTGTATGTTAAAGCTCTCATTTTCAACCCCTCAGTGGTTTTATATAAGATCCATTGGAGGATCAAGTGAGTGTCAAATATATTAAATATATGATGAGAGTAGAAAACCAAAACTGGGCCAGAAACAAATTCCGCTGCAACAATAATCTGGTAGTACGTTGAATGGTTTAGTCCACTGATGTTATAGAATAGAGAGATTTTTACTGAAATCTTGTCAAGATCCCTGTCCAAGTCCAATCCTCTGTGTTCGGACGAAGAAGAGCGAGTAACAGTGGAGTGGAGCGAAGACGATTTGAAGCAGTAATGTGAGTATCAATAGGGTGCGCGTCGCAATGCTTAAGCTTAGATTGCGATATTGTGAAATGGTTGTGTGATGTTATGAGAAGTCGTTAAAGTCCATGGTTGGACCATGCGTTCTACGCAAAGAAGTTGAAGTTGTTATCAGGTCTGACATCACATCCTGGGATATACACCTACAGGTGGTCTCAGTTTGGCATACACTGAGTAAGTTGTCAGCTGTGTTTTGAAGGTGCTGTTCATGAGACATCGTCAGCAGTACCACTAAGAGAAGGGAAATTTCTTTGTGAGATTGAGTGTTGCAGTTGTTACAAGTGTTCTCAGTTCAGGGGAGCAATTGCATCAGCCTAAGTGAGATCGCACTGGTCGAGGTTTCATTTGAAGTATATGCTAAAATAGATTAGATCATTGTAGTTCGTTAGAGTTCTTGTGTGAAAGGATCTATCATTTCTTTATAGGAGCGGACAGAATTTATTGAAAATAGCTTGCATTGTGTGAGGATTTTGCTTAGGAGAAGTACGCGCTTGAAGGATTGGAAAGGAGGGGTAGCTGCTGTAAGAAGTGAGACTGACATCACAGTGTCCGTGCTGGTATTGGTTGGTGTAATACCGCGCTGTGATAGGTTGAATACATCATACTGTGCTGTACTGGTATTGGTCATGAAAGTTAATCACAGAAGAGTGAGAGAAATCGATTTGTGGGGAAATCATTTGTGAAAGAAAACTTTTAATTAAATGAAAAAGAAAATCCTGAAGAATTTGAAAAGCTTGATGCAGGGAGATGCGCCCATACCTATTAGAGGGGGAGTACCAATATCACCTGAGGGTACACCAGTATTGTATTGTATATGTCACAAGAAAGAGGATATCATACATGTATATGGCTTGAAAATTGGATGAAATACATAGAGAACAATGGTCTCTTAGCATTTTTACAATATGGAACCTTTAATGCCAGGATTGTTGAAAATTTAAGGAGACAATTGTATGAGATTAAACCACTTCCTAGACACATGCTGTTTGAGGCACTCAGTGAATGGGAGCATGTAGCTCATCAAAAGGAAAAACAGAAATATCAGGGAAGGTACAAGAACACCCTGAATAGATACGTTGAGGCCAGATGGAATGCACAACAAAAGGCTTGGAGAACTGACATAGCAGAAGGAACTAGTATGTATCCAGTACTGGTTGCAGAGAAAGAGGGTGGAGGGAAGCGCGAAGAAAGGAAAAAACACCTTAAAGAGATGAAAACACTAGCTCCGGATGGAGATAGTGATGGTGAATTTGATGACAAATTTCTAAATTAGCTATTGTTAAATCATCCACCACCTTATAATGAGAGTCAGCCTCCAAATTCAACAAATTCATTTTTGGGAAAAATTCCTGATGCACCTACTGTACCTATGGATCCAGTTCCACATGCCCCTTTCACACCAATGGGAGATAATACTGAAATGTCGAACTCTACTAATCAGACTGTTCACAATGCACCAGATGAGTTAACTGTTCCAGTAACTCTAGGTCCTGTAGTCCCTTTAGACCAGTCTGGTAGGGGAAGAAATCAGGTCCATACTTTAGTTGATCATACACAAATAACCTGGTTATCCGGAACACATCATATTCTTTGTAAGTTATAGATGACGGGCATTTAAATACTCCAAAGGTATGGCTATGCTGAATTATCTAATCATGTCTACCTCTAAGTGTTCCTCGTTTAAGAATTATCAACCATCCCAAACAGATCTCACCCCACCAAAAGAGAAAAAGTGTGAGAAAAGTCAGAAAGGGCCTCACGTAAGCACCACCCATGGAGCTACTGGTTGGTACTCACCAGTTTGCTCGTTCTGTCATCATTGGAAACTTTCTTGACAGAAAGGAAACATATGTGACCTAATCCTTAGACTCATGTGAAGTGGTAAAGAATATTTTAATACTAGCGTGTAAATGATAGTGTCAACTATTGTACATCTAAACCCCGTTGTGTAAAAAAGTGAATAAATCTCCTAATTAAAAGTGAGTTATGAACATCTATTCCGTTCATACTTTATTTCCATAGTGTCCATACTCAATTAAAAGAAGCAGCATGTTCAGACCATCTTAGCTTGAACGGCCAACATGTTTCACTGCCCAAACTCTTTTTGGCAATTTCATCAGTGCACGGGGACGCATCTCCACCTCACTGATGCTTAAAATCCTGTAAAGGTATATAATGATTCAATATCGATGGTAACCAGGAACTGATTAGATGGTTCGTATTCCAAAGGCTCCAAAATGTTAAGGATATTGGTGGTATCCTGCACAAAAGACGGTTGGTTAATAAAAAAAAATAAGGAAAAAAAAAAATAAGTTCAGCAATTGTAACACCACTAATGTCATTTACCGCTTGACTTGTGACTGTGGGCTACACTATATTGGTCTGACCTCAAGGAAAATTAAGGTGCGAGTTCAAGAACACATTAGCACCCTTAAGGCAAGAAGACTCACGACCAGTCTTGTCCATCACTTTCAAGAAGCTAACCATGATTGCAGAGATTTAAAATGGACAGTATTGGAAAGAGTGATGGGGAAGCACACACTATTGAGAACATGTTGGTCCAAAAGGAGGCTCGCTGGATTTTCTCTGAAAAGGTGGACAAGGAGGGTCTGAATGATTCTATTGAATGGAATAGGGTGGGCAATTAATGTCAGCTACATTGGTTGTGACACACTGAAAGGAAGTTATGTCTATATGACATGTATATAATTGTGGGGGCAACATAACAGAATGGACCCTTTAGCTACCATCACTACAGGTCAATCTGCAAGATTAATAATAAAAAGAGAGGTGTATATATATAAGAAAAACATGGACGCCTTTCCTGCGGCGCTGGCTGGAGGCATTGCAGCTTCTTAGGGGGTGTATCAGGAGTGTGAGATGCGCAAACCAGGGAGTTTATACCTGGGGATGGCCCCAATGTGTGTCTATTGAGTTAGGAGGAGTCTCCACTGGGTCATGAATAAATTGACAGGATATTCAGTATCTCTCTCTTATGTAGTTCCAGCTTAAACTCAAATAAGAAGGGTAGATCCATTATTCCCTTGCCCTGTCACTCTTTAGATAAACGGGTCATTTCACTGTCCGTATCCCAGCCCGAAGTGATGCCCTGCCATCTAGATACACACTAATGGTGCTGGGTTTGTTATTGGGAAAGTGGGCTTTGAGGCTGTTAAAAGATGCCACCCGTTTTTACTGTACAGTACGATTACATTTAGTCTAGCAGTGTCTCATTGGAGGTTGTTTAGCATCCGGAAGGTTTTCGGTTTACTTCCGGATACAGAGAGGGACTTTCTCCTTTACCTGTGCTAATAGATTAGCCGGCACACATAACCGCTATAGCCCCGGTCCCCCATTTCCACTCCCTCACCCTGACACCATCCAACAACCCCCCACCCGCCTCCCCATCTTTTCCCATCCGGGGATCAGGGAGGGGCCTCCACTCGACTTCTGGGTCGCAACCCGGTACTTTACATAGCACTCGAGTTTTCGGCACCTGTGGAGTATCGGAGTGCAGACTGCCGGTGTAGCAGTGAGTGGGGAGGGTATCTAACTGTGGACGGCTGCCTGATACCTTGTTTGTCTTGCTCTAATGAGCGGGGAGACTGGACAGTCTTTGAAAGTAGTAGTGGGCTGAACCAGTGGGGATTTTTACATCGCGGATTGTTACATCGCGGGTTGTGCTCTAATAAGCGGGGCAGCTGGATATTCTCTGAATGGAGCAGTGGGCCAAATTTGTGGGGATTTTGATGTGACATCCAGTGTCTTGTACTGCTTATCTCCAATGTCTCAGAAAACGTTTTTTCTATAAAAAGAACAAATGAGTTTTGGCGCATAGGTGTAATGAGAGGTGGTTGATGAGGACTACAGTGGGACGAGAAAGGTATAACAAATATCCATGGCCATCCACAGGTGCGTTGTTGTGTGCTAAACTGTGTCCAACGGTGGAGGCTAATTACTAGCCCCCTTGGTGTGTTGTTGGTAGGATTCCACCTGACTACCACCCGGTAATTATGGCAATTTGTGAAAGCGCAATACATGAGTTGTGTTGCATTTTGAATTGTGTCAACGTAAGACAACCGTTCACAATGTTTGTGTTTGTCTCTGTTTGTCTCTGGCACTATCATTCCTTTACTTATCAACCAGTACAGATTTTAAGCATCAGTGAGGTGGAGATGAGTCCCCATGCCCTGATGAAATTGCCAAAAAGAGTTTGGGCAATGAAACATGTTGGCCGTTCAAGCTAAGATGGTCTAAACATGCTGCTTGTTTTAATTGAGTATGGACACTATGGAAATAAAGTATGTACAGAATAGATGTTCATAACTCACTTTTAATTAGGAGATTTATTCACTTTTATACACAACGGGGTTTAGATGTACAATAGTTGACACTATCTTTACACGCTAGTATTAAAATATTCTTTACCACTTCACATGAGTCTAAGGATTAGGTCACATATGTTTCCTTTCTGTTAAGAAAGTTGCCAATGATGACAGAACGAGCAAACTGGTGAGTACCAACCAGTAGCTCCATGGGTGGTGCTTACATGAAGCACTTTCTGACTTTTCTCACACTTTTTCTCTTTTTGGTGGGGTGAGATCTGTTGGGGATGGTTGATAATTCTTAAATAAGAACACTGAGGGGCCGATTCCGATTCGGCCCAGAAATCTCTCCGACCGAGCCGGACCCGGAGAGATTTCCGACCGAATCGGACTCTAGCAGTCCGACCGAACGAGTACGATGCGCACGTATGCTATCGGACTCGATTCGGTCGGACTCCCATTGAAGTCAATGGGAGCCAGTCATACGACGTGTACACGGGCTCCCATTGACTCAATGGGCACAACGCGAACAAGGGCGCCCCCTACAGCGTGTGCGCATCGATGCGGGTCGCGCCGTACATGCACGTGTAGGGGGGACCCATGTGTCCCCCCTGTGTGCGACTCGCGTGGCTACGCATACAGGGGGGTCCGACACGGACCCCCAAAGTCCGGCTCCGACTGCTCTTTCGAGCCGGAGTGCGCGGCTCGGTCGGACTGCTCGCGGCGCGTATCGTACTTACCCGGCCGGGGAACGTCTCCATTGCGCGGTGCGAGTCGAGTCCGAGCGAGTCGGTCGGTGCGGTTAGACCCGGGAACGAGTCGGTCGGAGCGGTCGGGACGCCCGGACGAGTCGGTCGGCGATTTCGCATCGTACTCGCTCGCCCGGACGCGCGTACGAATCGGTCGGGAAATAGGGCTCCGAATCGGATCCGGTTAAGCCGAAACCGATTCGGAGCCCTACCGGCCGAGATCGGAATCGGCCCCTTAGAGGTAGGCATGACTAGATAATTCAGCATAGCCATACCTTTGGAGTATTTAAAAGCCCGTCATATATAACTTACAAAGAATATGATGTGTTCCGGATAACCAGGGTATTTGTGTATGCATTCTATGAGTGGAGGGCAACCTGATTTTATTCCCTCTTTTGCTCTTTATTTGTTTACTCACACATACTTTAGTTGTCCCTACTGGGATAAATGGTCCAACCTCTACTCCTGTTGATTTGGGATTGAGGTGATCTACATAGACACGTTTGGTCCCAACACCAGCTGATATTTCTATTGGAACGAATACTAGTTCAAATGTACATTCAATACAACTTAATACTTTTACAGGGCGGTCGAGGCAAGCTCATCCTTTTTACATACCTGAGAATGAAGTGGCGACTCCTCGAGTAACTCAGAGTGCCACAGTAAATGCTCTTTCCACGGGAACACCAGATTCTGATCTGTATCTTTTACATTCAACACCTGTCGCGGGGAAAGAGGATTGTCATGGGGATTCGTTTTTTAAATACCCCAAAAGAACAACCAGGTCCCACTTTGCAAGAAATTGATGATTGACTTAGTGGTATTGACGCTTCTGCCAATAGAAAGGGTGTAGGAAATAATGGAGCAAATGCTTCAGAGTTAAAAAAAAATAAGATTCCTTGATGTAGCGAGACTCAAGATAGAGCATTCGATCTAGTTCCCCGAGCAAAACTATGGAAGGTGCTACATGAGTTAGGGATGCCACATGAGCTTTTGTCACTTATAATTAGGCTGCATGTTGAGAATAGTGCTAAGATAAGATGGGGGAATCAAGATGAAGTGACTGAGTCGTTCCCTGTGGAAAGAGGGGTGAGACAAGGTTGTGTGATGGCCCTGACACTATTCTCATTATTTATTAATGGAATAGTGAGTAGTATGAGCTCTACCCCTACGGATGCCCCAAGTTTAGCTGGAGTAAAAATCCCCATACTGTTGTTTGCGGACGACACTTTAATCATCTCCAAGACCCCTAGCGGACTGCGAAAGGCCCTCAAAATATTTGAGGAGTTCTGCTTATTGCGTGGATTAGAGGTTAATGTGTCGAAAACAAGATTGATGGCATTTAATACACAAAAGGTATCGAAGGGCGGAATTGTTATGAATAATAGACCGCTAGAATATGTAAAAGAGTTCACTTATCTGGGTGTTAACATCCAAAATAATCTGAAATGGAATCATCAGATAGAATTGGCATCCCTTAGCATAGACAACTCGCGGGGGCGGTTAAACTTTAATATAATAAATCATATACAAAACCCATAAGTCCTGCCCTGGAGATTTACAAAACAAAAGTTATTAGTTCAGCCCTTTATGGTTCGGAGCTGTGGGGCTGTGAAAATCTGGTGGTGCTTACATCCTCTGAAAATAGATTCTTGAGGAATATTATTAAACTACCCCAAAGCACCCAATGTGCCCATTATTGAATGATTTGGGGAGAAAACCGATTGCAGCTCTAGCGAAACTGCGTCCTTTACTGTATTGGCGTAGAGTATGGAGTGTACCAGAACTTGTAGGTTATGCAGCAGGGTTTCTGGATATAATTAGAGCCGACACCTTTCACTCAATAAAGTGGCTACGGACAGTTAGAGATATTTTATTTAATATTGGCAATATCCAGTTGTGGAATGATCCAGAAAATTCTGTCTTCCCTTCAAAACAATGTATGAAGGAGTTATATTGGGAATGGGTTTATTTTAATGTTTTTAGATCCAGTGATTCTTCCACTTTGACTGGTTCTTTTTTGGAATTCAAAGCCACCCCGAGGATGGAGTCATATTGGGACCTCATTACAAAGCCATTGGACCGGAAATTGTATTTCCAGTTTAGGGTAGGTTCCCTACCCTTGAGAGCTTTTACTGCGGGATGGAAAGTATCTAGTGATAAAACTTGTCCTTTTTGCAAAGATAGTGTTGAGTCTTTGACGCATTTACTATTTGTCTGTGTCGGATACGAAAGACCACGCCCTGTTTGGTTACGGCCAATCTGTAAGCTCATAGGTACAAGAAGGGCGCAGGAGGCTGAAAGAATATTGCGCTCGGATACTACAGCACCTGTTGTCATAGCAATGGCGAAATGCCTAGGGTGGTCGTGGGCCCTAAGATCAAATCACCTACGACAGGCATAAGCGAGTTATACTAAGAGCTGCCCTGCAAGTCTTGTAATCATAAATATTTCTGAAGGGAAGGTCTTTTTAATGTATTATTAAATGTACATGCTATATGTTTTAAAAGTTGGTTTTAATATATTACTTTTTACAACACTGTATATATTTTAAAATACTCTTTTTAGGTCATGTATTTTATGATGGATGGTTCCTATATGCTTTTATGACTTAATTTGTCGAATAAAGCTATTTGAAACTGATTATAGGGACAATAAGATTCCTTGATGTAGCGAGACTCAAGATAGAGTTGGAGGAAAAGATTATAGGGACAATAGGCCCAGCCAGAATAGTAGCTAATCAGGATGACGAGTTACTGTTCATCTGCAAAGACATCACTAGATGTGCTCGGAGCATTCATGAAAATTGTCTGAATTGGCTCAGAAATACAGAGTGGACATACAAAAATGAAAAACATTACAGAAACCCTACAGAGTAGATTTCCGTGATAAATATATTGAAAGCATGAGACCTTCAGGAATAAGAACGCAAATTAAGGAGTTGTTAGCTGTCCTTACAAAACGGGGAGAGCAAGAAAAATGGGAAGGTCGATGGGCGAAGACAAAGGGTGCGAAGAGGGTTACAATGCAGATATTCCCAGCTATCAAAGACAATGGGGGTGAGGAAATAAGGATGCTCCCCATCAGAAAGGTCCCTGGGGTAGGATATGTACACGTTCCCTGGACAAAGCCAGACATATTGGGGCCGATTCCGATCTCGGTCGGAGGCGCACCCAATACTATTCGGTCGGGAAAAAAGCCATGCGAAAGCCAGTTTCCCGACCGATCCGTACAGCACACCGAACGAGCAAGTACGATGCGCACAACAGCAAAAATTCCGGCCGAGCCGTACTCACCCAAACCAGGTCCTGTTCTCCGACCGAGGCGAATCCGGAAACGCCGAATCGAGTCGCACGGAAGGGAAAATGCAGCCCCGTCCGGCCGGACAAGTACGATGCGCTTTCCGTACGCGCCGAACCCGTCGCTACGCACGGCACGTCAAAGCATCCGGGAGAGGCGCACATAAGCTCCGAATCGCGCCACAACACGATCCACGGCTACGAGACGAACACAGCACAGACGAGGACGACGCGAAGCGACGAGGACGAAGCGAAGCGACGAGGACGAAGCCAAGCGGCGAGGACGACGCGAAGCAACGAGAAGGACGAACGACACGAACCAACCATGAATCCCTTCGTCCCGATCATACCAATATTCTACATCTACTACCGGAACAGGCACGGACGCGTACGGCGCAGAAGGTAAGTCAGACACCAACCACAAAACACATACAACACGTACACGACACATCACACACATACACTGGGAATCTGAATATACTTACACCAGCAGCACCATAGGGGCGGGATGCCCATCACCAATGCCACATATGCACACAGGGGCCTGAATGCGCGCCACCACCCCAACCCAGGGGGCTGGATGCCAACCACCACAACCACCCTTAGCCAGGGGGTGCCAGATGCCCACCACCACTACCACCCTTAGCCAGGGGGCTGGATGCCTACCACTACTACCACCCTCACCCAGGGCGGGCTGGATGCCTATCACCACCCTTAGCCAGGGGGCTGGATGCCTACCACTACTACCACCCCCACCCAGGGGGGCAGGATGCCTACCACTACTACCACCCTCACCCAGGGGGGCAGGATGCCCACCACTACTACCACCCTCACCCAGGGGGGCAGGATGCCCACCACTACTACCACCCTCACCCAGGGGGGCAGGATGCCCACCACTACTACCACCCTCAGCCAGGGGGCAGGATGCCCACCACTGACTACCACCCTCACCCAGGGGGGCAGGATGCCCACCACTACTACCACCCTTAGCCAGGGGGCTGGATGCCTACCACTACTACCACCCTTAGCCAGGGGGGCTGGATGCCTACCACCACCCTTAGCCAGGGGGGCTGGATGCCTACCACTACTACCACCCTTACACAGGGGGGCAGGATGCCTACCACTACTACCACCCTCACCCAGGGGGCAGGATGCCCACCACTACTACCACCCTCACCCAGGGGGGCAGGATGCCCACCACTACTACCACCCTTAGCCAGGGGGGCAGGATGCCCACCACTACTACCACCCTTAGCCAGGGGAGCAGGATGCCCACCACTACTACCACCCTCACCCAGGGGGCAGGATGCCCACCACTACTACCACCCTCACCCAGGGGGGCAGGATGCCCACCACTACTACCACCCTTAGCCAGGGGGTGCCAGATGCCCACCACCACTACCACCCTTAGCCAGGGGGGCTGGATGCCTACCACTCCTACCACCCTCACCCAGGGCGGGCTGGATGCCTATCACCACCCTTAGCCAGAGGGGGCTGGATGCCTACCACTACTACCACCCTTACACAGGGGGGCAGGATGCCTACCACTACTACCACCCTCACCCAGGGGGGCAGGATGCCCACCACTACTACCACCCTCACCCAGGGGGGCAGGATGCCCACCACTACTACCACCCTTAGCCAGGGGGGGCAGGATGCCCACCACTACTACCACCCTTAGCCAGGGGAGCAGGATGCCCACCACTACTACCACCCTCACCCAGGGGGGGCAGGATGCCCACCACTACTACCACCCTCACCCAGGGGGGCAGGATGCCCACCACTACTACCACCCTCACCCAGGGGGGGCAGGATGCCCACCACTACTACCACCCTTAGCCAGGGGGGCTGGATGCCTACCACTACTACCACCCCCACTCATAGGATGGACAATGCATGACACAACAAGCACACCACAACCTAGGGAATGCAAGATTAAGACATCCCCCCACCACCATGACAAGCGTGTGAGCAGGCTGTGTCAAATGCCTACAACACCGAACATGACATTGAACATATAATGTGACCCCCTAGCACATGTGCCACACATATATGTGTGTGGCACCCACAATGCAAGCAGCCCATGACCATTGTGGCAATGGGGCCTAAACCCCCATCATCACAGTGACCAAAAGGCAAGTGTGGGGTCCATAGCTGAAGCACATTTTGACCATTGTGGCAATGGGGTCTAAACCCCCATCATCACAGTGACCAAAAGGCAAGTGTGGGGTCCATAGCTGAAGCACATTTTGACCATTGTGGCAATGGGGCCTAAACCCCCATCATCACAGTGACCAAAAGGCAAGTGTGGGGTCCATAGCTGAAGCACATTTTGACCATTGTGGCAATGGGGCCTAAACCCCCATCATCACAGTGACCAAAAGGCAAGTGTGGGGTCCATAGCTGAAGCACATTTTGACCATTGTGGCAATGGGGTCTACACCCTCATCATCACAGTGACCAAAAGGTAATTGTTGACAAAGAAAGAGCTGCAACTGCCAAACTGCATGGATCATTCCTGGTCACAGAACCAAAAACTCATCTGTGGCAAAGTAGTGTATGTGTCCCATTGCAACATAAATTGGGGGAGCCAAATACTGCAGTGCAAATGAAACATTCCTTTGGCCATGTGCAGACAAACAACACCCATGGGGGCTGAGACCGTCAACAGTCATCAATGGCACAATGACAGAAGTGACCATCAGAATGCAGAACCACATATTTGCACCAATGGGCACACAAATGCAGATACCCTGTGGAGACAGCAGATGTGAGGTGAACAGATACCATACCATGGCAGCAATGGGACACACAAACCATGATCACTGTGCTGACCGATGACCTAGGAGTCCCAGGGACAGCAGGGGAAACACACCAAACAACATACAGCCAATGGCACACCCAAGATATGCCAATGCAGTGGTGCAGATGCACAAACACAAACAGGCAGACCAACACTGTCATCATACACAGCAGGTGAGGGGTGGGGGTGCCAGTGTCCCCAGGCAACAACACAACACACGAGGAGAGCTGAATACCAATCATACAGATGTGCATACACTGCCACACTAAGGTAACTCATGGATCCAAATCCCCTATGTGGGCAAGCAGGCATTGACAGGTGAGAGGGAGCACAAAACACACATGTCACACAGGCACGTAGGAACAACAACTGACACAGCAAGTCACAGACACACCACAGCACCACCCCCAGGGCCCCCACAATGTGGTGACCCTGGGCTGAATAAAAATACCACTGTGATGACAAAGCTAAATGTCGTTCACACTGTGAACCACAGTCAGGTGTCCTGAGCAACTAACTACCATCACACCTACACAAGCACAAATCAATCAGCATGGCCAGTAAGCCAAGGCCAACATGGAGGCAGGGGACTAGCCGGGCAACAACTCTCATCTGCACACACTCAAGACCACACCCCTCGACCTCCAACAATGTGCAGCAGTGAAGTACACATGCACTGGTGACATTGCACATGCACCCATTACTATTCCAGGGTGGTGGGTGGGAACCAAGGTGTAGAAACACATCACACATGGACACTCAACAAGACTCCTGAATGTCTGACACACTGCACACTACGCTGTACATGGACATGACGGCAATACCACACCGACCAATGGGATCCCAGCCACAGTCACACACCAATGAAGAAGCCAAGGTCACCCACAAAGAACACACATAGACAACAACCAACATTGCAGCCCGGACCCTAAGGAGTGCCAGCAGTCACACACACAACGTGTCACAATCACTGAAAGATAACACAAACTGGAAATCACATGACAGGGGCAAACAACAAGTGCCAAAGGGAAACCTGACTGTGACCCATCTGCGTCTGCACACAAACTCTGCCCTGACAGCAAACACACCTATGGGTGACACCCTGATGACCAGTAATGTGCCATGCACCCACATCACAGAGAACACAGGGAGAAGACTTTGGGGGAACATAGCTCAAGTCAGCAAGCATCACAAACAGGTACAACACTAGGGATCACAGCATGCGCAGATGAATGGAAGTGAACACACAGACATGCACATACAACACACACCTTGGGCGCAGGCAATGTCACACGTGTACACACTGCCATGAGGGGACTCCACTCCTGTGTGAGGAAAGCTGTGCCATATGTTGCCTCAGTAGGGCCCCATCATGTCAGCTGAGCACTTGGTCACACAATCAACAATTAGCACCAAATGAGGGCTCCCATCACATCAGCCTGGTCATGGATGTGCCAACGGAATCATCAGCACAGATCCAACACACTTGTATAGCAATGTTGCACTGACTACACGGATGAGTCCCTCCCCATTGATGCCCAAACCTGCATGTCCACTGGAGATGGCAACACGGTCAGGGAAGTAGACAAATGCAACGATGGCAGGCACAACAGATGTGCAGGGGTGGAAGCCACAGATATGAAATTGCCAATGTAAGTAGGAAACCCATTGCCAAATACTGAACACATGACACCCTCAGATGCTGCTATTGATGACATGGATACACCACATGATAGGACACATTCCCCCTGGACCACATGGGTTCCTGCACAGTAACACTTCATAATCATGAGACCAGATATCACCATCACTGCAGCAAGGGCATGGTTAGCTGCACCAACAACATGTACATCTGAAGCATGAGCAGTAGAGAAAAGAAAGTTGCTTTATTCAGCATATGTGTTGAGGCCAAACGAAGTCCTGAAAAAAGAGCAAAGGCCAATGGCCAGTCCATTGTCAAAGTTCAAACAGGGTGACACTGGCAGATGTCACCCTACGCATGCCTGCACAATACCAGGGACAATCCACTAGGAGGGGCAACCGGGGGGCAGGCCAGGCACCGCAGGGACAGGATCAGGGCTCACCAGGGGGAGTCAGGGAAGGGGTGGTGGGTGCTGGAGAGCCACTGACAACTGCAGTGGAGGTGTCTGACATGGTGTGTGCCGGCACAACTGGGGGGCATGACACAGATGTCGTGGGTGCCGGCACAACTGCAGTGGACCCTGCAGATGGGGTGGACAGGTCCGCCACTGCAGTGCCCAAGTCAGACAGGGCGGTAGTGGACTCCACTGCAGTGCCTACCTCCAGGGGAGGAGAATGGGGAACAGGCAAGGTGGGTTGGACAGAGGGGGGGACACCCTCACCACATCAGTGGCACAGACAAGCGCAGCGGGGGTGTGGTGCTGGGAGAGCAAGTGGCAGGGGGAGAAGGCCGGAGCATCTTGGGGATGGTATATCTGTGGGTGGGGGAACCTGGGGCAGGGTGTGGTGGGGGCACCTGTGCAGTGGGGGCCTGAGGGATGGAGGACGGAGACCTTGTGCCTGAGCTGCAGGGCGGTGGCGGGGTCTTGCTCTTAGCACTCCGGGGGACTTGCGGGTGGGGGCCTCAGTCCGTCTGCGCCTGGGGGAGGGTGTCCGGGGGCGAGGGGCACTCTGCTCCGTGTGGGTGGGCTTCCTCTTCCCCCGGGATGCTGGAGCAGCTTCATCGGTGGGGAAGAGGCCGAGGTCACAGAGGAAGAGCTGCTGTGACTTTGGGGTTGCAGGTGAGGCAAGGGAGGGTGCTTTGGAGGGAGAGGGAACTGAGGACTGCGCAGTGCATGTGGATGCGTGTGTGTGTGCCAGGGCCCCATCCCCTGTGAGTCTGGCTTCAGTCCCCTGAATGTGCGTGCGTGTGCGTTTTGTCATTGGCGTGTGTGTCAGTGTGCTGGATGTGTGTGTGCTGGTGTGTGCCAGTGTGTGTGTGCCTGGGATGGGTAAGGTGCTGGGGAGTGTGGATGGAGCAGAGGCAGGAGGGGTGAGGGACCATTTGAGGAGGGACACTGCTGCCGTCAGGGAGGAGTCCATGGACCTATTGCCCCTCTGTAGGTCAGACATGCCCGATGAGATGCCCTCCATGAACGACACCAGCTGAGTCAACAGCGCGGTGTGCGCATGGAGGACACTCAGCATGGCTGTCTGCCCTACATGGAGCTGGCGAAGGAGGTACACAGACTCCTCACTCAGGGCAGCAGGGGACACAGGGGCAGGGGGTGCGGTGCCTGGCCCAAAGGAGACACGCTCCCGGACATGGGAGCCTCCACGGACCTGGGGAATGGGAGCCGATGGGAGGGCGGTGGTGGTGCTGGTGGTGGCGGGGACAGCAACACTAGCTGGGGTGTGGTGGCTGCTGACACCCGCCTCCACAAGGGAGTCATCCTCCGAGTTGCTCTGGTCCTCAGCTGAGGTGGATGCTGCTGAGGACTCCTCGGTGTGGCTCCCCTCGCCCTCCGTGCCACTGGGTCCCTCCGACCACTCCTCGGCTGCTGACCCAGTCTGGCTCTCCGGCTCCTCCTGGTCCGTGGAGCTGTCCCCTTCCGTGGCCGTGGATGTATCTGCAAACAATGGGGAAACAGACAGACATCAGTCACCTGCACATAACGCACACACCACTGTGAGCACAGCACATCACAGAGCAAGCCCTGGCATCATTAGTTGTGCATTGCTAAAAGTGCACTAATTGAACAGGAGAAGTCAATTGTCAGTCTGATGCCAAGCATGGCACTCACATCCCACATGGCCTTGCACCCATCTGTCTGGTGTCTGTTGGATTGCAACACCCCAGTGTTGACACATGCACCAAGTACACAGTAGTTGGACAGTGCAGAGGACACGGTGTGGACACATCACAGCTCTTGCCACTGAGTCAGTACAGGTTTACGGATGTAAGGGATGCCCAGAGTCAGATAGGAAATGCATGTGATGCATACCAGCGACAGACACCATGATGCACCCATGTCCTGATAGCCAGCGCCACTATGGTGTGCATGTAGCACATGTCACTCCCCTGCAGGATCACCAATCAGTAGACACATGCCATGGCGGAGGCATGACTGCAAAGTCATACATCACTGTCTCAGTGATGTATGACTTTGCAGCCAGACAACAACACTCTGCACTGTGTCACAATAGTAGGTCATGGGGAATGCAAGTCCTGGAGCTGCACAAGTGCACATGTACATCCCCCCACAACACATCCTCTTAACCCTCATCTGTCCAGGTCATACCTATTGGACATATGGGAGACCTGTGACACTACCCTCTGAACCTGAGCCCCTCACACTCTGCTGTGCATGGGGAACAGCTGCCTGAACTTCACATTTACATGCCCCAGTCTGCATGGGCAGCTGATCAGACACCTATGTGTCACACAAGTATCGTCTCCTATGGTCACATCTCCAGTGGCATGCTGAGCCCCTACCAAGAAACTCCACAGCAGTCCTGGCGACTAATCCACAGCACACTGACACAGAGGCAGACACCTGAGGGGCAAATCACTGTGCACAATGTGTCCTCTGATACACGGGAGTGGGAGTACAGAGTGTATTGTATGGCCTGGAGTAGGCATGACTGTCCAGCCCCACATGAATGAGGGATGAGCCCTGGACTGTAGGCAGCTGGCTAAGTATGTGTGACACACGTCATATACATACTCCTGGGGCCCAAACATTGTTCCCACCCGCAGCATGGGTGTGTGCCAGGTACCCCAGCCACATGTGGTGGATCAGCTCAGCAATTGGACCACAGATCAAAGTAACACGCTGAATACATGTCAGAATACAGGCATTGTGTAAGCAATGGACCCACCCATGATGCCCACCACAGAGTCAGGGAAACAGATGCTGTCTCCCACCTTGAGTCAAGCAAACTGCAAGGACACAGTCCTAAGTGACAGGATTCCCTGCATGTAAGGGCCACACCTGGGTATCAGATGAGGAGTGGGCAGTGCACAATAGAGGGACATGGCTCCTGGACAACATGACTGCTGTACTGTGGCAGTTCAACCTGGCCCGAGGAGGGCACATAACATGTTAGACAGAGTACACAGTGCAGTCTTTGACTCACCCCCTCCTTGCTGCTCTCTGGCCTGCAGCTGCCCATCCAGGTCTGGAAAGACCACCGCCAGGATCCTGAGCATGTGGGGGTCAGGGTCCGTGTTCCGCCCCTCCTGCGAGGAGGCGACAGCTTCAGCTGGACCCGTGCAATCCTCCGGGTCCAGCCCCGAAGGTCCTGCCACCTCTTTTGGCAGTTGCGGATCCGGCGCTTGTAGACCCCCACGGACCGGACAGCCCGGACGATGTCCTTCCAGATCTCATGCTTCCGATGGGCAGAAGCCTGTCAGGATGACAAAGTGATAAGGACATTACTACACATGCAACATATCCGTGCATGACACAGTTGCATATACATGTCGCAATCACAGGGGCACATGGTGTACCCAGGCAGTGCACGGCTGCCCATGGACAGTTTTCCAGAAGTCACTACATGGTATCATAGCATGGGGAGTAAAACCCTGTTCAGAAGCACTGTCACTGCACCATACCTGTCCAGTGCAAGTCACTACACACTATGGGGGGTGACAACTACTCAGTGAGCCTGCTAGCCAGTGGTGTGCTGACTCTCAGCCTTGCTAGTCAGACAAAATGCACATTCAGAAAGGCAGTGCACAGAACACTCACCTGCTCCCCTGGTGTCCCATACAGCTTGCTGTACTGTGGAAGTAGGCTGTCCAGCAGGGCCTGGTTCTCTTCAAGGCTGAAGGCTGGGGCTCTCTCCACAGTACGTGCCATTGCAGGGTCCAGAGGGGCAGAGACAGCAGCAGTGCAGTGGCAGATGTCGTCCTGGAGCATGTAGTGCAGGCAAGTGGGCTCTCAGGGGAACATGCAGCAATATATATGTGCTGGAGAGGCAGATACTGTCCCTTGTGTCCAAAGTGATAGGTCCAAGTCGTTTGCATCTTCTGAATCTGGCCAATCCATGGAATAGCAGCACCAAAACACGCCCACAGCATCCTTCAAAATCTTCAACTTCATGACATACATGATTTTGCAACATTGTTGTGGGTGACCAACTGATTTTCCAGCAACCGACTCGTTCGAATATTCGAAAACGCGTCCGTTGCCAGGCAAGCCCATTGTCAATGGGTGCGCACCGATCGGTCCATTGCAGGTACAACGCGCACAGGGGTACAACGCGTACCCGCACACATTGAATGCAATGGGCCGGCCGGAGGCACCGATCGGTCCATTGCAGTTCAACGCGCACAGGGTACAACGCGTACCCGCACACATTGAAAGCAATGGGCCGGCCGGAGGCACCGATCGGTCCATTGCTGTTCAACGCGCACAGGGGTACAACGCGTACCCGCACACATTGAATGCAATGGGCCGGCCGGAGGCACTGATCGGTCCATTGCAGTACAACGCGCACAGGGGTACAACGCGTACCCGCACACATTGAATGCAATGGGCCGGCCGGAGGCACCGATCGGTCCATTGCAGTACAACGCGCACAGGGGTACAACGCGTACCCGCACACATTGAAAGCAATGGGCCGGCCGGAGGCACCGATCGGTCCATTGCTGTTCAACGCGCACAGGGGTACAACGCGTGCCCGCACACATTGAATGCAATGGGCCGGCCGGAGGCACCGATCGGTCCATTGCAGTACAACGCGCACAGGGGTACAACGCGTACCCGCACACATTGAATGCAATGGGCCGGCCGGAGGCACCGATCGGTCCATTGCAGTACAACGCATCACTGTACATGTGACTGGCATATGTCAGCATGCCTGTCTCAGATGGACATATGCCAGCCACAGATAGCTCCCAGGGAGTGAGGGGCACACCTACATCACGACAGCCTGTCCAAACCTTATCATAAGGCATGTAAGGCTGCATTTCCTATTGTGTGTATGTTGGTGTACATGTTGTCCTGTGGGTGTCACCTGTGGGCAGCCACCCCCAGGCTGTGCACGTGTTAATGGGGACAGGATCCTGGGTGTTACGTGTACGTGACCACTGTGATGTGCAACTGTTCATATCTGTGCATGTGCCATGGTCACATTTCACAGTGGTGTTTGTGTATGTCATGTCACATACCCCGTGAGTCCCATGTGGGACGGTATGTTTGAGCCAGGGTGTCCCAGTGGCACAATAGTGATGGCCCTCCACAGTCTTTGTGCATGTAGTGTTTACAATGTCTCTGATTTCATGTGCACAATGGGAGACAGTCTCCACATCCACGTTGTGTGTGCATGGACTCTGATGTTGTGCGTGTGTGTCACAGACGTCCATGGCTCTCCTGCCATGGCAAGTGTGGCCACTACCTGTGGGGGTCATGTTTGTTTTGTTGTGGTGTACACATGATACTCCAGGTGATGCCAGTGTCCATGTGGCATTACAGGGTCCCTGGGAATGTGCCTGTCGTTGAGCTGTGGTGCCTGGGGCACATCTGTCCTCACATGTCACTGGGGGGTGACTGTGACACAGCATCATGATATCCAATGGGCCAACCTGGGACAAATTGATGCCACCTGTAGGACCGTGTTGACAGATGTTGGCCATGTATGTACCATAAATGTCGTTCCGGTACTGCACACTTCATGTAGTTGTGCCTCATGATGATGTATGTTGGGATCTTGAGTGTGTTCAATGCCGCATATGTGGGGTGACTGACGATCTTGCTTACTTCTCCTCTGCACTGCAGGGCTCCTGCTGTCCATCGGCCATTCCCAGACCTGGCAACGATGGTGGAACGGGACAGCATCCGACGGTACCGCTTCACCAGGCAGCTGATTGAGGATTTGGCAGTGCAGTTGTCCCCACATTTGCAGCCTGGCCGGCCGTATCCTACAGCGCTGACCCCCAAGGTGAAGGTGATGGCAGCCCTACACTTCTTTGCCACCGGTACCTTCCAACATACTGTGGCGTCTGCTGGTGGGATGTCACAGACCATGTTCAGCCGTGTGCTCCGCGATGTTTTGGCGGCAATGTTGCTCTTCCTGAACCGGTACATCTATTTCCCTAGACTGCGACGACTCACTGACGTGAAGAGTGACTTTTATGCCCTGGGGAGGATGCCGCATGTCATTGGCTCCATTGATGGGACACATGTGGCTTTGGTACCACCACAGGCCCAGGAGCAGGCCTACAGGAACCGCAAGCACTACCACTCGGTCAATGCACTGGTGGTGTGTCTTGCAGACATGACCATCACACACGTGTGTGCCCGTTTCCCTGGTTCAGCACACGATGCCTTTGTGATGAGGAGTAGTCGCATCCCCAGGTTGATGGCACAGATGCAGAACCAGCGTGCCTGGCTTGTCGGTGTGTACTGACTTTGTGCCATTGTGTGTGATCTGATCTGTAGTATTCCGCCCACTTTTCCAAGTCAGCTGATGTGCACTTGTCTGTCCGTAGGTGACTCGGGATACCCCAACATGCCGTGGTTGCTGACACCCCTCAGGAACCCTGTGACACCTGCCCAGATGCGCTACAATGAGGCACATGGTCGGACCAGGAGAGTGATTGAGCGGACCTTTGGTCTCCTGAAGAGCCGCTTCCGCTGCCTGGACAAGACCGGAGGGTCCCTCCCATATGCCCCTGCGAAAGTGTGCAAGATTATCATCGTCTGCTGCATGCTCCACAACCTGGCAGTGCGGAAGGAGTTGCCTCTCATCCAGGATGACGATGACCAACATCCGCCACCTGTGGAGGATCCTGGCCTGGACCACGATGCCAGTGACGATGATGATGATGATGGTGATGGTGATGTCCGCACACAGCTCATCACCAACTTCTTTAGCTGAATGTGAGTATCCTGAGGTGTCATGTGAATGATGTGAGTTGGCATGATGTGTGGGTGGTGCTCTGGTGCTGTTGGAGTGTGTCCATGGGCTACTTGACAGGATGTGTGTTGCGATGTGTGGTGACAGGTGGGCTGTACTCCCCAACAGTGTTGACATGCTAACTTGGTTCTGGGTGGGTATCTTGTAACATGTATTGTGCATGAGTTTTGCTGTTCTGTCCTGTACTGCATTGCTTTTGACTGTGTGTCATTTCTGTCCTTCACAGGGTACTTACAGATTCGTTTGGTCAACTGTGTCCACCGACGACGTGATTGCACATCCAGGCTGGTAGCTGTTGTGTCCCTACAGGTGATGTGCGCCACACCCATGGACTTCCTTCTGTCTACAGTTGTTGACTGTGTGCCCGCTACCAGGTGGGGTTACCTTGCATCTGTAGTGGTTACGGCATGTTGCTACTGTGTAATAAACCTGTGCTTCACTTAGTGATGTGCGTTGTCTGTGGTCACACATTTGACTGCCATTTGCTTACTGCACCTGTGGGCTACTTGACTACAACTGGGAATGGGTGTGGTGTCTGTGCATTGCACCGTCTTCCCTGGCAACATCAGTGTAGGCAATGAGTCAGATGGCCTAGGTGTGTATGTGTTGTGTAGCCCTGGTGGTGTGTCTCCCTCATATGTGTCACGTTGCCTGTACTCACATGCCTGTGTTGTCCTTGCTGTTGCAGTTCGCATACACTGTGTAATTTTGCAGTTCATCATCCCCATAACAGCACCCACGTTGGAATCACGACAGAGGCAAGTATGGTGTATTATTGTGTTTATTGTGATAATAGTGCATAGGATGGATTGTGCTGTACATGAATCTTGCAATCCCAAGTTCCTAGATGAATAGAAAGTCCAGGTAGACAGGATCCCCAGTATCGGGGCCACAGTTGTCTGACACATTGTTCCAACTTGTACTCCCCATGCAATGTGTGGGAGTAGTGTTGCCATCAACAGGGTGAACAGTCTGTGCACAAAGGCGAAAATCCAGAACAGGTTCAGGCTTCCTGGGAGTTGCGCTTGGCCATCAGCCTCTCACTTTCCCCTCCTCGGACGACCCCTCTTCTTGGGGGGGGCCCTCAAGTGCAGGCTGCTGCGGTGCAGGGGACTCTCCGCCAGAGTCCTCCTCCCTCCCTGTGGCAGTTGCAGTTTGTTCGGTACCAGATGTTGTTGGCACACAGGGAGGTGTGGACTGGTTGCTGTTCATCTGGCGGAGGCATTGTAAAATGTCCCTGTGCACCGCCGTCATCTCATGTAGTACATCCCACTTGGACTCCACGCGGGTCATGTGGGAGTCCACACGTGACATGTGGGAGTCCACACGTGACATGTGTGACTCCACTTGGGACATGTGGGAGTCCAAGCGGGCATGATGGGCAGCCTGCTGCTGTTTGATGTCTCTGAGGAGCCCCACTACCTGGCTGAGCTCTCCGGTGCTGGACTGGTACGCATCAGCTATGCGTACCAGTTGTGGGTCTTCATGCACACCAGCAACGTCTGCAAGCAGCGACCTCTGTCTCCCACCCCTCCCACCACCCCTGCTGACATGTGCAGTGTGTGCAGTTGCACGCACAGATAACCCTGGTCCACCTTGGGGGTTGGTGGTGGTGGTGGTGTCCATGGCCCCAGGTTGGTCCAGGGTCACTGCGCTGGTGTTGTTCCTTATTCTGTCCATGTCGGCAGGGATGGTATTCGTGGTGACAGTCGTTGGAGGGGTGGGTGCAGGGGTGCAGCTGGTGGACCTGCTGGTGCTGCAGCTGGTGGTCCTGCTGGTGCAGCATGTTGACTTGCACCGGATGTGCCAGGTTGTTCTTCATCGTCCGAGGAGGACAGAGGCTGTACGACGCCAGTGAGCTCGGCATCCTCTTGAGCCTGGGACTGGGACTCCTCAGCGTCTGCTGCTGTGTCCCTATCATCACCTGTTTTTGGGAGACACAAACAATGTATGTCATGTTTCTGCAGGCATCAGTGGTTGACACACCTGACAGTTGTGACTGTGCCTCGGGGTGCGGGCCTGTACATTGTATTGTCCTAAGTCGTCACAGTCAGGGGTTGATATTGGTGTGGCACATTGTCCTGCATTATTTGGGCATTTCTATGTATTCTCTGGGGTGTGAACATGGTCTGCATTGATTGTGTTTGGTTGTCAGCCAGACCTCCTTCCCACCCACCCACCCACCCAGTCAGTTATCCCACCATGGAACGTGCTTGCATTGCAGGGAGTGTAAGTTGTCTCTCAGGATGTCAGTCAGTGGTGTCCTGCTGTTTGTTGGTGCACAGTTGGCAGCAGGGCCTTGTGCTCCCCACAGCAGTAGCCAGTGTCAGCCATCTTGTGAGTCCTTCTCCACTCCCTGTGATGTGAGCATGGTTCAGGGTGGTGTTGATGGGACAGTTGTGGGGGTGAGCTATGTCTGTGACTACGACTCCCATCATGCTATTGCCTCCACCCCCTTCCCAGCATGCCCATGCTTCCTTCCTTTTGACTCTGCTTCCCTGTGGGGTGGGCTGGCTGTGCTGACAGGATGGCTGGGAGTGTTGTCCTGGCAGTTGTTTGGCTAAGAGTCCCAAGAGTGTCCCTGTGCTTCACACAACATAACCCAGGGTGGTGGTGCTTTGTGGGATCTTGTGTTAGGATGGAGGGCATTGCATTCTACCAGGTGGGTACTGTGGAGTTTGTGTTGGGGGGGTGAGGGGAGGTGCTGGTGACTATAGTCAGTGCTGCAAGTCCCCCTTCCCACCCAGCCAGCCAGATATCCCACCATGGAACGTGCTTGCATTGCAGGGAGTGTAAGTTGTCTCTCAGGATGTCAGTCAGTGGTGTCCTGCTGTTTGTTGGTGCACAGTTGGCAGCAGGGCCTTGTGCTCCCCACAGCAGTAGCCAGTGTCAGCCATCTTGTGAGTCCTTCTCCACTCCCTGTGATGTGAGCATGGTTCAGGGTGGTGTTGATGGGACAGTTGTGGGGGTGAGCTATGTCTGTGACTACGACTCCCATCATGCTATTGCCTCCACCCCCTTCCCAGCATGCCCATGCTTCCTTCCTTTTGACTCTGCTTCCCTGTGGGGTGGGCTGGCTGTGCTGACAGGATGGCTGGGAGTGTTGTCCTGGCAGTTGTTTGGCTAAGAGTCCCAAGAGTGTCCCTGTGCTTCACACAACATAACCCAGGGTGGTGGTGCTTTGTGGGATCTTGTGTTAGGATGGAGGGCATTGCATTCTACCAGGTGGGTACTGTGGAGTTTGTGTTGGGGGGGGTGAGGGGAGGTGCTGGTGACTATAGTCAGTGCTGCAAGTCCCCCTTCCCACCCAGCCAGCCAGATATCCCACCATGGAACGTGCTTGCATTGCAGGGAGTGTAAGTTGTCTCTCAGGATGTCAGTCAGTGGTGTCCTGCTGTTTGTTGGTGCACAGTTGGCAGCAGGGCCTTGTGCTCCCCACAGCAGTAGCCAGTGTCAGCCATCTTGTGAGTCCTTCTCCACTCCCTGTGATGTGAGCATGGTTCAGGGTGGTGTTGATGGGACAGTTGTGGGGGTGAGCTATGTCTGTGACTACGACTCCCATCATGCTATTGCCTCCACCCCCTTCCCAGCATGCCCATGCTTCCTTCCTTTTGACTCTGCTTCCCTGTGGGGTGGGCTGGCTGTGCTGACAGGATGGCTGGGAGTGTTGTCCTGGCAGTTGTTTGGCTAAGAGTCCCAAGAGTGTCCCTGTGCTTCACACAACATAACCCAGGGTGGTGGTGCTTTGTGGGATCTTGTGTTAGGATGGAGGGCATTGCATTCTACCAGGTGGGTACTGTGGAGTTTGTGTTGGGGGGGGTGAGGGGAGGTGCTGGTGACTATAGTCAGTGCTGCAAGTCCCCCTTCCCACCCAGCCAGCCAGATATCCCACCATGGAACGTGCTTGCATTGCAGGGAGTGTAAGTTGTCTCTCAGGATGTCAGTCAGTGGTGTCCTGCTGTTTGTTGGTGCACAGTTGGCAGCAGGGCCTTGTGCTCCCCACAGCAGTAGCCAGTGTCAGCCATCTTGTGAGTCCTTCTCCACTCCCTGTGATGTGAGCATGGTTCAGGGTGGTGTTGATGGGACAGTTGTGGGGGTGAGCTATGTCTGTGACTACGACTCCCATCATGCTATTGCCTCCACCCCCTTCCCAGCATGCCCATGCTTCCTTCCTTTTGACTCTGCTTCCCTGTGGGGTGGGCTGGCTGTGCTGACAGGATGGCTGGGAGTGTTGTCCTGGCAGTTGTTTGGCTAAGAGTCCCAAGAGTGTCCCTGTGCTTCACACAACATAACCCAGGGTGGTGGTGCTTTGTGGGATCTTGTGTTAGGATGGAGGGCATTGCATTCTACCAGGTGGGTACTGTGGAGTTTGTGTTGGGGGGGGTGAGGGGAGGTGCTGGTGACTATAGTCAGTGCTGCAAGTCCCCCTTCCCACCCAGCCAGCCAGATATCCCACCATGGAACGTGCTTGCATTGCAGGGAGTGTAAGTTGTCTCTCAGGATGTCAGTCAGTGGTGTCCTGCTGTTTGTTGGTGCACAGTTGGCAGCAGGGCCTTGTGCTCCCCACAGCAGTAGCCAGTGTCAGCCATCTTGTGAGTCCTTCTCCACTCCCTGTGATGTGCGCATGGTTCATGGTGGTGTTGATGGGACAGTTGTGGGGGGCAATATGTGTGACTGCGACTCCCATGATGCTATTGGCTACACTGACTTGGCCAGCATACACAGAATTCCTTCCTTTGAGTGGTCTTCACTGTGTGTTGGTGTTGTTGTGGTGGCTACATGTGTGGATGTGTGTGTTAGTTCTATTTGTGCCACTGCCTAGCTGTAGTTGTGGTTGTGTTTGTACATGTGTTGGCACAGTTGGATGTGACTTTTTTGATGGCATGTGTTGTGTTGATCTGACTGACATACACATTTTGGGATGATTCTGTTCTAGTTGCTGTGTAATTGCTATGTGTGCATGGTTTGACTCTCCCCTTGACAGTGATGTGTGTGTTTTGTGGCAGTTTATTGTGTACATTTGTTGTGTACTCACCAGGCTCTGGGATGTTCTCTAGTCCATATACGCTCACTGGCGGAAGGATGGCCCGCACCTTCTCCTCCCAGGGCCTGAGGTATATTGGCTTGGCAGGAGGGCCACTGCCGGTATGTTGGCTGTTGATGTAGTCTATCTTCAGCAGGTCCCGTACCCTCCTGCGCACGTCATACCACCTGTTCTGGATGTCCGTCTTTGTGCGCCGACATGATGATTGGGCGTTCACCCTGTTGATGATCCTCTCCCACATCTTGGTTTTCTGCGACATGGGGGTCTGTTGGACCAGAGTGCCAAACAGCTGTGGCTCCACCCTGAGGATCTCGTCTACCAGGACTTCCAATTCACAATCTAGGAACTTGGGATTCTTCTTGGGGGCATGGTGATGGGTGGTGATGGTGAGTGATGTGTGTGTTGGTGTGCAGGTGAGGGTGTGTGAGTGTGTGTTTTGCTGGGTGTATGTGAGGTAGGTATTTGTTGGTGTGCTGATGGTGTGTGGCTTGTGTGAGGGGTGAGCTGTGGGTGTGTGGTTGCTTTCTCTTGGGTGCTGGCAGTGAAATGGCATTTGCAAAGGCTCATGGTAGTGATTTGTGTCCTTTATATAGGTGGAGTTGTGGGTGTGTCTTTGTTCTCTGTCCCCACCCCCCAGTATTTATTGGCTTGGTAATTGCTTGTTTGGGCTTTTTTTGGTTGATTTTTCCTTTGTGCTGTTTGTGTATGTTGGAAACGTTCTTGTGACCGAGTCGGACCCTGCATTGGTCTCGTACGGTGTTTTCCGTTTCGTTCACGCTGTGTTTGTGCAGTTTTGTATGCTGCGTACGCGTCGGTCGCGGTGTATTGTGTTGCTTCGGCTCGGTTTTGTATGCGTGTCGGTCGTACGGCTTGTCCTCCGTCCGACTCGGTCGTGTTTTTCGCGCCTTGCATCGTACTTTGCGGGTTGGAGTTGGCGGGTACGATTCGGTCGGATTTGTTCCGGGTGCGTGTCGGTCGGTTGGATTCGCGTGTTTTTCCGGCCGGATTGCAATTTTCCGAGCGGCTCGGTCGGTCGGCTTGGTTTCCTGACGTGTCGGTCGGATTTATCGCGGCTTGCATCGTACTTGGCGTGTCGGGCGCCACTGGTACGTGTCGGTCGGTATTTTTTCCGGATCCGAGTCGGTCGGTGCTTTTTCCGGCCCGAATCGGAATCGACCCCATAGATCACAAAGTCACTGTTACAATTTAGAAACTTCTGGATCTTAACTTCCCTGCCCGTTGGTAGTGTGTAGGTTTTCTTGTTAGTGCAGTGGAAGCATGCCTTGCACTTACCACACTTAAAGAACCCCTGTTGTTCTCTAAGCCAGGAGCCTGACTGTGCTTGTTGTCTTGTGGAGTAGCTGTGTACTAGCATGTCTTTCAAATACCTGCTTTTACTGTAGGTTATCAGGGGATGAGTGCTCACCAGATCACCAATAACTTGGTCTGATCTAATAATGGACGAGTGTTTGGTTAGTACCCGTCTGACAGAGTCTGACTCACTGTTAACCCCTTCGCTGCTAGGCCTCCTCCATCCCGTGATAAGCCTTTTTTTGGATTTTTGGGGTAGTTTGTGCTTAGGCCCCTGTAACTTTTTGTCCACATAAGGAATCCATGCGAAATTTGCGTCCTTTTCTTCCAACATCTCAAGGAGTCTAAAGGTTTGTGGATTCCCCTTGAGGGGACCGAGAAATTGGCCAAAGTACAGAAAAGTTTTGTTTTTTTAGGAAAAATGGGGAAAAAGTGCTGCAGAAGAAAGTGTCTGCTTTTTTCTCTGCAAAAGGTATCAACAAAGGGTTTGTGGTGCTAACATCACCATCTTCCCAGCTTTCATGAACAGACAGACTTTTGTCAGAAAACCAAAAGTTTCTACACAGTTTTGGCATTTTACTGGGGCATAGTCTATTTTTATTATTTTTTGTGCTTTCAACCTCCTTTCAGTTAGTGGTAGAAATGGGTATGAAAGCAATAATGGATCCCGGAGAACTATACATTTCTGAAAAGTAGACAAAATTCTGAATTCAGCAAAGTGTCATTTGTGTAGATCCTTCAAGGTTTTTCTATAAAGACTAGCAATTGAAATAAGAAAATATTGAAATTGAGTTGGAAAAACAGCCATTTGTGCCAACTGTTTTACCTGTAACTTTTTCTAAGTATGACTGATTTTTTAAAGTAATATACCATTTCATCTGCTGGACCCTTCTGGTTGCGGGGCTATACAGGACTTATAGGTTCCCCAAGAACCCGAGGTACCCAGAGCCAATAACTGAGCTGCATCTTGCAATGGTTTTTCATTGTGTACCGGGTACATAGCAATTCATTTGGTAAAATATAAAGAGTGAAAAATAGGTACCAAGGAAACCTATATATTTCCAAAATGGGAATAAAATATAGAGCTCAGAAACAATGGTTATTTGCACATCTCCAAAATTGTGGGTACCCATTCAAGCATGTGAATTATAGGACATTTTCAAAATGACTTCTTTTTTTACACATTGTCTTACATTTGGAAGGAAGAAATGCAAAGAAAGTCAAATGGTAATAACACTTGTTCCACTATTCTGTGTTTCCCTAAGTCTCCCTAAAAAAATGGTACGTCACTTGTGTGGGTAGGCCTAGTGCCCGTGACAGGAAACGTCCCAAAACGCAACGTGGACACATCACATTTTTTCAGTGAAAACTGGCCTTTTTTTGCAATGTGCCTAGCTGTGGATTTTGGACCCCAGCTCAGCCGGCACCCTGGGAAACCTAGCAAACCTATACATTTTTTTAAACTAGACACCCAGGGAAATCCAGGATGGGCTGACTTGTGTGGCTCTCACCAGGTTCTGTTACCCAGAATCCCTTGCAAACCTCAAACTTTGTCAAAAAAAACAACTTTCCTCACATTTCTATGATGGAAAGTTCTGGAATCTGTGGAGAGCCACAAACGTCCAGCCACTCAGCATTCCCCAAAGTCTCCCGATAAAAATGGTACCTCACTTGTGTGGATAGGCCTAGTAACTGCGACAGGAAACAGCCCAAAACACAATGTGGACACATCACATTTTTACAGTGAAAACGGACCCTTTTTTTGCAATGTGCCTAGCTGTCAATTTTAGATCCTAGCTATGTTGGCACCTAAGGAAACCTAGCAAACCTATACATTTTTGGAAACTAGACACCCAGGGGAATCCAGGATGGGGTGACTTGTGTGGCTCTCACTAGGATCTGCTACCCAGAATCCCTTGCAACCCTCAAACTTTGTGAAAAGAAAAAACCCATTTTCCTCACATTTCTGTGATGGAAAGTTCTGGAATCTGCAGGGAGCCACAAACTTCAACACACCCAGCATTCCCCAAAGTCTCCCAATAAAATTGGTACCTCACTGGTGTGGATAGGCCTAGTACCCGCGGCAGGAAACGGCCCAAAACGCCATGTGGACACATCACATTTTTCCAGTGAAAACTGACCCTTTTTTCGCAATGTGCCTAGCTGTGGATTTTGGACCCTAGCTCTATCGGGACCTAAGGAAACCTAGCAAACCTATACATGTTTTACAACTAGACATCCAAATAATCCAGGATGGGGTGACTTGTGTGGCTCTCACCAGGTTATATCACCCAGAATCCCTTGAAAACCTCAAACTTTGTAAAAAAAAACACATTTTCCTCACATTTCTGTGATGGAAAGTTCTGGAATCTGTGGGGAGCCACAAATTTCCAGCCACCCAGAATTCCCCAAAGTCTCCCGATAAAAATGGTACCCCACTTGTGAGGGTAGGCCCAGCGCCCGCAGCAGGAAATGTCCCAAAACACAACTTTGACACATCACATTTTTCCACAGAAAACTGACCCTTTTTTTGCAGTGTGCCTAGCTGTGGATTTGGGGCTTTAGCTCAGTCGGCATCTAGGGAAACCTAGCAAACCTGTACATTTTTTAAAACTAGACACCCAGGGAAATCCAGGATGGGGTGACTTGTGTGGCTCTCACCAGGTTATGTTACTCAGAATCTGTCGCAAAACCCAAACTTTGTAAAAAAAAATATATATTTTCCTCAAATTTCTGTGATGGAAAGTGCTGGAATCTAGAGGAAGCCACAAACATCCACCCACCCAGTATTCCCCCAAGTCTCCTGATAAAAATGGTACCTCACTTGTGTGGGTAGGCCTAGTGCCCGCGAAAGAAAACGACCCATAACGTACTGTGGAGACTTCAAAATTATCGATTACAACAAGACCCAGTTTTGCGAGGGAGTCACCTGCTTTTTTGAGTGATCCACACAAGTCACACCTCCCTGGACTCCCCCAGGTGTCTAGTTTTCAGAAATGTGTGGGTTTGGTAGATTTCCCTAGATGGCCGCCGAGCCCGGGACCAAAAACGCAGGAGCCCCCTTGCAAAACCAGGTCGTTTTCCGATAGATAATTTTGATGTCTCCATAATACGTTTTGGGCCCTTCCCTGTCACGGGTACTTGGCCCACCCACAAACGTGAGGTACCATTTTTATTGGGAGACCTGGGGGAACGCTGGGTGGTAGAAATTTGTGTCAGACCAGTGATCCGACAACTTTCCCACACAGAAATGTGAAAAAAATGTGACCTTTTCAGCTAAATTTGACGTTTGCAGGGGATTCTGGGTAGGAGAACTTTGGGGGATCCATGCAAGTCACACCTCCCTGGACTCCCCTGTGTGTCTATTTTTCAGAAATGTCTGGGTTTGGTAGGTTTACCTAGATGCCCACCGAGCCCAAGACCCAAAATGCAGGTGACTCCCTTGCAAAACCAACTCTTTTTGTGATCGATAATTTTGAAATCTCCACAGTACGTTTTGGGCCATTTCATGTCGCGGGCACTAGGCCTAATCACACTAGTGAGGTGCCATTTTTATCTGGGGAATACTGGGTGGGTGGAAGTTTGTGGCTCCCCGGAGATTCTAAAACTTTCCATCACAGAAATGTGAGGAAAATGTGTTTCTTTTTACAAAGTTTGAGGTTTGCAAGGGATTCTGGGTAACAGAACCTGGTAAAAGCCGCACAAGTCACCCCATCCTGGGTTCCTTTGGATGTCTAGTTTTAAAAAATGTACAGGTTTACTATGTTTCCCTTGGTGCCAGCTGAGCTAGGGTCCAGAATCCACAGCTAGGCACATTGCGAAAAAAGGGTCAGTTTTCAGTGGAAAAATAAGATGTGTCCATGTTGCGTTTTGGGATGTTTCCTGTCACAGGCATTAGGGCTACCCACACAAGTGAGGCACCACTTTTAACGGGAGACTTGGGGGTATACTAGGTGGGTGGAAATGTGTGGCTCCCACTGATTCCAGAACTTTCCATCACAGAAATGTGAGAAAAATTTGCTTTTTTTCAAAGACAAAGTTTGAGGTTTGTCAGGGAGTCTTGGTAATAGAACCTGGTGAGAGGCACACAGGTCACCCCATACTGGATTCCCCTGGGTGTCTAGTTTTAAAAAAATGTACAGGTTTGCTAGGTTTCTCTAGGTGCCGGCTGTGCTAGGGCCCAAAATCCACAGCTAGCCACATTGCAAAAAAAGGTCAGTGTCTAGTGGGCTTTCTGCCGCCCGGGGGGGGGGGGCAGATCAGGGGCTATTGCCATGATATGCCCCCAAGGGGACCAGAAAGACTGTGGCCATTTTTTTAGGGGGTGGGGGCATTGGCATGCCCATTCTGGGCAGCCCCACCCCTACATATGAAAAACCTGAATAATCCCTTGCACCTAGTGGGCTCTCTGCCCCTCCAGGTGGGGCAGATCAGGGTCTATTTCCCCCATCTGCCTCCCAGGGGATGCAGAAAGACTGTGGCAATTTTTTATGGGGTGGGGGCATTGGTATGCCCATTCTGGGCAGCCCCTACGCCTATCTATAAAAAATAATAATCCCTGGTACCAAGTGGGCTTCCCCCCCTCCCGGGGGGGCAGATCAGGGGCTATTGCCCCCATATGCCTCCTTTGTAAGACCTTCAAATGGATCCCCCTCGAACACCGAAAGACCGTCACTCACACCCTGGTCACCAGCAGACTCAACTACGGCAACACACTCTACGCCGGAATAAACAAAAACCTCACCCGCAAGCTACAGAACATCCAGAACGCCACCGCAAGACTGGTCCTCAACCTGCCAAAACACTGCCACATCTCCCAGCACCTGCGCACACTCCACTGGCTCCCTGTCGAGGTGAGAATCACCTTCAAGATGCTCACCCACGCACACAAGGCCCTCCACGGCACCGGACCAGCATACCTGAACAGCCGACTCAAATTCCACGCACCCCAAAGGACCCTACGATCAGCCCAGCTCTCCTAGGCCGTGGTCCCCTGCACCAGAAAGACCAGATCGGGAGGCCGCTCCTTCTCCTTCCTCGCGGCCAAAGCATGGAACGCCCTTCCGCTCCACCTCAGACAGACAACATCGCTCCCCATCTTCGCAAGAAACCTCAAAACCTGGCTCTTCGACAGACCCCCTCCTTGCTGGATGGAACCCCCCCCACCCCTAGCGCCTTGAGACCCTTACAGGTGAGTAGTTGCACTTTAACAAACCCGATTGATTGATTGATCTTTGTCAGAAGTGTTGATGTGTATGTGCCCCTGAACATGACACCTACACACATGTATGATCCAGGAAATGAGTGCCTGTTTGTTTACATTCTCAGCCATGTGCTTTAGATTGTGGGCACATGTAGGAGTTGTTTGTTGGGCACTGTGAAGTGTGTCAGTGTGACCTTGCAATCCTGGGGTACTCCTACTTGTTGTCGTTGTCAGTTGAGAGTATGCAAGAGTGTGTCACTGCAATGTCTGTGTTGTGTTTGGTTGATCTGCCATGGCTCTTGTTTACGTTTGTGCTCACTGTGCTGACCTGCTCATGCAAACTGACATTATATGTGAATTCTCTCATACATTGCTGTCACTTGACACATTTTAGGCACAAGTATGTGGTATGAAGAGTCATACCATCCCCTATAGGGGCATTTGATGCTTACACATTGTGAGTTACTCCTCTATGTGTTTTTGCACTGTACACTCCTTACCTGTCCAATAGTGATGTACACACCACTTCAGTGTAATGTCTTCCACCCCATGCCTTGCCAGTGTGTGACCCTCCCCACCACTTCATAGTGTGACACTGTACTGTGGGAGGATGATCTGTGTCCAGGACCAATGTGCCACTCAGGACTGTTTCACCATTTGTTATGTGGTGTTTTCTTGATTGCAGTCATGGTTGCTCATGTACAGTGCATATGTTTTACCAGCACAGTCCTCTAGTCATGTTGGATGCATCTGTGTTTTCCTGAGTTGTGCAGCAGTAGGTGATAGCTAAAGTGTATGTCTGTTTGCTGAGGTACTGCTACCCTTCCTGAGTGTGATGTGATCTGTGCCCTGTGATGATTTGTGGTGTGGAACTTCATGGTGGAGCACTCAGACATGTGTGATACTGGTTTTGTTGGTGTTCACACACTGCTTACTGTGCATGCACTGCTGTCAGTGTATGTTGCCTTGTCCTTGCCAGGTGTGAGTCCCCTGATGTCCAGCTGAGTTTGCTATGTGATGATTTTGTATGTGCATATGTTGTGTTTTTGTTGTGGATGGATGCAGTCTTTGGCCTGTGTTGGCTCTTTCTACTGACAGGTCCATATGTGTGCAATGTTATATTTGCATGACATTGTGTGTGAGGAGTTTGTGCATTGTAATACATTCTGATGTGTGTTGGATGTGTAGTGTGCTTTTCTTGTGTGAATGTCACATGCAGCAATGTGGAGTCTTGTTAATGAGCTTGTTTTGAGTGCACAATAGTGCTATGTCCTCCTATTTTGACCTGTCACTTTTCAGGAGTGTGCATGTGCATGCTTGTGCTACACATGAACAGCATGCTCACTTGGCAACTGGTGTAGTGTGCATATCTGTGTTAGCAGATTTGTTGTATTGATCACAGTTACTGTTCATGATTGGCATTTGATGATGCATTTTCAGATTGGGTTGGGGGAGGGTGTCTGTGCAGTTGACCAGAGTGTAAATGTTGTGTATTCCTGTGCTGTCTAGCGTCACATTGCCTATCCACTGTTTGCCTGCACATGGCTGAGCTTGTTGGACTTCTTTGGATGTTGTTTGTGAGACATGTGTTTGGGTTTGGATCAGCATTGGTTCAGACATCCCTGAGTGGGATTCTGACATTTGTAGATACACACCAGTGTGTGGGATTGGTTATCAGTAGGCCTGGGCGGAAAACTACGCTACGTTCGCATAGTTTGCGCAACTACGCGCTACGCGAATTGCACGTAGCACAGTGCAAAAACGCGTAGCGGGTATTTTTTGCTTGCACGCGGTCCTCAACGTCAAGTTGGCGACCGCGAGCGAACAAAATGACATCCCGGCGAGACTTTTTCCTCGTTCGCGATCATCAACATCAAGTTGCCGATCGCGAGCATGGAAAATAAACCTCCCGGCGAGATTCTCAACGCGGGGATGTCAGGTTTCTCATTGCGAGTGGTCGCGTATGCTCGCGACCGCTCGCGATGAGAAACTACCAGTCCGCGTTGAGAAAACTGCCGCTCGAGTACAAATCTACTCGAGCGGCAGAAAACGACCGATTGCACTGTGCAAGATGCCGTTTGCAATGATTGCACAGTGCGGACAAGCATCCGGCACTGTGCAATCATTGCGAACAGCATTTCCTACCGCACTACGCAGTTCGCGTAGTGCTATGCGTAGCTCGCGTAGTACGAAGTGCACTTCGCGTAGCTACGCCCAGGGTTAGTTATCAGTAAACTCACAGGACCTTATTTGCACCTTTATCTGTGTTTCCCACAGGTGTTGAGTAGTGAAGGTGTGAGATGGATAGATGAGGGGTATGTGTGAAGGTCATACTTGGGTTTGACAGTCAGGGAGTGTGACAATAAGCCATGAGTGTTGTGCTGGTGGCATGCACATGTAAAGGGACTTGACACAGATATGGGGCTGTTCACTGTATGGCTTATGACAGTTCCTATCCTTCCTGGGCCAATGCATAGCTTGCATTGCTGTATGACAGGGATATTGCACAGATGTTAGTTTAGTTCAATTTCAAACACTGTGCCACCCATGTCAGATTTTTGGGCCTAGGTGTAGTGTGATATGTTGCTCCTGTTGCATGTCATGTACAAATGCTATGTGGGTTCCTCCATGTTTCCTACACTGGGCACTCCACTTTAGGCTAGTCTATTTATTGCCATACATTGCTGCTGACTTATGATATGTCTATGAGGATAAATTTCAGTGTGTGAGCTGTCTGAGGGCCTTGTCATGCAGTGTGCACATTGTTAATCTGCACAGAGACTCTTCATTTCTTAAATTACTCACTTTGATTGACATAAGTGGAAGGCAGGTGTGAGCATGAGGGTTGTCCTGAGTGTCAGGTCAGAGTTTCCTGCTGTCAAGATGGACTCTTCCTGACACTCTGGCATTCATTCACTACTTAGTAGTTGGTGCTCCCTTTGTTGAGGTGGAGTGATGGTGTATGGGTGTTCTGTGAGTTGGGAGTGTAGTCAGTGTTGTTGATGTACTGGACATACTCACATGGTATCATTGATTTCAGCAGTGCACTTGTGAGTGAAATTTCTGTTTGAGTCAGAAATGTTGTTCTGTGTTGCATGGTATGGGCTGTCATTGTGTGATATGGTCTGCCATTGTATGTGATGGGCCTATCAATGTCTGCTTGGGGGCTGTGGTGATGTGTGATTGTGTGGCAGTGGTGTGTGATGTGCTGTGTCATCTACCTGGGCTCACTAACTCATTCCAAAACCTTGTTGGCCTACTGTGAAGTACATATACACACCGTACTTGGTCTGCCCTCCTCTGTTCCACATTGTATGTGATCTGACCCGTATTTGTGTGCAATGATGAATATAGTCATTTTTGAGGGACTCTTGCCTCATCCCACACTCATGTTCCTATTCAGTTGCTGGTGATGTTAATGAGATGTCACTGTAGACAGGGTCCCTGCACATGACTTCTTGCTGCAGATGTGTTGTGCTGAGTGGTGCTTCTTTTATGTTACATGTGGTGTGGATGTTGTGATGTTGGTCTTGCTTGTCTGGGACAATGTCCTGGATGCCTACTACATTGTGGGCATGTTTTCCCGCGGATTCACCGCTGCGGTGACATGACCGGCACGACTGGGCTAGTTGCAGTGATTTCTATGATGTTGGGTGACCCTGATACAGAGGTGTCAAATTGTGATATGCAGAACATGTGTACTTACACTGGGGGATATGTTCCTGTCTCCACCAGGGTGTCTGATGTAGGCAGGACAAGTATTTCAGCACAACAGTTGTGTTTGTATGCAGGGATGCGTTGTTGACTTACCTGCGGTGTTGACCGCGACGGCGTCTTATCTGCTGGTAATGGATGAGGTACAGCAGCGGAAGGGCTTGTAGAGCTGGATCCATGGCGGCCAGGAACGTGTGGAGGTGCCTCGGATTTGAGTTTGTATCTCCGCAGTTGTGCTTCCGCCGTCTCTGGGTGGCTGGTTTCTCCGCTGCATTCGGATGGGCTGTTTGAGGCATCGTGATTTGTCCGGCGGTCGTCACGTCATTCCGCACGGCGGTCTTTCTCTATTGGCTCCCTCCGCCACCGCTGCGGAACGAAAATTCTGGCGGATCCGGAAACACCGCGACGGACTGGAAATGTGCTATCTTTGCCCATTGTAATATGGCGGACGCGAGGACCGCCGCAGGAGTGAGGAAATAGACATTTTCCGCCACAGCCAGCACCGCGGATGTGCCATCGAAATCGACCCCAAAGATTCTATTTGTGCTATTCGCATGGAACAGCTCAAAATAGTAAGTTACAGAGATTATGGGTGGCAAAACATGAAAATAACTAAAAACAGTGCATGGCATAGTGAAAAACATATAATTGATAGAGTTAGGGAACATTACACATAACACACAAATAAAATTGGTATTGGCATCACTTTGTCATGTACCACCAATTAATGGCAGAGGCAAGTATGTAACACTGAGGGTATATCGAAAAAAATAAAAAAAACACAATGTCAATGTGTCAAAATAAAGTAACATGGTCTGAGTCCACACAAAGATAAGAGAAAGGGGAGAAACCCCACTTATTACTAGTGGTAGAAATCTGCACCAAAAATAGTCCTCTCATTATGGAAAATTACCCAAAAGACAACTATCCAATAGAAAAGAAGAAAAATAGAAAACAAATCTGATACTCAAGGTTTGAACGCTCAACCACTATACACGTACAGCTCCTCGTCCTGGTTGAGGCCCCCTCTACTGTTGAGCATAATGATGTACTCTCACTCTTTTCTTCTCAAAATAACCTCCCTGTCACCACATTTCATTTGCGTTCCGACCCTGACAATTCCAAAGAACAAGATTTCATGAGAGTCAGTGCATGTACCAGATGCCAATGACGTGCAACAGGATAGCTGGGATCCTTATTTCGTATTGCACGCCAATGTTCTAGTATCTTCTTTTTCACTGGGAAAACCATCCTCACCACATACTGTAAACGACATGGACAGACAAAGACATAGATCACAAAGTCACTGTTACAATTTAGAAACTTCTGGATCTTAACTTCCCTGCCCGTTGGTAGTGTGTAGGTTTTCTTGTTAGTGCAGTGGAAGCATGCCTTGCACTTACCACACTTAAAGAACCCCTGTTGTTCTCTAAGCCAGGAGCCTGACTGTGCTTGTTGTCTTGTGGAGTAGCTGTGTACTAGCATGTCTTTCAAATACCTGCTTTTACTGTAGGTTATCAGGGGATGAGTGCTCACCAGATCACCAATAACTTGGTCTGATCTAATAATGGACGAGTGTTTGGTTAGTACCCATCTGACAGAGTCTGACTCACTGTTAACCCCTTCGCTGCTAGGCCTCCCCCACCCCGTGATAAGCCTTTTTTTGGATTTTTGGGGTAGTTTGTGCTTAGGCCCCTGTAACTTTTTGTCCACATAAGGAATCCATGCGAAATTTGCGTCCTTTTCTTCCAACATCTCGAGGAGTCTAAAGGTTTGTGGATTCCCCTTGAGGGGACCGAGAAATTGGCCAAAGTACAGAAAAGTTTTGTTTTTTTAGGAAAAATGGGAAAAAAGTGCTGCAGAAGAAAGTGTCTGCTTTTTTCTCTGCAAAAGGTATCAACAAAGGGTTTGTGGTGCTAAAATCACCATCTTCCCAGCTTTCATGAACAGGCAGACTTTTGTCAGAAAACCAAAAGTTTCTACACAGTTTTGGCATTTTACTGGGGCATAGCCTATTTTTATTATTTTTTGTGCTTTCAACCTCCTTCCAGTTAGTGGTAGAAATGGGTATGAAAGCAATAATGGATCCCGGAGAACTATACATTTCTGAAAAGTAGACAAAATTCTGAATTCAGCAAAGTGTCATTTGTGTAGATCCTTCAAGGTTTTTCTATAAAGACTAGCAATTGAAATAAGAAAATATTGAAATTGAGTTGGAAAAACAGCCATTTGTGCCAACTGTTTTACCTGTAACTTGGGCTATACAGGACTTATAGGTTCCCCAAGAACCCGAGGTACCCAGAGCCAATAACTGAGCTGCATCTTGCAATGGTTTTTCATTGTGTACCGGGTACATAGCAATTCATTTGGTAAAATATAAAGAGTGAAAAATAGGTACCAAGGAAACCTATATATTTCCAAAATGGGAATAAAATATAGAGCTCAGAAACAGTGGTTATTTGCACATCTCCAAAATTGTGGGTACCCATACAAGCATGTGAATTATAGGACATTTTTCAAAATGACTTCTTTTTTTACACATTGTCTTACATTTGGAAGGAAGAAATGCAAAGAAAGTCAAATGGTAATAACACTTGTTCCACTATTCTGTGTTTCCCTAAGTCTCCCTAAAAAAATGGTACGTCACTTGTGTGGGTAGGCCTAGTGCCCGTGACAGGAAACGTCCCAAAACGCAATGTGGACACATCAAATTTTTTCAGTGAAAACTGGCCTTTTTTTGCAATGTGCCTAGCTGTGGATTTTGGACCCCAGCTCAGCCGGCACCCTGGGAAACCTAGCAAACCTATACATTTTTTTAAACTAGACACCCAGGGAAATCCAGGATGGGCTGACTTGTGTGGCTCTCACCAGGTTCTGTTACCCAGAATCCCTTGCAAACCTCAAACTTTGTCAAAAAAAACAACTTTCCTCACATTTCTATGATGGAAAGTTCTGGAATCTGTGGAGAGCCACAAACTTCCAGCCACTCAGCATTCCCCAAAGTCTCCCGATAAAAATGGTACCTCACTTGTGTGGGTAGGCCTAGTAACTGCGACAGGAAACGGCCCAAAACACAAAGGGGACACATCACATTTTTCCAGTGAAAACGGACCCTTTTTTGCAATGTGCCTAGCTGTCAATTTTAGATCCTAGCTATGTTGGCACCTAAGGAAACCTAGCAAACCTATACATTTTTGGAAACTAGACACCCAGGGAATCCAGGATGGGGTGACTTGTGTGGCTCTCACTAGGATCTGCTACCCAGAATCCCTTGCAACCCTCAAACTTTGTGAAAAGAAAAACCCATTTTCCTCACATTTCTGTGATGGAAAGTTCTGGAATCTGCAGGGAGCCACAAACTTCAACACACCCAGCATTCCCCAAAGTCTCCCAATAAAATTGGTACCTCACTGGTGTGGATAGGCCTAGTACCCGCGGCAGGAAACGGCCCAAAACGCAATGTGGACACATCACATTTTTCCAGTGAAAACTGACCCTTTTTCGCAATGTGCCTAGCTGTGGATTTTGGACCCTAGCTCTATCGGGACCTAAGGAAACCTAGCAAACCTATACATGTTTTACAACTAGACATCCAAATAATCCAGGATGGGGTGACTTGTGTGGCTCTCACCAGGTTATATCACCCAGAATCCCTTGAAAACCTCAAACTTTGTAAAAAAAAACACATTTTCCTCACATTTCTGTGATGGAAAGTTCTGGAATCTGTGGGGAGCCACAAATTTCTAGCCACCCAGAATTCCCCAAAGTCTCCCGATAAAAATGGTACCCCACTTGTGTGGGTAGGCCCAGCGCCCGCAGCAGGAAATGTCCCAAAACACAACTTTGACACATCACATTTTTCCACAGAAAACTGACCCTTTTTTTGCAGTGTGCCTAGCTGTGGATTTGGGGCTTTAGCTCAGTCGGCATCTAGGGAAACCTAGCAAACCTGTACATTTTTTAAAACTAGACACCCAGGGAAATCCAGGATGGGGTGACTTGTGTGGCTCTCACCAGGTTATGTTACTCAGAATCTGTTGCAAAACCCAAACTTTGTAAAAAAATATATATATTTTCCTCAAATTTCTGTGATGGAAAGTGCTGGAATCTAGAGGAAGCCACAAACATCCACCCACCCAGTATTCCCCCAAGTCTCCTGATAAAAATGGTACCTCACTTGTGTGGGTAGGCCTAGTGCCCGCGAAAGAAAACGACCCAGAACGTACTGTGGAGACTTCAAAATTATCGATTACAACAAGACCCAGTTTTGCGAGGGAGTCACCTGCTTTTTTGAGTGATCCACACAAGTCACACCTCCCTGGACTCCCCCAGGTGTCTAGTTTTCAGAAATGTGTGGGTTTGGTAGATTTCCCTAGATGGCCGCCGAGCCCGGGACCAAAAACGCAGGAGTCCCCTTGCAAAACCAGGTCGTTTTCCGATAGATAATTTTGATGTCTCCATAATACGTTTTGGGCCCTTCCCTGTCACGGGTACTTGGCCCACCCACAAACGTGAGGTACCATTTTTATTGGGAGACCTGGGGGAACGCTGGGTGGTAGGAAATTTGTGTCAGACCAGTGATCCGACAACTTTCCCACACAGAAATGTGGAAAAAATGTGACTTTTTCAGCTAAATTTGAGGTTTGCAGGGGATTCTGGGTAGGAGAACTTTGGGGGATCCATGCAAGTCACACCTCCCTGGACTCCCCTGTGTGTCTATTTTTCAGAAATGTCTGGGTTTGGTAGGTTTACCTAGATGCCCACCGAGCACAAGACTCAAAATGCAGGTGACTCCCTTACAAAACCAACTCTTTTTGTGATCGATAATTTTGAAGTCTCCACAGTACGTTTTGGGCCATTTCATGTCGCGGGCACTAGGCCTAATCACACTAGTGAGGTGCCATTTTTATCTGGGGAATACTGGGTGGGTGGAAGTTTGTGGCTCCCCGCAGATTCTAAAACTTTCCATCACAGAAATGTGAGGAAAATGTGTTTCTTTTTACAAAGTTTGAGGTTTGCAAGGGATTCTGGGTAACAGAACCTGGTAAAGCCGCACAAGTCACCCCATCCTGGGTTCCTTTGGATGTCTAGTTTTAAAAATGTACAGGTTTACTATGTTTCCCTTGGTGCCAGCTGAGCTAGGGTCCAGAATCCACAGCTAGGCACATTGCGAAAAAAGGGTCAGTTTTCAGTGGAAAAATAAGATGTGTCCATGTTGCGTTTTGGGACGTTTCCTGTCACATGCATTAGGGCTACCCACACAAGTGAGGCACCACTTTTAACAGGAGACTTGGGGGTATGCTAGGTGGGTGGAAATGTGTGGCTCCAACTGATTCCAGAACTTTCCATCACAGAAATGTGAGAAGAATTTGCTTTTTTTCAAAGACAAAGTTTGAGGTTTGTCAGGGAGTCTTGGTAATAGAACCTGGTGAGAGGCACACAGGTCACCCCATACTGGATTCCCCTGGGTGTCTAGTTTTAAAAAAATGTACAGGTTTGCTAGGTTTCTCTAGGTGCCGGCTGTGCTAGGGCCCAAAATCCACAGCTAGCCACGTTGCAAAAAAAGGTCAGTGCCTAGTGGGCTTTCTGCCACCCGGGGGGGGGGGGGGCAGAACAGGGGCTATTGCCCCGATATGCCCCCAAGGGGACCAGAAAGACTGTGGCCATTTTTTTGGCGGGTGGGGGCATTGGCATGCCCATTCTGGGCAGCCCCACCCCTACATATGAAAAACCCGAATAATCCCTTGCACCTAGTGGGCTCTCTGCCCCTCCAGGTGGGGCAGATCAGGGGCTATTTCCCCCATCTGCCTCCCAGGGGATGCAGAAAGACTGTGGCAATTTTTTATGGGGTGGGGGCATTGGTATGCCCATTCTGGGCAGTCCCTACGCCTATCTATAAAAAATAATAATCCCTGGTACCAAGTGGGCTTTTTGAGGGGTGGAGTCACTGGCTTGCCCATTCTGGGCAGCCCCTACCCCTGAACTTAAAAAAAAAAATCCCTGGTGCCTAGTGGGCTTTCTGCCCCCCCTGGGGGGGCAGATAAGGGGCTATTGTCTCCCAGGGGTGCAGAAAGACTGTGGAATTTTTTTTGGGGTGGGGCATTGACATGCCCATTCTGGGCAGCCCCCACCCCTATGTATAAAACAAATTAATAATCCCTGGTGCCTAGTGGGCGAACTGCACCCCCCACGGGGCAGAACAGGGGCTATTGCCCCCACCTGCCTTCTGGGGGGGCAGAAAGACTGTGGCATTTTGGGGGCATGGGTGCATTGGCATGCCCATTCTGGGTAGCCCCCACCACTGAACTTTGAAAAAAATAATCCCTGGTGACTAGTGGGCTCTCTGCCCCCCAAGGGGCAGATAAGGGGCTATTGCCCCCATCTGCCTCCTGAGGGGCAGAAAGACTGGCAATTTTATTGGGGTGGGGGCATTGGCATGTCCATTCTGGGCAGCTCCCACTCCTATGTATACAAAAAAAACTAATCCCTGGTGCCTAGTGGGCTTTCTGCCCACCCCAGATCAGGGGCTAATGCCCCTATCTGCCTCCTGGGGGGCATAACGACTGTGGCATTTGGGGGGGATGGGAACATTGACATGCCCATTCTGGGCAGCACCACCCCTGAACTTTGAAAAAAATAATCCCTGGTGCCTAGTGGGCTTTTTGCCCCCAGGGGGCAGATAAGGAGCTATTGCCCTCTTCTGCCTCCCGGGTGGGCAGAAAGACTGTGGAAATTTTTTGTGGGGTCGGGCATTGGCATGCCCATTCTGGACAACCCCCACCCCTGAACTATAAAAAAAATCCCTGGTGTCTAGGGTGCTTTCTGCCCCCTTGGGGGGGGGAGATTGGGGCTATTGCCCCCACCTACCCCCAGGGGGGGCAGAAAGACTGAATATGTCCATTAGAAATGGGGGGAGCAAAGACCCTTGCCCAAGGGGCCGCTCCCCCTCCCTGGTGCCTAGTGGGTGGATCCCTGCTTGGGGATCGCCCTCCTGGGGTGATCCCCAAGCAGGGATCCACTAGGGAGGTGTAACATTGGAAAGGGGAGATTCTCTCCTTACCAATGATACCTCTCCCGTGTGTTTCGGGTCTCAGGGAGCTGAGATAGCCCCACGAGCACCAACACAGTGAAACTGAAACTAAGTGTCAGTTTCAATTTCAATGTAATGACGTCAGAGTGCCATGCGTGCGATCATCATTATATTGAAAAAAAATGCCTCTGGAGGTTTGGGAAGCTCATCCTCACCTCCTAAGGCCAAAAAAAAGGAAATCCCTCTGCTGCTTACAGCAGAGGGATTCAGTGCGCTTGTGCACATGACGGAATGGTTCCGTCAGGAGCACACAGGCACTGGTGCTCATGACGGAACCATTCCGTCATGAGCACTGAAAGGGTTAAAAGTCATAATAAGTCTCACTACTTTGCCTTCTTTCTTTCTCTGTCTAGGTGCCAGTAGGCTGTCTCTGCTGACCCCCTTAACCTTCACACAGGATGCCCTGCTGACCTTCCCCGGGAACCCCCTGGCTTTATCCCGCCTTAAATGTCTCTGAGGTGCTGTTGTTCCTTTTGGCCCTAAGCATCTCCCCTTAGGGGATGCTCCATTTCAGTTTGGGTGGTTGGTGGCTACGGGCGTGTAGCACACTATTGACTGCTGTGCTCTTCCTAAAGAGGCGTGTCTGTATGGTATCTTCTTCTACTGTAACAAGTACATCAAGGAACTCCATGGTGGTTTTGTGTGTCTTGTGTGTAAATTTAAGATTCAAAATATTGTTTCCAATCCAAATGAGAAATGCATCCAACAGCTCTTGTAAACCATCCCAGATTAAAAGATGCCATCAATATATCGTGTCCAAAAAGGCAGATGTTGGGTCCATCTCACATTCGCTTCTGTCCAGCTGTATTGGGCCTCCCACCACCCCATAAAGATGCCTGCATAAATAGGAGTGAAGCAACTTCCCATGGCAGTCCCAGTCAGTTGCTTAAACCACTGATCCTCAAAGAGAAAAATGTTGTGCTCTAGGCAAAATCGAAGCAAATCTAGAAGCATCATGGAGTGGTCAAATAAAAAAATCGGTTTGTCCCTATGACTTTGTCAGGGCTAGTGATACTGATAAGCCTCAGCGTTCAACCTCCTGCAAGGTATAAATAAACTGATGTGGGAGGTTAATAATACTTGATAGGTGCAGAGAGGTACATATTCTAGTGGTGCGTAATCTAGTAAATCGCACTAGTCAAACTGCGGCATGGCAGCAATATCCGCCGCCAAGGTGTATCGAATATACACAGGCTGTCTGGTTTTAGGTTTAAACCTATAATAACTGATAAAACCCCACTGAAAGAGAAATAGCCCTCACCAGTGAAAACATATAAACACTGAAAAAACACCTGCACAACCACAAACTAAATGCCATTCAAAGAAAGGAAAAAGAGAGTGAAAGAGTCATTTTTTTCTTCCTGAAGGGGCCAATACAATGTAACTTTGTTATACAAGCTAGCAGTAAGAAATTCTGGGCTGACATTATTCTGCTTGAGTTTTGTTGTTTAGGGATGCCACTAAAATATTGTTTCTTCTTCCTTTTGCTTTTTTCAGTTTTGTGGTCTTTGGTCTAAAGATGTAGGGTTTAGAAGCATGTTTTAGGTCTTGTTTAATTATTTTATAAACTGTAGAGAATCAGGAAATATCAAAATCATATTTGATATTTTGGCTGCGTTTGATTCTTTCACTGATGGGTAAAATGGCTGGTTTCATAAGAATCTTTCCTAAAATGTGTCATCACATTTACCCACACAGAATGGGTAAAAACCCTTATTACATCAGCCCCCAGTTTCTAGTGAGTCAGTATTGATAGTAGGTGAATTGCCAACACCTCAGGCTTTAAACATTCAATGCAAGGTATAGTGACAAGTATATGTGAAAAGAGCTCTATCACCAAGCATCTCGGATAGTGGTGAAAACATGAAACCAGACTTTTGGAAAACATGGAACGCAGTGTCACTTGGAATGCTCTGCAAAAAAGGTTCTTTCCAAGTTCAGCAAAGATTGGAGTGATATGTTCGTATTTGCAGTGATTCAGCTATGTATATGAAAAAGTTGTGCGATGAGCTGTCAAAATTGATACCTGAGCTTAAGTGCTTCCCTGTAAGAGATCCTTGCCACTTGTTAGATGGTATGCTGAAAGCATCTTTATAATCTTCAGAGTTAATGAGGAATGCTATTTACCTTTTAGTCCATTCTGGTGCACTGTTTTCTTATGCACAGGAACTAAAACGCAAATATTTATCACTTCGTGCTTTGTGTGGCATCAAAGAAAGAGTCATCCCAACTGTGTCCCTTAGCTGATGGCTCTCAACAAGGGGCTATGAATGCTATATTATCCATGTGGCAACCATTTACAGAATTTGTGCTGAGTGATGATGCCAAAGGCAAGAAATGTGAGGATCTTTGGTCGCATATTGATAGTGATGTAAAAACAAGTACACTCTCCTGCATTCTTAGATTTTTACAGGAAAACATAACTGCTGTAGTGGACATAATAAAAAAACTAGAGTCCGAAAACACCCTTGTCTGCCAAGTGTTCAGCATAATTGGTATAGATGTGAAACATCTCCTTGAGAGTAGGCTGGATGACACCTTTAGTGACTTTGGCACTGCAACATGTTCCATGTTAGAGTGCTTGCCACTTGGTAAGCAAAGCAATGTTGAAGAGCAATTCAGGAACTTGTATTTTACAATGAATGAGAAATGGCTTGCAATGATGCATAGAAATGTCCCTTCACCACCAAAGGCATTTGAAGTCAATGAAACCTCACTGTGGTACTCTGTACCAGTTCTAGATCCCTTCCGTAAAGGGGACTTTCCTCCGTAGTTTCAAAAGTGCTGCTTCATTTTTGACCGCTTCAATAACTCTGAGGGCATAAGCGCCCAGCTCAACGCAATTGTTGCAGAACCCGCCCTGAGAATCTCAGTCTTCAAGTGCACCAGTATTGGCATGGAAAGCTATGTCAGTGGCCAGAGTTAACAAATTGTGTACTGGCTGTTTTGGCGTTGCCTGTCTCAAGTGCCAATGTTGAGAGGGCCTTTTCACAGAAGTTTACATAAGAAGGAAAGAATGAATGAATGAATGAAATTAAATTTCTATAGCGCATTACTACCCTGAGGCCTCGTAGCGCTTAGGACAGGACAGACAGTAACATGACAGGTTAGTAGGTGGTACCAAAGAGATAGGTCTTAAGGAGTTTACGGAAGGACTGCATGTTGGATTCCCTGCGAAGAGTGGAAGGAAGAGAATTCCAGAGATTAGCAGCATTCAGAGAAAAGGAGCGTCCGCCCCATCTGGATCTAAGTACTTTCCTTGTAGTAGCAAGGAAAGCGGAGCTGGAACGAAGACTCCTTGGAGGTTGGTAGGAAGTGACGAGGGGGTGGATAATGGCAGGGCCGGTTTTCCAGATGGCTTTGTGGGCCAGGCACATAGCCTTAAATTGTATTCGGGACTTGACTGGGAGCCAATGAAGTTTTCTCATTGCAGGTTTTGCTGATTGTCTCCGAGGAATCTGGAGAAGTAAACGAGCCGCGCAATTCTGGATCACTTGTAATTTTTTAATGGTAGCCTGGGGGGCGCCCAAATACAAGGCGTTCCCATAGTCCAGGCGGGACAAAATGAGGGCTTGTACCATAATCCTTCGCGCCTGAAAAGGGAGCAAAGGGAGAATTTTCCTTAACATCCTCATCAGGCCGAAACATGTGGCTGAGAGCATGGTGGCTTGATGATTAAAACTTAAGGAGCTATCAAGCCACATGCCTAGGCTCTTAATCTGGTGCTTTGGGGCAGGCATAGTGCCGAGACAAATGGGCCATGAGAATGCCGGGGAAGGTGATGGAGCTTTGCCCAGGAACATCAATTCCGTTTTGTCCCCAAAGAGCGAGCGCACATGACCAAAGGCTCACAGAAGACGTATTGTATGGTGTACTACAATAAGTTTAATTTGCACAAATCTATTTGGACCTAATATACACTATACGTACACTGTCTACTGTCTATATACCAAGCACTATCAGTGCAGAAAGCAAGCAATAATAAAAGCAAAATGTTCCATAAACACCGGAAAAACACTGTTTCTGTTGTTTTTAATGGCGCGAAAATGTGTAACCATTGATAACCACTGTTTTTTAAGGTATTTAAATCACTTGAAAACCCTGAAAAAACCCTACCAGAATTTACCAAAAATAGAAACTGAAAACAGGAAAGCCTAAATATACAGTTGAGCGTAATACCCAATGGTATAAATTCCAAGAAGCATCTCTACTAGATTTGTAGGTATGGCTGCTGAATACACTGCCAATGATAAATATAATCGGAATGTTGTCCCGTTAGGAAGAATACTCCGTCTATGCACGCGAGCCTGTGCCGTATGAAGAGCACTATCAGTATCACTAGCCCTGACGAAGTCGTAGGGATACCTCCCAAAGATGATGTAACACGTGTTGGCTGAAGGAAGGTGTACTGAAGCAAATAAAACAACGATAATAGAAGACAAGACAAGAATTCTCTCATGTTTATTGTATCACCATATCAGATTGTGCTGATTAACTTGTATGTGCGTGTGCTTCATGAAGTCAGACATTGTTATTCAATCCCAGGATTGTATTAACGGAAGTAGGGTGTATCTTCCCATATTTGAACACACCACGGCAAAAGCCTTGTTTTCTGTACTTATATGGGATAAATATAGGAGCGCCTAGTACCTCACAAACACCCGATCCAGCAATCCCTGTTCATGCTAGTTAGAGATCAAGGTGTGGTATTGTGTAATGGTTTGTTCATTTGCAGTCACAGATGACCTAATGTAACTACCTGACAACTCTAACTGCCTCTTGTTCATATTTGTTCTCATCCCACAGGACCATGTTGCCACCCTTCTCCACGGGCTTAATGACAAACTAAGTGGCTTTCCTCAGATTGTCAAGAGCTACCCGTTACCCTGCTGTCAAATATTTAGCGAAATTGTTACTACTATCCTTCCACACTTGCAAGAGCTCATGAGTTACAATTTAATGTAATGTATCAATGTTATCAGGTGGGGTTAAAGGATTGCATTTTGATCTAGCTCCTGCTGGTACTATCTATCTCAAGGCCCAAGGTGCATAGTAATTTCTCTGTTTCCCAATCCTTACCATCATATTCAAATTCTCTTAAAGCCGCCAGGCCATCAATATCACCAATACAGAGGTTGTCATAGGTGGAATCCCTCACAATATCCACAGCAGTGTTGCCCCCAACTTTCCTCTTTTGCTGCGCAAACAATTTCAACAATTTCAATTTTCTAATGAATAAAACGAGGTCAAAGTGGGTTTGAGAGTAATCAAAATTGGCAATAGGATAACCCCAACTCCAGAAGAGAATGTTCATCGCTACTGAGTTCATGGGTAGATAGATTGACAACTGTTAGACTACTCTCACCTATTATTTGTTCCTCTTGTTCTGCCATGTATTTCTCCCATGTGACATGTTCTCTTTGTGCACTGGTGCCTCCCCTCCTGATTTTTCTCCTCCGTCGTTGCTGCCTCCTCTTCCTCTTGGCGGTCTTCTCCGGGGACCTTGGCTTTGTTGTAAAAACTGTATTCTTCCAATGTCGTGAAAGGTAAAGCGTTGGGGTTGGCAGAGCTCTGCACATCCTCCAAATCTGAAAGAGCATCAGAACCAGACTCTGATGTTGCCAGCTGCTGCTGTCATAGCGAGCTCAATTGCCTGAACTCCTTTCTCGCTGCATCATATTTCCTTCTAAAAGTGAGACTATGCCTGTGGCATAGTCTATTTTATCTCTCAAGAATTTACGTTTCTTCTTTGCCTTGATTTCATCCTCATATTTTCAAGCCTTGCGCCTAGGTCCTTTATGAAAGCCTTGATTTCCTCCTGCGAGGGACATTTCTCCAGTAACTCCTTGAGCTTTTTTTAACTCTTCCGTCACTTGATCCAATTCAATTGCAGCATATTTGGACAGCAGTCCCAACATATTTTTACAAGTCTCAGCCATTAAAAAGTGACCATTCCTCAAGCAGTAGTTTGGGGTAAGAGTTCTGATATGTTGGTGTAATACCTCAGACCTCATGGCATTCTACCCACTTCGACGTAATTATTAAGGGAAAAAACTTCCCAGCTGCGATTAATTTCTTTTTTACTTAAATTCTCATATTGAGGCAAAATCCTGTTTGAGAGTCCTTGTAGTATTCGAACTGCCAGAGATGTTTTGACCAATGTTAGAAATGTCCCCAGTATCATCTTCATTAAACAGGCTGCGTGCCACATCAAGCCTCTCCGGAACCACCTCACTCATCTCCTTTCAGGAATCCCAAGTATGCCCAACCCAAAGTACCTTCAGTACATGATTAACATCTCACTCTGTACCTCTCAGGAACCTTCCTGTTTGACGGAGCCCCTGCAGCTGTCGAAGAGATACTTTCAATGCAATCCAAGTTGTTAAACCAGCTGGGCGTGTGCCGAAGTCAACCGAACCCCTAATCACACATGGCAACAAGGAGGCCAGCGCTCAAATGGCCACACCTTCCTGGTGATGCTGCGTATTTTTTCCAGATGATAACAAGAGGCGGTGGATATCGGGCTGAAAGACAAGGTCAAAATAAGCTCCTGCTCTCCCGATCACGCCCAGCTTGCAGGATTGATACCTGGCAGCGGGCGGAGTTCCTGCTCAGAATAAAGCAAGTATTGCAAGTATTTTCCAACATCATTAGGTATATATAAATATATATATTCAAACAAAATTCCAGCCCCGCTTGCAAGATCACGCGGGGATCATCTGGCACGGACTTCTTGGCAATCTCCGTCAAGAAACAAAACACACCAGAAATGCAGTGTGCAGTGCAGTTTTTATTCCAGCATATAAATCCAGGAGTTAATCGGGCTTAGTGCCCGCCAATGACGCGTTTCGCACGCATGCGCGAGCTTCATCACATGATATATATATATATGAGAACTGAAAAAACCAAAGGCTACAGAGATGTTATTGTTAGGCTCAGGTTGCACTCGTACAAAACCAGAGAAATTCGGCAGTTATAACTTGCGCCCCTGCAATGCACTGCTTATGACCTCACATATTACATCACTCATGACATGGTCAGTGACATCACTGATGACATCACTGATGACATCTCAAACGAGGGAAACCTGAGCCTAACTATAACGTCTCTGTAAACTTTGTTTTTTTTAGGGGAATTCTAATTTTTTTAAATTTCATTTCTGAACTATAACGTCCCTGTAACCTTTGGTTTTTTTCAGTGAATTTCTATGTTTTATTTTAGTATTAGTCGTGTTTGCAGAGTGGTCGAGAAAGGGGGCCGGGCCAATGACCAGCTCTCAGGTATCTCACTATGTAGGACTTACAGGAGGTACCAGAAGGGCTTCTTGGCACCCATTGTCCCTCAGGAGGAAAATTGACTTCATCCTCCAATCAGTGGTGCTCGATGAGCCATGCTTCCATAGTGGTGAAGGAAGGGGATGTGGCCTCCGAAGAACTCTTAGCAATCTCGCTGTGTGGGACCTACTGGAGGTAACAGGAGGGGTAGTAGTCGCTTGCACGAAGTCAAGCCATAGCAAACAGCAATTTCCTGGGGGTGGGCACCCCAGGACATTGCTGGAGCCGGCCCTGGGGGGGGTGGTCCCCAGGGCCACCAAAGGCTCCAGGTGGGGGACCGCGCAGCCCCCGTCCTTTGTTTGTTTTAGCCCCGGGAAGGTGGTAGTCCCCCGGCTGAGGGGAGGCCAGAGCCCCCGCATTAATATTATATTTAGCCCCAGGGAGGTGGCAGGGGCTGCATTGCCCTGCATTTCCCTCATATTTTGCCCCAGGGAGGTGGCGGTTCCCAGGTCTGCAGGGGGCAGTGCAGGCCCCCCTCATTATTAAATAATTTGCCCTGGGGAGGTGGCAGTCCCCAGGGTGCAGGGGTTGCCGGATTGCAACCCCCTCATAAATTAGGAGAAATGCCCCAGGGAGGTGGCGGTCCCCAGAGCTTTAGGGATACTAGTAGGGGGCCCAGTGCGCCCCCCTACATATTTGCAAATGCCCCCGGGACCTGGAAACGTTTTTTCACAAAATGCTTTTTTGCCCCTGCCAGGTCCTTGTGGGACCCCCCCAAGAGGCCTAGGGGTTCAGGGTGCTTCTACCCTGCCCCCTATTCTTTTTTTAAAATCTTTTTTCTGTGACTCGTTTCAACCGAGTCACAAGACGGCTGCCAACACTTCCTGGTTTGAAGTGTTGGCAGTCAATCAGATCTCAGCACAAGATCGGGAGGGGTCGCGGATGCACCGCATTCCTAAATATACAGCTGGAAATTTCTTTACATTTCTCCATAACTACTGAACGGATTTACACCAAATCACAAATAGGCACATCCCTGAACTAACATCTACCTTGCTGCTAAATTTGGTGTCATTCCATTCAGCAGTTCGGGATGTAGCTGTGTCTAAAGGTCCTACGGGAATTACCATTGGGGTTCTCAGCCCCCGCTTGACGGATCACCCCGAAACTTTCAAGATAGCAGCTAAAGTGAGTGTCGTATTAGTTTTGAAAGATTCGTCAAACGGCGTCAAAGTTATTGGCAAAACAAAAAATGCTTTTCCTATGGAAATTTGGTCCTAAGTTATAACTAGCTACTGGCGACTATACATAGATGAATGCATGTGTATATAAATATACATATAAATATATATGTTTTTTGGCTGTTTTGGGCCTATATTTGTGATCTGCTGGCCGGTTTTTGTTGTTGATTTCCCTGATGTTAGAACGGGCATTGCCTGCGGCAGGCTCAGATCCATGCGATCTTCTGTACCTTGCTTGTCTTTGCGGGTTTGGGGCTGCCCCAGTTTGCACACCTGGGACACTTTTTATAGCTATCTATTTCACTAATGCAGGCCACTTTTATGTTGAGGCCTGGGCCTATATTCTGTCCCAGTTCAACCCTGAAAATAAAGACACAAACAAGGGGAAAAGCAGTTAATAGAGCACAAATGAGAGAAAAGTGGAAAAGCAGGTGTTGGAATAAAAGGTCTTAGTGCAACACTTGAAAATTCGAGTTTATAAAATACAACTTAAATCTTGATATATTATCTTCCTTATACATGTATACCCTCTCTATGCACTTATGTATCTATATATTTATTGCTTTGCTCCTACTGCAGAAAAAAAACTTTGACTCTCTATAATGCACTACCTTATGTCTCTCTTAATATATCCTCTATTGCCACCTTTGACCCATCCCAAACCTCACTCTACTACTATGATCTCCAAAATAACCCTTTCTTAATATAGCCTATGGCACTCAGTCAAAATATCGTTTATATGGAAATGTCGTCTGCAAGAATATCGTTGTCAAGAATATCGATTTTGAAAATATTGAAGTCATTAATATCGTTTACAAAAATATAGGGTCTCATTATGATGTCGGGCAGAAAGCCATCCGACAGCTTGTCAGAGGCTTTCCGTCCGACATCAGAGGTTTCCGTCCGACCACCTTATTACGATACTGGCGGTCGGAGGGAAGCCCATGGGGGAATTCCATTCTGCTTCCGACAAGCTCACGGAGCGGTCTGAAATGTAATCCCCAAATGGCGGTGGAGCCAGCCTCGGCTCCGCCACCGGGTTTACACTTTCGCTTTCTGCCTGCCCTTTCATTGCGGTCTGTCTGCCATGAAAAGGCAGGCGGAAAGTGAATTTGGGGGGGCCATAGCAGGGCCCCCTTCCCCCCTGGGATGCCGCGAGGGGTGCTGGGGGGCACCTATGCTGCCCCCCCAAACATCCATGCACTGTGCACTGTGTGGCAGACACTGCTTGGTGCCTGGCAAAAGGTGCATGGATATTTGAAAACATAAATTTTTCTAATGCAGCTTGTGCTGCGACCCTTTTCCGGCCTCCGCACAAGCTGCAATGGAAAAATTGATGTTTCCGACCGCGCATTAGGGTGGAACCGCTGACTAATAGTCGGGCGGATTCCATCCTGCTACAGTGTCTGTCAGTCGCTCGTCCGACCAACATCGTAATAGGCCCCATAGTTGTTAATAATATCGTTTTTTAATTATTGTTATGTATTTTAGTATATATTTTAAATGTACACGATGTAAAATTTTTGTATAATTATTGCTTATGTTTTTTAATATAGTTGTTACATTTTTAGTAGTTATTGAATTCAATTAAATAAAATGTTGTGATTTTTAGTACCGCTGTGGGTTGTGGGTTATAGGGGTACAGGTTGGGAAGTAATTTAATTATCATTAATTAATTATTCGTGTTTCTTTAATAGTAATCATTTAATGTATAATTAATTATGTTAATTGTGCAATTAATTGTTTTAATTTAAATTTAGGTGTGGGTTGTGGGGTTTAAAGGGGTGCAGGGTGGAAAGTAAATTAATTATAAATAATTAATTTTTAGTTTTTAATTAATTTTTATTATTTAATTGATAATTATGTCAAATGTGCAGTTAGTTTTTTTTAGGTAAATTATAGATGTTAGTTGTGGGTTTTGTAGGGGTAGAGGGTGGGAAGTAAATACATTTTACTTAAGTAATAATTAGTTTTTAATTGATACTAATTATTAAATTGATAATTATGTTAATTGTGTAATACATTTTTGTTAAGTTAAATTTTAGGATTGTGTTGAGCGTTTTGTAGGGGTATATTGTGGGTAGTAAATTAATTATAATTAAGGAATAATTCATTTTTAATTAATGATAGTTAATTGATAAATAGTTATGTTAATAGTATCAATAGTTTTGTTTAAAGTTAAGTTGTAGGTGTGGGTTGTGAATTTTTAGGGCTATAGGTTGGGAAGTAACTAAATTAAAATTATTTAATAAATATTTTTTGTTAATAAATAATGTTTAAATAGTATAATAAACACAACTATGTTAATTGTGCAATATATATTTTTTGTGGGTGTGTTGTAATTTTTGAATATGTAAAGTGTGTATAAGAAATAATAATACTGAATAATAAATAAAGTTAATTTATAATAATTATATAAATGAAAAATAATTATGTTAAATATGTACATCAAATATTTTTATATTATATATTAAGTGTGAGTTTATGAAGTTGTAGGAGTAAATAATGGGAAGTTAATTACATATTATTAATTTATTGTTATTTAATTGTTAATAATAAATGTTTAATTGAGATTTAATTATGAAAATGTTGAAAAAATTGTTTTTTAATTTATATGTTTGGCGTGAGTTGTTTCATTTGTAAGGATAAATGGTGGGGTGGTAATTAACCATAAAATTTTAATATGCAATATGTGTAATATGTGTAAATAATAATACTTTAAATAACATTTTCAGATATGTGTTGTATACTTTGTTGAAGTATAGGGTAGAATGAATCTTAAGTTATAAATAATTTAAAAATGGGTAATTATTTTATAAAAATATGTTATTTATTATTGTATGTGTTAATTGTGTTGTGTTTCTTAAATGTAAATAATATTTTACTTATTAGTTGTTATTATGTTGAGAATATGTTTTTGTATTTTAATTATATTATTTGTAGTTATTTATATGTATTTAACATTGTAATACGTATTTATTTAATTTAATTTTTAAAATAAAATATATTTGTATTTCTTTATTTACATATTTATATTTTTTATTGTTTACTCTGTTTTTGAAATTATTTTATTATGTTGAAGAGAGTTTGTTTGTTTCTAATGTTGCACTGACTGGGGTAGGAATAGTAAATGTTAACCCTCTGCATTTCAGCACTTTCCCTACTGTTGCACTCACTGGAGTGGGAATAGTAAATTTTACCCTTTCGCCAGTAAGCCCCACATACTGGGATTGCTGAGAGTTCTTTGGAGGCCACGCCCCCTTTATCCACCAGTCCGCAAATGCGCCCCCTGGCGCACACTGCTGGCTGGGGGATGAAGTCCCCTTGGCTCCAGAGGGTCCTTGGGGGCCAACAAGCCCTCCTGTTATCTCCAGTAAGGCCCACACAATGGGATTGCTGAGAGGTCTTTGGAGGCCACGCCCCCTTATTTCACCACTCTGCAAACACACCTCATGGTGCACTACTAGTTGGGGAATGAAGTCCTCTTGGATGCTGAGGGTCCCTGGGGGCCAAAAAGCCCTCCTGCCCACGGGCCCCCGCATTTTTTCCACTGTTGCCCTAGGGAGGTGGTGGTCCCAGCTGCTGCAGGGGGGGCACATGCCCCCCACATTAATTTCTTATTAACCCCAGAGAGGTGGCGGTCCCTGGGGATGCGGGGGGCCGGAGCCCCCCAATAATTTTACATTTAGCCCCGGGGAGGTGGCGGTCCCCGGGGCTGCGGGATTGCCCAGGGCAAACTCCGCATATATTGTAATGTATGCCCCTGGGAGTTGGCGACCACCCTTTCAATAATGTATAAAGCCCCGGGGAGGTGGTGGTCACCTGGGTACGGGGGGTGCCGCTTGAGCACTCCAGCATATTTTTATGAACAAACCCCCAGGATTTCACCCCTCTGGGTGCTTCTTTCAAAAGACACGTGGGAGCCCGCGCGTCTTTTTATTTTTTAATTTTGCTACAAATTTGCGGATCCACCCGTGATTGTGGCAAAATTTTAAAAAAATGCTTTTATTTCCCGGCAGGGTCCCTGTGGGATCCCCCACCATATCTGGGGGGTCAGGGTATTCCGACCTGCCCCCTTTTCTTTCTTTTTTAAAAACTTTTTTGTGGGACTCGGCCTCATGCTGAGTCCCAAGATGGCTGCCAACACTTCCTGGTTGAAGTGTAGGCAGCCAATCAAATTTTAGTAGGATCCACGAGTCCACTGCAAAGACTCGCGTCCCCAGATATCTATATTTTTTAAACTTAAATAACTTTGAAACTACTGAACAGATTTACACCAAATCACAAAAAGCACACTTTCTGGACCAGCATCTAGCTTTTTGCCAAATTTCGCGTAATTCCGTTCAGCGGATCTGGGTGTAGTAAAATAAAAAAAATAAAAAATCCCCATAGACATAACATGGAGAAAACGCATTTTGGGACCCCCCTTTTTCCTCAGCCCCCGCTTGATGGATTACCCCAAAACTTTCAACACAGCAGCTGGACCAAAAAGGGGACGTTTTTGAAAATTTCGTGAAGATTCATCAAGCAGCGCCAAAGTTATTAGCAAAAGAAAAAAAACTTTTCCTATGGAAACTTTAATCCTAACTATAACTACCTACTGGCGACTATATCTGCAAAATAGGGAGCAGAGAACTCTGGGTAGTTCCCAATTTAGGTGGAGAGCAGTGCCTGAAGTGGTAAAAGGCTTTTGTCATTTTAAAGCTCAGCTTGGATGGCACTTTGCTAATCCTATGCTTAAAGACTTTGCTGTATAAATGGCAAAAGGCTTTGTCCCTTTCTAGCTCAGCGTGGATGGCACTGTGCTACTCCTATGCTTAAAAACGTTGCTACAAAAACAGACATTTGAGGTGAGCAGATTCAGAGTGTCGCTGGCGTTGCAGGGTGCTCTATATAGGAGCTACTCTCCACCTAAATTTGGGAACTACCCAGAGTTCTCTGCTTCTTATTTTGCATAATTTATTCTGCACTCTAAGCCTGAAAGAGTATTGTTTTGATATATACATATATATATATACCAGTAGGTAGTTATAGGTATAGTTTCCATGGGAAAAGCGTTTTTTGACTTGCCTATATCTTTGGCGCCGTTTGACGAATCTTCACGAAATTTAGCAAAAAAGTGTCAAAGTAAGTTTTGTTGTGCATGGGAAGTTTCGGGGTGACCCGTTAAGTTGGAGCTGAGAAAAAGGGGTTAAAAAAAGTGCATTTTCCCATTTTAATTCCCATAGGAAAGCGTTGTCGAACTGCTGGACGGAATTACACAAAATTTGGCAGAAAGGTAGATGTTGTCACATAGATTGTGCTTTTTGTAATTTGATGCAAATCCGTTCAGTAGTTTTTGAGAAATGTAAGTTGAAAATTATAGTGATACCTATGGCCGTGGATATTTCGCGACGATTTTGCGATTACTCATGAATGCGCGCACCGATGGGACTGCTGTGTTTGGCTAGATGCAACCTTAACAGAAAGTTGTGGCCACCATTTTATCGATGGGGAAAAGCTCCCGGGGCTGAACATTTCTGTGAAAGCTAACATAAGGGGGCAGGGTGGAGGTACTTTGACCCCATGTTTGAGGAATGGGGGTGTTAGTGACACAAGTCATGTGTTACAAATTGCTTTTATTAAATTGCGTTCGATATTCGAATGACGCCGCGACCGCCAGCGCGGCCCCCGTGTACCGTCATGGGGACGTTGCGGATATCGCAGTGACACCACGAAAATTGGTGGAAATATCAAACAAAAAGTATCTATATCTATATGCACAGCCTCCCTGATCACAGTCACAGACTGATGTACTTACTCACTTGTCTATGGAAAATTCATGGGGATTTTGCCTTCTTTCTTGGCCCTTGCTTGACGGATCATACTGAAACTTTCATGCACAAACTAGGCAAAAATGCAAATTTTTTGGGAAAGTTTAGTGGAGGTTTATCAAACGGCGCCAAAGTTATTAGCAAAACACAAAAAGGCATTTCCTATGGAAACGCTAACTTAACTATAACTACCCAGTGGTGGAAGCCTGTAGTTATAGTTAGGATTCTGAGAGATAGGAATTCCTCTGAATATTGATTGGTAATAACTTTGTCACTGTTTGACGAATCTCCACAAAACTTTGCAGACCTATTCCTTTTGCTACACTGGCTGATGATGGAAAGTTTTGTGCTGATTAGTTAAGGGGGGTGCAAAGAAAAAATGAAGGTCCCAAAACACGTTTTTCCACCAATACATTTGCCATAGACATTTTAAACAGACGTAGAGACAAAATGGCTGAACGGATTTACATGAAATTTGACAGGAATATAGATTTTTGTGTGGAAAGTTTCCTTTTTGTTATTTGATCAGAATTTGTTCAGTAGTTTTAAATAATAAGGAACAAAACCTTAGTGATATATTGGGCCACGGTATACAGTGGTACATGGCAATGACGAAATACAATACGATTGGTTAATGAAAGGCCTTGCAAAATAAAAATGCAGTCATATTGTTTAGACCACACTTTGTTTTTGTTCTGTGTTTTAACATGAAATATACGTTATTACTCTTGTTTTAATGTAGAGGAAGAAATGAGGCAGTTTAACAAACTCTTTATTGGTAGGGCAGTACCTAATGAAATCTACAAAAATGTATACATGACAAAAGAAACTCTACGAAATGCCACTCCACTTTATGACATGCCACTCCACTCTACGATACACCACTTCAGTCTACGACACGCCATTCCACTCTATGACACTCCATTCCACAAGACTTCGCTGTACTCTACGACATGCCATTCCACTCTATGACATGCCACTTCACTCTACGACACACCACTCTACTCTACGACACTCCACTCCAATCTATGATGCCGTACGCTACTCGACTCCACGCCCCTCATCTCTAAGGCACTCTATGACAGGCCACTCCATTCTACTCTATGAAAGGCCACTCCACGGTACCTATTCAAATCTAAAGAAAAAATTTATAGATGACTAGAGACACTTTATGAAACACCACTCCACTCCACGACACTCTATGACACTACACTGTAGGACACACCACTCCACTCTATGACACTCCTCAAAACGCCACTCCACTCTATGACATGCCAGTCCACTCTATGACACTTCACTCTATGCCCTTCAAATGTAAGACACTCTACAACCCCCACTCTATGACACACCACTCCACTCTCTACTCTACAACATACCACTCCGCTCTACAACACTCTACTCCACTCTATGCACCACTGCTTGGTCCTCTTCTCTTTCAGCCTGGAGAAAACTCAACCAAGTGGAGGTATACGCACTTTTAAAAAGGAACTGGAAAAAAATAACAGCTGGGAACCTAGGTTCAGTGCTATCAGTGAGTTTGCCTCATTTAACTAGCAATCCCAATGACGATTCGTCCGCACATAATACGTGGATTTCTACTGCCCTGGACACAATGGCACCTGTGAGATCAGTTAGGACCCTGAGAGAATCCCCATCTGACCCTGGTTCTTGGCTGATCTCAGAGCGGAAAAGAGGAGGTGTAAAAGGATGGAGCGCCTCTGGAGGAAATATTATAGTCCGGCGGCTAAACTGGCCTATAAGGAAGCCTTGAAAAAAGCTCCGCAAACTAATGAGGGAGGGCTAGAAGGGAATACTTTGTGAAGTACATTAATAGCGCAAAAAACTCTGGTAAAGAGATCTTTAGGATAGTCAGCTCCTTCACCAAGCCTTCTGCGATGGAGGGTAATATACAGCCTTTCCCCTCTCTGTGCATGAAGCTATCGGACTTCTTTGAGGACAAAATACAGAAGGTATATGCCACATTTACGGCAGGGGATGAGATGGCTGAGCCACAGTCACAGGGAATCCTAAATACTAAGGGCACCCCCTCAAATTTTCTCCCTATTTCCCAGCAGGAATCACTGGCTGAAATCATGAAATGCAAGTCTGGTTCGCCTGAGGATCCATGTCCCCCGAAGTTGTTCAGAACATTGGCTCATTTGATTAACCCTGTATTAAGTCACATTTGGAATACCTCGCTTTCCACCGGCATTTTCCCTGATATTTGGAAACATGCTTTGTTACTGCCCCTATTAAAAAAGCCGAACGCAGACCCGATGGAGCCTAGCAACTACCGCCCGATCTCACTACTGCCTGCACCCGTGAAGATGCTGGAAAATTTGGTGCAACGCCAACTCGCCAATTTTATAGAAGGTCATGACATCCTGCACGACATTCAGTCCGGTTTCCAGTCAGCATTCAGCACCGAGACTGCACTGGTGGAGGTGGCAGATTCTGTAAGAATGACGGTCGACGCAGGGGCTTCAGCGATGCTGGTCCTTTTAGATCTGTCCGCTGCATTCGAGATGGTTGTGCACCCAATCCTACTGGACAGACTCAAACAGCTGAGCTTACAGGGGGTGGTACTCTCCTGGATCCAGTCTTACCTTAAAGACCGCTCTCAAAGGGTCTTTCTCCAACACCATCAATCGGAACCTAAGCCACAGTAGTACGGAGTGCCTCAGGGCTCGGCCCTGAGCCCATTGCTCTTCAATACCTATCTGGTGCCACTCTTCTCTCTCATTGCTTCTTGGAAAGTGAAGGCAGTCTCCTATGCGGATGACACCCAGCTGGTGTTCTCTTTTAAGGATCACTCTGCTGATTCTTTTACTAGATTTAGGGGGTGTTTGAAGGACATTTCACGCTGGATGAATAATAACAGATTAAAATTTAACGTGGACAAGACGGAGGTCATGTTCTTCGCCCAGACATCTCCTCCCCCCGCCGGACTTTGGTGGCCAGTAGAAATGGGATTGCCACCTTTACCGACAAACACAGTGAAAAACCTGGGCGTCAAATGGGAGACAGACCTCTCTTTCTCGGCCCAAGTCCGTCATATATCAGCCTCATGCTTTGTGAAGTTGAGAAGTTTGAGGAAATTCTTGCATCTATTGCCAGAGGATTGTCGCAGGATCATAGTCCACGCTACTGTGACATCTCGGCTGGACTACACAAACTGTCTTTACCTTGGGCTGCCTGCCTATCTGATTAATAGATTACAGATGGTACAGAATGCAGCAGCGAGATTAATTAGTCGAGTCCCGTTCCGTCATCACATCTCTCCGCACATCAGACAACTTCACTGTCTACCTGTAGCTAAAAGGACAGAGTTTAAGTGTCTGACACTGGCCTTTCGGGCTTTGCAAGATGGTGGCCTGGGCTATCTTAAGCGTAGGCTCTGCCTATACCAACAAGAACGCACGATGAGATCTAACTCCCAGCACCTGCTCTGTGTACCTCGTTTTGCTAAGTCCCGTATGGGAGGCAGGTCCTTCACTGTGGGAACGGCCAGACTGTGGAACTCCCTGCCTTCCCATATGCGCCTGATCAAGTCCAAACGTGAGTTCAGAAAGACCTTGAAGACTTGGCTCTTCAGCCAATGCTAGTACCTCGGTTGGACCTCCCTCACCTGCTGTTGACCGCGAAGCTACAGGACACCTCTGCTTGAGGTAGCTGTTGCTACAAATGCTATTATTATTATTATTATTATTATGCCCCTTCACTTTACACCACAGTACTCCACACTAGGGCACTCTATGACACACCACTCCACTCTAAGACAAGCCACTTAACTCTATGACATGCCACTCCACTCTATGCCACTCCCCCCCTCCACTCTAAGACACTTTACAACACACCACTGTATGACACGCCACTCCACTCTACGCCACTCCACAACAATCTATTCCCCTACACTCTACGCCACTCCAGTCCACCCTACGACATGCCACTCCACTCTACCACATTCCACTCCACTGTGCGTCACTCCACAACTCGCCACTCCCCTCTATGAGCATTCTGCAAACTCATCCATTAAGAAACATACACCTACAAAAAATCCTCTATAGCATACAGAATATTACTTTTTATTTTTAATGTAACAAATTTATATTTTTACTTAATTGTAAAATAATTATTTTAATTAAAATAAGAAAGCTTCATAAAACAGGTTTAAGGTTATATTAGGAAAGATTTTTTAAATTAAAGCAGTATATAAAAATATAATTAATTGAAAATGTATAAATGAGTATACTTAATATATTAATCAGCTAATCTAAATTGATAAATAGTTTAACAAAAAATACTCATACAATCCATGAGTAAAGCCCACAGCCCAAATTTAATATCTAATACATAATTTATGTAAATGGTTTACAATTAAACATACAACTGACAATTTAAAAGTGTTTTAAAAATAACATATATTTATCAATTACCATTAATAAATATATATTTTAAAAAGATCTATCTAACCAATGCCCCAATAAACCCCACAATCCAAAATTAATATATATAATGAACAATTTAGAACTGTATTAAAAAATTAGACAAATAATTAACAAGTAAAATATATAAAAAGAATTGGGGGGGCGCTAAAGAGCCCGGCCGTAAGATGGCCACCACTCTGTGAGGCTCTACTGGCCAGAGCTGACTATCTGGCATTTATCCTATATTTTTGCGGGTATCAGATACTTCCCGAGTGGCGCTGAGTGGATACATCCTGCTGCCTCCACTGGGATCAAAAAAAGTGCAGCCGAGGGGCAATAGAGGAGCGACTTGCGAGGAGGGTTGTCTGCGGTCTAGATCGGGCCTGTGTTCCACGGCAGGCTTCTCTGCAGCCAGTGGACACCGCAGTGCTGACAAGCAGTGGAGGGCACGGTGGCTCACCGCTGAGCTGGGAATCGGCGCAGCTACAAGAGTGAGGGTCTGGATGGGGCCCCAGTGGTGAGTGCCCTTGGACAGTAATCAGCCAGCTTCGACTGTGGTCGGTGCGGGCAGCCCTGTTGCCGGGGTTTCTGCCACTATCCGCCTGGAGTGATCTGGCGGGGGCGGCTGAGAGGGTCGTGGCGGATTGCTCCATGCCGTATTGCATGGAGGTTGAGGACGGGGAGGACTCTGCCGAGAGAGAAACTCTGCCTTGAAGGGGGTTTGAATACTCCCAGTGATCGCTGTCCGGCAGGGTCGGGCCTCCTGAGCTCTGGCAGCCCAGGTGAAGCACAGCGCACACGCTGGACCTCCATACAGGAGGATTGAACAGTGGACACAGCTGTAGAGGAGCCAAGGCAATGGTACCTGACCTAACTGGACTGAGAGGAGCAAATTGAGAGACACATAGAACAGCGGGGAACGAGTAGTGATTATGTCGCAACCCATCGGTGAAGCAGGGTCCAGAGGGGCAGCTCCGTGGGACTGCTGTGTAATAGGTAGTCGGCATAGACGATCTGCCCAGCAGGGGAATGAGTGGTGATTACATTGCGGCCCAGTGGCGGAGTGGGTGCCGGAGGCGCAGCTTCATGGGACTGCTGTGTAATAGGCAGCCGGCATAGATTTTCTGCCCAGCGGGGCATGGTAGCCCATACTCGGGTACTGGAGACTACCTTGTTTCGACCTTGAGGTGCTGTTTGTGCAGGAATCGCATCCCTGTGTAACTGGGGATCACTTGCTGAGGGGAAACCCTACCTGTCTACTTTACAAGACATCGAGACTCTGTCTCGGAGCGAGCAGCTAGGGCCCTCGACTTGCATCTCACCAATTCCTTTCTGGCAGCTAGATGGATGATTGTGAGACCCCGGCCTGCTCTGCCCCCTGAGGTTGGAGCACTGAGGTGTGGAGGGGCCTGTGGGGCATGTAGGAGGACTCTGCATCTGAACCACAACTGCCTGCATGGTTATTGCCTGCTGGGGCTGCTGGGCAATTGACACGAAGGGCGTCGGACTCCGGGCTCCTGGCGGTAGAGGAGTGGGTCTGCTCGTGCCCCCCCACAGTGCTTCCCTGGGGGAGTGGCAGTACCTGCCTGCAGAGAGATGGCCTGAATCCTACAGGCTGCACTCGCCTACCACCTGATCCTGTGGCCCGCTGTGAGGTGCCTGGTGAATAGTGGGGAAAACAGATGCAAGACAATCTAAGCTCACCTTTGAAAACCGCAGACAGACATGCACTATCAACACTTCTCCTGACGACCACCAGATGGGTCAAAGAAACAGATCGGGTTCGACTCCGGCAGAAGACATCCATACCATGTTCCTAGACCTCAAGCAGAGTCTGACTGCTATTGATACCAAAATAGATCTCCTGATGGACAGGTTTGACCACCTCAAAGATAAAGTGGATAAGCATGATGAATGCTTAACCCAACTTGAGCGTCGCATGTGAAGGATGAACACTCTGCAGCAGGCGAGAAATTACTCCAGATGGAAAACGTGCTGAAATTGATCAGGAACAAAAACGAAGATCTGGAAGCCCGATTGAGAAGGAACAACCTCCGTCTCCTAGTGGTGCTGGAATCGACAGCGATGGATCGCATGGAGGACTATGTAGAGGCGATGCTTTGTGAACTGTTTGGCGATGCACTCTCGTGCATGCTCATTGTGGATAGGACCCATGGGTCGCTAGGACAGCGGCCTCCTCCAGGGCCACCGGCCCACCCCATTATAGCCAGGCTGCTAAACTATAGGCATAGGGACACTGTTCTGCATCTGGCAAGAGAGAGGCGGCCATTTCAATACAGAGGAAATGAAATTTCCATTTTCCCTGATTTTACCATCACAGAGCAAGCCACTAGGATGGACTTTCTACCTGCTAAACGCTTGCTCCAACGCACGGAGGCTAAATACTCCTTACTTTACCCAGCCAAGCTTCGAATACAACACACTGGTAACACCCACTATTTCACAGATCCGAAGGGGACCACCAAGTTTGTCAGGAACATCCCTGCACTCAAGGAGAGATCATAGTTGACAGCATGATATGCTGGGTCGGGACAACTGAGACGCTTGACCCCATGGGATCTGACTATATTTGATGTGCCTGATAATGGTACGCGAAGCTGGTGCGTACTTGGCACTATCCTGAGACTAACGATCTTGCTTCTATGCTCCTATTATGAGTGTACCATGCAGGCAACTCAGTTAGTACAATGCTTCCTTTCTGGGGTGCTGGTAGGAGGCTGTCTCTATGTGAATGAAAATATGCTGTCCCAGTATGAGTGGGAGCTCTATGACCCAAAATGTAGTGGAGGCGGCGGGTAGATGGTGATGATTCAGAACTGACACTGATAGCCCTCCTGGATGAGCTCTGATTGCCTGAACCCTATAACCCTTTGGTCACCGAGCTAGGCATTAGCTAGGGAGAGTCCCGGGTTCCTAGGTCGCCCTACTCAGAATGAGTCCCAAAATGCCTTCATTAATTGTTTGGTTTGGGGTATATGATGGGTGAGTTGGTGATATTTGGCCCGATTGGGGAGTCGAAGTGGGTGGAATGTTCTGAGGATGCTGTTGATGATGTCCTTCAGGCTGCCAAATGTTTCTCCCTTTGATTGCCACTCAGAGTGTTGCTGTGTGTTCTCATGCTTGACAACTACAGCGATGCGATAGAGATCCTCTCACCTTCGGGCTGAGGTAAATGCAGGCTATCAAATGTATAACCTGAAATGTATGAGGTCTAAATGATAGGCACAAGATGCGGCATGTACTTGCATACTTCCAGAGACAAAAGATACATCTTTGTATGGTGCAAGAGCTACATCTCACTGAGGAAACGCAGGCGTGGCTAAAAGCAGGATGGCTTGGCGAAAGAGACGCTGCATATTATTCTAAGTATGTGCGAAGGGTTGCTATATTGATCTGGAAAGGTCTACCTTGGCACATGCGTAGTAGAGTACTATTTAACCCAAAAGGTCGGTCGTGTCCTGATCTCCGGTGTGCTCCACGACCACCCAGTCAAACTTCTTTCTGTTTACGGCCCCAATGTGGATGACTCCAGCTTCTTCACTGAGGTATGGCCGTTGGCGCACACGCTGGACCCTGGGGCACATTTGTGGGGAGGGGCCTTCAATGTGGTGCTAGACCCAGTCTCGGATAGATCCAGTGTTACTAAATGACCACACCCGAGGTCAGCGGCGCAGTTACACCTGTTAATGGAGGTCAGAGCTCTCATTGATCTCTGGCGCTCTCAACATGCGCACACTGCTGAGGGTCATGCATAACAGCTACACATGTCACATGGTCGCGCATTGACTTCTGGTTGGCCACAAGGGATATTGATGTATGTATGTATCCGGTATTTGTAAAGAGTGAACGAATCACCCCTAGGGGTCTCAAGGCACTGGGGGCTGCCAGGGAGATTAAGTGAGCTATTGCCCAGAGTCACAGGGTCGTGAGCTGAGTTGCCGCCGCCGATCGAACCGTGAGCCCCGTGCTCCGGAGTCAGCCACTCTGGCCGCTGCACCACTGTATGGACCACAAATGTTACACATCTGCCGAGGACACTCTCAGAAAATGCTATGTGATCAGGTGTTCAGGGAGGAGATTAGATCGGCCATTTTGGAATACTTTGAACTTAATGAGCGCACAGTGACTTCACGATCATCCCTATGGGAGGCCTTTAAAGCTGTGATAGGGGGAATATGTATAGCAAAACAGGCGGGGGTGCTTCGTGAGTTGCGCAGCGAGTTGGCGTGATTAGAGAGGGAGTTACTGGACCTGGAGCTCCCGTATATCTATCCGAGGCAAACTCGTGGAATTCGAGGAAGTGGCCATAGGGAGACACACTATCTAGGGAAAAAGGCCCGAGCTAGGCGGTATGGTGAGGGGGACAGAGCAGGTAAAATGCTGGCCAATATGTTATGCAAACCATTGGCGAGTGATTACATTGTCACATTGTGGGATGAGCAATCTAACGAATATGTGGGTACTGAGGTCATACAGTGAGAAATGAGCACCTTCTTCTCTTCCCTGTATGCAACCAGACAATTGGCACCATCACCGGATCTTGACTCGTACTTTGACTCCCTACACCTGCTGTGGCTCGGGGAGGGCCATAGACGCTTCTTAGATGAACCTTTTTCGGCAGAGGAGGTGGTCTGAGTCATCTCTGCATTACCTGGAGACAAGGCCCCTGGCCTGAATGGGCTCACAGCTGCTTTCTATAAAGAATATGCGCATGTCCTAGCTCCACCCTTGCTTGCCATGTACGAGGAGTCTCTCACTGCAGGCGTCCTTCCCCCCACCCTATGGGAATTTTTAATTATGACAATACTTAAACCAGATAAGGATCCTCAGCGATGTGAGTCGTACTGACCCTTATCAATGATTAATATTGACAATAAAATACATGCCAAATTAATTGCCTCGCTATTTCTCCCGCTCCTGCCATCTAATGTTCACCTGAACAAGTCAGGATTTGCTCCTAGTAGGGCCACAGCCCACAACCTGCGTACCTGCTTTGCCCTAATCCAACCATTGACCCCAGCCTCAGCGCTGCGGCCGTGTTCTCAGGTGCCACTAAGGCATTTGATTCACTGGAATGGCCCTATCTCTTTGCCCTGATCTCACACAGTGCAATGAGTTCCAAGTTTCTGAGATTAATTGGTCTCCTATTCGCCCAGCCTTTAGCTCGCTTGCGAGTCAATGGGACAGTAACCTCCCCATTCCCAAGGTCAAGAGGTACCCACCAGGGATACCCCCTGTCTCCTATTCTTTTTGCCATAGCCATGGAGCCACTTGCAGCTCAGGTTCAGCAACATCATGCGCACCGCAATCTGGTCTTTACGCCCCGTAGACTGATAGTCTCTATCTACGCAGATGATGTCACCCTGTATGTGAGAGAACTGCGTGTCAATTTGTACACCCCTGATCCATGAGTTCCCCAGGTTTGGAGGTATTTCCGTGATCATGATCAACTGGGCCAAATCGGTCTTGCTCTTCCTGATGGTGAAGGAAGTGGCCCGATTAGACAGGCGGTGCAGCTGCAAGAACTAAGCTCGGTCGTGTGGGGATCGCCAATCCGCCCGTCCGACCTGACGTGGCCCCGTCCCCCACACCCGGTTACGGGCAAGGATGGGACACCCAATGGAGTCCCTGTTCGGGCGCCAAATGAAGTAAGTGGCCCGATTAGGGTCACCCGGGTCACTCATGACCACCTCTCTGCCTTCCCAATAAATGAAGAGTCGATCAGACAGTAGATAATACAAACCAAATAGTTTATTAGTAATGCGCTGCAGCGGAGCCCAGTCTGACCAGTCTCCTGAGATGACTGCCGAGGGACTGACTCCCCCCAACATAAAATCAGATATTATACATTCCCAATTCTCAAAGAACACGCCCAGACTGGAAAATTCCGGCTCAGGCTACAGTGAACAAAAGGAAGCAAAGAAGGATGAGCCATGGCACAGGGCTGGGTACATGCTATCTCGACCCCAAGGCCGTTCGGCCAGTGCCTACCATTCTAAGATGTAGGAACGGGTCTATCTAACAGCAAAGGTATGCAACAGTAGATAATACATTCATTAGTGCAGCGAAGCTTCAACCTTGAGAAATACAAGCTGGAGGCGCAGGGGCAGCCTTTCTGCTGAGGCAAGCATTATGAGACAGAAGCTTGATCTCAGTTACAGAACAAGATGGCGCCAATAAAGATGGCGCCATGAATGCTAACTTAACACGGAATAGAGTATGAGTATTGCAAGGGGAACATTTCAAGGCCGTGCATTACGGGAGTAACATTTCAAATCTAAGAATGGACGCGACAGCAGAGTTCACCTCGGAGTTCCCACTGACGTGGGGAAGAGAGCCTGTGAGATACTTGGGTGTTTGGCTCAGCAGGGACCTTGATGAGTTGTGGAAAGCCAATTACGGACGCTTAATGAACTGGCTGGGTGAGCGGATGGAGAGTTGGTGGAAAGTCCAGCTATTCTTGACTGGAAGGTTGACTACCATTAAGATGGTGATCCTCCCTAAGTTTCGCTATTTGTTCATAAACCCACCTCTCCCCCTCACGGTGCACTTCCGATGCCAGGTTCACTCACGACTGATCTCCCTTGCGCAGGCAACCCCGTATTGCCTAGGAGGTGATGACGCTCCCGTTCGAACAGGAGGGAATCGGGGCTCCAAACATGAATCTGTATTACTATTGTGTGCACGCACAGTTTGTGCGCTACTGGTTTTAGCCACGGAGTTCATGGCACACACCGCCCTCAAACCCTATCATGCGGTGCCCTACCTCCTGCAGATGGCGTTGTACTTGGCCCCCAGACGTCCGTGGGCCCAGGTGGACACAATCGTGTGTACCATATGGGCATGGAATGAGCTCTGACGGCGAGATTGGATTGCCGGTTTGCTCCTTTGATGCCAATCATTGGGCACCCCTCTCTTCCGATCACCAGTGACGCCGGTACCATCAGTAGGTTGCGCCACTTCCATGGGTGCTTTGTATACAGATAATACTTTCATTGAACCGCAACAGGCCCTGCAAGGCCCTGCAGCGACTATTCTTGACAAGTTCACATATTATCAACTCTGAACCGCAGTTCGGAAGATTCATGACTCCTTCCTGGAGGTACCACCTACGTTCCAGGTACTGGAGGAGACTCTCACAAATGCCTCCTCATGCATGTTGATAACGAGGCTTCACACAGTCTGCAGGAAACTGCGTGGGTGCAGGTTCCTGGTGGTCGGCAGGCAGTGGACGCTGACCTGGAGACCCCCCTGAATGACGAACAGTGGAAATATTGCTGCACCCAATCCAGCGCACTCTCCCCTGATTATAGATTGCGTCTTGTGTATTTCAAATTTTTACATAGACTATACCACAACCCTGAAAAAATACATAAGATGGGATTAACTGATGATGTGTGCTGCATGCGCTGCACCGTGCGCTATTTTTTACACCTTGCATGGGTTTGTCCGGGAGCGCTAGGCATCTAGGGCACAGTTTTTGATGCACTAGTGAACATTATTCTGCACTCTCTGGAGCACACGCCACGTGTGGCCGTACTAGGGTATGTAAAAGATGTCCCTCCAGATGTATGTAAGTTAACAGCTATTCTCCTTCTTCTGGGAAAGCGCCCCATGTCGATTTCTTGGGGCAGATGCCCAACGCTGCAAAGGGCCGGATGGCTCAAGGGTGTGGCTTATTGTCAGGAACATGTGACTGCTTATTGGGAGCTGATGCCAACGAAATCCGGCCCTAAGGATATATGGACCCCACTAGAGCTGTATCTTGGCGTCCAGGCGGTGCACAAGAAACTGCAGTTGTCCCTGGTGAGGCTGGCCCACCTGACCCTCACATTGATTTGCCATAGTCTGTGTGCGTGGCTTGATTGTTGGTGGAGTGTAGAGTTGCCAGTGGGCATCTGAGTGTGTGTGGTAGATCCAGCTGCAGTGTTGCAAAATTGTATCTTTTTGCTGAGTGGCTTCCCCCTTTTCTGATTTTGGTCCCTACTCCCTTCCCCCGTTAATTGTGTTTATTTCTGTTTTTATATTGTCACACCAACACAGTAAATGCTGATGCCAAAGACGTAAATGATCAATTGTAATGGTTGGTGCTGAACAAGAATGAGTACTGTTTGTTCTTAAACTGCCTGAAAATTCAATAAAAAGAATTTAAAAAAATACATAACAATAATTAATATATGAATAATTAAAATCCAGTTTTAAAAAAAACTACCCACTCCACCCCCAATAAAGCCATCAACTTGAAATTAAAATGTAATATATAATTTAAAATTAAAACATTTAAACATCTAAGGGGCTCATTACGATGGCGGGCGGAAGCACCACCGCCGTGCTGGCGGATGCAAAAAGCACCAGTTACCGCCGGCACGCAGCAGTCCACACGCCCGCCCAATTACGATGCGAAAAGCAGGCCAAACACCGCCGGCAAGCCAGCAACACTGTCCGCCATCAAAGTGCGCCCGTTCACGTAGCGGCGCAGCACAACTGATACACACCGTCCGACGAAACACGTCCCGCCCGGCGCATAAATTACGATGCCGCAAACAAACGGCTCCCACGGCCAAGAGACACCGCACGTGAAAGAGAGGCGGTAACACGGACGCAGAGCACGGACAACGAAGAAGCGGCACCCCGGGCATGAATCCAGCACTGCAGGCCCTTCCCATGCTTCTGCTGATGCACCACCAAGGACGCAACGTACCGCGGAGACGCAGGTAGGCACACACACAACAAGTGCACGCAAACAGCGCACACAGTGCAAGGGCGGAAAAGCGGACAACCCCCACCAGCGCGTGCACACTACACATCCACCATTGCATCCACATATGACACACAGGCCAAATCCTAACATCGCAGAACACATGTGTACACACCACCTGGGACTAGGAACCAACCACCCCGTCACGGCCCCAAAGCGCCGATGACGCCGCCACACATGCGCACAACGCAGAGGCCAACCGCAGCGCCATGCATGCGTCGCACACAGACACAGGGACACAACCAAGCAGCACACACATCAGCCCCACCCCGAACGTACATGACACGTGACAGGCCGGCCACAGACATGTCCCCAACGCCCAATTCACGGACAACACCCAACGCCACACAACCGACGCACACATGTCAGTGAAGTCACGCAACAGCAGGACACACCCCAGTGTAACAAACATGGCGAAGCACACAGCGGCGGCAACACCAACTAGGAGAAGCAGGGCCCCTTCGGGAAGAGGAACGCCAGTACCACACTGAAAAACCCATACCACCCTGCATATATGAACAAGACACATGAAACGGAACACCAAAGAGCCCGGTGACCGACAACAGGTGGCCCAAGAATTACATCCACACACAAGGCCCAACGCAGAGCGGAAAGGCAGCCTGCCGCCCACACAAGGGAGAGCAGACAGCACTGAATGACCTTCCATTCCAACACCGAAACCACAGCCCTACGACAGAAGCCGGTGAATACAGCCATTGTCCAAGAATAGACCAACACAGGCATGCCGAGGAGACCGACCACAGGGCAGATAGCGCATATCACAGAAGCACACAACGGACGGGGAAGAAAGAAGAAAACACTCCCCCATGTCGGCCACATGCAAGTTAATTGGAAGGAGTCACACAGCACCGACCTTGAACTGTCTGAGAAGCATGTGGGAAGAGGGCCCGTGTCCTCCAAACAAGCCAACAGAACACAAGTCCTGTCTCCCTACGACTACACAGAGCTCACAGCAACCCCGGAGCGTGCACATTGCAGACTGCACACACAGCCGGAGCACGCCACCTCAACGAACCGCTGCGAAATGGCAACCGCAACACACCTACCCAACTACGCCGAACAGCTCAAGCTGTACAAAACCAACCTGTGCCATACATTGGGATGCGATCTCCTGTCCCTGCTGAACGTAAGTTACCGACTGACTTACCGCATCACATTGTTCAGCTGCGTCATGCCCGTCTTCTACTGTCGGAGGTGTCCCTACCAGCATCCCGTCGAGATATGCCTCTCCAACCCGGCATGTCTGAAGGCGGACCTGCTACCACTACTCCTCCCTCTGGACGCACACGACAGGGCCTGCTCTGCCTATGGGGGCATGGCGTATGTGGCCAACATCGCACCCGCAGTGAAATGGAACCACTGTGCCTCCACACGACGGATCATCGAGAACAGCTACATCGAATGTCACCCAGCATGCCCCATCATGGTCCTCCAAGGGACAACCTACGAACAACACCTTGAGAGCCACCATCCGCTTCATTGGCTGGCAAACATGTACACCACCAATGACATGGAAGCCCTGCTGGACGGCATCGCATACCTGACAACCTGTAAATACGTCGGACCACAACGCAGGTTCCCCGAGTGACCTATGAAGTCCAACCCCGCACCCATGCTCAGCTTCCGCACGGACTGGCCAGTCACCACCACAACAGCCATACCAAACGACCGGCAACTGTAACCACACCATCAACGACATCGCCATGACATCGGATATGACCGGGACATGCACACTGTTCCCCATCACATCCAGGAACACCGCATGCATCGTGGGAGGCAGTGGCATGGGCTCTGTGTATCGCACCCACATGGACGGAACTGCACGAACAACCAGGACACGACATGGATCCAGCGCACATGGACACACACACCGCTCAGTGGACATGAATAGGTCGCCTGGAGTCTGTGGGTGCTGCACCCTCCCACCCCCGCCCCGGGAATCCCATACCAGGACCTTTGCATGGACGACAAGTGCATACAACAACAACACGACCCCAGTGACTGTGACATGTCCAGTAACCACCACAGTGCAACAACAAGTGGCACGCCGCTGCATGCACGCAAGCACATGCCCTGATGTCATCTCACATGCACGCGTGCATGAGGAACAACCGCAGCAAACCTGTCACATGGAACTGAGATGGACTGTGCCCATGATGCCGAGCGGTCTGGTAGGCTACATGTATACCGTCTGTGTCAAAGTCCGCAGCTCCGCAGCTATACGTAAATGTACATTAGCACAGCCTTGGCCAAGCAGATGTTACCCCACACCCTATCCCATTTGTAATCATGCTCAGTATATCCTCAACATGTATTCCGCTGCCAGTAGTGTCCACTATACTGCATCACAGAGGACAGAAGACTCAATATAATGTTTGAAACCAAAACTGTCTCCGCTGACTCATTTCACAAGTACGAATGAGAGAGGATGAGAGTATGTGAAGTACACGGCAGTCGTGACATGACCATGTAGTCCACTGGTATTGGATGTCAACGCAAATGAGTAGCACTACTGTGGAAGACACACATGTGTCGTGTGAAGTCGTATGGACGCAGTGCTCAGGTGGGTGGGTGCGACGGGTAGATGCGCACATGCCAAGTTGGAGCACGCCGTGTTGGGAGGGGTCATGAACAGTACACCACCGCTTCCCTGGGCATTGTGAGAGGACACCTGTCGGGGGAGTGAACACGTGTGTGCACAGCAGCCGGGCACACGTACAAAGCGGTACCAGGCGCACCTCAGCCCACCCTCTGTGGACAAGCTGGATCCTGTTGTGCGCCCGCCATGCCCCTTGACAAGGCACACACAGCCCCAGTCGACCAGGTGTAACCCCAACATAGGCAATCCGCACAGGCGATACAGGGCACGGGATGGCAGTGGAGCATGGTGTGTGAGAGGTCTCCTCGCGCTCCTCCTGGTCATATCACGCAGGCAATAGAACCTCAATGTCTAGCATGGCACAAGTCAGATGGAAGTGTAGGGGACGCACCACAGCACGAGCAGCACTGACGTCACGGGAGGTGGCTCGCACCATCCCATCCATTGCCCATCATACCAACCACGCCACATGCCATTGCGACTAAGTGCAAGCGCGTGCGCCACCACCCCGAGCCCTCCCCAGAGAGGCCAAAGAGTGAATGTGTGGGCCATCAGCCACAGACGGACGCGGCATGGCCGCAAGGGCAGCCACAGCCACTGGGTGTCGCAGGTGGCGGATCCGGAAGGCGAAGACTGTGATGCATAGTCCATGCAGGCCGGGTCTCCATTTGGGGCACCACGCAGGTGGACGGCGTCCCGCCACACATCATACCCTGAGACAGCCCACTCATGCAACTGGACCCACACATACACTCCTTGCCCTCTCTGGTGCGAGCTTGGGGCTGCCTGTGCAAGCGCTAGCCTCGCAGGTGAGCATGCATATTGGGGGGCGAGGGGAGGACATGAGGGCTGGGGCGAAGATGACTGTATCACTGTCAGTTAGTACAAGGGATGACCCAGATGTGGAAAGGAAGAGACGTGTCCCGTGTGTACTGCAACTAGTCGCCAATCCAACTACCCCCATGTCCGGAATGTAAGCCCGCACCTAGGCCCGCCCATCCGCCACATCGAACATACCACCAGCACGACAACCTTCCCATTCGAAACACTGACTGGGGGTGGCGACCAGTGAACAATCATGTGTAGCCTACCCACGCGTACATGTGGGCCCTCCATGATCCATGTCACCTGCGGCAAAGACATGACATGCGCAATGAGGGAAGTGAGGAGAGCTGTCCGCCCCACGCGCAGAAGGTGCATCAGCTCCACAGACCCAGCAGCGAGTCCAGCAGGGGTCACATGTGCAGGGGCAGCTGTGCCTGGTGTGAAGGCACATGCATATAGACAGCACATCGACCAATGTGTAGTCTGCCCACATCCACAGTCCATCATCATGCGGACATAGGAATTGAACACAGGGCAACACATCTTAGTTGGTGCACCCACCGTGACCAACAATGCGCAATCATCGACGTACCCGCCCTGTGCATGGCCCCCACCCAACGGAGGCACATCCAGTGCCACCATCCCACACACACAAGCCTTCCACGGAACATGCTGTGTCCAATGGTCAGTACAGAGTCAGCGCCCATCTGGTGGATCCTGAACAGGAGACACATGCACACACATGCCAGCTCCCACTATGTACGTCTGCCACCTGGCACGTGCAATGTAACCTCTCACCTGTGACGTGTGACTGCAAACACACAGCCGTCTTGGCATGGGGCTGTCAATGTGGACACCAGTCAATGTTTCGGGAGCTGTGATCCGTACAGTGCTGTACATAGGGTGCAGTGCTGACACCTACTACTGTCTCATATCCCCTCGTGCCACAGGTCCCACTTGTATTGGCCGCTCAGCCCGTGCCCACATCGTCGTCGTCGTGTGCCATACTCATCCAGCCTCGGAAGCAGTTCCATGCTCAGCAGACACTCATGTTGCCGTGGCGTTGCCGCTGACGAATATGCAGTCAGTCCCCATCAGCACGCCCGCAAGTCATTGGGGCCTAGATCCCCATGTGCATGCACATGGCAGTGGTATGTCTCACTTGCCATTGCCATTGTTGGGAGACCTGTGTAAGTGTATTGTGGCCGTGCCGTCCCAGCTTGACAGCTGGGCTGTGGCTCATGTGCTTGCTCAGTCATGTCAGTGATGTGTATGCGAAATTGCTATGTGCCGTGTTGCTTTGACATGTGTCCTCTGCCATTTTCCCCAGGCGGAGACCGAACATTGACCGCCCATACCAATTGCTGGCGGACATGGACGATACAGAGGTAATCAGGAAGTTTCGGCTGGACAGGCCAACTCTGCATCGACTGTGTGCCATGTTAGAGCCCCATCTCCGTCCCCGCAGGGTGTATCCGACTGCTGTCACCCCCACGGCTAAGGTGATGGCCGCCATGCATTTCTTCGCCACTGGGTCATTCCAGCACACAGTGGGCAGTGGAGGAGGGATGTCCCAGCCCATGTTCAGCAAGGTGCTGAGGGATGTACTGGCAGCCATGATGCTGTACCGGAACAGGTACATCCGCTTCCCCAGGGCTCGTGAATTGGCGGCAGTGAAGGGTGCATTCTATGCCCTTGGCAGAATCCCACACGTCGTGGGAGCCATTGACTGCACTCATGTTGGCCTTGTTCCACCACAGGCCACTGAGCACCTGTACCGCAACAGGAAGCACACGCACTCCCTGAATGTGCAAGTGGTGTGCCTTGCGGACATGGTGATCACCCACGTGTGTGCCAAGTTTCCAGGCTCGGCCCATGACACACACATAATGCGCAACAGCATCTTGCCACGACTGATGGCCAATCTGCAACAGGATCGTGGCTGTATTGTCGGTGAGTATGTGGAGTGGTGTAGCGTGCTGGTTGTGCGATGCTGTCCCCTGTCCAGTTGGAATAGCAACGGTTCTCTGTGTCCCTCACACCCAGGTGACTCTGCGTATCCGAATGGGGCATGGCTGCTCAGTCCATTGAGGAATCCTCGCACCCCAGCAGACGATCGATACAATGAGGCACATGGGAGGACCAGACGTGTGGTCGAGCGTACCTTTGGCCTCCTCAAGTCCAGGTTCAGGTGCCTGGACCGCACCGGGGTGCACTGGCGTACTCCCCACAGAAGGTGTGCCAGATAGTGGTGGCGTGCTGCATGCTGCACAATCTGGCCATTCGGAAGCAGATCCCCCTCATTGTGGATGACGGAGATCAACCAGGGCCCCAGCCCGCAGACCAGGACAGCTCGAGTGAGGTGGACAGCGGAGAGGAGGAAGCTGGGAATGTGCGCCAGCAGCTCATCGCCCGCTACTTCACTTGACGGTGAGTGTCCATGTACGACGGATGATGTGTCTGTATCTATGCAGGTGTGTGTGTGCTGTGTCAGGGTGGCCGTATGTTCACTGCGTGCAGTGTGTCAACGCTCCATGGCCAGGGTAGTATGCCACTGTTGGTGACTGTGGCATTGTGCCCTATTGCTCTGTGCGATGTGTGTACATTGCTTGTAGTTGTTGACATGTACTGTGTGATGGGTGTGTGACACACTCATTGAATGTGCTCCTGTTCTGTCTCCCACCCCTAGGTCCCTACAGGCCCTCCGGATTCCATTGCCATGCCACGCATCAGGTGCCCTTCCGCCCAAGGTGGCCGTTGTATTCCGTACAAATAAAACACAGGGCACAAACAGCAGTTAGTGAAAAAGGTGCATTTATTACAAACTGTGACATGTGATTGTGTGTAAGGTGATGACAAAAGTGGTGCGTGCAGTGACAATGAGCTGTCGGTCATGGCTGCGTGATGATCAGGGTGTACCCACTGGTTCTATGTCCATAGTCCAACACACACATGCCATCCAGCTGGCTGTGTGGAGTGGGATCGTAGAGCGAGTCAATGCAGTGGCTGGTCAAGGAAGGCTGGCGGAAGGCTGGCTGGCTGCCTCACTTGCGACTGGAGCGTGCGAAGTCCTCCCGGGAGATCTGTTTCCTCTTCGGACGGCCCCTTCCACGTTTGGGAGGGGGTGTGTGGTGGCGACCTGCTGGTGGTGGGTGAGGTGTGCTCACTGGCTGTGGACGCAGGGGAAGTGGACACTGCTGCCCGACCCTGCGCCCTAGCAGGTGGTGGCGGAGGTGGTGTTGCTGGCCTTGCCTGTGACCCCACCGCCACCACCAGCTGGCCCATGAGGTCCACGAGTTGGTCCATACGGGACACGAATTGGCCCATATGGGCGTCCATGGACCTCAGCACCCCCAGCACCTCCCGCGTGTCTGTAGCAGACCTGACCCATTGTTCTTGGGCCTCCTCATAGGCCCCAAGGACTCTGGCCATTTGAGGCAGGGCATGGCTCCCAGGGGAGGCTGGCGTTTCCCTGACCCTGCTCCTCCTACCAGTCCTGCTGCCACCGGCCTGCCCACTAGCCACATTGCACACCACGGTCCTCGCTGTGGCTCCCAGGGTGGATCCAGTCGGCCGGGCCACCACCTGCGCTGGGGCTGGTGCCAGCGAAGACGTGGTGGTGGTGGCGGTGGTGGTCGGTGCGGCGATGGTGGCGGTTGCGGCAGTGGTAGTGGCCGCAATGACCGTGGGTGTGGCCGCAACGACAGTGGCAGCAGGGGGCTGGGACTGTTCAGCATCCCTGGATGATGGGTTGGTGGGTAGGAGGGGTCCTGGGGAGCGGCTGGGCCCTGCCACGCCAGATGGGCCTGCTTGGTGGTCCGTGTCCGAAGAGGATGACAGATCCTCCAGATCCGTGTGTCCGAGTTGGGGGCTTGTGGGCTGGCTGTGCTGGCTGCTGTCTCCATCCCCAGCATCCGGCAGTTCGTCACCTGTGGAGAGAATGAGATTTGTTATTGTGTTGCACCTGGCGAAGTATGTATTTGTCGTCTGACATTGGCAGTTCGTGCAATCTCGTACATGGGTTTCCCGGAGGCGAGTGTGTGGCTGTGGCATCTGTAGTTGTGTGTGCTAGGCAATGGGACTGTGTGCTGTGCACATGTGGCATGGGAGGGATTGGCCATGCCGATGGGTGTGTTGCTGTGCCCCTACTCATTGTGACTCTGGTGTATGTGGGCTCCTGGCCCATCCTGGGTCTGGTTTGTACTTTGCTTTTGGGGTTCACATGGAACGCTTAGGAACGCATATGGCAACATGGGGGCCATGCCCCAGATTCGCATTTGGGAGGGGATATGCTTTTGGGGTACATGCTGTGAGCCATGGGTGCCGAACGTGACATGTGTTGTGGCAGCATGACAGTGCATGGTTTGAGGTGTGTGCATGCTTGACATGGCCTGCATATTTGCTGTCTGTTGTGATTACTGGACATGGCATTGGACGCATCGTTATGAGTGAGTGATAGTTGTGTGCCAGCCAACGTATTGCAGTTGTCCCATCTCCTTGGTGTGCGTGCTGCCCTGTGCCATGTGCATCACTGCAGTGCTCGAGGGGGTGTGGCCCATGTTGTGTGTTGTTGCTCACAGTGTGTCGTGCGCTTAATTGACTTCTGGCACATGGTTGGTCATGGGCATGTGTCTTAGCGTGACTGCTGTATGTGTGGCAGCTGTGCGGATGACATGCCTTTCATGAGACTGGGGCTGACGGATGGGATGGATGGTATGTTGTATGTGCATGGTGTGTCTGTGAATTTGATGGGTTCAGTGGTGTTCGTGTGCATTTCTGTTGTTCCGCTCTGTTGCGTCTAGTGTTGTTTGTCTTACATGGGCGTAGTTGTGGGGTGTGTGGTTGACAGGCAGTAGGGGCTACATGGACAGGACTTCAATGGTGTTTCGGTTGTGTGTGATGAGTTGCACAGTGGCTGCCGTGTGGGACTATATTCAGTGTGGCTTGTGCATGCAGACGTGGCTCCTTGGGTGTTGCTATGTCTGTGATTGGTCATGTGGGGTGTGAGTCTGTTGTTCATGTCCGTGTGCACATTGTTCACTTGTCCGTGACGGTGGGCGGTGCTGCGTGTTCGTCTGCTACGTGACATGTCCCATGTGTTGGTCGTGTCATGGTCCTCATGCCTCCAGTAATCCAGCCCTGTCCAGTTTCCCACCTGCAAGTTGTTCGTGGGTGCACTGTACTGGATGCCACATGGCTCTAAGCGGGGGTGCTCCATGTTGCAGGTCTGTGGGGGTGGGGGGGTGTTGTGGGTCGTGGGGTGGCTGGACACCCACTGACACCGATTGCTGTGGACCGTGATGTCTGCCTTTCGGCTGTCGTTGTGCACTGCGGTGGCTGACACGTGGCTGTGGGGTGTGGGGATGCTCCTCCTTGCTGTGCTGTGGGACTGGGGCCTGGTGTGTGTTGTACTTGGGCTGTCCACCCTCCCACCCACTGCACTTTGTGTTCCTGCCACTTACCTGTTACTTGTCGGTTAGTGCAGCTGTGGCGGACACATGGGTGTGGTGGGTGCTCGTTGTGGCGCTTCTGGCATATTTGGGGACCTGTTGGTGGTGACGTGGCTGGCTGAGTGTACACATGTCCCCACGCATCTTACAGTTGTTCGGTTTGGGCTGTGTGTGGTAGTGTCTGTTGCATGTATGTGTGATGTGTTGTGTATTGTGTGCTGGACATGGGGGTGTTTGTCCCTGGGAGCTGTGGCATGGTAGTTGCGCATGTGAGTACATAGCGGTGTGCTGGTATACATTAGTTTGTACTTACCAGCCTCCACTCCCCCTGCTAATCCGGCGAGGATCTCCGGATGTATTACGACTCGCACCTTCTCCTCCCACGCTTTGAAGGTCTTAAAGAGCGCGGGATTCCCTCCGCCAGTGACGGCAGCCAGCTCTCTGTTTTTGCCCTCCTTCTTCTTGACCAGGCTCTTGACGTCATTCCAACGTTTGTTAATCTCGACTCTGTTCCTGGGCAGGGTCCCGACTGCATTGACCTGGTCTACGATCCGGTTCCACATTCTGTTTCTGGTGGCTAGTGGTGTGTGCTGGACCATGTTCCCATAGATTTGTGGGTACACCTTGATGATCTCGTCGACCATGACCGTCAGCTCCATGGGCGTGAACTTGGGCATCCTTTGTGGTGCCATGGTGTTTGTGGTGCTGGTGCGGTGTGTGTTGTGTAATGTGCAGGGGGTTTGTGGTGCCGGGGTGTGGTGGTGGTGGTGGTGGTGGTGGTGTTTGGTGGTGGTGGTGGTGGTAGTGATGTGTGCGTTTCTGTGGTGTGCTGCTGTCCTTGCTGTGTCACTGTGTCCTCTCCTCTCCTCTCTGGTTTGCAATGTAGCAAGGGGTTGTGGTCTGTGGGAGTGCTGCTTTTGTACTCACCTATGTGGGTGTGTCCTCATGGTCTGTTGTTTTCAGGTGTGTTGTGTCTGGGGTTCTGGCCTTTGTATTTTTAGTTTGTCCGGGGGTGTTTTCGGGATGTGTACTGTGCTTGTGTATTTGTGCGTGCCTTGCTGTGTGGACTTGTTGGCCATGTTGTGTGCTATTGGTTTTGTGTGCGGATGGTTTCTGTGCAGGTACGTTGGCGCCATGGCTTCTGCTGTGTCGATTCTCATCGGCGTTGTTTGCGCTGGCGGGCGGTATATTTGTGGTTTTTCCGCGCTCATGGCGGTGCGATCGTAATTTCACGTGCGGTGTGTCGGCCGTGAGGGCGGGCGGTTTTGTGTTGTCGTGCGTGTTTCCGTCCATGGCGGGCGGTTTGACTCCGACTCGGACGATGGCGGGCGGTATTTTGTGTGATTTTTCCGCCGATGGCGGTTTTCGGTTTGTGTAATCGTAATGGCGTGGTCGGTGTTCAGGCGGTGTGTGCGGGCGGATTTTTGCCGCTTCCATGCCTGGCGGATTTATTTACGCCGGGTATCGTAATGGGCCCCTAAGTAACAATTAATCGATTAAACAAAATAAAAAAATGAATTATTATATAATTTAAGAAACACTACTGATACAATTTCCCAATACACGCATAACCTTAAAAAAAATATGCATTACAATAATAGTCTTAAAAGAGTTAATAATTAACATTTAAAATAAAAAAATATATAAGATAACAAAACACCATAATAGAAAACAAAATTAAACTAAACAATATTTGAACTTTCGCTATTCTAGTAAAAAACTTAGCAAATTATATACTTAGATTCCATTTTTTTGAACCACAATATTTTCTTAGTCACAATATTTTGACCAAGATATTATGATCAAAAGGTATATTTGATTCGATAGCTTGGTGGAAAACGACCCAGAAAAATTGCAGAAAATGATTTCACATTATGCACCAGTTTGAATCTAGAGACAGTGCCATTCATTTAACTAACAAACTTTCAACACCTGTAAGATGAAGGCAGATCAGTGAGTCCCGGCCCAGGCTGTGGTAAGCATTGGGCCGAAACCGGAGACCTGAATTTCCCTCTGTTATGGGCTTGTTTTCAAACTACAGCGTAGAGGTTGATATTTTGAGTACTCAGTTATGCAGCAGTGACATTTGTTATATGCAGAACTACAAAAAAGCACAAAATGAGAAGTATTATAGCTAAAATGAATGTAAATTGGGTAATATAGAAACATTAAAAAAATGACACCAGATCACACACATAGAATTGTTAGACATAAACAGGGTACTCATCATTTGATTACTTATATTGCTTGTCTTGAGAGAATAATGATAGAAGTACAAAAAATTGAGGTAAACCCACAGAGTTTACATATAGGCCTTTTGTGACTTATGAGGATGGCAATCAGGCTAGATCCTTTAATACATGCAATTTGTTTTAGCTAGCCGTATACCTCTTTTATATGCATGCATATGGCATTTCTATAGCACTAACCAAGCGAACAGGCAGCGGAGCACTGTACAGGGTCAAAGACAAGTATATTCTTAATTAAGAATAGGAGAGGTAGCTTCCTTTGAAATATAAATATAGAAAGAAGAAAGAAAAGGCTTTGAGTGTATTCTGTTGGAAGTGGACATAAAGTGAAGGCATGTAAGAAAAGGACATTGTCTCCTTGACCCAGTTCTTCTACCACTACTTACCATATGAGATGTCCCACCTCCGACCCAAGCACCACATGACCCAGTTACTATCAATCAACATAGACCCGATCCCCATCTCCCTCCAAAGCCCCTCCTCTAACGCAGGCTATAAAGAGGAATGTGGCCCACAATACAACCTGCTGCTTTGGTCAGCTCCGCAAACATTCACCACAGCAAGAAGATCCAGCATAATGTCAGAGCTTGTTGAAATTAGGGTAAGCCCTGGGGTTTCTGGGTTCCCTGGGGCACAATCTGGGAACTCTCCGTTGCCCCATGGTAAGTAGGATAGTACACTGGGCATGCTTCTGGGACAAACAGGGAGATCTATCTGGAATCACTTTACATTGAAGGAGCAATGCTCCTTGTAAGTAGAACGGTTGCATGTCATAAAGTTGACATTTAAAATGTCCACTACATTAGGGTTGAGTTGAAATCGTCATGGTAATAATGTTGTATCCTTCATTATTATTCAAAAATGTAGAATTTTAGAAGTTGTGTTTATTGCATACATTCTTTAATCTATCTAACTGTACCCTCATAATTCCTAGGTACCCCATAATGCTTCCCATTCCTGAATCCTTAAAACCTCAAACTACCTCTTAATTATACCCTTCTATGAACCCTCAAAAACCTTACTACCTCTCTTAACAGTCATTCCCTGAACCCTAAAAGCCCCTAACTACCTCTTAACGCTCCTTCCCCCAATCCAAAAAATCCATTACTACTGCTTTACACAGACTTCCCTAAACCCTAAAAACGCCGTAAAAACCTTAAATGCTATCCTTCCCGGAACCCTAAAAACCCCTTACTATATCTTAATGGTATGTTCCATGAACACTAAAACCCCCTCACTGTCTCTTAACACCACACTTCCCTGGACCTAAAATCCCCTTACCTCCTCTTATTGCTACCCTTTCGTGAACTCTAAAAAACCCTTACTGCCCCTTAAGACTACCCTTCCCTGAACCCTAAACACTCTTACTACCTTTATATGCTACCCATCCCTGAATGCTAAAAAGCCTGAACCACCCCTAATGCTACAATTCCCTGAATCCTAAAAGCCCTTACTTCTCCTTAACTCTACCCTTCCCTGAATCCTAAAAAACCCTTACTAGTCTCCCGCCCCCTTCCCCGCCTCACTGTAAATGTTCCTCTCTGCTTTAGCATGAGGACGCTCCCCTTGCCTTTGTTCCCTGTACACTTACCTCTGGCATAGTAGACATGAAATGTTTTGATTGTTGTAGAAGCCACAAATGTTTTTTGCATTATATATTTTCAGTAGATGACATTTGTTGTAGTCTACATTTCCCCCCACAATATTTTCCTGAAAACCGGTAAAATTCCTATAGAGTTGTTCCCGACAGTGGCTTGCCGTTGTCAGCTTCTGCTTGGAGCCGCGGAGTGGGTCTTTACTAGGAGGGCTGGAGTTTAATTGTTTTGCTCCTGCAGGCCCTGATTCAGTTAAATGGCTTTGCTTGCTGTTCGGTAGGAGCAGTTGCAATGTTAATTTGTGGCTATGTTTCTCTTGCTGGCCTTTCTTGGGTCAGCATCTTCCCATCCTGCAGGCTCACTGGAATAGCATGCAGCTCTTCTCTGTAGAGAGGGAGACGTCATGTGCCAGCTTGGTGTACTATTTATAAATAAAAAGGGGGGAGGGGAGCAACCAGGAATGAAAGAGTTTTTATTCTGTTTTTCAGAGCCTTGAGGGTGTTATCTTAAAGATTAAAATAACTAATAATAGACTTTGAATATGCCGGCTGTTTTAGCGATTTATCTTATTTAATTTTTTTTAATATAAATCTGTTTTATTAAGGAAGGGAAGAATAATCAACATATACACAACATGTCGCCTACAACCCTTTGGCGGGCCGGCCGCGTGATGAAGTAAACAAGGAGTAGGCAAGGGTGTGACACCGTGAGGTTATGCATGGAAGTTGGGTTACACAGCAAGTCGCCTACAACCCAGGCAGGGCCGGCCGCGTAGCATGACACTCAAATGTGGTAGGTGCAGGCTTTAGGGCTTCTCCAAATGAGAAGTACCATAACAAACACATGGGCTCAAACATAAAACAATATGCAGGCAAAAGAAGAGGAGAAGTGTGAGAAGGGGATGGGCCCCCCGAGACTCTTAGAGGATATAGAATGAGAAGAAATAAAATAAGCAGAGAGAAAAGAGAAACGAAGAGACAAAGAGAAAGAGGAGAGAAAGGGAGGGTGGGATGCGAGGGGTGATTATTGCAGAGAGCATGGCCGGGTGGACGAATTGCAGCGTGTTGGCGTTGGAGTCAAGGGAGTGTGTCGGAGCTAGGGAAGTGTATTGCGTCTTCAAAAAGGCGTAAAGCCCGGACTTTCGGGGGCTGAAAACGGGCATGTTCTATCCTACAAAAATGATCAATTAATGGTTGCCAAAGTTTGGTGAATTGGGTGTCTCGGGACTGTAAGCGCGCAGTGAGTAATTCCATCGCATGCCATAAGCGAGTGAACCAAACAGTGACTGGGGGAGTCTCCGCTTTTTTCCAATATAGGGCTATGAGTTGTTTAGCCGCGCCCAACATATGGAGACAGATATGCCAATCTCTACGTGTCAGCGCGCGCAAATTATCAGGCTTGATACCCAAGAGAACCGTAGCTGGAGTGTCAGGCAGGGGGAAACCAAGAACCAATTTGATGTGGCTGAGGATCTTTCCAGTAGGTGGCCAGAAGTGGACAAGTCCACCAAATGTGAAGGAAATCTCCGGGAGAGTTCGAGCATCGCCAGCAGAGAGGAGAGGATGTAGGGAACATTTTATGTAGCCTGTGAGGGGTGTAGTACCACTGGGTCATTACCTTATAAGCAGTTTCCCGCTGAGAGACGCAGCGGTAAACCTTTGGAATGTCGCGCCAAAGGCGATCCCATTGTGCAGGTGTGATGTCTGTGGACAGGTCAGATTGCCATCGAGATTGGTAGGGATGCAGGGCTATCCGCGGGGGGTGCTGGAGGACGTGATAGGTACGAGAGATAAGGCCCCTAGAGTTATCAAACGAGCGGACCAGCCGCTCGAAGGGGGTGAGGGCACGTGTGGCTGCCTGCGTCAGAGATTCGGTGTGCAGCCAGTGTCGAAGTTGCAAATATTGTAGACGAGCCCCTTCGGGGAGTTGGAACTCCTGTTTACAGTGTTCAAAAGTCTTGAAGGTGGTCCCCACGTAAAGGTCCCTAATTGTTCTACACCCACCATCCAGCCATTCAGCGAAAACGGGGGGATGTAGGGCAGGTTGGAAGAGGGAATTGCCAGCAATGGGAGGAGGTATTGAGGCCTTTGGATATGGCTACCTTGTCCCAGATATCAAGAACAGTCTTGGTAGGAATGGCTATGTACGCACTGCGGGAGCGAGAGGCCCGGGATTGCCATGGTAAGTCCCATATAGAGCGCCCAGTCCCCGCCCTGTCCATATGGAACCACACCTTCTCGCTTTCCCATGCCATCCATTCGGAAATGAAGCGTAAGTGCGATGCCCAGTAGTATTCTAACAGGTGGGGGCAGGCCAGGCCTCCCCTATCCCGAGGTAACATGAGGATTTTATTAGAAAATCGCGGTCTGCGGCCCCCCCAGATAAACCTAGTGAATTCACGCTGCATGCTTTGGATCTGATGTTGTGGGATAGGTGTGGGGAGTGATTGAAATACATACAAAATTTTCGGTAAGATGGACATTTTAAGGGCATGGAGACGGCCCAGCCACGAGAGAGAGAGAGGCTTCCAAGTTCGCAAGTCCTCTCGCACTGACCGCCTACATTCCTGCCAGTTAGCCTACGACCAGGTGGTAAGGGTGGGGGTCAGAGTAAGCCCAAGATATCGAATGGAGTGAGGGGCCCACCTGTAGGGAACAAGCGCCTGGAGCGTCGGGAGCTCCTCTACCGGTATAGTGAGGTTCAGGGCCCAAGATTTTTCATGGTTAACCTTAAGGCCCGATGCTTGCTCAAATGAGCGCAATTACATTTTTTTTAAAGGGAGAAATGAAGGGAAATGGCAGGCTTGGCAGGCACAGGCTTGAATGGCTGAGGTCCTAGATTAGAGCTATGTACGGGCTTATTCAGTGGGTGGTCTTTTGTGCTTCAATATGACCAGATAAAACACTCCTCTGAAAGACATCAATGCTCTAAGGAGGATGATGTCAGAAAGAAATGCAAGGAAAAGGTGCTGCTCCTTTTTTACCTCCCTGTGGTTTTCAGCTATCTGATGAAAAGATGCAATATTTCATTTCTTTGATAGTAGCTATTCAGAAATCAAAGGATTATGGCAGTTGTCCTTATTACCCATCCTCTTCTTCATTGTCTTTTTCTTCAGTGAATATTTCATCACCACCTTCACTGACAGCATGGCCTTAACTTGAGTATGACGTAAAAGAAGCTTAGGTGCTTGATTCCATTCCTAAAGGCAAATTCATCCAGAAATCTGAGCTTGCCTCACTTTCCAGATATTTGGGGGATAATTTGCAGAGTCCTATGGAGGAGGAGTTGCCTAGCACAAGCTCAGGACTGTTTCAACAATTACAGTTTTTATACTCCTCCTTGCCTCAAAATCATAAGGAGATTATGGATCTGTTCCATAGAGAATGGCTGGGCCCCAGAAAAGGTAGATCTTCCAAACCTTTCGACATGCATGTATACTCTAGATAAAGATTTCATGGAGTCACCATCGACTGTCAAGATTGATCCAATATTAGTAAATCTGGCTGGACGAACAACTGTTATCACTGTTATCACAGAGGATGTGTCGCTGGTGTATCCAGTCAACCATAATGTTGAGGTTTCTTTAAAGAAAGGATTTTCAGGTCGCAATCTCGCTGTAAGGACAGATATTTAATCAGTTTATGCATTCTTATTACTTGTTAAGGACTTTCAGGCCATTACGGCAACCATTCAGAAAGCCATTCAGAGCCGTTTTCAATAAGGAAAAGCAAGCGAGATTCAAATCACATATTTCCTCTGAAATGTTAAGGGCCTCTGCCTTGTCTACTGTTTCAGATATCGATGCCCATTGCCATATTTACCTTAGGTATTGGAAGGTGGATACATCAGATGTTAGTATGCTGTTTCGGGGATGAGCTTGAGGTTTTGCTTCGCAGAGCTTTTAAGAAACATGCTCTGTTCTTCAAGACTCAAACCAAGCCAGATCCACTGCACGGTCGGCTAAGAGGAGGCGTCTGAGGGGATTTCATTTTCAAACAGGAAGAAACAAGTTTAATCAATTCTTTTCATTTAGAGGACAGAGCACTGGATCACCTCCTAATGCTCCTAAAAAGCCTAGCAGTGTACCAGACTATACCAGAATCCCAGTAGGGGCCGGGTCCCCTTTTCTCTCCTGAGCAGATATAGCAAGAAGATGTTCCAAATACTTGAATCCTGCAAATTATTTTGAAGGGGGAGTTTTCTAAAAAGCTTCCAGATTCAGGTCCAACAAATCTTACCTATGATCAAGATCCTGTAAAGTATCTGGATTTGACTGAAAATATCTCGGAACTGTTGTCATACAACGCCATTTGCTTTATTCAAAAGTCCCAGACAAGGCGAGTCTGAACCAGTTCCTAAGCAAGACTTGATTTAAGATGGAGACATTGCAACCCATATATGCAGGGGAATGGATGACAATATTGGACCTCAAAGGGATTTCCTTCATGCCCCAATTCTTCCTTCTCATCAAAAATTCCTGAGGTTTTGTGTGAGGTTTCACCATTGGTAACTCCGACTTCTCCATTTCGGCCTGCCATCCTCCCCAAGGGTGTTTACAAAAGTGTCGGGACCATTTGTAGCCTTCCTTAACAACAAAGGAATTTTGATTCATCCATACCTGGACCATTGACTAATCCACTCATCTTCAAGAGCCATTGTCCAGGAGCATTCAGGAGTGGTTTGCCAGACTCTGATGAGTCATGGATTTCTATTTAATCACGAAAAGCCTCAACACATTCCAACTCAAGACCTGGAATTTATAAGAGAATGTTTCCAAAGAGCAGTCAAGATATATGGTTTGCTGCACAGTCTGGAAAAATAGAAGTCACCTTCTGCGAGGGAATGGATCCATATTCATGGTCACATGGTTGGTCTTGTGTATTAGGAGACTGTTGTGGGGATAAGGAACATCTTTAGAAACGTTCGACAGAATCCCTCTTATGTTCTGTCTATCTTATATGCATCATGTTTCTGTGTGGTGCATTGGGCTTGTATCCTCATGGGTCCTATAGTATGCCATCTATTGAAGCATTGAGATCCAATTTTGCAGAACTTGAAGGATCTGAGACAAGTGACAAAAAAGATTTGGGAAGAATTACGGAGGTGGATGAGTCCTACAAGCTTAGTCAGGGGAATTCCCTTAGCCATGTCCCCTCCATTAATTCTAACCACAGATGCAAGCAAAGGTGAGGGGCGCAACCTTGTGGCCTCAAACAATACAGGGGAGATGGCCTCCAAAGGAGTAATTTCTTCATATTGAAGGGAGATGAGAGCAGTATTCCATGTACTTCTCTACTTCTCTCATCTTCTTCAGAATCAAGATTATTGGTGAGGAAGGATAATACTGTAATGAAGGCGTACCTCAACAAACAGTCAGGAATGGCTTCTTAGTCCATAGTGGCCTTAATTTATCTGATAGTCAGGTGAGCGGAAAATCTTTAAATCTCCCTCTTGGCAACTCACAATCAGGGAAAAGACTATATTCGAACAAGATAGATTAAGCAGGGTGTTTCCCCCATCCCACAATTTCTGTCTGGCTTTCAGCGCCATGAAACCAATCTGGTGTGCGTGCGCTTTATAAACAATTTATAACATAACATAACATAACATATCAAAGAAATATGTTGAAGGTTGGGAATCCTCAATTGGACCTTCTCATCACTGCAAAGAATACTCTGTTGCTCAAATTCCTATCCATATTTCATGGGGAAGGTTGTTTGGGTATGGATGCTCTAACAAGTCTTTGGCTTCCTCTACATTTGCATGCCTTCCCTCCCTTTCCATTAAACATCAGGCTGTTATCACACCTTCGAATGGAGAAGATAGATCTGATTTTGGTAACTCCCTTTTGGCTGAGGATGTCTAGGTTCCCATTGCTAAGAATGATGTCCAGATTGCTGGAGTGAACCTTTCCAGTGGATCGATACCCTCTTCGATCACCTCTCCCACCTCTAGCTGTATGCCGAAGGATGCAGTTGATGGCATAGTTGTTGAGAGTAGGGGTTTGAAGATTTTAGGTCTATCCTCTACTGTAGCATTATCTGTTCAAAGGTTGACGTTTAGCAACTAGGAAATTGTCTGACCAACCTTAGTCAACTTTTTCTAATCAGTGTTATGATAAATACTTAAACTTCAGACTGTGAATCCAAATAGGGAGTTTAGTTCCTCCAGAATGGGTTTGATTTTTTATTTCTATTTTCTTTTTTCAGATTTTCGTTACAGCCAACAACACATTTAAAGCTTCTGGGTGATTATTCCTTCCTAATATCATATATTCCTTCTTCCTAAGGGCAGCCTTGAACCCAAACCACTACAGCTCAGTCTCGCTCACCATCATCAAACATGGAGCCATGCCTGCCACAACCACCATACACCACAATTATACTACATACCCTTTACTGCAGTTCTTCAAAGGTTTTCTCCGTGTCCGCGTTTCATAGATACGCCAACTCCTCTAATATGTCTTTGCCCCTGATGAAGGACACTCCAGAAAGGCAACGGCTCCTCAATTAACACACTGTGATGAAATTCCAGAATGGGTTTGATAAGGGTTTGGCTATTGTCATACTGAAGGTCCAATGGGCAGTAATTAGTGCAGCTCAAGCTCCAAGGGGCATTCCTGAAATGTATTTTTTAGGCAGTAGACTGTTGAAGCGGTTTTCTTTAATTAGATCATTGGTAAAACCGACAACTCCTTCTAGGGATTTCCCTTTGGTTCTTACGGTGTTGCAAACTCACTCCTTTGAGCCTTTTACTGAGGTAGATTTTAAATTATTGTTGCAGATGGTTTTCGTTCTGGTAGATATAATGTCAGTCCAAAAATTGGGTAAATTGAGTTCTTTTTTCATTAAGCCTCCTTACTTGAGACTTTTTTCTGGTAGGCTGATTCTTAAATTGGGGCAAAGATCGCCCCTACCTTGATGTTTTCCTTCCAAGAGGAGTAAGAAATAAGTCTTCCTTCTTTCTTTGCAGCACCCTCAATTCAATTCAATTCAATATATTTATTAAGCATTTGGATCTCTAATGAGGTCCACTTAAAACATACATGAATAATCATAGCATAAACCCAGCAACCATTAAAACAATACTTCAATAAAACCATTCCATCTACACCATTACATCAATTTATACAAAGTTAGTCATAAAAAGACATAAAGGGTTTCCAAAATCACCTCTAGGATATTATAAAAACATCAATAAAGCCCTACAGTGAAGGAGAGCTAAAATAATCACACCATGAAGGTTTTTAGAACATGTACAAAAAAATAGATTAACATTAAAAAGCAGTTTCATCTAATGGCATATTGTGGAATAAAATGCTTCATATAATAAAAATATAACAAATCATTAAGTAAAGTGCATCTTACAACAGCGATAGAGTAGCAACAATCAAACAGTTATCTCCTATACTAGAACAATAAAGAATCAGGTCCTGTTAGGTATGAATACAATTAGGAAAAAGATCCTATCATAGCCGCACCATATATTTTATCTAAAGTGCATCAAAAAGCAGCAATGATATTTCCCTTAAAACTTTTTTATAATGGGAAAAGGAACATAGTTAGTGCAAACCACAGAGAAATTAGCAACAATCATATATTTTAAATTTTCCGCAAAATGAAAAGATAAGTACACGGACACAAACTAATAAGTTGTATAGCCAACCATACTCGGGTTTAATAAAACCATTTAAAATATATTCATAAACTCCCTAAAAAAGTTAAAAAGTTTCGTACATACTATTTCATTTTTTGGACAAAGCAGAAATTCTCTAGCTGATGTAACATTTTTAATGCCATTCTGGATAAACATTGGATGTAGCCACCTAAATCGAAATGTAATCAGAGCCGGACATACAAACAAGACATGATCGAGATTCTGAGTAGCCTGATCACAAAAGTTACAGTTTTTTCCACCTGCCCTGTTAGATGACCAATTTCCGATTAAATCATTTAGGGGTAAGAGGTTCATGCGGTAAAGAATAATCCATCTACGAATTCCGTGCGTTAAGTTCCACGAGAGATATTTCTGAGAAACTCTCGGGGAAGCATTCTTAACTATTGTTTCCAGTCTGGCTCTCATTCTGCAGATACTAATATCTCTCTGATAGCTAATTAAGCCACTAGAAATCTTTAAAAAGGATTTTAATTCTATAAGAGGTAGAGATAACACAAAATCCTCTTGCACATTAAAATGTTGCAGTGCCAGAAAGAAATCGTTACAAAAGGAGTATTTATACATTTGTCCATCAAAAATTTCCTGTTGGATAGCACTCCTCAAAGAAAAAGGTTCACTATTCTTTAGTTGATATCCCCAACGAATTACCCTAGCTAGACCTTGTGAAAAGGAGCTTACCAAGCCAAATTCTAGCCTAATAGTGGCTATTGGAACAAGTGTATTAAAATTACATAATTTACGAAAAATTTGGCCTTCGATCTTGTCCAAAAACTCCATTCACTTACTGGTATAGATTCAATTGCATATAACAGGGTAGGGGAATTTTAGTTTTAAAAACTAAAAGCAAATGTGAGAAATGTCTTCGACCCATCGTACTATAGAATAGGTGTAGGCCATTTGCATGCAACGTTGCTTTAGACGAGCTATGATCAATATGGGAATTAATCCTCGTACTACTTGAAATAACTTTCCCCAAATAAAGGTAGGAATCTACAATCTCCAATTTTTCAGAACCAATTCTCCAATTAAAATTACAAAATTTTCAGTTTTTTCCTTGTTTTAAAACCAAGACCTTACTTTTAGAAACATTTATTTTCAAAAATTGTACAGATGTATAGTTCTGTAGTCGTGACAATTTTTTATTCAAACCTATAGGGGTCAGGTCCATAATTACAATATCATCTGCATACATGAGACAAGAAAAGGAGCGGCCACCTATCTTTGGCGCATCTCCTTCCGTTAAGGAAAACAATCCGGTAGATCTCTTACATATAAAGAGAACAGTAGAGGTGCTAATAGGCAACCTTGCTTCAGTCCGTTTTCCGTAGTAATAACTGAAGATAGGCCCTGATTTCCCCCCATTAAAACCCGGCACCATGTTTGCGAATGTAAAGCAATAACTAAGGATAACAAGAAAGGAGGCATCCCCATTTTATATAACTTTTTCCAAAGAAGTGGCCGATCTACTTTATCGAACGCAGTGGAAAAGTCTATAAATGCTACATAGACATTTGTTTTGCGAAAGACCGTATATTTCTCTTCTATTAATTTCAACAAGCAGATGTTATCTAAAGTAGAATGATTTTTCCTAAACCCTGCTTGGTCAATGGGGAGGATTTTCTCCTCTACTACCCAGTCAGTAAGATTCTCGAGAATACTGCGGGCGAAGATTTTCCCTACTGCGTCTAATAGAGCTATTTGTCGGTAGTTACCTGGGAGATGTCTTTCGCCCTTTTTGTGCAGCGGAATTAGGATACTACCAGACCAAGACGAGGGGGTCCGCCCATACCGATAGCAGTATTCAAACAAGGGGGTAAGATATGTTGCCCATAATACAGGCTCTTTTTTTACAATAGACATGTGGATTTCATCTGGACCCATTGCCCCTGAGGCTCTCATTTTTTTAATCAATCTAACGATTTCTTCCTTAGTAGGGGGATAGATTGAAGTTCCTGAGGAGGTCATTCGAGAGAAGTCGGGCGAAAGGGAATTTAAATTTGCGGAATAAAGTTCTACTAGGTAAGATTTCCATTCTTCTTCATTTATTGGAATAGGAAGAGATTTAATTCTAGTGCCACAACTTTCCGCAATTATTTCCCAGTATCGTTTTGAATTATTTTTGGCCGCAGCTTCTTTTAATTGAACCCATTCATAATCCTCCTTCTTTTGTTGTAATGAGCGTTTTTCCGTTGTCTTTTCCTCTTTAGTAAACCTATTAGTCTATTTCGTTCAGGAGAGTAATTCCCAAATTGGGCCCTTACTAGTTTATTTAAAACCCTATTTATTTGAAGTAATGGATTAAAACATACTCTCTGCTTAATTTTTGGGTAAGAAGATTTACAGGACACAACCATAGTATTTATACTATGACTATAAAATTCTAGCAAATTATTTTGAGGGTAATCTTGAGATTCTACTACTCTAAGCTGCTTATCACCTATTAAAACGGTTAAAGACTCTTTTAATTTTGAGACGGCCAAAGAATTCCAATACATTCTGCCATTTGTTTTGTTAAAAGCTACCGCTTTATCCCCAAAATTCCATGAGCTCTCCCCAGTACAGGACAGATCTATTGTTAAGCTAATCACCATATGGTCACTAAATTGATTTTCAAAAATTTCCATATTTGATAGTCTATTAAAGAAATCGGCGGAGGAAATTACATAGTCAATAATGGAGCCACCCTTTGGTCCCTTATGTGTATTTGCAGCACCCTCTACTCCCAAGTAAGAGTTCTTGCATACATTGAATGTTATAAGGACAGTAAAAAATCTATTTCACAAGGACGCAAGATTGTAGAAAATGCAAGAATCTGTTTGTTAATTTTGGCATTTTTTGATATGGCCAAAAACTTTGATATCCTTGTCACATGCTTCACAGGGTGTTATCTTTCCAGCCGTTGTGGAAATCAGATCAACACGTGGAATGACTACTTCCTGGGAAGAGACCTGAGGAGATTAGATTTCAAACATATGTAAAGCATCCTCCTGGGCTACTTCATCTATGTTTGTTTCACATTACAGGTCGGGTAAGGGAAATTGTGAGTCGTTGGAGTTTGGTTTCATGGTATTCGTGGCTGCTATTGACCTAGACAATGGTTTCTCTTTGTGTTTCGCAAAATTTCATTACATTTGTTTTGCATTTTTTGGGAGTTCTGTTGTTTTAGGAATCTGCTTGCTATTTATTGATGTTGTATATCATTTTATAGTAGTGGTATGAGAAATGGCTTGAGTAGGTAATTATTCAGTTACCTTCTAGTAATCCTCATTACTCTGAATGCCCTTTTCTTGTACTTATACTTACGGCCCTTCCTCATTGTCCTGACTGCAACTTTGATTCCCTTTTTAGCTTTGGAATGAGATGTGGTGTTGTGAGCCTTCTTCCTCTTTATTGCCTGAGTAATAGTAGGGGAAACATAAGGAGTTGTGGGAAGGGTCTATGTTGATTGGCTGTAGCTGGGTGATGTGTTGTCTGGATCGGAAGTGGGACACATCATATAGTATATATTGCTAGAAGAAAAGGATATTCAGCGTAATGAGTATTACTGATAAGTACCCAAACCATTACTCATCAGCAAACTATCAGTTTCGAGTGCGCTTTAAAAGAAATCTTTTTAATTGATGGGCAGTGCTGTTAATGATATTGCTACTGGGCTATATGTTAAGGTTCAGCTGATGCATTCCTCAGAAAGAACCCAAGTGGCCATTTTTTTAAAACCATAGGAATGAAATAAGAGAATTCCAGCAACATCATGTTTGTACACACATTTAAAAAAAGAACAAATTGTTCAGGTTGTGTCATTGTTCTGATATCCAAAACTATATCTTTTCACAGAAAGATGACATTTGAGTTGCGGATCCACACTCAAAGAAAAAATTGCTCTTATACCTGTTCAGATACTCCAGATCCTTATCCACTGATTTTAATGAACTGCTATAACTGAACTTATTAAATAGTGTTGAAATGTAGTAATCCATTCACTTGCCCACAATTGTGAGTCATTTTCTTGGGGCCCTCAGATTGGCAGAGGGCCTTTGGTATTTACCACTGGTGTCCCAAGGCAACAAGACTATTTTGCTCCAGTTAAAATGGTCAAGTACTTTTCTTTGAAAACACGAGGAGATGATGGATGGAGCGCTGAAACGTTTCAGACACTACTCCTCAGTCACAATTAGATCTGGGTTGAATCCATCATCCTTCTTTAGCTCACTTCGCCACCCCAGTTCAGACCCGTCCATATGCAAATCAGTCTCGACCCTGTTCCTCATAGGAACAGTCCAGCCCGAACTGCCAAACCCGGTCTTCCCTGGACCGTAAACGAGCATCCAGGAACCGGTTTTTGGGATAACACCCCTCATCAGCCAGGCTGGCTTGAATTCAGAGGCAAAGTGAGCACAGGACACACGTCTGGGCATTCCATGCCAACTTAGGGTGAACAAAGCAAACACAAGGAGATGATGGATGGAGCGCTGAATTTTTTCAGACACTCACCCCAGTCACTATTAGACCTGGGTTGACTCCATCATCGTTCTTTAGCTCACTTTGCCACCCCAGTTCAGACCCAGCCATATACAAATCAGTCTTGACCCTGATCCTCATGGGAGCAGTCCAGCCCGAACTGCCAAGCCAGGTATTCCCTGGGACAGAAACAAGCATCCTGGGACTGGTTCCGGGGTAACACCAGCACTTTTCGTTACCACTTGATACTTAGGGCGGCAAGAAAAAGAAATCAAAACTTGTTCCAGGACGTGCATGGGCTTCTAAACGCAGAATGCAATGTAAGAAAGAAAAAAAGTTAATAAATGAAGTGTCTGGTCAGTTCTTTACTTTTAGAAAACGAAAAGGACTTTAATAGCTGGTATGTGAATAGTACACGTAAAACTATAACCAGCAATAAACACCCATTGGTCTCAGTATTGTTACTTCAGAGAACCAACCATACACATTATTTTAGCTTCCTCACACTAGGTGCTGGAAAACAGTTGTTTACTGAGCCCGACAGCTAATGTTATCTGAAGAGGGATGCTTCAGGTCGGGTCAGTAAAGTTCAGAATACTCAAGTCTCCTCTCTAAAGATAGAGGTTTCAGTGTTATCATCCAGGAAAGGATACAGGTACTCATGCTGTACTTTTATCTAGACCCCTGTGGTACCCATGGATACTCTTAGTTAAACTGAAGCACTCTTAAAAATAGAGCTCAACACATAACCTTAAAATAGCTATCCCAGCACCCAACTCGAAAATAATAGGACTCCCATCTTAATGAATCTTTGGCACTTCTTTGCAAGCGTGTGAGACACCCTGTCTATGGTAGCAGTGCACTAGATTAAATATAAATCAATCAATCAAGTTTGTACATGTGACTGGTCACTAGAGACTACTATTGATCGCAGACCAAGTTTTGGGATCTTGAGTCTAACTGGACTCCATCTTGGAAAAAGATCACAAAATAGTGGACTATCTACCACTGATGGTTTAGAGGTGAGTTTTCCTTGCAATGTCCCATATCTAAAACAAAAACTACCAGTCACAGTAAAGTTTTTATAGTGAAGGGCACCCACATGTACCAAGGTTATCCACAGGAAATAAAGGTAATTCTGGCAATGGTATAGCTGAAGATAAAGGTGCATGCAAATTCAACTGTTGATAACTCCAAAAGCATAAGGGCTACAACGTTGGGTCAAACGGTTCTGGATTCCGGGCTACCTCTTGTAGGTAATAAGATGGATCCCCACAGTGGGGAATGAAGATCTATAAACCTATGGTGCCAACGGAGTTTCAGAGGAAGTAGATACATTCACTACCACAAGCACAGGAAAGGTCATGACAATGCAGTCTCAGCATTCTCTTCCAGTCATTTGGGCCAAAGCAGCATGCCTGCATCCAACCTGTGTATCTGCAATTTTCAATGGACCAGTGCCTCAGCCAGCCTTGTAAAAGCACATAACCTCTCACACCATACACTTACTCCTCAGAAGCTCGCAAACTCATCCTTGGAGTGCCTCAAGGTTCATCTCTCAGCCCCACCCTCTTCAAAGCATACATGATCCCTCAGGCCAATCTCATCTGTGCAAACAACATCAACAAACTCTTTTAGGCAGTTGACACACAACTCATACTCTCCCACTCGGAAACAACCCCCAACACAAGAAACAAGTTGAGTGCTTGCAAGACCGAAGCCGCAAATTGGATGAAAGCCAGCGGTTTCAAGCTCAACACTGACAAGACAGAAGTAGTGATCTTTGGCAAGAACACCTCACCTTGGGAATCCAACTGCTGGCTGACTGAAGTTGGAACCACACCTGCACCCAGCACCAATGCCAGGGACCCCTGAATAATCATCAATGAACTGGACATACCCACACAAGTCAACGCTATCACTGCATCCTCCGTCCACATCCTAAATATGCTGCGGCAGATCTTCAAATGGCTCCCAAGCAACACTAGAAAATCTGTCACTCATGGTCTAGTCACCAACAGGTTGGTCAATGGGAACACCAGGCAACTCCCTAGAAGACTACAAACCATCCAGAACTCAGCAGCCAGACTCATCCTCAAACTCCCACACTGAACTAATATCACACCACACCTTAGGGACCACCACTGGATCCTGATACACAAATGAGCTCAATTCAAATTCCTCACACACACATTCAAAGCATTACACAACACAGGCCCCACTACCTAAGCAGTCTCATCTTCTTCCACCAACTACCAAAACACCTCCGCTCCACAAGATTCCCATTTGCACACATCCCATGCATACACAGAACCAGATCAGGAAGACGGGCGTTTTCTTGCATCATTCTTAAAGCTTCGAAAGGCCCCTCACTTCACATCCGATCTCCCTTCTCTCTTCTTAAATTACGCAAATGGATTTTCAATTAACCAACCTACCATAGGCAGGCCCAGCGCTAGGATAACGTCACAGGCAGTAGCGGCCCGTGGAGGGAGTTCCGTGGGGCGGTGAGGCGGGGCGGGGGAGGGGCAGGGTGGGGGTAGTAAACACGGAATATGGATGAACGGAGGTAAACAATTAAATAAATAAAACGAATTTCGTTGCGCGCTGCATCGCATTTTGCGATGCAGCGCACGCAACAAAATTCGTTTTATTTATTTAATTGTTTACTTACCTCCGTTCATCCATATTCCGGTGTTTACTACCCCCCACTCTGCCCCTCCCCCGCCCCGCCTCACCGCCCCACGGAACTCCCTCCACGGGCCGCTACTGGTCACAGGTGATAGCGCACTTTACAAATACACCTATCATTCTTGTTGTTGTTCTCTAAAAAAGAAGGGTTTTGTGTCCTGTTGGTCATACTGAGACCAGTTTGGAGTAACTTAGGGGGCGGTGAATAGCAAAAGAGGGGGGACGCCAATTAAACCCCCCGTTCATTTGTCATTTGAGTCTTGGAAGGACATTTCCAACCCACAATGTGCACTTTTGACCATTGTGACACGACAGTTTTGCAGTACCAAGCCTCTAACTTTTGCAAATGCTTTCTACATCTAACTCTTCGTTTGGACTTTCGTTGTACTTAGAGTACTCGTTGAGTGAAAATTGAGACTATCCTGTGCAATACCCAAGTATCAATGCAATGAAAAATTAAATTAAATTTTTGGTTTGTGAGCTACCTGATAAGTCATTATGGGCAAAGTTCGAACAAAGGTAGTTTTTAGTAGTAGGTTTCGGACTATCGTTATTGTTAAGTGGCATTTGTATAGCGCGTAATCACCAATGGTCTCTTAGCGCTTATGAGAGAATTGCGAAACCCTACCAGCAGTTACCTGTCAGTGCGCTAAACGCACCAGCAGCATTTTGACAATGCGTATGTGCATTTTTGGACACTTAGGGGCATATATACAAGGAAATGGCGAAGCATGGCGGTGCGGCAAATTTTGCAGCACCACACTCCGCCATTTCCAAAATTCAGGAATGCGCCCTATTTACAACAATATAGCACACCCCTGTGTTTTCCCTAGCGCTGTCGCTAATAATAGCTGCCTAGCGCCAACACAGACACCCTTGCGCCATAGTGCAACGGGGCCTGCGTTGCAGGGAATGATTGCTTATGTGCAGGAAGGTGTCCCTTCCTGCACATAAACAATCAATAATGGTGATTTGTTACGTCTCTGTGTGCTGCATTTTGCAGCACACATATAAGTAGCAAATAGTCATTATTTAATGATTGTTTATGTGTAGGAAGGGACACCTTCCTGCACATTAACAATCATTAATGGCGTTTTGCTCTTTCTAAATGTGCTGCAGAATGCAGCACACATAGCAAAAGCAACAAGCATTTGCAATGCAATAGGTCTCGCATTTTAGAAACTTTGACCTATTGGTATTGTAAATGACGATGCCTTTTAATATTGCAGGTTTTTTAAACACATAAATAAAAGGCATTGTCATTTACAATGGCAATTGCGAGACCTATTGCATTGCAAATGCTTGTTAAGCGACAGAAGTGAAGAAGCATGTGAAGAGGCACTACGCTATTAATTTACCACACCTCACATAACATTAAAGATAAACTGTTATATTCATCACACCAACCATGTACCCAAGTCGGGCATTGCATACTGGATAAGGATGGCAGAGCGCAACAGTTGCAACGTATTACATAGAAAATATATACTGCATAGTACTTGCAGGAAAGTTACTTATTTCGCCCTTGGAATGTTTTCATACTGGGGAAATGGAAGTAGGTTTGGCGCCATCCTACATTTCCAAATTTCTGCTCCTAAAGAAGGGTTGAAAGTTGGACCTGACTGTAGTGCAGACTTTGTGTGACATCTGTCGACGCTTGAGGTTCTTGACACACAAATGCACAGTGAATAACAAATGACTCAAAATAAAGTCCTGGTTTGTTGGCAGGGTGCAAATATCGTTTTTCATTTGAAACATACCCAACTACCCACAATAAATGTCAAAAACATTTCTTAGCTAAATGCTTTTCAACGAACAGCCCTTTATTGCAACCTGGATAAAGTCCAAAACGAGAGTTGGAATGTAATGCATTTAACGTCAGGATTAAAAAAATAATTTAAAAAAAAGAATGCTAACAAGAACACTAAACAAATCAACAATGGTTTGTATTGTAAGATTCAATGCAAAATGATCCTTAGTCTTTCGTTGGTCAGCCTTGGCAGTTGTTTTTAAACATGCAAAGCGTCAAAAATGTTCGTTGGTAAACAAAGTAGCATTTCCGCGAGTTGTAAATCTAGCAGTGAAATTCAATCATTTGTATTAACAAAAACTACATAAAGCTTGCTTTAAAACAATAGTTCTGGTAGGTCGTTGCTAACTGTAGTTCTACTAAGCGTCAAAATTTGACAGAAGGTGCGTGTCTAGCATAGCTGCCAAGGTTTCAGATTGCGTATGTGTGACATTAACATGGTTTCAGTGTACTTATGAGTGACATTCAATGGCAAAATGTGCGACACTTAGGGGCCTATTAGGATGTCGGGCGGATGACCACCGCCGGTCCGGCGCTGGCGACCGCCGCACCGGCGGTGGACATCCACCCGCAAGCGCAAGCCAGAACACCGCCGGTCCGATTAGGATGGCGGTGTTGACCGCGGCAGTGGGAATTTCCGATCGCCGCTTTCCCGCCGGTTGCCATCCGCACTCCTGCCTTGCAGGCGGAGATGGACCGGGATAATGGTGGCGGTGCCGATCTGGCTCCACCGGCACGATTATGATGCCGGCGGTAGCCAGCCTTTCCTCAGTGGTCAGACCGCCATGGTGAGGCATGCGGAGAATGTCTTCCGGGGGCCCGTTGCGGTCCCCCAATGTGTTGGGGTGGGTGGGGGGGCACTGGGGGGTACCCATGGTCCCCCCCTACATATCCCTGTACCAGGTGGCAGGCACTGTGCAGTTCCTGCCACGCAGTGCAGGGAAATGCAGGGCATGCCCCTTTGGACATCGCGGCGGTGCTGCGTGCAGCAGCGACCGCCGCAATGTTAAAGCCCGCGAACAGATCGCCGCGGTCGGATTTCGACAGCGGGCCATCGTAATGCGACCAGCGGTTTACTCGCAGGACATGCGGGCGGTCTTTTTCCGCTACCATGGTGGTCGGGGAGGTTTTCCGACCGCCATCGTCACAGGGCCCTTAGAGTGACAAAGTCCCTCCAGTAAAACCAAGCAATCAAGTCCATTGAAACAGATACATATCAGGAATTACATCCTTTAGAGCGACAAGAATATCTAAAGTGATGTTGAAACTGCTGCAAAGCACCTGAAATGGAAGGCCACTAAGCTGATCGAATTGTAAAACAATTGAGAACCGTGATATAATGTATCATAGGAAAAAGAGAAAACTACGTGTCCCAGCATGCAAAGTGCTTAGGGCTAAAAAGTCAGGACTCACAGAAAGTATTACAAATTACATCATGAAGGCCTCTGGGGATTGGCCACATAACAGACCACCTGATACTCAGCCACCCTCTGATACAAATCACCTCATAAGTAAGGCCTCCTTCCCACAATAATGCCAAGACTCAGACGACTGGGCTAGTCAAATGGTGTACGAGAGGTGTACACTATCGCGATGACACCAGCCCTACCCCCCCACCACCACCATGACAAGCTGTATGACTGCAGCTGGCTACTAGACTTACCACTGCGGCTGCACTGTTACCTCAGCTGCCACCAGTCGCCTCTGCATACTTATGATCAGGACGCTCGATCTCTGCCGAATTGCTGCTCACTGGCTGGCTGCATTATTGTGTCTGTCTCTCAGATTTTTCTGGGACTGACCATGTGTCATTCCTATTGCAGAGTTCTCTGGATTGGAGCTGTCGACAGACAGGGGAGTGTAGTTGGGCTTAAATACTTATTGTGTGCTCCGGCGGCTGCAGCTGCCCTGGATCAGACAGGTAAGACTGTGCCCCTTACTAACTTCAATAAACACACGTGGCCTGAGGGCAGGAGGTGAGAAGTTAACTTAATTTGTCAACAATCTCCAGCATGCCCTTGGCAATGTGTGGCTAGGCTAGCGATGGGGCTGAGGAAGGTGGGGGCTTAACACGTTGGCAGGATAAGAAAACAGCAACATCCTGTGACTGCTAGCATCACCTGACCCTCACCACGGTAGGGAAAACACTCTGAACGGGCAAGGAAGGTGCCACTGCTGATAACAAAAAGCAAAGCCAGTGTGTTTCTGCCAGGCTGAATCTGTACTTGTGCTGGTGCCGGTGGGTGGTGTCTTTGCTGGAAAACAGCATACAAGGCACCGCCCCGGGAATGGTTGGCACGTTGGCTGCATCATGGTATGGCTGACAGTGAGGGTGTCGCCCACTGGACAGACCCCCCAAGCATTAACTCATAGGCAGGCCGGGCGGGGCTCAGCTTGAAGAGTGATCTGAAGCCCCGGCCCTCCTTTCATTGTTTCTCTGAACACCATGAAGGGACGTAGATGTAGTAGACACTCTCGCAACATGCCGCCGACTGGAACCACAACAGCCTTTACACTAAGGAAACAGAGCAAGGGAACAGAGAACATCAAACCACTGCGCATTAATAGACTCACACCATCCTAGTACAGATAGTCATTAAATATTACAAAGGGTCTGAAAATCGCTGGTTACTTTCCTCATCTTCCATAGTTTAGCACATGTTAGATATGACAAAACACACATTCAGACTCAGAAATAAATATAAACAGAATTATCTCAGTTAACGTTAGATTCACCTTCTTAATCTCAACAAAACAACTGCTTTTTACTGTAGTCTAACTGCTGGTTCGCTAATTCCCCTCACCCTCGGTTTTGTTTTTCACTTTCGCGGCTCCGCCCTCAATTGGAATCGTACGTTACTTCGAGGACGCGTGCCTTGTCTGTAGGGCATGAGTGTTCCCTAAATAATTTTTAAACAAAGATATTAAAAAACGCGTGTTGAAGGACGAGCTTGTGGGCGGAGCTGGGACTTTATCAGAGTCAGGCAAAACGTATTGAAGAGTACCAGAAGATAGAGCCGGGTAGGCATCGACTAAAGTAAAAGTAAAATGACATTTGACTGGCATTAGCATGGCTGCCACTTCAAGTGAGGGATCAACTGCTGTCAGAGGCTGAACGGCGCACTACGAATGTTCAGTTGTCACAGTGTTAAACAAGGAAGATGTTTGGTAGTTTTTAAAATAGTTTCTACAAATGCAAAGCGCGGCGGACGTGAAGCATGTGTGGCGCTGATTCAGGAAATCAGTAGAAGAAGAAAAGTAGTCCCCAAAGGAAGACAAAACAGGTAAAGCATAACAATATAGTCCTTGGTCGGTGCTGCATGGAGAAAATCAGAAACGAGAAGGAGGGACAAAGACTGCGGATTGTCCATTGGCAAGTAAGTATTTCTAAAGGACACTAACTTAGACAAATAAAAAGCTGGTGGCAAGCATGGGTGGAGTTCAACTCCTAAAGCATATACAACAGGTCACTAAACGACAGCGCAAGCGCTGTACGCTCGACCTAAAAATGAGGAGAAATAAAGGTATTTCTCCTTGTTGCGCCATTCTAACGCCTGTTATTGCATGGCATTAGTTTTGGTGCTGCCTCCGACTTACAGAACCTTGTAAATCTGGGGCAGCATCAAAACGCAATGGGTGTTGCATTGGAACACCCACAGCAGCACCAATTGCACACCCCTTTCACGCTGATACCTGCGTGAAAGGGTACCATATTTACAAAGGGGCGTTAAGCCACAAAAAGTGGCTTAACGGCACTTTGTAAATATGGTGCAGGACACTGCGCCACCAGAATGTCGGTAAAAGTGACGTTCCCGTGGCACATTCCCCTTGTAAATATGCCGCTTAATCATGAATTTTGGTTGATATTTTGAATGACACAGCTATTTTTCTGTTTTTTTACATGTTGCACTTGTGAAAGGGGTACCCTAGAGTCGTTGCACACTTAGGCATACAAACAGCAATAGTTACAAAATTTAATTCGCAAAGCTTGGATATCCACTTGCAAATGTATTTACTCACAGGCAAAATTACACCATCATTTTGTGTTTTAGGCATGAGTAAGCCTTTTGAAAGTGGCGAATTGTGGGCTTTCCAATGTGGGGACACAGGTAAAAGGTGACAAACACCCATAAACTTGCAGACGTGTTTGTTTTCACAATTTTTCAGGTTTATATGTATTCACAAACCTTTTGCATATAGTTTCCCACTTTGAAAAAGGTGACCGATTCACTGTTGTATAGGAATCACTGACATAATATCGACAGATACAATATCGACCCACATTTTTATCCACACAAAAATATCTTCGACACTAATATCGATACCCTATACTTAATTAAAAAAATACACTATTATCGACCACAAAATATCGTTATACATAATTATCGATTAAAGTATTATTGAACACATAAATATCGTTATTCTAAATATCGAACAACCTTTAAAAATATACATGTCCAAAATATCGATCACAATAATATAGACAGCAATATTATCGTTTTGGTTCAAATATTGACAACTTAAAAACAGATAAAACAAACAAAATTAAACACCATAAATATATTTAAATAAATAAACATACACTACATATAAATATCATAAATTTATAAAATAGTAAAACATATTTTAAAACATTAAATCATAACTACACTGTTAATAACCATTTCAATATTATATTTACATTATATACACTCATTATTTAACATCACATATAATATCATACACAATTAAATAATTCAACCTGTGGAAAAAAGAAGTAACTAACTCTTAATTAGCGTTTTCCATATATGGAAAACAACTACCAAAACAATTAAAACAATAAATATTAACTAATCCAAAACACACAATGTTAAAATAAACCAATAAAATTAACCAAACAATTAATTAAACACTATATAAACAACAAAAACTAAGGGGGTCATTACGATGGCGGGCGGATCGCAACGGAAAAAGGGACTGCCCGCAAGAGGTGCGGCGGTCCCGCTGTGCATATGAGGATGCGACCGCCACCATGGCGGTCGCATCCTGTATATTTAACATTGTGGCGGGCGGTGCTGTATTCAGCACCCGCCACAATGTCGAAAGGGCATGTTGTGCTTTTGCATGCACAACGTGACAGGCACCACGCGGTGCCTGCCACCTTGTGCATGCAAATGTCGGGGGGTACCATGGGTACCCCCCAAGTGCAGCCACCCACCCCCCAACCACCTGGGGGCCCGCAACGGGCCCCCAAAGGCATTCTCTGCATGCCTTTTCATGGCAGAGTCTCCGCCATGGAAAGGCATGAGACCGCCATCATCGTAATATGGATGGCGGTGCCTCCAAGGCACCGCCACCATATTGCAGGCCTCTTCCGCCCGGTAGGCAATCGGGCGGATTGCCTACCGGCGGAAAACTGGCAGACGGTCTTTCCGTCCGCCTGGGTCCCCACCGCCATCGTAATATGGCGGGGGGAATGTGAGGCAGGCGGACGGAAATGGTGGGCAGATTGCCACCGCCATACGGGCGGCGGCGATCCGCCGGACATCATAATGACCCCCTAATTCTTATGTTACACCTTAAACCAAAAACAATAAAAAAGGCAAAACTGCCGGATTTCTACCACAAGCAAGGATTTCATTAGAGAAAAATCTATTGCATAATTTAAAAAGTAAGTAAATTACCATTTATAAATTAACAGTGAAGCTAATCTTCAAAAACAACTATTTATCAAACTCAAATAATTAATATATATATTTTTTTAATGTATATCTCCTCTACAGATAATTCTCAAAGCATCCAGAAAATTACAGATCAGCTTCTAAAATCATCTAACTAATAAAGTAAGTATTCAGCAAAACCCATTTTAAAAACATGTAAACCACCCAACCAAACCCCAAATCCATCCCAAACACCCACCCCACCCCATGTACATATTTAACAAAATAAGTAAAAATATGTTTTACTCTTCCAACAGAAACATCAGCAACTTAACAGAATTCAACCAAAAAGACAGAACATCTCCATTCAAAATCAACATTGTAAGTATATTAATAGCAATATGTATTTATTAATACAAAAATATGTACAATATTCGTTTTAATAATTTTTATATAAATTTTTTGTAGAATTTAACACATCACAATGACAGAAGGCGCCCAATTTATCACATCTCAAAAGGAAAGTTTTTGCTATGTTACATGGAGTATGTGTATACCCAGGAAAAGCAAAGTGGACTAAAAGTAAATTGGAAATGTAGCAAGTACTATTCAAATAAATGTTATGGTCGGGCAACAACTAGAGAAACAACTGTTTTGTATACAAGGGAGTATAACCACCCTCCAAACATTACTGAAATAGAGGTTAGGGATGCCCTTGAAAACATTAAAGAAGCTAGCACTAGCTCACAAAAGCCTACCACTCAAATACTTAAAGAGATGCTGCCTAGAGTACCCAAATATGCTACTGGGCAAATGCCCTCTATTTCTTCATTAAAAAGAACCATAACTCGCACAAAAAAAGCCACAACAACTACCACACCTAATCCAAAAACATTTGAAGAGGTGGTAATTCCCCCAGAACTATCTATAACTCATAATGACGTACCCTTTGTTCTTTATGACAACAAATGCAAAGAGAAACGAATAATTATGTTTGCAACTGCAAACAATTTAATAAAGCTACAACAATCAGAAACATGGATGATGGACGGGACATTTAAAATCTGTCCCAAACCATTCTATCAATTATAAACTGTCCATGCACTATATCAGAACACTAACATCCCCTTTATTTATGCCTTACTACTAGGGGTGGGCGTAGTGGGCGTAGCGGGGCTACGCGGAGTGCCACTGAGATGGAACCAATCTCCGCACACTCCGCGTAGGTCCGCTAAGCGCCACCCGCCCGCACTATTAAAACATTCTAAATAAGAATTTAAAACACCTTACCTTATCGGCGGCGTCCCCTGGCTTCCCTCCTTCTCCATCGCGTCTTCTTCTGGAAAACTGCGCATGCGCATTCCTCGCGAGAAATGCGCATGTGCGGGCGCCTGCGCATGCGCAGTTTTGAAGAAGAAGTCGCAATGGAGAAGGAGGGATGCCCGGGGCCGCCGCCGATAAGGTAAGGTGTTTTAAATTCTTATTTATAATGTTTTAATAGTGCGGGCGGGAGGCCAACTCCGCTCCGCCCCGAGTGTGCGGAGATTTGCCTGTTCCGCCTACTTTGCGGAACGCGGAACAGGCAAAATTCCACACATTCCGTGGGCGGAACAGAGTTGTCCGCCCACCCCTACTTACCACCCAATAAACAAAACTCCACATATATGGAAGTACTAAGTAAAATTAAACAAGAAACAAATAATTATTTTCCACACAAAATAATTATAGATTTTGAGCAGGCAATGATAAGTGCAATTCTAAAATCCTACCCACAAACATCAATTCAGGGTTGTTACTATCATTTCATTCAGTGTCTATGGAGACACCTTCAGAAATCAACACTAAGGGGGTGATTACGATGGCGTAACAATCGGCGACCGTCACGCCATCGTAACGTGATTTACCCACCGTCATATCACGATGGCGGTGGGTATCGATGGGTATCGCGGCGGACGGAAAGTCCGTCCGCCGCTTTTCCGCCAGTCGGCAATCGTTACGATGGCTGGCCGGGTGGAGCTGGGGCACATATATGGTGGTGGTGCCTAGCAGGCACCGCCAGCCATATTATGATGTTTGGGTTCCAAGGCCTTTCCATGGCGGTGCCGCCATGGAAAGGCTGGCGGTGATTTGATTTGGGGGCCCGTTGCGGGCCCCAGGTGGGGTAGTGGGGTGCACTTGGGGGGTACCTATGATACCCCCCTACATGCACAAGGTGACAGGCACCGCGCCGTGCCTGCCACGTTGTGCATGGGAATGCACAACATGGCATTTTCCTATTGCGGCGGGTGCTGCAGCCAGCAGCACCCGCCGCAATGTTAAAATGCCAGATGCGACCGCCGTGGTGGTGGTCGCATCATAATTTGGGTGGCGGGACCGCCGCATGGCAGGCGAGCAGTCCTGTTACCACTAGGATGGCAGGCGGACATCCTAATCAGCCCCTAAGTGTTGAATATGCAACAAACAGTTCATTTGCATACCAAATAAAAAAACTTATTGCACTGGCCTACGTCCCAGTTACTGACGTGGCTGAACATTACAACCTTTTAATAGAAAGTCCTTACTACCAGGAACACGAACAAAAAATAAGTCCCCTCCTAGACTATTTTGAAGATACCTGGGTGGGAAGACTCCATAGATCAGGACATAGGAGACAACCAAAATACCAAATTCCTTGGTGGAATGTCTACCTTAGCACACTAAACCAAGAGGCAAAAACAAACAATGCTGTTGAAGGTTGGCATAATGCCTTCCAAGCAACAACAGGACGAGGTACACCTACTCTACACAAACTCCTACTCTCCCTCCAAAAAGAACAGAGCTACCAACAGCTAAGAATGGAGCAATCTGTAACACAAATCAGGCCTAACCTATCCAAACAAACTAAACAAATGTTTGAATACCTACAACAACAAGTCAGACTATACCCAACAACAAGAGGCCTAGAATACTTAGCAATAATTGCCAAAAGCCTACTCTAAAGCCTCAAAGCAGTTTAAAATGTATAATACTTTTCTGTTAAAATTATTAAAATGCATACAAATAAATTATATATTTTCACAAAATTAATTAATTTGTCTAATATACTTTTATTAATAAATAAATATATATATAGACATATTAATGAAATATATGAAAATATAAACAACAATAACACTGAGGGGCCGATTCCGATTCAGGCCGGAAATCTCCCCGACCGAGCCGGACCCGGAGAGATTTCCGACCGAATTGGACTCTAGCAGTCCGACCGAACGAGTACGATGCGCACGCATGCTATCGGACTCGATTCGGTCGGACTCCCATTGAAGTCAATGGGAGCCGGTCGTACAACGCGTACGCGGGCTCCCATTGACTCAATGGGTGCGAGGCGAACAAGGGCGCCCCCTACAGCGGGTTCGCGTCGATGCGGTTCACGCCGCACACGCACAGGTAGGGGGGACCCATGGGTCCCCCCTGTGTGCGACTCGCATGGCTACACGTACAGGGGGGTCCGACACAGACCCCCAAAGTCCGGCTCCGACAGCTGTTTCGAGCCGGACGGTGCGGGTCGGTCGGACTGCTCAAGGCGCGCATCGTACTTGCCCGGCCGGGGAACGTCTCCATCGCGTGGTGCGAGTCGAGTCCGAGCGAGTCGGTCGGTGTGGTTCGGACCCGTGAACGAGTCGGTCGGCGATTTCGCGTGCGCTCGCATCGTACTCGCTCGGCCGGACGCGCGTTCGAATCGGTCGGAAAAGAGGGCTCCGAATCGGATCCGGTTAAGCCGAATCCGATTCGGTGCGCTACCGGCCGAGATCGGAATCGGCCCCTAACTCTCTTAGCATTTCCTCCCACAATAAATAATTAAATTAACTTACCATTTCCGTAGTTGTAGACAGAAAATACCACATCTTGTAAAACAATCCAGGTAACTCAAATCCAAATTGAAAAATAATTTCTCCCCCAAAAAATGTAAAGATGTAAAAATGCAACTGTTCCAAAAAGTAATCCTCCGTCCGTAAATCCACAATAGATAAACCATAAAAAACCCGAAAAAATTTATTAAAAAAAGAAACGCTCCATGAAAACCCGAAAAATTAAGGAAGTGTAAAATAATTATTAGTTACTTAAAAATAATATACACTTCTTTAATTAAAAAAAACGCAATCTTCTGGTAACCGCAATTTCTATCGAACAAAACCTGTAAAAAACACACAAGCATTCCTACCCACACAAATATACACATAATATACAATATAACTGTATTACAAACATTATACACACCATATTCATACATATTCTAACATACTTTAATATTTCTAAACTAGGCCTCAAAAAATAACGATGTATAAATCGCTAAAACCTAACGTACGCATAACTCCAAAAACCTAACTCTACAAACACTAACTACAACCTAACTACCTTCAAATTTAATTAAAAATGTAGTTTGAATAAAGAAAAGTAATTTTACCTTTCTCGACGCGAAGCAGCACCCGACCGCGAGCTTCTCCCCTTCCAAATAACCCAAAACAACTTCGAACGGTTACAAAATACAAGCCCCAAATAAATATGGCAACTTTAAACAGATAAAATAAATGTAATTTTTTTATTACATTATACATAAATTACTTAAATGTTAAATTAAAATACTTAAAATTATAACTTATTTGTTTAAATGTATATTTTTCTGCCTTTTAAAATTATAATAATAAATATTATTAAACACATAGGGGTCGATTCCGATTCAGGCCGGAAATCTCTCCGACCGAGCCGGACCCGGAGAGATTTCCGACCGAATCGGACTCTGGCAGTCCGACAGAACGAGTACGATGCGCACGCATGCAATCGGACTCGAGTCGGTCGGACTCCTATTGAGTCAATGGGAGCCGGACGTACAACGCGTACGCGGGCTCCCATTGACCCAAAGGGTGCGAGGCGAACAAGGGTGCCCCCTACAGCGGGTATGCCTCGAAGCGGCTCGCGGCATACATGCACAGGTAGGGGGGACCCATGGGTCCCCCCTGTGTGCGACTCGCGCGGCTACGCGTACAGGGGGGTCCGACACGGACCCCCAAAGTGCTGCTCCGACTGCTCTTTCGAGCCGGACGGCGCGAGTCGGTCGGACTGCTCGCCGGCGCGCATCGTACTTGCCCGGCCGGGGAACGTCTCCATCGCGCGGTGCAAGTCGTGTCCGTGTGAGTCAGTCGGAGTGCTTCGGACCCGCGAACAAGTCGGTCGGCGATTTCGCGTGCGCTCGCATCGTACTCGCTCGGCCGGACACACGTACGAATCGGTCGGGAAAGAGGGCTCCGAATCGGATCCGGTTAAGCTGAATCCGATTCGGTGCCCTACCGGCCGAGATCGGTATCGGCCCCATAATATTTAATATTATAATTCCATATATTTACAAATTATATACATTTATAACAAATTGTAATAATTTTATTTAATGTTTAAAAATGTCTACCTTATTAAAACAAATTATAAAAATTTAACCATGTAATAATTAATAATATTAATATTTTATATATTAATATTATTAATTAAAATGTATTAATAATTGTTTAAAAAATGTTACTAAGTTTATATTTAAAAAATACATAAAAAAATTGTTAAAATGGTTATATTAATATGTTAAAAATATATGTAACTAAATAAAAAATGTTCACAATACCAAACTGAAATTAACAACTGTTACATAATATGTTTTTATTAAATATACTGTTTGAAATTATATGTTTTAATTAACTATATACACAATGTTATTTTTTTCATTTAAAATTATGTTTTAATTAAAATATTATACTACTTTAACATATATCAATCAATCATGTCACTTATAAAGTGCACTACATACCCGCGAGGGTCTCAAGGCGCTGGGGGAAGAGGGGGTGGTGCTGCTACTGATCGAAGAGCCAGGTCTTGAGGAGTCTTCTGAAGGCCAGTAGGTCTTGGGTCTGTCGGAGGTTGGTGGGGAGGGTGTTCCAGGTCTTGGCGGCGAGGTGGGAGAAGGATCTGCCGCCGGCGGTCGTTTTCCGGATGCGGGGGACTGTGGCGAGGGCGAGGCTGGTCGAGCGGAGCTGGCGGGTGGGGGTGTAGAAGCTGAGTCGTCTGTTGAGGTAGGCTGGTCCGGAGTTGTGGAGTGCTTTGTGTGCGTGGGTGAGGAGCTGAAGGTTATCCTCTTGTTGACAGGGAGCCAGTGCAGGTCTCTCAGGTGGGGTGTGATGTGGCTGCGTCGGGGGATGTCGAGGATAAGACGTGCAGAGGCGTTCTGGATGCGTTGCAGCCGTCTCAGGAGCTTAGCCGTCGTTCCTGCGTAGAGGGCGTTTCCGTAGTCCAGCCTGCTGGTGACGAGGGCACACATATCTAAATTACTATTCCCACTCCAGTTAGCATTAATTCATTGTAAGTGTTGGACACTAAACTTAATTAATTTACTATTCCCACTCCAGTTAACATTAATCCACGGTAGGTGCTGGACACTAAACTTAATTAATTTACTATTCCCACTCCAGTTAACATTAATCTATGGTAGGTGCTGGACACTAAACTTAATTAATTTACTATTCCCACTCCAGTTAACATTAATTTAGGGTAGGTGCTGGACACTAAACTTAATTAATTTACTATTCCCACTTCAGTTAGTATTAAGTCAAAGTAGGTGTTTTACTCTAAACTTAATTATTTACTATTCCCACTTCAGTTAGCATTAATTCAGGATAAGAGCTGGACACTAAACTTAATTAATTAACTATTCCCACTTCAGTTAGTATTAATTCAGAGTAGGTGCTGGACATTAAACTTAATTAATTTACTATTCCCACTCCAGTTAGCATTATTCCAGGGTAGGTGCTGGACACTAAACTTAATTAATTAACTATTGCCACTCCAGTTAATATTAACTCAGAGTAGGTGCTGGACACTAAACTTAATTAATTTACTATTCCCACTCCAGTTAACATTAACTCAGGGTAGGTGCTGGACACTAAACTAAATTAATGTACTATTCCCACTCCAGTTAGTATTAAGTCAGGGTAGGTGCTGGACTCTAAACTTAATTAATTTACTATTCCCACTCCAGTTAGCATTAATTCCAGGTAGGTGCTGGACACTAAAATCAATTAATTTACTATTCCTACTCAAGTTAACATTTACCCAGGGTAGGTGCTGGACACTAAACTTAATTAATTTACTATTACCACTCCAGTTAGCATTAATGCAGGGTAGGTGCTGAACACTAAACTTAATTAATTTACTATTCCCACTCCAGTTAACATTAATCTAGGGTAGGTGCTGGACACTAAACTAAATTAATTTACTATTCCCACTCGAGTTAGTATTAAGTCAGGGTAGGTGCTGGACACTAAACTAAATTAATTTACTATTCCCACTCCAGTTAGTATTAAGTCAGGGTAGGTGCTGGACACTAAACTTAATTAATTTACTATTCCCACTCCAGTTAGCATTAATCCAGGATAGGAGCTGGACACTAAACGTAATTCATTTACTATTCCCACTCCAGTTAGCATTAATTCCAGGTAGGTGCTGGACACTAAACTTAATTAATTTACTATTCCTACTCCAGTTAACATTAATCTAGGGTAGGTGCTGGACACTAAACTTAATTAATTTACTATTCCCACTCGAGTTAGTATTAAGTCAAAGTAGGTGTTTTACTCTAAACTTAATTAATTTAATATTCCCACTCCAGTTAGCATTAATTCAGGGTAAAAGCTGGACACTAAACTTAATTAATTTACTATTCCCACTTCAGTTACTATTAATTCAGGGTAGTTGCTGGACACTAAACTTAATTAATTTACTATTCCCACTCAAGTTAGCATTAATCCAAGGTAGGTGCTGGACACTAAACTTAATTCATTTACAATTCCCACTCCAGTTAACATTAATCTACAGTTGTTGCTGGACACTAAACTTAATTAATTTACTATTCCCACTCCAGTTAGTATTAAATCAGGGTAGGTGCTGGACTCTAAACTTAATTAATTTACTATTCCCACTCCAGTTACCATTAATTCAGGGTAGGTGCTGGACCCCAAACCTAATTAATGTACTATTCCCACCCCAGTTACCATTAAATAAAGGTAGATGCTGTACACAAAACATATTAAATTTACTATACCCACTGTAATTACTGTAAAATAAAAGGAGTTACCAAACATTAAACATATATATTTGACTTTTTCCAATAACATTAATGTAATATCACTAACTATACTCTACATTAAATATTAAATATTCACAATACCTATAATAATTATTTACACTTTATAATATAAACAATTACAATAATTTAAAATTCATCAAATTAAAATATTTAAAAAATATATATATTTCCAAATATTAATGTTTATCATAATATTATAATTCACATATAAATAATATGTTATCTACATAAAACACAAAGTTTAGTATTAAAAAATTATAATATGAATATTTCCCAAAATAATCTTATCTATTAAATATTTTAAAAAATATTTTTTTGTATAATTTGATCATTTCTATTTTAATAAAATGAAAAATGTAATATGTTTTGTTAATATATTTTCTAATTTCATAAAAATTTATTTATTAATAAACACTTCAATATATATAAATATTATAAAACTAAAAATTGTCACTATAAACACATATTATTTTCGAAATATGTTGTAATATTTTAAATATTTTAATTATTTGTAAATATTAAAATCAAATCTATAAAATACTAACCAACCTTCTAGCCTATAAAACCAACTCCAAAATAAAGCCTTCAAAATACAAAATAAATTGCCAAATCAAATATATAAACCTGGATTTTTATTTACATTTTATTCAATAATTTTAAAACACTAACCACCCTTATCCCCTATAAACCCAACATCCTGCTCCAAAAACAAATTTTTTAAAATGACAAAATAAAGGGCCCCATCAGGATGGCGGGCGGACTTCAGTCCGCCCGCCACCCTAGCGGTGCTGGGACCGGCCCCCAGCGGTGCGGCGGTCCCGCACTGCAAATTAGGATGCGACCGCCACCCTGGCGGTCCCATTCCGCATCTATTGCATTGCGGCGGGTGCTGCTTGCCAAAATGCCAAAGAAGTATGTCGTGCATTGCCATGCACAACATGGCAGGCACCGCGCGGTGCCTGCCACCTTGTGCATGGCAATGCAGGGGGTACCATAGGTACACCCCAAGTGCAGCCCCCCAACCCCTGACCGCCCCCGGGGGCCCGCAACGGGCCCCCAAAGCAATTCCCACCAGGCTTTCCATGGCGGCATCGCCGCCATGGAAAGGCTCAGTTTACCTCTCATCCTAATATGGATGGCGGTGCCTGCTAGGCACTGCCACCATATTCAGGCCCAATTCCGCCCGGCTGGCAATCGTGACGATTGCCGACCGGCAGAAATGCGGCAGACGGACTTTCCGTCCGCCGCGGTACCCCCGCCATGATAATATGGTGGGTGAATGATGTTGTGATGGCGGGAGGATCGCCACCCGATCTGCCCGCCATCATAATGACCCCCAAAATGTTTAAATTACAATTTTAATTTTTAAATCTCATAAAAATGTAAAACAATTATTTTTAAAACACTCCCCAGCCTTATTCCCTATAAAGCCAACATCCTACTCCGAAAACACTATTTTCTAAATTCGAAATTCTATTTTCAAAATTTTATTTTTAAATTTCTAATTCATTATAAATTAAAATCAATTATTTTAAAATATTCCCCTCCTTATCCCCTATAAAACCAACATCCCATTCCTAATTTTTTTTTCTAAATTAGAAATTATATTTTCTAAATTATAATTTTAAATTTCAAATTTATTAGAAATTAAAATCTATTATTTTAAAACACTCCCCACCCTTATCCCCTATAAACCCAACATCCCGCTCCTAATTTTTTTTTCTATATTCAAAGTTATATTTTCTAAATTATAATTTTAAATTTTGAATTTATTATACATTAAAAACAATTATTTTAATACACTACCCACCCTTATCCCCTATAAACACAACATCCCACTCCTAAAAATTATTAAACAAATTTTAGTTTTCATAACATTAACTAACAATTATTATACTCCAAACAAACTCTAAATAATTGAAAATATATTACAATAACGATATTTTAACATAACATTTTTACAGTCGATATTACAAACTTCGATATTTTTAACAATACTTAAAATCGATATTTTTAACATCGATATACATAACATCGATATTTATTACTATCGATATACTAAACTCGATATTTAGGTATATCGATATTAAAAGTTCGATATAATGTCTACTTACCTTTGTATAGGGTAGATGTTGATCTGTTTCAAAAGTGGAGAAGGTAAAGGAACACACAAAAGGGTGGGATTTTAGTGGAAGGGTTTCCCAACGGAAAGGAAACAAGTTAGCAAATGCACTTATGAATTACATTTTCGCATCTGTAAATGACACCTGTCACATTTTCAAATATATAAATATCTAAACATGCACGTACTCTAGGAAGCTACAACTGATGCAGCTTTGCCGAAGTACAACTGACATTTTTGTTAATTCCAAGAAAGATGGAAAATCACTCCAAATATTAAACTAGACATACTGTCAGTACATTTCAGACTCTTTGAATCAGGTAGAAATCTTTACTAGAAATGAACAATTAAATTAACAATGATAATAAATAATGATAATAATTAATTGATAATTAATTAATTGATAATAATGAATAATAAAATGAATAATTAAATTTGTTTCCATTCGCGCTTAATTGCTTTAATTATACTTTGTTGATTCACCATTTTTAAAGAAGGCTCTAAAGTTACCCCTTTGTTCCTAGGGTCCAAAAATGCAAATACTCTACACCATGCTATCTGCAAAATTGGACAGTGCTGCTTTATTTAAACCGTGTAATTAATGGTGGAAGTTCAGAGAAATGAATTATTACCAAATGATGAGTGGGGCCCTGAGGGTTCCCTGAGAAATGAGGAATTACCAGGGCAATAAATAATTCTGTGCTTGATTCCCCGGGGTAATCCCTCGTTTTCCAAGTATTCCTCCCAGAGGTTTTACGTACTTTCAAAAGGTGACATATCAGGGAGGATTGGACTAGGCCACAAAGGATTCCTTAAGGTGAATAATAAGTGTTGATCTGGAAACAACTGCCAACTTCCTTTAAGGAAGAGTTCTCTCAACAATTTCCGTTTAGGACACTTGTATTTAGATACTATATTAAGAGAAAGTCTGCTCGGATTACTTCTCAGTTTTATACTCTTTGATGCATCTGAATTTGTAAACACAGGAACATTTATCCTTATAATTATCTGCGAATACCTAAATGAAACATATTTTTACAACCACAGTCAACAACCATTTAAAATCATAAAACTAGTCTGCAGCAATATCAAATATTAACACACGATTCGGGATTTGTTGCTTGAATTTGATACACCCACAAGGATAATCTCTATAATGTATATCGTTTTTAATCATTCTTTTGATGTTTTAGCGTGATTGAATGAAGCATGTGCTTCAAGCTGTCCTTTCGTGAAGTGGTGCAGTGTACCTCTGTTTCTTTATTATAATTCATGGTTTTTATTATTTATGCGTTTGATTGAAGAGCATTTTGTCTTCGCTGTCTGCTCATGTTAGGCAGCGCTAGTGGTGCTTGCATATATGTGGCATCTTTATCAGAGCCAATTTAAAGGATTTCATCACATTGTTTTTGTTCTTTTGCCTTTTGCGTATTTTGTTAGAACCGGCTGAACTCCTTTGCACCACTGTTCACCATTCATTGTACGCGTCCCCGAATGCACTGCATATGATTTGTTTTTCAAGGTAGAATTGTTCGCCAGGTGCAGTTAAAAAAGGGATTTTTCTTTTGAATCTTCTTGATAGAATTGCTGTAAGTCAGTGTGAGTTGTTTTTATTTGAAAGGCCAGTTTATTTGTCAGGTTGAATGATTACTAGCATGTACCAGAGGCTTTTGTTTATATTTTTCTTTTTCTTTGTTTTAATTTTTTTATTTTATCACAGCAACTTATCCAGATACATACAGATATTATCTGAGACATATACAAACTTCACAATACGATGTCCAATGGAGAAAAACGAAAACCAAAGAGGAGCATAATAAACATGAAAGCAAAAAAAAAAAAAGAAAACCCCAATGTTAATACATTGTTAATACTTCATTCATCATCCTCATTCAGATGCTTTGTTCACAGAAAAAAGAAAGCGAAAGAAGAACCAAAGTTATCCATTAAGGCAATCAGTGCTGCTGGTTTTCCTTCCATCTATAAATGGGCCCCCATATATGTTTGCCGAGCAATCTCCCCTTTTTCCCCTTTCTCTCATAGATCCCCTTCTCAAGATTATAAGTAGACAATAACCTGGCAAGCCATTGCTGAAACGTTGGAGCTACTTTATCCAGCCAGGCTGTGGCAATACAAATACGCAATACTGACATAGCCAGAAAAAGAAAACATTGTGATGGATCTTGCCTATCCTCATTATTTACCCATAGCAAAATTATAGATGGAGTGAGACACACTTTAATTTCCAGTGTTTTATCCAAAAAGAGTTCAATCGCACTCCTTAAAGTTTGCAAGTGAGGGCATGCCGCAAACATATGTACTATTTCAGCGTCCATGCTGTCACACCGAGGGCACCTGGTTCCCGTCTGCCCCCCCACTGTGCAATCCTTGCAGGTGTATAATACAGGGAGAAAATTGTTTTGTGCTGTTGAGCTTGGAGCCCTGCAGAGCAAAGAAGGGTTTGGCCTAATTCTAAAGAAGTTTTAAAACTATCCTGATCCACGCCAAGTTTATCTACCCATTTCTTCTCGTACTTTTCCAGATCATCGCCTTTGAGTAAAGAGAGTTCAGCGTATATCCTCCGGATAGTGCAATCTTCCCCTTCTCTAATAACATCCATAATTTTATTTTCACTAAATCCACAGCGCCTCCCTTTTTCCCACCTATAAAACTACGTATTTGAAGATACTTGAAGAAATTTCTTTGCTAATACCATATCTATTTTGTATATCTACAAACTGACAAATTCCATGGGGCCCCATTAAATCCCCCAGCCTCCGAATCCCACACACTTCCCATTCTGCCATTATGGAATCTGAAAAAATTTCCCCAGGAAAAGTGGGGTTTCTAAAGAGTTGAGTATAGCCATTTAATCTACCAAGCCCAATTTTTTTGCGAAATGCTGTCCAGATCTTACATGCAGCCATCAGGGTCTTAAATCTAGTTCTTTTAAAATAGCTGGGCTCTGTAGATTTCGAAAAACAGTTCTCAGCGTCTTCTCCCACCAAAATTGTATACATTTCGATTGATCCAGACTTGACCCAGGGGTCAGACGCGTCTCCCCCCATTAGCCCGCTCATATACTGAAATGCCGCCGCCCAATGATACATTTTAAAATCAGGAACAGCCCAACCTCCTCTTTCCCCTGGCAAGGACATAAATCGCAGTGCCCTCCTGGTTTTCCCATGTGCCCAGATAAACCTATTAACCATGTGCTCCAGTGCAGTGAACCATTTTTTTTCAAATTCAAGCGGGATAGCCCTGAAGAAGTACAAAGTTTTCGGCAGAAAAACCATTTTCACCACATTACACCGCCCAACTAGTGAAAGATGAAGATTGTGCATTCTATCAAAATCCTTTTTCGCTTTGGCGATTATTGGCTCAATATTTCTTTCTACAGTCTTCCCCAGGTCTGCTGATATATTTATCCCCAGATAAACAGCTGAGTCAGTTACCCGTGTAACATCAAACACAGCCCCCATATTCTTGACTATCTGTGTCTTGGACCTGTTTAAGGCGTACCCTGATACGAGGCCAAATGTTTATATTTTTCTAATCGATAATCGTTATTTAATTCAATGGTGTGCTTGCCTGGTCTTAAATTGGCCAAGTAGTTAGATGAACCTGAAATGTTAACTATTAGATAGCTATTTATGGAGGTCCAATTGCTCTCATTTTGTGATCGTGGACATATATCCTAGCCCCCTATATGCACAAAAAGCTAGGAACAGGAATTACAGTCCCATTCTTCACCCTACCATCCACAAAGGACAGCATTAAGGGAGACTAGTAAACAACTCTCTACTGCAAAAAGACCTCAATGAATTTCTAATGGGAGTGTGTCTCCTTTTTCCCCACTTCAGTATTTAGGTCCCCTCTTTACAGTCTCAGGAATATTAGCAATACACTTTTACTGTCTGGGAAAGTACCCCCACCACCATCTTGTGCCCATGAACAGGCCAGGGGCTTGGAAAATAGATTACCTAGGCCTCATTCAATCCGGTTCACTCAGACATAACAAGTAGACCACAAACATATATACGTACACACATGCATTAGGGATATCATTGCAGGAATCCAAGGTCACCTGTAGCAACGGAACATTACACATGTGCTACAATCTTGCTGGATGCTTGAACCTGTGACAGGGATAGTTGTCCTCTGTCACTATCGAGAGCATGCTTGGTGTGCTCCTCCAGTTCCAAGACCGGACTTACACCAAGGGACAAGCCTAGGCCTCACCCACCCGCAAGAGTAGTGTGAGGTGGAGCCAAAACTCAAAAACACAGAATACCAGATGCTCGCATTACGGCACTCAGTGCAGGGTACACAAACTTATACCATGAGGTGGACATTTCCTTTCAAATAGTAATACTGCTCTTGGTGTAGCTAAACCCCCTTCTGTGTATATTTCAAAGAATTATAAGCAATATTTGTCCAGACAGCTGAGCTGTCAAACCAGAAGACTGAAACTAAGGGGTCGATTCCGATTCGGGCCGGAAATTTCTCCGACCGAGCCGGACCCGGAGAGATTTCCGACCGAATCGGACCCGTGCAGTCCGACCGAACGAGTCCGATGCGTCCGTATGTTATCGGATACGAGTCGGTCGGACTCCCATTGAACTCAATGGGAGCCGGTCGTACAACGCGTACGCGGGCTCCCATTGCCTCAATGGGTGCGAGGCGGACAAGGGCGCCCCCTACAGCGAGTACGCTGCAAAGCGCTTCGCGGCGTACACGCACAGGTAGGGGGACCCATGGGTCCCCCTGTGTGCGCCTCGCACGGGTACGCGTACAGGGGGTCCGACACGGACCCCCAAAGTACGGCTCCGACAGCGAGTTCGAGTCGGACGGCGCGAGTCGGTCGGAGCGGTCGAGGTGCGCATCGTACTTACCCGGCCGGAAAACGTCTCCATTGCGCGGTGCGAATCGGGTCCGAGCGAGTCGGTCGGAGCGGTACGATCCGGGTACGAGTCGGTCGGAGCGGTCGGGTCGCCCGGACGAGTCGGTCGGCGAGTCGCATCGTACTCGCTCGGCCGGACCCGCGTACGGTTCGGTCGGGAAACAGGCTTTCGCATGGCTTTTTTCCCGACCGAATGGTATTGGGTGCGCCTCCGACCGAGATCGGAATCGGCCCCCAAATGTCTGTCACTGGACCAGCCACCCTCCGGCATTTCCAATGTATCAGAATATGACTTAATTAGGTCACCAGTATCGGTTGTCTTGATATCCCAGGTTCTGTTCATTCCTTTGATAAGTTTGTGAGACTGAATATGAACAAGGTAGCTGAAAAGGACTTCTTGAGCAATATCTCATGAAAACAAGAAGCCCTTAAGTTCCTGTTAAATCCCACGCATTAAGGGAGACGATTGTCCCTGTATGTGGTAGGCATGGCACACCCAATTTACTGTGTTGTTAAGGTATTTTTCCATAATGCACCCTGACATGTAACTAGCTACCAACTTCCTAGTAAATCGTCATACACCTCTGTGCATCCTTGTGCTTGTGCCATTGTTAGCTTAACTAACTAATTAGTCAAAGCGGTATCAATAAACCATTAGATGTGTTGCTCAGTAGACTCTGCCTCTGTGTGCTTAAGTGTTGATTAAGGGCTTGTAGTCACTGAACTAGTTAACCAGAAGCCTATGGGGGATATTCACAACAAATGGCGAAAACTATCGCTAACCTCAGTTAGCGTGCGTTTTCCTATCGCCGTGTACCGCGGGAAATTATCGCTGTGTTAGCGGTGTATTCACAATACGCCGCTAACAGGCGATAGTTTCCCCTACCAGGTCAAATGTCCGGCGATAAGGTTAGCGTCACGGTGATAAAATTCGTCACGCTAACGTGAAAAAAGTGGCGATGGGCCAATTAGCGACCAGGAACGGCACGCTAATTAGCGTCAGCGCACCTTTTTTCACGTTAGGCGTGAAAAACCACTATAAAACGCCCGCTATGCAGCCCAAACACAAAAAAAAACAAAAAAAAGAAAAGAAACATTTGAGAAGAACCATGGAGGAGCCTGGATCCAGCACAGAAGCCAACAACAACCCCACAAACACCCAGGAGGACCAGCCAGAGACCCAGGGGAAGGGCAAGGGGAAGAGGAAGAGGAAGACGCGGTTCAGTCAGCAGGAAAACCAGGTCCTGATTGCGAAGGTGACAGAACACAAACAACAACTTTTTGTCAGCTCCACTGTGACATTGGCAACCAAAAACGCAATGTGGCAGTCCATCGTGGCCAAGGTGAATGCTGTCGGAGAGGTGAGGAGGACAGTGGACGACTGCAAGAAGCGCTGGCATGATGCTAAGCGCAAGACCAAGCAGAAACTTGCAGCCAACCTGAAAGCAGCAATGCAGACTGGAGGAGGAAGTCCAGTGCCACAGGAGGAGCAGGATCCATTGGAGGAACAGGTGTCCCAAGTCATCAGTGAGGAGACGGTGGTCGGAGTTCCGGGACAGGATACTGCTCAACAAGACCAGACACAACAGCAACAGGGTGAGTACCAACCAGGGACTGGGGGGACGGGTGAGATGGGCCCAATGGCACTCATGCACAATTAAATATGTTGCAGTGCACACCCACAATGACTGCGGATCATGTCCCGGATCCCCTTGGCCCTGGTGGCATAGACACATATCACCCTACTCAACCAATACATTGCAAGACACATATTGGTGGGCACACAGACCTGGAAATGTGCACAGAAAAGTCAAATAAATATAGTCCAAGTATCATATCAGACCACAAGATAAGGGCTACGTGAAAGAGCAAAGGCCCACATTGATTTGAGATGTGTCAGGCTGTCAAAATGGCCCCCTTGCCTCAACACCATGCATATGCATGTGCCCGTATGTCGGAGTTGTGTGTAAGAATGTGCAGGTGCATCAAGGGTGACACAACTGCACATACACAATCTTGCACACAACGCAGACACACGGGCACAATGCTGCATGTCTGCTGACATTGGTGACGGCATGCCCACTCATGCACATGATCAGTCACACACACAGTGCATCCACATGTTAAGTATCAGAGAGATGGGCCCTGTGCAGACGATTTGTAAATGTGTGATGTTGAGGCAAGGGTGCCATGTAGACATCCTGCCACATCTCCAGTAAATGTGTCTGCCTGCATGTCCATGAGACGCAGTCCTGTGTACACAGTGACGGCTCGCAGCATGAGTCCTGTGGGGCGGTTGTGCGGGGTGGGGGAGGGGCAGGATGGGGGGTAGTGGAGTTGGACACACGACGTGCTGGAGTTAGGTAAGTAAATAAATAAATCCAACTAATTACCTTGCGCTTACTGCATCGCTAACTCGGCGGTGCTGCAAGTGCAAGGTAAATAGTTGGATTCATTTATTTACTTACCTAACTCAAGCACGTCGTGTGTCCAACTCCACTACCCCCCATCCTGCCCCTCACCTGCCCTGCACCAGCCCCCCGCACTACCGCCCTGCAGAACTCCCACTTCGAGCCGTCACTGTGTGTACACCAAATGAGAAACCATCTAGTGAGTCTGCATACCAGAAACACATGCAATGTCACAACAAACTGATCATGCAGCCAAATGGCTCAAACGTGCATATCCCACAATGCACACAAACAGCAGGCTTCACTCCAAAGGTGATGTAATACAATGAGCAGGGGGCCTATGCCTACAATAGCACAGGGCGGGGACAATGCATATCAGGAATGTGTCAACCAAATCTGTACTGCATGACTTGTCTGTGTGCCAGACTCACAGAACTACAATGTCCCTGTAAAGAAGTAAGACAACCAAAGTATGACAACAAGCAAGGATAGCAAAGTTGCAACAAATAATGACAACTAGCCAAATGGCACACACACCCCTTAGGTCGAATTGCACACCTCCACTCCCAAGTGTACACATCTGCCATACAGAAAACAACATTCCACATCAGTCCTGGTGTCAGTTGCCCATGACACCATTATGTGCATGTAAACCTTCCTGTTTGTTAAGTCAACTGTGTCAGTGACCAAATATGCAGTCATGGTTGTTATCACCCACACGCAAATCCATGCATTGAATATTCGTAACCAGGACAGCATGTATCATCCATGTGACCAGCTGCGTGTCACATACACAAACCCACATCACCCTGCCATTTGCATCTGTTGGCAGGGTGGTGGTGACAAGGCCTGAGCACCACAAATATGCATTGGAAATCCACATCCATCTAATCCAGGGCCACTTACACATCACACGTGGGGTCAACGTTGAGGCCAATTGTTGTTGACACTGTCTGTCCAGCCAGCAACAACTTTAGAAACTCACGCATCACCATACTCACAACGGGTAAGCCAACAGAAGGGCAGTAAGCAATGCATACAAGACAAATCACAATAGACAAAGCTACCTGGATGCACATGTGTACAGCATAGTGCAGCACACATTGAAACAGCAAGTAGGCCTTAGTAGCCAATGCGCCTAAAGGGGGCCCTCCTCACACATAACTAATCTTGCAACAAACACAAGCACATGTGCGGGTCTGTGAGCCACACTGACAATGCAAGTGACAGTGCATGATGAAAACCATGCCTGCACCCCAAACATCTCCACATGGTGCAGGCCACGTCACTGAGGTGGAAGAGTGTGGCTCCCATCCTTAAAGGAGCAGGTCACACTCTTACACATCCTCGTGTACATACAACCTCTGACGTAACCAAGACATCTGCTTGAAAACAAAGCACAAGTGTCCCAACTCTGACCATGACACATATTTACCCCAGCTTGCAAAATCTCAGCATTGTAAAAGCACAGAAGTGGAGGCCCACTGCCTGAAAGGGATAAGGGGCATTAAAACCAAAGCTGCATGGACGAGTATCCCACAATGCAGCGCACACACATAAAAATCGGAGATCATCAACTTTGACTACAATGTGGGACAAACTGCATCACCTTCACAACTGAACAGAGGACACAACTGGTGCCGCCTGTGTGTATAAACTGCCCAATCACATTAGTCATAGTTGTAAACTGTGAGATGACAATGTACAAGTACAACCTCATATCCGTGATGTAGTCGAAAAAGTCAACATTCAGCAACAAATAGGCAGCCCCTCCCAAACAGTCACAATGTACATTGTCATGCAGTCTGCTTGTAAACTCATCCAATGCATGATCATACATGAAACACACAGTTAAAATGCATCTCCCCTTTACATTGCAGAGGGACAAACATCACCTCCTGAACAGCAGCCTGTCCCACTCTTCACTGATGAAGAGGATGAATTCTCCACCATCAACACGGACACCCTCCAGCAGCTGCTAGACTCCATCAGCACCCCACCTCCAGGAGCAGGGCAACCCAGCTGCATCATGCAAACCCCACCCCCTGCACAAACCACACAGCAGCAAGCACCTACCACCACGGCTGTCTCCCAGGACCTCCCGGACCCAAATCTGGAATTCCAACGCCGTGTGTTAGAGGTCCAGCAGGAGATGGCTCATCAGGTGCGGGTGGAGTTTGACAGCCTGGCGGCCAAACTTGAATCCGTATGTGGGTGCCTGAGTTCCATCCGGGACCACCTACAAAACAGCACAGACACCCACAGTCCGCTCAATGCTCTCCAACACTCCATGGCTGACATCGCTGGAGTCATGACTCAGAGACAGGAACAACTGTCTAGTCAGAGTGGCTCCAGCGATGGCAGCCAGGAGTTGGGCCGCATGCGGAGGATAATGGAGAACATGGAGCGGATGCAGGCAGAACAAATGGCTGCCATGGCTGCACACCAGCGAGATGTAGCTGGAATCTTCCATGCCCTGCAGATCATCATCACTGCATTGCTGCAGCAAGGTCTGGCGCAGATGAATGCTGCTGCTTCTACATCCACATCTCCGCCCCCTGATCTGTCAGTGCCTCACAGTGCTGCAGCCAATCTACCACCACCCACATGTGAGGCACATGCCACATCAGAGGACGAAGATGAGGATGAATCTGCATTATTGCAAAGAAGAAAGCGGTAGCATTCATCTATGCCAAATGGGCAGTTTCTACTTGGTTCTGGGCTGAGCATCATGCCCCGGAATATCACCTTCCACTGTCCCCCAATACACTCTGTGACACTCACCTTGGACCTCGACATGGACTGCCATATATTTTTTGGTTACCAATGACACAGCAATCAGACTGCTGACTGAACTCTTCCTCATCCTTTGGACTTGTCAACCCTAAAGGACTCTGTCTGGCCCTCCACTGGGCATCAATGTAATGTGGGGATTGCATGGCCAAGTACAGGTCCAGTCTCCAACTATGTCAACAGACATGTGAATAAATATTTTTACATCACACAGATGTCTGTTGTCCATGACCAATCCAGTATAGCAGTCTTGCAAAATGTAGGAGCAGTGAATCCACCAAAAGGTACACCCAGGGAAATAATACAAATGTACATGTTTTACTGTGATCCTGATAGGCAGTGAGAGGACCGGGTATGTGTGGACCAGCTGTGCCCCCATTGCTCCAATACACCAATCTAGCAATATCCCAACTTAGCCCCACATCCATGAAGGAAATAGGAATGTGTTTAAAAAAGGCAAAGTCTGTTGCAGGCCAAAAGTAGCGTCACCCTTTACAATTGCTGAAAGAAAATCTCCTGGCATATCTATTCACACTCTACAGGGTGGACGAAGCCTGTTGTGAAGGTGCACATTGCACTTCACATCCCAAGATGGTGCACACCATATACACATTGATGAAGATACGTAAGGGCACATGTCTACCAGCCACTAATTTAACCACAATGTCTGCCTCAGTGAAGTAGAGTTGGCAATAGGGACTCACCCCAAAGTGTAATGCGTCAGTCAGCCCCTTCCTGTGGACGAACAATGCTTACTGACTTTGGAGCCCCACATGGTGTGACCACTGTGAGTGGGTAGGGCAATGTGACAAGGGATGCATGGTGCACTGCACTGACCATATATTCAGAAGCAGTGCCACCATTTCAAGGGTGATGATGGATTAAACCCAGATCAGTTGACTGGGGGTGAGTGCTTGCAATGTTCAACACTCCGTCCATCATCCCCTTTGGTTTCACCATTTCAAGGGTGACATCACTATGAGCCAAAAGGTAACAGCTGGGAGAATTTGCCATGACACTGGCACAAGAGGGAGCAATGCAACATTTCCCCTCTTGTGTGCAGCAGAACTGTGTGCACGCACAAAAACTTTAACGGTGACAAAATCATGACTTACCAACTTTTGTGATTCACAAAAGGGATTTAGGAGAAGTGAAGTCAGTACATCTAATTGCACTACTCCTCAATGCCAGTTGTGAATCCTGGAAAACGTAAACTCATGACTTACTCTCAGATGACTTACGTGAATCAGGCCCACTGTTCTGCCATATGCAGTTCTCAATGGACCCACAGAAAGACTCCTACTGGCATGGCCCGGAGGTTCAGCCTCCATGCACAGGAACATGTAATTCAATTTAATCTGACACACTTGCACTACGCAGCAATTGTGCCAATGTCTGTGCAATGTAGATGGACTCTTCGCAAGGAGCATGTGAGATGGAGGGCTATGACGCAATCTGTGGTACCCGGCGCATACATCCATCTCCATGATGGATAACAGTAGCTACTACAATATCCTCTCAATGCCATGTCCCTACCTTGTATTGTAAATGTGCAACAATGTGCTGGCCAACTCCGTGAGTCACACTTAAGATGTATAACTTCCCAAATGACTGCCCCTAGACTAGGCCGTAAATCCTACTTGCCACCCTGTTATCCATGCAAGTTTATTGTGCTCACATCTAAGGTATCCTGACACAATCCATCCTGCTAAGTAACATGTCATGACCACACTTACACATTCAACGTAGAGTCCATTGATGATATGAGATGCATACAAGGTAAAAAGACACACTCCCCCACATCACCCCTGACATAAGTGCAAGCAGAAATCCAAACTAGTAACCATTTATTATAAAATTATAAAATTTAGCTCTCCTAAACTAACTATAATCATAACTACTAATCTCAAATAAACTAACTAGAATTAAGAGAAAAAGTACCTCAACTATCTACCCTAACTAACCCTAAACACGCAAAACATATCTAAGACATCAACCCCCCTCCCACCCTTAGGGCACATCACGAGACAGGACAAAGACATCTAAGCTATACATAAACTAACTACACATTTAACCTACACAAAGTTATATTTTTTTGTTTTTTATTTTTTTATTGTTTCCAAAAAGACATCAACCCCCACCGAAAGGAAAAGGAAACTTATCCCCAAATACTATGCAACAATAAAAATCTAAAACTACCTTAAAATCTAACACTAACTATACCTACACTAAAACTACACTACCTAACACTTAAAATACTTACCTAACACTACCTAAAATACAAGATAAAACATTGGGGGAAGGGAGAAGAAGGGGATGGGGCACAACATGTCCAGACTTTATGGTAGTCCAAGGTGTTTTTTTATGTCCTCAAGTTGCCTTGTCTGCCCGACCATTTCCCGCCTCATCTCGGCCAACAGCACGTTATAGTCCATAATGAGCCTCCTGTCCCAGACAGTAAATGGCATCACCTGATCCGCAGGTGCAGGTGGGATTGTCCCTGGGGTGGGGGTTGTTGTAGGGGGATGGGACACTGACTGTCCACGCTGGGACCCACCACTGACACCAGAGGGGCCTGGGATGGCCTGTGTGCCACTGCGTCTGCCATGTGTTGCCACCTCGGTCACCGATTTCCACGTACCAGCGGCACGGTCCTCCTGGTACCTCCGCGCCATGTTGCGGTACCCTTTTGCGCCCTTCTTAATATGTAGGTACCGCTCCTTCCTCACCTGGAAGGCATGTGACTCAGCAGGCGTCATGTTGTCTGTAAAATGTGAACAATGGGAAATTGTGAGGCCTTTACACTATGTCAATGTTCTACATTCAAATCTATATACAAGATCACTTCAACATGGGAGCCTACACTCTAGCGTAACTATGTGAAGTCAGAGAGTGACCTGGACAACTAAATGTTGAATCCTGGATCACTGACTACATTCTGGGGAGAATGACATGACAGTGCATGGCATGGGACATGTACTGTCACAACCAAATTAGACTGACAGTGTCAAATGATGTTGCCATGACATTTCCTGACTGAGGATGACATGTACAAGGAATCGGAGGAGGGAGGCATTAGCCCTCGGTGTGTAGCACCACCCTCATCCTCTCCTGTGACACAGTGCTGCATCATATCTACAATGCTCATGTGCAGCCCTGTGTGTCCCACAGCAACTGTGTGCAGTTCATCAAGTCAGCGCTAACACAGGCACTCTTGCAAAAGAGTGCAAGGGTGTCTGTGTTTAGGGGGGCTTGTTAATGTGTAGGAAGGTTACCCTACCTGCACAGGAGCAATCCTGGGACAGCCCTACTCACACTTTCATCTGTGCTACATCACGCAGCACACATGGAAACACGTTGGGTGGCTGAACACTGACTTGTACATGAGGCGCTGTCCCTCTCTCCACCACTACTTCACAATAGGTGACGCGTTGCTGCTAGAAAGGGGGAAACATCCTTTCCTCTAAATTGTCACTCATGCATGTCTTGGATCCGCTAATATCACTCCGTAGTAAACCCAAATACGCAGGCCTTTACAAGGCAAACTGTTACAATGCATTCACCATTGTAACGGCCCCCTGGAGTCTTAATAGTTATTGTGTTGTAATGGGTAATGCTTTCTCACAGATAGCGTTTTAGAGGCCTGCATTGTCTAAAATATGGCACAGCAATAAATGCAGAGCTAAAGCATGCACGGTAAATGCTTGCGGAGTAATGTCAACAATTGGGACAGAGGAGCTCGTACACCTGATCCAGAGTCGGTCAGGGAATGACCTCAAGGAGACAGCTTGACAACACCATTGCAGTGGCCAAACATGCCAATGAGATTCATAAGGCCATCTTTGGTAGGTGTTTGGGGAACATGCCATTGATATGCTTGGCTCAAAGCTATGCACTGCCACTTCTGTGAAGCTGGTATGCAGCATACCTACGAAATCACAGTGCAGACCTGTGTCTGAGCACGCACGGCCTGAAAACCACTGCCTCCTTGTGCATGATCGGGCACACTTGCACAGTCGTCTCAGTCAAGGATGTACATGCATTCCATGTCTGCTGATACTCATCGGCAACACCACTTACATGTCTCCTCTCCTATCAGTGTGCTCTGTAATCCACATGCATGTGCTGTGGTGACCGAACCCATAGACCTAATTTCCATGTGTATCACTGACTGGGGATGTGCAAAGTTACAACTGGGAGTCAAATGCATTACTCCACCTTCACTTACCGATTTGTACACACTTCTGACTTCCACAATACATCCTCACACTGTAGTCATGGTACATGTGATACACACCCATACTGCATACTACTATGTTGATCATTTAACACAGACTTTTATCTCACCGCACTGTGCCAATATACAATGTCCAAACTCACCAGTGGCATGTGGGTTCTGGAATCTGTCGATGTCCCCCCGTGTGATGATAGGTCGTCCAGCTGTGAGACAACAAAAGTAATTTGTGTTGGTATCATACGTTAAATCACACGTGTCATATTCATCATACAAATCATCACCATTACTGAAAATGCTACGTAACTGTAGGGGTTGCGTTTCATGTTGGCTACATGATTGGGTCTACTTTGCTTGCCATTCACACAAGACCTGTGAATGCTGAGTCTGGCCAAACAAGATAATAATGCTAGCAAACCTGCACATACTAGTTGTGTGACACATTCACAAGGCCCCATTTCTACATGCAACATGATGTAATACATGCTCTGTGTACAAATGCATCGCTGAAGATCGCACACTGCAGTTTCACAGATGTTGCTGGTGTATGACACTCTGGAGATGTCCTATTTCTTTTGAGCATTTGTTCCTATCTCATACATTGTCACACAGAGACTATGTACAAGGGCAGCGTAGCTACCGTACCACAATTTATGAGCACAGCATTTTTACACTTCCTTTTGGCCAGCACACAGGTCACAGAAACAATGCCTTGGATTGTTCATGTACAGTCACCCTTCCTGTACACAAACAATCTTTATCCTGCACGTATTTTTGCACAGGTGTGCCAGCTTTGGCACAACAGTGCTAAGTGTTGCTCCAGCGCAGTGGGTAACACAAACTTGCACCCTATGCTTGCCAATATGATGCAGCCTTGTGTCTCTGATGTGCCAACATTATGCATGAACGCATTATGTCTCCCGCCTCACTCTGCAACATTTTTGCACTTGGACACCAGTGTGTCCCACACTGCATATTTTGTTTTTCGTTACAGTATTCATGAATAAATTTAGAGTTTGAACTTACCACACTCTAGGCCACCGATGAGTCCCACATAGTCCAAGAGGTCACCCTCCCGGGCCAGGCTATCCTGCCAGCGGTGCTTCCACTGGCGCACAGTGCAGTCAACTCCAAATATGCGCAGCATCTGCGCCCGCACACGCTCCCACCTCTGATTACGCACACTGACTGGGTATCCGGCAAGGATACGGCCTCCCCTCTCCACCATTATGGGCAGGTAACACTTGATGAGCCATAGGAAGCCCCCCAATGCCCCCTCGGACATCCTGCTCTCCCTGCCCACACCCACCATCTCCCTGCACACACCTAACCCCACTGCCAAAAATAAAGAAACCCTAGATAATATCCCCAACAACTACAAATAAAGTTAACTACCCCAAGACAAACACCCGACAAGATTGAGGACAGGAGACAATAAAACACGTAAAAACAAGGACACTACACTTCACAGAGACACTATCGACAGGACACAGGACACAGGACACAGCAACACTCTCAAACTCTCAAATCTGCAGCACACTCCACCAAACACCTCCAACACTCTCCACAATCACCAGCAATGTGCTCAAAAGAGAAAGTGAAAGTGCACAGCACTCCTCCAGTAAACAGGAAGCATGCAGACATCACTTCCTGTGTGTATGCGGCCCGTTTTTTGACTTAGCAATGAAAATCTGCACGCAAAATGGCTTTGGGGGAACATTTCGTATAGTTCAATGTGTTTAGCGATGTATTTTCCATCGCTGATATGAAAAATACATCGCAGACTCGGAAATGCGGGCAGTTTTGCACGCTAAGTGCAAGTTATTACACAGATTAACAGTCTTAGCTGAAATTTCTTTTTTTGGCACAAAGAACACCATGAAAAGCTTACTTTGACCCAAAATGACACCCTTAATTTCATATTTGACCCCAAATGACACCCTTAATTTCATAATTGACCCCAAATGACACCCTTAATTTCATAATTGACCCCAAATGACACCCTTAATTTCATATTTGACCCCAAATGACACCCTGATATTCATAGTTTACCACTATTGACACCCTATTTGTAGTTTTTAGCCACATGTGACACGCTGAACATTAGAATTTTGTAACACATTTGACACACTAACATGTCTAGTTTGGAACATATCTCACCCTAAACAGCATCTCTGTTCAGAGGTGACATATCCCCCTAATTTTAAAATTGGGATATTGTTACCACTTAATGTTACACTTACACTTGTCAGAGTGATGTAATAATGCGGAGGAGAAACATGCACACAGGGTATGTGTGTAGTGTTTATTATTTGCATATACTGTGCTTGAGGTCATTTTGAACGTATATATGATTGCTGAGGACACTCACGATGTGACATGCTCAGGTGAAGAAATTGGTGATGATTCTGTTCCTTCAGGCTGTTCCTGCTGCAGAAGCTGTGGGGTGTGCTCCACCTGCCTCATCTTCCTCATCATCCTGATCATCGTCCGGTGCATCTGGCACTTGGATCCATGGGGCATTGGTGCGTACACATATATTGTGCAATACACAACATGCTATGATCATCTTGCACACAATTTCTGGACTGTACAACAGTCTTCCACCTGTGATGTCAAGGCACCGGAAACGTGACTTTAGCACGCCAAATGTGCGCTCCACTATGCCCCTGGTGCGTCCAAGGGCCAAATTATACTGCCTCTGGGCCTGGGTGTTGGTGGCTCGGAGGGGTGTCATCATCCATGGGGTGAGTGCATTTCCTTGATCACCTGTAACATGTAATGGAGAGATGTGTCCATTAGTAGTTATGCATGCTGTGTGGGCAGTGTTAATAGTTTTGTGGTGTGTGATTGGTGCTACTTTGGGATTGATGTTTGCCATGTGTAGCTTCTGACAAAATGACCAGCATCTATGCGAATTACATTGCCTCACAGCTGCTCGTCCCACCCCCGAGCCTATTTGCTTGTGTGCACTGCGCGGTTGCATCACTAGCACTCCAACAGCGCACGAATGTCAGGCCTGTCTGCAGATGTCCGCAAGCCTGACACCTACACCAGCAGGGTCCCTGGCTCTCCTAACGTCTAGTGCTACCACAAATCTGCACTCCTCGCAGTCAACACCAGGAGAATGTTTAGGTGCCAATGGGCCACACCAGACACAGCTCACGTTCTGTTCAGCTGGTATAGCTAGACCTTCCCCACCGCACAACACCTGCAGTTTCCGATCCAGACCTGCCATAAAGCAACAGTCTGCGGAACCCTCACCTGCAGGGCCCACAGAGGGCGGGAACGCTTCGCAATCAACATCAACTTCATCTCATGCCACCTCATCTAATCCATGGACTACGTACTCATCCATGAGCGGAGCCTCCCCCTCACATACCACAAGAACTCAGAATCCATTACCCTCTGGCAGATGCTTGCTAACATCGAACTGAGCCAACTCTTCTCAACACTGAGCCACAAGGCAGGGCACACCTTTGACCCCATCATCACATGTGGAAACTGCGTCCACTTCATCAACAACACTCAACGCACACGGTGTGACCAGCACAGCATACACTTCCTCATCGTGAAACCCCATGACACCCAAACCCACAGCCGGCGCCACACAGAGTTACTGGAGCAGAGTCACCAAGGATCTGGTACACTCCACCATCAACAGCAACAACCACACCACTGCAGGCATCGCCAACAGCACCGTCCGGAATTTCAACACATGTATCTCCAACTGCGCATACACACTTGCACCAATATGCAACTCCAACATACAGCGTGCTATGAATGCCACCTCGGTCACCAACAACATCAAAGATGACAGATGCATCTGCAGATGCCTTGAGTACAACTGGAGATACATGAAGGGAACCATTGGACATCACCACCTACAAGGACACCTAGCTCATACTCTCCCTCAACAAGGCGCCCACACACACCAGACTGGGGTTCCAGGGAGGATTGCAGCAAGTTGCAACATGGATGTTCAACAGCTGGGGTGTGCTCTACATAGAGGAGACATTAGTCCTCATCCTCTTGACCACCCCATCAGCATGAGGCAACACCTGGTAGGCCAGCGCTTTCGGCAGCCCTCCCCACCACAACTCTAGGTACCTAGGCATTGTACTCGACTCCTCCCTCTCCATGTACAAACAGGTCTACGCAGTGGCCTGCAGCTGCTTCGACAGCCTCTGCATCCTCCATGCTACCTTCACATCGTTCCCACCCCCGTCAGGTAGGAGAGTCACCATCCCTGTCATTGCCATCAGGCTGGCCAACGGAAACGCACTATATGCCCACATGGACATGTCCGTGCTCTGCACACTGAAGACTGTCCAGCACACCACCGCAACACTCGGCCTTGTGTACATTCTTTCTTCGTAGGTCGAGTACCTCCATCGCACATACTTGGTTCCCACCTCTCACCACATTTGCAATTGTGTGGCAGAGGGGCTATGCCTTTGGGGATGGTTTGTCTACATGGTTGGCCCCAGTTACCAAATTAACTTGTTTTGTTGTGTCTGGTAGGTGGGCATGTTGATTGTCATGTTTTATGTGAGTTTGGAATGTGTGCATTCTCACAGTTGTGTTTTCTATGATTGTGGAGTTGAGGTGTGTGGTGTGTTCAGTTAGTACTTACCAACAAGCAGTACATTTCCATATGTGCCATCCTGAAAGCGCTGGTTAATGATGGACTGGCGGAAGATGTAGGAATCTTGCACACTGCCTGGGAACTTGGCTACGACATTGGTGAACAGGCCCCGGTGGTCCACTATTGCCTGCACATTGATGGAATGTGTGTGCTTTCTGTTGCGGTATATGTGGGCAATGTCCGCAGGGGGAACAAGTAGGACATGTGTGAAGTCAATTGCCCCCAACACATGTGGGAAGCCAGCTATGGCGTAGAACCCTTGCTTGGTCTCCAGCTGTTCCTGCGCAGTGTTGGGGAAGTGAAGGTGCTGGGGTATCAGGCTGATTATGCCATCCAAAACTGTTGTGAGGAACTTTGATAGGGCTGGCTGTGAGACTCCTCCGACTCTGGCAGTTGTTGGTTGGAATGTACCTGAGGCCAACATGTGCAGCACAGCCAGCAGCTTTGTTTGCGGAGGGATGTTGCTTATCCGCTGTGTTGGTGCCGTCAGCCTGTGGGCTATCTGTGTCAGGATGCGGAGGATGGATGTCCTTTTGAGCCTGTAGTGGGCAATGACATCCTCTGGCGTTGGGTCTGTGAGGATGGTGCGTCGGCGATAGACCCGCTGTCTTATTCGGCGCAGCCTCGGTGGTGGTCCTGGGGGAGGTGGCATTGGCGGTGGTTGTTGTGGCCTTCTTGGTGCTCCAAGCTGCATGATTAGTACCTCCATGGCATCAGTGGATCATCAGATGAGGCTCTGGTCTAGTCTCCCTTATATACTGCTATTTTTCACCATTTGTAAGACCTCCTTTTGTATGGTCTTAAGTTCCTGCAGCTAATGGGCCTTAGCGCCTGTTTTTTTATCGCATCGCCGGTCCGGGCGATCGTTGAGAATATCGCGAAGTGGGATTAGCGTGCGTTTTGGCACGGGAACGCCTACATTGCATATGATTAGCGATAGTTGTCGCTGACATCCTTGGCGATATTGCAAGCGGCCGCTATCGCCAGAAAGCTGTCGCTAACGGCTGTTAGCGACAGCTTGTGAATGGGGCAATAAAAATATCGCCGCTTTAGTGGCAGAAAAGTGCCGCTAACGCGGCGATATTGCATTGTGAATATGCCCCTATGTGTCTATATATGATGCCTTATTTCTTCGATTCTGATCTGTGAGGACCGTGAAAAGTAAGTGATGATGAACGTGTCATGGGCTTCTGCTCCGCTAAATTTCCAAATTTTTAAAAATTTACTTTTAAGGACAGTACAGAAAGCAACGGACAATTGTGGTATTGAAAGTTCTATTCTCAAAGTGTTTCAACAAAAGGTTTGAGTATGAATAGTAGCTGCACTGTCCATACAATTTACCGAGAACACTTGCATCTTTGAAATGCTAGGTTTGTGAGGATAAATAACAATTGACAGCAAGAAAGTCTGAACTTACATTGTGGTTATGCAAATGAACCCTGGCAAGGCGGATTTCAGTTCAGTGCGTGGTAAAGGCTACTCATGGATACGAAATGGAGAGCTGTCGAAGGTGATCAGAAAAACACACAAAATAGGGCCAGAGGTTTCAGGGGAGAATGGAGGGAGGCCAAGATTCCAACATTGTGGCCACAGTTTTTGGTAAGGAAGCAAGGAGCAAATGAAAACAACCTCAACAGGATACTAGGGGGCCGATTCCGATTCGGGCCAGAAAACTCTCCGACCGAGCCGGACCCGGAGAGATTCCCGACCGAATCGGACTCTGGCAGTCCGACCGAACGAGTACGATGCGCACGCATGCACCCGGACTCGAGTCGGTCGGACTCCTATTGAAGTCAATGGGAGCCGGTCGTACAACGCGTACGCGGGCTCCCATTGACTCAATGGGTGCGAGGCGAACAAGGGCCCCCCCTACAGCGGGTACGCGTCGATGCGCATCGCGCCGTACATGCACAGGTAGGGGGGACCCATGGGTCCCCCCTGTGTGCGACTCGCATGGCTACGCATACAGGGGGGTCCGACGCGGACCCCCAAAGTCCGGCTCCGACAGCTCTTTCGAGCCGGACGGCGCGAGTCGGTCGGACTGCTCGCGGCGCGCATCGTACTTGCCCGGCCGGGGAACGACTCCATTGCGCGGTGCGAGTTGTGTCCGTGCGAGTCGGTCGGAGCGTGTTGGACCCGCGTACGAGTCGGTCGGCGATTTTGCGGGCGCTCGCATCGTACTCGCTCGGCCGGACGCGCGTACGAATCGGTCGGGAAACAGGGCTCCGAATCGGATCCGGTAAAGCTGAATCCGATTCGGAGCCCTACCGGCCGAGATCGGAATCGGCCCCTAGGTGTGGAAAGATCAGCGCATGTGTGTGCATCATATTTGCCTTAAGAAACTGTGACCGTTTTCCTGCGAGACTTCCAAGTCTTGAAGAATGGTGGCCATATTTGGTTGGGCTGGCTACACAAGCCACGCCTGTGTCATGACTCGCCACTTGGTATCTGCACTCACGAAGTAAGCAGCATCTCCAGGTCGCAGGACAGCAGAGGAGGTTTTCTTGTATTCGGCATCACCCAGACTTCCTTGAGAACTCATTGATGACAACCAGCAAAAACAAAAAGGGCAACAAAGTAAACAAACAGAAACCATTCCGCTACAAAACACCCAAACCTGAGAATAGACAGCGAGTAAGGGCAGGATATTTACCGGCATTAAGAAATGTGTCCCGGAGACGGTTGTCAGTCATCGGCAAGTTGACCCTGAACGAAGAAAGAAAATATTAGTTAAAACTGTGAATCCTTCGAGAACTAAAATGACCTGTAAGGCAAGAGTGGTTCCAAACAATATTAAGAAGCAAGCATGTTGTTTTCTTTAAACAATCTGACAAAAGGAATTGGTTTTAGTACAAAGGACTCCCAAGGAATGACTTCTAAGTACATGGTCAAAAAACTCTGAGAAAGGTTTTTGAAGCTCCTGAGTAGAAAACGAAGGCATGCCATAGGTTGAGTGTGTGTGAGGGTGGGCGTAAAGGGATTTAGTCTAATAACTTTTTTCAGGGCTACAAATGCAACACAAATCAGACAAAAGCACAAGTGAGTATCCCTGGGAACGAGGGGATGTTGAGTTAAGGAGGTAGGGTTGCATTAGCGAAGTGCTGAGAGAGGGGTATATCATTACATTATACACCACTAATCCTTTTCCTTTATACTTACAGCTGGGTTCTAAACAGTGGTCTGAATATGCACAGGTGTCACGGCATTCAGTGACTGAAGAGACACCTGAGGCACAAGCTGCAAGGGCAGTCCTTTGGATGCCTACAACTGAAGCCACTTCTCTCATTCTCTCATCATCCCATTCTGCTTTCCCCTGTTGGGCTGACTTTGCCTCGAGTGACCATTAGGTGTTGAGGTGACGACAGTCCGATTGGGTAGGTGGAAGCCAGCCCCTATGAATCCCCCTCGCTTCCACAGTATAACACACACAAAGGTTAGTGTGATAAGTCTTGACAAGAACTGGGTGCTTATTGGTGCTGTTTTGGTCCTTATGCTGAAATCCTACTTATTGTTTCAGATTTTTAAACATGCGTCCGTTTTACATCACAGATTCATATTTTAGCACATCAGGCTCATTTCAAGCCTTACTTACAATACAACTGAGGTCAAACAACAGGAGAGATGCCAAAATCTATAGCTACCTATTACTTAACCATTAAGCCTTTCTTCGTACAGTGATTTTCGAACGACAGTATACACAGAAACCCTACCCAAATTATTGACCCCTTCAGCAATGTTCTACAACGTGCACATAAATCCAATGACATCATACACCTTCCTTTCCTAATGATGGATGGTACACTAAAGTATTGTCTTAACTGTATGACTCCTTCAATGATAGAGTGCTTCAGTCTCTAAAACCACAAACACACTTGATAAAGCGAATAACACTCTTTACATAAACTATCTGGAACAAAAACACTAAAGGTTTTTCCCTATGCTAATAAAAATAAACCAGGAGGATTCATTATTATGCAAAACGATTGTAAGTATGCAGATTTCACAAATAATTATGGGCATGCAGATATCTGATCCTGCCTATGCTTCCCCCTGTTATTAGAGTCCTGTCTGCTGTGACTGGACCTGCATTTTTGCAGAAATAGTTTTCTTGTTGCTTCTGTGCACATGCATGCATTCTTCCATGCACTTATCCATACTGTAAAGGTTACAAGAGTACATACTTATGTAAAGGACATGAAGCACAGTCAGAGGCCCTGAACAAAGCATCTGTTGGACCTCCAACTACCACAGCGTACTGGTCCTAAGGATGTTCCTCCTAAATAGCAACTCAAAAATATCACCTGACCAAAATTTGAGGTCAAAATATTGTGACTACAAAAATATCACGGGCCAAAATTATTGACAGTAATTACTTAACTCTTTAATTCTATTACTATTTTCAAAGTTTAAAATATTGTTTATCTTAATGTTTTTTATTATGGTGTTTTATTTTATTGGTTTATGTTTTAATTTTATTATTATTATTAAAGTTATTATCATTTTTAAATTATGTTGTAATGTTTTGTTTTGGAGTTGTTGGGTTTATAGGAAGATTTGATGGCTAGTGTTTGTTTTATTATATGTTAATTTATGTTATCTGATTCATTATTTTTATCTTTTATTTGTTATTTATTTGTTTAAAGGGTTTAATACATGTTTTAATTATAGGTCTGGTTAATTGCATGGATAGAGTTTTTTTTGTTATGAATTATTTATTAATGTTAATTATTTGTTGATTATTTTGTATATTTTGATTATTGGTGTGTTTATTTGTTCAGTCAATTTTGTATTCATGTAATAAATTGTAAGTTTGGGCTGTGGACATTGTCAGGCATTGGATAGGTAGATTTTGTGTTATTATATTTTCATTTATGTTAATTGAATAATATGTTTATCTAAAAAAATGTTTATATTGTCATGTATTTGCTTAACTGTTTTAAGGTTGAGTTATGTACTAAATTTTAAGATTGGGGTGTGGGTTTTTGGTGGATTGGTTGGGAGGTTAAAAACAGATGTTAATTGATTAGTGCATTAATTATGTTAAGTTTGAACTTGGCAAGTAATTAAGGGGGTCATTCTGACGGCAGTCGGTCCACATCAGATTGCTTATCGGATGCGGTCCGACCTCCTTCTGCAGCTGCGGTCCAACTGACGCATTACAATGCGTGCGTTCGGAGGCTGCAGGGGGAGGGACAGTGTGACGCTTTCCGTCGGAGGGTCAGTAATCCCTACAGAAGGGGCGGTGCCTTCTCAGGCACTGCTGTAGGGATTACAATGTCCCTTTCCGCCTGCCCTTCCATGGCGGTTTGCACGCCATGAAAAGGCAGGCGGAAAGCGACTTTGGGTGCCCCTAGCGGGACCCCTTCCCCCCTGGCCCTCCACAATGGGGTCTGCCCCAATTTCATCCCTGCGCCATGTGGCAGGCACCGCATTTTTTAAGTCTATATTTTCTATTATGACTTGTGCTGTAGCCCTCAGCACAATAGAAAATATACACTTTGCGACCGCCGTGAAGGCAATCGCATTGTAATGAGGGCATGGGGGACTGCCGACTCCTTGTCGGGCATCGTATTGGTATCCTAGTTGTAACAATTTTAAATATTATGTTTTAATTTCTATACTTTTAAAAATAAATTTGTTATTTATTGGGCAGTGTGGTATTTTGTGGGTTTGATTGTGTTTTTGTTCAAACTTGCTTTGTAAATAATTGACATTTAAATTTTTAAAATTTGCAAAAAATGCTTTGTTATTAATTGTTTTATGACATAGATATGACATACATATTTTTTAATATCTGTGCATTTTATTGTTGGATTTGAGGTATACTATTTATTTTAAGATTTTGTTTTGAAGCCATATTAAATAGTTTTATTAGTTTAGATATGGGTGAAAAAATTGTTGTTTAATTAAAAAAATATATACACAAATGCTTTTGTTACAGTGTTTGTTAGATTAGATTTAGAATAGTAAATCAACCCCGCGCCCAATGTATGCACTTTCCCAAATGTTTATTAGATTGAAGTTAGAATAGTATATTTGACCCCCACCTGCCTGGTGTTAGCACTTTTTCTAGTGTCTGTTAAAATGCAGATAAAATAGTAAATCTGACCCCAGTTTACCCAATGCTTATTAGATTGGAGTTTGAATAGCAAATCTGACCCCCCGGCCCCAATGTGTACACTTTCCTCAATGTTTATTAAACTGGAGTTAGAACAGTAAACCTGATCCCCTGCAAAATATTCACTTTTCCCAACATTTGTTAGCTTACAGTTAGAATAGTAAGTCTGACCGCCCCATACCATTGTAGGCACTTTCACCTATGTTTGATAGATGGGTGTCAGGAGTGCCAAGAAACACTACAGAAACATCCATCCACAATAGTCACCTCTAACATGTAGAGTACATTTGACATGCTCCTGTGCCATTAGTCTTGACAGCATACTAGTTAGTCCAAGTTTAGGAGTGGGGAAATTGCAGCATTCAGGGGATCAAGAAGTAAGTTGAGCATGCTCGTTCTAAATTGCAGGAAGCTATAACTATGCTATCGCAAGATTTCATAATCTCGCAACATTGGTGGCCATTTTGGGCACAGCTATTATATAAAACCATGCCCACATGCATATTCATTGCCAATTATTCTGACCTGTTCTGGAGGAAGCATTGTGTCTTTGCAGCTTCTGCTAATGAAGTTACTGTAAGATTTCTCTGCCCTTTTTGGATGCCCAGCAGTCTTTGACTCTGTCCACGGTGAAGACCATACTTGGTACATGAAAGAAAGAAAGAAAAGAACATTAACCCAAGTAGCACCACTTTGCGCTATCATGATAAGGTGCCTTTTCAAGTGGCGCAGAGTTGTAACTTACCGTAACAGAACTCAGGGCCTGATTAGGATGGCGAGCGGACCCTATTGGAAACTAGCCGTTTCCGTCGAGACTAGCCGTCGACGGTCCCGCCATAGGGATTACGATGCGACTGTCTGCAAGGTGGTCGCACCATGTATTCTTTGCTTTGCGGCGGGTGCTGCTGGCTGCAGCACCCACCGCAATGCAAATAATGCACCCTGTACATATCCCTGCACTACGTGGCAGGCACCATGTGGTGCCTGCCACATGGTGCAGGGATATGTAGGGGGGTACCATAGGTGCCCTTCAGTGCCCACATCGGAGGGCCAGAGGGTAGGGGGACCCGCTAGTGCGCCCCAAAGTCTTTTTCTGCCTGACTGTTCATGGCAGGTTAACCCCTATGAACAGGTTGGGCGGAAAGGGGCATTGTGATCCCTACGGCAGTGCCTGGTAGGCACCACCACCATTGTAGGGAATACGGCTCCCTCCGCCACACCAGCGGGCTCAAAGAGCCCGTCGGATGCGTGGAGGTTGGTCTTTCCGACCGCCGCCCATCTGCCCGCCATTGAAATATTGCAGGTGGATTTGATGGGTCCGATGGCGGTGGGACCACCACTGACAGACTGTCGGTGGCGGTCCCACTGTCATCCTAATTGGGCCCTCAGTCACCGGAGGCACAGCTCTCGAGTTACAAGGAACCTGTAAACCAAATAAAGTTTGTTTAAAAGCCTGAACTTGAACTCAGTGAACACTCATTTTTGTCTAGGTTGCATAAAGAGTACTCAAAAACCTTGTTGATTTGAATTAACGTTCTACAAGGTTGAATATGAAGTTAGATAACATTCTTTACTTGTCATCTGAAGATATCAAGAGTGAATCAGTCATTGCCAACATCCACGAGCGCAGGAACAGGTATTTAGGTCATTGGTTGAGAGGTGAAACATACTACGGTGAAGCTGTACAGAATATCAAACTAATTGTATGTAATTTTTTCCAAGGGGATGCTAACAGTAACGCAACTCAACAGAATATCTGAGGTTATTTATAAGCAAGAAAGAGAGAATGTTCAGATAAATACTAAGGGGAGCTTTTGAATTAAGACACCACTGTAGGCCCAGTTTGAGAATAGGATAGCCCCTAAAAATCTAATTACATCCACAACAGGAAATCTCAGCAGCAACTACATTATTCTAGTTACTGAAGTTACTGATGGGAGTTGTCAGGGACAGGCAGGACTGCTGACACACTGAACACCCCCTGTAACTGAAGTCGACTCTTTCTCGTCTCTTCCCATTCCCCTTTATTGTGTGCAGTTAGCCCTGTCCTCATGATGCCTTCGGTTATTGAGGTGGGAGTAGCTGGACAGTGGAGTTGGGAGCGAGCTTTGGTGATTTCGTCTCGTTCCCACAGGATTGCCCATGTTAGTGCGTGTGCCTGACAACTGGAATTAGAATAGTGAATCTGATTATGTGCCTACCCAATGTATGCACTTTCTCCCAATATTTGTTATACAAAGATAAAATAATAAATCTGACTGCTCCCCCTATGTATGCCCTTTCTCCTATTTTTGTTATACTGGAGTTAGAATAGTAAATTGTTCCACCCTCCCTCAATGTATGCACTTTCCAAATGCTAGAATAGTAAATCTAGCCTCCCTCAATGTCTGCAGTGTCCCCAATGTTTGCTAAATTGGAGTTAGAATAGAAAATCCCTACCCCTCAAATGTCATACTAAAAGCTAGAATAGCAAATCTGACCGCTCCAATGCATGCACTTTACCTACTGTTTGCTAGACTGGATTTAGAATAGTAAATCTGACTTCGCCCCGAATGTATGTCATTTCCCAATGTTTGTTAGGATGGAGTTAAAATAGGAAATCTGAGCCACATTTCACAATGTATTCCAATGTATGTATTTTGGACTTAGAGTACTACATTTGATTCCTTTCCCCAAAAAATGTAGCTATTTTTCCAATGTTTGTAGGATTGTATTTGCAGTAGTATATTTGAATAGTTTCTTATGTTTGTAAATGTTTTTGGATTGCTGTTTGATTACTATTCAGTTTTATTTTTTTCACTTTTTTATAAATAGTTTAGTGTGTTTAATTTAAAGTTATATATTTTCAAAGTTACATTTCTTTTATTCTTTTAAATTGTGTTATGTTTTCGAAAAGTATATTATTATGTTTAAGTTTTTGACACAGTTTTAGTAACTTACTTTTTTTAATGGTATAATACTTCTTTAGTTTATTTTTTAGAAGCACTAATAGTGCTTCATGTGTATATTGTTTATTATTTAATAAAAAGTATTTATGCTACCTTTTTATATGCAAAATTATATTTTTCATTACATGCATTTTAATTTATCATTTATTTTTTAAATGTAATTATATCATTTTAAAAAGTATTTTAAAATTACATGCATTAGTTTGAATTTAAATTTTTGAAAAGGTTTAAAATGAAAGGTAATGTGTTTTTATCATATCAGTATTGTGGTCCACATTTGTTTTTGTAGTTGATATTCTTTAAAATACAAGCAGGTTAATCAACAGACTTGGACATGCTACATCTGTGTTGTTAAGGCATACTGTCAACCCCCAAGTAGTTATTTTGGTCCCTGTTATTTTTTTTTTATATATATTTTGTATTGAGATTTTTATGAAACCGATATTCTGTCAAACTACCACCCTAAAAACTCCTTAAAGCTTCTTCTATTAGTCACTCTGGGGCATGCTAGCTCCACCGCCTGTTCCTGCTTGCATGAGCATTGATTGATCTTTTATTGAAGGTATTTAGGAATGCACCGGTCACAGAATATAGAACACACAGATTATTTTGCTTGCCAAACTGTTTTCTTGACACATGGCTTGCTCATACATGATAAAAGGTAAAAAAAGAAAGTACATTGTTATTTTCCCGATATGGGGTGCTTAGAGGCTACTGAGTGCACAGTATATCTGGTACTCGATAATGGTACTACACTCTTCTTCTGGCTCTAAAGGAACATCCACTAATGATCTGAGGCACTGCATCCTTTTTGCTGACTTCAGAGGGGCCTCTAGTAACAGTCCATGGTCCTACATACTTTCTGCCAACTTTAGAGGAAGCTCAAGTAGCAACCTGAGGCACTACACTCATTGCGATGCCTTCAGAGAGAGAGAACTTTAGTAACAACATCTGTTACTGCAGCTGGGTGTAGCTGGCTCGATGAAGGAGAAGCAGACAAAGAAATAACTGCTCTGGAAGGTGTGGTGTCATCAGCTTAAACACTTTTTCATTTACACACGACAATGGCTTTAGAAATATTAGCAAATATAGTATTTTGTTGATTTGAGGGAGAATGGAATATTACAGTATTATTACGTGAGGTGCAAATACTGGTATGTACTGTTGTTTTACAGCCCTGATGAAGTTCTTGGGATAGAACGAAACGCGTTGGCTGTTGTGGCTGTCTACGTTACGTTTTTTCATCATTTGTAAAGAAGAATAAAGATTTCATTTTTTCAAATTACTGGATGGACATTTGCATATGTGATATATTTGGACTTTACTGTCGAGTGGTGCAACCTGCAGTTGCTATATATGTACTGATGAGTAGTGAGTGATGGTGAAAATGTCAACATGCACTAGCAATTTCTGTCAGACCAATAGGCACCCGCACAATCAGAACACATCTGCCTTTTGCAGGTAGTACCTCCCACCCTGTCTGTGATTGGGAATTGGAGAGAGAAGCTAAATTGCTGTGGTATGTTGGGTTTGTCTGAATTTGAATTAGTCTGCACCATCAGATGCTCTCAGGAGTTTATAGTTTTGCACCACTAAACAATGAGAGGAGAACATGAACACCTGAAACTACCTATTCTAGAGCTCTATAGTTCTATGTAGACTAGTCAAAGAATAATGGCCCACACTTACAAAACCATTGCGATTTGGTTTTCAGTCACAAACTGAATCCCGGTTGCAAAATAATGAAATCGGAATGTAAGACAGGCATTCGGAGGCCTAAATTTAGCGTTGCGAATGATGAACAATTCACAATTTTTGAAACTCAAATAGTGATTCACAAATTAGTATTTGTTATTTGCTATTCACTATTCATATGTTCATTGCAGTCACAAATAGTGAACAGTCGCAAAAACACCTTTTTGCACATGCAATTTACCACCACACCTACCTAGGTGGTAATAATGTGCGAGCTATATAAACAGTCCCAGAAGGCATTTGATTTTTCCAAAATGGCTGCTCTGTACGGGTTGTATGACAGAGGCATGCATCGCTAAACTACACGTGCCTCTACTATGCGGCCACAACAACAAACAACCAGTTCTTTAACACTGATGCCTTTACCACGCAATTTTGTGGTAAAGGCATGACTGGTAAAGGGATGTGTAGTAAAGATCACACCCCAACCCCCCCGTCCTGAGCCCTAAACACTATTCCTACCCCGCTGAGCCCTAAACACTACCGCAACTGCCCTGAGCCATAAAACACTACCCCTACCCCCAACCCGAGCCCTAAACACTACCTGCCCCCCAGCCCTTATCCCTTATCCCTACCCCGACCCCCCCCTGAGCCCTAAACACTACCCTGACCCCCACCTGACCCCTAAACACTACCCTGATCCCCGAGGCCTAAACACTACTCTGCCCCCTCAGCGATAAAAACGACCCGACCCCCCCGAGCCATAAAAAGTGCGTTGACCCGCTTGAGCCCTAAAAACTACCCCCAACCCATAAAAACTACACACCACACACCCAAAACCTGGCCCCAGCCACACTTACCTCACTGCGTCCTCTCCCGATCCTTCCTTTTCCTGGGCTTGCCCATCCTAGCATCTAGACCGCACACTGCCTTAACCACGCACATGCTTGTTTAAGGCATATGCGTGGTTAAGGCATGCATAATTGAGCTTGCAGGGAAATGCCCACGTTGTAAAGGCTGTTTCCCCTCTGTATGTCATGACAAGGAGAATAAGGATTTTGGCTGGTCTATAGAGAAGGCAGAGGAGAAAGGAGACGGAGGTTAAAAGTTTTTCAACAAACCGAGGAAGAGATATACACCATGTATAGGCTAAGTGGTGCATCAATCAATTATCTTATTGCTGATTTAAAGCCTCAGCTTGAAAGTCACACCTTATGCATCTATTAGCATCTGCTAGCTATCAAGGTGTGATTGCAGCAGCTAGTGATGAGTCACAGAGGGCACAACTTTTCCATGCATTTCTAGATGCTGTGGTAATGTTCATTAAGAGCTACATATATTTCCCTTAAAATGCACAGGAATTGCATACCACCAAGATAGATTTTTATCAGATAGCCAACTTTTCCAATGTCATAGAATGTGTAGATGGCACCCATATGCCAAGCTGCCCATCCTCTACCATTGAGTATTTTTTCCACAGCAGGAAAAATACTCTTTCACTCAATATACAAGAGGTGTTTGATGCTAAACATGTCATTACAGATATAGTATTGCGTTTTCCAGGGAGCAGACATGATTCATTCATATTCAGACACAGGGGCATTCATGCAAGGCTACAAAGAAGAGAGTTTGACGATGGATTCATTTTGGGTAATAAGCCTATGTAACTTTTTGATTGCAGTGGAAAAGCATAAATATTGATAAAATGATGCCTAAAAGTACTCATTGCTATTTCAGGTGATAGTGCATATGCCATACTTTCATAGATAACGACTCCATATCTGAATCCATTCACACAAAGTGAGCTTCTTTACAATGTGGCACTTAGAAAAATAAGAGGTCTCATTGAGCGCACATTTGGAATTCTTAGAAGTAGATTTCAGATGCCTATACACAGGGCGGAGCCCTACAATACTCTCCTGAAATAAGTTGCAAGATTGTAGCAACATGTGAAGTTCTACACAATGTAGCAACTAACAGAGGCTTAGAAGTTACTGTATTTGAGTCTGAATCTGATGAGGAGGAGGAACACCTACCATCACGCGGACAATATGATGCATTGAGATCAGCAGAGGGTCAAATGCCACATGCTACCATAAATAATAATTATTTCTCAGTGTCAGTGAACAATTCACACATTAGCAAATAAAAATCAAATGCATGTTTGCAAGTAAACATTAACTAGCCTTTATTCCTATGTTTGTCAATTGATGTAAGCAAAGAAATGTTACATTTCACCATGTCACAAGTATTGAACAAAATGTTTGACATATGTATACATCCACACAAGAAATCAAATAATGCATGAAAATAACTGCTTATGACTTGGGTTCGGAACAAACAGAAGTGTGACCCCCGCCTTTACACCTCAGTACTGTGACGCCTAGTTTCACACACCCTCATGGTGTCACTGACAGATATGATACTAACACTAGGTTAGACTTCACTTTATGGACGCACTACCTGACTGACACCTGCTATCTGAATGGTTTGTAATGTCTCTACATCATTTGTCATCTGTATTAGTCCATGAGCCACATTGCTGCTGTACTCTCCCATTTCCACTTGGAGGTTGATAGTATGCCTTGACAACACAGATGTAGCATGTGCAAGTCTGTTGATTGACCTGGTTAATCCATCAATGCGGGCAGACTGTTGATATTGCCTACGTCTCTGATGTACATGATCAGTGTTTAAATCTATGCATAGAGTGTGTAAATCATCTTTGAGATTGTCAATCTTCTCATTCATGGCACTTTAATTTTCAGCTGGGGTTGTAATATTATCTAATCCTGTAGTTACACTTTTTTCAATAGAGGTAAGTCTGGTATTTATTAGAGTAGGGTAGGGGTGGGCAGAGAACTCCGCTCCACCAGCAGAGTGTGCAGAGATTTGCTACTCTGCGCTCTGCTGAGAACACAGAGTATAGGGACCAGGGGGCTCCTGCACCCCAGGGCCCACCGGACGGAGCTCAAGCCCCGGGCCCGGTCCCAGCTTCCGAACCCGAGCTCCCAGGCCCAGAGGTGCAGGGGAAGCCTCCCCAGGCCCGCGGGACCCCATCCCGGGCACCCTACCACACTGCAGGCCTGAGGACAGAGCCCAGGGTGGGGAGGCCACCCTCCCCCCAGGCCGGAACTCCTGAACCCAGCCAAGCAGGGGGAGGCTCCCCGGGCACTATGAAACCCCGTCCCGGGCCCCTGGTGGAGCGGTAGACCAGGAGACAGAGCCCAGGGCGGGAGCGCCTTCCCCGGGGCCCAGCGGGGCCCTTGGACCTCATCGGGGCTCCCGTGCCCAGAGGCACAGGGTGGGGCTTCCCAGAGCCCGGGGTGGGGAGGCCTCCCTCCCCAGGGCCCCCAGGGGCCCAGGCCAGAGCTCCTGAACCCAGCCAAGCAGGGGGAGGCTCCCCGGGCACTATGGAACCCCGTCCCGGGCCCTGGTAGAGCGGCAGACCGGGAGGTGGAGCCCAGGGCAGGACTGCCCTCTCCTGGCCCGGTGGGGCCCCTGGATCCCATTGGGGCTCCCGTGCCCAGAGGCGCAGGGTGGGGCCTCCCTGGGCCCGCGGGACCCCATACCGGGCACCCTGCCATGCGGCAGGCCCAAGGACTGAGCCTGGGGTGGGGAGGCTGCCCTCCCCAGGGCCCTCAGGGGGCCCGGCCAGAGCTCCTGAACCCAGCCAAGCAGGGGGAGGCTCCCCGGGCACTATGGAACCCCATCCCGGGCCGCTGGCGGAGCGGCAGACCGGGAGACGGAGCCCAGGGTGGGAGCGCCCTCCCCGGGGCCATGTGGGGCCCCTGGACCCCATCAGGGCTCCCGTGCCCAGAGGCACAGGGTGGGGCCTCCCCAGGCCTGCAGGACCCCATCCCAGGTGCCCTGCCATGCGCAGGCCCGGGTGGGGAGGGCACCCTCCCCAGGGCCCTCAGGGGGGCCCCTTCAGAGCTCTTGTACCCAGCCAAGCAGGGGCAGGCTCCCCGGGACCGGTGGAACCCCGTCTCGGGCCCCTGGTGGAGCAGCAGGCCAGGAGACTGAGCCCCGGGCCCCTGGACCCCATAAGGCTCCCGGGCACAGGTGAGGCCTCCCCGGACCCGCGGGCCCCCATCCCGGGCACCACACCACACCACACGTTGGGCCAGGGGAAGGAGCCCCAGGCTGGGGGGGCGTCCTGGCCCGTCCAGCTGAGGACTGCTAGGCCGAAGCGGGTTCCGGAGTACCCTGTCCCTAGTAATCCGGAGGAAGGGTACCCCCTTTCTGGTAACCCCTGTGCACCGCGAGACTGAGGGGACCCAAGGCGCGAACGTGCCTGACCTCCTGGAGCCCTGGCTGGGATCGGGGAGGCAAACGAGCCCTCATCGGGACTTCCAGGATAGCCCCGCCATCTGGTCACCCCATTGGAAAGCATTGCGCCCGAGCCTTTGCTGGAGGGCTCACGCCTGCGCTTTGGGGGGCTCTGCGTCCCGGGGGCTCGGAGACCCCGGCTGGGCCTCGGGCCCGGGGCTGCGGACGGGGTCCCCCAGGCACCTTGACAGGTGGGCGAAGCAGGAGGGAGGCCTGCCCGGGCCCGATCGACCCCTGTCCTGGGACCATGGTGGAGCAGGGGGACGGAGCCTGGTCCCCTGGGCCCGACCCTAGGTCCCGGGCCAGCACACGCAGGGGAGGCCTCCCCAAGGCTCGCGTCCCGGGCGCCCTGCCATGCGCCAGGCCCGAGGACAGAGCCCAGGGTGCCGGAGCTCCTGAACCCAAGCCGAGCTGGGGAACACCCGATGGGCCCCAGGCCCAGGGCGGAGCGGAGGATGGAGCCCAGTGTAGGGAGCGCCCGGCCAGAGCTCTTGGGCCCGGACGCCCAAGGGACGACCGCCCGGGTCCGATGGAGCCCATCCCGGGCACTTTGCCATGTGGCAGGCCGGAGGACGGAGCCCCGGACAGGGGGGGGAGGTTTTTGCCCAGCCCTAGCCCTAGTAATCCAGAGGAAGGGTACCCCCTTTTCTGGTAACCCGTGCACACCGAGTGACGGAGGGTTACCCAAGGCGCGGACGCGCCCGAACTCCCGGAACCCTGGCTGGGGTCAGGGAGGCAAATGAGCCCTCATCGGGACTTCCAGGGCAGCCCGGCCATCTGGTCGCCCCATTGGAAAGCATTGCGCGTGACCAGATGGCCGAGGGTAAAGGTGCGACCAGATGGACGGGCCCGAAGGGCGCCAATATGCCCTTTGCGAGGGCTCCCACCTGCCCTTTGGAGGGCTCGGGGGCTCTGCGTCCCGGGGGCTCAGAGACCCCGGCTGGGCCTCGGGCTGCAGACCGGGGTCCCCGACGGACCTCTGACCCGGGGTCCCTCAGGCATTTTGACAGGCGGGCAAAGCAGGAGGGAAGCCTGCCCAGGCCCGACGGACCCCCGTCCTTGGACCATGGCGGAGCAGTGGGATGGAGCCCGATCCCTTGGGCCCGGCCGGAGGTCCCGGGCCGGCACGCGCAGGGTGGGATGGAGGGCCGGAAGTCCCGGGCCGGCACGCGCAGGGGAAGCCTCCCCAAGGCCTGCGTCCTGGGCGCCCTGCCACACGGCAGGCCCGAGGACAGAGCCCAGGGTGGGGAAGGCACCTTCCACCTCAGGGCCACCAAGGGCCCCTGCCGAAGCTCCTGAACCCAGGCCGAGCTGGGGAACGCCCGACGGGCCCCGGGCCCATGGCGGAGCGGAGGACGAGCCCAGTGTAGGGAGCGCCCGGCCAGAGCTCTGGGGCCTGGACGCCCAAGGGAGGACCGCCTGGGCCTTATGTAGCCCGTCCCGGGCACTTTGCCATGCAGCGGGCCAGAGGACGGAGCCCCGGACAGGGGGGGTAGTTTTTGCCCAGCCATAGCGCTTCTGGTCGCCGGCTGAGAGCCCCCAGCCCACGAGGGGTTCCAGCGTACCCTGTCCCTAGTAATCCGGAGGAAGGGTACCCCTTTTCTGGTAACCCGTGCGCACCGAGTGACGGAGGGGACCCAAGGCGCAGGCGCGCCCGACTTCCCGAAGCCCTGGCTAGGATGGGGGAGGCAAACAAGCCCTCATCGGGACTTCCAGGGCAGCCTGGCCATCTGGTCGCCCCATTGGAAAGCATTGCGCGCGACCAGATGGCCGAGGGGGAAAAGGCACGACCAGCTGGCCGGACCCGGAGGACGCCCATCAGCCCTCCCAGCGCCTTAAAGGAAGGGCTCCCACCTGCCCTTGGAGGGCTTGGGGGCTCTGCTTCCCGGGAGCTCATCAGAGCCCTTAGCTGGGTCTCGGGCACAGGGCTGCGAGGGGGACCCCTGACAGAGCTCTGACCCAGGGCCCGCAGGCACCTTGACACGCAGGCGAAGCGAGGGAGGCCTGCCTTGGCCCGATGGACCCCCCGTGACGGGCACCCGGACCCTCGGCTGGTGGCAGGACGTGGGCTCCCGCACCCCAGGGCAGCTGGAGCCCAGGCCCTGGAACCGGTCCCTGCTTCTGAACCCAGCCAGGCCGGGGAGAGGGGGAGCCTCCCCAGGCACCAGGGTCCCCCGTCCCGAGCAGATGGACCCTCGGCAGGCCGCAGGATGGGGGCTCCCACACCCCAGGCCCTGCCTGAAGCCCAGGCCCCGGGCCTGGTCCCTGCTTCTCAACCCAGCCAGGCCGGGGGGATCTGGGAGCCTACCCGGGCACGAGGGGCCCCCGTCCCTGGCACACGGACCCTCGGCTGGCCGCAGGACGTGGACTCCTTCACCCCGGGGCCCAGGCCCCGGGCCCTGCTTCTGTGGAGGCGGGTGGCGGAGCGGATTCCACGGATTTTTTTCATAAGTCCGTGGAACTCCGCATAGTGGCACTACGCGGGAAACACCCACTACAACGAATGTAATTGTACGCGGTGCCATCGCAACGCTACTTTCACATCGCAGGATCATTGGCATCGCATGCATTTACAACGCATGCTACAACTTCGATTTGACATTTATATCGCAAACACACTACAACGCTGCACGGGACAGAGAAGGTGAAAAGTCACGGGACAGAGCAGACATAGGTGGGAAGCACGGGACAGAGAAGATTTTCTATTAGCCCCAAAGCACTTGAAAGGTGGCAGAGAAGGTGGAAAGTCACGGGACAGAGCAGACATAGGTGGGAAGCAATTTTATTTATGGTAAAAAGCACTTGAAATGTACAGCAGGATAACTGGCCCCAAAGCACTTAACAAAAATAAAAAATATTCCCTGAAACCCTCTGTTTGACTGGCCAGCACCAAAGCACTTGAAAGGTGGCAGAGAAGGTGGAAAGTCACGGGACAGCACTGGAGTTATCACGTATCCTCATTGGTCCAACGAAAACATTAATATTAACATCTGATTTTAAAATAAACTTTGTCCTTTTTTCATGTTCACAGCACGCGATTACGTCGGCGCGCATACGTTACTGCCGTGGTTCCGGGAATCGGCGCGAGAGAGACAGAGAGCAGGTGGAAGGCAGAGCTCCGTCAAAGTAAGTGACTTTTCATTCATTATAACCTTAAACATTTATGTTTAATGTTGACTATTATGTCATTAGGTACACTAGGTATTGCTATACTTGTAGAAAGTTAATTGAGGATGCTCAAGGTCTGAAGCAGATAGGTCCGTGCCGGGGAGCTATGCCTTTCTTCTAATAACCTTAAACATTTATGTTTAATGTTGACTATTATGTCATTAGGTACACTAGGTATTGCTATACTTGTAGAAAGTTAATTGAGGGTGCTCAAGGTCTGAAGCAGATAGGTCCGTGCCGGGGAGCTATGCCTTTCTTCTAATTCGGACCAGAGACAATGGCCCAGGGGACATTCCATTGCCCACTTTAGTTTGTGACAGCTCATCATGAAGGCCACTGGGCCAGCGACTGTTTGGCAATACCAAACTCCACTCTAATCTGGGTCGGAGATGTATAAGAGGGTAACTGGAAGATTAACCTATTTACCTTACGTATTATTTTGTCACTTCCATAGGTTAAAGTTGGAAGAAGCTTTACCTGGGCCACCTGCAAGATCGGTGTAAGAGTTGGGCCTTTTAATTTGTTGTAAAGAGTCCTCAGAACGAAGGCCAAAGCATTGCCATTTCTTTCTTATTTATTCGAGCTGATATCCCTAGCTTCCGTTCCCATTAAAGTAAACTCCGAATATATTCCATTATTTATATTTAGCAAATCACATTTTTTTTTAGCTTCCGTTCCCATTAAAGTAAACTCCAAATATATTCCATTATTTATATTTAGCCTATAATGTTTATTATATCTCAGTGCTTTACAGTGATTTATTGGAGATATGTTTCCCAATTATAAATCACATTTTTTTAGCTTCCGTTCCCATTAAAGTAAACTCCAAATATATTCTATTATTTATATTTAGCCTATAATGTTTATTATATCTCAGTGCTTTACAGTGATTTATTGGAGATATGTTTCCCAATTATAAATCACATTTTTTTTAGCTTCCGTTCCCATTAAAGTAAACTCAGAATTTATTCCATTATTTATATTTAGCCTATAATGTTTTTTAGATCTCAGTGCTTTACAGTGATTTATTGGAGATATGTTTCCCAATTATAAATCACATTTTTTTTAGCTTCCGTTCCCATTAAAGTAAACTCAGAATATATTCCATTATTTATATTTAGCCTATAATGTTTTTTAGATCTCAGTGCTTTACAGTGATTTATTGGAGATATTTTTCATTACATATGTTTCCCAATTATAAATCACATTTTTTTAGCTTCCGTTCCCATTAAAGTAAACTCAGAATATATTGCATTATTTATATTTAGCCTATAATGTTTTTTATATCTCAGTGCTTTACAGTGATTTATTGGCGATATTTTTCATTACATATGTTTCCCAATTATAAATCACATTTTTTTTTAGTTTTTTTTACTCCTTACTGTAGGTCAGTCTTGATGTTATTGTTATTGATATATGTATATTTATTAATTCTTGGACCTTCCTGTCTTTCGTCCCTTTTCCTTTTTCTCCTCTCTTCCTTCCTTTGGGCTTAGTACCTATTTATGTCTTTATATATTTATATATCTTTATCAACCATTAAGAGACTTTAGTCGCATCTACTTCTATTAATATATTTGAGTATTTATTGTTAAAAAATCACAACACAACAAAAAAAATGTAAACTCCGAGATACTTAAAGCTTTTTGTCAACCCTATTTTTTATGACACAGGAACCACATGTGCTGATGAGATCTAATGCCTTGAAATGCTAAGATTTTTGTTTTCTTTCTGTTAATAGTTAGTCCATTACTTACTGAGTAGGCCAAGGTTGCATCAAAGAGGCGCTGCAGGCTAACCTGGCCAACCTTGGTTCTGCTGATGAGGACTAGATCATCCCCATACAGGAGATTTGAGAGCTGAAAGCCCCCCAGTTTGGGCAAGTGAGAGTTGACCGCATTTAGTATGGGAGTAAGATCTTATAGGAACCGGGTAAATAAAGTTTGAGCAAGGACACTGCACTGCTTCAGGCCTTGTGTAATTTTAATTGGTCTAGATAAGGGGAGCCACCCTCGATTTTGATTCTGAATTATGTACACTATTATGTCATTAGGTACACTAGGTACATTCAGAGCAATGGAGAGTGAAATGGTTGGGACTGCTGGGATGTTTCTGTATTGCTATACTTGTAGAAAGTTACTTAAATAAAGGGAATCAGCGGCAGTCCTGCCTACTCCGATTTGACATTCAAACGCTATTCTTTTTGGATGGCTGCCTGAGCCACTACACTGGGTGTGTTGGAGTCGAGAGGAATTACAGTGGTGGGGAAAGGGGCAAAGTTGGCTATTTCCAGGTACAGAACAGTAAAAGTTGCATTGAGGAATTGAGAGTAGTGCTCAGTGGTCTCGCCATGCTTAGGTTTCTGTATTGCTATACTTGTTACTTAAATAAAGGGAATCAGCGACAGTCCTGCCTACTCCTATTTGACATTCAAACGCTATTCTTTTTGGATGGCTGCCTGAGCCACTACACTGGGTGTGTTGGAGTCGAGAGGAATTACAGTGGTGGGGAAAGGGGCAAAGTTGGCTATTTCCAGGTACAGAACAGTAAAAGTTGCATTGAGGAATTGAGAGTAGTGCTCAGTGGTCTCGCCATGCTTACGAGATATGTGGGCATTCCATGTGTGGGTGCATTTCAACAGCAAAGTACATGAATAATGTCCTCCTACCCTTGGTCGCACCGCCGCCAGATCTCTTGTCCTTCCCGTCTTTTCCATGGGGGGTCATGTTTTAGGATTGGTAATATCCCCAGCCTATATTTCAGGAACTGTACCTTAGTCCGATCACAATAGGATTCACGTACGTAGCCCTGTGCTTTCAGCCTGGTGTAGACATGAAGGGTCATCCAACCATGTTTATGTGTGGACAGGCAGTCTTTGTCCTCAAACACTGACAGCAGCTGTGTGCTGGCTTTAACCAGATTTTTAAACTCCAGGTGGCTTGGTAACCACAGACCAAACAGGCCATGTGGAGCAATAGGCGGGCGTCGGCACTACCAAGGGGGGCATGGAATGAGTAAGCTCAAATGGCTTTGGCACCAAAGGGAGGGAGATTCCAACGTTACACGTAATTTTGTAATTATGTACACTAGGTACATTCAGATCAATGTTAATACCTGCCATTCTTTATTTAACGATAGAGATGTTTGTTTTTTCAGTCAGGTAGTGTGGTGGACTGTTTAGTGCACTTTTAATATTCTTTTAATATACTTTTCATATACTTTTGCTGTGGCAAATGAGGATACGTTATAACTTCTCTGCTGGGCACTTAAAAAACGTGTAGCAATCAGATTAATGTAGGGCAAAACAACTAACTTCTCTGCTACCCTCTGTAGGTAAGTGACTTTAAATAAGATTAGGTACTTCTACTGTGGCAAAGAAGGCCAAAGTAAGTGACTTTAAATGTTCCAAAAAATAAAGGTACTTCTGCTATGGCAAATAAGGATACGTTATAACTTCTCTGCTGGGCACTTTAAAAACGTGCTGCAATTGTAGTAATGTAGAAAAAAAAAAACTTCTCTGATAGCCTCTGTTGGACTCTGATTAGATGACACTTCTCGGCTGTGGCAAATAAGGCTAATTTAGACTAATGTCGGTCAAAAAAACAGCGGCGCAATCGCATTATTACAACGAAACCCACATTATATCACACTTCTCTACTGGGCTTTTTGTGCCTTCTTTAAATATAGTTACTGCAACACTGTTCCGCTGTTTGGTGCAACTAAAACATAAATATTAACAGCCGATTTTGTAATAAATTTTGTCCTTTTTTCATGTTCACAGCGGGCGATTACGTCGGCGCGCATACGTTACTGCCGTGGTTCCGGGAATCGTCGCGAGACAGAGAGCAGGTGGAAGGCAGAGCTCCGTCAAAGTAAGTGAGTTTTCCTTAATGATAACCTTAAACATCTGGGAATTATGTACACTATTATGTAATTAGGTACACTACGTACATTCCGATCAATGATAGAGATGTTTGTTTTTTCAGTGAGGTTGTGTGGTGGACTGTTTCTTACACTCCAACCTGAACCAATGTAACTTAAGGATGGTACAGGCTTGTGGAACAAAAAAGTTATATGTATAAAGGTGGGGAATGTAAGGTTGACTTGTTTTGTGCCCTTGGTGAGATAGGTAACTGCGTAGAGGATGGTCACCTGTGAGATCACGGTTGACCTAAGAGCACTGGGAGGAACAATGTTGACACATTTCAGACGTTGGAGGACTGCAAGTCGAACAGTGGTTTTGCATTTTGGTTTTCAGAATGGTATTGTTTTTCTGAAGAAGTGACCTTTAATACCACTCTGTCTTCTTTGCCTTGGTGGAGAAGGGTTAAGCGTCACATGTAAAGGCAAAGACTTTGTATTCGTTGTAAGTTTGTGTGTTGGTCCTTCCAACACTGGAAAGTCCACTTAGGGGTTTGTGTTATCATCATTGGCTCTGCAGGTGAACTTTATTGCTTAGCGTTAAGGCACAGGTAGCCATTTACCCTTAATGCTGACATGGCAAAAAGGCATTTTGTTACAGTCTGAGACTTTTTGGAACTTTATTGTACTGTGCATTTCGCGTACTAATTGGTGAATCACACAACCTGTGCGTTTTGTGACCTAATGAATAAATATTTTGTTACCCTTCATTTTGTATGGATTGTCACTTATGTATTCACGTTTGTTGTACCATAGAAAAACACATATTACATTTTGGGTGTTTCCAACGTGGAAAATTACATTTACAGATTATTGCATTAATCTAATACAAATTTCACACTTTTTTTTATATCAATTTACATTATATCCTTCACATTTGACTTCATGACACAAAGGTAGCACATTTAATTTCCACTGTAAATAACGTTTGGCATGTTCCAACTACAATGCAGTTGGAACTTTAGCATATAACATGAATGTTATTGTTTATAAAAAAATATTAGACTTTTTAGGGAGTTTTGCTTTTATTTTACAAATTGTTTTGGTGGTATGTGTCAATGTAACATTTATGGCATGGTTTATTATACAGTTATAATACTTGCACATGCTGTATTCAAAGAAGAATTTACATGTTTCACATCGGATTTTGATCGGATTCTTGGTTACATGCGATTGTCTGGCTTAATAAACCAACATTTTAGCGGGAAAGGTATGGCTGGCATGCATGCGGTGCACAAAATGAGTGGTTGGCTATAATCAGAGTCTGCCACAGTCGCAATTTTTATGCATTTGTCGATTTATGGACACATTTGTGTACACTACAGGAATATTTTGCCTTACATTTGGGATGCAAAAAAGGAAAGTCGGAAGTTTTAGGCATGTGTCGATTTAGGGACACATTTCTGTAGACTACAGGGACATTTTCACTTCGATTTGGGATGCTAAAAGTAAACTACAACAATTGTTAGGCCAAAAATCCAGTATATGTGCAATGGAAGCTAGGTAGTCAGAAGCCACAGACAATGTAAAAAGTTTTGCCGACATTTCTTTTGTTCGCTGGGAAATACGTGGATTTAGTGTACCTGCTAACGATTGTGGATGGATGGACGGATGGATGGGTGGATGGATGGCTAAGATTGTGGACGGATGCATGATGGATGGACGGGTGGATGGGTGGATGGATGGGTGGATGGATGGGTGGCAAATATTGTTGATGGATGCACGATGGATGGATGGATGGATGGACGGATGGATGGGTGGGTGGATGGATGGATGGCTAAGATTGTGGATGGATGCATGGTGGATGGATGGATGGGTGGCTAAGATTGTGGATGGATGCATGATGGATGGATGGATGGATGGCTAAGATTGTGGATGGATGCATGATGGATCGATGGATGGATGGACGGACAGATGGATGGGTGGATGGATGGATGATGGTTGGATGGGTGTGAGGATGGGTGAAAGGGTGGTTGGATGAAGGATGGATGTATGGATGGAAGGATGAAAGGGTGGATGGGTGGAAGGGTGGATGGGTGGCTTGACCGTACGTTTGCTAGACACTGGAGATGGACATTAGTCGGCCACAACTGGACACCAGGCGTTGTTCCACAATATGGTATTTTTACCAAACAGTAGTACCTCCATTTGATCTGTATTAAGTTTTAAACAGTTATCGTGCTTCCATCTGATGATGTGGGCCATGCAGACATTGAACTTCTTCGCTCCTTTATCTGGCTCTGATGTTAATGACACCACTAGTTGTGTATCATCTGCGTAACAAATCGTGGTGTACCCGTAGGAACGGATAATTTTAATCAGTGGGGCAACATATAGTTCAATAAGGTTGAGGATAATGAGGACCTCTAGGGCACCCCAGATGGCAAAGCAAAAGGGTGTGATTTATGTCCTCCCAACATTAGGGTTTGCTCTCTATTAACTGAGACAGCGTTCCTGTGGATACCGCTCGGCTGGCCCCTCATCAGCAGATTCGGCTGTGTGGGAAGGACTTTCTCCTCGCAAAAATTGTTTTTGGACTTGTGATGGGGAAAATATTTTAAGAAATGTAGTTTCATTTGTTAATTGACAAAGCAAAGAATTTATATGGGAACCCACGTTCCAAACGGCCAGCCCCTAGTAATATTTGTCATCCTCCCTCACCTTTGACACTTTGTTAGTACTTTTCTTTTCATACCTCAGCTTTATAACTGTCTCTTTGTACACAGTGTAATTTAAAGGCTTTTGGGCTCCTGTGTAAGACATATTGCAGCTGTGTTTTTGTGTGCAAAGTGTTGCGACATTTCCATTTATTAGGCACAATACCGCCATGAAATAGTACAAATCCGGTACCAAAATTCCAACTTGGTCAGAAAAGGACCACAAAATAGATGTTGCCCAGATGCAAAAAAGCTTTACGATGAAACTACTAAGCCTGTGAGTGGAGATTGATGATTTAGAATTCTATGGGAAAAGGGCTCTTGGGGAACACATGGACAGAAAACAAGGGCAATTGTTAAAGAAAGAAAACTTAATGCGCTAATGACGTACCATACTTTAAATTCACTAATTGTTTCAGTTTTGATGTAACTAATAAAAACAAAACTGGATGTGTAATGTAACGGACCAAAAACACACTGGGCAAATTTTTAGCATTTTTATTTGCATTACATTGCATTGATATCACATAAATAGACACTTCAAATGTATTTAATAAGCAGAATTATTTACATTGTATTTACACTGAAAGCAATGACAAAATTCTGAAACGTTTTACATTACTGTTTGATGTAAACTAAAATTTGTCGGTGGTACGTTTGCATATAACATTTACAGTATTCTTTATTATGCAAATTCTATGATTCTTAGGCATTATTCCTTTATTTTGCCACATTTTTTCGGTGGTACATTTGCATATTACATTTATGGATGGTTTATTAGACGGTTGTACGACTTGGAAAGTGATTTATTGTTATTATTTGGTTTATTCTACAAGATACTGCATATGTTCCATATCTGTTTTTATTCGGATTCCTGGTTGGATGCTATTCAGTGGATTCATAGGAACTCAAATCTTGTAAGGTTCTGCGTGTTACGGATGCCGTGCACAAAATGTGTGGTTTACCCTACTAAGGGGTCGATTCCGATTCGGGCCGGAAATTTCTCCGACCGAGCCGGACCCGGAGAGATTTCCGACCGAATCGGACCCGTGCAGTCCGACCGAACGAGTCCGATGCGTCCGTATGTTATCGGACACGAGTCGGTCGGACTCCCATTGAACTCAATGGGAGCCGGTCGTACAACGCGTACGCGGGCTCCCATTGCCTCAATGGGTGCGAGTCGGACAAGGGCGCCCCCTACAGCGGGTACGCGGTGAAGCGACTCGCGCCGTACACGCAGAGGTAGGGGGGACCCATGGGTCCCCCCTGTGTGCGCCTCGCACGGGTACGCGTACAGGGGGGTCCGACACGGACCCCCAAAGTACGGCTCCGACAGCGAGTTCGAGTCGGACGGCGCGAGTCGGTCGGAGCGGTCGAGGTGCGCATCGTACTTACCCGGCCGGAAAACGTCTCCATTGCGCGGTGCGAATCGGGTCCGACCGAGTCGGTCGGAGCGGTACGATCCGGGTACGAGTCGGTCGGAGCGGTCGGGTCGCCCGGACGTGTCGGTCGGCGAATTCGCATCGTACTCGCTCGGCCGGACCCGCGTACGGTTCGGTCGGGAAACAGGCTTTCGCATGGCTTTTTTCCCGACCGAATGGTATTGGGTGCGCCTCCGACCGAGATCGGAATCGGCCCCTAAGAGTCTGCCGCAGTCTGTAGTTTAATACATTAACCAATTTATGGACACATTTAGGTACACTACAGGAATATTTCAGATTATATTTTGGGTGATAAAGAGTAAAGTACAAACATTTTTAGGCAAAGGAATTCAGTATATGTGCAATGGAAGCTAGGTAGTCATAAGCCACAGACAAGGTAAAAAGTTTTAGTGCTGCCAATAGTCTAGCAGACATTTCCTTTGTGCGGTGGGAAATACGTGGAGTTAGAGTACCTGCTAACGATTGTGACATGCGCATTTCCTGATAACTTTGCTCCTTTCGCAAAATCTCTAAAAAATTGTAGAAATTAGGGTGTGGTTTGCCAATACTGTTATTTAAAGAGTTGTGCCAACCCTCTATGGCATTGTTTGTCTTTGCTCCTCCCTCTAAGCAGGTCGAGTAGCAGTTCCACCAGTCCACAATAAAACGTGGTTTCCTCCGGCAACCCGACCTGCTTAGATGGCCAATCCATGTGTCTTCAAAATAATTTAAAATTGGTGCCAATTTGTCTTCATTTTCCATAAAGTACTCAGACTCGGTTATAGATGTGTAGTACTCGTCTACACTGTTAGGAGGAACAAAGCAAAGTGCAGTTAGTTTTTTAAGCTCAAACTGTAGTTTGCTATCAGACGCATAATCCTCAATTAGGGATGTTTTTTGAATTTTACGCCAAAACGCCTGAGAAAAGTGGAAAAAACATCCTTGGATTTGGGTATCCATGTACAATTTGGTTACAGTATTCATCATTGGTAATTCAAAGTCCATGATTACTTTTCTCGGACTTTTGTTTGGAATTTTTACTTTTATGACTGACAAAAATTCAGTATACGTTGAGGATTGTTTGTCTGGTAGTAAACTGTACACTAAAGGAACTACTGTGTTGTTAACGTAGCCGTGAATAGTGTATATTTGGGTGAAAGGGGTGGGCGTACTTTTAAAGGTACCATCCATCATCCAAACATCACTGTTCTCCAACCTATTTAGATTACGGGGGTGCTAAGTATTAAAATACGCTTTTGAGCATTTTCATTGTCATACAATGTGAACGGTTCGTTTGAAACAGTAAGAGAGAGTTCACGAGGAATTGTTATATCGGAAAAGGTTTGTGGTGTAACGCGTTTAGGGTTATTTGCCTGTTTCTTACGTTGGATAATTCTACGCAAGTTTGGAATAGTGGGCATACTACTAGCAACATGTTCAGCAATGTGTTGGGATACCTCCCTTAAAATAGCACCGCACGGGTTATTGGAGTTGCCTGCAATCACTTTCATTTCATTTATAGATTCTCTCACTTCAATAGCAGTTGCAGAGGCAGAGTGGTTATGGTCTGTGCTTCTTAAAACAGAGTCACCCAGAGTAACCGCTCGGCCTCTGCAATGGCTGGAGTAGTATTGCACAAATCTCCAATGACCCAATCCACAATCTTAGCCATCCATCCATCCACCCACCCACCCATCCACCCATCCATCCATCCATCCACCCACCCACCCATCCGTCCATCCATTCATCCACCCATCATGCATCCATCCACAATCTTAGCCATCCATCCATCCACCCATCCATCCGTCCATCCATCCATCCATCCATCATGCATCCATCCACAATCTTAGCCATCCATCCATCAATCCACCCACCCACCCATCCGTCCATCCATCCATCCATCCACCCATCATGCATCCATCCACAATCTTAGCCATCCATCCATCCACCCATCCACCCATCCATTATGCATCCATACACAATCTTAGCCATCCATCCATCCACCCACCCATCCATCCATCCATCATGCATCCATCCACAATCTTAGCCATCCATCCATTAATCCATCCATCCACCCACCCACCCATCCGCCCATCCATCCACCCATCCATCTATCCATCCATCCATCATGCATCCATCCACAATCTTAGCCATCCATCCATCAATCCATCCACCCACCCATCCATCCGCCCATCCATCCACCCATCCATCCGTCCGTCCATCCATCCATCCATCATGCATCCATCCACAATCTTAGCCATCCATCAATCCATCCACCCACCCATCTGCCCATCCATCCGTCCGTCCATCCATCCACCCATCATGCATCCATCCACAATCTTAGCCATCCATCCACCCATTCATCATGCATCCATACACAATCTTAGCCATCCATCCATCCATCCACCCACCCACCCATCCATTCGCCCATCCGTCCATCCATCCATCCATCCATCCATCATGCATCCATCCACAATCTTAGCCATCCATCCATCAATCCATCCACCCACCCATCCATCCGCCCATCCATCCACCCATCCATCCGTCCGTCCATCCATCCATCCATCATGCATCCATCCACAATCTTAGCCATCCATCCATCAATCCATCCACCCACCCATCTGCCCATCCATCCGTCCGTCCATCCATCCACCCATCATGCATCCATCCACAATCTTAGCCATCCATCCACCCATCCATCATGCATCCATACACAATCTTAGCCATCCATCCATCCATCCACCCACCCACCCATCCATTCGCCCATCCGTCCATCCATCCATCCATCCATCCATCATGCATCCATCCACAATCTTAGCCATCCATCCATCAATCCATCCACCCACCCATCCATCCGCCCATCCATCCACCCATCCATCCGTCCGTCCATCCATCCATCATGCATCCATCCACAATCTTAGCCATCCATCCATCCATCCATCCACCCACCCACCCATCCATTCGCCCATCCGTCCATCCATCCATCCATCCATCATGCATCCATCCACAATCTTAGCCATCCATCCATCCACCCATCCATCCGCCCATCCATCCACCCATCCATCTGTCCGTCCATCCATCCATCCATCATGCATCCATCCACAATCTTAGCCATCCATCCATCAATCCATCCACCCACCCATCTGCCCATCCATCCGTCCGTCCATCCATCCACCCATCATGCATCCATCCACAATCTTAGCCATCCATCCACCCATCCATCATGCATCCATACACAATCTTAGCCATCCATCCATCCATCCACCCACCCACCCATCCATTCGCCCATCCGTCCGTCCATCCATCCATCCATCCATCCATCATGCATCCATCCACAATCTTAGCCATCCATCCATCAATCCATCCACCCACCCATCCATCCGCCCATCCATCCACCCATCCATCCGTCCGTCCATCCATCCATCCATCATGCATCCATCCACAATCTTAGCCATCCATCCATCCATCCACCCACCCACCCACCCATCCATTCGCCCATCCGTCCATCCATCCATCCATCCATCATGCATCCATCCACAATCTTAGCCATCCATCCATCAATCCATCCACCCACCCACCCATCCATCCACCCATCCATCTATCCATCCATCCATCATGCATCCATCCACAATCTTAGCCATCCATCCATCAATCCATGCACCCACCCATCCATCCGCCCATCCATCCACCCATCCATCCGTCCGTCCATCCATCCATCCATCATGCATCCATCCACAATCTTAGCCATCCATCCATCAATCCATCCACCCACCCATCTGCCCATCCATCCGTCCGTCCATCCATCCACCCATCATGCATCCATCCACAATCTTAGCCATCCATCCATCCACCCATCCATCATGCATCCATACACAATCTTAGCCATCCATCCACCCACCCACCCATCCATTCGCCCATCCATCCGTCCATCCATCCATCCATCCATCATGCATCCAACCACAATCTTAGCCATCCATCCATCCACCCACCCACCCATCCAGCCATCCATCCACCCACCCAGACATCATGCACCCATCCACACTTTTATCCATCCATCCACCCATCGATCCATCCAAAATTTTAGCCGTCCATCCACCCACCCATCCATCCATCCATCCACCCACCCACTCTTTCACCCATACATCATTCATCCATCTCACCCACCTTTTCACATTGTCAGCTGGCCCGATTCACTGCAAAGTTGCACACACAAGGGGGCCATTAAAAAAATTCAGCCCTGCTCTACTCCCTAAAGCAAGGGGTAGGGTTAGGGGTGAGGTGGGGGAGGGTTCAGTATGCCGCTGCGCTGGTTAGCATTGTGTTCCATGCAACTTGGATTAGCTTGTTTCGGTCATTGCATCCAGATATATAATACAGCAAGTAGCATTACACCAACAACAAAACGGGACTATTGGCTTAGTGGACTACCATACAAAAACTGCTGTTCCGGTCGCAAATGGTGAGGTAGTGAAATAACAAATGCCGGTACCAGTCTGCAACCAACGTCCCACCCCCGCCCCCGTATCCATGTAACACCTTTCGTATGGCACATCAGTAGGATTTGTTTACAGGCTACGCAACGGACAGTACAGGGAATGTACACAACTCAAATTGACAAACACTGGATTGCATTGAATATACTGTTATAATGCAGGCACAATTAAACCAGTAGTATTAAACATTGTAACTACATATGTCATCTGTATATGTTAATTACTTACAGGCTTCACTGCTGAAGAGATTGCTCACGATTTTGGCGCCTTTAACAAAATAAAAATTTGCCGTTCACAGCCTGTAAAAAAGAAGAAATTATGACTTTACGTCCATTAAATGCTACAGGACAGTTAGTTGGATGACATTACTGGGTTTTAAGTGACTTACTTGTTAGGTTGAATGGCTCTGCTCAAAGTCGGAGTCCGAACGTAAGCACAACATCTAGTGTGCCGTGGGAACTGGTCCAAACAGGCCTGCAAATACAGTGCGCCTCCTTTTATACCCTAATGTAAGTGTTGCAGTCAGTGAAAGTGTGGTAGGACTTTTGTGGTACGCGCTTGTTTAAATAGTGTCTCACTAACCCAATTTCTATTGATACTTTGCAAATGTACAACATTTCGTGTCCCTAATCCCCAAAAAGCACTTCTGCTACATAAAACAATAGACAGCCTTTAATTTAAAGTATGTAGAACATTTTTTACGTTATCGATTGGTGAGCGTATGTTGCTATTTATTATTACACTATACAAACTTTTAAGTCCAGGAATACAATACAACACGCCCCAGAGTAAAAAATACGATGTAAAAGCTTGCGATTTAGTGAACTGCGTTGTATTTGCCTACAACAGCTGAGACACTACAATCGCGTGGCAACAGCATGCGCACTGAAGGCGTGCGATGTAATGCCTTTTACGATTTGAAAACTCCGTGGTAATTGCTTGCGTTGTTATGGTTCTCGATGTATCATCATACATCCGGCGTAGCCAGCTCTGCCCAGGGTTAGTATTTATAAGCTTTTTTACCCCACTATTGCAGGTGCTGAACCTTGAGCATCGAAGCCTCCAAACCACCAAAAACATGCACATTTTGAGGGATGTCACCACTTTTGATATTTGTTTGGCATGGAGTATTGACAACATGGCGTTTGCAACATCTATGTGTTCCCCACAGTGCTCTTGGCCTGACTAAAGGTTCTTAGCTCACACTCTGTGTGCTTCTTCCATAGACTTCATTTGCTGACTGTGTGTTTTCTACAACTGTGGGATTAATTGGTTTAGCTTAGGGTGTTGTTTCATGGCTCTCAACATTAAGTGGCTCTTCAAGTTGCATTTGGCAATCTTCAAGCCCCTCACTTTCAGAGACATCACTGCCATGAATATCTGTTTGGAAATGGCATAATTATTATTTTCTGTACTATAGCTGAGTAATGTCTGTTTAAATTTTGTTGTTTCACCAAAAAGATTTTATTAAGAGTCACATCAGCTTATAGTGTTTGTATTACATCACCTATGATGCACAGCTTCCTTGTTTTGCTAACATATATTTACGGCCATATTTTGCATGCAGTTTTATTACATATACACACATTTTGACAACCCTATAGTATATATAATGTGTTTATTCAAATTCTAATATATACTTAGTATATTTATCACACTCTTGTAGTACACTTACCATGAGAGGGTCCTGGATTTTCAGATGTATCAATTATGCTGAATCCTTCACTGACTCTGGTTCCAAAGTTGTTTCCATGTGTTCCTCAACTGCTGCTGGTGGGGGTATGGGGGTGGTGACCTCCTCCAGTTGCTCTGGCCTCAGTTAGCCGGACTCACAAAAAAACAGAAGGCAAAAGATAAAAATCTGTACAACTGCATCATTGTAAACAATACATAAATACCTGTGCATAATGATATTAGCACCTGTAAGAGTCACTCATGGTTTTAGCATGCTTATTTTTTCAACAGATCAAATTCAGAATGTTTCCTTATGTTCTGCTTCTTTCGGGGATCAGTGAGGTGCCCTCCATTACATCACACACATGTCAAGTGTTGTTTAAGTGTGGCAGAGCAATACCAGTGTTTTTTGTTTTGCCGATACTGACTTATTCAACTGGTGAGTTTTAAGGACACAATAAATTATGTATTTGGCAATGTGGATGCAGCACATAAGTTATCTGGTTCAGGCTTAGTTTATTCTTTTGTTGCAGATGATGTTCAGGTGTTGTTTAACTAACAAAGTTCTACTGCCTAAAGCTGGCTAAAGTGATGGTTCAGGACCTGTTCCTTTGCTGATGTACGCAGACAAACTATGTGCTCAAGAAGCAACTGTAGCGTCCTCCCAAGCCCGGGAGCATGCAAATGAACACACCACCCACACACAGAGCTCTGTAACAGACGTCTTTATTCATCAGCATGCGATCACACACTGCACACTCATTATGTCATAACCGTTAATAACCACACCTTAACGCCTCCCAGCAAGTTACATAATTTCTCTGTTGAGTACACCCAGAACCGCAAGGGTCCTAGCACCATTAGTCTCACCACACTACATCAACCATAAAGTAACAGTTACACAAATCCATTCAGGCTGGCAGCTTGTCGCGTCCCCGGACCCACAAATACACAGTACACCGGTAAGGGATTTGGTTGCTTTATTATTCTCGTCGTCACGAGCTGACTGTGCACACTCCGCCTCTGGTCCCCTTCCTCTCTCTAGTGTCCTCCCCACCCCCTGACCGGATGTGGTGTCCGGTTCCCTCCTGACCCCTCTGTCCATGGCAGGGTCCTAGTGCCCTTCCCCAGGTCACTACATCTCCCCCTTTGGTCACAAAGAAATGACGAGCACGTCAAACCCATAGACCGGTAGATGGTCATAGATGGAAGCCTGTCAGCTGACGTGCCGGTGGGCTTTCACCCGTTACATTTCCTCTATTAGTCTTTTGGGCCTCCTGCATGCTCTTCTTGAGCCGGTCTCCATTTGTTGCTCTTCCGCTGGTCCTTGCTCCTGTCCGTTGCTCTCCGACCCTTTTTGTTCTGCTGTTTCCTCATCTTGGTCCTCTTCATGTTTCTCCTTCAGCCCTTTGAAGTGTGAGATATTCCGTGTGATCCTCTGGTGTTCTGACTCCGCCGTGATCATTGGGCCCTTCACTTTCGTTACTGTCAGCGGGTCTTTGGAGAACATGCTGTCAGATTTCCTCTGCTGTCGTTGACGCACTATCACTGTGTCCCCTTCCTTCAGGTGTGACGGGATGGCGTGTCGCCTGGCATCTGCGTAGTCTTTCATCTTCCCTTTCGCCTCTCTGTCCTTAGCTGCAATGCTGCTGTTTTCTGGTGCCATGATTGCTTCTACTTGCGGTAGTCTCGTCCTGCATGTCCTTCCCAGTACTAGCTCCGCCGGGCATCTTCCTGTGGTGCTATGTGGCGTGTTTCTGTAGTCTCGTAGCATCTGACACAGAGCTTGGCCAAGCGATATCTGCGCCAGCTTCGCTCTTTGAACTACCTTTTGATGCTCCCCATGAACCTCTCTACCATTCCATTCGCCTGCGGCCACAGCGGAGTTATCTTCCTGTGGTTTACTCCTAGGTAGACCATGAATCTGCGGAACTCTTCTCCTGAGAACGGAGGACCATTGTCTGTTTTCAGTGTTTCTGGTGAGCCCCAGGCTGCAAAGATGTCATCCAATATTGGTAGTGTTGCTGATGTTGATGACACCTGTCGCACTATAGGAAATCGCGAGTACTCATCCATGACTACCAACAGATAATGGCCTGTGTCCAGCGGCCCAAAGAAATCAGCTGCTAGTGTTGTCCACACCGCTCTTGGCAGTTCGGACATCTGTAGTGGTTCATGCTTGGCTGGTGAGCCCGTCACCTGACAGAGGTGACATGTCATGATGGTGTTTTCCACCATGCGGTCCAGGCCAGGGAACCATACTTTCTCTCTTAGCAGTTTCTTCGTTGCTACCATGCCTCTGTGTGATTCATGAGCCAGATTGACCAGTTGCCGCCTGAGTGAATTCGGGATCACTATTCTGGTCCCTCGCATCATTATTCCTGTGTCTGTCTCAGACAGCTCTTCATGTATCTTCTTTAGAGCCAATACTTCTTCCTAGCATACTCCTTCTCCCCATATTGTTGACTCTGCCTTCTCATTGTCTCCATGGCCAGCTGCAGCGTTGCATCGTCCTTAGTCTCCTTTGCTAGCTCCGCTAGTGTTATAGGTGCCGGGGTGTTTTGCTTTAGTATGAAATTTAGGTACTCTTCTGCCATTGATGTCATCGTCTGTGCCTGCGGCAGCGGGTGTCTCGACATGTAGTCTGCCGGGTTGTGTTCTTTCCCTGGCTTGTGTACAATCGTGAAATCGTAGTCCATCAGCCTTATGCCCCAGCGCTCAATCCTGGGTGGCATTTTGGCGGCCGGGCTGCCATAGATCATTACCAGTGCCTGGTGGTCAGTTATGATGGTGAATGGCTTCCCGTAGATGAACATGTGGTAGTGTTCACACGCCCAGACCACTGCTAGGCTTTCCTTTTCTGGTTGCGAGTATGCCTTCTCAATGTCTGTTAAGCTTTTGCTGGCATATGCGACGATTTTTCTTGGTGAGTCTCTCCCTGGCAGGTATTGCGCTAGTATTGCCCCTAGTCCTACCGGGCTGGCATCTACAGTCAGTTCAGTGCACAGGTGCGGGTCAAAGTAAGCGAGATGTTCCACAGTCATCACCGCTTTTCTGATGTCCTCGAATGCCTTGTCGCATTCCTGGGACCAGACGAACTTCTGCCCTTGTCTGGTCAGTTCTCTTAGCGGTGTGCTCACCGTGGCAAAATCCTGTATGTATCGAGCACAGTAGCTGGCAAGTCCTAGAAACGATCTCACTTCTGCAACATCCGTTGGAGGATTTGCGTTCTTCAGCGTTTCTACTTTGCTGGGGTCTGGCCTCATCCCGTGCTTGGAGAAGATGTGTCCGAAGAACACCAATTCCCCTCTCCCCAGCTCGCATTTGTCTCCATTCAGCGTCAGGCCCGCTTGCTCCAGCTGTGAACACACTTGACGCAGAGCGGTGTCATGTTCTTTGTCTGTTTTGCCAAATACCAAAATGTCATCACTATAGTTGAGGCTGTTCTGTACCGGCCTTATCACCTGCCTTATTGTCTCCTGGAATATCTCCGCTGCCGATGATATTCCGAAGCTCAGTCGCTTGTATTTGAACAGACCCAGGTGTGTGGAGAATGTCGTGATGTACCGGGACTGGTGATCTAGCTCTAATTGATGGTACCCTTTGCACAGGTCCAGCTTCGAGAATCGGCAGGCCCCAGTGAGACAGCTGATCATGTCGTTGAGGTGTGGCCCCGGATGACGTTCCCTTGCGATTGTGGTGTTTGGGATCCTCATGTCTACACAGATGCAGATCTTTGAGGTGTCCTTCTTTGGAACTGCCACAATCGGGGATACCCACGGCGTTGGCACTTCAGCATGTTCAATGATGTCTTGTGCCAGTAAGCTAGTTATCTCTTCCTCAACTTGTGGTTGTAGGTGGATCGGTACTCGTCTATGATGTTGGCCACCGGCTTAATTGACTCATTGATATGTAAGGTTATCTGTTTTCCTTTTAGCTTGCCGAGACCCTTCAGTATGGCTGGGTATTCTTGTAGAATGTTCTCCGTTTCTGACATGTGGTATGTCATTGCTAGTAGCCCCATCACCTGTGCCGTCACGTTGCTTAGCAGGCATGGTGCTGGGATATCACCCTTGAGCACGTGTACTTCTTCTTGGTAAGACTTGCCTTTGTATGTTAGAGTTTCCATGAATTTTCCCATGTTTTCTACTGGTCTTCTGGAGCCCCACGTGAACACATCCACGGTCGACGGTGATAGCTGTGGTTTCACTTTCATTTTCTCGTATTCTGAGCTGCACATGATGTTGTATGTGGCTCCGCTGTCAAGCACGAACTTTGCTTGGTGGTTCCCCACATCAATGTTTACAGTGGCGGTTTTCTTTATTTGCTGCTTCTCCACGAGATGAATGTGCTCTGTTGTTTTCTCCTCCTTGGGTGCGTCTGACATTAGATATAGTCTCTCTACTCTCACAGGTGCTGCCGTCTCTTCGGACTCGTCAGAGGAACTGCGATTTGCCGTTTCCATGTATCGTGCATATCTGTTGCTGGTCATCCGTGGTCTCATTGTTCTGCCTCTCTCGCTTCTGAATTGTCTGGTCATGCACGTGCTTGAAAAATGATTGTCCCTATTACACTTCCTGCACTTCTGGCCCATTGCTGGGCAGGCACCAACATGTGGGAACTCGAGGCCACATCGGTAGCATATTTGGTCGCACTTCTTTGTTGGGACCGGCGCCTGGAACTCTTTCTTTTTGAAATTCCCAGTGACGCGAAATGCTGACGCCACTCTCTTCTCCTTTCCCGTCTCCATCTGTTTGGACTGCGCTGTGGCCCGTGCCTCCGTGCGAGCCATTGTCAATATCTTTTCCAGCGTCGTTGGTTCCTTCAGGATGCGTGTTCGGAACTCCACTGATTGACAACCTTCGATAATACGCAATCTTATTGCTTGCTCATTGTCGAATTTGTCAAATTCGCAATACGCGACCAGTTTCCTCAGTCTCGTCGCGAAATCGTCTAAGTTCTCTTCCCCTTGCTGGCATGCAGTGTTAAACGTGTACCTCTCAAAATCGACATTTCGTTGAGGGTCAAATTTCTGTGTGAGACACTTTATCACTCCCTTGTAATTCGCTGTTTGATCGTCGGGGAAAGTTAACAGTAGATCTTCTATTTCGTCCCCTGCGAGATTCAGAAGTAGGTGCAGTTGTTTGTTGTCCGGGACGTCCGTGGCGCTCATGTAGCGCTCAAATTTTCTGATCCACCTTTCCCACCTGATGCCTGCTTGCGGCTCCGATAAGCTGCGGAAAATTGCTTGCGTGCTCTTCTTCTCCTCATTGTCGCTCATTTTCTCCCCAGTCCTTTTTTTTTTTCTTCTTTCTTTTTTTCTTTATTTCCCCTTTGGTTCCACTGTGTTCTGCTTTTATTTCACTGTTTTTCCTTTTCTTTTGTCTGTTTTCTTCTTTTTCTGCCTTTTCCTATTGGTTTCAGTTGTCGCCTGACTCCAAAATGGCCGTCGCGCTGTTCTTTGCTCCTATTGGCCTATTTTGCCTGACTTCAAAATGGCCGGCGGAGTCTCACGAGGTTTCTATCTTCTTAGCTTTGCCTGACCTTCCAAAATGGCCGCCCCTTGTTCCTCGCTCCTGATTGGTCCAACCTGCCTGTTTCTAAGATGGCTGCCCTGCTCTCGCGATAGTTCCTTTGAACTTCGCGCGTCTCTCTGCTATTTGGGCTGCAGGCACGATCTCTTGCAGGCGCTCGTTTGCGCTTGTCCCTGTTTGGCGCTTTCTTTTTTTTTTCCTGGGCACTTCAGTTTCTTACCGCTTTTCCACGGCACGGACCAGGGTGGGCTCCTGGCTCCGTCGTTCAGCCTCTCCTACACACGTCGTCGGTCCCTCATGCAGCGGTGGTCGCCAGATGAGGATCCCGCCTCGTCGCCAGTTGTCGCGTCCCCGGACCCACAAATACACAGGACACCGGTAAGGGATTTGGTTGCTTTATTATTCTCGTCGTCACGAGCTGGCTGTGCACACTCCGCCTCTGGTCCCCTTCCTCTCTCTAGTGTCCTCCCTACCCCCTGACCGGATGTGGTGTCCGGTTCCCTCCTGACCCCTCTGTCCATGGCAGGGTCCTAGTGCCCTTCCCCAGGTCACTACACAGCTTAAAGGCAAGGGAGTTGGGGCAACAGGGCATTGTGTAAGTAGAGACTGACATGAAAGAAAATGGTTACTCTTTCAGAGCTGCAAATTCCCGCATAACACTGGCCTCTCATGGGATCTGTTGTGCTCAGGCAAATCCAACCCTCCGTCACAAGATGGCACCCAGAGCACAGGGTGGCTTTCCCACTTACCCATCTCTCACACCACAACAATGGGAGCCAAAGAGTACCGCAGAAAATCTGCTGTGAGTCAGTTGAAGCAGGGATCACAAATACTGATTAATGGTGCAAATCTTAACATGAACTAGGATTGATGAGTGATGGAGTGAATAAAAGCAAGTATTAAGGATTACTGATTTATGGTGAAACCTGGACCTGTGTAATAGTGGTGATTCTTGCTATATGATAGGCCTGCCCACACCATGTGGTTGACGTATGACTGGCATTCTTGACACGATGGTGCCCACACCTACATAATGTTTGCATTGGAATAATGGTGGTAATTCTTGCTATATTGTATGTGCTCTTGGTATTAACATGCCATCCTTGGTATAATGATTACACTTGCATAATGTTGGTAATTATTTGTGTATATGGGAATTCATGGTATAAGTGTCCCTCCCTAGTTTACTGTTTGCATATTATTGGTTATTCTTGGTGTTTTATAACACTATTACTACCGGTGTCCAAGGCGTCAGCATTTAAGATTGGTCTAACCTGTCTGCTGTCACTGTCACCCATGCACCCACTCTAATTTAATCCATTCATAAACACAAATGCATGCTTCCAACATCAATCAATGCACTCACTCATTAATGTATTGACTCACTCACCTTACATCTATCCATACATTTAATTATGTATTCATCCATCCATGCACTCACTCAACCATACAGCCATTGACATATTCTCATTCACCCACTCACCAATAAACTCCACCACTTACACAAACCTGTCAACGAAAAATCACTTTCACTTAGAAAACAGCCAGACCTATTTTCTTAGCAAATATTTGTATCTAAATCTCCTCTATTAATTAATTTTACTGAATTTACTGCTGAAAGGCATAAACTACGCGCATTTTATCTCCTATGTTAATCCTTAGCTGCGAAGCGGCTTTTTTTAGTCTGAATATCACGAGCTCTAGATCGGTGTCTGGGCTACTCATGTATAGACCCCCTAGTCCGGGGAAAGCCTTTATTGATGAACTTCTGGAAATACTTCCTCCATATGTCCAACGCTACTCTAACTTTCTCCTATTAGGGGATTTTAATTTACATTTGGAAAATAAAGGCTGTAAAGAATCGGCTGAGTTTTCAGTAGGTCTTCAGGCTTTGGGCCTGAACCAATTGGTCCATACTTCCACACATAACAAAGGTCATACATTAGACAACATTTTCACTAATTGTGCAGGGACAGCTGCCACACTGCCGGTCCCTGTAGCCTGGTCTGACCACTATTTACTGCCTTTTAGTCTATTTGTGCCAGGTCAGGCCCTCCATGGTAGTTGCTCAAAACCAACATTGGTCCGGAAATGGGCGGCATTAACTCAGGATGCCTTTGAAGAAGCATTGGCCGGCAGATCTCCTGAGGTGGGGGATAACATCGAGAGTGCTGACAATTTAATATCTAGTTGGATGCTGGAAGCGGTGGATTCTCTGATACCGCTAAAAAAATGTAAAAGTGTGCGTACTTCTGCCTCTGCGAAGTGGTTTTCGGCAGATTTGGCGCAAATGAAATCTAGCTGTAAGCATCTTGAGTGCCAATGGAGGAAGAGCTATAGGGATGAGAATAGACAGAAATATCTAGGGGCTTTGAAGCTTTACCATCGCCAGATTAGGAGAGTGCGGAGGGAATACTACACTGGGCATATTGAACGAGCAAAAAATTCAACGAAGGCCATCTTTCAGGTAGTGAAACAACTATCCTCTCTGGAACGAGTGACAGCGGCGCTCCCTGCCTCTACGGACTATTGTAATAGGGTCGCTGACTATTTCACCAATAAGATTGCTAAGATCTATGCCACTTTTCCAGAAAGTAGTAGGAGGTATGCTCCTGCGCCTGGTCTGGATACTCCAGGGTGTGAGGATAAGTTTGCCCTCCCTCCTTTGGTGGAAAACGAGGCTCTCAGGCTGATGGAGGTGGTGAAATCTGGGTCACCTCTGGATCCGGTCCCCCCAAAATTTTTGCAACTGGGAAAAAAACTATTGCTCCTGTTTTCACCTCGCTATTGAACCTGTCCTTCAGAACTGGGCAGGTCCCTAGCAATTGGAAACATGCAATGGTGGTCCCTCTGTTGAAGAAACCCTCTTTGGACCCCGCTCTTCCCGAAAATTTAAGACCAATATCTCTACTTCCCTATGTAGCTAAAATTGCGGAGAAACATCTGAATGGCCATCTCTCAAAGTTTTTGGAAGAGAGGCGGGTTCTTCATGACACCCAGTCCGGCTTTAGGCCTATGCATGGTACGGAGTCCGCTCTCCTGCTGGCAGCCGAAGTGTTGAGGGCTGCGGCTGATGAAGGTAGGGCTGCGGCCTTGATTCTGCTGGACCTAAGCGCCGTGTTCGACACGGTGTCCCATGGCCTCCTACTTGAGAGGCTAAGGGAAGTCGGGGTCGGAGGTGTCACGTGGATTTGGTTGAAGAATTTTCTGGAAAACAGATCTTTCCAGGTCCTGCAACATCCTTTCAGTTCCAGAACTTGTCCTCTAAACCAGGGGGTGCCGCAGGGTTCGGCTCTCAGCCCAACCCTGTTTAACATATATATGCGCCCACTTGCAGATATTGTTCTGAAACATGGAATTCAGCTGGTGTCATATGCTGATGACACTCAGCTTGTTGTGACCCTGGAACAGAAGGAACCTGAAAGGGCTGCCGATTTCAGAACCTGCCTGGGGGAACTCATGGACTGGATGAGACTGAGCTGTCTCCAGTTAAATGCAGGGAAGACAGAGGTGATGGTGGTTGGGAAACGGCCCTCTCTCTGGTCGCAGCATTGGTGGCCAGAAGCTCTAGGAACTAGTCCAGTGCCGAAAGCCAAGGTGAAAAATCTGGGAGTGTGGTTCGACGAAAATCTCTCCTTCTCCTCGCAAATATCGGCTGTGGCTGGGACTTGTTTTGGCATTCTGAAGTTGATACGTAAGATCTTGGACCTTCTCCCCCTGGATGCTAAAAGAACTATTGTTCAGGCGTTGGTCACGTCTCGCCTTGACTATTGCAATGTCTTGTATCTAGGGGTGACTGCCAAAAATCTTAACATCTTGCAGAAGGTCCAAAATGCCGCAGCCCGGCTTATCCTGAATGTACCTAGGAGGGCGTCGGTGGGAGAAGCTTTGAAGGAACTGCATTGGCTCCCTATCCGGGCCAGAGTTACCTTTAAGGCTTTATGTTTGAGTCACAGGATCCTTGGCGAAAGGGGGCCGCGTTTCTTACGGCCTCTCCTGACAGTCCACCAGCCTGCTCGTAATCTGAGATCATCGGGCAGTGCAAGATTGACTGTGCCCAGGGTGCGGAAGGCGCGGATAGGCGGAAGATCCTTTGGTTTCTTGGCGGCTAAGACTTGGAATGAGCTCCCAGTGGATCTGAGGACAGTTGAGTCGGAGTCTCTGTTCCGCAAGAAATTGAAAACTTGGCTCTTCCGTCTCCCCCGGGAGGGCTAAAGTGGTAAGGTGCCATCTTGTGTGGATGTCCGCGTTCACTGGGGGGCAGCTTGGGAGGGTTGCTTGGGTCCAGCTATGTCCTAGCGCGGGGACACTCCGGTTGGAGTAACCATTGCGCTCTATAAGCTTCATAATAATAATAATAATAATAATAATAATAATAATAATAATAATAATGCCAACAGTTAATAGCAATACCAGCTTTAACAGCACTTGATCTGACAGACTGCAGCATTAAACGTTATTCAAAAAATAAATGATTACTATAGTTATTAATCATTTTTTCCTCTCTGGCAGCTCTTCATCATTTTCTAGTGAAATTTGCGAGCTAACTCTTACCTTTCCTGCTCATCTAGTCGTGAATCAATCCACAAGCACATTAAAAAAAATCTGAGATCATATTTTGATTGATGCGACAGTAAACTAATATCTAAGAGACTAGATCAGAGAGGAAGCCATTTTTATTCTGTTTCTGAAGTCGCTCCTTGATCTATGGCAGGCCGCACGTAATCTAATTGAGAGTGCAGTTAATGTGATAGAAGCGCGTGCTGCTTGCAGAACTCACTTCAACAATGATGTGATTTAAAGTCGGGAAGCTAGCGAGCATCACACTGCATGACACCGGCCGCCCTTTAGCACCGGCTGCGGTCGGAGATGCATATCAATGCGCGACTCAATCAGGCCGCACAGCCGGAGCTCCGCCGCAGCAGAGAAGTGTCGTCCTGCCAGAGGATGGAAAACGAGACCTCACATCTGGGCAAAGAGCAATCAGTCACTTTCTGTATTTCTCACCTTTTTATCGCAAACAGATAGGTGCGACGTCATGACACATCTCTTAAGAACAAAACTGATGGAGCATTTGTGTATCTATCTGCCATCACAAGCCCAGCCTCCCACAGTGCGTTGTTGCTGCTAGCAATTTATCTCCATTGAGCCGTACTCTCTGATTAAATAGCCATGCACCCCTGTGGAGGGTAATAGGAAAATAAAGCTACAGGGCGTCGTGAGTGCGGCCCCACGTGCCCTGTTTGGCATTGCACTGTATTATTGAGGCCTTTATATAGCATTTTATATCCCAACGAGGCTCCAAAGCGCATTTGATTTACAGACGGAACACCTTTTGGTGGACCACAGTAAAAAAGCGACTTAAATAAGTTTACCACTGGTCGTACTGAGCTCTCCCTAGAGGGGACTTCTTTTCGCTTGTTTGCCACCTCCCAAGTGGGTGTACCGGGTTTGAAGAAGCCTGCACCACACATTTATAAATGCTTTTGGCAATGTTTTCTAAGATAAAGGTACTCTTAGGGCCTGGTTCCTCATGTGTGGGCCTCCTTATCACGACTGTCCAGTTTTAGCTCCCCCCTCAAAGGGTAAGTACTTACTGTCTTCAATATAGGTCATCGATATATTCAGAATCACCACTGTCAAATGTTCTGCTTCTCATGTGCTCTATTAGTCTTCCTACCTCAAATGCTCAGGACTGGCTTTCCTTGGACAATTACATTTTACTTTATGTCGAGCCACATCGCATGCACGTCAGGAGTGCACCAAACAAATGTTATACTCATGTATCCTCTCTACATGCCTCAGTTCTTATTAACAACATTCTTATGTTCAGCCATCCCTGGGTCGTAGGCTCACTGAATCGGGCAAACAGCAAAGCTTGGCACCTGTGGGAAGCCTGAAAAAATATATCCGCCATCTTGAAATCTGGTATGTTGGCCCAGTGAAAGTCAGCTTAAAGCTGAGTTGCCCACAAAGCTCTTGTGACCTATTGCATCTAATACTTAATTAATTCAAGTGGCTGTTCCATGAACAGCTCTTCAGGATGGAATCCAACTTTTTCTGTGGTGATTCGGCACTACAAAAAGTGGATCCCAGATAATGAGCTCAGACTATAGTGGCTTTCTCCGAGGTTTACTAGTAATGTAAAGTCTAGGGGGCTCATTATGATGGCGGAAGGACCACCACTGCTGGGCCGGCGGTGGCGGTCCTTCCGCCATCACTGAGCATTTTACCCACCGCCAAATTAGGATGGCGGTGGGTATCGCGGCGGGCGCAAAGTCCATCCGACGCTTTTCCGCCGGAGGCAATCGAACTGATTGCCTGGCGGACAGAAAAGGGCCACTAATATGGTGGCGGTACCTAGCAAGCACCGTCCGCCATATTATGATGTGCCCTGGAAGAGGCCTTTCCATGGCGGCGCTGCTGCCATGGAAAGGCTGGCAGGGATTGGTTTTGGGGGCCCGTTGCGGGGGGAGGGTGTAGGTGCACTGGGGGGTACCCATGGTACCCCCCCTACATTCCCATGCACCAGGTGGCAGGCACTGCGTGGTGCCTGCCACGTTGTGCATGGGAATGCACATCGTGGCATTTTGGCATTGCGAACGGTGCTGCAGCCAGCAGCACCGCCCGCAATGTTAAAAGGCCAGGATGCGCCCACCATACTGGCGGGCGCATCCTAATTGGGCTGGTGGGACCGCCGCACGTCTGGCGGGTGGTCCCATCACCGCTATGATAGCGGGCGGACTGATGTCCACCCGCCATCATAATGAGCCCCTATGTCTGTGTTCTTAATGGAATTGTAACTTTCCGTTATGATAACTAGGACATTTTTCATTACACACCAAAGAATAAAATCTCACAGATTCACAAATTTTCCAATAAAATTTCCAAAATATTGGCCTATACTTGTTTGGCTGGACTGGCATATGAAATGGAAGTTTATTTGTGTCTCTCACAGATTTCTTTTTGTACCTTTTTAATTTCACCTTATTTAGATTATAGTTCACCAAGAGATCAACGGCAGAATTTAAGGGCCAGATGTATCAAGTCTTTTTCCCGTTCGCAAACGGGCCGATTTTTAGAATCGGCCCGTTTACGAATGGGAAAAAACCTTTTGGGATGTATCATCCCAAAAGGCCATCGCAAGATAAGGAATCGCAAAATTTGCGATTCCCTATTTTGCGAATGCATTTAAGGAACGCAAATTGCGATTCCTTAAATGCAATTCTGGAAGCACCGAAATTTTGGGATTTGGCCTTAAGGAATCGCAAATTACCACCATTTTCAAGTTGGTGGTAATTTGCTATTTCCTAGAAAAATTCACTGTTTTACATTTTTCAAAGTGCCATGTGGCGCACATACATGCCCTTTGGGCATGTATGTGCGCCACATGTGCACACATGCATATTTCAGGGGTGCAACAGGGTGTCCTTTTGGCACCCTTGCACCCTTGAAATTGCATTCGCAATTTGCGAGTACCTATTGGGTACTCGCAAATTGCAATTGTCTTCCCATTCATTCCTATGGGCCTAGAGGCCTATAGGAATGAATGGGAAGGTATTCCTTAATTGCGAATCGCAATTTGCGATTCGCAATTAAGGAATATGTAGGAATCGCAATTATTATTGCGAAACCAACATACATTGCATTTTGCGAGTCCTTAATAGTGAATCGGTAAAATTCGCTATAAAGGCCTCGCAAAATACAATGATGATACATCTGCCCCTAAGGGTGTTGTATGGCTCAAGGTGATGTATGCGAATATATAAAAGTCTGATCTTTCACATTAGCATTAGTTGGTACTTTTGTAAGCCTCCTTTTCATCTTCCAACTTAATTTATATAAAGTGTACATGCCCAAAACTAAAGCAGCCTCTGGAATACAGCTGGCTCATGGTTCACCATTCAGCATTCTGCTTGGGCAAAGGGGTGACACAACTTATGAAAAGGAAGGCTCCACTGCTGAAACTCCAGAGCGTTTCATTTTTGTCATTCTTACTCGTTTTTACCCAATACTGTTTTATCGTACAGACTCCTTTTAGCACCCTAGTGTAATTTCCTTTATTTTTGGCTTCTCCTCCGTCTTTAGGACTTAAACCAGACATCAGAGGTTTTTCCATTACAAGGTGGCTCTAAATAATAACATGTAAGCCTGTCAGATAGAAAGTAAGCTAATTTGTTGCCTGTGGTTCAGGGTTGGCTTTGTTGCATGTTGCTCTGTGAACAACTGTACTCAAACGTGTGTGTGCTGGAAGACAACAGGACAATCCTGCCCTAAGTGCCCAGTGTAATTAGCTCATCACTGTTCCCGAGTGAATTGGGGTCCTACTGCCTTCAAGCTGGAAAAGGCCTTCCCGGACAATTCTTGAATGGCAACCTTCAACCCCATGAAGTGCTCGATGCTAGAAACAAAACATGACTATATATGGTAATGTGGACAGTGGACCTCTGTTCACCTTCAACCTCCAGCAACTTTGACCTCACCTAGGTCATCATTCAGTGAAAGTCGTTATGAAACCATATTCACCCTGTGATTGGTTTCTATTCATTTGGACCAGTTTTCTTCAAATTCTGCTGCGAGAAGAGGTTCTTGGAACAGCCTGAACATAATGATCTTCTTGGCAAACAATAACCCCTTTCCTATTATGACGCCTCCTCCTCTCAAAAAACATATAAGAGAAGTTTGAAGTTGTATTAGCATTTTCATGTCAGTGGACCCTCATTCAACATTGAACTATTAAGAGCTAAGCCAAGCCAGTGACCAACTCCTGTTGAACTGCCAGGGGCCTGCACAATCTGCTATTCAAGTGATTTGCTTGAAACGTTGATAATATCATTGCAGAAAGAGGGTCAAGAACATTCTGTTTGCATGCTTTTCTGAGCCTGTCTTACGAGAGAGTCCTGTTGCAACAGTCACAATTTTGTTACCACCAAGGGGAGTGGACGACCAAAACCCTCGAATGGCTGTAGTGGACAGGGGGTAGGTGACACTAACGTTCTAGGAGGGACACAAACAGCTTTAAGAAGAGCTGAGCCAGGGGTCTGGCTTGGCTCTAAGAGCTAAAGCATGAGCTGAGTCATCAAAAAATATGTCAGACAACAAATGTCATGAAAAAATATGATAAAGACTTAAAAATGATCAAAAATATTTGTCAACATTTCTCAGTATCACAATTAGGTGTATATGATTATATTACTGAATTGAGTGATATTTATTGAAAGTAATATTTTTAAAACTGAAACATTGAAGAATACCCCTTGCCTAGATGACATGGCCAAATGTGTCGGTTTTTTATGTTCTCAATTTATATAGCCTATGTCATTATTAAATGTGAAGCAAGATTATTTTATATTAACCATATTTAAGTGAGATTTCTTTATAGCAGAAATCTTGCATTGAATTATTTCAATATTCTCTCAAACTGCATGGTTACAGAAAGTGATACATATTGAAGTAAAGCAATGGGCCACAAAAAGTGATACATATTGAAGTAAAGCAATGGGCCACAGAAAGTGATACATATTGAAGTAAAGCAATGGGCCACAGGTCACACAGTTTAGTAAAGTCGGGAAACCGATATTTCAGCCCAGGTTTGCATATTGTGCAGTTCAGAGACTATAGGGTTATATTATTTAATCTTCCGTTTAACACCAAATGTCAATGCTTTGTGTTCAGTGATTCAATTAGTGATACTGTACGGAGTTCAATAAAAGCACTTTTCACACTGTAAATCAAAGTGACACTATACACACGTATAAATATATATGTGTGTGATACGTATGTATGTATGTATGTGAGTATGTAGTCATAAACTTTAAATGTGTGATTTGAACGATTGCACAGAAAATCAAAATCAAATATAGTGACAGAACACGCCTATCTGATGAAATCATGCAGCACTTCGCAAGCATCTCCTTAAAGAGCTGTAATCTAAGGAGCAAACTCTGGGGGTTCCGAGGACCTTTTGCTTTTGCTAAATATTTAATTTCAGTCTGTTAGAATGTTATCCTTTTGCCCTGTTCACCCCCATTTTTTGCTGAATGATAGTGGTGCTAACTGACTCTGACTGTGCCTTGGGCTCTGCTGGCAGGCCCTGGCTAGTGCTATGTTTAAAACACAACACATGTCTAGGGTACACTATGCCTTAGGGTACGCTTACAATTGGTATGACCTACCCTACAAGTCCCTAGTAGATAATAGGGCATGGGGGGTTGAAACTACCTATAAGACCCTAGTATATAATAAGGCATGGAAGTTTAGAGGCCAGCAGCCTCCTTTGCACTTGCATGCGTGCACTGCTGAGTGCCTGAGGTCATTTTAAAAGCAGCCCTGCTCTGCAGCACTGTTTTTAAAAGTAAATACACTGCAAACTCGACATTGGTGCTATGGGCACTTTAGAAGTGATAATCTACATTATTCTTACATGTTAGGTATCCGTGGGGTCTCCCCTAGGTGTCCTAGGGGTGTGGGGTCATGTAACTATAAGCAGGGTCCTTATAAAATATGTTTTATAAATCCTGGTGAGGGAAATCTGTCCATTTTATTTTTTCCCCATTGTAGATACTTGGCCCATAAGCTAACATTGAAATATTTTATGCATGCATAATTATTGCTCAGAAGGGAATAAATATCATTCGAAGACTTAAAAGAATGGTATTGATAAATCCAACAGATTGCCATTGTTGAATTCATCATAACTTGTAAAGAAAATAAGTTATATGATTTTGTTTTTTGTAAGCCAAAATCCAGCCTTCCTGCAATCTTCCCTGATTGGTCAGCTCTAACAAAACTAGCCAGCCTGCCTTGATTAGGAGATAAGTGCCTTGGCTGAGCAGAGGTCATCTGATGGAGGGAGTTCTGTAGCTGGAAAGGAGTGCCAGAGCAGAGGGATGGGCCTGAAAGCATGAGCTTCACAGAAGAACAGGACAGGCTAGAATGCCAGGCAGGTCCACCCCCCTCTTCCAGCCAAATTGCAGGCTTAGGAGAGAAATTTGCAGATCTGAGGAGAGGGAGCTTATGGAAATAAGCTACACTGTGAGTTGATTTAGCTAGCTCTTACTGCTTTGCTGAGATTTCAGCCATGATAGATTTTGGAGGAATAGTGCTTTCTGGGACAAGAAGATGACACACTTTGGAGGAAGTGGTCATGCGCCTGGGTGGCACCCTCCATCCCATTGGTCAGGGGTGCCCCCCTGTTGATGCCCAAGAGCTGAGAATGTATATGTGAGAGGTGCATAGACTCTTAGTTCTGCTGCCTGAAATTACAAGGAAAAGAAGGACTGTCCTGCTGGAATCTGAATTTGCACCCAAAGGCCTGCTGCACAATTTGGTATTACAACACTGGGGACTAGGCCTTGCTTCAAGAAGGATTAAGGAGGGGACTCCCTGCAGCTGCAGGTTAACAGAGCCCCCCTGCAACATCCACCTGCATCATCTCCACCAAGAGTCCCCATCCTGGAGTGCGTCCAGTGGACTTTTTCCAGGTGTATTGTGGGAATTGTAGTCCAGACCTTCTAGAGACCATCCAGGAGATTCCAGTCCTTTGAATTTGTGTTTTGGACACTTTGAACCTACAGGGAGACCTTCATGAAGCACCTCCTGAAGTTTGGAGATTTTTGGGAAAAAGCTCCATAAGGTGATTGACTGACCGCGAGAGTCAAGACGGCCTCCTTCAACCGCGACCCAGCCAGGATTTCGGGTTCGTCCCACTGAAAGCTGTGGACTTCCAGGATTTGACCGAGCCTTGCAGAAAGTCAAGCCAGTGAACCCGCTCCGAATCCGGCCTGCTGTGGAGGGTCGAGGGCCATCAGAAGAAAAAGCTCCAAAAAAGTTTCTAAGTGTGAAGGTAAAAGTTTGATCAGGCCCCCCGCTTAGTGTATCTGACCAGGGCTCGATTGCGGTTGGCCTGAAACTTTGACTTTGTCCAGGTCAAGCGCAACCAGATGCCCCAGAGTGGCGCTATAGATTTTTATGGACACTTAATGATTGATACTTCAATATATATCAGTGCAATCGCAATTGATCGGAGGTACAGAGATGTCAGAGAGAGAAAAGACATATAACACAAAGTTTGTAGAGAAACAAGGTAGTTTATATAGTATATTCACATTGTTTTAGAATCCAGTGCATGGTGTCCCAAGTGAAAGTGAAACCTATCAATATGGATTGTGAATCTTTGTGACATAAAAGCAAGGTTTCAATATTTTGTATAGAAACGACCATTCAATTAATACAAAATAAATGTTAGCAGCCTCCTAGTATAATAGTAGGAGCTGAGAATTGGTTCGCTTCAAGTTGTCGACGGCGTTTCGACCCAGCTATCAATACGGGGTCTCATCAGGACCTATCAATGATGGGACACCTGGGGATGACTGTCAGATCGTGTAGTGAGCACCTGTGGGAGTGAAAGGTGAAGAAGTATACTCACAAATGGCCCAGTCGGGCACCTATGGAGGGGAGGGTACTGGCAGTCAGTTATATCCGGTGGTCTGCTGGCTAAAAAGTGTGTCCAAAATACAGTGTCACGTGGTGCTGGTTATCGGCAAGCCTATGGTAGGATGGAGGCCTTAGCTGAATGCGGTAATCGGCAGTCCGTTTCCGATGTCAATTCCAATATTGGTTCTGTAAGGGGTAGTCCAATGAGGGGTGCTGTATTAATCTGCTGCGGAAAGAAATCTCGCCTGTGATACTGGGAGACCTGCACTCGTCTGTCTCCGCTCGCACAATGTCAAGCCCTCCCCTCCAAAGGTGCCCGGCTGGGCCCTATGTGAGTATCCTTCTTCACCTTTCACTCCCACAGGTGCTCACTACACGATCTGACAGTCATCCCCAGGTGTCCCATCACTGATAGGTCCTGATGAGACCCCGTATTGATAGCTGGGTCGAAACGCCGTCGACAACTTGAAGCGAACCAATTCCCAGCTCCTACTATTATACTAGGAGGCTGCTAACATTATTTTGTATAAATTGAATGGTCGTTTCTATACAAAATTTTGAAACCTGGCTTTTATGTCACAAATAGTCACAATCCATATTGATAGGTTTCACTTTCACTTGGGACACCATGCACTGGATTCTAAAACAATGTAAATATACTATATAAACTACCTTGTTTCTCTACACACTTTGGGGTCGATTCCGATTCGGGCCGGAAAAAGCACCGACCGACTCGGATCCGGAAAAAATACTGACCGACACGTACCAGTGGCGCCCGACACGCCAAGTACGATGCAAGCCGCGACAAATCCGACCGACACGTCAGGAAACCAAGCCGACCGACCGAGCCGCTCGGAAAATAGCAATCCGGCCGGAAAAACACGCGAATCCAACCGACCGACACGCACCCGGAACAAATCCGACCGAATCGTACCCGCCAACTCCAACCCGCAAAGTACGATGCAAGGCGCGAAAACACGACCGAGTCGGACGGAGGACAAGCCGTACGACCGACACGCATACAAAACCGAGCCGAAGCAACACAATACACCGCGACCGACGCGTACGCAGCATACAAAACTGCACAAACACAGCGTGAACGAAACGGAAAACACCGTACGAGACCAATGCAGGGTCCGACTCGGTCACAAGAACGTTTCCAACATACACAAACAGCACAAAGGAAAAATCAACCAAAAAAAGGCCAAACAAGCAATTACCAAGCCAATAAATACTGGGGGGGTGGGGACAGAGAACAAAGACACACCCACAACTCCACCTATATAAAGGACACAAATCACTACCATGAGCCTTTGCAAATGCCATTCCACTGCCAGCACCCAAGAGAAAGCAACCACACACCCACAGCTCATCCCTCACACAAGCCACACACCAGCAGCACACCAACAAATACCTACCTCACATACACCCAGCACAACACACACCCACACACCCTCACCTGCACACCAACACACACATCACCCACCATCACCACCCATCACCATGCCCCCCAAGAAGAATCACAAGTTCCTAGATTGTGAATTGGAAGTCCTGGTAGACGAGATCCTCAAGGTAGAGCCACAGCTGTTTGGCACATTGGTCCAACAGACCCCCATGTCGCAGAAAACCAAGATGTGGGAGAGGATCATCAACAGGGTGAACGCACAATCACCATGTCGGCGCACAAAGAGCGACATCCAGAACAGGTGGTATGACGTGCGCAGGAGGGTACGGAAACTGCTGAAGCAAGATTACATCAACAGCCAACACACCGGCAGTGGCCCTCCTGCCAAGCCAATATACCTCAGGCCCTGGGAGGAGAAGGTGCGGGCCATCCTACCGCCAGTGAGCATATATGGACTAGAGGACATCCCAGAGCCTGGTGAGTACACAACAAATGTACACAATATACTGCCACAAAACACACACACATCACTGTCAAGGGGAGAGTCAAACCATGCACTCATAGCAATTACACAGCAACTAGAACAGAATCATCCCAAAATGTGTATGTCAGTCAGATAAACCCAACACATGCCATCAAAAAAGTCACATCCAACTGTGCCAACACATGTACAAACACAACCACAACTACAGCTAGGCAGTGGCACAAATAGAACTAACACACACATCCACACATGTAGCCACCATCAACAACACCAACACACAGTGAAGACCACTCAAAGGAAGGAATTCTGTGTATGCTGGCCAAGTCAGTGTAGCCAATAGCATCATGGGAGTCGCAGTCACACATATTGCCCCCCCACAACTGTCCCATCAACACCACCATGAACCATGCGCACATCACAGGGAGTGGAGAAGGACTCACAAGATGGCTGACACTGGCTACTGCTGTGAGGAGCACAAGGCCCTGCTGCCAACTGTGCACCAACAAACAGCAGGACACCACTGACTGACATCCTGAGAGACAACTTACACTCCCTGCAATGCAAGCACGTTCCATGGTGGGATATCTGGCTGGCTGGATGGGAAGGGGGACTTGCAGCACTGACCATAGTCACCAGCACCTCCCCTCACACCCCCCCAACACAAACTCCACAGTACCCACCTGGTAGAATGCAATGCCCTCCATCCCAACACAAGATCCCACAAAGCACCACCACCCTGGCTTATGTTGTGTGAAGCACAGGGACACTCTTGGGACTCTTAGCCAAACAACTGCCAGGACAACACTCCCAGCCATCCTGTCAGCACAGCCAGCCCACCCCACAGGGAAGCAGAGTCAAAAGGAAGGAAGCATGGGCATGCTGGGAAGGGGGTGGAGGCAATAGCATGATGGGAGTCGTAGTCACAGACATTGCTCAGCCTCACAACTGGCCCATCAACACCACCCTGAACCATGCTCACATCACAGGGAGTGGAGAAGGACTCACAAGATGGCTGACACTGGCTACTGCTGTGGGGAGCACAAGGCCCTGCTGCCAACTGTGCACCAACAAACAGCAGGACACCACTGACTGACATCCTGAGAGACAACTTACACTCCCTGCAATGCAAGCACGTTCCATGGTGGGATATCTGGCTGGCTGGGTGGGAAGGGGGACTTGCAGCACTGACCATAGTCACCAGCACCTCCCCTCACACCCCCCCAACACAAACTCCACAGTACCCACCTGGTAGAATGCAATGCCCTCCATCCTAACACAAGATCCCACAAAGCACCACCACCCTGGCTTATGTTGTGTGAAGCACAGGGACACTCTTGGGACTCTTAGCCAAACAACTGCCAGGACAACACTCCCAGCCATCCTGTCAGCACAGCCAGCCCACCCCACAGGGAAGCAGAGTCAAAAGGAAGGAAGCATGGGCATGCTGGGAAGGGGGTGGAGGCAATAGCATGATGGGAGTCGTAGTCACAGACATTGCTCAGCCTCACAACTGGCCCATCAACACCACCCTGAACCATGCTCACATCACAGGGAGTGGAGAAGGACTCACAAGATGGCTGACACTGGCTACTGCTGTGGGGAGCACAAGGCCCTGCTGCCAACTGTGCACCAACAAACAGCAGGACACCACTGACTGACATCCTGAGAGACAACTTACACTCCCTGCAATGCAAGCACGTTCCATGGTGGGATATCTGGCTGGCTGGGTGGGAAGGGGGACTTGCAGCACTGACCATAGTCACCAGCACCTCCCCTCACACCCCCCCCACACAAACTCCACAGTACCCACCTGGTAGAATGCAATGCCCTCCATCCTAACACAAGATCCCACAAAGCACCACCACCCTGGCTTATGTTGTGTGAAGCACAGGGACACTCTTGGGACTCTTAGCCAAACAACTGCCAGGACAACACTCCCAGCCATCCTGTCAGCACAGCCAGCCCACCCCACAGGGAAGCAGAGTCAAAAGGAAGGAAGCATGGGCATGCTGGGAAGGGGGTGGAGGCAATAGCATGATGGGAGTCGTAGTCACAGACATTGCTCAGCCTCACAACTGGCCCATCAACACCACCCTGAACCATGCTCACATCACAGGGAGTGGAGAAGGACTCACAAGATGGCTGACACTGGCTACTGCTGTGGGGAGCACAAGGCCCTGCTGCCAACTGTGCACCAACAAACAGCAGGACACCACTGACTGACATCCTGAGAGACAACTTACACTCCCTGCAATGCAAGCACGTTCCATGGTGGGATATCTGGCTGGCTGGGTGGGAAGGGGACTTGCAGCACTGACCATAGTCACCAGCACCTCCCCTCACCCCCCCCCAACACAAACTCCACAGTACCCACCTGGTAGAATGCAATGCCCTCCATCCTAACACAAGATCCCACAAAGCACCACCACCCTGGCTTATGTTGTGTGAAGCACAGGGACACTCTTGGGACTCTTAGCCAAACAACTGCCAGGACAACACTCCCAGCCATCCTGTCAGCACAGCCAGCCCACCCCACAGGGAAGCAGAGTTAAAAGGAAGGAAGCATGGGCATGCTGGGAAGGGGGTGGAGGCAATAGCATGATGGGAGTCGTAGTCACAGACATTGCTCAGCCTCACAACTGGCCCATCAACACCACCCTGAACCATGCTCACATCACAGGGAGTGGAGAAGGACTCACAAGATGGCTGACACTGGCTACTGCTGTGGGGAGCACAAGGCCCTGCTGCCAACTGTGCACCAACAAACAGCAGGACACCACTGACTGACATCCTGAGAGACAACTTACACTCCCTGCAATGCAAGCACGTTCCATGGTGGGATAACTGACTGGGTGGGTGGGTGGGTGGGAAGGAGGTCTGGCTGTCAACCAAACACAATCAATGCAGACCATGTTCACACCCCAGAGAATACATAGAAATGCCCAAATAATGCAGGACAATGTGCCACACCAATATCAACCCCTGACTGTGACGACTTAGGACAATACAATGTACAGGCCCGCACCCCGAGGCACAGTCACAACTGTCAGGTGTGTCAACCACTGATGCCTGCAGAAACATGACATACATTGTTTGTGTCTCCCAAAAACAGGTGATGATAGGGACACAGCAGCAGACGCTGAGGAGTCCCAGTCCCAGGCTCAAGAGGATGCCGAGCTCACTGGCGTCGTACAGCCTCTGTCCTCCTCGGACGATGAACAACCTGGCACATCCGGTGCAAGTCAACATGCTGCACCAGCAGGACCACCAGCTGCAGCACCAGCAGGTCCACCAGCTGCACCCCCTGCACCCACCCCTCCAACGACTGTCACCACGAATACCATCCCTGCCGACATGGACAGAATAAGGAACAACACCAGCGCAGTGACCCTGGACCAACCTGGGGCCATGGACACCACCACCACCACCAACCCCCAAGGTGGACCAGGGTTATCTGTGCGTGCAACTGCACACACTGCACATGTCAGCAGGGGTGGTGGGAGGGGTGGGAGACAGAGGTCGCTGCTTGCAGACGTTGCTGGTGTGCATGAAGACCCACAACTGGTACGCATAGCTGATGCGTACCAGTCCAGCACCGGAGAGCTCAGCCAGGTAGTGGGGCTCCTCAGAGACATCAAACAGCAGCAGGCTGCCCATCATGCCCGCTTGGACTCCCACATGTCCCAAGTGGAGTCACACATGTCACGTGTGGACTCCCACATGTCACGTGTGGACTCCCACATGACCCGCGTGGAGTCCAAGTGGGATGTACTACATGAGATGACGGCGGTGCACAGGGACATTTTACAATGCCTCCGCCAGATGAACAGCAACCAGTCCACACCTCCCTGTGTGCCAACAACATCTGGTACCGAACAAACTGCAACTGCCACAGGGAGGGAGGAGGACTCTGGCGGAGAGTCCCCTGCACCGCAGCAGCCTGCACTTGAGGGCCCCCCCCCAAGAAGAGGGGTCGTCCGAGGAGGGGAAAGTGAGAGGCTGATGGCCAAGCGCAACTCCCAGGAAGCCTGAACCTGTTCTGGATTTTCGCCTTTGTGCACAGACTGTTCACCCTGTTGATGGCAACACTACTCCCACACATTGCATGGGGAGTATAAGTTGGAACAATGTGTCAGACAACAGTGGCCCCGATACTGGGGATCCTGTCTACCTGGACTTTCTATTCATCTAGGAACTTGGGATTGCAAGATTCATGTACAGCACAATCCATCCTATGCACTATTATCACAATAAACACACTAATACACCATACTTGCCTCTGTCGTGATTCCAACGTGGGTGCTGTTATGGGGATGATGAACTGCAAAATTACACAGTGTATGCGAACTGCAACAGCAAGGACAACACAGGCATGTGATTACAGGCAACGTGACACATATGAGGGAGACACACCACCAGGGCTACACAACACATACACACCTAGGCCATCTGACTCATTGCCTACACTGATGTTGCCAGGGAAGACGGTGCAATGCACAGACACCACACCCATTCCCAGTTGTAGTCAAGTAGCCCACAGGTGCAGTAAGCAAATGGCAGTCAAATGTGTGACCACAGACAACGCACATCACTAAGTGAAGCACAGGTTTATTACACAGTAGCAACATGCCGTAACCACTACAGATGCAAGGTAACCCCACCTGGTAGCGGGCACACAGTCAACAACTGTAGACAGAAGGAAGTCCATGGGTGTGGCTCACATCACCTGTAGGGACACAACAGCTACCAGCCTGGATGTGCAATCACGTCGTCGGTGGACACAGTTGACCAAACGAATCTGAAAGTACCCTGTGAAGGACAGAAATGACACACAGTCAAAAGCAATGCAGTACAGGACAGAACAGCAAAACTCTTGCACAATACATGTTACAAGATACCCACCCAGAACCAAGTTAGCATGTCAACACTGTTGGGGAGTACAGCCCACCTGTCACCACACATCGCAACACACATCCTGTCAAGTAGCCCATGGACACACTCCAACAGCACCAGAGCACCACCCACACATCATGCCAACTCACATCATTCACATGACACCTCAGGATACTCACATTCAGCTAAAGAAGTTGGTGATGAGCTGTGTGCGGACATCACCATCACCATCATCATCATCATCGTCACTGGCATCGTGGTCCAGGCCAGGATCCTCCACAGGTGGCGGATGTTGGTCATCGTCATCCTGGATGAGAGGCAACTCCTTCCGCACTGCCAGGTTGTGGAGCATGCAGCAGACGATGATAATCTTGCACACTTTCGCAGGGGCATATGGGAGGGACCCTCCGGTCTTGTCCAGGCAGCGGAAGCGGCTCTTCAGGAGACCAAAGGTCCGCTCAATCACTCTCCTGGTCCGACCATGTGCCTCATTGTAGCGCATCTGGGCAGGTGTCACAGGGTTCCTGAGGGGTGTCAGCAACCACGGCATGTTGGGGTATCCCGAGTCACCTACGGACAGACAAGTGCACATCAGCTGACTTGGAAAAGTGGGCGGAATACTACAGATCAGATCACACACAATGGCACAAAGTCAGTACACACCGACAAGCCAGGCACGCTGGTTCTGCATCTGTGCCATCAACCTGGGGATGCGACTACTCCTCATCACAAAGGCATCGTGTGCTGAACCAGGGAAACGGGCACACACGTGTGTGATGGTCATGTCTGCAAGACACACCACCAGTGCATTGACCGAGTGGTAGTGCTTGCGGTTCCTGTAGGCCTGCTCCTGGGCCTGTGGTGGTACCAAAGCCACATGTGTCCCATCAATGGAGCCAATGACATGCGGCATCCTCCCCAGGGCATAAAAGTCACTCTTCACGTCAGTGAGTCGTCGCAGTCTAGGGAAATAGATGTACCGGTTCAGGAAGAGCAACATTGCCGCCAAAACATCGCGGAGCACACGGCTGAACATGGTCTGTGACATCCCACCAGCAGACGCCACAGTATGTTGGAAGGTACCGGTGGCAAAGAAGTGTAGGGCTGCCATCACCTTCACCTTGGGGGTCAGCGCTGTAGGATACGGCCGGCCAGGCTGCAAATGTGGGGACAACTGCACTGCAAAATCCTCAATCAGCTGCCTGGTGAAGCGGTACCGTCGGATGCTGTCCCGTTCCACCATCGTTGCCAGGTCTGGGAATGGCCGATGGACAGCAGGAGCCCTGCAGTGCAGAGGAGAAGTAAGCAAGATCGTCAGTCACCCCACATATGCGGCATTGAACACACTCAAGATCCCAACATACATCATCATGAGGCACAACTACATGAAGTGTGCAGTACCGGAACGACATTTATGGTACATACATGGCCAACATCTGTCAACACGGTCCTACAGGTGGCATCAATTTGTCCCTGTTTGGCCCATTGGATATCATGATGCTGTGTCACAGTCACCCCCCAGTGACATGTGAGGACAGATGTGCCCCAGGCACCACAGCTCAACGACAGGCACATTCCCAGGGACCCTGTAATGCCACATGGACACTGGCATCACCTGGAGTATCATGTGTACACCACAACAAAACAAACATGACCCCCACAGGTAGTGGCCACACTTGCCATGGCAGGAGAGCCATGGACGTCTGTGACACACACGCACAACATCAGAGTCCATGCACACACAACGTGGATGTGGAGACTGTCTCCCATTGTGCACATGAAATCAGAGACATTGTAAACACTACATGCACAAAGACTGTGGAGGGCCATCACTATTGTGCCACTGGGACACCCTGGCTCAAACATACCGTCCCACATGGGACTCACGGGGTATGTGACATGACATACACAAACACCACTGTGAAATGTGACCATGGCACATGCACAGATATGAACAGTTGCACATCACAGTGGTCACGTACACGTAACACCCATGATCCTGTCCCCATGAACACGTGCACAGCCTGGGGGTGGCTGCCCACAGGTGACACCCACAGGACAACATGTACACCAACATACACACAATAGGAAATGCAGCCTTACATGCCTTATGATAAGGTTTGGACAGGCTGTCGTGATGTAGGTGTGCCCCTCACTCCCTGGGAGCTATCTGTGGCTGGCATATGTCCATCTGAGACAGGCATGCTGACATATGCCAGTCACATGTACAGTGATGCGTTGTACTGCAATGGACCGATCGGTGCCTCCGGCCGGCCCATTGCATTCAATGTGTGCGGGTACGCGTTGTACCCCTGTGCGCGTTGAACAGCAATGGACCGATCGGTGCCTCCGGCCGGCCCATTGCTTTCAATGTGTGCGGGTACGCGTTGTACCCCTGTGCGCGTTGAACAGCAATGGACCGATCGGTGCCTCCGGCCGGCCCATTGCATTCAATGTGTGCGGGTACGCGTTGTACCCCTGTGCGCGTTGAACAGCAATGGACCGATCGGTGCCTCCGGCCGGCCCATTGCATTCAATGTGTGCGGGTACGCGTTGTACCCCTGTGCGCGTTGAACAGCAATGGACCGATCGGTGCCTCCGGCCGGCCCATTGCTTTCAATGTGTGCGGGTACGCGTTGTACCCCTGTGCGCGTTGAACAGCAATGGACCGATCGGTGCCTCCGGCCGGCCCATTGCATTCAATGTGTGCGGGTACGCGTTGTACCCCTGTGCGCGTTGAACAGCAATGGACCGATCGGTGCCTCCGGCCGGCCCATTGCATTCAATGTGTGCGGGTACGCGTTGTACCCCTGTGCGCGTTGAACAGCAATGGACCGATCGGTGCCTCCGGCCGGCCCATTGCATTCAATGTGTGCGGGTACGCGTTGTACCCCTGTGCGCGTTGAACAGCAATGGACCGATCGGTGCCTCCGGCCGGCCCATTGCATTCAATGTGTGCGGGTACGCGTTGTACCCCTGTGCGCGTTGAACAGCAATGGACCGATCGGTGCCTCCGGCCGGCCCATTGCATTCAATGTGTGCGGGTACGCGTTGTACCCCTGTGCGCGTTGTACTGCAATGGACCGATCGGTGCCTCCGGCCGGCCCATTGCATTCAATGTGTGCGGGTACGCGTTGTACCCCTGTGCGCGTTGAACAGCAATGGACCGATCGGTGCCTCCGGCCGGCCCATTGCATTCAATGTGTGCGGGTACGCGTTGTACCCCTGTGCGCGTTGAACAGCAATGGACCGATCGGTGCCTCCGGCCGGCCCATTGCATTCAATGTGTGCGGGTACGCGTTGTACCCCTGTGCGCGTTGAACAGCAATGGACCGATCGGTGCGCACCCATTGACAATGGGCTTGCCTGGCAACGGACGCGTTTTCGAATATTCGAACGAGTCGGTTGCTGGAAAATCAGTTGGTCACCCACAACAATGTTGCAAAATCATGTATGTCATGAAGTTGAAGATTTGAAGGATGCTGTGGGCGTGTTTTGGTGCTGCTATTCCATGGATTGGCCAGATTCAGAAGATGCAAACGACTTGGACCTATCACTTTGGACACAAGGGACAGTATCTGCCTCTCCAGCACATATATATTGCTGCATGTTCCCCTGAGAGCCCACTTGCCTGCACTACATGCTCCAGGACGACATCTGCCACTGCACTGCTGCTGTCTCTGCCCCTCTTGACCCTGCAATGGCACGTACTGTGGAGAGAGCCCCAGCCTTCAGCCTTGAAGAGAACCAGGCCCTGCTGGACAGCCTACTTCCACAGTACAGCAAGCTGTATGGGACACCAGGGGAGCAGGTGAGTGTTCTGTGCACTGCCTTTCTGAATGTGCATTTTGTCTGACTAGCAAGGCTGAGAGTCAGCACACCACTGGCTAGCAGGCTCACTGAGTAGTTGTCACCCCCCATAGTGTGTAGTGACTTGCACTGGACAGGTATGGTGCAGTGACAGTGCTTCTGAACAGGGTTTTACTCCCCATGCTATGATACCATGTAGTGACTTCTGGAAAACTGTCCATGGGCAGCCGTGCACTGCCTGGGTACACCATGTGCCCCTGTGATTGCGACATGTATATGCAACTGTGTCATGCACGGATATGTTGCATGTGTAGTAATGTCCTTATCACTTTGTCATCCTGACAGGCTTCTGCCCATCGGAAGCATGAGATCTGGAAGGACATCGTCCGGGCTGTCCGGTCCGTGGGGGTCTACAAGCGCCGGATCCGCAACTGCCAAAAGAGGTGGCAGGACCTTCGGGGCTGGACCCGGAGGATTGCACGGGTCCAGCTGAAGCTGTCGCCTCCTCGCAGGAGGGGCGGAACACGGACCCTGACCCCCCACATGCTCAGGATCCTGGCGGTGGTCTTTCCAGACCTGGATGGGCAGCTGAAGGCCAGAGAGCAGCAAGGAGGGGGTGAGTCAAAGACTGCACTGTGTACTCTGTCTAACATGTTATGTGCCCTCCTCGGGCCAGGTTGAACTGCCACAGTACAGCAGTCATGTTGTCCAGGAGCCATGTCCCTCTATTGTGCACTGCCCACTCCTCATCTGATACCCAGGTGTGGCCCTTACATGCAGGGAATTCTGTCACTTAGGACTGTGTCCTTGCAGTTTGCTTGACTCAAGGTGGGAGACAGCATCTGTTTCCCTGACTCTGTGGTGGGCATCATGGGTGGGTCCATTGCTTACACAATGCCTGTATTCTGACATGTATTCAGCGTGTTACTTTGATCTGTGGTCCAATTGCTGAGCTGATCCACCACATGTGGCTGGGGTACCTGGCACACACCCATGCTGCGGGTGGGAACAATGTTTGGGCCCCAGGAGTATGTATATGACGTGTGTCACACATACTTAGCCAGCTGCCTACAGTCCAGGGCTCATCCCTCATTCATGTGGGGCTGGACAGTCATGCCTACTCCAGGCCATACAATACACTCTGTACTCCCACTCCCGTGTATCAGAGGACACATTGTGCACAGTGATTTGCCCCTCAGGTGTCTGCCTCTGTGTCAGTGTGCTGTGGATTAGTCGCCAGGACTGCTGTGGAGTTTCTTGGTAGGGGCTCAGCATGCCCCTAGAGATGTGACCATAGGAGACGATACTTGTGTGACACATAGGTGTCTGATCAGCTGCCCATGCAGACTGGGGCATGTAAATGTGAAGTTCAGGCAGCTGTTCCCCATGCACAGCAGAGTGTGAGGGGCTCAGGTTCAGAGGGTAGTGTCACAGGTCTCCCATATGTCCAATAGGTATGACCTGGACAGATGAGGGTTAAGAGGATGTGTTGTGGGGGGATGTACATGTGCACTTGTGCAGCTCCAGGACTTGCATTCCCCATGACCTACTATTGTGACACAGTGCAGAGTGTTGTTGTCTGGCTGCAAAGTCATACATCACTGAGACAGTGATGTATGACTTTGCAGTCATGCCTCCGCCATGGCATGTGTCTACTGATTGGTGATCCTGCAGGGGAGTGACATGTGCTACATGCACACCATAGTGGCGCTGGCTATCAGGACATGGGTGCATCATGGTGTCTGTCGCTGGTATGCATCACATGCATTTCCTATTTGACTCTGGGCATCCCTTACATCCGTAAACCTGTACTGACTCAGTGGCAAGAGCTGTGATGTGTCCACACCGTGTTCTCTGCACTGTCCAACTACTGTGTACTTGGTGCATGTGTCAACACTGGGGTGTTGCAATCCAACAGACACCAGACAGATGGGTGCAAGGCCATGTGGGATGTGAGTGCCATGCTTGGCATCAGACTGACAATTGACTTCTCCTGTTCAATTAGTGCACTTTTAGCAATGTACAACTAATGATGCCAGGGCTTGCTCTGTGATGTGCTGTGCTCACAGTGGTGTGTGCGTTATGTGCAGGTGACTGATGTCTGTCTGTTTCCCCATTGTTTGCAGATACATCCACGGCCACGGAAGGGGACAGCTCCACGGACCAGGAGGAGCCGGAGAGCCAGACTGGGTCAGCAGCCGAGGAGTGGTCGGAGGGACCCAGTGGCACGGAGGGCGAGGGGAGCCACACCGAGGAGTCCTCAGCAGCATCCACCTCAGCTGAGGACCAGAGCAACTCGGAGGATGACTCCCTTATGGAGGCGGGTGTCAGCAGCCACCACACCCCAGCTAGTGTTGCTGTCCCCGCCACCACCAGCACCACCACCGCCCTCCCATCGGCTCCCATTCCCCAGGTCCGTGGAGGCTCCCATGTCCGGGAGCGTGTCTCCTTTGGGCCAGGCACCGCACCCCCTGCCCCTGTGTCCCCTGCTGCCCTGAGTGAGGAGTCTGTGTACCTCCTTCGCCAGCTCCATGTAGGACAGACAGCCATGCTGAGTGTCCTCCATGCGCACACCGCGCTGTTGACTCAGCTGGTGTCGTTCATGGAGGGCATCTCATCGGGCATGTCTGACCTACAGAGGGGCAATAGGTCCATGGACTCCTCCCTGACGGCAGCAGTGTCCCTCCTCAAACGGTCCCTCACCCCTCCTGCCTCTGCTCCATCCACACTCCCCAGCACCTTACCCATCCCAGGCACACACACACTGGCACACACCAGCACACACACATCCAGCACACTGACACACACGCCAATGACAAAACGCACACGCAAGCACATTCAGGGGACTGAAGCCAGACTCACAGGGGATGGGGCCCTGGAACACACACACGCATCCACATGCACTGCGCAGTCCTCAGTTCCCTCTCCCTCCAAAGCACCCTCCCTTGCCTCACCTGCAACCCCAAAGTCACAGCAGCTCTTCCTCTGTGACCTCGGCCTCTTCCCCACCGATGAAGCTGCTCCAGCATCCCGGGGGAAGAGGAAGCCCACCCACACGGAGCAGAGTGCCCCTCGCCCCCGGACACCCTCCCCCAGGCGCAGACGGACTGAGGCCCCCACCCGCAAGTCCCCCGGAGTGCTAAGAGCAAGACCCCGCCACCGCCCTGCAGCTCAGGCACAAGGTCTCCGTCCTCCATCCCTCAGGCCCCCACTGCACAGGTGCCCCCACCACACCCTGCCCCAGGTTCCCCCACCCACAGATATACCATCCCCAAGATGCTCCGGCCTTCTCCCCCTGCCACTTGCTCTCCCAGCACCACACCCCCCGCTGCGCTTGTCTGTGCCACTGATGTGGTGAGGGTGTCCCCCCCTCTGTCCAACCCACCTTGCCTGTTCCCCATTCTCCTCCCCTGGAGGTAGGCACTGCAGTGGAGTCCACTACCGCCCTGTCTGACTTGGGCACTGCAGTGGCGGACCTGTCCACCCCATCTGCAGGGTCCACTGCAGTTGTGCCGGCACCCACGACATCTGTGTCATGCCCCCCAGTTGTGCCGGCACACACCATGTCAGACACCTCCACTGCAGTTGTCAGTGGCTCTCCAGCACCCACCACCCCTTCCCTGACTCCCCTGGTGAGCCCTGATCCTGTCCCTGCGGTGCCTGGCCTGCCCCCGGTTGCCCCTCCTAGTGGATTGTCCCTGGTATTGTGCAGGCATGCGTAGGGTGACATCTGCCAGTGTCACCCTGTTTGAACTTTGACAATGGACTGGCCATTGGCCTTTGCTCTTTTTCAGGACTTTGTTTGGCCTCAACACATATGCTGAATAAAGCAACTTTCTTTTCTCTAGTGCTCATGCTTCAGATGTACATGTTGTTGGTGCAGCTAACCATGCCCTTGCTGCAGTGATGGTGATATCTGGTCTCATGATTATGAAGTGTTACTGTGCAGGAACCCATGTGGTCCAGGGGGAATGTGTCCTATCATGTGGTGTATCCATGTCATCAATAGCAGCATCTGAGGGTGTCATGTGTTCAGTATTTGGCAATGGGTTTCCTACTTACATTGGCAATTTCATATCTGTGGCTTCCACCCCTGCACATCTGTTGTGCCTGCCATCGTTGCATTTGTCTACTTCCCTGACCGTGTTGCCATCTCCAGTGGACATGCAGGTTTGGGCATCAATGGGGAGGGACTCATCCGTGTAGTCAGTGCAACATTGCTATACAAGTGTGTTGGATCTGTGCTGATGATTCCGTTGGCACATCCATGACCAGGCTGATGTGATGGGAGCCCTCATTTGGTGCTAATTGTTGATTGTGTGACCAAGTGCTCAGCTGACATGATGGGGCCCTACTGAGGCAACATATGGCACAGCTTTCCTCACACAGGAGTGGAGTCCCCTCATGGCAGTGTGTACACGTGTGACATTGCCTGCGCCCAAGGTGTGTGTTGTATGTGCATGTCTGTGTGTTCACTTCCATTCATCTGCGCATGCTGTGATCCCTAGTGTTGTACCTGTTTGTGATGCTTGCTGACTTGAGCTATGTTCCCCCAAAGTCTTCTCCCTGTGTTCTCTGTGATGTGGGTGCATGGCACATTACTGGTCATCAGGGTGTCACCCATAGGTGTGTTTGCTGTCAGGGCAGAGTTTGTGTGCTGACGCAGATGGGTCACAGTCAGGTTTCCCTTTGGCACTTGTTGTTTGCCCCTGTCATGTGATTTCCAGTTTGTGTTATCTTTCAGTGATTGTGACACGTTGTGTGTGTGACTGCTGGCACTCCTTAGGGTCCGGGCTGCAATGTTGGTTGTTGTCTATGTGTGTTCTTTGTGGGTGACCTTGGCTTCTTCATTGGTGTGTGACTGTGGCTGGGATCCCATTGGTCGGTGTGGTATTGCCGTCATGTCCATGTACAGCGTAGTGTGCAGTGTGTCAGACATTCAGGAGTCTTGTTGAGTGTCCATGTGTGATGTGTTTCTACACCTTGGTTCCCACCCACCACCCTGGAATAGTAATGGGTGCATGTGCAATGTCACCAGTGCATGTGTACTTCACTGCTGCACATTGTTGGAGGTCGAGGGGTGTGGTCTTGAGTGTGTGCAGATGAGAGTTGTTGCCCGGCTAGTCCCCTGCCTCCATGTTGGCCTTGGCTTACTGGCCATGCTGATTGATTTGTGCTTGTGTAGGTGTGATGGTAGTTAGTTGCTCAGGACACCTGACTGTGGTTCACAGTGTGAACGACATTTAGCTTTGTCATCACAGTGGTATTTTTCTTCAGCCCAGGGTCACCACATTGTGGGGGCCCTGGGGGTGGTGCTGTGGTGTGTCTGTGACTTGCTGTGTCAGTTGTTGTTCCTACGTGCCTGTGTGACATGTGTGTTTTGTGCTCCCTCTCACCTGTCAATGCCTGCTTGCCCACATAGGGGATTTGGATCCATGAGTTACCTTAGTGTGGCAGTGTATGCACATCTGTATGATTGGTATTCAGCTCTCCTCATGTGTTGTGTTGTTGCCTGGGGACAATGGCACCCCCACCCCTCACCTGCTGTGTATGATGACAGTGTTGGTCTGCCTGTTTGTGTTTGTGCATCTGCACCACTGCATTGGCATATCTTGGGTGTGCCATTGGCTGTATGTTGTTTGGTGTGTTTCCCCTGCTGTCCCTGGGACTCCTAGGTCATCGGTCAGCACAGTGATCATGGTTTGTGTGTCCCATTGCTGCCATGGTATGGTATCTGTTCACCTCACATCTGCTGTCTCCACAGGGTATCTGCATTTGTGTGCCCATTGGTGCAAATATGTGGTTCTGCATTCTGATGGTCACTTCTGTCATTGTGTCATTGATGACTGTTGACGGTCTCAGCCCCCATGGGTGTTGTTTGTCTGCACATGGCCAAAGGAATGTTTCATTTGCACTGCAGTATTTGGCTCCCCCAATTTATGTTGCAATGGGACACATACACTACTTTGCCACAGATGAGTTTTTGGTTCTGTGACCAGGAATGATCCATGCAGTTTGGCAGTTGCAGCTCTTTCTTTGTCAACAATTACCTTTTGGTCACTGTGATGATGAGGGTGTAGACCCCATTGCCACAATGGTCAAAATGTGCTTCAGCTATGGACCCCACACTTGCCTTTTGGTCACTGTGATGATGGGGGTTTAGACCCCATTGCCACAATGGTCAAACTGTGCTTCAGCTATGGACCCCACACTTACCTTTTGGTCACTGTGATGATGGGGGTTTAGACCCCATTGCCACAATGGTCAAAATGTGCTTCAGCTATGGACCCCACACTTGCCTTTTGGTCACTGTGATGATGGGGGTTTAGACCCCATTGCCACAATGGTCAAAATGTGCTTCAGCTATGGACCCCACACTTGCCTTTTGGTCACTGTGATGATGGGGGTTTAGGCCCCATTGCCACAATGGTCATGGGCTGCTTGCATTGTGGGTGCCACACACATATATGTGTGGCACATGTGCTAGGGGGTCACATTGTATGTTCAATGTCATGTTCGGTGTTGTAGGCATTTGACACAGCCTGCTCACACGCTTGTCATGGTGGTGGGGGGATGTCTTAATCTTGCATTCCCTAGGTTGTGGTGTGCTTGTTGTGTCATGCATTGTCCATCCTATGAGTGGGGGTGGTAGTAGTGGTAGGCATCCTGCCCCCTGGCTAAGGGTGGTAGTAGTGGTGGGCATCCTGCCCCCCTGGGTGGGGGGTAGTAGTGGTAGGCATCCAGCCCCCCCTGGCTAAGGGTGGTAGTGGTGGTGGGCATCTGGCACCCCCCTGGCTAAGGGTGGTAGTAGTGGTGGGCATCCTGCCCCCCTGGGTGAGGGTGGTAGTAGTGGTAGGCATCCTGCCCCCCTGGTTGAGGGTGGTAGTAGTGGTAGGCATCCAGCCCCCCTGGCTAAGGGTGGTGGTAGGCATCCAGCCCCCCTGGCTAAGGGTGGTAGTAGTGGTGGGCATCCTGCCCCCCTGGGTGAGGGTGGTAGTAGTGGTAGGCATCCTGCCCCCCTGGTTGAGGGTGGTAGTAGTGGTAGGCATCCAGCCCCCCTGGCTAAGGGTGGTAGTAGTGGTAGGCATCCAGCCCCCCTGGCTAAGGGTGGTAGTAGTGGTGGGCATCCTGCCCCCTGGGTGAGGGTGGTAGTAGTGGTGGGCATCCTGCCCCCCTGGGTGAGGGTGGTAGTAGTGGTAGGCATCCTGCCCCCTGGCTAAGGGTGGTAGTAGTGGTGGGCATCCTGCCCCCCTGGGTGAGGGTGGTAGTAGTGGTAGGCATCCTGCCCCCTGGCTAAGGGTGGTAGTAGTGGTGGGCATCCTGCCCCCTGGGTGAGGGTGGTAGTAGTGGTGGGCATCCTGCCCCCCTGGGTGAGGGTGGTAGTAGTGGTAGGCATCCTGCCCCCTGGCTAAGGGTGGTAGTAGTGGTGGGCATCCTGCCCCCTGGGTGAGGGTGGTAGTAGTGGTGGGCATCCTGCCCCCCTGGCTAAGGGTGGTAGTAGTGGTGGGCATCCTGCCCCCCTGGGTGAGGGTGGTAGTAGTGGTAGGCATCCTGCCCCCCTGGGTGGGGGTGGTAGTAGTGGTGGGCATCCTGCCCCCTGGCTAAGGGTGGTAGTAGTGGTGGGCATCCTGCCCCCCTGGGTGAGGGTGGTAGTAGTGGTAGGCATCCTGCCCCCCTGGTTGAGGGTGGTAGTAGTGGTAGGCATCCAGCCCCCCTGGCTAAGGGTGGTGGTAGGCATCCAGCCCCCCTGGCTAAGGGTGGTAGTAGTGGTGGGCATCCTGCCCCCTGGCTAAGGGTGGTAGTAGTGGTGGGCATCCTGCCCCCTGGGTGAGGGTGGTAGTAGTGGTGGGCATCCTGCCCCCCTGGGTGAGGGTGGTAGTAGTGGTAGGCATCCTGCCCCCCTGGGTGGGGGTGGTAGTAGTGGTAGGCATCCAGCCCCCCTGGCTAAGGGTGGTGGTAGGCATCCAGCCCCCCTGGCTAAGGGTGGTAGTAGTGGTGGGCATCCTGCCCCCTGGCTAAGGGTGGTAGTAGTGGTGGGCATCCTGCCCCCCTGGGTGAGGGTGGTAGTAGTGGTGGGCATCCTGCCCCCTGGGTGAGGGTGGTAGTAGTGGTAGGCATCCTGCCCCCCTGGGTGGGGGTGGTAGTAGTGGTAGGCATCCAGCCCCCCTGGCTAAGGGTGGTGGTAGGCATCCAGCCCCCCTGGCTAAGGGTGGTAGTAGTGGTGGGCATCCTGCCCCCCTGGGTGAGGGTGGTAGTAGTGGTAGGCATCCTGCCCCCTGGGTGGGGGTGGTAGTAGTGGTGGGCATCCTGCCCCCCTGGGTGAGGGTGGTAGTAGTGGTAGGCATCCAGCCCCCCTGGTTGAGGGTGGTAGTAGTGGTAGGCATCCAGCCCCCTGGGTGGGGGTGGTAGTAGTGGTGGGCATCCTGCCCCCCTGGCTAAGGGTGGTAGTAGTGGTAGGCATCCAGCCCCCCTGGCTAAGGGTGGTGGTAGGCATCCAGCCCGCCCTGGGTGAGGGTGGTAGTAGTGGTAGGCATCCAGCCCCCCTGGCTAAGGGTGGTAGTGGTGGTGGGCATCTGGCACCCCCTGGCTAAGGGTGGTTGTGGTGGTTGGCATCCAGCCCCCCTGGGTTGGGGTGGTGGCGCGCATTCAGGCCCCTGTGTGCATATGTGGCATTGGTGATGGGCATCCCGCCCCTATGGTGCTGCTGTTGCTGGTGTAAGTATATTCAGATTCCCAGTATGTGTGTGATGTGTCGTGTACGTGTTGTATGTGTTTTGTGGTTGGTGTCTGACTTACCTTCTGCGCCGTACGCGTCCGTGCCTGTTCCGGTAGTAGATGTAGAATATTGGTATGATCGGGACGAAGGGATTCATGGTTGGTTCGTGTCGTTCGTCCTTCTCGTTGCTTCGCGTCGTCCTCGTCGCTTGGCTTCGTCCTCGTCGCTTCGCGTCGTCCTCGTCGGTGCTGTGTTCGTCTCGTAGCCGTGGATCGTGTTGTGGCGCGATTCGGAGCTTATGTGCGCCTCTCCCGGATGCTTTGACGTGCCGTGCGTAGCGACGGGTTCGGCGCGTACGGAAAGCGCATCGTACTTGTCCGGCCGGACGGGGCTGCATTTTCCCTTCCGTGCGACTCGATTCGGCGTTTCCGGATTCGCCTCGGTCGGAGAACAGGACCTGGTTTGGGTGAGTACGGCTCGGCCGGGATTTTTGCTGTTGTGCGCATCGTACTTGCTCGTTCGGTGTGCTGTACGGATCGGTCGGGAAACAGGCTTTCGCATGGCTTTTTCCCGACCGAATGGTATTGGGTGCGCCTCCGACCGAGATCGGAATCGGCCCCTTTGTGTTATATGTCTTTTTTCTCTCTGACATCTCTGTACCTCTGATCAATTGCGATTGCACTGATATATATTGAAGTATCAATCATTAAGTGTCCACAGGAACCTCTGTTTTTTGTTTAATTGTAAGTACCCTGGTTCTGTGGGAGTAGGGTGTCCCTTGTGTCCTCATACATGCTATAGATTTTTAAGCACAATCTAGGGTTTAATCTTTAAAAATTCATATCTCCGGTTCCTTACATTGGATTTTTGTTGGTTTGGTATCTATTTGTTCATAAATATATTTCCTATGTTTATAAAGTAGTGTGGGATTTTTATTGTGTGTTGTGTCTTACTTATTTCATGTATTAGTGTTTTTAAATGCTTTGCACTCCTGTCTCCTAAGTTTGGCCTGACTGCTCATTGTCAGCTACCAGGGGTTGAGCAAGGAGCTAATTTACTGAGACCTTTACTGGACCCTATACCATGTTAGTGGACATATTAGATGGGGTAGGTGCATACTTGCCACAACCAATAACCCACTTTCCAACGCAGTCTTGCAGGCAAGCCAGTAGTAACATTAACATAAAAGAGCATCTGCTGCCTTCCCTTACTCTGCTGGCTTACCAGGCTCAACAAACAGAACAATTTTAGGAGAGTATTAACAACTTGATGACCACAATTAAATAACAATCAAAACAATGAAGTCTTATAGCCCCCACAAAGTTTGCTCCTCAGTTGAAGCGCAAGGAGATAGACGATGTGCAGCATTGCTTTAGAGAAACACGCTCTCTCTGCAACTATTTATTCCTCACTTGCTATTTCAATATCTGGGGGATATTTTTCTCCCGACCTCCCACCACTACAAAACCAAGAGGGAGGTTCCCTTCAGAGACCAAGTACAGCCTACCATTGTGTATACCAACTCAGACATGAATTGTCCCTGACAAGATGGAGTATCATGAGTAGGAGATACTTGGAAGTCCATCCAGTGTACTGAAGCAACAAGCATAATTTCCACACTTGGAGAAATGGGATTGCCAGAAATGTCTTTGCCATTCAGGTCTGCACAAAGGCGTGCCCCTTTCTCCTAATCACAGTGCATAGGAGAACCAAAAGACCAAGGAAACCCTTTAAGCACCAGTGTTGGTCAAACACTGGACAGGTCTATAGAGCAGCTCCCTCTGTTGTAGCTCCTGGAGTGTTCTTTTACATTGTCTTTGCAGGTCCTTGTTGCAGATTAAAGCCTTCGACATTGCATTTGTGACCCCAAAATGAAGCAATTATCCTCCTGCCTCTAATTTGGCAAGCACCTATGTTGCTGAGATATGGTTTAACATGTGCCTCTGATGGCATCGGGCCAGTGCTTAGTTAGTACCGCTGAAGTTTACATTTGGATTTACACATTTGTGCCGACCTGATGACCAATTCCCATATACTTTTATTGCCCTTTTGTAGTTGCTGGACACATCCTTGCATTGTAGTTGATGGGGAAGAATGCCTGCATGCCATTAAGGATGCTACTGTGTACAATATGCTTCTGGAAAATTCAAGCATTTCTATCATTAGTTATTGTTATTTTTATCCTCTTTGAGTCTTTTATCACATTGTGGTTTTTAAATGTGCTGTCCATTGTTAATATTCAAAGTACCTTTTTGCAATTGACTGCAAGCTTTTTCGAATTTTTGTCATCATTAGTCACTGTATACCTCAAGACAACGTAATCACCTCCTAAGATCACCTGTCTTGAGCTAACCACATTACAAAGGTTGTATGACAGAGGCAAGTTTGGCTAAACCACGCGTGCCTCTAGAGCGCAGCCCGAACAACGAATGCGTCTGAACAACGCACTCCTTTACCATGTATGCCTTTACCACGTAATTCCGTGGTAAAGGCATGATTGGTAAAGGGATGTGTGGTAAAGATCACACCTCAGCCCCTTCGCCCTGAGCCCTGCAACCCTGGCCCCTGCCCTAAAAACAACCCGACCCCCCAAGCCCTAAAAACTACCCCAGCCCTAAAACTACCCCGACCCCCTGATCCCTAAAACCCTGGCCACTATCCTATAAACAACCCGAGCCCTAAAAACGACCCCATTCATAAAACCTAAAATTATCCCGACTCCCCCCTGCCCTGAGCCCTAACACCCCAGCCTCTGCCCTATAAACAATCCAACCCCCCAAGCCCTATAAACTACCCCACCCCTAAAACGACCCCCACCCACCCCCTAAAACCCCGGCCCCAGCCCCAATTACCAGTCCGCGTCCTCTCCCGATTCTTCCTCTTCATGTGCCCACCCATCTGCGCATCTGGACCCTGTACTGCCTGAACCATGCATATGTGTGGTTAAGGCAAGCGTGGTTGCGCTTGCGGGGAAACGGCACACATGGCTCGGGCGCATTGTAAAGGCTGTTTCCCCATTACAAAAGATGCTCCAAGCGACTTGTGGAGCTTTGTTAGCCAATAGCCATGAGCAGCCACATGGGCACTAAGATGCCATCATGCGACCTCTGTGAGAAGAAGGGCAATCAACTTTAAAAATCCACCTCATGTTTATATATCGTACACAAAGACATATGCATGTCAACTTCAAAGCAGTTTTTTCTTTTAGTGACGTATTAATGTGAATTGCCATGGATGGGAATTCCCATACATACGTCACCAAAAGAAAAAACAAGGCTTTGAAGATCACATACCCATCTCCTACCCAACCCAACCTAATATTTTCTATGCCTAGACTGTAGCTCCTCATGCCTTATGGAACATCTCTCTTACCTTCCAGTTCATATACAGCTTGGCCCACTCAGAGGTGATCACTGGCGTCTGGGGTGGGGGGTGAGGGGAGGAGGAATGCTGATCTGCAGTGTCACTGCTCCATTTGTCTGGGCCCCCCTTTGTGCCCCACCTCCACAGTTGTTGACTGTTGCTCCATGCTAGGAGCAACAAGGGAAGAAAAGCAATTACCACACCTTACAACTACCTTTCACTGCAAAGCAGCAATTCTTTGAGGCGCTACATGAGACTCTACATGAGCCTACATAGATATATGTGTGTGTATACCGATATCTGCATGGATATAGATACACACACCTATATGCAAAACTCATATTTAAACATTTTAAGCCAACACATAAATATATTTAAATATATGTACGCATGTTTGTAAATGTGCATATAAACGCAAGCACGCACACACGCACTTAGTATAATTGCCCTTTGTAGGTGGCCCCACCAGTTTCATCTGTGGCCCAATGTATGCTTGACCCCCCTCCCCCCCGTCCCCAGCATTCACTCCTAGAGAAGCCACTGGATGTGACCTCTTAGTGCTTGCAGTAATGCTCTCTTGTACCTTTGCACACTCTCTCCCTCATATATTGCTCTTTGTTCAGGATTCTGCGCATTGAAAACCCTTGGCTTCATTACATGCAGCACATGAACAGGAAATAAACAAGAAGACATAACCTCTTGTCCCCTTGAGCTATGTCTGGGTACCATCTGCGTCCGCCTGACCCTATTTCCCTGACCTTGAAAGATTATTTTCAGCTCAGCGCTTGAAGCGGATATCATTGCATGCAGAAGGGGTTTCACTGGAACAGCTTCGCTCTAAGCCTCCAATAAATGTCAGGCTTGTTTTGACAATGACTGGTTTGTGTGCTGATGCAGGACAGAGAGTTGGTTTGCACGGATAGAAACTCCTCGAATAAAATAAGGGCTATTGTTGTGTGGACGTTTAAGGACGAGGGTGAAAAGTTCGAATCACAGTTCTTGCCTCGACAAGAAAGCGGCAAAGATGACTCGGCATCCAAACGTTATATGAGTCTTTTGTCCTCTTTTTTTAGCACTTTCAGCAATTTCGTCTTCAGTGCTTTGGAAATTCTGAAGTGGGCCAAGTGTTTCTTTCAGGTTCTAGAAAACAGAGCTTTACAAGGCGCCTGCAAATGGCGTGCCCCCTGCTATAAGGGCCCAGATAGCTTGTCCAGCCCTCAGATCTTTTTCAGCCCATCTAGTCAGGATCAATATTTATAAATGCCTTCAATGAGTGGCTGGTACCATATATTGTGCCTGGCATATTCTTGATATTAGAGAAAGGGATACAAGGGCCCATCTGTGATACACATATTGTGCTGTTGAATATTCATTGCTGTGGGCGGCATCATTTGCATGGGCGTTAGGAACTATGCAAATTAACTTCTCCTTTGACTGTGACACATTTCTGGTGTGAGGGAGATGCTCTGTTGGCTCTGGGTTAGGCAGTGCAGCACAACTATTACACCACTTTCTGAGTAATTTAGAATTATATTTTCTCTGAGATTTTTTTTTCTGTCAAATGATTTCATGCAGAGAAAAAATGTTGAATGTGCAAAAGATGATCAAGTATTACTGTCTATATTGAGGCCAAGAAGAGAGAATGTGGGACAGAGGAATCTTCTAGAGAGACATAAATAATATGCCCCCTGAGATAGTTCAAAGGTACCCATCAATGGGAGTTTGCCCTCGTCTGCTCTTGCACGTTCACACCATCCGTGGTCTTGTGCCAGGTATACTTTTCCACAATACACTCCAACATTATTTTGTGCCACCTGCAAAAGTGCACCGATCGTGGTTGACCTGGTGGTGAATGTCTCTGGTGGGGGACTGCCATACTGGAATCCGTGTGTTGAAAGTCCATGCATCTTTGTTTACAGAAGTACATAGCGGAACAGAATGGATGACCTGCCTTGAGCTCAGAGCACCAGAAAGCAACTTTGTTCTAGTGTCTCAATGTGATCTACAGCAGAATTCTTCATGTATAGAGGAATAACAGAAGAAGCTTATGAGAAAGAGGAAGGAAATGCTAACGGGGGAAAAACACAATTATTTCTCCTACCAGAAGCCAAAAAAAAGCAAATAACGCGTACACAGCACATTTCTTAATGCCGTGGTTCGGCTGAAGTTCTCCAAATGATCACATTCTGCTCTTCTATTGATGACTCAACGAAACCGCCATTTCCTTTAGTACTTCGACAACATTATTACCAGGATTAAAGTCTTAATGCCCTCTTAATCAATGTATTTGTCTCTTGTCAGTGGTCGTCTGCAGAAGAGATTTACCATTTCCCTGCTCCACAAGGCCCATTTGTGCCCATTCGCGGAGACTGAACCACCACGTTTATCATAGGGCCCTGGTGAAAGCAGAATTTCTATTTTTTCACAGAGTAGGGGCAAAGGATTTTAAATTCAGAAACTATTCTCACGCAATAATCTCAAATGGCATAGTTTTTTCCCCTTGAGCTCCTCGTTTTATTTCCAGCAGTTACAGCTCTTCCTGTAATATTTGCATTGAGGCTCTTACACTGCAGAGTAGTCCTTCAGCCTGGGCCCCCCCTTCTGCTGACCATTATTCCAAGGCCTGGGGGGGGGGTGGCTCTGGTGCCAGCTCGACCAAGCCCTGGCCCCCTCTTGTACAGGTCTGCTGCACAGCACCCTACACCCACCTCATTCATGAGCGACCACAGTCTGAGATGTCCTCTTCTCCGGTCTTTCTGAAGAGGCTAAATAACAAACAGTGGAATGGATTACACTCAAATACCCCGGATTTTTTTTATGATAGAATAAATGTATATTTGTTTTAAACATGAAGAGCACCAGTCAAATTGTACCATCTGTGAAGAGAAAATTTCCAAATAAGTGTCACTTCGCCAATACTAAATATAAGCAAGCTGCGCTGAAGTGTTAATTATGCAGTGTTTAGAAGAGGCAAACAAGGGAGCAGTTTTTTAAAGAAATGCAAATGTTTCATTGTTGATTAGTAAAACGTGTTGGTTGTTGCATGAACTAAGCACCATGCAGTGCGGGCGTGGGGGAGGATGGGCCGGCGGGATGGAGAACACTCTGCATGCCCTTTAAGATGATGCTGCATTTCAGTTTATTATAAACAGTGCTTATCTACCCTTGTAGGGCATGGGGAAAGCCCCTGGTAGGCTGCAGGAGAGGGTCTGCTTTTAACATTCAATGGGTGACGAATCCTCAGCCCAGTTGGCTTCAAAAGGAGGCCGGTAACAACAGCACACAATGAACTTCATGATTTGCTGCTGATGAGAAATAATGCCTCAAGATAGTTCACTAATCCGTGAATTATTGGAATACTGTAGGAGTTACTCTTCAGAATAGCGTGTAGACCTCTCGAAATTGTGTTTCCCACCCTGTATCTATCTTAAGGAGAGGTCCGGAATCTTTCCATGCTTACTTGCTCGCTCACAGCTCGGTGCAATATGGGGTTTGTACTAAAATATTTCCAGAGCTGGTTTTAGTTTCTTGTCCAACCCTGGTTGAAAGCCTTGAATCAGTATTGGACGTTTATCACAAGTACTAGATATGGCATTAGTATGCTCTGTATTGTATATGGACTGGCATTGATGCTGCTGGGTGTATGTGTAGGATGTGTGTGTGTAGAGCTTGGTAAGAGTGGAACTAAAGGTGAGACTCTGGGGCATATTACCAAGCCCCTATCGCCACCACAACGTCACTTTCTGTGACGTTGTGGTGGCAATAGGGTCAGAGCCCTATTACCACGGCAGCGTTAAACCACATTGGACTCCGGGTTACACGGATGACACCTAAATAGGTCTTGTGTTCTCATTTAGAGGGGATCTGGCCTGGCAGTTCAGGCTAAACTGTTCCGATTGTATAAGATTCAGAATCAAGACTGATTTACAGGAGCATTGACTCCTAAGGCATTAAAAGTGTGGTGAACGTCTGCCATGTTTCTGATGGCTGTGCACCAAACATTTTTGTTTTTAAGAAACAAACTCCCAAAGCAAGAGCTGATCTCTGAAAAACAAAAAATAGAGGCCCTCACACCCTGGGTGTTTTCGACTAGGTTAGGGGCCATTATCATTTTATCTGTTTGTGACTACCAGGTTTGACCTGGTGGTGATGGACAGAAAAAAAGGTAATCAGACAGGTCCACCCCAAATCGTTCAGATGAGCAGTCTAATATCCTTACTCTGATGTCCCTTAATCAGTCTGGCCATCATAATAAGTTCTCCAACTGCAAAGCTAGTGGGTGCACTGCAGTCGAGAAACTGATGTTCCATGTGGATCATAATTGAGCGGGTGGATCAATGGTTTGACAAACAGGGACTCCATCACATGTGATGGAGTATCCTGTCAGTCAAGCTCTAAATCACGCCCTGACACTCCAGTTTGGGAAATAGAATGTTGCAATTTTGATTGTAGACAACCTCTGGAAGTGTGACAGTGATATCACATCGATATGAAATATGCTATGTAGTCAAAAAAGAAGTGGTGATTCCATTCCATGCTAAGGTGTAAAAAAAAGTCTTTAAACATCACCAAGACATTGTTGTAAGGTTCAACAGGGCCTGCACACAAGTCTCCATTTTAGCTACACGTTCAAACTTGACATCTTTTTTTAATGGTGACTTTTTACATGCCTTGCACTTACACGATAATATACTTAGAAATTATTGTGCAAGCAGAACATTTCTTAGTAAGCATTGTATCATGTCGCCCGTACACTCTGTCCAAGGCTAGGAGCATTTGAACGTTGTTAGAAATGGGGGTCTCTGGTTGGCAGGTTTGTACCCTGTCCAAGTAGGGACCCTTCTTTCTGGTCAGGGTAAGGGGGATTACACTTCAAAACTACCCCTGCTCACCCCTTGGTAACTTGGCATGAGCAGTCAAGCTTATCAAATCAAATCAAATCAAATCAGGGGCATTTGTACAGCGCACACATCACTCGAAAGTCTCATGGCGCTAGCAGACGGCTCTGAAAGGAAGTGAAATGGCTCAGATGTCAAAAAGCCATGTCTTCAGCCTTTTGCGAAAAGAGTTGTGATCAGAGACATTTCGCAGATGGATAGGAATTTTGTTCCAGGATGATGGGGCGAGGAAGGAGAAAGATCGGCCTCCTTTTCTGGCAGTATGTATCTTGAGAGGGGTGAGCAGAAATTGGTTGCTGGATCTGAGCGCCCTGCGTGGTTGGTACCAACATAATTTCTTGGTCCAGTATCTCAGGCCTTTTCCGTACAATTGTTTGTGGATTAGACAGAGGACCTTGAAAAGGATTTGTTTTCTGACTGGTAGCCAGTGAAGAGATCTTAAGCAGGGTGCGGAGGGGGATCTGGGAGGAAGATCCAGGACCAGCCTTGCCGCAGTGTTCTGCAAGATCTGTAGTCTGTCCAGAAGGTTTTCGTTGATTGAAAACAGTAAGGAGTTTCCGTAGTCCATTCGGTTTATTATCAGCCCTTGGACTAATGGTTTCCTGGCCTCCGCTGGTATCCACTTGAAGACCTTCTGTAGGCTATGCATTACTCCAAAACACGTGCAGATGATATGGTTGATCTGGTTCTTCATGGACAATTGGTTGTCCATGTGAAAACCTAGGTTCCGCACAGTCAATTTGGGGGTGGGGCAGAGGCCGAGATGGGATGGCCACCAGTCGGTGGACCAGTGCTCCTGTGCTTTGCCGAAGAGCATGACCTCAGACTTGGCTCCGTTTAGTTGTAAGTGATTGGAGCTCATCCACCTGTCAATGTGGGATAGGCATTTATTGAAGCGTAGCTGTGTTTCGGTGGGATCTGGGTGATAGTTATCTCAGAGGCAATGTGTAAAGCATTTACACATAACACACAGTAATACAGTGAAAACTCTACAAAAGGACACCACACCAGTTTTAGAAAAATAGCCAATATTTATCTGTGTAAAACAAGACCAAAACGATAAAAATCCAACATACAGTCATAAAGATATGAATTTAGCAAGAATAAACTTAAAAGACAGTTCCTTGAAGTCGATAGCTCTGTCCGGGACTATCACGGCATCATGTACAAACAAATCTAACAGTTCAGGCCGACTGCAAGGTCGTGGGCCAGCTACGGTGTAGGGAAGACCCGCAACAGTACCTTGGAAATGTAGGGTGTGTGGAACTTGCGATGATCTCCGAAGAGGCGTTGTCGTTGGCATCGGTTCCGTAGGTCAGTGCAGTAGTTGTCGGGCCCTTGGAGTCACAAGCATTGGAGATCGCACTCCGTGAGGTTCAAGTCAGGAGCGCTGGCAGGCGTTGGGGCTGTGGTACAAAGTGGAGAGGTGCGGCGTGTGGTACCCTCAGGTCACGGTGCAGGCAGCTGCTCAGTGAGGGCATTCTGTGGTGTCGGTGAGAACAGGGCTGCAGTGCAAAGCGGGGCGGTGCTCGTTGCAGTGCTGACAGGTCACGATGCAAGCAGTGGTGGTGTTGTTGCTGAAGCGCTGTCTTCAGAAGACAATCTAGAGTTGATGGTGCAGGCGGACCAAGGTTGCGGTGTGGGACGTGGTGGTGCATCGAGTAACTTACGAGTGGTGCCTGCATGCCTCGGTGTAGGCAGCGGCGTAGATGTTGGCGTGGAGTGCCATCTTCTGGAATATCAGGGCGGCGAGGTGAAGTGAGGCGGTGTGCAGTGCGGTACCCTGAGGTCACTGTGCAAGCAGCGGCTCGGTGGCGACGTCGGATGGCGTCGTTGTTGAGACCAGGGTTGTGGTGTGAAGTGGGGCAGTGCTCTCTGTGGTCTCTTTAGGTCACAGATCCGGCAGCGGCATCGTTGAAGGCATTGGGGTTGTTTTTCTTCTGTTGCAGCACCAAACACACAGTTCCCAGTGCTGTGGCAGATGAAGATGAAGTCTTTGATGTTCCTGAGACTTCAAACAGGAGGCCAGCTCTACTTCAAGCCCTTGGAGATACTCAGGAAATACGTTCTAGAAAGTTCAGTCCAGTCCTTTCACTGCCCAAGACAGAAGCAGCAACTGCAGGCCAACCCAACAAAGCAACACACAGCAAAAGGGCAGTACTCCTGGCAGCTTCTTCCAGCTCTTCTTCTTGGCAGGTTCTTCAGTCCAAAAGAGTTCTAATGGTCTGGGGTCAGGGCCCCAATTTTTATATTACTTTTCTCTTTGAAGTCTTAGGCAGAAAAGTCCCTCTTGCTCAGTAAAAACTGGTTCTGTCCTCCTTACTCCAGCTTCACACCAGGAGGTGGAGACAGCATTGTGCAGAGCCGCCACAGCCTATTCAGGTGTCAGTGACAACTCCTCCCACCACTCTATCCCAGGATGGACCATCAGCAAATGCAGGTCATCTTTGTTTGAGTGTCTGGAGTGAATGTACACACAGCCCCTGTCAGTCTTAAACCAGACGGGGAATCCACAAGCAGGCAGAGGCACACAGGATGGTTAAGCATGAAAATGCCCACTTTCTAAAAGTGCAAATAAAATATTGTGTTGCACTCTGGTTTTAAGTGATAATGTTTTAGTGCGAACAAAAGTAAACTGATTTGCTAAGTTTCGTGTGCACACTGTGAGGGGGCTTCACCCTTGTCCCCGATCAGAAATATAAGACGTACCTGTTACATTTGCTCCAGACACAGTGTGCACTACTGGTTCCCAAACTGGGAGTAAACATGCATCAATAAACCTTAATCAATGGTAATATCTCGACCATCCATAAACATAATTGTCCATAAACAGAAATCATATGCAGTTTAATACGCGTAGACGTCGTCTTTGGTCAAGTCACTTTAATTTCAAAGACGTGATCCTTGTCAATTGGATTCCATCAATCAACTAGTCATGTCATTCTTCATAGACTAGCTGTAGAGTGTATCCCAATGCATTTCACGCTATCACAAACACCCTTCGTCAGGTGTATCTCTAAACAAAAACATATATGAAGTCCTCATTACTAGAAGAAGTCAAACTTGCAACTGTCAGAGAATAACTAAACAACCTCATAACTTGAGAGAAATTCCTCCATATGAATTGCCATCAACCATCATAAGAGTCAAGAAAGAAAGATTAACCGTGGCTGGAGAGTTATATCGTCATGCGGTGCTGTGCGTCTAGTAGAAAGACTATCATAACCAATGCGGAAACACGTGAGTGAGAATGGAGATAAAGCATGCCAAAAACCACCGTGCAGTGCTACATACCACATTTGAGGACAAAAAAACAGGAAACCAATACTTCCATCATGCAAATGATGTAGGCACTATGTCAATGAGAAATTCAAAGCGGCCTGATTATTCATCAATCGCCGCTAATAAGCAGTGATTCAGACTGGCGGTCAATTCAACAATGGTCTGACCCCATTCCTATAAGTGAAACCGCATACCAAAACTTAAACATCATTCTATACAAAGTGCTGTACCACCTCGTAGTCTCCGTGTAGAACGAATCTTACCAGAAAGCTATGCGAGTGTGATTCACACACTGCTGAAGATGAATGTAGGGATCCAACTGCCAAGTAATCAACAAATGAAAAAGAGAAAGAAAAGCACACCATTCAAAACCACGTCCAACGATATGAATGGGACTACAGTAATAAAGCGTGTATAATCAAACGTATATAATTAACGTCCAACCTTAATCGAGTGCTTCTTACTGAGAGTCGTGGTGTGGTGCGTGCCTCGTAATTCACTTAAACCTGATAGCGTTGTTTTTTTTAAAAAATGTGGCGAAAGACAAGAAAGACGTCTGTGTTTGCCGTTCTTCCGCCAAATAAAGTTTAGTGAAAAAAGGTAGTGAAAAGGGGTTCAGATAACGTGTAAATCAAAGTAAAAATAAAAGCAGGTAGGAATTAGTAGCGCCTTTTGATGGTTGTTGCAATCAGAATGATCATAAGAACCAAGTGGGTACTTGAACTTGGTTACAAATAGACACCTAGAGAATCTGAGTCTCGATACATGCAAACCAAAACTCATGTAACACAGATTCAAAAACAGAAATGGTAGGAAAGTGTTACTGTATCGTTAGGAGACAGGATAAGATATGTGACATAAAATCTATTTCTCTTCCTAATGATGAATATTCTATCAAATACAGTCACAATAAAAAAGCATCATACAGAATAACTTACAAAATATCCACTTTGGATTGTACATATTGCAAAAAGAAATGGCTAGTCCAATCAAATCGAATTTGTGTAAAGAGTAGAAAGTAGAGCTAGTATCAAAAGAATACATGGTCATTAAATTGAACAGCTAGAAAATGTGATCACAACTATGATGAATGAGTGAGTGACGACTATGATTGAACACCAGAAGTCTAGCTCAATTAGAGAAAACATGAAAGTTCCAACTTGTCATTCAAGCCCTTTGGGCTAAGAGTATCCAGAAACCGTATCCAGTAGATCTTGCGTTGCAATAGGAACTTAGTCAAATCCCTATCTGGTGTCTGTATCACGACCTCTAAGATAGTAAAACGCATTTGGGCGATGGTATGTTTGGTCTCAGTCCAATGTGTTGCCAAAGGTGAACTCAAAGCTTTGGTTCGAATGTGGCTTTTATATTCAGTGATTCAGTTCTGATCTGCCGCTCTATTTTTTCCACATAAAAAAGCCCACAGGGACACTTAATGGCATAAATAGCACATAGTGTATTGCAATCTGCTGTGTAATTGAGTGTGATCTGCTTGCCTGTCCGTCCATGCCAGATGGTGTTGCCTACTAGTACATTATTGCAGTGTTTGCAGTTGTAACATTTCATCATGCCTCTATGTGCAACCTCATTCTTCTTTGTGGTTTTTGACAATAGTTCTTTTAAATTTCTGGATCTTTTGTAAGCGAATAGCGGAGGGTTGGGAAATATCCCTTTGAAATCCGGTTCTGTCTATAGGAGCTCCCACTGTTTAAAAATTATATTTTTGATAGTCGCGGACTTGGTGGAGAATGTAGAAACAAACACTTCTCTTGTTTGTTCAACTTTAGGTTGCTTCATCAACAAACCTCTCTGTCAATTGTTTGGACTCTTTGTTTGGCACGGTCTACCACCACTTGCGGATAACCACGTTGAAGAAATGTTTGTTTGTACTCGTGCATGGTTCAAAGGAAATGCTCAATACTTGATGTGATGCGTTTAATTCGAGTGTATTGGGAAAACTGTAAATGCTTTTTAAGAGTTAGAGGATGAAAGCTGCTGTACAGTAAAAAGTTGTTTCTGTCAGTAGGTTTCTTAAACACTTTAGTTTGAATCTCTGTTCCATCAATCATTATTTCAACATCCAAGTATGTGATGCGCTGTCTCTCTATGCGATGTGTGAATTGTATCTTTGGATTCTTCGTGTTGAGGTCCTTCAAATGGTTTTCCAAATTCATTTTTTCGCCTTGCCAAATAAGAAAGATGTCATCTATGTATCGTTGATACATGATGATCTTGTGTCTCCAACTGTCATTAGATAAAATGTGATCAGTTTCAAATTTCAACATAAAAAGGTTCATATAGCTCGGGCCCCAGAAAAGCCCATGGAAGGTCCATTAACTTGAAGATAGTATCTCTGTTTCCATGAGAAATAACTGTGATAAAGACAAAAGTGGGGTAATTCAAGTAGAAATATCTTGTTGGCTTGCATATCACTTTCTTTGAGGAATGACCATTCAATTGCCTCTAGACCTTCTGTGTGTGGGATGGAAGTGTAAAGAGCTACCATGTCTACTGTACATAGCCATACTGGTTGTGTGGTTGTGAGGTGAACATTCATGAGTAGTTTTAATAAATGATTTGTGTATTGTAAATATGATGCACTTGCTTGCATCAACGGTTGAAGAAAGGAATCCAAATAGTGGCCCAATGGTTCATGAATCGACCGGCACCCGGGGACAATGGGTCTGAACGGGGGGTCGGTCAAATTTTTATGGATCTTGGGTAACATGTACAAAGATGGCCATCTTAGGTATTCAGTGTACAGAAACCGTTTCGTCTTGTCAACGATCCATTCCATCTCTATGGCTCAGGTAAATATGGTCACCAACGTTTCCAAAAAGACTGCAGTGGGATCTTGTGGCAACAGTAAATATGTGAGATCGTCTGACAGATGTTCTTCAACTTTTCTCTCATAAAACTGACGGTCTATCACTACTAGTGCACCCCCCTTGTCTGCTGATGAAAATGATAATGATTGATTGTTCTGTAGTGCTTTCAGGGCAGCTTTTTCTTTCCTAGACAAATTAGTGTGTTTCGAGGAAAAGGTTGATAGTTTTTGTAAATCTTCCTTCACTAACATTTCAAAAGTATCAATCACTGTATGAGAGACCGGAGACACAAATGTGCTCTTGGGTTTGAATTCACGATATCTGGGTTCTTCCTTTTGAGGTAAAGTGGAGTCTAAGTTCTCGAAGAAGTATCGAAGTCTCAATTTCCTGGTGAATTTATACAATGCTATTTCTGTATCAAAGGCATTGGTGTTGAATGTGGGAACAAATTATGTGGCTTTTTCTAAAACCGATAATTGTGATGGAGTTAGGTCAATGGAGGATATATTTATCAATAGTGTTTCTTCGGTTGTCTTGTTGTGGATGCTACCGTTCTTGCTGAATTGATGACCTCTACGGGTTTTGCTACATCTGTGCACGATGCCGTGGACTGTGTTGGTGGATTGTTTGCTGCCGGACTTATCTCTTAAAAAGACACCTTAGGAATTGTCAAAAACTGCAGAGAAGGGTGAGGTTGCACATAGAGACATGATGAAATGTTACAACTGCAAACACTGCAATAATGTACTAGTAGGCAACACCATCTGGCATCCACGGACAGGCAAGCAGATCACACTTAATTAACAGGCAGATTGCAATACACAATGTGTTATTTATGCCATAAGTGTCCCTGTGGACTTTTTTATTTGAGGCAGATCAGAACGAGAATCACTGAACATAAAAGCCGTATTAGAACCAAAGCTTTGAGTTCACCTTTGGCAACACATTGGACTGAGACCAAACATACCATCGCCCAAATGCCTTTTAACATCTTACAGGTAGTGACACAGACACCAGATAGGGATTTGACTAAGTTCCTATTGCAACGCAAGATCTACTGGATATGGTTTCTGGAAACTCTTAACCCAAAGGGCTTGAATGACGAGTTGGAACTTTCATGTTTTCTCTAATTGAGCTAGACTTCTGGTGTTCAATCATATTCATCACTCACTCATTCGTCATGGTTGTGATCACATTTTCTAGCTGTTCAATTTTATGACCATGTATTCTTTTGATACTAGCTCTACTTTCTACTCTTTACACAAATTCGATTTGATTGGACTAGTTATTTCTTTTTGCAATATGTACAATCCAAAGTGGATATTTTGTATGTTATTCTGTATGAAGCTTTTTTATTGTGACTGTATTTGATATAATATTTATCATTAGGAAGAGAAATAGATTTTATGTCACATATCTTATCATGTTTCCTAACGATGCAGTAACACTTTCCTACCATTTCTGTTTTTGAATCCGTGTTATATGAGTTTTGGTTTGCATGTATCAAGACTCAGATTCTCTAGGTGTCTATTTGGAACCAAGTTCAAGTACCCACTTGGTTCTTGTGATCATTCCGACTGCAATAACCAACAACCATCAAAAGACGCTACAAATTCGTACCTTATTTTATTTTTACTTTGATTTACACTTTATCTGAACCTCTTTTCACTACCTTTTTTCACTAAACTTTATTTGTCGGAAGAACGGCAAACACAGAAGTCTTTCTTCTCTTTCGCCACCTTTTTTTAAAAAAACAACGCTATCGGGTTTATGTGAATTACTTTGCACGCACCACACAGCGACTCTCAGTCTTGCCCGGAGGACACACAAGTAAGAAACACTCGGTTAAGATTGGACGTTGATTATATACGTTTGATTATACACGCTTTATGACTGTAGTCCCATTCGTATCGTTGGACGTGGTTTTGAATGGTTTGCTTTTCTTTCTCTTTTTCATTTGTTGATTACTTGGCAGTTGGATCCCTACATTCATCTTCAGCAGTATGTGAATCCCACTCGTGTAGCTTTCTGGTAAGATTCGTTCTACACGGGGACTACGAGGTGGTACAGCACTTTGTGTAGAATAATGTTTAAGTTTTGGTATGCAGTTTCAGTTTCACTTATAGGAACGAGGTCAGACCATTGTTGAATTGACCGCCGGTCTGAATCACTGCTTATTAGCGGCAATTGATGAATAATCAGGTCACTTTTAATTTCTCATTGACACAGTACCTACATCTTTTGCATGACGGAAGTATTGGTTTCCTGTTTTTTCTCCTCAAATGTGATATGTAGCACTGCACAGTGGTTTTTGGCATGCTTAATCTCAATTCTCACTCACGTGTTTCCGCCTGAGTTATGATAGTTTTTCTACTATACGCACAGCACCGCATGACGATATAGCTCTCCAGCCACGGTTAATATTTCTTTCTTGACTCTTATGATGGTTGATGGCAATTCATATGGAGGAATGTCTCTCAAGTTATGAGGTTGTTTAGTTATTCTCTGACAGTTGCAAGTTTTACTTCTTCTAGTAATTAGGACTTCATATATGTATTTGTTTAGAGATACCCTGACGAGGGGCGTTTGTGATAGCCCAAATTGCATTGGGATACACTCTACAACTAGTCTATGAAGAATGACAAAACTAGTTGATTGACGGAAACCAATTGACAAGTATCACGTCTTTGAAATTTAAGTGACTTGACCCAAGACGACGTCTATGCGTATTAAACTGCATATGATTTCTGTTTATGGACAATTATGTTTATGGATGGTCGAGATATTACCACTGATTAAGGTTTATTGATTCATGTTTACTCCCAGTTTGGGAACCAGTAGTGCACACTGTGTCTGGAGCAAATACTCTAGGTACTTCTTCTATTCACTTTCTAAAAGTGGCATTTTCAAACACACAATTTAAAAACCACCTTTACTAAAAGATGTGTTATTAAATTCTGAGCTCAGGGAACCTAAACTCCATTTCTCTATATTTTCTCAATTGAAAGATACACTCATAAAATGTTACAAGGGAGCTCCAATGATCACATATGGGAAAGGCAGCCTTTCAATAATGAAAAAACAAAATGCATAGTGTAGGAAAGTTGGATCTGCTTCTTATGGTTACCCCCTTTTTTTGCTAAATGTGATACTGTTTTTGACTAGTCTGACTGGGATCCTGCTAATCAGGACCCCAGTCTATCTGCTTTCTCCCTAAACTGTTATGTTATGTACTTAGGTACACTCCAGATTGTATGCTGGGGTACCCTTGTCAGTCTCTAGTGTACGGTACCAATGTACCCAGGGCATAGGTACCCCAGAGGCCTCTCATGAGCTGAAGCATGTATTATGCCACCCATGAGAGGCCATGCAAAATGGAACTACAGGCCTGCCATTGCAGGCTGTGTAAGTTGGTGCATGCACCACTTCCTTAAGATATAGGTTTACTATATCTAAGGGTTACTGCACTTAAAACCTATACGTCACCCCTATAGCAGGCCTTAACAATCCTGAAAGCAGGGTGCTTGGTTCTAAGTGAGAGGGTACCACTGCATGAGCAGAACACCCCTGCAGCCTACGGAGTCTATTCTCCCGGGTTGTCAGTAAGACAGCCATTTACGACATATAGAGTGGCATTATGCGACCGCGTGATGACCAACTCTAAAACGGATGAAACAAACCCTATTGTGTTTGGTGTCAAACATGTTGGAATCATACCCCCCACACCGGGAAATGGTTTGGGAGGTATGATTCCACCCCTCAGAAGCGTGCTTCGTTGGGTCCCTGGTGTTCCCGGTACCAGCCTTCTAGTCTCGGACAGCACAAAATGGTTGCTGCCGACCAGAGACACATTTCTGCCCTCCTGCTGCTGAGCCAAGCTCGAGCAGGGGAAGGCAGAACAATAGACACCCTGTCACAGGGAGGTGTGACCCCCTCCCAGACAGGATTTAGTGTATTAGGGCTGGGTTGGTGCGCTTGTCAGTGACCGAAAGTCTGCAGGAGGGGCACATTTGGTGTCCCTGTGCATAGTCCAGTTCAAACCAGTCCTGTGAGCCGTTGGCTCCTGCTCTGGTGCGAAACTGGACAAAGGACATGGGAGTAACCTCCCCACTGTCCAGACACTCCCCTGGGAGGGTCCCCTGAATCTGTCCAACCCGTGGGTACAAAAGGGCTTACCTCGCTGTAGGACCTTAGATTTGACGTGGACAAGATTCTGAACCAGAAACCACTGAACTTCGACCGTCTGGACACTCTGGACTTCGCTGGACTTCGTTGAGCCCAACTTCATCTCCCTCTCAGTCTGAAGCATCATCTGTGCTCGTGCACCATACAGGCTCCGTGTAGGACCTGTGGAGCATCAAGGACAACTGAAGATATCTCCCTTGGAGTGAAGGAGTCACTCCCCTGCATTCGCAGGCACCGCAACACTGTTGTCTGGTCTGCTGACCCTGAGCTCCTACGGACTCCAAAGGCATCAGCAACACAGGAGGTGGGTTTCTACGTCCCTCAAAGTCTGAGCTGCCCTCTCACCAAGTTTTAGGTCAGAATCCCTCGTGGGGGCTGCAATACCCGAACCCTTGTGCACCGCGTACATTTGCAAGTGCATATACTTGTTGGTGTTTCCCGAACAAGTGCATTGGGCTCCGAGTAGCCTCTACCTCTGGCACTATTTTCTACTAAGAACTCCAGCCTCCTTGCACTGAGTGCTCCGTGGGCTGCTGTTTGGTGAAATCGCTTGAGGTCCTCTCGCGACTCCTGTGCCTCTGGCCTGTGGGTACACTTGAGGGCCAACTTTGCTTTTCGTGGGTTCCCCTGGTTGCTCCTGACTCCCCTTGCTGTGGTGAGTCTCCTGGACCTTGCTGGTCCGAATCGTATACATCCTTGACCTTCTGCGTGGGTTGCTGTTGCTAAGGCTTGTTGGTGCTCCCGCTGGACACCGACCCCTCAGTACTCGACATCCTTTGTGGGGCAGCTCATATCCGACTCCTGGTCATCCTCGATATCTCCTGGTCCCCGTAGCTGCAGAGTCAAGAACTCCATCAACGCACCTGAAGCACCCGACATCGGTGGGCATTCGTCTACCGAGCCCCTGGTCACTCCTGAGTGACCCAGACTCTGTCCTCTCTGCTTTCAGGTACTCTTCGACAACAATCCATCTTTGGATTCCAACGGACACTTTTCTTCCTTCCAGCAGCGGCTCTTCTCTGAAGTCCTCCATTGGGTTCGGCGGCAGTTTCCGACGCCACTTCAGACCCATGCACCCGGCTTCCCTGGGATAGGTAACTCGGGTACCTCGGTATCCATGGGCGGGTTGGCTCTCCAACCTCCTAACTTCCACGGGGTTTCTTCGAAGTCCACGGGGAAGGGTCCTCAAACTCTAAAATTTCAACCGCGACTTTCCCATAGAATTGTACGGAGCAAGCGGTTGTGTTCCCACACTGCACCCGTCCTCCGTGGGGTCCCTACTTACTCACCTTGGGTGATTCCTTGGGGTCCCAGTGATTCTACAACCTCTCGACACTGTCTTGACTTGAGTCGTGGTTCTTATACCACTATTTTAGTATATGGTTTGGTCCCGCCACGGGGCCCACTGTCTATTAGTGCTATTTACTATCATTTCCGTGCTTAAGTATTGTGTGCTTTGTGATTATATCCATGTAGGAGATACTGTGTCGTACTAGATAGTGTTATATTAATAAATACATATTTTTATAACTACTGTGTGGTTCTCCTTTAATTTAACCAATACTATAAGGTTGCATTCTGGTAAAATAAGATGCTTAACATTCCTTCAAGACTAAGCCTGACGGCTGCTCTCCACAGCTACCACTTGGATAGCTTTCTAACGTTATCTTTGACCTCTTAAATCACCATAAGGGTTGTTTGGACTGGTGCAAGGTGCCCACTTTAATTAGTGGACAGCATATACCAGGCCAACTTCTCACATTGGTGTGCAGCGGTTGAGATTCAAGCTTGCATTGTTTTACCAGATAAATCTTTGTATTGATTAACTAAAAAAACACTAGTACTAGGTACATATAATACTAGCTTAGAGTAAGTAAGTTCCACTGAACTTAGGGTTGGGTAAGTCAAGGGTCTAACACACCCTTTCTCCAACCTCTGAGAGTTTAGTTCCCACTAGGTTAGGTAGGTGCAACACCTGATCACACTTAGTATGTCTGCTAAAGGAGATGCCAGTGGCTCTCTGCCTTCTAGATACAGTGAGCTTTCATTCCAAGAATTGAAAACCCTGTGTGCCTCTAGAAAGTTGAAGACAGGGAGAAGTGCCAACACTCAACGCCTGGTAGAGGTGTTACTTCTAGATGACTTAAGGAAAACCCATGGGTCAGATGAACAGGAGAGAGTGGGTGGGACAGGGAATGAAGACAGGTCAGGAGGTGACACCTTTTATGACCTAGACTCTAACCCTGACCAGGGAGAACCTGATGGTTCGCACCTGGATAACTCAGATCTTCAAGAGGAGAATGGAGGAGGCCATGAAGGCCCTCTCTTTACTCCTCCTGGAAGAGTGCAGAGTTTACCAAGGAGATCTAGATCTCCTTCTGCAGATTCTAATCAGTCAGGACAGTCTGTACGGACCTCTGTGTCTAGCAAGAGGGACCACCCTTTTGATAGGGAGTACCAACTTCTTGAGCTTGAGAAAGCTAGGCTTAGGCTCAGGCAAGAGCAGTTGGCCCTTGATAAGGAGTCCCTAGAAGTCAAGAGAGCTAGAAAAAAGTTGGGACTAGAGTCCCATGGTGGCAGCAACAGTGTCCCTAGACTTAAGGACCATTCCTTTGATAATAGGAACCTGAGCAAGATTGTCCCTCCCTACCATGTTAGGGATGACATCCATAAATGGATAACTGCTTTAGAGAGGGCCTGTAAAGTACAGAGGGTCCCTCAAGAGCAGTGGGCAGCAATCTTGTGGCTCTCCTTTGCTGACAAAGGTAGAGATGAGCTCCTCACTGTTAGAGAAGAGAATGCTGACAATTACTCAGTTTTGAAGAGTGCTCTCATTGATGGGTTTGGCTTAACCACTGAACAGTACAGGATTAAGTTCAGAGACACCCAGAAGACACAGAATCAGGACTGGGTAGACTTTGTGGATAGTGCTATTAAGGCTCTGGAAGGCTGGTTACTTGGCAGCAAAGTACATGATTTTAATGGGTTGTATAATTGAATATGAGGGAGCAGATCATTAATAATTACCAAAATCAGTTATTGCATCAGTGCCTGGTGGACTCTGATCTGACTTCTCCCCAAGAATTGGGAAAGAAGGCAGATAAGTGGGTCAGAACAAGGGTGAAGCAGAAAACCCAGAACTCTGGTGGTGACCAGAAGAAGCAAGATTCTAAAACTCCAGATAAGGGTGGGGACAAGGGTAAAGACCAAAAACAGTCTTCATCAGGGCCCCAAAAACCTGCATCTGGGGGGGGAGTCACAATCCAACAAAGGTAAAGGCAAAAAGAAAACTAGGTGTTACTTTTGTAAGGTAAAGACCCATTGGACAAAATATGCTGATTGTCCAAAAGCCAAGGAAAATCCTCCTACCACCACTGCCCCTAAGGCAACTGCGCCCCCAGCACAAGTACAAGTGGTGGTACAGGGAACAAGGGATTAGTAGGGTTAACCTTGGGCTCTGAGATGGGTTCTGGCCTAGTCAGAACTCCAGCTCAAGCTGTGCTTGTCTGTGATGGTGGCATGGATATTGCCACCCTATTTGTCAGTCCCAGTAATCTGGGCAAATACAACAGCCTTTAATCAATGGTAAGGAGGCCATGGCATACAGGGACACAGGTGCAAGTGTCACTATGGTGACAGAGGATCTTGTGGCCCCTGACCAAATCATACTTGGAGAAATGTACCAAGTGACCAATGCAAACAATGTCAGGACTGACCATTCCTTGGAAGTTGTTAATTTCAGCTGGGGAGGGGTAACTGGCCCTAAGAAAGGTGTGGTTAGCTCAGACCTACCAGTAGAATGTTTGTTGGGCAATGATTTGGAGACTTCAGCCTGGGCTGAAGTGGAGCTTAGGACTCATGCAGCAATGCTGGGCATCTCTGCAGATGTGTTTGCTGTGACCAGGTCACAGGCCAAACTGACAAACACTGAACAGGCCATGGATCCTGGAACAATGGACCAAGGGCCTTCCAAGAGAAGGAGCAGGAGGGGTAAGGCTGTGTCTTCCCCCCAGACTCAGAGTGAGGATCAGTCTCTTGAGGGAGATGATCTTAGTCCCTGTGAAGGAACGGTCTCAGATGAACTTGAACCTGATCAGGTTGTGTTCTTGGGGACAGGGGAATCTTCCCGGGCAGACTTGAGTTTGGAGCAGCAAACCTGCCCCTCTCTTGAACCCCTCAGACAGTATGCTGCTGCTGAGGCTGCTGGGAGTATCAGTTGATCCCACAGGATCTATTGGGATGAGGGACTCCTTTACTCAGAGGGTAGAGACCCCAAGCCTGATGCCACCAGGAGGTTGGTTATACCTCTGATGTTTAGGGGCTTCCTACTCACCTTGGCACATGATATTCCCTTAGCAGGACACCTAGGCCAAAGCAAGACTTGGGACAGGCTTGTCCCTCACTTTCACTGGCCTCCCATGTCTGAGGACACCAAGGAGTTTTGTCGCTCCTGTATCACCTGTCAAGCCAGTGGTAAGTCAGGTGGTACCACAAAGGCCCCCCTCACACCACTACCTGTGGTGGGGGTTCCCTTTGAGGGTGTTGGGGTTGATATCATTGGTCCCATGAACCCTCCAACAGCATCTGGACACAGTTATATTCTAGTGGTGGTGGACCATGCCACTAGGTATCCAGAAGCAATACCCCTTAGAACCATCTTAGCCCCTGTGGTGGCCAGGGCTCTCCTGGGAATCTTTTCCAGAGTGGGTTTCCCTAAGGAGGTCTTAACTGACAGAGGTACCAACTTCATGTCAAGTTACATCACTGCAATGTGGAAGGAGTGTGGAGTGAACTATAAGTTCACCACACCCTATCACCCACAATGCAATGGGTTAGTTGAAAGGTTCAACAAAACCCTCAACTCAAGGGCATGATCATGGGCCTCCCAGAAAAGCTTAGACGAAAATGGGATGTCCTGTTGCCCTTCCTTCTCTTTGCCTACAGAGAGGTCCCACAGAAGGGGGTTGGCTACAGCCCTTTTGAACTTCTGTTTGGGCATCCAGTTAGGGGTCCCCAGTGTTTGGTGAAGGAGGGATGGGAGTTACCTCTCAAACCTCCTAAACAAGACATTGTGGACTATGTACTTGGTGTCCGCTCCAGGATGGCTGAGTACATGAAGAAGGCCAGCAAAAACCTTGAGGCCAGCCAAGAATTACAGAAAGCTGGGCATGCCAAAAGGCTGTTCTGACTGTTTATAAGCCAGGGCAGAAGGTGTGGGTGTTGGAGCCTGTGGCCCCAGCAGCTCTCCAGGACACATGGAGTGGACCCCATACTATCATTGAGCAGAAAGGTGAGGTCACCTAATTTGTGGGCCTTGGCACTCCTAGGAGCCCCCATGGGTGCTCCAAGTGAACAGGCTCAAACCTTTTGTAGACAGGGCTGACATGGGCTTGCTCATGGCAACTGATGAGGGACAGGAAGAAGTGTTGTGTAGTTCCTACAAATCTATATAGGATCTGCGCGTTTAGACAACATATACTGTAGGATTGAAGTCAGACTGATTCTAGACGCCCCTACCGAATATGTTATCTTGTATACCAGCTAGCTCACAGTGCCACTAGAAACCCCTCTTACCAAGGAGAGAATAGTTCTTGGCAACTATCGAACATGACAACCCTGATCCCTCAGAATCGTGCAAACAGTGCTACTAGTCGCTCAGTCACTCGTGCTCACTTCGTCTCAGAGAGATATACAGAATAAACGGTGGGGACATTTTCTCAATAAGCATTTATTGAACCAGCGTCATTCTAGTTTAAATAGGTGTACTGAAACAACCATTAGATAGTAACAGATAAAAATGAGTAGAAGCACTAACAGAGTAAAAGGATGGTAGATTTTTACCATCATGCTAAAACAATGAATACAGGCAAGTATATAAAATACATGACAGTAAAATGCGTACTCCTACGATGCATCCCTAACTAGATGTACCTAAGTGTCCCTAGCATGTATGTGGGTGTAAAGCCAAGAATCCCTCTAGGATAAAGTCAACCCCATTACCTGAAGTGAGAGACTGTGGGACCCCGTCTTGGTCTCAAGTTGAACACCCTGCAAGGGATGTTAGACCACTGCGAGCTGGAGTGTCTGCGTGCAGGAGCCTCAGCGTCTAGCGTCAGTGTGTCGGCATGGAAGTCCTTTTCTCCTCTGCCTACCTTAGCAAGAGATGGTGTATATATACCCAAGTGTTTACCCCCTGGGGATATACCTCGCTGTGTCATGTCAGACTGGGATGACGGAAGGAATGACCCTTGTACATAGTTTTTATGCAAGAGGTGGTAGGCCTGCTGTCCTGCTGTGATTCCAAGAATCCTCATGTATAATGAATGAGGCTTAAGCTTTTCGGAGAAAACCCCATGTCATCTTTGGACATTACCGTAACTAGGTAAAAGGTCAGTACTAAGAATTGTTATGTAGTGTAATGGTAGGGAGAATATAGGTGAAGGATTAGGTGACCACCTGTGCCTATATTAGGGTACCTATATGGAATATAACAGACATTCCTCATCCGACTGGACGACATACTAAAAGGTCTACGTAGTGGTAAAACGTGGTACGCAACTATTATTAAGTCCATTAAAAATAGTACTTAAAAATGTAACGTTTCTAAAAAAAAATCTAATTTTCTAAGAAGAAAAATTAGTGCATGCGATAAAAGTCTGTACTAAATAAGTTTGTATATACATATATAGTACCCGAACAATGAGAGACTGAAAGCCATGCAGTTTAGACAAAGTGTCTTGTTAAAAATGCCAAATTTGGTTGTTTATTTATTTATTTATAGGTTTTATGTAGCGCCTGAATCACCCCCGAAGGGGTATCTCTGCGCTGCGAGCAGTGCTGCAGGAAGGCTGACGGGCAGTTTTTAGAACAGGGCGGTCTTGAGAAGCTTTCTAAATTGAAGATAGTCAGAACATTGTCTCAGATGGATGGGGAGCTGGTTCCAATAAAGGGGAGCGAGGTAGGAGAAAGCTTTCCCACCCAACCTTGATTTCCTGACCCGGGGGACCAAGAGAAGAGATTTAGTTCCTGAGCGAAGAGTCCTGGAGGGAACATAGTGATTACATTTCTCAGTGAGATAGGAGGGGCCATTGTTATACAAGGCCTTGTGAAAGGTGCAGCAGGTTTTGAACTTAATCCGCTTGCGCACCAGGAGCCAATGAAACTGTTGGAGGAGAGGAAGGGGGGCAGTTTTCGTGGGGACATTCAAGACAAGGCGCGCTGCGGTGTTCTGAACCACCTGCAATCTGCATAACGCGGAATCGTTGGCTGAGACCAGGAGAGCATTGCAATGGTCTCAGCGGCTTAATACCATTGTCTGAATAAGGGTTTTACGTGTAGAATCTGGGAGAAAAGGAAAGACTCGCCGTAATAAACCCTTCTTGTGGAAGCAGGAGCCAGCTGTATAAGCGGCATGCTCCTTCAAGGTCAGAGCCTGATCAAGACGGATGCCCAGGTTCTTGACAAGGGTCTTGGGGGCAGGGGGAGCACCAAGGTCCGCCGGCCACCACTCTGGTGTCCACAGCAAAGGTGCCTCTCCGAAAAGCATAATCTCAGTCTTCCCTACGTTGAATTGGAGAAAATTGCTTCTCATCCAATTTGAGATGGCTATCATTCCAAAAGAGAAAATGGACTGAACAGAGTGAGTGGATTCATTAAATGAGAAGAGAAGCTGAGTGTCGTCAGCATATGAAATGGGAGTAAAACCACAGGTCCTAAGGAGGTTAGCTAGGGGAGCCACATAAATGTTGAACAAGGTAGGGCTCAAACATGAGCCTTGAGGTACTCCCTTGGTCAATTCCATCGTCTTTGACCGATAAGGGCCTAAGTTAATGGTCTGAGAGCGGGAGGAAAGGAAGCTCGTCATCCACTGAAGGGCTGGTCCTCTGAGTCCAATCTCCTCCAGTCTCCTGAGCAGGATCTGGTGAGAGACCGTGTCGAAAGGGGCAGAAAGGTCCAACAGTACAAGAATCGTAGATTGGTCGCTATCTAAGGTCATCCTGATGTTATCCGTGACCGCCACCAGGGCAGACTCTGTGCTATATTTGGGCCTGAAACCAGATTGAGAGGAATCCAAACTACCAGTAGATTCGACGTGGTCGGACAGATGTTTATTGATGTACTTTTCCAGTAGCTTGCTCAGGAGAGGTAGTAGAGAAATGGGACGGAGATTGGAAAGGTCTTCCATAGGGACCTTGGTGTTCTTACGAATAGGGATGACCTGTGCCGCCTTCCATTCCAAAGGAAGATAACCCTCTCTCATAGAGAGATTGAGAAGCGTACCTATGGGCGATGACAATTGATTAGATAGAGAAGCAACGATTTTGGCCGGGATAATGTCAAGGGGGGAGCCAGATTTTACTGTTCGTAGTAATGCTTCCACATCCTCGGAGGTCAGAGGGGAGAAGCTCTCCAGCAGCTGTGTTTTTGCGGATGCAGGCGGGTTACAAGACGTAGTATCCGGTTGCTGGCTCCCTGAGGAAGTGATCTTGTCGTAAATGAGCTCAATTTTCTGTGTGAATGACTGAGCAATATCATCGCAGAGGACTTGGGAAGGGGCCTCTATATTGTCACAGGCCTTGGGATTGGTAAAGGACTTAAGGATCTGGAATAGGGTTTTAGGGGCATTCCCTGCCCGGGCTAACTGTGATGCGATAAAGGCTTTCTGCGCAGCCTTTATATTTTTATGGTAGAGGGAGAGAGCTGTCTTAAATCTATCTTTGTCCCTCTCATCATGGGTTCTGCGCCAACCTCTCTCCAGATTTTTACACTGTTGTTTTTCGGCACGGAGCTCAGGAGAAAACCAGGCTGTCTGAGGGCGCCTAGCCGAACCGGGGAGTGATTTCAGAGGCGCAAGCTGATTGATGGCGCATTTAACAGCGGAGTTGTACCGGGCTAATCCGTCCTCTATATTGTTAGGTTCTACATTCCACGGTGCCGAAAAGGCAGCTTGGAAGAGGTCCGGAGAGATTTTATGCCATTGTCTACGGACCCAGTGAGAGGCAGGACGGGGTGCATCATCCACCCTAGGACCCTGAATGTGGAATTCGATTAATGCGTGATCTGACCAAATCAGCGGCCGGGGGGATTCACACAGAATACTGGGTGAGTTGCTAAAAATAATATCTAGTGTGTGACCAGCTGTGTGTGTCGGGCCGTCGTTGAGCTTAGCTAAGCCTAAGAGAGCAAGGTCTGCTAGAAGCATCGACGCGTCGGAGTTAGCGATGCATTCACTGTGTACATTGAAATCTCCCAACAATAAAAAGTTTTTGGTCGAGATTACGTGGGGAGCTATTAATTCTGTGAGCTGGAGTGAGAAATCTGTCAAGGGGCCTGGGGGCCGATAAACTAAGGCACCCTTCCAGCTGAGTTGTGAAAGAAAGTCTATGCGGAAGACTGAAATTTCGATATTAGCGTTACACCGTTGCTCAAGTGTGGAGACTTTAATACTGTCTTTATGGATAATAGCTATCCCTCCCCCCACCTTAGCCTGTCTATTCATTCTTACGATCCTATAGCCTTCAGGCAGAGCTAATGTAATGGCGGGGGTAGAGTTAGGCTTGAGCCAAGTTTCTATCAGGAAACCTAAGTCTGGGTTCTCGGAAGTAAGGAGATCCCATACCTCCACCGCGTGTTTTGGCCGGGATCTAACATTACTTAGAACACCTTTCCAACCTTTGAAAAAGACCGAATTTTCCCTGCACACGATGAGCCAAATGTTTATGTGTCCTGGCTGGGAGATGCAACATTACTGTTGCCTGCAATCGCAGACGACGTTCCCTGCAACACCTTGCAGATCAGGTCAATCGAGCACAGATGTTCCTCCGCATTCACCACAGCCATTGCTGGGGATGTACTAGTGTCATCCGAGGCCTGAGCATTCGTTGAGGAGCCGGTATCCTTCCCAACAGGAGCTGAAGCATCCCGTGGTGGCTCTAAGAATGCAGGCATCAACATTGGAATACGCTGAGGACACTGCAGAACATGGGCCGTTATCGGGTCCAGTAAAGCATCAACGTCCGGTGGCGCAATTGTTGGAAATGTCAGACAGAGGTCCAACACGTATTTTTGTCCGCAGAACAGGCAGAATACAGTCGATCCAGAATGGTCTAAATGACAAGAACCAAGACTCGCTTAGTTCTCGAAGACGAGGTGTGCCCAGTTAGTTTACCATGCGATCACGGTATCAGTGCTCCAAGAGCATGTGTTCCATCTCCTTGGTGACTGGGACGTCCACTGCATAACAGAAAAAGGACAATCAGGATACCTGCTATTCGAAACAGGATCAGCGGAAACCCTCCAAAAATGCTTCCGAATACGGAGTGTATAAAGTTGGGAACAACTCCGAGGATTGTCTGAAAGGTGCTTAACAGTCCAGAACCTATGGTCTTAAATAGGTGGACAATACCCATCGTATCAGACATGTTAAAGATACGTTGTACCATTTCTGTGAAATGGAAAGGGCAGTTTGTTCGTATCAGTGCCTGTATCTCAGCCGAGGACCTTGCAACCTGACGATCATAAGTTTCTCGGGCGGAGGTTAAGGGCACGGTTTGCTGTAAAAGCGTATAATGGAAACATTCAATGAAGGCCATAATGGCACCTCCCTGATTGTGTGGGTCGGTGGAAACAATACTTGCATACAGCAAGTAACCCTGGAGCTTACAGTGACAAGATATGCGATGCCCTGGAGCATCCCACAACAACCTTGATCATTCAGCATCAAGTAACTCCCATTCGAAAGTAACTCGAACACCGGATTAATCACGGCAGCTGGGTAACCTTTCAAGTGGCAGGATAAGTTTGCAACTGAACCATTACAGGCCCGGTGAAGCATTATATCCTGGCATATGAGAGATCCACTTAAGGAATTCTCGCAGTTAGTACCGCTAAGAAACACTTCCGTGTCCGCATTCCTACATCAAAATCTGTACGGCAATTCCCAAGATTCCTTGATGAATTCCCTACCCATCGCTTCATATCTGCCTGCCTGGTGTTGTTTTAGGCAATATTGAAACTGGAAAGTAGTGACCGGTAGTGTCATGTGGCCATGGATTAATCATTCTGTGGATGGTGACTCTGCCACAATAAAAGGTAAATTGTCCAATTTTTCAATGCGCAGCATTGTATATTTTGCACCCCTTTGTGCCACTGTAATCTGCTTTTCAGTTAGATTGTAGGCTGAAAATAGAGACGTGCTGATGATAAATCGCCAAAGCACATAACCAGCGTGCAATGATTGCAGCGTCCAGCCTAGCAACATAATCGAACGTAGTTGAGATTGTCCGTGTTGTAGTATGGACAAGTCTTGTTCTAGTATATCAATAGCAGAAGATACAATGTTGCCCAGTGAATAAATCCTGGATGTTAATGTAGTCAGACCGTTGTCAACTACAGCTAACGCCTTTTCTAGGTTAATTCTATCTATTTCACGAAGTCTCTCTGCAGCTTCTTGTTGAGAGATTTTCCAGAGTTCATTATAGACAGCATAATAGAAACGTTTCTGACGTGGCTTTCGGGGACTTAGTAAATAATCCCTTAAATCCACCTCATCTGAGAGTAAGGATAAGTGCTGTTTCACCTGGGATAGTGTCGAGGATTTTAGCCAATCGAGGCACAACTTCCCAGCACTGTATGATGTCACTACCACCAGATGTTCTCGTTGTACATATCGTGGGTCTGGCCAATGGATACTAAACACTTTGGTTGTACCCCTGAATCTTGATTGACATCTGTTTGTGTCTGTGGACCAAACTAACCATCCCTTCCAATTGGGGTCTGTTGTATTGTACTGCATGATGTCATCCATTGTATCCCCTCCACTTGATGTAAAATTGATGTGTGAAGGCGTGGGAAACCGTGGTGTGTTCAAATCCTTATTCTTGGCTAGTCCAAGACAGGAAGTCTGTTGCACAGTTTCATTCAGAAATATCATTTGTTGCGGAATGAGGCAAGCTCTAAATAGTGCATCTGTTCACTGAACTTGCCATTCCTTAGAACCCCAGACTGATTTTGTGTCTATTGTGTCTTTCCATAAGTTGAAACCCTGTTCAGACAGTTGGGCCAAAAAGGATGCAGAATAAATCTGTTTGGTGTTAGTCAGCATATTGTTCTGTGCGGGTGTAGGTGCAACCTTATAGTAAAATGAGGTCGGGTCGGAAGTGTTAAACCCTGAAAAATATGAAAATTTCTGTGCAAAAGTTTTTGAACTAACCTTTGGCGGTGTTGGGCAATGTTCCCATTGGTGATGGGAAACAACCTTTACAACGCAGTCATTACATCGCACTACCTTTACATAGCAGTCATTACATCGCAACATCCTTTACATCGCATGTCATTACAACGCAGCCATTACATTGCATGTCACTACAACGCATGTCATTACAATGCATGTCACTACAACGCAGGCATTATATCGCAAGTCATTACAATGCATACCATTACAACGCATAGTACCCTTACACTATCCAACACTTACCCTACTGTTGCACTCACTGGAGTTAGAATAGTAATTTTTATCCCTACACTATCCAACACTTACCCTACTGTTGCACTCACTGGAGTTAGAATAGTAATTATTACCCCTATACTATCCAACCCTTACCTTAAATGCGATGTAATGGCATGCATTGTAATGGTATGCGTTGTAAAGGTATAATGCGATGTAATGGAATGCGTTGTAAAGGTAGTTTCTGAAAATGCGATGTAATGGCATGCATTGTAAATGTATGCGTTGTGACGTCATACATTCATTGGTGATGTGTGAAAACATTACGAGGGGTAGTTGATTTGTGTAAAAAGTGATGACCATAATGAGGGTAACAGGACATAATATCAAAATCAGATGTGTCTTCCAACATTTCATTGTTTGAAAATGCAGCAGATTTTTGTAAGTCAGACAACATATTATTGACAGTTTCAAAATCCCAATCGTCAGAAAATGCACTGGAGGTAATGATATCATTTAGAGAAATTATAAATAAATGTGGAATCTTCAAAAGTTCAGTGGGACCAAATACATCATAATCAACCTTGTCCCAAACTATACCATCAAGAATTGGAACGGCTGTAATGTTTACGGAAAACAAGTCTCTTTGTTCACGATGAGATGATGTATGAGATTTCAAGACCAAGTTCACATTGGATACTGCAGTGCGTTCTGGGAGATAATTACCATTCACAAGTAAGCAAAAAACAGTCACTAGGCCAATCCAGAAAAGAAAAAACTATTTTCCAGATATTATCCAGAGCTGGAGCCAAGGTTATACTAAGTAAGTCTCTTTTAGAAAAGTGTAAAATTCACAAATTTGTTGCTTATGGGAAACTGGAGCTGGCGGTGTCTCAGGTTTGCTGGGATCAAGAGAGAAGGTATCAAAATCGATGAAGTAGCCAGATGCAGTTCGATCAATCTTTGGTAACTCAGCAGGTTGTGTTCAACTGGCAGGTGTCTCTTGTCGAGGCATATTGATGTAGACATCGGTGTTAGGCCGAATTAATATTTGTCTTTCGTCTGTGTTTTGAAGTTCTGATTCCAGAGGAACGAGTTCCATTTCATTGTTGGAAACTCCATCACTCCGAATTGTTGACTCTTCGAACGTTATGAGTCTTTCTGTCTGTACTTCCTTGATGGTAGCGAGAGGAGAGCGTCGGCTATCAAGGAGCCCATGAGGCCTACTATTCAGTATCGGCCACATAGTGTGGTTTGATCAGATCAATGGAGATAAATCTCTTTTCTTTTTTGCCGGCAAGAGGCAGAAGAAGTACTGTTCTTGTTCCTTCGACAGCCAGGACAGGTTCAGGCTTTCTGTAGTATGGCCCAAATTCTTTCTTGTCCTCGATCTTTTCTCTGACCAGATCCCTGACTTTTGGGATCCAGACAGGTCTTGCCATGACTGATTTGACTTCCCCAGTGGCGGTGCGTTTGACCTGCATGTTGCTTAGTAGTGCTCTGGATTCATTCAGATCCTGTAAAACAGCCAAACGTTTATTGATGTCAAATTGTTTTTCATCCGCCACTGTGCCTTCACAATCGAGATCAGGTACCCACATTCTCGTCTCAAATAGGACTTCATAAGGAGTGACACCCCCTAGAGAACTTCTTGGCATGTTGTTGAGGGCACGTTGCACCCCATATAAGGTGATTGACCAAACTACCACCCAAACCTAATACTCTTGCTGTTAAAGACTGCTTTAATTCCCAGTTTTTCCTCTCCACAACCGAATTTCCCTCGGGATGGCACGGAGAGGAGTACTGCAATGCTACACCCAAACCTTCCATGGCTTCCTTGTAAGCCTGAGAGCTAAATGCGGGGCCACGGTTAGAATGTAATGTGCCAACTGCGTATGTCTCTATGAAGGCTCGCAAATCTTTTATAACAGTTCGAGCGTCAGCCGAGCGCTGAGGCCATACCCATAGGAATCTCGAGCATGAATCCACTGCCACCAAGATATACTTGTAAGCCCCATCCGAATGTAGCGGGCCGCAGTGGTCCAGATAGACACAAGCTAGTGGTCTGTCTGATATTAGTAAAGGTGTCTGCGCTGGATGTGCTACGGTGGAACCCTTCATTTGCTGACAAATGTCACATTTTAAGACAAAATTCTTCGTCTGTTTTGTTAAACCAGGCCACCAATAGCGTTGTTTCAATAATTAAACTGTCGTGGTAATCCCTGCGTGTGTAGAATCTAGACCCTCGTGTGCAGCTAGTATTAAACCCAATCTGCGATCCATGTTTGGTATTACTCTATCCCCCACTCCAGGAATCTATGCATACGGAATGTTGTTTGCATCTAACTTGTAGGAGTACTTGAGTGGAAAACCTTTTGGTAAGACTGTGCTGTTTTTGGTGCAGCAAAGACAGCTACCATTATCTGTCCGTCTATTCTCGTTTTTGAATGAGTAATTGCAACTACGGCAGCAGTACGTACTGCCCCCTTTGCAGCTTCATCAGCCAATGAATTCCCTTCAACGTGAACACCATCACGTTGATGACTCAGCGTGTGTATCACGTGAGCTCTTGGTAGTTCTTTTTTCAACTCAGCTACCTGTTCCCATAGCATTTTATGCTTAATGTGTCACCTGTTGAGTCTTTCAACCCATTTTCACCCCAGTAGTGAAGATATTCGTTGTATGACTGGACACAGTAAAAAGAATCGCACACTATGAGTGTGGGGAATTCTTGATCCGTATTTATTAGTGCCAGTAATAGGGCTTTTAATTCTGCCAGCTGAGCCATGCAGTCTCCTAGAGACTGTGTCTTCGTATTGCTGGGATGGAACTTGCCTTCCCGCATACGACCTTTTACAATCGCACAAGCGTCGCTGTATTGTTGCTTACTTCCTATGGCCGGCTGAGCAGATCCGTCAGTGTAAATGATATATTCATACTGATTTAGAGGCATTATTTCATTTGTTAGAGGATATTCTTGTTCATATTGCAGGAATGCTTGTGTTTTTAGCCTTGGATCATATCTGTATTTTACATCCGTTGCAGTGAGAGAATTAGCCCATTGTATCCATCTTGGATGTAAGGCTTTAGCATTAGGAACGCAAAGCCTTTGTAGCAGCCTCTGAGGCTGGTACTGGAGTTACGACAATTATTCGTTTCCCCTGAGCCAGCGCTCTTTCTCTTACTACAGCGGTCTGTACTGCTGTCAGTATTTTTTCTGTAGAAGCAAAGAGCATTTCAGCATTTGTGTATAAATGTGATTTGTAAGCTATGGGTACCGTTTCGCCTTCATTGAGGTTAAGTAAGTGTACCCGGTTTGACCTGCTACAACGCAGATCACCAGATTGCGTACATTTACGCGTGTCTGCAAGTGTTTTGAAGCTATCATATCAGTTTGTAGGGAACAAAGGATATCTGTGTGTTCCTGTGTCTAATGCCTAACGGAGAAATCAAGTCGTAGAAAGGTTTTACTCTTTCTGCGTAATCCAAAATATATGTTCTGCCAAAGTTTAAAAATCCCAATATGGATTGTAAGTTTTAGGAGGTTGGAGCAGCGCACACTTTTCTAAAAAGTTAGCTGCCAGGCTTTTTCCTTCACTTGATAGCGCGTATCCTAAAAATAGGACATTGAGGTGGGCTATTTTTGATTTTTTTAAATTGAATTTGTAGCCCTCAGAGGCAAATCCCCAAATTATGGTGTTCACCCTGGTCAAGTGATCCTGTAAATCATCCTCCATCAGATAAATATCATCCGTCAGATAAATATCATCTACATAGGACAATGACTCTTCATCCAAATTCTGAAGTAATTCTGTTACCCTAGCGCTGAACTACCCGGTGCTATTCTCATACCCTTGGGGGAGTCGACAAAATTGACGCTTGGAACCTAAGGTGGAAAATGCTGTTAAATACCTGCTTTCAGGCGCTATATTTTGGCAGAAGAATCCATCTGAGATATCTAGTGTTGTTTTGAATTTTTTCCGCACAATGTTATTCATTAATGCGGCACTGTGTGCATTCTGTACTGCAAATGTTTTTGTGCATGTGTTGAGATGTCTATAGTCTAAAACTAGACGATATGAATTGTCGGGTTTCATTACGGGAAACAAAGGATTATTCATTGCAGAGGTGCAAGGTTCTATTACACCCTGGTATTCAAGTTGATCTAAGATCTCCCTGACCTGTTTTTTCGCTTCTTGTTTTATTGGGTACTGTCTCTGTGGAGTTGGACTGGTTTTTACTGGGATTACATTGTGTGGTGACTCAGCATCCCACCTAACATGGTTGCGATAAAGTGCTGGAGCAAGGGCTACCGCCCACTCCGGCGCGTATGTATGTTTTAAGTAAATTGGAATGTGGTCGCAAAAGGATGGTAAAATTACCGTTTCTTCCTTTGGCCAATCCATACCAATTTCAGGCGGCCAATCTTGTTCAGCTAAAGTATGTCATAGCCATAAGTCAAGTTCTCCCAAAAGAGAACTTTAACTTTTCTGGGTTTGTCCCCCTCCATTTGGAGTGTTATTTCATGTAAGCTATGTGAGACACTTACCCTCGTATCAGGTGTTTCCACCGTGATGTGCTCATTCGACCCCGCTGTCACCAGAAATTCCCTCAGGTTCTGGCGAGCTATTGTTACTTCTGCTGCGCTGTCTAGCATCGTCAGAGCCTATTCCCCGCTCAGTAGTTGAGTCCTCAGATTTCTGGGCATGTCTAACTTTGAGACCTGCTACCTTCTTCTTTTTAAATTGAGGTTTAGATTGTGGCTTGTCTTCTTTTTTAGAAGTGTAGCTTGAAGCGCGTTGCATGTCTCTGGACTTCGTACGCTCTTCTTGTCTGTGTTTTGATCGTCCTTCTCTCTCTGAGTTTCTTGGTGAACCCTGAAAGGAACGAGAGGAACGTGTATCAGTATCCTGATACCTGTTAATGTTATCCCTATTTCTAAGGTTGTATTTCCTCTCGGAGTTCTCCTGCTGAGGAGACCCACTCTTAGATAGAGATCTATCTTCTCTAATCTTTTTGTTTTTATTGTTATTATCCCATTTCTTCTTGGAAGAATCAGGTGCTTGCTTGGTGTTATCCTTCTCAGGACCACCCATCAGTTGAGGTTTTGTTGCTCTAGCTCCCAAACTATCTCTGCCTAATTCAGCATAGGTGTCAGTGATAATTTTGGATAATTCACGTTCCTGTTGTAAAGGAGTGAAATCCCTTAGTTTCTGCTCCATACTCAGTTTGTATTTGTCTTAATACGTCCGGTACTATTGCTAATGACGGGATTCCATGTGTTCTGGTATATATGGCAGCGAAAATTGTACCCCAAGTGGTACAATCCTCTATCTGGGGAGCTATCCCCATTGGCAAGCAGATTGTTAGCATTCTGTGTTTTTCTTGAGGGCTTGTGTGTGGAAATACTGCCTCTAGCTGTGTTATTTTCTGAGCTATCCAGAATGTCATTTGTTCACGTTTAATGGGAATTCTACCCTTAACTGCGTATAGCGTTTGTGGTGTAATTTTAGTTGTAGAACTTTGAACTTGATTTGTTTGTGTAGCTCTTGTTGGCTGAAGTGTGAGTGTTCTCATCACGAACTGTGTCATGTTCCTGTAGAGTTTTATTATTTCTTTGTGAAATGTACGTAGGTCTGCTACGGGCATTGTGTCAATATCTGGATGCGGTGTGTAAGCCGCAAGGACAGGCCAAGTGGCCCCGTCTTTTCCGAGCGGACCTAGTCTTGCTGTATTTCTTGTATGGGGAGGGCGCCTTTAAACCAGTTGATGTGCTTCTGGTAGGTGAGCGGAATTTCAATGTCATCATATGGACTGAATTCCTCTGGTATTTCATCTTCAGTGTAAGAATGAAATGTATTTGATTGTGCATCTGCTTATGGGAATTTAACCCATGAATAGAATACCTCTGTTCTATATGACTCGTGAGTCTCAATCACGAATGTCACTGTCCCACCCCTAGCTGTGACTCCATAGTCTGTTAGCTTTTGAGTAAGGGCATTTCTGACATTTTCTGAAATGTTAATTTCCCCTTCTTCTTCCTGTACTAAAACGCGCCGTGCTGGCACAGCGTCTTCTTCTGTCATTGTTAAAAAAGAATCTCAAGGAAGAGTTTCAAGGAAACTGAGATAAGGTTTTATGCACAATAGGAACTGTTTGTCCTTCAAGCTTGATAAACCTACAGCCAATACATAGGATATTTTTGCCTACTCAGCTGTGGCGGATAAGTCCCTTCCCACGCCAGACGTCTCTCGGAAAATGTGAGTAGGGGTCTCTGAGAAAAGCATGACTGAACTACTCAGATTTGACTGTTAAATAAGTACCAAACCAACGTTGGCGGCACCATGTCGTGTAGTTCCTACAAACCTATATAGGATCAGCACGTTTAGACAACATATACTGTAGGATTGGAGTCAGACTGATTCTAGACGCCCCTACCGAATATGTTATCTTGTATACCAGCTAGCTCACAGTGCCACTATAAACCCCTCTTACCAAGGAGAAAATAGTTCTTGGCAACTATCGAACATGACAACCCTGATCCCTCAGAATCGTGGAAACAGTGCTACTAGTCGCTCAGTCACTCGTGCTCACTTCTTCTCAGAGAGATACACAGAATAAACGGTGGGGACGTTTTCTCAATAAGCATTTATTGAACCAGCGTCATTCTAGTGTAAAATAGGTGTGCTGAAACAACCATTAGACAGTAACAGATAAAAATGAGTATAAGCACTAACAGAGTAAAAGGACGGTAGATTTCTACCATCGTGCTAAAACAATTAATACAGGCAAGTATATAAAATACATGACAGTAAAATGCGTCCCTAACTAGATGTACCTAAGTTTACCTAGCATGTATGTGGGTATAAAGCCAAGAATCCCTTTAGGATAAAATCAACCCCATTACCTAAAGTGAGAGACTGTGGGACCCCGTCTTGGTCTCGAGTTGAACACCCCGCAAGGGATGTTAGACCACTGCGAGCTGGCGTGCCTGCGTGCAGGAGCCTCAGTGTCTCACGTCAGTGTGTCAGCATGGAAGTCCTTTTCTCCTCTGCCTACCTTAGCAAGAGATGGTGTATATATATACCCCCGGGGATATACCTCGCTGTGTCATGGTGGACTGGGATGACGGAAGGAATGACCCTTGTACATAGATTTTATGCAGGAGATAGTAGGCCTGCTGTCCTGCGGTGATTCCAAGAATCCTCATGCATAATGAATGAGGCTTAAGCTTTTCGGAGAAAACCCCATGTCATCTTTGGACATTACCGTAACTAGGTAAAAGGTCAGTACTAAGAATCGTTATGTAGTGTAATGGTAGGGAGAATATAGGTGAATGGTTAGGTGACCACCTGTGCCTATATTAGTGTACCTATATGGAATATAACAGAAGAGAGTGACCCTCTCCCTGATCTCCTCTCTCAGAACCCTGATGATGGGTCAGTTGATGGTATAGCTTTGGCAGACAGCCTCACTGACCAACAGCAGCTTGATTGCAGGAAAGTCCTCAATCAATATAGGCACATGTTCTCTCTGACTCCTAGCCAGACCTTCTGGTGTACCCATGAAGTGGACACAGGTGAGAGTCTACCTGTTAAAAATAAGATTTACAGGCAGCCTGACCATGTCAGAGATTGCATCGGGACTGAGGTCCAGAAGATGCTAGAGTTGGGAGTTATTGAGCCCTCAGATAGCCCTTGGGCTATCCCAGTGGTCTTAGTACCAAAACGTCACACCCAGGGTGGTAAAAGAGAGATAAGGTTTTGTGTTGACTACAGGGGACTCAATGCAGTCACTAGGACTGATGCTCATCCAATTCCAAGAGCAGATGAGCTTATTGATACTTTGGCCTCAGCCAAGTTCTTGAGCACATTTGACCTCACTGCTGGCTATATGGCAAATCAGACTAGCTGAGGATGCCAAACCAAAAACAGCATTTTCAACCCCTAGTGGGCATTATCAATTTGTTGTAATGCCCTTTGGTTTGAAGAATGCTCCTGCCACATTCCAAAGGCTGGTGAATAAAGTCCTTACAGGCCTGGTAGCCTATAGTGCAGCATATCTTGATGATATAGCTGTCTTTAGCTCCACCTGGGAGGATCACCTGGCCCACCTGAAGAATGTTTTGGAGGCTCTGCAGAAAGCAGGCCTCACCATCAAGGCTACTAAGTGCCAGATAGGGCAGAGCAAGGTTATGTACCTGGGCCACCTTGTGGGTGGAGGTCAGGTTCAACCATTACAGAGCAAAATCCAGACCATCATGGACTGGGTTGCTCCAGCTCAGATTAGAGCTTTCTTGGGCCTGACTGGGCACTACAGAAGATGTGTAAAAGGATATGGGTCCATAGTGACTCCCTTGAATGATCTTACATCAAAAAGAATGCCCAAGAAGGTTCAGTGGACAGTTAGCTGTCAGAAGCCATTTGATGATCTCAAGCAGGCCATGTGCACTGCTCCCATTCTGCAGAGTCCTGACTACTCCAAGCAATTTATTGTTCAAACAGATGCATCTGAGTTGGGGGTAGGGGCTGTGTTATCACAACTTAATGCAGAGGGTCAGGATCAACCAGTAGCTTTTATCAGCAGAAGGTTGACCCCCAGGGAAAAACGTTGGTCAGCTACAGAGAGGAAAGCCTTAACTGTGGTCTGGGCCCTGAAGAAGCTGAGGTCATACCTGTTTGGCACTCACTTCATTGTTCAGACAGACCATTATCCCCTCCTATGGCTAAAACAGATGAAGGGTGAAAACCCCAAACTTTTGAGGTGGTCCATTTCACTACAGGGGATGGACTATACAGTGGAACATGGACGTGGGAGTAACCATGCCAATGCAGATGGACTCTCAAGATATTTCCACTTTAGAAAATGAAGACTCAACTGGGGAAGGTTAGTCTCATCGCCTTATGTTTGGGGGGGGTTGTGTAGGAAAGTAGGATCTGCTTCTTATGGTTAACCCCACTTTTTGCTAAATGTGATACTGTTTTTGACTAGTCTGACTGGGATCCTGCTAATCAGGACCCCAGTCTATCTGCTTTCTCCCTAAACTGTTATGTTATGTACTTAGATACACTCCAGATTGGATACTGGGATATCCTTATCAGTCCCTAGTATATGGTACCCATGTACCCAGGGCATAGGTACCCCAGAGGCCTCCCATGGGCTGAAGCATGTATTATGCCACCCACGAGAGGCCATGCAAAATGGAACTACAGGCCTGCCATTGCATCCTGTGTATGTTGGTGCATGCACCACTTACTTAAGATATAGGTTTACTATATCTAAGGGTCACTGCACTTAAAACCTATAAGTCACCCCTATAGCAGGCCATAACAATCCTGAAGGCAGGGTGCTTGGACCTAAGTGCGAGGGTGCCACTGCATGGGCAAAACACCCCTGCAGCCTACGGAGTCCATTCTCCCGGGTTGTCAGTGAAACAGCCATTTACGACATTTAGAGTGGCATTATGGACCACGTGATGACCAACTCTAAAACGGCTGAAACAAACCATATCGTGTTTGGTGTCAAACATGTTGGAATCATACCCCCACACCGGTAACCTGTGTGGGAGGTATGATTCCACCCCTCAGAAGCGATCTTCGTTGGGTCCCTGGTGTTCCCGGTGCCAGCCTTCTAGTCCCGGGCAGCACAAAATGGTTGCTGCTGACCAGAGACACATTTCTGCCCTCCTGCTGCTGAGCCAAGCTCGAGCAGGGGAAGGCAGAACAATAGGCATTCTGTCACAGGGAGGTGTGACCACCTCCCAGACAGGATTTAGTGTATTAGGGCTGGGTGGGTGCGCTTGCCAGCGACCGAAAGTCTGCATGAGGGGCACATTTGGTGTCCCTGTGCATAGTCCAGTTCAAACCTGTCCTGGGAGCCGTTGGTTCCTGCTCTGGCATGAAACTGGACAAAGGACATGGGAGTAACCTCCCAACTGTCCAAACACTCCCCTGGGAGGGTGCCCTGAATCTGTCCAACCCTCTCCCGTGGGTACAAAAGGGCTTACCTGGCTGTAGGACCTTAGATTCGACATGGTCAAGATTCTGAACCAGAAACCACTGAACTCCGACCGTCTGGACACTCTGGACTTCGCTGGACTTCGTTTGGGCCGGACTTCATCTCCCTCTCAGTCTGAAGCATCGTCTGTGCCCATGCACCATACAGGATCCGTGCAGGACCTCTGGAGCATCAAGGACAACTGAAGATATCTCCCTTGGAGTGAAGGAGTCACTCCCCTGCATTCACAGGCACCCCAACACTGCTGTCCGGTCTGCTGACCCTGAGCTCCTACAGACTCCAAAGGCTTCAGCAACACAGAAGGTAGATTTCTATGTCCCTCGTGGTTTGAGCTGCCCTCTCACCAAATTTGAGGTCAGAATCCCTTGTGGGGGCTGCAATACCTGAACCCCTGTGCACTGCATACATTTGCAAGTGCATAAGCTTGTTGGTGTTTCCCGAACAAGTGCATTGGGCTACGAGTAGCCCCAATCTCTGGCACCATTTTCTACCAAGAACTCTGACCTTCTCACACTGAGTGCTCCGTGGGCTGCTGTTTTTTGAAATTGCTCGAGACCCTCTCTCGACTCCTGTGCCTCTGGCCTGTGGGTCCACTTGAGGGTCAAATTTGCTTTTCATGGGCTCCCCTGGTTACTCCAGGCCTGCTGGGACTTGCCTTACTGTGGTGAGTCTCCTGGACCTTGTTGGTCCAAATTGTACACATCCTTGACCTTCTGCATGGGTTGCCGTTGCCAAGGCTTATTGGTGTTCCCGCCAGACACCGACCCCTCAGTACTCGACATCCTTTGTAGGGCAGCTTGTATCTGGCTCTTGGTCATCCTCGATGTCTCCTGGTCCCCATAGCTGCAGAGTCAAGAACTGAAGTTCCCGACATCGGTGGGTATTCGTCTACCGAGCCCCTGGTCACTCCTGAGTGACCCAGACTCTGTCCTCTCTGCTTTCAGGTACTCTTCGATAACAATCCATCTTTGGATTCCAACAGACACTTTCCTTCCTTCCAGCAGCGGCTCTTCTTCGAAGTCCTCCATTGGGTTCGGCGGCAGTTTCCGACGCCACTTCAGACCTATGCACCCGGCTTCCCTGGGATAGGTAACTCGGTTACCTCAGTATCCTCGGGTGGGGTGGCTCTCCAACCTCCTAACTTCCACGGGGTTTCTTTAAAGTCCACTGGGAAGGGTACTCAACCTCTAAAACTTCAACCGCGACTTTCCCATAGAATTGTACGGAGCACGCGGTTGTGTTCCCACACTGCACCCGTCCTCTGTGGGGTCCCTACTTACTCACCTTGGGTGGTTCCTTGGGGTCCCAGCGATTCTACAGCCTCTCTGCACTGTCTTTACTCGAGTCGTGGTTCTTATACCACTATTTTAGTATATGGTTTGGTCCCCCCCTGGGGCCCACCGTGTATTAGTGCTATTTACTATCATTTCTGTGCTTAAGTATTGTGTGCTTTGTGATTATCTCCGTGTAGGAGATACTGTGTCGTACTAGATAGTGTTATACTAATAAATCCATATTTTTATAACTACTGTGTGGTTCTCCTTTCATTTAACCAATACTATAAGGTTGCATTCTGGTAAAACAAGATGCTTAACATTCCTTCATGACTAAGCCTGAAGGCTGCTCACCACAGCTGCCAGTTGGATAGCTTTCTAAGGTTATCTTTGACCTCTTAAATCACCATAAGGGTTGTTTGGACTGGTGAAAGGTGCCCACTTTAATTAGTGGACAGCATATACCAGGCCAACTTCTCACACATAGTATTTCACTATCAGGACATGTAAAACACACAAGCACATGTCCTACCTTTCACATACACTGCACCCTGCCCATGGGGCTACCTTGGGTCTACCTTAGGGGTGCCTTACATGTAAGAAAAGGAAGGTTAGGGCCTGGCAATGGGTGCACTTGCCAGGTCGACATGGCAGTTCAAACTGCGCACAGACACTGCAGTGGCAGGTCTGAGACACCTTTGAAAGGCTACTGTGTGTGTGGCACAACCAGGGCTGCAGGCCCACTAGTAGCATTTGATTTATCGGCCCTTGGCACACACAATGCACAGTACTGGGGGCTTACTAGTAAATCAAATACAGAGGGAGATTTTGCCTTCATGGTTGAGGCCCACGAAGCGTATAAAACAGAGGTATTCTATTCCTGGGTCACTTTTCCTTCAGTAGATGCCAATACACAAACATTTCATACATGCACTCAAGCAGCAATACCAGAGCCTATGTACATTTAGAAATATGATTAACAATTCAGGAACATCTAAATTGGCTCCTAGGTGCCCTACCACATCCACTAAACATGTAAGACTGGGTCTCCTCAGCAATGAAGGAGCAACATTGCTAGTCCTAGCTGGCTATACACCATACCCAACATTAGCACCATTAAATATATTTTGCAGACCTTTGTACTCTTCACACAGATCTAGTTAGACTGTACAGACGTATAGCACACTTTGTTATGCGAACAATAACAACAACCACAGCGAGGGCTGTTCAAGCTGCAGAGCCACATTTCATGGTGCCTGCAATTAGTTCAGTAACTATCAATGCAATTATGGGTAAACTTCCCGCCAGACGGGACGAAATTTTGTTCTGGATTGCACAAAAACAAACCAGCTTGAAGCAGTGTTTCCCTACATGGGACGCCAAGACAAACATAGAATTCTCACAATGTGCCTACCACTAGGGATGGTTTCCCCAGTTGATGAATGTACCATCTCAGACACAGTCTTTGCTGCAATATATACCATAGCAGATGGCACACCATCTATCGCTGTTTTGCTTGAAGTACTAAATCAGATTCAAAATTAATACCGGGCTGCCCCTACCCTGGGTTTGGGGATGAAATGAATTGGAACTATGCCACAGTTGCCTCAATTATTTTAAGAAATGTAAAAGAGGAAGCAGCAGCATTGGCAGTACACCAATGCCTCCTGCAAATTCCCATTGCGGACCAGGAGTGCGAATTACCAAACATTATTACTGAATCCAATACTTCTATAGGTCAAGATAATTTTGGAGCCAGACCAATAAGCCACATCTTAAGGGTCATTCCGAAAAAGATAGTACCAAACAGCCACCTGAGTCTTATCAAAAACGCTTGGATAAACCAAAAAATAAAGAAAAACCAAAAACACAAGGTGGATCTCCACAACCGGAGTCCACTGAAAAGCGTTATAACCTGCGTAACCGTGATTCCATTAAACAGCCTGATGGGTATCAGTATACTGATACACATCTTTCTCGTTCCTTTCAGGATTCACCCGACAAATGCTTGGAGAGAGTAGGACAATTAGAGCACAGACAAGAAGAGTATGTGAAACCGAGGAAGGACTCACAAAATTCGTCTGATATCATCATAAAAAAGGAAGATAACCTTCCATTACAAAATCCCCAATCCAAAAAGAAGAAAGTGGCAGGTAGTTCCACTAAATATGCTACACACATGGAGGACACTACTGCAGAAAAAGATGTGGGCGCTGACACTGCTAGACAGAGCAGCAGAGGCCATGATAGTTCACCAGAATCTTCAAGAGTTTCTGGTTTCAAGGGCAACTAATGAATTCATTCAAATTGAAACACCAGCTCAGCGGGTTATCGCTCATAATCTCTCAGAATAGATTGTATGATTTGGACATCCAATTTGAGGGTGACATACCACATACCATTAAAGTAATTTTCTGGGAAAATTTAACCAAACCTTATGACATTCTCTTGGCTAAAGTGGATTGGCTACCTGAGTTTGTTAGGAAAGACCCACAGGGGGAAAGATATAATAATACCGTCTGTCTCTGTCCTTGTTCCTGAAGTTGTCAAACAAGCGTATGCCATGGAGTGGGCTCTTGCACAAGCCCCAGCATTTTACCACAGTCTTGTAAGCTGGGATAAAGACTCACCTTATTACGTTATACCTATAAGGTTCATCCCACTACAATACCCAATTAAGCATGAAGCTAAATGCCAATCTAGAGAAATTCTAACACAACTAGAATATCAAGGGGTAATTGAGCCTTGTATCTCTCCAATGAAAAATCCTTTGTTTTCAGTAGCGAAACCAGATCATTCATACCACTTAGTGTTAGTCTACAGACATTTAAACAGTCATTCATGCACTTTTGCAATACAAAATGCACACAGCGCAGCACTAATGAAAAACATAGTGCACAAAAAATACAAAACCACTTTGGACATTTTAAATGGCTTTTCCTACCAAAACATAGCGCCTGAAAGCAAGGATCTAACCGCATTCACTGCTTTAGGAAGTCAGAAAAGATTCTGCCAATTTCCTCAAGCGTATAAGAGCAGCCCTGGTCTGTTCTCTGCCCGAGTAACATCAATTTTACATGAAATTGACTAAGGAGCATTGTCCTATGTTGATGACATATATCTCATGGAAGATGACTTAAACACACATCTAGCCAGAGTCGATCACATAGTTTTGGGATTTGCTGAAAATGGTTACAAATTCTACTTCCCAAAAACTAAAATTGTCTACCTCAGTGTTCTATGTTTGGGCTTCGAGTTGTCAAGTGAAGGCAAAAGTCGTGCACCACATTTCCTGGAGAAATATGCACTCCCACAACCACCAAATACAATCAAAAATCTATAATCACTTTTAGGCTTTCTCAACTTTGGTAGAGCATACATACTGAACTATGTACATTGGGTAAAAACGTTTTATGAATTAATTCGTACAGACTTTTCAAGCACACATTGGACACCAGAACATACCCAGATTCTGTGTATGTTCTCAGAACATACACAGATTCTGAGAACACTTCAAACAGACATGATTGCAGACAGACACCTACACACACGTGCCAACACAACATACTTGGGGATCCACAAAATTGCGGGATTCACTGGCTAAACATATGTCACTTTCAACTTAGGTGATACTGTACCAATTGCATATAGACCGCATTTATATTCAAATGCCTAAATGTGTTTTGCACCTACAGAAAAAATACTGACTGCAGTTCAGACAGCTGTTCTGAAGGAAAGACCGCTGGCTCACCGCTGCCTCAGGGGAAACACATAATTGTGGTTACTCCCATTCCAGCTTTAGAGTCTGTCACAAAGGCTTGCATTCCTAATGCCAAAGCCTTACATCCTAGATGGATACAGTGGACCTCCTCCTTAACAGCTTTTGATGTTGACTATATCTTGGACCCCACTTTACAAACACAAGAATTCCTCCAATATGAACAAGAATACCCTGTGCCCAGTAACATTTTGCCTCTTGAACAGTATGACTATATCGTATATACTGATGGTTCAGCCCAGCCTGCTGTTGGAACTAAACAGCAATATTCTGCAGGATGGGCCCCAATGTGCAGCATCATGAGGAATGGAGAATTCCATCCTCAAAACACATTACACAATCTCTAGGGGATTGTACCGCTCATCCGGCTGAACTCAAAACTTTAATTCTGGCTCTAGAAAATACTGATCCTGAATTTCCCACACTCATAGTTTCTGATTCATATTACTGTGTCCGGTCTTTTAATGAGCAGTTACATTATTGGTGCTTGAATGGATTCAGAGATTCAAAAGGGATTGGTATCAAGCATAAAGGTGGCACATCTTAAAGAATGCTTGCCACAGACTCATGTAATTCATACATTGAGTCACTAACGTGTTGGAATACACGTTGCAAGGAATTTACTGGCTGATGAAGACGCAAAAGCAGTGGTTCAGATTGCTGTAGTAGCTGCAATTGCTTGTTCACACAGAAGAGTGGATGGTGACATCATGGTTGCTGTCAATGCTTAACGCAGTGGCACACCATTACCTAAAGATTTCCAGCAAAATACTCCTATCTACTGAGTGCCCAAAACATACATTTTGCTTGCATTCCCAGAGTGGGGGATCGATGGATACCAAATCAAATCAAGACCGCGGGCTAGAATTAATCATAGCTGCTCATCAGGAGTTACCTTCTGTCCATGCCGGTGTGGCGGCTACAGTTTCCTTACTACAGAAACACTATTGGTGGCATGGTCTCTACAAACAGGCAAAACAATATGTCCTTAGCTGTGACATTTGTCAGCAAATTAAAAGTTCCACCGCAACTCGCCCACCGCAGGCAGCTTTCTCAGTTTCAAACAAACCTCTAAAATTGTGTCTTTTTTGATCACTGCAGACCTCAAAAATTGAATGGTTCATTTACACTTATTCTATTGGCAGTGTATCCATGTTCTAGATTTCTATGGTTGTGGCCACAGTGATTGGCTGACTCTTGAACTGTTATAAAAGATTTGCTAATCTTTATCAGGACATATGCAGTAACTGCATTCCACTCAGACCAGGGCCCAGCGTTTGCCTCTAGGGTTTACCGGGATAGCGTGGGAACCCTGGGTTTGGCTGTGAATTATTCCCCCCTGAGGGAAATTTGATAGTTGAAAGGAAAAACCATGACATTAAGCAGTCTTTAACAGTTAGAGTATTAGGTTCATGTTGTAGTTGGGTTCATCATGTGTATGGAGTCCAGAGAGCTATAAATAATCTGCCTAGAAGGTTCTTGGGCAGCCGGACCACCTATGAGGTCCTGTTCAGCATCCAGATGTATATTTCAGACCTTGATAATCCTGGCACAGTGGTGGCAGATACACCTTTTGACATCAATGAACATTTTGCTGTCTTACAGTAGCTACAAGACTTCCGAGATGAGCGCTCAAATAAAACTACTAAATATTCTGCCACTGAAGAAGTGAAGGTGCACCAGCAACTCCTGTCTGGATTCCTAAACTTAGGGATCTAGTTTGAGAGATTATTACCAAAAAGAAGGGGTTTGGCCCATCATACAGAGCACCAGTACCAGCCCCGGGTTTTGCCGATACCAGAACTGTGATTCTGCATTAAATAATACAGAAATTGCTACTCTCTGGCTGGGGATGTCAGACACAGACGTTTTACTACTTCCTGTTACTACTGCTAACATTGAAAACACACCATATGTGAATTCACAGTCTTCGACTGCCATTCCTAAGAACAAAGTTGTTTATTATCAACCACCTTTGGAAATGCCTACCGGTTCTACTCTCCCCCGTGAGGTCCCTGTTTTTCCATAGACTGCCTTTGGCTACTTTGCCGACATTGATGACTTTTCTTCATATTTATCACATCACTGCATGGGATACTTGCATTTGTTTTTGGGCTGAAACATACTTATCTGATTCCACAATGGTCATATATTTGGATTTCCATTTCACTGCTTTTCCTATTCATTTGGATTGGATTTGTCCAGTTTTATTTGTGCTCCTAAATGGACATTATCTCCCAAAATGCTCTGCTGTTGAACTAGTATCTGAGATACTGGATCTTCTTCACATAAAGTGAAAAGAGACTGGTCCCTTGTGAACATTTGTGCATTTCCAATCCCGGATGGAATTATCTGGGATAAGGTTCCTTTTGATATTTTTGGCCCTACAGAAAAATTACAAATTCCTTATCTATTTAAAATGTCCATGGATGGCATTATCACTCCCGGTGGTATTTCTGATGACTGGGATGTTACCAATGTGAAAAGCATGCTTTCTGAACTAAAATCTTATACAGTATTCGAAACTGAGGACTTGTATTTAAATTCTGTTAATTATGGTGAAATGCTTTGTTATCATCACTATGCACACCATTATTTACACAGAGCTAGTAGTCCATATGCAGTTTCCAATTACACACAATGGTAACATTGCCTGATACCACCAGTGGGTAGTTCATAAGCATACCTGCAAAAGTTTGCATATTTTTGTGACATCAACCCTTCAGACCAAGGTTCTTATTATTTTAAGCTTACCCCAGCAACGAAAAAACTCTGCTGACCCAAACAAAAATAATCTATTCAGACTCATTAATTTACCAGCTGTCCATACAAGGCATGAATTTTGGAAGGACAACATTGTGTTAAAATCAATTTGGGGAACACAGAATTGGCAAGTACAGAGCAACAAGGATTTGTTTAGTGCAGCAAACCACCTGCCTGGGTTTGGCTAAAATTAAAGACATGGACACACCTAACATTCCCTCTTTTGCAAGTTTTGACAATTGGTAACATTTTGCAAATTTCACAGAAGAACAGCTCAACAACATGATACAGAATGGTACATATAAATCTTCACTTTCAGGTTCAGACGGGTGATTAGTGTGGCCAGAAGACACATGCACATTTTTAATTTTTTTTTAAAGCAAGCAGACCAGATCCTCGATATGTGAAGACACAACACCCAGGAATGGTTACTGCCTACAGTATAGGGAAGTTATGCCAGCAATGCTTACAACATTCAACTTTATCTGCAGTTAAGGAACACTTATCTCGCCTTTCGGATGACATGGATTTACAAGATTTCTTATTTCTTTCTAGGTCCTACATCAAGACGTTCCAAATGTTTTTATTAGCCATATGCAATGAAATTTGGACAATTTCTCAGCAGAAAGCTGCTGAAATTCTGAGAGAAACTGACAAGGCTCACTTGCAAAAGGGTTTATCTGTTGTGGATAGTGGCATCACCACACTGTCAACTCACATTTATTCACTGAATAATATTTTATCGTCTGGATTCAATATAATAAAGAATGACACGTCTCTCCCCCAGCATGGACAAAGTCAGCTGAGATCGATTATGCAATTGAGTTGGACATTGCAGATTTTAAAATCAAATTGTATGCCATGGAAAAATTTAAACGCAACTGATTTATTTTTCCCTTATAATTCAACATGCTCTCAAAAATAATGGCAAAAAAAGACACATCTTACACAATGTTAAATATAGAGCATTTAGAAAAATTGCCCTTCATTGTGGCTGAAACACCATCAGTTATATGGCTGATTCATGGATTCATTTTGTTACCAATTTCAACGTTTCATTTTACATCTTGTTTGAAACACTTCAATTAGGCAGATATGAGGCATTAGGGGAGAGATTTGTTCATGAAACCTAGGTCTTACCTTTCAATTACAGGTGTCTGAGTTCAGAAACTAAAGCCTCAGCTGAAACAAATGTGAAACTTCGTTTGGCCATTCATTAGTCTTTAAAGAGGTTATGCTTCATGGTGTGTGCAATGCGTCCATGATCAATTTGGCGTGGAGCAGGTCCCCATGCCAGCTCCCCTGCTGCTCAACTTCGCTCTTGCCATTGTGTTGTGCCCTGTATTTACACTGTATTAGTGCTGTTTTGCCATTGTTGTTGTTTGCCACTGTGCCTGCCTTCTGTTGTTTTCCTTCTGTTTATTTTCACTGCCTCTCCGCCCGCTTGCCTTCCCACTGTTTTTTGGTTTCGGCGTTTTCCCTTCCCCTTTTCCCTGGCAGGAGCCTTGCATCCTGCCTAGGACCTAGTTATGGAGGGCACAGCATGGCTCCAGTAGCAGGTCCTCATGTCAGCTCTCCATCGCTGCTGCAGCTTCGCTCCTGCCATTGTGTTGCACACTGTATTTACACTGTATTAGTGATGTTTTTGCCATTGTTGTAGTTTGCTGCTGTGCCTGCTTTCTGTCCATTTTCACTACCGCTCCACTGCTTGCCTTCCCGCCATTCTTTGGTTTCCAAGTTTTCCCTCCCGCTTCCTGCCGCTACCAGAGTCCCGGCCACGGCCTAGGACCTACTTATGGAGGCCGCAGCACGGCTGCGCCGCCAGCTTGCCAAAGGCAAGCCCGACTGTGCCTGTCTGCGCCTGGACTGTGCCCTGCGCCAGGAACCATGTCTCTTCCACCTTGCTGAGCTACACCGCCGCAGACCTCCGAGACCTGGATCACTGATGCATCAACAACAACTACTGCTGCCGCACATCCCCACGCACCACCAGAGGACTGTTCTCCTGCCAGCACTGCTGCTTCACATGCATTACCGAAGCACCCTAAAAAAACAGACACCGCAAACACGACTGTGTCCACCACACCGAACGAGACCACCATGGCACAACAACACTGATCTGGGACGCAATCTCATCCCTCACCCCGGACGTCATCTTCCTCACAGAGATCTGGATGAACCCTGCCTCCGCGCCGGACATCGCCTGTGCCACCCGTACCCCCAAAGGCTACAAGATAGCACACCGGGACAGAACCAACAGACACCCAGGTGGGAATGCCATCATCTGCAAGGACACTATCTGCTGCATGACCTCCCCAGATGACTCGACCCCGATAATGGAACATCTCAACTTCCAACTCCACACAGATGGAAAAAGCACCATCACAGACACCCTCGCCAATAGACCACCAGGACCACTCCCCAGCTTCTGCAACACAATCCCTACCTCATCGACCTGATTGCCTTTGACTCCGAGCACTACATCTTCCATGGGAATCTTAACTTCCACCTCGACAAACCTAGTGACGCCAATACCATCGACCTCCTGGAAAGCATGAGCAACATCCGCCTCAAGCAACTTGTCACAGACGCTGCCCACATTGTGGGACACACACTATACCCCATTTTCCACATCCAGCAACAGAGTCAAGTACAACGTCACACAGCTCACTTGGACCAACCCCTACAGCATCCACTTCACCATTTCAGGACCTAACAACACTGGCACTGTGACCCACAGCTTCAGGCACAGAGACTGGAAAAAGATATCAGAAGACCAGTGGAACAATGACAATACTCTCAACTGCCACCTCCCAGATACATCATCCAACACAGACCCGGCGTGGCAGAAATTCTCCCAGTGGGTCACAGAATGCGCCAACACAATCGCCTCCACCAAGCCAGCCAAATCCAAAGGACCCACCGCAAGAGCCAGCTGGTTCTCCGCAGAGCTGAAATCCACTAAACGCAACTGCCGGCAATTAGAAAGGAAGTGGTGCACCAGCAAAGAGGCAGGAGACCATACCACCTTCAAGGCAGCACTTAACCAGTACCACTGCCTCCTGAAAGAACAAAGAAGAATGCCCTAGCAAACCGTATAGAAGCCTGCACAAACTGCAGCAAGGAGGTCTAAGCCATCATGACGGAGTTCTCCAACCCCACAGCCTCTGAGAACGACATCACCCCCTCCCAAGAACTGCGTGACAACCTGGAGGACTTCTTCCACGACAAGATCTAAGTCATCGACAATAACTTTAAACCCCCCGCTGCCTACAGAATCAGCCTGCTCACACCCACGAACACAAACCCTGAACACCTGCTCACCCCGTGGTACCTGCTCACAACTCAAGCCACAGTCTCCATCATGAACTCCATGCACTCAGTATTAACCATGGACACCTGCCCCACCACCACCTTCAACCTCAGGAGCAAGACGTTTGGCGACAAGCTCAAGAAAGTCCTGAAAACCTCCATCTCCCCAGCCTCCTTCCCTGAGGACTGGAAACACGCTGAAGTGAGGCCCCTCCTGAAGAAACCATCCACTGAGCCAGGATACTGGCACTATCCCTGCCCCCTTTCTAGCAAAGGTTTTTAAAAAGGCAATCAACCTGCAACTCACCGAGCACCTGGAACACAACAACCTCCTGGACCCCTCTCAATTGGAATTTCGAGCCAACCACAGCACCACTGGCGACATAAGGGCCATCCTTGACCGTGGCGAAAAGGCCCTCATCCTCATGGACCTGTCAGCTGCCTTCGACACCGTGTCCCATCACATTTTGATCAACAAACTCCATCACATCAGAAACCAAGGAGATGCCCTCAAATGGATAGCCTCATACCTCACCGGAAGAACCCATTGAATCTGTTTCCCACAGTTCACCTTGGAGCACAAGAAGATCCTCTGCAGCGTCCCCCAAGGATCGTCCCTCAGCCCCATCCTCTTCAGCACCTACAGGACCCCCCTGGCCAACACTGTCAGATCGCATGGACTCAACATCATCTCCTACGGTGATGCCTAGCTCCTTCTCTCGCTGTCAGAAGACCCCGTCCACCACCAGAACCAACTACCACAGTTGTAGGATGAACATCGCTGACTGGATGAAGGACAACTGTCTCAAGCTAAGCACAGACAAGACAGAAGTCCTCATCTTTAGGAACAACACCTAACCATGGAAAGACGCATGGTGGCCTGTGGAACTCAGCCCACCCCGGCCTGTAGATCACTCCTGCAACCTTGGCATCATCTTTGACAGAAAGTTGTCTATGAAGAACAGGTAAACGCAGTGTCATCTGCCTGTTTTCCACAACCTGGGTATACTCCGCAAGATCTTCATGTGTCTCCTAGTGAACACTAGAAGGACCGTCATGCAGGTACTCATCATTAGTAGGTTAGTCTACGAGAACACACTCCATGTAGGAATCATCGCACCCCTCCTGAAGATACTACAGACAATACAAAACTCAGCTGCAAGACTCATCCTCGACCTTCCCAGACAGACCCAAATCACACCCCACATCAAGAAGCTACTCTGGCTCCCAGTCTAGAAGAGATGCCAGTTCAAGATGTTGACCCATGCATACAAAGCCCTACAAAACAAAGGACCAGCATACATCAACAAATGCATGCCCTTCTACCAACCAACCAGACACCTACGATCTTCCTCTCTCTTCCTCGCAGGCACTCCCCAGACCCGCCAACCAACACCGGAAGACGCTCATTCTCACACCTGACGGCCAAAGCTTGGAACAACCTTCCCATGCACCTCAGGACCACCTCATCGCTCCAGCAATTCAGGAATGGACTTAAGACCTGGCTTTTCAAGTGAACAGATCACCACACAGCAGCTAGCAACTCCAGCGCCTAAAGGACCTCATGGGTGATTTACAGCGTTTTCTAAGAAATTATTGATTGATTGATTATTATCTGAAGGGTGTCCCTGCTGCCTTAATTCAGCCAGTATTCAGATGAGTTTCAAATGTAAGTTGTTTGATTCTGTATGATCAAGCTTGTTGAGTGCCATATATGGTGATGTTTTCCAGGGTCATGACCTGTTGTAATACTGTGTTGTTCCCACCTGTACACACAGTCAGGGAAGTTACTGTATGACCTTCTATTGCTATTTTTAATGTTAACTTTGATAAGTTAAGTCGAATTAAAGCCTTATTGTTTAAAAAAGGACGTTGCTTTCATTTCTGCTGGAGAGACGTTTGATCTCCAAGTTGCAAGATCTTCTTCTGAAATACAATCGATACTGCTGACAAATCTGTCACTACATTTTGCTGAACTTGTGCACAGCACAAATAATGCTTCAAATAAAGCAGGAGTGGTACACTTTTTTTGAAAGCGATTGGGTGTGGCTTTGTCAATATGTTCCAGACTGTATTTGGAGTGATTCAGTCCTTTGTACACTCTTTGGTTTCCAGTGTATTTGGAGGCATATCACTAGTGCTATTCCTGATTGTTGGAATTCTGGTCCTATATTTGTTGCTTCGCAATAGCTGTTCCAACTAGAGGCCAAATCGTGATGGAACAAGCACATGTCCTACGGTGTCATGAACGCATGATCATGCATTGTATCATGCGTTCATCACACAGCAGGAAATGTGGTAGTTCCATCACCATTCAGGCCTCGAGGTGGAACATCTATTGGGGAGCAACAAAAAAAGGACCAAACGTTGGAGTGTCTTTACTTCAGGAACTGAATGACAACTGGTCTTTGTCATTTCGGCCTTTATAGTTACACTGCGTGCAGCCTGTGTTCTGCTGTCTATTGTGCACTTTCGAGTGTGCACTGTACTCATGTCTTGCAATGCAACTGGTTCAATCTACAGATATGGATCTCCAGTTGCCTCCATTAAGGACTCCTCTTCAGTGCTGTCCTATGAGACAACCGTTGCTACAGAATTCTAATTATGAGCCATTCCTGGATGCTTTGGCTCCTGGATTCCTGGATTCTGGCTCTTCTTCTGTGGTTACGCTGCCGGCTGGCACACCATCTGTGGCTGCTGATTGGGCTGGATATGGCCATGTTTGTTCTTTGGAACTTGCAGTCCGGGCCATTGTGGAAACATCGTCTGCAGATTTGGGTACCTTCCTGGATCCTAATGACTCTCTGAACATGGAAAACATTTAGGGAGTCTCCTAGATTTTAATTCGGCACCTTGTTTATTTTCAATTGGTCTTTTCATTTTTTTAAACAATTGCGTGCTTTTAATTGGTATTTTTAATGCATTATGGCTATTCATTTTATAATCATTTAGCTTATATAGTATGATTTTTTCAGACTAGCTTTTGGGTTTTTAGTTTGAAGCAGAAGTCTCCCTCCGGCTAAGGAGTGGATGTTGTAAGGTTCAACAGCGCCCGTGCACAAGTCTCCATTTTAGCTACACGTTTATACTTTTTTTAACAGAATTTTATTGTCATTTTCATCATTACAAACAACACGGCTCTGGGCACAAGGTCCGAAAACAATTTATATCAATGTAAGCTGTACCTAATTTATACAGTTGCAGTTGACATAGCTAGTGATAGCAATCAAATGTAAATAATGCAATATTGAGATCATCCCATCCCAACCATAGTAACGTATCCTCCCCACCCACCCTCTCCCAACTCCTGCCTCTGTCCTAGTTATCCTGAAAACCATAGTGTATCACATGCACTCAGTAGTCAGCTAGGTTACCCCCAGAGTCAACGATCTTCATAACCCACAATGTATAACAATCAAATGCTTCTACACCTGTTCCTCCTTTTATTTGTTTGCAGATAGAAGGGAACTGTCGGGGGTTTCCACTTCTGATTCTTTCAGACAATCCACTAGGTGATCCCACGCCCAGGCCCTATCAATCGACCTGCGTCCCCTCGTCACCTCTTGGAATAATACCTAACTCTCGTATTTCGCCCACAGAATGAGGTCATTCCTCCATTTGGACAGCCTAGGGCCCCTAGAAGCTTTCCGATGCATGGTAATTTCTCACTTTGCGAGGATCAGGGCCATGTACAGATCTGGTGGTGATTTTACTTTTGTTTGGGCATGGGAACCCCCCAACAAGCAGGTCATAGGAGTACATGGATCACATGGAGTACATGGCTCACCAGCAGATCCTGTCCCCTCTTGTCTTCTCCCAACTATTGCTCCAGTACTTCTGGACAACCTTACTGAACTATTTAACTGCTCGCTATCTCAAGCAATAGTTCCTAAAATATGGAAGGCAGTTAGAGTAAGGCCCATCCTAAAAAAAAACACAGCAGTTCCGAAAATCCTAACAAATTATCGTCCTATCTCATTACTCCCCTACTTTGGGAAGGTACTTGAATCAATGGTCAATCAACAACTTGTCTCCCATCTTGAGAGTAACCATCTACTGGACCCCTCACAGTCTGGTTTTAGGGCCGCCCATAGCACGGAAACAGCGCTGGTAGAGGTTATAGATAACATCAGACTGTCACTTGACAAAGGACAATCCTCTATTCTTGTCCTATTGGACCTATCAGCAGCTTTTGACACCATCTCCCATAGCATATTAGAACAACGGCTTGGGGAGATTGGTGTCAGAGGGAAGGCCCTAGGGTGGCTCAGAAGCTACTTAATGGACCGGGCCACTGCGGTACAGGTTGGTGACACCATCTCCTGGAGTAGGCCAGTTATGATGGGAGTACCTCAGGGCTCTATACTGAGCCCTACACTTTTTAATCTCTACGTGACTCCTTTGGCCAGGGTGATCAGATCATATGGCTTTGATGTAATGTCATATGCCGACGATACTCAAATTCTGATTACCCTTGGTCCTAACCCCACGGACACCAAGTCACGTTTTAAAGACTGTATGATTTTCGTCAACAGGTGGATGAATGAAAACCATTTACAACTAAATGGCGATAAAACCGAAATAGTACTTTTTGGTAAGGCACATGAACACTGGTCTAATGACTGGTGGCCTCCCAATCTTGGCCCCTGTCCAATGCCCAGGCAGACGGTTCGTAACCTTGGAATCCAAATTGACAATCAGCTAACTATGAAAAATCAGGTGAACCACATAATAAGCTCCTGCTTTGGCATTATGCGCAACTTGCACAAAGTTTTTAAATGGATTCCTACGGAAGCCAGGAAACCATTAGTCCAGGGACTGATTATTAACCGCATGGACTTGCTATCTACAATAAATGAGGACCTCCTATCCAGACTCCAGGTCTTACAGAATACTGCGGCCAGATTGGTTTTGAACCTTCCATCTGGTTCTCCCTCTGCGCCTAATTTGAGACGTCTCCACTGCCTGCCTGTTAGGAAGCGCACTCGCTTCAAGATTCTATGCCTTGCGCATAAAAACATGTACTGTAGCGGTCCGAGGTATTGGACGAATAAGCTCAGTTGGTACCAGCCAGGCAGAACCTTGAGATCTAGCAACAGATACCTCCTTACCTCCATCAGAATTCGCACCACTAGAAATGGAGGAAGATCTTTTTCTTTCTTAGCACCAACACTCTGGAACAAATTGCCTTTACATCTACGCATGATTGCTGATCACAACCGCTTTCGTAAGGAATTAAAAACATGGTCATTCGACAACTGACCCCTAATCTTTCATCTAGTTGTTTTACCCTGAGCTGCCCGTAAGCGCCATGAGACCTACGGGTGATATGAGCGCTAAACAAATATAACTTGATTTGATTTGGTTTGATATGTTGGGTAGTCACATTAATACAGTCTATCACCTCTCTCCAAAATTCAACCAGAGTGGGGCAAGACCACACCATGTGGAGCATTTCAGCACTGTGTTCTCCACATCTGGGGCAGAAACCCTCAGCCGCTCTGAAGACCCGAATGATTTTACCAGGGGTGAGGTATGCCCTATGTAAGAAGTCAAAATTAATTAATTGAATCTAGTGTTTCGAGACACTGTATACTTGTTGGCGAGTATTGTGGCCCTCTCTGCCTATTTGATTTGGATCGTAAGGTCCCCCTCCGATTTCTGGTGCAGCTTTACTAATGGTGTAATAATATCAGCTCGCAATGCCTGATACAGACAGATAACTGCTTTGACTTGGTCAGTCGTAGTGCAGAGAACCCAGCAGCATTGATTAATCAGGGGTTCAGTTGTGCCAATCCTCCAGTTGTCTTGCAGTGTCGCCACCACCGCCCGGTGCAACATGAATTTACCCCTGGTTATTTCAAAAGTGGCTGAGAAGTCGTCAAATGCTTGGAGCTCCCTATCTCTGTATAGATCACCTACGCGGGTCACCCCATATGCAGAGTACTCCATCAGTCCCCTCAGTGCCCCAATTCTAGCTTTGGACTCCAACCTTTGCAGTGAAAGCTCGTTAGTAAGGCAAGAGGACACAGGTACGCTGTAGGCAGGGCTGCCAGCAGCGCCTAACAACCTGCAAATCCATGGGACCCTCTTCGAGTGGTTGTCTGTGAGTCAGTAAGACCTGAAAGGAGGCTCGGAGGCTCGGAACCCAGCCGTTGGCGTCTCCGCCGGGATTCATACATAAATGAATCCACTGGTTGAACCACTGGAGCTGCGCAGCTAGATAATAGGGCTCGAGATCCATTGTTGCATGCTGCAGTTTGACATTGCCACCCTATGTCCACCCATCCCCCAGGCAAGCTCAATCATCAGTGAATTCAGTTCCCGGAATATCCCGCAGGTAATAATGACTGGCTACGTGGAAAAGAAACATAGCAGCTGAGGAAGTGACACCATTTTTGCCACTGCAATGCTTCCCACCACATAGAGCGGCAAGGACTTCTAGAAGTCTACACTATTTCGGTGCGCTCTAAGGGCTGCGCCAATGTTCCGTCCAGGAGGTCATGAGGGTCATAATAAATTTTACCACACAGGTATTTCAAGCAAGTCCCTTCCCAGGTAAGTCCTCGCAGGTCCGGAGGATGGGGCACGTTTCCACAGACTTCTGCCAATTAATGCGGAGGCCTGATGCGCTACCAAAGTGCACCAGGAGAGAAATTGCTCCAGGTAGGTCCACATCCACATGCCGTAGAAACAAGAGCATATTGTCTAGAGAGAGGGTGGTGTAGTGTGAAATGCCCTGTAACTCGGACCCCGACAGAATGCACCTGAGCGTACGCTGCTAGCGAATGGTACAACTGCAATGACAAACAATAACGGGGAGAGCGGGCATTCCTGTCTAGTTCTTCACCGTTGATATATGAGTCAGAAATAATTTTACCAGTTTGAACTCATGCTGTAGGTGCTCAATAAAGGAGCGTAGTCCACCGGATTAAGCTAGGTCCCAAACCCATCTTTGACATTACCCGATGTGGAAATTTCCATTGCAAACTATCAAAGACTTTTTCAATGTCGATCGTCACTATCACTGCCCTACACTTGTCTAGAAATTCAACTTCTAGGATCGAAAGAAGCCTAGGAGTATTAAGTGGCATATTATACCTGGGATGAGCCCAGCCTGGTCGACGTGAATCAACTTGGGCATGTGTGGCAAAAGGAGAGTGGCCAGTAACCAGCTGAGAATTTTATAATCCATGCTGAGCAGTATGCACGAACATCATGAGGGGAGAGGCCCGGTTCTAGTAGAGGGATCATCAGCGCTTCATTGGTAGGGACTGGTAAGTGGCCCGCCTCCTCTGCTGCAGCATAGAGATCAACTAGTTTCAGTGCCAGTTCCACAGCAGATGAGGCATAAAACCCTACTGGCAAGCCATCCACACCTGGGACCTTGCCTCGTGCCATGGCCTTGATTGCATCTTGCACTTCCTGGAGACTGATAGCTCCTCCTAAGTCATCTGCCTCATCACGCACAAGCTGCGGTAGCTCCACCAGGCCTAGGAATTCGGGAAGAATCTGGGGGGCAAGACCAGTGGCGGGGCTTATAATGTTGTGTAGTACTCCTCAAATCTACTTTTAATGTTGTTCTGGCTGTAAAGGCGCTCACCCTCTTCTGATTTCACCTCCAGGATCAACGAGCTCCTGGACGTAGAGTTGGCAAGCCACACCAGCAGCGTCCCTGCTTTATCACTCCCAGCAAGGGCACAAACCATGTATTCACAGTAATCAAAGCAGCAGAAGTTCTCAGTACAAACAACCAGTAGCTCTTTAGCATCTAAGAGCTCGTGCTTCAATTCCGGGTTCCAGGCCTGGCTAGCTCCAGGTCACTCAGTGCTCTCAATTTGGTCTCAAACTCCCCCACCAGTGTGCGCTGTACTCCCACTATCTCAGCTATATATTGCACCCTTATGACTGCTTTAAAAGCATTCCACTCAAGTACGAGTGACGTGGTGGAAGCCACATTGTCTACAAAGTAGTTCCGTATCGCTTCACCAATAGAATGTCAAAACATGGGGTCTTCTAAGGTTTCAAAGCACAGGCGTCAATCCTGTATGTGGGAGTGCTCTCTGTGCAAATCCAGGGACAGTAATATCGGGTTGTAGTCTGAGACCGTCTGACAGAGATGTTCTATGCTGCGGACTGCCCCATGGACCCCAGGCAAGCATTGAGACGTACATGCAGTTCATGCATTCCTGAATAGAATGAATAATCCCTGATCCCACGGTGTAAGTGCCTCCAAGAATCCACCAACCCCCACTGCTGCTGCTAATCCCAAAATACCCACGCTAGACAGATGACCGGGGAATCAACCAGCCGTTGGTGGGATTGGTCAAGAATCGGGTCGGTAATACTATTATAATCTCCACCCAACAGAATGCTCTGAGTCATATACAGGGCTGTTATTCTGGACAATTTGGTAAAGAACCTACCCTGATCTACGTTAGTGGCATAAATCCCAACAATGATTAACTCTCAGCCCGAAAGGCCTTTAACGCTATCACGTACCTCTCATTAGGATCTATCAGCTCACTCGTTTTTTGGATGGGCACCCAAGTCAGATCCACATCAAAACCCCTCTGGCAAAGGCCAAATGTGACGTGGCATATATCTGACGATGGGTTGGGATGCTACCCCGAGCGATCGCCAGTGGTTAGACAAATTGCAAGCATTCCTCCCATCACCTTTTGTGTGTTTCAAGTAATGGCCTAAGTGGCATGGGTATGCCCAGGCATGGGTCCCATGCTCACTATGTCACTGGATTAAAGCTAGCCTGGCTGATGAGGGGTAATACCCCGAAACTGGTCCCAGGATGCTTGTTTCCAGTTCAGAGATGACCTGGCCTGGCAGTTCAGGCTGGACTGTTCCCATAAGGAACAGGGTCAAGACTGATTTGAATATGGCTGGGTCTAAACTGAGGTGGCATGGTGAGCAAAAGAACGATGGGTTGGGATGCTACCCCGAGCGATTGCCAGTGGTTAGACAAATTGCAAGCATTCCTCCCATCACCTTTTGTGTGTTTCATGTACTGCCCTAATTGGCATGGGTATGCCTAGACGTGGGTTCCATGCTCACTATTTCACTGGATTAAAGCTAGCCTGACTGATGAGGGGTAATACCCTGAAACTCGTCCCAGGATGCTTGTTTCCGGTTCAGAGAGGACCTGGCCTGGCAGTTCGGGCTGGACTGTTCCCATAAGGAGCAGGGTCAAGACTGATTTACATATGGCTGGGTCTAAGTTGAGGTGGCATGGTGAGTAAAAGAACAATGGTTTGGGATGCTACCCTGAGCGATCACCAGTGGTTAGACAAATTGCAAGCATTCCTCCCATCACCTTTTATGTGTTTCATATATCTGACCATGCCATCTCTTGCGTATCGCTTCCCTCTCTGTGGCAGTGTGGTGGGTCTCCTGTAAGAGGGCAACATGTGCACCCCTTCTCATCAAGTAGGTGTGTATCTTATATGATTTGTCCATGTTATTAAAGCCCCTAACATTCCAGCTGATAAAATTATAGGTCAAGGTGGATGCCATGGGAGGGCGGGGTTTGTAGCAGCACCTTGGTTCACCGGGCAGGGTACCTAATTCCTCATGCAGCTAGAGTTCAGAACCACTGTGCTAACATTCCTGCAGGACAGGCAGAGGCAATCCAACATACAAAATCCATACAACAATGATAATCAAAAAACAGACAATCAACTCAAATTATGACGAAAACGACACAGGACATTAAAAAAAACACAATACTCAATCCTATATACAACATAAATATAAAAGCTTGACTGCGCCCCATTTGGGGATCATTTACGGCCCCCAATAGCACTTAGTCTAAGATTGGCAATGATAATAGCTGGCCTAGGCCAATCAGACATTAGTATACCGACACGTGTAAAAAATCAATTTGACCAAAGACACCACTGAAAAAGTAAAGATAACAGTATCATAATATAACACGACAGGACCAAAAAAAAACTAAAAGAACACAACATATTAGACGAAACATAACTAGCATAAATTAAATCACATAGAGAGTACCAGTTGAGCTCATTGATACCTCCCTGTTTGAGTGTGTCCATATCAATAAATAGAAAAAGCCAAAAATGTATTTTAAAAGGATTTTTATATACAAAAATGTTAGACCTATTGAAAAAATTGACATAAAACAGAGAAAATAGTCAAAAAATAGTTGTGAGCAAGGTGACAAAAACAATAAATGTGAAGACAAAACGTATAGGAATCAAAAGGGGGGAAATAAGTTAAAGCATCACCCTCAACAAGAACACATCACTATCACGTCACCCGAAAAGTTTGCGTGTACGTAAGGGGTAAGGGAGAAGGAGAAACTCTCAATGATCTAGACAGCACATCATGGTTCCGGGGTCTCACCTTAAAATAAAGTGTCATTGAAATTCTGTTTGAGCGCAAAATCAGTGTTCTCAATCTAGCTTATTCTGCCAGGTGGTTTGGGAATTCCCAGGGCATCATCATGCCCGTTTTCGAAGTACCTAGTGTGGATAATACTATGGAATTAATATACATATAGAGTGTCCACATTACGGCCTAACTTCCGGCATCTGAGGTCCACAGTTCTAGTAAATCAAGCAAAGGGAATACCCAAATGGCAACTAGGTTCAAAGCACTAGATCAAGAGAGTCCCAACTGTGCACGTAATCGGCCAGAGACAGGTCACCAAATGTAAAGCACACGCGGTCCTGTACAAGGTCAATCATATATCCAATGTGTTGTGCCATCATTGAATGGTGTGAATACCTGGTTCATAGACAGATATCCCCCACACGGAACTCTCATAGGTTGTATACCTGTCTCATAGGTTGTATGTCCTGGAAACACTACCATGTGACTGTTTATTGCAGAGAAAGAAGTCGGAACCTATTCAGAGTGTGAAGCAGAATACCAGCACTACCACATTTATTGTTTTGGTCACCTTGCTCACAACTATTTTTTGACTATTTTCTCTGTTTTATGTCACCTTTTTCAATAGGTCCAACATTTTTGTGTATAAAAGTCCTTTTAAAATAAATTTTGGGCTTTTTATATTTATTGACATGGACACATTCAAACAGGGAGGAATCAATGAGCCCAACTGGTACTCTCTATGTGTTTTAATTTATGATAGTTCTGTTCCGTCTAATATGTTATGTTCTTTTTGTTTCTTTTGGTCCTGTCATGTTATGTTCTGATACTGTTACCTTTACTTTTTCAGTGGTGTCTTTGGTCAAATAGATTTTTTACACGTGTCGGTATAGTAATGGCTGATTGGCCTAGGCCAGCTATTATCATTGCCAATCTTAGACTAAGTGCTATTGGGGGCCGTAAATGATCCCCAAATGGGGCGCAGTCAAGCTTTTATATTTATGTTGTATATAGGATTGAGTATTGTGTTTTTTTTAAAGTCCTGTGTCGTTTTCGTCATAATTTGAGTTGATTGTCAATTTTTTATTTGGTTCTTTGTGTCAATTTTCAGCCCTGATGAAGTTCCTACTGTTTTGGAACGAAATGCGTTGGCTGAGCTGTATGTGCTACTGAGAAAAAAAAGTATAAATAAAGGTTTTGAAACTACAAGATTGACTGGACTTCATTACCTGGCACACCCCCATTCGCTTTATCGATTAAGGATCTGGAACCCAGAGGCACCATACAACTGCAGGTGCTGGAGTGCTAGTGCGCAGGACTTTGATACTAATGAAACTAGCGTGAGGTGCAGAGCTATACGTCCGCCGTTGGGTTCTCTTTCATTGACTACAACAATGATAAGTACCCCAACTCCCCAGCCCCAGGACAAGAAGAAAACAACTCCCCATCCAAACCAGTGGACAAACATTCAACACGTGCAATCATCACATGCACAACTTCATTACCGGGGAGTGCACCAGTCTGGACGCACCCCAACTTCACTTCACGCCATCTGGTACAGCAGACAGGATAAGTGAGCCCAAAATTAACCCAGGAGCAAGATAACAATGGAGTTAATACAGTCTACATTTACAAGCATGCTTCCGACAAAGCACAGCACCATACAACCAGCAGCAGCACAGTCAATTTACTTCATCAGAGGTGCCAGGTGTAATCAGAGGCAGGGAATCCTCTGAATTATGTGTGGGGACAGAGGCGCAGTCAGACAGTGCCCCTCGTTTCATCAACACCAATTACGGAAGGGGGGGTTAGAGCCCGCTCCACTTATTGCCGCCACTACCTCCACTACCTTCTGACGTTTGTGCAGTGTTTGGGACAGAGAAGAGATTGTGCCTGTCCCACTCCTCCCTCACTTCCTAGGGGGTCTCCTGGTCTTCCGCCAATTGTCAGCAGCTGAGCTTTCTCCTTTCTGAGGTAGATGGCCAGTCCCACAGCAAAGGGGGGAGGTAAAAACGTGTACATCGTCCCCATGGGTCACTCGTAGTCTGGCAGTTACTGAGGCGCTTCTTGACGTCCACAAAAGAGGCTCTCTGCTTTTGAACTTCTCTGGTGAATTCCGGAAAGATCATTACTCTGTGATTTTCCACCATTATGTCTCCTTCAAGCTGGGTTTGGCTTAAGATGTGATAACGGTCTTTGTAATGTAAAAGTTTGGCCACCACTTGGTCACTTTCAAGCACATAGAATGGGGAGAGACCCTCCGGGGCTACTTCGTTGCAGAGCCATTGTTCCAGAAAGCTGGTCATGGTGGCATTGGGGCCCTCTATGTGCTCTAGGAGTTCTATTATCCAAAGATTATTCCTTCTGGTCCTCTTTTCAGCATCCATTGCCCTAATTTCTAAGGTCTTAATTCTGCCTTCCATATGCGACATTCGTTCATGCATGGATGCCATTTCAGGGGTGACATCCTCCAAGGAAGGCTCTGTGGTGGTAACACTCTCTGCAGGCCTCTGCTTTTCATCTCTCAATAGCCCCATGTCCGTCACTATTGTGTCTATTTTCAGTTTCAGTGCCTCTGGCACAGTCCTAGAACCAGGTCCAGAACCCGAGGCCACTTCCTTCATGTTAGTAGGATTTGACTCCTGAGAGGGGCAGGAGTGACTTGCCTCTTTCTTTTTTGAGCTCACTAGTTCAAATTCTAGGGAGGGATGGTAGCTGGCACAGCATGGAAGGCCAACGTTTCTGCTAGTGAGATTTCCCAAAGCTTGTTCAAGTCGTACACTCAGATCAACCCTTACCTTCCCAGTTCCATGGGGGAAACAGGGGGGCGATCCAATCCTTAGCGCTCTCAGTTAAAATGCCAGTCAAACTTTAAGCCCAGGGGGGTCGCCCGGGGCGGGCCGACTCTGCCAGCCTAATGCATCAGGGTCCTGATAACCCCCAGCACTAAATTGTTCATGGGGGGGGGAGCAGGGGGAATAGGAGATTCCCCCGGAGTACCCAGGTACTCAAAGCTGGGCCAGGCTCACTCAGGTACTTAGTATACAGTGATTCAATTATCTGCAAAAGCAGGCAGCCTGAAATATCTGCGCAGTGTCTATGGTGTGCAGCGCTCCTGGTCTCTCAGTCACAACACAGCACGGCATCCAATAGCTGGGGAGAAGGGGCGGAGAGGAGGAGATCCATCCAGCCCCAGTCCCCGTTGTCACCCAATGTCTGCAGGATTGGGGCACTGCCAGGGATTCAGGCAGTGACAGGGCATCTCGGGCAAGGGGGTGCTGATACTTCTCCAAGCTCACTGGTCATATTGCCATCCCACAATGGTTGTCTGCATTCCTGCACTGCACGTGGCAGCCAATGCGATCTCTCATGCTGGCCTACTTCACTGGGATCTCCGGAGGCCCCCAGCCATCCGTCCTGGCAGGCCTCTGCACAGGAGCATACTCATGTTCTCTCTGCACCGCGGTCATGGGTAGCAGGCAGGGGAGCAGAAATCTCCGAGTGGCCAGGTGCGCCTCCTTTCACTCTGCTTATCAGTCCCACTGTACCCTCAAGTCACTGCTACGAGGGCAGGGGCTTCACATCAGGCCATCCGCAGTGCACTCCACAGTCCCTGCAGTCAGTTGTAGGCCACATGGACCACGACGGTGCCGCCCCCAGTGAGGAGCACTGCAGGGGAAGGTGCACCCGGTCCCAATCACCTGTCTCTGGTGGTTATGGCTTCCGATCAGTATTGGACAGTGAAGTAATGTATTCAGGACATAGGAAAGGGATGCGACATGCCGTGCCAATGAGGTCTCCCAGGCACACACGCACAGCTTCGGCCTCGGGTGCAGGACAGGAAATCAAGTCTCTTAGGTTGGGTGTTATGTGCCTAGACCCACCGCCTTTCAGCCATTCTGAATATGCCAGGCTTTGTCATCTGCGCAACAGTCCAGCTCTCACTTTGGGGCTGTGCCCGTGTAGTCACTCTCTACGCTCTGCGGGCCGCAAGGATCCCGGCAACTACGCTCACATCTGGGGCTACTGCAGCTGGATGAGCTCACCTCAAACTCCACGCTCTGTGTGCTGGTGCCGCCGGTCCCTGATCCGGGACCTGCCGCAAATTTGTAGAGGCAGGGAAGCCAGTAGAGCAGTACGCGGTCGACACCTCCTAGCCGCTCCACCATTTTGAAAGTCGGCGTGTGGTTCTCTCCCACAAATCGGCCAATCTTTTTTTTATTTTTTTACAGAGTTTTATATAGCGCGAACTTGACCCGAAGGTATCGGGTATCAGAGCGCTTTACACGAGCACCAGTTGCAGTTGCGTTACATGAGGACACATTCATTTTTTTGTTAGGCACGGGGAGATTAAGTGATTTGCCCAGAATCACAGAATGTTCAGCGTCATTGCCGAGACTCGAACCCGGCTCCCCAGATTCGAGGTCGACCGCCTTAGCCGTTAGGCCAACTCCTCTCCCCTCTCCCAATCGATGCAGCAATGCATCCCAAAGTGCACAGCACTGGTTCACAGTTGCGCAGGGAGCCTTAGTGGCAGATTTACAAGCCCCTTGCGCCACTTTTGCGTCACTTTTAACATGGGAAAAGTTTTGCAAAAGTGGCGCAAGGGGCTTGTAAATCTGCCCCTCAGTCTTTTGCTAAAACGAGGCAAATTGGGCAATGAGAATGCAGGATGCCCTCGGATGTTGGAGTTCGGCCGGGAGCGTCGCAGCTCACGTCCTACTCCATCGGCACTTAGCCACGCTCCAGCTACACGTTTACACTTGAAATCTTTTTTTAATGGTGACTTTTTACATTCATTGCACTTTTTATTTTATTAATTGTTCTGCAAGCTGCACATTTTATGCCACCCATACACTCTGTCCAAGGTTGCGAAAATTTGCACCAATGCCTTTGCATTTGGTTGTCTGGTTGGACACAGCTCTGAGTCTCAAGACAAATAATCACATCAGCGCTGCACCTTTGACACAGTGCGATTGGAACCGTGCTCTTTTTATATAGAACACCTCAGAGCCATATTCGGCAGAGGAGCACTTCTGTGGATTATCATAGAACGCTGCACCAGTGACTGAGATGCAGCCTGCTGACTCTAGTCTTCATCCTGCAAAGGATGGTAGCCTGCTCTACATCAGATTGGCTTCCTGATAAATCACACACAGGTATGGGGGTTTGGTTGTCCCAAGAGATCTGGCAGGAGGTACTCCCACTATACTCGTGCGAGTGCTGGCAGTATTAGAAAGGAGAATAAGCATAAATATAATTATATAATCATATAATCACACCTCAGTGTTATAATGGTTGAATCTTTTTCAGCAATCTTGTAATGCTGGTTTCAATGCTTTCTTTCATCCTACAAATAGTTGCACCTCACACTTTTTACACAAGAATACAAGATTTTCTGTGGAGCATAAGATGCTTGTTTAATTGTGACTGTTTAAATTGCATTTCTTTACAAAGTCACCATGCACTTAAATGCCTGAGGTCTGGAAATCTGCTGACTTCCAACCTTTTTACCCATGTAATTTTGTACATACTTTTGCCTTTTTTCATTCAATTTTTGTATGTTTAATAAATGTATTGCATCTCCACTGAGGAGAATATCATCACAGAGCTTACTGTGGTTCTGTGTGCCATTGTTCTTACATTTTTCTTGGAGGGACCAATGTTCCTTACAGTGCTATGCATACCCTAGGTCCCTTCTGACTTCCAGGGTTCCCTTGTCTCTCTACAAATAACTCCCCTTAAAACATGGCAAAATTGGCTAACAGCTGATAGGCACATTCACTTTTCTTGTACATCCCTAGTAAATGGTACTATCTGTACCCAGGACTTGTAAATTAAATGTTACTAGTAGGCCAGCAGCACTCATTGTGCCACCCACTAAAGTGGCGTTTTAAAACATGCCCTATGCCTGCCACTGTGGCCTGTAGTGCAGTTTTAAACTGCCATTTTGATGAGGCAAATTAAATCTCTTGCCAGGCCTAAACCTTCCTTTTTAAAATGTGTAAGTCACCCCTAAGGTAGGCCCTAACCACCCAGAGAGCAGGGTATTTAAAAAGTAGGACATGTGGGTTTAAGTTTTACATGTCCTGGTAATGAAAAACTTCTAAAGTTGTTTTTTACTGTTGTAAGTCCTATCTCTCCTGTTGACTAATAGAAGGTTAGCTTACTACATTTAATAAGTGCTTACTTTGGATTGGGAGCAGATAGAGATACGTTGTTAAGACTCAAATGAGTTGTAATGTAACGTCCTACTAAATGGTAAAGCAGAATTTTAAGTTACAAATCTGAAATTGCCACCTTTGGAAAGTTGCATTTTCTTGTTCCATTTGTGCCTTCTGCCAGTGTCCTGCGTCTGCTGTTGGCGTTCATGTATATCTTCCAAATGGTGGCACAAAGAGGGCTTAGGTGTGGACAGGATGGGCCTTCTTGGCAGGAGGGCTGGAGAGGGGTTATACCCAGCCCCACTTACACTTCAAATGGCTTGGCCACCAACACACATAAAGGAATCTGACACCAGGCTTTCCCTGCTATTTGTTACCCCCAGACAGGAGAAGAACGTTCCAGAACTAGATGTGAGGGTTGGAGAGGGAGTACCCCCACACAAAGGCTGGCATTGGGTAAATATTGAAGACTCCTGGACCTGTGGAAGATGCAGAAGAAGGCCTGCCCAGCTGCCAGTGGACTGCCCTGCTGCTTGAGGGACTGCCTTGCTGTCTGAGAAGGAAGACCGGACCTATCTGTGTTCATCCCCGGTTAACCAGAGTGACTCTAAAGGTCATTTGGCTAACCTCATGTGTGAGATACAGGGACAATCAAAGCTTTAAAGGCCTCCCTGCAACTTCCCAGCAGACCTGCTGCAACTGGATCTGCCTGGACCTGATACTGGACTTGCCTGAGCCCTTCTGGCCTCTGCTGGAGTGAGTCCCTGATCCCCAAAAGGTGCCTCTCCAGGTCCTGAACCCTTGGCTGGCATCAGAGTGTACTCCTCTGCAAGAAAAGGGGAAAATCCTTAATTTTTGGCTCCTCGCAACAGGAAAAGGGCTATTTGTGTTGAGACTCTGCCGCCTGCGACGACTGCCAATATAAAGCTTCAGTGAGACTTGCTCTTCACTCTACAGCGACCGCCAGCAACAACCATCAATGCGACGACAGCCCACTATGCCCGGCCTGCTCTTTGTGCTACAGTGATGACCGTCGGTGACCCTCTACCTGCTCCTCACGGCCTCCTCCACAACAAATGGAACTCTTTGCGCAGGACCAAAAAGATAACTTAGTCCCTATATCTGACCCATACTCCATCTCAGTCAGTGTGAACTTGTGACTTTCACCCAATCTAGCAAGACCACAGAACCGCGAGTGGTGCTTTGTGCTTTTAGGCGCTATTTTTACTGAAAACTTTGATACTGCCTATCTCCATTTCTACTGATCGGATTTTTGTAATCTGTTTTTATTTCCTAATGTTACTCTATTTTTCTAAATTGGTTGTGTTTTCACTTTCTTACTTTTTGTGGCTGCATTAATACTTTACACATTGCCTCTAAGTTAAGCCTGGCTGCTTTGTGCCAAGCTACCAAAGGGTTAAGCACAAGTTAATTTAGTGACTTTGGTGGTTCACCTGACAAGGATTGCGTTTGTTGCCTTAGTGGGGCTTCCACCCCCCTCAACCAATAACCAATTTCTTACGTAACCTATACAATCCTACAATTTGGAGATTCCATACTCAAGAGAACTCTTGCATTTTCCAAAGACTTTGACAGAAATTTAAAGTGAATGACAGGTTTCGCTCTGGGAACTGCCATCTGTGAAGGAACAGCATTTAATTCTACTGCGAAGTTCTGAATACTTATCAGAAGGAAATATTCAGTTTTTCATATGCCACCTGCGACATAAATTAACTGTGAGCTATTAAGCCAATAGTGAATAATATATTTTGTAAACCAGTCCTGAGGAGACGCGGCATCAATGGGAAGAGTTGACATGTTCTGGGTGGTCGTGCTCAGAGGCAATAGAAGACACACACAGTCTTTCACTCAATATTTCTCATACATTTACAGGGGTGCAATTGCAAAGGATATTTGTGCATTTATATGTCTAGATTAGAAGGGCAAAAACGTTTGTGCTGGGTAATACCTGACTGTACCCAATCAATACCTAGTCTTCAGGCCAGAATCTGCTTTTTAAACTCCATCTTCACCTTGATAGCAAAGGGGGATTGAAAGCCCCAAGACTAGAATATGTATGTGTACAAATACATTTTCTCTCTCTCTCTCACCCGCTTTCTCTCTCCCCTTCCTCACTGCTAGAATAGTTTCATTTCCCAAAAACAGAGAAATGAAGTGTCATTGGGACATTGATTGCCCTGATGGGAGCAACAAAGCAGGTGCACCGTGTTGTAAGATTGATTGTTCTATTATCAACACCATCACTGACTGGGCTACGACCTAGCTGTCTGTCGAATCTCTCTCTCTTCATCCCTTTTTTCTAAAGGTTGATTATAATTTAGTATTAACTACAAAATAATTTTTAAAAGATGGCCAAATTCTTACCTGAAAAATATACATGCACGAGAAGCAAACAATTAAGGGAATATTCACATTAAATTAACCAATTAAAATGGTGGTGTGCAATGTTCCGTTTGGCCACAACTAGGCCCAGCGCACTAAAGAGTAGCTAAGGTAGAGGGACATCAATGTCGCATGGGATTCCCAAGAGGATGAATTTAGGGTCTAATGTAAGGGAGATTCCCAGGCTTGCATTCAGTTCTTTGGTTATTGCCTGTCAGTATGCCCCTATATGTGTACAAGCCCACACCATGTGAAGGAAGTTGCTTAAAGCAGCCCGGCAGTGCAGACACTGGGGAGACTCAGCGCGTCCCATTTTATGCAGTTTTTCTCTATCATAGTAGACCCGACGGAGGATTTTGAATTGGATGAGACGGAGTCTGGCCTTGATCGCAACTTCTCTAGGGTGCATCAGGGCTGCCTCCAAGTCTATGTCTCCATTTCCCCCAGGTCCCCCTCCCATGTCCCCCTCAATTTGCCCAAAGTATCAGGCATGTTGTTATTTATTGTTTTATAGGTGGCGGAGACTGCCTTGGTTGTTAGCTCTTCTTGAAGTATTCTCCCTTCAAGTCGTGCGTATTCTGTTAATTCGGTATCCTCTATATCCTCTGCTCCCCATGCATGTCGCAGTTGGGCATATTTAAGAAATTGGGAAGTGTGGAGTTGAAATTCTTCTTGGAGGGTAGAAAAGGTTTTGAGTTTACCCCTGGCAATGATATCTCCCACTGTGGAAATCCCGAGCAGGTCCCATGTTTCAAATCCCAGGAACCTGTTCATTTCTTTGAACCAGGTTCCCTTCCACAGAGGGGTGGACCTAGTTATTTTGTGGGCCCAGCCCAGCACCCTGGTGGTTCTATCCCATACCTCTATGGTGACTCTTGTAGCAGGAAGCAGCCTGTGGGTCTTTTTCCCTCCATACAGGTAATGCATAAACGTTTGTGGTGTGAATGTCTCCCTTTCGAGTCTGTAGGTGGGATGGTCCCCTGGTGCATGTATCCAGTCGTTTATGGGTGTAAGGTGGGCTGCCCAAAAGTATGCCTCGATGTCTGGAAGCGCTAGTCCCCCAGTGTATGGATTACGTTATAGTGACTTTAGGGCAATTCTTGGGTGTCCTTTCAGCCAGAGTAGCGCATGGAGTTCAGAGTCAATTCCCTGAATATCGATCTGGGGAGGGGGTGATATGTGTTTTGTAGTGCGTAGAGAAATTGGGGAAGGGAAATGATTTTAAACATGGCTGCCCACCCCATTATGGTAAGCGGTAGGTCTCTCCATCTGTCTGCATCCTGTTTAAAGTTTGATAGCACCCACTGTATATTATGTATGCGACAAATCGTTGGGTTGGGGATAAGAAAAATCCCAAGGTATTGGAATCCTTCTGTGGCAAAGTGCAGGTCCCCAGGTAACGGTGGCCAATCCATGTCTTGCTTTGGGCTGTTTAATATAGATTTATGGTAGTTGACCTTATACCCAGAAAACCGGCCATATTGCTCCAGGATGTGGAACACTGTGGGGATCGTTGTGTCTATGTTTGTGGTAAATAGAAGGATATCATCTGCATATAATGAGATTTTTTCCTCCCCTTGGTCGTCGGGTGTGGTCGGAAAGCCCCCTACCCTCGGGTGTTGTCTGATTATGCATGCTAGGGGTTCTATCACCAATGCGAACAGCAGTGGAGATAGGGGACATCCCTGCCTGGTTCCACGGGGGATCGGGAATGAGGGGGAAAGCCTGCCGTTGACTCGTACCGCTGCTCTATCGGTTCTGTATATAAGTGGGAACCCCACTTCCTGAATTTCGGTCTGAAACCAAATTTAACTAGGACGGCATCCAAGAAGGGCCAGTGTACCACATCGAAGGCCTTCTCTGCATCTAATGCCAGGAAGCGTGCGGAGTGGTGCGGTTCCTAATGGCCATCACCCAGTTGGCGCTCTTCAGAGGTTCCATCTAGTCACCCGACGTGGCATAAAACCAGATTGGTCACAGTGGATAAGGGTCGTTACAACTTTCAGGAGTCGCGTGGCCAAGATGGTCACAAGGATTTTGATCTCCGTGTTCAACAGGGAGATTGGGCGGTATGAGTCGCACCTATCCCTAGGTTTGCCCTTCTTGTGAATGACCACTATTGTGGCAGTTCGGAGATCTGTCGGGAGAATTCCTTCTCTGTAGGTGTCTCGATAGAGACCCAGGAGGTGGGGGTCCAGGAATTGTTGCATTTTTTAAAGAGTTCGGCGGGCAGTCCTTTTGGGCTCGGAGTTTTACCGGGTCTTAACCTATTCACGGCCTCCCCCACCTCTGCCAGAGTTAGATCTTCCTCTAATATCTTCATGTCGCTCTCCTCTATTCTAGGGGTAAGGTATTCATTGATATCATCAGTGGTGCTAAACGTTTTCCTGTCGTAAAAGTCTGCGTAATGTTGGGCAAATGCTGACACTATCTGTGCGTCCGTGGTGTGAGTCTCCCCTGACCGTCCACAATGGAAGCAATCCATCTAGCGTCAGTTTCCTTTTTGCTGAGCCAGGCCAGTAATTTCCCGGCCTTGTCCTCTGCCTCGTATAGGCGATGCAGTGTCGCTAATCTCTGTTTCTTTGCCTCTTCCTGAGCTAGTTCACGGTATTCTGTCCTTAGGGCTTCCAATTGTCGGGAGGTCAATGGGTCTGGCCTATCTAAAGCGTTTCTCTCTAGGGTAAGTTATTGACATTCCATCTGCTCTATTTGTTCCCGCTCTTTCTTCTTTTCCTATGATATTTGGTTATGTGACCTGTCCCGCAGAACAGTTTTGTATGCCTTCCAAAGTGCAGCCCCAGAGTCCACAGTGCTCAGATTTTCCTGGAAGAAAATTTCAGTGTCAGTCAGGGGACCTTTTATAATTACATCTTTGTGTAAATCCCACGCGTTGAGTTTCCAGGTGGCACGGGAGTCTCAGGTCCTGGGCCCTAATAGAACCATTAGCGGTGAGTGGTCCAACAGGCCCCTAGCAAGGTAGTCCGTCCGGCCAACCACCCACAGCTCTCCCAAGGGGACAAAAACATAGTCCAACCTGGAGTATACCCCATGGGCCCCGGAGAAGTAGGAATATTGTTGGGTGTCTGGATGCTGGGACCTCCATACGTCGGTAAGCCCAAGAGTGCCTGCAAAGCGGGCCAGTGGTGTGGTGTCAATGTTTCTGTCTAACCTTCTTGACTGGTCCATCTCAGTGCTCATGACGTCATTAAAGTCTTCCCCTATTACGTGGAAGGACATGGGGGTCTCCAGGAGAATATCTGCTACCTTGAGGAGCACAGGGGATTGCAGTCAAGAGGGTGAGTATGCACAGATAATGGTGGTACTACGCCTGCCCCATGTTCCCGTTACCCCCACAAACCTACCATCCGGATCTACCCATTTGCGGGTTATTTCAAAGAGGGGTAATTTCATGATCAGGATGGCAACACCTCTTGAGCCGGATGTGAAGCCGGCGTGTGCCTGAACTGTGTACATTGCCCTCCGAAGGAAGTTGCATTGTGTGCCCAGGAGGTGCGTTTCCTGGATAACACCATGTCTGGGCGTTGACGTTTTATGTATTGTGCGACCAGTCGGCGTTTAATCCTGTCCCTTGGTCCATTTACATTCCAGGCTAGGACCGAAAGGGTCTGGTCTTCTATGTGGGAGGGCATGGATATCGCAGTGTCCGAGGGGCAATCTTTTCTATGTATGCCCCTTTCTGTATACCGGGCCCCCAAGGTGCAAATGTAGAGTTTGTTGGTCCAGTGCAATCAACATGAACTTGTGTAATACCAATCCCTTCCCCCTCATAATCCCCCGCCCCACCCCCTAACCCTTTTCTTTACACTCAAACCTATGATAATACAACAACTTCATGTAGGAAAAGACAGAGAGCTCTGTCACCCACCCCCCAGAAGATTAGGAGATCAACATCCTACCATCTCCCACTACATGCAGCTTCCGTAGTGGACCTCGCTTCTGATCTAGTCTTAGTAGTGCTGCCGGGAGGGGCAGGCTGCGTTTTACGGTGCTTTACTTTAGAGCTTGCCAGTCCCCGGCGGTTAAATGATGCCAGGTTGTAGCATTCAGGAGAGTGAGGTCTGATCATTTACTTGACTCCCGTTGGCAGAGGTTGGCCACCCTCTGCACCACCCTCCAGGGCTGTTATCTCTGCGACCAAAGGGTGTGTACTCTCGTCCCCGGAGGAATCTCTCAGGTCCTCCGAGTCCACCTGCATGTCTTGCTGACTGCACCTGTCCGTCTCTTCATCGTCCATAATTTCGATGCGGGTCGACTCTTTAGCTGGGTCATCTGATTTTTTGCTGGACCCCCTGAGTACATAAGGTGTCCCTTGGCCTGTTCTCCTTGGGCCGGCTTTGCTTCTTCCGATCCTACTCTGCTTGTCTGCTGGACCGGTCCCGGAGTTCCGAGGCTGGCTATTGTGCCCAGTCTGCTTCCCAGGGGGGCAGAGGATTGGCCTCTCCTCGATCCATGCCCATGCGTCCTTAAAAGTCTGAAAGAAATGTGCCTTGCCTTTGTATATAACCTTCAGTTTTGCCAGGAAGAGTAACATTTATTATATTTGCATTGTCCTTAGTTTGGCTTTGACGGAATCGAAAGTCCTCCTCTGCTGCTGTATATCCCTGCTATAATCTGGGAAAATCATGATCTTGGAGTTCTCATGCCTGATTTCCCCCAACCTGTGTGCCTTGCATAAAATCATGTCCCAATCTAGGAAATTAAGGATTTTTGCTACGATAGGCCTTGGAGGGGCACCGGGTGGAGGCCTGGCACTCAGGGCTCTGTGTGCCCATTCGAACATGAAGCAGGTAGAGAAGTGTTCAGGTAGGATGTTTCTCAGCCAAGTGGTCAGGAACGCCGGCAGGTCAGGCCCCTCAACCCCCTCCGGAAAAAACATGAAGCGAAGATTGTTCCTACGTGTCCTGTTTTCAGTGTCATCGATACGCCATTGCAAGTCACTGTTGGAACTACGGAGTTTCGTTACTTCTTTCTGCAAATCTTTGACAGTGTCCTCTACCTCTGAGACTCTGTTCTCTGTCTCCGTAACTCGTTTGGAGACGTTCTGGAGGTCCTGCCTCAGTAATGTAACCTCAGAGCGTACCTCTCCTATCCTGTTTTCTAGAGCTACTCTGGATGACTGTATGGCGGGAAGTATGGTAGCCACATCAGGCAAAGGCTGCGTATTGTCTTGTGGGGTAACTACTTTGGTATATTTGTCCATCTTCTCCTGCCTGGGGGGTTTCGGATCCTTGTCTTTGGGCATCTTGAGCAGAGAAGCGGACCCCAACGGGGAGCACCGTCGTGCGCGTTGTCTTTTGTTTTCCCGCTGGGTCTGCCAATCTCCGGGGTATAGTCCGGTGTGCTCCGGTGGTCTGGTCCGGCTTCTGATCCAGCCCACCACATCCCGCACCGCTGTGCTTCCGAGGCAGGGTGCCTCGCCCCTCCGCCGGTATCCGGGGCGCTTGATTTAGGTTGGGGTCTTCACCCGGGCTACCTCTATGTTCAGCCTGGTGCAGAGGGAGTTTGTAGGCCCAATCCCCACAAATGCCCATTTTTTTCCTCCTCACGTTGGGCCCCGGAGTCTATCTGGGCACGAGGGAGGGCGCGGGGGAGTGGGGGGAGAGGGAGGGAAGAGTCCGGCCCCCCCCCACGGCCGTCAGGGTGTCCTCCTCCCGGTCCGGGTGTCACTGCGGCCAGGTCCTGCAGCGAGGTGCGCCCCCGCCCAGGCTGACCAGAGCGATCCCTCTCACCCGTGCGGCAGCAGGGGGCAAGGAGCACACTCACTGGGGGAGCCAAGATGAGTCCGGAGGGCGAATGAGCCTAGGGAAGGATTTCCGTATGGGAGGTCCATCTTCGTGTCTGGTGGCATTCTGCTTGCCGGATCAGTCCAGGCCACGAACAATAGGTGGACGCCACCACTGCGCACTGATGCGGCACACTCCTCAACCTCCTCCACCTCAGCTCTCTCGTCCAAGTGAGGGAGGGGGAGACAACTAACCCTGGGCGGTGAACTATGCTCCACTCGCGGAGTTTGCGGAGTTTTCTGCACTCCGCGTTACGCGGATCTCCCGGAGTGCAGAGAAAATCCGCTACGCGTACATTTTTACTCGCTCGCGTTCCTCAACGTCAAGTTGGCGACCGCGAGCGAGCAAAATCAACATCCCAGCGAGATTTTTCCTCGTTCGCGATCGGCAACATCAAGTTGGTGAGCGCGAGCGTGGAAAATAAACCTCCCGGCGAGATTTCTCAACGCGGGGGGGGTCAGGTTTCTCATTGCGAGTGGTCGCGTATGCTCGTGACCGCTCTCAATGAGAAACTGCCCGTTCGCGTTGAGAAAGCTGCCGCTCGAGTAAAAATGTACTCGAGTGGCAGAAAACGACCGCTTGCACTGTGCATGATGCCGTTTGCAATGATTGCACAGTGTGGACAAGCATCCGGCACTGTGTAATCACTGCGAACAGCATTTTCCTATCGCACTACGCTGCTCGCGTAGCGCAGCGGAGTTGTTTTACCGCTTCGCGTAGCGTCGCGTACCACAACTCTGCGAACTACGCCCAGGGTTAGAGACAACGCCAGGCAACACCAAGCACGACCCCGGCAAGCCGCAGTCCCAGGAGGCCCGGGGTCCGCACACTCACCGCAACAATGCATCACAACTACGCCTGCCCCATTCAGGCAGTCCGCACAAGGGGCATCTGTTCGCTGCACCACTAGAAGGGCCTACTCAGCAGGTGGGCCGATCCTCCTTATTCGCTCCCATAGTGCGGATTGGGGCTATATGCAGGGGATCTCATCCCATCACTCTGGGCCTGGTCGATCAGTGTTGGGTCCCTGCGCCGCCTCAGTCCGGGCCCAGCGTTTGTGTGGTCAGCAGGGACGGCATGCAGGGCACTTGCTTCCGCCGTCCCCCCGGATTGTTCCTTGCCAATGAGAGGACCTGCTTACCAGGAGAACTCCGCCGCATGAGGGTGTCAATGCAGCTCCTCGTTGGATCCCGATCCCCAGCCTCCAGCACCTTTGTCTCTCCGCTTGTGGGAGGAAGCGGGGGTAGGAGCAGCACACGTCTACTCTGGGCACACAGGGATCCTAGAGCGATCTCCCACTCCTCCGGGTCCATCCATCCTCTGTTAGCCATCAGGGCCGCACGTCCGCCATCTTCCTCGTCGGCCTATGGCCCAGGTCCGGACCGCGCACAGCGTCTTCAGAATCGGTGTTCGCGCCATCTACAAGGGGATTTAATTGATCTGTGCCTCTTCAGGTTAAAGTTGTAGGAAGCGTACATCGTTTCAGTGATCATACGCTGGCAGGATTCAAGCAGGATTACAGTTCCGGCCGGGAGCTCCGAAAAAGCACGTCTTACTCAGCCATGTTTTAGGCCACCCAGATTTACTAAAGTTTTGCACTAGTGCACAGTGATGCAAATCGAGGCAAAGCGACACAAAGTTTTGCAGTGGTATTTCCTCTTCAGCAGAAAGGCTGTTTTGCACTAGAAAGGTTCCTTTTTCTTAGTGCAAATCCCCCTTTGCACTACTTAGCATTGAGGGGCCATTATTAAGGTGTTACTGAGATGAATCAGCACAAATACCCATAGGGTTTGACACAAATCCCAATCTAGTAAAATACCCAGACTGGGTTTTGTGTTAAAAACTAATACATTCTTGAGACAAAGAAAATGTGTTAATTTATCAATAAACCCAATTACTACAATTCACAGAACACATCCAATGCGGGAGTTTGTCTAGGCATAGGTCATTGCAGTGGAAGGGTAAGCTTCCATTACATATCTTATGCTAGAAAGCACACACTCTGCTCTGGACCAGGGTGCGAGGTTGTGCATTGCACATGGCTGTCTTGTTGGAAATGCCAACACAGGGGATGACACCAGCAACAGGCAAATCCTAGTAGATATGCCTGTGCAATGCATTTTCTCACTTGCGCAACGTAGAACAGCACATTTGGTTGCTGTGCTGACAGAATTAGTAAATCCAGCACTAAGAGTCCGAGCATCCGGTCCCAACATATGTGCGGTCCAATAATATCTAAATTCATTCTGAAATTTAATGTAAGCAATGTAGCTAGCATGGGTTCTGCAATGAACAGGTGGCTGCAATGTAGTTAGAGAGAAGTGGAAAATGTTTTCCCAATACACATACATTTAAAAAAATTCCACACTAAAATGTATGCAGAGGTATGATTGGTTATAAATTATAACCAATCATACCTCGACATACATTCCTGTTTTCAGTTTCTATTTTTGGTCAATTCTGGTGGGGTTTTTCCAGTGTTTTTCCTGTGATTTCAATACTGTAAAAAAATTGTGGATACACATTTTTGCACCATTTAAAACAACAGAAACAGTGTTTTTATGGTGTTAATGGAATGTTTTGCTTTTATTATTGCTTGCTTTCTGCACCGATAGTGCACGTGTATAGACAGTGTATGTACAAGGTATATGAAGTCCAAATACATTTTTACAAATCAAACTTATTGTAGTACACCATACAATACTTCTTTAGTGAGTCTTTGGTCATGCACGCTCACTCTTTCCTTCCCATGTGAACGTTTGTCTGTGAAAAGACCCTTTCAACATTGGCACTTGAGATGGGCAATGTCAAAACAGCCAGTACACAATTTGCTAACTCTGGCCACTGACATAGCTTTCCATGCCAATACTGGTGCACCTGAAGATTGTGATTCTCTGGGACAGGTTCTGCAACATATGCGTTGAAATGAGTGCATATGCCCTTAGTTATTGAAGTGGTCAAAAATGAAGCAGTACTTTTCAAAGTCCTGAGAAAATTCCCCTTTACGGACGGAAGGGATCTAGAACTTGTACAGAGTACCCCAGTGAGGCTTCAATGACTTCCAATGCCATGGTTGGTGAAGGGACATTTCTATGCATCATTGCAAGCCATTTCTATGCACTGTAAAATAAAATTTCCTGAATTGCTCCTCATCATTTCTTTGCTTACCAAGTGGCAAAAATTCTAACATGGAACATGTTGCAGTGCCAAAGTCACTAAAAGTGTTGCCCAGCCTACTCTGAGGGAGATGTTTTCACATCAACACCAATTACACTAAACGCTTGGTAGACAAGGGTATTTTCAGGCTCTAATTTTTTGATTATGTCCACTACAGCAGTCATGTTTTCATGTAAAAATCTAAGAATGCGGTAGAGTGTACTTTTTTCACATCACTTTCAATATGCGACCGAAGATCCTCACATTTCTTGCCTTTTGACATCATCACTAAGCAAAAATTCTGTACACGGTCGCCACATGGATAATATAGTATTCACAGCCTCTCGGGCGGAGAACCACTGGCTAAATGACAAAGTTGGGATGACTCTTTCTTTGATGCTACACAAAGCACAAAATGAGAAATATTTGCGTTTTATTTCCCTGGCCTAACGAAACAGTGCACCAGAATGGACTCCAAAGTCAATAGCATACTTTATTAACTCTGAAGATTGTAAAGAGTCTTTCAGCATACCATCTAGCAAGTGGCAAGGATCTCTTACAGGGAAGCACTTCAGCTCAGGTATCGATTTTGACAGGTCATCACACAACTTTTTCATATACGTAGCTGAATTACTGCAAATACAAACAATGTCACACCAGTCTTTGTTGAACTTGGTAAAAACCTTTTGCAGCAGCAGTCCAAGTGACACTTTTACATGTTTTCCAAACGTCTGGTGTCATGTTTTCACACTATCCCAAATGCATGGTGACAGCACTCTTTCATATGTACCTGTCACTACACCTTGCGGAGCCCGTCAGAGCCGCCAGACGCCACAGCCAGGAGCAGGGGACTTCATCCCCCACCATGCACAGCGGCGGCCACCGCCAACGCTGTTGTTTTCGCGCCAGGAGGCGCCTATAATCAACTCGGGTCGCTCCCGTAGTGCGGGAGCCCGTCACAGCTGCCAGCAGCCAGACGCCACAGCCAGGAGCAGGGGACTTCATCCCCCACCACGCACAGCGGCGCCGCCGCAAACGCTGTTGTTTTCATGCCAGTAGGTGCCTACAATCAGCTCAGGGCTCCCGCAGCGCGGGAACGCACGGACGTGCCCGCGCCGCGCCCGGGCCTGCGCCCGGGCCTGCGCCCGGGCCTGCGCCCATCAGGACGTTGCTGGAAGTTGCTTGGATCTGGCTGACTCTTCCCCTACGATAGCCGGTACAGAGTGCTCTGGACTGTCCCCTGTTGGAGAAAGGTACTGAAACTCGGCATAGGCCTCCTTGAATCTGTTATTGTCTGTAATTGTACTTACCAGCTACCATTGAAATCTACTATTGGGACATTAAACCCGTGGGTGGGCCTAGAGTGGGTGGTTGCGTGCTCCTCATAGACAGCTTTTCTTAGGGCTCCAGGGCTGTATAGAGGGCATTGAAGGCATACCGAGAGATGGGTAAGCGAAAAGGTCAGGATAGGGCCCAGGGCACAGATCATCCTAAAAAAAGGTCCTCGGGCGCAGTTTGCCAGAAGACAATGGATAGGATAGAGTCGATTTTGACCGAATGTCATGATATAGTCCACTCTGGTTCACCTCCCCCACTCTCCCTGCCAGGTAGTCCCTCTAAACCTGATAATGTCCCTGGAGTCTCGACGGCCATCTCCCCTGTACCGCCACCAGCAAAAAAACCTGTTAGGCAAATCCCACAGATGTTTTAAAAAGCACACAAAAGGACGGAGCAAAGGTCTGGGTAGTAGACACTATGTCCTAGAGCCTGGTCTAGCTGCCCTCCTACCCTGTAACGAGTCAAGGGATCCCAATGTTGTAGCGTACGCTACACAAGTAGAGTGTCAAAACAGATTCGAGGTTCTTACAAACGAGGAGGTTGGGACGTCGGGGGTGGGACGGTTGACCCTGAGGAAATCTGTAAAACACCTGCAACTGAGATACAGGCCCTGAAAACATTAATTGAGTCCCTAAGAGATGAGGTTGTTGCATTGAGAATGAAGGTGGATAGCTTTACAGAGAGGGCAAACTGCGAGAAGTTTGACTCAATAGAGGCCCCGTCAGTCCTCTCGTCCACGGCCACAAAGGGAAGTGAAGATAGGTGTCTGAGACTCCGCAGGTTGGGTAACGACAGACCAAGACACAGTGGGCCTGATTCACAGAACTAACTTACGTCAAAAACGTAAAGTTAGTACCTTTTGGTATTCACAGAATACACTTACTCATTTTGGTATTCACAGAATACACCTACTCATTTTGGTATTCACAGAATACACTTACTCATACTAACTTTATGTCCGCACTCGGGCCGGAGATTCCGGCCCGGAGGTGGAGATTCCGGCCGTTTGTGGAGATTCCGGCCGGTTGTGGAGATTCCGCCACCGGCCGGAATCTCCACAAACGGCCGGAATCTCCACCTCCGGGCCGGAATCTCCACCTCCGGGCCGGAATCTCCACAAACGGCCGGAATCTCCACCACCGGGCCGGAATCTCCGCCCCGAATGCGGACATAAAGTTAGTATGAGTAAGTGTATTCTGTGAATACCAAATGAGTAAGTGTATTCTGTGAATACCAAAATGAGTAAGTGTATTCTGTGAATACCAAAAGTACTAACTTTACGTTTTTGACGTAAGTTAGTTCTGTGAATCGGGCCCAGTGTTGCCTCCACCAGGCCCACACTACTCCCCTCTCTCGCCCTGGAGGTCACCCTATGAGTGACCCGTATAATAAAACGTCAGATAACCTGCAAAGTGTCGGCCAAGGCAGGGGAGGGGGCAGGATTATCAACAGAGGCGAGGTTATCTTAGATGAAGGGTGCACCTCCAGGTCAGACCATGGGGGGATACTGGGAAAGGGGGTAGTGAGGGATGGTGTCTACACTAGAGCCAGGGATCAGGGCAATCAAGCAGTGGTTTACCTCACAGAGGTTCCCAAACTCTCTAAGGTTGGGTACGAAGACCAGGACTCACTCAAAAACGAGGTCATTCACTGGTTTAGGGCCACTCAAAACTGTTACTCAATTATTAGAGATGATATTAAGTATGTAGAAAGACTGCCCCTTCCTGGGTCATCAAGGGATATGATCCAAGTTAGTTTCTTTGATAAGGATATCGTTATTGGATTACTGTTGATTGATTCCCGCACTATTCCCCCTGTGAATTCCCTCATTTCCATCAGATATAGACCCCCAGTTGGGCCAGACTCAGTGTTCCCTAGCCTCACCCCGGCAGGGCATCTCACCTGTAGTATGGGTGATTGGAGACATCAACAATGACTTCGGGCCGAGGACTTGATGTCTTTAGACAAAAACTTGGGGTCTCAAGTGACATCCTCAAACCCGCCCCAGTCGGAAGTCCCATCACCTTCAGGGTTGGCATTTACTTCTGAGGCTTATTGCGAACCAATTGCCATGGGCCCAAGGAGGGGCAGGGTTTCCATTTCTCTTGATACTGTAGAAGGGGAGGATCCCACTGATCACTGCAGTGACCCCAATCACCACAGAGTTTGTGATCGCTATCTAAGGTTCCTTGTCTGGAACGTGGCAGGGATTCCCAAGCTATTAGTCGACCCAGATTGGTGTGTCTTCGTGGACTCCCATGATGTGATTTTATTTCAGGAAACCTGGAGCCTGTGCACCCCCCATAGAAGTGGGTTTTCTGCCTATGGCATTAATGCCACTAGAAAAGAGATGGGTAGAACCTCAGGAGGTTTAGCAGTCTGGGTCAAAACTGCACTGGGGTCCAACGTCAAGCTCCAACACGTTGAAACTCAAGACATAATAGCATTAGAGCTGACACTTCACAGTGGTTGGAAATTCAGGATCTTTAATGTATATAACAGAGTGGTGCGGGGCTCTGAGGAAACCAACACGATCCACATCCTAGACCACGCCCTGTCTAAACTCTCGGACAACGTTCCCGTGTTAGTAGCACCTTTGTACCCCTTGCCCTTACTCCGCCAGATCCGACTGAGGAGTGGAACCGTGAGTGGCAAATCCCACAGTTAGATCTCCCCACAGTCAGGTGGACAAAGAGAGGAGGCCAGGTGTTGGCCCTCACCTTGCAGCATGATCTGAGAGCTACTAACGGGAGAACGAACTCTGACCCAAAAGGAGACTCCACTTTCAAGAGACCTGGCCATGCCAGCAGAATCGACTATTGTCTGGTCGCCCTCAAACTCTGGCCTCTAGTCCATGATATGGCAGTGGTCAAAAGAACTGATAGTGACCATAATGCCCTCATTCTTTCCTTTATTAAGCAGGGCACTCACGAATCTGACATAACGGGTAGACATGATCTGGGCGTCCTATCCATTACGAACAACCAGAGATTAATCAGATGGGACTGGGTGGAGGAACATCCAGGGGTCCTTGATGCAGTTAAAGGCAAAGTTCGCCTGGAACTAGAAGAACTAGCCAAATACCCCACTATTGATGTAGTGAAGATTCTGGGTTCCAGCCACGAGCTACTCTACAATGAGATCAGGGACACGTTGAATAAACCGCGTAAAGTGCAAACAAAGGTGGCAAATCGCACACATTCGAGGTGTGATTCCCAGGTTGCTTGGTATAATCAGGACTGTAGGGAAGCAAAGGGGGCGCTTGTACATGCAGTAAAATCAAAAGCACGCTCAGCTATAGCGGCATGTAGAGCCAAGTACAGGCAGGTAATGGAAATAGCTAAGAAGAATTGGGAGGGTTTCCTGTGGTCCTCCCTACAGAGGGCACTGACAGCAAAAGACCCCAAGTCTTTCTGGAGCAAAGCAGCGTACTGGCTCAAGGGTAGCAAGCTGGCCTTGGAATTCACAGTCCAGCCTGAGTAGTGGGTAGCTCACTATGGATCCCTTTATGAATCAGGCATCACGATAATGGAGGATGTTCGCGACAGGAGGGAGGAGGTCCCTAGTGGAGTGGGTGGTGCTCTGGTTTTTTCCATCGAAGAAACGCAAGCAGCGATTCGCTCCTGTGTTCCAGCCCGCGCCCCCGGCCCTGATAGAATTCCAAATGACCTATACAAAGAGTACATAAACCTTTGAGGCTCCTACATAAATCTGCTGACCAAAATGATTACGTCCGACGCTCCTATCCCCCCTTCATGGAAAATAGCAGAAATAATCCCCATCTACAAGAAGGGTGACAGAGCCAAGCTGGCTAGTTATAGGCCTATAAGCCTCATTGACTCCCTGCAGAACATTTTGTGTAAACAGATATTGGTTAGGATCCAGGACTAGATTCTCGAGTCCCGAATCCTGAGTGACTACCAAGCGGGCTTTTGCGCAAAAACCAGTAAATTGGATCAGGCTTTTCGCCTTCTTTGTATTTATTGGAAGGAAGTAGTTGTAAAGGGAGGGAAGCTCTACGTGGCCTTTGTTGATTTACGGTCTGCGTTTGACTTAGTTCCCCGAGCCAGTTTATGGAGAGTCCTAAAAGAGATGGGTATGCCGGGAAATCTTTTAGACATTTTAATTAGATTACACTTATCAAACACAGCTCAAGTTAGATGGGGGAGAACAATCAAGTAACAGAGACTTTCCCAGTCCAACGTGGAGTGAGACAGGGATGTGTGTAAGCTCCCACACTTTTTACTCTTTTTATCAATGGGGTGGTCGATTTTTTTAGACAGAGATGGGTGTGATGCCCCCAAAATCGGCGTACGAAGAGCACCTCCCCTTCTCTTCGCTGATGAAACCCTCCTAATTTGTAAATCCCCACAGGGTCTTCAACAACTTTTGAACGATTTTACTAGTTTCTGTGACGAGCGGGGCCTGGTGCTAAATGAGGCCAAAACCAAATATATGATTTTTACTAGAGGAACTCCCAAACCATCCATGAGACCTGTGTTTGTTGGAAGCAGTCACCTGGAGCAAGTTGATGTTTTTGATTATCTAGGTATCCGCCTGACCTCAACCATACACTGGGCTCCCCACATTGAGAAAGTGAAGCTGTTACTAACACAACAGACCGCTCACATTAGCAAAATTCATAGAAAAACGCTGTCTAGACAAATGGCACCAGCTCTGGAAATCTACAATACAAAGGTTCTAGGGGGCCTTCTATGGAGCAGAACTTTGGGGCACTGGTAACACAAATTGTTTGTCTAGTATTGAAAATTGTTTTCTTAGATCCTTGTTAGACCTACCTCCCAGTACCTCTCTGACTCCTCTTTATTTGGATTTTGCCCATAGACAGCTGGTCCACAAGTTAGACTATAAACTACTCATGTTTTGGTATCGGCTGTGGTCCGTTGAAGAGCTTTCCCCTAATCGCAAGGCTCTGTCTGGTCTTCTGAAAGTCTCCCAGATGTCCTCGATTCCATGGTTCATCTCTTTGAAGGATTTATTGCGGAGGCTCGGGATGGAGGCGTTCTGGTCCAATCCGGAAAATCTGGCTCTTATTCCAAGGGCCAGGCTCAAAGCGATGTTTTGAGAATCAATATCCGAAAAGGAGTTGGTAAAATCAGAGGGTAGTTTGACCCAGGAGTTCCTTAATTTTAAATTTGTTGCTCGTTTTGAGGATACCATAGATGAAATTGTTCCCCCTCTGGCACGCAAACTATTTTTACAGTTTCGTTACAAGTCTCTACCCACCAAATTGTTTTGTTCTAAGTGGCGCTGCAATACTTTTAATGATGATCTTTGCCCTTCGTGCAAAGCAAGTCCAGAATCCATTGTACATTTACTATTTTTTTGTCCATACTACATATCTCTGAGGAAAAAATTGATAATTCCGTTATGCCGATTGGTTGGTCCTGGCCACTACCTAGAGGTGTTGAGAATCTTGTTCACTGACACACGCAGGGTAATGGTTTATGGCCTTGTCAAATACTGGTATGCACTGTGGATCAAGCGTTCTAAATGTATTGCATGAAGTACTGTATTTTGTACTAGTTTTTATTCTTCCTGTTTCTTAAACTATTTTATGGCACCTATGTCTTTTTAAAACAAAAAAACATGAAAAAGTTTTTTATTCTCCTTGTGCTGTGTACTTTTTGAGATCTCTGTGATCGAAATAAAGTTATATATGATGATGATGATGATGAATGTTTAAAGCCGCTCCACAGGGCTTGGTCGCCCCACTCACTGCTGCCGCTCCTGCCTGCCTTGTCGCCTCCTGCCTGCAGATTCCTTCGCTCGCTGCCCGCTGCTCCTGGGACTTTCCCGCTGCCCGCTGCTCCTGGGACTTTCCCGCTGCTCCTGGGACTTTCCCGCTGCTCCTGGGACTTTCCCGCCACTGCGGCCCCGCCCCCCGTGATTCCATTCGCCGCCCCGCTCCCGCCACCCAGCTGCTCCTCCCTCCCGGCTCCTTACTTAAGGGGACCGTAGGGGACCACAGAGTGTGACCGCTCTGCCCTCCACAGGGCTTGGTCGCCCCACTCACTGCTGCCGCTCCTGCCTGCCTTGTCGCCTCCTGCCTGCAGATTCCTTCGCTCGCTGCCCGCTGCTCCTGGGACTTTCCCGCTGCCCGCTGCTCCTGGGACTTTCCCGCTGCTCCTGGGACTTTCCCGCCACTGCGGCCCCGCCCCCCGTGATTCCATTCGCCGCCCCGCTCCCGCCACCCAGCTGCTCCTCCCTCCCGGCTCCTTACTTAAGGGGACCGTAGGGGACCACAGAGTGTGACCGCTCTGCCCTCCACAGGGCTTGGTCGCCCCACTCACTGCTGCCGCTCCTGCCTGCCTTGTCGCCTCCTGCCTGCAGATTCCTTCGCTCGCTGCCCGCTGCTCCTGGGACTTTCCCGCTGCCCGCTGCTCCTGGGACTTTCCCGCTGCTCCTGGGACTTTCCCGCTGCTCCTGGGACTTTCCCGCCACTGCGGCCCCGCCCCCCGTGATTCCATTCGCCGCCCCGCTCCCGCCACCCAGCTGCTCCTCCCTCCCGGCTCCTTACTTAAGGGGACCGTAGGGGACCACAGAGTGTGACCGCTCTGCCCTCCACAGGGCTTGGTCGCCCCACTCACTGCTGCCGCTCCTGCCTGCCTTGTCGCCTCCTGCCTGCAGATTCCTTCGCTCGCTGCCCGCTGCTCCTGGGACTTTCCCGCTGCCCGCTGCTCCTGGGACTTTCCCGCTGCTCCTGGGACTTTCCCGCTGCTCCTGGGACTTTCCCGCCACTGCGGCCCCGCCCCCCCATAATTCCATTCGCCGCCCCGCTCCCGCCACCCAGCTGCTCCTCCCTCCCGGCTCCTTACTTAAGGGGACCGTAGGGGACCACAGAGTGTGACCGCTCTGCCCTCCACAGGGCTTGGTCGCCCCACTCACTGCTGCCGCTCCTGCCTGCCTTGTCGCCTCCTGCCTGCAGATTCCTTCGCTCGCTGCCCGCTGCTCCTGGGACTTTCCCGCTGCCCGCTGCTCCTGGGACTTTCCCGCTGCTCCTGGGACTTTCCCGCTGCTCCTGGGACTTTCCCGCCACTGCGGCCCCGCCCCCGTGATTCCATTCGCCGCCCCGCTCCCGCCACCCAGCTGCTCCTCCCTCCCGGCTCCTTACTTATGACGCCCCCTGAGCGACCGCGCAGCGGCCGCGCGCAGCGGGAGCACCGACGGAGCGCCGAAGGTGCGCCAAAGGTAAGCCAGTCTGCGCCCGTCCGCGCCTGGCACGCGCCCAGCGCCAGGACCCCTGGATCCCACCGATGCAACACTACTCGACGGACCTACGACGCCGCCACCCTCACCGCACTCAATGCCGGCCGGAACCCTGCCTGCTACCGAGCCTCCCCGAGACGCACCCACGGACCCTTCACCTGCCAAGCCTGCCGATTCACCTGCCCCCGGACCTGCACCACCCCCGCCAAGTCGAGCACCAGCAGCAACCACCTGAAATGCATCCTGTTGAACACCCGCTCCGTCCACAGGCACGCCGTGGAACTCTGGGACCTGCTCGACGCAACAGCACCGGACGTCGCCTTCCTCACCGAAACCTGGATGAACGCCTCCTCAGCGCCCGACATCGCCATAGCCATCCCGGACGGATACAAGATCACCCGGAAGGACCGCGTCAACCAGACGGGAGGAGGCATCGCCATCGTACACAAGAACACCATCCGCATCTCGACTAACTCCGACGAGACCTTCACCGCCGCCGAACACCTACACTTCCAGATACACACTGACCCCAAGACCACCCTCCGAGGCACCCTCATCTACAGACCCCCGGGACCACGCACACTATTCAGCGAAGACATCGCAGACTTCATCAGCCCGCACGCCATGCCCTCCGCCGACTACATCCTCCTAGGGGACCTCAACTTCCACCTGGAGAACAACAACGACAGAAACACCACCGCCCTGCTGGACAACCTCGCCAACCTCGGACTCAAGCAACCGGTGAACACGCCCACCCACTACGCCGGCCACACGCTTGACCCTGTCTTCTCTTCCAGCAAGCACATCTCCTTCAGCCATGCCACCGGACTCCACTGGACCGACCACAGCTGCGTCCACTTCAGCTTCAGAAAGACTGCGACCCACCACCACCCGCAACAGGTTCCCCGCCGGAGCTGGAGCAAGATCACCGCCGAGCAGCTCACCGCCTCCCTCAGCCAGAACACACCCACCAACACAACGGACCCAAACGAAGCAGCCAGCAACCTCGCCAAGTGGCTGACCACCTGCGCCGACGACCTCGCACCACTAAAAACCCTCCCAGCAGACCCGGAAACAAGAAAACCCCTTGGTTCACCAACGAACTCAAGGAATCCAAGAAGAACTGCCGCACTCTCGAGAAAGCCTGGCGACTCGACCAGACCACAGACAACAGGACCGCCCTCAAGCACGCCACCCGCAAACACCACCAGCTGATCCGTGCCACCAAGAAGTCGGCACTCAAAGAACGACTGGACAACAACGCCCACGACAGCAAGGAACTTTTCAGCATCGTCAAAGAGTTCTCCAACCCCAGCGCCGGAAACAACGACATCACCCTCGCAAGACCTCTGCAACTCACTCGCCGCGTTCTTCCACCGCAAGATCACCGACATACATAACAGCTTCGACGCACAGACCACGCACCCTACCGCCGAACCAACGCCCGCCACCACCACCCTCTGCAACTGGACCCCGATCAGCACCGAAGACACCACCCGCACGATGAACTCCATCCACTCCGGATCACCAACCGACCCCTGCCCACACCACGTCTTCAACAAAGCAGACGCCACCATCGCACCCCATCTCCGGGACATCATCAACTCCTCCTTCCACACCGCCACCTTCCCGGAGAGCTGGAAGCACGCCGAGCTTACCGCCCTCCTGAAGAAACCAACGGCGGACCCCACCGACCTCAAGAACTACCGTCCCATCTCGCTCCTTCCGTTTCCGGCCAAAGTCATCGAGAAGACCGTCAACAGACAGCTTGCCGCCTTCCTCGAGACGAATGGATCCCTCGACCCCTCGCAGTCCGGGTTTCGGGCCAACCACAGCACCGAGACCGCCCTTATCGCAGCCACCGACGACATCAGAACCCTAACCGACAACGGGGAAACAGCAGCCCTCATCCTCTTGGACCTCTCCGCGGCGTTCGACACCGTCTGCCACCGCACCCTAGTGAAGCGCCTCAGCAACATCGGAATCCGAGAGAAAGCACTGGAATGGATCATCTCGTTCCTCGCCGGAAGAACCCAGAGAGTCCGCCTCCCCCGTTCAGATCCGAGGCCACCGAAGTCATCTGCGGCGTTCCACAAGGATCCTCACTCAGTCCAACCCTCTTCAACGTCTACATGAGCCCCTCGCAGCCATCGCACGCCAACACAACCTCAACATCATCTCCTACGCCGACGACACCCAGCTGATCCTCTCCCTCACCAACGACCCCACCACCGCCAGAGCCAACCTACACGACGGGATGAGAGACGTCGCCGACTGGATGAGGAACAGCCGCCTTAAACTGAACTCAGACAAGACGGAAGTCCTCATCCTGGGTTCATCACCCTCCGCCTGGGACGACTCTTGGTGGCCCCCGGCCCTGGGCACCGCGCCCAAGCCAACGGACCACGCACGCAACCTGGGCTTCATCCTGGACTCCTCCCTGTCGATGACCAGACAAGTCAACGCCGTCTCATCTTCGTGCTTCAACACCCTGCGCATGCTCCGCAAGATCTTCAGATGGATCCCCACTGAAACCAGGAAGACCGTCACCCAGGCACTCGTCACCAGCCGACTGGACTATGGGAACACCCTCTACGCCGGAACCACAGCCAAACTTCAAAAAGACTCCAGCGCATCCAGAACGCCTCCGCACGACTCATCCTGGACATCCCCCGACACAGCCACATCACCGGACACCTGAAAGACCTGCACTGGCTCCCCGTCAGCAAGAGAATCACGTTCAGACTCCTCACCCACGCACACAAGGCCCTCCATGACCTGGGCCCCAAGTACCTCAACGACCGCATGACCTTCTACATGCCCACCCGCCAGCTACGATCAACCAGCCACGCCCTCGCCACCGTACCACGCATCCGCAGAGCCACCGCCGGAGGAAGATCCTTCTCCTACCTGGCAGCCAAGACCTGGAACTCCCTCCCCACTCACCTTCGGCGAACCCAGGACCATCTCTCCTTCAGGAAGCAGCTCAAGACCTGGCTGTTCGAGCAGTAAGTTACCCCCTCTCCCAGCGCCTTGAGACCCTCCCGGGTGAGTAGCGCGCTCTATAAATGCCGTGATTGATTGATTGAAAGCCTGGGGTGTTTGTCAATTCACTTTCCTAACAATACTGACTCATTAGAAAAGGGGGCTGATGTATCAAAGGGTTTCACCCATTCTCTGTCTGTGGGTAAATGTAATGGTACATATTGGGAACGATTCTTATGTAACCAGTCATTTTACCTATCAGTGAAAGAATCAAACATAGCCAAAATATCAAATATGATTTTGATAGTTCCTGATTCTCTACAGTTTATTAAATAAGACCTGAAATATGATTTTAAACCCTGCATCTTTAGACCAAAGACCTCAAAATTGAAAAAAGCAAAAGGAAGAAGAAACAATATTTTAGTGACATCCCTAAACAACAAAACTGAAGCAGAATAATGTAAGCCCATTCTTTCTTGTGGCTACCTTGTATAACAAAGTTACATTGTATTGGCCCCTCAGGAAGAAATAAAAATGACTCTTTCACTCACCTTTTCCTTTCTTTGAATGGCATTTAGTTTGTGGTTTTAAAGGTGCTTTTTCAGTGTTTATATGTTTACACTGGTGAGGGCTATTTTCCTTTCGGTGGGGTTTTATCAGTTATTATAGGTTTAAACCTAAAACAGGATACCCTAGTTGTTAGAACTGGGGGTCTCTAGTTGGCAGAGGTAGGTACCTTTGTCCAAATAGGGATCCTTGCTTCTAGTCAGGGTAAGGGGGTACACTCCTGAAATAACCACTGCTCACCCTCTTGGTAGCTTGGCACGAGCAGACAGGCTTAATTCAGAGGCAGTGTGTAAAGCATTTGTGAACACATACAGTAATCCAGTGACAACACTACAAATGGACACCACACAGGTTGTATTATGAAAATAAGTATCTTTTATATAGATTTACCAAAAGACCATAAACGACAAAAATAATCCACAATACTGTACTTTAAATATGGTAGAATTAGCTTGAGTCTCTTAAAAGGAAAATGCGACACTTTGAGTTCAATGTACCTTAAGATGCGTAACACAGGGCAACGAAAAGTGTTGCAGGGAAGGTGATGCGGTAGTCCCTTACACGCAAGGACGGTGATGCGTTGAAGATCTGGTGCAAAAGAAACAAAGTGGCGTCTTCTTGAGGTTGCGACAACGAAGAGGTGATGCGTGCACGCCCGACGGCCGTGCGGCGATTTCGATGAGTCTTTGGAGCCGCGACAGGCCCTGGGACACGCTTCCCTGGCGATGCGACGGCGTCTGATGCGAAGTCGACGATCTTCTCCTGGGATGTGGGGCACGCCTCGTGTTGCGATGCGTCGGCGTCTGATGTGAGGTCGATGCTCTGCCCCGGGGATGCGACGGCGTCTGATGCGACGGCAACACTTTTCTCCGGTGCTGCGAGGCGCTTCGAAGGATGCGAGGGTGTCAGCGACGCGCTTCTTCGGGGATGCGCCGGCGTCTGATGCGACGTCGACACTCTTCTTTGGCGATACGAGACTCAGCGGCTGCGGCGACACGCTTCTTCGTGTTGAGTCGCGCTTCCAGCTCCCAAAGACACGCAAGTGTGTCAGAAGGCCCAAATTCCCAGCAAGGGAATACAGGGGGAGCTGGTGGGTGAAGTCTGTTGTCCCTGAGACTTCAACAGGAGGCAAGCTCTAAAATCAAGCCCTTGGAGATCCTTCACAAGTTGATGAAAGTACACACAAAGTTCCCTTCTCCTTTCTTTGGCAGTCAGGCAACCACTGCAGGCAGATCCCTCTAGCTTAGGGATAGTCTTCTCCTCAGTTTCTTCTTGGTTCCGCTCCTCAGCAAAGGTTTCTTCTTGTTTCCCAAAAGTGATCTAATTTCCTAGGGGTCTGGGTCCCCTTTTATACACCTTTTCTCTTTGTTCTCTGAAGGCAGAGAGGCCTTTGCCTAGTCCAAAACCAGTTCTGGTCAGTCCTGGAGCACTTTGTTTACAGGACTCCTTCTTTCCTTTCAGAATGTGGGGCAGAGTGCTCAGCCGCCCAGCAGGAGGTGGAGCCAGCATTGTGGAAGGCAGGCACAGCCCTATTCAGACCCAGGTGCAACTCCTCCCTCCACTCTGGATGCACATCTCTCTATTCAGCCCTGTGCTGACTCACACTATCTCCTGGAGTCCCCCAGCCACTGTCACTCACAAACCCAGACAAGGAATACAGAACCTAGCAGAGGCAGGCTTGGCTAGTTAGGCAAGAAAATACCTACTTTCTAAAAGTGTTATTTTCAAACACAGAATGTTAAAACCAACTTCACTAAAAGATGTATTTTATCATCCTGAGTTCAAGCATACTAAATTCGTTTTTCTACCATGTTCCCGGGGTCAGTTAGGATTATAAGGTGTAATAATCAAAACTGTCCATTCTGGCCTATGGGGAACAGGTAGCCTTGCAATAGTGAAAAACGAAAATGGCTGTAATTCACTATTAGGACATGCCACACACACACCAGGGCATGTCCTACCTTATACTTATAATGCACCCTGCCCTAGGGCCTACTTTAGGGGTGACCAACATGCAGTAAAGGGAAGGTTTAGGGACTGGTAAGTGGGTGTACTCACCAAGTCGACATGGCAGCCCTAGGCTGCACACAAACTCTGCAATGGCAGCCTGAGACACATTTTACAAGCTGCTTCTGTGGGTGGCACAACCAGTGCTGCAAGCCTACCAGCAGCATTGGATTTACAAGCCCTGGGCACACTCAGTGCACTGTACTAGGGACTGACAAGTAAACCAATCAGCCAATCATGGAGTCACTAATACATACATCAATTTACAATAGGGAGCACTTGCACTGTGGCACTGAATAGCAGTGGCACAGTGCCCAAAGCATCTAAACCAGCAAAAACAGATCAATAACATTGGAGGCATCATCAAAAAATGGAAGGGAGACCCACGCCAAGGATGCCCGGTCTAACACGTGTCCCCTCCAGCTGAAATGTGGGGAGAACTACCCTACCTCTAGGGAGTCCTCTTCACTAAGGCGGAAAAATCTGGACAGACCATCAGCATTGGCGTGTTCTGTACCAGGGCGGTGTTCCACCGTGAAGTCCATCCCCTGTAGGGAAATGGACCACCTCAACAGCTTTGGATTCTCACCCCTCATCTGCATCAACCATCTGAGGGGCCTGTGGTCTGTCTGAACCCAGAAGTGAGTCCCAAACGGGTATGGTCTCAGCTTCTTCAGTGCCCAGACCACAGCGAATGCCTCACGCTCAATTGCACTCCACCTCTGTTCCCGTGGAAGTAACCTCCTGCTAAGGAAGGCTACAGGTTGGTCTAGGCCCTCCTCATTCATCTGTGACAAAACAGCCCCCACACCATACTCTGAAGCGTCTGTCTGAACGATAAACTCTTTGGAGAAGTTGGGGGCCAGGAGCACGGGCGCCGTGCACATGGCTGTCTTCAAGGTGTCAAAAGCTTGTTGACAGGTGTCAGTCCAAATCACTCTCTTGGGCTGCTTCCTGGAAGTCAGCTCTGTCAAGGGTGCAACCATGCTGCCATACCCCTTGACAAATCTCCTGTAATACCCGGTGAGTCCTAGGAAGGCTCTCATCGCTGTCTGGGTCTTGGGGGGCTCCCAAGCCAGAATGGTATCTATCTTGGGCTGTAGGGGCGCCACCTGGCCGCTCCCAACCTGGTGTCCCAAGTACACCACGGAACCCTGCCCGAACTGGCACTTACACGCCTTGATCGTGAGGCCTGCCCTCCGCAGAACCATCAACACTTCCCAGAGGTGGCGCAGATGTTCTTCCCAACTGGCGCTGAACACTGCGATGTCATCCAGGTAGGCGGCACTGAACTCTTCCAGTCCAACCAACACCTGGTTGACCAACCTCTGAAAGGTGGCAGGGGCATTCTTCATCCCAAAGGGCATCACCCGGAATTGGTAGTGCCCATCTGGTGTGGAGAATGCTGACCTCTCTTTTGCCCCATCAGTCAAGGCGATCTGCCAGTACCCAGACCTTAAGTCAAACGTACTGAGGTACCGGGCAGCCCCTAACCGATCTATGAGCTCATCAGCTCTGGGGATGGGGTGTGCGTAAGTCCTGGTGACGGAATTGAGTCCTCGGTAGTCCACACAGAACCGGAGTTCGGGTGTGGCACCAGGCACGGCAGCCTTTGGGACTAAGACCACTGGGCTGGCCCAAGGGCTGTGAGAGGACTCAATTACCCCCAATGCAAACATCTTGGAGACCTCCTCCTTGATGCAAGCTCTCACCCTGTCAGTCACCCTGTAAGCCTTGTGCTTGACAGGAAGACTGTCCCCAGTGTCCACATCATGGACGCACCATTCAGTGACACTAGGAACCAGGGAGAACAGGTCAGGAAACTGCCCCAACAGTTGGCGACAGTCACGTTGCTGCTCAGGTGTCAGGGAGGTAGAGAGGTTCACACCCTCCACTGATCCATCTTGCTCTTGGGCTGACAGGAGGTCAGGAAGAGGCTCGGTCTCCTCCTCCATCCCAGCATCTGTAGCTAAGAGCATGCCCACTTGGGACCTCTCCAAGTGGGGCTTCAGGCAGTTGACGTGCAGGACCCGCAAGGGGTTCCTGGGAGACCGCATGTCCACCAAGTAGGTAACAGGACTCTTGCGCTCCACCACCTCAAAGGGTCCGGTCCACTTATCCTGGAGCGCATAGGGCTCCACTGGGGCCATGACCCACACTTTCTGACCAGGTTGAAGCTCCACCAGAGTGGCATTCTGGTCGTGCCACCGCTTCATTTCCTCCTGGCTGGCTTCCAGATTTGCCTCAGCAAGTTGCCTGAAACGCCTAGTTTGGTTCCTGAAGGCCAGCATGTAGCTATATACATCCTGGGGAGGTTTCCTGGGAGATTGCTCCCAGCCTTCCTTGACCAAACTCAGAGGTCCTCTCACTGGGTGACCATACAGGAGCTCAAAGGGGCTGAACCCTAGAGACTTCTGTGGCACCTCACAGTATGCAAAAAGAAGGCATGGCAAGAGGACGTCCCACTTACGCCTCATGGGTTCTTCCAGACCCATAATCATGCCCTTCAGGGTCCGGTTGAATCTCTCAACCAACCCATTTCCTTGGGGGTGGTAAGGAGTGGTGAACTTGTACGTTACACCGCACTCCTGCCACAGGGACTTCATATACTTGGATATAAAGTTAGTATCTCTGTCAGACACCACCTCTTGAGGGAACCCCACACGGGAGAAAATTCCCATCAGTGCCCGTCCCACCACGGGGGCCGTCACTGTCCTCAGAGGGATGGCTTCAGGGTACCGGGTGGCATGGTCCACCAAGACCAGGATACAGGATAAACCTGTTGCCCATGGCTGTCTTGGGGTCCAGTGGCCCCACAATGTCAATACCCACCCGTTTAAAGGGGGTGCTGACTACAGGGAATGGCTGGAGAGGAGCCTTCTGCTTCCTCCCACTCTTTCCACTTGCCTGGCAAGTCTGACAGGTCCTGCAGTGAGTGGCGGCACTCCTGCGCATCTGGGGCCAAAAGAAATGGGTGACAAGCCTTTCAAAGGTCTTGTCCTGCCCCAGATGTCCTGCTAAAGGCACATCATGAGCCAAACCCAGTAGGAAGGCTCTGAAGTGCTGGGGTACCACCAGCACACGGGCTGACCCAGGCTCAGTAACCTTAGGCTCGCTATACAGGAGACCATTCTCCCAGTAGATCCAATGTGATCCAGGCTGATCACCTGCTGCCTGGTCTGTGGCCTGTTGCCTCAGACCCACGAGAGAAGGGCACTTGTTCTGCTCCTCGCAGAACTCCTCCCTGGAGGGTCCTCCATCTTGCTGCCAATGGGTCAGCTCAGGCAGGTCCCCCAGTTCAGCTACCTGTTCCCCTGTAGGCTCCAGGGCACCCCCCTCAGGGTCTGCCTCCTCCTGGACTGTGGGAACTTCGGGGGCCGGTTTCCCGCACCCTCTGCCTCTTCTCTCTCCGGCAGGCACCTGGGCCTCCCTCTCAGGCTCCAGGTCCTCATTGAACACCTCTGGCTGCCATGGACCGGGTGGTCACACACGCCCAATCAGGCAAGCCCAACATCTCCAAATGAGCACTCCGCTCCACCTTAGTCGAAGGGGAGCTCTCCAAATCGTTCCCTAACAAACAGTCAACAGACATGGCTGGCCTCACAGCTACTTGAAGAGTACCAGAGACCCCCCCCCCACTCAAAGGGAACCTGAGCCACCTTGCAGTGGCTCTCTGTGTTGTCAGCGGCAACAACTGGATAGAATGCATCAGGGACCACCTGCTCCTTAGACACCAGGTGACACTTGACAGCTGTCACACTGGCTCCTGTGTCTCTCAGAGCCTCCACCCTATGACCATTGATGGTCACCCACTGCCTGTACTTCTTAGTGTTCTCAGGCATTTGGGTCCTAGGGACCATCTCAGAGTCTCCTAATGAGACAAGGGACAATACTACGGGATCCCGCCCACCTTGGGCACCCATCTCCTCCCCCAGGGCTACACTAGCCAACTGCCGGGGGACTGCACCAGGGGGTGCTGGCTTTCCAAACAAAGAGCACTGGGGATCATTGGCCCTGTGGCCTAGGGTGCCACACTTGTAGCACACCAGGGGTCCCCTATGAACAGGTGGACCTGTCGGGCCCTGTGCTTATTCTCAGGGGGAGGCTGGGAACCTTTCCCTTGGTTCCCTTGGGGTTTACTTTGGGGCCCTTTCTGGAACTCCCTCTGTTTACCCTTGTCCCCCCCACTCCTCTGCTGGGGACCCTGCCCACCCTTGGCGGAGTCTCCCACGTGACCCTTGTGGACCCAGGTGCTCACCCAGCAGTCCGCCTCCTCAGCAAGCTGCCTAGGGTTAGTCAGCCTACTGTCAATCAGGTGCTGGAGTAGCTCAGGAAAACAATTACTGGACAAGTGCTCCCATGCAATCAAATCAAAGAGCGCCTGAAAATCATTTGCTTTGCTACCCTTTACCCAACCATCCAAGGCTCTGCAAAAAAAAAGTCACATATTCAACCCAGGTACTGCCTTCAATCTTCTTACAGTTCCTGAACCTCTGCCTATAGAGTTCAGGAGTCAACTTGTACCTGGTCATCAATGCATTCTTCATGTGGCTGTAGGAATTATAGACTTCAGAGGGCAAGTCCAACAAAGTATCCCGCCCCTCACTAAGGAACCGACCCCACAACCCCGCTCCCCAATCCTTCTCAGGGACCCGGTGGGAAGTCATGGCTACCTCATAGGCGTTGAACCATTGCCCAATATCATCATTCTTAAAAAACTCCTTAACCACATCCTTAGGAATATACACCCTAGCCTCAACAGGCATTGACGGTGCGCTGCCACCAGAGGGAGTAATCTCCAAGCTCCTAGCTTTCAAATCCAACTCCCTCAAACTTTTCTCATGCTCAAGCTGCATTCTCTTTTCTTCCAGGGCCAATTTCCTAATTTCTAACTGCCCACTCATTTTGGCCAGCTCCAACTCATGCATCCTATTCTTTTGTCTGTCCTCCAGCTCTTCTGGGGACAGACCTCTGGCAGAAACACTGCTACCCACGGGGGAAGATGCTCTCCTCTCCCCTGGACCCACTGGCCCATCCAGCTGCTCATCTGCATTCTCAGCCCCCTCCTCATTCTCAGGGGTATTCCTTGCTTCAACCCAGGCCCTCAGGGCCTTTTGGAAATCATCCTTCTTGGAGATTCCGGTCATAGAAACTTTGAACTTCCTGCAGAAGTGCTTGAGCTGGTTAACGGTGTAGTATTCCAGTTTCTCCTCTTCCCAATCATTATCAACAGATACTATGGATGCTGCTGTATCCATGGTGATTAAACTTGGCAGTTTTTAGCAAAAATAGAAAGTCCCAAAAAGAATATCTACCAAAAGTATGTGGTTGCGTTTTGGTCTGCACTCACTAGGTAGTGTTCACCAATCACTGTACATGAGTCACAAATGCAAGTCCAGAACCCCCACCGCTGACCACCAATGTTAGAACTGGGGGTCTCTAGTTGGCAGAGGTAGGTACCTTTGTCCAAATAGGGACCCTTGCTTCTAGTCAGGGTAAGGGGGTACACTCCTGAAAAAAACCCTGCTCACCCTCTTGGTAGCTTGGCACGAGCAGACAGGCTTAGTTCAGAGGCAGTGTGTAAAGCATTTGTGAACACATACAGTAATCCAGTGACAACACTACAAATGGACACCACACAGGTTGTATTATGAAAATAAGTATCTTTTATATAGATTTACCAAAAGACCATAAACGACAAAAATAATCCACAATACTGTACTTTAAAGATGGTAGAATTAGCTTGAGTCTCTTAAAAGGAAAATGCGACACTTTGAGTTCAATGTACCTTAAGATGCGTAACGCAGGGCAACGAAAAGTGTTGCAGGGAAGGTGATGCAGTAGTCCCTTACACGCAAGGACGGTGATGCGTTGAAGATCTGGTGCAAAAGAAACAAAGTGGCACTGAATAGCAGTGGCACAGTGCCCAAAGCATCTAAACCAGCAAAAACAGATCAATAACATTGGAGGCATCATCAAAAAATGGAAGGGAGACCCACGCCAAGGATGCCAGGTCTAACACTTGTTATAATAAATTATATATCCTTCTTGATATTGTACAAGTGACTCTTTCTAAGAAGGAATACAAGTGATCTGTTTCTACGCAAAAAGAATGTGATGCTAATTTTAAGCTTCACCAACAGTTCCTGTTATTCTTGAGAAGTCCTTAGTTGAGTATCTTTAAAATAGCCTGTACTTGAGTGGACCACGTGAGCCAGCCTTTGGAGAAAGTGGGCAAATTGAGAAGAGAGGGCGATTCCCCAAGGCATTTTTTAAATTAGGCCCAGTGCTCCAATTGAACATGGAATGACAGGGTATGGAAATTTATTTGGAGTTCAACCACCAGAAAACACCTTTTCTGTGGTAAGGCCCTGCTCTTTAGGTTGTTTCTCGACTTAGAATTTTCTTTTTAAAATTTACAACTGATAGGCTCTTTATAACATTCCACACATTTCAACAGTGCTCTGGATGCATTATTCCTCTTCAGGTCCAAAAATATGCATATTGCCATCAGTCAAACCATGTACCTAGTTGGAAACTTGTATTCACTACAGTAAAATGTTCGTGTAAGAGCAGAAATAGAATGAGTGATTGCTTTTGGTGATAGTAGTAGGGAATGTAGCATGATGTACTAGCTTCTGTTTTTCAAATATGCAACACCCCCAAAATATAGATAAATATACGATTTTCCTACTCTTGCTACCTTTTTTGATTCCAGTGGCGGCTCCTCCACTAAGGCGGAGGAGCGTCGCCCCATTGCTTTTAAGCAGTGTGACTAAAGGAAAAATAAAATGATAATAATTAAATGTTACTATCATTTTATTTGTTCCAGCTGCTTTGCGAGCGGGCGAGTGGGTGGGCCTGCTCTGCTCTCATAGCAGGGCAGGGTAGAAGTGGTGGACACACTGAAGGGCGCATGACGCTTTAGCTGGCCCTCTGGGGCCGGCCAGTCCTTCCCACGTTCCATGTTTTCCATCCAGGCTGCATTAGAGCATGGGTGGAGAACATGCCCAGGCCCCCAGTCCCCGTCTGAGCACCGAACCACGGCGCTCAGACCAATCACAATGCTGCATTGCAGTGTTGTGTTTGATCAGGGGAGCCTGAGTGCTTACCAATCACAATGGTGCATTGCAGCATTGTGATTGGTCAGGTGAGCCTGGGTGTGCTTCCTGGTTCCTGTTCCGACGCGGATGAGCGATGAAGCAGAGACCCAGGATGCAGCGATAAGGTAAGTGGTTTTTATTTTTTTACATTCCCCTTCCTCCTCCCCACTGCCCCCAAGCTCCCGATCTGTGCCGGCTGTCACTGTTTAATTCTTGTCCTTCTTAATTGGGATGCTGGTTTTACATTTCTTATGATGGTTTGGGCAAAATATTACGACGTTATGAGTGTTACCTTGGCATGCTGGTCTAGCTTTACCTCATTGATCCAGTTGACTTTATTGCAACGTATCAGAACTAAGTAGAAAGAATAGGAGAAATGTTGTTCATAAGGAGCAATGAGCCACAGCTGAAGTGCTACCCATCTGAAAGATGTTGGCGGAAGAAATAGATACACTGTGTACATTGTGTTATGGTAATAAAACAAAGTAAGGAAAACTGTACAGGGAAAGCTATTGCGATCAAACATGCTGCGTAGTGTATTCAATAGAAATTAAACTCTGTAATAGTCCTGTGCAATAGAATATATTTCCTGGAAATATTGGACCATGCCCCAGACCATGCCCACAAAATACAGGGACAATCATTAAAGCCTCTGAATACTGAGAAGGTATAAAAGTAATCATTATAACTATCTGCTTAAATTAAAAGTTTGTAAACATCTTATTGCCTAAATCTCAACAAGCCAACATTACATGAACACAATTATAGTAACAGCGAAGACTAGAATATTCTGTGAGTGTCAACAGGAAAGTGCTTTTTCTTTAGTGCTGATTCCTAGTTTTGTTTCATCTGTGCAGGTAAAACAATCAACTTTCCAGAGTTCTGCACTGTGAGCATATCCTGCTTCGTTTTACTATATGCATTGACTTTAGTGTTGATCATATCCTGAGTTACTCTGACCTCTGTTCTTTATAATACTGGGAGTCATTCATAGATATGCTCTGATAATACCACACCCACTTAGACTTCTGCTAAAAATATCAGCTCATTCTGAACTGTATGGGCCACATAATACATAGTGTCTCTAAGAACTCTGGGCCTGATTACGATGCCGGTTGGACCGACCGTCCGATCGCCGTCTTCACAAGCCCTTTCCGACCGCCAAGACCGGGAAGTTTCTCCCTGCCGTATTAGGATGCCGGAGCACATATCCCCGAGTATGTTGTTGCAAATGTATACACAACTCACAGAAAACATGTGAAATGTACACACATTCATGACATATGTGGGGATATGCCTTGTGCTCCCCGTAACCCATTGCTGGAGTGTGGCAGAATGTTCACAGTCCAGTCAATGGGATACATACCGCAGAAGGACTTATCTGGATTCCGGCGCCCACAGAATCGTTGCCATTGGGGTTCAGCTTCTGAGGTTTAGGTGGAACCTGGAGGAAAGGATCATTGGTGGAGACTGCTGGAGAGAAGCGGATTGGGGTGAGTATGCACCCCAAATCCTTCGTTTCCGATGACTCAAGGAAGCGGGTCGGACTGCCACGGTTGAGTAGTCAGAAACCCACATCTTAAACCAGGTGGCGGTCGGAGATCCCTGTACAGCTCTATGGATACAGTTCACCCCCAACCACCATCTTGGCGGTCGGAGAAATGCTGTCAGATCAGCGGTCTTTTAGCGGTCAGTCGAGGTACACGATGCATGCATCGTAATTCGGCGGTCAGACCGACCGCCTCCGAAGAGACCTTCGACGGTCTGACTGCCTCCAACAGGACCATTGAAGGCAGTCAGACCAGCAGCATAATGAGGCCCTTTGTTCTTGATAAACTTCAGACTCCTAAGAGCTCTGTTGTTCTTTACAAAAGGTTGTGCACTTGGTGTTATGGAAACACTCAGTTCTCTGCATATGGTAATTCCTAGAATCCCTCAGAGATCTGCTCTAGATAACATCTGGAGTTACTCGCAAATTTGTTGTTGATAATAATCAGATTCATATCACCCATGGTTCTGCCCCATATAATATCAATGGCCATGCAATTACTGTTTTTGTTGACTAAACTAATCAGGTGTTGTATTTAAATTTATCTCACAATGCAGTACCTCAAAGTTAGTATATCCACTCAATTTTGATCAGGAACATTAGCTGTGAAATGCAGTACATTACTCTTAACCTCTCTGCTGGTGAAATGTTACCTCCAGACCACAGGCTGGACGTAGTTACAGTTTTGTAGTTTTGTTTGTTGCATTGTGATAACATACACTCTATTTTGTTCCCTGCTGCCAACACTTACCTTGTGTTAATTTTGGAGATGCCGTCCTCTACTTCTAAGGAGACATTGAGCCTTGATGTCCCACCATCCAAAGCATCCACACTTTCTTCTTGTATGTTCACAAATGTACATTTTCTGAATATTCATTTATAGATATCCATATCTCCATAGCATCATTAGACGCTCTTTTCATATGAGGCCAATGTCTCTTTCACATTTACTGTGTATTTTGCTTAGCTCATCTGCCATTATCACCTACAGTACTGTGTCATCTGAAGGGTAATTTTTTGAGTTAGTTTCTTTTTGTTTACTAGCATCACTTTTTATAGGATGCATTGAATATATTGTACAATTTGTAGGTATTGTTAGTAATGTGAGTCGGGTAATTTGTATATTTGCTTCCTGCCTTAAAATCACTTAATCCTTGCTTTAATGTATTGCAGTGAAGGACAAGCTCAAGACATGACTATGGTGCATCAGTATATCATCTGTCAATATTTTAGCTTACATTTCTCTTCCCACCAATATAGAGAATTCTGCAAGTTGGTCAGGCAGTCATGCTGGACAGTGGCTCTACATCACCAGCTACATACACACACACAGTCATTCAGGGACTTCACCCTACAGAACATTAGAAGGAAATATGTTTTCGGGAACACGTTGCAGACACTATCATTATGCTTATGGGTTACTAACCTCAAAGTTATTTTTTGCTTGCCCTACTTGCACTCAAAAAGGACAGTGAATTAAGAACCTGATTGGCTACCACTTGTGTTTCCACCACACGTCCTTTGTTTTACTGAAAATATCTTGATATTTCTTTGACAGTAGCATGATTTCAGCAAAGTCATGCAAGCCCACAAGCACTTGTGGGATAAGTGGTGGCAATCTCAGTTCTGCAATTGTACAAAAGCACTATCCTTCCCCAAAGAACTGCTTTGCAAAGTGTTTTGAGGCTGAGAACAGCTGTGCTCAGAACAGTCCATCACATTCCTGGTGGAGTACAGAGTAAGTCAGAAGAGCAGTAGATGTTTAAACAATCAACTTCCATTTAACACGTTTTTCAGTAAAAAGGGTTTAGTTTGCCTACAACACAAAATCTGAAAACACAGGAAATACAAGAGTTAATATAGTAATGTAGTATATTCCTTGGGCATGGTTGGGGGAGTAACAATACTTCCCACTCATTGCAATAGTGGGCAAATGACACATATTACCCCACATCCTTGGGCAAGGTACAGGGCTACCAAATCCCCACCAACTGCCCTTGGGCAAGTTGAGTGGGATACAAAATCTCAACCATCCTTGTTGGTACGGGGGATGTGGGGGTTACAAAATACTCCCTGGACCAGGCGTCTCCAACTTTTCCTGTAATAAGAGCTACTTATGTTCAGTGAAAATACTACTAAGAGCTACTAATATTATTAGTACTGCAATAGTTACCACATCAGAAAAGATTACATTAGTGGTCACCCCATGCAAGAATACCAGCAGTGATCACCTCGGTGCATCAGAAAGGGATTCCAGCAAAAATGTTAAACAAGCATTTTTTTTTTTAAACACCCCTAGCTGGGTAATACATAACCGCCATAGCTGTAGTGCACCAGGGTAATGGGTCTCCAAACGATGCATGATTTGTCTCTGAAATATCAGCTTTCAATATAACATAACATATGTATTTGGAAACTACATGTTCACCAGTAGGGGTATATTGGCGCTGATATAACATATGTTTATTGTTAACCAACTCAAGGGTTGGAATGGTTGAACTGGAAATTTCATCTTGAATGCACATGCACACTTTTCAATTTTGCTATACATACATTAATTCAACCAAGCACCCGCTTTTAATGTGGTGGGCTGGGCTGCACACAGTAGAGCTACTTACAGGTAGTTGGAGAGCTACCAGTAGCTCACGGACTACTCGTTGGAGAAGCCTGCCCTCGACATTAGACAAACGTGCTATTTTTAAAAAAAATCTCTCCCAGTGTGTTGCTAAACTGTGACTTTTTTCCAAAACGTCTTAGTTCATAACTATTTCACAATTTAACTCTTTTTTAACCCCTTCCCTGCGGCGCTAATTCCACCGGGGTGCGGGGATTTAATTAGGGGGCGTAACCCCTTGCGTGCTCAGGACGGCCCCCGGCCGTCCTACGTCACGCTGGGCGTGTGCTCAGGACGGCCGGGGGCCATCCGAACTTCGCCCACTAATTAATTCTTCCGCACAGGCGGGGAATTTGCGCCGCGCTGCGGAATCGGCGGCGTTCGGAGCACACGCCCAGCGTGAGGTAGGACGGCCGGGGGCCGTCCTGAGCACACAAGGGGTTAATCTTTCCCATGTTTTTTGAACAATGGCCAGAGTTTAAAAAACCCCAGTATATTTGACTCGCCAACCCCCACGGACCACGCAAGCAAACTGGGAATCATCCTGGACTCCGAGCTCAAAATGGACCGCCAGATCAACTCCGTCTTGTCTTCCTGCTTCCACACCCTCCGCCTCCTTCGTAAGACCTTCAAAGATTCGAACACCAAAAGACCGTCACTCACGCCCTGGTCACCAGCAGACTCGACAACGGCAACGCACTCTACGCCGGAATAAACAAAAACCTCAAGTTACAGAACATCCAGAACGCCGCCGCAAGACTGGTCCTCAACCTGCCAAAACACTGCCACATCTCCCAGCACCTGCGCACACTCCACTGGCTCCCCATCGAGGCGAGAATCACCTTCAAGATGCTCACCCACGCACACAAGGCCCTCCACGGCACCGGACCAGCATACCTGAACAGCCGACTCAAATTCCACGCACCCCAAAGGACCCTACGATCAGCCCAGCTCTCCTACGCTGTGGTCCCCCGCACCAGAAAGACCAGATCGGGAGGGCGCTCCTTCTCCTTCCTCTCGGCCAAAGCATGGAACGCCCTTCCGCTCCACCTCAGACAGACAACATCGCTCCCCATCTTCGCAAGAAACCTCAAAACCTGGCTCTTCGACAGACCCCCTCCTTGATGGAATGTAACCTGCAACCCCACCCCTAGTGCCTTGAGACCCTTACGGGTGAGTAGTCACGCTTTAACAAACCCCTGATTGATTGATTGACTCGTGGTCTGAGGGTCATTTTTGGTCCCCCTATCACATGCCAGATTGGAAGAAGCCAATTTGAAAGACTCCTGTCTTGCCAAAGGTTGATATATTTGAGGACCTTCTGCTGCTTTACCCAAAGGCTCTAGGTATGTGGTGCTTTCCCAGACTTGCTCAAGGGCTAATGGTTTTTGCTGTTCTCTTTGCCACAGTGGGGTACAGACTAGAAAAGAAACTCTAACCTTGGGCAAAGTGCAGATGGCAGATTTAAAAAACACAATCCTTGCCTGTCTCTGGGCAAGGAGGGGATGATTACATTTTCACATCCCTGCCAAGTGACAGGGCCAGAGTGTATTTTCAACCCCATATGGTCCTACCCAGTCCAGCAGGGGGAGTGTGATAACCCTTTTCATTTTGGGTCCTCCCCAGTGTGTTGTAAAGGCTGGGGAGAGATTTGCCTAAGTGGGTGGGCCCATGTTCCACTGACTTAGGCAGAATAATACAACATTACGTATCCTGATGCTGCTTTGAAGCTAATGTTACTATGTGATTGGCAGTAATTACTCTAAAGGGTTTCAGCAATTCACATAGTGGGATGTTCTTGAACTTTGGAATGTTTTGCAATCTCATTGCATAGGCCAGTAGTGTGAAATAGTGAAGAACAAGAATATGATGGCAAGAAGAAGCACCTTAACTATGATAGTAAATAACATGTCATTTGACATTTACGCAGTAGTAATAAAAGACTCATAAATAAGAAGTAGCATATTAATCTGTGGTTCTGCATGTATAATTTGTGCCTTTTGTTTTTTTAAATGCTATAAACACAGATATTTAAGCAGAAAAAGACACACATTGTCATTACATAGGGCTATAGTGTGGAGCAGTGAAGAACAAGAACATGATATTGTGAAGAACAAGAACATGATAGTGAGAAGGAGCTCCTCTGGAAATAACATGTGATTTGACTTTGCACTGTAGTAATAAATGCCGGAATCTGTGTTTATTACTCCACTTAGTCAAAATGTTTTATGAGCCATGTTTATTTTCCCTGGTATGGCATATATATATATATATTTATGCCATGTCAGTGAAAATAAATTTGTCCAAATAAATAAACACACATTCACACATTTATTACTACAGTTCAAAAGGCACATTTGAGCATATTACCATAATACAGAAAAATTGGCATGAGAAAAATATGTTTTACTGCCTCATAGACTGCATGTAATAACTACTTTACAAAGGGAAGCTACTATCCTTATGGTCATGATGTTTCATCAACGTGATACATCAATATTGCACAATCTAACCCCTTACGTCCTGTTTTTGATTAAATACCTTTTGTTAAAACATTACACATGAAAAACACTATAACATAAACAATATATGCAGATGTGCGAGAAAAAAGGGGGATCCCAAAACATAAAATCTCCATGCTTTTTCAATAGACTTCTTCAGGCAGGGCTATAGCACGAACTGCTGAACAGAATTACACCAAATTCAGCGGGAAGCTAGATCTTGGTCCGCAGACTGTGCTTTTTGTGATTTGGTGTAAATCCGTTCAGTCGTTTTTGGGAAATTAAGGGGAAAAAATTGTATACTTTAGTAGTTGGGCTTGCGAGAGTCTCACATGCATTCCGGGAGCACGCAAAATCAAAATTTTAGGCCAGTGATTGATCAAGAGGGCCTTTTTTCCTGTGAGCCTTCACGCTCTCGTGGGAGCGAAAGGCTCCTGCGAGTCCCGCGAGTGCTCTGATTTGCTGGCTGTTGGAATGTTAGAAATGAAATGGCCAGCATTACCATTTACTGTGAAAAATTGGTGATGTTGTGGGAATGAATTAAAAAAGCTATATACAGGGGCAGTAGAAAGGCATGCTGGCCCCCTAGATTTAGAGAGTAGGTGTCAAGGGACAACTACTGAGGAGAAAATAAATGTATATTGTTTTTAACTACTTTTTACGATCCTGCTGGACACTCGTCAGACCCGGATGGAAAACTGCTGAGCTGACCACAAGGTTTTATGATTCCCTGAGCCTCTTGCGAGACCCACATGGAAAATTACTGGGCCTGCCACAAGGTCTTTTTACGATCACGCGAGAGTCTTGCGAGATCATATGGGTAAGTAAAAAAAAAAAAAGGTCACAGCTCAACCAATAGTTACCATTCTTATCACAGGGTAGAAGAAATGCTGTGATGTGATTGGCTGCAGAAGCAGAGATAACTCTGTGTGTCCTTGATGCTTTGGAGGAGAATGAAGTCTCTTTGAGTTATGTTCAGCAAATGTGACTTAATTTGGAGCTGAAAGAAACTGGGGGGCATATTATCAAGAACGGCGTAAAAATTATCGCCGGTTTAGCGGCAGAAAACTGCCGCTAAAGCGGCGATAATGGGCTTGATAATATGCCCTGGAGAATTCCAATAGAAGCCCATGTTCACACCAGAACATGGACTTCTATTGGAATTCTCAAGGGCATATTATCAAGCCCATTATCGCCGCTTTAGCGGCAGTTTTCTGCCGCTAAACCGGCGATAGTTTTTAACGCCGTCCTTGATAATATGCCCCTGGGTGTTTATCTGAATTTAGGAAAGAACTCAAAATTCAGGTATTTAATATATATTTTATAAACTTTGTTGTGAAGTGTTAGTAAGAGTACTAATGTTGGTACACGTATTCTACACTATGTTTACAGAGTGAACAGCTGTTTGGAGGGTTGTAGATGTGTTAATATAGGGTTTGAGAGGTACACATTACTTTTTCACTAGATATAATTGAGGAACCAGAGTCATTGCCCGACCACTCAGGGCCATCAGACAGAGAGTAAAAACAGTCATTGGGGTCTATCTCAACCTCAGTGCTTACAGGCAATGCCCCCTGCCCCTGGATTTGGGAGTGTGACTGTTCCGTAGGATCCCCTGGTACAGCTGTCTCTGTCTCTGTTGTTACCGGCCTGGCTGTCTCTCCTTCACAGATCGTCTGTTTTCCCTCATTTTCCCCATCCCGATCCAACGACGTCCCACTATGCCTCAGTTCATCCTCCTCCACGGCCTCAGACACATTCACCTCCTTTGTTGGCTCAGTACTCACAATACAGCTCCCAGAAGGTGACTCCTCAGCCGGGCAAGTGTGAAAACCATCCTCCGAGTCATTCCCCCATCTTGATTCATGAAGGAGAGCCTCCTCCTCGGCCTCAGCAGCGCCTGCAACCGTGGCGATGCTCACAGATTGTTTTCCACTGGAAGCGCGCAGCATTTCAAGCACTGAGCCCCCCGGCCCATGACGTCCAGACGAGGTCCCGCCTCTTCCCTTTACTGGAGCCTGCTCCCTCTCCTTCTCTGATACTGGCTTTGCTGTCTGCGGCGTCCGCCTGCCGCCCCGTTTCCCCTCGGTGCCAGCAGGGTCCGCCATCAAGGGCACACCCGACCTTCCCTTTGTCGAGTTGGCAACTTTAGGGGCCATCCGAGTGATCGCTCTCCACCCGCAGCGCCGGCAACCAGCAGAAGCAAGGACTCGCTCCACCAGCAACCTTAGTGCTGCGATGTATTCCTGCGGCTGCCCTTCCCCTGGGCCGCCGTTGGATCCCGAACGAGTGTCCGCAGCAGTGTCGGAGGTCCCAGCGTCAAAGAACATTAGGCAGGTAAGTGCCGTTATTTTTCCCCTTTTAATTCGCCTCCCCACTCCGTCAGAGACTTTTTCACGGTGCTAATATGGCAAGTTCGCTCCTACGGCCTCAAGCGGCCGCCATCTTGCTTCCCGAATTCATGCAGAAAGCGACCCGGAGAAAGCAGGAGCCTCTCTCTTCATGACTGCCCGTCGGGTTGGGGGTAAGAAAATTGGGCTCCATACACAAAGGGCCGCTAGCCTGAAATGGGATTACTCACTAACTGACTCGATTAACATCGCCCAAAACGTAGCACCCCAGGACACCTCTGGCTTGCAAACCCTGACATTGGAAACTGTCCTGCAGACAATAATGCAGCACCGGGACGAGACACAGGCAGACGCCCGCAAAGCCCAGAGTGCGGCACGGAAAGTCCAGGGTGCAGTAAGGAAGCTGACAAAGACGTGTAACACTATAGGTGAACGTCTTACGGAGCTCGAAACTAGAGTTAGTAACGTCGAGACGGAGGTCACCGAAAAGCTTACACAATCCAAGGAACAAGACAAACGGATCACTGATATCCAATGGAAATTGGAGGAAAGTGAGAATCGCCAGCGGCGTAATAATTTGAGGGTCTTGGGAGTTCCTGAAGGGAAGGAGGGATCAGACATCCGGACCTATGTGCTGGATCTTTTTCAACAAGCATTCCCGGAACTTAAGGATTGGAATTGGCAACAAGAGGTCCAGCGAGTACATAGGACACCTTTTACTCTGAGAAATCCAGCTAGGGAAGGGTCAAAGCCAAGAGCCATCTTGGTATTTTTTGGCAACTTTCTCCTGCGACAGGCGGTGTTTGAAAGAGCCAGGCCAGAGGCCAGGAGAAGTGTTGATGATGTCTCCTTTTTCGTAAGACCTGATTTTTGTCACGTCACCATCGAGAGGAGGTGGCGTCTACGCCAGCTGATAAAACCCTTTCAGGACAAAGGCGCAAAAGCTTTTTTGAATAATCCTGCCTCCCTGAAAGTAGTTTGGCAAGGCTCAACAAAGTTTTTTACATCCGAAATAAGGGCTCAAGAGTTTCTGGCAGAGTTGAAGCCTTAGCATCCTAATGGACTGGACTGGGGAGAAGAGTGAACTGTGGATGGGGGGGGTGAAATATCGGGATAGCCATCTTTGTTTCCTGGCATTTTAGTTTTCGGATTTTGTGTAAGACAGCTATCCTTTTCTAAACTTCCTCTTCCTATTGGTTTCTTTTTAAGCTCTATTCTAGTTGGTAGGGTTGTCTCCTATACGGATAGTATGGTGTGTATAAGTAATTCACGGTGTCGGCAAAACCGCTCTCCATCTCCCAAACAGACCAATGTGCGGTCTGGGTGCTTCCCGAAGATGGGAGAGAGGGAGGGAGGAGGGGGGGGTTAGGGGAGGGAGGTAGGGGTGGGATCAGGGGAGAGGGGGGGAGGGACGGTCTGGGGGTCAAGGGATGTTGGGTGGTGGGGACAAAATGGGGTGAAAAAATTCAGAGAGATAATTTGCAAAATATTCAAACAAAACTGAAAATGCTAAGAATAATGACAGAACTTGGAGTAAATTGTATCTACCTGGGTTTTTGCCTGGGTCAAAAGGGGGAAAGGACCAAAAAAAAGAAAAAAGGACGATATATTAGTCTAAATGGGTAAGATGACTATTTGCTCGGTCAACATTGGGGATTTAGGGGATAGGAATAAGCGAAATCGGACCATGGAAATGTTAAAATCTAATAACTCCGACATTGTCGCTCTTCAAGAAACACATATACCATGGGAAAAGAGGGGGTTAATTATGATAAAGGGGTATTCTCTAGTGGCCTGTTCTATGCAAACTTCTAATATTAGAGGGGTGGCCATCCTAACCAAGAATCGAATTGGACCAGCTAGACGGACACTGGGTGATGCAGGAGGGAGATGGGCTCTGGTGGAGCTAGAACTTGGAATAACAATAGTAACGGTGTATGGCTCAAACCAAGATGAGCCTAAGATATTCGAAGATCTGGAAATGGAGTTGGCGGCTTGGCTTACCCCTCTAATTATGTGCGGGGATCTCAATATACATTTAGGAGTAGGCGGTATGATGCCTAGTAGATATCAAGGTCGGAAGCCTAAAGTCTATAGAGCATTAACATCATTAATTAAAAGCCACGGGTTAATAGACGTATGGGAATCCAAGTTTCCCTCTGATCCTGGATATACATATTTTTCCCACCCTCACCAGAAATATGTCAGGCTGGATTACTTTTTTATCTCGAAGCAGACTTCAGGAGGGGCAGAGATAGAAATACTACCAAAATTAATGTCCGATCATAATCCTTTGATTCTAGGGCTAAGATTGCAGCAAGTACATATATACCAATCACAATAGACGTTCGATCGAAAATTGCTGGTGGATCAAGAATATGTTTGTCATTTTAGAACCTGGATAACAGAATTCTTTAATATGAATAGATATAGCGCCTCACGCAACACGGTCTGGGATGCGTTTAAGGCAGGAGTAAGAGGGGAGATGGTAAGCTTTGTATCTAATAAAAGACAACAACAAGAGAAGAAGATTAAGCAATTGCGCGTTAAGCTTCGGGATTTGGAGAAAGAGCATCTGGGTAAGATAGTGCGGGGGATGGAGGTAGCCACAACCCAACTAGATATCACTTTGACTAAAGCCGAGATAGGGTCTTACTATTCTCAAAAGGCCGCAGCAGGATATCAGACTCACAGGGCGGAGAGTTACGAGTATAGGGAAACAGTTGGAAAACTGTTCGCCTTAAAGACAAGACAAAAAAACAGTGAAGAGCCAGATATCCTCAATAACAAGTGGGGGGACCTCATATACAGATCCAGGGGATATAGTAGTTGTATTCCATAAGTTTTATCACAATCTTTATACGGAGGAGAAACAGGGCCCCCACGGAGATGCATTTGTGAGGGCCAGTAAAGAATATAGGAAGCTGGGGGGGGATGCGAGCGAGAGGTTGGAGTCTGAATTTACATTTGAGGAGATACAAACAGCGATACAGCAGTTGGCCTCGGGCAAGGCAGCAAGCCCTGACAAGATTCTATCAGAATTTTATAAAATCTTTCAAGAAGAGCTAGCCCCCTTGCTCTGGGATCTGTTTTTGGGGGTACAATATTCTGGAAACCCACCAGATTCTTGGAAGGGTACCAACATCGTTATTTTCCCCAAGAAAGATAAACCACCGGATAAGCCTACTTCATACAGGCCTATCTCCCTAATCAATGCGGATGCAAAAATCTATTCTAAAATCCTGGCAAATCGCCTCCAGGGGGTCATAGCCAGTCTTGTGTCGCCCTGGCAACATGGCTTCGTACCCGGTAGAGACACAACTGACCATGTAAGACGAGCCGTGGCCCTGTTTGACATTACTGGGGAGACCAATGGCAATCTGGCTATGATCCTCCTGGATGCGGAAAAAGCATTCGATCGAGTGTCATGGGAGTACTTGTGGGGAATTTTGGCAGCTAAGGGATTCGGTCCCCGGGTTGTCTCTGCAATTAAAGCAATGTATAGGGCTCCATACGCAAAGCTACAGTTGATGGGTAGAGAATCAGACACTATAAGGGTGTCAAGGGGAACAAGGCAAGGATGCCCCTGTTCCCCAATCCTATTTGCCCTATATATTGATCCGCTCATTCAGTCGATAATCGAGAATCAGGCAATCATACCAGTGACAACCCAGGGATTCAATACCAAAGTATTAGCCTACGTGGATGATATTGCGGTATTAACACCTAACCCTGAGGGAGCAATGAAGGAAATTGAAGCCATGGCTACCATATTTGGAAAGGAGTCGGGGTATTTACTGAATAAATCCAAGACCCAAATAATCTGTACCAAAAATTTTATCTTTCAGGATAGCCGGCGAGTAACTACAGCTACCTATCTCGGGGTCAGGATTACCCCAGATATCGATCGGATCGCCCAAATTAATTTAATCCCCGTGATTAGTAAAATAGCCATTGACCTTAGGCGGATGAGCTCACTTCATTTAACCATTATAGGAAGAGTCAACGTTCTTAAAATGGTAATGCTCCCCAAGATAATGTATTTGTTTAGGGCACTCCCGTTCGAAATTGAAGGGTCTATAATTAAAACTCTAGACTCCATATTTAGTAGGTTTATTTGGCAATATGGTAAGGTCAGGAGATCCTTAAAGTTTCTTACTCTGCCACAAGCACGGGGAGGGTGGGCTGCTTCTAATCTAACGTTTTATTACTGGGCAGCTTTGTTACAACATATGAATATACTCTTTTTTGAAAATGCTGGCAGAGCTAGTGGGGTACAGGCAGAGGGTCTCCCAACAATTTACGAGCTGGCGCTTGGGGAAAGGGCAAAAGCACTGTTGCTCCGTGAGTTGGAACCCAGTTATTATAAGAAGGTTCGATTTAAGATTATTATGAACGCATGGAAAGTCTGGGGTAGAATACAAAAACATATGAATATTGAGAGATTTACAAAGTATACACCCATTTGGAGATCATCATTATTTCCCCCTGTGTTTTATGATGCTATAGGTAAACAATGGGAGCAACTTGGTCTAAGGACAGTAGGGGATATCCAACCAAAAGGCCAACTATATTTATTTGCTGAGTTACAAAGAGAATTTGGAATTCCGGATGGGCACTATTTTAAATATCTACAAATAAAGGGGTTTTTTGGTAAAAGGAGACAGGCAATCTCAAGTGCCAAAATTTTATTGTTTGAGACTATGGGGAGGCCCATCTGTAAAATTAAACATTTATATGGTATGATGATGGAGCAAGTCCCGGATGATATCGAAAAAATAGAAACTAAATGGGCCAGTAGACTAGAGAACGATGATGTTGATATCGATATGTCACTACGGCTAGTAAAGAAAACGCTCCTATCTGCCAATTTAAAGTCACAGCACTATAAAACGATTTATAACCTATACATTACCCCTGCCAAATTATTTAAATGGGGGAAAAGGGAGGATGACAAATTCCCTAGATGCGGGGTAGGACCAGCTGAAGAGATCCACATGTTTTATGGTTGTCCACTGCTTGATTTGCTAAAAACAGAACTGGTAAAGTTCTGGGAGAGGATTTTTGGCAAAACTGTGGTATTAACCCCTTCGCTCATGATGATGGGATATGACAGCTGTGCCGGGCTAGATCAAGTCCAGATTAGTATTATATTTATCTGAGTTACTATAATTAGGTTACTCATTGCAACTAGATGGAAGGATCCAATGCCCCCTTGCTTCCATGAATACCTGGCCCGCTTTATAGCTGTATATAAACTTGAACAGGCCCTATACGCTTGTAAGGGGTACCAGGCTAAAAAGTGGGGTATGAAATTATGGGCTCCAATCGCGAAGTGGTTAACAGGGGCCGGGGAATGTATATAGATTAAGTCTGTGTAAATGCTTTGATGTATTATTTCTCCCTTTTCTCTCTTGGCTTGTGTTTTTGTAACAAGTATTAATTTGAACTATTTGACAATTATTGATATTGTATAACAAATGAATTAGTTTTGAATATGATTATATGTATAACGTCTCTCTGAATCAATATAAAAAAAAGAAAAAAAAAGAGAGGTACACATTACAATGTAGAAAGATGTGAGCAAGGTTTGCAGATTCGGTTAAAAAATGAAGTGTTTCAACTGTATATACTTGAAAGTAAAGGAAGCAGTGTTTCTTAAATTATAAAACAAAGAATATAATTATACAACCTCTCCTCTTCTTATGAACCTCATAGTATATAGATTTTAGCCCTATGAGATGTTTGAGTGGTGATATTGCTATTTCTAGAACAAAATACTGTGGTGTGTTTGAAAAAGTGCCTCAAGACAATTGTGTTATTTTAGAAACTGCTATGGAAGAAGAGTTCATGGCATGTTATTTAATTGCAAAAATATTAAATTAGACTGGTTGAGGGTGTGGTATTTTCAGGAGAAAGGATGAACACGTTACTGGTGCACTAGATATGAATATTTGATTTTGGGTGAAAAATATAGTAAACGTTAGACAATATAGAGATGTATCACTGTTATGAATTATTGATCAGCATGTAACTTTTATCTTTTTTAAGGAGGAAAATGCAAACTTGTCACCGCGGAAATACTTATCTGGTTACATAAGCAGCAAAAAAGAGCCTTGTTAACACAAGCAGGATTGTTGTGCTGTTCAGCAATAACTACCTCTTGAAGCACAGTGTTTTTACGTTGGAAGGATATGAAAGTAACTGGACAGTTGTGCATTACAGCAGTACGAGCTAACTCTGCACGCGCTAGGCTCTGTGAACTGTAATATATACATATGCAACTTTCTTTCCACATAGTCTGCTAATATATAGCAGGAAACTGAAGACTCTTTGGCAGGTTAAGGTGGCTAAAAGACTGAAAAAGAAGTGCTAAGTCAATCAAAATCCAGTAGGCATATAAAGCAGAAAGCGGAGAGATGAGTGTCAACATTTTAAAAAAAAAGTTATACAGTTGTTTCCTTTATTTGTTTAATAGTTGTTCATATAGTTTTTCTGCCCCTTCTACTTTTCACCTTTCTGCACTTTTCTGCACCTCTGCTCCTCTGTGCCTTATTTCTGCTCTGCTCTTCACTCGTTTTCTGCCCCTTCTATTTTTCACTTTTCTGCACTTTTCTGCACCTCTGCTCCTCTGTGCCTTATTTCTGCTCTGCTCTTCACTCGTTTTCACTCGTTTTCACTCGTTTTCACTCGTTTTTCTTCCCCTTCTATTTTTCACCTTTCTGCACATTTCTGCACCTCTGCTCTTCTGTGCCTTATTTCTGCCTATTTCTCCCCCTTTCCTTCACTTCTTTAGCCCTTTTTTCCCCGCCGCTGCTGCCCCCACGGCCCCTCCCCCCCAGCGCGACCGGCCCAATCCAGCTCCCCTCCCCGCTCCCGCCTCCCAGCTGTCCAGCCCTCCCCGACCCCTACTTAATGGCGGCCGCACCGCTGGCGCGCCGAAGGCGCGCCTAAGGCAAGCCCGTCTGCACCCGTCCGCGCCTGGACCGCGCCCAGTGCCAGACCCCCTGGCCCCCGCGTGCGCCACGACACCCGACGCCGATACGACTCCAAAACCCTCCATGCACTCAATGCCGGCCGACCCTCCACCTGCTTCCAGGCCACCCCGAAGCTCACCCACGGGCCCTTCACCTGCCGAAACTGCAGCTACACCAGCCAGCGCACACCGGCATGTCCTGCCCATCCCACGAAAGCAGGCCACAACAGTCTCAGATGCATACTGCTCAACACCCGCTCAGTCCACAAGCACGCCGTCGAACTCTGGGACCTGCTCGATTCATCCTCCCCGGACGTCGCCTTCCAGACGGAGACCTGGACGAACGCCTCCTCGGCGCCCGACATAGCCAAAGCCATCCCGGACGGCTACAAGATCACCCGCAGGGACAGAAACAACAAACCAGGAGGAGGAATCGCCATCGTCCACAGGAACACCATCAGAATTTCTACCAACATTGATGACTCCCTCAGCATGGCCGAACACCTACACTTCCAGATCCACGTCGACCACAACACCACCCTCAGAGGAACCCTTGTCTACAGACCCCTGGGACCCCCACCACAGTTCAGCGACTCCATCGCCGACCTCATCAGCACGCACGCCCTCGCCTCCACAGACTACATCCTCCTCGGAAACCTAAACTTCCACCTCGAGAACTCCAACGACAGCAACTCCACAACCCTGATCGACAACCTAGCCAACCTCGGACTCAAACAGATCGTCACGACACCCACCTACTCCGCCGGACACACGCTCGACCCCATCATCTCCGCCAGCAGCCACGTCACCTTCAGCCACACCACCGAACTCCACTGGACCGACCACCACTGCATCCACTTCTCCTTCGAGAAACACACCGCGCACATCCAACCGCAACGAATTCCACACCGAAGCTGGAACAAAGTCACCGAAGACCAGCTCCTCACCACCCTCGCCCGTGACCCTCCACCCGAACCCTCTGACACCAACGCAGCGTCCCACAACTTCAGACAATGGATCGACAACTGCGCCAACACCCTCGCCCCGATCAGGAGACCCTCTAACAGGCGCACCAACATGAGACCTCCAGACTTCCAAACAAACCTGCTGAAGAATCGAGAAGCAGTGGCGCCAAGACCAGACACCAGACAACCACGCAGCCCTCAAGAACGCCAGACGCAAGCACCACCAACTCATCCGATCCACCAAAAGGACCTCCTTCAAGGAACGCATCGACAACAATGCACACAACAGCAAAGAGCTCTTCAGCATCGTGAAAGAACTCGCATCCCCCAGCTCCAGCACGAATGACATCCCGCCATCGCAAGAACTCTGCGACTCCCTGGCAACCTTCTTCCACCGCAAGATCGCAGACATCCACGACAGCTTCGACGCCCAGACACCGACGTCAGACGCCAACACCCCCGACTCAACACCCACCAAACACACCGACCTCCTGCTCTCCTGGAACCACGTCAACGACGAAGACACCATCAAAATCATGAACACCATCCACTCCGGCTCTCCTTCCGACCCCTGCCCCCACCACATCTTCAACAAAGCAAGCTCCATCATCGCACCCCAACTCCGAAAGATCATCAACAGCTCCTTCAAGACAGCCACCTTTCCGGAGAGCTGGAAACACGCCGAGATCAACGCCCTTCTCAAGAAACCTAAGGCGGACCCAAAGGACCTCAAGAACTTTCGACCCATCTCCCTGCTCCCATTCCCGGCAAAAGTCATTGAGAAGACCGCCAACAGACAACTAACCCACTTCCTGGAGGAGAACAACATCCTGGACTCCTCCCAATCCGGCTTCCTCAGCAATCACAGCACCGAAACCGCCCTCATCGCTGCCACCGACGACATCAGGACCCTGCTGGACAACGGCGAAACCGCGGCCCTCATCCTCCTGGACCTCTCGGCCGCCTTCGACACCGTCTGCCACCACACCCTACGCACATGCCTCCATGACGCAGGGATCTGCGACAAAACCCTGAACTGGATCACCTCCTTCCTCACCGGCAGAACCCAGAGAGTCCGTCTCCCCCATTCAGATCCAAAGCCACCACGATCACCTGCGGCGTACCCCAAGGATCATCCCTCAGCCCGACCCTTTTCAACATCAACATGGCAGCACTCGCCAACATCGTCCGAGCGCATCACCTCAACATCATCTCGTATGCCGACGACACCCAGCTGATCCTCTCCCTCACCAAGGACCCGGCCACCGCCAAATCCAACCTCCATGAGGGAATGAAGGCCGTCGCAGAGTGGATGAAGACCAGCCGTCTGAAACTGAACTCTGACAAGACGGAGGTCCTCGGCTCCACCCCCTCCGCATGGGACGATTCCTGGTGGCCGGCCACGTTGGGAGCTCCTCCGACACCCACCAACCATGCACGAAACCTGGGTTTCATCCTGGACTCAACGCTCTCCATGATCCAGCAAGTCAACGCTGTCTCCTCCTCCTGCTTCAACACCCTCCGCATGCTCCGCAAGATCTACAGATGGATCCCCACCGAAACCAGAAGGACGGTCACCCAAGCCCTCGTCAGCAGCAGGCTGGACTACGGCAACGCCCTCTACGCGGGAACCACGACCAAACTCCAGAAACGACTCCAACGCATACAAAACGCCTCCGCACGCCTCATCCTCGGAACCCTCGCCACAGCCACATCACCGCCCACCTGAGAGACCTGCACTGGCTCCCGGTCAACAAGAGGATCACCTTCAAGCTCCTCACCCACGCCCACAAAGCACTCCACAACGCCGGACCAGCATACCTCAACGAACGACTCACCTTCTACACCCCGAACCGCCAGCTCTGCTCCGCTGACCTCGCCCTCGCCACCATCCCACGCATCCGCCGAATGACCACCGGCGGCAGATCATTCTCCCACCTCGCCGCCAAGACTTGGAACACCCTCCCCATCCACCTGCGACAGACCCAGGACCTGCTGACCTTCAGGAGACTTCTTAAGACCTGGCTGTTCGATCAGTAGCTGCTTCATCCCTCCCCCCTAGCACCTTGAGACCCTCATGGGTGAGTAGCGCGCTCTATAAATGTGTTGATTGATTAATTGATAGTTTGTTAATATACTTGCTCCAGTTTTGTATTGTCATCAAATTGTTTTGTTATAATAAAAAGTTTAAAGTTACTTTTGATTTCCTTCCTTAATACCTATTATAATTTTCAGTTTTATTATAGTATTGCAATATTCACCAAAACTGGCAGTTCCATCTTCCGGCACTGTAAATATGCTGCTGCATGTATATGTATCTCTATCGTAGTTATTCTACAGACACTTGGCAAGTGTTAGAAATGGGATTCCTGGTTGGCCGAGGTATGCACCCAGGCCAAGCAGGAACCACCACCCTAGGTAAGCTAGATATACACTAAAAGATAACCTGTGCTCACCTTCTGCACAGATCAGTCAGGCTTATCTAAAGACGCAATGTGTAAAGTATTTGTGCAACACACACACACACAGTAACATAATGAATACACCACAAACGACTCTACACTGGTTTAGAAAAATAGGGAATATTTATCTCAGCAATATAAGATGAAAACAACAAAAATTGTGCTATGATTTTTTTAAAGATTTAATGCAAAAACACAGTGCTTAGAAGTCACTAGTGGTTAAAAGGTTACTTGAGGTTGTGAGGGACCGGTGCAAATCCAAAGTTCAGTCCGACTGCGATGGAGGGCAGGCTGGCTACAGGACCGACGCAGGGCCCACAGAGAAAGTATTTTGGATGGAGCATAGCATCGACGCTGAAGGCTCGATGCGTCGACCTTTTTCACTCAGTTGGGTCGCTGTGTCATCATCGAGCTACGCAGAGTGTCATAGTCGGGCCGTGCAGGATGCAGAACCACTGTCTTCGAACAGCCTATGCGTCGGCGTCGAATGGCAATCCATCAGTTCCAACCAGCGCAGTGGTGATGATGCATCGGTTTTGTAGAAAGCAGCAGCAGAACCCACTTCTGAGGTCCAGAGCTTGGAGGGGGCACCTCTGGAAAGGGTAGGACTCACAGAAGGCAGAGTCCAGCAGCACCAGCAGAATTGCAGGAAGTCTTTTGTGTCCCTAAGACTTCAGAAAACAGGAGGCAAGCCAGCAAGCCCTTGGAGATCAACTTGGAGGGAAGGCAGAGTCCAGCTCTCCTTCAGCAGAGTCAGGGAGCAGCCGGCAGCAGGGCAACAAGAAGAAAAGCAGTCCTTCCATAAAAGAAGTCCAGTTGAGTCCTTTAAGCAGCACAGCTCAAGATCCAGAAGTGTCTGATTTGTGTGGGTCATTGACCCAGTACTTATACTCAAAAGTGTCTTCGAAGTGGAGGTGACAACAAAGGCTGGTCTCTGAAGTGCACAAAATCCCTTTCAGCCTAGTCCTGTTTGTCAGGCTAACTCTGGAGTCAGAGGGAGGGGATTAAATCAGTGCTTTGTGTGTGGACAGTACACTACCTATTGAAGTGTGTTAGCCCCTCCCATTTTTCCCTGCCCAGAAATACCCATCAGAATGCAGATGAGTGTTCAGAATGCAGATGAGCCTCACCTTCCTGTGTTTGTGGCTGTCTAGAGAGAATGCACAATGTGTAGCTGTCACCCATCCTAGACGTGTATTGGAGACAGGCTATCAGGCACATAGAGCAATAAGTGCAGAGAACTTTCCACTTTCTAAAAGTGGCATTTCTAAAACAGCAATGTTAAATTGAACTTCACCAGTAAGGAGGATTTATCATTACCATTCCAAAGATATTAAACATGAAAAAGCTACTCCTCTCTGATCAGGAATTACAGCTTAAAAGTATATTAAGGGATTCCCAAAGCTGGCCTATGAGAGGGGTAGGCCTCACAATAATGAAAAATTAAATAGGCTGTTTTTCACTACCTGGACATGCCAGCCATAAAAATACATGTCCTACCTTTTATTTGCATGGCCCCCTGTCCTTACGGTTACTTAGGGCCTAAGGGGTGACTTATATGTAATAAAAGGGGAGTTTAAGGCTTGGCAAATAGATTTAAATGCCAATTCGAAGTGGCAGTAAACAGCAGTTCGAATTGACAGATTCATTCCAAAGATTAATACTATTCCCGTGGCACGATTGGTCCCGCGGCCGGTTCAATTAAATTGAAGAATCTGCTCCATCACTACTACACTAAGTGGGGGTCATGTACTTCTGCCATCTACCTATGATTGAGCAACCTATGATTAAGACCGTTAGTCAGCCCACCAGTTCGTCTCTCATACGGGGCACCCGACCGGGTCCCCGTGTGAGTATTCCCTTTTCCTCTCTCACTTTACCGGTGTCTCACATATTTCACTGTCTCATGAGGCTGAACAATCGCCATCAGATTGTCCCCATATCCCTTGGTCCTGAAGAGACCCTGCACTGTAAAAGGGTCGAAACGCCATCGACTGTATTTGAAAGCGAACCAGTTTAACAGCTCTGACTATTGTACACAGAAGCTGGAATCATTACTAAGTTAATCTTTGGTCGCCTTATTTAAAAAATTGTGGAAACCAAGCTGTACACATTACATGTTTTTCACTGTTTGTTTTATGGTTCCATTTCACTTGGGGACACAAAAGCACTATTGTTTTTTCTTGGTCTGTGTATATATCAATTTGAATTTTACAAATCTGATAAAAAGAATTAATGTGAACATAAAGTCTGCAAGGCCCTCTTTCTTTCTGACATCACCTTAACCCATTTTTGTGATTGCGATTGTGCATTTGATTATTATTATAGATTAGCCTAACTTTCCGCTGGAACCGCTGTTTCTGTTACACATGACATACCATGGTTCCTAGTGAGTAGGGTGCCCATTGTTCTTGTTTTCGTAAGCTTACTAGTAGCATTTGACTTACAGCCCCTGGATGTATGTTATACCACTTCACAAGGGACATAATAGTAAATCAAATATGCCAATCGGGTATATACCAATGTCACCAAGTTTAGAGGAGAAGCAGATGCACCTTAGCACTGGTTAGCAGTGGTAAAGTACAAGGAGTCCTAAGGCCAACAAACAGATGCAGCGAAAACAGGAGGTAAAAGGCAAAATTCTGGGGAAAGACCACTCTTAGAATGACAGGTCTAACACAAATTGAGAATCAAATTATTTTGTTATGCAGCTATGGTGACTTGTCATGCAACAGTGAGGTGTCAGAAGAGAGATCAGTCCTTGTCCACGCTGTAGTATAGGGACCTCTGATAGAAGAGAGAGGTATTGGCACTGAGAGTAGTGCATCTTCATACTCTAATGTGCACTCCTGTCAGCTGCTGTGCACACAGTACTATGTATGACTGTCAACATCGGGAGATATCTGAAAGAGAGGTTAGTATGTCCCTTAATCAAATATGGAGACCAGCTGTGCAAGACACAGTTTTCAACAGAGAGGGTACTCCATTTAATACTGTACTATGGACATTTATCATTGTGAAGAGAGGCATGCAAAGAGAGAATAGTCTCTACCCACAGTCTACTTTGCAGATATATTACTCTGGGAAGATGTCTCAGCTGACAGGGCAGTGTGTTTCCATACCATAGTCTCTATGAAGACAGACTTCTCAGCATAGAGGTACTTTCATCCCTACACCTTACTTCTACATCTGTCATCTTGGGGAGAGCTGTGACCAGAGAGGTAAGTGTGCTTTCACAACCTAATTTGCACACCTATCGTCCAAGGCACAGTTCACAGGAGCGAGGCAAGTCTCTCCCCAGACCACTACACAGACTTATCATGCAAGAGAGATTTATCAACAAACAGGGCAGTTCCTCCCTATAGCCTACTATGCATAACTGTCAGCATGGGAAGAGGTATGAGCAGAGAGATTACATTTTCTCAAACCCTACTACAGACACCTCTCACTCTTGTAAGATGTGTTAGTGGCCAGGTCACTCCCTTCCCAGACACATCTGCCTATCCTTAATATATATGGTTATTTTCGTGTGAAGAGGTCTCGGTGGAGAGGCCAGTACTTGCAATACTTACTATGCAATAGTAAGTTCTTAGGTGTGAGATGTGTACCTTCCCCACCCTACTATGCATACTGCTGAGCCTGTGGAAAGGTGTGAGTAGGGAGGGAATGTGCCTTTACACCCTACAGTACACACTGGTTAGCTTCATGGAAGGTGTCAGTGGAGAGGCCAGACACTCCCAATACTCTACTGTACACAGTTGTTAGACTCTGGAGAGGTGTCAGTGAGATTGCAGTATCTCTTTACACCGCACTATGCCCTGTTGTCATACTGTGAAAAGGTCTTATTGGAGAGTCTACTTTCTCCCCACACACTACTAATGGGGACTATTAGGAATAACTGTAATAAAGGAAAGTGTACATTCTTTCTCTAAAAAAAGTTCACAATCTTCTGAGACTCTCGTGGGATAGAAAAAAAGGGAAACAGTAGGAATAACGTGGGCAGAGCTACGCATGTTCCAACTTCGCAAGCGCTTCCATGCTTGCCTTAATCACGCATATGCCTTAACAACACATATGCATGGTTGAGGCAGTGTGCGATCTAGCTACTGGCTGGTGGAAGCAGAAAGGATCGGGAGAGGATGCTGTGAGGTAAGTGGAGTTGGGGCCACATTTTAGAGGGGGTTCGTTTGTATGGTTTGGTGGGGTCGGGGTAGTTTTCAGGGCTGGGGGTCAGGGTAGTTTTGAGGGCTGGGGGGTCGAGGCAGTTTTCAGGACTGGGGGATTCAGGGTAGTTTTCAGGGCTGCGGGGTTGGGGTAGTTGTCAGGGTTGGGGGTAGTTTTCAGGGCTGGGGGAAAGGGCTATTTTCTAGGAGCGAGGGGGTCGTTTTAGATGTCAGGGCTGAGGATTGGGGCCGTTTTAGGGCTTAGGGTGGGGGAAGGGATCTTAATATTTTTTAGGCCTTAAGGGGGAAGGGTAGTTTTTAGGGCTCAAGGGGTCGGGTAGTTTTTAGGGCTCAGGGGGTCGGGTAGTTTTTAGTGCTTTGGGGAGGGCGGTGTACTTTTTAAGGCTCGGGAGGTCGGGGTAGTTTTTAGGGCTTAGGGGAGGGCGGGGTTGTTTTTAGGGCTCAGGGGGTCAGGGTAATTTTTAGGGCTTAGGGGAGGGCGGGGTAGATATTAGGACTGGGGAAGGGAAGTTTTTAGGGGGTTGTATTCAGGAGGGAGAGGGTTAAGACTTACCTGTCAAGTCTTAACCACAGATATGTCTTTACCCTATATGCCTTAACGAAGCATAATTCGTTGTACAGGCATGCGTGGTAAAGGCATATTCATGGTTAAGACTTCCGTTGTTGAGACTTCGTGGAACCAGCATGCGTGATAAACGCATGCATGGTTCCATCACACAACCCTAAAAAACAGTACTGAGGTATACAAAATCTTGATACAATGTGTTACTGCAGAGACTGTCTCGCCCCACACTGTACTTATACAAACTTGTAGCCCTGGGTGGAAGTGTTACAGAAGAACTTAGTCTCTCCTCGCACCCTACTATGCGCACCTGTCATACTGTGAAAAGGTCTCATTGAGGAGGCCACTTTTCACCCGCAGTCTACTAGTGGGGAGAATATGGCACTGTAATGAAAAAAAGTGTAGATTTTTATCCCCCAAAAATTTTATGATCTCGTTAGACTCGTGTGGGATCGCATTAAAAAAGAACTCGTAGTGGGGTATAGAAAAACTTTGTCAAGAAAAAGGTTACAGTTCAAAGGCTTGTGTGTTTGCATAGTCTAATACTGACGCCCTACGATACAGAGCTATTATGCATAAAATATAGTTTGAATGTTTGAGCTCGTGAGACGCCCATGAAAGCAGGAGAAATATACAAGTGAGGACAGGAGTTTGTGTGCTCCCGTGAGACTCCCACAGGTGTCAGCATTTTTTTTTTAAAGAAGGGATTTTTACCTGAATCAATCACATAATGTTGCAATAGGGTGGCTCCGACAAGAGTCTTTGTGTTCATAGTGTGTAATGTTCAGATACATGTAGAACTGGATGCATTCCTTGATGTTACTAAGGAAGATCCTGCTCCAGTCTGCAGCGAGGTGCACTCCATCTTGCCTATAGACACCTGGCATATCAAATCGGATGTTGTGATATAAAGCTCATGCCATGGTTACAAAGAACTGCAGAAACTGTTTTATTGACATGCATCTGGAACTTTTCAATCTTAGGACAAAACTGTTTTGACCATTGCCATTTCTGCCTTTGATATATATTAGAATATACAAAGGTAGTGTGAGGAAAGAGAGACATCAATTGTGAAAAGGTCTCCTTCATTTGGATTTCAAGTGCAACTCCTGTGATTGTGCCTAGGTCATTCCCACCACAGTGCACTATCTTCAGTTCAGGATGCTCACAATCCAAAATGCTCTCAACCATCGGTATTAATTGATGCCACTTCATACATATCTGACCAATCAAAGATATGCCCAAGTTTGGAAATCCAACATTCTTGTCATATACCACAATTAATGGCATATTCTCTAGCCCAGTGGATGAAGCTGAGTCCCAAAATCCAGAAGCAAACCATGCTGCAGTATGGAGATCTCAGTCACAAGAAGAGTGCTCAGCAGAGTGAGTAAGCTTCAGCAGCAATATGGAGTTATATGAAGAGAGAAAAAATGGAAGGGTGACAAAATGATAAATGTAATTGGTAGATTTTTTGTAGTTACCAATTGGTGCTTGTATGGTGCACAGTTACTTGATAAACAGTATGAGCTTTTCTATTGGCTAATTTTCAAATTTTAGTATGATACCGCAAGAGTCTCGCGAGAGTCGCATGGAAATTTACCGGGTGACCCTTCCATGCGGTCTTTGCTCGAGTGTGTATTGCTACAGTACCCATGTTATTAACTGGTTAAAACAACCATAAAGCAAATCAAATGAAGCAGAGTTTGTGAATGTTAATATTTAAGCTAAAATAATTTTTTTAGAAAGACCATTAAAGGGGATTATGGCAAATGTAATCATCATTTATTCAGTACTCTATTATAGATAGGCTATCCTGTTTTAGGTTTAAACCTATAATAACTGATAAAACCCCGCCAAAGGGGAAATAGCAATCACCAATGTAAACATATAAACACCAGAAAAATACCTGTGCAACCACAAACTAAATGCCATTCAAAGGAAGGAAATGGAGAGTGAAAGTCATTTTTACTTCTTCCTGTAGGGGTCTATACAATGTAACTTTGTTATACAAGTTAGCAGCTAGAAACTGGACTAACATTATTCTGCTTGAGTTTTGTTGTTTAGGGATGTCACAAATATATGGTTTCTTCTTCCTTTTGCTTTATTCAGTTTTGTGGTCTTTGGTCTAAAGATGCACGGTTTAGAAACAGGTTTTAGGTCTTGTTTAATTATTTTTAAAACTGTAGAGAATCAGGAAATGTCAAAATCATATCTGATATTTTGGCTACATTTGATTCTTTCCCTGATAGGAAAAATGGCTGGTTTCATAGGAATCTTTCCCAACATGTATCATCACATTTACCCACAGAGAATGGGTAAAACCCCTTGACACTTCAGCCCCCTTTTCTAGCGAGTCAGTATTGATAGTAGGTGAATTGCCAAACACCCCAGACTTTAAACATTCAATGCAAGGTGTAATGACAGGTATATTTGAAAAGAGTGCTGTCACCAAGTATCTAGGATAGTGGTGAAAACATGACACCAGACTTTTGGAAAACATGGAAATCAGTGTCACTTGGAATGCTGTTGCAAAATGTTCTTACCAAGTTCAACAAAGATTGTATTGGTATTGTTTGTATTTGCAGTGATTCAGCTACGTATATGAAAAAGTTGTATGATGACCTGTCAAAATTGATACCTGAGCTGAAGTGCTTCCCTGTAAGAGATCCTTGCCACTTGCTAGATGGTATGCTGAAAGCATCTTTATCATCTTCAGAGTTAATGAAGAATGCTATTGACTTTTTAGTCCATTTTGGTGCACTGTTTTGTTATGCGTGGGAACTAAAACGCATATATTTCTAATTTTGTGCTTTGTGTGGCATCAAAGAAAGAGTCACCCCAACTGTGGCATTTAGCTGGTGGTTCTCAGTCCTTGAGGCCGTGAATGCTATATTATCCATGTGGCAACCGTTTAAGAATTTTTGCTTAGTGATGATGCCAAAGGCAAGAAATGTGATGATCTTCGGTCGCATATTGATAATGATGTGAAAAAAAGTACACTCTATTGCATTCTTAGATTTTTACAGGAAAACATGACTGCTGTAGTGGACATAATAAAAAAAACTAGAGTCTGAAAACACCCTTGTCTACCAAGTGTTCAGCCTAATTGGTGTAGATGTGAAACATCTCCTTGAGAGTAGGCTGAGCAACACTTTTAGTGACTTTGGCACTGCCACATGTTCCATGTTAGAGTGCTTGCCACTTGGTAAGCAATGAAATGTTGAGGAGCAATTCAGGAGATTTTATTTTACAATGTATGAGAAATGGCTTGCAATGATGCATAGAAATGTTCTTTCACCAACAATGGCATTTGAAGTCAATGAAGCCTCACTCTGGTACTCTACATAAGTTCTAGATCCCTTCCGTAAAGGGGAATTTCCTCCAGACTTTCAAAAGTGCTGCTTCATTTTTGACTGTTTCAATAACTGTGAGGGCATATGCACCCAGTTCAACGCATTTGTTGCAGAACCTGTCCCAGAGAATTGCAATCTTCAGGTGCACCAGTGTTGGCATGGAAAGCTAAGTCAGTGGCTAGAGTTAGCAAATTGTGTACTGGCTGTTTTGGCATTGCCCGTCTCAAGTGCCATTGTTGAGAGGGCTTTTTCACAGATAAAAGTTTACATGGGAAAGAAAGAGCGAGGCAGAATGACCAAAGACTCACTGAAGAAGTATTGTATAGTGTACTAAAATAAGTTTGATTTATAAAAATGTTTTTTGACCTCATACACACTGTACGTACACTGTCTATATACCATGCACCATCAGTGCAGAAAGCAAGCAATAATAAAAGCAAAATATTCTATAAACACCGGAAAAAACACTGTTTCTGTTGTTTTTAATGGCGCGGTAATGTGTAACCATTGATAACCACTGTTTTTTTAAGGTATTGAAATCACTTGAAAACACTGAAAAAACCTTACCAGAATAGAAACTGTAAACAAAAAAGCCAAATTATAGATTAGCATTAAATAATAACTGAAAGCATGATAAAAAAAACATATACAATAGATGACAGTGAAATTTAGAACTTTATGATCTTGCGAGTTTCCTGCCAGCATCTTGCGATCCTTTTGCGGGACTAATGACACCTCAAAAAAAGATTGCTGGTGACATGTCTTGATATCAGAGTTACAATAACGGAGCAAATAAACATCTTCTATTGGCTATTTATCGGTTTAATACTCACACACATTTTACAAAGATTTTGCAAACCGTGTACATATCCTGTTTTGTTACAAGAAAGAAACCCATTCTTTTATTAAAATAATGTCTGAACACAACATATATTATAAAGTCATTCTACCATATATACACCTACCAAAATAAAATAAATTAAAGTAACTTTATAGTTAGGTGTGATAAAAGGATCCGTTTGTTTGTTAAAACCTTAAAAATCCACTGAAAAAAACCAAAGGTTGGGGGGCGCTAGGTGGCGCACACGCAAAATGGCCGCACTATAGTGAGGCTCTTGCTGCCTGGCGTTCAAGATCCTAAAATTATCCTCCTAAATGGCCATAAACTCGACTTAAACTGACCTCCGAGGCAGCTGGCGGTCTGCTGCGGCTCCGGTGCGAAGTTCGGCCGGATCGGAGGCTCCATGCCCGAGATATGCTGATGAAACGGTGACATCGCAGAAGGAAGAAGCGAGCCGCGGTGTTCGGGAGCGGCTGCCGTCTTCACGCAAGCCCGGGGATCACCACGAGGCGCCTGGGCCCATCAGCATTGCTTGCGAACAATAAGCGGACTACGCCGCTTGCACCGGTGTCTGCTCACAGCAGGACAACACGGGTGAGACTGCTTCTCTGCGCCGCCGGAGCCAAAAACCCTTGCGGGTGTGAAGGGCGGTGAAGAAGAGAAAGGCGGCAGGTGCACAATTACCGCAACACCCCCTGCGAGTGCTAGTTTAATGTGGGACTGGAGCGGCTGACGAGGCTTTAGAACGGAGTGGTGTACGGGGGCTGAGATTGTGACGGCGGAGCGTGGGCACGCCATGAGCAAATAGGCGATCAGCGGGGCGGATATCGTAGCGGCCGGCGCTCCCCCAGCGAGTTACCCTTCGGGCGCGGAGCCGCTGATAGACACAGGCGCTGCGCCTCAGCGGATTGAAGGGCTGCCTTGGGATAGGCCCCTTGGGGCAGGCCCCCTTGGCTCTCAGCACCGTGCGCACATCGAGCCCTTTCACTCGGAAGACCTAGGGCCTGCCTGCATGCAGAGCTTCCAATTCTAATGGTGTGCAATACACGGCAAGAAGAAGGAGGGACAGCGACTGCACACGCTGCATTAACTGTTCTCTCAGATTTACTCACAGGGCGCAAATAAACACCTGCTGAACCATTGCGCTCCTCTTCACTGGAACTGCGCTGATGGACTCGCGTATCGTCTCGCACCCCATAGACCTGTGTAAAGGTGAAAACAACACACAGATATAAGCAGGGCGGGACTTCATCCCCATAACGGGAGTGTTGCGGGTGCAAGGATTACCCCTCCAACTGGTGGCCCTATTAACAGTGTACACGCGCGACAGGCGATGCCACTGCCTTAAGCCCCAAGCCATTGCATCACTCAACCAATAAAGGCCACAGAGCATTGATACTGAGATAGGCCTCTGCAGATAAAACACTGGTAGTGTCAGCGAACCAGCAAAAACAGAATTCCGGAGCTCACGTCACGTCCGCTACCATACACGAGCTTGGCAGGCAAAGTGTTGGATACTAGCATAGTATTGCCTTGGCATACAGTGATCTGGGTCGTCCGAGACTGCAGCCACCCTGTGAACGGTACACCGTAAAACTACGGGGACACTGACAGATCGTATTAAGGGGCCAACATGGGGAAGCCAGATAATCGCCAACCCAAACTTTCATTTGACACCACTAAAAGAAGCACCCGCAACACAACGGATGATCAGGAAGTTGACAAGGGGGAGAGCGCTCAAGTAAACGTTAACGCGCTATCTACAGAGGTACAAAGTATCCTGCAGGAAGTTCGGCAAGGCTTCGCTACTATAGTAGACAAAGTGGATAGCATGTCCACGCGCATGGACGCCATTGCACATAAACTTGAAGGGCACGAGGACCGCATTAAAGAAGCTGAGCGCCGTATCTCTGATAATGAAGACACTATGTCCCAGGTAACAACACAGATTGCCCAAATGGATAAGCTTCTAAAAATCATTGCCGCAAAGAATGAAGACTTGGAGGCGCGCAGCAGGCGCAACAACATACGTATTCTTGGCATCCCTGAGTCGACCAATACAGGAAGAATGGAGGAATATGTGGAAAAATTGTTGCTCTCGACGATTGGGGCAGAAGTCTTTTCCAATCAATTCATAGTGGAGCGGGCACATCGATCGCTGGGGCCGCGCCCGCCGCTGGGAAGCACACCACGCCCTATCATAGCGCGTCTTTTGAATTATAGGGACCGGGACGTTGCACTCCGCACGGCGAGAAGCACACAACAGATGACATATGATGGCAATACGTTCTCCATCTTTCCTGACTTCACTCCTACCGTTCAGGAAGAAAGACGGAAATTTATGGAAGTCAAAAACAAGCTGCAACGGGCCCAAATTGACTACGCATTATTATATCCGGCACGCCTTAGGGTTACCCAGCAAGGTAACCAGAGATTCTTTACTAAACCACAGCAGGTGGAGGAGTTCTTAAAGCACCTGAAACGAGTGAATCATGACACTGGACCGTCAGCATCATCTCAGCAGTCTGCATCGGCGGGAGTAGAAGAAAGTGCGTAATGAATACATCACCCAAGTCTTGAACTTAGTGGGATATAAGAAACATAGAAACTGATCGCCGGCTGGCTGAGCTGAGGCTGCAAGCTCCGCAGATACGGAGGACGGTAGACCAATTGACTCACCTTCTCTAATTTCTGTTCTCCTTTATGAGCCATTTCCTATATGTCTCGCCGGGCACCCTCCGCCCCTTGGTGTCCACACACTCCATCCCTAGTGGACCCAATGGGTGGGGTCAACTGTTCTGGCACCTAAGGTAATCCCCCAACGGGTACTCCCCCATTGATGATTCATATATGTACGTCAAAGTAGCAGTTTGGATAGTTGTATTCGTTCTTATTGGTTGGGGTGGGGGGGATGGGAGCACACTTCTGGCAGGTTAGGGCTGCTTCAGTGGGAGGGGGTGGGGATGTAGGACTAGGGAACGGGGACGAGCTGACAGTTTCTGGCATGATTGGGATGCCACGGGAGTTGGGAGGGGGGCAGCCGCAGGAAATTCATTGGATTGTTACAGTAGACAGGCACACTACATATGGAGTCGATGAGTGTTTAAATGGGCACATTTTTCACATAACTGATACATCAGAAGTTATGCTTCTTGTTATAAGACAATGCGATGGCTGCGGGTGACAACTCCACACTGACAATCTTGTCCTGGAATGTCAGGGGCCTGGGGGATCAGCGAAAGAGGAGACAGGTTCTGGCCTACTTGGACAGACAACGGGTGCAACTGGCTATGCTCCAGGAGACCCACATAGACCCAAGGGCTGTAAACACGTTCGCCAGTAAATGGGCTAGCACGCGACTCTTTTCATCATACTCCTCCTATGCGAGAGGCACTGCCATACTGATCAAAAAACAGGCACCCTTTGTATTGGCGGGAGCGATAGAAGATTCACAAGGGAGATACGTACTGGCCTGGGGCAGGCTTGGTAGAGACTCAGTCACGCTGGTCAATTGCTATGGCCCCAATGTTGACGCCCCAGACTTTTTCACCAGGTTATGGGGGCAGATATTGGACGTGGGCTCCACACATGTCATCTGGGGTGGAGATTTTAACGTGGCCCTTAACCCGGAACAGGATAGGTCCAATCCAAATATGCACCATTATAATAAGTCCCAAGAGGCATTGCGGGGTATAGTGGAGGAAGGCGGCCTGGTGGATAGTTGGCGGTACGTTCACCCACATTTGAAGGAGGGTACACATTTTACGACACGCACAGGCACATGGGCACGCCTTGATTATTGTCTTGTCTCGAGAGGGCTGGGAGACGCTATACGTAATGTAACTCACCCAGCCAGGACGTTCTCAGATCATTGCCCTGTGAGGTTGGCGCTCACACCACCGGGATATGGCACTCCCAGGCCACGCTGGCGACTGCAGCCCCATGCTCTGCTGGACGCGGTCTTTCAGGCCGAGCTAGGAGAGGAAATAAGGGACTTCTTTGTGAGAAACAAGGGATCAGTTGATAATGTTGAGATAATATGGGAGGCTTTCAAAGTCACTATTAGAGGGTATTGCATCTCAAAAGGTCTCGGAGTACTTCGAGATATACGGCGTACAATCCAAAAGTTGGAACAGGATCTGAAGAGGATAGAGGTCAGAATGGGTAAAGGAGAGAAAGGGCAGGTGCAAGCAGAGTTCCGAGAGAAATTGACGGAATACGAACAGACTGCTGCCAGAGAGGTGAAATTCCAGAGTAAATACTGGGTGGCTCGAAAGTACGGTGAAGGGGAACGGCCAGGAAAGGCATTGGCTGAAGCGACGAGAGGTCCCAGGTTCACGACACATATATTAGAAATTGAAAGCCCAGAAGGGACAATGCATAGAGATACATTGGATATACTGTCCACATTCACCGCATACTACGAGACCTTATACACCACACACCGCCACAAAACAGTGGAACTAGGTGACTTTCTGGGAGATATAACGCTGGGTTGGCTTAGCAACACGCAAAGAGAATTCCTTAGCCTGCCTTTTGAATTGGGTGAAATTAGGGAAGCGATTATGCAATTAAAAAATGGCAAGGCACCTGGACTAGACGGCATTCCTGCCGAATTCTATAAAACTTATATCGATATCATGGCGCCAGTCCTTAAAGAGGTTTATGAGGAATCTCTGGAGGCTGGTACTCTACCCCCCTCAATGAGGGAAGCGTTGGTGACATCTCTACTAAAGCCCAATAAAACCCCTAGCTCCTGCGATTCTTATCGACCCCTGTCACTTATCAATTGTGACACCAAAATTTTGGCTAAGATACTGGCTAATTGCCTCAATCTTCTTATGGAAAACCTCATCTTACCCGACCAATCAGGCTTTGTCCCCGGCAGGGCAACCACCCACAATCTCCGCACTCTCTTCTCGCTTGTACAGACAGTGGCGCCGGAGTTCCCACTTACAGCTGTGTTTCTGGACGCCACAAAAGCTTTCGATTCTGTGGAGTGGGACTATCTTTTCGGGGTGCTGCATCGCATGGGGTTTCCGCAGATATATATATCCTGGATTAAGATGCTGTATCACCAGCTCACTGTCAGAGTATTGATTAATGGCCATATGTCTCACTCACTCCCCGTTTCGAGAGGCACACGCCAGGGATGCCCGCTGTCCCCGTTATTATTTGCTGTCGCAATGGAGCCCCCGGCCTCTAGATTGCGACTACGGCATCAGGATAAGGCGTTTCGATGTGGTCTCCGCCAAATTTTGATATCCTTATATGCGGATGACGTGACATTATATATCAGGGATCCCCGGCACAATCTTAACCCCATACTACGAGAATTCATATTATTCGGCAGACTATCAGGTATCAATATAAATTGGGGGAAGTTCCAGCTGTTTCCTCTCACGCCAGCGGTTCCTCAATTTCCACTTGATTACCCACTGGAATGGTGTGATACTGAACTTCGCTATCTCGGTATACAGGTGACGAGAGACAGGGAGGAAACTATACGGCTTAACTATGGTACAGCAGTTACACGGCTTAATAGCAATGTCACACGATGGATCTCTTTGCCTATATCGCTTGCTGGTCGAGCCTCCCTAATAAAAATGGTGGTACTTCCACAGTTCCTTTATCTGTTTGCAAACATACCCTATCACCCAGGGCCACATTTTTTTTAAAACACTACGGACGGCATTGATCAAGCTCATTTGGGAAGGGAGGCAACCACGACTCCAATGGTCCAGCCTTATCAGACCATATGAACAGGGCGGGTTAGACATACCTGATTTCGAGATGTACTATTTGAGTGCGCAGGCTCAGTACACTTTTTACTGGATATATCCCCCAAGATACATGCCGCAAATAGCCGCAGAAGATTGGCTTGCAGATCCCATTCCACTGAATGGCATCATACACGGCCCGCGCCGCACACGCTCTACACCTCCCACCACGGTCACCAGCACGGTAGATGCATGGAACTGTATCAGGGACAAACTCTCGTCGCCATTTTTGTATTCCTCGCGACTTCCGTTAACCTACCACCCTGATATACCCCTTTTACAGGAAAGGGGGTTCCAGAACCTCTGCAAGCGGCTTCACATAAATATATGGGGGGACCTGTTCCAGGACGGTACCTTTCGTTCCTCAGAGCACATGTTTCAGGGCACACGGTCTTCTCCACTAGACTTATTCTTATATGTTCGGTTACGGTAAGGGATGAGGGCGATCTTACCGGACTTCCCCCATGAGCCAGAAATCCTACCTCCGTTACACCAGTTGTTAAGTCCCGCAGGGGGCAGCCACTTGGTGTCCGGACTATACAAAAGCATACGCGCAACGCAAGAAAAACCTGTCAGCCCAGCATACACGCACTGGCAAGAAGAACTGGGGCAGGAGTTGACTGTGGAGCAATGGAATTACTGCTGTGCCCAGACATCGCAAATTTCTGCCAGTAGTAGGTTACGGGTGTTGCATTATAGATTCTTGCAGCGTCTATATTACACGCCCGTTAAAAAATATCGATTCAAATTAACTGACCATGACAGATGTGATAGATGCAAGAGGGAAGGAGCTGGTTTTCTGCACCTGGCCTGGGAGTGCCCGTCAGTACAAGCCTACTGGGGGAGGTGCATGAGGCGCTGGAGAAAATGCTGGATATAACATTGGCGAGGGATCCTGTGGTGGCCCTTTTGAGCTACACGGCACTAATCCCCAAAACATACCGAAAGTTTCTAGCCATATCTCTGTTGATGGCCAAACGCAGGGTAGCCTGTAGATGGGGCAGGGGACGCGCACCGAAGTTCAAGGATTGGTTGACTGACCTAGTGCACTATCAGGAACAGACCGCAACCTATATAGAGCTGCTACCAATTGCCTCTAGGCCCACAGACATATGGGGACCTCTCCGGAGCTATCTCATCCTGCAGACTGGTTCCTAGTAGACACAAGAGTGAGGACCGGTTTAAGCTAAAATACGGCTGAGATTACGCATCACGCATTGCTGTCGCACCCACAACAGAGCACGCCTGCACATACACTATGTTAAATGTTGATGTTCTGCCTACTGAATATCCAAATTGTCCCATACCAAACGCTTATCAAAATGACTATGTACTGAAATGTCTGTGACCTGCTATTGACTTAAGATAATGTGTTACCATGTTATGTATGAATATCCAAATAAAAAAAAAAACAAAAAAAAAAAACAAAGGTTAAAGTAACGTTACACTTAGGTGAATTTCTCAGTGGCAATGTTTAAGTTTACAACAACAAAAAAAGACACAGAAATTTGGCAGTAATAGTTCGCAGCACTAACAATAACTTGCGCCCCCGCCATGCGCTGCTTATGACATCACTCATGACATGTTCTATGACATAATTTATGACATCTCAAATGACATCAGTGATGACCTCGCCTAACTATTACTTTAACCTTTGTTTTTTTAGTGAATATATATGAGGAGTTGGCCTAACGGCTAGGGCGGTGGATATTGAATCTGGGGAACCGGGTTCGAGTCTCGGCAATGAGGCTGAACATCCTGTGATTCTGGGCATATCACTTAATCTCCCGTGCCTAATAAAAAATGAATGTGTCCTCATGTAACGCAACTGGTGCTATGTAAAGCGCTCTGATACCCAATACTTTCGGGTTAAGTTCGCTAAAACTCCGTAAAAAAATAATAATAATAATAATAAAAAAGATACATGTACCTCCAAGGTACATGGGGGAGAGGATGTAGCCTTATGGCTAGAGCGGTCGACCCGAGTTCGAGTCTTGGCAACGACGCTCAACATCCTGTGCAAATCACTTAATCTCCCCGTGCCTACCAAAACTGAATGTGTCCATATGTAACGAAACTGGTACTCATGTAAAGCGCTCTGATACCCGATGTCTTGGGTCTAGTTCGCGCTATATAAAACTCTAAAAAAAAAAACATTACCAAACATTTAGCTTTAAATGTTTATGAGTGACTGTCTGTGTGATATTGTGAAGACTTTCGGTCTTTACGCTCATGTAACATAAGGTTTAATTCAGTGTGGAAATGAACCGGAAAGGTAGGAAGAGCATCACACCTGCAGCGGAGTCACTCTGAGCTTAAAGATGGCACAAAGATCATTAGCAGAGGCGGAAGGTACAAAGAATGGCGTTTCCTGAAATGCAGTCATTCCATCCTTTCACCCACCAATCAACCCCTGCCTGTCCCAGGACACCATAAAAGTCACAATCGAAGTCAAAAGTGAAGGAAGAAGATTATTTCCTCTTCATGAATTTGACCATTTTTTTGTAAAGTGTTCTCTATTTTGCTGCAATTTGTTATTTGTCATTCTTTTTTATCTTAAAATTATACTGAGTGTCAGGCAGTTGTTCAGCCTGTAAACACTACCATTTCCCTTTCCCCGCCAGCGACCCGCAGTGTTAATGTCTACCCCTCTTCCGGACAAGTGCGGCGCCAAAGCACACATTATCCGGATTGCCATTATCGTGAATCAGCCGTGTTTTGTTAGCATTTTCTCGGCATTGTGTTCTTTTAATCGGGTTCCGGTTTAGAAAGGCACGGTGCGGCAGCTCTCCTCTGCTGCTTAATGATGTAGAGTGATAAATTATTAGTGTGCCTGCACCTCCAGGTCGCGGGCACTAAACACCTGCATAATTTAACGCAGTTTGATATTTAATAGGCTATGTGAAGCCGAAAGAGATTTTCTGGCATAATTGTTTTCTTCTTACAGCAAATTACTTCACGCAATAACAAAGCGGACTTCAAAACATCAGGGAGGTGTGAGTGAGGCAGGCTGCATCCAAACGGATCTAGACACCTGTTAGCTGTGTACACTGTGCACAGCACCACCTTAAATCATTCTGCAAGGATATCGGTGGTCGTTTTAATCGAAATCAACTCTAAACAGACTCTCCCCGTACTAATAACAACTACAGCAAGAGGCCAGCTCCTATTGACCAACCCTTACATCCCTCAAAGAGACGATCGAAATAGAAGCAGTCCCAGGTGAAATTGATACAATTTTAGATCAATACAACACTGCGCCCCCCATAATCACCGGTGACTTCAACGAAAATGTACTGGATTTATTCGCAAAAGTCTGTCTTGATGAAGGCAACCTCAATACAATATTGAAAAAAAATTCCCAAAAATTCTTCTTAAACGCAGGATTGCGGTGCCTTAATGAGTGTTTTGCCAAAGACCAACCGACAAGTGTGACACTTGTCATGAGAACAGCTAAATCTATTATTGGCTTTACTCTAATAAAGTTTTTCAAACTTCTCACTCTGCAAAGATTTAGAAATAATCCCAAGGCAGTAGATAACCCTCAACTAATCACGCTTAACTTAACCTTCAGCATTCCTATCCTAAGTGGTGCTTTTACCCGAGTCATGATGCATCATACTTTAACAATAAAAAACTCATATGGTCACCGACATTGAGCAGAAAGTTCCTACAGCTTACTGACCACCCAGTCCTGAGCTCAAATGTAAAAGAGCTAGAGCACTGAAAATCCAATCAATTAAATTGGTACACACATGGAATCAACGGTAAAGTACGAGTTACTTACCTTCGTTAACGATGTATCTGGTAGAGACGTTGTCTAGCCGCAGATTCCTTAACTTAGAATATCCCCAGGCGTCAGACTGGATCCGGAAAAATTTTGCGCAGCAGTACCTCTGCGCGCCGGGGCGCGCGCCGCCTGGCTCCGCCCTGACGTCGTCCCCGGACATGACGTCAGTGGAGCTATAGGACCCCTGGCGCGCTGACGTCAGTTTTCTTCGGAGGAACTTTTCCGCGCCACAACGCGGAGCCCCCAGCAAAACTGTGAGAGTATGGGAACAGTGTGCGAATAAAAAAGAAAATGGTGAGAAGGCACCATGAACAACAGTGAGAAGCACTGTTGACTGAAAGGTGTTGAAAAGGATAGAGCAGAGCAATACATGGAGAAGCTATTTCGCATAAGCGAAGTGAATGTTACCCCTAAGGGAAATAGATGTATAAAAAGAAGACCGAGGCAGACGACAGAAAGTCAGCACTTGATGAAGGGAATGAAAAGCAACCCCACAAAAGCGACAGAATGCTCTCTCCTGAGGCAAAAGGAGTAATGAATTGAGCCAACTGCGACAAACAAGAAAGCCCCAACCCATAGGGTTAAAGAAAGAAATAGGGAGACTGTGTCCCATATGATAGAACCATTGGACTGAGGAACAGGCTAGAAAGACCTCAAAAGCAATAGGTTGTAGGAGTGGCAACGGAGAAGGTGGGTGGGAGGGTAGAAAACACCAGTAGGCTCCATACTGGAGGAAACTGATGTGAGAAAACGCAGAAGGACACCTGAACCTATCGCCCAAGCATGAGATTGGGAGAAGCAGAACAAGCAATGCCAGAATAAGCCTAATGGGGAGGGTGGCGAAAGATACCGCCCCGTAGAAAGATAAACCACTCCAAGGGAGTGAATGTAGAAAACCCCACCTGAACAGGTCCTCGCAGATCGGGGAGGATGGGTGGGCGTTAAGCAATCTGTGGCTAGACAACGTCTCTACCAGATACATCGTTACCGAAGGTAAGTAACTTGTACATCTGATAGAGACATCTAGCCGCAGATTCCTTAGCTTAGAATAGATACCAAAGCCATACCCCATAGGAGGCGGGTCTGCGAGAGAACCCCACTAAGTTTTTAGGGGAACAGAAGTGTCAAGCAGCCGGCTAAACACAGTGGGGGCAGAACTGCCAGAGTGGCCAACACCGGAGTACAATACTCCATAGGGAGTGGCCAACAATGAGAGGCAATGGCATTAAAGCTGCCGAGGGCGGCAGGAAATCCCTGTTGGTGAAACAGAGGAGAAGTGAGCACAGAACCAGAAGGGCAGTGCGGAATAAAAGTGGATACCTTCCGGAAAAGGAGAGGAACCAAGTGTATAATATGAAGGATCCACAGGATCTGATGGACTTTGAAAAGAGAAAGGTGTAGCTAGGGTACAAAAATGGACCGAGTCCGAGCAGGCAGGACGGACATGCAGAAGCACCGTGGAAGTGAGAACAGCAGTGGAAGGATGCTGATGACTCCCAGGATGAGGCAGTGTTAAAGGAAACACAAGACCGGCTAATGCACTGTGGCCCATGCACCGGACATGTGAAAGGGCCGGCATGAGAAGAATGGCAACAACCAGCGCCACGAATGTGGGGAACAGAAGTACACAAGAGAAACCGTATGTACCGCCAGAACCACACCATGGAGAGGAAAAGGCCCCATAAAGCGCCACGAGCAACAGTTGAGACACGAGAGATGCACTAATAGGGGTATCGTGTGAAAGAGAGCCGGCAAAACTAACACACATCGAAGACATGTGCTCACGAAAGTGAGGAACAAGACCACAGCCACCGCAAGGAAGAATTACGCCTGCAGGAGGTCTGGGTGTGTGTAGTACGCCGGACAGGACTAAAGAAGACAGTGCCCAGCCCGGTGGATGAGTTGAGAAAGAAAAACCATGATAGCACCAACAGCTACGTAGCAGTGGTACTGGCCCAGAGCCAGACACAACAGCCACAGGCGGTAGGAAAGAGCCACTGGCTACAGTGAGACTGGCAGGGAGGCCGAACAGCACTGGAAGGAACAAGAGTGGATATACGCTCAACACTGCACCAGAGAAAACACTGCTGGGAGGAGAACACCCCCGCTGAAAGCAGCAACCGCAGCTGGAAGGAAAAACAGGACAACACCTGCGCGGAATGCAGCAGGGAAATAGAAAGCCCTGGTAGGGAAGTGGCCAAAAAAGCAAGGCACAAGACAAAGAGAGCATCAAGGTCTGGGGCCAGAATGCCGCCACGGAGAGCAAAGTCTAAACATGAAGGACTACGCAGCACGGGTATAGGAGAGTAGAACCGTACAACGGAAAGGTGCCGAAAAACGCACCAGCCTGTGAGAGCGAGCATACTAGGGAGCAGTCACTGTACGTAATAGATCACAGCGACAGGGTCCTGTGATAGGCAGTCCAGAGATGGAACGGCCGCAGCGAAAGAACCAAGATGAGACGGCAGGGACCTGAAAGCCCATCCGGCCTCAAGAAATGGAGTTGTGAGATGCAGGGGAGTGCCGCAGACCAGCAGCAGCAACTATGAGAGAGCCCAACAAATGGACCGAAAGAAGGCCCCGGGAGGGCATGCAGCAGCAGTAAAGTGCACAGGAACAGCTGCCGAACAACGTAGTAAAAAGGGCCCCACAGAAGCGTACAAAGACTGCCGTGGGAAGAAGGCAGCTATACAATAGCTAACAAATACCCCACATAGGGTAAGCATCAACCCGCAGAAGGGGCACCTCTTGAGCGTGAGCCCATAGACAGAGGACGTAAATTGGGAACCCAGAAACCACAGGTTCCGAACATATAACCCTTGTAGTAGGGGCGTGCAACCTGAACCACTAGGCCATAGAGATTCAGAAAAATAAGCAGCTGACCTGCTGCATGAAAGAAAGCAAATACGGCGAGAAGCCGCGTAGGCCGCTGAGGTATTACCAGGAACCGAGGGCCAACCTGAAGCAAGACACACTACGGAAGGGTAGACAGAAGGCGGTGAAGCGCAGAGTACGCATGTGCGTCAAACAGGGACACACCATCAAATGGTAAGTCCCGGAGACTGTCACGGACATTTTCGGGGAAACCCCCGTCGCGTAGCCAAGCATGGTGGCGCAAAGCAACGGACCTCGCCATCTCCCGACCTACCGAATCGGTAGCGTCAACGGCGGACCGAATGGTAAACCGCGCCATTTCTCGGCCTTCGTGAAGAAGACGAGCTACGTCAGCGCGAGGACACTCAGGGAGGGCAGGCAAAAGACACTCCACCGAGTCCCATAGGGCAGAAGAAGCCCGGGCAAAGACGCAAGTCGTGTTTAGAGCACGTAAGGCTGAACTAGAGGACGCAAAAATGCTGCGTCCACACGCTTCCAACCAATGAGACTCCCTAGTAGGAGGCTGCAGAAGAGATGGAGAGGAAGGTTGCATGGCCAAAGACACCTGCATTACAAGGCCATAAGCCCCAGGCTGAAGGGACAAACAGGCTGGGCTCTCAGGAGCCGGATGGTGCCGGTGTGCTACAGCCCTGTCGACAGCATCTCCTGAAGAGGGCCGTGCCCATGTCCCGAGAAGGGCATTGAACAATAAGCCGCTAAAAGGTAGCAAGGGCTCAATATCTACCGCACCCTGGTGGAGGAAATCCAATAAAGGGTCAGAAGACAAGGACACAGAAGAAGGGTGCAAATGTAAAACAGCTGCAGCCCGACGAACACCCCTCAAAAACAAAGCACCAGCTTCAGTGGGCGTGGTGGGGGGTGACAATAGCCCATCTGTAGGAGACGGTTGCAAGCTGACACGTCCCACAGGAGGAGGAACAAGGGCCCACTGCCCACATGGCATTGGAGGCAACTGTTGAGGAGACAAGTCCGGGCCTACCCGGCCTGTGTCCTCCGGAAGCGGAGAACCGACAGGTGCTGGCGACCGCTCCGGCGTCGAACGACGCCGCTCAGATGCCGAACGATGCCGTAAAGGCGTCGAACCCACCATGAAGAGGTGCGGAGACAGAGCCTGAGGACCAGTTGGCGACAGGCACGGCGCCGGCGGCGCCGCTAATGCCGAGGTCGACGCAGGGAGCTGCCAGGGGCTATGCGGAGACAGGGCAGAATGGCTTGGCGGGGGGCTGTCTGAAGCCGGCACGACTCCGGAGCTGGAGTCGAGGCACTTGGCCGCCGGCGCCGATGATGCCGATGTCGACGCAGGGAGCCACCAGGGGCTATGCGGAGGCAAGGCAGAATGGCACGGCGCGGGACTAAAATGCCCATTGGCGTTGGCACCCGACGCCGGCACTGCTCCGGAGCCGAGGCACTCGGTCGGCGCCGAGGGCGAACCCGCCGGCGGAGATCTGACCTGAATACCTACCTCCACTGTGGGACCCGAAGGCGCGCCAGGGAGAGGAGGTGACCCGAAGATGGAGTGCAGAGCCTTGTAGTAGGCTTACATCTGGGGCCGAGTCGCGCCAGTACCCGGAAAGGGCGGGTAAAGGGAGGCTGACTCCGGGGCGCACGGCTCCGTGTGGGAACGGGAACCATGGCCCCCATCGTCACGTGGAGGCGAGGACCTCGACTTCCGTGACCTTTTCTTCAACTTACCTGTAGAGCGACGTTCGCGGGATCGACTCCGGGAGCGGACGCGGAGAGAAGACCCAACCGGAGAACGTCGGGGAGACTCCGTGCGGGTAATCCGGGCGGCTAAGATCTTCAGCCGACGCTCCTGTAGGGACTTCGGGCGCATCTGCCGGCAGGCGTCACACTCCACGGAGTCATGGTGCGACCCAAGACACCACATACAAATGGCGTGCGGGTCCGTCGCAGACATCTGATGCGAACAAGTTTCACACAATTTAAAGCCCGAAGGCATCGCACACTGTTCCCCGACGCCAAAGGACGTCGAAAAAGGGCCTGAAGAAAAACAGGCCAGAGGAACAGCTGAATCCCGGATCTGCGTTGGAACGCGGAAAAAAAGGAAACTGACGTCAGCGCGCCAGGGGGGTCCTATATAGCTCCACTGACGTCATGTCCGGGGACGACGTCAGGGCGGAGCCAGGTGGCGCCGCCCCCCGGCGTGCAGAGGTACTGCTGCGCTAAATATTTCCAGATCCAGTCTGACGCCTGGGGATATTCTAAGTTAAGGAATCTGCGGCTAGATGTCTCTATCAGATAGCAGTATTCAATCACCTCTCTTCCTCTCCTCTCCAACAAAGGAGCACTCGGAGTGAACGCGCCTCGATAAATGATGTGACCTGACAACTGGCAATGGCAGAAAAAACTACAGGAAATCATTGAAGTGGGCTTACAACTCCAACGAAACGCGAACTGCACGACTTCCATACAACACATGAAATAGTTTTACAGAATGACAAATCAAACGTGACAAACAAGGGAAAAGGTGGACCAATGCTGTCAATACAAACAACTGGAAACAATTCTGGGCTCTGATTGGCACAGGCATGACAGCCTACAGATCAGCAACAGACTTTTTCATCCCGTTAGCCAACTGGGAAATACATCCGGAACAACATTTTTCCAGCCCAGTTGCCTTTCTGCCATTACCCTCGACATTCAAGTAAGACCTCCGACCCTCGGTCTAGGTCCACTCTCTCCCCGCAGCTCCGCTGTGCCGTCTCTTGCCTCCAGACCCCGACTTCCTCCTTGGGAGGTTCGATGCTGCTGCCCGCTCCTGCGCCTGCTGCCCGCTCCAACTGGGACCAGACTGCCTGCAACCACCGTAACCATTCTCAGCCGGTTTATTTTCTTAATTTTTTTCCCTGTTGTGCCACTGTTATTCTGCCCATCTGTGTCTTGCTCTAATTCCACCACTGTTTTTATTTTCTCGTGCCTGCCTGTTCCTTTCGCCTTTCACCGCTGCTGCCCCTCTCCCCGGAATTCCCCCCCGGAATTCCCTGCTCCCGCCTCCCAGCCTCTCCTCCCTCCCACCTCCCCTACTTAATGGCGGCCGCGCTCAGTGGGCGCACCGCTGGAGCGCCGAAGGCGCGCCAAAGGCAAGCCCGTCTGCGCCCGTCTGCGACCCTACCGCGGCCAGCACCAGGAACCCTGGACCTCCCACTACCCATCGCTACGATACCACCACCCTCCTCGTACTCAACCCTGGAAGACTTAGAGAATGCCAACAGGCCTCGCCGAACACGACCCACGGCCAGTTCTCCTGCCTCCACTGCCGCCAGACCCTCACCGCCAACATGGCCTCCAACACCGCCGACGCCAGCACCGGCGACACCCTAAAATGCATCCTCCTCAACGTACACTCAGTACACAAACACGCCATGGAAATCTGGAACCTACTCGACTCTCTCTCACCCGACATCGCCTTCTTCATAGAGACCTGGACAAACGCATCCTCCGCCCCCGACATCAGCACCGCCATCCCAGACGGATACAAGATCCAGAGGAAAGACCGCCCCAACCACCCAGGAGGGGGCCTCGCCATTGCCCACAAGAGCACCCTCCGCCTCACCAACTCCAGCGAAACCTTCCCCTCCGCCGAACACCTGCACTTCCAGATCCAGACCACCCCCAAAGCCACACTCTGAGGAACCTTCATCTACAGACCCCCCGGCCCCCGAACACCCTTCGCCACCACCATCACCGACTTCATCGCACCCTACGCCATCGCCTCAACAAACTACATACTCATTGGAGACCTGAACTTCCACCTCGACAACCCCAGCGACCCCAACTCCACTATCCTTCATGACAACCTCGCCAGCATCGGACTTAAACAACTTGTCAACACACCGACCCACAGAACAGGACACACCCTCAACCCCATCTTCGCGGCAGGAAACAGCATCCAATTCAGCCACACAACGTAGCCGCCATGGACCGACCACCACTGCGTACACTTCGCCATCAACAAACCCAAGGCACCAAAACCAGCCCCACGCCCACCACGAAGGAACTGAAGCAAGGTTAACTCTACCCTCACTCGAGACAACCACACCTGGGCACCCGACGCAAACAACGCAAACGACGCAGCCAGAGAACTCCACACCTGGATCTCCAACTGCGCAGACGAGCTCACCCGCTACGCAACCCCGACAGACAACGCCCCTGGAAAGCCGCCTGGTTCACCACCGCTCTCCAAGAAGCCAGACGCACCTGCAGACGCCTGGAGAAGAACTGGAGAAACATCAAGACAACCGAAAACCACACCACCTACAAGGACGCCATGACGGATTACCACAACCAGATCAGAGCCACCAAGAGGAACTTCATCCACAACAAAATCCTGTCCAACTCCACCAACTCCAAGGAATTTTTCAGTGTCATTCAAGAATTCACCAGCCCACGCAGCGAAGCCACAGACATCACCCCATCCCAAGACCTCTGCGACAAGCTTGGAACCTATTTCCACCTCAAGATCAAAAACCTCTACGACAACTTCATCGACCATCCACCAGGCGCCACAGATGGCCCCCCGCCCCCAGAAACACCAGCCAGCCCACCATCTCCAACTGGACACCGATCACGGCCGAAGACACCGCCTCGACCATGAAAAGCATCCACTCGGGGGCCCCCACCGACCCCTGCCCCCCTCACATCTACCACAGAGCCGCGGCCACCATCACACCATCACACCCAAACTACAACGCACCATCAACACCACCTTCAAAACAGGCACCTTCCCAGACGACTGGAAGCGTGCAGAAGTCAGACCCCTGCTCAAAAAGCCCACAGCGGACCCCACCGACCTCAAGAATTATCGGCCCATCTCGCTCCTCCCCTTCGCAGCCAAAGTTGCAGAGAAAACAGTCAACAGGAAACTGACACGATTTATTGAAGAGAACGCCGTCCTCGACCCGTCCCAATCCGGATTCCGAAGCAACCACAGCACAGAGACTGCCCCACTCGCCGCCACAGATGACATCCGCACCCTCCTGGACCAAGGCCACTCCGCAGCCCTCATCCTACTCGACCTATCAGCGGCCTTCGACACCGTTTCCCACCGCACACTAGTCGCCAGACTACACGACGCAGGCATACAAGGAACAGCCCTGGACTGGATCCGATCATTCCTCACCGGAAGAAGCCAAAAGATCAGACTCCCACCCTTCCTTTCCGACCCCACGAAAATCACCTGCGGAGTCCCACAGGGTTCATCACTGAGCCCCACCCTCTCCAACATCTACATGGCCCCCCTCTCAGCCATCGTCTGACAACACGGCCTCAACATCGTATCCTACGCCGACGACACCCAGCTCATCCTCTCCCTCACCAATGACCCCACCACTGCCAAACTCAACTTCCAGAAAGGAATGCAAGATGTCGCAGTCTGGATGACCAACAGTTGCCTGAAGCTCAACGCCGAGAAGACAGAAGTCTTCGTCCTCGGTACCACCCCTTCTGCATGGGACAGCACCTGGTGGCCGACCGCCCTCGGAAGCCCACCTACCCCCTCAGACCACGCCAAGAACCTCGGCATCGTACTCGACTCATCACTCACCATGAATCGACAGGTCAACGCCGTCACCTCCAGCTGCTTCAACACCCTCCGCAAGACCTTCAAGTGGATCCCCCCTGAGTCAAGGATGACAGTCACCCACGCACTCATCACCAGCAGACGGGACTATGGAAACGCACTCTACGCCGGCATCAACAAGTCCCTACTCCGCAAACTCCAGACAATACAGAACACCGCCGCCAGACTCGTCCTCGGCATCCCCCGACACGAACACATCAGCCAACACCTACGACGTCTCCACTGGCTCCCCGTGGAGAAAAGAGTCACTTTCAAAATCCTCACTCACGCCTACAAATGCCTACACAACAACGGACCCAAATACCTCAACGACAGAATCAACTTCCACGTACCCAAAAGAAACCTCCGATCTTCCAACCTCGCACTGGCCGAAACCCCGCGCATCCACAGAGCCAGAGCAGGCGGAAGATCCTTCTCTAAGAACCTAAGAGAGAACCTCTGAACTAACCCACTTAGTTTTACTGATAGCTAAAAGCTCATCTTATAGACATATCCCCAAATCAACTTCCTACAACATGATTAGTTCATAGAAATGTATTTTATTATTTATAAAAAAATATATTTTTTAGTCTCTTTTCACATATATATTCGTTTTATCATTATAAATAAACATTCATGTATTTACAATTTAATATGAAACTTGTCATGATACAAGCTTGAAACACAATTTACAAAATGTCTGTAACCCCACAAAACACCCATCAGACCTGCATTCTCACCTCTCAAAACTATACAATCACACTAACATTCACACCACACAAACATTATAGAGGGATTCAAAAACATGTGAGGGATCCAATCTTGCAGAGACAGTTGAAAATTGAATTCCTTTCTACAGTTGCTTCCTTAAAATTCTTCTCCTGTATATGCCTCTAGTAGGATTCCATTGTATCAAAAATGGTCTACGCACTTTTCGGTGGATATTACATCAAACCACCTTCATCAGGACCAAATATCTACTAGATAAATGTCAACAGACCTGTGGATGGGGGGTTATCTGAGCGATTCTGTATAACTCTCATTCGGTAAGATCCTTCTCTCACATTGCAGCCAAGACCTGGAATGAGCTACCGGCAGACATCAGACGCGCCCCCTCCCTGAACACCTTCAGGAAGACCCTCAAGACCTGGCTCTTTGGCTAAACAGATCTGCGGACCCCCCCCCTCAGCGCCTTGAGAACCTCACGGGTGAGTAGCGCGCTTACAATTCCCTGATTGATTGATTGATTCAACAACAAAGGTTAGCCATCACTGGAGAAGAACTCACAACCTTGATCAATCAGCGCTGAAATTCCTGCTCACCAGGGCCCATTGCATCCTAATTGTGGTAATAAACAGAACCCACCACTGTGGACCCGCCTATTGAAACCCCTATTTAATCATGTGCTCACTTCTGGGCAAGTACCTCCAACATGGAAAGGGCCAATAATCCAACAGGTAAAGGCCCCAAAAATAACTCTGCAAACGTTTGGCTTATAGCCCTACTGGATGCAGAAGGGAAACTTTTCGCGAAACACCTGCTGAATATTTTGGCCCCCTGGAATAATAAATAACAACCTGTTATGAATCTTCCAAGCTGGTTTCCATCCGAGATGCTCAACCGTTGACAAAATCACGGCACTTATGTGACTCGTCACAAAGGTTCAACAAAAAAATAAAGATTTACACTTCTGCTTTGTGGACTACTCGGCTGCTTATGATAAAGTGAACCAAAACTGCGTATGGACAAATCTCCATTCTTTAGTAATAGATAAAGGCCTGCTACATCTCCTAATGGCACTGCACACTGATACTTGGTTAAAGCTGAAACTGACAAACAACCCTGGTATTTCACCTAAGGTTTCTGCATCGAATCGCCTCAAACCAGGGTGCGTGCTAGCACCTCTCCTCATTTTACATTTCAGATATACATTCTTATATCCACAACCTGAACTTCTCTCCACCAAAGCTAGGTACCTGTCACATAAGTCACCTGGCCTATGCCGACGACCTCACTATTTGCTCTCAAACACCAATTGGATTCCAGAAACAGCTAAGGGCCTTAAATGATTTTAATATACACAACGACCTGACGCCAACATCACCAAGGCAAATATGCTGCTAATTGACACAGGGCCATCTCAACAGCATTATAGGCCCCCAGGGCAAAGCATTGCACTGGGCTCTGCCTACACAACCACTAACAGGAATAAAAATGTTTAATGGAAAATGAGTGTTAAATTCTGGTCTCCATGGTCCCCTATGCTCGTGGGGCCCCCAGGCAACTGCCCTGTGTGCCCATGCGTTAAGACGGCACTGATTTGACATGCAGAAAAGACAATTCAATTGAACTATGTACACAACCAGTTGAATCTGTAGATACATAGGCCTACCTAGGCTAGACACTCAACTCAAAACTAAGTGTAACCCAGCATTTGGCAAAGCTAAAGAACAAAGCCACACTTGTAACCAAATCAATAAAGATGTTTGCACACATATATGGAGGTAGAGTAGTCAATCCAACAACTCGGGCGCTAGAAGCAAAACTTCTTCCAGCACTAAGGCACTCTTCTGTTTCTCTTGGCAAAAAAAAGAAACCTGAAAGAACTAGGAACCATTCATATACAAGACATAAGATAATTATTCAGTCTTCAGATCTCTACTCCTCGGCCCCTTTGCGACCGGTATTTAACCTTTTGGGATGCATCAAGCCCAAAGCCATTCGCAAAATAGGTAATTACAAAATTTGCGATGACCTATTTTGCGAATGCAGTTAGGGAATCGCAATTTGCGATTCCCTAAATGCAATGCAAGAAGCATTCTCAGAATGCGACTTTGCATTAGGGAATTGCAAATTACCATCAACTTCAAGTTGATGTTAATTTGCAATTCCTTAGAAAAATGCACAAAATTGCATTTTTTTAAGTGCCATGTGGCGCACACACATGCCCTTGGGGCATGCCCTTGGGGCATGTGTGTGCGCCACATGTGCACACATGCAAATTTTGGGGTGCATCAGGGTGGCCTTTTGGCCCTCTAGCACCCTTGAAATTGCATGCACAATTTGCGATTACATTTTTGGTAATCGCAAATTGCTAATGGTTTCCTCTAGGCCCATAGGAATGAATGGGAAGGCATTCCCTATAAGCGAATCGCAATTTGCGATTCGCTGATAGGGAATGTGTAGGAATCGCAATTTATTTAGCGATTCCTACAAGCATAAGGAATTGCGATTCCTAAATATCGATTCCTTAATAATCGCTATTAAGGAATCGCAGTTCCTTATGTTGATGCATGTGCCCCATGATCTATAAGGACCTTACAATGACCGTAGAGTCCTCCTTCGTTTTCTTTTATAAAAATCACAGCTGCAATTCAGGAGCACAGTGCACCCCACTAGAAGATTGCTATACCTGGATGTGGGAGTCTGTGGAACATTGACTGCTGTCTGGGTCTATGTTCTGTGGAAAGTATTCTGAGGGTGGCAGTTGGAGTCGAGCTGGCAGAGGGACGGCTGCGCCGGCATCACAGGGACACACTACTCTTAATAAACGTATCAGCAAGAACCCTGACTTCAAGGTGTGGTCATTACATCGACTTACAAGAATTGGCGACGATCTGCTAGCTTGATCCTGTGATCGCCAGCGGCCGGAACCCACCCTGAGCAGTCCAAGACTTCCTGTACCGCTGACACGATCCTCAGTGATCTCCTCGATCACCCGGATGCTACGCACCAACATTTCGGCTTTCTGTGAAGAAGCGCTGGGGTGAGTACTGCCAAAAAGGCCTGTTCCCTCAAGCATTGCCTTGTGTTAGTGCATACGTCACACGCGCAATGCGCATCACGCCGGAGTCCATTTTGCAGAGGTTTCCCAACCTCGAGAACTACGTTTTGCCTAAGCTCTGCCTTTTTGACTTGGGAACATACCAGTGGATCCCAAACCTCTCACGCTTCTTCAGATATCGGATTTTACTCTGTGATTCGCACACCGCCTACCGGCATTCTCATTGCGAATTACCTTAAAGCTACCTTGTGTTCCAGTGATTTGCACACCACCTCGCAATATTTATATTGCAAGTCACTTGCGTGCCATCTTTTATCTCGGTGATTTGCACACCACATATTAATGTTTTCATTGCAAATCACCTGCGTACAGTCTATAGTGAAGCATGCACGCTCAAAACGCCATTGTGTCTCCACCATTGTTTTTATCCTCAACAGGTCCACTCCCAATTGAATGGGAGGATTGGTTGACAATGTTTGAGACCTATCTGGAGGTCATTGATGGAGTACGGTTTGGTGCTGCTAGGAAAAAGGGATTGTTGATAAATAATTTAGGCAAAGAAGGGCAACACGTATTTAAATATCTGCCCTTAGTCACTCAACCCAATGGAGATCTCATTGAAGATGTATATGCAGAAGCAAAAAAAAAGATTGGAACCTCAGATTTGCCAAAGAGGTTAATTTGGTCATGAACCGGTACAAATCTATACCCACCAACAAGAAGAAGGTCAATCCATAGATGAGTTTGTTACAAAATTGCGAGAATTGTCACTGAAATGTAAATTCGAAGCCATGATGGATGAACTAGTTCGCGACCAACTGATAGTCCATTGCAAATGTAAGAAAACCCAAGAACGTTTATGGGCTGCTAAGAACCCCTCCCTCAAATATGCCATAGGCATAGCCAAGGTGGTGGAACAGTCTCAACATTGCATGCATGAGATGGATAAGAGAAGAAACGCTAAGGAAGATGTAGTTTCCACTGTTGATAATGAGGAGTTAGATGTTGCTGCCGTTTCAAAACTCAATCGTAACACCCCCAAAATCAAGCAACCCCCTAAGTCCTGTTATAGATGTGGCAGTGCATTTCACATCGCAGATTATCGCAGATGTATTGCCTTGGATAAGACTTGCAGGAAGTGTGGTCGCAGAGGACATTTTGCCGCAGTGTGCAAACAATCAGGGAGATCTAAAGTAGCAATTGTGGATGATACCAGTGACATGATGCACCATTTTTTTTTTAAAACAACATTTTTATTGTTTTTCGAAATATAACGATACAAGCATTGCCAAAATATAGAGGCAGGAAGGTGCGCACGTAATGAGATTTTAGTAGGGCCGTGCTTATTAACAAGTGACATGTCTATAATAGACATATGCAGTGTTCCACTTTTCACTACAAGGATATCATATGTCAACGAAACCATCAGTAAGCGTGTAAGTTATCGGCACCCACATTTCTTAAAGGACAGTGCAGTGAAAATCCCCCCCACATAATTGACAGTTCTAAACAAATCTCCCATCCCTCCCACTTATCCCCCCGGCGTGCCACACTTAGCAATGATTATGTCAACATCTAGATTTAATGCAGGTAAGTACAATAAAAGTAAACAGTTGTTAGCGTCAGGGAAATCCCTCCGTGTCGAAAGCAGGGGAATTCGTGAGTGCAGAGGACCTATACATTAAGCCATAGAGTGGGCAGTGATCAGGGCGGATTAGCGCGAGCAGCAGCCTCGGGGTCCTCGTCCAAGTCAGGGTCTGGAATTTTCAACAAAACTACCAAGGTTTCCCAAGCCCTCGCTGCCTCCAGTGCTCTCTCACTATTTGCCCGTTTAGCCAGTTGCAGTCTAACAGTACCTTCACATTCTGCCCATTTGAGTAAATCAGTCCTCCATCTCTTAATACCCGGGCCCTTCTTTGATTTCCAGTGTGCTGTAATGTCTCTTTTAGCCAAGAGAAGGCCCAAGTCCAAAAACTTACTAGTGACCTTGTTTTTAGATGTATGGGGGAACCAGTGCAGCAGGCAGGGGCCTATAGTTGGTTCTAAATCTCTATCAGTGATTTCATTCAGTAGTGTAACTACCTCCTCCCAATAAGTCTCTAACTGGGGGCAATCCCACATCATGTGATGAAAATCTACTCCCTCCATGTTACAGCGCGGGCACATTGCTGAGCTAGTATCAAAATATTTATTGATTTTGGCCGGGGTAAGGTATGCCCTATGTAAAATATAAAAATGCACTAGTTGAAAGCGGGCATTTCTAGTACTCTTCCACGCTCGTTCAACTAGTTCAGCCCATATCTTCTCAGGAATCACATCACCCAGATCCTCCTCCCATTTTAGTCGTAATGCAGTTAAGGGAGCTAATGCTTCTTGGGTCATACGCCTATAAAGACAGGTGACTGCTCTATAGGTTCCCACCGCTGATACTACATACTGGCAGCCCATTGATATCTGTGGTTCAATCAACCCCTCCCTCCAATGTTTTTGAATGGCCGCAATAAGTGCTGAGTGGAGTAAAAAATCACCGCGAGATAGGTCATACCGCTCTTGCAATGCAGCGAAAGGAAGCAAGGTATTGTCCTCATATAAATCCCCCATTGTGGTCAGTCCCTTCTCCTTCCAAATGGTCAGCGCGCTCCAGTTGCCGCCATGCGGTAGTGCAGCACACATGGCCAAGGGGATCTCAGGAGCATAAGGATGCGCAATCCGCGCTCGCTTCTGACTCCTATTCCAACAGAGCCGGAGCGTCCGCAAGCCACCCGGAAGTGACCTAAGTCGTATTGGCAATTGCAAGATAATTTGGGAGAGTGTCCCCCAGGAGGTCTGCCCCCCCTCATGTTCACCCAGTCCTCGAAACTCCAATGCTACTGCTTGGGTAAGCCATTGCAGTTGAGCCGCTAAGTAATAAGTCTCAAGGTCAGGAACCGCAAGGCCACCCTCTGATTTCGGTCTTACCAGGACCTTCAATGCCACCCTCCGTCTGCGAGTAGCCCAAAGAAACCCCGTAATCATCGTTTTAAGTTGTGTAAAAATTGTCGCTGGTATCCAAACAGGCAAGGCTCTAAAATAATACAATAATCTGGGAAGAATCACCATCTTGAGCAGGGCCACTCGACCGGCCACTGAGAGAGGCAGTGTACCCCAAAACTCGAGGTTGCTTTTTAGTCCTCTGATGGCTCTACCCACATTACCCTCCAGTAAGTCAGTTTGTTTGTGATATATTCGGGTCCCCAGGTATGTCAAACAACGATATTCCCATTGCACCCCATCAGTATCCCGGGGGCCACCATCAAGTGCGGCGGTAGGGAACAGGCAGGACTTCGCCCAATTCACTTTGAGTCCCGCCACAGTGCCAAGTTCGTGGAGTAAGCGTTTTGCACCAATGAGTGCATCACCAGTATTAGCTAAAAACATGAGCAGGTCATCAGCATAGAGCGCAATATGGTGAGTTTGGCCATGTACGCAAAGCCCGGGATACCACAGTCCCGTTCTGGCTTGGGCTGCAAGCGGCTCCATGGCCAGGGCACACAACAGAGGAGACAGCGGACAGCCCTGTCACATGCCACGACTCACAGCACAGGCGTCGGAGATCAGTCCACCGGTTTTGACCCTGGCAGTGGAATGATTGTATAATAAAGCCGTCCAAGTCACAAAAGTATCCCCCAAGCCAAAACTGCGCATGACCTGAAATAAATAAGGCCATTCCAAGCTATCAAACGCCTTCTCCATGTCTACCGCAAAGATGGTGGCAGACTCTTTTGGATAGGTGTTGGCTTCTAATATTTGAAGCAGGCGTATTATATTGATAGCCGTGTTCCTGGTTGGGATGAAACCAGCTTGATCTTTGTGTATCAGGTGAACCATGTGGGGTAAGAGCCGGGTTGCCAAGATCCGACTTAGAATCTTGTAGTCAGTTGTTAGCATGGATAACGGCGATAGGTAGTCCTGTCTGAAGGTGGCTTCCCTGGTTTCAATAGTGGGATAATAATCGCTTCGCGAGTTGTGATAGGCAGCTGTCCCGCTCGCTTCGCATCATTGTAAGTTGTTACTAACCTAGGAGCCAGGAGATCGATATAGGTAAGGTAAAACTCAATCGGCAGGCCATCTGCTCCAGGAGTCTTATTTCGCGCCATGTGTTTGATCGCTCCCCGTACTTCCTCAAGAGCAATATCCTGACCCAATAAGTCCGCCTGTGCTCTATCTAGTTTTGGAAGGTCTACTGCATTTATAAATCCCCCAATAACCCCATCATTCAGAGTCACCTTACTCTGATAGAGGTCTGTATAGTAAGCAAGGAACTGATCATTAATATCGTGTTGGGTATAACAGACTTCCCCAGTTGGGCTACGGAGTTCTAATATTACTGTCCCTCGTCTGGCTGGATTGGCTAACCAAGCCAGTAATGAGCCAGACTTGTCACGTTCCGCATGAGCGCGAGCGAGATATTTTTTATAATCAAAATAGCGCAATCTTTCGACCTGTGTAGCGACTGCCTCCCTTGCCTCTAAGAGGTCTTTCTGCTTATCTATCCGCCCAGGCCGTTCCTGCTCCACTTCCCGCAATCGTTGGTCTGCATTCTGTATATCCTGTAGCAACACCTTACGTACTCCCATCATGTTGGAAATGCAGTGTCCCCTCAAAACCGTTTTAAAAGCATCCCATTCTACAGCGGAAGATGATGCGGTGCCAGTATTCTCCAGGAAGTATTGAGCAATGCCAGTGCCTACCACTTCGCGAAAAACCTGATCTTCCAATGCCTCCGGATTTAATCGCCATGTCGGTATTTAAGGGCACACATGGGCCCAGTGTATCCTCAGAAGGAGCGGGTTATGGTCTGATAATGTCCTAGTGAGATATTCACTATGTTTGACCTCCGCATGGATATCGGGGGAACAGAGAACAGCATCTAGGCGAACGTGGAGCTCATAAAGAGCCGAAAAAAAAGAGTAATCACGAGTTCCAGGATGGTGTGTCCTCCATGTGTCAACCAACCCCCACCTATGTTGCCACTCTCTCCTAGCCTTAGAAATCTTGTGAATGGGCGCATCAGGGAGGGGAGGATGGGATCGATCTAGAATTACATCAGAGACAGAATTGAAGTCTCCACCCAGAATCACCGACCCCGTTAAGAGAGGAGTTAATTTCCCTGAGAGGTGTGTAAAAAATGCTGGTTGTTCTGTATTGGGTGCATAGATACTACCCAGCACTATGTCTCTGCCATTTAATCTCCCAGCAACCACTACATATCGCCCCTCCGGGTCCGCAAGGTGTTGTGTGCACTGGAAAGGAACCCCCGCCCGGATCCATATCAGTATCCCCGTGCAAAGGCCGAGTAATTCGTGTAAAAGACTTGACCCCGCCATCTGCGTTGTAGGGCTAGTCCCTCCTGGCCTGTATTGTGTGTCTCCTGGAGGAAGGCGATTTGAACCCCTCTGCGCAATAAGTATGCATGAAGTTTGTGTCGCTGCACCATTGTATGCATGCCTCGGACATTCCATGAAATACACTTTAATTCAGCTAGAGATCCCATAACACAATCGTAAACAGTTCCCTGTCCATTCGTTTAAGGTGACACGCCGAAACCCAATAAACACTCCCTTATAAAATTGAAACCCCCAACTCCCCCTCCCCAGAACAGGTACTAAAACACTAGTCCCCATCCAAACTAAACTATACGCACAATGTCCTCTAGTGACTACAGAGGAACAAGGGGGACACGGCTGCAGGCCAACGCTGCCTGACAACGAAATCAAGAATAATCTCAGCGCCTGTGCCCCAATCAGCCCAGTGTCCCACATCCGGGGGCGCACAGCAGTATTGCAAAGCCCCACACCACTATCCCGTCATCACAACAGCGAGAAAGCATCACTGCAATACAGGAGAGCCAAAGGAGAAAGAACAGCAGTCAGAAAAGAACATGGAAATCGAGACAGAACGAAGAAGAACAGAGGAATAATCAAGCAATTTCATCCGCAGTGCCCGGGGTGACATGTGGTAACTTAACACTGCCATCATGGGAGGTGTCCGAGTCTGAACCGCCTGAGGCCTTTTCTGATCCAGTTTCTGCATCCGATGGTGTCTTATGGCCCTGTAGCATCTCCAATACCGCCTGTAGTGCACTGGCCCTTTCCTTCTCCGTCTGAGAGGAACTAGGTGTCCGCAAAGATTTACGCCGGGGCCGCTTCCATCGATCTTTCTAATGAGGATGTCTTCCAGGAGAGAGCGTGTGATCCTGCACCTTCGGTTTGTGACCAGTTTTGTAAGTTTCGAACCAGTCCCATGCCTCCTTGGGGTCTTCGCAGAAGTGTGTTTTACCATCTAATATGATCCGCAGTCGTGCCGGAAACATCAAGGAGTACTGAATTCCTTCGTCTCGCAGGGCCTTTTTGACTGTTAGGAAGGAGGTGCGACGCCGCTGGACTTCCAAAGTGTAATCAGGAAACAACGACACTCTGCTGTTATCCACAGTGTAGGGCCCAGACGTACGTGCTTTCTGCAGTAGGAGGTCTCTGTCCTTGAAGTGGAGGAGTCGGGCTACCACCGGGCGAGGAGGTCTTCCCGGTGCCCGAAGCCGAGTAGGGACCCGGTGGGCTCTTTCCAAGGTATAAAACTGGGATAGTCCATCCGGCGCCACCACATCTCGGAGCCAGTTTTCCAGGTATGCGAGCATGTTAGCACCTTCTATTCCCTCCGGGAGGCCCAAGACTCTAACATTATTTCTACGGTTACGCCCTTCGGCATCTTCAGCCCTCTTCTCCAACAACTGAACTCTGTGAGAGATATCCCCCATCTGGGCAGAGAGGGCTTGCTGCGCCGGTGCCAGGTCCGCCAGTGATGTCTCAGTTTGCTTCACCTGTTCAGCCAGCTTGGTGTGTTCTGCTCTCAGAAGACCCAGCCCCACTGCCACATTGTTAATGTCCTGGTGCAGTGTTTCTTTAGTGTCCGTTATAGTCTCCAGGATCTGGGCTAACTGCTGCTGAACTAGAACGTCAACCAATCCCTCAGGTGGATCCGATTGTTTGTGGTCCGAAGCTGGGTCGTCCTGATCTGGGGGGACCCCCAACTGCTTACCCCTGGGCTTCCCCATGCCTGTGGCAGAGCAGCGCCACACACTATGTGCCAACGCCCAGTGAGTCCCTCCAGTTATGTCGCCAGCCAAGAGGAAGAATCAAGCCCTGCACGAAAGCACAATGCTGGTAGTCAGGCACCTTCCTTGTTAGCCCTAGCGATAATAGTGAAACTTCACTCACCAGTAGCGGGCCGCCGTGGGCAAAACAAAAGTCAGTGGCAAGAAGCACTCCGGAGTCTCTTGAACGGCCTACCCCCAGTCACTAGGCTCCGATGGGAAAAGCGCCAGTGAGGATGGACAGTAGGCGCTTCCCCGATGATGGGTCCTGGATCAGTGTGCTAAGCCCCACGCCGGAGGCACGCAGTTCCATGCAATACCAATTCCGGGCCGCCACAGCCCCCGCTCCTCTATCGGGACAAATCAGACGGGTTTGGGATTCCAACAGATCGTAGTTGTGGCAGCCGAGTGCTCCACAAAAGTTCACTCCGCCATCCTGAGTTTCTCTCACCGAGGTTGTCTTCGCCTCCTTTCTCGGTACACGCGGCCTATCGGATGCTTCACCAGCAAGCTATGGTGGCAACGACACTGGAAGGGAGGCTGCGCCGCCCGTGGCGCGGGGACCCTTTATCGACACAGTGTCGTGGGCAGTAGATCTTCAAAGCTGGCGGGTGGACTTACACAACTGGGCCCACCGACACAGTGAGGAGGGCCGATCGAGCCGTCGGAGCCCCGTAAGAAGCGGTCGTGCGGTGTGTCACCGGGCACCAGGGTCCCAAGAATAGCGATCTTATGCTGCAGGGTAGATCCTCGGTAGAGGATGCCGTCCCACACTGCCCTGCCGTAAGGTAAGTTGCAGGCGAGTCCCCGCGCTCCAATCCTCCTACCACACCCCGAGCAAAGCCAATCGTTTCCCCCACCGGGCCTCGCGACCCATCTCAGCCGATCAGTAGGGGGCCTGCGTCACCATCGGCTCCCTTGTGTCTTTATTAGGTGTGGTCGGTAAGTGGCAGGTCTTAACATGCAGTGGCCATTATCCTTGTCTGTATATTCTTGCCTACACACTAGTGCCTTTAAATGTGCCTGTTGTGATCTGCAAGCATTATAGTGCCCAGTCCCGGTCTCCGGGGGGATGCGGTCAGCGCGATGTCCAACTTGGTGGTAGGGCCTCACCTCGGGGTTCAGGTCGGGACTGCGGCCGGCAGGGACCCTCCGGAAAATCCTGGGCTCCGGGATTGAATCGCGACGGGCTCCGGGATTGAGTCGCAGCTCGCTCCGCTCACGTCTGCTGTTGAAAGGGTAATATTGTGGACGCCAGGTGGATTCAGCAGCTAACACATGCCCCGGTCGCAGCGTGTCCCAGAGGCCTCACCTCCTATACTCGGCATATCGTCGCCGGATCGTCAAGTTGCGGCGTCATGGGTGGCCCAATGCGGCCTCTGGAGGCTCCTATACCCTCGCTGTCAATTTCAGGTGGTATCGAATCCGGGTTGATGCTCGGATGGTCGAGAGATCCCCCCCGGAGGTCTAGAGCTCTCTCAGGTGGCGGCCATATTCATCTGCTGCCGTCTTCGCCCCCTTCGCCTCCTTTCTTGTGTCCACAACACTACGATCGCACGGGGCCCCCTAAGTTCGGTCCCAGGCACTGCCCAGGCTCGGCGGGGTTCGATGTGTGCCCCCGGAACCAGGGCACCAGCATTTATAACAGGATAAATAAGTAGGCCGGTGCGGAACTCGGAGCTCACACGTCCGCCGCCATCGGCTTGCAAGCCACACCCCCCGTGACATGATGCACCATGGAGACAAAATCTTAAGTGTTGGTGGAGATATGGAGAAATCGGGCAGGGGGAACAGACCCAAAGCTATCTTCAACATAAATAGAAAAGAAGTGCAATTAATGGTGGACTCAGGATCCATGTACACCATCATTTCGAAGGACATATTTGAAAAGACATGGCCAAAAGGAAAGCTAATACCCAAGGACATTAACCCAGGAGGGTACCAAGGAGAAACCATATACTTGCTTGGATTCTTGAATGCCACAATCGAGTTCCAAGGGAGGATCATCATTGGGAAAATTTACTTGGCTGTAGATGGTCCACCCATACTAGTGTCGATGCACCAATATGACTTGTGTATAGTAGTGAATCCAAGGGTACCAGTACAAGTGATGGTGGTTGAAGACTTAGGTCTAGAAGACATTTTAAATGAAGCTGAGGACGTGTTCAGGGAGGATCTAGGGTGCTTACAAGGTTACTCTCACAAGATCATATTGAAGCCCAATGCTATACCAGTACAGCATAAAGCGCGCAAAATTCCTTTGATGACACGAGCAGCCATAAAGGAACTGCTCAAGTATATGGTAACATCTGGAGTGATTGAACCTATTCTGCATTGATTTGAGGTCTCTCAATCAGAATTTTGTTGTGGACACATACCCCTTAACCAACATAAATGAGCCTATTCTAGCCTTAGGTGGAGGGAAGTACTTTTCTAAATTAGACCTGAAAGATGCATACTATCAAATTCAGTTGCACGAACAATCCAAACCGTTCACGGCATTCATAACAATGGAAGGGCTATTCCAATGTACTAGAATGCCGTTCGGGTTGTGTTCAGCTGGGAGTGTTTTTCAGTGTATGATGGGTGAGCTGTTTAAGGATATGACAAATATCATGTTCTTCCAAGATGATATACTCATTTTTGGGAGCACAGCTGAACAGCACAATTTAGTTCTTAGACATGCCCTGCATAGGTTAAGCGAGGCAGGACTAACCCTGAGACGCCAGAAATATACATTTTTGGTGGATAGAGTAGAGTATTTGGGGTATGAGATATCTGCTGAAGGAGTGAAACCAAAGAAGATCCTGATGGACGCCATCAAGTTGGCACCTACGCCAAATGACAAAGATAAACTGAGATCATTCTTAGGTCTCACAGAATATCACGCTAAATTTGTTAGAAACTTCACTGAGAAAATTGAGGTGTTGAGGGCACTTTTGAAGAAGGGAACTAGCTTTGTGTGGGGGAAAGACCAACAGAGTTCATTCGATTCAATTAAAAAGGAGATTTGTGAAGCTGGTGTTCTCACACCATTTGACACCAAGTTAAAGTCGGTCCTTACTTTGGATGCCAGTGCCACTGGTATAGGTGCGGTGTTGGCACAAGTCCATGACAAGGAGGAAAAACCAGTCGCATTCGCATCCAGAACTTTGACTGGTTCGGAAAGGAACCATTCCGTAATAGAACGAGAGACCCTAGCTGCAGCGTGGGGTTGTAAGTATTTCAGGACTTACCTGTGGGGCTCCAAGTTTGTGTTGCGATCCGATCACAAACCATTGTTGAAGGTACTTTTGCCAGGGGTTACAGGCAAGTGTTCAGCTAAGCTTGGCAGGTTGGCTGCTCGGTTGCAAGAATATTGTTATCATGTGGAACAAATTCAGGGATGGAGGAATACACAAGCGGATTGCTTGTCAAGGTTGTCCCTAGATTGGCAAGATGTGGATGGTCCAGCGGTTAGAGTGAAGGAGGGTGAAGGGGCTGTGGTTTCCATCCAAGATGTCCTGAGTGTGGCAGGAATGCATACGTTTACCAGGCTGGATTGGATTAAAGAGATGGAGTCTGATGTTGCACTGAGTGAGGTGATGCACATGGTATTGCAAGGTGGCAGAAGAGAGAGTACGGTGTCCATTTCTGTAAGACCTTACCTCAAACTCTTGGATGAGTTATCAGTGCATGAGAATTGTTTGTTGATGAGGGGCAATTTGTTTATTCCTCCTCGAGGCTTGAGGCAGAAACTGATTAAGTTGGCACATGAGGGTCACTTAGGCCAAAACAAAGAAAAAGTTGTGGGTGAATTGGTGGTGGCCCAGAATGGACACTGAGGTGGATGAATGGGTGGAGAGATGTGTTGTCTGTAAAGAGAGTGAGAAAAGGTTGAAGGTTGGAGTGCAAAATGATTTGGACACATAAGCGATCCTGGTCGACCATGGCATACTATCTGCGTGGACTTCATTGGTCCTATGTATGAGTTAGAGGCAGAATTGAAGTTTGCATTCGTGGTTGTGGATGTACATTCAAGATGGCTTGTAGTCAACTTCATGAAAGAAGTTACCATGAAGGCAACTGTAACCATGTTGAGGGAGATATGGTTCGAGGAGGGTTTGCCATCAGTGCTCATCACTAATAATGGCACCCAACTGACTTCTTGTGAGTTGCGAGAATTTCTGGAAACATCTGGTATCAAGCACAATCGCACTGCACTTTACAATCCCCAGGGGTACGAAATGGTTGAGAGGGCTAACCGCATGGTTAAGGGCACAATTCAGATGGCCTTAGCGAGTAGAAAGGATGTGTGTGAGGTGGTGGCTGAGATGTTGTGGGCATATCGGTCAAGTGCCCATGGTGTGACTGGTAGGACCCCCTTTAAGGTGATGCGTGGTAGGCTACCTGGGACGAAGTTGGGTCCCGCCTGGCTGCGTGAGATGATTTGTGCCACCAAGTCCGGTGAAGGTTCCCTGAAGGGTAATGTCTCTCAACGCATTTCTTGAGGTGATTGGGTGAAGTTACGGAGTGGTAGAGGTGGTGGTGGTTTATTCAAATTTAAAGGGGAGTTTAAAGTGATGCGTGCCTTACGTCATGTTGTAGTGTTGGAGAATGGAGAAATGTGGAATTACAGGCGTGTGGTGCTGTACCAGCAGGGAGGATCATATGATGTTGGTGAGGGAAATGACAATCCTCTCACGAATAGTGCCTTTATGCTCGTGTCGGATGGTGAGTTATCCCCCTCTCCACAGGTTGAGCCCAGGGCAATTACACGTTCCTCAGGTGCAGGTGACGTGTGTGTTGACTTGGCGCGACCCGACGCCACAGTATCGACACCACCATCTGATTCCACATCATCACCCCTTGATCCCACTACACAAAGGGGTAGAATAAGGAGAGTCCGGCATCCTCCTGGGTACCTCGATGATTATGTGTGTTAGCCAAGCCTGGTTTCTCTGTAGCATGTGATTTCTTTTAGATTTTGCTTTTGCATTATTTTTTGATTTAGGTTATCTCAATGTATGTCATTTTAACCATTTCCTTTTTCAAGCACCTTGTGCACAATTTACCTTTTTCTTGTTTGTAATTGTTGTATTGTTGTAAGGAAAGGGGATGTACTATACCTGGATGTGGGAGGCTGTGGAACCTTGACTGCTGTCTGGTTCTATGTTCTGTGGGAAGTATTCTGAGGGTGGCAGTTGGAGTCGAGCTGGCAGAGGGACGGCTGTGCCAGCATTGCAGGGACACACTACTCTTAATAAACGTATCAGCAAGAGCCCTGGCTTTGAGGTGTGGTCATTACATTGACTTACAAGAAAGATCTATTGGGCATGACAAGACCCACTCGCATAAGGACATTAAGAAAGCTATTGCAGGAGTAATCTTGAATGATTGATCTAGTTGGCATTTCACACTACAAAAATATAGGCTAAATGCAATATTTTTGATCTAGATAATTCTACATAGACTCCAACCTTGAAGCCAACGTTAAGCAGAATTACTTGATATAATTTACAAACTAAAAGCTGTATCACAAAACTCTGGAAGTTCCTGGACCTTGCATACAACAGACTAAAAAGGTTTGTCCAGACATTGCTTATGCAGCCAGCTGCCCCACCTCCTAAACAGCACTTGCATTTCAAATGGTCATTTAGCCCTGCAAATTCTCAAATCCACTTCAAAATCGGATTTCTTCTAATGCATAGCTGCCGTCAACTTAACAACCATATATATTCAATTAAACAACAACTCTATTGTCAAGGTCCATCAGGCACTCCTCGGGCAAACATTTCTACAAACTGACTTTGTACTGAACACACTTCATGTTAAGTCTTTTTCATTGAGATAAGAACGCCTCAGTCCTTCCCTTTTGCTTTATGCTCTGTAGGAACATAAAGGAAAATCATGTTTGTTTCATGATGCATGTTTTAATATAGATATTTTTTTAATTGTAATGAATTCTAAAAAATGTACACAATAAAATATAACCAGTGGTCGAACCATTTACCAGGCTGGGAAACGGGTTGGCGAGTTGGTATTTTACCCTACAATGATATATGGTCTTGTCGAATAGTAGCCTGCTTGGCTAACACCTGCTCTGGCTAACTGTTCTCAATATCTAAAACCACATCAATGGGTGAAACAGGCATAGAATTTACAGCAAACTACATACCCATACCTTTGACTGGGTTACAAATCCAGCGGTTTTTAACTAATATCTTCTCATTTATTAAGCCTGACAACACTTAATCAAACCAAGAAGGAGATTAGGTTCTCTAGAAATATTCTTCCTTTACATAGCATTGTAAGAATTAGACCCGCAGAGCAAACTGTGTGGCATGTTTTAGCCTGATTCCAGACATTACAAAAACAGATACAAAGCTTTGAAGTTTCGGTCCACAATGACGAGAAACATAATTCATATATGCAATTTCACTTTATTTATATTTGTAGCAGGTGACTCAAGCCCTTCCTCAGTGCTAGAGCAGTCATTCAGTCACAAGGTACATAAGAGTTCGGACAGCATGCACAAATCAGTCAAATTTTACAGCACAATGACCAACTAGACATGTCTGTCAGAAAAACAACATAATTCCAGCTCAATGAGTAGAAATGAATCTTCAGTTTATTCCAAAGATTATTTTAAGAGAGTTCATGCCATTCAAACAATATCCTGCACAGGAATTTCGGCCCAGGGTTATGGCATGTGACCTAAGGGGCCCAAAAATGTGTATGTCGAATTGTCTTATACCAGATTGCAGGCTAACTTACTTGTAAGCCCATAGAACATGGTACCAAGGGTACCCAGGGAAGGTAAGTTAGAAGGTCACCCAAGGGATTACAGCATTGGTTTTGCCACGCTGGATGTGACATTAGTGGTGGCTGGTAATTTTAGTGGGTAGGGGTGGAGGGCCACACACACACCCATACATTCACAAACACACACACATCCATTCACACCACTCACTCACAAATTCATCCACTGATACATACACGCATGCACCAAACATTCAAAAACATACCTGCTCTGCAGCTCGAGAGGGAAGCCTCACAGATAACAGGAGGGTGGGGACTGCTGCCTCGCTGCCTCGCTCATCACAGAATGGCATGGGGTCAGTGAGACTACTGACCCCACCTCACTCTGTGAAGAGGTGTCACTGATTGACACTCGGCCCTGGGCACATCAGAGCTTAAGGCTGAAGCACCCAGGTCTGAGGCGTTCCTCCTCGCCATGAGGGGAGAGGATGTGCCACAGAAGCCAGAGCTGCCGACTCAGGAGCTGGAGATCCGGGTTCGAGTCTTGGCATTGGCGCAACATCCTGTGATTCTGGGCAAATCACTTAATCTCCCCGTGCCCATCAACAGCACCTGGATACCCTCACGGGTAATAAGCAGCACTATATAAATCAACAAACTCTATGACGGGGATGGCCTAAAGGCACTTTTGCCAGACTGAGGAGGTTACACTCACAGGGCTGTGAAATCCTCAGCCTGGCAAAGTTGAGCTCAGGCAGCCAGGTGCCTGCACATTTAGCACATGTCCAGCTCCTGGTTGCCTGACCTGAACAAGAAGAGTGTCTCTCAGGCTGACCTTTCTTCAGCCTGAGAGACACTTCTTGTTGGGGGAAAAAGGTGGGGCACATGGCCCATTCGTCCATATGGACAGAATGCAGCTGTGTGACACAGGTAAAACGAGTCCCCCAGTCTGTCATTGCAGACTGTGAAGAAAGTGACCCGATTAGGGTCACCCGGGTCAGTCGCGACCACCTGTCAGCCTTCCTTACAAATGAAGAGTCGGTCAGACAGTAGAGAATACAAACCAATATATGTTTATTCAGATGCACTTGAGCGGAGCCCCGTCTGCCCAGTGTCTTAGGGGTGCTGCAGAGAGGACTGACACCAGCAAACATGGAGATACATTATGTACAATTCAGAACCAATGAAGGCACGCCGATAATGGAATTTTCCAAGCAGATGCAGCTAAACAAAGAAGTACAGAAGGATAGGTTTTGATTCTGTGGCCGGGCACACACTATCTTCAATCCAAGGTCACTCTGCCCGTGCCCGCCACTAGACTAGTGGGAGAAGGCCTCTATCTTGTGGGAAAGGTATGCGCTAATAAAAACAGTATATTCATTAGCAGAGCAAGGCCCAACCCTGGAGGAATGAAACTTTCCACAACCCGTTCTCTTGAGGAGACAAAAAGCAATTTCGAGCATGGCTCAAAATGGCGGCCAAACATAAAATGGTGTCAAGAATGCTAACTTACATAGAATAATGCACAAGCAGAAATAGCGAAAACGTTTTCATTACAACAGACCCTCATTTTAGCATGAGCTAACAATTTTTCAGGAAATGATCAAAGATAATATAACATTTTCATAGACAAAGGAACGTCAGTATTTGGAACAATCCATATATTCAGTGTCGGGAATAGAGGCTGCAAGGAAAGATGTGGTCTCAAAAATACCCTTGTCAAGCTGCATCAACTCATCAATATCCTTTTGTATCATAATTGCAGCATTAGTATCATGAATTGACATTTTCTGTTTGGGTGTGAGGGCATTGACACAATAGGAACAACAAGCTGGGAGACATTATATGCAGAGGCAAAATGTAAAGAAGATACCAGCAACCACAGCCAAGAAGGTGGGAATCTTCCAACCCCAAGATGTGAGTGTGTTCAAAAACCATCCCAATAGTGTCCAAGTACCTGTTTCCTGGTGTCTGTCAGATGAGAGTCTATGTCATTTTTGTATAGCTGCATACACATTGGGAGCGTGATCAGGTATGTAAACACAACAGCTACTTCCAATGACGCGACAGACCCCTCCCCTATCTGCAAATATAACATCTAGCACCAACCTGTTCTGCAAAGTGACTAATCTCGTAGCCTGGAGCTCAGCAGTGATATTTGTCATTATCCCAGCAGTTGTATTAATAACCCCCTCAACAACTCTTGTTAACTGACGAAGTTGAAGGCTATTAGCCATGGGGCCCCAAAAAGGTAGTAGGCCCTTTATAGCATCCTCAAACTGCTGTGCAGTGGTGTCTGTTTGATCTATATCTTTGTGTCAACAACCCTTTTTACTCGAGTCTGGAAGGTGCTCCTACGTTGTAGCTGATGATTTTTAAGATAATTGGACGGGGCAACATATACGGGAGGAAGAAGAAAAGAGAGATAACATGTGCCAGACCATCCCCTCGGGAGCCAGACGTGAGCTTGTGACCCACAAACAAAATAGACATTATGGGGTAGGATCAAAGGCGGACTATTAGTCGTATTCAGCTTGTAGGTGAAATTACATTTACTCTCCCCCACCTTTATCACCCCAGTCCCCTGGACACAAAAACTAGCTGTCGTATTGACCACTGACACAGGTATCGGCTTATCCTTGGTAATATTTTGAGCTTTGAAGGATTGAAAATACGCTGATGCGTTAAACCATTGGAAATCAGCCATTTCCATTCGAAACCAAGCATTGTTCTTCACTTTACGGTATGTATTCGCACATGACTTTGAGGACAGAGTCCCTAGAGTCCCTTGTCCTGCTGGTCCTATGGGGGTAAACCCTTGATAGAAGCGTACATGTTCATGCGCAGTATGAGAGTCAATATGTGTCATACCCAAAGTTGAAAGGTGAAATTGAAAGTACACCAGCCGAAACAATTGAAACCAACCCTCGCAGCTGCCTATATATGACAGCGGCATGGACAACAGGTTATCACTTTTATGAGTGACCGAAGGGAGCAACCCACAAACCCAACAATTAGTGGCATTGGACACATTATGAGCATGATGCAACATTTGTATGAATACATTGTCAGTGTAGGACAGTCTATGCGCCTCTTTGTGGGGGGCTAGAGTAACAAAAATGTGCTCGGGGAATTGGTAGTAGTACCTACCAAGGAATGCACAGGAAATTTCTTCACTAGAAACCAGGATGTCCCAAGTATTGTTGCTAATGCTTTTGGATTAAACCCAGATCAGTTGACTGGGGGTGAGTGCTTGCAATGTTCAGCACTCCGTCCATCATCCCCTTTGGTTTTGCATTGTTTGCCCTAATTTGGCAGGGTATGCCCAGACGTGGGTCCCTTGCTCACTTTGCCACTGGATTCAAGATAGCCTGGCTGATGAGGGCTGTGAGCCCGAAACCGGTCCCAGGATGCTTGTTTCCGGTCCAGGGAAGCCATGGCTTGGCAGTTCGGGCTGGACTGTTCCCATGAGGCACAGGGTCAGACTGATTTGCATATGGCCATGTCTGAACTGGGGTGGCGGAGTGAGCTAAAGAATGATGATGGATTAAACCCAGATCAGTTGACTGGGGGTGAGTGCTTGCAATGTTCAACACTCCGCCCATCATCCCCTTTGGTTTTGCATTGTTCGCCCTAAGTTGGCAGGGTATGCCCAGACGTGGGTCCCTTGCTCACTTTGCCACTGGATTCAAGATAGCCTGGCTGATGAGGGCTGTGAGCCCAAAACCGGTCCCAGGATGCTTGTTTCCGGTCCAGGGAAGACATGGCTTGGCAGTTCGGGCTGGACTGTTCCCATGAGGCACAGGGTCAGACTGATTTGCATATGGCCATGTCTGAACTGGGGTGGCGGAGTGAGCTAAAGAATGATGATGGATTAAACCCAGATCAGTTGACTGGGGGTGAGTGCTTGCAATGTTCAACACTTCGTCCATCATCCCCTTTGGTTTTGCATTGTTCGCCCTAAGTTGGCAGGGTATGCCCAGACATGGGTCCCTTGCTCACTTTGCCACTGGATTCAAGATAGCCTGGCTGATGAGGGCTCTGAGCCCGAAACCGGTCCCAGGATGCTTGTTTCCGGTCCAGGGCAGACATGGCTTGGCAGTGCGGGCTGGACTGTTCCCATGAGGCACAGGGTCAGACTGATTTGCATATGGCCATGTCTGAACTGGGGTGGCGGAGTGAGCTAAAGAATGATGATGGATTAAACCCAGATCAGTTGACTGGGGGTGAGTGCTTGCAATGTTCAACACTCCGTCCATCATCCCATTTGGTTTTGCATTGTTCGCCCTAAGTTGGCAGCGTATGCCCAGACGTGGGTCCCTTGCTCACTTTGTCACTGGATTCAAGATAGCCTGGCTGATGAGGGCTGTGAGCCCGAAACCGGTCCCAGGATGCTTGTTTCCGGTCCAGGGAAGACATGGCTTGGCAGTTCGGGCTGGACTGTTCCCATGAGGCACAGGGTCAGACTGATTTGCATATGGCCATGTCTGAACTGGGGTGGCGGAGTGAGCTAAAGAATGATGATGGATTAAACCCAGATCAGTTGACTGGGGGTGAGTGCTTGCAATGTTCAACACTCCGCCCATCATCCCCTTTGGTTTTGCATTGTTCGCCCTAAGTTGGCAGGGTATGCCCAGACGTGGGTCCCTTGCTCACTTTGCCACTGGATTCAAGATAGCCTGGCTGATGAGGGCTGTGAGCCCAAAACCGGTCCCAGGATGCTTGTTTCCGGTCCAGGGAAGACATGGCTTGGCAGTTCGGGCTGGACTGTTCCCATGAGGCACAGGGTCAGACTGATTTGCATATGGCCATGTCTGAACTGGGGTGGCGGAGTGAGCTAAAGAATGATGATGGATTAAACCCAGATCAGTTGACTGGGGGTGAGTGCTTGCAATGTTCAACACTTCGTCCATCATCCCCTTTGGTTTTGCATTGTTCGCCCTAAGTTGGCAGGGTATGCCCAGACATGGGTCCCTTGCTCACTTTGCCACTGGATTCAAGATAGCCTGGCTGATGAGGGCTCTGAGTCCGAAACCGGTCCCAGGATGCTTGTTTCCGGTCCAGGGCAGACATGGCTTGGCAGTGCGGGCTGGACTGTTCCCATGAGGCACAGGGTCAGACTGATTTGCATATGGCCATGTCTGAACTGGGGTGGCGGAGTGAGCTAAAGAATGATGATGGATTAAACCCAGATCAGTTGACTGGGGGTGAGTGCTTGCAATGTTCAACACTCCGTCCATCATCCCATTTGGTTTTGCATTGTTCGCCCTAAGTTGGCAGGGTATGCCCAGACGTGGGTCCCTTGCTCACTTTGCCACTGGATTCAAGATAGCCTGGCTGATGAGGGCTGTGAGCCCGAAAACGGTCCCAGGATGCTTGTTTCCGGTCCAGGGAAGACATGGCTTGGCAGTTCGGGCTGGACTGTTCCCATGAGGCACAGGGTCAGACTGATTTGCATATGTCCATGCCTGAACTGGGGTGGCGGAGTGAGCTAAAGAATGATGATGGATTAAACCCAGATCAGTTGACTGGGGGTGAGTGCTTGCAATGTTCAACACTCCGTCCATCATCCCCTTTGGTTTTGCGCTAATGCAATCACAACAATTAATATGCAATTTTACTCTTTGTCGACCAACCCCTCATTGAACGTGGTGGTGCAAATGGCTGTTCCTCCTCAGCAATAGGCCGACCAAAGGGATGCATTACTAAGCAAGGAGAGAAGTGCAACAAAAATGATCGTAAAGGTAAGTGTTCCCAGTGTCCGTCAGAGCCTCACTGGTACAGGCTCCTATTGTTCATCAAACGTTGGCGCTCTTGAGCACCGGCGGTGGAGCTTGCTCAGTCCTAAGCTCTGGATGTATCCCACGTCGATCAGGATAATGTACCCCCGAGGGAATACCTTTTGAGCTATCCTGTCCAATGCTCGGAAACAGAACAGTGCACAAGTGTCACATCACCCTAAACGAATCTGTTGGTACTATAGCAAAGTACACCCCTAACTTACACAGTCCATCCCTGTCTAATCTGACTTCTCCTTTTGTGCACTATTCCTCAACCGAGGACGCAAATTGTACCTGGTAGCCCCAGGTACCGTTGGATCAACAAACAGCGGCTCCTCAATAGCCCGTATTTCTGGGGGAATCGCTGCATTCAGCACTTCATCGTTTTCTGCATCCGTTTGGGTCCAAGCTAGCTTTGCGTCACTGAAGGGGACGAACTGAGGCACCTTCTCACACTCAGCGTCCCCAATGCCTTCCCTCACCCATTGGTCATAGGGCAAGGGCAGAGGGTTCCTGCGGCAGTGAGTGGCGTGGATCCAGTTCTTTCGGCCGGCGACCTTCACAGCAGTACATGTGGCCAGGAGGACCTCTTCAGGTCCCTTCCAGCGCAGCTCCAAACTCTTCTTCTGCTGGAAATTTTTGATAAGTATATAATCCACAGGCCGAATGTCGTGTCCAGGAACCTATGGTGTGGGTGGTAGGGACTCGCGGACCTCTTGGTAAATAGAACGCAAAGATAGTCTGTCAACAATGGATACTCAATATCTGAAAACCTACGAGGGCGCGGGACGCCCCAGACATTTGCCGGGGGTCCAAACACGACCTCGTATGGTGACAATCCTGTCCTAGAATGTGGTGTTGTTCTTATTGACAAAAGAGCTAATGGTAAAGCATCTGGCCACTGTAACCCTGTAGTCTCTTCAATGTTTGCCAACTTTAGTTTGAGAGTACCATTGTACTTCTCAACCAAGCCCGCTGACTGTGGGTGGTTTGCAGCATGAAACTTCTGTTTTATGTGCAAACCATCGCAAATCAGCTGAATGACCTTGGCATTAAAATGTCTTCCGTTATCACTCCAAATCAAACGGGGCAAGCCAAAACGAGGAAAGAACTCCTTCAGGAGTACTTTTACAGTCGTAACAGCTGTATTGTCTTTAGTGGGGTAAGCCTCAACCCATTTACTAAATGCACGACAATCACCAACACATACTTCAAATTATTACACCTGTCTAGCTCTATATAATCCATCTGAAGGACCTCAAAGGGGAAAGTAGGTGGTGCAAAATTACCGGGTGGTGCAGGGGTACCCTTTCCAGTATTGTGCATCATACACACCATACAGTATTTCACTAAATGTGCGGCTGTCTTTGGAATGTTGTCATTTTGCCATACGGGGTCTAACAACTCGCAAATACCTTTAGCACTGATATGGGCTGGGCCATGGGCCATCGTAACCACAGGGAGAACATACGCTTTCGGCAACATCCATCTCTGTTTCCCTGACTTGTCAATCCAACATCCCTCATCATTCAATTGTGCTGTGCTCTCTTGCCATATTGCTAATTCTTCTATTGTAGCCTTACTTTGTATTTCCTTCACATTCTCAAGCGTATCCTCAAACATAGTGACTTCCGGCACCCACCTAGCAGGACCTGCTACAAACATTTTCTTCATTTTAGTCCGTGCCGTTTCCTTAGCTGTCTGGTCAGCAAAAACATTTCCCCCACCTACTTCATCAGTAATCTTCCTATGGGCGCTACACTTCACTATCGCCAACTTCTTAGGGAGTGTCAAAGCAGACAAAAGCCTCAATATAAGGTGACTGCGTTGGATTCTTGTACCATGGGAAGTAAGGAACGCTCTCTCAGCCCAGAGTCGCCCAAAATTGTGCGCGACTCCGAAGGCATACTGGCTGTCAGTATAACTATTGACAATCAGTCCCTCACTCAATTCACAAGCTCGAATGAGGGCGGCTAACTCAGCTGCTTGGGCTCACTGATAAGGGACTCGTGACATCTCTACGACTGTACGCAGTGTGGTGATAGCATAAGCAGCCGTTGTAGTGCCATCTGGTAATTTAAAACAAGAGCCATCGACATATAGTTCCCCTTGTGGTTCAGATAAGGGAACATCAGTCAAGTCTACCCATCCTTTCGTCTCTTCTTCCGTCCGGAAGATACAATCATGTTTCTGATTTTCATCATCTTTAGTAGGGAGGGGCAGTAACGTGGCCGGGTTCAGAGTGGCACATCTTTTGATCGTGATATGTTTCGCAAACAGGGTTAATTCATAACCTGTCAGACGTGCACTGGTAAGGTGCTGTGTCTTGGTCTTATTCAAAAGTGTATCCACAGCATGGGGTACCATAACTGTGAGGTCAGTATCAAGTACGAGTCCAGCCGATTGACATATGGAGACAGCCACAGCCGCGACCGCTCTTAGACTGCTCGGTAGGGCTCTTGATACAGGGTCAAGAACAGCGGAGAAATAAGCACACGGCCGTTGCTTATCTCCAAATCTTTGTGTTAGAACAGAAAGCGCACAACCAGATGTCTCATGGACAAATAATACAAACGGCTTGTTGTAGTTAGGCGTGCCAAGCACTGGAGCCGAGCAAAGTGCACTTTTTAGTTGCTTAAAAGACTGCTGACATTCAGGCGTCTGAGGCATGGGCTCATGCACATCTTTAGTGGTTAGTGCGAGCAGGGGCTTGGTTAGTAAGGAATAGTTAGGTATTCACTGACGACAGTAAGAAGTGATACCTATGAAGGCACGCACCTCTTTCTGAGTCTGTGGAACAGGCATTTTAACAATGGTACTAATGCGCTCAGGAGTCAATCTCCTACCCTCCTTCGACAGTAGGTGACCTAAATAGGTGACCTCCTGTTGCCAATACTGAAATTTGGAAAGGGACACTTCAAGTCCGTGGTGTGCCAAGTGCAACAACAACTTAACTGTACTGTCCCTACAACCTTGTTCTGCTGCAGAAGCGATGAGAAAGTCATCAACATGCTGTAACAATACATTACCTGTGGGGAGCGACAAAGAATCCAACTGACCTTTCAATGCCTGACTATAGATACTCAGACTTTCTGTATAGCCTTGAGGAGCGCGACAGAACCTAAAACTTCTACTAGCTAGGGTGAACCCAAACAGATATCTGCTATCAGGATGAATAGGAATACCGAAGAACGCATTTTTCAAATCAATGACAGAAAAGAATTTAGCAGAAGAGGGAATCATTGTCAAAAGAGTGGTGATGTCAGGAGCCACCGGAAACTGGGGAATCACTATTTTATTAACTTCGTGCAAATCAATCACAAAATGATAAACATCTTCATGGTCATCAGAGGAACCTGGGGCGCCCTTTTAAGAATCGGAAGATTAGGGCTATTGCACATATTAGCGGTCGTCTCCTCAACCACACCTTTCTCAATCAAATCCTGTACAATCTGCAATAAGGCTTGCTCTCCTGCCTGCAGTATTTTATATTGAGGGATACGAGGTAAAATGGCACCATCCTTAACGCGTATCGAAACAGGCAATATCTGCAACAATCCCACATCTGTGTCGCCTGTTGCCCACAGAGTGGGTGGCACATCCTTAAATTCAACAGGAAGGGGTGCATCTTTGCACATACACTGCTTAGCGCACGCCACATCCGGACCCATGGTCATATAGACACCTGCTGGGGAACAATACATTGTGGCATGCAACTTTTTCAATAAATCCAGATCCATCAAATTCTCACCACAATTAGATGTCAGCAATAATGGTGAATCCACAGTGAAAGGACCGATGGTCAATGCAAGAGGTTTTGAAATGGGGCTTACAACCGGTACGCCAGAAAAACCTACTGAAACATTATTATGGCCAGACAGAGCCGCCCCAGGGACCAAAGAGCGAGAAATAGAACTGTTCGTTGCACCTGTATCCACCAAAAATTCCTAAGCCGAGCCATGCAAGTTCGCAGTAACATAAGGACTGCGTTGATCTACAGGTATCGGAATTGGTCCCTCGCTCTGTCCCTGGCTGTCCTAGCTGTAAGACATTCCTGTCACCTCATCTGTGTCGTAGTCATCATGATAATACTGTCCGCCCAAGGGTCATCAAAGTAATTATTATCAGAACGACCCTGTGAGGCTGCAGCATTCTGAACCCTGTCCGCTCCTTCAGCTCCACAACCCCGTCCATGAGAACCTCGTCCTCTGGGGCCCGCCACCTTCTGCAACAACACAGGACACTCGCTACGCCAGTGTCCCTCCTCCTTACAATACACACACTGGTTGGGCCCTAAAGGTGTAGTATTAGGCTGCCTGTTAGTGCGTGGAAGATGTCGGCCAAACCACCACGTCCTCTACCATTCCCTCTAGAAGCCTGCTGCAACAACACCTTCATCTTCAAATCCTAATGCTTCTTCTCCGTCCTCTCCTTATCCTCATTTTTCATAATACTGCGCCATATTCAAAATAACAGAAGGGGAAGAGGTGGACTAAGTGCTCTCGGAAGCCTGCAATCGAGTCGCTATTTCAGGAAGCAAATTAGAAACAAATCTATTGACAAACAACCAAACACCTCCCTCAATTGACAAATCCTGCCCACTATAATCCAAAAACACATCTTCAAACTGAGTGAAAAAATCAGACACACTCTCATCTTTCTTCTGACGACAAGTAGACCTGGGCGGTGAATTCCGCTCTGCTCGCGGAGTTTGCGGAGTTTCCCGCACTCCGCGTTACGCGGAGTTCCAAAAAACTCCCCTTCGCGCAGTGGAGCAGAGTTTTTTTCCTCGTTCGCAATAAACCTCCCGGCGAGATTTCTCAATGCGGGGCGTCAGGTTTCTCATTCCGAGTGGTCGCTTATGCTTGCGTTGATAAACTACCCGTTTGCGTTGAGAAAGCCCCGGCTCGAGTAAAAATCTACTCGAGTGGCAGAAAAGGTAAGCTTGCGCTGTGCATGGTGCTGTTCGCAATGATTGCACAGTGCGGACAAGCATCCGGCACTGTGCAATCACCGCGAACGGCATTTTTCTATCGTACTCCGACGCTCGCGGAGCTCCGCGTAGTGCGACAGAGTTTTTTTTGCGCTTCGCGTAGTGCAACTCCGCGAACTCCGCCCAGGGTTAACGACAAGCCGATAACTTGTCCCAATCAACTTTTCTCGGTGGAATAAGAGAATGCATATAAGTGATAATGCGACCGGGCAAAGCAAGTATCTCTGCTTTAGGGTTCTCACCGGGCTTCCTCTCTTGATCCCATACTTTAATTTGATCCCAGGTACCACCCAATTCTGCAACATGATCCTGTGTGTGTACTTGTCTCCAAATATCAACCGGAACCAGTAAACAAAAAAACATTTCAATGTCTGCAAGCGTCATTACTGTGGAAGAGGCAGCTTCAGTCAATTCTTTATAATAGGCAGTAGGATTTTCCTAGGATCAGGTAATTGATTCTTAAGAGACAAAACTTCACTCCTTTTCCATGGAGTATAAACCCATTGTTCTTGGAAATGGGCCGCTACATTTGGTCTAGTAACAACATCGTGTTCATCCCTTAACTCTGGTATTGCAGGGTGATATATAGGATGAACCTCCCGCATCGGAAACTGAGATACCGGGGTGGAACTCTTCTCAAGTAGCCTACCCCGGTAATACTGCCAAAAACTTGATCAGGCCCCATATATGACATATACATGATCTTTAATGTCATATAAAATCTGCGGTGCTGCATCTTTGAAACACTGCTCCCAAAGACCAATCAAAGTAGCAGACATATACTTAAGATCATGCTGTTGTACAAAAGGCTCATAATCCTTCATCACATTCCATACATCTTCCACACTGTAAATAGGGTTTCGGGTTTCGGGCCCACTGCGCAGCCTGGTTAGCCACTACCCTTTTCTCTGCATCTCCCACTTCATATCCCGCATATGGACCCATGCGCTTTTTAAACTTTGTCCAATCTCCGTCTCCAAACTCATGCACAGGCGTCCCATCACTCAAGGAAACCGGAGGATGGAAAACCAAGGAAGGAGAGGCCACCGGGGTGACAGGTAGTAACGATGCTGAGGGCTGCGTCGCAGGAGAAAGAGCTGGCGAGAAAGATGCTGAAACAATGGACGTGAGGGGGGTGCTAACAGTCACAGTTGCTGCAGACGGCGAGGAAGCAGAAGGAAGAGAAAGAAGAGAAGGAGCCAATGCCACGGCTGTCGGTAAAGCAGCAGTAGATACGGGAACAGAGACAGTAGAAGCAACGGTAACAGATGGTTGCGGGGGCAATGGAACTGTGGGGTATATTTAGGCTATCTGGTTTTAGGTTTAAACCTATAATAATTGATAAAACCCCACCGAAAGGAAATAGCCATCACCAGTGTAAACATATAAACACTGAAAAAACACCTTCACAACCACAAACTAAGTGCCATTCAAAGAAAGGAAAAGATGAGTGAAAGAGTCAATTTTTTTTCTTCCTGAAGTGGCCAATACAATGTAACTTTGCTATACAAGGCAGCAGCAAGAAATACTGGGCTAACATTATTCTGCTTGAGTTTTGTTTTTTAGGGATGTCACTAAAATATTGTTTCTTCTTTCTTCTGCTTTTTTCAGTTTTGTGGTCTTTGGTCTAAACATGCAGTGTTTAGAAGCATGTTTTAGGTCTTATTTAGTTATTTTATAAACTGTCGTGAATCAGGAAATATCAAAATCATATTTGAAATGTTGTCTACATTGGATTTCATTGATAGGTAAAATGGCTGGTTTCATAAGAATCTTTCCCAATATGTTCCATCACATTTACCCACAGACAGAGAATGGGAGAAATCCTTTGATAAATCAGCCCCCTTTTCTAGCGAGTCAGTATTGATTGTAGGTGAATTGCCAAACACCCAGGCTTTAAACATTCAATGCAAGGTGTAGTGACAGGTATATGTGAAAAGAGTGTTGTCACCAAGCATCTGAGATAGTGGTGAAAACATGACACTAGGCGTTTGGTAAACATGGACGCAGTGTCACTTGGAATGCTGCTGCAAAAAGTTCCTACCAAGTTCAATAAAGATTGGAGTGTTATTGTTTGCAGTAATTCAGCTATGTATATGAAAAAGTTGTATGATGACCTACCAAAATTGATACCTGAGCTGAAGTGCTTCCCTGTAGGAGATCCTTGCCACTTGCTAGATGGTATGCTGAAAGCATCTTTACAATCTTCACAGTTAATGAAGAATGCTATTGGCTTTGTAGTCCATTCTGGTGCACTGCTTCATTATGCCCAGGAACTAAAATGCAAATATTTCTCATGTTGTGCTTTGTGTGGCATCAAAGAAAGAGTCATCCTAACTGTGTCATTTAGCCGGTCGTTCTCAGTCCTAAAGGCTGTGAATGCTATATTATCTGTGTGGCGACCGTTTACAGAATCTTTGCTTGGTGATGATGCTAAAGGCAAGAAATGTGATGAGCTTTGATCACATATTGACAGCAAGGTGAAAAAGTACAGACTACTGCATGCTTACGTTTTTACAGGAAAACGTGACTGTTGTAGTGGACATAATCAAAATACTAGAGTCTAAAAACGCTCTTGTCTACCAAGTGTTCAGCGTAATTGGTGTAGATGTGAAACATCTTCTAGAGAGTAGGCTGGGTGACACTTTTATTGACTTTGGCACTGCAACATGTTCCATATTAGAATTCTTGTCACTTGGTAAGCAAAGAAATGTTGAGGAGCAACTCAGGAAATTTTATTTTACAGTCTATGGGAAATGGCTTTCAATGATGCATAGAAATGTCTCTTCCCCAACCATGGAATTTGAAGTTAATGAAGCCTCACTGAGGTACTCTGCATAAGTTCTAGACCCCTTCTGAATTTTCTCCAGACATTGAAAAGTACTGCTTTATTTTTGACCGCTTCAATAACTGAGGGCTTATGCGCCCAATTTTACGCATATGTTGCAGAACATGTCCTACAGAATCACAATCTTCAGGTGCTCCAGTATTGGCATGTAAAGCTATGTCATTGGCCAGAGTTATCAAATTGTGTACTGGCTATTTTGGTGTTGCCCGTCTCAAGTGCCAAAGTTGAGAGGGCCTTTTCACAGAAAAACGTTTACATAGGAAGGAAAGAGCGAGTGCGCATGACCAAAGAATCACTAAAGAAGCATTGTATGGTGTACTACAATATGTTTGATTTGTAAAAATGTATTTGGACCTCATATACCCTGTGCACACGCTGTCTATACACATGCACTAACATTCAATAAACACACGAAAAACACTGCTTCTGTTGTTTTTAATGGCGCAAAAATGTGAAACCACTAATAACCACAGTTTTTTAAGGTATTGAAAACACTGAAAAAACCCCACCAGAATTTACCAAAAATAGAAACTGAAAACAGGAAAGCCTAGGTATATTCTTTGCGGGGCGTATGGGGGTGGGGGCCTACCATCTAATAACTCCTCCACGAAAGTATCTTTTTCTTCTTGAACCACATAGGATTTATTAATATTCAATCAAAACCTCCTATCTTCACGTTCTATCCCTATCTCATGTTTCTCTCTATCATGTGCTACGGCCTTCTGAGTCAATGTCTGCATTCTCCCCTTCCGGGCCTCTTTCTCTGCTTTCATTCGCCTCTTGCCACGTTCGAAGAGAATCAAACATAGACTGCCTACTTCGCTTCGCAAACAACTTTTCCAGTAAAAACCCAATTTTTTGTTCATCAAAAGTACCCGTCAATGGCCACTGCAACTCTGCATTGTCCCTCGTATATTTGTGCCATAGCGTACTAAACATAATAAGGCCAAGGCCATGCTTCACATACATATCAAAATTCGGAGTGCCTTCTCGAGGTGCTGGCTGACTCTCCTCCAGTCGAGCATCAGCAGAACAACAACGACAGCACAAAGAAACCAGTTTACTTATTCCAGGCATTCTAAAAAGAAAACAAATTCACTACTTATGCCTGGCAAAGTATTTGCAAACACTTTTTACCCAAAATCGGTCCTCAGACCGTACCAAATACAAACCAAAATGGTACCATATCCACAAAGAACCAAAACAAACTCACCTGATATATGCAGGTCAAACGAATTTATTCTCCACTGCCGACTCTTCGGACCAAACGGTCAGATCCAAGGGTTTTGCTGTTTAGGACCCCAGTTAGGATGACCACTGGGCGAGACACCGTTCAGCGGGACAGAAGGGGCAGCTGCGAGTTCAGGAACTCTCTCATGCAGGGATCCCTGATCCATCCATCCGACCCGACGATGGCCCCGACCTCCCCACCCGTCCGCGGGAGTGGATGGGTCACCCGAAGGAGTCCCTGTACGGGCCCCAACAGAAGGAAGTGACCCGATTAGGGTCACCCGGGTCACTCGCGACCACCTCTCAGCCTTCCATACAAATGAAGAGTCAGTCAGACAGTAGAGAATACAAACCAATATATGTTTATTCAGATACACTCGAGCGGAGCCCCGTCTGCCCGGTCTCTTAGGGGTGCTGCAGAGAGGACTGACATCAGCAAACATGGAGATACATTATGTACAATTCAGAACCAATGAAGGCACGCCCATAATGGAATTTTCCAAGCAGATGCAGCTTAACAAAGAAGTACAGAATGATAGGTTTCGCACACACTAGCTTCAATCCAAGATCACTCTGCCCGTGCCCGCCACTAGACTAGTGGGAGAAGGCCTCTATCTTGTGGGAAAGGTATGCGCTAATAAGAACAGTGTATTCATTAGCAGAGCAAGGCCCAACCCTGGAGAAATGAAACTTTCCACAACCCGTTCTCTTGCAGAGACAAAAAGCAATTTCGAGCATGGCTCAAAATGGCGACCAAACATAAAATGGTGCTGCGAATGCTAACTTACATAGAATAATGCACAAGCAGAAATAGCGAAAACGTTTTCATTGCAACAACTGGAAGAGTAGTTTTGAACTACTAGCCCGACTTTGTTATTTAAAGCGATGGCAAAGCCAAGCCTTCACCTGTTGCTCTGAGGCAGGGTGCAGCATATTTCACAGGCAGGCACCTGTATTTTACATGTTCTGACAGTAAACACACAAAGCTGTCATTTTTACTGTGGAAGAACTTGATCGACCCATTGGCAAGTGCAGGGTTACATGCTGACCTCTCAGCTGTGCGAACTCCAGAACGGTGCGACCAAAGTTGTAACTCCAAGGTATCAAACAACTTGTTAATTTAAGCCCAACTAGATTCTCTAGTCAAAATTAATGCAACAGGTTGTGGTGTGCAACTTTTACAAACCTGACACTTTGTTGCCTTTAGTCTACTGTGCCTCTAACAGTTTCACAAGGAGCCTGTCCCCGAGACAGCTTTCTGCCCTCCTGAGGAGACATGCTAATGACTCCCAGGAAAAGAGACAATAGAAGCCTGCACTGGAGAGAGGTGTTACCTTCCTCCAGCAGGTGTTGGACCAAAAGGTGAACTTCAAAGGAGAAGCTGGTTTTGAAAGGCCAATGGGTAATACTTGGGAAAGGGGCTGCTCCATTGTTTAGGTAGACAGGCTGGCTCTAGGGACAGGAGAGGGGAAACCTCTTGTCAAATTGTTTTTTCAGGGGCGTGCAACTCCCTCTGTAGCCACACCTCTAGGTTGAGCTAGGGAGCTCTCAACGCCTAGAGAGGAGTTCTGTCATGTTGGAAGTGGGCGAAATGGTGCATCTGGGATAGCTAGATGCTGAACTTCAGAGGAAGTGGTCGTCAGGAGGGAGGGAACCTGGTAGCCCATTGGCTACCAACTGCATCCTACCCTGAGGGCTTTTCTGAGCATAAAAGGGCACCGCTGGCTCCCGAACTCAGATCTCAACTGGACTGGAAGAAGGACTGCCCTGCTGCACCGTGGAACCGGCAAAGAGAGCCCACACAGGCTTGGACTTCACCTACTGAACCTCGTCGCTACCAAAGGAGAAGGGACTGGTCCTGCTGTGTGCTGCTCATGGAGAAGCTGTCTCAGTATCCCAGCCAAAGCAAGAGACTCCAAGGGTCAGTTGGCTGACCTCCTGCTCATTGCACAGGGCCACAACAGCTGAAAAAGCCTGCTGGGGCAAGTTGGCAGTCAAGAATCTTTATACTGCTGCTAACCAATGCTGTGCAGCATCAGAAACAAGGACCCGAAGCTCAAAATTGCACCCGAGTCCGCTGGACCCAGGAGAGTCGTCGAAGTGCAGCTTGGTCGCCCAAAGATGAGTTATCATCCAGGGCTGGATTTGGCTGTGACTGTGATACCTGGTGACTGGTAGTTAAGTGGTGACTGGACTTCTGCAAGAATTGAGAGACCTTTGAGGGATGTGAACCAAGGTGTAGCCGCAGGTAGACCCCCATTGACACCCGTTGACTGCATCGCATCCACAGCATCCTTGAGCATCTTCAGCATCCTGTATTCCTTGCAGCAGGACCACTTCCATAGGAACCTACAGCAAAGGATAAAAGTGCCTGGAACTGACTAAAGACTGCTTCACCTGATGCGGTAACTGTTTCTGAGGGCCTAACTGGTCTCCCTGACTCGCTCCTTGTTGGAGTTGGTCACCTAAAGTAACTCTAACCGACTGCAATACAAATAGTCAAAAGTTTGGGATCAAAAGGTTTCTAAGTGTCAGATTTGTTCAATTGGCAAATGCTTGTTCGCGGTTGAGCAAAAAGTGCAGATGTACTGTGCCTTGTGAAATCTATACTTCCAGAACCCTTTGGGGGATCTTTTTTCGTATTGGCGTCTAAAAATATTTAAAGACCTATAATACACAATTTTTTTTAGTTTTTCTTGTTTAGCAACATGTTGGCTAACACACTTTTCTCAGATGCTTTCTAACTCTGCTAAGGGGAGGCATGGATCTTGAGTGCAAGCCCAGTGTCACTAACATATAATGAGTGAACAATTGTATCTTGTGAACATCACTCATTAAAAGCTATGTTTGCGATTTCAGTGCTACATCTGAATCTTTCCTTGATAATTATTGAGAGCAAAGAGCATCGATCTTTGTCTTTTCAACCAGATATGCTGCCCCTCTGCTATTATCATATTGAACATGTATCCAGACTGATCGGAAAGTATCTGGTCTGTCAGTATGTTTATGTAGTAACTACCACGGGAGACACGAGTTGAAGTTTCAAAGTATCTAAAATTCTAGTAATCAGGAAACAAGCCACCAAGATGCACACAGGCAATGTGTAGCCTCCCATCCGACATAATTCCAGAACCTTTAAACAACTACAATCTCTGGAAACCCTACTCCTAGGGTTATAGGATTGACAGAGAACACTGACTCCCGCACTAGCTGGTAACAGATAATAGTATGCTACAGTTATTTAGCCTGTTGGACAGAATTTGTGTATAACAGTATTTCTTAACCCGTGGTCCAGGGTCACCTGGAGTCCGCAGGGCCATCTCAGGGGGTCTATGACTACTTAGAAAATTAAATAATAGTAATAGATTAATAAAGTGTATGTAAATAACATTTAATATTGAAATATTTAAAATGTTTCATAAATGTGAAACATTTGAAATTGAAGGTTAAAAATGTAAGTTGGTATCCTCAGAGTGATTCATGGGAGCAGTGCAAATGAATCATGCAGAATATAGTATAGATGGTGGGTGGCCTCAGTTGCATTTAGAAAAGTTCCATACTCCCATTAAAATGAAAACTTTGATTTTTTATTTTGTTTCTGAATTAAATATTTAATCATTTGTGAATTTGTTTGATAAATGCTGGTTTCTGTATATTTGTGTGTTGTTTTGAGGTTCAGATCATTGGAATTGCTAAGCCGTGGTGCCCGGCTTTCTTTAATAACACATGTGGGGGTCCCGAGATTCCAAAAATGATTTAGTGGGGGTCCCTGGAATAGAGTAATTATTAAGTGGGAGTCCATAGAAGTCAAAAGGTTAAGAACTACTGGGGCCATATTACACAAAGTGCCTTGGAGCACAACGGGCATGTGCGCCCGCTTTGTGCACCCCAAGGTCACTTTGGTATTACAGAAAAGGTTGCAAACTCGTGTGCGGCCCCTTCTGTAACTCTCTCTATTTCCTCACTAGAGTGCAGCCTGCACAGTGAAACATGGAGCGGATGATTAAAGCAGCCCTCTGTATTTCCCTAGAATGCACTGCCCTCAGGGCAGCCCTGAGTTCACGGCTGTGCTGAGGGTAGCGCATTCATTGTAATCAGCCGCACTGTTCATGTTTGTGTCCGGTGCACCTGTTCAAGGGTGCGCCGTGATGCAAACATGCACCTGATTCATAATACGGCCCCCGGTGTATAAAGTTTTGCATCAAAATATATTTGGGGAATAAGCCTGTGAGAACGGTTCATCCCCAGTAAGACATGCTAGCCAAAGAGTCTTCCTGCGTTTTGGTTGGGTACTAATTTAACAGTAGAATCTGAGTAGTTCAGTCGTGCTATTCTCAGAGACCCCTACTCACAAAACACCAGAGATGTCTGGAGTGGGTGGGCACAAACTCCGCCACAGCTGAGTAGGCTATAAAAATCCTATGTATTGGCTGTTGGTTAATCAAGCTTGAAGGACACAGTGTTCCTAAAATTGTGCAAAACACCTTATCTTAGTTCCCTGGGAAAGTTCTTCTTTACAAAATGACTGAGGACAGAGATAGCGTAATAGTAGATCTACACCTCTCAGCCGGAGAAGAAGATGCAGACGCAATACACATTGCAGAGAACTTTAGAAATACAGTCACCCTGAAACTGCTAGAGCATGTTTTAACACCTAGGGGTGGCATAGTTGTATTCGTGATTGAGGCACACGAATCAAACAGAACAGAGGTATTTTAGTCGTGGGTTACATTCCCAGCAGCAAATGAAAGAACAAAAACATTTCACTCCTACACAGAAGGAGGTGCACCAGCGGAATATTGTCCATTTGAGGACATTGAGGTTCCGCTCACGTACCAGGAACACTTATACTGGTTTAAAGGCGCCCTACCCCATATAAGAAGAAGAGTAAGACTCGGCCCGCTCAGAAGAGAAGGGGCAACATGGCCGATATTAGCAGCCTACACACCACATCCTGACATTGAAACAATGCCACCAGGAGACTTACTCACACAACACAAAGATTTAATTAAAATATACAGAAACTTGACGCAATTCGTCATGAGGACACTTACAGTCCAACCAGCGATAGTTGCAACTAATGGAAATCAAATTCAGGGTACAGCAAGTAAAATTACACCACAAACATTACACGCGGTAATGGGTAAAATGCCCACAAAACGTGAACAAATGCCATTCTGGGTAGCTCAGAAAATAACACAGCTAGAGGCAGTATTCCTGAATACTACCCCATATGAAAAACACATAATGCTAACAATCTGCTTGCCCATGGGGATAACACCACAAGTAGAGGATTGTACCACTTGGGGTACAGTCTTTGCTGCCATTTATACCAGAACACATGGTATCCCGTCATTAGCAGTAGTACCAGACGTATTGAGACAAATACAAAATGAGTACGGAGCAGAGCCTGCCCTAAACTTAGGGATGAAGTTACTAGGTAACTATGCCCAGGTATCAGCCATAATATTAGCTAATATTAAAGGGGAAGCAGCTTCAGTGGCTATCCGCCAACGCCTAAGGGAGTTCAGTCCTTTAGAACAACAACATGAACTACCAAAAATAATTGAAACTGCATACGCAGAATTAGGCAGGGACAGTTTGGGTGGGAAAGCTTTAAAACTACAACTGATGGGCAGTCCTGAAAAGGACACTTCCAAGCAGATACCTACTTCTACAAAGAAGAAGTGGGACAACAAAAAACAACAAAACTTTAAAGGAAACAGATCTCAATCCAGAGGTAGATCTCCTCCACAGGAGCCCTCCGAAAAGAGGTATAACCTAAGGAATAGGGATAACATTAGGAAACCTGACAGGTATCAGGATACTGATACACGTTCCTCTCGTTCCTTTCAGGGTTCATCGAACAACTCCGAGAGGGAAGGACGATAGGAAAGGCAAGAAGAGCGTACAAAGTCCAGAGACAAGCAGCACGCTCAAGATTACACTTCTAAAAAAGAAGAAAAACCAAAGCAAAAGCCACAGTTCAAAAAGAAGAAGGTTGCAGGTCTACAGATCAGACATGCCCAGAATTCTGAGGACTCGACTACTGAACGGGGAAAGGGCTCTGACGATGCTAGACAGTGCGGCAGAAATAACAATAGCTCGCCAGAACTTGATGGAATTTCTGGTGACAGCGGGATTGAATGATTATATCACGGTAGAAACACCCGATACTAGGGTAAGCGTCCCACATAAAGTATATGAAATAACGCTCCAAATGGAGGGGGACAAATGTAGAACAGTAAGAGGTCTCTTTTGGGAGAACCTGACGTTTGGTTATGATATTTTATTAGCGAAACAAGATTGGCCGCCAGCATTCATCATGGATTGCCCTAAAGGAGAGACGGTAATTCTTCCGGCCTTCTCAGACCATATTCCCAGGCACTTACAACACACTTATGCACAGGAGTGGGCGGTAGCCCAGGCTCCGGCATTATACTAAAACCATGTTGGATGGGATGAGGATTCAACCCACCACATAATTTCTTTAAAAAATACTCCAACTGCACAGAGGCAGTATCCAATAAAGCAAGAAGCTAAAAAACAGGTCAGGGAGATCTTAGATCAACTTGAATACGAAAGGGGTGATCGAAAATTGCACCTCATCGATGAACAATCCTTTGTTCCCGGTCACGAAACCTGACAATTCATATCGTTTAGTTTTAGATTACAGACATTTAAACACGTGCACTAAGACGTTTGCAGTCCAAAATGCACATAGTGCCGCATTAATGAATAACATTGTGCGGAAAAAATATATAAAAACACTTGATATCTCAAATGGATTTTTCTGGCAAAATATAGCGCCTGAAAGCAGGTATTTAACAGCATTCTCAGCGCTGGGGTCCCAACGGCAATTTTGATGACTCCCCAAGGGTATAAGAACAGCCCGGGGTTGTTTTCGGCCAGAGTAACTGAGTTACTTCAAAATTTGGATGAAGAGACATTGACCTATGTGGATGATATATATCTAAAAGACGATGACCTAGAGGAGCACTTGAACAGAGTAAATACCATAATTATGGGATTTGCATCTGAGGGCTACAAATTCAACTTTAAAAAATCAAAAATTGCCCATCTCAGTGTCCTGTTTTTAAGATATGAGCTTTCAAGTGAAGGGAAAAGCCTGGCAGTCAATTTTTTAGAAAAATGCGCGCTGCTCCAACCTCCAAAATCATTAAAAAATGTACAATTGATCCTGGGATTCCTAAATTTTGGTAGAACATACATTTTAGATTACGCAGAAAGAGTAAAATCTTTCTACGATTTAATAAAACCTGATTTTTCAGTAAAACAATGGACACAGAAACATACAGATACACTTCGTTCCTTACAAGCTGACATGATAGCTTCCAAACACTTATAGACACGCATAAACGTACGCAACCTGGTGATCCGTATAGTTGCGGGTCAATCTGGGTACACCTATCTAACATATAATGAAGGTGAGACAGTGCCAATTGCATACAAATCACATTTGTACACAAATGCTGAGATGCGCTTTGCATCTACAGAAAAGATTCTGACAGCAGTACAGACTGCTGTAGTGAGAGAAAGAGCACTGGCTCAGGGGAAACAAATAATAGTAGTAACTCCGGTTCCAGCCTTAGAGGCTGCGACAAAGGCAAGCGTTCCTAACGCTAAAGCCTTACATCCGAGATGGATACAATGGGCTAATTCACTCACTGCATCAGATGTAGAATACAGGTACGACCCAAATTTAAAGACACAAGTATTTCTGCAATACGAACAAGAATATCCTCTACCAAACGAAATAATGCCTCTAGATCAGGTTGAATATATAATTTACACTGACGGATCAGCTCAACCGGCCATAGGAAGTAAGCAACAATACAGCGCGGCATGCGCAATCGTTAAAGGTCGCATGCGGGATGGAAAGTTCCACCCAAGTTGCACAAAAACACAGTCTCTAGGCGACTGCACGGCACAGTTGGCAGAGTTAAAAGCCTTGATACTGGCACTGGTAAATACGGATCGAGAATTCCCCACACTGATTGTGTGCGATTCCTTCTACTGTGTGCAGTCATATAATGAATATTTGCAACACTGGGTTTAAAATGGGTTCAAAGATGCAAAAGGTTGCACAATTAAGCATAAAATGCTATGGGAACAGGTAGTGGAGTTGAAAACCGAACTACCAAGGGCTCACGTGATACATATACTGAGTCATCTGCGTGATGGCGTTCACGTTGAAGGGAATTCATTGGCTGATGAAGCCGCAAAGGGGGCTGTACGCATGGCTTTCGTAGCTGCAATCACTCGTTCTAAAACGAGAATAGACGGTGAGATTATGGTAGCTATCAATGCTTGTCGCTAAAACAGCGGAGCAGTACCAAAAACATTTCCACTCAAGTACTCCTACAAGTTAGATGCCAATAATATTCCATTTGCTCAGATTCCTGGAGTGGGGGATAGAGTAATTCCAAACATGGATCGTAGGTTAGGTTTAATTCTAGCAGCACACGAAGGAATAGGTTCTGCCTATGCAGGAGTTACGGCAACTGTTTCTTTATTGAAACAACGCTATTGGTGGCCTGGGTTAATAAAGCAGACCAAAGACTTCGTCTTAAAGTGCGATATCTGCCAGAAGATAAATTAGGCCACCACAGCTCGCCCAGCACAAATCCCATTATTAGACAGCATCAGACTGTCCATTCGCGTGCATACACCTGGACCACTGCGGCCCCTTAAAATGTGATGGGGCTTACAGGTATATCATGGTTGCGGTGGATTCCTGCTCAAGATTCCTATGGGTGTGGCCCCAACGCCCGGCTGACGCTCGAACTGTTATAAAAGATTTGCGAGTCTTTATAGGGACATATGCAATTGGCACATTACATTCTGACCAGGGCCCTGCGTTTAGCTCTCAGGCTTACAAGGAGGCCATGCGAGGAGTGGGTGTAGCATTGCGATACTCATCCCCGTACCATCCAGAGGGAAATTCGGTTGTGGAGAGAAAAAACCGGGACTTAAAGCAATCTTTAACAGCTAGAGTATTAGGCATGGGTGAAAGTTGGGTAAAACATCTGTATGGAGTCCAGTGAGCTTTGAACAACATGCCAAGAAGTTCTCTAGGGGGGGGTCACTCCATATGAGGTCCTATTTGGGACAAGAATGTGGGTACTTGATCTTGATTGTGAAGGCGCAGTGGCGGATGAAAAGCCTTTTGACATCCATGATCATTTGGCTGTTTTACAGGATCTAAATGAATCCAGGACACAACAAAGTAATGTCCACCTGAAGAAGACCGCCACTGGGGAAGTCAAATCAGTCACGGCAAGGCCTGTCTGGATCCCAAAAGTCGGGGATCTGGTCAGAGAGAAGATAGCGGATAAGAAAGAATTTGGGCCATCATACAGAAAGCCTGTATCGGTCCTTGCAATTGAAGGAACAAGAACTGTACTTCTACCGCCTCTTGCCGGAAAAAAGGAGAAAAGATTTGTCTCAATCGACCAAATCAAACCACACTATGTGGCCGATACTGAGTAGTAGGCCACGTGGACTCCAAAGTAGCAGACGCCCTCCTCTCGCTACAATACAAGAAGTTCAAACGGAGAGGCTCATCATGTTCGAAGAGTCCCCTGCACGGATTGAAGGACTATGCAACAATGCTATGGAACTCATTCCTCTTGAACCTGAGGTTCAAATTCAGACTCAAAATGAAAGGCAACTCGCTATTCGACCGAATACACATGTCTACGTCAACATGCCCCAACGAGAGCAAACTACGATTTCCACAAATCCTGATGCAATACCAACAATTGATCAAACTGCTTCTGGCTACTTCATAAACTTTGATACGTTTTCTTTGGATCCAAGCGAACCGGAAACGACGCCAGCCAAAAAATAACGCAAGCAGCAAGTAAAAGACTTTCTGAACTTTCTTAAAAAGACTTACCTGGTGTCACCTCGGGTAGAACTATGGGTAATCACCGGTATACTTCTCTTTCTTTTCTGGGTAGGCTTAGTAATAGTTTTTAGCATGCTTGTTAATGGAAATTACCTTCAACAAAGCTCTACAGCTCAAAAGGTGAACTTACTTTTGAAACCACACCTATCATCTCATCGAGAACAAAGAGACTTGTCATCAGTGAACATTACAGCAGTTCCTATACCTGATGGTATAGTTTGGGACAAGGTTGACTTCGATATATTTGGTCCGACCGAAATTTTAAGAATTCCTCATTTATTTAAAATATCATTGAGCAATATCATTACCTCAAGTACATTTTCCGATGATTGGGATTTCGAAACTGTTAATAACATGTCTGATTTGGAAAAATCTGCTGCATTTTCTAATAGTGAAACATTGGAAAGCACATCAGATTTCGAAACTATGTATTGTTATCAAAACTATGGTCATCACTTTTTGCATAAATCTGCAAATCCTAGAAATGTGTTCACATACCACCGGTGGGAACATTGTCCAACACCGCCGAAAGGCAGTTCAAAAACATTTGCACAGAAGTTTCCATATTTTTCAGGGTTCAATATGTCTGACCCAGCCTCATATTATTATAAGGTTGCACCAACATCAGCACAGAAAAATATGTTAACAAACACCAAACAGATTTACTCTGCTTCCTTTATTGCCCAGTTGTCTGAACAAGGTTTTGACTTATGGAAAGACACCATAGACTTAAAATCAGTCTGGGGTACTAGAGAATGGCAAGTTCAGGGAACAGAAGCTTTGTTTAGAGCATGCCTCATCCCTCAACAAATCATGTTTTTGAATGAGACAGTGCAACAGACTTCTTTCCTTGGACTAGCCAAGAACAAAGACGTGAACACACCTCAGTTGCCAACTCCGTCACACACCGAGGGTAACGAAACATCACAGAAGGAGATTACAGTAGATGACATCATACAATACAACAGATCAGACCCCGATTGGAAAAAATGGTTGATTTGGCCCACAGACACTAATAGTTGTCAGGCAAGATTCATGGGTAAAACCGAAGGGTTTAGTATCCATAGGCCAGATCCACGTTATGCACAGAGAACACATCCAGGGGTAGTGACATCCTACAGTGTTGGGAAGTTGTGCCTTGATTGGCTAAAAACCTCAACACTCACAAAGGTGAAACAACACTTATCCTTACTATCACAGGATGTGGATCTCTGGGATTTTTTATTGGGTCCCAGGCAACCACGTCAGAAACGTTTCTATTATGCTGTCTACAATGAAATATGGAAAATATCACAACAAGAGGCCGCAGAGAGGTTACGTGAAATAGATTGTATAAATCTAGAAAAATCTCTAGCAGTGGTAGACAAGGGGTTAACTACATTGACCTCCAGGATATATTCCTTAGGCAACATTGTATCTTCTGCGATAGACATACTAGCACAAGATTTTGCCATATTACAACACGGGCAATCTCAATTGCGTCCTATTATGTTACTAAGCTGGACGCTGCAATCTTTGCGTGCAGGCTACGTGCTTTGGCGTTATATCAACAGTACGTCTCTGTTTGCTGAATACAATCTAACAGATAAACAGATAGAAATGGCACAAAGGGGAGCAAAATATACAATGCTGCTTATCGAAAAACTAGATAGATTAGCATTTACAGTGGCAGAATCACCGTCCACAGAATGGCTGATCCATGGCCACATAACTCTACCGGTCACTACTTTTCAGTTTCAGTGTTGCCTTGAACAAAAGCAAGTAGGCAGATATGACAAAACGGGTAAGGAATACATTAAGGAATCATGGGTATTACCATACAGATTTCGATGCCGGAGTGGGGATCGAGAAGTGTTTCTGAGCAGTACTAACTGTGAGAGCGCTTTGAGTGGATCACTCATATGCCAGGATATAATGCTGCACGGGGCTTGTAATGGTTCTGTGGCGAACCTGTCCTGCCATTTGAGGGGTGCCCCAGCTGCTGTGATTACTCCAGCATTCAGGCTACTTTCGAATGGGAGTTACTTGATGCTGAACAATCAAGGCTGCTGCGGCATGCTCCCGGGCATCGCATATCTGGTAACCGTGAGCTCCAGGGTTACTTGTTGTATGCAAGTATTGTTTCCACTGACATATACAGTCAGGGAGGCGCCGTTATGGCCTTCACTGAATGTTTCTTTAATACGGTTTGATACTCTAAGCAGAATGAAAGCCATGCTTCTACAGAAGTCTGTACCCTTAACCTCCGCTCGAGAGACTTTTGATCTCCAGCTCGCAAGGTCTTCGGCAGAGATACAGGCGCTCATTCATACAAACTGCCCTTTCCATTTAGCAGAAATGGTCAATCGTATCTTTAAATATTTCTGATATGACAGGCATAGTCCACCTATTTAAGACCATAGGTTCTGGACTTCTGAGCACCATTCAGACGGTACTTGGAGTTGTCCCAAACTTCATACACTCCGTATTTGGAAGCATCTTTGGGGGACTTCCGCTCATCCTGTTCCTAGCAGCATGTATTCTGTTTGTTTTATATTTACTACGCAATGGACGTCCCAGTCACCAAGGAGATGGAAAAAGCACTCCTGGAGCGTAAATACCGTGACCGCATGGTACAACATCTGGGCACACCTCGCCTAAGAGAACTAAGTGCATCTTGGTTCTTGTCATTTTGACCGGTCTGGATGGACTGCATCTTACCTGTCCTCCGATGCCTGTTTTGCGGAGAATAATGCGTGTTAGACCTGTGTTTGACACTCCCATCATGTGCGCAACCGGACGTGAATGCGTTACTGGACCCGATAACGGCCCATGTTCTGCAGTGCCCTCAGCGTATTCCAATGTTGATGGCGGCATTCTTTGAGCCACTGCAGGTAGTAACTGCACCTGTTGGTATGAACACGGCTCCTCCACTGACACCCAGGCTTTGGACGGAGCACAGGCTGCCCCAGCACCGGCTGCCGACAGCGTGGAACATCATCTGTGCTAAATTGACATACTCTGCGAGGTGTTACAGGGGCCGTCTACGGCGGAAGCAAGCAATGGAAATGTTGCGTCTACCAGCCAGGACACATAAACATTTGACTCATTTGGCTCGTCGTGTGCTGGGAAGAAATTCACCCTTTTTAAAATAAGCTCAAATTTGGAACTCAAAAACAAAAATTCACATTCCTTTCATTTTTTGGGCATACATGGCTTTTTTAATGCTTATAGTGCTTTGGACTATAGTTATGGACACTTTAGAGCTATGGCTTGCATTATTTTTTAACATTTTTTTAAAAAGTTTTTAGAAATTTTAGAGGATTTTAAACATTTTTTAGCATAATCAATGTTTTTATAAATCTATACTAATATGGTTAGCCTAGCAGTACGGTAATAAGTTACATATGTCGTCTAGTCGGAAGAGGAGTGGGTGTTATATTCCATATAGGTACCCTATATAGGTGCAGGTAACCTTGTAACCTTTCACCTATATTCTTCCCTACATTACACAGATAACAGTTCTTGGGTACTGACCTTTTACCTAGATATGACACTGCATTCAGAACACGGGTTTTTCCCTGGTTCGATTCTCATACATTATGCATGAGGCTTCTTGGAAGCACAGCAGGACTAACAGTAGGATTCCCATCTCCTGTATAATATCTCTGTATAAAGTTCAGGCCCAACGTCATCCTTTAGGCTGACACAGTAACAGAGCAAGGTAGGACCCCTGGGGAGACCTATGGGTATATATACAGCACATCTTGCTTAGGAAGATAGAGGAGACCGAGATTTCCCAGCTGACACACAGACCAGAGACGCTGAGGTTCCTGCATGCAGACGCTCCAGCTCGCAGTGGTGTAACATCCCTCGCGGGGTGTCCAACTCGAGACCAGGACGGGGTCCCATATTCTCTCATTCTCAGGTAACGGGTTGATTAGATCCTAGAGGGATTCTTGGCATAACACCTACACAGATGCTAGGTACATTTAGGTTCATCTAGTTAGGGAGGCATTGTAGGAGTACACACTTTCTTATCATGTGTTTTATGTACTTGTATATATTCATGATTTCTGCAAGATAGTAGAACTATACCATCCCTTTACTTTCGTAGTACTGCTAATCATATATCTCTGCTACTGTCTAATGGTTGTTGCAGCTCATCTATTTTACACTAGAATAACGACTGTTCAATAAATACTTATTGAAAACGCCCAGCCTGTTTATTCTGTGTAAACTCTCTGAGACAAACTAAGTGAGCACGAGTGACTGAGCGAAAGGTAGTATATTGTTTCCACAATTCTGAGGGATCAGGGTTGTCATGTTCTGAGGTTGCCAGAATCCATTCTCTCCGTGATAAGAGGAGATTATAGTGGCACTGTGAGCTAGCTGATACAGACAGGCTAACGTATCCGGGGGGGGGGGGGGTGCACGGAATCAGTCCACCACCAATCTCACAGTTTATGTTATCCAAACGCACAGATCCTGTATAGGTAATATAGGAACTACACAACAGTTAGCTATGTTACAACATGTGAGATCCTTGTAGCCTGAATGTTATGTCTGCTGTTGAAGGCTTGAGCCTCTAAACTCTGTGTACCCCATGGATAACTCTGCTGTCTGAGGCCTAAGCCTTTAAGATCTGTTTAACCTGAGGCATACATCTTCTGTTTTAGGCTTGGTTTGGTAGTCCGAGGACCAAATTTCAGCCAGTAGAACCTGTTTAACCTAAGGGATAGACCAGTTGTCTGAAGTATGAGCCAGTAAAATCTGCTTAAACTTAGAGGTAGTTTTGCTGTGCAAAGCCGGAGGATGCAAGATGTATAAGACCTCAGGGATACCTCTGTTCTCTTGCCAGGACACTGGAGGTCCAACCAGGACATTTGAAACTGTCCTTGGGCATGTGAATCTATCCATGAGAATATGATTGTGGTGCCTAGCCAGTTCAAGCTGCTATTGGGTATATGTAGGTGTACTTAGGCATACAATTACCTTTTTAATTTTATTAATTTTGCACTTGCAATTCATTTTAGTGATATTACTTTGCATTAAATGACATGTAATATCACTTCTGCTACCCCAGGCTTTAAGGGGAATCGACACCCGTGCTTGCTACAGTGACTGATAGAAAGCATGGAATTATTTAACCTTTTGTTTTCGTGCCCCAATCAATCAAATAATCCATATGTAGTGAATTACATGAAAACCCCAACATACGTAGGCCCAGATTCACAATATTGTCATGCAGCGCAGATTAGCAGATGCAAATGCTGCGCTGCGTGAAAAGGAGAGAGCAGGAGAGCGACATTTTTACAGAAATATGGCACTCTCCTCCCCTCTCTCTAACACCGGGGAAGAAATGTGCTGCCGTGCGCCACGGACACGCCTTTGCACCATAGTGCAAGGGTGTCTTTGTGAGTCTAGCACAGGTTATTTACTGGAAGGATAGCCTTCCAGTACAAAATACTATGTTTAGACTAACTTTAAACATTTTCCCACTTTGTATGTGTGCTGTACAGTGCAGCACACATGCAAAGTTGGAAAAGAAAGCATTTCTCTGTGATAGCACCTGGTTGAAGTGGGCGCTATTTTCTGACGCAAAACCCTGTCTACTTTTTTAAGTAAATAGGTTTTTGCGTCAGAAACCTTGGGTGGTTGCATGGGAATGCCCATGCACCAGCCATGGAACGCCCCTTTGGTGCTAGCTTTGTATTACTTTCAAGGGATTTTCTAGCGCTAAACAGGATTAGCGCTGGAAAGTACATAGCTAAAAAAAGATTTTGGGTTGATTTGTTGCACTTTTGTGAAGCAAGCACTGCGTAAAAACTTAGGGGCATATTAGCAAGACCGGCGATAAAATTATCGCCGTTTTAGCGGCAGGAAACTGCCGCTAAAACGGCGATAATGGGCTTGCTAATATGCGTTATAGAATTCAATAGAAGCCCAGGTTAGATGTGCAGGACATCTAACCTGGGCTTCTATTGAATTCTATAACGAATATTAGCAAGCCCATTATCGCCGTTTTAGCGGCAGTTTCCTGCCGCTAAAGCGGCGATAATTTTATCGCTGGTCTTGCTAATATGCCCTATAGTATATATACCCCATAATGTGCTTAAATTTACCTTTGTATTATACATTTTAAATACAAATTCAAATGCATGGTGCGTTTTTATAACGACAAGTTACTACTTAGTACTTTATATTAATACTTTCCACAACACGTTTTGTCCTATCTCAGTTTTCAAGTCTTCGCTGTACGTAGCATGTTCTGTGCTTCCACCGTGTTCTCTAAAACTGATCCGCCTGAAAGACTGATTTGAACAGGGTCTTTTGTGAAGTAAAGAACCCCCGTGGCCTCTTCCACAGACCTTACCCTTTGATGTACCAGGATACGATTTACATAGAATTTCTTCGGCCCTTCCAGTTGAGGGCCAATCAGCAAAACTTACAACAAACTGAACTGCTGCTTGACCACAAATATAGCACTCCTTGAGTACCCTTCCCAGCCTGATTGCACCTTGGTGGACAGAGGCCTGCACCATGGTAGAAGGAGAAAAAGAAAGAAGTAGTGGAACAGATCTAAACAACTGATGAGGCTGTAGTGTGTTTACTACGGAAGTACCTGTTGGACATGGTTGTTGTGGGTTTAAAGCTCGGTAAAATGTGAGATTTCTAGACAGGAGCGGGTGCGCAGGACCCAATGTACTTACATGCCTCCTCACATACAAAGGGTTCAAAACAGCCCCATGGGATCTGGTTTACAGGGACTGGCACTGCAGGGGTTAAAGGCGGCTACAAAAATACAAGAAAAGGCCGAACGCCAACAGGGTGATTTGATTGAAATTGCCCTTTACCTAAGCATTGGTTTTAGCTCAAGTTAGCTGAGGGCAGCGGCTCTTCTTTGAAGAGAGTGGGCTGTAACGATCTGAAAAATGCACTTGAATGTCTCATTAAAGCCTCAAACCTGGTCGAAATCTCATTATTAGATATGTGGAGGCCACTGACCGACATCGGAGCCAACCCCCCCTTCAAGAGCCAATTAGGTTTTCTGTAAATGAGACAAATATGTTTTGAAACTCAAAATAGAATGTTCCAGTGTGAGTTCGTGTTCTGCGCGCCAAATGATCCCACTCATTAGTGACGTTCAATTTGTATTCATTTGTGTTTAAGAAGCCAAATAATGATGTGCCTGATCTATGCGCTAGTAAATAATATGTACTCATTTAGCATCACTATAGAAACGGGGGGAGATATGAAAGGAATGTATTTTTAAGTTTTATACGTGGCACTCATGGTATTCGAAAGTATAAACAACTGTTCTAGTGCATACAATTGTGCATTTTTTAAAGCTCGCTGGGTCAGCTTCAGATGTTTTTTCTCTAATTTGTTTCTCTAAATTAAGTATTTTTGTTTACAGATTCCTGCCCACATGGATACGTTATTAAAGTGTGCAGCATTTTGCAATCTAGCCCTTGTATTGATCGGCGCCACCGGCACCTAGGGGCGTGGTGCCCTTAGTTGCATCTCGGGCGGGAGCCGGTATTGTTTCTGTCCTTCCTTCCAGTAGGTGAGGCAGGTTGGGGGCCAGAAGCGAAGGGTGTTGCGGGCAGCCCCCGTGCAACGTCATCAAATGGCGCAGGTGTCGCCTTCCTCCCTCCGGCAAGGATAAAAGCGGCGGGAGAGGCAGGGAAGCCCTCTTTTGTCCTTTCCAGCAGCTCCTGAGGCGGCATACCAGCAACAAGTTACCCACCCACCCATCCCTAAGAATAAGGACTAGATTGGCGGGGTCCCGGGCAAGAAAAATGGTGTGGACTCCTTTTTTGGCATGGACTGGCTGACCCTGGAACAGGGAGAGCATTCAATGGGGGCTCCGGGCTGGCGGGAGGGGCGTCTGACCTGCTGGTGGTCCTGGACTCTCCTGCCCTACCCGAGATGCCTGTGTGTTTGTTAAGAAACTTTGGAGGGAGTATCCGGTGTTCAGGAACCCCGGTGGGGCCAAGGCGTAAGCAGTGCCCTGGTGGTATTGCCTCTCTCTGGGATGGAGGACTAGGACTGAAAGTTACTACTGATAAAACAGTGCAAGTTGGGGCCTGCTGGCACAGCAAGCACAGGGGGATTCATTACCGAAGTGCGTGTCTTGATATCAGGATGGCTAAGGCCATGACTAGAATGTAAATAATATCATTTGCAAAAATGTATTCCTTGGAATGGAATTAACCTACCTCTTTGGGCTAACAAGTGTATTGTTTGGTTTATTTATGCCTTGAATAATGGTCAAGTGTCTCAGTCAATGAACAATAAAAGATTACTCTGCTTGAAGATATAATAAAGGACTATGCAGTGATGACCAACTATCTGCCTTATGTCTTTCTATGGTGCCTAGGGGTGGTGAGGAGGATAAGAATGTTGTTTTCTCTGGGGGGGCGACTCGCACGCTCTATGCACACTATTTAAATGCAGTTCTTAGAGCGAAATCGTCAGTAAACAATATTTGAAAATGAGGTCACTAGAGGCCAAAAAAGGGAGATGATTCCAGTAAGCCCCATTTCACACGTTTTCCAGTACACCTAAACTAAGCTCCTAATCTGGGAGAAGACTGATTTCCTGACATTGTCCTGGTGACCTTGATATCCACGTCCTATATATTCTAGAGCAGAATTTCCTATAAATTGCCCAAGGAATTCAACCTACTGCTTCCCCATCGTACTGGCAGTCACCAGTCTGGACATTTGGGGCTCGATTCACGAAGGTACTTACGTGTAGGAAAGTTACGAGTGCGGAGTCTCCTCACTTGCGGCCGAGTTTCCACGCTTGTGGCGGAGTCTCTGCACTCGGGCGGAATCCCCGCACGGTGCCTTGTTGAGAGTGCGCTGTGCGGAGATTCCTCTTTGAGTGCGGAGATTCTGCCATGAGTGCGGAGACTCTGCAATTGTAACTTTACATCAAGTAAGTAACTTCGTGAATTGAGCACTTGATTTGTACTGCTCCATTTAAATTTAAGGAATGGCCATTTGAAAGGGTAAATATCTGTGCCATCTGACATCAATTCCATGAGAGGCCTTTTCTCTGTTCTCTATGAAAATTGGAAAAACAGCCAGTCATATGTTGTTTCGCTATTTCCAACCACAGGTAACCGTGGTTTGACTAAGTTTAAGTCCATGTATATGACTGGGGCCCAAACTCCATGTGGATAATGCATTAAACAGGTGGTTAGCCCCCCCCCGCCCCAGGAAACACCTTACCTGTGACCAGTCCTCTGAGCAGTCAAGGCCCATTGTTGAGGCTTCCTCCTCTCTCAGCTCTGCTCCTGTCTGCTCTGCTCGCTCTCCTGCTTTCTCTCTGTTATTTTCTTTAGTTGTGGCTCACTGTACTCTGTCTGTGCCTCCTTCACCCTGTAACTCTTTTATCGCTCTCTGTGCATCTTTCAAACTTGTTTTGTCCTTGTTTTACTCTTGTGCCTCTTTCATCCCTCTGTGTACATATTTCAAACTCGTTCTGCCACCTAGCCTCTTTTTGCCTCCCTTTTCTGTGCCTTTTCTGCCACTTTTCAAACTTGTTTGTGTCTTCCCGCCTACCGTGCCACCTTTGCCTCGCCCACCACCCCCTGTGCTCTTCCCTCCTCCCAGGACCTACTTACTGCCGGCCTCAAAGTGAACCAGCCATTAATCAGGTGGTTAGCCCTAGCCCCCTCTAGGATTTACGTGCGACTGGTCCTCCAACCAGTCAAGACCCTTTTGGACCCAGCTGTTCATTGAGGCCCCTGCCTCGCTCCGCTCCACTCCTGCCCGCTCCTCTCCCGAGCTCTCCTTTGTACTTTTGACCTGCGCATGGGATGTGGAAGCACTGTCCTCAACTATTTCTCCTAATTCCTATCCAACCGCTCCCAAATTGTTAAATTGGGCGACTCGCTCTCGAGACCTGTCGGCGTTCTCCAAGGCATCCCTCAAGGCTCGATCCTCTCCCCAACCCTCTTTAACCTCTACCTAGAACCTCTTTGTGCGATTCTCATACACACTGGAATTCTCTTCCACCTCTACACTGATGACACCCAAATATACTTGAAAATCTCATCCCTGGAACACGTTGCCATGCTTTCAAAAACACTCTTAAAGATTCACAACTGGATGTCCAACCACCATTTAAAACTCAACCCAACTAAAACAGAATTTATTTTGATCTCACCTCTGAAAGCAAAACCCCAGTACTAGAATGGATGGCCAAATTTCTCGCCCTGGATGGCTGCCCGCCATTGTCCAGAATGCCAGATAACTCAGCATCACCCTTGATAATCATCTCAATCTTCACAGCCACATTGCAGCCATGGCCAACAGTGCACACAACAAACTTGGGCAGCTTTGGTGCATGAGACAATTGAATCCGGAACAAGCCCTCAAAATAGTGGTGCAGCCTCTCGTTCTCTCTAGACTAGACTATGGAATTGCCCTTCTCTCAGGCATTCCCAAGGTTCACCTAGGCTTACTGAGAACAACACTACATGCTGCAGCACGCTTCATTTTTAGGTCTCAAGAAATTTGACCACATTTCCCTTGCACTGCTAGCCCTCCATTGGCTCCCAATTGAAGTGCGCGCCCAATTCGAAATTGCTTGCATTCCCCTTAGAGCGCTGCACTCCTCCTCACCCTCCTATCTAAACAAAAAACTGAAAATCTCCGGAGCAAATTGGGGCTCCAGAAATGCCAAATCCCTGCTACTGGAACCCCTCCACCTTCAGTCGAGAACGATACAAGAGCTAGTCTTTGTCTGAAAGTGCCACTAGAATCTGAAACTCTCCGCCACCCTCCGTCTAACCACCTGCTTAGTAACCTTCATAAGGGACCTCAAGCTCCTCCTTTTTGACAGACATCTTGATTAATTCACACTCGATCTGACTTATATACTACTCCCACTACAATCTGACCTGCCCTCTTTTTACGATCACACCACTTAAATCAATGCTTTCGCTGTGTATCTCCCCTGCTCATTTGCTATAACTATTTCTTGTGATAACTCCTGCACTCAACATATGAGTTTAAATAATAGTATTGTAACCCACTGTAACCCTTGTATCCTTCTTGTTGTAAAGCGCTCTGATGCCTTCGGGCCATGTCCACGCTGTATAAAATTGCAAAGATAATAAATATAACAAACCTCTCTCTCTTTCTCTAACTGTCACTCCTGTGCCTCGCATAACTCTGCCTGTGCCTTCTTCAATGTTGTGCCTCTTTCATTTCTTTCTGTACGCCTCTCAAACTTGATTTGTGGCTCTTTTTACTCTTGTGCCTTTTTCATCCCTCTCTGTGCATCTTGCAATCTCTTTCAGGCTTTTGGCCTCTTATTGCCTCCCTTTTTTGTGCCTCTTCTGCCATTTTTCAAACTTGTTTGTGCCCTTCTAGCTCTCCCTGTAAGACTTTTTTGCCGCCTTTTTAGAGCATATTTCCCTTGTTTCTTTGGGGCACATGCATCAAAGGTTTTTGCGATCGCAAACGGTGCGAATCGCAAAAATCGGCCGTTTGCGATCGCAAATTGGCCTTTGGAGATGCATGAAAGTGTTTCCTATGCGCAATTTAAGAATTCGCAATTAATTGCGAATTCCTAAGTTGCGATTGCATTAAGGAATCGCAATTTGCGATTCCTTAAATGCAATGCTAGAAGCACTTTCAAATAGCGATTTCGCTATTTGGGACCATAAATTACAGACAAATCAAACTTGTCTGTAATTTGCAATACCTTCGAAAAATGCTCTAAAATGCATTTTTTAAAGTTTTAGGTTACACACACACATGCCCTTGGGGCATGTGTGTGCGCAACATGGGTGCACATCACAATTTCAGGGGTGCAACAGGGTGTCATTTTGACACCCTGGCACCCTTGAAATTGCATTCTCAATTTGCGATTCTCTAATTGCGAATCGCTAATTGAGAATGTCTTCCCATTCATTCCTATGGGCCTCTAGGCCCATAGGAATTAATGGGAGGTATTCCTTAATTGCGACTCGCAATTAGCGAGTCGCAATTAAGGAATGTTTAGGAATCGCTATTTTTATAGCGATTCCTACATGCATAGGCTTTGCGATTCCTTAATTGCGATTCCTTAATAATCGCAATTAAGGAATCGCAAAGCCTACCTTGATGCATGTGCCCCTTTGCCTTTTGTACTTGTTATTCTGCTCCCCTTGTTGTACTCCTGTGCCTGTTTATCTTGTGCTTCGTAGCCCTTTCTATTCTCCTGCCCTCCTCCCTCCAGTGCCAATTACCGATTTCCCTCTGTTTCCCACTTCCACCTCCTGTGCCACTTTTACCCTGCTCACCGCCCCGTGCTCTCCCTCTCTCCCAGGACCTATTTAATGGCGTCCTCAGAGCAAACTAGCCATTAATCAGGTGGTTATCCCTAGCTCTCCCTAGGACTTTCCTGCGACCAGTCCTCGGACCGGTCAAGGCCCTTTCGGACCAAGCTCTTCACTTGTGGGTCCCACCTCACTCCTGTCTGCGCCTCTTGCTCTCCCAATCTCTTTCACTCCAGTGCCTTGCTGTACTCTACCCTTCTTTCACTCTTGTGTCTTGTTCATGTCTCTAAGTGTATCTTTCGAACTGATTCATGTGCCCCTTTTCAGCCCTTAGCCAGTTATTGCCTCCCTTTTTTCTGCCCCTTCTCCTGCTTTTCAAACTTGCTTGAGCCTTTTTGCTTCTGTCTGTAAAACATTTGTGCCACTTTTGTGCCTTCTTTTAGCACATAATCACCTGTTTCTTTGACCTTGTAATTCTATGTACCTCTGTGCCTGTATCTCTTGTGCCTGGTAGCCTCCTGACGTTTTCCCACCTTTCTCCCACCTTCCTCCCCCCAAGCGCCACTTACTTGTTACTGTGCTCTCCTGCCTTCCGTGGCGCCTCTGCCCCGCCACTGCCCCTTTGCTTTGCCCCACTTCCAGGACCTACTTAATGGCTGCCTCAGAGAGGACCAGCCAATAATCATTAAGTTAGTCCATGTCCCCCCTAGGGCCTGTTCTTCAACCGGTCAACCTCCCTTTCGGATCTTTCTCTTGCTCTCTTTCTCACTTTCACTCCTGTGCCTCGCTGAACTCTGTCTGTGCCTGCTTTCACTCTTTCATCTCTATCTATACATCTTTCAAACACATTTTGTTCCTCTTTTCAGCCTCATAAGCTTTTTTTGTCTCCTTTTTCTTTGCTCCTTCTGCTGCTTTTCAAACTTGTTTGTGCCTTTTTGCCTCTGTCTGTAAAACATTTGTGATGCTTTTGTGCTTCCTTTGTGTCTCCTTTTTGTGCATGTCCCACTTGTTTCTCGGCCCTTTGTGCCTGTTGTTGTTCTACACCCCTTGTTGTAGTTCTGTGCCCATTTCACTTGTGCTTCGTAGCCCCCTGCCGTTTCCCCACCCTCCTACCCCCTAGCACCACTTACCTATTCCCTTACTCTCCTGCTTCCCGTCTCCTATGCCCCTCATCCCCACCCATTGCCCCTTGTGCTCCTCCATCTTCCCAGAACCTATTTAATGGCAGCTACAGTGAGCGCAGGTGCAGTGTGAGCACTGCAGGCATGATGAAGGAGTACAATAGCCAAGCCCGTCTTCTACACCCATCTACGCCTAGCCCGCACCCAGTGCCAGGAACCATGGTCTGTCCCGACTTACTGCTTTCCCAATATGCTTCTCCGTGCCTTCAATCCCAACCATCACTCACTGCACTGCTGCACCACACCACACAACATGGGAGGAGCCTTCACCTGGTCCACCTGACACCCACCTCCACCCCACACTCAGTAATCCAACACCCATCACAACTGCACAAACAGCACCCTGCAACCCACCACCTAAAGCACACTCAAACTAGCCTCCACACACACCCCACTATTCACTCTTGTGCATACTCCTCAACACCCACTCGCTCAACAAATCACGGAAACATGTCTGACCCCAGCATTGGGTCCGGCCATCACAATGGCCATCCCAGCTTGATATAAGATTGTCAGGAAAGACCACCAACAAAGACCCAGATTCACCACCATCTTCAAGAACACCATCAGCTGCACTGCCTCCACGAACACTGAAACTAACTAAATAGGGCTCCTGTCGTTCAAATTGCAAATTACTGCGAACTTCACCCTTTCCGGTTCCCTTGTCTACTGACTCCCAGAACCCTGTGCCAGCTTCACCAGCAACCTAATGGACTTCCTCATGCCACTAGTCTTCGACTCTAGAGCCTTCATCCTCCTAGGAGGTCTTAACTTTCATTTAGAGGACCTCACTGACCCATGTCTGTCTCCTCTTTGAATGCCTTGGAAACATCGGTCTCGCTCAGCAGGTATCAGACCCCACCCACAGCGCTGGGCACATTCCAGTGCTTGTTTTCACCTCATTCAATGACTTCATGATCAACAAACCAAGGCCCATCATTTGACCTCATCAGCTTCAAAATCAATTTCCCACAGCAGAGAAGATCTACAGCTACAGTCCCAGCATTCCATTGCTGGAAGAACGTATTAGAAAAGGACTGGGCTTCCGCCTTCTCTAAACCCCACCCCAAGCACACAAGCAACCTACCTGCAGACAGTAAGAACTTCAATGACTGGGGCATCACACTATGGGTGGGCGGTGAACTCCGCTCTGCCAGTGGAGTTTGTGGAGTCTTGCCAACCACGCGTTTCGTTGGGAGCACAGAGTTTGGCAAAAAACTCTGATTCCGCTGCATGGTGGAGTTTGCCCCCAACGCCCACCCCTACCTTGAGAACGCACCACGTGTCACTCTGTGACAAACACTAAAAATTCAGCATTGAGCCAGAATAGGCTGCCACAAGAATTCAGATTAGGTCCCATTGGGCTGTTGTTGTTTCACAGCTTTAAGTGTTAAAAACCCACCACCCAAACACGCGTGCACGGGTTGTGCCCTTGCTGGTGCACACTGCCATTCCAGGGCAGGCCTTGCAGTTCAGGCCTTGAGGTTCGGCCTTGTTTCTTCTCGCCCCCTTACTTTGCAGCATCTCTGCCTCCCTGGGATCGCATCCAGCCCCCACGTCTGGCGCACAGTTGTGCATCTCTTCCTCCCCAGCAGCACTTGGGACTGCACGGGCATCGCTCGCCGAGGACAGCATCCCCACCCTCCCACTGCTCACCCTTCTCCGTCAGCGCACTCCCCGGCACACATTGACTTCCTCCTGCCTGCCAGCAAAAAGCTAAGGGTCTGCTCACCTCCTGTTCCTAATGCACACCTACCCCGCTCCGCCTGCTCCGGGATGCTGTCCTCTTTTGCACCAATGCCGACTCCCAGGAGCAGCTAGGGGGCCCAGGACATGGCTCCGGGAGCCAGGATAACCGCCTCCATGGAACTGGGGGCAGCTGTGTGGCGACAGAGAGACTATCACATGCCGCCTCTTCCACGGTCCACCCCGGGCGACTGGTACAGCCACCCCTGAGACCCAGCAGCCTGCATGCACCCTGATGGACGAGTGTTGGATTGTCCCCTGCTTCCACCCGCCGTGGAATGGGTTTTGATTTGGTCTTTTCAGTGGCTTTGTTTGCAGTCCCTGCATCTCTTCTCCCCTGCCTCCCGGATCTTATCACGTGTACCATGGAGACTGTGGACAAGGAATGTGGGGCCCTGGGGGGTCTTTTCCAGAACATCATCAATGACATGAAGGTAAGAGCCGAGGGCCCTTCTCTCGTGACCCGTAAAACCGCCATCGATACAGTGTGCACCACGTGCAGAACTGCTTCTTGATGCTTTAATCCACCCTTAATCGGCAAAGCATTATAAAGCCCTCCCAGTCCTCCTTTAATCTGCCAGGACAGCGGGTGGGAGGAGGGGTGGGAGGCAGGGTTCCTTTGTGGCATTATTCAGCATTGCCGGGTGCGGGCAAGTTTGACTGTGAGTGTGTTTTGGGAGCACTTTATCTGTCTGGCAGACTGTTATGTTCGTGCAGTGCGTGCGTGCAACGCACTGCACGCAGACGTGGCTTTTGTTGCATCTGCTGCAGACATGCCACTTCAGCACCCCACTAATCATCGTACAGGTTCATGGGAAGAGGTTGTTTTCTACGAATGACAATTCAGGGGCATTTTTGTTGAAATTCGGCCATGATAAAATACAAATATGTGGAAATCACACTAGAAAGAGTGAAGTGTGTGCCTGTTGCTGTAGTTTTCTGCTCTGCAGCCGCATTCCTTTCTCCTGGGCGGCAGCCATGTTGCTTGGGGAGTGGAGTAAGGCGGAGCGGAACTCCGCAGAATTCCAGTGAGTTTTTATGCAACTCTGTGGAATTCCGTGTAGTGCAACGTCGCGAACTCCGCCCACCCCTATATCATACCTGATACCCTGGCTCTAGCAAACAAAGCCAAGCAGCAAGAACACAACTGCAGGCCAACTGGTACAGGAAAGATCTCATGATGACCAAATGGCACTGATAGCAACTGGAATGCAGGTGGAAACTGAGATAAGGAGCCATGGACAGGGACACCTTCAAATCTGCCTTGTAAGGTTACCACCACCAAATCCGCAGCACCAAGCAGAGGCGTTAGCAGACCACATTGACACAAGCTCCAATAGCAGCAAAGAAATGTACTCCATTATCAAGGATTTCACCACACCTGCAGCCATCATCAGCAACATTAATACCTCTCAAGAACTGTGCAACAACCTCTCAGATTTTTTCAGCAACAAAATCACAGCCATATATGACAACTTCCACCCTCAACCTTAACCCAGCTACCTTGCAGCCAGTCTGCCAATCCTGGATGAAGAACGTATTATGAACACATGAAACACCATCACCATAGCTGAAACCGCCACAATCAAGAACTCCATCTGCTCGGGGGCCCTTTCAGACCCTTGCCCTCACCACGTCATCAACAAAGGAATCTACCCCATCAACATAGCCCTCGCTCCCATACTAAACACCTCCATCAACACAGCCACCTTCCCAGAATTCTGGAATAGCGCAGCAGTCAGTGCCCTACTGAAGAAACCTTCAGTAGACACGCTCAAGCTCAGTAACAACTTGCTGATCTTCCTCGTAGCTTACCCAGCCAAGGTCCTGGAGAAAGCCATCGACAGACGCCTCACTCAACCACCAGCTCCTCAACACCACGTAGTCAGGATTCAGATCCAAATACGGCACACAGACAGCTTTCATTACAGTGACAGACAATAGATGGATGATTGTAAAGAGAGAAGAAACTATAGCCCTCATTCTAGTGGACCTCTCAGCGGCCTTTGACACGGTCTACCACTCCATTATGATCAGATGACTGCATGGGCTGGCATTCAGGGGACTGCCCTCCAATGGATCGACACATTCCTAAACAGAAATATTCAAACAGTCAACATGCCGCCATACTCCTCTGAAGTCCGGGAACTCATATGCGGCATAAATCAAGGCTACTCTCTCAGCACTATCCTCTTCAGCATCTACATGACCGTCTGGTCAACGTCATCTGCGCTGATTGCATCAACATCTCCTACACTGATGATATGCAGCTTATACTGTCCCTCTTGGACAAATTCCCCAACACAAAGAACAAATTCACTGCCCGTATGACACCTGGATGAAGTCCAACTTCTCCAAGCAGAAAGCTGACGATACAGAGGTGGTAATTTTCAGAAAGGATGCCTAACTGTGGAACTCTATATGGTGGCCTACAGACCGCGGACCCACCACCACCCCAAAGCTCACCCAAGAAATCTTGGAATCATCATCGACAAGAAGTCGCAGAATTCTCCCCTTCTGCGAGCACCCTCTGAATGAAGGCCTGCTTAATCCAGATAGGGGCCACAGCGCTTCTGCGAGACGGCGCCCCCCAGGGCCCGGACGGCAGCAGTGACTCCCCGGCCTCCGGAGCTACAGTTACTTGCCAGCGCCTCCCAGGTCAGATTCAATCCCCCAGGCCGCGGCGAGGATTCCGGGGACACAGCACCTTCTTTCCCCAGCGCGGGACAGTGCTTTAGACGCCCTCCAGCAGCGGCGAGGGTTGCGAGGGCACAGCACTTCAGGTCCTTCACAGCGCTACACCATACAGTCCGGTTCTGGGTGGCGGCGGTGAGTTAGGGGTGATGGGGTCCCCCTCACACCCTCGGGGCCGCAGAGGCAGTGCCGGCAAGGTAGATTTCACGGCGATCCTTACGGACTCCCCCTCACCAGGCAGGGGACAGTCAGCAGTAGATTGTGGAGACACTCTGGGGATGTTTCTTCAGTCTCCCTGGCAGGCAAGATCAGCCGGCCATAGGGCAGCTCAGCAAGGTGGGGCAGCAGGTTCTAGGAGCAGTCAGCCTCAGCCATGTGGCAATCCTCCCAGCGCAGCAGTCTTTACTCTAGCCGGGATCCTCCCTGGTCCAGCATTGTAACAAGGATGTGTGGCCAGAACCCCCCCTCTTATACCCTAAAGTCATGTGACCAAAAAGGCAGCAAGTTCTGGCGGCAACCTGGGGGGTTGGAAGGTTCTGGAAGAATCTAGGGGCTCTGTGGTGTTCCCTGTTCCCTCTGTCCTGTCTGTCTATGGTGACAAGAGGCGGGCCGTAAGGGTTACAGTAGCATCCAGTCCCAGCCTATTCCAACTACTAGTGCGCAGACAGGACGGTGGCCCCACCGCAGTAGCAGGGGCCTGTGGCAACCATGTCTTTAGGAGAGAGCACCTGCACCTCAGCACTGTTTAGCAGCGGTAAGGTGCCCAGAGTCCTATGTCCAACAAAAAGGGCGGTCAGATTAGAGGCACAAAAAGGGAAAGGAAAAAAAGGTAGGGGAAGACCACCCCAGGGCTGACAGGTCTAACACGCGTCCCCCCCAGCTGAAAGTGGGGAGAGCTACCCAACCTCTAGGGAGTTCTCGTCACTAAGGCGGAAAAACCTAGAGAGACCGTCAGCATTGGCGTGGTCCACTCCGGGTCGGTGTTCCACCCTGAAGTCCATACCCTGGAGGGAAATGGACCATCTCAACAATTTAGGGTTTTTGCCCCTCATTTGCATGAGCCACCGGAGGGGCCGGTGGTCGGTCTGAATTAGGAAGTGGGAGCCAAAGAGGTATGGCCTCAGCTTCTTCAGAGCCCAGACCACCGCGAAAGCTTCTCTTTCTATAGTACTCCACCTTTGTTCCCGGGGGAGTAGCCTCCTGGATATGAAGGCCACGGGTTGGTCCAGACCATCCTCGTTGAGTTGCGAGAGTACTGCCCCAATGCCATGTTCAGAGGCGTCCGTTTGAACAATAAACTCTCTAGAGAAGTCCGGGGCCCTGAGCACCGGAGCAGTGCACAAAGCCTGCTTGAGGGAATCAAAAGCTTTCTGGCAAGCTTGGGTCCAGATCACTTTCCTAGGTTGTTTCTTGGAGGTTAGCTCCGTCAAGGGGGCCACAATGCTGCCATACCCCTTGACAAATTGGCGGTAGTAACCAGTGAGGCCCAGGAAAGCCCTGACCTCCGTCTGGGTTTTGGGGCGCTCCCAGGCTAGGATGGTTTCGATCTTGGCCTGTAGGGGCTGCACCTTACCCCCGCCCACCTGGTGTCCCAGGTAGACTACGGATCCCTGTCCGATCTGGCATTTGCTAGCCTTGATGGTCAGGCCCGCCTGCTGCAGGGCCTGAAGCACCTCCCGCAGGTGACACAGATGCTCCTCCCAGCTGCCGCTGAAGACGGCTATGTCATCCAGGTAGGCAGCGGAGAAGGACTCTAAACCACACAGTACTCGGTTCACCAACCGCTGGAAGGTGGCAGGAGCGTTTTTCAGTCCAAAGGGCATCACCCTAAACTGGAAGTGGCCCTCTGGGGTGGAGAAAGCGGACTTCTCCTTGGCTCCTTCCGACAGGGCGATCTGCCAGTACCCTGACGTGAGGTCAAAGGTACTCAAGTATTGGGCAGCCCCCAGCCGATCAATGAGCTCATCCGCCCTAGAGATGGGGTGAGCATCGGTCTTGGTCACTGAATTGAGTCCTCGGTAGTCCACACAGAACCGAAGTTCAGGTGTGGTGCCCGGTCGGGCCGCTTTGGGTATCAACAACACCGGACTGGACCAGGGGCTGTTGGAGGGCTCAATCACCCCCAACTCCAGCATCTTAGTGACTTCACTCTGGATGCTGGCTTTCACCTTATCCGACAGCCGGTAAGACTTGGTTTTGACAGGGGGGCTGTCTCCTGTGTCCACATCATGGGTACACAGGTGGGTAATCCCAGGGATAAGGGAGAACAATGAAGAATACTGCTCCAATACCTGGCGGCAGTCCCTCTGTTGCTCAAATGTCAAGGACGGGGAGAGAACCACTCCCTCCACCGATCCATCCTTCTCTTGGGAAGCCAGAAGGTCCGGAAGAGGCTCACTCTCCTCCTCCTCGCTCCCATCAGTCACCAGCAGGAGAGTGAGCTCAGACCTCTCCTGGTGTGGTTCGAGGCAGTTGGCATGCAACACCCGGTGGGGTTGCCTTGGGGTCTTAAGATCCACCACGTAAGTGGCCTGGCCCTTCTTCTCCAGTATCTCATACGGGCCAGTCCACCGGTCCTGGAGGGCACTAAGCTCTCCGGGCTCCATGACCCACACCTTCTGTCCAGTCTCCAACTCCACAGGCTGGGCATTCCGGTCATACCATTCTTTCATGACCGCCTGGCTGGCCTCCAAGTTATCAGATGCCTCTTTCCACAGCTCAGCCATCTGGCTGCGGAACGCCAACATGTAGCTCACTACATCTTGGGGAAGCCTCCCAGGAGTCTTCTCCCACCCCTCCTTCACCAGGCTGAGGGGTCCCCTGACAAGGTGTCCGTACAGAAGCTCAAAGGGGCTGAAGCCCAACCCCTTCTGCGGCACCTCCCTGTAGGAAAACAATAGGCAGGGCAAGAGGACGTCCCACTTCTTCCTCAGGCCCTCAGGCAGACTCCTGATCATGCCTTTCAGGGTCTTGTTGAATCTTTCACAAAGCCCGTTGGTCTGGGGGTGGTAAGGGGTGGAGAACTTGTAAGTCACCCCACACTCCTTCCACATGGCCTGCATATAGGCGGACATAAAGTTGGTGCCCCTGTCCGACACCACCACTTTGGGGAAACCCACTCGGGTAAAAATCCCCATCAGGGCCCGCGCCACCACAGGTGCAGTGATGGTCCTCAGAGGGATAGCCTCCGGGTACCGGGTGGCGTGGTCCACCAGGACCAGGATAAACCGGTGACCAACAGAGGTCGGCGGATCCATCGGCCCAACAATGTCGATGCCCACCCGCTCAAAGGGGGTACAGCGACCGGTAGTGGTTCCAGGGGGACCTTCAATTTGGTCCCTGTCTTTCCACTAGCTTGACAGGTCACACAGGTCCTGCAAAAGGTATCAGAGGAAATCCTCATCCGGGGCCAATAGAAGTGTGGGACTAGACGAGCAAAAGTTTTGTCTTGGCCCAAGTGTCCCGCCAAGGGGATCTCATGCGCTAACTCCAAAAGAAAGGCCCGATAGCACTGGGGGACCACTAAGGCCCTAGCCGACCCATGCACCGGAGCCTTGGGCTCACTGTAAAGGAGGCCATCCTCCCAATAGATGTGGTAATTTCCTGAACCATTTCCTGCTGCTTGGGCTTCAGCCTGTTGCCGCATGCCCTCAAGGGTGGGGCACTCCTTCTGTGCCCGACAAAACTCCTCCCGGGTAGGCCCGCCTTCCACCTGCCACTCTGCAGGGGTTGGCAAGTCCCCCACGGGAACAACGTCACCCTCCGTGGACTCCGGTGCGACCGCCGCAGGTGCCCCATCCATCTCACGTGGTGCGTTCTCCGAAGCGTTTTCCTTGTTGGCAGTGGCCTGGGCAATTGTCCCAGGCTCCAGCCCTGGTTGACTCCCTTTCCGGGCAGCCAAGGACCGGGTAATTGCACAGGTCCATTCTGGTAATCCCAGCATCTCTGCGTGCGCTTTGAGCTCTACCTCCTTCCAGGCAGTGTGCTCAAGATCATTTCCCAACAGACAGTCGATTGGCATGGCAGGGCTTACTGCAACTGTTAGAAGGCCTGAAACCCCTCCCCACTCAAAGGGAACCTGGGCCACGGGATAGTGGCCCTCCCTGTTGTCAGCCATCACAACTGGGTGGAATACATCAGGCACCACTTGCTCCGGGAACACCAGCTGACTCCTTACCATTGTCATGCTGGCACCTGTGTCCCTCAGAGCCTCCACCCCCGACCATTGAGGGTGACCCACTGCCTATACTTGGTAGTATTTGCGGGCACATGGATCGTTGGGACCATCTCACTGTCTCCCAGGGATACTAGGGTCAACCCTGCCCACTCCCCACCATTATCTAGGGGCAGCTCCTCCCCCGGCGCTACACTCGAAACCCCAGGGTTCTTACCTCCAGTAGGGGCTGGGGTCCTTTTTCGACACTGGGGATCCCCCTTGTAGTGTCCAACCTCCCCACACTCATAGCACCGGACAGTTCTGGGCTGCTGACCTTTGTCAGGATAAGTAGACTTCTGGTAGCCAGATGGGGGCTGGGCTCCAAACCCTCTCCCTTGCGATCTGTTTTGGGGGCCTTTGGAGAACTCCTTCTTTTTATCTCCCCCCTCTTTCTTCTGGTGGAAACCCTGTCCACCCTTTTGGGGGTCCCCCCCAGATCCCTTGTTGGACACCCTGATACTGGCCCAGGTGTCCGCCTCTTCCGCAAGCTCCCTCGGATCAGTCAACTTGCGGTCAACCAGGTGTTGGCGCAGCTCTGGAAAACATTTCTCTAGAAGGTGCTCTCTTAGGAACAAATCATACAGCCCTTCATAATCAGTTACCTCGCTGCCCCGCACCCAACCCTCCAATGCTTTGCGGGCGTAATCCAGGAAATCTACCCAGTTCTGTGTGGGAAGTTTGTGGCTATTCCTAAACTTCTGCCTATACTTCTCAGGGGTAAGACCAAACTTCTTGACTAGCACTTCCCTCATAACAGGATAGTTGGTCTGATCTGCCTTGTCTAGTGTAAGGACTGTGTCCCTCCCCACCGGAGGCATGTACCTGTACAGGCTACCCCCCCAGTAACTCTCGGGGACCCCATGGGCTTTTAAGGACACCTCATAGGCTGCTAGCCACTTGTCAATATCATCCCCCACATTAAAACTGGCCACAACATCTTTAGGCATATAGAACCTGGATTCACATGAAGCTTCAGTAGGTACGCTGCCACCATTTGTGTTGCTGTTAGCCCCTATTTGTAGGGCTCTGATTTCCAGCTCCTTCAGGCTGAGCTCATGGGCAAGTTTTCTTTCCTCCTTAGCCAGCCTCTTCTCTTCACGCTCCTTCTCTAACCTGGCAAGCTCTAGCTTAAGCTGTCTCTCCTCCCTCCTGTCCTCTAATTCTTCTGACGACCAGCTCCTCACTGAGACACTACTGCCTGCCCTTGAACGCCTTCCTGGCCCTGGCAATACATTGTCGCTAGTATCTATCTGCAGTAGGTCCAGCTCTCCTGGAGCGTCATGCTCTCCCCGCCCCTCGTCCCCTTTCCCTTCCGGGTGGGCCAATGCCCATGCTCTCAAGAATTTTTGAAGCTCTCCCCTCTTGGCACCTCGCTTGAAGAACACCCCTTTCCCCTGGCAGAACTCCTTAAGCTGCATCACCGTGTAAGTTTCCAGGTTGGCCAGCTCGAATTCCATCTTGCTAGGTAGGGCCTCAGACGTTCTCAGGGAAAACCACTGGGACTTAGGCAAACAGGCTTTGAACAAGAGCACTTGCAGTCAGGGAGAATTTCGAGCTTGCGTTACGTCAGGTGTGGGATTGTGGCACACACTGAGTCACTGTAGGGTGTTGCACAAGCACAAGTCCTAATACCACCGCTGAACACCAATGTTAGAACCGGGGTCTCCAGTTGGCCGGAGTCTGCGCCCTAGTCCAAGTAGGGACCACCGATTCCGACAAGGTAGCTTGGCGCGAGGCAGGTAGGCACGCACGAGGCAATGTGTAAAGTGATTGTGCAGCACACGTCCACACTGACACAGTAAAGCACGCACAAGAAGGCGACACAACTCCAGCTTTATGCAGAAGAACGAGTTTCTTTATCTAACTTCTTGTCAAGTTCCAAAGCGGAAAGAATCTCACGGTACACAAGGTAAAGGTTCTCGCAGAGAGAAGGGGTTCTAGTAACCTCAATTCACTAAAGGAAGCAATTCTCATACAGGAATTCAGTACAATTTATGGGAAGGCACTTACAGCATAATGCACTTAGAATCAGGCCTTTCCTTGCGCGGAACCCCCCATAACAAAATAGTCCGGCGCAAGGAGTCTCTTTATCTCACCAGTATGCAGATTTGGTGACTCTTTGGTAAAGGACACTGTTCCTGAGAATCACCAGTTCAGTCTTTTGGGTGGTATCCCAGAGGAAGAACCTGTGCGCAGGGCCTTTTCACTCGCTAGATGGCTTCGGCGGGGGAATGATGGTCTCGGGGGCCGTACGTGATCAGAGCCTGCTTCCCCCTCTTTCATAACAACTCAGCCGGGTTGTTAGATGGGGTCTCCAGCGCCCGTGTGAGGTTGGCGTGCGCCTGGCCCCGTCCCGCAACCCGCCCAGGCTTTCCGGGGTACAGCAGCTCGCTGCACCCGTTACCTTACTTGGGGGCAGGCACCGGCTCGAGGCTCCTCTGGGTTCCGAGGCGCTGGGCTCTCCACTCGTCCGCGCCAGGACGGAACGGGGCAGCTCTTCCGGGTTTCCACTATTGCCGGGCCTCAGGACGAGCCCCCGGGTTGCCAGGCAACAGCCGACGCAGGAGCCAATCCTCGAGCGGCTTCCCCGGAAGGCGGGTGATGACGAGGTCGGCACTCCTGGGGCTCCCGGGCCGCAGCGGTGACCCTTGGCTTGTAGAACTCCGCTCCTCCACACAACCGTAGAGCCCGGCCTGCGGCGGCGAGCACCGGGCCACAGCGCTTCTGCGAGACGGCGCCCCCCAGGGCCCGGGCGGCAGCAGTGACTCCCCGGCCTCCGGAGCTACAGTTACTTGCCAGCGCCTCCCAGGTCAGATTCAATACCCCAGGCCGCGGCGAGGATTCCGGGGACACAGCACCTTCTTTCCCCAGCGCGGGACAGTGCTTTAGATGCCCTCCAGCAGCGGCGAGCGTTGTGAGGGCACAGCACTTCAGGTCCTTCACAGCGCTACACCATACAGTCCGGTTCTAGGTGGCGGCGGTGAGTTAGGGGTGATGGGGTCCCCCTCACACCCCCGGGGCCGCAGAGGCAGTGCCGGCAAGGTAGATTTCACGGCGATCCTTAGGGACTCCCCCTCACCAGGCAGGGGACACTCAGCAGTAGATTGTGGAGACACTCTGGGGATGTTTCTTCAGTCTCCCTGGCAGGCAAGATCAGCCGGCCGTAGGGCAGCTCAGCAAGGTGGGGCAGCGGGTCCTAGGAGCAGTCAGTCTCAGCCATGTGGCAATCCTCCCAGCGCAGTAGTCTTTACTCTAGCCGGGATCCTCCCTGGTCCAGCAGTGTAACAAGGATGTGTGGCCAGAACCCCCCCCTTATACCCTAAAGTCATGTGACCAAAAAGGCGGCAAGGTCTGGCGGCAACCTGGGGGGTTGGAAGGTTCTGGAAGAATCTAGGGGCTCTGTGGTGTTCCCTGTTCCCTCTGTCCTGTCTGTCTATGGTGACAAGAGGCAGGGCCGTAAGGGTTACAGTAGCATCCAGTCCCAGCCTATTCCAACTACTAGTGCGCAGACAGGACGGTGGCCTCACCGCAGTAGCAGGGGCCTGTGGCAACCATGTCTTTAGGCGAGAGCACCTGCACCTCAGCACTGTTTAGCAGGTATGTCCAACAAAAAGGGCGGTCAGATTAGAGGCACAAAAAGGGAAAGGAAAAAAAGGTAGGGGAAGACCACCCCAGGGCTGACAGGTCTAACAAATCCATTTTAGTAATGCCTATGGGATCATGGAAGAGGTCTGGAAGGCCCAATTTCATAAAAGTTCTCTTTATATACAAGATCCATGGTATATGGTCAGCTTTATCTAGCAGCATACAGTCCTGTCTATTTAAATGTAAATCCTCCTTTGACCAGACGCAACACCACAGAAGAAGTGGGTGTACACGAATGAAGTCCTTCAGAGCAGCGGTCCAGCAGAGTGACAGTCCTTTCAGCAACACAACAATCCTTCTTCCTGGCAGAGTATCCACAGGTCCAGAAGTATATTGTAGAGTTGGTGTCTGAGGTCCAATATTTATATCCAGTTGTGCCTTTGAAGTGGGGAGATAATCCTAGAGGTATGCCTTTGAAGTGCACAGCTGCGCTGCCTTCCTGGCCCTGGCTCCGGACTAACTACAGGGGGTATGCAGCCCTTTGTGTGGGACAGGACACAGCCTATTCAAGTGTAAGTGGGTCTGGGTCCATCTCCTCCCGCCAATCCTGCAAGTGTTGTCCCATCCAGTCACACCTAAATTCCCCATTGTGTGTGGCTGTTGATGAGGAATAGACAAAGCCCAACTGTCAATTACACCAAGTCATGTGACCCAGAGACAGGATGCAGGCACGAAATGGCTAAGGCAAGAAAATGCTTTCTAGAAGATGAAAAACAACACAAGTGCCAGTACTGATGTCACTCAATATTATAATTAAAAACCGTGATAACACACCTCAATTGTCATGATCATCAATTATGTATTCATTTTTTTTTCAAAGAAAGTATATTATTCATATATTTTGGAAAAAAACATTTGTGAATTTTTCAACACACAGGGACATTAATAACATAAATTTTACAGCAAAAGACAAATCATTAATTTTGTAAAACACATACACAAACCAATGTCAACATTATGTACAGATGATTCTACAGCCCAGGTCCCATTTTTTTGTTTATTTGAAAAAATGCCCTTGGAGGTAACATTGTTGTCCAGTATTTTTTAGCTTGCTACTAAAAGGGCCAAAACCAAAACAGTGTCTATACTGAGCTCAAAGAAACATCACATTTACTCAGAACACTAGAGCGCTCTTTTCTCCAATGATTTTAGTTTTCAATTCAACCTCAATATACATTCAAATAATCGCCCAACAATTAACTTGCAATGTTGGAATCTTTCCTCATATCCAAATCTTTTGAGAAACCAATCTCATCTATTTATTAGAAGACACCTGGAAAAGGATTTGTCTGTTGTATAAATCAAGTTGTTTGCTTCGTAGTCTGTCAAACAGGTTGAATTGAAAACTAAAATCATTGAAGAAAAGAGCGCTCTAGTGTTCTGAGGAGAACCCCCAAAAATATATACAGAAGGGTTCGAAATGCGTCGACTGTTTTTCATCTACCAAACAAGTGCATTGCAAATGCATTGCAAATGTGATACTACTGAAGCACAAAACAAACTAAGGGGCCGATTCCGATTCAGGCCGGAAAATGTACCGACCGACTCGGTACGGGAATTTAGTCCGACCGACACGTACCGGCGCTGCCCGATCCGCGTAGTACGATGCAATGCATGTGAATCACGACCGACTCGTACGGAACACAAGCCGAATGACCGAACCACACGGAAATCAGCTATCCGGCCGGAAAACCACACAAATCGAACCGACCGACACGCACCAGGAATGAACCCGACAGAAACGTACCCGCGAACTCCGACCCGCGCAGTACGTTGCAATGCGTGTAAAACCAGACCGAGTCGCACGGAGCTCAAGCCGTACGACCGACACGCATACAAAATGGAGCCGAAGCAACCCAATACTCCGCGACCGATGCGTACGCCGCACATGAAACACAGCAGAAACACAGCTTGAAAGACTCGGAGAAGCTCGCACGAGCCAACTGGAGCGTCCTACTCGGTCATAAGAACGTCTCCTACATGCCTAAAAACTACAAAGAAAAAAATGCAAAAAAAAGGGCCAAACAAGCAATGACAAAGTCAATAAATACAGGGGGAAAAAAACATGGAACAAAGACACACCCACAACTCCACCCATATAAAGGCCACAAATCCCAACCATGATCCTTTGCAAATTCAAATGACCTGCCAGCACAGAACACCATCAGACAGCAACCACAGACACACCCAACACTCATCCATCACACAAGCCACACACCATTAGCACCTCCCAAATAGCACCCTCACATACACCCAGAAAAACCTACACTCACCCACCCTCACTTGCACACACACACACATCAATCCCCACCACCACCCATCACCATGCCCCCAAAGAAGAATCCAAAGTTCCTAGACAGTGAATTGGAAGTCCTGGTAGATGAAATCCTCAGGGTAGAGCCACACTTGTTTGGTACATTGGTCCAACAGACCCCCATGTCGCAGAAAACCAAGATGTGGGAGAGGATTGTCGACAGGGTGAACGCACAAGCTCCATGTTTGCGCACAAAGGAAGACATCCAGAACAGGTGTTATGATGTGCGCAGGAGGGTCAAGGCCCTACTCAAAAAGGATTACACCTTGAGTCATCACACCAGCAGTGGCCCTCCTGCCAAACCAGTATACCTCAGGCCCTGGGAGGAGAAGGTGCGGGCCATCCTACCACCAGAGAGTGTACATGGACTATCAAACATCGCAGAGCCTGGTGAGTACACAACCAATATACCCAAAAGGGGATGTAGGCAATAGCATGATGGGAGTGGTAGTCACAGCTCAACATCCCCCACCCACATGGCCCAGTAAGCTCACACTGAAGCATGCACACCTCACAGGGAGTGAAAAGCCACTTCTAAGATGTCTGACACTGGCCTCAGCTGTGGGGAGCACAAGGCCCTGCTGGGAACTGGGCACCAACAAACAACAGGACCACACTGTCAGCCATCTTGCCATTGCTGTCACACTCACACACAGTGAAGTCCACTCAAAGGAAGGAAGTATGGGCATGCTGGGAAGGGGGGTGTAGGCAATAGCATGATGGGAGTGGTAGTCACAGCTCAACATCCCCCACCCACATGGCCCAGCAAGCTCACACTGAAGCATGCACACCTCACAGGGAGTGAAAAGCCACTTCTAAAATGTCTGACACTGGCCTCAGCTGTGGGGAGCACAAGGCCCTGCTGGGAACTAGGCACCAACAAACAACAGGACCACACTGTCAGCCATCTTGCCATTGCTGTCACACTCACACACAGTGAAGTCCACTCAAAAGGAAGGAAGTATGGGCATGCTGGGAAGGGGGGTGTAGGCAATAGCATGATGGGAGCGGTGGTCACAGCTCAACATCCCCCACCCACATGGCCCAGCAAGCTCAGACTGAAGCATGCACACCTCACAGGGAGTGAAAAGCCACTTCAAAGATGTCTGACAATGGTGCTCTATTGTGGGGAGTACCAGGCCCTGCTGGGAACTGGGCACCAACCAACAGCAGGACACCACTGACTGACATCCTGGGAGTTAACCTGCACCCACTGCAAGGGTGGCATGCTTCATGGTGGGATAACTGGGCTGGGGGAGAAGGAGGGCCGGATGTCAACCAAATACCACCAATGCTGGTCATGCACACACCTCAACATTCACATTGAAATGCTTCAGGTTGGCAGGACAATGTGCTACACCAATATCAACCTCTGACTGTGACAACTTAGGACAATGCAATGTACAGGCCCGCATCCAGAGGGTACAGTCACAACTGTCAGGTGTTTGAACCATTGATGCCTGTAGAAACATAACATACATTGTGTGTCTCTTCCAAAAACAGGTGATGATGGGGACACAGCAGCAGATGATGAGGAGTCCCTGTCCCAGGCTCCGGGGGACCCTGAGCTCTCTGATGTGGAACAGCCTCTGCCCTCCTCGGATGGCGAAGACCTACCTGGCCCCTCCGGTGTGAGTCATCATGCAGTACCAGCAGGACCACCATCTGCACCCCCTGCACCCACTCCTCCAACATCTGCCAACACACAGACCACCCCCGCCGACACGGACAGACCAAGGACACTCAATGACAACAGCACAGGGACCCCGGCCCACCGTGAAGCAACGGACAACAACCCCAGTACCAACCCCCAAGGGGGTCTAGGCTCACCTGTGTGTGCCACCGCAGGTCCCGCACGTGTGGCCAGGGGTGGTGGGAGGGGTGGTAGGCAGAGGTCGCTGTTTGCAGAGGGGTCTGGACTGCATGATGACCCACAACTGTTACGCATTGCTGATGCGTACCAGAATAGCACCGGAGAGGTCAGCCAGGTAGTGGGGATCCTCAAGGACATTCAACAGCAGCAGGCTGCCCATCATGCCCGCTTGGACTCCCACATGTCCCGTGTGGAGACACACATGTCTCGCATGGAGTCCAAGTGGGACACATTGGAAGAACTGACAGCGGTGCAGAGGGACATATTGACATGCCTCCGCCAGATTAGCACCAGCATGGCCACACCTCCCTGTGTGCCCACAACATCTGGTGCCGCAACAACTGCAACTGCCACAGGGACGGAGGATGACTCTGGTGGAGAGTCCTCTGCACTGCAGGCAGCGGCCTGCACATGAGGGTCCCCCCCGAAAGAAGAGGGGTTGTCCGAGGAAGGAAAACTGAGAGGCCGATGGCCATGTACATCCCCCAGGAACCCAACACCTGTTCCGGAAATTCCCCTTTGTGTGCAAACTGTTCACCCTGTCGAATGCAACCCAACTCTCCCACATGACATGGGGAGTTCAAGTTGGACCAATGTATCAGATGACTGTGGACTTTACTCAGGACATTTCTGCTACCAACACTTCAACTCATCTGGGAACTTTGGATTCCAATCCCAATTTACAGCACCCACCATCCTGTGCACCATCCTCACACATGTATGTAAATAAACTCACTAATACACCATACTTGCCTCTGTTGTGATTCCAACGTTGTTTTTGTCATGGAGATGATGATCTGCTAAATGACACTGTGCATGCTAACTGCTACAGCAAGTTCAACACCGTCATGTGAGTCATGGCGACGTGACACATATGAGGGAGACACAGCACTAGGGCTACCCAACACATACACACCAGGGCCATCTGACTCATTGCCTACACTGATGTTGCCAGGAAATACAGTGGAATGCACAGACACCACACCTATTCAGAGTCTGTGTTAACTAGCCCACAGCTGAAGTAAGCAAATGTCAGTCAGATGTGTGACCACAGACAACGCACATCCCAAAGTGAAGCACAGGTTTATTACACATTTGCAACATGTTGTTTCCACTACAGATGCAAGGTAATCCCACGTGGCAGTGGCCACACAGTCACCAAGTGTAGAGGAAATAAAGTCCAGGGGTGTGTGGCACATCACCTGCAGGGAAACGACTGCTTCCACCCTGGAAGTTGAATCATGGTGTCGGGGGATCCGAGTTGACCAAACAACTCTGAAAGTACCCTGTGAAGGACAGACATGACACACAGTCAAAAGCACTGAAGAACAGGACAGAACTGCAATACTCATGCCCAATACATGTCACAAGATACCTACACAAAACCAAGTTAGCATGTCAACACTGTTGGGGAGTAGAGACTACCTGTAAGGACACATCGCTGCACGCATACAGTCAAGTAGCACATGGCCACACTCAAGCAGCAACAGAGCACCACCAACACATATCATGCAAACTCAAATCATTGACATACCAACTCTGTATACTCACATTCAGCTGAAGAAGTTGGTGATGAGCTGTGTGCGGACATCCCCCTCATCATCATCACTGGCATCGTGGCCCAGGCCAGGATCCTCCACAGGTGGCGGATGTTGGTCATCGTCATCCAGGATGAGAGGCAACTCCTACCGCACTGCTAGGTTGTGTAGCATGCAGCAGACGATGAAAATCTTGCACACCTTTGCAGGGGCATATGGGAGGGCCCCTCTGTCTTGTCCAGGCAGCGAAAGCGGCTCTTCAGGAGACCAAATGTCCGCTCGATCACTCTCCTGGTCCGACCATGTGCCTCATTGTAGCGCATCTGGGCTGGTGTCACAGGGTTCCTGAGGGGTGTCAGCAACCACGGCATGTTGGGGTATCCGGAGTCACCTACATACAGACAATTGCACATAAGCTGAGTTGGAAAAGAGGGTGGAATACAACATTGCAGAACACACACAATGGTACAAAGTCAGCACACACCGACAAGCCAGGCACGCTGGTTCTGCATCTGTGACATCATCCTCGGGATGCGACTACTCCTCATTACGTAGGCATCGTGTGCAGAACCGGGGAAACGTGCACACACATGTGAGATGCTCATATCTGCAAGACATACCCATGCTGCAGCAGAGACCAAGGGGGGAGCCTCAGAAGTATGTACATCATGTGTGTGACACATGCATAGCCACCTGCCTAGTGTTCAGGGTAATACCATGTTGCACATAGACCAGGACTGTAATGCCTACTCCGTACATCGAAGGCACTCTGTTCTCCCACTCCCGTGTGTCAGCATACATATTGGGCATTGTGAAGAGTGCACTCAGGTGTCTGCCTCTGTGTCACCGTGGTGTGGCCTTGCTTATTTGACTCCTGGAGTGTTTAACAATTTGGGGTGGCCAGCCATCTGAGTTGTGACTATAGGATCTGCACATTGGTTAATGCATAGGTCTCTGATCCCTTGACTGTGCACAAAGGTGTATGAAACATTGAGGTGCAGGCAGCTTTGGTTCATTCTCATCAGACGGTGAAGTGCCCATGTGTATGGATTTGTGTTTGCAGTCACTCAAATGTCTCATTTGATTGACGTGGGATCATCTTAGTCCTCATGATGTGGGTGGCCAGGGGTGCACATGTGCACCTGTCAGCTACAGGGCTTGCATACCCAAAACTTCCATGATTGTGACACAGTGTAGACTGGTGTTGTGTGTATGCACTGCCCCTGTGACAGGAGACAGTTATGACTGACTTGCCAGACAGGCCTGTGCCATGACATTCAACTCGCAAAGGGTGATCCAGCAGTAGTGTGATATGTCCTGCAAGCACACCATTGTCGCATTGTCTATCAGGACATGAGGACATCATTGTGTCTGGTGATGGAAGCAAAACCTGCATATCGACAGAGACTCTGCCTGTCACTTTTCCTGACACATGTACTGAGTCAGTGGCAGGAGATGGCATGTGTTTGGAGTGACACATTTCCACATGTTCTCTAGGATGTCCAACAACTGTGTATGTGGTGCATGTGTGCACATATGATTAGTCGCATACAACAGGCACCAGACAGATGGGTGCATGGACAGGTAGGATATGTGTGGCATGAATGACTGTCAGGCAGACAATGGGCTTCTTCAAATCAGTGTCAGCACTTATTGCAATGTCTAGCAAATGATGGCAGGGCTTGCTCTGTGATGTGCTGTACTTACTGTGGCGTGTGTGGTCAGTACAGGTGACTAATGTTGCTCTGTTTATCCTGATTCTTTGCAGATACATCCACGGCCACAGGAGGAGACAGCTCCATGGACCAGGAGGAGCGGCAGAGCCAGACTGGGTCCACTGCAGGGGAGACCGAGGGACCCAGTGGCACGGAGGGTGAGGGGAGCCCCACTGAGGAGACCTCAGCTACGACCACCTCGGCTGAGGACCACAGCACTTCCAGTGAGGACTCCCTTGTGGAGGCGGGTGTCAGCAGACCAGAGACAAAATCAAGCAAGTCTGCCCCACCGCCACCACCACCACCATCTCCACCCTCCCATCTGCTCCCATCCCACATGTCCGTGGAGGCTCCCGTGTAGGGGAGCGTGTCTCCTTCATGCCAGGCACCGCACCCCTGCCTCTGTCTCCCCTGCTGCCCTGAGTGTGGAGTCTGTGGACTTGCTTAAACAGATCCATGTAGGGCAGACATCAGTGCTGAGTGTCCTCCATGCACACACGGGTCTGTTGACACAACTGGTGTCATTCATGGAGGGCATGTCATCTGGCATGTCTGCCCTACATCGGACCAATCAGTCCATGGCCTCCTCACTGACGGCAGCAGTGTCCCTCCTGCAACAGTCCCTCACCCCTCCTACCTCTGCCCCATCCACAATCCCCAGCACCCTGCCTGTCCCAAGCACACACACACCGGCACAGGCACCCACCAGCACAGACACAAGCAGCACACAGACACACACGCCAAAATCCAGACGCACACGCACGCACAGTCAGGGGACTGATACCTCACTCACAGGGGATGGGGCCCAGGAACACACACACGCATCCACGAGCACTGCGCAGTCCTCAGATACCTCTCCCTCCAAAACCCCTTCCCTTGCCTCACCTGCAACCCCCTCCCAGAAGCTCTTCCTCTGTGAGCTTGGCCTCTTCCCCACAGATCCATCTGACGCCAACGCACAGGCGGAAGAGGCGACCACCACACACAGAGGGGAGTGCCCCTCACACCCGGACACCCTCCCCCAGGCACAGGCAGACTGAGGACCCCATTCGGAAGTCCCCCGGACCAGGAAGGGCAAGACCCCACCACCACCACCACGCAGCTCCACCACACAGTCTCTCTCCTCCATCCCCCAGGCCACCACTCCACAGGTTCCCCCGCCACACCCTGCCCCAGGTTCTCCCACACACCCATACCGCATCCCCAAAATGCTTAGGCCCTCCCCCTACCACTTGCTCTTCCACCCCCAAGCCAGACGCTCGGCCTGTTTGTGCCACTGGTGTGGAGACCGGGTCCCCCCTCTGTCCTGCCCACCTCATCTGCCCCCCTTCCACTCCCTTGGAGTTATGCACTGCAGTGGAGTCCACAACCACCCCGTCTGACTTGGGCACTGCAGTGGGGACCCAGTCCACTCCATCTGACCGGCCCACTGCAGTGGTGCCAGCACCCACACCATCTGACTTGTGCCCTACAGTGGTGCCGGCCCCCACTGAGTCAGACACCTCCACTGCAGTTGCCGGTGACACTCCTGCACCCACCACCCCTTCACTGCCTCCTTCTGGCATCCCCTGATCCTGTCCCTGCGGTGCCTGGCCTGCCCCTTGTATGCCCCTCCGAGGGGATGTCCCCTGTCCGTACCAGTGCAGGCAAGCAATGGGTGACAAGTTGTCACATATCACCCTGTTCGGACTGTGATATGTGGACTGGCCATTGGCCTTAGTTTCTTTTGGACTTCAAATTTTTCTCAACATTTGCTGAATAAAGCCTCTTTTTGTTTACTAGTGGTTTTTCTTTTGATGTACATGATGTAGATGAGTATCATCATGCATTTGCTGTTGTAATAGTGTTCAGATCAGGTAAATGAAGTGTTGCTGTGATGGACTCCATGTGGTCCATGGGATATGTGTCCTAATCTAGTCTGGATCCATAGCATCCTTTGCTGCAGTCTGAGGGTGTAATGTTCTGCATTTGACACAGGGATGTACGTTTTGCATTTGTAAATTGACATCTGTGGCTTACACTGATGCACATCTGGTGGGCTTACCACTGTTCAATGTTTCTATTTCCCTGACTGTGTGCCCATCTCCACTGGACATGCAGTTTAGCACATCAATGTTGAAGGACTCATCTGTGTATACAGTGCAACTTGCTTGACACGTGTTTTGGGTATATGCAGATGACTGACGTGACACTCCCGTACCCAGGCTGATGTGAGCAGAGCCTTCAGTGTGTTGTGAGTTGTTGACTCACTGACCGAGTGTTTTGCTGACATGTTTGAGTGGTGCACAGACAAGGTTTGGCACAGCAGACCTTCCACAGGAGTGGAGTGCCCTCATGGCAGTGTGTAATCCCGTGACATTGCCTGGGCCCGTGTTGTGTGTTGTGTAAGCATGTCTGTGTGTGTTCCCTTCCCTTTTCCTACACCGGCTGTGTCCTTACGGATGTTCCTGTTTGTGATGCTTGCTGAGTTGTCCTGTGTTCATCCAGCATCTTGTACCTGGTTTCTCCGTGATGTGGGTGCATGGCAAACTAATGTTCATCAGGTTGTCATCCCTAGTTGTCTTTGTTGTCAGGGCTGGGGATGTGGGCAAACGCAGATGAGACACAGTCAGGATTCCCCTTGGCACTTGTTGGTTACACAAGTCATGTCATTTATAGTTTGTGGTAGCTTTCAGTGATTGTGACACGTTGTGTGTGTGACTGCTGCCACTCCTCAGGGTCAGAGCTGCAATGTTGGAAGTTGTCTACGTGTGTTCTTTGTGGGTGACCTTGGCTTCTTCATTGGTGTGTGACTGTGGCCGGGATCCCATTGATTGGGGTGGAGTTCACATCATGCCCATGTACGGCGTACTGTGCAGTGTGTCAGACATTCACGAGTCTTGTTGACTGGCCAGTTGTGATGGGTTTCTGCACCTTAGTTCCCACAACCACCCCTGGGATTGTCATGGGTGCATGTGCAATGTCACCTGTCCATGTGAGCTTCACTGCTGCACATTGGTGGAGATCAAGGTGTGTGGTGTTGAGTGTGTGCAAATGTGAGTTGTTGCACGGCTAGACCCCTACCTCCATATTGGCCTTGGCTGACAGGCCGTGCTGATTGATTTGTGCTTGTGTAGGTGTGATGGTAGTTTGTTGCTCAGGACACATGGCTGTGGTTCACAGTGTGAACAACATCTACCTTTGTCATCACAGTGGGATTATCATGAAGGCTAGTGTCACCACAATGTGGGGTCCCTGGGGGTAGTGCTGTGGTGGGTCTGTCTCTTGCTGTGTTAGTTGCTGTTCCTACAAGCTTGTGTGACATGTGTAATTTGGGCTCCCTCTCATCTAACAATGCCTGATTGCCCACATAGGGGAATCCGATCCATAAGTTACTTTTGTATGGCACTGTATACACATCTGTGTAATTGGAATTCAGGCCTCCTCATGTGTTGTGTGGTTGCCTGGGGACACTGGCACCCCCATCACCTGTTGTGTTTGATATGCAGTGTGAGGCTGCCTGTTTGTGTTTGTGCATCTGCACCACTGCATTGGCATATCTTTGGTGTGCCATTGCCTGTATGTTGTTTGGAGGATTTCCCATGCTGTCCCTGGGACTCCTAGGTCATCAGTCAGCACAATAATCATGGTTCGTATGTCCCATTGCTGCCATGGTATGGTATTTGTTCACCTCACATCTACAGTCTCCCCAGGATATCTACATTTGTGTGTCCATTAGTGCAGATATGTGGGTCTGCATTATGATGGTCACTTCTGGCATTGTGTAATTGATAAATGGAGACGATGTCAGTCCCCATGGGTGATGTTTGTCTGCACATGGCCCAAGGTATGTTTTATTTGCACTGCACTGTTTGCCTCACCCAATCTATGTTGCTATGGGACACAACCACTACTTTGCCACTGATGTGTTTGTTGTTCTGTGACCAGGAATCATCCATGCTGTTTGGCAGTTGCAGCTTTTTCCATGACAACACTTACCTTTTGGTCACTGTGATGATGGGGGTTTGGACCCCATTGCCACAATGTTCAAAATGTGCTTCAGCTATGGACCCCACACTTACCTTTTGGTCACTGTGATGATGGGGGTTTGGACCCCATTGCCACAATGTTCAAAATATGCTTCAGCTATGGACCCCACACTTACCTATTGGTCACTGTGATGATGGGGGTTTAGTCCCCATTGCCACAATGTTCAAAATGTGCTTCAGCTATGGACCCCACACTTACCTTTTGGTCACTGTGATGATGGGGGTTTGGACCCCATTGCCACAATGTTCAAAATGTGCTTCAGCTATGGACCCCACACTTACCTTTTGGTCACTGTGATGGTGGGGGTTTAGTCCCCATTGCCACAATGTTCAAAATGTGCTTCAGCTATGGACCCCACACTTACCTTTTGGTCACTGTGATGATGGGGGTTTGGATCCCATTGCCACAATGTTCAAAATGTGCTTCAGCTATGGACCCCACACTTACCTTTTGGTCACTGTGATGATGGGGGTTTGGACCCCATTGCCACAATGTTCAAAATGTGCTTCAGCTATGGACCCCACACTTACCTATTGGTCACTGTGATGATGGGGGTTTAGTCCCCATAGCCACAATGTTCAAAATGTGCTTCAGCTATGGACCCCACACTTACCTTTTGGTCACTGTGATGATGGGGGTTTGGACCCCATTGCCACAATGTTCAAAATGTGCTTCAGCTATGGACCCCACACTTACCTTTTGGTCACTGTGATGATGGGGGTTTAGTCCCCATTAGCACAATGTTCAAAATGTGCTTCAGCTATGGACCCCACACTTACCTTTTGGTCACTGTGATGATGGGGGTTTGGGCCCCATTGCCACAATGTTCAAAATGTGCTTCAGCTATGGACCCCACACTTACCTTTTGGTCACTGTGATGATGGGGGTTTGGACCCCATTGCCACAATGTTCAAAATGTGCTTCAGCTATGGACCCCACACTTACCTATTGGTCATTGTGATGATGGGGGTTTAGTCCCCATTGCCACAATGTTCAAAATGTGCTTCAGCTATGGACCCCACACTTACCTTTTGGTCACTGTGATGATGGGGGTTTGGACGCCATTGCCACAATGTTCAAAATGTGCTTCAGCTATGGACCCCACACTTACCTTTTGGTCACTGTGATGATGGGGGTTTAGTCCCCAATGCCACAATGTTCAAAATGTGCTTCAGCTATGGACCCCACACTTACCTTTTGGTCACTGTGATGATGGGGGGTTTGGACCCCATTGCCACAATGTTCAAAATGTGCTTCAGCTATGGACCCCACACTTACCTTTTGGTCACTGTGATGATGGGGGTTTGGACCCCATTGCCACAATGTTCAAAATGTGCTTCAGCTATGGACCCCACACTTACCTTTTGGTCACTGTGATGATGGGGGTTTAGTCCCCATTGCCACAATGTTCAAAATGTGCTTCAGCTATGGACCCCACACTTACCTTTTGGTCACTGTGATGATGGGGGTTTGGACCCCATTGCCACAATGTTCAAAATGTGCTTCAGCTACGGACCCCACACTTACCTTTTGGTCACTGTGATGATGGGGGTTTGGACCCCATTGCCACAATGTTCAAAATGTGCTTCAGCTATGGACCCCACTCACTGTGATGATGGGGGTTTGGACCCCATTGCCACAATGTTCAAAATGTGCTTCAGCTATGGACCTCACACTTACCTTTTGGTCACTGTGATGATGGGGGTTTAGACCCCATTCCCACAGTGGTCAGGGTCTGCTTGCATTGTGACGGTCACACAAATTTTCGTGTGACACATGTGATAGGGGGTCACATTGTATGTTCAATGTCATGTTCAGTGTTGTAGGCATTTGACACAGACTACACACTCTTGTCATGATGTTGGGGGATGTATTTTGCTGACATTCCTTATGTTGGAGTATGCTGGTTGTGTCTAACCCTGGGCGTAGTTCGCGAAGTAGCGCTACGCGAAGCTACGCAAAGTGCAGTTCGCACTACGCGAGCTACGCGTAGCACTACGCGAACTGCGTAGTGCGCTGTTCGCGATGATTGCACAGTGCGGGATGCTTGTCCGCACTGTGCAATCATTGAAAACGGCATCTTGCACAGTGCGAGCTGTCATTTACTGCCGCTCGAGTAGATTTTTACTCGAGCGGCAGCTTTCAACGCGGACTGGTAGTTTCTCATCGCGAGCGGTCGCGAGCATACGCGACCACTCGCAATGAGAAACCTGACCTCCCGCGTTGAGAATCTCGCCGGGAGGTTTATTTTCCACGCTCGCGATCGGCAACTTGATGTTGCTGATCGCGAATGAGAAAAAGTCTCGCTGGGATGTCATTTTGCTTGCTTGCGGTCGCCAACTTGACGTTGAGGACCGCGAGCAAGCAAAAAATGACCGCTGCACTACGCTACGCGTGTTTGCACTGTGCTACGTGCTATTCGCGTTGTGCGAAGTAGCGCAAACTTCGCAAACTACGCGAGCGTAGCGTAGTGCTTTGCCCAGGGTTAGTTGTGTCATGCATTACCCGTCCTATGAGTGGGGATGGTAGTTGTGACAGGCATCCAGCCCCCCATGAGTAGGGGTGGTGGTTGTGGTGGGCATCCAGGCCCCCCTGAGTAGGGGTGGTGGTAGTGGTAGGCATCCAGCCCCCATGAGTAGGGGTGGTGGTAGTGGTAGGCATCAAATCCCCTATGAGTGGGGATGGTAGTAGTGACAGGCATCCAGCACCCCATGAGTAGGGGTGGTGGTAGTGACAGGCATCCAGCCCCCTGAGTAGGGGTGGTGGTAGTGACAGGCATCCAGCCCCCCTGTGTAGGGGTGGTGGTAGTGGTAGGCATCCATCCCCCATGAGTAGGGGTGGTGGTAGTGGTAGGCATCCAGCCCCCCATGAGTAGGGGTGGTGGTAGTGACAGGCATCCAGCCCCCTGAGTAGGGGTGGTGGTGGTGGTAGGCATCCAGGCCCCCATGAGTAGGGGTGGTGGTAGTGGTAGGCATCCAGCCCCCATGAGTAGGGGTGGTGGTAGTGGTAGGCATCCAGCCCCCCTGAGTAGGGGTGGTGGTAGGCATCCAGGCCCCCATGAGTAAGGGTGGTGGTAGTGGTAGGCATCCAGGACCCCATGAGTAGGGGTGGTGGTAGTGGTGGGCATCCAGCCCTCCATGAGTAGGGGTGGTGGTAGTGGTAGGCATCCAGCCCCCCATGAGTAGGGGTGGTGGTAGTGACAGGCATCCAGCCCCCCCTGAGTAGGGGTGGTGGTGGTGGTAGGCATCCAGGCCCCCATAAGTAGGGGTGGTGGCAGTGGCGGGCATCAATTCCCCTATGAGTGGGGATGGTAGTAGTGACAGGCATCCAGCCCCCCCTGAGTAGGGGTGGTGGTGGTGGTAGGCATCCAGGCCCCCATGAGTAGGGGTGGTGGTAGTGGTAGGCATCAATTCCCCTATGAGTGGGGATGGTAGTAGTGACAGGCATCCAGCCCCCCATGAGTTGGGGTGGTGGTAGTGGTAGGCATCAATTCCCCTATGAGTGGGGATGGTAGTAGTGACAGGCATCCAGCCCCCCATGAGTAGGGGTGGTGGTAGTGACAGGCATCCAGCCCCCCATGAGTAGGGGTGGTGGTGGTGGTAGGCATCCAGGCCCCCATGAGTAGGGGTGGTGGTAGTGGTAGGCATCCAGGCCCCCATGAGTAGGGGTGGTGGTAGTGGTAGGCATCCAGCCCCCCATGAGTAGGGGTGGTGGTAGTGGTAGGCATCCAGCCCCCCCTGAGTAGGGGTGGTGGTGGTGGTAGGCATCCAGGCCCCCATGAATAGGGGTGGTGGTAGTGGTAGGCATCCAGGCCCCCATGAGTAGGGGTGGTGGTGGTGGTAGGCATCCAGGCCCCCATGAGTAGGGGTGGTGGTAGTGGTAGGCATCCAGGCCCACATGAGTAGGGCTGGTGGTAGTGGTAGGCATCCAGCCCCCCATGAGTAGGGGTGGTGGTAGTGGTAGGCATCCAGCCCCCCTGAGTAGGGGTGGTGGTGGTGGTAGGCATCCAGGCCCCCATGAGTAGGGGTGGTGGTAGTGGTAGGCATCCAGGCCCCCATGAGTAGGGGTGGTGGTAGTGGCGGGCATCCAGCCCCCCATGAGTAGGGGTGGTGGTAGTGGTAGGCATCCAGGCCCCTATGGGTGTGTATGGCATTGGTGATAGCCATCCCGCCCCTATGGTTCTGTTGTTGCTAGTGTGTGACATATGTCGGGTACGTGTCGTTTGTTTGTGTAGTGGGTGTTTGACTTACCGTCTGCGCCATACGCGTCCGTACCGGTTCCGGTAATAGATGTAGAGTATTGGTAGGACCTGCGCGATGGGATTCATGGTTGGTTCGTCTCGTTCGGGTTTCTCGTGGCTTCGACTCGTACTCGTAGCTGGCTTGTTCGTCTCGTAGCCGTGGATCGTCTTGTGGCGCGAATCGGAGCTTATGTGCGGCTCTCCCGGATGCTCTGACGTGCCGGACGTAGCGACCAGTTCGGCGCGTACGGATTGCGCATCGTACTTGTACGGCTGGAAGGTGCTGTGTATTTACTTCCGTGCGACTCGAATCGGCGTTTCCGGATCCAGCTCGGTCGGGGAACTGGAGATGGAACGGGTACGTACGGCTCGTTCGGAATTTTAGCAGTAATGCGCAGCGTACTTGCTCGCTCGGACGACTGTTCGAATCGGTCGGGAAAAACGCGTTGGGCTCGTATTTTTTCTGGACGAATCGTAGTCGGTGCACTTCCGGCCGAGATCGGAATCGACCCCTAAATTTTCAATTAAATGTGATTTTTCTTTGAGCTCACTATAGACGCTGTTTTGATTTAGCCCCTTCTAGTAGGGAGCTAAAAAATACTGGACAACAATGTAAGCTCCAAGGGCATTTTTTCAAACAAACAAAAAAACGGTACATGGGTTTTAGAATTATCTGTATGTAATGTTGGCATTGGTTTGTTTATGTGTTGTACAAAATTTGTGATTTGTCTTTGTTGTAAAATGTGTGTTATTAATGTCCCTGTGTGTCGACAAATGTGTAAATGTCGTTTTAAAAAAAATATGAATAATATACCTACAAAGGTCTTCTTTGAAAAAAATGAATAAATAATTGATGATCATGACAATTGAGGTGTGTGATCACGGTTTTGAATGATGATGTTGAGTGACATCAATACTGGCACTTGTGTTGTTTTTCAAGTTTAAATAGGGCCTAGCCTTACTGATTGTGACGTTTTACAACTTTCTAAAAGTGGCATTTTCCAAATTGTAATGTAAAATCCGACTTCGCCATAAAATAGGATTTTTCATTATAATTCCAGAGACCCCAAACATGAACTGGTTACCTGTTCCCATTTGGAATTTACATTTATAAAATGTAATAAGGTAAATCCAATGTTATCCTATGGGAGAGGTAGGCCTTGCAGTAGTGAAAAACTAATTTAAGAGTTTTTCCCTACCAGGACATGTAAAACTTAAAAGTACATCCCCTACTTTTGAAATATATTGCACCATGCCCTCTTGGCTGGCCAGGGCCTACAATAGCGGTGGACTTATATGGATTAAAAAGGAAGGTTTGGGCCTGGTAAAAGGTTTACTTTGCCAGGTCAAAATGGCAGTTTAAAATTGCACACACTCAGGCTTCATTAGCAGGCATGATCAATGTTTAAAGCGCTACTTAGGTGGGTGGCACAATCAGTGCTGCAGGCCCACTAATAGCATTTAATTCACAGGCTCGTCAGGCAGCCTGTCATCTTTCCGAACCAAAGCCATTCGACTCCCTGCCGCAAGCTTAGTGCTTTGCCGATCGTGCCCTCTCCTGGCCGCCACAAGCGCCCTGAACCATCTGGCAATGTGAGGACTATGCAAACATAATGAATAAGGTAAATTAACATAAGTATGTCTTTAGCTGTCCGGCTAGTTTATTCTTCTGTATGTCCTGGGCTGAATCGTGCCTTCTTGTAAATGCAATATCAGCGTCATAATATATTTTAAGGTTTGTGTTATTGTCTACGCAATTTTGGACATGCTTTTAAATTTGGTGGAAAGTTAAGGGGTCAGTGCCATAGTTATTACTGTCTATTAACATTCCTTGAATAATTTTTTGTGCTTTATTTTAACTTATAAAATTACAGTAGCACCACCTATGATATGAATTAAGTTAATTTTTATGTTCTGCGCACATCCCTGGCGCTGGGTGCCTAGGACATGTACCAATTTGCCTACACAAATAAAATATAAACCACTCAACGCTCAACACGTCTGTATTAAGAGGCATTTAAGTGAACGTCCCATCTCATTTATTTAATCGACTCTTTTTTCATAGTTCGAATGTTTTTTGTTTTAACTTCCATAGTTTTATTATGTTCAGCTGGACGTAATGCAGTATTAACATCTTACCATAAGGGGTGTGGAAAAGTGGGCCAATATTATAATTAGACCCAGTAGACTACTCAACCTATTTCTCTGAGGACTACAATCACTTGAAAACATGATAGTTTGTCTGCCGCGCTGAATTTTAAATAGCTTGCCTCACATGATTAACTGAAGGGGGTGAACTAGAGTATGCATCCACACTGCATAGGCTCAAGGTGAGGGCCCCATTGACTACTTTGCCCAGTTCTTGGATTTTGGCAACCTATATAGTGTTTTAGGGTACACTACCAGAAACTGGGGTAAAGCCTGCTGGCCTCTTCTTCTAAATCCACAGGCCCGTAGCAAATGGGGCCTCTTACCGTCTAGTCATTTATAATTATTGTAGATGTTTGTGAACCACATGTGCAGTATTTTTACAATAATAATTATCAGGGGTGTAGTTTAGTCAGTGAGATTCATGGGGGTAAATCTCAAATTTCCCAACTAAAGAAGCAGTAGACTGCAGAGTCGGGTGGGTGAGTGGGGGGAGGGGAAGATGACCAAGGGTCGAGATGGACTGCTTTTATGAGGAACAGGATCAGTATGGATTTACATTTGGTGGGCCTCTGTCTTGAGTGGTACAGTAGGGGAAAAACTATGGTTTGGAATGCTACCCGAGTGATCACCAGTGGTTAGACTATTTGCAAGCATTCATCCTATCACCAGTTGGGTGTTTGATTGGCAGTAGTAAGTCTGGAAACCTGAGATTGGCACAGCTTTCCAAGCCTACTACTGCCAATGTTTGTGAATTCCAAAAATTTGTAAATTTGCACTCATTCAACGAGTACTTCTGTGGGTGCATATTTACTACTTTTGTTAAAGCAGTCACTATATATATATTTAAGTTTCCGCTCCAAAAAATGAACAAGTTGAATTGAGAACGATGAAAAAACTGACATAGACATAGCAGCCCAGACTCAGGGCCTCCATACCCAACTAACAAGCCAAGAATGGATTTCAGGGGTATTACACCCCAAAATCTCTCCCGAAACCACGTCTATGCCTGTCCCACCTAGACCTGGCACTTTTCCCTGTGAACTGATGACTATTGTCACGTACAACAAAAAGGCCTTAAGTCCCTGCCTTGGGATCACTTATTTTAAATGTATTTTCACTGCACAGCACTCCTCTTCGTCTCGGGTACGAGAAGCTTTAATGGTAGAGTTGTTAAATTGGTGTATGTTGGCAGGTCTCCATGTTTCCAGTTCTCACCTCTTACAAATCATTTTATCAAGTGACTGATGGCCCTGTGTACTAAACCCGAGTTGCAAGTAGAGGTGGGCGTGCCAGCAAATTAATAGGGCAAGCCTTGCCAGAATTGAGCCAAGGGTCTGGCTTAGCTCTAAGAGTCTATGCATGAGCCAAGCCATGAAAATGTTTGGCATGTACATTGTGCAACAAACATATTGTAAAAATATGCTACAGTCTCTTTGAAATGATTAATTATTTAGTGATTAGGAACAGTATATAGCACATGCAATTCAGGTGCCTTGTTTTGCCATTATATTGAAATTTATGATATATTGTTTTGTGGATTTAATTTGTGCACTATACCGTTTGACTTCTGAGTTTCTGCGTATATATTTATAAAGTTTATAGTATTATTAAAGTGTTGTGAATTCACAACAACTCACAACTCTGGATGAACATTCAAATCTTATTGAAAGGTGGAGGACCACTGCAATCTCACCATTGATATTGGTAAGTTGCCTCTAGGATCAGTGTTAAAGTTCAAGTGTAAGTAAAGTTAAAGTCTAACAACTGTAAGTATTTAAATATAGAAACTTATGCATTGTTTTCTTAAGGATGTTTCTGTAGTTATAGCTTTCCAGTGTGATATTTTGATCTATGCAGAGACCTGTGAAGAGTATAATGTTATTCTGGCTAAGGTTTTGACCGCCCTGGAGGAGCATGACATGACTGGGAGCAATGACAAATACTGTGTTTTTTACAGACTCTATAGATTATCTGTGGCACAGAATCACCAGAAGGACTTTAATCAAAAGGAGATTTAGTGAAAGCTGTTATGAATGTGCCAGCCCTGCAGGATAAGGACCTACTCAAGTCCTTTGTAGGCCTGAGTGAATATTATTCCAGGTTCATTGAGTATTACGCTATTCTAATGGAACCCCTAAAAGAACGCTTAAAAGAGAGATTTAAATAAGGTGGGGCTGAGCAAAATACATGCAAGTGAGCAAATTAAAGTGTTGTTATCTAATGTGCCTGCTCTGAATATGTATATGAATGGTTATCAATGTGTGGTAACTGTCTACACATTAGTATGGGGGCAGTCTTGTGCCAGAATGTCATGATTGTGTAAAAGACAATTATTTTTGTCTCAAGCACTCTGAAACATTCTGAGAAGACATACAGTAGAATAGAATGGGATGCACTGCCATGCACAACGGTATAGAGAAATTCAAAATGTACTTTTGGGGAACACATTTGTAAAGTCCATGGGCGATAAACCCATCACATTTTTGTTATGGGATAAGGGTACTGCCATTGCTTCAGCTTGGTTAGGCTTCTATCCAAGCTCCAAGATGTGAGGTTTGTTTCAGGCAATGTTAATAGGAGGGTTGACTGTCTATCTAGATTGCTAATGTATGATGACAAAAGCAACAATACTACTGAGTGTGAATGTGTGATGGCTGATCTTGAGATCACTGAGATTTGTGATGGTGCTCTCAGCTCTAGTAAATGGATGGATGCATTGAAGGGGGATTTAGTTTTGAAAAATGGATGTGAATGTAGTGCAGATGGTTGGTTTGATTTAATGTTCTTTATAGGACAATTGCATAGTTTAGCCAAGATGACATCCAAACTCAGTATATTTCAGTATTTCCTAAATTATAGGCCAGAGGCGATTTTTGGTGTGTTGTGAAAGTACAATCAATAACTAAAGATGTCTTTAAATTCTGTATTTATCTTGTCACATTTGCTGCACTTCTGAGACAGAGGTCAAACGACAGGCAATGTCTCCTGACAAATTGCTGCATATGTGTTTTTTTAGTATGGGGACTGCTGGTGTTTACAAACCTCTCTCACTTTGCAGTCAGAGAAAGAAAAGTAAAATTAATTATGTGACAATCTTGCTGGGGTACATGAAGTCTGAAAGGAAAGGCTGTAGAATGTTATTTTTGTCATAAAACAGAACAGAATGTAAATGCCTGTAAATGAACTGTACATGTTCAGCAGTTAGGAAAGCAAAAATGAAGCACATTTATTTTTAATTCTGTAGTGCGATGGAAACAAAGATTTTAATAGGATCAGAAAAAATTAAGACACTTTAATTGGTGATGCACAAATAGTAAATATTCAGAAAAATCAGATTTCTACACGTCATCATTTGTGTGCAATACAGTTTAATCTGTAAAACTGTATATCTGTGCAAATTTAGCAGTCATTTCAATGGAAAATGAGCTGTCTGTAAATGACAATGCTTTACCACATGATGCTTTAGTTACATAAAAAAAGTATCTGCCTCGTCCATTAAAGCTAGGTGGGTCACGAAGGTTTGTCATTCTAAAAAGTGGGTTGTGGTTCTAAAAGGTTTGGGAAAAACTGATCTATTTTATTTTTATTTATGGTATTATACTGAAGGCTGGGAAATATATTCCACCTTCTACTTTGACAGCACGCTTGGTTAGATTAGCTCACTGTTGGCATCTTGGGTGTAGTGCTACAAAAAACTGTTAAGGAAGAAGTTATGGTGGCCTTCAATAGAGATACTGAGGATTTCACCAATGGTTGTAAGAAGCCCCACCCAATAAACAGCATGAAATAGCAAAACCTCTTTGTTTTTGGTACAGTTTTCAAGTACACCATGGGAACAACTGTGATGGATTTTGCCAGACATCTTCATGCGCTTCTTCAATCTAAACATTTTTTGACTGTATTAGTAGATTATTATTCGAGGTGATTTCATTATAAACTTCTGGGTTCCACTATCACAGGAGCTGTAATTGACTTTTTGGGAAGTGTTTTTTGCTTTAGAGGAACTATCTTAAGAGTTGGTATTGGACAATGGTGTCCAGTATACTTGAAGGAATATGATAATAGGCATTATACTATTTGTCTGTATAGTCCATAAACCAATGGACTTGTATAAAGGATAAGTAGGATTCGGAAGGAAAGTGTGCAAACTACTTTTCTAACAACAAGGAAGTTGAAAAATGCATAAGAAAAAAAGCTTGAGCATGCCATAACTCACCGTACTCGACCACTGATATTAGTCCTTTTGTATTATTTATAGTGTGTGGTGCCTGAACTAGGCTCAATCATTTATGGGTGGAGGAGATTGTGATTGATTTAGCTAAGTCTGAAAGCATAGAATTGAACTGAAGTAAGGTAGAAGAAATGCAATATAGGATGAAAATGTATCTTGACAAGTGTTGTGGTGCAAAGACACATCTAGCAATAAATAGTAGTTGCATTTTACTTAATAAGAAAGTCAAACAAAACAAGACTAATTTTAAGTATGAAGAACATTTTCGTGTTTAGAAACCTTTACGCAGTTCTGCAATTTTAGAGGATGGTACATGGTGGTCTGTCTGGAATTTGGTATGTGTAACTGATCAACAGAAGAAAATTTTCACTCCACATTTGCTTTGCAACAATAAATATCTTTCTGGTGTCCTTAAACCCATGTTTCAGTTGGTGAGAAATTATCCAAAAATTGAAGAGTTTATTTCTGGAGCTGCTGTGCCTCATATTTTGGAATATTTTCCATATATTTGTGGTGTGAATGAAGAAACTGTTCATAGTGATTGTTCACATGTTCCTGATATGGTCTTTGAATTGTCTAATTCATGTTTGGGCATGAAACATTGTGTTGAATCTATGGACTGAAGATAAAAAATGCAAAGTGAGGAGATGTGGTGTAACCCTTATTATTATACCATATTGTGTTTTAACTATCTCAATTATACTTCATTTAGTTATTACTTTCCCTTGTGCTGTCATGTGAGAGAGATAAAGCTGTCAACATTCTTATTTGTTGTAATGTACATAGTGAGCTTACTAATTGGCATTCGGATTCATGATTTGAAGGTGGTTTGGCAGTTGAAGCCTGGAGGCCAGTGTGCTAGGACATGCTCTGCGGGAATTTATTGCTTCATTTGATATATATCATTGTACACCTGCTCCCTTTTAATCCACATTCCTATAGTTGATGTCGCTGATAATCCATAATATACCACCATCAACACTACTGTGGTTCCACGTATACACCAGCGTTTGTGACGCCTGCACCATAGCTATCAAGTATACTCACGAAACAGTTCCAGCATTTATACGATCAGGGAACGAAACCACACAGCTTACCTGTAAAGAAACCACTTAGTCACAATTCTGCCAGATAACAATCACGACGGTACTCCCCCATGCTCCTACTACAGCGTCATACCTTTATGTAGTTATGCAGCTACTTCCAACACCTTCTCTTTGTTCAGAAAAAGTCAGATTAGTTTGTCCACAGGTTCTTCCAACCATGCAATATAAACCAATCCTTCAACACACACCCTCTCACGGGTACATGTGTTACCGTACAACACTTATTTGGCTCCAAAGTACCTGCCCGGATCTTCCCGACATTTCAGAAACTTTCCAAACTGTCGATAATAGGCCTCTCTGCCCATAGAACCGTTGGGGGCGGCACTATGCATCTTTTCTATGTACAAAGCCACACTTCATGGAATTATCATCTCAATGTACGTGCCAATAGTTTTATATGTGCCTCTGTGTAACAAACATGTGCATATTGGTAAACAATTAATCCTGTGTGTACAGCAGCTACATTATACATTATACAAATAACGAATTCTCCATGTCATTGTACTTAACATTCTCGGGAATTAATCTGAGTTTTCATGTGAGCAAATACATCATGATGGTTTAGAAATTACAACCACTGCAAATTTACACAACATTTTTCACTGTACGTCTCCTGTGTTCACTACTGTTCCTGGTCTAATGAGTGTAAAGAAATGTAATGTACTGAACAGGTGTTTTTGTAACAAGAATGGGCAGGTCCACTTATAAGAAACAACTCATATCGTAGCCTTCCCTCTGCTCTTACCTGCGGCCGCTGGGGCAAACACAGGGATCGCCACCACCCCCGCTCCTACCTGGAGCTATTACGCTGGATTGCCAGCACCCCCTCTGTTCTTTCCTGCGACCGTTGCGTGGTGGCAAACACAGGGACCACCACAGGCGGCTAAAGGTCTAGCTATACCACTGGATTTGGTGCAAAAGAGTGTATCAGTAAAGAGCTCGTTGACAAACAGACGTTAGGGGCGTCACTCAAAAGCCCTACAGGGTTTTCCTGTATGGCTGTAGTTGGGAAGTGGGTGGAGGGAGCACAGGCAAAGTAAGACGGGCGCAGGATTCTTGGAACTTGACAAGAAGGCTTCATTTGAGGATGTGTGTTAGGGGAACTGAGAGAGAGATAGGGGAATGGAAGGAGGTCAGTGAATGAAAAGGGAAAGAATGAGGCATGGTATGGGGAACTGGCAAAGCTTGATATGATGTGAAAAGTGGGCGAAGAAGGCATAATGGTTCAAAACTTTTGACGCTATGCTATGTTGTTGAAGGTGACTGTTTTACAACCCTTTCCTAATGAAGTGGCCTTTTACGGTTCATGGTGGTATGGCGTGTATTATTTCACAATGACTGATCAGTAATTTCAAGGGCGCCAACTCCAGTCTTCTGTTGTTTTTCCAGGCCCACGCAGCTAACTCACATTGACTGTTCCTGCTCTGCCCGACTCCACAGTGTACTGTGTGGAGATGGTCAAGCGGGCAGCATGTGGCAGAGTGATTTTGCAGCGTGCCACGAGGAGAGCAATCAGATAGTTTATGCCTCACTCCTGGGACAGTAAGGAAAGCTCTAGGTGGTAGGGCAATTCTCCTGTATGACAAGTTATGACTTTAAAAAAAAACTTTGTAACAGAAAGTAACTTAACATTATTTCAGAGAGAGCATACATCTATCTGAAATAAAAAGGACCACATTATTGTTCAAAATAAATTGTAAAATGTGAGGAAAGAAAAGGCTGTGCCAACCCTGCTATGCTAAGCACTTAAAGTGTTTTTATTTTATTTGTAAAAAGTAGTTTATTAATAGTGTGCACTAACGTTATCAGCAAACAGCTCACAAATTACACCATATGTGTTCCCTTACACCACTATGCCTTCAAATTTTTAACAACTAATTGAATTACACACATATTCATGCGATTTATTAAAATGCCCAATTTGTCTATTAATCGTAGTAGTGGAGAGGGCACCTCCAGCTCAGGGTGAAAGAGGCGGATATAAGAAAAAAAAAAAGAAAAGACGCAGCAGCAAGGAGCAGTATAGGTGCACTGTTTATATTCGGTATTCTGACAAAATATTGAGTAAAACATATCGAGATGCAGGTTTATCGTTGACAAGAATATTGATTTTCTAATGTTGTTAATATTGTTTACAAAAATATCTATGTTGTTAATATCATTTACAAAAATATTGTTGTTAATAATATAATTTTTAAATTATTTTTGTATATTTTAGTATATGTTTTATTTGTATATGTTATAGATTGTTTGTATAATTATTGTTAATGTTTTTTAATATAGTTTGTACATTTTTAGTTGTTTTTTAATTTAATGTAATTGTTTATTGTAATTTTTGTGTCATAGTGGGTTGTGGGGTTTGTAGGGGTATAGGGTGGGAAGTAATTTATTTGTACTTAATTAATAATTAATTTCTAATTATTATTAATTATTTAATTGATAATTAGTTATTACATTGAGTAACTAATTTACTTTTTAAGTTACGTTTTAGGTGCAGGTTGTGGGGTTTGTAGGGGTACAGGGTGGGAAGTCAATTAATTTCAATTAATTAATCATTTTTAATTAATAATCATTTAATTGATAATGATGCAAATTATGTAATACATTTATTTTTGAAGTTATGTTTTAGGTGCAGGATTTGGTGTTTATAGGGATACAGGGAGGGAAGTAAATTAATTATATTAAATTAATAATTAATTTAAAATATTAATTATTTAATTGATAATTAATTATGTAAATTGTGTAATTAAGATTTTTTTAAATTCTATGTCAAGTGTGGGTTGTGTTTTTAGGGTTACAGGGTGGGAAGTTAATTAAGAAAATGTATTGATAATTAATATTTTAATATTATTTATTTAATTGATAATTATGTTAATTATGAGCTTATCATATTTGTTAAGTTATATTTTAGGTGTGTGTTGTTTAAATTGTAGAGAAATAGGGGGAAGTTATTTAAATACCCAAAATAAAACATTTAATATGCTAATTGTGTTATACTTTGTTATTTCTATTACATTTTAATTGTTGGCTGTTATATTTGTGGGAATATAGGGCCTGATTACGATGGCGGACTGCCTTCAGTCCGCGGTCGTCTCCTATTTGCGACCGCCCGCCAACAAGGCGGTAGTCCCAAAATAGGAATTAGGATGTGACCGCCACCCTGGGGGTCGCATCACCCATCTTTAACATTGCGGCGGGTGCTGCTGGCTGCAGCATCCGCCGCAATGTTAAAAAGGGATGTTTTACATATCCTTGTACTACCTGACAGGCACCATGTGGTCACACTACGGAGGACCTACATTGGACGGATTTATCCTGGGACTCAATTCATATATCTCGAATTCTATGACCTTTGAATGTAACAAATAGCCTTAAGAAAGCCCTGGCTCAACTTGCCACGTAGGGCGAAACACGTGTCGGCTGTCACCCTTTTCTTAAAAACTTTTTTCATCAAATATGACAAAAAAAGAGTGAAATGGATTTACAAAGTGGTAAATGTAAATAAAACATCTACCTTCACTCAATCCTACTGGTACTACTGTGTTGTGTCATTAAAAGGAATTTCTCCAATGAATAAAATAGATCGTTTTGAAGGGAGGAACACATGCTCACACCCTTACTCTCACCATGTGGTGCCTGTCACTTGGTACAGGGATATGTAGGGGGGCACCAAAGGAATGGGCCAGGGGGGAAGGTGGGCCCCCTACGGGCCCCCAATGTCCATCCCCGCCAGCCTTTTCATGGCGGTTGAACCGGCATGGAAAGTCTGGTGGGGATGGATATCATTATCTGACCGGCGCCATTCTGGCTAATGTGGGCGATCTGGTTGGCGGTCGCATTCTATCCGACTGTCGGGACCATGGTCGGATTTTCCGACCTCCATCGTAATGTGGCAGTCTGATCGGCCCTCAGAATTGGCGGGCAGACCACCACCGACCGGCTGACTGTGGTGGTCCTCCTGCAATCGTAATGAGCCCCATAGTGTGGTATTTTAATTAGATTAATAATATTTGTGTTAATTGAAAATAAATATTAAAAATTGTAATAATTATGTTATTTTTTTAATTTTTGTTCAAATCAACACATTTAATTTTTATATTTAGAATTTTATATTTTTGGGTGTTTAATAGAGTTGTTAAAATATGCTATTTGTTTGAAGTGAAGTACTCTCTCTGTACTGCACCAGTGAATGTAGTGGGAAAAGTAAAGTTTGCCCCTTCTGAGTCCAATGCTTTCGCTACTGTTGCACCTACTGGAGTGGGAATAGTAAATTTAACCCTCCTGAGTCCAACACTTCCCTTAAGGTTGCACACACTGGAGTGGGAATAGTAAATGTTACCCTTCCTGAGTCCACCACTTTCTCTAATGTTGCACACAGGGGAGTGGGAATAGTTAATTTTACCCCTCCTGAGTCCAACGCTTCCCTTACGGTTGCACACACTGGAGTGGGAATAGTAAATTTAACCCCTCCTAAGTCCAACCCTTCCCCTACTGTTGCACACACTGGGGTAGGAACAGTATATGTTACCCCTCCTGAGCCCTATGCTTTCCCTACTGTTGCACACACTGGAGTGGGAATAGTAAATTTCACCCCTTTGGTGTCCAATGCTTTCCCTACTGTTGCATGTAATGGAGGGGGAATAGTACATTTATTATTCTTGGAGTTTAACTGTTTTTAAAGTATTGTTTGCATATTTATTATTATGTGTTTATGTATTAAATTTTATATTTTTATATATGTAAATGCATGTAATTTGTAACATATTTTTAGTAAAACGTATTTTTATATATTGATTACTGTTCTATGGATAATTAAATTAGAAATAATTAACTTTTTTTTGCACTTTATTTTTTACATTTATTAATTATTTTTATATGTGTATGTAAAAAAATATATATATAGTTGTTATATTGCTATATTTAAAAAGCATTAGAAAATTTAAATATAGAATAAAATGTATATTTTGCAAAAATATTTGTATATTTTATGTGTATATAAATATACACACATTCATATATATATGTGTGTGTGAGTTTGTTTAAATAAGTTTGTAGGTATATATATGCTTAAATATTACTTAGACATATTTAATGTACATTATATTAATGTTATATGTTAGCATATTTAATATTTTATTTTTTCGATATTATTGTAAAACGATATTTTTTGGGATATTTTTGTACTTACCACTATAAGTAAAGAAAAACAATATTTTTGTGATCGATATTTTTGACACGATATTTCGGCATCATGATATTTTTGTTTTCGATAGTGTGTCAGTGATGCTTATATTCAGCGTTTCAGGCTTTCCATAGTGAACTTAGAGGCAAGTCAGTTCTCACGTATGCTCATGTATATGCTATAGTCTAGACCAGATTTTTATTATAGCTGGAGCAAGTTTATAGGCCAATAGATCAAACAGAAAACAGCAAAAAAATGTAGTGATACGGCCATAGCTGCCGACTTTGATACTAGGGAACCAACCAGTTCAAATCTTGGCGTCTGCTCAAAAACATCCTGTGTTTCTGAGCAAATCACTGAATCTCCCCATGCCTAAAAATAAATACAACTTTGTACAATGTAAATGATGCTCATGTAAAAGTGCTCCAATACCCTCAAGACGAGTTAGTGTTAAATAAAACTATAAAAATGCTTGTTTTTTGTATAGCACACGTCTCATACGTGAGAGCAAATGTAAAGAAGTCTTGAGGAAATAAACTATTTGCCTATTGTATACTTTGCATCCACATTTCAGGGCTACTGCAGTCCTCTATGGGACTCCGTAGACCCTCAGATTTCAGAAAAAGGAAACATTTAAGCATGAAATGTCACACATGACCGCATTTGGTCAAGCAGGTAAGCTGGGATTGAGCCCAATTTTTCCAGTTTCACACTGTACAATTCGACCACTTGAGGGGTATCTCTTTCTCACATCAGATGTTAATGCTTTGCCTGTAATTCACAGCTGCGGTGGGGCCTGGTTGGGAGGATTTCGGCAGACGATGACGAGGGAAAATTATTTATTTATTTAATTTTCCCTCGTCATTGTCTGTCGAAATCCCCCCCAACCAGGCCCCACCGCTCTTACCTGCACGGGCCGCGGCTGGTAATTCTTGAAGGCTGGGACTAGAGTGTAGGTAGCACTGCCTGCTGCGCGACCACGTTCGCTTGCTTGTTTGACCTGTTTTGCTGTGCTCGTTTTGGGTACAATCTCTTTGTGAGTTTACAGGTGCTCAGCAGAGTTCATCCTCTTGGCACTATATTCAGACTTTCAATGCTACTTTGTGCACTTTCCTTGTACAGCGGACTGTCGCACGGGCTTAAGTTGTGTGTCCAGGCCTCAGCCTGACTTCATGTACTTCACTTGGTACTGTGCACCAAGATGGCCTCACCACAAAAGGCACTGGGGGTAGCAATACTGGTAAAGAACAAGTTGATCCCTAAGATTAACCATGACTTTGTATTTTAATGGGGTTTGGAGCAGTTTCATCTGTGTCTCCGCCCACGACTGTTGTCTTTCTACCACTGTGCATATCTTGGCTGATCCAACTGTTGGCTTTGTTCATTGCAGCAATTTATGTTGGATCTATCTATCTGGATATTAATACACTCTTTCTTTCCCATAGCCAGTAGGAGGAATCTCATTGATACATATCCGCTTAATTGAGGTAGGCATGACATTTTTGTTGCTGACTGCAAACTTACTGATTTATTCTGCGGTATGTTGGAATTCGTTTCAGGGCTTCTGGCTTTTCCCTAATTTCATTATTCACTGCCTTGGAAGTAGTTTTACATGGCCTCTAACCTGTAACACCATCATGCTTTGTTTTTATTGCATTGTTATGATTCTCTATGGCATCGATTCAACTGATATGTTAATGTCAGATAGAATAGTGGAAAACTAACAGAGGCACTTGAATACTAGTTACTGCTTTGATTTATTTGCGAGAAAGTGTCACTCAAAGTGTCATTCATTTGGCAGTAGCATGTCACTCAAAAGCACACCGAAACCACAGAAATATCATACATAAGCAATCTGAAACTTGGCAGCTAAATAAGTGGTAACATTAAATGAACGCCAAAGAGAAAACGCTTAACTAAAATGAAACACTAAGTGAAACATCTTAAAAGGAGCGGAATTTATTGTTATCGCCTCTTGCTGGATCTGAATTGTAAGCTAGTGTACTAACTGGAATACTGGTTGCTGATTTACTCTATGTAAGCGAAGCAGAAATAAGATCCGACTGATTGTGGTTGCATCAAGCTGCCAGCAGCTGCAGGTGGGCTCCTTCAACTGTGCCTTTGGTGTATTAGTGGCTCGTCTGCTGCGCGTATGCGCTGAAAAAAATTAGGTGTTTCTATTTGGGAACAATTGGCGACGGTTCGATCTGGAGGGCAAAATTGTTAAAGAAAATATCTCGTGGAAATAGAGGAGCAGATGGCCACGATACCAGATCTCGATTTAAAAATCGTTGTTATATTACAAAATTAAAGAAAGAGGAATATAATGGAAGAAAATGACATGCATTTATGATAGGAGCAACAGAAATAGACTCAAGGGATTTTTGTTCGTAAGACCAAGGAAAACAGCAAACTCTCAGCCAAACATTGATGCACATATTAACGGAAGTTCAGTTAAAAAGACCATTTAATGTTGTTTTGACCAAAAGGAGTGAAAAGGAGTTGGACGTTTGTCTTTTCGAATCACCAACATGAAAGAAAGGAAATAGCTAAAACGTAAGGGACCTGGGTCTAGAATGGAATGCTTCATACAGAAAGCTTGACGGAGTTAAAAAAATAAAGGGTTACCTATCTACGCAACACCTGTAAGGGGCGACTGGCGCGAGTAGAAAATATCATGCAGGACATATATCGTAGTTCAGCAGGATACCTAACCGAGGTGGTTGAGGCAAAAATCAGCAGCTAGAAGATCAGTGGTACAGAGCTCTGGCATTCAGGGAAAGTAACCCAGAAAATCAATTATTGAAATAGGTTTGAACCAGATCTTTTCTGTTTCAAAGGTGATCCCAAACACCACTTTGCTAACTGACATTAGATACAAGTGCATTGTGAAATAGGGTAAGACTCCAGCTGGTTCAGAACACTACTAGGAGATCTACAAGTACTTCTAATGACCCTATGGGTACCTACTGGTAGAAATTTCCAGTTGTCTTCCTTCCTTACTCCAGAAGAAACAATTAACTAATAGCAAACTTGGAATTAGCAGGAATATTCAACAGGTTTAAACCCTTAATAAATTCAGAGCATCCTAATCTTGAAAGGCAAAGCAAATGGGAAGCTATCTTACAAATTATGGACACAAGAAACTGTAATTTGACAATATAAAACAAATTCCATAGAAATAAATTATTTTCCTTTATAACAGAGTTCCCCTGACCTACAATGAACCCTACTTCAGTGGACTGCTGTTTGTTCATGGTAGACAGAAACAACTATCACTAAAATTTGTGGAAAAAGATGGAACCTAAAGTTAGATGACAAATGTATGTTTCAAATGGGAAGAGGATACACTGGGACACTTTGGGGTATATTCACAAGAACGTGGGAAACCTACCGCAAGAGTAGCATAACGCAACTTTCAATATCGCAGCCTAACGCGGGAAAATAACCCTGTGACAACGTGGAATTCACAACAAGGCAGTAGCATGCGATAGTCACCAGATAACGCGTCAAATGTCAGCGTGAAAATCAATGCCACGCACAAAAAATGCGATACGCGAACGCGAGAAATCATGCAATGAGGCCAATCGCGGTACAAAAAGTAGCGGAAAGCAGCCACAGGCCTGCAAATCCCACGCGTCTGGCGGGAAATTGCACCATAAAAACCACAGAAACAACACACCAGAAACAAGCCAAAGCACGTAGCAACATCCATGCACCCTGACCCAGCGCAGAGGACAACGCGAACCCCACAACCCCCACAGACCACCAGCAAGGAACAACGGGGTCGGGGAAGGCCAAGGAGAAAAGGGAGAGGAAGACGGGGTGCAGACCGCAGGAAAACAAGACCAGCGCCACGGAGGCACAGAACACTACCAGCAACTGACCCACAAACAGACCACCTGGAGTGCAGTCGGAGTGCCCAGGAGGCCAATCCAGGAGGCCAAGAGGCGCCGCCAGGATGTGACAACCTAAACTAGGCACAAACCCGCTGCCAACAGGAAGGCAGCAACGGCGACAGAAGGTGGCAGTCCAGCGCCACAGGAGGAGCTGGAGGAAACACAGGCCACAGTCATCAGTGTGGAGACGGTGCAAGGAGGTGGGAGTACGGACACACCCCGACAGGACCCGACACAACAACAACAGGGTGAGGATCCAACAGGGACTGGGGGGACGGGGGTGATGGGCACAATGGCACACATGCACAACGAGGTGTAGCACACTGCACACACACAATTACCCAGGGACATGTCCCCCATCCCCGTGGCACACTGCAGCACACACACATAGCAATCACAGCACATACCATGACAAAGTGGCACCAAGTGCAACACCCACACTGCAGAACAGGGGACACAACTGGGTCCGCCCAGGCGCAGAAACAGAACAATCACATTGGACAGAGCAGGGAACCGTGAGATGCATATCTACGGCTACAACCCCACAGCAGCCATGTGGGCCAAATGTACACTGTCCCAACTCAAATAGCCACCACCGCCCAAACAGTCACAATGTACATTGTTACACAGTCTGCATGTCGACAAGAACAAGGCGCCAACACAATGCCAACATGCACCTCCCCATCACAATGCAGAGGGACAAACAACACCTCCAGCAGGTCAGAACAGACGAACACCACACCTTCGACACCGACGCCCTACAACAGCCCATGGACATCCCACACAACCCACCACCAGGACCAGGGCAGACAAGCCACTCAGAGGAGAACCCAGCCCCTGCAACAGACCACACAGCATGAAGCACCCGCAATCACGGCTGGCTCACAACACTTCACTGACCCACACATGGCACCCCAATGCCAGGTGTCAGAACGCCAAAAGGAGGTGGCCCAACAGGTGCAGGCGTTGCCTAACCCATGGAAGGCGAACTAGAACACATACGTGGGTGCCCAATACCCTTCAGGGACCACCTACACCCCACAAAGGAGACCCACACTGCCATAGAGACACATGCAGATGCACATACCCAGTACAGACCAACGCCCAGGGGCACGCACATATCAGTCACACACCCACGTTGGCTCTGCGTACGACGGCACAGTCCACTCCCTTTACGAATTGAGTGGGTGACGACAAAGCTACATGTCCAGGTTCTAGCCCGCTGCCTGCGGTGACATGTCTGCGTCCGCTGTACACAGCACAATGTAATGTCGTAGGGCCCAGGGCCCCCATGCACACAACAAGACCACAGGGACACATGCACATATCATGTTGAACTGGCTACGGGCACGTGCGCCTGCCCCTTTATTGGCAGGGCCACATGTACAGTGACGCCTGTGCTGGATGTGTGTGGGGTGAGTATAAGCCAGCCCGCATGGAGTGCTTGGTGCTGGCAACAACCTGAACAGTGGACACCAGTGTAATGGAAACAGAAAACAACAGCATAACAGAGTCAACTGCAGAGCAACATGGAGGGATCCGGAGTAAGGACAGAGGTCACCCAATATTCAGTCAGGAGGTTCCCTGAGTTGCAGTGCACTGAGGTAGGGGCACTAGAGAAGAGCGCGCACAGGTGAAGGAATTGCTAGGATTGTGTACCCTCGGGTTAGTCCTGATGCAGATGCAGTGGGGTGTGTTACATCTGCATCCACTTCCTCATCAACGTCCCGGGTCTCCCACACTGCCTGAGGTGACAGTTGCGTACGCAGTCCACAGCGCAATACCCAGTAATAGATCCGGGTGTGTAGCTTGACTACCACCACCAGTCTGCATTCCTGCCTTGGGGCTCTTGCCTCCTGCCCTCCCATTGTCTGTGCCTTCTCCCGTCCGCACACTTGACACATCTTCCTCATCATTGTCTCAGGTCTTCCCCACTGCATGAGGTGACATGGCTGCGCAACCTCGCAACAGCACAATACTCGATCAGTAACGGACAATGGCTTGCGGTGCACTGAGTCACTGGCACCTGGAGTGCTGAGCAGGGTATCAGGACGATGATGGCATCCACGACAGGTCTGAGCAACTCCGTAGGTCTGTTAGGACCACCGTTTCAACTCTGGCAGTTGGCGGTTGGAGGTGGTCCTTGCCGTGGTGGCGTGTGCCTCCTGCGGTGATGCGACGTCCGGGCCGGTCAAGACTCGATGCTATGTGTGGGCCCTGGTGGCCCGCAGTTGAGGCCGGAGGATGCGGACAGCGCAGGGCCACAGACACATGGCGTTGATGACCCCAAGACCATCGCTACAGAGGCCATTCAATGTCTCAGGAGAAGGGGTCCCAGGCCTGAGCAGCACAGAGTTAGTGGCCCCGGATGCACTGCGGCCGGCACAGGCACCCAGCCACGGGACGGTGACTTGCGGTGCAGTCAGATGGGCCATGCAACCTGAGCGGGTCCCCATCAATGTCCGAGGTGTATGTTGCGGAGTGTTGCGGGGGACAGTGGAAGGTGTCCTCCAGGGCATATACGGAAGGTCTGATGTTATCCGGAAGCAGCAAATGGAGGAGTGGAAAGCGCAACCCTCGTTTTCACCAACAATTCGGTATCAGCTACATCAGGATGAAAACGAGCCCCTATTCCATTGACACAAACGCCACCAATGTACGACCAGTGAGTGTCCATGAATGTCGGGGAACACACTTAGTGGCACAGGTGCTCAGAGGGGATGCAGTCTGCGATGATGCCGGTACACAGATGTGAACTCCAACATGGCCAAATCAAGACTCTGTGACCTACTGGACCGCAGCGTTCAGCATGAGCCCACAGACACGTGTCGTTGGCTTGCGAGGCACAGAGTTAGTGACACAGTGGCAGTTGTCGGTAGTGTTCAATCATCTCCGTAACGATGATCCTGTTCCTTCCGGACTGCAACACGTCATCCTCCTATGCCTCTCCGTGCGTGCGCTGAAATGTATTCTGCCTTTTGAATTACCGATGTTCAGTTCCAAATCTGTGATCCCACTCGTGCGCAGCATAGGCCGAGGGCAGTAGTCCGCGTAGGCCCACAGACACGTGTGGTTGTGATGCCATGCACAGACTTGTTGCCACCACATCGAAGGGTGTATTGTGAATTGTTCACTGCCTTAGATGATGTTCACTGCCATGGTGTAATCAAGACTCAGTTCAAAATGTGTGACCTACCTGACCGTGGTGTAGGCCTGAGGCAGCGGTCAGCACGGCCCATTCACCTAGTGTCGCCGGCATAGTTTGGATGGCCCCACCGGCCTGCGTTGTTCAGGTTCAGTGGCACCACATGTAGCCGGCTGGCGTTGCACAGGGTTAGTGGAACCACGTGTAGCCGGCTTGCGTTGAACAGGGTTAGTGGCACCACGTGTAGCCGGCTGGCGTTGAACAGGGTTAGTGGCACCACGTGTCGCAAGATGCCCATATGGAACTATGTCTCACTTATCGGGGGGGTCTGGTGCTGTGGCCGCTGGACCGGATTTGGGGTCATTGCCATTCATGACTCAGGACACAGTTTCACATATGGGACCTACTGGTCCGAAGAGTAGGCCATAGAGGGCAGTAGAGTACGTCAACGAGAAAGGACTGAAGCGGGCCTGTGGCATGGAGGCCGTGGTGGTCTGAGCTGCGGTTGCGGGACTCGGGCTTGGAGCTGGTGCTGGCACGTGGTGGGCCCACCTTGACACACGCCGGTGTCGGCAGGTGATCAGTGTGGCCTGGCTGCGCAGGGGCGGGCCTGACGGGTTCGTGGTCCAGCGTGCCGGGGTCCGGCAGGCGCACTGCATCGCAGGCCACTCTGCTCACGACGACAGCGTCAGCCTCGTGGCGGGGTGGGAGGCGCAGCCCTGGCAGACACGTGGGGCTTTCCGGGAGAGGACCACGCCCAGGCCTAGGTGCTTTTTATTCACACCCCTACGCTGGCGTGGCCTACGCCGGGCCATCCCACTCCGGTGACGCTTGGGGGTGGCGTCACAGGCAACATTTCCGCGAGGTCCCCAACTGGCTGGGGTGACATGGTTGTGTCCACTGCACTCTATACGCCAGAGGTGTATGTCGCCATGGATATGGGTGTGTTCTGCATACTGCGGTCTGTCCGGCACATCTCCGCCACTCTTGGCATTGTGTGCTTTCCCGATCATGGTTCTCCTGCATCCTTCACACATGCCTGGTTGCCACCTCTCCCCACATTCGGCTATTATGTGGCTGAGGTGCCATGCCGTTGATGGCTCATGTTCAGGGCTTGCCAAGGTTGCCATTGTAAGTTGTTCTGTCGTGTCTGGTGGGTGGTCATGTTGTTGTGCATGTTGGTTGTGATTTTGTGACGTGTGCATTGCCAGAGTCGTGGGTTGCATGGTTGTGGAGTTGAGGTGTGTGGGGTGTTCATTTCGGACTTGCCAAGGGGGTGTGCATTTCCCTTGTGTCCATCCTGGGAACGCTGGTTGATGATGGACTGTCTGAGGATGTAGGTATCATGCACACTAGCTGTGTATTTGAAGGCGACATTGTTGGATGTTCCACGGTGTTCTGTTGTTGCCTGCACATTGATGTGAGACATGTGCATCCTGTTGAGGTGATTGTGTGCTGTGTCACCAGGGGGCACAGGTAGTACATGTGTGCTGTGTATTGCCCCCAACACGTGCGTGCATCCTGCTATGGCGTATGGTCCTTGCTTGGTCTCCAGCGGATCCTACGCATGGTGTTGGACGTATGGGGACTGGGGTACCAGGGTGATGGTGATGTCCAGGACAGGTGTGGGGGACTTGGATGTGGCTGGCCGTGTGACTCCTCCGACTCTGGCGGGTGTTGTTTGGGGGGTACCAGGGGCCAACAGGTGCAGCCAAGCCAGCAGCTTTGTGTGGGGTGGGATGTTGGTTGTCCCCTGTGTTGGTGTCGTAGGCCTGTTGGACGATGATGGTCAGGATGCGTAGGATGGTTGTCCCTTTCAGCTTGTAGTGGACGGTGACATTGTCAGATGTTGGGTCTGTGCGGCTGGTATGTTTCCTGGGAGTCTGCTGTCTTTGTCTGCGCTGCGTCTGTGGTGGTCCGGGGGGGGGGGGTGTTCTGGGTGTGGGTTGGGGTCCTGGGGTGGTGGCGGTGGGTGTTGTGGCCCTCTTGGGTGTCCGGGCCGCATGATGAGTGGCTCCATGGCATCTGTTGCCCTTTGGATGTGGCCCTGGCCTGTGCTCCCTTTTGTTGTGCTGGCTGCCGTCCGACTTTACACCAGGTCAGAGCAGGTGTAAATTTCCTGGTGCTAACGCGCCTTATTGCCTGTTCTGTGTTTTTATCGCTGATGTGGCTGGTCCTTGTGAATGTTGAGGTGTGATGTTGTCGCGCCTTTTGGCACGGGAACGCCTACTCTGCATCTCATTAGCAATAGTTGCGTGGGTCCTCTGTGGCAATGTTTTTTGCGGCTGCTATCGCGGGTAAACTGGTGCTGTGGGCTGTTTACACCGGCTTGTGAATGGGGAGGTATATTTATCACGACTTTGGCTGCGATAAAGTGCCGTTAATTCGGCGATGGCTCCTTGTGAATATGCCCCTTTATCTTTCTATCTCCGCATTCCACAGGGTATCAGAAAAGAAGCATATAAAGGGGTTAAATGCTCTTTTCAAGCAGACAGTACCCTGATACTGGTCAGGTTTCTAAGGGCAAACAGAACAATGCCTTCATTCACCATTAATTATAACAATATGATTTAATTTTAGACAAGCAGACCTTTTTCATCATGTCTGTATTAATGTAGTGCGATATAGACTCAGCACTTTTAAGAGCTGAGGCACATCTAATCTTGAAATTGCGAACAGTTGAAAAGGGTTTGAATTTACTCTCTGAGGTTTACAACATATGAGTGGTTGTCATGATCCAAGAAATGCTTTTGATGAGGACAATGGTGAACACTTTGGGGCTGATTATGATGTCGGAAGGACCGCAACCGACTCACCGTCGGTTGCAGTCCTTCCAACATCTGCCCCTGCGGTCTGCAACCACATTACGATGTGGCGAGCGGAAGCATTGGGCAGAGCGAAGGGTCCACTGCTGTTCCGACGGGCTCTTTGAGCCCGTCGGAGCATTGGAAAGCCACAATAATCCCCAACGATGGCGGAGCCAGCCTCTGCTCTGTCGTCTGGATTATAATGGCCCTTTCTGACAGCCTTTTCATGTCGGCCTTTCTGACATGGAAAGGGTATTGGAAAGTGACTTTGGGGGCCCCTAGCAGGGCCCCCTTCTCACCTGGTCCTCCACTATGGGGGGGCACCTAAACATCTCTGCACCGTGTGGCAGGCACCTTGAGGTTAATTAATCTCACGAGGAGGGACAGGGGCTTGAGAGGTCCAGCATACAGGCTCCAAGCAGTTACAATGAAAGAAAAGGGTATGCTGTTCCTATGTAGGATAGGGGGGCAAAAGAAATGGGGGGCAGGCAAGAGTGGTATGATTGTTAGAACCAGGTGCTTATAAAGAGAGTACGTGGTTGGAAAGGAATAACTGTAATAAGGAGCAATGGCCCTCACACACCCCGAAGGGTGTCAAGCTTCATCATAGGGCAGCTCCTGGTTGGGCCAGCGCTGCAATGCCCAATGGGCCCCGCGAGGGGGCTCTTTGCTGGAGGTCTTCTCTGGTTGCCGATGTGAAGCTGAAATTTTTTATTGTGGGGGCATATGTGTAGTGAGTAGAAGTGGGATAGTGTGAGTGTGGTTTAAAAATAGCTACAGGATTCTCCAAAAGTAGTTTATTCACTGGGTTCCTGTGCAATGAATAAAAACACAGACTGTAAAATTGTAGACAGGAGAGGGGGAATTATACCCACTTCAGTTCAGAAGGATGTGTAAGGTGTGCAGGGGGTCGACATGTTTCATATACAGTCCAAACGGATCTAGGCATTTTGGACCTAGGTATCCTCATCGACTCTAAAGGGATGGAATAAGTGTGTATGAAAGAAGGTCACTTCCCCAATGGTCTGGACTCGAATTGTAGTCCTATTAAGTGGTGAAAATAAGAGGTTAGAATTATACCTTCTGGAAAAAGGCACCTAAAAGAGAGGGTTGTTTAGCCCCAGCTGCAACATGCCAGGGTGCTCACTGAAGTAGCGAAAGAGACAAAGCTCGATTCGAGATGTCTTCTAGCACGGGACCTACCCACTTCTGGCCGTCACAGGATGCCTTGAGGTGCCTGCCACACGGTGCAGGGATGTTTCCAAACATCCATTCTGCAATGGAAGTTTGCACTGCAGGCCTTTTCCGCCCGCCGCACAACCTTCCATTGTAGAATGAATGTTTCCGACTGCACTATGGGTGGTCGCATCCTAATTGTGCAGTCGGAACCGCCGACCTAAGGTCGGGCTGTTTCAGACCGATACGGTGTCGGGCAGACTCAAGTCTGACCAGCATCGTAATCAGCCCCTATATCTTCAATGACAGCCAGGGGATCACTAACGTGTAAATTGGGCAATATATGGCTAATTTTGACACCTTCCAAATTCTGTTGCGTTGTAATAAGAATCACCTATGTGGAAATAATGATGTTTTTTGTATTTCTATATTTGTAACTATGCAAATAATGAAGTTGATATGTGAGCGAGAATTCAATAGAACTGAACATTTTGCGCTGACTGCGAAACCTTTTGAATCAGGACTACAGATCCCATGAATCCTGAAATTGAGGGACATCTGGAGATGATGTAATCACTCAGCACTGAATGAGTTTAAGGAACATGGGAAGAGTGGTACGCTGCCAGGTGCTGCGTTTTGAAGAGTAACTAAGGATTGTGCAGAGAACAAAAGGGACTCCTGTGCACCATGTCATTGATGACTTGGCTGATTAATGCTGCAGACCCTGCGGGGAAAGTAAAGGAAAAAAAACCTGTATGCGGTTTGAAGCAATTTGAGGCACGATGATTTACACAAGAACCTTAAAACACTCCATGGGAAGCGTACGGTACAGTTTTACCACTGGTGGTGATTGAAGGCTCAATTAGATAAGACATGTGACTGAGACAATGATATCTCTCCAAACCTGAGAAATTACCAATGAATGTACATTAAATTAATACAGACATGATGAAAAATGTCCGCTTGTCTAAAACGTAATCATATTGGTATAATTGATGCTGAATGAAGGTATTGTTCTGTTTGCCATATCCATATTTAGTACCCCTACCCTCATTCTCCTAAATTGTGTCAAGCCCCATCTTGTGTAGGCGGGTTTCTAAGGGCAGCATGGTCCTTCAGAGAACAGTTGAGAGTTCATGTGTAGTGGAAATGAGGACCCCTATAGGTGGTTTTGAGGACCTGTTTAAGATTCTACTACCTTGCTCAACTAGCCTGTGACCCTGAAACAATAACAGTTTTGACAGAAAGCTCAGTATTTGGCAATTATTACTGGTAAAGATTATTAACAGGTGGTCTTTTCCTAAAAAGTAGGCAGGTCCTCACTCATACAAGGCAAATATAAGCTGGGCATTTTGTTAGGCTCTTTGATATTCCTCCCTAGATGAGCTATATTGGCTACTGTTCTTCCTTTTACAATGGGCCTTACTGGGTTAAAATTGGGTGATGAATTTGATTTTACCTCTCTTTCGCAACAGTAAAAAAATGTTCTTGTCTGGCCTGTTATAACCATAAATATCCTATTCAATAGTCCTCAATCTTTCTCATTTGTCGACATGTTTCTGCCTCTAAGCTGTGCTTGTCATTGTTCACTAGGCTTCATCAAGACGTCTGGCTAGTAGAATCCTTTTACACCTATCTTTGTAGTAAAAAAGAACAAAAGAAGGTGACGGGGCACAAAATGTGTTACTTACCTCTCCGGTGCTTCAATCTCTGACTCTAATTAGTCTCTGTTCCTTATCTAGTAAGCATTGGGGGAGCATACTAGTGACATCTCTTGGTCAAGAGGAGTTCTGTTCACATCTCTTGGTGAAGAAGAGTTCTGCCAGTACACCTATTTTGCTCCCAAACACGCAGCTCAAGGTGTGTGAGGAAAGGTTTGCATACTTTTTAGAAAAAGACTACCTACAAGTAATGTATACTGGTAAGAAGTGAAAAAAATCACCCGCTTATATATCGCTACTCATCATCTGCCATGATGACCTTCCAAGACCTTCCAACTCTGAGCTGGAGTAATTTCCTTCTGTGTTTGTCTGTAGTAGCTTTAGAAATGCAGTTTGTGAATAGCAATGTGCTTAGTATTTTGTGGGTGGGTGCATGTCCATCCCTAAACCCCTCCCTAACCCAACCTAAAACCCTCCTTACTCCTCCCTAAACCCCTTCCATTTAGGAGTAATTATGCCCCTTTTCCAGCCACTACCCCAGGTTACTCCCACATTTACCACTAAATAGTAAATTTACGTGTGAGGATCTCTCCATAGAAAAGATAGGCGAGGTGGAGATTTACACTTGTAGGTTTGTGAATAGCATTTTGAAGTACTTTGGTAGTACTATTGTAGTACTACTAAATGTACTACAAAATACAGTTTGGGACTAGGCCCCCAAATAGTCACTCCACTCCTAAAGATCCCTCAGCAATTTGCAACTAATTTGCTGAACGCTTCTAATGACACCCACATCTATATATTCTTACATTGCTCACTCTTTTTTAGGAAAAGTTAATATTCCTTCATTTGAAAATGTTGTCCAAGAAATTTGTAAAGTACTGGCCAAACCTTTGCACCCATCCATTAGAACCAGTATTTATCCTTGGAGAGAGTCTGGTCAATTGAAAGTGTCTAAAAAACAACAAAAGGAGAGCCAAATAGCAAAATTATAATGGTCCTTGCAAAGGGCTCTTGTTTTAAGAAATGTCAGTAAATTTTTGTTCATCATTGCAAAATGCTTGGGCAAAGACCATGAAAAAAAAACAATTCCTCTGAACGAAATTCATCCGCGGCCATATATAGAACAAGTATATGCAGTCACAGGAAAACAGCTCCCTTCACTAGAATTGAAGTCTCCCACTATAGTATGGGATGACCTGACTGAGGAAAAAATCTGTAATGCAATAAAAGAGTTGAAAAATTCTTGGGTGGCTGGCCTGGATAAAATTATTATTTGTATACTAAAATCATGCCCCAACTCGTATTTATTTATTTTTGAGTTTTATATAGCGCTGGCTTGATCCAACGGTATCAGAGCGCTTTATATGTTTTGAGAATAAGTTTACAAAGTATGTAACGAGGGTCAAGTGGGAATCACAAACACTCATATTGAAAAATAGGACAAAATAGCAGTAAAGTAGACCACAGTAAGGATACAGTAATATATATATCAAAAAATACAATTGGGTACTGGGAAAGGGGATAGAATTTGAATCAGCGTAGTCAAATTGTCAGGGGACTGCCCGACATGAATTGTCAAAGAGGGCTGGGACTTTGGGAGATATAAGTCATCACATGTTCTTGTTGAAGTAATTGTTGAGTAATAGAGAATAGAGGTCCCGTTTGAAGCAAGAGAAGGAGGGATTGCAGTGTAGGTCTTTAGGGAGTAAGTTCCAAATCTTGGGGGCATTTCCGGAGAAGGAGCGTGCTTGAGATGATTTTTTTTTAATTTTGGGAGGTATGAGAAGAAGCAAGTTGGAGCTTCTCAGAGCCCGACCTTCTCCTGCTCTCGATACTTTAGATTCTAGTTATTTGAGGGTTTTAGTATGTAGGACTTTATGGGTGATACATGCTGTCTTGGGTAATATATTTGAAACAACTCTTTGATTACTGCTTAAACTCTAGAGCAATTCCATTATCAAGGAAGAGAAGTATAAACATCACTTTATATAAAAAGGGTGACAGGACAAATCTAAAAGCTTCAGACCAATTGATCTTCTGGATTTAATAGGGAACATATTTGCTAAATGTCTTCTACTTAGACTTTCTGAATGGGTAAACGCAAAACATCTTCTTCCATTACACCATTGCAGCTTTAGGGAGGGCTGTTCTATAACAGATAATATTTTAGCTCTAAAAATGATGGCTGAATACTATGGGGCATATTTACAAGGAAATGATGGAGCGTGGAGCTGCGGCAAACTTTGCAGTGCCACGGTCCGCCATTTTAAAAAAACAGGGATGCGCCGTATTTACAACAATACAGCACACCCCTGTGTTTTCTCCAGCACTGGTGCTAAAAATAGCTGCCGAGCGCCAACACAGACCCTTGCGCCATAGTGCAAGGGTGCCTGCATTGCAGGGAATGATTGTTAATGTGCAAGAAGGTGTTCCTTTCTGTACATAAACAGTCAATATTGGTAATTTGCTACTTCTATGTGTGCTGCATTCTGCAGCACACATAGAAGTAGCAAATCACCATTATTTAAGGATTGTTTATGTGCAGGAAGGGACACCTTCCTGCACATAAGCAATCATTAATGGCATTTTGCTCTTTCTATGTGTGCTGCAGAATGCAGCACACATAGAAAAAGCAAAAACGAGGAGAAATAATAAAAGTATTTCTCCTAGTTGCGCCATGAAGGAAGTGACCCGATTAGTGTCACCCGGGTCACTCACGACCACCTCTCAGCCTTCCATACAAATGAAGAGTCGGTCAGACATTAGAGAATACAAGCCAATATATTTATTCAGATACACTCGAGCGTAGCCCAGTCTGCCGAGTCTCTTAGGATTGCTGCAGAGGGGACTGACATCAGCAAACATGGTGATACATTATGTACAATTCAGAACCAATGAAGGCACGCCCACAATGGAATTTTTGAGGCAGATGCAGCTGCACAAAGGAGTACAGAAGGATAAGTTTCGATCCTGAGGCTGGGCACACACTATCTGCTACTCAAGGTTGCTCCATCCGTGCCCACCGCTAGACTAGTGGGAGAAGGCCTCTATCTAGTGGGAAAGGTATGCGCTAATAAGAACAGTGTATTCATAGAGAAAAAACAGGGCCCAACCTTGGAGAAACGAGACTTACCAAAAGCTGTTTTTCAGGAACATAAAATGGTTCAGCGAATGCTAACTTACATAGAACAATACATAATCAACACAGCAAAAACATTTTTATTCTAACAGCCATTCTAACACCTGATACTGCATGGCGTTAGTATTTGGTGTGGCCTCAGGTTTACACCTCCTTGCAAATCTGGGGCAGTGTCAAAAAGCAATGGGTGTTGTGGTGGAACTCCCACAGCAACACACATTGGCCCCGATTCTCAGAACTAACTTACGTCAAAAACGTAAAGTTAGTACTTTTAGTATTCACAGAATACACTTACTCATTTGGTATTCACAGAATACACTTACTCATTTTGGTATTCACAGAATACACTTACTCATACTAACTTTATGTCCGCACTCGGGCCGGAGATTCCGGCCCGGTGGTGGAGATTCCGGCCGTTTGTGGAGATTCCGGCCGTTTGTGGAGATTCCGGCCGGTGGTGGAATCTCCACAACCGGCCGGAATCTCCACAAACGGCCGAATCTCACCTCCGGCCGGAATCTCCGGCCCGAACGTGACATAAAATTAGTATGAGTAAGTGTATTCTGTGAATACCAAAATGAGTAGGTGTATTCTGTGAATACCAAAATGAGTAAGTGTATTCTGTGAATACTAAAAGGTACTAACTTTACGTTTTTGACGTAAGTTAGTTCTGTGAATCAGGCCCACTGCACGCCCTTTTCATGTAGATACCTGCATGAAAGGGTAATATATTTACAAAGCGGCGTTAAGCCACAAAAAGTGGCTTAATGCCACTTTGTAAATATGGTGCAGGGCACTGCGCGACTGGCACATCAAAAAAAGTGTTGTTCCAGTGGCGCAATCCCCTTGTGTGGCTGAGAAAGGTCAAACTTTATGTCAGCCTTGTTGATTTTAGTAACGCCTTCGATAAAGTTGACCGCCCCATTTTATGGCAAAAATTGATTAATTGGGGCATTCCGGATCCGTTACTGAGTCCATTGATTTCTTTTATATTCTGATAATTGGTTAAAAGTTTTATCCGGTTCCAGATCTGAATATACTTCGAAGATCTTTATCCAAAATAGGCTAAAATAAGTCTGTACTTTATCTCCCCTGCTATTTTCCCTATACTTTGCTGACTTTCCAGAGTGTATTAACAAACTAAACTCACACTCCTCTCAAATTAGGATCGAAGCTAATCTTGGTACTAATGTATGCTGATGACTTAGGGGCTGATTATGATGGCAGGGAGACTGCCACGGTCTCCCTGCCATCGGAGACATGTTTCCCGCCCGCCATATTACAATGGCGGGCGGGGGTGATGGCGGTTGGAAAGTCCAATCGCCATGCATCCGACAGGCTCCTTGAGCCCGCTGGTGCGGTCGAGGAGCTTGTAGTCCCCACCATGTTGGCGGTGCCTGCCAGGCACCGCCGTAGGGATTACAATGTCCCTTTCCACCGGCCTTTTCATGGCGGTTAACCTGCCATGAAAAGGCTGCCGGAAAGGGACTTTGGTGGCTCGTAGTGGGCCCATCTTCCCAAAGGGGCCCCTGACCTGGGGGGCACCTAGGGTGCCCCCTACAGATCCCTGCACCATGTGGCAGGCGCCGCATGGTGCCTGCCACGTAGTGCAGGAATATATAAATTGTCCCTTTTTGCATTGCGGCGGGTGCTGCAGCCCGCAGCACCCGCCGCAATGCAACAAATAGGTAGTGAGACCGCCGTGGTGGCAGTCGCATCAAAATACCTATGTCGGGACCACCGACAGCCTGTCGGGTGGTCCCAATCCCCAATAGGGTGGCGGGCGGACGTTGAGTCCGCCCGCCATCGTAATCGGGCCCTTAATTTTGATGTCTTTGCCACCTGTTGTCCTTCAAAGACAAGTGGATGCTTTAGCGGTTGACTCATCTTCCCATCTTGACTCATCTTCCCTAAGTGTGAACATAGGAAAGGCAAAAATGATGGTCATGGGGGACTTGAATTTAAGGTTTCAACATAAATGGTATTATAAGGGGTCTAGTTTGGAAACACTGCAGGTGTATAATTATCTTGAGACACTTATCTCAAGTATACTTACTTGGCTTAACCATGTGTAGGGGCACATTTCAAAAGCCTCCGTAATTGGATTCGGTTTGAAGAAATGTTTTAATGCGGTGGGGGATAGAGACATTACATTATTACTAAGCGTTTATGTCTCTGAAACCCCGTCAATAGTTCTATATGTGGCAGAGGCTCAACCATAAGCAGCCCTAAAACGTTATGCCAACACAGAATCAAAACTCTGGAAATTCTATTTACGTCTGGGGTGGTCATTGTCAATATCAATGATTTGTTTAGAGCTTCGTGTTGTTTAGTAGGTACGCTTTACAGGTGATATTTTTATGATTTTAATGGATCATAAGAAGCACTCAAAGATTATCTTTCCTTTTTGAATACTAATGATACCATCACAGAGCTAACAATTCAGTACCAAAATTAAAGATTAAAGTTTTGAAGTTACTTTGTATAATAACAAACAAAAACTTTTAAGTCACTTCTATAGAAAAAAAACAGCTAGTAATAGTAGTCTACACTAGAAATTAGGACATCCCCAAATATAGAAAAATAACATTCTTTTTAGAGAACCTTTGAGGCACAGAAGGAATTGTAGTGAGAAAGGCTGGCGGGGATGAACTTTGGGGTCGCGTAGCGTCCACCCTTCACCCTGGGCCCTTTTCTTCGGGTGTGGGGGGGCACCTCTGGTGCCCCCCAACAGATCCCTGTACCAGTTGCACCGCATTGTGCCTGTCACGTAGTGCAGGGATATGTAAAACATCCCGTTTTCACATTGCGCCGAGTGCTGCAGCTAGCAGCACCCGCTGCAATGTAAATAATAGGCAATGCGACTGCCACGGTGGCAGTCGCATCCTAATTTGCCCTGTGGGACCACCGACAGCATGTTGGGCGGTCCCCATCCTTATCAGCCCCTAAGTTTGGACTGCTCCCTTTAGGAGTAACTCCGTGGGTCAAGATTAGTGGAACCTAGAGGCCGCATAGTTGCAGTTTGTGTAATGCTATGATCCAAGACTTAGCTTATGTACTGTTTTTCTGTCCAGGCTTAGAATCTTTGAGATCTAAATATGTGGTACTGATATGGACATTTTTTTATTGTACAACATATGATGAGGTGTTATTCCTAATGTTTAATCCTCCCTCCTTTAATATTTGTTACAGATTAAAAAGCTTTTTTATGCCATTTTTTAAATTTTAAGTAGGTCTTGTGGATTGGGTTAAAAACTGTCTTTTAGGAAGCACTTTGTTCTTTTTTGAAAAAGACATCGTCGGTTGTGCAAAGGATCTTTTCATCTGTACAGATTCTCTAAGGATGTCATCAGATGAATGTACTGCGCATTTACATTTTTAAACGATTATTATTTTATTTGTACTTGAGATGGGGTTGAGTGTAGTTTTACTTATTATATGCTTTTATGTGATTTGTCCAGGGGCTTTTAAGGTTATGTAAAATGTTCATGTTTACAGCGTCTCTGTGGATTCACTGAACATGTAAATAAATAAATAAATATACCTAATTACCATTAGTTTTTTAAACCTACTTTTTCCCAACAAAATTCTTGAAAGAATAGTAATGGATCAGCTTCAAAACATGCAGAACTGCATTATGATCTTCAACAAGAGTTCTGACCTGCAAGTAGTTTAGAATATCTGAGAATGTACTAAATTGTATTAAATGTGGTTTGTCAGTGTGTAGCAAAGCAGCTGAAGTCTCACTGGACCCAGGGAGATGTTGGACTCACTGCACAGCTATTATGTCTGTCTCTTACTACACAACCCTGGGACCATTTTCCATGTTTTATTTAGGACACATGCAACACAGGTTGTGCCACTGGGATTCTTTATTTCCTTATTCAGCATAATTAACAAGCATGCATGGGTGCTAATGAATCACCCTCTCGGGAAACACCTTACAGTGTCCCACAAGGCTCTGCCCTTTTTAGGTCTCGCCTAGCGACGCAGCGCTTGCACTGCTCGCTATGCGAGATCTATTGTTGTCGACTTGGGTTTGGAAGGGGGACAGGCGATGTGCACGCTCACGGCATCTGTTTAAGCTTTAGCCCAGACAGCCGATGTGCACGCGTATGGCTCGCGGCATTATTACAACTCCTGCTCGCACCATACGCATGCACATCTCTTGTGTCCTTCTTTTAATCTCCAGTTTGTGGTCAATATTATGACGAATTCCCTTTGCATAGGTGAGGTAGTCTGCAGGGCCGTGGTTCTGGCGCCAGACTTTAGGCATTGCAGTGCTGTTGTCACGACTTGCCCCTCACTGAGGGAGAATTATTAGCTCCATAGTAAGGCGTTTCGTTACTTGAACCTAGGTTTATTGTGGGCTCTCTTGATCTAAACCCCTCCTTTGCTGCACTCCCATAATGTTTCCCCGAGTCATCATCCCGATCTCTACTTTACCTCACGCGTCGATACCTCAATCTCACCCGTCCCTTTCAGTTCCTCCCTCACCATCTCGCTTTTCCTCACTTCCCCTCCTTTCTCCTCCCAAACAAACCCTTTTCTCTCGCATTTACCTCCCGTCTCCATTCTACCACCTCGTTTCTCATCCTACGAAACCCTGTCTTTGCCTTTTCCTTTTATTATCCCTCCCATCAAAGTGCCCTGCATCCGACTCGTCCCGATTTCCGCCTCACGGTCTCCGAGCACAAGTCTTCTTTCTCTCTGTTCTCACGTTCCCTCCACCCCTATTCCAAGTGCCCTCTTTTCGCCCCAACCAGTGCCTTCTATATCGCTGTCCTTTTCCCACTTTCTTACTTCCTCTGTACCTCATTTCTAACGTTCTCCTTTCCCGAGTCACCAATACAATATAGACTACATTCGTTTCCATTACTTTCCTTCGCCCCGTTACCACTTCTCTCTTGTCTGTCTGTGCTCTCCCCCTTGGGCCCCAACGGCATGTCTCCTACTCCTCTTACTGAATCAGCAAAACAACAAGCATTTGCAATGCAATAGGTCTCGCTTTTGTGAGAGTTTAAGCTATTAGCATTATAAATGACAATGCCTTTTATTTATGTTTTAAAAACCAAAACATAAATAAAAGCTCAAACTCGCGTAAATGCGAGACCTATTGCATTGTAAATGCTTGTTCTACTGCTGTTTGACTCCTGTGTACCCCTCTGTCTCAGTTCCTATAACAGAAGATACCCTTATAACTGTATACAGTTTCATCCATCTTTAAACCAGCTCAGAGAACAAATCTATCATCACCAACTGCCTAGATCATAGCCAACATTGGATGACAAAAAATTCATCTGCCTAAAGAGAGCAAACACTAAATTTCTATGCCTGCTATGGCAGAACACCTCGTCTCTCCCATTTCATTGACCCTCAATTCTAGTGTGTTCTTACAACACTCAGAAAGCAAAAAACCTAAGAATCGAATCATCTGTGATTCATCTGTGATTCACACCTCTCATTCACCACTCAAATAAACACTGTGGCTAGAGATGGCAATGTGTAACTTTCCATGGTCTATAAAATTCTCCCTCTCCTGTAAAACCTCCCACGACCTTGACCTAGCGAGATTTCTTGGCACGGGGCACCTTGACTATTGCAATATGCTTTACTCAAGTTTCCCAAAGATGTGATAGATTGACTTTAAAGTCTCTGAAGTACGTCTGTCAAATTGTGCAAAGATTAAACTAAGCTAAGATTGCTCTGAAAGCATTCTACTGGTTCCCATTTGATTACAAGATTAAATTCAAGATACTCTGCATTATACATAAGACCAACTAGAACAGATCAATTTATTTTAAAGGGGAAGCCTGTCTTACCAAATAATTTCAACCTGACTATATAAGCTCTGGAATATGTTGCCTATTTACATATCTGGAAGTGAATTTTTCTCTTTTCATAGGCATCTTAAAACCTGCCTCTTTTGCTCCAGCTCTAGCTTACAGGTTGTACTGTTCTTTTTTGTCCCTGTCCTCTATTGTTTGTTTTCTGATGTTCTTTGGGCTTTATAGTGCCTTGACACCTTCGGGTATTGTTTGGGCTTTATAAATATGTTTTTATTTCATTGAATTTCATCATTCCACACAGCAAAAATATATAAAGCAAACCAGTATGTTATTTAATACATTTTCAAAACTGCCTTTAGAAATGATTTAATATCTCATATTCAAGGTCAGACTCAAACACCCAACATTATGAATTTTTGGCCAATGATGCCTTTGAATGAAAAAAGATTATTAATAGTCTTCAATGTATGAAGCATTATGGGTAAGGCGGACATATTCCTAACCTTACGGTAGAACAAGGCAAATATTATTCCATGTCTTCCATAATAATGGATATAATACCTTGTATCAGAGGGCAGACTCAAACACCAAAAATTCCAACTTTAAGACTAGTGATGCCTTCCTCATGACACTCAGCTATCTGGATAAAATGGACAAAAAAAGATTATGGTTAGTCTTTATCATACAAAGCATTGTAAGTAAGAGTTTTCACAAACCTTGTCCTGGAGAATAGCATTACTTGGAGTATCAAATACTATTCGCTGAGCTGTACTACATTAACATTATTCCTAAGTAGATGGAAAAAATTGATAATAAATACATGAATACCAAGATGACCATATTAACAATTCATATTAAGGTGGTATATAATTCATTGTCAATATTCAAACAATGTGCTACTGTTATTGGGTATAACTCCACCAGGTTTCTTTCAGTCTCAGCTTATAATCTCGATCACCTATCTATGACTAAGTTGAATATGCTCAATCCCAAGAACAATGATGTTGTTGTATTCTTCAAACTTGTGATTCATTTCAAAATGTGTGGCTACCAGATATCGTTTTTCATGATTTTTAACAGCATTAAAATGCTTTTACCATCTCTTTTTCAAGGGTTGCTTCGTAGACCCAATATATTGTTTACTACACATACACATAATCATATAGACACAAAACAGAGTATTTCAATAAAAAAAGTCTCTAATGGTGAATTTATTTAAACCATCTCTACTAAAAGGTTTCTGTTTTATCTCATAGGTATTTACAGAGACACCGTTTCCATATATGTAACATCCTAATGGTTTCCACTTGCCTGTGTTGACATTTGCATATCTATGGGTGTCACTTTGACTTTAAATATTCTTCATGGTTTCCATTTTTCTAAACCCGACCATTAGTTTGGGGAATATAATCTTGTTAAGATCTTCATAAGTTTTCAAAACCTGCCAATGCTTGTTTAAGAGGCCAAATTTCTTTCCATTGTCTACACAGAATTTCATTTCAAATGTTATGGTTTTATCGCTGCAATTCTTTTTTCTGTATTTTAACCTTTTCTTGTAGCAGAATCCATCTATTTATAAATTGAACCTTTCTGACAGGCTGTTGTAATATTCTCATAGTATAACCTCTCTTATTTATACTCTTAATTACATTTTGTTCTTCTTTCGTATATTCTTTATTCTCACTACAATTCCTTCTGTGCCTCAAAGGTTCTCTGAAAAGAATGTTATTTTTCTATATTTGGGGATGTCCTAATTTCTAGTGTAGACTACTATTACTAGCTGTTTTTTTTCTATAGAAGTGGCTTAAAAGTTTTTGTTTGTTACTATACAAAGTAACTTCAAAACTTTAATCTTTAATTTTGGTACTGAATTGTTAGCTCTGTGATGGTATCATTAGTATTCAAAAAGGAAAGATAATCTTTGAGTGCTTCTTATGATCCATTAAAATCATAAAAATATCACCTGTAAAGCGTAGCTACTTAACAACACGAATATAGCCTTTATATAGGGTATCATTTCAGGCATGATGCATCTTATGCAACCCATAAAAAGGTTGCCACAGCAGGGAGCAAACAAGGCTCTCTTAACCATTCCACACAACTGTTTATACATCCTTTTTTTAATACAAAAATTATTATTGTTCAAGATAAATTCATATTGATTCCAATATCATATTCACATGTATATGACTGGTGGATTTAGATGAGAAAAACTAATTCAAGGAAGCTAATCCATTGTTATGTTCAATAACAGTATGTAAACTTTTGAATAGTAACCAACCAAAAACTCACTTCCCAACGAATATAATATACCTTTGATAGAAGATCCTTTGAGTAATTTATGTAGGAAAGAAGATCACTAATCAAGGGTGCTACAATTATATCTATATACTCGAACACTCTCTTAGTAGATGACTCTGTACCTGCAATAATAGGACGTGCGGGGAGCATTTCCCACCTTTATATATGTTTGTAACAAAATAGATAATAGGTATTATCTGATTGTTTATCCCTAAGTATCTAAGTTCTTCTAGAGCTAAGATACCTTTTCAAACCATTTCTGTAGTAGTTGTTTCAAAGCATTTATGTAGCAATTGTGTCAAGTTATTTCTTGCCTTGACGTATTAAACATTACATTCAACATAAATGTTTCTCACAGATAATTGTCGCTATGCTTCTTGCTTATACATATCAGAAGCTAAGATAACATTTTCTCCTTTGTCTTTCTGTCTTATTATTATTGAGAGATCACCACTCAATGAATATAATGCATTCCTCTCTTAGATGGTAAATTATTTCAATAATACTTTTTTTTGTCATTAGATCAATTTCATCAGAAAGAAGTTAAAAAAGTCAATGCATTATCCCTAGGCATGACAGGAGATTTGTTAGTGAGACCGCTGTTTCTCATACCATAGTCTTCAATATTAAATTCATGTGCAATGTCATAAGGATGGGAATGTCTTATAATTCTTTTATAGTAGTATCAGATGTCTGGGAATAGATAAACTTTCTATAGGTTTCTTAGGTTGGATAGAAAAATATTTCTTTCATTTTTAGATTTTCCACAAATTTGAAAACATCAGTTTTGAGCTCAATGGCTTTGAAATATGAAAAAGAGCACTCATCGCTGGTGAGCTTTCTGTTTGATAAAATCACAATAATCTGCTTCCTTTCTATTTTCTTCTGGGATCTGGTTGTTACTTCTGGTTTTCTAGGATCTTCTTCTGGTATGGTTTCTTCCTCCCCTTTACGTCTCTTGGACTTTGTCCTTGTGTGAATCTCTGCTCCCTGTTTTGTTCATTCTCGATTCTTCTTATTCATTTAAGTTCCTCTAGAAAAGTAGACATTCTTATCTCTCTAATGTTCTCATTTTCCAGATTAGATGAATGTGAATCTATGCTTGACATTTCAGATAATGAGAGATGACCCTGAGATAGTATTTTAGTGTCTTTGTCTTGTTTTTAAGTGTCACTAAATTTCCTGGAGTATGTATGCACCCCTCCAGCTTTCTAATCTCACTTGTCTCATTAACAATTTGGATCTCTTTCTATCCTTAATTTCATCTATACTTTATATAAAACATCCTCCTATTGTTCTTTTTAGTACCTTCTTCTAATTTTATATATGCATTATGTTTTTAACTTTCTTTTATCTCTTTGCTGAAACTCTTCATTGTACTTTCTGCTTGCTCTATCAACATCATAATCAAATCTCTAGATGTTTGTGTGAGACTTTCCCCCCATCTTTCCGCATATAATTCATCTAAATCAACCATGGAGGAGAATATATTTATTTGTACTCTTTTCGGTATTCCATTAAACTCCAGATATTGTTTAACGGTAATCATATTCCACCACTTTTATTTATTTATTTATTTATTTTAAAGTTTTATAGAGCGCGAACCAGACCCGTGAGGGTATCAGAGCGATTTACAGGATAGACGGGTGGTATACAAAAGACTTAGGAGGTGAGGATAACATTGGGATAAAAATAGGTAGATACATTATACAGGAAAACAAGCAGTCTCAAATCCCAGATACATTAGTGATAAAAACAGATAGATACTTTATACAAGAAAACAAGCAGTCTCAACTCCCGGTGGGATGCCCAGAAGTGCCGGGAAGGTATCATCCGGAAAAGCCATGGATAATGCCGTAATGGTGGGTGGAGCAAGGTCGCTGAGGTGATTGTAATGCGATCGTTAGGCGAGGAATATGCCTCTTCTGCATAAAATATATTGGTTAGTTTTCGATTGGTCCACGACTGTACTTTTGTACTGGAAACAGCTTGTAGTGTGAACTGTTCTTTATGGAACAAAATTAAATTGCAAAACTGTGTGGATTCATGGACTATGGATATATGGACTAAATTGGTTCTTGATGATATTTGGAATTATTTTTTGGTGATTTTTTTTTTATTTAATTGTATGCGTATAAGGAAACCGAGTGACAGTGTGCAGGATTTAAGACCGGTGCAAGTAGCAGGTCTACAATTATCCCCTCCCTGGGAACCAAGCACTCCATTGCAGGGCTTGTCTCTCTCAGGTTAGTGAAGCAGATCAGTCCAAGGACTACTCAGGGTAGGTGGTGTGGGCTAGTAATTACCATTCACTGGCATGCAATAACACTCAATAAATGATTGTCCAGTCAACGCCTTTTCATTGAAAAAGGAAAAGTACATATAATACTTACACACCACTAAATGCTAAGCAGTAATTTACAAATATACATAAGGCTGGTGGAAATACCTTTGATGACATTACATTTGACCCCTAAAGGGTCATGACCCCAAAAATCACAGTAGCCCCTCCCATACCATATAGCACATTATCATATAGGAGAGTGTCATTTTAAATCAAGAAGGCCTATTGGCATTATCAAAGTTACCACATAATGCATCATTCTATCACTGATGTCAGTAACCATATTTCATTTACAAACATTAAACTTAATACAGCATTGCAACCTTTATGAAAAAGTACTGCCAGCAATAGCGCTTTAAATAAAACAACAGAAAGCAACATTACATGTGTCTGTGTCTTTCTATAACCACTTTAGGTGGCAAAACTTTCAGCCATAGGACCAACCACTGGAGGTCGCTGCACTCCCATGCTGTAGGACAAATGTTCCAACCTTGGAAGTGCTTAAATCTTAGAATGAAAGCCTGGGGGTGGAGAGGGGTGTTAATAATTTCTTTGGCCCTGTAAACTTAAGATCACTTTTAAAGCTTCTGAGGAGGTACTCTGTTGCACTCCTACAGCCCCCCACAACTTTCTTGTATCGTTGGTGGTGCCCCTGCCATCCTAGGGCCACCTTGTGCAGCAAAACATAGGCAGATGCAAGCCCTGCAGGGCATTACAGGGGGCTCCCTCCAGGGAGTGGAAATATGAAATGAGCAGCTCTGGCCACGCTTCCTTTCTTTTACGCTGGGCTTTCCACCCTCAACTTCATTTACTTATTCCTTCTTTAGGGGTGCCTGGTCCCACCTGGGCACGCAGACTGGTATTTTTACTTGGGGCAGTATGAGGACCCCACCCCTGGCTGCACCTGCTGGCTCCTCTCCCGGCCGGCATCTTTCACTGCTAGCGTGGGAGCCGGTGGCTGAAGTCTCCCTGCCTGCTCCATGCGGGCAGGGTGTTGCCATGCAGTGGCTGTCCTGTTTCCCACAGACACGAGCACGGGGAGCGGGGGCAAGCCCATCGCCTTTGTGAGGGGCATGACAACGCTCCCCCTCCTCTTTGGCTTCTTTTCTTGGTGGAGCGGTCCAGGGATGGGGTCCTGGACCTCTTCTTGTTATAAACCAGCTTGTGGTTGGGGTCCCAAGGCCTTGTAGAGCTCTGGGGAGGGGGTCCTACTCTTGCCAACTCCCAGGCATATTAAAAACAAATAAACCTGACATCAGCCCCTGGGCAATGGCACAACCTGGGGGTATCTTTTTATTGACAGCTTCAACAGACAAGTATTCAAACATCAGGAATACCCAATGAAACCATGGCTCAATACTCATATTAAGCAGCCATCAACAATCCCAAAGCCCCCAACTAACCCGAACCCCTCCTCCCTTCCTGACCCGAACCAAGACAAGGCAGCCAGCTACTATCATTCAGCCATTCAATAACACACCAAGAACTCCCTCCCAAAATCTAAGTCCAACATGCACTTGGGTCGGTATTTATACAAAAATCTGAAAAAAATATCGCCATTCCAAAATATCATGATATGGAAATATCATCAGCAAGAATATTGTTGTAAATTTAAGGTAAGTAATATCGATTTTTAAAATATCAAAGTGATTAATATCGCTTGCAAAAATTTAGGGGCTCGTTGAGACGTCTGGCGGACCGGCTTCCGCAGTCCTGTTGGAGGCAATTGGCCCGCCGAAGGTCTCATTAGAAGCGGTCGCTCCGACCGCCAGATTATGATGCATTCGAATACATGGATTCCTGTCCGCCACGGTTCCTCCGACTCCAACAGGAAATTCTGACCACGCGGGACTCGGAATGGACCAATTGAGCCGATCGGAGTGCGGTCTTTCCTAGGAACCACCTGCCCAATTAGGATGCGTATATCTGATGGATTGTCTGTGGCAGTCCAACCATCTCATCAGAGCTGGTTGAAGGGGAGGCATAAAAGACCGAAACTCACCTCTACACAGTTTCTCACTTCCTATGCAGGCATGGAGCCCATCGTGTGCGTTGTACCGCTATTCAACCTACTTGATTATCTGCAAAACCAAAACCTTAGCAGGCGTTACGGCCGGTAAGTGACACACCTACCCGTAGACATTGAAGTGACCACAAAGCGATGGTCTGCCAATGAAAAACTGCTCTGTAGGATGGTTAGCATGAGGAGAGGAGGGAATCTCAGCATCTGGTGACCAGATTTGAAAAGGAAATACAGGAACAGCCCCAACATAGAGCTAGGACTAAAAATGTGCAAATACACATAAACATGAAGATATATGTATTGTAAGATCACCACCCACTGCGATTCACGCCACATGGTATGGCAACATGACATACATGCACAGACAAAAGTATGTGCCACTGATACCAATACACTAGCACACAACATCCTCCCTGACTCCAATACCCTCCTCACCACTGCTGGGAGCAAGGACTGAGGGTCCATCTGAGCTTATGCTCTGCACCTAGAAGGAGGTTGTTGCTGACCAGTGTCTGGGTTAAAAGATATATTTTGAGAAGTACTACATGAGGGGGTAGGAAGGTGCATTTGAGGAGCAAGCACTGACAGATGCATAGCAGGCCATGAAGTGGTTTGGGGAATGATAGTGCATAGCATTGCCAGTCGGAAACCTATTTTGCACAGAAGAGTTCCACCTAATCTCCATTGAATTTAGAACCATCAAGAACAGACAGAAAGCTGACTTTGCAGCAGCATATCTAAGACACCCTGGGGCATATTATCAAGAACGGCGTTAAAAATTATCGCCGGTTTAGCGGCAGAAAACTGCCGCTAAAGCGGCGATAATGGGCTTGATAATATGCCCTTGAGAATTCCAATAGAAGTCCATGTTCTGGTGTGAACATGGGCTTCTATTGGAATTCTCCAGGGCATATTATCAAGCCCATTATCGCCGCTTTAGCGTCAGTTTTCTGCCGCTAAACCGGCGATAATTTTAACTCCGTTCTTGATAATATGCCCCCCTGTTTTCCTTTTTTACGGATTTTTACAGATAAATACAGACAGAAAACAATGTGTTTTCTGTCTGCATTTATTTTTAAAAGTGGATAAATATAGAAAATTGTGCTCCTTTTAAGTGTCTCTCCATGCTGTCTTTGATTAATTATAGCCCAACAGCTGAGCATATGGACAGCATGGGAAATTAAAAACAGGATGGAATGTATTTAAATAACAGCATATGTTAACATACATTTATGGTAAAATGCTAGTACCAGTGGATGTATTGTTATGTAATATTTGACAGCTTAAACAGCTGAAACACGACAGACATCAAAGTATGAGTGTGCATCTATCAGTTAAATAAATATGGAAATGTACAGTTTTTAACCTTCATTTATATGCAAAACACAAAATAAATATGGATAAAAACAGATAAAATGGCCAAAAAATAAATATGGATAAATACAGAAGGAAATGTTAAAAAAATAAATACCATAAAACCGGGAGCCCTAAGCATAACCTACCACTGCCTCAGAAGTAATAGCTGAGATATCCGTAACACAACATTCACAATCTCCTAATGTCAGAAATTAACCTACTACAAATAGCTATGTAATGAAGCCATACTTGTGTCACCAAAATCAATTGCAAATAACACCCATTGCCAATAACAATAACCTTTGCATCTTAGGTACAATGTAATGTGTATAATTACCAATCTAGATCTTGTGCAATGCCAGGAGTAATGACATACCTTATGTGTGCTACTAAATGTAAGTCACATATATGTGGTTTACATGTCTGTAAAAGGTGCCCTCGTGGACATGATACATGCCCCTATGAGAGCCCCCCTAAATCTCTGTTATCTTAAGCCACTCAAACTGTTGCTGTAACGAACAAGATAAACTTGTTTCAAAGCCAAACTTCACTCCGCTGATCCACTCTACCACAACCCAGAAGTCAGAGAGCGTGTCGTGCCAGTGTTTGCATGTGATACATCCTAGCTGGACATATATACACACTCCACATCTTTGACAACCATGTCCCACACGTTACAACAATCATGACCCTGTGATAGCACATACATCCCCTTGGAGGCTGGAGACCATTGAAAAGGATAGGGGCATATTATCCGTGGATGAAAGATCTACTGTGGGGCCATTTTTGCAAGACAGAATGTAAATCTCTATCACATCTGCATGATGCCCTCTATGTCCAGGTTACTGACAATGTACAGGCACAGACTGACATACTCTAACTGTGAGTTAAGCTCAGAAGCTGCTGTCCATATGTGTGTAATGAAGTGTCATTCAAGAAAATCTCACCATGATTGAAATAGCTATCAACTCATGTGACACACAATCTTTTACCCTAAGTTAGGTCTACTTGCAACTAACACATACATTTGTATGGAATTTGTTATTAAGTAAACACAATTTAACTTACAAAGCACTGTAATGGACCCACACATTTCACTGAAATGAAAAAGGCAAGTAAAGTCAAAGTGATTGTAACTATCCAAGTTCCAAAACATCAGAAGGCCACAGTGTATAGACTACATGCATATATTCGCTCCCAAAAATAGGTGGAGCCCTAGAAGCCTACAGGGCCAGGACACAGTCTGTATTGCACCTACCTACTGGTCTCGATGTGGACAGGACATGTGGAATTAGTCTCATCTGGGACTAATGGGTTTTGTCACAAAGTGGCATCCGTGTGGCAAATGTGTCATTGGAGATTCATAACAATAGACACAGAAGAAACAGCATTTAACCTGTATATAGTAAGAGAAATGCTGAAATCCACACATTGCATTGGGGACATGTGTATTCAAAGCACCTATTATGTATGACAACACAAGACTCCCCAGGAGTGCAGAAACAAATTCCCACTTGTACACATTAAATACATGTGCAGCATACATCTCAGGGAGTTCTGTCCGTTGACACACTTGGCCACTAGCCAAAGAAATCTGAAAAACCCATGAGTACATAGACCATCCAATGCAATGTCTGCCCATTTAGCCCCCACCCTTACATATACATCCTGTGGACATTGACCCTCGGCCACTGTAAGTACATATTTTCACACAATGTCACGATAGACTTACCTACATAAGAACCATACACTATCATGGTTGAACAAACAAAACTGTAGTCACACATCCCAATTTACTTAAGAATAACAGTTAGCATCAGTAGCAATGGGAGGACTCAGGAATACAAAAAAAGTGCTTTATTTAATTTAAAAATTGGTACTTCAAGAAACAAAGGCCACTAGCCAGTCCAAATGAAACTCTTGTGGGCCAACAAACTGTTGGCCATCCAAACTTGCCTTCAGGGATACCCCACCTAGGAAGGGGCATCTAGGGGGCAGGCCAGGCACCAAAAGGATCAAACTAAGATGGGCTGGGTTGGTCCTTGGAAGGGCTTGGCTCATGATTGGGAGGATCGGCTGGGTCAGTGGGAGGGCAAGATTCAGTTAGGTGGCGCTGGGTTTAATCATTTTAGGGATTTTGTACCCATGAAGGGTGGTGAAGGGAATGGGGATGGGGGGACTACTTTCTGCCGACTTTTCTTCCCCATGGAAGAACTGGGATGGGATGGGGAAGAAGATTTTTTTGTTTTAGGAGGGGGTGGGTTGTTGGCAGGGCAGGTACCCTTCCTTTTTCTGGTGACTTCTGTTTTAGGTTGGGTTTTAGTAGGGGGTGGGTTGGTTTATTTGGGGTTGCTGTGGAAGGGTATAGTAGGGGTGGCAAGGGGGTGGATCAGTTGGGGTAGGGAAGAGGTCAAGGGCAATCAGGCAGAGTTTTTGGGCAGACTGGGGACGAGATGTGACAAGGGGTGGGGTTTTGGAGCTAGAGGGATGTGATGTCTGTGATGTGTCTGTGTCTGCTGGTGTGGTGTCTGTAGTGGCTGTCTGCTGCTGTGGCGTCTGCTTGTATGTCTGTAGTAGATGTATGTGGTGCAGTGGGCATGGAGTCTGCCTGTATGACAATTGTTGTGGTAGTGAGGGTGTCTTTTGTCTGCTGAGTGGGAATGTGTCTGTCTTTTACCTTATGTCTGTGTCTTTGTGTGCTATGAGTGGATATTGAGGTGGATTAGTGCTCATTCTGCATTTGATTTGGGTAGGTACGAGAATAGGGATTGTGGATGGGGAAGAGGCAGGAGGGTGGGTGGAAAGTTGGAATTGGGTGAAGGCTGCCGTGAGTGTAGATGCTAGAGCCTGAAACGATCTCTGTAGGGAAGACATGTCAGAGTGAATACCCTCCAGGTATGACACCATCTGCGTCTGCTGATGGCTACGCACCTGGAGTACATTCAGCACTGCTGTCTGACCCAGAGATCTGCCTCAGAAGGTCAATGGCCTTCACACTCAGGGCAGCAGGGGAGACAAAGCCAGGGGGTAAGATGCCTGGCACAAAGGAGACTACTCTCCTTTTAGGGGAGCGGCCACAGACAACTAGCTGGGGAGCAACAGCGAGGGTGGAGATGGTAGGGGTGGTTGTGGACTGAGATGTAGTAGACACATGTCCAGGTCGAACCACCACCACCTGGGAGGGCTCACTGGAGCTTGACTCTGACAATGATGAGATTTCTGTTGCGTCAGTCTGCTCCTCCGTGGCACTCCGATCACCCTCTGTGCCACTGGGTCCCTCATGGTCAGTGCCTGTACCACTGTGGCCAGCTGCTTCCCCAACAGTCATGGCCCTGTCTCCTTCGCTGCCCTGGTGTGATGCTGAAAAGCATAGTACAAAACAATTAACTCCTATTGTATTCATGTACTGGCCACATAGGTCTAAACAGAACTCATTACACAATTGCATATTTCACAATATGTACTTGGATGACTACATTAGGTCATATATAGCCATTAGCACATGCATGAAAGCTACATGACCTATGCACACTCCCACATAATGGTGTCATAACCACAGTCTGGTACAACTTCATGTGTGACCTTGTTCCAAATTTAACCTGATGTATGTACCAGCAGATATCTTGACTCTTACTTCCAACTTCCTTGTAGTACACCATACTTACATAATGTTGACCCTCCATAGATGCACATACGTACCTCACCTGACTGAATCTGCCCTTCTCAACGATATGCTAAGGCACAATTCCAGACAGGTCAGTTAGTTTTCAAACTATGCATGTTTTTGCATCAACATGTTGATCTGCCTTGTTACACCCATCAATGCCATTGGGAACGTGTAACTTTCCCATCCATGTATTTACACTACTGTTAGTAGGTAACACCTACTCTGTAAGTCTATCACAGACATATGTTGTCATGTACACATTGGCCAAAACATGCATTTTTCAAGATATCAGATAGGATGCATTTAGCCCCTCACTTTATGTATGTTCCAAATTTAACCTGATGTATGTACCAGCAGATATCTTGCCTCTTACTTCCAACTTCCTTGTAGTACACCATACTTACCTTATGTTATCAAAGGGATATTACACATGGAAAGCAAAAATGACAAGCCCCGCAAGGCTCTGCAATCAGCATATGGTGTGGTGTCCCAAATCCCGACCATGTTGAACAGCAGCCCACCTGCCACAGTGGACTTATTGAAAAATTCAACTAACAAGATGAAGGGGGCATAGATTAGCCCATTCCACACTGTTCAAATGACACTTACTCCAATGTCCACTGGCAGATGATGCAGTTGTAAGTGCCACATGAGTACCTCATATAGAAGTCACCTGTACAATAGAAGACTTGAAAGGACAAAATATGTCTCCAAGTCGTGTGTCATGTCAGCACAGAGGACCAATGTACAAGAGTGTGCCTAGGAATACACACAGCCAACATTGGTGCAAGTGAGTACAGCTTATTACTCAGCTAAGGTCAATGATTGAAGATTAGTGAAAGGACATGTGGCTTACAATACCTGCAGGCCCAGAAGAAGCATTAATTGTGTCCATAACAGAAAGGAAATCATGTAACGTTCAATCTTATGCCAGCACTAATCACTAGCTAGTGAATACTGCTAATTTACAAATATCACTCCAACATGTCAGCTTATCCCTCCCTGATAAATTTCAATCTGCACATATTGACCCTCCATAGATGCACATACGTACCTCACCTGACTGAATCTGCCCTTCTCAATGATATGCTAAGGCACAATTCCAGACAGGTCAGTTAGTTTTTAAACTATGCATGTTTTTGCATCAACATGTTGATCTGCCTTGTGACACCCATCAATGCCATTGGGAATGTGTAACTTTCCCATCCATGTATTTACACTACTGTTAGTAGGTAACACCTACTCTGTAAGTCTATCACAGACATATGTTGTCTTGTACACATTGGCCAAAACATGCAATTATCAAGATATCAGATAGGATGCATTTAGCCCCTCACTTTATGTATGGACCAGTCCTACATGTGACAATAGTACACATAAACCCACATCTGCCAGCTTCTATATTGGACAACAGATAGCACCAGTGGTGTTAGATCTTTCACAACACAGATCATTCCCCACTTACCAAGGCCTCAAATTGCACATTGTCTGCTACCTGAATGTATTGTATGGCATGTCACAGTCAAGTGGTCCTTCGTCACTTAACATAGAAGTGAGGGTTCTTCAATCCAGAGACTAGGATGACAAGCAACTTATTTGGGACCACTGTCGCTCATGACTACAAGACGTAATGTTTGTCATCTGAGACATTGTATTGCCATGTGGCCATTCTAGAATGGAATTGCACAACTGGTAGTACCCTGCTTAGTTTAGGCTTACATGCCCCATAGTCAATGGATATTACCATGGACCTACTACTATCGCTTCACATGCCAAAATTTACACATAACGTGGGTCCGGAGTCTCCTTAAAGCTAGAAGTGAGAAGAACTGCCTTGAACAAATACATACATGGTCATGCACAATGTTAACTAAGGGCCATACTCATCTCCTCCTTGCTGCTGTCTGGCTCTCAACTGCCCATCAAGGTATGGATAGGCCACCGCCAGTATGCGGGCTATTTGGGGGTCAGGGTGCAGCACGTGTCCTTTCTGCCTGGAGGTGACAGGCTCAGCTGGACTTCTGCAATCTTTCGGCTCCAGCCTCTCAAGTCCTGCCACCGTTTGCGACAGTGGCCACTGCGCTGACTTGTGACCCCAATATGGGCGATGGTCCTCCACAGGAACACCTTGTGATGGGCATTGACCTGTAAGGATGCAAAGGAATGAGACACTTAGTAGACATGCAAGATGTACATCAACTCAGAGGGTGTCACATAGGTCATATACAGCTTGCTTAAGCATTAAACAAGTTAGCAGACTAAATATGTGCCAGTGTGAAGGGGATGACATCAACATACCATTGTACAACAATCGTTGTCACAGTACAATACAGCATGTGATGCACTGACCAACTGCACTGCAGATGTCTACAAATATTTTCTGGTGACAAGTTTGACATGATAAATGTGCACATACAATATAGGCATCACTCATGACAGTCTGACTGCCAACAGGTATGCTAAAGGCATTTTTCTTTAGGCAATCATACAGATAGACAAAATGAGTCCATCGTCAAGACACCTGGGTCTGTGCCTCACAGCATGTACCTGTACATATATTGCTACATTGAGAGCATATTTTCGAATCCATAGTCCTGTGAGATGTGATAAGGCCACAACAGAGGATATGTAGATCAACAGAGGGACTACTCTATACATCAGTACCATTGGCCACATAACTGCGCTTCAGCCGGGGTAATCAACCATACAGGGCATAAATCATTGTCTGTGTTTAGGCTTTGCATGCTAGGACTACTGTTCAAACATGATCATCATATGGCCAGACTTCACATAACAACCTATACATCTGGTGGCCATTCTATATCTGACATGACCATTGTTGATCACTGTGAATTGCTATGTGTGGTGTTGTGATATGGCTGACGTAATGTTAATGTGGCGTTATGTGTGTTGAGTTTTTGTTGTGACTATACACATCTCATATGACCCACATATGCAACTTACAGATTTCAATCACCATTTGAGTTTGAAGGGCTATGACTCCACCAGCACATCTTTAAAAAAAAGACTAGCACATTTAACATTGTCTGCAAGTGATATCTAGATGCATGAAAATACCAATACAACGTATGTGGTCTATAGTGAGGTATAAACATGATAAGTATGATGTAAAGTACATTACGGTATGGTCACACATACACCAGTACATATCTCCCTAACATTTCCTAACACACATTCATACAATTATAACCAGAAGCCTGTCTGGGTCTCATTGTCACACTCTGCCCCATGTGTATACATGACATGTAGGTAAGTACATTCTGCATGAATAGTACTCACCTGCTCCTCTGGTGTGCCATAAAGCCGCGTCTACCAGGGTGTCCAGCTCCTCAGGTGTGAAGGAAGGGGCCCTGCTCTCAGTACAGCGTGACATTGCAGCTCCCAGAGCATGAAAACAGCAGCTGAGAGATGGGGAGGTGAAAAAAACTGCAGTTTCTGAAGGCAAGTGAGTTGTTTTGCAAATCGCAACATATATGTAGGCAGCACAGGCGATCTTCTGTGTAGACGATCAAAAAGATTGGTCCGCCTCCTTGCATCTTCTGACTTTATCCAATAGTTGTGAATGCTGTGGGACGCTCCGCCCACCACGCGGTTCAAAATAGCCGTCGGACCATGATGCAGCTTCCTCCATTAGGAAGTGAAGTTTACCGCGCCGGTCTTCATTGTAAGCGGACACATCCAATTGGCTGCGACTGTCACCATAACAAATAACAGCCTATGGCTGTGTCCGCCTGGGGTCAAAACCGTCTACCGCAACTTTTCAAATAGGCTGCGGTCTGCGCAACTGCATTTGCTAATGGTGTGGGTTTGGGCCTCCATCATGTCTGGATTCACATTTTTGTTTGTAAAAGGAGCATCGAAGTTAATCGCCCACACTCCCTTCACAAGGTCACCTTGAGAGGAGCCTAAAACGCTCGTTGGCAGGTTAAACAAGCATGAAAGCACTGCCTACAGTGTTTTTTCACCTCGTTTTCGTAGGCAGTATGCAGCCCATGTCCATTAAGAGGTGGGAATATACCACAGGACACTGATGAAAGCCTTTGTCACCCAATGTTAAATCTTGGTGATGTTCAGGGGGAAAGGGGGAGGGTGTGTTTGATGAGGTACAGAATGCAAACTAGCCAGAAGCCCAGAACCCTCAAATTCACTGCACCCTCCTCACACAGTGTAATTCACTTGAACATTAAAAGTGATATAAGTGCTTCATAGTTAAGTGTGCATGTGAAGACTATTGCAAATGTACAGTGAATACTAGAAGTGAATGTCATTGTATGTGCAATGCAGACTTCACTACATGACAGTGTCCACCATACCACATTTACAGGTATGATGTGCTCAGTGCAATTACAGATATCTGTGGATTACAAAATGGTGTTCATAGCATGATCCTACTATGATTACAAATTACCTTTGTCAGCCTGTAAACATCTGTATGTCATGACATCTTTGCTTGAACCATTTGGAGTGTCTACTGCTTGGACTGGCCTCTCCCAAGTCTGTTATTACTGGTCAAATATGAGTCTACTGTCCTTTTTTCCCAGGTTTTTACACAAATTGCCTCATTTCTGGAAATGGTACGTTTGCTGTTGTATGTCATCTATACATGTCATCTATACATGGTTTGCACTGATATATACTGGTATGTGTGGTCACATGGCCTTTTTTGTGTGTCTAAGTACGTTACTCTGGAAAATGTGACTTAACACCTGATGTGCATACACTCCACGCATAAGTACCGTGGCGGAGCAGGCCGACAGCCTCCCATTTACAGGCCCTTTCTGGACCTTCAAACCATAGAAGAGAGAGACCTGATCCGCAAATACCGTCTCAAAAGGCAGACCATCAATGATTTGTGCCAGCAGTTGGAATCTTCATTACGTCCTCATCAAAACTATCCAACATCTCTGACACCAATAGCTAAGGTGATGGCAGTACTACATTACTTGGCCACGGGTTCCTTCCAGTACACTGTTGCAACATCGGGCGGAATGTCCCAACTTATGTTCAGCAATGTACTTTGTGATGTACTGTTAGCATTGATGAGACACATGGACAGCTACATTCAGTTTCCCAAGCGTGAAGAATTGGTCAATGTAAAACCTGATTTTTATGAATTTGATCAAATCCCCCTTGTGATTGGAGCTATTGATGGCACACGTATTGCCTTAATACCACCACTGGCCAATCAACAGGTGTATAGGAACAGGAAGCACTTCCTCTCAATCAATGTGCAGGTTGTTTGTTTGGCAGATTTTTCCATCTCACACGTCTGTGCCAGATTTCCAGGTTCAGCCCATAACTCCTACACACTACGGAACAGCATCATACCCAATTTGATGACACAACTTCTTCCCGAGAGGGCCTGGCTTGTTGATAAGTATGATTTATCTGAACGTTTTGTGTGTGTTTTTGTGTGTAGATTCAGTAAATGTTTGCCTGCTCATTGCACTCTTGTCAGTCTTCCATGTAGGAGACTCAAGATAGCCCAACCAGCCATGGTTATTGACACCATTGAGGTATCCTATCACCCCAGGGGTAGTCCTCTTCAATCAGGCCAGTGGAGCGGGCTTTTGGCCTCCTTAAGGCCAGTTTTCACTGTCTGGACAAAACCGGAGGAGCCCTACAATGCTCACCCGGGAAGGTGTGTCAGATCACCATGCTCCACAATCTGGCAGTGCAGAAAAACTTCCCTCTCATCGCAGAAGATGGAGACCAGCAGGAGCCACTGGCTGAGGATCCTGGAATAGCTAATGATGACAGTGGTGAGGAGGAAGGATGTGACATGCGACAACAGCTCATCAACAACTTCTTTTCATGAGTGTAAGTGTGCAGTGAGATGTATTTCTGATGTTACAGTGATTGCTGTTATGTAGCCGTGAGGACTATGTGTATGGATACATTTTAGTCATGGACATGTGTGCTAAAGTATGTGCAAGACTGTTTGTGTAAATAGGGAATGTCACATGCACACAGTATTGTTATAGTTTTGCAAGAGTGACATTTGCCAATGATACGTGTGAAGAAAAAGTTGACAGATACGTGTGAGACATATGTTTTCCTAGCTAATCTATTTTATTATCATTCTTTTTAGTGAACTTTGACATATCTTCATCATTTGGACATTTCAGAGATGTGACAGCAGCAAGTATATGATGCTGTGTCTAAGTCCAAAGTGGACATGGATTGTGTCTGGTAATGTCTGTCTCAGCCTTTGAGCTTACAAATCTGTTATGAAGCCTGCTTGCACATTGAAGGGATGGAAGTTGCTACAACTCCAATGGACTTGTCTCCTATCTTGTGGTGTCCCTTTTGCAATATGTGTGGCATCATGTGCTCCATCACAATGAGGTTGTGGCGACAGACCATGCAAGTTTTCTTTCACATTACCTATATCCTCCATATGTGAGATCTGGATGTAGCAGTAGATGTGTCTCATCATTGTATGACACAGTGGTAGTACCACACCACTGACATATGATTGTGACATCCCACAAGATGTAGCAAGACTGGTTTGGAAAGGACCTGTGCTTACAGATCAGTAGTACTGCCCTGTTTAGTTTTCTTTTGTCTAGTGATGTTGGATACGTTTTGCTATGTATTGGTTCTGGCTCCAGATGGTTAAGTGAACAAATTTACTGTTGCCTATTTCATTTGGCATTTTCGGATGTGTCTCTTCCTACATTGTTAATAACAAATATGCACATGACATATGTGGTCACTGGCACAGAAAGTTGAGTGCGATAACTACTTTTGCTGATAGTTTGTACAAATGACAATCTGTTGTTAGGCACTATAGAATAAAGTTTGTCAGATACAGAACATCTGTGTGTCTATCTTATGGTGGCATGGTTGCACTTTTTTTTTTTTTTTTTTAAACTTTATTGAAAGCAAGGCATGTTACATATTATGCATTCAATTGTACAGTTCAATCCAGATCTCCGGCAGAGTATCATATCAACAACGGCATGTAAAAATTTCATGGCAGTTTGGTAAAGACCCAGGCATGCAAACAGTATCACGAGCTGGCATGTATATAAGTCTCAGTATTTTCACGTCATGGAGTTGTGGATCCGTCATTATCGGGGACTGCACTGGGATTCAGGGCTGCAGGATCTCATGGGCAGTGGGTTCCTCAGTATCGTCTAGTTGGCGGAGATATGTCACCAGGGGGTCCCAGATATCGTGCGGTCTAGACGCCAGGGGCATTAGGTTCCAATACTCACTTAGGTGCGTCTGGCAGTGTGCTGCGTCTGCTAACCAGTGTTTGGGCATTGATGCCGGCCTGCGGCCCCAGTGAATCGCCACCCTGCGTCTGGCCAACACTAGCAGCATTGCGACCAGTCTACGGCTAGCATCCGGTACGTCCCTAACATGTCTCAGTAGGCATGTGAGGGGGTCGGGCACAACCGTTTTCGAGGTGATCGTGCCAATAACACATCCTGCCAATCCATGATGTCAATCTCTCAGCGTGTCCATTCACACGCTGAGAGATTGACATCATTTTCAACTATCCCCTGACGAAGGGCTCGTCAGCCCGAAATGCATCGGGATGGAGGAAGGGATTGATGATTGTATGTAATAGTGTGATCAGATTTGCATATCACTGCCGAAATCAAGCGATATGATTAACTAAATTTGAAGATGGCTGATAACGAATAAATATCGCCTAATCACACAGAAACATTCGTTGTCTTATTTTTGTTGACAACTTGAATACAGAACAACCCCAGGACAATGGGGCTCTTGCAGTGCTAGGGGTGACGGACCCTATCAGGGGACGCTACATTGTCCTGTAGAAAGCAGACATCCGTTTTATGCCTAGTGAGGTATGTATGTATGAGACGTGCTTTACGATAGTCGTTCATGCCTCTTATGTTCCACGTTAAAAAGGATACTTCAGTCATGTGCGGGATCTAGTACGGGTGTAATATCGTGCCGTCCGTTATCAATTCTAGTACTAGAGGACGATCTATCAGAGAGCATAGTGTAACTGTCAGTGAATGCAGCCGGTATTGTGGTCAGGTTCAAACAGGTACAACAATTTAACAAAGCCCAGGAGCATTTACGCGCTACGCCATACCCCCTAAAAGCAGCCCCCACCCCCCCTCCCACTCCAACCCCCCAAATAGGTTGAGAGACATTCCACCCCCCGCACAAGGAACCCCAACTTGGTAAATGCCAACAGAACATAGGAATTATCCCTATTGGGTGCGTGAATCAGCCAGACTTCCTCTTTGCCTGTGAGGCAGGGTGGCTGAGCGTTACAGTACGCAGTGAGGAGGGATGTATGTAGCACTAATGAACGACAATTATCCAGAAGCAAGACAAATGTTTGGGACAATGGCATTGTAGCATTACACTTTCGAAGCTCACCGCTGGTAGAACAACGCACAGAGGGCCGCCATCCCATCAAGCAAAGTTAATCATTGTCGCTTGTGCGGCCATCCTCGGATGATGCTGTTCGAACCCGGGGGGTGACTTCTGCAGCTGCCTAGCAAATGTCAGAGCGGCCTTTGGGTCTGTGAAGTATCAGGGTTTATCTCCGGAGTCAATACATAACTTGGCAGGGTATAGAAGGGCATATGTGATGTGTAGTTGTTGTAGTAGCCTTTTCACAGGAAGACAATCTCTCTGAGCAGCCTGCACAGTCAGTGTAAAGTCAGGGTAGATTGAAAGTATGTTGCCTTGGTGTCTGACTTCACCCATTTCTCTAGCCTTTCTAAGAATAGAGTCACGTTTGCGGTAGTTTAGTAGGCGCGCAATTATTGGCCGCGCTGGCGCGCCAGGTGGCGGCTGCGGGCCCAGGGACCTGTGCGCCAATTCGACAATGAAGAGATCCGATAGGACTGTGCCAAAGAGTTCACGGAATAAGGATTCTAGGTAGTCTTCCATTTTTGCAAGTGCGGTTTATTCAGGAATACCTATAACGCGGATATTGTTCCTACAGGAGCGAGATTTAAGGTCTTCATTCTTTGCGCGGATAATCTCTAGAACTTTGTCCATCTTCAAGAGGCGCTGTCGGTTTTCTGCGCCAGTGTCGTCGGTGTCCAAGACCCTGGCCTCTAGATGCGTTATGCGGGTATCATGTGAGTCCACCCGCTGCTTGACTTGGTCGAGGCGGAACGTCAAGTGATCAATCTTAAAGTCAATGGTCTTCAAGCTTTATTTAACTTCAAGTAGTAGGGAGCGTATGCTGTCATCCTGCAGATCAGGGGCATCTGTCTGCGTGGCCTTCTCGCCAGCCTCCTGTGGTGGGTCTCCGCTCTTGACGGACTTTCAGCCCTCGAAGGTTATCTTAGGCTGCTTGGCATCAGCCTTCTCCATTGTGTGCGCGGCCTGGGGGCGCAGCCCACCAAGGGAAAAGTCAGCAGAGGTGGCACACAGCGGCCGCAGAACAGGGAGCTGAGCCGGCCAGATCCACCTAACAGGCCACACCCGCCCCCAGGCCCAGCAGCCTCCACGGGCGGCCCAGCAAGCGATGACTACCTCGCATGAACCAGCAACAGGGGCGGCACAGGCGCAGCACTGGCTTGGCAACTGATGGCAAGGCATTTATGGGATTTCACTTCGCAAGCTGCCCTCCGCACAATATCGGGCTCAGCGTGGCTGCGCCACCCGCACAGCGTCGGCAGATCCAAGCAGCGGCACCAGACGAGCTTGCAGTCCCCAGGTCAGTGCGCCTCAGCGCTATCTTCGCCTCCGTAGGCCAGGCGCCCTAGGGTGGGTGGGGTAAGTTCACCCCACGTAAAGAGGTGTGGAGACTCAGCACTTTCACCGTGAAGGCAGCAAGGCACTGTCAGGCGGGTGTCACGATGCGGGCGCAGCACCTCACAGCCGGGGCTTCCTCAGGGGTGCTTGGACCTTCACCACACAGTCATTCCAGCGCCATACCGTTCGTGTCTTTCAGGGCTCCACCAGCCCGGGCCCTCCACAAGCCACGGCACACATATGTAGCCAGGCGCTGGGCACAGCCAAGGGGGTCAGCAGATTGCAGGGGCGCGCCTTCTCCTCGCAGCAGCAGCTCACCTGTGGGACATGCAGGGGTTCCCAGCGCCCCCTCCTAACTTCCCCAGTACTCGGCCTCCCAGCAGGTAGCAGGATCATGGCCGCTTCGCTTTAGCTCAGTCAGGGCCTCTGGGCTCGCATAGGCAAACGGGTCGCACAGCGCTTGGAGGCAGCGCACCCCTCCTGCCCAGCGTGTCTCACGCCTCGTCTCAGGCTGCGGCAGCAACCGGGGTCCTGGCAGGGGGGAGCCGGCTCAAATCTGGTTGGGCAGTGAGCCCTAGGGCCCCTGGCGTGGTCTCCGCCACAGGACAAGGCGCCCACCGTTTCTCAGATAGGCCACAGTCACAGCGCAGCAATGGTGTCGCCCCCTTCCAGCCGGCGGGCTCCGGCGTTTTCGGTGTCTCGGGCTCCCAAACCCGTCAAAAAGATGCCGTATTGGTGCCAAAGGCGGTGGGCAACATATATCTGCGTTCTGTGCCGCGTCACCTCCCCGCTGCTGTCGGATGCTGGCGGATTTCCTCGTTCGGCCGGCAGAGCTCGCTTAGAGCGCAGCCATCTTGCCGCTGGCAAAACCACGCCCCCGGCATGGTTGCACTTAAGTTACAATTAACATGTACATGTTGACCTAAGTAGTTTACACTTTCATCAGAGGGATCACATGGTAATTAAAACATATATTGCTAGATGTAAATGATAACACATGAGCTAGTATTGTTGTGTTAAGTGAATTTATTGCATTTGACATGGTGAGTAGAAGAAATGACACATTATGAAACATAAAGAAAACAAGCATTTGCAATGCAATAGGTCTCGCAATTGGGAGAGTTTGAGCTTTTGACATTGTTAACGGCAATGCTTTTTAGTTATGTGTTGGTTTTTAAAACATAAATAAAAGGCATTATCATTTACAATGCCAATAGCTCAAACTCTCGCAAATGCGAGACCTATTGCATTGCAAATGCTTGTTGTAACTATCTGGCCGGTGATATACAACAGCCCTTTTCTACACTAGAGAAGTGTCAGATTACTCTGACTTGTCCAGTGAGGTCTGTCACCTTTCCACAAAGGTGCATAATAAAATGTCCTCTGTTGACAGGTAGTAGTTAAGCATCGCCACCTTAAACCTGGCTTACCTAGTTACAAGTTTGACAAGATAATCGCATTCGTTTGAAGAATGTAACATCAGTCCACTGCATTTCGAAAGATGAGGAAAGCATGAACTGATAGATCACTAGATTAGTACACAGCTACAAACATCTGTGGGAGGACTAAAGGGCATACAAATGTTTATGCCGTTTCAAAGCCGACTCAGCCTTTCATTCTTCAAAGGTCGATAAAATTGGTAGGGGTTCTTCGGTGAATTAAACGGTAAAAATAGGGGTGCATAACTAACTCACGCCGGATAAGGTACTACAATGTGCGATCTGATCCAATGATTGTCTGTAATTAACATTTATTATCCTTCAACTCCGAAAGAACACATTGTGCTGATAAATGATCATCGCGCATATACCTAAAACTATACAATGTGTAATAAGGCTTTTGCAGCGTGGAAAAAACAGACATACAGCAATTTCGGTTGCTACCAGTACCAGAATATATAGCCCACTGCTGAAGCCAGTGCATTGCTTTACTAAGATCCAGGAGAGCGTGCCCAGTACAAATACTTCACTTTTACAATACCACCTTGATCGGGAGGGGGAGGGAGGGGATCTTCTTATCTAAATAAATTACAAAAAACAGAGCTACGTTCATTGGTCATAGCCGAGAACAAGTGGGCTAGCTGAGGGCCGGCTCGGAATCCCGTTCAACAAGAAGCAAACGGAAGCAGCGCGCGGTGTCCAAGCTCCCACTAACCTTAACATACAGGTCCTGGTGCTCGTCCACGTACTTGAAGAGCTCAGGGAGCGCACAGGAAGACATCTCTCAAGCACAGCGTCAGTCTGGGTCCTGTGAAACAAACAAGTGCCGGTGAGAACCGTCCTCCGAGCTTTAAAGGAGCTGCTGCTGAGCTCGCATGCTGAAATGTACCAATGAAGCTCTTCTTTACCGGAGGGTTCTTCAGAGGTCACCTGATGGCTAGTCACGTGACAGCAGCCAGTGACTGAAACTGGATGACCATGAATGAGGAGGCTGCCTTAGCCGATCTTCACCCTTCTGAGCCCACAGCTGTGTTCCATGCACGCCCGAGTGTCTCTCGTCACATGCACCAATGGGTTTCTGGCCCTACAGGCGCTTTGCGCATCTCACTCTGTTTGTATTGCAAGGCGAGTCGTGATGAAGACAGACAGCTGACCAGCCATTCTGCACAACACGTGAGAGTAGCTTACCTGCCAACATTTGAAAAACAAGCTGAAAAACGGAGGCGACATCGCGGGCGCACTCCATGCCTCCGGTGCAGATGGCGGCGAAACCGGAAGTCAGGCAGCCTTCGTTGGGACGTGGGCGGGGCCTGCGAAAGAAACAGGAAGGAACCGCCGGAGAGAACGTCCGGAACCCTGCAGGCTCCATGCTGAAGTCCCGGCCCCATGAGAGGGACCGGGCGAAGAGCGAGGCAGACTGCATGGCACCAGAGGCAAGACGGGGCTCCCGAGTGGTGAGGAGAGCCCCGCGGCGTGCCGAGGAGACAGCCAGGGAACCTGCAGACCGAGGAGAGACGCCCTCCTGAACCAGCCGGTGAGTGAGGGCTTGGCTGGGTGTATTGCCGGCGCCCATTGTTTTAGCGGACCCGCTAGACTGCGGGCCGCTCCATCATGGGGGCAATTCTGTAGACCTGCTGAGCCCCGGTGAGACATGTAAGGCGCACGCTGAAGGACACGCCATGAGCGTGCACATCGGCTGTCTGAAAGAGACGCCGTGAGCGTGCACATGGCCTGTCCGGGCGCCGTGAGATGTGCACGCGTATGGTGCGAGCAGGCGTTGTGACAACGCCGCGAGCCGTACGCGTGCACATCTCCTGTCTTGCCATACGCGTGCACCTGTCCTGTCCCGCATCGGAGCAAAAGTCGGCAACAATAGATCTCGCATAGCGAGCAGCGCTTTGCGCTGCATCGCTAGGCGAGACCTAAAAAACTTAATGGGGTGAAGTTTTCAGTGTTGGTGTATGAATTCAATGAGATCAAAGCCACAATGACTGGAGTCCAAAGTCCAACACACTCATCCATCAGAGGTGGAACTTTGTGGATGAATAGTCAACAAAGTGAAGAGTTAGCACACAAAGGAGGAAATCAGGGGCACCATTTCTTACAGGTGGTGGTGTGTGTATTGTCATCCGACCCTCCTGGATGTTTTCTTGGATGTCCCACTGCACCTCGGGTGGGGGGATCCACAACTGCAGGCTCCTGGGTTACTGAGGATTCTCCACCTGACACGTCGTCCCTCCCTGTGGCTGCCGCAGATGTTGAAGGAACAGATGTAGTAGTACCACAGGGACGTGCAGTTGTTTGTGCAAATGCCTGGCGGAGGGTGGTACTAATGTTCCTCAGCACCCCAATGACCTCATCCTTTTGCTCATTATGTCTTTCCATTTGGTAGTCTAGGGACACCTGCAGTTGTTTATAATGTCCCGGAGTTCCTGAAATGCCTGGCCCATTGCTCCCTGGTACCCCTCATAGGTACCCATGACTCGGGCAAGGTTGGTCTGGACATCCGTGCCGCCAGGTGTTTGACAATGTGGGCCCACATTTGCCCTCCCACCACCCCTAATCCCATGGGCTTGCACTGTTTGTGCCTGCACACTTCACCGGCTCCTCCATCCTCACTGAGTAACTTTTAAATCCTCAACTCTTAAGTTGACAGTGGTGCACTGGAGATGTTGTGGCCCGTGCTTGATTGTGTGACTGTTGGGGTAGGGGTCAGCTGTGACTTAGAAGCTGTGATGGGAGATGTTGCAGTGAACCCAGCTGGACTCACTGGTGCCGTCTGCCCAGCCAAACCTGATGGGCCAGGTTCCACCTCCATATCCAAGTTTGCAGGAGAGTCATCATCGCTGAAGGGCTCCTTCCGGGTTGGAGTCTGAGGCTGGGTGTTTTCCTCATTCTGCCTTGATGTGTTACCAGAGCACCCTGTTGGCACAGAGATTAAACAGTTAATTATGTAAGTCTACTATGTACCTCAACAGAAACACAAGTGATTGCCTGGATAAGAAAACAGATTTAGATGGGAAAATTGTCACCTATCCCAATTATGTTAGCATTCATTTGATGACAATATTGTCTCACTTTCACAATAAGTAGTATGGGCCTGCTCCTTATCTGTGCTGCTATGGTTATTTTCACAATATGGAATGAAATATAGCTAATCCCATTGACTTGAACCTGACACTCTGTAGATGACACTTGAGGATTAGTACATTCAATTTCCAAATTATACCCAGGACAAACTTACACATCAATAGAGAATATTTAGTTGTTGTTATTCCTGTGTGCTGTGCAGTGTCAATGTATCACCAGGCACATTGAAATAACAGCCTCACCCCACAGCATTTGTGAGATTTGATGTACACATTTGGCATGGTGTCAGTAATGGACTCATTGTTTCCTGCTCAGGAGTCCATGGTAAATTCAGCCTAAGTAAGCAGACATGTGTCAGAGCATAGCATTGTGTGTACACAGGTCAGTAAATTTGACCTTACCCTCCATAGTGAGATGGCTGACAGATGATTATTGAGGGACATCACAGGTGCCTATTTTTGAGAGTTCGGGTTAGAAGGCCTGATTATAGTTGTGGTCATTGCAAAGGCTTCTCCCCCCCAGACCAATAGCTCCCTGCCAGTGAGGGAAAGTTCAGTAGAGAGATGGCTGACACAGGTGCCTGTAGTTTGGAGTTGGAGTACAAGGCCTGATGGTAGTTGTGGGCAATGCAAAGACTCCTCCCCCCACCCCTGGACCAATAGCTCCCTGCCAGTGAGGGGAAGTTCAGTAGAGATATGGCTGACACAGGTGCCTGTAGTTTGGAGTACAAGGCCTGATGATAGTTGTGGTCAGTGAAAAGACTCCTCCTCCCACCCCCCATCCGGACCAATAGCTCCCTGCCAGTGAGGGGAAGTTTAGTTGAGAGATGTCTGACACAGGTGCCTGTATTTTGGAGTACAAGACCTGATGGTAGTTGTGGTCAGTACAAAGACTCCTCCTCCCATCACCCTCCCGGACCAATGGCTCCTTACCAGTGAGGGGAAGTTCAGTTGAGAGATGACTGACACAAGTGCCTGTAGTTTGGAGTACAAGGCCTGATGATAGTTGTGGTCAGTGAAAAGACTCCTCCTCCCACCCCCCATCCGGACCAATAGCTCCCTGCCAGTGAGGGGAAGTTTAGTTGAGAGATGTCTGACACAGGTGCCTGTATTTTGGAGTACAAGGCCTGATGGTAGTTGTGGTCAGTGCAAAGACTCTTCCTCCCACCACCCCCCCTAGACGAATAGCTCTGTGGCAGTGAGGGGAAGTTCAGTTGAGAGATGGCTGACAAGTGGTTATGGAGACGCAACACAGGTGACTGTTGTTATTAGGTAGAGTTTGAATGGCTGATGGTAGGTGTAGTCCTTTCCGTTTGGCAGATCTGATTACTTGAATAACTGGTTAGCATTACATACCTGGCAACTACTTACTCTATTTATTTACCATAGTTTAGGATGTTTGCAAATGCTATTGTTGCTGGGATGATGACTTAGTGGGTATGCACTTCCAGCCTCCATGTACACATGTGAAATTGTCATTGCTTTTGTTATTTTTCATCTTATGTGCAGGTATACAGATTGCCAGCATTACCTACACATATCATATACTTTAGCTATTACTGTAATGTGTGCTAAGGTGAAATGGAGAACTTAAGGCAAATGTTGAGGTGTAACTTACCAGACTCCATTCCCTCAGGTATTCCAAGCAAGCTCTCCGGCGGCAGGATGGCAGGCACTGTCTCCTCCCAGGCAGTGAGTTGTAATGGTGGCACGGGAAGGACACCACCAGTTTTCTGTGCGGCCAAGGCCTTGACCCTGTTCTTGACGTTATGCCACCTCTTTCTGATATCGTCCTTTGTTGCGCAGGGTGCTGGCTACAATGTTCATTTTGTTGACTATCCTGTCCCACATCTGATTCTTCTGTGTGACAGAAGTTTGTTGGACTTGGGTTCCGAATAACTGTGGCTCAACTCTGATGATTTCATCCATGAGCACTGGCAGCTCAGTGTCAGAAAAACGTGGCTGTTTCTTTTATGACATTGTCTGTGATTTAGTGAGTGTGAGTGAGAGTGTGAAATGAAAGGAGTGTACAGGATACTAATTATAAATAGTATGTGCAGTGAATGGTGCTATGAAAGTGTGTGAATGTGTGTAAGGGCTGGCTGCTGTGACACTAACGAAAGCAACACAGTAAGTCCTGGTCTGTTGAAGTATGGTAGCAATGGATCATGGTCTGTTACGGGGTGTTTTTATAGTTGGATTGGTAGGTGTGTCTACTCTTTAAATTGACATCAGCTGTGTCGTTTTGTCAATGCATACTATGGTTGGTGTTTTGATGCTTAACGTTAGTTGCTCAGAGGCACACTTGCCTTGAGGCCTACAAAACACCATGGAACCGCCAAGGCGTTGGAAGTATCATAATCTGCTCTGCAGTACTATAGATGCAGTAGCGGAGTCAGAATCCCTATCGACAGCCTTTTTGACCGACGCAGTCCACCGCCGCGGTTGGTGAACAGACTTGTATACATCATAATAGAGGGGGGGGAGACACCGTGGACTCGGCGGTCGGAATCTCACTATGGCCACGTCGGTCGGACGGTCATTCCGAACGACATCATAATGAGGGCCACAGTTGTTTAAAATATCATTTTTTAATTATTGTTATGTATTTTAGTATATATTTTTAATGTACATGATGTAAATGTTTTATATAATTATTGTTTATGTTTCTTAATATATTTGTAAAAATGTTAGCAGTTATTAAATTAAATTTAATTAATTTTTGTGATTTTTAGTGCCGTATCGGGTTGTGGGTTGATAGGGGTATAGGGTGGGAAGTAATTTAATTATAATACATCTAATGATTATTTTTTATTTAATATTATTTATTTAATTGATATTTAATTATGTTAATTGTGCTATTAATTTTTTATGTCAATTTTATGTGCGGTTTGTGAGGTATATAGGAGTAAAGGGTGGGAAGTAATTTATTTTTAATTAGTTAATAATTAGTTGTTAATTAATTTTAATTAATTAATTGATAAATAATGATGTTAATTGTGTATTTTTATTTTTTTTTTAGATGCGGGTTGTGGGGGTTATAGTCAGTAAAGGGTGAGAAGTAATTTATTTTTAAGTAATTAATAATTAGTTGTTAATTAATAATTAGTTGATAATTAATTATTTTACTTGTGTAATAAAAACATTTTTGGGTGTGGGTTGTGGGGCTTATAGGGGTAAAGGGCGGGCAGTAAATTAATTTAAATTAATTAATAATTAGTTGTTAAATACTATTAATTATTAAGTTGACAATTAATTATTTTAATTGTATAAATAATTTTTTTTAAGTTTAATTTTAGGTGTGGGTTGAGTGATTTATAGGGGTAAGGGGGGGAAATTTATTCATTTTAATGAATTGATCATTCGTTTTTAATTTGTGATATTTGTTTAATTGATAATTAATTATGTTAATTGTGCAATTAATATTTTTTTAAAGATTTTAGATGTGGGTTGTGCGTTTTGTTTGGGTATGGGGTGGGGAGTAAACTAATTTTAAGTAATTGTGTAAATAATTATCAGTTACATTTTATGAGTGTGTTGTGTGTTTTGTGGGGGTATATTGTGGGAAGTAAATTAATTTTAATTAATTAATAATTAATATGTAATTAATGATAACTAGTTTGATAAATATTTATATTAATAATGTAAATATTTTGCTTTCTAAAGATAGGTTTTAGGTGCTGGTTGTGAGTTTTGTGGGGTTGTAAATTAAATGTATGTAATAAATATTTTTTGTTAAGTAATTTCTAAATAAAAATATTTATTTGTATGAAAAATTATTTGTGAATTTTATTTACTTTGTTTTTGAAGTAATTTTTTAGTACAAGATATTTTGTTTGTTTTTAATGTTGCTTTGACTGAAGTGAGAATAGTAAATATTACCCCTCTGCAATCCAACACTTTCCCTACTGTTGCACTCATTGGCGTGTGCACAGTAAATTTTTTCCCCTCCGCATTCCAACACTTTCCTTACTGTTGCACTGATTCAAGTGGGAATAGTAAATTTTACCCCGCCGCTATCCAACAATTTCTCTACTGTTGTACTGACTGGAGTTGGAATAGTAAATTTTACTCCTCCGCAATCCAACACTTTCCTTACTGTTGTACTGACTGGAGTGGGAATAGTAGATTTTACTCCTCCTCAATCCAATACTTTCCCTACTGTTGTACTGATTGGAGTGAGATTAGTACATTTTACCCTCTGCACTTCAACAGTTTTTCTACTGTTATACTGGCTGGAGTGGGAATAGTAAATTTTACCTATCCACAATTCAATGCTTTCACTACTGTTGCATTTACTGGAGGAAAATTTGTAAATTTTACCCAATTTTATTATTTTTGGGTTGCGTGAAGTGGGAGGAGCAAATGTTTTATATATTTACTATAATAGTTTGCGTAGTTTTGTATAAATTGTAGTGGGAATAGCATATGTATTTAATTTTATATTTTATAATTTATTTTATATTGTTATAATTTATATTATTATGCTTTGTTTATTTAAAATTATAATATTTATAATTAATAATGTTTTTAATATGTAAAATATTTTAACTAAATGTTAGTTTTTTAAAAGATTTCATTTTATTGGTATATGTGTATCTATATATATATTTATTTGTTATATTTTTATATAAGTTAACAATTTTGAAATTATATTATCAATTAAAATTATTAGTTTAATAATTGTTTTAAAGTAGATTTATGTAAATACATATTAATTATTATATATGTGTTTAACTTATTCTAATTAAGTTTATTTGTTATATTTGTTAAAATATATATTAAATAATTTTTTTTAATTAATTTTACTATTTAATATTTATTATTTTAATGTATAAAAATTTTAAAAACGATATTTAACACAACAATATTTATTACAACGATATTTTTTTACAATATTTTTGTGCTTACCATAATAAGTATAGAATGACATTGATATTTTGGTCATGATATTTTGGTATGGGGATATTTTGTGGGTCGATATTTTGTCAGTGAACCACTTGGGTCACTACTGTGGGGTCTGTCACCCCAACCCCCTCTAGAAACCCAGCATACCATCCCTCTGTGTAGTCCCCAACTCCTCATGGAGACCCCCGAAGCACCCCCCTGCTTGCCCACCTCATCACCTACTACTATTAGTGCCCATCCTAGGCAGTCTTCCAGGGGTGCCATATCTTCTCAAATTTTCGAGGACAGCCCTGAGCTTTGAACACCAATTCCTTTGCCCTCATGCACCAACCCAGATCCATTTCCCACTCGCGCTGTGTGGGTGCATTGGAACTTCACCATTTTGTGGGGGTTTCTTTAGGAGCTGCAGGAGAGCGCAGCGCGCACCTTTTTCTCTGGATCAGGGTCAAAGGTGAAATCCTTTACCCTGTGATATCTCGTGGCCAGTTGGGCCGATTTGCACAATCATGGGCTCATTTAGCTCCTGGTGGTGAGTCCTAGCCACCTGGAGAGTGTGAAACAGGGCTTCTGACCTCTTCGGTGACACACTTTGCAGGAAGCAGATCCCACTGGCTCCTTGCTCCAGCCTTTCTCTTTGTCTTGGTCTCTGGTGCTCCTTTCCTCTTGCTCGAACATACAAGTCCAGATCTTCCCCCAAATGGTCCTTAGGGGGAGTAAGAGAATCAGCCTCACTAGTCATAGAGAGATCCACGAGTCCTGTGATCAAGTGTAGGCACAGTTCTTTGTCCATTAGGGTATAAGAGGGCTTGTCCTTCCAGTTGTCCATGGCTGCTGCTGCCATCCAAATCCAGTGTCCAGCTCTCTGTGTCTCCCTTTGAGCAAGAGCTTTTAAATGGGGGTGGAAGGTTCTAAAAGGTGCCAGTGCCCAATCCTAGGGTGCCATATCACCTCTCCACACCATCCCAACCCTCCTGCAGAGCATGCTGGGACAATTTAAGATGATGCCTGAAATTTTCCCTGTTCATGACTCCTCTGAGGACCTCAGCTCCACCCCTAGCTAACATCACTGCCAGGGACTTTCCCACTAAAAACTTCAAGGGGGAGTCCTGTGTTATATATATAGGCTATAGAGGCTGGGCTTCCTCATTTGTTTAGTGGACCTGGGCTGTCCCAAACCCTGGTATGCAGTGACAGTTATTTAATGGATGCAGTCATTGTTCCCCATCCCTTCCTCCTCAGTAGCTGAGAGAAGCACTGTTAATGGCTCCTTTTGAGTGGGGAGGCTTTTGTTCCCTCTGCTGGGGATCAGTGTAATTAACGTAACTCAGCAGGTTGACAAATGGCCTGGACTCTGATCCTGAGCTGAACCAGAGAAATATGAAAATTCTTAACAACCCATAAGGTGTACATATAAACTCGAGACTTGCATATTTAAACTTGGCATACATGTTTCACCCCATTTGATAACTTGCTGGACTTTATAGGCCTAAGGGAAGCAAAACTGCACTTTAAGGCAGATTTCCCCCTTTGTATATAATATAGTGATACTGCAGCTAAAGCAGTAAACCCTACTTTACCTATGATAGCCCACTAAAATTATATGGCCTACATCCCCCCTGCAACAGGCTACCTGTGCACAGTCACTAGGCTGTGCACAAGGGTAGTCTCACACGCGCAGCCCTCCTGCATGTGCACACGTGTTCATGTGTAACCAGCCAAGTGGCACTTACCCTTGCTGAATCGCATCTGCCTTATCATAAAAGGTGAACACTGGGTCAAGTTTTTTCTTTAGCTTCCAGCACTCCATGGAAGGCAATCACTTTCTTTGCGCTCTTCCCTGTTCCTACTGCTTTATTTTTATTTGCCTTTTTTACTTTTTGTGAGGACCCAGCTGCTGCACTCTGCTACCGAGTCATTTACATTTGCCATACTTTTTTTTCCAATTATTTCTTTTCTGCACGTGCCCAGCAGCTGCATACTGCTACCGGCTGCTCAAATGTTATCCCATGAAAGGATATATCGCTATACGTTGAGGCAGTTATTTTGTACATAGCACATTCAGATGCCTCACTAGAAAGACTTAAATTGATATTTGACTTTTGTAGAGAATACTTTGGAAATGTTTTAAATGGGGCAAACTCCTCACTGTTTTCTTTGGGAGAATAGCAGCCACAGGCTTCACTACCTATGCCTCTGAAGGTAGAGCACTCACACTTTAAATATCTGGGGATCGGGTTGTGCAGGGACGAGCATACATTTTATGAAGACTTATTGGATTGCACTCGCTTTGACATTGCTAGATAAAGCAGCAATGCATTAGATGATTGTCCACCCTAATTGCTATACATATTACAACATACCCAATATCATATCACCAGCAGTTCTTTTTCACGAAAATAGTCCAGACCACCAGAGGATTACTATAAGCAGAAGGCACCCGACATATAAAACATTGCAAAAATAATCATATGAATGGGAATAGCATTACGAATATACTTAAATACTTTGAGGCCACATAATTTTGTGTAAATGAGTAGACATTCACACTACTTGAGGAACTGCCATTTAAAATAGACAGCTATGTGCTAGGCCCAAAAGGATACCTGAATGAATTATATAGGGGCTAGGGGGGGGGGAGTAACCAGGCACTCAACACCCCCTCCAACCACTGTAGCGGCAATAGATGCTTAGAATAAAGTTAATAATGAAATGGCTTGGGGAGAAAGATTGACTCCAAAAACTGCCATATGGATAGGAGCGAACATGAAAGGGGTGGTGCAGCTGCTGAGATTCCAGAAATGGGATGATATTGGAGTCTCAATTTTGAAATAAGTCTGGGATGCCAATCGGGGTAGTCTCCTTTGAGCACTTGCAGAAGGAGTATGAGATACATATGTCTGCAGGGTCACACCCAAATGTTTTGCCTTCACTCCTGCTGTTTAATGAACCCCTTTTTGTTGGCTTTTAGGACTCTGTCCACTTTACCACTGATTATTAGTGCTAAAGTGCTTGTGTTCTCTCCTTTAAACATAGTGAAATTGACTTACACCCAATTGGCACATTTAATTTGCTTGTAGAGTCATACTATGTGTACTCAGGGCCTGTAAATTAAATGTTACTAGTGGGCCTGCAGCACTAATTGTGCCATACATTTTAGTAGCCCTTACTCAGTCCTACTATTACAGCCTGTGTGTGCAGCTTTAAACTTCAAATTTGACAAAATAAACCTTTTGTCAGGCCTAAACCTTCCTTTTTAATACATATAAGTCACCACTAGGGTAAGCCCTAAATAACCTAAAGGGCAGGGTGCGCTGTATTAAAAAATAAAAGTGGGCCTGTACTCTTAAGTTTTACATGTCCTGGTAATGAAACACTCTCAAATTAATTTGCTCACTATTGCAAGGCCAACTTCTCCCATAGGATAACATGGGTTACCTTATTACATTTAATAAGTGATAACTTTTGATTGGGAGCAGGAAGGAAAGTCATGTTTGGCATCTGATGAATTGTACTTTAAAAACCCTGTTTAAAGGTAAAGGTGGCTTTTAAGTCACAATTCTGAAAATGCTACTTTCATAAAGTTGGCATTTTCTTGCCCTAACCATTTGGTGCCTGCAGCCTGTTCCTGGGTCACATGAGTAGGTGTAGTTGGCAGTAGACCTTTTTGTACTCCACCCAGACAGTATCACAATAGAGGGTCTGGGTGTTAGCAGGATGGGGGGGGGGCAGAGCAATCACCTTCCACACTTGTACTTCAAAGACATTGGCTCAGCTCCTCAGCTCACACACATATGACTTCACACTAACCTATTGTACCTCCCAGATAGACTGGGAGAAGGGCAGTGAGGCAGGAAATTCCAGACACCTGTGTAGGGGGAAATGTCAGAAGCTTTTCACACTTCTAAGGGTGCATAAGGTAGAAAAATAGGACCCTCAGACCCACTCTTCAGTACACTACTGGACCAATGGATACTACTGAAGGAAGATGCCCTGCTGCTTGAGGCCTGCCCTGCTTGCTGAGAAGGAAACCTGGACCTGCTCCCTTCATCCTAGACTGAGTGACTACAAGGGTCAGCTGACTGACCTGTTCTGAGCTACAGAGACAAAACAAGCTCCAGAGGCCTCCCTGCATCTGTCCAGCTGACCTGCTGCCTAGACCTGCATTTTGGATCTGCAACTGGATTTGCCTGAGCCCAGATGGCCTCTGCAAGAGTGAATCCCTGATCCTCAAGAGGTGCCTCCCCAGGTTCTGGACCTGTGGCTGGCATCAGAGGGCACTCCTCTAACTCAAAAAGGAGAACTCCTGAAGTTTTCGACTCTTCATGACCGCCAATGGGCCAGTTAATGCGAGTATCTTGCCACCCGCTAAGGTGTAGGTCCAGTGAACCCGACTCTGAGCTATATCGACAGCAAGCGATGACCGTCAACGCAAGATCTGCACTTTGCGCTACATCATCGACAGCCCACAGTGACCTCCAAACCGAATCTCCAGCAATGACCGTCTGCCACGCCCAAAACGATTTTCACACTACAGCGATGCCCGACCTGCTCTTCATGCTACAGCGCCAACCGTCTGCGATGCTCTCCCTTCTCCTCGGGACCCCGACCACCGTAAACAGAATTCTTTGTGCTAGACTTTAGAAGGTAACTTTTTCAGCAAGACTAACCTTTTCCCTGTATTCGGGCTGCGCTCCATCATGGATGCACTGAACTTGTGAATTTCACCTCGTCTCGCACGACCAGATAGTTGCGAGTGGCACTTTGTTTTTTTATGCCCTATACTTACCTTGAATCTTTGAAATTGCATGTCTCCAGTTCTAACATTTGGATTTTTGTCATTTAGGTGTCAAATAATTTATTAACTTTTACTCTATTACTATAAGTTGGTGTGGGATTTTCCTTGTGCTGTGATTTCACTTTGTCTGTTTGAGTGCTGCATAAATACTTTATACATTGCATCTAAGTTAAGCCTGACTGCTTTGTTCCATGTTTCCAAGGGTTAAGTATACATTAATTTAGTGACTCTTTATGGTTTACCCTGACAAGGATTGTGACTATTGCTTGAGTAGGGTCATTAACAAAGTGGCTCCCGGCTTAACAGTATGCTAGGTTTACTTATAATGCTGGTGAAGTGTAGGCAGGGATGTGTGTCATCAGATTATTAATGATAGAAAAGGTTGTGGGTGATGAAGATACATTGGCCATGCAGACTCCACTAAGTTATCAAATCGTTTTCTTCTCTGTGGCCCCATGCCTACTTGTTACTGATGATTGCATTAGAGGGCCAGACATGCATCTTGTCTTTAGTGGCTATATAATTTTTTATAACAAGAAGGCTGGTTCATCAGTCGGCCTGTGAAACGGTGGAGCAATGTTTATATCATTAGAAATTCAGAAGAGCCACTCATTGCATAAATACAATTAGTTTAGAAGAACATTTCTCATTACTGGTTACAAGTGAAGCATAGCCAGTTCCCTGGGTTGCTATAATGATTTTGTTTAATGTATTTTAAGCAGACAGCAACTTCATTAAGTTAGCACAATGTATATGGGAATGTAGAATTGTCTTTGCCACGACTTTTTGATTTTGCTAAAATTCAATGTATAATATACTCATCCAAGACAGACAGCTGTAATGGCACACCGCACATTAGTACAGCTTATTGTTTAGTTCAATGTGGCTACACTGGGTAGAATAGTTGTCATGTGCCAGCTGTCTACTACACTTTGCTCAAAGTAAATATTATGCAAGCAGCGAGGCAACTTTCAAGCAACAAGAGGATGTATTAATTAGTCCCATCTTGGTTTTCATTTTACATGTGGTAAATCGATCCTGTAGTCAAAGAGGACACAAAAGTGTGTTCAATGTACATTTCCAAATATAAAATCCTTGAATGTAATGCAATGAAATGAAACGTGTTGGCTGGTTTGTGGCTGTATTGTATGTTATGAAGATTCATCAAACGAACAATAAAGGATTTTAAATTTAGAAATATACAATGAACACCCTTTTGTGTCTTCCATTAATATGGAATCGATCTACGACACGTGAAGTGAAAATCAAGGATGGGTCTATTTAATATGTACTTGTTGCTTGAAAGTTGCCTTTCCACTGATTTAATACATGTATACTATATTTATTGGGGCTTTCAGACAGCCCTCCTCATCCATTAGTCTATTATTATGTAATTTGCCTTTCTCTTCCACCCTTCCACCCTCTACAGCATGGGTCAATGGGTCAGTCCAGTTCAGCCATTGGCTAACTTCATTGTGAGTGATGGCATTTTGCCCTTTCACTAGCAGCACGTCCCAACGAAAATAGTCCCGTCAGTACCAAAGACTATGGCAGTATGTGCTTTGTGAGACAAAAAATATATATATAGTTTTGCTTTTAGTCAATGTTTAATTTTTAGATTGATGAGGACCCTGCAGCTTCTTCAACATTAAAGTTTTGCAAAACCCATGACAAAACAAAACGAGCATTGACAAAGGGAAAAGGCTGCCAGCCAAAACCAGAGTTATTGGCTTTGCCAATGCTTGTTCGCGGATGCATTCTAGCGCACCGTTTAAAGTTCTATTTTATGATTGTTCGCTGAGTGACTGTATTGCAAAATATTCAATAGTCAAGCTAAATCATTGGCCATTGACTGAATATTTATGTAGTTTAATGAAGATCAATTTGTGATCTATCTCTAGCTGCAGGTTTGTAAATGTGCATATTATTTCCATGTGAAGATGACAGGCTCTCGTTAATGGATCCATCTGTCTCTGATACCTATGTTTATTTTAGATAAATAATTGTGCTGGAAGCAGACACGAACTCAGGCGAGAAATCTAGTGCTTAGCGGTTGTAAACCCACCAGAAAAGGCAGTGTGTAAATGACAGCAGCAGCACAGTGCTCAACCATCACCCACTGATAATATTTCAACTGTTAGCGTCGCTTTAGTAACGCACAAACTCTGCCTTTACTTAACATGTTTTGATCCTTTATGTCTGTTTTACCTAGCAGTGCAAATATTTGTAGTAGTCACTTTGTATATCCTGTTCATCGCGGAATAAAACAGCAACCATACTTTAGACCGCTTTGTAGCAAGGATAAGAGAGCCACCTGTGCGTGTGTGCTATAGAATAAACGGTATAGCATGCTTGAGCTTAGATCTGGGAGAGAACCCTAAATTGTGTGTCATACAGTTCTATATCTACACACTCTTCTTGACTTTCAGAGTGGGATTGTGTTTATATAGCAAAGGGGTTTGGTTTACCTAATGCTAAGTGGCAGAAAGTGGGTGGACATTCTGGCTAGCTTCAGGGCAGCTATTGCCGGAATTGATGGGTGGGCGGAATATTCTACGCTCGAACAGTACTTATTTCAAAACCTTTTTTGGCTAATGTGATTGATTTATAGGGGGCCATTCAGTTGTCCTTCTGTGAACTGATCAGGCAGGCTATCAATTTATGGATGTTGTAGCGCATGAGCCTCCTTGTTGATAGAGCTCTTAGTATGATGCTGCTATCTCATGATGCAACTGCTGGTATCTTTAATATACCACGGTGATTGCGTCTCTTTTCATCAGTAAAAGGGATGAAATTACACTTTAAATGTGACCTCAAAGTAATATGGCTCAAGGTCTGTTGCAAAAAAGGTAAGAATATGTCTGAAAAGGGACCCACTCATTTTGACAAGTTTATTTTTGAATACGCAAATTAATTTCGGGATCATGATTCACCGACACTTAGTTTTGTGACATGCTGCCCTCCTCTCCAGACTCAGTCTAATTTGATTTCAGGAGATCCATATTGGGCTGGGATAACTCTTTCATTTCTCTTCTTACATTTAATGCAGATATTTAATTCTCTGTGGTAATGAACAAAAGTGACTCCTGTCTAGATTCTCTGTGAGAAGCAGCAGGTCTACATTCATCCATTTGGTTTGCAGCCGCAACCATGCACTCAATTTCTGGTAGTCCGACAATATTAGAGGATCGATTGCAAAATATATACAATGCAACATCATTCAAATTAAGCAAGATGACTTTAACTGCCCATACTCCAAACTCTATCTGAGCATTTTATTCTGCATTATATATGTCTGTTGTCCAATGACCAGGAAACATGCAACAGCCTGAGTGAACCATAAGTACATTGGGTATTTAATTTGTGTTAAATAATTTTCTTTGAGAAGATACTCTTTAGACTAGACCGCGCCCAACTTAGGTGGTGGATTATAAAGGACCATTGGAGGAAGTAACCCGTTTAGGGCCACCCGGGTCACTAATTACCACCTCTCTGCCTTCCGTAATAAATGAAGAGTCGGTCAGACAGTAGAGAATACAAACCAATAACTATTTATTCATATACACTCAGAGCGGAGCCCCATCTGCCCAGTCGCTAGGAGTGCCGCAGAAGGAACTGAAATCAACAAGCATAAAGATACATTATGTACGTTTCATAACCGGGCGAAAACACGCCCACAGTGGTATTTTCCAAGCAGGTGCAGTTGGGTAATGAAATACAGAAAAAACGTTTTCAGCGCTCATGGTTTACACAAAGTAACTGAGACCAAGGTCGTTCCATCCTAAGACCGCAACCAGACAAGGGGGAGAGGGCCTCTATCTAGTGAGAAAGCTATGTGCTAACATGAACAGTGTGCTCATTACTGAAACGAAACCCAAGTGAAGAAACAAAACTTACAGGGGAGCATTTCTCAGAATTCGACCAGCCTAAAATGGATCCCAAATAGAAAATGGCGCAGCGAATGCTAACTTACATAGAGCTCTGCGTAAGCATAAACAATTTCTATTCTAACACCATGACACTAATTCAAGGAAAGTGACCACAGTATACTTGCTAGGGTTGAACCTTTGTATCACAGAGAATTGTCTGGTAATGAATGCATTGTGGGGCTCCACTGCATGAAGAATTGCTGAACTGATCAGTTAGAGTATTGCTGGTCCAGTGTAGGAGGTTCTTTGTGTTCGTTTTGTGTACGTGAGGGACAGGGTGCTGTGTGACCCTGAATAGGTATGATCATTTTCCTCTTTGGTAGAACTGTTATCTCCTCCATATTCGGATTAGGGAACATTTCTTCTAGACCGTCAGCGTCAAATCCAAGAAACCAGTTTGCTGCACTGATATAATTCTATGCACAGGCCATGTGTGCACAGAGGCGCCCAGCTTGCAATCCTCATACTATTCCCAGTATTTCTGATAACTATCTGGGTGTCTCTAGGTTAATTCTTATTTCTAGTTATTCTGGCCTCATATGCCGAAGTCACGGATTCCTCGGCCATCTGTGCTACATATTGAGAAGAAACTCCCTAAGGCTGAGTGAAGTACTCTCTAAAATGCAATTACCGCCATCCACTTTATATTGAGTTAGTGATCACAATTGGATTGTAAATCCCGCTTTGGGCACAAACTCCAGTCCATATTATCTGTGTGCATTTTGCAGCTGATGTAATCTTGCACAAAGGGTAGAAGCAAATACCTCACTTGCATTTTCTGTGTGTGCTGGAATGGGGATTAAAATGCACTGGCAGCATGTTAGCCCTCATTCTCACATACTTGTGTTCAAATTGCAGAACAAGTAATTTGCGAACCTCAGTGATTGCAAATCTGCTCCTGATTTTAAAGACTTGATTGTCTTTAAATGGTTTAACAAACTTCAGCCCTGATTCACAAAGATTTAGCGTCAGGTTAGCGTTACTTTTGTAATGATAACCCAATGCTAAACCTTTTTGGGTATTAACAAACCAACGCTAATTGATCTTAGCATTGGTTTGTATGGGAAAGTAACACAAAGCAGCGCGAAACGCTGCTTTGCATTACTTTGCGTCAAGGGGGTGTTACATGGGTGGTACATGGGCGTTCCCATGCAACCACCCATGCCGTTTGAGGCTAACCCCTATCTACTAACATGAGTAGGCAGGGTATAGCGCCAAACACTGGCACAGATGGAAAGCAGGCGTTAAAAGGAAAACATTTTTCATTTCTCCTTTTTTCCGATTTTGCATGCGTGCTGCACTGTGCAGCTTACATACAAAGTAAGAAAAGCTTTAAGGTGTATCTAGCCATAGTATTTTGTACAGGAAGGGTATCCTTCTTGTGCAAAATCCATGGTAGACTCAGACACGCAACCGAGCACTATGGCGCTAAGGTGTGTGCCTGGCGCACGGCAGCTGAAATCAGCACTGGCGCTAGGGAGAGGGGAAGAGAGAACCATTCCTCTGTGAATTTGGCACTCTCCTACTCTCTCCCTGTCATGCAAAGCAGCACAGCATTTTTGGCTGCTGCTCTGTGTTCCGTGACACCTTTCAGAATCTGGGCCTTCGTCTCTGGCTCTGGTTAATATTCAGCTGAAGTTGAAGTATAGTATAATAGCTTTCTGTGAATGCACATAAAGTGTACTGACCCAGCAACGGCCAGAGGTCATGAGGCTTTGCTTGATGTACACTACAGAGAGAGAGAGGGTAAGTAAACATCGTCTTTTTTACCACGATGCAATAAATAACAGACTACTGTACTGTTTGCGTGGTTATGACGTGCCAGAGGAGGACTGACGTCTCCCATCAAGACATCATTTTGAAGCACACACAGGCATAAATACTATTTACAAAATTGTAATACAAGAGAGAAAAAATGCAAAAAAGCAAATAAAAATTATAAGCTAATGGAAAACCGTTGTATCTTAATGATGATTTACTTATGCTTTTTTAGCGATCTTAGGGCCATATGTACAAATTTAAGGAATAGCGATTACCTAATTGCGTTTATTTGTGAATCGCAAATAGGAAATTGATATTCCTAATGTATGAAATTCATTGAGTTTCATTTAATAATTCCTACTGGGTTGCAAGTTGACCTACTTCATGAATATTAATGAGGTAGGTCACAGTTTGCTACACAATAGGAATTGCTGTCATCTCAGGGATGGTAGCCTGCTGGGGTCAGCAGACCACCATGTCTGTGATTGCTTTTTAATAAAGCAATCTTTTTTTTTTCTAATACAGCCCGCTTTCCTTAAAGGAAAACAGATGTGTTTCAAACAATAAAATGAAACGTTTAAGTGTAATTTTTTAAGAGCCGGCAGTGATTGGACCACGACCTGCTCTTAAAAAATATATGTTTCAACATTCACAAAGGAGTCCCCATGGGACCCCTTCACATTTGCGAATGGTTACCACCAACCTTGAGGTGTCAGAAAAAAGTTATGTTTTTCCACCGTAATTCGGTCGCAAAACATTCAAACATAGCACTGCAATTCAGTATTTGGAAGGGACGCCCTAAACACGCTCCTTCCAAATATAGGGTGACCATAAGTCCCGGATTACCCCGAACAGTCCTGATTTTCAGAAGTCTGTCCCGGTGTCCCAACGCTTTTCTTAATTTTCAATACATGTCATGGTTTTTGGGACAAAGGTCAAGTCATTCTGCAAAGCAGAACTTAAACTATGCTCTTCTTTCAATAGAGCCTCTAAAGTCGGATGTGACTTTGGTATCTGTGTCTTTCAGTCTTTTAGGCAGCACAGGAGGAGGTCTGCTGCGTGCTTGTAGCAGAGGGAAGACAGAGTGTGGAGGAAGGCTCAGGTTGGCGTGGAGGTCTTGTCTCACCATACACACACACACACATATATATATATATATAAAAGGCTTAGCTGTAGAGATGCAAAAAGAACAGATGATGGATAAAATGCTGAACAAATCAAACACAGATCTGTTAGGTTCTGAAAAGGAGCATACAATTGAACGTAATACCTTCATTAATTATGCACAAGCATGTAATTAAACATCTTTTTTTTCTTTTTCCTTTCTTTCCCCAAATTATACAAAATGTAATGGGATCCACAAAATACATGCAAAAATGGAGTGCAAGGAGTCTTGAGATTTCTTATTTTCAATTATTCTTTATTTGTAGTCAAATGCATCAGCCCAGCCAACGCGTTTCATCCAACATGGACTTCATCAGGGTTGGAATTGTCTTTTTGAAGATCACCAAGATGTTTCTCTATTATAACCACCGTAGCGTCTGTTAGATAAAGACTTTGAAGGAATTAATGCCTTCGATTCATATTGAGATTATCGTATTGATGATCACCCAGAAGCTTAATTTATTGCCAGATGTAGTGTCAATGCGCTGGTGATCACCGTCGCGTCCGTTCAATAAAATCTTAAAAGGATAATTGCCTTGGACAACGGATAGACAGACGGCCTCACACACCGAGCGGATAACATGCTAGCAATGATCTAAGGCAATTATCCTTTTACTTTGAGAGAAAGTCTTTTCTCTTATATTTGTGACTTCTTAGCGGTGGGGTCATGGGAAATTGAGCATCTCTACTATACATATATGAGAATTAAAAACACTGGTGCAGCCCCTATTGCCCACACTGCTGTTTGCATAACTTCAAACACAGATCTGGGTTAAATCCATCCTTCTTTTGCTTGCCATGCCATTCCAGTTTGGACCCAGCCATCAGTCTTACCCCTGCTCCTCATGGGAACAGTCCAGCCTGAACTGCCAGGCCAGACCAGGTCCTCCCTGGACCAGAAAAAAGCATCCTGGGACAGGTTTCGGGGTATCACCCCTCATCAGCCAAGGCTAGCTTAAATCTGGTGGCATAGCGAGCACAGGACCTACGTTTGGGCATATCCTTCCCACTTAGGGTGACAAATGCAAGAAGTACAGATGATGGATGGAATGCTGAACAAATCAAACATTCACCCCCAGTCACAGATCTGTGCGAAATCCATTGTTTTCCAGTTTGGACCCAGTCATATGCAAATCAGTCTTGGCCCTGCTCCCCATGGGAACAGTCCAGCCCGAACTGCCAGGCCAGGTCCTCCCTGTGCTGGAAACAAGCATCCTGGGACTGGTTTCGGGGTTTCACCCCTCCTCAGCCAGACTGTCTGGAATGCAGTGGCATAGCGAGCACGGGACCCACGTCTGGGCATATTCTTGCCACTTAGGGGGATAAATGCAAAAAGAACACACGGAATGACGCAATGCTGAACAAATCAAACATTCACCCCCAGTCACAGATCTGGTTAAATCCGTTGGTTTTTTGCTCACCACGCCATTTCAGTTTGAACCCAGTCATATGCAAATCAGTCTTGATCCTGCTCCCCATGGAAACAGTCCAACCCGAACTGCCAGGCCAGGTCTTCCCTGGACCAGAAACAAGCCTCCTGGGACTGGTTTCAGGGTATCACACCTCATCAGCCAGGCTAGCTTGATTTCGGTTGCATAGCGAGCATGGGACCCACGTCTGGGCATACCCTTCCCACTGCAAAAAGAACAAATGATGAACCGTTCTGGGCCCTTTATGATTAAACAATCTGCAGCATTTCCATTTACCATGGAGGCAATGATACTCTGATGAATCTTTCTTTGCCGCTAGGAGGGGTGGAAATTAGGGTGACCAAACACCACGTTAGCTGTCCAATGAAGACCATAAATTGACAGCTAACTTACAAATTTGAAATCAGGTTACTCTACTCTCAAAACCATGTTGTGGAAATAAATAATTTGCAAGAGGAAGACCTAACCTCCCAAAGAAGTTAAGTCGGACTAGAATTATGCAAACCAAACGTTCTGCTACAGCCAAACAGAATAAAAGAAGCAGAATTTGATATTCCGTAAAAGCTTGCTGATTCTCCCTACAACACATTTAAATAGCAGTGTTTCAATGGAAGAACCAACAAGACTCAATAATAGACTCAGACAGATATTAAATTAATTTGGTTACTGTATTAGAGATTCAAAATTGATGGCAATAAGCAGTCTTTTTAAGTAATTTGGTTAAAATTATCACATCTTGCAATATAGAAGATCAGCCGACTAAAGCTGAACACGGACAAAATGGAGGTCCTCATCCTCGGCTCCAACCCCTCAGCCTGGGACGACTCCTGGTGGCCAACGACGCTGGGAGCAGCCCCGACACCCACCGACCACGCACGCAACCTGGGAGTCATCCTCGACTCAACGCTCTCCATGTCCAAGCAAGTCAACGCAGTCTCCTCCTCCTGCTTCAACACCCTCCGCATGCTTCGCAAGATCTACAGGTGGATCCCGACAGACACAAGAAGAACAGTCACCCAGGCCCTCGTCAGTAGCAGACTGGACTATGGGAACGCCCTCTACGCGGGAGCCCCGGCCAAGCTCATCAAGCGACTGCAACGCATACAAAACGCCTCCGCACGACTGATCCTCGACGTACCACGCCACAGCCACATCACCCCCACTTGAGGAACCTGCACTGGCTCCCCGTCGACAGGAGGATCACCTTCAAACTCCTCATCCACGCACACAAGGCACTCCACAAAACTGGCCCAGCCTACCTCAACAGACGACTCTTCTTCTACGTCCCCAACCGCCAGCTCCGCTCCGCCGACCTCTCCCTCGCCACCGTCCCCCGCATTCGAAGAACAACCACCGGCGGCAGATCCTTCTCACACCTCGCCGCCAAGACCTGGAACACCCTTCCACTAAGCCTACGACAGACCCAAGACCTGCTGACCTTCAGGAGGCTACTCAAGACCTGGCTGTTCGACCAGTAGCAGCATCCCCCCCCCTTCCCTCTCCCCAGCGCCTTGAGACCCTCGCGGGTAAGTAGTGCGCTCTACAAATTCTGTGATTGATTGATTGATTGATAGTGCCAAACATTTAGACCAAGCTTTAAAGAATGATTATCGCATACATCAATTTACAGAGTTACAGATTCCCACTACCATCAAAGGCAGAAGAATAGTTCATTTATCTAACACCTCACAATCCTAAAAGAAAAAGGGGAAAAGGTTCAGATTTAAAGTCCACTAAAGGCGAGTCCATTAGAATGGGACAAAAGAAATAAGGACAATGAAATGGTTTGGCAAAGAAAGGTTTTAGTCCATCAGTTACAAACTGTAGCATTCGCAAAGCAATCCAAAAGTAAAAAGCCAAAGAGGATAGGTTTCAAAATCATCAAAAATTGATGAGCATAGTGTTCTGGTCTCAAGCAGGAAAAATCAGAATGGTGCTCATCAGGTGGGGTTGCCCCTTGTGGTCACCTGGTCACATAAGACACTGAGACAGGGGTGAGGCTTGTCGGGGTTTTCACTGGTCAGTCAGAAAATATATAAGGGTCGGGTTAAGCGGAGGCCAAATATTAACAAAGAAAAGAAGAGCTGGAGGGCTTCTTGTCTTATTTGTTCAGTTAATGTGTACTGGGATGTCTCTCTCTGCCTTTCGGACTGGTGTGGGAGACGTCTTTTGGTTCTCTTCTTCTCCTTTGCCAGGACACAGGAAGAGGGCAGTGTGGACAGGACCCTCGGAGGAAAACAAACAATAGTCAGGTATGGTGGGTTTATGACAGTACTCCTACCATCACCTTCACCCAGGATCGGGATTGTGAATTTTAAAGGGGCAAATAAAATGAATAAGGGCCTCAGTGCAAACAAGCAGGTTTGTGCTTTTATCGCCACAACCGCCACCAACCCGTGGTGAAATAGTTAAGGAAAGGTACTTGCCGGAGGCTACGACCCTCCTGGGTCGCGACAGGGGGAGTCTCACCGCCCTCCTCCTCTCCGGGTCGGCTAGACTTTCGGGCGTAGCCTCGGGGCGGTTCCTCGCGTGGCGTTGCTGTTTCCTCCTCTTCTCCTCTTGGCAGGACCGGGACTCGTGGCTGGCTTGGGGGATCCGGGTCTTCCTCAGCAGACTCGGTGAGCGAGACTCCGTCCTCCTCGGCGTTCTTTTCTTCTTCTTTTTGCCCCTCCTCTCGACGGGCAGACGCTCCGTCCCATGTAGGGGCTGCACCTCTGACTCCCTCGTCTTGGCGTCCGACCGCGGGTGCCATGTTGGAATTCCCGCCCGCGAGAGGCGCTGGATTACACTGCCTTCCCTCTAAGCATGGACGTTCGGGCCATGTAGTCGTTGGATATTGTGATAAATAGTCCACGTTTCCTTGAGCTCGACCAGGTTCATGGAGGGCATGGAAAGAAAAAGGCTGTAAGGATAAGAACCAGCGGAGTATCTTGGGGTTTGTATCTTTGTGAGTGGCGAGCCAGGTGAGGGGGGCATGGTCAGTAACCAAAAAGAATGTGCGTCCCAATAAATAGTATTGTAGGGCCTCCATGGCCCACTTGATGGCCAGAAATTCCTTCTCCATCGTTGCGTAGTGGGTTTCTCATGGGAACAGTTTACAGCTGAAGTAAAGGACAGGCTGAAGATCTCCCTGCTGGTCAGGTTGTGACAAGACAGCCCCTAAGCCACGGTCAGAAGCATCCGTTTGTAGGACGAATGACTTCCCGAATAGGGACACATCAGTATAGGGGCCTGACATAGCAGAGACTTTAAAGCGTGGAAACTGTGCTTCTGGCTGGCAGTCCACTCTATCTGGTTGTTTGGGTATCGGTGTGACAACAAATCAGTGAGAGGGCATTCTATGATGGAGAAGTCAGGGATAAAACGCCTGTAATACCCTACCAGGCCAAGGAACGCTCGTAAGTCCTTTTTGGTAGCTGGTTTGGGTATGCCTTGTATAGCCTCTAACTTACTGTGTTGGGGTCGTAGTGTCCCTGCTTGGATGGAGTATCCTAAATATTCTATGCGGTCAGTGCCCAGAGTGGTCTTTTTGGGGTTGAGTGTCAGTCCTGACTGGTGGAGAGAGGAGAAGATACGCTGCAGGTCTTGTAGATGTGTCTCCCAATCTGGACTATATACCACAATATCATCAAGATAGGCCACAGCGTATTTTTGATGAGCTCGTAATATGACGTCCATTAACCTTTGGAAGGTCGCGGGGGCCCCGTGCAGACCAAAGGGCATGATCTTAAAATGATACAGGCCGGATGGGGTGGAAAAGGCTGTTTTCTCTCTGGGGGCTGTACTGAGGGGTATTTGCCAGTATCCCTTTGTCAAGTCGATGGTGGACATTACTCGAGCCCCTCCCAGTCTTTCTATGAGCTCATCGACTCTCGGTATGGGATAGCTGTCAAATTTGGAGTGGGCATTCAACTGGTGGAAGTTGATGCAAAACCTGAGGCTTCCGTCTGGTTTGGGTACTAACACCTCCGGGGAACACCAGTTGCTCTGAGAGGGTTCTATGATGTCTGCCTGTAGCATTGCTTCCACTTCTTGTTCTACAGCATGGCGTCTGGAGGCTGGGATGCGATAAGGCCTTAGTTTTATGACTTTTCCTGCCTCTCTTTTAATGTTGTGTGTTACTAGGGGGGTCCTCCCCGGTTTGCTGGAGCTTAGCCCTGTGAAACAGTCTAACAGGTTGTACAGCTGGTGTCGTTGACCAAAGCTAAGGGTTTCCTCTGTTATCGGCCGCTCTACGGACGGCAGGCAGGAGGGTTGGATGGGTATCTCCATGGGCTTAGTGTGTGTGATGTGGTTAATAGAAACAACGGCGTCTCTGCTCTGAGGGGGGTTCTTCCCATTTTTTTAACAGATTGATGTGGTACACCTGTCCATAGGTTCCTGTTCGGGGAACAGCTACTCTATAGGTAATGGGGTCACTTGTCCTAAAACTGAGTAAGGTCCTTGCCAGGTCGCTAGAATCTTCTTGTCCAAGGAGGGTAAGAGTATGAGTAGCTTGTCTCCCACTGTTAGTTCTCTTAGGTGTGTGCCTTTATCGTAATACGTTTTTTTTTTTTGCTGTGCCCTCTCCAGGTTCTGGTGTACCTCCTCCCACAGAGTCGCTAGGGTCAATTTTAAGGCAGTGGAGTATCCTAACAACGGCTTCCCTTCATCCTCCTCCTCAGTCCACTGTTCGGCTGTCTAGAAGGGTGCAAGGTCTTCGCCCAAACAATAGCTCAAATGGACTGTTTGCGGTCCCAGTCCTTCCCTGTATCAGTAATACACTTTCTCAATATAGTTTTTATAGCCCGGTTGTAGCGTTCCACCAAACCGTCCGTCTGGGGGTGATACACGGCCGTTCGGATTTGTCGTACCCCCAGAAGGCTACATACTTCCTTCATCATCCGAGACATGGAGGGCGTCCCCTGGTCGGTTAGGATTTCTGACGGAAACCCAACCCTTGAGAAGAAAGAGACCATGGCTTGAGCAACCGATAGAGTGGTCATGCTCGTCAGGGGTATCGCGTCAGGGTAGCGTGTGGCATAGTCCACCAAAACCAATATGTATTGGTGGCCCCTAGCTGAGGGCAAAAAGGGGCCTACCAGGTCCATTCTCACCCGTTGGAAAGGGACATCGATTATAGGCAAGGGACGTAAAGGTGCTCTTTTGTCTGTGGAAGGGTTGACCATTTGGCATATGGGGCAGGAGGCACAAAACCGGGCAACTTCCTTGTACACACCGGGCCAATAGAACTTCTCCAATACGTACCGAAGCGTATGTTTCTATCCATAGTGCCCACCCCCGGCCTGACTATGGGCTATATGTAATGCCTGTTCTCTGAATGCCAGGGGTATGAGCAGCTGCTCTTTCTTATGCTCGGGATCCCCACTGATCCTATAGAGGAGCCCTTTCTTAACACAAAAGTACGGGCCTACCTCATGGGGGTCTTCTTCGTGGGCTTGGTTCCATGCATGTGTCAGGGTGCTGTCATCCTGTTGAGCCGTCCTAAAGCTTCGGACCGGCCACTCTCTCTCTTCTGGGGAGGAAAGAAGACAAGTGACAGGGGAAAATAAGGCCGAGGTGTATGCTGCGCGCTCTTTCCTTTCTTCTGACCTCGTCTTTGGGATTTTGGTCTCGGTCTGTAGTATCTCAGAGGCAGAGAAGGGTGCCTCCTGTAGCCATTGGGTCTCGTGATTGTTCTTGGTCACACTTGCTAGGTACTCATCAAGGCGGGATAGGTCCGTTCCGAGGAGGACCTTTTCCGGGAGTGCTGGTACCACCCCCACCTGATGTACTTGTGGGTCCCCATCTATTTCCATTAGTACATCGGCTACTGGGTATAGGCTGACATGCCCATGTACACAGGACACCTGTATTTGGGTCTCATCTGTGATTTGGCTGATAGGAACCAATTCCTCGGATACCACCGTGTGGTGACACCCTGTGTCTAACAGTGCATCTATGGACCGGCCATTAAGACAAATGGTCTTCCTGTCTCGTGGCTGAGCACCCCCTGTGGTAAGCACCCTACCACGGGTTAATCCGACCTCCATGGGTTCTACCCCTTCATTCTTCAGGGGGCAATTTCTGGCGATATGACCCCACTCCAAACACTTAAAACACTGAGGGCCTGTCGGTGTAGGGAAGAGGTGTATAGGTGGTCTCGTCAACCCTTTTCCCAGTCCGGTATTTTTATTCTCGCTCTGCCTGAGGAACGTCTTCTGGGGCGTCGGGGAAGCTCTTATAGGCTGTGCCTTAAAGTCCGGAGACCTATGGTAGGCACAATCCAGTTCTCCTGCAGTCTGTACAGTCAAATGGGGATGTTGTTTTACCCAGGTACGTGTGTTGGTGGGGAGAGCTTCCAGGTACTGTTCTAAGTATACCTTCTCCATGACTTCCTCCATAGGGGAGAGATTGTGTTGTAACCATCTTTCCCCCAGGTCTCTGATGCGGTAATAGAGAGCCCGGGATTATCTCCCGTAACCCACCTCTCCTTACGGAACTTGGCCCAGTATTACTCAGTGTCATACCCTAACCTTTCGAGGATGGTCTTCTTGATCCCAGGGTAGGGTGTAAGGCCGGTGGGGTTAGCAGCCTGATAAGCTGCCTGCAATTCACCGGATAGGAGGGGAGCTATGTACTGGCCCCATCGTTCAGGGGGCCAAGTGGCAGTTGTTGCTACCCTTTCGAAATTTAAAAGAAATAATCGGGGTCGTCCCCTTCCTGGTACTTCTGCAGCACTGAGCTGGGACTGTTTGGGTGAACCCGGGCTGTGGATATGGCGTCAGTGAGACGTAGGATAGCGGTGTCTTGGATTTGCTTTTTGGTGGTCAAAAGGGCTGCTTGTTCTTTTAGGGTGGTTTGGAATGCTTCCCTCTCTCTCTGTGCCGTCTGGTTTTGGCGTTCAATAACCAGCTGTAGGTGTCTCTGACCTTCAGCTAACTAGGTGACCATAGCCTCCATGGTGATGGGTTGGGTCATGGCAGTCTTAAATGACCATCCCACTTCTGACACCACTGTGGTCACCTGGTCACATAATACACTGAGACAGGGGTGAGGCTTGTCGGGGTTTTTACTGGTCAGTCAGAAAATATATAAGGGTCGGGTCAAGCGGAGGCCAAATATTAACAAAGAAAAGAAGAGCTGGAGGGCTTCTTGTGAGTTTTGTTCAGTTAATGTGTACTGGGATGTCTCTCTCTTTCTCTGCTGTTCGGACTGGTGTGGAAGACGTCTTTTGGTTCTCTTCTTCTCCTTTGCCAGGACACAGGAAAAGGGGAGTGTGGACAGGACCCTCGGAGGAAAACAAACAATAGTCAGGTATAGTGGGTTTATGACAGTACTCCTACCGTCACCTTCACCCAGGACCGGGATTGTGAATTTTAAAGGGGCAAATGAAAGGAATAAGGGCCTCAGTGCAAACAAGCAGGTTTGTGCTTTTATCGCCCCAACCGCCACCAGCCTGTGGTGAAATAGTTAAGGAAAGGTACTTGCCGGAGCCCACGGCCCTCCTGGGTCGCGGCAGGGGGAGTCTCACCGCCCTCCTCCTCTCCGGGTCAGCTAGACTTTTGGGCATTGCCTCGGGGCGGTTCCTCGCGTGGCGTTGCTGTTTCCTCCTCTTTTCCTCTTGACAGGACCGGGACTCGTGGCTGGCTTTGGGGATGCGGGTCTTCCTCAGCAGACCCGGTGAGTGAGACTCCGTCCTCATCGGCGTTCTTTTCTTCTTCTTTTCGCCCCTCCTCTCGATGGGCCGACGCTCAGACCCACGTAGCTGGACTGCTGACTCCCTCGTCATTGCGTCCGACCACGGTCGCCATGTTGGAATTCCCGCCCGCGAGAGGTGCGGGATTACACTCCTCCTTTGGGGTTTCTTCCTATAACTTCCTTTGGGGTTTCTTCTTATAATGTCTCTGTTACACTCCTAGTGACGCACCATCACATCATGGTCGGAAGATTGTCATGTGCTCAGATTCATATAATGTCACCTAGGATATTAGCAACTACAAGATGGATTCCCATGCTCGTCATGTGAAATGAGGGATTTAAAGTCCACATAGGCCTAACAATGGTGAAAAAGAATGCAAAGTATCAGTTTGTAGTAACAGCTGAAATCCTGTTCCCACAGGAACACTTCACTGTGAATATTGAGGAAACATTTAGGAATGTTACACAAATACTGAACAAATAAGGCAGCATTTTACTAGTTGCAAAAGAATCATTGCAGTTGTCCAAGGAATAAGTCAGCATTAGAGAAAGAGCAAATTTGAATAAGGCCTCAAGTTGGCATAACAATTTTAAATGAAATAAAATCTAAACCTATATCAAATGTAATGCAATAAAATCCTTTCATATTGGAAATAAAGTAGAACTTTCATCAAGTATTAGAACATGAAAATGACTAAGGTTACAAATAGCCTAATACCACAATTTTTCTCAACTTTCACGAGTATATAATTTTCTAAGCTCTCATTACAAAAATCGTTTTAAATTTTTGTAAACTATAGAATCTCTAGTAATATCAGTTTACATTTCAGGCTCCTAACTAGTATTTTTGCAGTTTACACCGCCTTTTCTACATGGTGCATTCTAATGGAAGGCAATACAAACACAAGGCCACTTTATTAATAGCACATTATTTCATAAGCAAATGCCGATAAACAACATTTTCATAGGTATTCTCATTAGTGCTACTTATTTATATGTATTAATATTGCTTTGTGTAAAGGTTTCTTCATCTTTCATTTCAAAGCACACTTTTACGGTGCTTCTATTACAGTTTGGTGTGTTACTGTGTCTAACTTGTGCAAGGTACACTTTCAGCTTTTCGTGTCTAAAATCAGTAAATGTGTTGTGTATTATGATTATTGAAATCTTGCGTCATCACTTAGATTCCACTAGGTTTTCCTATGAAAATGCACTGCAAACCTCAAACTTTGGCTAAAATCTTCCATTTCCCTCAATTTGCTGTGAGGGAAAGTTCTAAAGTCTGTAGGGTTACACAAAAATCCTACTACATAGCATTCCCACACCTATGCTGATAAAAAAGGTACTCTGCTTATGTGGCTGGGCATAGTGCAGTTGGCAGAAAAGGATGGAAACTGTGACTATACAAAGTCACAGTGGTTTTCGCATGGTCCTTGGTTTAATCTGAAATAGTGTATTTCCCGTTTTGGAGGTAGGGTCATGGCCCAACAGCCACGGGGGCAAATTGGGATAAACACTATATGCCTACTGGGGCACAGAAAGGCTTTTGTGCCAGGCAGAGCACTTGCCCATGCCCAGCGGAGACTGTTTCACACCCACCCAAAACTAACTACCTGGTGTCCAATGGGTTGATTCCTGCGTGTGGATCACGGTCTGGAGGTGGACCCCTGTTAGGGCTCTACTTGGGACAGGTACTGCTGGTAAGGGCACACAGTATCCTACTCCACACTTATTAGTGCTCAGGGGGAGAGTTCTGCCACATTCGAGCACTGATCAAAATGGAAGCAGAATGTGACTAATGGTGTGGACTGCTTTCATTTTAGTTTACTGTGACGTCATGGCACTGCATTTTCACAGTAAACAAAAGAAACCAAAAAAAGACAAAAAGCTTCCCTCATTTTCCTGACTTTTGTTTTGAAAGAGAAATCATTCTGTTGTAAATACCAGAAGGATTTTTTAAAGCATCGTGCTGGACGAACCATTCGCATCCAGTGCAGTGCATTTTCACTGAAACGAACGTGAACAGTTCATCCTCCAAAGTAAAGTAGTTAAGACATTCAAGGCATGGCACACTATCTAAAAACTGACGGTTTGATTTATTTTAGTGCTGAGAGATAAAGTATCATCCTCTCATTTTTGGAAGAAGTGTTGCATTGAGGTGAGAATCTACCACACTAATTCTATGGTGGAGAAAATTCCACTAGTAGATTTTCCTCTAGATTTAGCACTTTTTCAAGAAATTAAAGGAGTTTCCATCACCACTCAACTCTAAATCAGACCATGAGTTAATCTAATGCCTAGATTGCTTACTGGTAATCTACATCACACCGCATCCTGCTCTTCCCCGTTACAGTCCCAAAAATTACGTTTATCTTTCCAAGGGACAGGAGTCTAGCAAGCGTTGGGTTAAAAGTTGAACATAAAGAAGCTCTACCTATAAACATACCAATAAGCCCCTGTGCAACCCTAAAAACTTCCTGAAAATAATGTCACAATTACAAGTCACATCAACAATGCAGAGAATTAATCCCCCGTCTATATCCTTACGCACTAGTCCTGATGATGGTCCTGACAATTTTTATCAGGCCGAAATGTCAATTCTTTGTCATCAATTGGATTATAGCAACAAAATTGTCTGTTGCATACTTTTTTTCTACTGGATGTGCTGAAAAGCCCAAAATGATTTTTAATATGTGTTTGTATTGCATATATACATATTATCAATATGTTGTCTATCTTTTTCCCATGTGTAGCCCGTCACTATATGCTCTTCAAATTACAAAATAAATCCATATATATTTATAATATTTGACTTCCGCTTTTGAATTGTAATTATTCCTTCAGGTAAATTTTTGTTGATGATGTGTATACAATCCATTCCATTTTGGTAGTCTGGATAAAATGAATTCTGTAGTGAAACCAAAAATAAGTCAAGCAGGGCACCCACCACACTTGGAATGGAGGGCAGCAAGATGTACTGTGATGGGGAAGACTAGGATGCGATGTAGTAAAGATTACATACAAGTAATCCAGGCTTTACCTCCCATCCCTGTCACAATCCTAAAATTGGATGATGTAGCAAGCATGAAGAGAGTGCCCAATTTACTACACCGCATTAAAAGGACATGTGAATTAGCAGGGTCTGGTGGCTCAGTGGACTAATGCGTCCACTGCAGGGCCCTATGTTCGACCTCATGGTCTACTCACCCTTTCATCCATCTGAGGTCGATAAAATGAGTACCGTTGAGTTGGGTAACAAAAAATATCTATTATTCAGCGCCAAGATGCCTACAGGTGAGCTTATGCTTCACAAATACACATGTTATGTTAATATTCATGACAGTTTTAATGCATAGAACAAAGATCACAGCAAAAAAGTATTTCCCAACAGAAATGACAGTCAAATTTTAGAAGACATAGAGGAAGATTCTGCTACACTCAAAACAGCACCTCTCCCCGGGGCTGCAGTTACTTGTACATGATAATGGGAAATTAAAGTTTTGGGAGAAGCCCATATAGCAGCCCTAAAAATGTCAGTCAAGGAAATTTCTTTACATTTCACCCAAGAGGCAGCCATCCCAGTAGTGGACTGCCCCTGAACAGAAGAGGCAAGGGAAACCCCACTGGCCTTTTAAGCATTAGATATAGCTAAACAAAACCACTCACTAATGGTTGCCGCTGAAAGTTTTTATCCCATGTCTCATGAACCAAGATACACAAATAAATCACTCTTTCTGAACTATTTTGTGTGGGCTCAAAAAAGACTCTCACTACCCTTCCAACATCAAGGGCATGAAACGCCAGTCCAGCCAGTTTGGAGTCATCGGGACAGAAAGTGGGTAGAGCATTATCCTGCATAGAATGGAATTTTGACAAAATATCTGGTTTAAGGGACAGAGAAGGCCGCAAAACGAAACCCTCTGGCATCAACCTAAAGTAGGGATACCTACAAAAAAGAAATTCAATCTCCCTCACACATCTGGCTGAAGTAATTGCCACTGAAAGGCAACTTTATGAGTCAAAAACTTCACCAACACCTCCTCTAAGAATTTAAAAGGAGCATTATTTAATATCTCTAAGACTTTAGGAAGATCCCAGAAGGGAACACTGGCCTTACCATAGGTTTTGCCAAGTCAACCCCATGGAAAAGCTGTGAGGCATACTCATCTAAAGAGGTAAGACCCCCTCACCCTCCCAAGGATTCCTGAAAACTTACTTCCAAACAACTGGTGGAGGATGGAGTCAAACCTAATTCAAACCCATCACACAGGAATTCTAAGATGTGTAATAGATGAAAATGCAAACTCTTGGAACTCAGAGCAGGAACATAAATCTTTCCAGTGTTGCTTGTATCTCTTAAGGGTGGAAGGCCTTCTGGACAGATGCAAAGCCCCAGCCACCTCATCTAAAAATGCCTAAACGAATTAAACATAGGCATCCTGTTGGGTGGTGTGAGGCTGACTGCATAGAGTGCAGTCAGCCTCACACTACCCAACACTGTCCCTGTTTCTATAGGGACAGATCTGGCTATCTCAGAGGAGACAGTGAAAGTGTAGTCTTCCATTACTGACACACTGATCAGAGATGTAGAATTGGAAAACAGGACCTCGATGGCCCCCTACCTCCTGACTTTGCACAATACCTTGAGGAGCAGAATAAATACAGGAAATTCAAATAACAACCCCTTGTGCCACTGGAACAAGAGGGCATCCACTCCCCAAGCCTTCGGAGTCCTCCCCCTTAAAGTGACAGAGGCAGTAGAGCGTAACATGTCCTTCCAGGCTTCCCCTAGGCAATCCACAAACTCTCTGAAGTCTTCTATTCCGAGACAAAGTTAATTGATGACAGGAACAGTCTGCCTAAAGTGTTGGCCTGAGTGTTCTCTACACCCGGGAGATAAGTTACTTCAATGTAGTGAAGGTGAATCTCTCTAAGAGAGCCGGGAATGTTCCAAGCTCTGTGATTTGGTCCCCCTGTCCATCTACATAAGACTTTGCACCCTTTTTAAAACATGTGTTTTATTGGTTTTCAAAAATAAAAATAAAAGCATCACAATACATCACACATTTCATTCATAAATCACCTTGAAATAGAAAGAGAGCTTGACTCATAGTGACATAGCATACTTATTGTAGCATGTGGTATGCTTTGGGTAGCATCAAAGCTGCTTCTGCAATTGGGGGAGAAATGCAATACAAAAAGTCAACAATAATAGCTAAGAACAATAGCAAGGGAGGATGCCGACACGCCAGAGAAGGCATAGTATTTTAATGTGTGACGGGTAGGATGGTATGGTGGGACAGAGAGGGAGATGGGGTTCAAGGAGAGATGCGAGTGAAACAGTGACAGGCATTGACCACTGACCCAGAGCCGACTCGAGACCTAGAGTGGAATGGCAACCTCAGAAGATGGGGTCAAAGCAAGTGGCAAAGGACACCAAAGCTCGATACCCTGGGAGAGGTGATTGGTGATTGCTCACACACCACCACTGGGGAGCACTCTTTAGAGATTCCATGACTAGAAATAAGGCTTTGAAATTCCCTAAAGCTGGATTCCAGTGGGCTAGTACATGATTCACCAGTGGTTTCAGATGACGCCTCACCCTCAGGGCTACAAAGAAACAGCTTACCATATCCCCCAGCGATCTTAGCCAAAGACGGACTGGAGTAGAAGACTATAGTAAGTGATCTTGAAGGGGAGTATTGAGTTTAACTGCCCTTGCAATAGGGAGAAATACATACCCTGCACTGGTGCTGAAAAGAGCCTAGATAAACTCTTTTTGTTTGCTGGGTATTATATACGATTTCATTAGATTAATGATCTGCCCAAATGTTCTCAATATTGTACAAAAAATGTCTGCCAGACCTCTTGCTGAATGGCGAATTGAGGCATGGATCAACCAATCGTTTAAATATGAAAGAAGGTCCCCCACCAGAATCATCTCTACCTTATCTAGAATGTGACATAGAAGTAAAAGCTTCTTTTTATGCTTTCCTCTGGTAGTACGATGTTCAGAAGAAGCAGAGTGAATATCCCTCTTAGACATAGAAGGATGTTTGCTCCTGCACCTCCTTCATAGAAAGATCACCTAACAAAAGACAGACAGGAACAAACAAACAAGTCACCACTCACCCATCTTTATGGTATGATGTTGTTAAATACCACTTCCCCCACAAGACCCCACTCCAGAAGTCCTAGGACCGTAAATAGCACAAGCACTTCTGTAAGAGGCAAAAAAAGTCAATGTGACATTCCACAGAAAATGGAGAAAAACTTTTCCACTTAGATCCTAAGAAGTCTTATTTCTAGGACGCAAGGACCTTCATCCACCAAAGTGGCAAGCTTCCTCCTCGGGTCTTGCTCCTCGTTGGGAGGGATGTGCAATTCCCAAAGGGCTCCATGGAGGAATTATTTCCTTCATCTCAGACTAACCTGCACTGGGTCAAGCCTGTTGTGGGTGTTAAAAACACAGCTAAAATTACCTAGAGGTGAACTTCTCCATTTTAATATTATTCCCTCTGGTAAGAGTAAAAACAATATTGAACTTTAATAGGTCCTCATTGTACCATATTGTCCATTATCTCATTATCAGTAACATCTTTCTCCCTAATCCCACCTATACAGGTCAATAGCATTCATCATGACCAAAGAAAAATGATATACATTGAGGGAAGTGACCCAGCTAGGGCCAACCGGGTCACCACCGACCACCTCTCAGCCTTACATGCTAAATGAAGAGTCAGAGAAACAGTGAAGAATATACACCAATAATCATTAATTATATACGCTCAGAGCGGGGCTCCGTCTTCACAGTCTCGAGAGAGTACTACAGAGGGAACTGAGGAACAATAAGCATAAAGATAAGTTATATGCATTGCACGATCAACTAATAACACACCCACAGTGGAATTCCCCAACAGATGTGGGCGAACAGCGAAAAAAAACAAGAAAAGGTTTCTACTCTCGTACCTTGCATAGGGCAGATCACTTTCAAGGCCGTTCCACCCTGGGTTGAGATCAAACTGCCAGACAGGTGGAAGAGGGTCTTTGTCGAGGGAAAGCTATGCACTGGTACAAACAGTTCTTCGTTGCAGAAACGAAACTTAGCAAGGAGCATTTCTCGGAATCGAGCAGGATTAGTTTCGAATAGTACATGAAATGGCACCTGAAGAAGAAAATGGCGTAGCGAATGCTAACTTATACATGGCATTAAAGAGCATAATCTAACAAACCCTCCTTTTAGCATTAGCTAAAGACATTTTATATTTAGAAAGTAGGTAAGACTGGCACATATTCATGGGAAACTGTGACATCATTATTATTGGATACAGCATCATAATGAGATATTTGATCAAAGTGGAGCTGTGGGTACAGTTTACAGTGGATGTCCGATATTGGGACAGCATGGATGGATGTGTCCTCAAATATTCCCTCGTCTATATTCATAAGACCATCGATATCATTCTGTAACATCATAGCGGCATTCGAAACAGAGGCTGAAATTTTCTGCTTGGATGTTAAAGCAGTGGACAATAGGACCAACAAAGTGGGAGACATTGAATGAGGATACAACAGAATATTAATACTGCTATAAAATAAATATTTTCCTTTAAGATCCAACCCCAATTACCCAAGAAAGACCAACTCCAATTTCCGCTTTCCATGCCTTTTATGTTATCAATTATGTCCATAATGTGTTGTGTTATGTTCTTTTCCAAATTTTCTATACCCATTACACAATGGTCGCCAATGATTGCGCAAACTCTACCACTCTTGGCCAACATAAAATCCACTGCATATCTAGTCTGTTCTGAATACACCTGCATGCTTTCTAACTGAGTAGTAATATCTATCAAGGCTGCCACTGTAATGTTGGATAGAATCTGCAATTTACATCCAAAATACTCTCTAGATTTCTCACCCCTGGCCATAGTAGTGCCACCCAAGGTAAGTATGGAGGATACGATGTATCCAAATGTTATACCGTTACTATAGCTGTTCACTTCCAACTCTGTTACCCCTTCACAGAATTCTTTTGTTAGCGTCCTTTTTACCCATCTTGTTCTAGGTCGGACGTGTTTACATGGAACCCCTTAAGGCAGTACCATTCCAAGAGCCACATTATCAGTATCATTGTAGACATTTGACTAAGTCCCATTGGACAGAAAGAAAAACCCTGGGTGGGCATTTATCGGCCCCTCATAATCCAATGCAGCATATCTGGAATTCATTCCAGAAGTGCTTGGATCTGTTTAATTTACTAGGGAAAGGGTGCTTTTATACAGTATTGTCCCTGAACAATTGATGCACAAAGAAGTATCTGTAAAGTTCGCTATGGGGCAACAAGCAGAGTAATAACCAGCTGATCGGGGTACTGTTAATTGTTTATAATGCCAACCCATGAGTGTTGTATTCTGTTCTTCCATATAAAAATTATCACAATATGTGCTGTTATCACAGCCAGGGTAACCCTCACCCTGTGGTTTCCGGTGGTACAGACATGGTCCAGGGTAACTAAATCCGAACATTCCCGTTACCTCTGCAAACTGTGGCGGCCGAGTGTATGTGTAGTTAACAAGTGACAATGGGTTTGCAGTCCAAAGGCTGGTGACAGATCGGAAAGGATAGCAGGCTGTTCCCTTCCCAAAGAATCTCTTATGAGTTTTCACAAACACGTTATTTGTGGCAGCCCTCCTGTTGCATCTCGGGGGAAGGTGTTCACCCATGTTGAGTGTGGGTACACTATGTGTATTTTCCAAGAACCATGATACCCCACATACTATTATTATTACCACCGTTACCAGAACAATGACACACACAATTTTACTTTATGTAGACCAAATCGCAAAGCGTTGTCTAGGGGCAATTGGCTGATCTTCCTCATTAATTTGTCTTCCAAAAGGATGCATAGTGGAACAAGAGAAGAAACGCAAAAATGATGAGAAATGTAAGTGTTCCCAGTGTCCGTCAGAGCCTCACTGGTAGAGGCTCCTAACGTCCAACAGTTGGCGCTCTTGAGCACCCGCGGTAGAGCTTGCTCTGTCCTAAGCTCTTTCCTAGTCTATCCCACGTTGATAAAGGTGGTATACTTTCCTGACTAATGTTCAAACAACAAGAGCAAAGCAGATGAAGCGTTTTTATTTATTCCACTTACTTGTTGGTACTGCTACTCAGCACTTTCCTACCTTGTGCATTCCATCCCTAGTCTTTCTTTTTCCTGGGCTCGGTGGTCCTCAGCCGAGGACGTAAGTTGTACCTGTCAGTTCCAGGCACTGTGTGATCACTGAACAGAGGCTCCTGGACAGCTCGTATTTCTGGTGGGACAGCATCATTCAAAATGTCGTCGTTCTCTTTGTCTGTTTGTGTCCAAACCAACTTTGCATGACTGAAAGGCACGAATCTGGGCACCTGCTCACATTCAACCTCTCCTATTCCCTCCTTGACCCATTGGTCGTAAGGCAACGGCAAAAGTATTCTTTTGTAGTGGGTCGCATTGACCCAGTTCTTTTGACCAGCAACCTTTACAGCCGTCTATGTTACCAGAAGGACTTGCTCAGGACCTTTCCATCTGGGTTCCAATTTTTTTTTCCTCTGGAAGTTGCGGATTAAGACAAAGTCACCAGGCTGGATACTGTGGCCAGGATCCTCTGGCTTAGGAGGTAAGGAGTCTTGCACCTGTTGGTAAATAGAACGCAAACTTTCCGTTAACTGCCCAAGGTAATCAAGCAATACAGGATATTCATTTTCTGAAAACTTCTTTGGTCATGGGACCCCCCAGATATTTGCTGGGCGCCGGAAGACAATCTCATAAGGGGACAAGCCTGTTCTAGAATGTGCTGTAGTCCTAGTGGACAAAAGAGCCAAAGTAAGAGCATCTGGCCATTGCAATCCTGTCGTCTCCTGAATTTTTGCCAATTTCAATTTCAGTGTGCCGTTGTATTTCTCAACCAACCCCGCTGACTGCGGGTGATTGGCTGCATGGAATTTCTGTTTAATGTGCAGACCTTCACATATTATCCTAATCACTTTCCCATTAAAATGAGAGCCAATTTCACTCCAAATAACTGGGCATTCCGAAATGCGGAAAGAACTCTTTAATGAGCACCTTCGCGCTTGTGGTAGCCGTATTGTCTTTAGTGGGGTAAGCCTCGACCCACTTACTAAATGCACATATGACCACTAGGGCATACTTGAGATTGTTACAACGTTCTAGCTCAATGAAATCCATTTGAAGGACTTCGATGGGGAATGTAGGTGGTGCAAAGTTACTGGATGGTGTGGGGATACCTATCCCTGGATTGTGCATCAAACAAATCATACAATTTTTCACTAAGTGTGCAGCTGTTTTAGAAATATTGTCATTACACCAAACTGGGGCCAATAGTTTACAAATACCTTTTGCACTGATATGAGCTGGGTCATGAGCCATGGTAACCACAGGGAGTACATATGCATCAGGTAATATACATTTCTGTTTTCCGGACAAATCAATCCAACATCCTTCTTCATCTAAACGTGCTGTACTCTCCTGCCACACAGCTAATTCTTCTATCGAGGCCTCGCTTTGTATCTCTTACACACTCTCAACTGTGTTTTCAAACATTGCCTTCTCGGGAACCCATCTGGCTAGGCCTGCAACAAACATTCTCTTCTTCTTAACCTGAGCGTCTCTTTGGCTGTCTGATCAGCGAACGCATTCCCTCTACCTATATCATCTGTCACTTTCTTGTGGGCACTACACTTTACAATAGCCATTTTCTTAGGAAGTGTTAGTGCAGATAGCAATCATGTTATCAAGTGTCCATGTTGTATCTTAGTACCATGCGAGGTAAGAAACCCTCTCTCTGCCCAAAGGCACCCAAAGTTGTGCACAACCCCAAATGCATACTGACTGTCTGTGTAAATATTGACAACTAACCCTTCACTCAGTTCACAACCTCGTATAAGGGCAACAAGTTCTGCTGCCTGGGCAGATTGATAGGGGACCCGTGATGTCTCTACCACTGTGCGTAATGTAGTGATAGCATTAGCTGCGGTGGTGGTGCCATCTGATAATTTAAAACAAGAGCCATCGACATATAGTTCTCCTTGGGGATCAGATAAGGGAACATCAGTCAGGTCTACCCGTCCTATCGTCTCTTCCTCTGTTCGGAAAATGCAATCATGTTTGTCAACTGCATCATTCTCGGAAGGGAGGGGTAGTAACGTGGCTGGATTCAGAGTGGCACATCTTTTAATTGTAATATGCTTGGTAAACAATGTCAATTCGTAGCCTGTAAGACGTGCACTGGTGAGGTGCTGTGTTCTTGTTTTATTCAAAAGTGTGTCCACAGCATGGGGTACCATGACTGTGAGGTCAGTATCGAGAACGAGTCGAGCCGATTGTCTGATAGAAGTGGCCACGGAAGCGACCGCTCGCAGACAACTCGGGAGGGCCCTTGCAACAGGATCGAGCAAAGCAGAGAAATAAGCGCAAGGTCTCTGTCTGTCGCCAAATTTTTGGGTCAAGACAGAGAGAACACAACCAGCCATCTCGTGGACGTATAACACAAAAGGCTTGTTATAGTCAGGTGTGCCTAGTACTGGAGCAGAGCAAAGAGCAGTTTTTAATTTTTTAAAAGATTGCTGACAATCGGGCGTCCAAGGAAAATGCTCATGGACTTCTTTTGTTGTTAATGCAAGCAGGGGTTTAATCAGTAAGGAATAGTTAGGGGTCCACTGCCGACAGTAGGAAGTGATGCCTATAAAAGCACGCACGTCCTTTTGAGTTTGCAGACAGGGCATTTCATTAATGGTACTGATGCGTTCTGGTGTTAACCTTCTACCCTCCTTCGACAGAAGGTGACCTAAATAGGCGACCTCCTGTCGACAGTACTGAAACATCACAAGGGAAACTTTATGACCATGGTGTGCCAGGTGTAACAATAATTCCACCGTACTATCTTTTCAACCTTGTTCGGTATCAGAAGGAATTAACAAATCGTCGACATACTGTACCAATGCATTGCCTGGAGAAAGTGAGAGTAAATCCAACTGACCTTTCAATGCTTGACTATAAATGCTAAGACTCTCAGTATAGCCCTGAGGAGCTCTACAGAATCGGAAACTTTTGCCAGCTAGTGAAAATCCAAACAAATACCTGCTGTCTGGGTGTATGGGAATGCTAAAGAATGCATTTTTTAAATCAATGACAGAGAAAAACTTAGAGGTAGATGGAATCATAGTTAAAAGTGTGGTGATATCAGGAACCACTGGAAATTGTGGGACCACTATTTTATGGACCTCGCGCAAATCAATCACAAAACGATATTGTTAGACCTGTCAGCCCTAGGGTGGTCTTGCCCTGTTTTTTTCCCTTTTGCGCCTCATTTTTGCCACCATATTTTTACTGGACCTAGGTCTCCGGGCGCCTTGCCACTGCTGGTCAGTGCTGAGGTGCAGGTGCTCTCTCACTAAAGATGGCTGCCACAGGCCCCTGCTACTGCAGAAGGGCCTTACACACATACACGCTAGTAGCCAGGGTCAGGCTGGGACATAGGGCTACAGTATCCATCCCGTCCCCGCCTCTGGGCCACATAGCTAGATAGGTGGAAGGTTCCAGAACCTTCCGGGCTGTGGGAGGAGTTAAGTTTTGCCGCCTTTAGGAGGGTCAACTGACCTAGGGGTATAAGAGGCTTGGAGGGAAAACCTTTTAGTCAGTTAGGTTGGAGCACCGCTGAACCTGGGAGAACCTGCGCCGGAGTATAGGCTTTAGGGCCTAGGGGGGAGACCTACACTACTGCTGCTGACAGGGCTGAGGCCCTGCTGAAGTAAGATAGCTGAGGAACGCCCACCACCCACTGACCTTGCCCAGTGTGAGGGGACCCAGGGAACCACCTTCAGCGTGCTGGGAGGAACATCAAGCAACCCCAGAACCACCCACTCACAACCCCCCCCTTTTCATAAGAAGAAGAACTTTCTGACAAGAAACGTTTGTCACGGACATTATACTAAGCCACTTCGGACAAGAAGCTCCCGCAGGAGCCTGAAACCAAGAGTAACTGGAACCCATAACCGGACAGTCAGTCAACCCAAGCTGAATCTTCGAATGGGGATCACAAGGTGAAGCGCTGTGTCATAAGCGCTAGACCTTCACCCCCTATCCACCCCTGCCTGCAACTGGACTGTCCCCACGAACGCTTCCCACGCAGCCCGGCGTATAGGCTGCCAGCGCGCCCCACGCTTCAACTCCACGTGGGAGGAATTGCCACCCCAGTCACTGACCTCGTGACTGAAGCGCCGCCGCGGCCGCCGCCACGTGAGCAGAGGTGCTGAGGTGAGGATGACCTCCTCCCCTTGAGTGCGTGTGGTGAGGTGCGCCGTCCGCGCCCTCACCGAAGCCCCAAAGATCACCGCCGGGCCCGAGAGCCCTATCGCCGAAGTCGCGGCCAAGAAAGACGCCGCCGCAGTCCAGGAGGGCCGCGTGAAGGGAACTGAGGCCTACCGCGGCCTCCCGGCCCGCGGACGCCGTTGCTAAGGGACCGGGGACGCCGACCGCGTCATCGGTCTCGCCCCCGAAAAGGACGCAACGTGATTGGCCCCTGCCGGAGCCAGAAGAAGAGCGACGTGATTGGCCCCGCCGGAGCCAGCAGTAGAGCGACGTGATTGGCCCCGCCGGAGCCAGCAGAAGAGCGACGCCGGAGGGGCTCCACTGCCATCGGGAGCCCCTGGAAGATATCCCAGGCCGCGCAGGGATTGGGCGGCGTACTCGGCCCGCCCCCCCAGCGCGTACGGAGGTAGGAGGGACTCTGTGTGAAGCCGAGGGAAGCGGGAAGCCGTCCGAGAAGGACTGCCGGCTCCCGCTCCCTTTCCCCTCTGATACCAGTGACTCCACGGGGGCCGGAGGAGAGCAATACCGGCCCCCCAACGTCCTGCAACGCCGGCCGGAGGGCCGTGGAACTCGCTCCGGGCCCCGCCAATCAAAGGGCTGGCCCGGGAGGGAGTCAGTCGAGCAGACGAGCGACCAGCCACATCACAGCAGGTGAGCCCGGGAGGCCCCTAGGGCTCCACCTCAAGCCCCTGGGGGCCGGGGCCAGCATTCCCTGGGGGATTAACGAGGGAAGAGCCCTCATTAACATTTTGTGCCAGGCGAGGCCTCGGTCAGGAGAGGGCCAAGCCTGAGTTAACCCTTACCTCCCCTGTTAGACACAGGAATCCTAAATCATAGGGAAGCCCCAGTTTAATGGACATGTTGAGGGGTTCCCTCTAGGATTGCCTACAGCATATTGTTACGCGTGCTTTAATGATTGTCTAGGCCTGATGCATATGCCTATAATGAAATGTCTTGGCCTGATGATTTAGGCCCTGTTTCAAACGTAACGTCAAGTGCCTATTTACAAGGGATGTTAATATACCTGAAGTGGTTTTGCATGTTCTAGGCCCTGATTTATTAGTGCACCCTGTAATCATTATTGGTGCTGTGATTAGGAGATGATTCTACACTGTTGATGGTATTTTTAAGAAGAATGTGCACCAGTTGACTAACGTAATGATTTGCAATGTAAAGGAAATAATATGCCTCATCTGATGCAACCTTGAGTTACATAAAAGAACTTGATTTTAATTACGCAAGCCTGGTGTGGTGTCCTATTATTGCTTCGCATTTCTGAGTCAAGGTAAGAGTGTGCTGCACAACTGCCTTACACATTGCCTTCGCGTGCCTTCCCCGCTTTGCGCCATGCTACCGTAACGGACTCGGTAACCCCGTTTCCAACATTGGTGTTCAGTGGTGGGATAAGGACTGGTGTTTGTGCAGCACCCTACAGTGACTCAGTGTGCGCCGCAATTAGACACCTAGTGAAATGTAAGTACAAGGAATTCTATTGTGATTGCTGATTGTGTTAGTCCTGCGTTAGACCTGCTACCTACCATCTAGAACCCCTTCCTTAAAATTGTCTGGGACCCCACCTAGGAGGATGGAGTTTGAGTTACCCGACCTAGAGAGGTATACGGTGACACAGCTCAAGGAGTTCTGCCTAGAGAGGGGGTGGCCGTCAAGCGAGGCGCCAGGAAGGAGGTGCTTCAGAAAGCTTTGAGGGCATGGGTAATGGCCCACCCGGGGGAAGAGGGGATGAGGAGCAGAGGGAGGCAGACGACCCAGGAGAACTGAGCCTACTGAACATTGACGTCAGCGAGAATGTGTTGCCAGGAAGACGTTCCAGGGCAGGCAGTAGTGCGTCAGGGGGAGTTTGTCAGCAGAGGAATTCGAGGACAGGAGGGAGCAGAGGCAATTGACATTAGAGTTGGCTAGGATGGAAAGGGAGCGAGAACAGGCAAGGCTAGCCATGGAGGAAAGGAGGCTTGCACATGAGCTTAGCCTGAAAGAACTAGAGCTCCGAGCCTTGCAGATGGAGATGGAAGGCAAAGGAAATGGTGGCAGCGTACCGGCTGGGGTTCCACAGGAGCCCAAATTTTATCTACCCAGGGAGGTGATAGCCAGCTTTAGTGTGGGTGATGACATCGACAAGTGGTTGACGGCGTACGAGGTAGCTTTGGTGGCCCATAGAGTTCCTGAGAGCTACTGGGGAGGAGGACTTTATAGGTACATACCTCCACTAGTAAGGGATACACTTTTAACCTTGGAAAAGGGGGATCGGACCAACTACCCTATCATGAAGGAGGCCCTGCTCAGGAAGTTTGGCCTCACCCCAGAGAAGTACCGCCAAAAGTTCCGCAACAGCCACAAGCTCATCACACAAAACTGGGTGGATTTTTATGATTATGCCCGGAAGGCATTGGAGGGTTGGGTGCGTGGCAGCAACATTGACAATTACACTGGGCTGTACGACCTGTTCTTGAGAGAGCACCTCCTCGAGAAATGTTTTCCGGAGCTGCGCCAGTACTTGGTGGACCGCAAGCTGACCAACCCAAGGGAGCTTGCAGAGGAGGCAGACACGTGGGTCAGCACTCGGGTGTCCCACAAGGGAGCCGGGGCGGATCCCCCGAAAGGTGGACAGGGGTTCCCCCAGAAGAAAGAGGGGGAGATAAAAAGAGGGAGTTCTTTAAAGGTCCCCAAAATAGACCGCCTGGGAGAGGGGTAGGTTCCCCATCCCAATCTGGATACCAGAAACCCACTTACCCTGACAGGAGTCAGCAGCCCAGAACTGTCCGGTGCTACGAGTGCGGGGAGGTTGGACACTACAAGGGGGATCCCCAGTGTCGCAAGAGAACCCCAGCCCCCACAGGAGGTAAGAGCCCCGGAGTGGCCAGTGTAGCGCTTGGGGAGGAGTTGTCCCTAGGTAGGGGAGGTGAGTGGACAGGCTTGACCTTAGTTTCCCTGGGGGATAGAGAGATCATCCCACGGGTTCAGGTACCCGAGAACACTGCCAAGTATCGGCAGAGGGTCCTGGTGAACGGGGAGGAGGTGGAGGCTCTGAGGGACACAGGTGCCAGCATGACGATGGTGAAACGTCAGCTGGTGTCCCCAGAGCAGGTGATTCCTGAGGAGTTCCACCCGGTTGTGATGGCTGATAATAGCCTGGGTCATTACCCCGTGGCCCAAGTTCCCTTTGAGTGGGGAGGAGTGTCAGGTCTGATGAAGGTTGCGGTGAGCCCTGCCATGCCAGTTGACTGTCTGCTGGGCAACGACTTGGAACATACTGCCTGGAGAGAGGTAGAGTTCAATGCCCATGCTGAGATGTTGGGGTTACCAGGATGGACTTGCGTTATCACGCGGTCCATGGCTGCCCGACAAGGAACTCAGCCCGGGTTGGAGCCTGAAATAATGGCCCAGCCCACTGCTGGACGAGGAGATGTCCGGGAGGAGACACCCGGTGAGATGGATGGGGAGCCCGCGGAGGTGACCCCGGAGTCCGCTGAGGTGGTTGGTTTTCCCGTGGGGGACCTGCCGACCCCTGCAGAGTGGCAGGTGGAAGGAGGGCCTACCCGGGAAGAATTTTGCCGGGCACAGAGGGAGTGCCCTACGCTTGAAGGCATACGGCAACAGGCCAAAGCCCAAGCAGCTGGAACAGAGACTGGTAACTACCATGTCTACTGGGAGGATGGTCTCCTCTACAGTGAGCCTAAGGCTCCGGTGCATGGGTCCTCAAGGGCCGTGGTGGTCCCTCAATGCTACCGGGCCTTTCTGCTAGAGTTGGCACATGAGATACCACTAGCAGGACACCTGGGCCAGGACAAGACGTTTGCACGTTTGGTCCCACATTTTTACTGGCCCAGGATGTGCGTCACTTCTGACACGTTTTGCAAGACCTGCACCACTTGCCAAGCGAGCGGCAAGACAGGGACTAAGGTGAAGGTCCCTCTAGAACCTCTACCAGTGGTCGATACCCCTTTTGAGCGAGTGGGGATTGACATTGTCGGGCCGTTGGATCCGCCGACTTCTGCTGGGCATAGGTTCATTTTGGTGCTAGTAGACCACGCCACCCGGTACCCAGAGGCAATCCCTCTGAGGACCATCACAGCACCGGTGGTGGCGCGGGCCCTCATGGGGATTTTTACCCGAGTGGGATTCCCCAAGGTCGTGGTGTCAGATAGGGGCACAAATTTCATGTCGGCCTACATGCAGGCCATGTGGAAGGAGTGTGGAGTGACCTACCGGTTCTCCACTCCTTACCACCCCCAGACGAACGGGCTCGTGGAGCGCTTTAACAAAACCTTGAAGGGGATGATCAGGAGCCTACCCGAGGATTTGAGAAGAAAGTGGGACGTCCTCTTACCCTGTCTGCTCTTCTCCTACCGAGAGGTGCCGCAGAAGGGGGTCGGTTTCAGCCCCTTTGAGCTGCTCTATGGCCACCCCGTTCGGGGCCCCCTCAGTCTCGTCAAAGAGGGGTGGGAGAAGTCTTCCTCGAAGCTTCCCCGTGATGTAGTCAGCTATATGCTGGCGTTCCGCAGCCAAGTGGCCAAGCGGTGGAAGGAGGCCTCGGACAACTTAGAGGCGAGTCAGGCCGTCATGAAGCAATGGTATGACCGGAACGCGCGGACGGTAGAGTTAGACGCTGGACAGAAGGTGTGGATCATGGAGCCAGGAGAGCTTAGCGCCCTCCAGGACCGGTGGACTGGGCCGTTTGAGATCTTGGAAAGGAAAGGCCAGACCACGTATGTCGTCGATATGAAGACCCCCGTCAACCCCACAGGGTGTTCCACGTCAACCGCCTGAAGCCACACCAGGAGCGTTCCGAGCTCACTCTCTTGATGATAACAGATGGAAGTGAGGAGGAGGAGAGTGAGCCTCTGCCAGACCTTCTGGCGGCCCATGAGAAGGATGGTTCGGTAGATGGAGTGTCCCTCGCCCCATCCTTGACCCCCGAGCAACAGAGGGACTGCCGCCAGGTCTTGGGGCAGTATGCCTCGTTGTTTTCCCTCACGCCTGGAATCACGCACCTGTGTACCCATGATGTGGACACAGGGGACAGTCCGCCAGTGAAGAACAAGTCTTACCGGCTGTCCGATAAGGTCAAGGCTAGTATCCAGGGTGAGGTTACCAAGATGCTAGAACTGGGGGTGATTGAGCCTTCCAGTAGCCCTTGGGCTAGTCCGGTGGTGTTGGTGCCGAAAGCGGTCCCCCGGGCACCACACCAGAACTTCGGTTCTGTGTGGATTATCGTGGACTCAACTCAGTCACCAAGACCGACGCTCACCCGATCCCTCGGGCGGATGAGCTCATTGACCGGCTGGGAGCAGCCCGGTATCTGAGTACCATTGATTTAACGTCAGGCTATTGGCAGATCGCCATGGGGGAAGGAGCAAGGGAGAAGACTGCGTTCTCCACCCCCGAGGGCCACTTAAATTTCAGGTGATGCCCTTCGGGTTGAAAAATGCTCCAGCCACTTTCCAGCGGTTGGTGAACCAGGTGCTGTCTGGCCTAGAGGCCTTCTCTGCTGCCTACCTGGATGACATAGCTGTCTTCAGTAGCAGCTGGGAGGACCATCTGCAGCATCTCCAGGAGGTGCTACAGGCTTTGCAACGGGCTGGTCTAACCATCAAGGCCAGCAAGTGCCAGATTGGACAGGGATCTGTCGAGTACCTGGGACATCTGGTGGGCGGAGGTAAGGTGCAACCCCTCCAAGCCAAGATTGAGACCATCATGGCCTGGGAGCCCCCAAGACCCAAACAGAGGTCCGAGCTTTTCTCGGCCTCACGGGATACTACCGCCGGTTCGTCAAGGGATATGGAACCATCGTGGGCCCATTGACGGAATTGACTTCAAAGAAGCAGCCACGCAGAGTCATCTGGACGGCTGCCTGCCAGGATGCCTTTGAGACCCTTAAACGTGCCATGTGCACCGCGCCGGTGCTCAGGACTCCAGATTTTGGACGGGAGTTTATCGTGCAGACAGACGCTTCTGAGCATGGCATAGGAGCTGTGCTCTCGCAGCTGAATGACGATGGCCAAGACCAGCCAGTGGCCTTCATCTCCCGAAGACTACTCCCCGGGAACAGCGGTGGAGTACCATCGAGCGGGAAGCCTTTGCCGTGGTTTGGGCTGTGAAGAAGTTGAGGCCATACCTGTTTGGTTGTCACTTCTTGATCCAGACCGACCACAGACCCCTTCGCTGGCTCATGCAAATGAGAGGCGAAAACCCCAAATTGTTGAGGTGGTCCATTTCCCTCCAGGGGATGGACTTTCGGGTGGAACATCGACCCGGTGTAGACCACGCCAACGCTGACGGTCTCTCCCGGTTTTTCCGCCTTAGCGAAGAGAACTCCCTAGAGGTTGGGAAGCTCTCCCCTCTTTCGGCTGGGGGGACGCGTGTTAGACCTGTCAGCCCTAGGGTGGTCTTGCCCTGTTTTTTTCCCTTTTGCGCCTCATTTTTGCCACCATATTTTTACTGGACCTAGGTCTCCGGGCGCCTTGCCACTGCTGGTCAGTGCTGAGGTGCAGGTGCTCTCTCACTAAAGATGGCTGCCACAGGCCCCTGCTACTGCAGAAGGGCCTTACACACATACACGCTAGTAGCCAGGGTCAGGCTGGGACATAGGGATACAGTATCCATCCCGTCCCCGCCTCTGGGCCACATAGCTAGATAGGTGGAAGGTTCCAGAACCTTCCGGGCTGTGGGAGGAGTTAAGTTTTGCCGCCTTTAGGAGGGTCACCTGACCTAGGGGTATAAGAGGCTTGGAGGGAAAACCTTTTAGTCAGTTAGGTTGGAGCACCGCTGAACCTGGGAGAACCTGCGCCGGAGTATAGGCTTTAGGGCCTAGGGGGAGACCTACACTACTGCTGCTGACAGGGCTGAGGCCCTGCTGAAGTAAGATAGCTGAGGAACGCCCACCACCCACTGACCTTGCCCAGTGTGAGGGGACCCAGGGAACCACCTTCAGCGTGCTGGGAGGAACATCAAGCAACCCCAGAACCACCCACTCACAACCCCCCCCTTTTCATAAGAAGAAGAACTTTCTGACAAGAAACGTTTGTCACGGACATTATACTAAGCCACTTCGGACAAGAAGCTCCCCGCAGGAGCCTGAAACCAAGAGTAACTGGAACCCATAACCGGACAGTCAGTCAACCCAAGCTGAATCTTCGAATGGGGATCACAAGGTGAAGCGCTGTGTCATAAGCGCTAGACCTTCACCCCCCTATCCACCCCTGCCTGCAACTGGACTGTCCCCACGAACGCTTCCCACACAGCCCGGCGTATAGGCTGCCAGCGCGCCCCGCGCTTCAACTCCACGTGGGAGGAATTGCCACCCCAGTCACTGACCTCATGACTGAAGCGCCGCCGCGGCCGCCGCCGCGTGAGCAGAGGTGCTGAGGTGAGGGAGACCTCCTCCCCTTGAGTGCGTGTGGTGAGGTGCGCCGTCCGCGCCCTCACCGAAGCCCCAAAGATCACCGCTGGGCCCGAGAGCCCTATCGCCGAAGTCGCGGCCAAGAAAGACGCCGCCGCAATCCAGGAGGGCCGCGTGAAGGGAACTGAGGCCTACCGCGGCCTCCCGGCCCGCGGACGCCGTTGCTAAGGGACCGGGGACGCCGACCGCGTCATCGGTCGCGCCCCCGAAAAGGCCGCGACGTGATTGGCCCCTGTCGGAGCCAGAAGAAGAGCGACGTGATTGGCCCCGCCGGAGCCAGCAGTAGAGCGACGTGATTGGCCCCGCCGGAGCCAGCAGAAGAGCGACGCCGGAGGGGCTCCACTGCCATCGGGAACCCCCTGGAAGATATCCCAGGCCGCGCAGGGATTGGGCGGCGTACTCAGCCCACCCCCCCCAGCGCGTACGGAGGTAGGAGGGACTCCGTGTGAAGCCGAGGGAAGCGGGAAGCCGTCCGAGAAGGACTGCCGGCTCCCGCTCCCTTTCCCCTCTGATACCAGTGACTCCACGGGGGCCGGAGGAGAGCAATACCGGCCCCCCAACGTCCTGCAACGCCGGCCGGAGGGCCGTGGAACTCGCTCCGGGCCCCGCCCCGCCAATCAAAGGGCTGGCCCGGGAGGGAGTCAGTCGAGCAGATGAGCGACCAGCCACATCACAGCAGATGAGCCCGGGAGGCCCCTAGGGCTCCACCTCAAGCCCCTGGGGGCCGGGGGCCAGCATTCCCTGGGGGATTAACGAGGGAAGAGCCCTCATTAACATTTTGTGCAAGGCGAGGCCTCGGTCAGGAGAGGGCCAAGCCTGAGTTAACCCTTACCTCCCCTGTTAGACACAGGAATCCTAAATCATAGGGAAGCCCCAGTTTAATGGACATGTTGAGGGGTTCCCTCTAGGATTGCCTACAGCATATTGTTACGCGTGCTTTAATGATTGTCTAGGCCTGATGCATATGCCTATAATGAAATGTCTTGGCCTGATGATTTAGGCCCTGTTTCAAACGTAACGTCAAGTGCCTATTTACAAGGGATGTTAATATACCTGAAGTGTTTTGCATGTTCTAGGCCCTGATTTATTAGTGCACCCTGTAATCATTATTGGTGCTGTGATTAGGAGATGATTCTACACTGTTGATGGTATTTTTAAGAAGGATGTGCACCAGTTGACTAACGTAATGATTTGCAATGTAAAGGAAATAATATGCCTCATCTGATGCAACCTTGAGTTACATAAAAGAACTTGATTTTAATTACGCAAGCCTGGTGTGGTGTCCTATTATTGCTTCGCATTTCTGAGTCAAGGTAAGAGTGTGCTGCACAACTGCCTTACACATTGCCTTCGCGTGCCTTTCCCGCTTTGCGCCATGCTACCGTAACGGACTCGGTAACCCCGTTTCCAACAGATATACATCATCAGCACTGTTAGGAGAGTCTAGAGGTGCTCTTTTTAGGACCGGAAGAATAGGACTATTGCATATGTTACCGGTGGTCTCTTCGACAACTCCCTTGTATATTAGGTCCCAAACAATATTAAGGAGAGCTTGTTATCCTGCCTTTGGTATTTTATACTGAGGAATGCACTGCAATATCCCATTGTCCTTCACTTGTATAAAACTTGGGGTATTTGAAAGAAGCCTACATCAGTGTCACCGCTGGCCCATAATGAGGGTGGTACTGGATCAAGTTCAGGTGGAAGGGGAACATCTTTAGAGAGGCATTGTCTAGTACCCACATCAGGGCCCATGGTAATATAAACACCATCTGGCGAACAATATGTGGTAGCGTGAAACTTCTTTAGTAAGTCCAAGCCCATTAAATTTTCACCACAATTAGATGTTAGAAGGAATGGGGAATCTACGGTAAAAGGATCAACAGTAAGGGCAAGAGGGCGCGAGATGGGGCTTACAACCGGTACTCCTGAAAAACCCGCCAAAACATTATTATGGCCAGATAGGGTCGCCCCAGGGACCAGGTGTCGGGAAATAGAGCTTTTTGTGGCACCTGTATCAACCAAGAATTCCTTAGTAGATCCTTGCAGATCCACTTTGACATAAGGGCCATGCTGGTGTACAGGTATGTGAACTAGTCCCTTACCCTGTCCCTGGCTGTCATAATCATAATCGTCATTGTAGTATTGTCCATCCCTGGTGTCGTCGAAATAATTGTCGGGACGGCCTACAGAGGCAGTAGTGTGTTGCTGTCTATTGCACGGCCCCTGTTTCCACGACCTCTTCTTCTAGTGGACGAGGCATTGCGCAAAAGTACAGGGCACTGGCTGCGCCAGTGACCTTCTTCCTTGCAGTAAGCACACTGATTCTGTCCCAAAGGTGTCATGGGTGGCTGTCTAGTGCGTAAGAGTTGTTGTTGGAGTCCCCGCCCTCTAGTGTTACCTCGATATGCCTGTTGCAGTAATACATTTGTCTTCAGATCCTTGTTTCTTTTATCAGTTTTGTCTTTCTCTTCATTATCCCTATGCTCGTAATATTGGGCCATATTTAGAATCACGGAGGAGGAAGACGTGGACCAGGTGCTTTCAGCTGCTTGAAGTTTAGACATTATTTCGGGAAGGAGATTAGTGACAAACCTATCAACGAATAGACTGACTCCTCCCTCTGTGGACATATCCTGCCCACTATAATCCAAAAACATCTCTTCAAACCTGGTGAAGAAATCAGAAACACTTTCGTCTTTTTTTCTGCCGGCAAGCAGTCAGTCTGTCCCAACTAACTTTCTTGGACGGACTAAGTGTTTGCATGTATGTTATTATGCGACCGGGTAAGGCAAGTAACTCAGCACCTGGTTTGTCTCCTGGCTTTCTATCTTGGTCCCAACCCTTAATCGCGCCCCACGTTCCACCCAACTCAGCAATATGGTCTTGTGTATGTACCTGTCGCCACAAATATCAACTGGGACTAGTAGGCCAAAAACATTTCAATATCCGCAAGGGATTCATCACACTAGAAGAGGCAGCTTCTGTCAATTCTTTATTGTAAGCAGTAGGATTTTTTCTAGGACCGGGCAATGTAGCCTTCAGGGCCAGAACTTCACTTCTTTTCCATGGAGTATAAACCCATTGTTGCCAAAAGCGGGCAGCCACAGCCAGTCTGGTAATCACTCCATGCTGATCCAACACTGCGGGAATTTCCGGGTGGTATATGGGGTGAACTTCTCGCATTGGGAACTGACTTATTTGAGTGGGACGCTTATCATGTAGTCTACCTCTGCTGCACTGATTGTGCCACCCACATAAGCAGCCTGTAAATGTAACTCAGGCCTACCATTGCAGAGCCTGTGTGCAGTCTGGTACCGCCATGTCGACTTGGCAAGTGCACCCACTTGCCAGGCCCTACCCTTCCCTTTTCTTACATGTTAGTCAACCCTAAGGTAGGCCCAAGATACTGCTGTGGGCAGGGTGCAGTGTATGTGAAAGGTAGGACATGCCCTGGTGTGTGTGGCATGGCCTGATAGTGAAATACTGCCAATTTCGTTTTTCACTATTGCAAGCTTGGGGAGTGGGGTTGTGGGGCTGCTTTATCAGTGAAGGAAGGGAGACATTGCTAGCATTGCCCACTGAGGATCAGATGTCTTATGCCCCCATGCAGGAAGCCTTAATAGGAAGGTATGGGTTGACCCCAGAGCTGTACAGGCAGAAATTTAGAAACTGCAAGAAGCTGGAGTCAAGTACTTGGGTGGAGTATGTGTCCTATTTTTGCAGAGCACTGGATGGTTGGGTGAAGGGTAGCAAGGTGAATGATTTGCAGGGGCTCTATGATTTGGTTGCATGGGAGTACTTGTCAGATAATTTTTTTCCAGAGCTACGCCAGCACTTGATTGACAATATGCTGACTGACCCCTGGAAGCTTGCTGTGGAGGCGGACCGCTGGGTCAGTACCAGGGTCCAAAAAGGTTGTGTGAGAGACCTCGCCAAAGGTGGGCAGGGTCCCCAGCAGAAGAGTGGGGGGCACAAGGGTAAACAGAAGGAGTTCCAAAAAGGGCCCCAAAGTAATCCCCAAGGGAACCAAGGTAAAGGTTCCCAGCCTACCACTGAAAAGAAGCCATGGGTCCAGACAGGTAAGCCTGTTCATAAGGGTACCAAGGCATGTTTTGGTTGTGGTCAGGTGGACCCCCTCCAAGGGGATCCTAGGTGTCCCAAGAAGGTTACCACCGCACCCACTGGTGCACAGCCCCGGGAAATGGCTAGTGTAGCCTTGGGGGAGGAGTCGGGTGCCCAAGAGTGGTGGGGTCCCGCAGAAATGTCCCTGGTCTCTTTAGGAGACAGTGAGATGGTCCCAAGTGCTCATCTGCCTGATAACACTAAGAAGTACAGGCAGAGAGTGACCATCAATGGCCATAGTGTGGAGGCTCTGAGAGGCACCGGGGCCAATGTGACAGCTGTCAGTTGACAGCTGGTGTCTGAGGAGCAGGTGGTCCCCAACACATTCTACCCAGTAGTTGCCGCTGACAACTCAGAGTGCCTCTGCAAAGTGGCACAGGTTCCCTTTGAGTGGGGGGGGCCTCAGGTACCTTGAGAGTAGCTGTGAGGCCAGTCATGCCTGTTGACTCTCTGCTAGGAAATGATTTGGAGACCTCCCCTTGGACAAAAGTGGAGCAGAGGTCTCATTTAGAGATGTTGTGTTAGAAATGGGATCTCTAGTTGGCAAGGGCTTGCACCTTTGTCCAGGTAGGGACCCTTCTTCCTAGTCAGGGTAAGGGTTGTTACACTCGTGAAGTAACCCCTGCTCACCCTCGTGGTAGCTTGGCACGAGCAGTCAGGCTTAATTCAGAGGCAGTGTGTAAAGCATTTGCACATAACCAACAGTAATACAGTGTAAGCACTACAAACGGACACCACACCAGTTTAGAAAAATAACCAATATTTTATATACTTAAGACAAGACCAATTACGACAAAAATCCACAATACTACACTTTACGAATTAATACTTGATACGTTAACTTCTTCTTTGCAGGAATAGCACAAAGGCAAAGTTCGTACGAGTCGGTAGCTCCGTCCGAGCCTACCGTGATGCTGAAAACCCCAGAGTCTAACAGTTCCAGCCGACCGCGTCGATACGGGCCAGCAGAGTCATGAACAGACTCGGTTACAGTACCTTTCTCGTTGTGGCTGGTACGGAGTGTACGAGCCGGTCGGCGTTCGTCGCGGTTGCGGTGCAAGACGGAGCGATGCAAGGTGCGGTGTCCCTCGATGCGGTGCAGGCAGCGGCTCGATGAGCGTCGTGCAGACGGAGTTGGTGAGTCCAAGGCGTGCGATGCAGGGTGAGACGATGCTCGATGCGGTGCTGACAGGTTGCGATGCAGGCGACCAAGCCGGAGTGCGGGAGCTGGCGTCGGACAGCGGTGCGAGTCGGAGCGGTGCGTCGCAGACGTGCGAGCGGTGCCCCAAATGCGGTGCGGTCTCGACTCTTGAGCCAGTTGCAGCGACAGTGTCGGTCTGGTCCGGCTGGCCCAGTGAAGCGATGCGATGCGAACTGCGGTGCCCACAGGTCACGGTGCAAGCAGCGGCTCGATGTTGGCGGCGTCGGACGTCGCCCACGGTGAGACCAGGGTTGCGATGCGAAGCGGGGCGATGCGGTCTGCAGTGCAAACAGGTCACCGGCCAGGGATGGATTCGGTTGACGGAGTCGGTTGCAGTTCCCTTCCTCTGTGGCAACTGAAACAGCGTTCCAGAAGCGGTACCCAGAGGCTTGTGAAGTCTTTGTAGTCCCTGAGACTTCTTAACAGGAGGCCAGCTCGGTTCCTGGCCCTTGGAGATACTCAGCACAAGTTTGTAGAAAGTTCAGTCCAGTCCTTTCACTGCCCAAGACAGAAGCAGCCACTGCAGGCCAACCCAACAAAGCAACAACACAGCAAAGGGGCAGTACTCCTCCTGGCAGCTCTTCCAGCTCTTCGTCTTGGCAGGTTCCTTGATTCCAGCGAGATCTAAATTCATGGGGTCAGGGCCCCAATATTTATATCCCAAATTTCTTTGTTGTCTGAAGGCAGAGAGGCCTTTGCCTAGTCCAAACCAGTTCTGGAGCACTTTGTTGACAAGTCTCCGTCCCTTCTTTCAGTGAGTAGGCCAGGGACATCAGACGCACCACAGGAGGTGGAGCCAGCATTGTGGAGGGAAGGCACTGTCCTATTCAGGGCCCAGGTGCGACCCCTCCCACCCATCTACAGGTCGATCTGGCTATTCAGCCCTGCGCTGACTCACCCTGTCTCCTGGCATCCCCCAGCCCCTGTCACTCACATTCCAGACAAGGAATACACAATCTCGCAGAGGCAGGCTTGGATGGTTAGACAAGAAAATACCCACTTTCTAAAAGTGGTATTTTCAAACACAGAATGTTAAAACCAACCTTACTAAAAGCTGCATTTTATCATTCTGAGTCCAGGCATACTAAACTCGAATTTCTACCATGTTCCCGGGGTCAGTTAGGATTATAAGCTGTAATAATCAAAACTGCCCGTTCTGGCCTAGGGGGAACAGGTAGCCTTGCAATAGTGAAAAACGAACTAGGCTGTAATTCACTATCAGGACATGCCGCACACACCCGGGCATGTCCTACCTTTCGCGAACAACGCACCCTGCCCACAGGGGTACCTTGGGTCTACCTTAGGGGTGACTAACATGTAGCAAAGGGAAGGTTTAGGGACTTGCAAGTGTGTGCACTTGCCAAGTCGACATGGCAGCCCCAGGCTGCGCACAGGCTCTGCGATGGCAGGCCCGAGTTACACTTTACGGGCTGTTTGCGTGGGTGGCACAATCCAGTGCTGCAGCCCACCAACAGCATTTGGTCTATAGGCCCTGGCACTCGCAGTGCACTTTACAAGGGACTGACACATAAACCAAATAGGCCAATCATGGAAACACCAATCCATAACACATTTTATACAGGAGCACTTGCACTTTCCCACTGGACCGCAGTGAGGAAAGTGCGCAGAATCATCATACCAGCAAAAACAGAGTCAAAACCGGGAGGTCAGAAAGCAAAAAGTCAGGGGAAACACGCCAAAAGATGCCAAGTTTAACACATGTCCCCTCCAGCTGAAAGTAGGGAGAACTACCCAACCCCATTGGAGTTCTCTTCACTAAGGCGGAAGAACCTGGACAGACCATCTGCGTTGGCGTGTTCTGTACCAGGACGGTGTTCCACCGTAAAGTCCATTCCCTGTAGGGAGATGGACCACCTCAGCAGTTTTGGATTCTCGCCCCTCATTTGCATTAACCATCTGAGGGGCCTGTGGTCTGTCTGAACCCGGAAGTGAGTCCCAAACAGGTATGGTCTCAACTTCTTCAGCGCCCAGACCACAGCAAAAGCTTCCCTTTCTATGGCACTCCACCTCTGTTCCCTGGGAAGTAGTCTCCTGCTAAGGAAGACTACAGGCTGATCCAGGCCCTCTTCGTTCAGTTGGGAGAGCACCGCTCCCATACCATGCTCTGAAGCGTCAGTCTGCACGACAAATTCTTTGGAGAAGTCAGGTGCCTTGAGCACGGGCGCCGTGCACATGGCTGCCTTCAGGGCATCAAAAGCTGTCTGGCAGGACTCAGTCCAGATCACTTTCCTGGGCTGCCTCTTAGAGGTCAGCTCTGTTAAGGGGGCAACGATGGTGCCATAGCCCTTAACAAATCTCCTATAATAGCCGGTGAGACCTAAGAAGGCTCTCACCTCTGTCTGGGTCTTGGGGGTTCCCAAGCCAGAATGGTGTCAATCTTGGGTTGTAGGGGCGCCACCTGGCCGCTTCCTACCTGGTGTCCCAAGTACACCACAGAACCCTGCCCGATCTGGCACTTACTGGCCTTGATCGTGAGGCCTGCACCTTGCAGAGCCCTCAACACTTTCTCAAGGTGCTGTAAATGTTCTTCCCAGCTGGAACTGAACACAGCAATGTCATCCAGGTAGGCGGCACTGAAATCCTCCAGCCCAGCCAACACCTGATTGACCAACCTCTGAAAGGTGGCAGGGGCATTCTTCAACCCAAAGGGCATCACCCGGAATTGGTAATGACCTTCTGGGGTTGAGAATGCTGATCTCTCCTTGGCCCCATCGGTTAAGGCAATCTGCCAGTACCCAGACGTTAAATCAAACGTGCTGAGGAACCGGGCAGCTCCCAACCGATCAATGAGCTCATCAGCTCTGGGGATGGGGTGTGCGTCAGTCCTGGTGACGGCATTGAGCCCACGGTAGTCCACACAAAACCGGAGTTCTGGAGTGGCACCGGGCGCCGCAGCCTTTGGGACCAAGACCACTGGGCTGGCCCAAGGACTGTGGGAGGGCTCAATCACCCCTAACGCCAACATCTTAGAGACCTCCTCCTTGATGCTGGATCTGACCCGGTCAGTCAACCTGTAAATCTTGTGCTTCACAGGATGGCTGTCACCGGTGTCCACGTCATGGGTACACCAGTGAGTAACACCGGGAGTCAGAGAGAACAGTGGGGCGAACTGTCCCAACAACTGGCGACAGTCCCCCTGCTGCTCCTGAGTCAGAGTAGGGGAGAGGATCACACCCTCTACTGACCCATCATGCTCCTTGGTAGACAGGAGGTCAGGGAGAGGCTCGCTCTCCTCTTCCACCCCATCATCTGTCGCCAAGAGCATACTCACTTCGGACCTCTCGAAGTGGGGCTTGAGGCGGTTCACGTGAAGGACCCTCAAAGGGTTCCTTGGAGCCTGCAAATCCACCAGGTAGGTGACGTCACTTTTGCGCTCCTTTACCTCATATGGCCCAGTCCACTTGTCCTGCAAGGCACAAGGTGCCACTGGGGCCATTACCCACACTTTTTGCCCAGGTTGAAATTCGACCAGAGTGGTGTTCTGGTCATACCATCTCTTCATTTCTTCCTGGCTTGCTTCTAGGTTCGCCTGAGCGAGTTTCCTGAAGCGGGCAGTTTGGTTTCTAAAGGCCAGCATGTAGCTAAATACATCCTGGGGAGTTTTCCTGGGAGCCGCCTCCCAGCCTTCCTTCACCAAACTCAGAGGTCCTCTGACAGGGTGGCCATACAGGAGCTCAAAGGGGCTGTACCCAAGAGACTTCTGAGGCACCTCCCTGTACGCAAAGAGTAGGCATGGCAAGAGGACGTCCCACTTACGCCTCATGGGTTCTGTTAGACCCTTGATCATGCCTTTCAAGGTCTGGTTGAATCTCTCCACCAGACCGTTTCCTTGTGGGTGGTAAGGAGTGGTGAACTTGTAGGTTACACCACACTCCTTCCACAGGGATGTCATATACTTCGATATGAAATTGGTCCCCCTATCGGAAACCACCTCTCTGGGGAATCCCACACGGGAAAAGATCCCCATTAACGCCCGGCCCACCACTGGCGCCGTCGTTGTCCTGAGAGGGATTGCCTCCGGGTACCGGGTGGCATGGTCCACCAAGACCAGGATGTACCTGTTGCCCATGGCTGTCTTGGGATCCAGTGGCCCCACTATATCCATCCCTACCCTTTCAAAGGGTGTTCCAACAACCGGAAAAGGTTGGAGAGGAGCTTTGACCTTCCTCCCACTCTTACCACTTGCCTGGCAAGTTTGGCAAGACCTACAGTGTGCATCTGACTGCCTTCGCATTTGGGGCCAAAAGAAGTGGGTGACAAGCCTGTCAAAGGTCTTGTCCTGCCCCAAATGTCCTGCCAAAGGCACGTCATGAGCCAGACCCAGTAGGAAGGTCCTGAAGCGCTGGGGTACCACCAGCACACGGGCTGACCCAGGCTCAGCAACCTTAGGCTCACTGTATAGGAGACCACTCTCCCAGTAGATCAGATGTGACCCGGACTGATTACCAGCTGCCTGGTCTGCAGCCTGCCGCCGCAGACCCTCCAGAGTAGGGCACTCGTTCTGCTCCCTGCAGAACTCCTCCCTGGTGGGACCCCCTTCTTGCTGCCAATGGGTCAGCTCAGAGATGTCTCCCAGTTCGGCTACCTGCTCCCCTGTAGGCACCGGGGCGTCCCCCTCGAGGTCCGCCTCCTCCCGGTCCGTGGGAACTTCGGGGGCCGGTTTCCCGCGCCCCTGCCCTTTCTCTTGGCAGGGACTTGGGCCACTGTTTCAGGCTCCAAGTCCTCTTGATCACCCTTTCTGGCTGCCATTGACCGAGTAGACACGCATGCCCACTCTGGCAACCCAAGCATCTCCAAGTGAGACCTGAGCTCAACCTCCTTCCCTGAGGACTGCTCCAGGTCGTTTCCTAGCAGACAATCGACAGGCATGGTAGGGCTCACAACCACCCTTAAGGGACCTGAGACCCCCCCCCATTCAAAGGGAACCTGCGCCACCATACACTGGCGCTCAGAGTTGTCGACAGCAACTACTTGGTGGAATGCTCCTGGGACTACTTGCTTCTCAGACACCAGGTGACACCGGACTGAGGTCACACTGGCTCCAGTATCTCTGAGAGCCTCTACCCTGTTCCCGTTAATGGTCACCCAGGTGCTATATTTCTTTGTGTTAGGGGGCACCTGGTTTCCTGGGACCATCTCACTGTCCCCGAGTGAGACAAGGGTAATTTCTGCGGGATCCCCACCCTCCTGTGGGCACCCCTCCTCCCCAAGCGCTACACTAGCCAACACTTTGGATTGTCCACCGGTGGGTGGCTGTGTCCCCTTCGGGCACTTGGGGTCCCCCTTAAAGTGACCTACCTGGTCACATGCATAACACTTTCGGGGGCCGGTCTCAACAGGCTTCCTGTAGAGACCCCTTTCTTCTTATCACCGGGGGACTGGGAACCTTTACCCTGGGTACTAGTTTGGGGCCCTTTAGAGAACTCCTGTGCTTTACCCTTGTCCCCCCACCTTTCTGCTGGGGACCCTGCCCACCTTTGGCTGAGTCTCCCCCAAACGCTTTCTTGTGGACCCTGGTACTCACCCAGCGGTCCGCTTCCATAGCAAGCTTCCTGGGGTCAGTTAGCTTACTATCAACTAGGTGCTGGCGCAGATCTGCAAAACATAGACTAGACAAGTGCTCCCATGCAATCAAGTTGTAGAGCCCCTGAAAATCTGTTACACTACTGCCCTTCACCCAACCATCCAGAGACCTGCAGAACACATCCACACATTCCAACCAAGTGTTGACATCAGACTTCTTACTGGACCTGAACTGATCCCTGTACTTTTCAGGAGTAAGACCATACTTCGTGAGAAGGGCATCCTTCATGTCAGCATAGGTGAGGTGATACCCCTTACCCAAAGCTATCAGAGCATCCCTTGCTTCTTCCGGGAAAAGTGGCCACAATCCTGCTCCCCAATTCTCCTCAGGGACCCCATTCATGTGTATGGCTGCCTCATAACCCTGGAACCACCTTTATATGTCATCCCCCTTCTTGAACTCCTTGCCTACGTTCTTGGGAATGTGCACAATCCTGTCTGCCTTTCTGGACGAATTGCTGCCACCATCTGAGCCTGACTTACTCCTAAGTTCTAGCTCCTTCAGTTCTCTCTCATGCTCTAAGAGCATCTTCCTCTCCTCTATGGCCAATCTCTTCTCCTCCCGCTCACTCTCCAGCCTGAGCTTCTGCAGCTCGAACTGCCTTGCCTCCCGCCTGTCCTCCAGCTCCTCTGGGGACAGACTGCTGCTGCCTGACCTGGCGGGTTCCCCCTACCCAAAAGCACATCCACCCTGGAAATAGGCTCCTCCGCCTCCTCACTGAGATCACCAGGCTGCCCATTGGCATGTCTGGCTGCTACCCAGGCCCTCAGCGCCTTCTGTAGCTCCTCCTTCCTTGTGAGGCCTTTAATTTGGACTTTCAGGTTTTTACAAATCGCTCGTAACTCCTTTACGGCGTAGGATTCCAACCTGTCCTCCTCAAAGATAACTTCCAGAGATGCAACGGATGATGCAATTGATTCAGGCATGACAAAAGTCGTGAGTTGAAAACTGGCAAGATCAAAAAATAGGCCAAAAGAAAAAGAACCCGTATGTGGTACGTAATGGTCTGCGATATGGTAGTAGTGCACACCAATCACTGTAAGTCAAGTGCAAACACAAGTCCTATCCTCACCGCTGACAACCAATGTTAGAAATGGGATCTCTAGTTGGCAAGGGCTTGCACCTTTGTCCAGGTAGGGACCCTTCTTCCTAGTCAGGGTAAGGGTTGTTACACTCGTGAAGTAACCCCTGCTCACCCTCGTGGTAGCTTGGCACGAGCAGTCAGGCTTAATTCAGAGGCAGTGTGTAAAGCATTTGCACATAACCAACAGTAATACAGTGTAAGCACTACAAACGGACACCACACCAGTTTAGAAAAATAACCAATATTTTATATACTTAAGACAAGACCAATTACGACAAAAATCCACAATACTATACTTTACGAATGAATACTTGATACGTTAACTTCTTCTTTGCAGGAATAGCACAAAAGCAAAGTTCGTACGAGTCGGTAGCTCCGTCCGAGCCTACCGTGATGCTGAAAACCCCAGAGTCTAACAGTTCCAGCCGACCGCGCCGATACGGGCCAGCAGAGTCATGAACAGACTCGGTTACAGTACCTTTCTCGTTGTGGCTGGTACGGAGTGTACGAGCCGGTCGGCGTTCGTCGCGGTTGCGGTGCAAGACGGAGCGATGCAAGGTGCGGTGTCCCTCGATGCGGTGCAGGCAGCGGCTCGATGAGCGTCGTGCAGACGGAGTCGGTGAGTCCAAGGCGTGCGATGCAGGGTGAGACGATGCTCGATGCGGTGCTGACAGGTTGCGATGCAGGCGACCAAGCCGGAGTGCGGGAGCTGGCGTCGGACAGCGGTGCGAGTCGGAGCGGTGCGTCGCAGACGTGCGAGCGGTGCCCCAAATGCGGTGCGGTCTCGACTCTTGAGCCAGTTGCAGCGACAGTGTCGGTCTGGTCCGGCTGGCCCAGTGAAGCGATGCGATGCGAACTGCGGTGCCCACAGGTCACGGTGCAAGCAGCGGCTCGATGTTGGCAGCGTCGGACGTCGCCCACGGTGAGACCAGGGTTGCGATGCGAAGCGGGGCGATGCGGTCTGCGGTGCAAACAGGTCACCGGCCAGGGATGGATTCGGTTGACGGAGTCGGTTGCAGTTCCCTTCCTCTGTGGCAACTGAAACAGCGTTCCAGAAGCGGTACCCAGAGGCTTGTGAAGTCTTTGTAGTCCCTGAGACTTCTTAACAGGAGGCCAGCTCGGTTCCTGGCCCTTGGAGATACTCAGCACAAGTTTGTAGAAAGTTCAGTCCAGTCCTTTCACTGCCCAAGACAGAAGCAGCCACTGCAGGCCAACCCAACAAAGCAACAACACAGCAAAGGGGCAGTACTCCTCCTGGCAGCTCTTCCAGCTCTTCGTCTTGGCAGGTTCCTTGATTCCAGCGAGATCTAAATTCATGGGGTCAGGGCCCCAATATTTATATCCCAAATTTCTTTGTTGTCTGAAGGCAGAGAGGCCTTTGCCTAGTCCAAACCAGTTCTGGAGCACTTTGTTGACAAGTCTCCGTCCCTTCTTTCAGTGAGTAGGCCAGGGACATCAGACGCACCACAGGAGGTGGAGCCAGCATTGTGGAGGGAAGGCACTGTCCTATTCAGGGCCCAGGTGCGACCCCTCCCACCCATCTACAGGTCGATCTGGCTATTCAGCCCTGCGCTGACTCACCCTGTCTCCTGGCATCCCCCAGCCCCTGTCACTCACATTCCAGACAAGGAATACACAATCTCGCAGAGGCAGGCTTGGATGGTTAGACAAGAAAATACCCACTTTCTAAAAGTGGTATTTTCAAACACAGAATGTTAAAACCAACCTTACTAAAAGCTGCATTTTATCATTCTGAGTCCAGGCATACTAAACTCGAATTTCTACCATGTTCCCGGGGTCAGTTAGGATTATAAGCTGTAATAATCAAAACTGCCCGTTCTGGCCTAGGGGAACAGGTAGCCTTGCAATAGTGAAAAACGAACTAGGCTGTAATTCACTATCAGGACATGCCGCACACACCCGGGCATGTCCTACCTTTGCGTACAACGCACCCTGCCCACAGGGGTACCTTGGGCCTACCTTAGGGGTGACTAACATGTAGCAAAGGGAAGGTTTAGGGACTTGCAAGTGTGTGCACTTGCCAAGTCGACATGGCAGCCCCAGGCTGCGCACAGGCTCTGCGCTGGCAGGCCCGAGTTACACTTTACGGGCTGTTTGCGTGGGTGGCACAATCCAGTGCTGCAGCCCACCAACAGCATTTGGTCTATAGGCCCTGGCACTCGCAGTGCACTTTACAAGGGACTGACACATAAACCAAATAGGCCAATCATGGAAACACCAATCCATAACACATTTTATACAGGAGCACTTGCACTTTCCCACTGGACCGCAGTGAGGAAAGTGCGCAGAATCATCATACCAGCAAAAACAGAGTCAAAACCGGGAGGTCAGAAAGCAAAAAGTCAGGGGAAACACGCCAAAAGATGCCAAGTCTAACATGTTGGGTCTGCCTGAGTGGGCGTGTGTGACCACTCGGTCTATGGCAGCCGGTAAGGGCATTCAAGAGGACCTGGAGCCTGAAAGAGTGGCCCAGGTACCTGCTAGAAAGAGAAGAGGCAGGGGACACGGGGAGGTTCCCACGGTCCAGGAGGAGGCAAACCTTGAGGGGGATGCCCTGGAGCCTACAGGGGAACAAGTGGCTGAACTGGGGGACCTGCTTGAGCTGACCCATTGGCAGCAGGAAGGGGGCCCCACCGGGGAGGAATTCTGCCAGGAGCAGCAGAAGTGCCCTACTCTTGTTGGTTTGCGGCAACAGGCTTCAAACCAGGCAGCAGGTGAATAGTCTGGATCACATTGGATTTACTGGGAGAATGGTCTCCTGTATAGCGAGCCTAAGGTTGCTGAGCCTGGGTCAGCACGTGTGCTGGTGGTACCCCAGAGCTTCAGAGCCTTCCTACTTGGTCTGGCTCATGATGTGCCTTTGGCAGGACATTTGGGGCAAGACAAGACCTTTGAAAGGCTTGTCACCCACCTTTACTGGCCCCAAATGCGCAAAAGTTCTGATACTCATTGTAGGTCTTGCCAGACTTGCCAGGCAAGTGGTAAGAGTGGGAGGAAGTGTAAGGCTCCTCTCCAACATTTCCCTGTGGTCCGCACCCCCTTTGAGAGGGTGGGTATTGACATTGTGGGGCCTCTGGATCCCAAGACAGCCATGGGCAACAGGTTTATCCTGGTCTTGGTGGACCATGCCACCCGGTACCCGGAAGCCATCCCTCTCCGGAATGTGACGGCCCCCGTGGTGGGTTGTGCGTTGATGGGGATTTTCTCCAGTGTGGGGTTCCCCAGAAAGGTGGTGTCCGTCCGGGGTACCAACTTCATATCTAAGTATATGAAGTCCCTGTGGCAGGAGTGCGGTGTTACCTACAAGTTCACTACTCCTTACCACCCCCAAGGTAATGGAATGGTTGAGATATTCAACCGGACCCTGAAGGGCATGATTATGGGTCAGTGGGACGTCCTCTTACCATGCCTTTTGTTTGCTTACAGAGAGGTACCACAGAAGTCATTAGGGTTCAGTCCCTTTGAGCTCCTGTATGGGCACCCTGTAAGAGGACCTCTAAGTCTGGTTAAAGAAGGCTGGGAGAAAGCTCCCAGTAAACCTCCCTAGGATGTATATAGCTACATGCTGGCCTTCAGGAACCAGACTAAGCGCTTCAGACAACTCGCTCAGGCGAATCTGGAAGCCAGCCAGGAGGAGATGTAACGTTGGTATGATCAGAATGCCACTCTGATCGAGTTTCAGCCTGGACCGAAAGTGTGGATCATGGCTCCAGTGGAGCCTTGTGCGCTCCAGGATAAGTGGACTGGACCATTTGAGGTAGTGGAGTGCAAGAGTAAAGTCACCTACTTGGTGGACTTGCAGTCTCCAAGGAACCCTTTGCGGGTCCTGCATCTGAACCGCCTTAAGCCCCACTTGGAGAGGTCCGAAGTGGGCATGCTCCTTGTGACAGATGCTGGAATGGAGAAGGAGACAGAGCCTCTTCCTGACCTCCTGTCTGCGAAGGAACACGATGGGTCAGTGGATGGTGTAACGCTCTCCCCGCCCTGACTCCTGAACAGCAGAGTGACTGCCGCCAACTGTTGGGACAGTTTGCTGCTCTGTTCTCCCTGACCGCTGGTGTCACTCAGTGGTGTGTCCATGATGTGGACACTGGGGAGAGTCCTCCTGTTAAGCATAAAATTTACAGAGTGACTGACCGGGTCAAGGCCTGCATCAAAAAGGAGGTCTCCAAGATGTTAGCGCTAGGGGTGATGGAGCCCTCAAACAGCCCTTGGGCTAGCCGAGTGGTCCTGGTCCCAAAGGCTGCTGCAACGGGTGCTACGCCAGAACTCTGGTTCTGTGTGGACTACCGAGGGCTCAATTCGGTCACCAGGACTGATGCACACCCCAACCCCAGAGTTGATGAGCTCATAGATCAGTTGGGAGCTGCCCGGTACCTCAGTACGTTTGACTTAACGTCTGGGTACTGGCAGATTGCCTTAACTGATGAGGCAAAGGAGAGGTCAGCATTCTCAACGCCAGAGGGGCACTACCAATTCCGGGTGATGCCTTTGGGTTGAAGAATGCCCCTGCCACCTTTCAGAGGTTGGTCAACCAGGTGTTGGCTGGACTGGAGGATTTCAGTGCTGCCTACCTGGATGACATTGCAGTGTTCAGTGTCACTTGGGAGGAACATCTGCACCACCTCTGGGAAGAGTTGATGGCTCTGCAGAGGGCAGGCTTCACAATCAAGGCAAGTAAGTGTCAGATCGGGCAGGGTTCTGTGGTGTACTTGGGACACCAGGTGGGGAGCGGCCAGGTGGCACCCCTACAGCCCAAGATTGATACCATTCTGGCTTGGGAGCCCCCCCAAGACCCAGACAGAGGTGAGAGCCTTCTTAGGACTCACCAGGTATTACAGGAGATTTGTCAAGGGGTATGGCACCATTGTTGCCCCCTTGACAGAGCTGACTTCCAGGAAGCAGCCCAGGAAGATGAACTGGACTGACGCCTGCCAGAAGGCTTTTGATGCCCTGAAATCTGCCATGTGCACAGCGCCCGTGCTTCAGGCGCCCAACTTCTCAAGGGAATTCATTGTGCAGACAGATGCTTCAGAGCATGGTCTGGGGGCTGTGCTCTAACAGCAAAATGAGGAGGGCCTACCACAGGCCCCTCAGATGGTTGATGCAGATGAGGGGTGAGAATCCAAAGCTGTTGAGGTGGTCCATTTCCCTACAGGAATGGACTTCACGGTGGAACACCGCCCTGGTACAGAACACGCCAATGCTGATGGTCTGTCCAGATTTTTCTGCCTTAGTGAAGAGAACTCCCAAGAGGGTGGGTAGTTCTCCCCACATTTCAGCTGGAGGGATTACGTGTTATACCTGGCACTATTGGCGTGGTTCTCCCCTGCATTTTTTGCCTTTGCCTCCTGTGTTTTGCTGTGTGTTGGACTCCGTTTTGCTGGTCTAGATGCTTTGGGCACTTTGCCACTGCTGTTCAGTGCCAAAGTGCAAGTGCTCCCTTTGTAAATTGTTGTTATAGATTGGTGTTTCCATGATTGGCTGATTTGATTTACTAGTCAGTCCCTAGTACAGTGCACTGTGTGTGCCCAGGGCCTGCAAATCAAATGCTGCTAGTGGGCTGCAGCACTGATTGTGCCACCCACATAAGAAGCCTGTAAATGTAACTCAGGCCTGCCATTGCAGAGCCCGTGTGCAGTCTGGTACTGCCATGTCGACTTGGCAAGTGCACCCACTTGCCAAGCCCTACCTTTCCCTTTTCTTACATGTTAGTCACCCCTAAGGTAGGTCCAAGGTACCCCTGTCGGCAGGGTGTAGTGTATGTGAAAGGTAGGACATGCCCTGGTGTGTGTGGCATGGCCTGATAGTGAAATACTGCCAATTTCGTTTTTCACTATTGCAAGGCTACCTGTTCCCATAGGTTAGAATGGGGAGTTTGCTTATAACATCTTATAAACATAACTACCCCTGGGAACAAGATGGGAAAATAAAGTTTAGTATGCCTGAACTCAGAATGTTAAAATGCATCTTTTAGTGAGGGTGACTTTTACATTCTGTGTTTGAAAATTCCACTTTTAGAAAGTAGGTATTTTCTTACTTAGCCATCCAGTGTGCCTCTGCTAGGTTTGTGTATTGCATGTCTGGCTTTGGATGACAGGGGCTGGGGAGGAGCAGTGGCTCCAGAGAGCCTGATGAGTCAGGGCTGGGCTGAATAGACCTGTGCTGCATTTAGAGTAGGGGGAGGAGATTTCCTTTCACCTGAATGGGCCTGGTCTGCCTTCCACAATGCTGTCTCCACCTCCTGCCAGGAAGCTGCCCCAGAGAGGACAGAACCGGTTTTGACCAAGCACAGGGCTTCTCTGCCACCAGAGAACAAAGGATTTTGTGGTATAAATATTGGGGCCCAGACCCCAGAACTTTAGATCACTTCTGTGAAATCAAGAGGAACCTTTACTAAGGAGAAGAGCTGGAGAATACGGAGGAGGAGTACTGCTCCTTTGCTGCGTGCTGTCTGGGGTTGGCCTGCAGTGGCTGTTTCTGCCAAGGAAAGGAGAAGAACTTTGCTGTGTGCTGTGTCCCCTGCTTGAGGAAGATCTCCAAGGGCTTGAAGTGGAGCTTGCCCCCTGTTCACGAGGTCTCAGGAACAGCAAAGACCTCACCAAGCTTCTGGGCATCGTCTCTGGAACCGCTGGTTTCAGTTGCCACAGAAGAAAAGGGTAACCGACTCTGTCACCGGTCCGTCGCAGGATTCTGTGTCCTGAAGGCACCGTAGAAAGCACCGCCTCGTTTTGCAATGCAACCCTGGTCTCACCGACTCCGTCAATGAGCCGCTGCTTGCACCGCGTCCTGTGGGCATCGCACTTCGCACCCCTTCGCTACACGCTGCACTGACGTCATCAACTCCGTCGCTGCCCGACTCAAACAACGACCGGCTCCGTCGCTGCATCGTGACCTGCCAACACCGCATTGAGCACCATCTCACCCTGCAATGCAAGCCTTGGTCTCACCGACTCCGTCAACAAGCCGCTGCCTGCACCGAGCTGTGAGGACACCGCACCCTGCCACACTTCCATCTCACATTGCAACCGCGACAGTTGCCCCGGACCGGCTAGTACCATTGTGTCGGCCGCAACAACAAAAGGTACTCTCTCCGAGTCTGTTGACGCTTTTGCTAACCCGTATCGACGCGGTTGGCTGGAATTGTTAGACTCTGTCGTATTCAGTATCGCAGTAGCCCCAGACAGAGCTACCTAATCGGAGGAACTGTATTTTCACATTTGTCCTGCAATTTAAAGGCTATTTTGCACAGTAACTATTTTGAATGTTGGATTTTTGTCGTTTTTTGGTCTTGTTGGTTTAGATAAAGTTTGCTTATTTTTCTAAACTGGTGTGGTGTCCATTTGTAGTGTTTTCACTGTGTTACTGTATACATGCACAAATGCTTTACACACTGCCTCTGAGATAAGCCTGTCTGCTCGTGCCAAGCTACCAAGGAAGTGAGCAGGGGTTATTTAGGAGTGTATCCCCCTTACCCTGACTAGGAAGAAGGGTCCCTACTTTGACAAAGGTGCTAACCTCTGCCACCTAGAGACCCCCATTTCTAACAGACATGTTGCTGTATAAAAGGGTCGAAGTCTTGCATTAATTGCCATATGTCCCCAAGACTGTAAACTAGGTTGCAAGCCCACCGTATTGCCTGTTCCGCTATTACTTTTTTCTCTTCCTCCCCCACACCAGATCACATTAAAGGACCTACCCGTTCCCTGAATCAAGTCAAATCTCTATCTTCCGGACCGCGTGCTTGTGTGTCAGTAACTAGTGTTAATGAAGGATGAGTGACTGTAACAGGAGTAACAGGGATTGCTGCAGTCATAGATTGTGATGGAAGGGAAGGAGTAGGGGGTAAGTTAACTGGGGCGGTAGGTGCAACAGCTTCAGAGACTGATGCACCTTGTGTGTGTGAGTTGTTGTTGCTGATGGGGAACAACGGGGTATATTCATTCTGGGGCATAAGGTGGCGGGGGTCGGGTATCTTATAATGTCTCCATAAAAGGATCACCATCTTTCTGAGCCATATAGGACTTATCAATTTGCAACCAAAATCTTCTGTCTTCGCGTTCTGTTCCTTTTTCCTGCTTGTCTTTATCGTAAGCTACAGCCTTTTGTGTAAGGGTCTGCATATTTCATTTTCTGGCATCTTTCTCCATTTTTAATCGCCTCTGTTTGGCCTCCTTCTGCCAAGTACGAAGGGAGTCAAACATAGACTGTCTATTGCGTCTTTTAAACAACTGTTCCTGAAGAAATCCTATCTTTTGTTCGTCAAAGGAGCCTGTCAATGGGCACTGTAACTCTGCATTGTCCCTCGTATGTTTGTGCCATAACATACTAAACATAATTGGGCCAAGGCCATGTTTTACATACATATCAAAATTAGGACTACCTTCAGGAGGTGCAGGCTGGGATTCTTCCAACTGTGCATCTTTAGAACAACAACAACAGCACAAACTCCGAATTTTACTGAAACCAGGCATTGCAAAGAAAAAAGAAACAAAGTCCTCATTTTACCTGGCAAAGTATGTGCAAACACTTTTCACAAAAAAGTCCTTAGACTGAAACAAAACCTATTTATGGTGGTACCACATAAACTGAAACAGACTCACCTGGTATCAGGCGCACGGATAGATCAATTCTCCACTGCCGACACTTTGGACCAAACAGTCAGTTCACGGGTTTGCCGTTCAGGACTCCAGTCGGGATAACTGCTGGGCGAGGCACCCTCCGGTGGGACAGAGGCACCAGCTGCGAGAAACATATCTCTTCGTGCACGGGTCCCTGCACCGCTAGTCCGACTTGATGATGTCCTCGTCCTCCCCTCCGTCTCTGGAAACTGGATGGGTCATGCCTCGATGGAGTCCCTGTTCGGGAGCCAACTGAAGGAAGTTACCCAGCTAGGCCACCCGGGTCACCACGGACCACCTCTCAGCCTTCCATGCTAAATGAAGAGTCAGAGAAACAGTGGAGAATGTACACCAATAATCATTTATTATATACGCTGAGATCGGGGCTCCGTCTGCAGTCTCGAGAGAGTACTACAGAGGGAACTGTCGAACAATAAGCATAAAGATATGTTATATGCATTGCACGATCAACGAATAACACGCCCACAGTGGAATTTCCCGACAGATGTGGGCGAACAGCGAAAAAAACAAGAAATGTTTTCTACTCTCGTATCTTGCATGGCTCAGAACACTTTCAAGGCCGTTCCACTCTGGGTTGCGATCAAACTACCAGACAGGTGGGAGGGGGACTTTGTCGAGTGAAAGCTATGCACTGGCACAATCAGTTCTTCATTGCAGAAACAAAACTTAGCAAGGAGCATTTCTCGGAATCGAGCAGGATTAGTTTCGAATAGTACATGAAATGGCGCCTGAAGAAGAAAAAGGCTTAGCGAATGCTAACTTATACATGAGCATAATCTAACAACATGCCTAAATCACGAGATCCTGCGTGGGCGGTCGCTGATGCAGGTTCCTGCCCGCCGGTGCTGGGATCGGTACACCTGACGCGAGGCTTGTGCCGCTGCCTGCGGCTGTTGGAGATGCCTGGAGCCGCGCCCCAGCTCCCCTGCGGCACTGCCGTAGTACCGGCCGCCACTTTGGGCGGCGGGAGACGGGGATTGGTGGCGGTGGCTGCTGCGCTGCGGTCTACTCGATCGGAGATCCGGCGATCGGCGGACCCGAAGATTTGGTGAGTTCTGGCAGCAGGGGGGTCCTGGGACTGTGTTGTGAGAGGCCCCCCGCATGCACGGACTGCCTGCTGACAGTGTGACCTGGGCCTTGAGTGGTGTTGACTGAGATCTGGCCCGCTGTGTCTCCTTACCTCCCGTTACCCGCTGCTGCCGATCCGGCCTACCGAGCCCCTGGAGCTGCTTCCCCGATATTGCGCATGGGCTGAGACTGTACTCCTGGCAGGAGGAGGCCTGGGGAGAGTGGTGCCGGCCGTGACCAGCGAGTGGCGTGGGTTCCCGGAGAGGGCCCTCCACCACCCCCTGTCCCCAGCCTGCCTTTGTATTTCCTGGTGCTGTCTTTGGGCCCACTAGTGTGGAGACCCCCCCTTGCTGCCCTTGAAATCCGGCCTTGACTGCTCCACCTCCGGAGGGCTGTGGCGCCGGGAGAGTGGGTGTCCGACCGCATGCATCGAGCGGTGTGAGGACCTAGGTGAAGGCCTCCCCCACCGCCCCCGCCTCCTGACCTGTTCTTGTGGCTTCTGACGTGGACCGTGGGTCCTTCCATACAGAGGCCCCGGCTTCAGAATTCGGACCGGCCCTCCACCACGTTGCTTCTGGTTGGGGATAAGGTCCAGGGGAGGTGGAATCGGGCGCAAGTAACGAGCAGTGAGAGGCCCTAGAAGGGAGCCTCCTCCGCCGTCCCCCTGCCTCCGAACTGCTCTTGTGGCACTTAGCGTGGTCCGTGGGCACCTAGCACAGAGGCCTTGCTGCTGCCCTGGGACCGGACCTCTGTGCCGTTGCTTCCGGTGTGGGTCTCGCCCGGGGAGGTGGAGCCGGCCGCATATACCGAGCGGCATGAGGTCTTGAAAAAGCCTCCTCCTCTGGCTCTGTTGCCGTCTTGCTCCTGTGCCTTCCGGAGTTGATCGTTGGCCCCCTGATACAGAGATATTTGTAGGAGGAACGTCTGGGCCCCCTGCCCTGTTGGGTGGCGGCCATGGGCCGAGACAGGCCAACCAAAACCCCGGCCACCCAGACTAAAATGGACCGTTTCACCACCACGGACTCCGGGGCGACTGGGGGAACCGTGGATAAAGATGCCCCACCGGCTGCGGACCTGTCTACCATCCTTCAGGCTATCCATGCCTCGCAATCCTCCGTGGAGGACAAGATTGCTGAAGTCCGGGTGGATGTGACTCTCATTCGGCAGAACCTTCGGAACGCCACGGCCCGGATCAAAGAAACCGAATCCCGAATTTCCACCGTGGAAGACGACGTTCAGCAACAGGGACAAGTCACCCGTCTCCAATCTCACACCTAGGAGCTGCACCGGTGGGCAGAGGATGCAGAAAATAGGTCCCGCCGCAACAACCTTCGCCTGGTGGGATTTCCGGAGGGGGTGGAACAGGGCCGTACGGCGGACTTCATGGAGAGCTGGCTGCGCTCATGGATCCCTGAGGGCTCCCTCTCCCCGTGGTTCACGATCGAGCGGGCACACCTCTCCCTTGCTCCTAAACCGCCCCTGGGAGCGGCCCCCAGACCGGTCATAATGCGAATCCTCAACTTTAAAGACCGTGACTCTGTCTTGGCCGAGGCCCGCAAGCAGCAGTACCTCAAATATGACAATCACACGATCATGATCTTCCCTGATTACACTCGCGAGGTCCAGGGTCAGCGACGCTCATTTGGCGACGTCAAGCAGAAGCTGCGCGACCTTAACTACATAACATACAATACAGGCTCCTCTTTCCGGCGCGCCTGCGAGTGGTGTTCGCCAACAAGACCCTATTCTTTGACACTCCTGAGGAAGGGTGGACTTGGGCCACGGAGGAACGCCCCCTGCGGGCCAATGACCGAAATCCATCACCCGGGGGTGCGGATGGTGGGTCTGCCCGCCGGGTGCTCCCTGGCCCTCTGCCTCAGCGCAACCGCTCACGTAGGCGCCGTGGCCAGAGGCGAGCCCGCTCGGATTCCCCACTGGGCCCCTCTCGGTAGCCGACGCCGCTCCCTGGAGACCCCCTGGTCGTGAGGCTATCTGGCTCCTCCGGCCGCCTGGACCCTGGGCGTGCCTCGCTTCGACCATCGCTGCTGGACATCCCGGATACAGATCTATCACGTAGCCCAATGCTTCTCAGCGACCCCGCATGAGCTCGTCTCTGCCTGCTGGGCCTGGCTCCGTGGCCGGAGGCGGCGCATCGGCTCATCACTGCTTCAACTCCCGACGGACTTGATTATGCACATCCTGCTATGAGGAGGGATCCTCCAGGTTTCCCCATTCCCAAGCGTTTTAGTTTGGTCTTTTGTTAGTTTTCCACTGTTAGGGCGACAGATGCTTCCGTTCCTGAAGTATAGGGTGGGGGTTGGGTTGGGGGGGGACCGTTGTCCTGAGTTCTATTGTTTGTTTTTTGTTATTTTCTGCACCAGCACTTCTGCCTAGCTGCGACACGAGCATGCAGTGACCGACATTGTAACTCTATACCTGCTACCCCGCACACTTGTAGTACCGCGCCCATTGCCCGTGCCAAGTGCTCGGCTATTCGCCCGGCCTCCCCATGCCCGAAGGTCGTTCCGGAATGACATCACTTCATGTTATGTCCTGGAATGTTAACGGCCTCTTAGATAAGGTCAAGCTCACTGCGGTCCTACGATATGCCCAGCGACACACGGTGGACATATTGATGCTTCAGGAGACACACCTGGTAGGCAACCACTGTCCCTTTCTGGCGCGCTATGGCTATGGTGGGATTTGGCACTCTGGTTTTGCCCGTGGATCTCGGGGGGTGGCGATCCTGATGCGCCGCGCTCTTCCCTTTGTGGCACGTAAAGTGGTGCATCATCCTGGAAGGGACCATTGGGAACTCCCCCCCCCCCCTCTCTGCTGTCCTCCACACTCCAGCGTCTTGCCCCTCTGGTGGCTGCTTTATCCCCGGGGACAACTGTTATTGGGGGGGATTTCAATGCAGTTATGGACCCGGGCCTTGACACTGCTACGGCCCCTTCCGCCTCCCGGGTTTCCCAATCTGCTCTCCTTTCGAACTGGGCTGCGTCTCTGGGCCTCAGAGACGCCTGGAGGCTCTGGCACCCGACCACCCGTCTATACACTCATACGTCAGCCTCCCACCACATGCATGCCCGACTGGACTACCTCTTCCTGCCGGCCCTGGACTGTCGGTCAATCCAGGCCATCACCTTCCTTCCCAGGGGACTATCGGATCATTCCCCAGTATCCATGCAGATGGGTAGCCTCCCGGCGTCTTCGTGTCCGATCTGGCGGCTGAACGCCTGGTTTCTCCAGGACAAAGACTTCCGGAAACACATAGGGGACGAACTCCATCAATATTTCTCCACTAATCAGGGCTCGGTCTCATCTCCTGGTACTCTGTGGGAGGCCAGTAAGGTCACCATCCGTGGCTTCGCCAAAGGCCAACTCAAACTCCAACGTACGAAACAAGAGGCCCGTCTCACACTTCTGGAGGCCCAGGCTGCTCTGCTTGAAGCCCACCCACCAGGTGAGGGAACGGAGGCCCGGATCGGAAATTGGCGTTTTTAAGAGATGAGATTAAACAGGCTTCCCTGGAGTCCGCTAAGCTGCATTAGAGGTCCTCCGTGGCGCGAGTGTATGGATGGGGAGATATAAATGGGAAGCTTTTACATCGTTTAGCCACCTATCCTATGGCTAATCGTATTATCCCTGAGGTGGTTGACTCCCAAGGGGAGACCCACCGGACCCCCGTAGCGGTGGCCCAGTGCTTTGCCTCGTACTATGCTTCTCTCTACTCTGTCCAGCCTCCAGACCTCACACTCTCAGAACTCCTCCTGCGAGAGCGGTTCCCCCTTCCGCGGCTCAGTGACATTGAGGCGGAGGAACTTGATCTTCCGATCACTCCGGTAGAGATTAATGACGCTATCTCCCGCATGGCGCGGGTAAGACACCGGGACCGGACGGACTCCCACAAGAGTTTTATGCGTCCTACCGAGATACGCTGGTTCCCCACCTCTTAGAGATGTATCATGAAGCTGCTGACCGTGGCTTCTTCCGTCCTGAGACGGATCTGGCCACCATTGTGGTGATTCCTAAGTCTCAGCCTCCCTCGGCACAATGCCCTGATTATCGCCCCATCTCCCTCATTAACTCGGAACTCAAAATATTTGCCTCAGTCCTGGCGAACCGCATACATCCTTATTTGGATAAACTGGTCCACCCGGACCAATGTGGATTCATGCCTTCCCGGGGAACCAGGCACTGCCTCAGACGTCTCCACCTCGCTCTTGCGAATCGACAACAACTGACCCCTTTTCTTTCTTTGCTCCTCGTGGACTTTGAAAAAGCATTTGATTCAATTGATTGGCTATATCTGGAGGCAGTGTTGCTGGAGATGGGTTTTGGGGCCCCTTTTCGCAACTTGGTCAGGACGCTCTATCGCAGGCCGCGAGCCCAGGTGATGGTTAATGGTGCCCTTTCACACCCCTTTCCTATTGAGAGGGGCACGAGACAGGGTTGCCCCCTTTCGCCCCTCCTTTTCGCGTTAGCGATGGAGCCCTTTGCTTCTCTTATTCGCACAGATCCGCTTCTTACGGGATGGCAATGGCCCGGCCTGGCAGAGGACAAAATTGCCCTCTATGCTGATGACGTTCTGATATTTTTATCAGATTCAGCTCAATCAGGGCCCCGGTGTCTCCGAGCCCTATGCCTCTTTGAACGAGTCTCCGGCCTCCGACTGAACATGGTCAAGACGGTCCTGGTCCCCCTCCATCTATCAAGAGAGTGCTTTGATTGGCAGTCGTCGATTCCTCTTCGGCGGCAGTCGTTCAAGTATTTGGGGATCTGGGTGGCCCTCCTTCCCGACCTCGCCTGGTCTCTCAACATCACTCCTCTGGTGAAACGGGTTCGTGCTGACCTCCTTAAATGGCAAGCGCTACCACTAAACCCTATGGGCAGAATAGCCCTTTTTAAAATGATGGTTCTGCCACGATTTCTCTATATGCTCCAGAATACTTCCCTCTCCTTCTCACGGTCATGGTTCCGGGAGATGGACGGTTTGGCCACTAAATTCTTATGGGGGGGTCGGAGACCGAGGCTGGCCCTCACTCAGTGCAGGATACCGCCTTTTGATGGGGGGCTGGGTATGACTAATCTGTATTTATATTATTTGGCGACTCGGCTCCTTACCATACATGATTGGTTTAATGTTGGCTGGTCAGACCCGGCATACCGCTTGGAGCTGCATAACTTGGGTCTCTCCAACATTCAAGGGATGCTATTCAGGACCGCTATATCCCAAGCCCTGCCTGAAGTCACGCGCGGGGTGCTCCTGGCCTGGCGGGCCTCCCTGCGCCACACCCGCTGGTCGGGCAAACTGACCCGATATACCCCACTATGGTGTGGAACGTGGCTCGGGGACATTGGCTTCAGAACCTGGGATCTCATTGGGATTTCACAGCTTGGGGATGTCTGGGGTGGGAGCCACATACGCGATTTCCCAGATCTGCAGGCTCGGTTTTCCCTCCAGACCTCCCAGTTTTATCGCTACCTGCAGCTGCGCCACACCCTCCACACCCACATCTCAGAAGGGACCTCCTTACTCGAATACAGCCCACCTGAAGCCCAGGTCATGACTGGCGACCTGGGGAAAGGGGGGATTTCCCGCATTTATCGCTCCCTCACAAATAACACCCCCAACTCCCTCTCCCATCTCTGGGGCAAGTGGGAGGGCTGGCTTGGATCCCTGGACGATGCTGATTGGAGAGATGCGCTGATGGCCCCCAAAACGGTCACAGCTTCAGCGCGGCTCCGATTAGTTCAAATATACTACTTACACGCGGCCTACCTCACGCCATTGCGTCTTCATCGCGCTGGGCTCCGACCTGATGCTTCCTGTCCCCGCTGTGCATGCCCTCAAGCTGACTTTTATCACATGGTATGGCTCTGTCCTGCAATCACGCGCTACTGGGAGCTAGTGGCAGGGGAACTTACGGAGGTTCTGGGTTGGGAGATCCCCCTGAGTCCGATGAACATACTCCTGGGCATTACCGAAGGGTTGGACGGAACCAGAGCCGAGAAGCTTTGTGTAAACACGGCATTGATGGTGGCTAAAAGGGATATTGCAGCTAATTGGCTGAACCCGACAACTCCTTCACTGACGCACTGGCGCAGAGGGGTGGATTGGTGCGCTGCACAGGAGCAACCAATGTATGTGGCCCGGGGCTGTCCCAAAAAGTTCCGATGGATATGGGGCAAATGGGTTGGGGTGGTAGAAGATTAAACAATCCGGATGATCGCTTATGGACATGGGTGAAGACATTGCTGTTGCTGCTCATATGTTGAATTGTATATGCTGGGGTCTTAATTTTCTTTTCTTTTTTGTCACTGTTATGCACTGCTCACTGTACTAAGAGCTGGTACTGTTTTTCTTTGCCGCATTTTATTAAATCAATAAAAATTGGTTATAAAAAAAAAAAACATGCCTAAATCACGATCTAGCCCCTATACTATATGTGTGTATGATGTAAAGTGGGGCAGGTAAGTGCACAGCAATCACAGAGATAAGAATAAGCGGCTATTCTAAACCGTCCTTGATATAGTCTCTATACTTAGAAGGCACGAAGAAAGACGGACATAGCTTTTAATTCAATACCATGTATATTTCAATTGTAACAAACACACCCCAATAACTATATCCAAAGTGCATATCACGGCACTCCGTGCAAAACATTGCACATGTGAAAAGTGAAAGATGAGGATGTATGAAGTTATGTATGGATCATTTTACCTAGCTAACCTGGGAACAGGTTACTAGACAGGGCTCTAGTGTATTTCTGTAGGCTGAACCCTAACAAAAGGTTAAGATTAAGAAGAATATCAGTTGTTACAACAGATATTATTTACAAAGCATGCCTTTACCACAGATTTTCACAACGCTTTGTTTCCACTGTGTAGTTATATGTGAGTCAGAATTTCCATAGAAAGAGAGATATTTGTTTTGCTAATAACTTGGGTGCAGTTTGACGTATCTTCACAAACCTCATGACACTTTCCACAAAAAAGTTCATCCACCTCAGCTGCTTCCCGGAAAGTTTTGGGGTGATCCGTCAAGTGGGGCTCCATCCCTCTGGGCACAGGCCAGCGGGGGGTTGAGCACGGGCCTGGCACTCATAAGGAGTGCCATTTTAAGAAAGGCAGAGCTACTGACTTTGTAAAAGGGTCAGAACACCAAAATATAAAAAGTGGGCATATTGGCTTTATGATGAGGTCCAGATACCAACATATATAAAGCACATAATTTTGTTTAATAATAGTGATTGTCATTAAAACATGTATAAAAGCTTTATTAAAAAATATCAACATGTCTTAAGTCTTTTTTTTTAAATTTTCAAGCTACAAAATGCAGTCATGAAACTGACCGCCAGGGGGGATCTGCACTTCAGCTGAAGAGCATAGAGCTCCAACTAGGAGTGCTTTAAATATATATGGTAATCTCTCCTGGGGTCATGGATTTAATGACTTACCATTTTTTTAAAATGTTGCTGTGGGGCTGCAGCACACCGTGAAGCCTCCCAAAACATTACACAAATGCTTAGTGGTGTCCCTGTCTGCTAGGGACACCACCAGACTTGAAAAAATGTGTACAAAAAAAAGTACATTATGGGGTGCTCTTTGCAAGGAGTAGTGAATAATAAATGAGCAGCTCCTGCAGCTCATTTATTATTCATATTCTTTTTTTAAATTTATCTTTGCTGGTGCCTACCTGGAACACTCGGATCTTTATTTTTTTCGGGGGGCCGTGGTGAGAGCCCCAGTGCCCTCGACGGTTCCCCTGCCAGCACTCACCCTGGGTGCTGGTGGGAGCCGGCAATTCGTTTCTTTTTTTTAAAAATATTAGGGATGGAGTTAGGTGCCGGCACTCCCCGAGACAATACTAGCCCTGGGGACCGCATTCGATGGGGCAAAACCTGATTTACAGGGGAGGGGAGCATGCAATCCCACTCCCAAGCCAACACTAGCCCTGGAAACCCCATCCCCAGGGGCATAAGTTGGGTGCCCGGGCGCCCACCATGGGCACCCACAAGTGTGCTTTAGTTGGGGGCCACCGGAGGAGTCCTAGTGCCCCTGAAGCCCTACCGGTTTTCCTGCATGCACCCATGCTGGGAATAGCGGGATCCAACTTTGCTCCTGCGTGGCGGGAGCAGATTATATTTTTCTATGCCCCTGTCAGGAGAGCAATCTTTGTTTTCCTGCCCGCAAGAGTGCAGGCAGGAAAAAAATGTATGCTCCCACCGGGCGGGAGCATTTATGAAGCTCCCAATGGGTGTGAGCATACAAGTTTTCAGTGCTTTTTTGGGCAGGGAAACTGTCCCGAGGTTGGGCTTCCCAGAAAGCAACAATTGAGCCAGCCCAAGGGGATGTGGTCCCCATGGCCTTTTGAGGCTCAGGGAGAGGGGCCGCATGCACCACTCCCCCTTTTAAAATAGCGGCCCTGGGAGTTGGGGTTCCTGGTGCCTTTTAAGGCTCAGGGAGGGGGCTGTGCACCCTCTTCTCTTTAATTCTAAGGTGGCTCCAACTTTCTTAGCATGGTGTCTGGCCCAAAAACTGAAACTGGGCCTAACCAACCAACCCCTAACTATCTTGCTCATACACTTACAAACAAGAATAAGGAACATAGAGGCATATAAACAAATATATACAGAGTTAGATGACTGGCGATTACAAAACTACATCATACCAACAAGTTAATTTTGAAAGGAGGACAATTATTGGCTTCAATACAATTTGGGCTACTAATGTAGCACAATCTTACCAAAAACCAAAATGAGGTTAAAAAATAAGCACGTCTGCAGCAATGACATTTAACAGGTATTAGAAAGACATTTGAAACACACATTTCTGGTCAAATGACAATGAAACAAATAGAAAACTAGATACATAAAATGAAGAAGTACTGGCTCCCGGTAAGGGAACGAATCCTGTTCAAGGCTATGTGTATGAGCCATCGCATTTTACAGAGAAAAGGACCCACCTACCTGCATGACTTTCTCACCCCATACTCTCCGACCCGCTGTTTGAGATCTAGCGGGACAGGGCAGGTCAGCATCCCGAACATCAGGAGAGCGAGAATGGGTGGTCGCTCCTTTCGTTTCCTGGCTGCCAAACATTGGAATAAACTCCCCCCGGGGCTCCGGCTGGAGTCTTCGGAGACACTCTTTCGTAAAAAACTAAAAACCTGGCTCTTTCCTTCTTTGAGTTCTCTTGTTTAATCGCTTGTTTCCTTTGCCCGCAACCTGATCTGTGCCGCAGCGCGGGGACACACTGGTTAGTGTAACCAAGCGCTTTATAAGCTTGTTATTATTATTAAAGTTTTATGTGAGTGGTTAATAATGCAAATTACAAAGTGGGCTATAAACACAGCCACCAACAACCATAGAGGCTCTGCAGACTGTAGAAAAGCAATAGAGTTCTATTTCTTCTTCAAAGGCGTAACAGAGAAATTAAAAGGTATCACTCATCTCCTCCATCTATATATTTGTATATAAAACAGATACAATTCTATATGAATCTGTATGGATGTTCTAGGAAATGGTTCTTAATATTTGTAGTTACTTAATTCAGGAAACATGTCATTATGGGGCCTGACATGTGTGATGACATTTGCAAAAACCTACCCTAAGTATTTCTGTCTTCTATGCTTTGATATATATCAAATTACTTACTTAGATATATTGACAGTTGGGCATGCACCACATCCATGGGGGGTTTTCACAGTTAATTTGATTTGTTTTTCCCCCCAGTGTTTCATAATGACTACTACCATATGATTGTCTTGAACTGTTAACGTTCTAAATGATGTCATAGTAGTGTAACAGAAATGGCAGTTTTGTATGAAAACAAATGAAAAGGAAACAAATGATGGATTGACTTCGTGTTATGCTTATTAAACAATCAGATATCACTGCAGTAGTCTATTATTAACTTACCATCCACTATGAAGCCATCAAAAGGCACATGTTTTACTTCCCTTACACTTACCATTTAACTCTATATTAATTGCAATTTAGTATTTCTGATGCCTAAAGAAATAAGGTTAATATTAGTAGAAGTTCCTTATATTTTGATACATTTGATGAGTTCTGAAAATAAAAAAATCTTCTTTTTTTCTGGATTTATTTTTTACAAGGTCAACATTACCAACCAAAACAATGGTCTCAACAGAAACAGGAGGACAACAAAGGCAACAAAAAAATAATAATAACCTAAGACTGTTGAGGAGGACACTAATGAGCCATGATAAGCTCACAATGGATGGTCATATCTCTCTCTCCTGTAACACAGTATGGCAGAGGAGACAGTATGTAGCTGTACTGCCATATTGCTCTAATATATTGTGATTTTGCCTCAATAGATTTATTGGCACCACGGTACCAGGAGCAGGTACTGCTGGAGGGGCTCATGCACTGGTTGTTGGTGGAGTTGCTGATAGAGCAGAAGTTGAAGGTGCTACTTGAGCGACAGAGGCAGTAGGTGGTAGTGGTGGGGCTGATAAAGCAGAAGTCAAAGATGTTGCAGTAACTGGAGGAGTGGCTGCTGCCGATCTTCCTGCTTCAACCTCTTCTATCTCTTTCTGATGCCTCATTTCCTCATGCGCCAACCTGGTGAAATTAATTGCCTGCAGGTGTTTTCTCATTCCTGTGGTACCAAAGGAGTATTGTTTAATGTTCCCATGGGAAATAACTTTGTTACGTAGATTGAATGTCAAAAGTTTTGGCATTAACTTTTTTTCCCTCCCGGTGGCAAAGAAAAAAATTCCCATACTATGGAGTCTTTCAATTTCTTCTTCTGTACCACTTAAACTTCCTCCTCTTGCAACAGCACACAATCATCTTTTTTTTAACCATTGTTTTTACTGGAATTTCAAATATATGAGCAGTTTCCCCATTTACACATAAACTTTCAGCGTGATTGTACAGGGAAGTGCAGCATTGCTGCATAACATTGCTTCGAATTTCGTAAGGCATCTGAAGCCCACTTCTATTTGCATCACATCCAGCATGTACCATGGCAATCTCAAGATAATATATTATTACTCCTGTTAAGAACTAACAATAACACCCCCCTAAGCACACCATAGAATCACCCGTACGAGGCAACCCACTCTGGTGCAGTACCGAATGACTCCTTCCCTATCAACTCTAACCCTATTACCTTTGCCCATACCACATGTGGTAGTTGTCACTCTTCATCAGTCGTTCCAACCTTTACTGGCCAGCTGTCCCAAAGGACCGCCCATCCTCAAATGAATCCACTTCACCTGCCAGGCGATGTAGCATGTCTTCCCAGTCCCTAAGTTCTTTCTCCCCTTTTTCATCTGTCCTTACCTTCTTGAGGTGGATCTTTTCTGCCAGTGCCCACTCCAACATATCCTGTCGCCATCTACCCGCCGTGGGCCCGGCACTTGCCACCCAGCATACAGCTACCATCCTCTTTGCCAGCAGCAGACCCAGCTTTGCAAATCTATAGTGCATCGCCCTCTTCTTTGCTCTGGGGTTCATGCCCAGCAAACAGTACTGGATCACCAGCTTGATATCTACCCCAATCACTCGCGCCAGTCTCCCAGTCACTTCTTCCCAGTATCTCTTCAACATCTTGCACGTCCATGTCATGTGGATGAATGTGGCGTCCAGTTCTTTACATCGAGATCGCTCTGATGTTTAAACCTGGCGTTACTAGCGAAATATTTTGAACTTGAGCTCATGCCAATGCCCATTCTGCATCTGTTAGGGGGGTGTGCAAATCATTATCCCACGCCTGTCGTGCTTTAATCAGTGGTGTCTGTCAATCAGCAGTTAGCACCTGATACAACCTGGAAATCAGTTGTCTTCTCTTTCCACCATCCAGTAGTATCATCAGCATCTGTGACACTGGTGGCAGACTTGGGAAATCTGTCCAGATCTCCCTGGTGGCGCGTGCAAGGTTCACAAACTGCAGCAATTGTCCCCCTGTGACCCTGAAACTCTCCTTGGCCTCCTCAAAAGTAAGAAATGCCTCTGCCAGGTACAAGCCCCCATAAGGAGGCAACCCCCATCGTCCAGTCACCCAGTGTCATGAAGTCGACAGTCTGTCGATACGGCTGCAGTCAGGCCATCAGGAGGGATTTGGCAAATGGTGGATGCTTGAGCACTCAACAGATTACCCTGTTCCACACTGCCGCAACCAGCTGCCGACCTCACATAAAGCAGACAGGCAGTTTTTCCGCTTCCATCGGGCCTCTCAGAAGACGCATCTCCCAGTTGGGTTCAGCTACACACCATTTCACTGCATGTTGCAACTGCAACACCTTATAGTAAAGCTCAAGATCTGGTAGACCTAGTACCCCTTCCTCCCTGCTCAGTTTCAGTACTTCCAAGCAGACCCTGTTCCGTCCCCCCATCCACAATAGGGTAATGAGGAGCCTGAAAGATCGAGTTGGGGATTGGATGCAGTGTGTTTTGGAGCACTAGTGGTAGAACCATATTGGCCAGCACCACCCATCCTATTATTGAGAAGGGGGGTGTGCTCCAAAATGCGATGGAGGACCGGAGCTCCTGCAGTATCCTTTCTATGTTCAGCGGGTGATACCGTGCCACATCATCTGTCACCCAGATGACAAGATAGCAAAATGCACCTGATTCCCATGGAATCCCCACCTCAAGGAGGTCAGCACTTGGGGTGCTACTCCAGGCCACACAGGGATAAAGCACTGTGTTTTGCTGGCTAACCCGTGGGCCTGACATTCTCTTGAGCTTGGCCAGTTCATGGAATAGCGTCCGTAACGATTCCTCTGGTTTGTCTAAGTACACCTGAGCCTCAGCTGCGAACATAGATACAATACGTGTTGTTTCCCCCACTCACATGCCCCAAGATTGCAGTGTCTATTGTAGTCTCATGGCCAAGGGCTCCATTACTAGGGCAAAAAGCAGCAGCAATAGGGGACATTCCTGCCTGGTACCACGCTCTATTACTCAGATCAGTGATAGCCGTTTGCCAGTGCGGTGTTTCGTCATTGGACCTGTATATAGGAGCCTCGCCTATTTTAAGATTTCGGGACCAAATCCGATAAGGTCAGAACATGTAGTCTCGCTTCAGACAGTCAAATGCCTTTTCAATGTCAAGGATCACTAGGGCCCACCCCATTGGGCATTCCGCATGGAGTTTAGCATGTGCCTAATGCACCCCAGGTTCATCATGGTGTTCTGCCCCGGGATGAACCTGCATTGATCCTCATGCACTAACGCCCCTACCTTGGGCAAAACTTTATTGGCAAGCACCCGGGCTAAGATCTTTGTGTCTCCATTTAACGTGGAGAGCGGCCTATATGAGGCCATTTCCATTGGGTCCCTACCAGGCTTTGGGACCATAATAATGATGGCTTCTTGCATGGTTACAGGGAGACTGATGCTATGCGCAGCTTCTAGGTACACCTCTAGGAGGTGATCCATGAGGACCTCCGCATAGACCTGATAAAATTCAGAGGGAAAGTCATCAGTACTCGGCGTCTTTCCCATCATCAGCAGCCAACACTTCCTTGCGTGTAATCGCAGCTTCCAGTCCTGCCCTGTCTGCTGCCGTAATTGTCGGCATGGTAGGTCTGCCAAAAAACCTACATTTGTCCCACACTCAGTGTCTGGTGGTTTCTTATACAGTGCCGCCAAATATGTAGACAGTTCTGCAATTATACCTTTTGCGTCACTACATCCGTCCTGTCTGCTTTTTTCAGGGACAAAATCAGGGAATGCAAGACCTCTTGTTTCAGGAGCCACGCTAGCATTTGACCCGATTTGTCCTCTTCCGCATGCATTCGCTGTTTGTAGTCACAAATAGTGTGTTTATCTAGGGTGTCCCACAAGTCCGCAATCTCTCCACGCAACACCAGGAGATGCTCTAAGTGGGGTTGGTCAGTTCCACTCTGGGACTGCAGTTCTGCCTGCTGCGCCTCTTCATGCTTAAGGTCACATGACAGTTGTCGCCAAATGCCATATGTTTTCAACATACATTCACTCCTCACCATCGCCTTCAATGCCTCCAACTCCATTGCCCGTGTCTGTGAGGAGCTCCAGTTATCCCACAGGTAGTCCTCCAGTGCTACTCTGATGTCTGCACAGAAGATTTGATCCGTCAGCACCTCAGGGGGCAGTCGCCACGATGAGGGACAGGTGTCCTCGCCGCATGGCATGTATGTTACTAACAGTGGTGCGTGGTCTGAGAGGAATCTGTTCAAATACTGGGCTGCTTGTATGTCAGGGCTGAGATTTTGTGTCTCCACTATGCAGTCCAGCATACTGTATGTATGATGTGTGGCAGAATAGCAAGAGTAGTGTGTGTGTGTGTGTCTGTGTGTGTGTGTGCGCTATAGCATGCAACATATGTCTATACATCCCAATCTGGTAATCACTTCTGTCAACGCCGATGTCATGCCAGGTTTCGTATTATGCCTATAGGGGAATCTGTCCAGGCACCCGTCCAGTATGCAGTTGAAGTCCCGCCCCCAAGTAAGTAGGACATCAATGTATGGGAGCAGTATATCCCTAAAGGCCCAGTATAATGTCTTGTCATCTGTTTTGGGTACATAGGAGTTCAGAAAGCGTATCTCCCTACCATCCAGCAGGCCATAGAGGAACACAAAGTGGCCCTCCATGTCTGCATGGACATATCAGTGCTGAAATGGCACGCCTGGTGACATACATATCAAAGCCCCCTCTTGCATAGGAGGAATATGTTGAGGAGTACATTTGTCCCCTCCATTTCCTTTTAAGGTTGCCTGCTTCCTCCTCTGTTAAGTGTGTAGTCATTAATGCCTCTGACATTCCAGGTCGCTGCATGTAGCGCATCAGGTCTGTCGTTAGTCATTGTCTAGTGGTGGCCTGTGCATATCCCATCTCCCCTCAGCATCACGTGAAGACAGGAGAGGGTCCCTTAATACCTTAGGGTGGGCACCAGTTATATTTACTAGAGAGATCTATAACTGGCGAATTTCAGTGATTTTTGTAGTTTAAAATTTCATTTTGTCCCTGAAAGTTTCACCTAACTATAATGTTGCTTTAACTTTTGTTTTTTTCAGTGAAATATATATATATATATATTTATATGTGGCATGAGTTATAGTTTCTTCACTTTACTGTAACTAGTGAATTAAAATATTTTTTTTATAGTAATAATCGTTTCATTTTAACTGACATTTTCACCTAACTATAACATTACTTTAATCTTTTTTTTTCAGTGAATTTGGAAGGTTTTTTTAATGTAAAGTACAAACTTATTACCATACCTAACTATACCCTCACATTAACCTATGTTTTTTCAGTGACCACTAGGGTTTTTGTAATGTAAAATAATAGATTATTAGCATACTTTATTATACTTTACTACACCAACTTTCGGCAATGAGTTGGCAGGCAACCCCCATTTTTGAGCAATGCCCTAGGGCCCCTTTTTTCCATGACGCCAAAGATTCGCAGTTCCCTGGGAATTTAGGCAGGGGCTATGCTGGAGTTGTGTTGGATCTGCTGTTCCACGGAATTGCAGAAAAAAATAAATCATTTGACCCCTCTACAGGGCCAAAGGGGTCGGGGGACCCCTAGCCTCATTCCTTGTGCGTTTTATTTTATTTCCTAGGGCACGGGGCCTGAGTCATCAGGTCCTAAAATGGTGACCAAAACCTTTTCTTCGGGTTGCAGCCAGCCAATCAGATCGTGTACTTTGAGCTTGTGGATCCGTGATTCATCATGGATCTTCTGCGAAGGTACCATAGCATGAAATATACAAACATTTTTAACATTAATTTCTCAAACACTACTGGAACAGATTTACACCAAATCACAAAAAGAATGCTTCCTTTGTATAGATCTATCTTTCTGTCAAATTTGGTGTAATTCCATTAATCTGTCTTTATTGAATTGCTGTTCCATTTTTCTATTGAAAATCGAAGGGGAAAATGTGTTTTGAGACCCAGCCTTTTTTCTTGCCCCTGTTTGACAGATCACCCTGAAACTTTCTAGGAAGGAGCTGTGGTAAATGAAACTATTTGGGAAACTTTTGAGAAAAGTCTTCAAATGGTGCTAAAGTTATTAGCAAACCAAAAACTCAATTTCCTATGGGAACGTGGTCCTAACTATAACCACCCAGTGGTTATCAGTACCTAATATCGATCTATCTGTTCGTGCCACATTGAAAGTGGCATGCTGCATTCTTTGAGGTCCATTTCCCTTGATTCATATTTCTACAAAATACCTCCCCACAAATATGTTAAAAGAGGTGCAGCTTGGGTTTAACCCGTTTCAACTATCTACGTAATCTTGTTCACATCAATGGGCGCTATCTTTGTTTACAATTAAATACCCAATCACCTTGTAATATGTGATAAACATAGAAGACATAATATGCATAACATCTTACCATTACAGGGAGAGAAATCAGCTAACAGGTAAGACATTTTTCAGTTCATTGTGCTCCACAATGTACATAGTATCCATATTGTAAATTATAATACCATGCCCCTAACCAGTACCATTGATGATGCAGTAACATTGCATGTTTCCAACAGAAATATCACTCTGTCATTTGCCAACGGCCATGGTTTGGAATAAGCAAATTGTCCACGATACAATGTATGTTGCTGCATTGAACATCTACAAAATCATGATAATTAATCAAAATTATGTGCCTTGCATGAGCTGTGTCAAATTCCTACTGCAGTTTGGCATGGCCTTTGGCATCAGCCAGGGTTTGGGTGCAGGGCCAGGCCATGCGCTCCGGGAGGTTAGCTGCCCTCGTGGGGTTGGATACAGGATCTGTCCACAGGCCTTGCAGCCAACCAGATCCTGTGCACAGGGGTTGGCTGCCAGCGTGAAGTTGGATGCAGGGCCTTAAAAATATGTCATTTGAAACAATACCTACTTATGTGGTAAAGTACTGTATAGTAAACAGGGCACAAATTGCCTGCTTGGCACTTAGGTGTGTTGTACTGGCCTGTGCTGTAACACCCCACATTGTAAAAACAGTTTGGTAAACATTACATACTCCATAAAAATATAACTCATATTTGGTAACGGATGACAAAGGGCCAATCTGTCAGCATACACACAGCATCACGAATTCCACCAGCTGGATGCCTACCAGTAGGTGCTCAGTAGGACAGAGCAGGGAGGCTGTTAAAAGGGAGGCAGCTTGAACCCGGTCTAGACCGGTGTAGCGCATCTAACGTCATTACGCAAGTGGATGCGATCATGAGTACCTCAGCACGCAAGCATTATGCTGCATAACACAACGGCAATCCAAATGTCTGGGTACTCTGTAAACAAGGTGAAGATCAATTGGATTGAGCAATGGGAAAAAAGTAGGTAGTTCAAAAGTTAGTTGCCTAAAGAGCAAAGTGTCACGTGGCTAGGATAGGCCCGGGAAGAAACACTGTCATTTTTACATAAACACATTTCTTAAGTTACCTTCTTTTCGACTTTTTACACACATTTGCTTGCGTGAGAGTGCAGGACTAGTTTCTCTGAAACCACATTGCTTACAATTCCACTTTGTAAGTACACTATCACGACACCTTGAACATTCAGTACAAGGCCTGAAAACACATTGTGCAAATGTTGTTATTTATTTTTCGTCCATGAGGTGACAGGGCTATCACAGAGACAATAAACAATGTCAGCCCGGCTGAAGCCTCAACACGTAAGCATGGATGAGATTATAAATACACACGCATTTCCGTGCTCAAATTAGAGGAGCACTCTGCTGTCATTGCGAGGTCGTCGCTCTGTCGGAGTCTCAGCCCAGCTGATTTCTGTTTACCATCTGCGAGGAGGGATGTCCAACTTGGGACCAAGATGGGGACCTACATACCTTGGCTTCCAGTAATGGGTATTTAGATCATCCAGTAGGGGATTCTTGGCAGAACACCCACCCTAGACAACAAGGTTAGGGAGTGCATAGTAGGAGTACACTATACCCAGTACTTATATGCCAGCATATACACACTGTTTTAGCACAATGGTTGAATAATTCATTCTTTTCACTGTCCTTATATTGCTAATCACTTTAATCTGCTACTGTTTATAAATCTTTGCAGCGCACATGTTTTATAGAAGAATCACAATAGTTCAATAAATATTGAATACTCCCCATTGTGTATTTCTTGTGTATCTCTTTGAGTGAGCACGAGTGACTGAGCGAAAAGGTTCTAGATCTGTTAGCACGATTACTTGGAGAGTCAGGATTGTCATGTTCTGAGGTTGCCCAAGCCATTTGTTACCTTGCCAGGTTTTAGGGGCATGGCTAGTGGCACTGTGAGCTAGCAGGTCTATAGGCCAACATATCCTGAGGGGGTGCATTGCATCAGTCTGGCACCATCCCAACGTTTGTGTCGTCCAACAAACAAACTGTTCCTACTGGAAAGTGCAAACTGTACGACAAAGGAAATGATACATGGCGGTGCAAAAATGTTAAAAGAATACCAAAAGGGGCGACTCATTTTAAATGTTGGGCTGGGATAAATTGCCCTAAAAGAGACAGTCTGTACCAATACAACAGATGTGGAGCAATTCTTATGTTGATAGATAGTATTTGAAATTCGACAACAGCATAAGTAAATATCTCTCAGAACAGCTTCTGGAGGAGTAATGGGCACATACGTGATAGGATAATCATGTTGTATTGACAAAAGAGAGATGAACAAGAGTTTGTGCCCTCATTCAGGAGCCTTTTTTACTGGATAAAAGAAACAAGACACCTAATCAGCATCTAGTTTGTGGAAATACCATATTCCATAGAGGGCAATGGACAGATAAATTCAATAACAAGTAAGAGGGAGATTCCAATGACCTGGTGTATGTTCCCATATTAAATATGATGTATTATGGAAATTTAAAGTGACTCATAGGTATAACCTAAAAGGGAATTCCTTTATGCCAGTATATAGCCACCCACATAATCAGTCTCATATACGAGGTGTGACTGCTCCTTATGGTGGAGTAAGGATGAGGGTATATCATCATTTAAAGCACCTTTATTGAGTTTTCAGCCTAGGAATCCCTCCTTGCTCTTTCTCAAATAGAATAGTATTACTGTTGGTACCAGTAGGAACAGTTTCCAGAGACACCCAACAGAGCTCATTTTCAGAATGGCCAAGTTATAGAAAATTAGATGTCATTCTTGTGGTACTTCGTTGGCCACAAATGCTGCTGAGATGTTCATTTATACAAATTCTAACCTTGCATGAGGTCATCTTTATATATCTGAGCTTGCATGGGAATTGTATCATGTATGTAGTGTTCTCAATTTTACCGTTAGTGTGCCTTCTTAATTGTCACATGCGGATAAGACCGAATCAAGTTATTTGGTAGTAATAGTTAAGAGGAAGACACTACAGTGACAATAGGGGCAGTGTAAAGTCACTGGAGGGAGACTCCAGATGGTAGTCTGATCATTAGTAACCAGGGATTTTGTTGTAAATGTATGGATCAGCTGTCCTTAATATTCTATTCCCTTTTAAAGAAAAATAATGATATTTGTCAGTAGGTACTTCCAGTATTCAAACTCCCCCAATGTTTTTGATAACTCTCTGTAAAGAATTTGAAATTGTAGAAAATGTTTAGACACAAGTAATTCTGTCAGTGGTAAAGCAAATATTAGTCTCCAGTAGTGTCACCACTCATAAAATTGACTTGTTTTGTTTACACTGCGAATTGTCGGGTTTTTGGGGGAAAATTCACTTAAAGTTTCTGCACCCCACAGCAGATAGCAATACTTGCTTATGGAGACCATGCAGAATCACTTCTCCACCCAACACTAATCCCTCAGAGGTCCTCAAATTGGAGCAGGTAGTTTTGAAAGATATTGAAAATCTGTGACATTACTATGAAACTAACTGGTAAGTACGAGTGATTAAACAAAGGAATGCCAGATACCACTAGCTATGAAGACATTACCAAAGATCCTATCCTTGACTCTTAAAAACTATTAAGATCATAGTATTGGAAGCAGGATATGTTGGTTGTTTAACAAAACTGAATGAGAATTTCTAGTGAATATGGATCCAAAAACTCTATATTTTTATACTCTCCCCAAAATCCACGAAGTAAGAAGACCGTGACCCGACCCATCGTTTCATTTATTGGCTTGGTGTTAGAACCATTGTCAATCTTTTGTGACCATTTCCTGAGAACTCTTGTCATTATTTCTTTATTGTCTAATTCGCATTAATAACATTCAAAACAAATACAGTTGCTCTTCTTTGGTCTATATCATGTACAGTCCCCTCCCCTTCCCCTATCCCTTGGGCCCCCATCAAGTGCCTGACTCCCGGAGCTAGTAAGTCCTCTTCCCAACTATCCAGGCTGTAATGTGTCCACCATTTCCTCCAGACATTCTCATATTTTCGTGGACAACCCCTGGTTCGGTACACCGTTTCCTCCATTTTGGCGCACCAGCCCATGCCATTAGTCCATGCTGTTATTGAGGGGCAGCCTGTGAGGTTCAATGCCTGGAGATATCTCTTTTGGCTACCATGATGCCCATTCTCACCAGGATCCTGTCGCCAGTGATCCCACATACATCCTCCATTATGCCCAGCAGTGCGATCCTGGGGTGTGCCTCAATGTGTGTTCCCACTAGTGGGAATAAGGTTCCTATAATGGTGGTCCAGTACATACTTATAGCCGGGCATGTCCATGCCATGCTGTAGAAGTCTCCTCTTGGGTCCTGGCATCTGTTACATGTGGGGGAAGTACGGTTGCCAGCCTTCCATAGTCGGAGGGGTGTGAGGTATGCCTGATGCAGATATTTGAATTGCACCAGCCGGAGTCTTGCGGATATCGCTAAGGTATGAGGGGCCATACAGGCATTGCGCAAATCTGCCTCATCCATTGGTCCCACCCAGCTTCCCACTTTTCCTTCAGGGGCCCCAACAGGTCTGGGGAGTTTGACACAGCGTTTTATATATCTGTGAGGTCCCGCCTTTTCTCAGGTGGCCAATGAGCAGCGTCCCTCTAGTGGGTTATCCTCCTGGACATCCTCTAGGCTTACTTGGTATGCAGTCAGCGCATGGTGAAGAGGTACGTACCTAAAGAGTTGGGAGGTGAGCATTTGGAAGTCATCACGCAGGCTTTGGAAGGCCCTGATGTGACTAGCTCACCTCTGGGAGGGAGTTTGGGATGGGTGCCCTATATAAAATACCCATAGCTGCAGTAAAGTCGAGGAGGGAGAGTTCCCCCTGGTATGCGGGATCTACCCACCCCGTGCATCCACTCATTTATGATAAGGAGTTGGGCTAATAGTAGAGCCGGACGTCTGCCATGGTGAGTCAGCCTTAGTATACCTATCGGATGCATTTACCCGAAGCCACTATAGGGAGTTTTCCCGCTCAGGCACATTTGTGTTTAATGTCTGCCATTGCCCAAACCACATCTGTGGGATATGGAGGGGGTAGTTCTGGAGGACATACAAAAACCACAGAAGGATCATCATTTTAAAGAGGGCTACCCTGCCCGTTAGGCTAAGGGACGTTTGCCCCACAGTGCCATATCTTCCTTGACCTTCTTCACCAAAGGACGCAGGTTAAGGCTCCAGGTGAGGCCTGGCTCCCAGGAAATATTAACTTCTAGATATAGGAAACTCAGGGGCACTAGGGTGGACTTGTCCCAATTGACTTGTAGTCCAGAGGCAGCCCAGAAGGTATCCAGAATGTGAATCAGTTAGGCCCCGTCTCCGCTGGGCGGGCAAAGAATAGTAACACATCATCAGCGTATAGGTCTATTTGATCCTCCGTCGCCAGTCCCCAGTCAAAGCCCCATACTTAGGCGTCACATCAGACCCAGACCGCCAATGGCTCACTGACCAGAGTGAAGAGGAGGGGTTAGAGGGGGCAGCTCTGTCTGGTGCCCCTTCTGATGGGGAACCGAGGAGACAGTACCCTGTTAATGTGCAACTGGGCCTGAGGGGCGGCATAAAGGACAACAATAAACATCTATTATTTAGTGCCAAGATACCCTTGGATAAATGTGTGATTTACAAATACACGTTATGTTATGTTGGCTGTTTGAGTGCCTCTTATATGGTCTGGGTGGCTGCTTTTTTCTGCTGGTTTCTGTGATGTTACCTCAAATACTATCTGCAGCAAGCACAAAAGCATACTGTTTCCCATACCTTACAACACACCTATGGAGCATGTCTTTACAAGTTTAACACTTCCCTGTTTTGCAATTGGGGGCCACTTTTTAGGTGTATGATTCAGTAATGAGGCCACTTTTATTTTGGTGCCCGTAACCATTGTCTGTCCCAGTCTGACCCAGCCCACCCCATATCCCTGAACTCAGTATGCACACACCACAGTTGGTATTTTACTATATGGTTCTTTTTGATATATAATTGTAAATATTATAAATAGCTCAGCATAATAATGCTTGTTATGGCAAAGATAAAATATGAGCCAATCATATTTCATCACACATGCCTGTGCTGTGCTACTAGTTGTACCTAAATTGGTTGTAACCAGCCTTCTAAAGGCATGGTTGAGTACATTTTTTTTTTTACAACAGATTTTATTGAGTTTTCGGCGTACCAGAAAGGCAAAGCCCAGTAGACAAAGTACAGTTGAAATGCAGTATGACAGGTCTCCCGGTACTGTAAACGCCCTCCCCAAAGGTCTGCAGAACATCAGACCACAAGAACCCCCAGGACCCCTCCTATGCACGCACCACATTGTTATAAGCAGTATACACTGTATATACACCAAGAATGTCCAACTACGTCTCAGTAGCGCTAGAATTTTACACTGGTAGGTAATTTACCACTTGTCGTTCTATGGGGTCTCTGATAGCAGGCGGTAACACCAGGGATAGATCTATACCTCTGAATTTGGCCCAACTGGACCAAATCTTCCCATGTTTCTGTGGGCATCCCCGCGCCCGAAACACAGCCACTTCCGCCGACATACATCTGTCTAGGGCTTTTTTCCAGTTGGATACAGAAGGCGGGGACGTATTTTTCCAATGTTGTGCTATGTCCCGCTTGGCTAGGGTGAGGCCCAGAAATAGCAGGTGTTGTTTATACTTGTTCCCCCCAATGTCTTCAGTGCTATGTAAGAGTGCCAATCTAGGGTCAGACGGGATATCCCATGCCAGGACACGCCCCATGCAAGAAAGTACACCAGACCAGAAGGATTGTAATGCTCCACAGCTCCACACCGTATGTAAAAACAACCCCTCATCCGTGCCGCAGCGAAGACAGGCAGGAGACGGGATTACTCCCATTTTCCATAGGCGAAGACGTGTATAGTATACCCTGTGGAGGTATTTGAATTGGATGAGCCGATATCTAGTGGAGACGGCCGCGTATCTGGGACTAGCTAGTGCCTCGGCCCAATCGTCATCTGTCAAGCTGGGTAGATCTGCCTCCCAGGCTGCCCGGGTGCGTTGGATGGTGGTCTTGGAGTGCGTCGTGAGAGTTTGATCGATTTGTCTAATTTTATGGGCCCCAAGGTCCCCCATCAGCAAACGCCCCTCCAGTGGGTGGAACTCCGGTAATGACTCTAATTGTCGTATCCGAGGGGTCAATGCGTGTCTGAGCTGTGGGAAACGGTGGAACTGTGATTTGTGAAGGTCAAACTCCGTCTGAAGTTTTTGAAAGGATTTAAGGGTGGTCCCCTGCATCACGTCCCCCAGCGTCGAAACGCCAATATCGTCCCATCTGCGGAACCCCATCAATGACGCAACTGGCCGGAGAAATGTGCCTTGCCATAGGGGAGTGGCGCCAGTTAGCATGCCCCACCAGCCCATGGTCTTAACCGCTCGCCTCCATATCTGAATGACCACTCTACAGGCAGGAGGAAGCGCCGTCAGGGGGGAATTGCTGTACAAGAGGTGGAGCAGGGGGGTGCCCTCCATAGCCGACCATTCCACGCCGAAGGCCGGATCTGCATGGGAGCCATGCCACCACTCGTTGATTACCAAGAGATGCGAGGCCCAATAGTACGCTCGCACATCCGCCGCCGCAATGCCCCCGCAGTACGTGGACTGTATGCAGGTTGCGAGCGCCACTCGGATCGCGCCCCCTTGCCATGGGAATCTATTCAGTAGAGCATTGACCTGGAGGAACCACGACGGGGGAATAGGGTACGGATAATTCTGGAGTCGGTAGAGTAGGCGGGGAAGAGATACCATTTTAAAAATTGCAGACCTGCCATAGAGTGATAGGGGCAACTGAGACCAGATCGTTGTCTCATCTCGGACGGCGGAGAGCAGCGGGGCAATATTGCGCGACCAGGCATCCTCGGGGCTGCGAGTTACAATGACCCCTAGATACTTGAGGCCTGTATCCACGATGAGCAGTTGCGATGCCCATGCCTGGCTTCGCTGGTCCCCGTGTATGGGGAACAGTATAGATTTAGACGGGTTAGCACGGAGACCGGAGGTCTCTCCGAAAATGCGAAGGATCTGGAGGACACGAGGCCCAGAGAACCACGGATCGGACATAAAATACAGGACATCGTCGGCGTAAAGCGCGATCTTGTCTGAGTATTCCGGCGTCCAGTCTAATCCCCTGACAACAGAGTCAAAGCGCACCCATGCGGCCAAAGGTTCGATCGCTAAGGCAAATAAGAGTGGGGACAGGGGACACCCCTGTCGAGTGCCCCTGCGAATCGGAAAGGGGGCAGAGCAGCCGCCGGCCGTCCGGACCGAGGCCGTGAGGTCTGTGTATAAAAGCTTCACATACGCCAGGAACCGGGGCCCCAAATTGATGGCAGCTAGGAGTTTAAAAAGGTACGTCCAACTCAAGGAGTCGAATGCTTTGTCTATGTCCGCTAGTAGGAGCGCCGCAGGGCGTCCTAGGCATGGGGCTTCCGCGATGGCGTTATGTACCCGTCGAATGTTGTGTCTGGTAGAGCGCTGTGGCATGAAACCGGATTGGTTCGGATGCACCAAAGTTTGAATACAGGTGCGGAGGCGATCGGCCAAGACCTTGCCCGGCAGTTTAGGCTCAATGTTTAATAGAGAGATAGGGCGGTATGAACCCGGGTCGTCCGGGGGACGGCCGGGTTTGAGAAAGACCACGATCTCGGCGTGCCGCCAATCAGGGGGTAGAATGCGCTGCTCTAGGGCTTCGTGAAGCGCCACCAACAGATGTGGACCCAGGATGGCAGTATGTCGGCTCAGGAATTCACTTGGAAACCCATTCGGGCCCGGGGAGCGGCCCGGATGCAGATTGGATAGAGCTGCCTGCAGCTCATCCAGAGTGATGGGCTTATCTAGTGTATCGCGTACCTCATCGGGAAGACGGCGGGGTGGAATATCTGTTAAAAAGGCGTCTATCAGGGGTGCGGCTATCACCTCACGCTCTTCATATAGAGCAGTGTAGTACCGGGCAAATGCCTGGACCACAGTCGTGGGGGAGGAGCATACACTGCCGTCAGGGGACTTCAGAATTAGAACCGGTGGCCGGGGACGTCCGAGCCTGACACAGTCTATGGAGCATTTGGCTGGACTTATCGCCCCACTGGTAGATTCTGTATTGAGTCGCTAGCCACGCCTCCTTGGCGGCGTCAGTATGTAGTTGATGAAGCTGCTGTTGGGTATGGAGGAGATTGCGGCGGGCGGCGAGGTCAGATCTCTCCACTAATTGGGCCTGCAGGCGAACCTGCCGGTCCTCCAGTTCCTCTACCTGTTCCAAGCGCCGGCGCTTCTCCCCGGAGCGAAAGCTGATGTCTGCCCCCCTAACCGTAGGTTTAAGGGCTTCCCAAAGGGAGACCAGGGACGACGTGGACCCTACGTTGAAACTGAGGTAGTCCTGTATTGCCTGCAGGAGCATCTCCTGATAGTCCACGCTGCGGAGAGACCAAGGAGACATGCACCATCTACGGGGGGCCCGATGTGTCTGAAGGCGCAGCTTGAGTTGGATCGGGGAGTGATCAGATAGGCCCCGGGGCATAATGGAGGTGTGGGATACCCGATGTATGTAGCTATGGGGGAGGAATAAATAGTCTAGGCGTGAGAGGGTGGGATGCACTGATGAGGCATATGTAAACCCTGCTTCTGAGGGGTGGAAAGCCCGCCAAGAGTCTGCCCAGCCCAGTGTATGTGCCAAAGTCTGTAATTTGGATCGAGGAATTGGTGTATTTTGCGGGAGTGCACGCCATCTGTCCCGAGGGGTCATAATGTCATTCCAATCCCCGCACAAAATCGTCAAGCCCCCTGGAAGGTCCCCCCAGAGTTGTGTTAATTTGTCTACAAATGTCTGACCCACTGGAGGAGGGGCGTATATGCTCCCAATGGTGATCTGTTCACCCGCTAGGGTGCCGGTGATAATCGTGTAGCGTCCACCTGGATCCAACCAATGGCGCGTTACCTGGAGCGGCACTCGACGATGGACAAGTATCGCCGTGCCGCGGGCGCCCCTTTACGAAGCCTGAGTGGTACACCGTGGCAAATCCGAATCTGGACAGGCAGGGGGTTTTAGTGCCCAGGAGATGAGTCTCCTGTATTAGTAGGATGTCAGCAGAATGCCGCTTTGCCAATTGAAGCACCGCCCCCCGTTTGACTTTGTTGAGGAGTCCCCGCACATTCCACGCCATAATATTGAGTTCCCCCAGTGGAGTCTTACGTGTGTCCTGTGCCATACCTAATTTCTTTAGTGTGTAATGGCCTACAATGTAGTGGTGTCGTAGTTGGTAGTCGTGGGTCTAGTGCGCAGAGCAAAACATAACAGTAACGGCAACAAAACTGGAACCCCCCATTCCCTCCCCCGCTCCCCCCACCCCAATACTTCCAGGAACGTGAAGCATCTGTCGCGGTGAAATCCTTACCTAAGCCCTCAACAGGATGACTCAAGTGGTTTCCCCAATGGATCCCCCCCACCCAACATTGCCCAACATTTCCTATACGTCCGGGGCGGACTATGGCAAATACCCCTCAGAGCGTGTATATTTGGCCCAGGCACCTTGAAATCTAACATCGCCCTCTATGGAGTCCCTGCTACAAGGCCTTGATTACAAGATGTGGATGGAAGACGAATGTTTCATGGCCAATGCAAGATCAGTCAGCTGTCTCTGGGTGGCCCTTGGCACGCCAGTTGGAGCGGGACCGGTGGCGTCTTGCTGTAGCTTGGTTTTCCGGCCGGCCGCTCCGGTGAGAGCCCTGTGAAGAATCCGAGTCCAGTGGCGGCGGCGAGTGAGGCTTAAGGGTATGTCTCTCGTCCGTCCAAGCGAAGATCTCCTCTGGTGAATTGAAGAAAAGAGTTTTGGCATTGTAGATTATCTTCATACGAGCGGGAAACAGCAGTGCATATGAGATGTTCAGGTCGCGCAGTCGTCGTTTGGCCTCAACAAAGGATTGCCGCTGCTGCTGCACCAGCCGGGTATAGTCTGGAAAGACCATTATGGGACGTGAGTCGAAGACCATTTTGTCCTTGTGGAGCCGGGCATAGCGGAGGATCGCATCCCGGTCGGCGTAATTGAGAAGCCTGGCGATCACCGGCCTCGGGCGTTCTCTGGGAGGGGGCTTCTTAGTCAGAGCCCGATGAACCCGCTCAACCACAAAGCAGGAGGACCTGACCTCTGGCGGCAAGAGGGTCGTGAGCCAACCCGAGAGGAAAGCGTCCATGGATGTGCCTTCACATCCCTCCGGGAAGCCCACCAGGCGGATGTTATTGCGCTGGGTCCTTCCTTCTGCGTCTTCGGCCCTGGATGCGAGCTCCCGTGAGACCGTTGTGAGTCTGTCCACCTGCTTCTGGAGGGTGGATACTGCGTCTTCGACTGTGGAGACCCGGGTCTCCGCCTCCGTGATCCGGTCTACCGCCCGTCGAAGATCCTGGCGGAGGAATGACACCTCCGATCCGACGGCCCGATCTGGGCCGTGACTGGTTGATGGCCGTGAGGAGCATCGCGGTGTCAGATGACACAGTCTCGGCGCCCTCCTTCCCGGTGACCGTAGTGGTGTAGTGGTCCATAGTGTTCTGTTTGGGGGCCGCTGCACCAGGTTTGTCCTTGCCCATCGTGGCGCGGGGGGGCCGGGGAAATGTACTCGGGCCCGCTGCAGTCGGGGATGGACGTAGGAAGGTGGGCCTCACAGGAGAACAGAGGATAGTGACCGATGAGAGTAGGCCACGCAGAGTCGGGGGATATCACGGGCGCCCTCCAGTGGGCACCGCGCGGACGGGGCAGCAGTCGGTCCAAGCCCCAGGCCCCGTAATCCTCCACTCGGGGCCGGAGAGGGAAGCCCCCAAAATGCCAAAGGGTCACAGGGAGCCGCACACTGCCAGCCCAGGAACCACCAGCTGTAGGGTCCCCGGCGGGTCTCAGCGGGGGTCGGCCTCAAAAGGCTCCACGCCGAGTGCCAGCCACCAGCGGAGTCTCAGCGGGGGTCAACGACACCAGCACCACCCCCATCGGACGCCGCGCGCCCCAGGTCTCCCCGGGGCAAGGTATAATGGCACAGTCTCTTTCACGTGGAGAGTGTGTGTCTTCTTCGTGGTTCAGGCCTCTCTGCGTTCCTCTTCGGCAGGCTCGGCTCCCAACCAGGGCACAGCAGCAGCAGACGGATCGTCCCACGAGGCACTCCAAAAGAGCGCCGAGCTCTGCGGGCCCCGCCGGGCCCCCGGCCCCGCAGGCCTCCCTACCACCAGCAGCACTCAGGAGGCGGGGGCGGCCACAGCAGCGCCAGCGGTATGGTCCGGGCGTGGTGTCGGGCCGAATGCAGGCAGACCCCCACCACACCCCAGGTCTCAACACAGCACTGACCTGGGGTTCTGCTGGTCCAGGGCAGCCGCCGGGCGATATATCTGTCCGCGGCCTTCAGGGGATCGGGCCCGCTCCGCTCCCGCCGCGCGCTGCCTCGCAGCCGCCAGGCAGGCCGCCGTCACAGCGAGGCTGGATCTGGAGCCCCCGCACACACCTCCGGCCTCGGATTTCACCCGGGAGGTCTCGGGGTGCTCCGCCGTTGATGCCCTGCGTCGTCGGCGTCTGGGACAAGGATTTTGGTAGGATCGGGGCTCCGAGGTGGTACGGGCCGGCGGAGCTCTACAGAGCTGCGTCCGCCATGTTTGGCTCCAAGCCACGCCCCCCCGGTTGAGTACATTTTAGTTATTTTTTTTAATATGCTGATGTGCTAAGTCATACAATATCTCCTCCATACCATATGGTTCCTTCAGGTTTGTAGTCGATATTCCATGGTTTTGAACCTTCTCCAGCAGGCAGTTCATGTGTCTACCCCACCCCTATACCAATACCATATACTTTTTAAAGGCATGGTATTCATTTGAGCGGGGAGTGGCCAGCTCTTCTCGACTTGTGCATCATTATGCAGACTATTCAAACAATACATTTTGCTCAAAAGTATATGCTGAAGCTTACTGCTTCTCTCGTTCCTTCTTCCTACTAGATGGAACACACAGGATCACCTCCCTCGTAGCCATCTCTGCTGCTGCCTCGCTCAAAAACCTCTTGATCCGTTATTATGAGTTAGAAAAAACATGGCAATTCAAGCACGTTTATTAACTGCAAAATTAAAAACCGAAAGCTTGGCTGCTTTCTGCTTCTAGGCCTTCCACCCTCCACCATGCATGCACATCACCTGAATGCAAAACACAATGTTATGAGCACACGTTGCATACCATCAGGCTTGAATTGCATACAACACCAGACACATATCAAAGCCTTGAAACACGTCACCTTCCAACCCTGAGTAAACTATCTTGTTGCCTCCTTTTGGAGAACTAGACATCCTTTTTGAGACTGATTTTCTTCTACTCTCAACGTCAACTAAAATCAGATTTGACCCCAACCTCTTTGCTTTTACTCTCTAACGTTGGAATGATTGGCATCCACTCCAGCCATTTTCAGTCACACTTGATTTGGCCCTCACTGTCATCCCCATATCAGCAAGATGGTGAAGTTTGCGAATTTTCATCTTCTCATAAACACTTAAAAACCGCTGTCCATTAATTTTGGCAATGCATTGTTGGCTGGTGCCCCTCAAGTTTCGTAAAGAGGTACTTCAGTCTGCGGCTAGGCCAATCCACTCTGCAGGTAAATTTGACCACATATCCCCTTGATTCCTGAGCTGCATTGGTTGCCCATTACAGCTAGGATTCAATTCAAAATCTGCTACTTTGTCCCTGCCGATCTTCTCAATATTTCTAGCAGTCAAAGAGGTTTAAGAAGTTGTAACTCTCTTCTGTTTGGAGTTCCAGACCTCAAGAGGTCAGGGGCAATTCTTCTGGAATAGGGCCTTCTCAGCCTGGAACCCTGTTCCTCTCGTTCTCAGAACTCTACCACCAATCACCGCCTTCCGGAAACAACACAAAATCCACCCTTTCAGACAATTCCTACTTTAATGTCCCACAACATATGTTTGAATTCAATCACTAATTCTCTTATCTTTCATGGTTCATTGTTCTACATACTGCTAGGTCGTTCTGCCCCCTTGCCAATCTCGATGTAGCCCTTTTTGTATGACTTTGGAAATGCTTCAATTTAAGGCACCCTCATACCAATGAGTTCTAGGTATAATACAGAAATACTCTAAAAACAAAAAAACTAAAGATAATTGATTATAAGGAGCAGAAAAATAACTGTAGGGTTTCCATTGTGTTGCTGTCTGTGAGTGTGGGTTTCCTAAGCGGTGATTCCAACATATGTATGGCCTGCCTGTTTATTTAATAAAGATTCAGCATTATTATCAAGGCCAGCAACAAAGGTCATAGAGAAAATATAGCTTTAATCAATGCTATTAACCTTTTTAGAAAGTTCAAAACAACAAGGCCAATGGCCAGTCCAAAGATCAGACAGCCCTTGTGTGCCGCAAAACTTGCCACACAGTTCACTGCCCGGGAAACCTCCCCAGGACAGCAGCATCAAATGGGCACTCCAGGCACCGCTCAGGATAGGGGTGGGCAGGGGGAGGCTGGTTTAATCCTTGGGAGGGCTGGACCTGGGAGAGGGAGGGATGGCTGGGGTATGGGGAGGGCTGGCTGGGGTAATAGGAGGACTGGACCTGGGAGGGGGAGGGCTGGCTGGAGCAGTGGAAAGACTGGACCTGGTAGGAGGGGTTGTCTGGGGCAGTAGGAGGACTGGACCTGGGAGGGGGAGGGCTGTCTTAGGAAGTTTGAGGGCTGAGTCCAGTATGGGGAGGTCTGGGCTTCAACAATTTGTGGATCTTATAACACCGAAGGTGACTATGGGGAATGGAAATGGAGGTGGCTGTATCAGCCACCTCTTTCTCAAAAAGAGGGGGTGGGGGTTCTTTTTTTGATCTTTTGCCAGATTTAGGTGTGCAATCGGGCGGGTGGATCTTTTACCCTTCCTTCCCTGTTGGGAAGGGACTTACTCAGCATGTTTGCCTGTACCACCCTTCTTAGGGGGGTGGCTGGAAGTGGAAGTGGAAGGGATTGGGGATAAGCCAGCCTTCTTAACTCTGGGAGGGGGCAGCAGTGGCAGGCCAGAGGTCCAGGGCACACAGGGTAAGGGTTTTCAAAGATGTGGGAGGAGATGTGGTGATGGGTGGGGTTTTGGAGGGAGAGGAATCTGAAGTCTGAGATGTGGATGCATGTTTTATGTGTGTATGTCTTTAAGTGTCCTGGGATGGTGTTGTCGGTGTTTTGTCTCATGTGCGTGTAGTGTGTGTTGTGCATGGTGTGGTGTGTTTGTGTTTCTTGGAGTGGCGTTGATGTGGGCTGTGTGTGGATGTCTGGGTGCCTATGTGCTCAGGCTTGCCTGTACTCTGGTCAAGTGGGGGCATTGGGAGGGTGGAGGGGGAAGGAACAGGAGGCGGGATGGGAGGCTGGTAGTTCTGGATGGCAGTGTCGAGGCCAGAGACTGGACAGATCTCTGCAGGTCAGCCATGTCCGAATGAATGCCCTCCTAGGAACGCAACAACTTGGGACAACTTGTTGGCATGATCCTGGAGGGCATTCAGGACTGCAGTCTGACCCACAGAGATCTGCCGCAGGACGTCTATGGACGCCACACTGAGGGCAGCAAGGGAGACGGGCAAGGGCTGCGGTGCATGGGGGGGGTAGGAGACTCTACCCTTCTTAGGGGAGTGGGCCCGGATAGCGGTTTGGGGAGCAGCAGGGAGGGTGGACACAGGACGTGGTTTGGCACACGGATATGCAGATGTTGAGCTTCCTTGGTCCGCCAACACCATGGAGTTGCCGCTGGAGTGTGGCGTTGTGGAGTCTGGTGTATCATCTCCTGTCACCTCCAGGGCACTCACATCACCCTCCGAGGCACTAGTCCCCTCCGTGTCGCTCAACCCTCGGGGATCACTCATGCCAGCTGCTTCCCAAATGGTGTCGGGCCCCTCTCCTTCCCTGCCCTAAGTTGATCCTGTAACAGAAGGAGACATAGATCAATACAATGGCCTTGCTACAAATCTGAAAGCAAATACATATTCAACTCTTTACACATCAGTACTGGAAATTACTTGTACATGTACTGGCTACATCAGCACAACCTTTGGCATGAGAACAGGATGTACTGACACAAGACATGTGTAAATTCAAGCTACATGATGTGCTGACAATGCCAAATCCTATTCCATGTGCCAACCTATACATCTCACATTCTATTGTGTGTAGTAATACCTACATGCTTCCTCTCAAAGGAGCTACACGTCCAATGGTGTACTGTCCCTCTAATGTTATGATGAAAGGCCTTATGCTCACACCACTACACATACAAACTGAGACATGCAAATAGGTAAATGATCTTACATGCATACACTAATATCTCTTAGTACTGTAGAACACCTACTTGGGATCAGTGGCATCACAATCCAAACGCGTCATTGACATGGAAGTGGACACCACACCCAACTTACACCCCCAATCATCAGGCTCACTGCTGTCCACTGCCAGATGATGCAGTTGAGACATACACATCAGGGGACTTGTTATGTGTCACAGGTAGTATGGATAAATGGAACTGATCACCATGTACTAGTGTTAACAATGAACAAGGCACATTAGCCTGTCTAGGGCAATCTCAGCCAAGGGTGTTGCATGTGAGCAGAAATCATACACCAAACATGTCAATGTCAGGACAACCATTAAAGGACAGTAGTCATTAGAATGAGTCTATCTGTCAAGATGAGTGTGGCCTCCACAAGGACAGGGAATGTGTGGTCCAAGCCATTGTCTGGTGTCTGTCATCCCTATGTTGTGCTGACTGCTAAAACACAGGGCACATCAATGTCTCAAGAGGTCACTCCCTGATGCATGTCAGTAGCCACACCTTGAGTGGGCACTGATGCACATGTACACCCCTCCTCAAAGCACACAGAGTAAGCTCTGCCACTCAGATTAAAATTGGCTGACTTGCTTGCAAAGTACAGTACACATATTTAAAACATACCGCATTTTCATCTGCACTGATCCCATCCAACCATGTCTAACCTTAGGGATTAACACATTCACCCAATACTGACATACTGCTCCATTGCATCACCCTTACACTGTCTGCCCATCACAAAGCCATATTGCCATGTACACAATGTGCAATTTGACATCACTTAATGCATAACTGTTTTCATTACCATCTACACCTTCAGCAGATGGGTGCAGCTGCTGTGATTGTGCCAGTTAAATAACTATTGGGATGCCATACTGCAGGAAGGCAACTCAAGATTGAGCTGTGATGCTGTCATCTGTATCATTTGGCTGTACACAACACATAGGACGAGTGGATCCTCTGCTAACTCATTGCACCCTGAGTGTTCAATTGGCCATAACGCAAGCCACTGCCACACCATCACATGAGTCCCAATAGTCTGGGAGCCACACTGCACACACAAGGATGACAAGTATACTGTGCTAGACAATTCACACCATTCTTTTCATGTGTCTGAATGGGTCAGTTCAGACATGATTCTCCAGATGGGCTCTGCAACCATGGTAAGATTTGTTTGGGTGACACTGAACGGACCCTGCTCTGTCAAACACAGCGTGATGGTGAGCACCCAGCAATTATTCAAATGAGCCCTGCTGAATAGCTCAGCTGGGGCTCAGATCGGGAATACAGAAGTGGCTGCCAGAGACACCTTCCCCTCCGGCTCACCAGCACTCACAGCCAATAAGCCTACCTTTCATGAGTATCGGCAGAAGAGAAGTGCCGGTACTCAGCGTGACAAATCTAAGAAGTGCCGGTACTCAGTACCGGTGAGTACCGGCCCATTTAAAGCACTGCCCTAAACTGGGCTGAGGACTCGAGGCAGAGCCTGACCTAAGATGGCGCCCGAGCCGGGGCTGCACTGAAATAGCCAATAAAAATATCCATGCATCTGGAGGGAGAGTCAGAATCTCCTTTGTTACCTAGCAGAGGCACTCCAACCCTGACTCTCAAGGGACCAAACTACTGAACACTGCTCTGTCACTAGCTCTCTAGATCTATGACCCGAACCACATGGCCAATTCCCGGTGGAGCTGCTGAACACCTGGCTGAACGATGGCAAGAATTTCCTGCTCTGTAAATATATAATTGTCTAAGCCTAATCGCTGTTAAAATGTAATCCTGAGTGAATTTGCTATTTGTATATTTATATAACTCTAACCACCAGTATATGTAGTAGACCTTTGTACTTACTACCATTCCTATGTGATTTTAGAGTGTATCTTTTTGTATCTCTTCATTGAGTGACTTTACAACTTGTACATTTTCAATTTTTCCCTCCTTTCACTCCACTTGTATATTTGCAATTCTTCTTTTTTTTTTTTTTTTTTTGCATCTCTTATGTAACTCATGTAAACCAAAGTCCTTATGTAACGCAACTGGTTCTTTTGTAAAGCGCTCTGACACCTTCGGGTAATGTTCGCGCTATATAAAATCGCATTAAATAAAATAAAATAAATAAAAAATTAATGATAAATAAAGTTGAGACAGTTGAGGCACCTCCTGCCATTCCTAGACAATCAACTTACTACACATTGCATCACACATGAGACATCTCTAACATTCCTGGGTTGATGGTAGCTGGGATAAAGGTAGTCATTCATGCACAAACTCACACTCAGCCCACTACTCCCCCCCAACTAGCTGCTGTTGGGCCCTCAAACGTCCATGCAGCTGAGGCGGGGTCACCGCCAGAATGTGGGCCATTAGGGGGGGTCAAGGTCCGGCGCGCCAACCTGCCACTTCGGCGACATTCTTGCTGAGGCAGCAGATGTCATTCCACCTCTTGTGGCAGTATGTAATGTGCCGGTTGGAGACCCCCAGGGTCTGCACCTTCCGGGCGATGACCTTCCAGATGGCCTTTCGCTGATGGACTTTGAGCTGAAGACAGGGGAAACATGTAGAAAAAGTTTTTCAACAATATGTAGTGGAACTTTGTGTGCAAGTTAAGGTGCAAAATAACACATACCGCACACATGCATCCATGGTCAGCATAGTCATATAGACCATGTCACATGCTACGCTCGGATCAAGCTTAGTAATTATAATGTCAACGTCTGTGATGATGGAGCTACTATCTGGTCATTACATACACATGCTGAGGCTGGCCACTTATACCAGGATGAGCAAGGACATCCTTTGTGGTTCGCAATGTGAGTGACCATGACAGACAGTACACTGTAATGAAAACCTCTTGGAAATACTCACTGTGTCTGACACTACAAACACCTTTACGTCCAGGTCCATTGCATTGCATCACGTGGTACAGAAGGCACAGTAAGGTACATGACACAACATTCACTCATCAAGGTGACAAGGTAAGGGCTGTCATGTGTCCAAATTATAGCTATTACTGTTTGTGGCCAAATGGTAGGGGCACTATTCAGATGACTAACCTAGTCAGTTGTGAGATGTGGACTTTCAACATTGTGAATTCACCGGACAGCCCTTTTGCCAATTGTGACACTGTAACTGGGATGCCATTACAATACTCACCTGCATGTGGAATGTGAGTGGTGAGACAGTACTTACACATGTGATCCTCACCACAATATAATACCAATAGTATGATTACATCTCCACTGTACATGTCTCAGATGTGTAAGAAGTGAGTTCAGATAAATCTATACAATACAGATACAGGCCTTGATCTCGTAGGCAGACAGTACTCATCTCCATTGTGTTCCTGTATTCCAATTTACATATCTGTACCCTCAGCCCAATAGACATGTCTCATCTCAATTATGTTGACATACTAAGGTTGATAGTGAATTAGAAACACCTCCCAGGGAACAGGTGCACAAAGTGAAAATTGGCCCATAACTAATATATGTCTCTTACAGATATATCGTTACCGAAGGTAAGTAACTTGTTCATCTGAAAGAGACTATTAGTTATGGATTCCTCACCTTAGAATAGATACCCCAGCAATACCAACCCCAGGGGTGGGTCGGCGAACTAAGTTTACACCAGAAAATCCTGGAGAACTGAACGGCCAAAGAAGCCGTCCCTCCGGACTTGGCTGTCCAGGCAGTAGTGTTTAGTAAACGTGTGCAATGAAGCCCACGTAGCTGCCTGGCAGATGTCATGAAGGGGGACTCCATGTCCCAAAGCAGTAGTGACCACAGTCGCCCTGGTGGAATGGGGGCGCAGCCCTACTGGAGGTTCCTTTTTCACTAAGGAATAGCAGATTTTGATGCAAAGAACAACCCATTGAGAGATGGTCCGTTTTTGCACGGCCTGACCTTTTTTGCACCCACATAGCCAACGAAGAGCTGGTCATCCACCCGGAATTGTTTTGTGCGATCCAGATAGAATGAAAGCACACGTTTTGGATCCAGACGGTGGAGCCTCTCTTCCTCTTTAGAAGGATGCTGGGGTGGGAAGAAGGTGGGCAAAGTGATGGTCTGTCCTATGTGGAAAGAGGTAACCACTTTGGGAAGGAAAGAAGGCCTAGTGCGAAGGACAACTTTGTCCGGATGAACAGCCAGGAAAGGAGGTTTGGAAGAAATAGCTCACTCACCCTACGAGCAGAGTTGATGGCAACCAAAAAGACAGTTTTAAGTGTCAGAAGTCTTAGAGGACAGTTATATAGCAGCTCAAAAGGAGCGCACATAAGGTAGGTCAGAACCAGGTTCAAGTCCCACTGGGGCATTACGAAAGGAATTGGAGGAAACAAGTGAGTAATGCCCTTAAGGAAGCGATTGACAATAGGGGACTTGAAAAGAGAAGGCTGATCAGGAAGCCGAAGAAAGGCTGAAATGGCCGAAAGATAGCCTTTTAGAGTGCCCAGAGCAGAGCCCTGCTGGGCCAAAGAAAGAATGAAGAGGAGAACCTCTGAAAGGGGGCAGAAAGGGGATCCACAGCCTTTGCTGCACACCATGCCACAAACTTGTTCCATCTATAGGCGTATACCGTTTTGGTGGAGGGACGCCTGGCTGGCAAGATAACGTTACAGACTTCGGGAGGAAGGTCGAAAGCTGTCAACTGTCGCTGCTCAATCTCCACGCAAGGTGGTGGAGGCTGGACAGGTTCGGGTGGAGGACCGTCCCCTGCTGCTGCGACAGAAGATCCTCCCGAAGGGGAAGTCTGATCGGAGGATTGATGGCCATGTGCAAGAGCTCGGGATACCAGACTCTTCGTGCCCAGTCCGGGGCTACAAGAATGACTTGGGCCTGGTCGCGCTTGATCTTCTTCAGCACTCTGGGTAGAAGTGGTATAGGCGGAAAGGCATATAGAAGACCGCAACTCAACTCGCGACGAAAAGCGTCATCTAGTGAGTGCCGCCTTGGAAATTCCAACGCGCAGAACTGCTGACATTGCGCATTGTCTTCGGTGGCGAATAGATCTAACCAAGGCTCTCCCCACTGCTGAAAGAGACCTTGCACCACCTCCAAGTGAAGATGCCATTCATGGTCCATCATGCACCGGTGGCTGAGTTCGTCCACCCTGACGTTCAGAGAACCTGCCAGGTGTTGAACCACCAGGGACATGCCCTGATGTTCCAGCCACTTCCAGAGACGAAGTGCCTCCTGACATAGGGTCCACGACCCCACCCCGCCCTGTTTGTTGCAGTACCACATGGCGGTGGTGTTGTCCATGAACACCTGCACTACTCTCCCTTTGACAGAAGGAAGGAATGCCTTCAGTGCAAGACGGGTCACCCGAAACTCCAGAAGGTTGATGTGGAGCCCGGACTCCGCCGGAGACCAGAGGCCTCTGATCTCCGCCTCTCCCATGTGGCCGCCCCACCCCAGAAGTGATGCATCTGTCACCACTGTGAACTCTGGCTGGGGAAGGAAGAGGGACCTGCCGTTGACCCAATCCTGGTTCGTTAGCCACCACTGCAATTGGTGTGCAGTGCCCTCCGAGATCTGGACGCAATCGAAAAGATTCCCCTGATGCTGTGCCCACTGGAACTTCAGGTCCCACTGCAGAGCCTGCATATGCCACCTGGCATAGTCCACCAGCAGGATGCAGGAGGCCATGAGGCCCAGTAGCCTCAGGGTCATTCTGACCGAAACCCGGGATAGAGGCTGAAAGATCGGAATCATAGCCCGAATATCCCGGACTCGCTGCTCGGGAGGATAAGCCTGAAACTGTGCTGTGTCCAGAACCGCTCCGATGAAAAGGAGCGTCTGAGAGGGAATCAGGTGTGACTTCGGCACGTTGATGGTGAACCCCAGCGAATGCAGGAGGTCAGCCGTTGTCTGGAGGTGGGAGACGACAGCCTGGGATGAGCCCGCCTTCAACAGCCAGTCGTTGAGATAGGGGAAGACTAGAACCCCTGATCTGCGCAGATGAGCTGCGACCACCGCCATCACTTTTGTGAACATCCGAGGGGTGCTGGTAAGGCCAAAGGGGAGCACGGTAAACTGAAAGTGCTCATGGCCTACCATGAACCATAGGTAGTGCCTGTGGGCCGGCAGGACGGGGATGTGAAAATAAGCGTCCTGCAAGTCCAATGCTACCATCCAGTCTCCAGGGTTGAGGGCAGACAGAACCTGAGCCAATGTCAACATTTTGAACTTCTCCTTCCGGAGGAAGCGGTTGACGTTCCTGAGATCCAAGATAGGACACAGGGCCTTGTCCTACTTGGGCACCAGAAAGTAGTGGGAATAACAACCACGACCTACTTCTGGGGCAGGAACTCGCTCAATGGCTGCCTTGGCCAAGAGAGCCATAACTTCCTGGTGGAGAAGGGCCAAGTGATCCTCCGACATGCGATGGAATTGAGGTGGCATGGATGGAGGGGTAGTCTCGAAGGGGAGGGAGTAGCCCCTTCGGACTATCTGCAAAACCCACCTGTCCGACGTGATGTTGAGCCAGTGGGGGAGGTGATGGCAAATCCTGCCGCCCACAGGCGAATGATGGCTCTGAAAGGTCAGACTAGGAGGGCTTGGAGGCTGCTGCATTGGGGGCGCTGGTGGACCGGCCCGCCCGCTGGCCCCCAGACCCACGACGGTGGGTCCCACGTCCCCGGCTGTGCAGAGGATAGACAGCTTGCGCAGGCCTGTAACTCTGGGCGGAATGTGGTGGGGCATCCCTTCCGTAGCCACGAAAGGGGTGAAAAGCAGACTGCGCGGGGTGAGAGGTGGAAGCAAGGCCCAAGGACCTGGCCGTAGCCCTGGAGTCCTTAAAGCGCTCGAGCGCGTTGTCTGCTTTGTCACCAAACAAGCGACGGCCATCAAAGGGCATGTCCAAAAGTGTAGCTTGGACATCACCCAAAAAGCCAGTGGACCTCAGCCAGACGTAGCGTCTTAGGGCTACTGACGTTGAAATCGTCCTGCCCAGCGAGTCGGCGGTGTCCAGCCCACATCGTATGGCGAACTGGGCTGCGTCTCTCCCTTCGGCAACTGCACAGGAGAGCACGACCCGGGCCTCCTCCGGGCACTGTGGCAGCACTTGCACGACCATGTCCCACACAGAATGGGAGTAATGGCCCAAGAGACATGCAGTGTTCACCGACCACAGTCCTAAGCTGGAGGAAGAAAACATTTTCTTCCCAAGGTGGTCCAGCTTCTTGGATTCCCTATCAGGTGGAGCGGTAGGGAATGCACCCTTGGAAGTCGAGGCTTGGACCACCAAGCTCTCGGGGTGGGGTGTTGGGAGAGGAAAATGGGGTCACCCAGGGCCGGGCGGTGGCGTCGGGCAATCATCCTATCAACAGGAGCCCCTGTGTTGGGCTAGGACCAAGTGCCCAAAAGGATGTCTGTGAGGGCCTCATTGAACGGAGCAGGGGCTCCGAAGAGGCCGCTGCCGGTTGAAGCACCTCGGTCAGGAGGTTAGTCCTGACCGCCACCGTAGGAAGCTCAAGGTTTAAGGCCTCAGCCGCCCTACGCAACACCACTGTGTATGATGCACCCTCCTCCGTAGCCACGGTAGGGGAGAAAGCATGCCAAGGTCTGGAGAGGTGTCCAGACCACTGACCTCACCCAACTCCTCTCTCCAGTCTGGTTCTTCTAACTGGTCTGCCAGAGGGTCCACAGACCCCTCCCAGTCCTCCTCACCCTCCTCTGGTAGCCACTCAGGGCGATAGGGAACACCGGGGGCTAACAGGGGTACAAAAGTACCGGTCAGCGCCGGTACCGACGTCGGTCGACGCCGGTCCGGCTCCGTGTCCACATTGAGGGGGAGGCTGAGGTTAATGACGGTCGGGGACACAACCGGCGTCAGAGGGGGTGTCGCCAATGGATTCGGCACCGGGGAGGTGTCGTTAGGTCGACCTGCGCCGATCCGGATCCAGGCCTGGATCCCTGGGGGCCCTGCTGCACCGGAGCCAAAGCCTCCGGCATCGAAGGCCTAGAACCCCCAGCCGAGTCCGCGGGGTCCGAAGGCGCACCGGCGGAGTCAGGCTGCCCACAGATGGAATGGAGGGCTTCGTAAAAGCTACGAAATTAGGCAAGGGTCGCTCTGGCTCTCGGAAAGGGAGGAAGGCTCGGAGCCGACCCAACAGGCTCCGTGGGCGGAGCCGGGCGACTACCTTCTGCAACCCGGGTCGCGTCGGCTGACGGACGGGGAGAACACGAAGAACGACAATGCTTCTTCTCCTTCTTTTTGTGCTTCGACTTACCCGAAGATGAAGACTTCGACGAGGAGTGGTGGTGATGGCTCAGTGACCGGTCCCACGACCTCCCCCTCGACCGGGACCTCAAGCGGCGCGGAGCCGACTGCCGGGCCTCCAGAAGCTTTCGGGACCGCTCCCGCAAAGACTTCGGGCCATGGCCCGGCAGTCGGAGCACGACTTCGGGTCGTGGTCACGCTCCAGGCACCATAGGCACACGAGATGGGGGGTCCGTCACTGACATCAGCTTGTGGCACGAGTCACAAGGCTTGAAGCTGGTCCGCCAAGATGACATCCCTGTGCACCAGGAGTCGTGACGACTCGAAAAGATGTCGGCAAAAAGTCACAAGAGAGTCAAAAAGTGACTCAAGGTACCGCTCTCTCCGGATCTGCGATGGCTGGCGCAGAAAAAGAAAGAACTGATGTCAGCACGCGGGGGCGGTGTCTAAGTAGATACCGCTACATCATTCCAGCGACCACGACGCCAACGACGAACGCGGAGTTGACCGACGCCACCTACTGACACGCAGGGGTACTGCTGAAGAAAAATTCTCTGGATCCAGTCCTACGCCTGGGGGTAATTCTAAGGTGAGGAATCCATAACTAATAGTCTCTTTCAGATATTAAAGTTTCAGTAAGGTTGGGGGGGGGCGTGGCTTGGCCAAGCAGCGTGATGGCCGCTTGTTGAGCGAGCTCCGCCGGCTGTGCTTTCTATCCTTCAGTATCCTCCTCACAGTGCAATACTCTTGCCCCAGAAAGACCACAATCACACTCGTCAGACAACGCTACATCGTTTGCTACCGAACAGATGACCCGGGGATGCCCATAGCAAGAGCGGACATATGGCTGCAAGATACCCAGTGGCAAATATGGCGGACCGCGGCCTGTACTCAAGCGCCGTCCCCGCAGCCTGCAACTGAGGTCACCTTTCGGCGAGCTCGAATTCCGACATCGACAGTGTCGACACATAAGAGGTGGGGACCTAGCAACGAAACAGGAGTAGACTCGGACCTGTACCTGATTAGCGGTGTGGGAGGCCGGTAGACCCTGACAGCACACTCGCCCCAGACCAGCCGGGCCCTCGCTGGGTGGAGTGTCCGTATATGACGCCGGCACCCATCGCCGCACCAGACGAGCTCACTACGCCGAGTTGCGCGCTCTGGGCGGCTGTGTGGGCTGGGCGACACGACGGAGGCTGCCAAAGTGCTGGTCGAAGCCTAAGAGTGCCTGACTTGGGAACAAACATGGGCGAGGCCTGGTCGATCCATGCGCAGGCCGTACCGAAGGCCGTGGAGCGCTGAACAGCGTGAATCCGGAGTTTGCACTCGCCTGGAGCCGACGGCATCAAAGGCCATAAACATTGTATAAAAGGATGCCTGCAGACACCTTCACGGGCTCCCTTCAGCCTTCACCAGATTTCAGATGAGATGAGACTGACAGTAACTCTTGCTGCGGGCCTTTAACGTGTTGCTGAGACTGCGACTCGAGGGCCCCCACCCCCACAGAGGTTGCTGACACCGGCAGTAACGGGCTCACTGGACCCCGTTTCAACAGCAGAAGCGGCACTCATCACTAAACAGAGCCCGGAGTGTCCCCCTGTGCAGAGAACATCGGCTGCAACCCCCTGGGACTCACAGGCGAACTCCCGACGGACCCAGCAGCTGGCACCGAGAAGAGCGGCGGCGAGTCTGCCCATCGCAGTGAGTACCAAACTGTGTATGTGGGTTCTTATGGTCTAGTGCTGGTGCACGCGTGCTCGCTGGTTCCCTGCTGGGCACGTTGCTGAGCCCGGTGGTGGGTAGTGGGGGGGGGCGTGCGGGGCACGGCTCACGGCCCTCCACCTTCGGGGTGCTCGGAGTCTGTGCTGGGCTGCATATCGCGCTGCCTTTGGGCCGGCGCTGGTGCCCACTCTGCCCAGAGGCCCACCAGGCAGACCAGCACGTCACCCTACGGGATTCTGGATGTGCTGAGAGACTCTTACGCCATCACAGCTTGCATAGGGCACACTTCCAGTTTTATATATGGGGAAAAACGACCCAAGACAGCCAAAAATTACATTTGAAGGCAAGAGACACACCCGTAACATGGACCCTACATCTGAACACGACTCAGACTCTCCAGCGATTGGCGATCCGCAGGAGGAGGATCTGCGCTCCATCATGTTAGATGTCTGATCAAACCTTAAATCCATTGACACTAAGTTGGACGCTCTCACGTCCAGATTAGACTCCGTCAAGCGTCAGGTGGACACGCATGAAACCAGGCTTGACGCCCTAGATAACAAAGCAACCGAAGCTAATGAATTCCAAGTTGAAGCCAAACAACATCTCCTAAATATGGAGAAGGTCCTATCTGTTATACAGGCCAAGAATGATGATTTGGAGGCGCGCTCCCGGCGCAATAACCTCCGCATAGCGGGTATTCCAGAAACAACTGCCATTTCCAAGATGGAACCATATGTTGAATCATTGATGCGCGAATTGTTCCCCCAGGCCCTGTCCACTGTATTTGCGGTAGAGAGAGCAAACAGGTCGTTGGGTCCCAAGCCCCCCGTAGGCGGAACGCCACGACCCATCATTGCCCGTATTATGAACTATCAGGATAGAGACTCTATCCTTAAGGCTGCCAGGGAACATGGGCCCATTAATCACAAGGGAAACAACATCTCAATATTCCCTGACTTTACTCCACTGGTACAAGCCGCGCGCAAGGAATTCCTTCCCACTAAAAGGCTGCTACAGAAGGCTGAGACTCCTTACGCAATGTTATACCCGGCCAAACTCAAGATTTCATACGATGGTCAAGCGCATTTTTTTACGGATGCCAAGTCTGCTCATAAATATGCTAAACATATCTGCGCTGGGCGGAGGTCGCCCAGGCCCTCACAGCCCGTGGAGAAAGATGCTAATGCCAGCGACAATGACTGAGGGACAAGTGTAACTGCAAGGCGGCATGTTCAACTTTCTATATACCCTTTATTCCGGCCGCTTACTTACGATATCGCTGCATAGGACTCTATGGTTTATCCTTGATGCAGTCTTACACACACCATATGCAAGCTGATGTTATATGCTGTAGCCCAGCCACCCTGCCACATGGCAGGGGTGTAAGCCGGTAACTCATGCCCCCACTGGGAGAGCTCCCATGGTTCACTTTGTTTATCTCGTTTGTGGGGCTATTGGGGTGGAGGGTGGGGGGGTTTCACAACCTGATTGGGGGGTTGGTGTGGGTGGAGGGAGGACAATGGGGTTTAGTACTTGTTTAGATTTCACAGAGGCACACTTCCAGCACTATTTGAGGCATTGCAGTCACCTTCGCAGTAACATTTACTTTCATCACTCATGGCCATCTAACTTTGGCGGTCAGGGTTGGTACACTGTTTTATCCACTCTGCTTTTCGCAGACGATAATCGGGGACGTGAAACACTTAATACGCTCATGCCACTAGTCTCCCCAACGTATTCTCACCACTTTTTAACCTGGAATGTTTGTGGCTTGAATAACTACAGAAAAGCTAGATTGGTGCACGCATATTTGGCCCGCCAAAAGGTGGATGTGTGCTTTTTGCAGGAAACGCACCTACTACCGGCAGACAATGGCCGCCTGCAGCATAGGCACTGGGGGGAGATGTACTCCTCCACTTTCTCTAGTTATGCCAGAGGGGTAGCTATACTCATTCGACTTGGAGTTGACTGGACGATGATATACTCTCACATAGACCCTGAGGGCAGATAGGTAGTTCTTAAAGGCTCTCTGGGCAGGACCCATCTGGTCCTTGCTGCCATATATGGACCCAACACAGATAGCCCAGACTTCTTCCATGAAGTGGCGGCAAAAATCATGGGCATGGGCTGTGACACCATCATTTGGGGGGAGACTTTAATGCCATCCTATGCGATGACCGCGACCGAGCTGGAGCCTCCCGTACATTACTTCCCAGATCTAGTCAGGCACTCAACTCGATTCTGATAGACTCTCACTTAGTAGACATCTGGAGAGTCTTCAATCCACAGAAACACGAAGGCACATACATTTCCACTCAACACGGCTCCTGGTCCAGACTGGATTGGTGGATACTGTCCGGAGATGTGGCAGCTTGGACTGTAGATACACAGATTCTTCCGAGGACACTGTCAGATCACTCTCCATGTACCTGCAGGGTGGCATTTCCGACCTCTGTTCGACGGGAGTTCACATGGAGATTGCCTACTTACGCTCTTCTGGATTCGGCTTTTCAAGCTGAAATTAAAGATGATATTACCGAATACTTCACCCTAAACACAGGTTCCGTCTCTTCCACATCGACATTGTGGAAAGCATTCAAAGTCGTTATTAGAGGCAAGTGCATTACACGCCAATCGGGGATTTTAAAATCGTTAAGATGCACACTGAGCAAATTAGAAACCGAACTTAAATCCCAGGAATCCCAATACTTCCAACACAATGATCCCTCTATACTGACCATCATACGTGAGAAACTCTCCGAGTTTAATGAAGAGGCCGCAAGGGAACTTAAGTTTCTAGGGAAGTATGCTACTGCCAGGAGATATGAGGAGGGAGACCGTCCTGGGAGGACACTCGCAAATCTGCTCAAACCCTCCCATTGCTCCCCATTTGTCACAGAAATCGTAGCCGATGACGGCGCATTAATCAGAGGCTCCGCTGAGGTTCATGAACACCTTACTGAATTCTACTCCTCGTTATATACTTCCACCGCACCACAAGCAGACTCCGACCTCATTCCTTACCTTGACTCGATAGAACTTTTATGGCTCGCAAATGCACATAGGGAATACCTGGATAAACCCTTTTCTGAAGAGGACATAGTACAGGTAATTAGGAGTCTCCCGCTAGATAAAACTCCAGGTCTTGATGGCCTCACCACCGCGTTCTACAAGACCTACGCCACTATACTAGCGCCGCATCTTGCGGGAGAATCTCTGGAGAATGGCTCACTTCCCCCGACGACGAGGGAGGCTGTTATCTCCACATTGCTCAAACCTGGCAAATCTCCCAATAAATGTGATTCGTACCGGCCCCTCTCTCTCCTTAATATAGATATCAAAATATATGCAAAGCTCCTCGCGAATCGGCTTCAGCCCTTGCTTCCTCTTATCGCTCGGCCGGATCAGTCTGGCTTTATCCCGGGCCGTTCCACCTCCCACAATCTGCGTACATTTTTTTCCCTCTTGCATCAATTGGACCCCCACACTCCAGTGTTGGCCGCCTTGTTAGATGCCACTAAGGCATTCGACTCGCTCAAATGGCCATATCTTTTCACTCTCCTGACTCGGTTAGGATTCAGCCCCCTTTTTATTGCACAGATCAAGTTATTATATTCACAGCCGACCGCGAGACTCCGAGCAAATGGACAGATCTCAGCCCCATTCGCAATCACGCGCGGCACTAGACAGGGGTGCCCCCTTTCACCCCTATTGTTCGCCATTGCCATGGAACCTCTGGCGGCCAGAATCAGACAACACCACAAAACAAGAGGTATTGACATCCCGATGAGAGACATTATTATATCACAATATGCCTATGACATCGCCCTTTACATTCGGGACCCACAGGATAACCTTAACCCAGTTCTCCGCGAGCTCACAAGGTTCGGGGGACTTTCAGGGGCACATATCAACTGGTCCAAATCCAGCTTACTCCCTCTCACTCCTAATTTTCCCATGTTTGAACCGGACTACCCTATTCAATGGGCGGATGGCCCCGCAGATATCTGGGGATCTGTCTCAGTGCCGACAATCAGGAACTTTGGAATGCAAACTTCGGCCGCACCGTGACCTGGCTGGAAGGGAAAATAGAGGTCTGGTCTGGACGAATGGCACCCGGGAGCCTACCGCCCCGTTTGCCACCGTAGGAATCCTGTTTGCGGCACCTCTCCAACTCATTCTGATTTTATTGGGACTATCTAAACACTCCCGGAAAAATGCACTGACCTATGGACTCTGGGATTTTCTCATCCGTTTGTTCCTTTTTCATCTTGACATTTAATGAGACCTCTGGAGCTTGTTCTCTACATTTACCTTTAGATATCTCTTGTTGAGCTGGACTCAACAGTGTGTGTTTCTTTATTTTAAGTGGACTATTGTTACAAAGGTTATTTCTTGTGTGTCCCACACTCTATATATATCTGCCGCCCTGATGAAGGTGTAGCCCACTTTGGGCTAGACACCGAAAGTGTATTTGGATCTAACTTCTATCCATTATTGGGAGAATACACGAGAGCCTTCGATATCTACATCATTTAGCTGTATAAAAATCTTGATTGTTAATCTCATTGACATGTATGATTGTCAGAATGTTGTTGATTGTTAGTGATGTATGAGTGTGTATGTATTTTTGGAACTCTGAATGAGTGTTGTTTTATGAATGTGTGTGGGACCTATGTTTATATGTTTAATATGTATTATCTATCTATCTTTGTTTCTCACTTTGTGAGCTTGATAAATAAAATGAATTGCAATGATCAAAATAAATATATAGACATTTTATAAGAATTGTGTTCTTGGATTTATTGTGATAAATGTTCCTATGCTAGCCCAGCGTTGTCTATTATTTGGTGACCCTATTAGGGCACTATATATATCCTGTATATAGGCAGGTTGATCTCCTTAGTATTAGTCTGGTTGTTCTCCCCTGCTTTACCTGCCTATTATTTGCTATCAGGGGTGCCCCTTCTTAGTGGCTAGGCTTCCTGTGTCCCTGGCAGGCCGCATCGCCATAGCTAAGATGACTGTGCTTCCTAAATTCTTATACTTTTTTATTAACATACCTCTACAGCTCACACAATCATTCTTGAAAACATTACGTTCCTTGATGATCTCCCTTAATTGGGCCGGAAAGCAGTCTCGCATCTCGTGGGAAATACTTACATTGCCCCTAGCACAGGGCGGACTCGGAGCCCCAGATCTGGCGCTATACGCATATTGCGCGCAAGCGCAATTCCTGCACTATTGGATGTTTCCCACCCCATTTCAACCACACACAGCTGTAGAGGCCGATATAGTTGCCCCATTATCACTGACAGTTGCCCTATATCAACCCCACAAATGACGCCAAACCATTATACACACGCCAGACACGGTCCGGTGGGCTTGGGACCAACTCCGAATCCGAGCACATCAGTCAGTTGTATATGCTCCTTCAATCCTATTGGCACAAAATCCACAAATTCCCGTAATGGAAGAGAAGATAGAGGCAGTTCTGCACGTGCACGGGCCTTAGGATGGGAAACATTGGGTGACCTGTATCCAGGAGACTCTTTTTTGACTCCACCTACACCTTCGCCAGGCGGCACCACTAACTTCTCCAATATGCTATTATATTATTCAACAAGGGGCACATGCCGTACATTACACAACGCATTCCCAAACCCACCACCCCGCTTCCAGCCCTGGAACTCATATTGATGAACGCATCCCCAAACAAACTGATTACCAAACTTTACAGTAGTATGCAACGTTCCTCACCGATCACACACCCACAGGCTTGGGCACGGTGGAACGATGATCTAGTTGACCCACTAACAGAGGCGCAGTGGAAATTTTGCTGCGGACAGCTGGAGATGCTGTCTCCCAATTATAAGCTTCGCCTTATACACTTTAAATACTTGCATCGCACATATAGAACACCCGTGCAACTTAAGCGGATGGGTCTCCGTCCCGAGGCGAACTGCTGGAGATGTGCAGCGCCGGATGCCTCCTTTTTACACATGGCCTGGAGTTGTCCCAGTGTCGAGCGTTACTGGACCGAGATTCTCAACTTTATCAATGAGATTCTTGACACCCATGTCCCCGACCCCTAAACTATGTCTTTTGGGCCTCGTATAAGATGTCATACCGGGGCGTCGTAGGCTACTAGCCATGTTGCTTCTACTGGCTAAGCGCCGGATTGCCATACACTGGGGTAAACGGGGCCCACCTACTACCAAACTCTGGGTTCTGGATGTCACATTCTGCCAAGAACAGCTTAGTACGTATTGGGAGCTCCTGCCCCAGGCATCTCGACCTAAAGACATCTGGAGTCCTTTCAAGGCTTGGCTATCCTCTCGTAGCGCAGACACTACGCAATCCACTGGGGCCTCCGACGTGACCCATTAACAGCCTTCCAACTCACGTCTTCCTGCTGGCCACGCACCACCAACTGTCCATATTGCACTTTATTGCGTCACAGGTGATTTCCCGATTCCAGTCTACAGTCATGTACACAACCGTCCAATGTATTGATTCCCCCTGCGTTCTTGGTGCTTGCATTGTTCGCAATTGACTAGATGCCTCTGTCTTAGATTGTTGTGTTATTTAAATGTAATTGTTTATGCTATATTTCTGAGCCATCCTGATTTATATTATGTATTGTCTTTTTCAAAATGCCAATAAACAAATTTAAAAAAAAGTTTCAGTAAGGTTAAGTAGAGTGTGTGGTAACTACATTTGAAGTAGCTATTTTAAATAAAGGAGACATGCTAATGTACATGTATATTTGAGATACTTATTTGTTGTATGTTTAGTTTTCAGGGGTTACCCATCACATATTAAAATACAGGGAGCTGGTTACACAAAGATAGTGATTATGTATATCCATTCATAATTACATTTACTCTTAGTTATATGAATGGCAAGACATCTAAGATATCTTTGCCTTGTATGGTTTCACTACAGCCCACAAATCTCATTGATCAGCTAAGTGACAAGGAAGCAGTGGTGGATTCCTGTGTCTCTTCTTGCTCTCTTCTCCCACTCCCCATCCCCCGCATCGTATTTATGTATATGTAGTCACTAGAGAGGGTGGTGAGAAACAGAAAAGAATATCACTTTGGTTGGATCCTGCCGACAAGGTTAACTCGACGTGACAAGATTTTACAATAAACTAATATTTATTATGTGCTATTTTTTACCAACTAATGTAAGAAACATCACCATTATGATAAGCAACTCCGAACAAAATGGACATAACTGTGAACACTAAATGCACCTAATTCATGACAGATCCCTAACCAGTTGGGGCCCGATTACGAGTCTGGCGGTCCGAGGACCGCCACACTCGTGGTGGCAGGGCAGTGGCGGATCCAGCCACCGCCTGTCAGACCGCCCAATACGAGTTGGGCAGTCGGACTACCCTAGGACCACTGGCTCCACCATCTGTTCACTCAATTTGTAATTATACATTCTTTAAAAATCATTATGTAAAATCTGTTCTCACTCTTTAACACACAGATAATGCACACTTAAGACTAATCCCTTCCTGTCTATAACTAGGATTATCCCATACAACTATTTTTATTGTTCTCGTTTATAGTGGCCCCTGAAGAAGGGATTTCGTTCCCGAAACGCACTTTTGCATCTTCAATGGATTACTTGAGAAAACATTTATTTTGTCAAATAGGAAATTTTACAAATGTTATTTTGTGAAATTATTTTGATTTAGTTACGAACTTGCATGTATTATTATTTTTGAACATTGTCATATAATAGAACATTGTCATAAGTGGAATACCAATTCAAAAGTAGGAAAAATAGAGAAAAAATGTCCAGCGCTACTTCTCAGTTCCCCGTTTTCCTCTAAGGGAGTAGTCCATACAATAAGTCAAGTGCTGAGAAGAACATGTTACAGCTGCCAATGTACATAATACATCATTTTATTTTACGTTCTTCAGTTGAAACACTTGCAAGAATTTTTATTTATTCTTTTCCAAACAGCAGACTTGATAAAGAATCTTCATAGACAAATTATAGAGTATACAGCCAAGCCAAAACGTGTTTTGCGCAAAATAAAATGCTTCTTCAGGGCTTTATGTGATTCGAAAATATTTCATATGAATTCCAAATAATGATTTACCGATTCCAAGAACAATATTTCATCTGGTATACTTGCCAAATAACTGAGACAGGCTGTAGCCACACAACAGTAACAAGCCGTGATCGCACTGCCATGCCACCGCTCTGCCAAAAGTCGTATTCGGGGCCTTATTGTAACCTTTTAATTAAGTCACACTGAAGGGGGCCCCTGGGCAGATACTTTGGCAGGGGTACAGGGGAATAAGACTACAAAATCAAAAAAAACAAACCCAACTGCCTGAAAACTATTTCTTTAGTATGGCGGAAAATCTCAACCATAGAAACGGGACATAAATCGCCACATCCACAAGGGGCTAAGACTAGTGTGCAGTTAAAGACGCTTGTATATAAAGTAGTGAAAATCGACTTTCATATTATCACGGTGTATATCATCAATTTATTATACATATCCATCATACAAAATACATATATAGCAGTGTACAGCAGCTAATCATAAATAATCAATAAAATTCATACACATAGAAAGAATACATATAGAATGACACGTACCCCTGCAAATCAAAACATGCTTCATACAATCTGCCTCACGCTATCACGAATTCATTCAGCACGAGCTCTTACATTCACACTCTCACACAAACACATGAACAGGATAAAGACTGCAAACTGACTCACCAAATACAAAATACTAACAAATAATCATAAACATGCAAAATGCACACAGAAAAAAGTGTTAATACACACTATTAACTATACAATACTGAGATGTCAACAGATACTGTTATTATTACTTTAAAAAAATGTATACATATATTTTTTTGAAAACATGTTTGTCGTCCAGTCTTGTTCAGATAGTGCACCGACGTGCATTTCGGTGAACGACCCAAGGAATAAGGTCACACCTTCTTCAGGGAGCTTCAAGGGTAGAAGTAAGGGGCAGAAGAAAAAAGGAGGGTATCTGCAAAAGATATACAATGCGTCTATAAATATTGAAACGTAAAACCGAATTACAAAATGCACACTAGAGCTCCATTGGGTGAGCGTAACAATCCTCAAAGAAATTGGATATATTAAAGAGGAGAAAGAGGAGTTATGCATTGTGCACCATATAGAGACATTCACATTAAACATTATAACCCTGTGTAGAAAATATCAAAAAAATGTGATAACCAAAAGGGACCAGAAATAGAGTTCCTCATGGAAGATCCCAAAGAAATGCCATAAGACCGAGGAGTTAAGAAGTCTATAGCTGGTAAGATATGGACAAAAAGTTAGTCCTAGTGAACCAAAAGGGAAGTCGAATACATCTCCTAGTGGTGAGTTAAAAGACAAGATAATATTTCTCTGGGTCAGACTGGTACCTGAACAACAACTCGAAGTAGGCCAAAAAGTATGTAGATGCGTGGCCTCATTCAACGCTACTACCTGGTGGAAGATGTGGCAACCTGATTAAAAATATGGGCACTACTTTAGGAATCAGATATACATGATAGCGGTAATAAAAACTCAAGGGAGAATAAAAGGAATACCTCGAATATAGGGGAAGAGGCTCTGGACCAACAGCACATCGAATAGAGAGCTCTAAAGTATCCAGATGTAGTGTGAAAAAGAATTTGTAGAGGGGTCCAGGCTCCAGCAGGATTTATGCAGATACCGTCATAGATGGAAGTTACACTCTACAATAAGGAAAAGATCGGAGTCGGACTAGTGCCCTATAACGAACCCACATAGTTACGGTTTTGTTTTCCCATGGACAGGGTCATTTGGCATCGCCTGTCCATCTTTGCCAGATATTACGGATTGATTAGTGTCCATTCTGGGCTTAATCTTTACTTTTTAACTATCGTGATACTTTCATGCATTTTTTTCAATTTCCTATTTAAGTCTTTAGTGCCAGTTCACGCATCCTTTGCTAGACCGAGTATATACAATAGACATGTCTGTTTTTTTCTTTTCCTTTTTGTTTTTGCTTCTTTTCTTTTAGGTCCACAAAAGAGGAGACAACATCACCCATTGTAATCACCCATTGTACTGCCAGACAGAAGACCTGCGCACGACGTCACGTGACTTGTGATCACAGACAGACATCTCTTCAACTAGGGAAAAGGATGGTTTCAGAAAGCCTTAGAATGTAGATGTAGAAGAGAAGTATGATGACGACGAGCCAGTCATCATGGACATTAGCCCCACCCCAGTGGAGACGGACATTACCCCATCCAAAATTGCTGTGAGGGATGTGGCACGGATACCACCAGCACAGATATGACTAACACCACCTCCAGCTGCCATATTTACAAAGTCCCATCAGCGACCTTCATCCACCACAACCACCTCAGTAGAAGTAGGTACTGCAGAGAGTCAAACATCACGCCCACCTACCAGTCCATCCGACAAGTGGCACCATCAGCGTCAGAAAGTTGACCGCCCCAGTTTGGGACTTCTTTTTGGTTAGCAGGAAGGAGGTGAACATTACTATATGCTGCATTTGTGGAATAGGTGTTAGTCGGGGTAAGCTTGGTACAAACTATGATACCGGAGGACAAACAACCCATCTGAGAAAACACCACTTGATCCAGTGGAAGGCGCACCTTAGCAGCCAAAAAACTGAAAGTGTTGTTGGTGGAGTGGATGAAGAAGATCCAATCACGGTGGAAGATGAACAAGAGGGAGACATTTTCTCTGGTACACAAAGCAGCCCTGTCCTCAGCAGTGCAGTGGTACCGCCCACATCATCATTAGCAACATCGCAATGGCACAAGAGGCAGGCTGAGACACCAAGGGGTCCAAGGCAGCACTCTCCCCAGCAGCGCCGCCTCTACACCTCGTCGCTCCAGCCTCTGAGCTTACTCTGAGCAGGGTTTGTGCCTGCACTCTGCCCGCAGTCCCGCCGTTTTTTTCCCACCGCCACCCCCACCGCGCCTCCCGTGTCCCCGCACTGCACATCTGACTGAGTGACTGTTTTTGCCCCCTGTTATTGGTGTGACTGAACTCAACTTATTACATACTTGAACGTCTGTTTGAGCAGTACAGACCAATCAATGAATATGTCATGCAAAGAAGGGATACTACTGTGAAAGGCATGATCATTGAGATGGACCAATGGGGCTTAGTTAAATGCCTGACAGAGATGCTGCTTCCTTTTGAGGTCTTCACACGTGAAGTCAACAAGGAGGACTGTACCATGGGCCAAGCTGTCCCATTGTTGCACGCGCTACAGGAACAGCTGAAGGAGGTGTCTGCAATGTACTCAGGTGTGGAGGAAAAAAAGAAGCTTATGAGTTGGTGGAGAGCTTAACCCTTCACTTATCTGAAAATACAAGGGTGCAAAGAGGCATTGTGTCATCCATACATTACATGTGTGCCACAATTCCTGATCCACTGTACAAACCATTACTGCACACTTTCATTCCTTGGATTACTTGGATAGCTGTGCAAGCCAGTCAGCTAGAAAAAGAACGGCCGGGAATTAGAGGCCCGCTCGTCCAGGGCACAACAAGTACTGCAGGGCAGCCTTCAAGTTCAACTTCAGAGCCTGAGGGCAGTGCGGTTGGCTCACAGCAGCCAAAACCACCAACAACACCAAGAACAACATCAACAAGAACAGGAGCATCAGCCCCAAAATCAACACAGGAATGGTTTCTACAGGCAGGGCTTAAGTCCAGTGCTGAGGCAAAGGCAAAAGAGGCAGAGCAAAGCGGAGCACCCATGACCATTGAGCGGATGGTACAGGCCTATCTGGATGACCCAACAGAGGTCTACTTTGATCAAAACCCATTGGTGTATTGGTATGGGAAAAGGTGCCAATAGCCAGTGCTCAACAGGCTGGAGATAAACTATTTGGCTTGCCCCATAGCAAGTGTCTCTGCTGAGCATGTTTTCAGTGCTGCTGGTGCCGTTCTGACAGTGAGAAGGATCAGTCTCTCGCCCCAAAATGTGGAGAGGTTAACCATGATCAAAATGAATCAGCACTTTATACCACCGGATTACACCATACCTGAAGTACCACAGCAGGAAGATGATGACGGCGACTCAGGTCATGGAAGTAGTGTGTTAGGTGACCTACTTCTGGGTGAACCAGCAGCGTTTGAGGACGAGCTCTACTTTCCTGACAACTAAGCTTTCGAGTTACTTTCTTTCTTCCTTTGACGCCCCAAAAAAGCCCCCCAAAAAGATATAGCTAAGGAACATTATTTACTTTATTATTTGTGTGTGTCACTGTCTTTCTGGTTCACAACAAATCCATCACCACCGTCTTACTCTTTTATTGCCGGATTGGAGTTGCAACTGTGTGCAGTCAGTGAAGAAATAAGTCCACTCCTCCTGACTCGTCCTAAAGCCATTTCCCTCAAGCCAGACATTGGATGTAGAATACAACAAATGTGAAATGTGTGCCTGCCTCCAAACCTGGGCCCTGACTATACATCTATCCTTTCCTAGCCTAGAGGGACTGCCCCCGAAGAACATGTAAATGATTGCATGCATTGTGCGCTGAGTGATTGTTGTTTGTTGTGAATGATGTCTACTATTCTTCTACACACAACATAAAAGTGACTCAAGTCTATCTTTCCCTTCTTGTTGTTCAATAACAAAATTGTACTACTGCAGGCTGATCCATTGCATTTTTGAGTCAGGACGAGTCTGCGACTCACTGGGGAGTCGGGACACTGTTGGTACGGAGTTGGACACCATACCATACTCGCTGTTAGAGTCAGGAGGAGGATCAGAGATGATTGATGGAATAACTCAGGGCGTGAAGTGGCCTAAAGGTAAACAACAACACCAGACCTACATGTCTGTGTAGTGGTGGTGGCGAGTGTGGTGTTACTGACAGTGGTGCATTGTTTTTTTACTGAATTTGAAAAATGCTATGTTGCTGTGTGTGTGTGCTCACTGTGCTGTCTGGCTCAAATAAATTCAAAGCTAAGTGGAGGTTGCATGGGGAGGCTTATCCTGTTGTTGGAGGTAACTGCCGGAAACAGACATGATTTAGCCATGCCACCTCTGAAAGTCTTCTTGTTACACTCCTCCTTAATTATGCAGTTCAACTTTTCTCCTTGATTTTTCAATATCCTTTTGGTTTTGCCATCTACAGGCCCTTTACCCTGCGCCATATCAGAAAAACAACTCACATTTACCTTACCAAACCACATCCGCCAGGCACCCAAGATTGACGGACGGACAGTCCACGGAAGGACCAAGAGGAATGCAGAGATGCAACTCCCAATTTGGCAATAATACAGTGTCATTTATTTTTTTTCTCTTCAATCATTACGATGACTGTGTGTGTTGTTTATGTTTGCTTATATTTGACTCCTACAGATATTTTAATTTTATTTGCTATCTTTCAAAAGAACATAATGTATGTAACTTGGGTCTCTCTGGGGCAGACAGACAATTGCATAATATATACTGCCCTGTTCTAGTCTAGTACTACTCATCATCATCACGCATGCATTTCCTTTTTCTCCCTTAAAAGATTTATGATGGTTGGCTGCCAAGATGAATGTGTTGTCCATGTATAGTGTTTGTCTTTGCCAAACCTTTCCCTCAAATCCCCCTTCCAACCATTCATCAAACCCTAACCCTCTTCCCCCGGGCTGTGTGATCTGATTTATTGAGGTGTGGCTAAATTAAAACCATCACTATCAAACCCGCAGACAAAGGCGGTGCCACAGTAATACTTGACACAGATATTTACAGAGAAGAATGCATCCGACAACTGAGCGTCAAGACTTCCTAGCAACGGTTGGAAAGAGACCCTACAGAAAGGATTAGAGACAGAATCACGACCATGAGTAGTGAAGCCTGTCACAACGGATGGATCACCCAGAAAGAAGTGGACTTTCTCTGCACTAAGACACCGGTGGTACCATATTTTTACGTACTCCCTAAAATCCACAAACCACAGAGACCACCTCCCGGGAGACCCATCATCTCTGGGATTGGCTCGTTACTCGAGCCTCTGTCGCAATTTGTGGATTTCTTTCTGCGACCATTGGTGTTCCTGATGCCTACATACCTCAAAGACACCACTGATGTACTGCAGCTTCTGGATGGGATGCATTTTGACCCCAGCACAGACTATCTGGTCTCGTTTGACGTGGAGTCGCTATACACCTGTATCCCTCAAGACGAGACCCTACACACCATAGAACAACTGCTTATAGCAACACCACCTGACACCATTACACCAATTTCATTCATTATGGATTGTGCGACAATTGCTATGAAGGAAACCTTTTTCCAATTTGAAACACAGTTATATCTCCAGACATCGGGAACTTCCATGGGCAGCACCTTCGCTCCAAGTCTAGCGAATTTATACATGCATAAGTTCGAAGAAGGTGTTGCCCTTGGTAAAGATAATCTGTTTCTCTCCCATATAATTATATGGAAGAGATACATTGACGACATCCTCGTGGTCTGGCGAGGGGATGACGTCACAATCAACCGCTTCCACGATTGGTTGAACACCAGAAACAACCATTTGAGATTCACATGTGAGTTCAGCAAGGAGCGCCTCGCCTTTTTGGACATTTCCATCTACCCTGCAGAAGGAACCCTCCATACCGAGCTAGATCAGAAACCAATGGCCCGCAATGCCTTACGTTTATATGATAGCTACCATCCGAAGGCGTTGCGGGACAATTTGCCGTTTGGACAGTTCCTGAGGCTACGACACAACTGCTTGAGTGTTGAGAAATACACAGAACATGCCTCCCGATTGAGAAATAGTCTCCTTGATAGACATTACCCAGCTGCCTTAGTCAGGAAGTCTGCAAAACGGGCTGTCAATAACAACCGTGAGTCCCTCCTAGACCACTCTGGAACCAAACAAATCCCCTCGGAACTAGTCTGTGTCAATACTTTCAGCTCTTTATCACATACAGTAAAGAAAGCAATATTACATAATTGGGACATTCTGAACAAAGGCCAGCTCACTCTGCAGAAACCTCTGTTCGCTTTTAAAAGAGGGCGCAACCTGAGAGACCATCTAGTGCATACTAGACCCATACCTAATACCACTTCTAGACCAAACACTCTTTGGGATCTACCCGATGTCAAAGGGCATTACCCGTGTGGGTCGTGCTCGGTGTGCGCACAAACAAAAGTCACTAAATGTATTGATATAGGGACATCGAAACCCTGGGTCCTTCAACATCATACCAATTGCAATAGCGAGCGGGTGATTTATCTAATCACCTGCCCTTGCAATTTAAGGTATGTGGGGATGACGACCAGAAAGATACGCACCCGTATACAAGAGCACAAAAGTACTATAAGATGCGGCAAACAGATGACAAGACTAACTAAACACTTCTTAGACTTACAACATGGACCAGATTCACTAATGTGGATGGTACTGGATAAACCCAACCTACACTCAGCCACCCCGGGTCTAGCTACCAAACTCCTCCGACTCGAACAGAGGTGGGTGTACAGATTGGGCACATCTGACACAGGGCTGAATGACGACATACCTTGGCTGGCCCTTGTCTGAATCTTCTAGTATTTACTCTACCCTAACCATGAATCCACCTGCCTCTCATAGGCTCTCTGCTTTCGCGAGCCTTTACCTGTTGGCCTCACCTTGCTTGGGCATGTCCCTTACCAGTTTCATTACTTTGTGGTCCAACTCCACAGTGCTCCTCCAGATAGCACTTCTATCCCTTCTTCTTGGTTGTGGTATTCCACATTTTGATCATACGCTATGGTCACCCAGCACCCCGCTTATTTCGCTCCCACCTCACACTGGTTGTGCTCCCACAGGGCCCCACGTGTGGCCCAGGTGCTGATAGCCACCGTGAGGGTTGTTGATTGCTCTCCGAAACCTCATGCATGCCCCATGTGCTAATAGCCATCTCCGGGCGTCTCACTTTACTTGCGACCTATCCCGTCGCATCAACACCCGCCTGGACTACATTTCCCATGAGTCTTTGCCTTCCGGCGGATTTCCGGTTTCCGCGAGGGTCACCCACCGGCTCCTCGTTTCCTCAGGACTACTTTAAGCAGGATATCCGACAAGACTTTCTTTCCAGTCTTCCGGACGTCCGCCGCCAGAGACTAGCGACCGCCACACATGCGGTGAGTACCCTCCATTACGCGCTCTGACCCAGTGACCTTGCCCTGATAGAGTGGGTAAGTCACGCTTCGCCTCGATTGCCCGAGCGCTCCCTGTCAGTTCCTTTGAGACTGACATGTAGGTTGTTTCCCGATAGTTGCGCTGTACCCTAGCTTGTTTTTAGTACCATCCATTCAGCTAGTTGCCCTCATAAAGCCTGCTTTAAGTCCGGCCAACTTTTCATGTCAATCGCGAGATTATGCATGGCCGCATCTCTCGCCACTAGCGATTGTTCCTGGAGAAGTGACTTGCACCGTTTGTCCTTCGTTACTTCCACATTTGCGAAAGTAATCATTAACCACTCAATTCTCCCAACATACATCGTCCCTGATTTTAGACACACAACCTGACTGTCTGACTGCCACAGATAGAGATGGTTTTTGCGCATATGCGCCCCGCCCCCCCTGTTTTAGATAGACACTCTGTACACCCTGACTGTTTGACTGGGACAGATGGGGATGGTCTATCCACCAGGTACCTACCTCTAGAAACAAACTAGTGATACCATTGCGCTTCACTCAACTTTTCGTTCTCTCTTGAACTCTTTTCTCACTACAAACCTTCTTTGATAGGTTCGGCGCACGTACCATTTGGCTAATATGCCAGGACTGATGTAGGCTACGCACTAACCAACATTGGTGAGTCTTACATTCTTGCCTTATTGTGACTAATGTCTAGTCTCAATTTAACTTATCCATGTCTGAGAGTTGGAGATCTATAGTCCACACTGCTTGTTTAACTTAGATATCAATGCATATGTTACATACTGTCTTTTTGTCTTTTACTGTAGGTTATGCAGTATTTATACTGAACAGACATCTCACTGGTTCAGTATATCACTTCTATTTGCATGGATGTTTACACTTGCAATATTTGGCACTATATGTTTCTTGCAGTAGCTGATCAACTGACCCTGAAGAAGGCCAAGACATTAGAATAAGTCGTCAGGCCGAAACATGTTGGTCTCGAACTGACACAGGCACCCATTATAGTGCACACTGTGTCCTCAACTGTTTGATTTGCTTTTAATCCCGACACTGGGTAGCCGAATAAAGTTTCCACTTAGCTAACCCTGTAGCCAGTTTTATCCACGAATACACTAGCACTGCACTATCTTTTCCACACCTAGCTCACATATAGTTTTAGTATACCCGCCCCATTCTGAACAAAAACATCCCTGAGCTCCCCCCTTGTAGAGAGGGGGTTGTAGCCCGCGTAAGGACTAGGTTCCTTACGCGAGGAGGCACCCCTATGATGAAGCATGACACCCTTGGTGTGTGAGGGGAACCGTCCTGAAAAGGGATTCCTCCCGTTACTAAGCTTAGTGGACTAGAGTCTCTCCATTACCTCTCTCAATGAATTGGACCCGTGACTCTTTTTGTGATGTAAATTAAATTTACACCAATAATTGATCACACACTTGCTGGGGCGGATGTGATGAAAGCAATACTAACTCAAGGCAGGGCGAGGATCTTCTTCTGCTCTAAGTATATATATAGCCCACACTGGCAATATATAGAGATTAGATTGCCCACCCATGCACAGTATATATTCAAATTTGTTTCCAGAGGAACATAGTCCATCATAATTAACTACCAGCATCATCATCCTTCCAGCACTAAAGGTTACGCTTGTCCACTTCATAGCTCGAGTCGACTTCAGTTTGTAACTTGTACTAGGCTAGCCCGCCATTCTGTTTTATTTTACTTTAGCTTTGCTTATCATCATAGTTTCTTGTTTGGCAGTCTTTTTCTTGTGTACTGTACTTCTACTAGTCGTCTCTAGTCTCCCTCAGGTGACATTTTCTCTTTTGGCAAATGCTACTGTCTACTGCTACTACCAACACCATGGCACCTTGGGAAACCAAAGCATCACCATGCAGCCATTGCTTTGCCTAATCATCAATCACAGGTAAGAGAAGTAGTGTGGGGGATGCAATAATGTATATACTATGGAAATTAATTAATTCACACACCCACACCCTTCCGAGCCCATAGGGGTTGTAGTTGCAGACTGCATAGACTAGGAGGAGAGACTGACAGTAGTAGGACAAGTGAAGGTACCGCATCTATCTGTTGGTGTGTGTTACACTATCAGCAGATTTCAAAAGCTGGCTGCAGCCCTGCAACAAAGGAAACAGTGCGAAGTAAAAGAGTAACCCCCCAAAAAAGATTTACATCATATGTAAAACTATAAATTATTTATTCCCCTAACAAATATAATCTAGAAGGATTTAGGAAAGAAACCCACAACACCTGACCCACCCCTCTTCCTAACCCCAACCAATGTCCAGTAGAGCAAGTCCCAAAATATTGTCCATAAAAAAGCAAATGTCCATACAAAAAGAACAGAACACACCCAAGTTTTCGCTAACTTCCACATTCCCACCCTCTCCCCAACAAGTCCCACTCACCAAAAAAAAGATTTAAAAAGGGGCAAAGGACAAGAAGACTGAGGTCTAGAGGTGGGCTTGCCGGATCTTGCGCTCTAGGACGTTGAAGCGTTCCTCAATCCTGGCCTCTAGGCACGCCATCCGGAGGAGCATGCGGTGCTGAAATGTTTTGCAGGAACAACAGGGGTGGGTAGCAGTGTTTAAATTGCAGCAGGCGGCTGCCAGTCCACGGCACCGTACCACCGGAGGCACTGGGGCAGCCTGGCTGCGACCCAGGGCATTGGAAGCTGCAGCTGCAGCCTGCTCCTCTACCAGAGCCACAAGCCGCCGATATTCATCCCTGATGGCCTTCAGCTTCCGTTGCCGGGTCCTGGCTGCTAACTCCTGCCTGTTGGGTTGGGAAGGAGTAGCTATATCAAGAAAGAAAAAAGACAACTGTAACCAATACTCTTAGCAAAACAGTAACACAAAATTAGACACAAAATTAAAGTGGCACAGTAGCACTAGCAGTACATAACATTTGTGGTATCCTCTCTTCCTCGGCCCCTAAGATTTGGATGTGATTAAAGTTCCAGGCATTAGGCACTAGTATGGAGTAGACAAGTATTCTTCTTCTTCTCTCTTTAGTTTAGCTAAATTAATCTTGTAGGCATGCCAGCTCAATCAGCTTGCGCCCTAGACAGACATACTTGTGTCTCAGACTCATGTTACTTTACTACTGTCTGCAGGTGGGGTAGTTGTACTACACAATTATCTATTTTTCAATTATGGCCATACTCTGTTAAATCAATGGCAAATGCTCAATTTCACTTTAACCCTGACTACTGCAACAAGACAGATGATATGATTACTAATATGAATGATGATATAATACGGCACAACGTCACGTGATGAGTCTGACGTGAGGTACTACTATTGTTTGATTGTAATTTGTAACCATGCAGCCGATAGCCCACCCATGGCTGACACGGTTGAAATTACATGGGTAGGGACTAGGAGCGGGAGTGGGCCTCGGAGTCGGAGGGAGGCGATTGATGAAGGATGGGTACATACATACACAATATATATATTATGCTTGCAAACTAATGTGAGTCAAGGAGTTTTCTGAAATACAACCTCAAACCTTTGAATCAAAAACCTTGAAAAAAAACAGTCCTTGTTTATTTTTCTTCCCAGGGATTTTTCCATTTATCATTTATTGCTCTTCTAGCATTATTTTTATTCTTCACACTTGGCTTTGCTACTCTGGCACGGTTTAATTTTCTTTTACATTCTCTTGATCCAGTCTTCACCTATGATACCATCCAGGCATTCATCCACCCAAACATGGCTATCATTCTCAACAAACTGCTTTCACCAACAACATACATTTGTCATTTAACCACCCATGCGTCCTTGCTTGTTTGCCTTTGAGTTTGACCCATCAAACCCCCCGGAGGATTCCTTTCACCCATACAGTTTCACCCACCCAGGCAGGCATCCTTTCTTTCACCTTTCACCCATCCTTCAACCACCCATGCATCCTATCAGCCACATATATGCATCCCAGGCCCCCTTCATTCCCCCACGAATCCTTCTCTTCCAGTCATATATTACATGTCACCCGTCCTTCCTCCTTCCATCCTTCTTTCCTTTTTCCATCAATCCATCAAGGTAGTCTTCTTCATAAAACTAAAGAAGGGTGTCTTCTTGTCTTCTTCAACTGTTTACAACAACTTAGACTCAACAGTACAGTGTACACCCTTGCAGCGAGTGTAAATTTGTCAATAAGTAAGGAATAGGACTTACCACTGCCCGCCACTGCTGCTGGCTCACCCCCTCCAGCTGCAGTATCAGCTCCCTCCCGGCTAGCGTCACCTTCGCCGCTGGCCCCGGCACTGGTCGTCGGTATGCCTAGAAAAAACATTTCAAATTTTTTAGATGCCATATACACCTCCCCCTATTAATTTGTTTCACTAGCAAGATTTTACAATACATACACCACACACATCACTACAATTCGGGTACTAGAGTAGAGTAGACAGTATGTCCTATCAAAAATACTAAAATATCCGGTTGGGCATTTTGTTGGTGGCAATTTTTGAAAAGCCTCTCAAGAAGAGGACAACCCAAAGAACTGGACTCAGTGGCTAGAGCTATTGGTGAATCTGAGTTTTTGAAAAGAAAAAGAGTGGCCAACTGGCCGGACAATCAGACATGAGGTCTCTAGCTTGGAAAATATAATGGTGCGGTCCTCCTCTTCCTCCTCATACTTCCTTCCAGCCATGGTGCACGGTAATCAGTTGTTCACCATCAACTGCTGCTAATGAAAATAGTACTAGGCCTAGACAAGAAAAAGTAAAATACACAACTTTGGGGTGTCCAACGTGAGCGTGACCATCATTTACTGATTGATCATGAGAAAGTAAAAGAAATGAAAGCCTTCATCTCAACAGACATGCATAGAATACCTTACTTGGGCATGCAATCTGCACAGCAGAGTAATAGTACTACTAATACTAGTATTAGTAAGGACCAATGGGAGTCTTACAGTACCAGGCAGTCCACAAAATATATAAGGGGAGAGGGAAAGCAGACTGAAAAACCAGAAGAAAGCAAGCTTTAGACAGACTATAAGAGTCAGAGCAGAGGCAGTTTGATTTGATGTACACTAGAAATATATAAATATATAAATAACTAAGTTGGTAGGTAATGCAAGGATAACGAGGATTTAGAAATTTGGGAAAAAATAAAATTAGGAAATGGAAATAATAGTTAAAAAAATAAGGAGCGGTAAAAGTTAGGGAAATATATATTAATAATTATTAACAACAGGAGGACTTACTGGGGCCAGCAAAGCCATCTGCAGAGGAGCTCTGTTCCTGCTGGGAGGTGCCTCCAGCACCCGCACCTGCCTGGGAAGACCCAGTCTTCTTCTTGCCCCTGGATGCTGATCATGTAAGACATAATTAAAGAGAAAAAAAATGATTGGTGTTAAATAAATATTAAATAATCGTTCCAAAAATATTTTTTGACAGGAAACGGCAATTGCAATAACATTGACCTTTCCTAATCAGATCGACTAGTAGTAGAATAGTATCGTGGCCGCGGACCGTCCTATCTTTATTATTCCACAGTTCCATTCCGATTCCTGCATCCTAAACCTACCTAGCCCAGACTTTGGAAGGAATTGCAAAAAAATTCTATTTGCTTCTAAGTTCCGAATTCTGATCTCATTCGCAATCATCATTCTCAACCCCCTTCGATGGGCCAATTCACTAAGTCTGCATTTAGTCTTCTTAAATGCATAGATGGACGCATGCAAAATTGCATACACCAAATTGGTTGGTTGCTATGCATTCACTACACGAACTACAAAAGGTTCTACTAAAATGACTAAGGAGGAGTCAAGGACTGAAGTCACATGAGAGGACGAGTCACGCGGGCAGCTAAATTACCAAATAATACTAAGTAACTAACTACCACTATCTTAGTGACAGGACAAAGGAAAGGTGTCTATCTAGTCTGCAATGCATTACATAACTTAAGTTCTCTTACATAATCAGCCCAAGCAAGCGCAAATTTGCAAACAAGTACGATTAGGTAGCGCCAAGCACCTGTCTTGAATAACGATCACATAATATAAGATTTTTAAACGTAATTTACCTGCATGTGAGCAGCAGCATTCTTGCTATTTTAGGAAAAAATAATATTCGCAATAACATAGAACACACAATAATAATTATAATTATAATTAGCTAGTACTCACCAAGCCCCGTGACCTCAACACCTAGCAGGTCCAGCATGTCCTGCTCTCGGTCCAGGATGTCGGACCACCGGTGCGTCACTTGGACCGCCGAGCAGTGATACATTGCCCGGCGCACCCTCACCCATCGCTGCTGACGCTCCTGGAGCCCGTACCCAGACCCAGGCCTGCCGCCTGTTGCTAGGGTGGAGGGGAGGTGGTGCTGCACACAAAACAAGTGCAGCCAACTCCACCTCCGAAAACAAGGCCCGGGGATACACTCCTTCCGGGCTCCTCCTCTCTCCCTGGGTCGCAATCTGAGTTTTAGCCATGATTCTGGGGGGGCCGAGGACAGAAAAGAAAATGTAGAAAGTAAAAAATTAAGTGAGAGAAGAAGAGAGGTAGTAAAAAAAATAAAAAGCAGGTAATAGAAAAACAGTACAAAAATGCAGTAAAAAACACACAAAAGTAGAAAAGATGCAAAAGATACACTTAAGAAGAGAGAGGGATAGATAAAAAATAAAAAAAGATCAGAAAAAAAGTTTTAGGAACTAAGGATTGCAAAGATTTAGGGAGGATTAAAAAAAACAGGCCCAGAACCATAACAGACAAGAAAAACATGATGGTCGCGCCCATGTGCGACCGCGTGGTGAAGTTCACGCGATATTTCCCCCCGAACAGGCAATCCGCTTTGCCGAACATCAGAAACGTCTCGCGAATGTGTGGAACAAACAACTCTGCACGCTCACGGAACTCCGCGTAGAGCTGGGGAGTTTTTATACCTATTTGCAGAGTTTCGTTTAGCACCGCTACTCGAACTCCTCCCAGGCTTAATATCTGATACCTTACGTAGTGCCGATATTTTTAATCAGGTTGCCCCATCTTCCACCGGGTAAATGCGTTGAATGAGGCCACGCATCTACATACTTTTTGGCCTACTTCGAGTTGTTGTTCAGGTACCAGTCTGCCCCAGAGAAATATTATCTTGTCTTTTAACTCACCACTAGGAGATGTATTAGACTTCCCTTTTGGATCACTAGGACTAACTTTTTGTCCATTTCTTACCTGCTATAGACTTCTTAACTCCTCGGTCCTATGGCATTTCTTTGGGATCTTCCAAGAGGAACTCTATTTCTGGTCTCTTTTGGTTATCACATTTTTCTGATATTTTCTACACAGGGTTATAAGGTTTAATGTGAATGTCTCTATATGGTGCACGATGCACGACTCCTCCTTCCCCTCTTTAATATATCCAATTTCTTTGAGTATTGTTACACTCACCCAATGGAGCTCTAGTGTGTATTTTGTAATTCGGTTTTAAGTTTCTATATTAATAGACGCATTGTATATCTTTTGAAGATACCCTCCTTTTTTCTTCTGCCCCTTACTTCTATCCTCGAAGCGCCCTGAAGAAGGTGTGACCTTATTCCTTGGGTCGTTCACCGAAATGCGCTTCCGCGCACTATCTGAACAAGACTGGATGACAAACATGTGTTTTTAAAAAAAATATATGTATAAAGAAATGTAAAAGTAATAATAACAGTATCTGTTGACATCAACTCAGTATTGTATAGTTAAGTGTGTACTAACACTTTTTTTCTGTGTGTATTTTGCATATTTATGATTATTTGTTAGTATTTTGTATTTAGTCAGTCGGTTTGCAGTCTTTGTCCTGTTTATGTGTATGAGTGAAAGTGTGAATGTAAGAGCTCGTGCTGAATGAATTTGTGATAGCGTGGGGCAGATTGTATGAAGCATGATTTGATTGCAGGGGTATGTGTCATTCTATATGTATTCTTTCTATGTGTATGAATTTTATTGATTATTTATGATTAGCTGATGTACACTGCTATATGTCTTTTGTATGATGGATATGTGTAATAAATTGATGATATACACCGTGATAATATGAAAGTCGATTTTCACTACTTTATATACAAGCGTCTTTAACTGCACACTAGTCTTAGCCCCTTGTGTATGTGGCGATTTATGTCCCGTTTCTATGGTTGAGATTTTCCTCCATACTAAAGAAATGGTTTTCAGGCATTTGGGTTTGCCTTATTGTAACCCTACCTATGCTACAATTAGCTGACTTACAGCTTGATTATTTGCCAAGTCATTTGCCTTGCTCTGTACAATCACTTGTTTCTTTTATACCTTTTTCACTGATTTCTTTTATACCTCTTTCACATTCTATGTACTTCAGAGTGAGGACGGGTTGCTCAGGCTCGGCTCCTGTATTTTCCAGGCAGGATAGTCAACAATGTCTCCGTTTAGATTTTTGGAAGCACATGGAAGTTGCTGCTGTTGTATCCTCCAGTTCCTCTGATTTGGGATGATACAAGGTAATTTACACTTGCAAAATAGATGCATACCTATTCTGAAATGTGCGAGCCACAGAAAAATATGTTATAATTGGGCACATATAACTTGTAAGTCTACATAAAGCTGATAGGTCTAAATTAGTAATAAGCAGGCATGTCTTCTAAGCCATAAACCTCTGTCATGCACCTCAGTGCATTCAATGCACAAACAATGACCACCTTAGCATATAACAAGGACTGATTTGTATGCAACTGTAAGAAATTGAATATTTATTGTGGCCAGTGACTGGTCAGGGTGAACTCTCAAAGTCACTAAATTAACCTGAGCCCAACCCCCTGGCAGTTGTGGCACTGAGCAGACAAGCTTAACTTAGGGCAATGGATAAAATATTTTAGGCAGTAGCAAAACAGTAACAAAGTCGAAATGTGAAACACTCAAAATCATACATCGAATAAGAAAAATACAGTAAAATGTAATAACCAAAACAGCTCCAAAATGACACAAATCCTACAAGGGGAAGCATAGATCTACATTTTTAAAGTTTTAAATAGTAATAGTGCCAATAAGCACAAAGTTCCAATGATAGTCAATGGTCGCCATAGACCAGGACGTAGGCGTAATTTGAGGCTCACCACGATGGAGCGCAGGTCAGATACAGCAACCAGGTTTATCCTGGTCAAAGATTTTTACCTTCTGACTTAGGGACTGATTTACATTTCAGTGGGAGGCCCCTTTCCCTGCCAGGGCGACAGAGTAAATTACTCTGTGCCCTGATGGAGATGCTGCCCTCTGAATTTAGAAATGACTGCCAAGCTGGCAGTCATTTCTAAAGCATTACCAGGAACCGCCGTCACAGCAGTCCCTGTCAATGCTCTTCACAGTTTGATACTGGGTTCCGTCAAGATGATGGAGACTGGGATAAAACATACTTTCTTTTTTATTTTCAGAAAGAAAATCCTGAAGCCGGATTGTCTTTCTGAAAATAAAAAAAGATCATGCTCCCTCGTCATGGGAGTCATCTCCCAAGGTGAGAGGACATTTTCTGTTTTTTACTGTCCCTTACCACCAGGGTTTGCCTGCCTATGACGGACAGTAAAAAATGGCTATATATCTGCTCATCCTAATTGGGCAGATAATATATAGCCAATTCTCTGATGGCCGTTACTCCATTGGGCCATCTGAGAAGTTTGGCTATGGCGATGATAGAGTAATCACAGCTGTAACCAAACCTATGTTCTGCCCCCATATATATCGGTCAGATGGACTACCATGTTGGTGGAGAGGGAATTCCTTCGCTGTTGCAACAGAGTTCCCTTTCTGCAAAACTTAAATCGGCCCCTTAGCCCTTGAAGTTCCAATCCACCACAGGAGTACACTTCTAAAGCCCTCCAAGGCCTTAGGGGAGACACTTAGAAACTCACAAGGTGTCAGGCAGAGGCCAACAACAGGGTCCAGTCCAGGTTTAGTTGCCACCAGTCAGCTGGGCAGTTGCAGAAAAGGCCTCTCATAGCCACAAAGGAGTTCAGCAAACTGACCACTGGAGTCCACTTCTTTGTCCTGGGTAAAAGAGGGAGCATGTCTAGTTCTTGAGCGCTCCTCTCAGGTCACAAACTGTGCTTTCTCAAGTGAAAAAGTGTCCTGAAGTGGGTGCCTGGCACGAGCTTGTGGGTGGGATTGACTCCTGGGCACATCCTAGCCAATGGGGTTAAAAGTTCTTGGGGCTAAAACTACCCACTTTGGGCATTTCCAAGATGGAAAAAGTCTTAGGCTACACTAAACTTAGGCTCTGAAGGCTGGATGTGTGAGTGGTAGGGGAAGCTTTGGTAATCTTAGTGTCTGCACACATCGAACACAAACATCCATTTTGGTGCAGCCACTGTACCCACAATAAACCCAAAGACAGACGTGTAGTGGGACAAAGAAGGGTCCTTCAGCAACCAGACTGTGGATACATAAGAATTTTCTTGCCATCCTGTTCTATGCCTTTGAAGTGTGCCCCAAATTGTTATATGTAATCCCAGCAAACTTGCCGTGCTTGATTTTACTCTGTAATGTCAAAAGGATCCTCACAGCCCCCGCCCTGCAACTTCTGGGAGGTTCAGAGAAATCATCTTTGCCCATTCAGGTCAGCCTATTGTTAGCTCCTGGGAAGAATTTAACACCTTTTTCACACCTATTCAAATGCTAATCCCTGGCCGTGAGAAGTTTAAGAGCAAATGCAAATTAGTTATGCAGCTCTCACATATTTATTCAATGATCTGGGGTGGCAATGAGGTGCAGGGTACCACCTAAAAGCATGACAGCTTCCTCCAAAGTGTGTCATATTCTTGTCCCACAAAGCACTGCATTTAAGATGGGGGATTTCTCTCCAGGAGAGTAAGACCTGGCTAAACCAACCTACTGGTGTGGCTCATTTCCATTAACACTCCCTCTCCAGACCTTCTGCAAATTCTATTCCTGTGCCTGCCATCTGGCTGGGGGTACAGGAAGAGGGGGTAGGTGTGGCTGGCATTCTTTACTCTCTTGCTCTTTTTGAAGCCCAGTTTGATTTACCCAGCCCCTGTCCTGGCCTGTTCTCTGCAGGTTCAGAGCTCCACCCATCAGATAACCTCAAATGCCTAAATATGGCTGGCCAATCAGGAGAGGCTGCTAGAAGGCTGGATTTTGGCTCACAGAAAATAAAGTTCTATAACTTCTTTTCTGTACTAGTTATGATAAATTCAACAGTGGCAAGTAGTTGGATTTATCATTACCAATCTTTTAAGTCCGTAAATGATATTTTAGCTCCTTCCTAACATTATTTATACTTAAGTAAAATATTTCAATGTTAGCCTATGGAGCTAACAATCTACAATGGGGAAAAACGAAATTAGCAGTTTTTCCATCACCAGGGCATATAAAACATCTTTTATAATGTCTCTACTTATAGTTACATGGCACCTCACCCCTGGGGTACTTGGGTGAGACCTAAGTGGTGACTTACTTATGTGTAAAAATAAGGTAGATTACAACTTTCGAAGTACATTTAATTCCAAAGTCACATTTGCATATAATTTACTTATAAAGACAGTCTGCAAAGCAGGGCTGCCTTTACAAATGACAGCAGGCAACACAGCAGTGCACCCTCCAGTGCAGGAAATCTACTGGGCCTCTAAACCTCCTTGCCCTTTTATATACTAGGGACTTATAGGTAGTATGGACCCCCCTTTTTATATTAGGGACATACAAGGGTCTGTCATTAGCAAATGCAATCATACCTGATTAACATATACCTTTTTAATCACAGCACGGGTCCTGGTCCTGCTTAGCAGAGCCCAGGGCAGAGTCAGTTACCACTAGTATCAGTCAAAACATCGGTGCGAACAGGGCAAAAAGGATGACTTTCACACAATATTAATTAAAAAATATATCATTTTCATCTCAAAGAGGTTCATATCCATTGTAAAATGTGCATATTCTTTTCAATGTGCATTGCATTAATCACAACATACAGCATATTCCTTTTATTGCATCATATTCATTTCAGTCAGGGTTGTGTCAGGATCAGCATGTTACAGATAAATTTAAACACATGCCATATATTTTTTGACATGTAGCAGTCATTTCAGCAAATATCATATTGATTTTAATGCATTTCAAACTCATTGATTGCTGTATAATTTTCATTGAGGGTTACAACATTTTTAGTGTACTTCAATATTATTTTCAACACATATCATTTTCGTTTCAAAGCGGTTCATATTTGTTTCAAAATGTGCATATTAATTTCCATGAGTGTCATACTCTTTTCAATGTGTGTTATGATTATTACAGCATACTTTAGATTCATTTTAGCATATCATATTAATTTCAGTTCGGGTTATATCAATTTCAGAGTGCAAAATATTCTTTAAAACATATGTCAAGCTTCTTTTGAAATGTACCAGTCATTTCAGCAGATATTGCTATACACTTTTCATTGAGGGTCACATCTATTTTAGTGTGTTTCCATATTAATTTCAACATACATCATTTTCAGAGTTGTTTATATTCTTTTAAATGTGCATATTAATTTCCATGTGTGTTATATTCTTTTAATGCGTGTTCAATTAATTACAAAATACTTTGTATCCATTTTAACATGCCATATTAATTTCAGTTGGGTTTAAATCAATATCAGAATGCATAATTTTCATTTCAACACATTCCATACTTTTTTTGAAATGTCAGTAATTTCAGCAAATATATTTTTTAATGCATGTCTTATTCATTAATTACCATATTGTTTTCAGTGAACACATATTACATGCTATGTTCATTCTTGTGTAGGTTACATTAATTTTGGTTTGACTCTAACAGGTAACACTTTCTGTATACATACATTTATTTTTGAAACTTTTGGGGCATTATGTAAATTACTTGCAATAGCTGTAATGCATGTTACATGTATACTGGTTCGTAGTATGCTATAAGCGATATGCCCATACAGCTATGCCATATATAACTGAAGAGAAACCCTATGTCCCCAACATAGTCCTGCCCATTTTGTGAATGTGGCGGGGTATAAAGAGGAAAAGAATCTAAACGGCCTTTGCAGCAATGACATGAGGCAGTTATTTAAAAGGTTTAGGGGATGAAGGGTGCAATTTATGTGTGAATGATAGTTAAAATGATGAACACCAGGGCATAGCTTCAAATGCACAATTGTAGTTTCAACGGCTAGACACAGCCTGAGACGCCCTGGCACAGACATCACATACCCATGCACAAACAGTGAACACACAGATATAGCAGTGCATGTTCAGATGTAGATGCATAAGCCCAGTTCATACACACTATTTAAAGCCCACTTCATACACACTATTTACAAGCATAAACGTAAATGTCAAGTGCAGATTATGCATGCACGCGTTAAGACTTATAAGCTTCCCCATGCAGATGTTTAGCCACAAATGACTGGTGCAGCATTTTAATTAAGGCTCCCAGTTTTCTGTTTTTACTGATTTTTACAGATAAATACAGACAGAAAACAATGTATTTCCTGTCTGTATTTATTTTTAAAAGTGGAAAAATACAGAAAATGGTGCCTTTTGTTAGTGACTGTCCATGCTGTCCTACATGAATTAGAGGCCAACAGCTGAACAGATAGACAGCATGGGGAGTTAATAGACAGGATGAGATATTCTTAAATATAGGCATATGTCAACACACATTTGTATATAATGCCAATTTTGACCTGTGGCTATAGTGTTTTGATATATTTGGCGGCTTAATCTGCTAAAATCCACAGGCATCAAAGTATGAGTGCATGTTTTCCTGTTACATAAATTAGAAAATATACCATTTTACGACTCCATTTATCCTCAGAACACAAAATAATTATGGATAAATAACAATAAGATGGCCAAAAAATAAATATGGATAAATACAGACGGAAATGTTAAAAAAATAAATACCATAAAATCGGGAGGCCTAATTTTAATACACAGGCATAACTTAAAATACACCATGTAGCCTTTCCAGGTTCCACATGCAGCTTTACCAAGTGCAGAAATGGTGTCATTTACCTAGAGATGCCCTCTTCTGCAGAGCAATACCCTCGATGACCAATGCATCCTTCCCATGTGCAGGCATGGCCTCACATTCCATGCCTATCTCTACGCCTATCACAAAATTATTCCTATGCATATGTCTGTCATACAGTCTTCTGCCTGGCCTCCTTATGCACATGTAGAGCATGAAAGGCACACTGCAGTCTCTCCAAGCATAGGTATAGCAACCACTGCCCAATGCTGCCTCTCCACGCACATGGTAAGTCACAGAGTCATGAACATCTATTTCAGACTCTCCAACTCCATGTGTTTCCTTAAATGACCATTGTAGATCGAACAGGTAAGGCCTCAAATGCCTGATGGGACCTCCCCGTGCACCAGTGTGACCTCAAATGCCCCAAACAGCCTTCTCATCCAAATGTATAGGAGCCATTTCTTAAGGGCATTTTTGGATACATAAAGTAATACATCTTTACAACTATTTTATGTACTCTTACACGCCTTTGCAAATTGGCCCTAAAGCATCTACCATGGGTATGAAATGGAAATATTCAGGGAATAGTCATCTGCAAATAGTAATGACTGGGCCCTGTTTGCACTTTTACTAACAAGGAGTGAGACATTTCATGATCAACTCACAAAGGCATGGTATAGTACATAAAATAGTACTCCTGTAGTACTGCTTCCTGCTTTTTGTGGATGATTTTGTGAACTGGCACTCAATAGTGTAAAAGCAGCCAGCAGATTTGCAAAAATATCCATGCATTCCGAGTGTAGCCTGGTCTTGAGCAGGTGTGTACTCAAATGGCATTTCACAGTATCATTATTAGGAAAAGGGTATTGGATTAGTGGCATGAGGTTGGTTATTTGCGAATACATCAATTCCTGCTAAGTCAACATCACCCATTCACTTAGCTGTATGAAGCTCCATCAACATGATGTCCACTTTTCAACACCCATATAATTGAGAAAATGAAGGAAAGGGGAGTGTATGGCACATAAACAATGTTGTCCTCAGTTTTAAATCTCAAATCTTTAAATCTATGTACATTTGTAAGCCAACTTACATTTGCAAACAGCCTAACTTACCAGTGCAAAACCAATTCTGCGGCTTTGTACTTGTAAATGGATTTGCTCACATAAAGGTTTCCTTGTGAGAAAATCTGCTCCTGTGGGTGGGGAGTGGGTGGGGAGTGGGAGTGGGATTCCAGAATGGGAATGCCTTGGAAGATTGTACATACTCACAAAATGCACGTTTGTGGGTATTCAGAAGCATGTTTATGACCCTCTCAAGAAGATTTACTCCTTTTAAGGCCAGGAGTTCATTCCTTTCCAGGATGGGAAGTTGAACAGAACACACCATAAATTGAAGGGGTGTGTGGAAAGGACTTGACCCAAGATTGTCCCTACAACGAAAACAAGCATTGGCAAAGCAATTAGGTCTGGCATTGGCCGCCAGCCTTTTGGCAATTCTTATTTTGCAAGCATGCTGGGACCTTGTCAATCAAAAAAAAAAATTGGCTAAAGGCAAACATTATTTTTGGTCTCAATAAAGCAGACATTACCGTAGAACTTCCTGGCACTGAGGGGAACTACTTTGTGCGTGGATGTGCTCCTTTCGAAAGGGCTGCATGCCATAAGTCAAAGTGAAGTCAGCCAATGTCAGAAGTGGGCTGACACATTGGCCTTTGATGCATGCTGGAGTGCGTGGAAGAAAAATGTGAATGGCGTCACCACAGACTAATGAATTAAGTCTTTCTGAAAACCCCTATAAGTAAGAACGTTATACACATAATTTTAGTAAAATCAAAATGTCTTAGCTAACACAGATCTAAAATAGCAATTGGTCTGGCATTGGCTGCCAGCCTCTTGCCTTTGAGAAAGAAAGGAAGAAACAAACAAACAAACAAACAAACAAACAAACAAACAAAGAGAGGAGAGAAAGGTAGTAATAAAGGAATGAATGAATGAAGGATGGAAGGAAGGAAGGAAAAAAGAAAAGAAGGGAAGAAAGAAAGAAAGAAAGAAAGAAAGAAAGAAAGAAAGAAAGAAAGAAAGACAGGGTGTGCAAGACTGACAGAGAACACTAATTAGTTTATATTGGAGTTCTTGTGAGCTGATGTGAAATAGCAGCAGTCAGATAAAAAAGACCACTTGTAAAAGGAATTTACAACAGAATTAGCAGGAGATGGGATCTGATAAAACTGGAATGTGCTGTGCTCCAATCAAATGCGTCCTGCTATCACTACAGGATTTAAATACAAAGGCAACACTGCCACAGAAGGGAACTACCTTGTGTGTGCATGTACTCCTTATGGAAAAGCAAAATGCAGTCACTCAGAGTGAAGTAAACCTCTGCCTTAAGAAGTCTGACCCAGTTCCCCATGCTATATGCTGTAGTGGGAGGAAGCAAAATGTGAATGACACAACAGACCAATGGATGAAGAGAGGTGGCTGAAAGGCCCCTTAGGAATGTATATTGTGTATAATTAGTAAAATCAAAAGGTCCGTGGCAACGTCAGACCTAAAATAAATTAGCGGTGCATATGCAATTGTTCTGTTTTTTTTACACCTGTGAAACTCTTTGCATGCACAAAAGGAATAAACATAAATGAGTCATGGGTAACCCATATTTCATGGAAACTGCTCGCGATTTACTCTGTTAATATAAATACACCAAACATTTTACATTGCTCGCGTTCACACCTCCAATTATTTTTGTCTTTCAATCGGTACAGCTGCTTGCCCAGATTGGCAGCATTGCTGAAAAGGGGCTTCTAGTTCTCAATATACACCGATGTTGACTTATTTCCACCAATCTCATTATAGACGGTCCTCTGGTCATTATAAGTCCTGCCTGTCTCTCTGCCTATCACAAAGATACCCCTATGCATATCTCTGTGGTGACTTCTCTTCTGTCTAACCAGGCGCCTGCAGTGAACCAGGTGGCCGGATGATGTAACCTTACAGCGAGGTAGTTTTCGTTTTGTTCATAGTCTGGAAGTTTCAAGCCCCACCCTTGTGTAATTGAATAAAGCCATTTCTTTTCACATGTTACCCTGGAGCAATCTGGATAGCTCCCTTTCCAAGTAATAGACAAACCTTAGCAAACCTAACAGGTTTGACTTGAATATGCCAATGCTTGCAAACTGCCTGTGTGAACGCATGTGTTTGCATGTTTAGCACACTAAATACAAATCTATAGCCTTTGACAGTTCCTTTTGCTTTTTTGTAGGCTGCGCTAATTGAAACACCTGGGGGACGACCATAAAAAGGGGAAATCGGAGCCGTTGCTGGCAGTACAGCCTCGGGAGCACACACCAGTGACACTCACGCAGAGGCGACCATGGATGCCAGCACAGGTTGGGAGCACACCTCTGTGGATCAAAGGTGCCTAGCCCAAAGCATGGTGACTCGATTGTGGTGTGGTGAGTCCATTGCATCACCTCCCCCAGTCACCACCTCTCCTGAGCCCGTGATCTTGCACCAAGCCTGCTCCCAGATTTTTATTTATTTATTTATTTTATGCGTTTTTATATAGCGCGGACTTTACCCAAAGGTGTCAGAGCGCTTCACAATAGGAACAGTAACATTACATGAGGAGAAAATTACAAGTGAGCATAATACAAAAGCAAGTGTTACAATACATGAGGAAAAAGTGACTATTGTGCAAATAACAAAAACAAACAAGATACAAAAAGAGGTAGCAAATGATACGTTACAAGAGGAAAAAGTGACAAGTGTGCATGATACATAGGATACAAAATACAAATAGAGGTATAATACTGCAATAAGTGACAGTCACTCAGAACACACTGGGAAGGCACTTCTATAGGCATGGAGTACAGAATTTCCTATAGTGGAAGAACTTCCTTGAGGGAGTAGAGAGGCGTGAATTTGGTTTGGAAGTGTCTTTGGAGAAGGAGAAATTTGAGGTCAGTTTTGAAGGACCGGGAAGAGGTGGTGGTCCGGAGCTGAGGCGGAAGTGAGTTCCAGATTCTCACTGCGTTGCCTGAAAAGGATTGGGCCATCGATCTTTCCTTTTTGAAAGTGGGAGGTTCAAGCAATAGGTTTTCCGCATTACGTGATGGTCTAGAGCCTCCAGAGAGTTTCAGTTTATTCGCCAAGTAGCAAGGAGAGGAGGAATGCAAGGCTTTGTGGGTGATACAGGCAGTCTTGTAGATAGATCTTGCCTCGATGGGAAGCCAACGGAGGGAGGATAAAATGGGTGTGATGTGGTCGCTTCTTTTGGTCCCATATATGAAACGAGCTGCTGAATGGAGCACAGATTTGAGGGGGACAGGTGGGATTTGGGGAGGCCAGTAAGAAGAGAATTGCAGTAGTCCAGTCTAGAGAGAACCAGCGATTGGACCAGGGTTTTTCGGTCTTGCTCTGGGAAGAAGCGTCGAATCCCCCAGAGAAAGCGCAGTTGGTATCGAGCAGACTTTGCAATGGAATTGATGTGGGAGAGTAGATTGAGTTTTCTGTCGAGTATGACACCAAGGGATTTTGCGCTGTCGACAATGATAGGTTTATTGTTAAGTAGATTCATCTGATCCATCCATGATTGCACCGGAGGAGGAGAGAGTGAGGAGGAGGAATTCAGGGGCATATTAGCAAGGGCTGGCGATGTAATTATCGCCGCTTTAGCGTCTGTTTTCGGGCGATAAGCGGCGATAATTATATTGCAATATCATCAAGGACACACTAGCATGTGTTTCCTTGATGTAGAGCCCGTTTTTTCACAGCCTCGCCTCGCATCGCTAATGAGATGCAAAGAAGGCGTGGCTGTGAAAACAGCACATGAAAATATCGCGAAGGCAGCTTCGCGATATTAACAAGAAAGGTGCAGCAATAAAAAAATCGCGCTACCTCGGCCTTAACGCTGGAATTTAACGTCTGTTAAATTCCAGACTAAGGCATATTAATAATGGTAGGTGGATTATGCTGATACGACCACAGGGTCGTATCAGCAATGTTATCAGCTGTTTTCCATGGAACATCGCTGGAAAACCAGCGATGTTCCATGGCAAACACCGCTATCGCTGAAATATTATCGCCATAGCGCTATGCATTGTAAATATAGCGTTATCATGGCGATAATTTTCAGCGATAATATTTCTATCGCTATGTGGGGCCAGCGATAATTATCGCTGGCCCTTGTTAATATGCCCCTCAGTTTTGGAGGGATTCAGAATCAATTGATGAGTTAGCATCCAGTTTTGAATGGAGTAGAGAGTAGAGTTTAGGATGGAGAGATCGTGTGTGGAGGACACCTTGAGGTAGATTTGAGTGTCGTCCGCATAGAGATGATAGATGATCCCAGATTTACTTAGGAGATTTCCCAATGGTTCCAAATAGAGGTTGAACAAAGTGGGTGCAAGAATAGAGCCTTGAGGAACACCTTGACCTACCGCCAAAGGAGATGAAAGACTGTTCGCTATTTTGATAATTTGGGATCTATCAGAGAGGAAGGAAGCAAACCATTTAAGCACTGTGCCTTCAATGCCTATTCTCTGTTGAAGAGTGTTAAGGAGATTGTTGTGATTGACAGTGTCAAAGGCTGCAGAAAGGTCAAGGAGAATTAGAAGACAAGACTCCCCTGAATCGAGTATCCGCAGTGCGTCATCAATCACTTGCAGCAGGGCTGTTTCAGTGCTGCAGTTTTGAATGAAGCCAGACTGGAAGTTGTCAAGAAGATCATTGTCCTTGATATGACGGGAAAGTTGTTTCGCTACACATCTTTCAGTGATTTTCGCAAGAAAAGGTAGGTTAGGGATGGGGCGGAAGTTGTTGAGGTCGTTCGCATCAGCAGTGGGTTTTTTTAGAAGAGGGGTAACCTGCCCAGTATTGAAGGGAACAGGAAGATAGCCTTGACAGAGGGAGAGGTTAACCAGAGTGGTCCAATAGGAAAGCGAATGGGTGTAGAAGTCGATTGCAATGGCACTAGGGATGGGGTCAAGAGAATGGTTGGAGGGCTTTGTTTCGAGGATGCATTTGAGGAGGGCATCTTCAGAGATGGAGTCAAAGTTCTGCCAAATGGCTAAGGATTTGCGTTCCTCTGGAGGGGTAGGATGAGTGACCTGATCCACCAGTGATTTCACTTTTTCGTCAAAGAATAAAGCGAATTCCGCTGCTTTCTTTGTAGAATCCTCCAACTTGGAGGTTGGGGGAGGGCAGTTTGGATTCTTGATGAGGTCGAATAGTATTTTGGGTCTATTTGTGGCTGAGTCGAGGAGGGTTCTGAAGTGCGATGCTTTTTCAAGGAAGATGTGCTTGTGGTACTTGGATCTTGCTGAACGAAGCGTGGCCAAATTATTGGTGGAGGGCGCTTGTCTCCATTGTTTCTCCAGGATTCTTAGGTACTTCCTTTCTTGAACCAAGGTGCTGAGGGAGTAGGCCTTTTCCTTTTGCTTTGAAGAGGAGCGATGTTGTTGATTTCGACTGCAAGGACTGAGAGGCATTGGGAGGTGAGTTCATTCACATCCAGGTTTGGGTCTAGCCTTGGAAGTGATAGCAAAGCCGAATCACAGAGGGTACCGAGGTCAATATTTTTCGTGTTACGGAACCATGAAGTAGTCCTCTTAGGTTGGCCGAGAGTTATAGAGTGTGATAGGTGAAGAGAGAATGGGATGAGGAGGTGGTCAGACCAGTCTACATGAATAGGGATAGCGATAGTAAGCATGTCTGCTTTAGAAATAACAAGGTCCAGGATTGAGCCCTTAGAGTGTGTTGTTTCTGTGCAGTGTTGGATAAGATCGTTTGCGGAGAGAAAGGTGGCCAGCATATTCGCAGAAGAGTCTTCCAGCGAGCCCCAGTGGAGATTGAATTCACCCACGAAGATCTGATTGTCACTTTGCGAGTATTGGTCGCTGATGAAGTCAGTGAGTTCCTCCATAAATGAAGGGCCGCTGCCAGGCGGGCGGTAGATGGCATGGAATCTGAGGGGTGAGCGTTGGTGCAATTGAAGCTCAAGAGATAGGCATTCAAAAGTGCGGAAGGAGCTGTTAGGAAAAGCCTTGAGTTGAAGGGAGTTTCTAAAGATGACTGCAACACCTCCCCAACTTTGTCTATTCTGTCATTTCTCAATATAGAGTAGCCTGTGGGTAATAGGAGATCAAACATAGAGTGAGAGGTATCGTTGAACCAGGTCTCTGTGAGGAAGAGCATGTCGATATTGTGAAGGGTGATGGTATCGGAGATTTCAAGTTTGTGTTTTATTGCAGATCTTCAGTTGTGGAGCAGACAGCGCAACTCTGCCGAGACTGTTTTGGTGACAGGGGCACTTGGGCTATGAGGGGGGATAGGGATATTATACTTATATGAGGGTGCTCGGGAGGATTTAGGTGGATGATTGGTTCTGACAGAGGAGGTGGTCGGAATAGTGTAGATAGTAGGGTTACTTGGAGAGGAAAGTGGAAGAAGGTGGCGTTCGAGGACTTGAGTGAGTTTGCGATGTTTGCAGGTCTTGTGGGAGGGTGAGTGTTTTCTAAAGGAATTGAGGTGTATGGAAAGGTGGAAATCTTGGAGCTTAAGAGTGAAATGGTGACTCCCATTTCTCAATGGGAGCTTGTGCTGCTGCCGGTTTCCGACCACCTTACAAGCTCCCATAGGGAAATGGGACTCTGTGACCGCACCACGTGCAGTCGCATTGCAATTGCAGTTTCGAACTGGGCACCCGAGGTCGGTCGGTTTCGAAACTGTAGCGATGTCAGTCGGAGGAAACTCTGACCGACATTCTAATTAGGCCCATAATGTCAATGAGGTGGCAGGTGTTTTACTACTAGTACCAGGAGTGATTCAGGATCCATCAACTATGAAAGCATCAACATCTTGGGACAGATGTGATGGAGCAAGGACTCGTAAATGAGACTTGCTCTGAAGCAATCCTTTCGTTTTAACTCATTAACGAATTACTAACAACGTGTTTGTAATTAATATTTCGTATTTTAGAAAAGACACGCGGGAGAATGAAGCTTGCCTATGTGTTTACTAACTGTAACAACATGAACGAAGGACTAAAACGCACTCTAACAAGGGATCTTTACTACGCATGCGTCTACTGCATCTACGTAGTATGACGTACTAATGCTTGGAGGGAAATTCTTGCGCCTGCGCAAAAATATTAAAAATGGCCGCTTGAAAGTTCACATGCATGGCATCTGTTTGGCTGAAATAGAAAATAAGTTTTATACTAACGCAAATGCAGAAAGGGTAATAATAATTAGAGTGGGTTAGAGTAGAGGTTGGTGGTGTACAGTGAAATCATTTATTTTTGAGAATAACATTTCTTCTTTTGACTTTATTATTAGTGCGCATTTGGGCTTTCCACACTTGTCTGAATTGAGCTGACTGACTTGACCCCACGCATGCGAACCAGAGAGAGAATGAGGAAAGATTAGTAAGGACTTGTCACGCGTCCAAGGCCAGCGAAGATGTGCCCTGGGAACATGAGGTTGAAGAGTTCATATGAAGAAGTTTTATTCATGATATTGAAACATTTTGTATTAATAAAGTTTGGAGATGTATGGGAAAGGAAATGATTTAATAAAGTTTGAAGGGAGGGGTTTGAAACAATGGTTTAATGAAATAAGTGAAATGTAAGCATGGTGTGACGATCATCCCCCTCGCCTGTCCAATCAGAGTTAGTATTTTGGGAAATTGAAACATTAATGGGTGGTACATGGTTATGGAAAGGTATAATTGAGGTAGTTTTAGTTAGTTAGTTTAGCATTGACGCGGAGCATTGATACGAGAGCGCTGACACGGAGCATGACACAGGAGCTGAACGGAAGCACCGAAGCAGAGCTCAGGATGCGGTTAGTGCTGGGGGTGGTGCTGATGCTGTGAGACGCTGATGAAGAAATCGAATGCGGGACCATCTATTTTAACTTAATTGGGTTAGAAAGAAGATCGCGGAAGAACCACGAGGAGGAAGAGAGTGTCAGAGAGGGGTGCGACGCAGTTGTCGGTATTTAGAGAGGTGAAGTATCCTGTCCTGATTCCTGTCCTGAAGTCTTTGTCTCCTGATCTATCCCGGGGGACCCTTACCAGCCCTTTGGCCAGGGGGTTGGTCTTCACACCATTCTTGGTAAATATAAATTCATTGTATTGATAGATGTTCTTCTCTCTCTGTCCTCTTCTTTCTGAGCATAGTTATTGTGTGAATCTGAATTGCTATTGCTTATTGAAAATTGAATGAATTTGACACTCTTGCGAATGAGGGTGTTTGTTCTGAAACTTTGAGATGGTTCACACTCAATTAATTTAGATAAAGATTTTAAAACTTCCAGAGTCTGTGATTATTTCATTTAATCAAGAAATGTTTAATAAGTTATGTTAATTATCACCATCAACTAGTTCCAACTAATGGTCCATTGACCAGAGGAAAGAACTAATTGATCAGTGACAGGTTTAGTTAGGGAGAAGAAATAACTAGATCTTGAAGCATGAAAATCATAAACTAAGTTGCAGCGGTCTACTTGGTATTTAAAAGGAAGAAGTTATATGGGGCCAGGTGAGTATATGGTAGTGGAGTATCTGCTGTTAGTACACCGCTGGATCAGTTTTCTGGTAGCAGAGTTATGGTTATTATTGACTAGTTTGGTGATAAGTATAGATTTTTTATTTATATTTTAACAAAAAGTTAGTGTTTTGTTTTATGTTGTCTGGAAAATTCCCAGGGAATGAATAGCGGGTGGCGATAGAAACCACACTGCAGTGAGGTTACTCGTCTGTTGGAATAACACTGAGAAGCTAGGTAGGGCTGGCAGTGTTAAGATAGGGACTATTTTCTGTGTAAAAGTGAGAGTGATTGATAGCAAAGAGTTCGCTAGTGAAACTTTAGGCGTTATATCACCTAGAAAGGGTAACCCTGAAGGAGTAGCAGGTTCTTCCAAGCTAGATTGACAGCAAAAGGAGTTCGCTGGTGAAACTTTGGTCTCAAATTTCCCAAAACGGGTGACACCGGAGGTGTAGCAGGTTCTCTGGAGCTTATATGAAGAGTAAGCGGAAGGGTTTTTACTTGCAGTGGAAAGAAATAAACTATCCTTTGATCTAGTGGAACAGACAGAGTAGCGAATGTTTTATGTAGTTAATAACAAAGAATTTTGAAGAAAATATAGAGAAATAAGTTTTCGTATTACCTTGTAAAGGGAGGGTCAGTTGCTGGAATTGTACTGACGTCACAGTGAGCCGCGCTGGGATTGGTAGAAACAGCGGGCGTGTGACTGGAGCAGCTTTGTAAAGGAGGGGTCAGTAGAAAGGAGCAGAAATGACGTCACAGTGAGCCGCGCTGGGATTGGTAGAAACAGCGGGCGGGTGACAGGAGAAGCCTTGTAAAGGAGGGGTCAGTAAAAAGGAGCAGAACTGACATCAGAAAAGGCCGCGCTGGCATTGGTCAAATCACGAGCGTGAGCCTGATTTAATTGGATAGCTAGTTAGAAGCTGCGTTAGGATTGGTGGAGAGAAAGATTGTATGCGGGATTTTGATTTGACTGTTAGTGCAAGACGTACAGGTAGAAGATTTCAAGGGTTTGCAGAATACAATTTTCTACATCGTTTCTCAAGAATGTATGGAGAGAAAAGAAAGATGTAATTTTTAAAGAAAATTAAGAATTTCTTTGTAAAGGATAAGCCTGTGTTGACTAGAGAGGGAATTCCTATTCCGCTACCGAAGACACCAGCATCTTTTATGATGATGGAAAGAGGATATCATACTTGCGTGTGGTTGGAAAACTGGATAGAATATACGAAGGATGATGGAGTGCTAGCTTTCCAAAGGATGGTACATTTAATGGGAGGATTCTTCAGAATTTGAGATTGAAAATGAACAATGTAGAACCTAGACCTAGGTTAACTCAATATGAGGCTTTGGAAGAATGGGAGACTGAGTCATATGAACGAGAAAAATGCAGAGGTGGGAGATATAGAGGATTCTTTCCGAGACACTTGCATGAGTCATGCGAAGGGCAGATGAAACAATGGAGGAGAGCTATGGTATCAGAAGGTTTATATCCCGTGTTAATGGCTGAGGAACAGTCTGGAGGAAAGTGTAAGGAGAAAACGAAACACATGAATACAGCAGGATATGGTGAATCTGATGACGAGTTGTTAGAGGATATTTTAATTGAAAATCCACCGACGTATCAAGAAGCAACTAGTAAAGTTACCCCAAGTGCACCAGTAATGGGAATGCCATTGACCCCACAGATTTTACATGATACGTCATATAACAGAGTGTTACAGGATAATGAAAGAGATGTTTTAAACAAAACTAGAGAAGAACTGGTTCAAAAGATAAGTTAATTAAATTTGAATACTGAAGCTTTGACAGTACCAGTGACCATTGGTCAGTAATCCCATTGTATGGAGATAAAAAGATTTTCCAAAAACCACGGTCTGTGACAATGCCACTAAATAGTCCTAGGAGAGAGATAATAATTACAGATGATCAGGTTATCGAAAGTGAGTCAATTATTTCATTAATGGATCTCCCTAATGTGGAACCTTTGACAGCAACTCCAAAGAAAATTACGCCCATGAATTTGAGAGAAAGTAGACCTTTGGTTCATACAGGAACTGAAGGCGCAACAGTAGTTACCTCTGAAGATATAGAAAGATGGGCAAAGGAAAGAGATAATCAAAATCCAACACCAAGAATTTTAGACATCAGCAGATTGGAAGTGGAATTGGAAGAGATTGAAAGTGGAATTGGAAGAGATGATGACAGGATGTGTGGGCACAGAAAGATTGAATGCTTACAATGAAGAAGAATTATTATTTTTATGTAAGAACATAACCAGAAGAGCAAGGGTATTTCATGAGAAATTGACAGAAGTTGCTTCAGAGATTGGAATAGACATAGGGAAATCAAAGTTGTTACAGAAACCATATCGAGTGGACTTTACTGATAAAGATTTAGAAAGTGTAAATGCTTCTGGAAAGAAACTACAGATAAAGGAATTAATAAGCATTTTGCGAAAATGGGGAGACATTGATAAATGGAGAATTAGATGGATAAGAAAGAAAGAGGAAGTACAAGCGAGAGAAGCAGCAGCTGCATTTCCAGTAAGAGAAACAAGCAAAATAGAAAAATTGTGTCCAATGAGAGAGGTTCCTGGAGGAGAATATGTTCATGTTCCTTGGAGTAGACAAGATATTTTGTCATTTACAAATGATTTTCCAAAGCTGAGAGAAAAACCAGTTGAATGGTACAAACAGGTAGAGAGATTTGTGAAGGTTTCAAAGGTTTTATTGAAAGACTTGGATGGTCTATTTGATATAGTGGTACCTGCTGATTTATGGACGGAATGTAAGATCACAATTGACTGGCCTAATGAGGAGTATGCTAGAGACTCAAAGACAGGAGCACCCTCGGAGGAGGTGATGAAAAAGTATCACCAAGTGATTACGTATTTGAAAGGGAAAATTCCTCCTAAAGAAACAGACTGGGTGAAGATAGATTGAACAACTCAAGAACCAAATGAATCAGTACATGCATATTATGAGAGGTTATTACAGGTGTTTAAGCGGTATAGTGGTTTTGAGAATATCGGTGACAAGGATATGGGACATTTTGTGTATCGGTTTGTATATGGTTTGAAACCAGAGATTAGTCAGATGATACAGCAGCACATGTTGTGTTGGCAAAGCAAGACAGTGGATGAGATTTTAAAGTACGCTAAATATTGCGGCGATGACATTGAGGCCAGGCGTAGGAAGCTAAAAGAGAAAATGATGTGGGCACAAGTAAAACTGGCAGAACAGCAAGAGGAGAAAACAAATGCCCAAAATAATAATCAAGCGAAAGAGAAGAGTCAGAATGATCAAGGAGCGAATGGTAATAAATATAGGGGACGAATGGACAGAGAAGAAGCGAAAAAGAAGTTTCCTTGTCATGCGTGCGGAAAGCTTGGATATTGGAAGAACAAGTGTAAGAGTACTCAGAATAATAAGAGTAATAATGGGCCAAATCAAAATTTAATCCCACAGATGAAGAATGAAGTACTTATGAATCAGCAGCAACAGGTAGTCACTCCACAATATCAGGTGCCATCACCTCCTATGCCAAATTTTGTGAATCATCAAAGTTTCAGTGCGAACACCGGATTTCAAGGAGAAAGTGGTAAGAATAATAGAACAATAACACAATATTTGTTGCAGAATGATGAGGAAAATTTGAATTTCACACAATGACGGTGCCTGAGGGGGGAGGAAGAGGAGTGCGTGCTTGGCGCATCCTTGCCGGTAGATCAGTCAGGTCCATTTGTTGATGGGAAAGTAGAAGGTAAAGACATTACTTTCCTATTGGATACTGGTGCTACCAGGTCTACTGTGTGAACAGCAGACATCCCAAACCTACCCCTCTCGGGAAAATCAATCCAAGTTGTAGGCGTGTCTAACCAACAGATTAGAACCCCAATCACAAAACCAATGGAGGTACACATTGGAAATTTCAAAGAAATGCATCGGTTTGTAGTTTGCGATTCCAGTCCTGTAAATCTGTTGGAAAGAGATCTACTGTGCAAGATGAATTGCACAATCTGTTGTACACCAGATGGTGTCGCTTTCCAAACCCCTGATGAAGACGTTATATACAAGATGATGTTAGCCAAGCAGGGAACAGAAGTAGATGAAATGTTTTCACTAATGACTGAAAATGAATTACCTGAAGAGTTGAGAGCCACAGTTAATCCAGAAGTGTGGGATTTTAGAGGAAAAGACATTGGGTTAATGACAAATATAGACCCAGTTAAAGTGACAGTGAAAGAAGGTGCAGTGTATCCAAACACCCGACAGTACAAGATGAGTCCAGAAGTAAAAGCAGGAATTATTCCAGAAATTGAACGAATGGTTAAACAAGGTATTTTAAAAGAAGTGATGGGTAGTCCCTGTAATTCGCTAATAATGGGACTGAAAAAGCCTAGCGGAAAGTACAGAATAGTGCAGGATTTACGGAAAATAAATAAAATTGTAGTGCCATGTTGTCCAATAGTGCCAAATCCAGCAGTGATCCTTTATCAGATACCCTGGAATGCAGGTTGGTTTACAGTAATTGATTTATGCCAAGCGTTCTTTTCAATTCCTTTGCACCCAGACAGCCAGTATCTTTTTACGTTTAAGTTTGAGGATCGTATTTACGCATGGTATCGAGTCCCTCAAGGGTACACAGAGAGTCCCTCAATTTTTATTTGATTATGCCTGGAAAATCTGTTCTGGTCCAGTACATTGATGACCTACTGGTGGCATCAAAAACACGAGAAGATTGTGTCACAGACACAATTGCATTGCTGAACCATTTGGATGAAGGAGGACACAAGGTGTCTCCAGAAAAATTACAGTTCTGTCGACAAGAAGTTAGATACTTAGGGCATAAAATAGAAAGAGGAGTTAGAAAAGTGACACCGGAAAGAATAAAAATAATCAAAGAAATGCAATTGCCACAGACTCAGAGAGAAATGAGAATGTTCTTGGGAGTGGTTGGGTACTGTAGGCAATGGATTAATGGTTTTTCTATGTTAGCGAAACCATTAATACAAATGACCCGAAAAAGAGCAAAAGATCTGATAGATTGGAATGATGACTGCATAGAGGCATTTGTGAAAATGCGAAATTGTTTGTGTGAGGCTCCTGCCTTGGGCATGCCTGATTATTCAAAAGACTTTGCGTTGTTTTGTTGTGAGAGAGAAAATTGTACACTTTCAGTCTTAACACAGAGACATGGACTGAGTCGACGTCCAGTGGCATATTTTTCAGCTACATTGGATCCAGTGGCTTCAGCATTACCTGGCTGCTTAAAAGCAGTAGCTGCTACTTGTATGAGTCTGGAGCAGAGTGAATCGATAGTGATGGAACATCTGGTAAAGGTTTATGTTCCACACTCAGTTGAAATTCTTTTGACAAGAACAAGAACACAACATCTCACCCCTAGTCGATTGACTAAGTATGAAAGAGTGATTTTGGGAGCTGAGAACGTGACAGTGATAAGGTGTACGATTATGAACCCAGCTACCCTACTGCCAGACCCATGCAATGAAGAAGTGAGAGATGAGAGTGATCATGATTGTTTGGACGTGACTGAGTTATGTACGAAGCCCCGGCCTGATATAAAAGAGACACCTTTGAAAGAGGCTGACCATGAGTTATTTGTAGATGGTTCCTGCCTCAGGACACAAGAAGGAGGATTAAGTGCTGCATATGCTGTTTGTAAAATATATGGGGTAATTGAAGCATTTTGTTTACCTGGAGTCAAACCTGCACAAGTAGCCGAATTGGTAGCCCTAACCATGGCATGCAAATTGGGGAAAAATTAGAAAGTAACCATATTTACGGACAGTCAATATGGGTTCGGGGTTGTGCACGATTTTGGCCAGCTCTGGATGCAAAGGGGATTTTTGACTTCTTCAGGATCTCCTATTAGAAACAGCAAAAATATAAAGGATTTATTGGGAGCATTACAATTGCCAAAAGAGATAGCAGTTGTAAAATGCGCTGCACATCAGTCAGGAAATGACTATGTGACTGCTGGCAATAAATATGCTGACCAAGTTGCTAAATACTGTGCCAAAAATACAGTGGCCATTAACAGAAAAATTGAAACGGGTGAAACCAGATGCCAACTTATGTTTTTCTCAGTACCAGAAACATGGGATGAGATTAGACGATTGCAGGAAGAAGTTGAGGAAAAGGAAAAAGAAATTTGGATAAAGGCAGCTTGTACAAAGAGACCACATGATGAGGTATGGGTGTATTTAGATGGAAGACCAGTCATGCTAGATTGTTTGCTTTCAAAAATGGCAAGAGTGTATCATGGAGCAACACACATAGGGAGAGACTCAATGATCAGACTATTCAGACAGAGTTGGTACAATCCGAAATTCAGGGTAGTCGCAGAGAGCCTTTGCCAAAGATGCCTAACCTGTCAGCAGCAAAATCCAGGTAGGAAGACAATAGTTAGTTGGGGAAAGATTGGAAAGGCAGAGAGACCCTTCACCAGATTACAGTTGGATTTTATTGAGTTGCCCATAGCAATGGACTGAAATATATACTTGTCATAGTATGCCTCTTCTCAAGATGGGTGGAAGCATATCCCACTCGAAGAAATGACAGTCTTACAGTTGCTAAATTGTTGTTGAGGGAGTTAATTCCACGCTTTGGTTTTCCAGTCACTTTGGAATCAGATAGAGGCCCTCATTTTAATAATGTAATAATTTGATTAATCTGTGCTGCATTTAACATTGAACAAAAACTGCACTGTGCTTATCGTCCAGAGGCTTCTGGAATTGTTAAGCAATTGAATGGCACAATCAAGTCAAGATTGGGGAAGGTGTGTGCATCCACAAAGCTGAAATGGCCAGATGCATTACCTCTTGTATTGATGGGTCTCAGAAGCATTCCAGACAGAACAACAGGAATGAGCCCACATGAAGTTCTCATGGGAAGAGCCATGAGACAGGCATTTATTCCTGGAAATAAATTAATGAGTATAACTTATGATCTGGTATTGGACTATTGCAAAGGATTGGCTGAAATGGTGCGTTCTGTCTCTCACCAGGTTGGAGAAGACGCAGTTGAAAGACAGCCAGACCAAGCGCATGATTTGAATCCTGGAGATTGGGTGCTAGTGAAGAAACACGCAAGAAAGTCGTGCCTAGCACCAAGGTGGGACAAACCGCGGCAAGTCATACTAGTCACTACCACAGCAGTGAAGTGTGCAGGTTTGCCCAACTGGATTCATGCCAGTCATACCAGAAGAGTTCCGAGCCCATCAGAACAACAAGAGCAACCTCTGACTGAACAGGCTGAAGCGTCAGGAGTTGTAAGCTGGGAAATTGAAGAATCTAGAGTGATAGATTCTGAAAGACAACCATATGACGAACAGCCAGGTACAAGTCAGGAAGAGTGGATACCAGTGATTGAAGTGATTGATGGTGCTATGGAAACAAGAAGAAGAACAGAACTGAAAAGACAGGAAAGTAGTCAGGAAGAGACAGGGAAAGAAGAACACACTCAGGTGGAAATAGAAAAAGACTTTCAGGAACCTGAGGAGGGAATAGTAGAAGAACACGTTCAGGCAGAAGAAGAAAAGTTTGAAATAAGACCTGAACAGGATCAGATAGAACTAGAAGAACAAGTTCAGGCAGAAAAAGTACAGTTTGAAATAAGACCTGAACAGGGTCAGATAGAATTAGAAGAACAAGCTCAGGAAGAAGAACAAAGTACGATAAGACCTGAGCAGGTGGAAGTAAAAGAAGGTTCAAGCACAGAAAACAGAGAACGAGAACAGATTGTGCCTAGATTAAGTGAAATTAAAAGAACTTTGAGAGGAGATAAAGAAGGTGAAGGTGCAGTACAAATCAAAAGAATCAGAAAGGGAGACAATTGGCCTACTGGAGTAAAGAAATTAAGATATCATTTGAGAAAATCAGAAAAGAAACCAGAACAAGTAAATGAAATCACAAGTCAAACACGATCTAAACAAACCTTAGCGAAAATAACTCGAAGAAGTCCGAGATTGAGAAATTTAAACAGAAGATACAAGGCTCCTGAATGGACCTATGTCATACTTGAAGAATTTGAATCCCTAGATCTGAGTGATGAAACAGAAGAAGTTCATGTTGCACAGATTGATGAAAGCAAATTGAGGCCTCCTTAAGAACGAAAAGAAAGTCAAATTGACAAAGAAAAGATAAGAGAAAAGAAATTTTCTCAGGAGTAAAATGGCAGAAATTGAAGTTACCGAAAGATCAAAACGTGGATTGAAAAGAAATTTAAATTTTGTTTTTGTAGTATTTTATTAGTAGCATTAGTATGGTTATTCCTAACAGTAGGAGTACCTTTGTTAATGAAAACAAGTGACAAGAATAATACAGATACTAATGTTAAGGTGGATAGAATATAAGGAACTAAAATAGAAATAGGGGTAGAAGATGAAGCAAATTATCAAAATGAATCAGACTCTAATACGTCCTCTAATGTGTTTATTAAATTGTTATTTCAATATGTTAGTACTATGGAGATTAATAATTGCTATGTGTGTATGAAGTTACCCTCATCAGTATCAGAAGGGGTGACGTATCACCATATACCTTTAACATATGGTGTCTCATGTAGTATTTTATCAAGTCTATTTTACGCTACAGGGAGACTTCAGTATTTTTATTCAAATCTAGATGTAGTATTTTCTGATTTACCTATTAGAAGGAATATGAATCCAGTAGTTAGTAGTAAAAATGCAGTTTATGGGTGAATTTTTCTTAACAATGAGTTCAATAGATTTAGTTCAGGCACATAAAGATAATTTAACATGTACATTGAGAAAAGAAGAAAAAGATTTTGGGATTTAGTAGAAGAAAGGAGACAGGATTTAATAAAGAAAGCGACAGAACAGAAACCCCATGTACCTCCATGGGCTGGGAAAGAGGGAATCTATGCAAATGGCAAGGCTCATGCTGCGATGTCCCTGGATTTTGTGAAAAGGGGAAAATTCTGCCTCCATAGATTAAAGACAGATTATAACAATAATTACATTGGTTCCAGTGAATGTGAACACAACTTCCTAATTTTAGGAGGGTGGGGACTAAAAGGGGGAACGGATCCTGTATTTCCAGGAGTGTATTATGTTTGCGGGAATAATGCCTATTATAGGTTACCTGCAAGATGGTATGGGAGCTGCTACTTTGGAATAGTTTTTCCAAAAATCTATCATGTAGACAGAATCAGTGGAACCAATGGAAATTCTAATGGACTAACACGAAGAAGAAGAGCTAGTTTTTCTGAAATTGTAGGAGATATTTTTAGTGCACTGATACCCTCAGTTGGAGTCATTCTTAATTCACAGAAAATTTGTAAGTTATCAACCATAGTTGATTGTCTTTCTACAGATACTGCAGGAGGATTCTTAATGATTAACACGGAGATGGTTGCAATCAGGTCTATGGTTTTACAGAACCGTCTTGCTCTTGACATATTATTAGCAAAAGAAGGTGGAGTCTGCGGTATGTTGAAAATTCAACATTGTTGCACTTATATTCCGGACAAGAGCAGAGAAATTAAAGGATATATTGAAAACATTACAAGAATGCATAAAGACTTGACCCAACTGGAGGTTGACAGTGTGTGGGGAAGACTAACAAAAGGTATAACATCAATAGGGAAATGGTTTGTTGATTTTGGGAAAAGTTTTCTAGGTCAAATAATAATACCATTAGTTATGATAATAACAGTAGTAATGATAATAATGATTACATATAAGTGTTGTAGAAAAGGAAGGAAAGAGAAAATACATTTTGAAAGAAAAGGAAAGGGACAGAAACGAAAAAGAAAATAGGATGAAATACAGTTGGAAGAAATGAAAGGCAAATTATATAAGAAGATGAAGGATTTAGAAGGAAATGAGTTGACTGATGGAAAATTGAGAGAAGAAATAGAGAACTGAGATGTGCTAAAGTTGGTATCTGGGATGGGATGGGAAATTTTGTGCTGGCTTAAGATGCCATCAGAGAGGGGATTGATGGAGCAAGGACTCGTAAATGAGACTTGCTCGGAAGCAATCCTTTCGTTTTAACTCATTAACGAATTACTAACAACGTGTTTGTAATTAATATTTCGTATTTTAGAAAAGACATGCGGGAGAATGAAGCTTGCCTATGTGTTTACTAACTGTCACAACATGAACGAAGGACTAAAACGCACTCTAACAAGCGATCTTTACTGCGCATGCGTCTACTGCATCTACGTAGTATGACGTACTAATGCTTGGAGGGAAATTCTTGCGCCTGCGCAAAAATATTAAAAATGGCCGCTTGAAAGTTCACATGCATGACACCTGTTTGGCTGAAATAGAAAATAAGTTTTAAACTAACGCAAATGCAGAAAGGATAATAATAATTAGAGTGGGTTAGAGTAGAGGTTGGTGGTGTACAGTGAAATCATTTATTTTTGAGAGTAACATTTCTTCTTTTGATTTTATTATTAGTGCGCATTTGGGCCTTCCACACTTGTTTGAATTGAGATGACTGACTTGACCCCACGCATGCGCACCAGAGAGAGAATAAGGAAAGATGAGTAAGGACTTGTCACGCGTACAAGGCCAGCGAAGATGTGCCCTGGGAACATGAGGGTGAAGAGTTCATATGAAGAAGTTTTATTCATGATATTGAAACATTTTGTATTAATAAAGTTTGGAGATGTATGGGAAAGGAAATGATTTAATAAAGTTTGAAGGGAGGGGTTTGAAACAATGGTTTAATGAAATAAGTGAAATGTAAGCATGGTGTGACGATCATCCCCCCTCGCCTGTCCAATCAGAGTTAGTATTTTGGGAAGTTGAAACATTAATGGGTGGTACATGGTTATGGAAAGGTATAATTGAGGTAGTTTTAGTTAGTTAGTTTAGCATTGACACGGAGCATTGATACGAGAGCGCTGACACGGAGCATGACACAGGAGCTGAACGGAAGCACCGAAGCAGAGCTCGGGATGCTGTTAGTGCTGGGGGTGGTGCTGATGCTGTGAGACGCTGATGAAGAAATCGAATGCGGAACCATCTATTTTAACTTAATTGGGTTAGAAAGAAGATCGCGGAAGAACCACGAGGAGGAAGAGAGTGTCAGAGAGGGGTGCGACGCAGTCATCGGTATTTAGAGAGGTGAGGTATCCTATCTTGATTCCTGTCCTGAAGTCTTTGTCTCCTGATCTATCCCGGGGGACCCTTACCAGCCCTTTGGCCAGGGGGTTGGTCTTCACACCATTCTTGGTAAATATAAATTCATCGTATTGATAGATGTTCTTCTCTCTCTGTCCTCTTCTTTCTGAGCATAGTTATTGTGTGAATCTGAATTGCTATTGCTTATTGAAAATTGAATGAATTTGACACTCTTGCGAATGAGGATGTTTGTACTGAAACTTTGAGATGGTTCACACTCAATTAATTTAGATAAAGATTTTAAAACTTCCCGAGTCTGTGATTATTTCATTTCATCGAGAAATGTTTAATAAATTATGTTAATTATCACCATCAACTAGTTCCAACTAATGGTCCATTGACCAGAGGAAAGAACTAATTGATCAGTGAAAGGTTTAGTTAGGGAGAAAAAATAACTAGATCTTGAAGCATGAAAATCATAAACTAAGTTGCAGCGGTCTACTGGTATTTAAAAGGAAGAAGTTATATGGGCCCAGGTGAGTATATGGTAGTGGAGTAGCTGCTGTTAGTACACCGCTGGATCAGATGTATGACCATTTTCTGCGGTCACAAAGGGGTTTTAGGCCCGTTTGCGACCGCAAACAATGTGTGGCCCATGTACCAACCCTATTTTGCGAGTTGCTAATCAATTAGCAACTCGCAAAATAGGGTTAGCGACTCGCTATTAGGAAGGGGAGTTCCAAGGGTGTCCCTTCCTATTAGCGACTACAAAAGCTATGTAAGAATGTTTGGCGGCCACAATTGCAGTCGCAAAACACTGCCAGTTCACCACCCTTCTCAGAAGGGTGGTAAAGCACTCGCAAACGGGGAGGGGTCCCAAGGAGACCCCTTCCCCTTTGGGAATGCATGCACAAATATTTTTTAAGGGCAGGCATTGGTCCCAGGGACCACTGCCTGCCCTAAAAAATGAAACTGAAAAGTTTCATTTTTATTTTTCAAATGCATCCCGTTTTCCTTTAAGGAAAACGGGCTGCACTTGAAAAAAAAAAACTGCTTTATTTAATAGCAGTCCCAGACATGGTGGTCTGCTGACCCCAGCAGGCCACCATCCCTGGGAGTGCCAGCCATTCCCAATGGGGTCGAAAATTGCGACAGCCTCATTAATATGCATGAGGCATGCAATTTGTGACCCCATTGGGAATCGCAAACAGTGTCTGAGACACTGTTGTACATTCATTTTTGTGAGTCGCAAATTGCGAGTCGCAATTTGACGCAATTTGCGACTCGCAAAAATGAATGGTCGTACATCTGGCCCCTTGAGTTGAGGAACATGGCGTCCTCACATGGGTTTCCCCTTGACATTTATTACCCTAAATAACCACGACATTACCCGTCTTACACTGAGAATACTATGTAGCCCTGACTCCATGGTGAAACATAGCATCTACCAAACCACAGCTTAAAGGCATCCGGACCTACCATATTGGTCTCAGGTTTACAACATGTTGAAAATGTTTCACTTCAAGCGGCAGAGGCGCTCATTTGCGAATAAAAGTCACCTTTGAATGTATTCCTCATTGTATCGGTGTATTTTTAATGACCAAAGACAACTTCTAAATCTCACGCAGGCCAGTAAGGGCAACAAAACACTGTTTATGCGAGTAAAGTAATTACAGTAATGAAGGTAAATTGACAGCAGGTTCAAAGATCAGAGAGGAAGGGACGAAAAACAGAGGCAGTGAGAGGGAAGCAGAGCTCCGAGAACGCTTGCATAAACCACCAGAGAATGACCAATTACTAAAAACATTCTCACTCATTTCCTACAGACACATCGTGTAAAGAGCTCACGTTATTTGGTATTCGAATATAAGCAAAATTATAGAGAATAACAGACATTATAGAAAATAAGTAAACCCACAGTGAAATTTAAGCAGTAAACATTTTTTTTTTTAAACTACGAGTTGATGCAAATAATTGCGCATACATTGACGTTTCCAGCTATTCTTCTAAGTTATGACCCACAATTCAAGAAACATCAGTGGTTTAATGTTTCAGAAGAATACAGAGATTGTAATTAGAGCTACAGATCATCAATGAAAAGTATTACCTTCTAATACTTACATTACAAATCTATGGATTAGATAAGAGTACATATAAACCCACGCTGACCCTGGACAACCTAATTCCTGTAGATTGTATAATGTGGATGTACTTGTGGTGTGTCAGTGAACTTTTATGAACAGTTTTTTTTTTGCAGGATATGGTTATTTGCCAACTAGGATATGCACGTTTCTGGTTTCTTCATTTCTTTGTGGTTTTTTCTGTGTGACGGATATTTGTCTCAGGGCCTGATTACGAGTTTGGCAGTAATACCGCTATACCGCTGTGGCGTGGCGGCGGTCCCAAGTGCACCTCCGAGTCGGCGGGCGTTTCCGCTGGCACAGCGGTGGTGTTTCTGATGGCGGGGAATATTTTTCCATATGTGTTGACGCATTTTGACTTCAGAAGTATTATTTGTACACAAATACATGGCACATGTGTAAAAATACCTAGTACGTGTCATTGCTGGGGTCCGGACCATATGTGCCCAGTCCAGTCAATGGGTGATAAGTGCGAAACGGACTTACCTGGATTGCTGCGCCGACAGGGTCGTTTTCTTAGGGGTCAAGTTGCTGCTGTGTAGGGCGGCCCTGGAGGAAGGTATCCACATGGAAACTGAAGATGAAAAAAGGAAATGGGTGAGTTTGCACTCCAGACCCTTCGATTCTGCCGACTCGAAGCAGGTAGTCTCACCGCTACTGTCGGCTCAATGGAAGGGCAACTCGTAATCCGGGCGGCAGTAACCTTGTCTGTACTGCCCTCTGAAAGCTGCTTTACCCCAGTTACTGCAGCGGCGGTTTGGGAATGGCTAGCGGCATAGGTGGTACTCTGGCGGTCTTCCCTCCAGCAACCCGCTAACATTGTAATTTGGTGGGCGGACCACCAGCTAGACGGGCAGGGGATCCAACACTGCCGCGACAGCGGGACCATCACCACCAAACTCATAATCAGGCCCGGAGTACTGACTGACTTCAAGGTGGATGGAGGCGCATGAGACACCAATTTTTGGGACTACAGTGGATGATAGTTCATCACACAGGAGATGTGGGAGCACCCAGAACATATATATGCTACATGGGAAGTGTAAAATGAAAATGAGATGGAGCTGTGTACACTTCTCCTGAATAAGTCACAAGTGAGCCAGTGTTGTCAGTTAGTGAAGATGCTCTGAACTCAGTACTACAAAAGCCTGTTCCAACTGTGTGATGAAGATGAACCCGAAGAAACAAATCTGTGGAAAGATGGCGTTTGGGACTGATAACATCAACTAACTATTCCTTGTCTGACCATCTTGGCAAAGTGCCACCTGTCAGCTGTTGCTCTATAGGTCGCACAGCTTTGTGATGGCCAATAAGCCAATGTGGCTTTAAGTCAAAATTGGGGCATTCCGAAGCCCCATTACAATATGTTCATACATTATGATGATATTCAAGACTGCGTTAACCTATTTTGGAACCTTGAGAAATTATCTGTTCAAACGTACATGCGAAATATTAGTGAACTGTTATTTTGCTGGATTCATGATCCGGACTCGCTCGTTGCCAATGTACTTCACTTTTTTTTTAACTGTTTTATTGGGGGTTTTAAATGCAAGCAAAAACAGCATTACATAACCATAACGGAACTCGGAAACTGTGTTTTACCACAATGCAAGTGTTCATAAAGCAGTAACAGACATACATTGTAATGATTTGGGCAAGACAGCCACTAAAATCTCCCACTGCATGGTGATTAGTGTACGGACACTAGACAGTTGTGAGCTGATGTGTCTACCCATCTAACTGGGGTATTACCCCTAAACTGGGGGAGGAAAGTGATGATTCGGACCTGGAGGCTGCCAGAATCATGCTTGTGAAGGGTGCTGGTGTAAATCCAGGGCGAGGCTCCTGTTATGGTGTAGGTGGCGTCGCGGATGTAACTGAGGGCTGGGCTAGCACGCAGGTGCTATGGACTGGAATGCCGAGCGCGAGGGCGCTAAGGGCGCGAACAAATGATGACGGGGACCAATGAAGTCACACTCGGGCTCACAGGGGAAATTGGTAGTTACGAGTAAGGTGTTGGAACTGGTCAAAGGAGAATATCCCAGGCCATGGATATTGGGTGCTTACGGAGGTGTTCAACTGCATCAGAGCGCAGGGCTTCCATCTCAACCTTCCCTCACTTTTGCATCACTCCATGCCAGACAGTCACCGGTAGAGCCTGTGCAGCTCTCCGCTGCATAGTGAGGGCTCTATTAGCAAGCAAAACAGCAATGCAGCGAAGCGCGTTCTCACCCTTTGGCGCTTCCTACACTTAAAGATGTCTAGCTTGCATAGTGCCAATATCGGCAACACTCATCACCCCTCATGCAGCATCATACCCAATAAATAAACAGGCAAGACACTGTTTTCGTGGAGAAAATTGCTGCAGGTTTATTAGCATACCAACTATGCCAACATGGTGGGTTATTTTACAGGCGATCCAAAGGCAAGCCGCCCCTCGCGGCCTACCACCTGATGGGCCAACTTGCATCGTGGCCTTAGCCAATCGGTGCTTAGCGGTTCTGGTGAGGGGATAGCCCCTCCTACTTCCGGTGAACCGTCGGTCCACCCCATTACTCATGCCCCCCCCCCTACGAGGGGCGGAGCATTCAAGCGACCCCCGGTTGTACAGGTTTCCAACCGCCCGTAGGACAGACGGGGCGCCGTCGCACCTCAGGGTCCACCGCGAAGACTTCCTGGGGATATTAGGCCTCAGCACCCTTTGTGCTCCTGAAGAGGGTACCCCCGAGTACCTTTCCGCCTCTGGATCGCCCTGTAACTCCGCCTGCAACACAAAATAACAGATTAGAAATTCCTTCCCCCCCACCCTGATTACGCCGGGTAAGCGGTAGGGAGGGAAACGGCATCAGGGGTGAGGAACAAAGAGGCCGCTAGGTGGGCGGGGGAGGAACTTATACCTCTCCCCTTCCCCCACCTGGGCCGGAAATGACGAGCGGGACCCCAAAGAGGTCTCGCAACGCTGGGATGTCCCATGTGCCATCCTGTGGCACTAAAGGGGCCGCCCTCTTAGGAGGTCCCCTTCGTGGACGTCGGGCAGCCCACATAGTGCCAATATCGGCAACACTCATCACCCCTCATGCAGCATCATACCCAATAAATAAACAGACAAGACACTGTTTTCGTGGAGAAAATTGCTGCAGGTTTATTAGCATACCAACTATGCCAACATGGTGGGTTATCTTACAGGCGATCCAAAGGCAAGCCGCCCCTCGCGGCCTACCACCTGATGGGCTAACTTGCATCGTGGCCTTAGCCAATCAGTGCTTAGCGGTTATGGTGAGGGGATAGCCCCTCCCACTTCCGGTGAACCGTCGGTCCACCCCATTACTCATGCCCCCCCTACGAGGGGCGGAGCGTTCAAGCGACCCCCGGTTGTACAGGTTTCCAACCGCCCGTAGGACAGACGGGGCGCCGTCACACCTCAGGGTCCACCGCGAAGACTTCCTGGGGATATTAGGCCTCAGCACTCTTTGTGCTCCTGAAGAGGGTACCCCTGAGTACCTTTCCGCCTCTGGATCGCCCTGTAACTCCGCCACAGCCCTGGGTGTGGCGACCGTCGCAGCCAGGGCCCCCCACCAAGGCCGGCATTCCTACTTACATCCTGCTATTTCCAGGGCCTCCTCCAGGTCCAACAAGAGCAAGTCCCACACTGGACAGGTGCACCCCATCCTCATAAAGACTCCCAGTGGACTTTGGCATGCCGCAAGCCATGCCTGATCAACAGAACCCCTATTGTTCCGTAACTCTGTGCATGGCATCGTTAACTCAGCGCAGTTGACCCTCCTGCGCGCAGCCTCAATAGCCTCCCCTGACCGAGCTCCATGCCACAAGAGCCGGGGAGTGATCTCTGACCACCCAGGTTCACCTGTCCCCAACTTGTTGCTTAGTTTGCACATTGTGGTCTTCATTTATTGAAGCAAAGTCCTCTTCCTGTGTGAGCCTGTGCCAGCAGAGGCACCGGCTTACTATTGAGCATAGCTCAATGTGTCAAAGCCTTTACAGCAAGCTGTTCCAGTGCATGCCTGGGACCCCCACTCACAGGCCGCCCAGAAGGCCCTCCCCCCAGACCGTTGGTCCTGGCAACTTGAAGAAATGCTAGGTTGCAAAACCCCCTTTGTTGAGCACTGCACACCATTCTATACAACTAATGCATAATTCTGGCCCGTACGGGGATCGAACCAGCGACCTTGGTGTTATAAGCACCAGGCTCCAACCAACTGAGCTAACTGGCCAAGGCTTGCACATATTTGCCTAATAACACTGCACCCCAACAAACCTCAGGTGCCTCACAGGGGTGCACCATTCGCCTGTACATAAAAACTTAACCTGTCATCCGGACACTCCCTGGGTGGCTGTTGACGGATGTACCTTTAACACATTGGGATTCACATCGTCCCACCTGCATGATGCGCTCCACTGACAAGCCTGCCCAGAACGCTGGGCTTTCTGCCCCTTCAAAAGAGTGCTTGCAAAGTTGCCTGCCAGGACCCGCAAGCCTGACATTTAATCATGCCTTCCATGCCTGTTCAACCCCAAAATGGTAAGGGGCGTGCTGTCAGCATGAACCAGAGTACCCCTCTCCCAAAGGGCCAGGTAAGGGGTGACCAGACCCACTGGGCCATACATCTATCGCCCAGCTGGGTGTAACAGAATACCCTTCAGCCAAGCCTGGTCGGAATGTGCCCATCTCCCAACCCCTTGTAAGGGCGCACCACACCCGCCCGTCTTCCTAGGCCAAAATTGGGACATTAGTCCCCTTGTTGGCTGACCGCTCTCAAGGATATTTTGCTTAACTGAAGCAACCTGTATCATACCGCTGTGGATCGGAGGACATGGAGTAAACCTATGGTCAGTGTACCTGTACCTTCTTAACTATAAAAGCCAAATGTGCTCTGATAGTAGTCAGTCTTTGTGATCCTAACCCTCTATTCCAACAATATTAGGGTACCAGCCCCTATTGGGAATGGCAAACTCACACCCCAGCTGACAGGATAGAGCCTATTTGTACTTGGTCTAAAAGACCCGACCGACACCTCAAACCCTGACAAGAGGAGGCCTGATAACCTGCCCCCACTCGCCAACTTAGGGAACCCCGTTATTCCACCCTCTCTGCTAATGCTCAAGTTAGTATACACAGCGCATACGTGCCTCTCGAAAACCAAAAGACCATATATACGTTGGTGACAGTCCCCGCTAGGATCAGCGCAAGTGACCAAGAGTAATGGATGTCTATGGTCATGAAAACCTAATAAGCCACGCAATGAACCATAGACCTACCTAAATGTCTCTGAGGTGAAGCCATTGGATGACCTCGGAGAGGCAATATGCCCGAGACATCGGATGCCACAAGCAGCCCTCGAGTTTAAAAGGTCCATCAGCTCCGAAAACTGCACCTTAGAGGAAAACCAAGCTGACCCCAAAATCTGCTTCCATCTGGTCCTGGACCGAAACGTCTGCATCCCCTTCAGGAACGATATCTGTGCTTCATATTTGCCGCTTTACTGCTAAGTGTGCCCAGTTCAACACTGCTATTTCTTTACATTTTCTTGTCTTTCTCTGACTGCCAAATGTCCGGACATTGGAAACACCAATCCCATTGTTAAAGCTAAAATGCAAGCAGAACTTATCCGGGGACATAGCCTCACCTTCAACCCCCTGTCTTTGAAACGCAGCAAGTCAAATACAGAGTTAGAAGCCCCTTTATTTAACTTGAGCCTAGATGCCCCGGCACTAACTGCTCCTATTACCTGGAAATGTGTGGTGCGTCCCCTAGCTGGAAAACTTATGGGTGTGCACAGACACAATGCCTGGAAACATGTAAAGCCCAAGCTGTTTTAGCAGTTCCTCCTGCATATAACCCAGACAAGATAGTCCTGCCAGAACTCTATCTGTGTCCCTTTACATTGGTTCCGAATAGCCCTGCCACTTTCTGATAATCAGTGGCCATCTCCGTCTCTGAACCTAACCCATGTTGCAGTGGCTTGGTTGCGGACCCTCAAGATGACTTCCATGGCCCTAAACCACTTCTCACTCGAAGGGCAAATCCTGGCGGCCAAAACAAGGCACTGGGGGTGCCACCTACCCGTTCTTAACATCGGGAAACCCCCAATCCGCACACCGCACTCTCCGTCAGCGCTGCCCCATGCTCCACAATGCACATCTGCCCGCAGTGAACCTGCTGCAACACAGGAATACCGTGGCTTATTATGGATTGACGCTCCAATATCCTTAAAGAAAATGCCGCCCTCTGCGCACTTAGAGCATTTCTGCTTGTCTCTTAGATGTAAAGCCTGTACTCTGAAGCATCTATGTAAAGTAACTGGTTCAATTGAAAAGCGCTCTGACACCTTCGGGTAAAGTTTGCGCTATATAAATTCACATTCAATAAATCCATGACTGAATAAACAAATTGGTTGCTCTTTGTTACCCCCACCCCCGGACAAACTGTACAGGGGGGTCCTGGACTCACCGGAAACTCCGTAACCGATAAGACGTGACCTGGTCCATCCTAAACCACGACCCCTTATAGGGGCATACCCCAGGCCTACAGTATGCGCCGCCTGGCCTGACCCGCCAGACCATGGCGAAAACCTAAGCAATCCTGTGAAAGTGCAAAATTTTGCTTTTATTTATTTATTTTCCCGCCTGACCCGGGGCAGCAATGCCACATAGCATTGACTACCCAGTGCAAAGCCTGCGACCACCCGCCGAAGAGGAGCCAGTAACCTGATTTGGTTGGGCGCCCATGGCATCCAACAACCTCACCTGATCATGATTGGGCCGCGGGCCATGGACCCATGCCGCCCCCCACTTTAATAGGCAGCAGACAACTCGGCACCAGTCTGGCCCGTAAAACAATTGCTTAGTTGTGGGCTTCACACACTGGAGACTCAGCCCGACGGGGCACAGCCAGGCCCCCATGGCGTCGCCCGCTCACCCCACACCAGAAGCCCGCGGTGCAAGCCGACGAGCCACCGCACCAAGCCTCACTCCGGTGAGTCCCCCCCAAAGCAAGTACATGATTCACAAGATGTTGGGCCTCACCCCGGTTCCAACGCCACCCACCGGAAACCCAACTCCCGCCCCATATGAGCAGGTGCAACATAAATGAAAGAATCCGCTGGCAGAAGCTGCAGCTAAAATTCGTTACAATTGTTTGCGCTTAGGCCTGTCGAAAGTAACTGTTATTCCATTAATAATATTGTGCAAGATCCAAACCCATTGGCTCTCCATGTGTCTGTTTCCTGTCCTTGCCGCATGGTGAGGAAAGCTTGCCCACAGGGTTGGCATAAGCTATGCGAAACATAACATGAGTGTGTTTGAGCACCCTCTCCCCGAAGGATAGCCTGGCACAGATCAACAGGTGTTTATTGCATCCCACTCGATGGTACGCATTTTATCGACCTCAGGAGGGAGAAAGGCATAAAAACCACCTTAAATCCCGCACTGAATACGGTAGGAAGCTCTGCCCACCTGTTTGAGTCTCGAGCAGGAAAGGACCTGCGCCACGCCCAGATCCCTGACCTACCAGCGGCCCCGCTGTGCCTAAAGACCTCACAGTATTCACCCGTAAGTGCTTGATATGTAGAAACTCAAGGGTAGACCTTCTCGCATTGCGGCTCTAAACCCCCCTCACAATGTTAGTCCATTACAGACAGGCGACCCAAGTTGCATATTAAACCTTTACGTTCCATTTGATATGAGGAAGTGTATTGCCAAAAGAAAGATGTGTTAGATAATACTGGCGAGCCCCGACATGGCGAGCGCCCTTTGTTTCTTCCCTTGTGACCACCAGGTGTGTAACCCAAGGACACATAACCCTACCTGTCGCCCTAATCGTCAACTCATTTTACTATTAATAACAAAATGCATTTGTGCTGTATCCTAAAACATATAAACGCTATATCCTGCCAGCCGGAGCAGAGTTGTGGATCCCAGTTGGCGACAGTCACCCAGAATTAGCTTAATGACAAACTGATGCACATTTTTCTTAAAATGCCTCGTATAGACATAATGGGTGATAGTTGCATATGTCAATAATCCCAACTATGCCTCCGCAGCTGAAAATTGGTGCTTTGCTCAGTGTGCCGCCGACTGGCAATTTGCGGCCTCTGTCATTGCCTCAAGCTACCTACTACAAAGGTGACGCTACACCCCCCCAAGCCAGACTATTGGTTGATAGTTGCGTCAGTAAATAAGCGAGCCACGTCGACACACATAGATAACAGCCACACGCCTTCTGTTGCTACTTTCCCCAGTATGGCGGGGCCCCGCAAGCAGGCAGTACTCTGGTGCCAGTCCTCACAAAGGCACACTTGCCCCGCCAACACCCTCTGGTGGACTGCAGCCAAGTCCGAATCCAAGCCAACATGGATCACCCCCATGACGACTCAACGCAACATGGGAACAGCCTCCCTGCGACGGAATGCCGAGCAAACCTATGCCCTGGACACCTGGTGCCCCTCCCCTCACAGCCAGACAGTCAACCTCTGCTTAATCAAACTTAGCTCTTAGAGCGGGGCGAGCCAGAGATGCGACAGTGTCTGCCTGCCCTCAAAAGAGCATATTACCTTGTGCGTAACATAGTGCCACACAACCATAAATGCCTCGCCCATCGAGCGCCCGACCGTGAGGCAAGCTGGCTTACCCCTGCGCACTGCAAAACAGACTCGTCGGCTACCCGCACCCCCGTCCTGCTGCACTGGGGGCAAGATTGCCCTGGAGCCGGTTTTGATGGGGGCGGGGTGAACGCTGGCGCTGAACCCTGCCACGCCCGACCACGAGGAGAGCGTCCGTGGGCGATATGAGGGTCCCGCAGTTCACCCACCAATTTGCATAAGCTACGACACAACAAGCAAAGTCGAAGTCTAAGCGTTAATTGCTAGTGCTAGACTTATATGGTTTGCAGCTGCCACTTCCTCGTGTCATTGGTCTATGTTCCCGTAGACCTTACAATTATTCCTGCAGATCTTACTATTGTCACGCCTGTGCACACACACACCCTATAAAATTATGATGAAAGACTGTAATGAATTGAGAGGCATGGGCCGAATGTAACCATGCGGCAGTGCCACCCGGTGGCCAACCGCAGGAGTCAGGAGATAAGAGTCCACTTTCCAAAACACACGTTATGAGGCAACGCATCCATTTCAACGGAGAACCGCAACTCAGAGCGCAGCCAATGGCTTGACTTGCCCTCCCAGCGATGGCACAGACTTAGCCATGTAAAGACCAGCTTGGAAATAGTACAATACATGCCGTGAAAATATGACAAGGCTGCTTCAAATTAGAAAACAAAACGGAATTCTTGAGAAAACTGCTTGCTGTTCTACCTGTAGGCATAGACAAATCTGAATTTAAGGACAAAGAGTTACAGTGATTCCAAGATGTTTGCCCAAGAACACACAATGTAGTGTATGCTAGGCATCAGTCCCGGTTTCTGGTCAATCAGCCTGCCATTCACAGAGGAGTTGCCTTCTGTCTCTAAATTTACAGTAAAGGGCATGGAAAGTATCCAAGTTAGCCAATATTCCACATTACTTTAGGCCAAGATGTACAAAGCTTTCCACAGAATCGGGCCGTTTGCCACCCGGTGGCTTCAAACATTCCTGGAGGTCTCCCCGCAATAGCCGCACCACTGGCTCCAAAACTCGAGCCCTTACCGTGAGAGTGAAAAGGCAGAGCTCCGGGGAATGATGGCACAATTAAAATCTCCTCTCCAACAAGGGTATGCTAGGGCGAGAGAAGGACCGTCGCGAAATGACCGAGACACCACTGTGGGTGCTTTTGGAAAAGGGGCGCGGAATACTATGAAGTTGGTCTGCCTGTATGCAGCCGCGCTGTCGGACGCATCAGCACTCTGGTGTAACCATACTCAGCCTCCCGGTCAGGCTAACCTAAACCTGTCCCTGTCTCCTTAGTAGCACTACATGAATTGCCCCTGGGCCCCGGACTCCCCGCCTACCACCAGCGCTGCCTGCCCAGCAAGGCACTCAAGTAACCAGGAGAAGCGCGTGACACTGGGTGCTGCTGGCTGATTTAAGATATAGCTGCAGCCATGCTTAGCTCTTGGGCCCCCTGCCCGCCGCCGGTCACCACAGTACCGTACCGTGACCCGTGGCGGCACCTGACAGCACAATCCTTTGTTTGCCACATTGCCCAACCTGGGGCCCGAGCGGACTGAACAAACCCAGGCCCGAGAAGGATGGAATCACTCACTTCCCGCCTTACACCGCGCAAATAGACTCCCGACCGCAGTACCCAGACCGGAAATGAGATCGCAGTGCGGTAAGTCCAAGCGGGCTGGGCCCACCCCGTGGTCCCGCCTACAAGTGAGGGCCTGACTCTGACCTCTGGGGCTCTCACTGCCCCGCCGGAGCCCTCGAGAAAGGAGGAGCCGAGGAGGGAATCCTTCACCAATGCTGCAGTGGACATGGCAAGGAGATGGGAACAGCGAGGATCCGGGGGTCTCCCCCCCATAACGCATGTGCTCTCCATTGTGCCACACGCCGTGAACACCCCCACGGGCCCACCTCTAAACCCCCCTCGGCCGCAAGCCCGGCCCCCACATGTGCAGGATACTTTGCACCCGGGAGGCGCTGCACCCCCCCCCCTCGGCCGACTGTATCCCCGGCAATGGCCGGGCGATCGTTGCCAGACACACTGAGGGATAGCTGGGGGAGGGCAGACTTTAATATAAAGAATCCCAAAGAATAGCAGTGGGCGAGAGGGGGAGCCTCTCGGCACTTGCTGCCGTCACCCCGCCCCCATGCGACAGGCCCCCTCGGGCCTTGGCCACCATATCCCACGTGGGCAGAGACCCCCGTAGCCGCACCAGCTAGGGGCCCTACCTAGCCCCCCCATACCACTGAGGGGGGAGTGTCTCTAATGCCACCACACGGATACGGGCGAAGGGAAGGCGGGGGGTGCTCGCTCCCACAGCTGGCTCCCCCCCCTCCAGGCTAGCACCTGGAGCTGTCCTGCCCCCCCCAAGGCGGCCGCAGCCACGGCAATGGCCGGGCTAGCACCCGTGCCCCCGAAGGGGTGGGGAGGAGGAATGCACTCACCGCACAGCTCAGAACAGCTCCAGGAGGTCGACGTCCAAACGGCGTCAGGGGTGAGGAACAAAGAGGCCACTAGGTGGGCGGGGGAGGAACTTATACCTCTCCCCTTCCCCCACCTGGGCCGGAAATGACGAGCGGGACCCCAAAGGGGTCTCGCGACCCTGGGCTGTCCCGTGTGCCATCCTGTGGCACTAAAGGGGCCGCCCTCTTAGGAGGTCCCCTTCGTGGACGTCGGGCAGCCCACAGACTTCCCATGTGTTAGTGTCACTGAGCTCTGTTACCTCCCGCAGCACGCCATGGATGGAGCACCAAAAGGAGGATAAGGTCCCAGCAGGACCACAGCATGTGCTGTAAGTCAGCTGTAGCCGAGTGGCAGTGGGGACAGCGAAGATGTGCCTGGGGAAATAGCAGTTGAGCTGCTCTGGTGTCAGGTAGACCCCGTATACAATAGAGAATTGTGTGCTTTTAAACCAGGCACTTCTAAATACTCACTGGTGGAATTCCAAGGTTTGCTCACATTCAGGGGCCGATTCCGATCTCGGCCGGTAGGGCACCGAATCGGATTCGGCTTAACCGGATCCGATTCGGAGCCCTCTTTCCCGACCGATTCGAACGTGCGTCCGGGCGAGCGAGTACGATGCGAGCGCACGCGAAATCGCCGACCGACTTGTTCGCGGGTCCGAACCGCTCCGACCGACTCGCACGGACACGACTCGCACCGCGCAATGGAGACGTTCCCCGGCCGGGCAAGTACGATGCGCGCCGCGAGCAGTCCGACCAACTCGCGCCGTCCGGCTCGAAAGAGCAGTCGGAGCCGGACTTGGGGGGTCCGTGTTGGACCCCCCTGTACGCGTAGCCGCGTGAGTCGCACACAGGGGGGACCCATGGGTCCCCCCTACCTGTGCCTGTATGGTGCGAGTCGCATCGACGCGTACCCGCTGTGGGGGGCGCCCTTGTTTGCCTCGCACCCATTGAGTCAATGGGAGCCTGCGTACGCGTTGTACGACCGGCTCCCATTGACTTCAATGGGAGTCCGACCGAATCGAGTCCGATTGCATGCGTACGCATCGTACTCGTTCGGTCGGGCTGCTAGGGTCCGATTCGGTCGGAAATCTCTCCGGGTCCGGCTCGGTCGGAGTGATTTCCGGCCTGAATCGGAATCGGCCCCTCAGTGTCTTATAGCGCCCTTCCTATATCATCATCCCATTTGCCCTGTAGAGTGGTCAGTGGAAACCCGATGTGTTGACCTATCGCCTTATAAATCTACGTTATCAGATGTTGCCCTGCTCCCATGTGGAGTAGTGTCTGTAGGAGGGAGTGGGTCTAAGGTTCGACGTCATTAGTGGAGCAAAGCACTTTGCATGTGATATATAACTGTTTTTATGTAAGGAACTGCCCCGGTGGTAGAGCGTGATCAGAGATAAGTTGGTCAAGGGTAAGAAGGTGGCCATCTGCAAAGAAGTCACCGACTGTGGTCAGGGATCGCTCATGCCAGCTCCTCAGGTCCATGGCAAAGTAGGATCCTGGGAATCGTGGGAAGCCCTGAAGGGGGAATGCTGGGGCATATGGTGGGACATGGCATGTGAGGTAGGAAACACTGGCCATGTATTTACGGGCAACTAACACCTGCAATGACCACGTGAATTGGGGTGCAAATTTGAAGAGTAGGAAGTTTCGGAGCATAGCTGGCACAAGGAGACAAGACCCGTTGCGCGTCTCTCCCATGTAGTGCCCCGCCAGCCATTGCGAAACCCATTGTAGTTTTGTTGCTAAGTTATACGCTTGGAATAATGGGGCTCCGAGTCCCCCCCTACCAACCAGCAGCTGCAGCTTTTTCGGCACAATTCGATGTCGCTTATCTCCCCAGATACGTTTTCTCAACAAGGTATCCAGGTCCTGGAAGAAACACCTGTGTAGCGTTAGGGTGAAATATGCAAAATAATAGAAGACCCCCCTGGTCAGTGGTTAAGGGCATAGATGCTCTATAGAAGGATGCGCGAGCCATCAACCCGGCCCTCCACCAGCGCGTACCACCCCTCTCTGTCTATTACAGTGTCAAGAGCCTGGAAGGGGACACCTGCTGAATCCAGACCCATGTCCCCGGGCATATGCAGAGTAGGTAGTGGCATCGACCGACCCCCTCTATCGCTTTTGCAGGTGCTGCAATTCCACAGCAATGGTTTGAGTTTCGTGAAGGAATATGTTGTGTGCATTCTGGCTCTTAAGATAGGAGTAGATGGAGTAGCGCTTTCTGGCTGTGTGCATACCGCGCACATTCAGTAAGAAACTAGTCTTAGCAAATGAAGCCATAATTTAAGAGGTCCTGCGTGTCTGGTCTGAGTGTTAGGTGCACCCGGATGAGCTCTCCTGGTCGCCGTGATGCAGCTGTCTGCCTCTCATGGAGCAAGTAAAACCTGCCTATCTGCCCGAATCATTGGTTGGTGAATTGCAGAAACATGCAAATAAGTGGAAACAGCAACATGGAAATCCTACTGCAAGCGACAGCATGCCCAAACTGACTAGAGCGTCGAACCATTGAGTAAAGTGGGGTAGTGGTAAAGCAATAAGAAGTGATGTGTAGGCATGGCATAGCCCTGGTTGTCAATATCTGGTTGAACTCAGCTTGGCTATAAAGAAGTGGGGAAGGGTCAACACCCCCACCCCTTTGTGCTGAGGATCCATATTAGGACATTCTCTGGACAGCGGGTAGACTTCGTGATGCTGAACAATAGTTGAGGAGCAGGATCAGGTGTGACCATGTCCTGGGATTACTCACTGGTGGTGGAATCTATATTATGCCGTTAGCAGTCTGCGGAGTCACCAGTGGCGAAGATTGAGAACACCGGTGAGAGATGTCTGTCATGGTTGAGCCTTCATCTGAGGGGAAGATGTGCAGACCCCTCTCACCATCTGATGTGCTAGTATTATCCCTCAGAGACACCACCACCTGGAGGGACCAACAGCAGTCCTAAATGATTTGTTCCAGTGCAGGAGACTTGGTCAGTGGGGTCTTCAGGAAAGGGCCTCGCCGAGGCAAGTTATGTCGCTTCCGCCTCTTCAGAGAGGGCTAGGGGAGTTCCACCCAGCTCCAGCAGGTGCCTCGCTGTGGTGTCTGTCGGCCCAGTCCCAGGCATTGCTGGGGTAGGTGAAGAAGAGGGATTTTCAGGCTGTAAGGATTTTGAGGTGGGCCAGGAATAGTAGAAAGTATTGGGCGCCCAGCTGTCAGAGAAGTTTACTCACCTCCAAAAAAGAAGCTCATTGACGTTGTTCAACCTGAGTGTAGTCCCGGATTAACATAATGGTCTTATCCTGGAGTTTCAGAAGTCTGGTCAATCTGGCGGCTTTCAGTATGGTGTCTTGATCTTTAGGTAGGCGCGCCAGCACCCTGTGGGCCCTTTCTAACGAGAAGAATGACGTACGGTCAGATGCGAAAACAAAAGACTTGTACCAGTTCTTCAGGAATGTCAGCGGATCATGACATTTCATTTCCTCCAGCAGGCCCAGGATTCGGATGTTGCTCCTACAGGCTCACCCTTTGGCATCCTCCGCTCTTCCCTCAAGCATTCACACTTGGTCTTGGAGGTCTTGGATAGCTTGTTGGTTAACTGTGGACTGTGGCTGCAGCGGGACCAGCACATTCTCCCCATCTGTGACCCTGTCCATGAGTTTACGGTGGTCATCACAGAGGAATCCCAACTCCGCCACCAGGGAGCCAAGCTTGGTTTCCATGGAGATCCAGGAGTTTTCTATGGCCGGGAGGACCTTGTCCAATTTATCATCCGTGGGTGCCGAGGGGCGCAAAGAGTCCTCTGACATAGGGGTGTCTGGCACTATAGTCGGTGAGTCAGGCACCTGGGGTGCCTATGTCGGCACAGTTGATGGCAGTCGGGCCATCGCAGGGGTACTAGCACCCTGGAAGAGAGAAGGCTGCAAGAATCAGAAGAAGGGGGACCTGCAGATGCAGAATCCATCTCTGGGAAGGACCAGCACCCGAGTCCACCACCGCAAGGCCCTCAACCGCAGTAGTCCTCAGGCAGAAGTGACCTCCAGGCCGCAGCAGCCCACAGCTGTGGCTCATCAGGGTCGGGGTCCTGGTCCCAGTCTGATGTGGCCCCAAGAGTTCTCCTCAACCAGGCGTGTCAAGGGCTGGGCGAGAATAGATAAAGGTGGCCGCAAAGTCTACCCCACTTCTCATGGGGCGTTGGCTGGGGGTGACCATCAAAAGGGGGCCCCCGGCTCCCCACCATTGTCTCCCGGCAGAGGCGTGCATGCGCTATGGCTGCAGCATAGTAATGAAGGAAGTGGAGTAGAAATGGGCACCCCCTCTCTAGGGCAACGCTGGTTGAGAGGTGTCAGTGGTGCCACTATGCCTCTTGAAGTGAGTGGGCCATGGGCCCCCTAAAAAGTCCTCAAATTTGTCTGCTTGCGGGGAGGAGAGCAGTAGGGGGAGAGGAGGAGAGCTCAGTCAGGGGACCACTCTGTTGGGATAGTGTATGAGGGCCACCTTCACACTGCTGCCAAGCACTGCGATAGAGGTCCACCCCTTGAGGGTGGACCACACCAGAGGTCTGGTCGCTGCTCTTGTGACAATCGACGCGCCCTCAGGGGGGCAATCCTGTGAACTTCACTCCCCCCCCCGGCAGACCAGCACCAACCTCTGTGTTGGGGCCTCAATCAGTGCTCTCCAAGGCTCATCCAGATCAGGCCCAACGCTCAAGGCCACCTCCTTGATCGCCGCCATCTCCGGCCTCCCGTCTCTTCATCCAAGGTCTGAGTGAAGAAATGGGGGGAGCGGGCCCTGCCGCCCCCTGTGCCTGGCGGCTCCTGGTATTTGTAATTGAGAGGGCCATAGTTCTTTGCTGGCTGCGGTCACTGCCTCGATGTGTCTCCTCCAGCCTGGAACCCCACAGGCCCAGAGCTTTAAGTGGGATGTAAAAACTGGGGGGGCGGGGTCTCTCAAAGGGGCGTGGCCAGTGTAATTAGGGTGTGGCTTAAAAATTAAGCTAAAAATGTGTGCTTAGCATAGTTAGCCACGTGACTGGTAATTTGCTGCTTCTGTCATTGCATCCAGATATATAATACAACAAGTAAAATTACACCTACAACAAGCCAGGACTATTGGCTTTGCCAATGGTTGTTAGTTGCAAAAGATAAATAAGCAACAACTATGGCTTCGTTGTATAGAATATTGTAAATGCTTCAGTTCTGAAATGATGAGACAAAGAACTAACGAGTCCCTTTGAAGTTACATCAAAGGTAGTGAAGGTTGGTACAGTTGCAGAGTTAACATTATTCTTTTCATCCTGACGGTGAGGGCAAAAATAGAGAGCCCGATAGGGACCCGCTTCAGCACTTTCTTTTTAGAACTATCGGTGCTGAGCACCGGCAGGACCCGGCCCACTAAAGCCCTGCACAAGCCCGACACCATTGGCTCCCGGCAATCGACCATGCGCCGCCACAGGGCTTCACTCTGTCTCCGTGCCCTCCCCGCTGTCTTTCTGTCTCACCCTGAGTGTCGCCGGAGTAGGGAGGGGAAAACTCTGCCATGCTCCAGCGAGCCTCAGCCTTTCAGAAGGCCTCGACCCTGTGCAAGCGGGGCAGCCCTATGTAAGGCCCCTCAGGCCAGGCCTCCAAAAGAAGGCGTCAGCCACATCTTCTTACACAGGAGGACCTCATCATCGACACTGAAGGGAGAGACAAACAAGCTCCTCTGCTGAAGTTGTCGCTGCAAGGCAGGATTGCTGCTGTTGCCGAGTCCCGAAATGGGATTTTGGCGGAATTCGGGGCTGGAGGTGCAGAGCTCTAAAACTGAGCAACCGCCATCTTGGCTTGCTCCTTTCTTTGCATTATTTTGAATTATACCTATGCAGCATGCAGATTCCTGAAATTGCTCACTTCCAATGTCTATTGCTTTATTCCTTGATGTGCTTTGCTTTGAACTATACTTATCCATGCTGCAGATTGAGTACTAAATTGCACCAACCTTGTCATCTCTCTTTTTCCCTTTCAGGAGTAGGCTAGAAGAATTGACGTGGCCCACAGAAGATACCAATATGCTGGGTTCAGGATTCAGGTAAGTTTCCTTACCAGTTGTGATCAGAACTGTTGACACATCAGGAAATATCAAATGAAGAGTGCAGAGCATTCAAGTAGTGTTTATATAGAGAACCCCACCCATATGAATCAGTCTTATGAGAGTTTGGTACTTTTCTGCCATATAATGATTTTAGGATCCAGCACACTACTCCACAAGGGTAAACAGACAGAATATCGAGGTTTTTTTCTCGACCTACAAGAATATCGAGTTTTAAATATCGAGGTACAAGAATATCGACATCAAGAATATCGTCGTACAGAATATCGACAGTAAGGTAAGAAATATCGGTTTTTTTAATATCGAAGACAGTAATATCGTTTGTAAAAATATCGTTGTTAATAATATCGATATTTATATTAGTGTTCTGTATTTTAGTATGTTTGTTAAAAGTATGTGATGTAATTTTTTTGTATAAATATAGCAATTATTTTAATTTTAGCAATAAATAATTTTATGTTCATTAATTTTTGCGTATTTTAGTTCTGTAGCCGGTTGTGGGTTTATAGGGGAATAGGGTGGGAAGTAATTTAATTATAATAAAGTAATTATTAAGTTTCATTTATTACTATTTATAATTAATTTATTAATAATTAATTATTAATTGGTTAATAATTTTTATTAATTGATTAATTGATAATTAAAATATATTTTATTTTTAGGAGCGGGTTGTGGGTTTATAGGGGAATAGGGTGGGAAGTAATTTAATTATAATAAAGTAATTTTTTATGTTTATTTATTAGTATTTATAATTAATTTATTATTAATTACTTATTAATTGATTATTAATTTTTATTAATTGATTAATTGATAATTAAAATATATTTTATTTTTAGGAGCGGGTTGTGGGTTTATAGGGGAATAGGGTGGGAAGTAATTTAATTATAGTAAAGTAATTTTTAATTTGTATTTATTAGTATTTATAATTAATGTATTATTTATTAATTATTAATGGGTTATTAATTTTTTTATTATTCAATTGATAATTAAGTTTAAAGTGTTATTTTGCTAAGAAGTGGGTTGTAGGTTTATAGGGGAATAGGTTAGGAAGTAATTTAATTAAAATAAAGTAATTAATATTTTTTATTTATTAGTATTTATTTTATATTTCTATTTTATAGTGTTGTTTGTGGTAATTTATTTAATAATATTTAATTATTAATTGTTTGAAAAGAATAAATATTTAATTGGTAAATATGTTAATTCTGTCAAATTTGAATGAGTTCTTTGTGCGTTTATAGTGGAATATGGTGTGAAGTAATTTATTTATAAATTATTAATAAATATTTTTGGATTATAATTATGTATTTGTAAAGATAATTGTTTGTAAAATGTTGTTTTAAAACTTTTATAAATTAATGTTTGTATTTAATTTTTAGTATTTTTTAATATTTAAATAGTATTTAAATAGTATTGTATATTTTGGAATTTTGGAATATTTTGATATTTTTTTGTGTTATTAACAATTTTTGTATTGTAGTTGCTATTTTTATTTTTTATTTAAATTTTTGAAATTATTAATTTTAACCCTTTGCTATCTAACACTTTCCCTACTGTTGCACTCACTGCAGTGGGAATAGTAATTTTTACCCCTACGCTATCCAACACTTTCCCTACTGTTGCACTCACTGGAGTGGGAATAGTAATTTTTACCCCTACGCTATCCAACACTTTCCCTACTGTTGCATTCACTGGAGTGGGAATACTAATTTTTACCCCTACGCTATCCAACACTTTCCATACTGTTGCATTAATTGGAGTGGGAATAGTAATTTTTACCCCTACGCTATCCAACACTTTCCCTACTGTTGCACTCACTGGAGTGGGAATAGAAATTTTTACTCCTACGCTATCCAACACTTTCCCTACTGTTGCACTCACTGGAGTGGGAATAGTAATGTTTACCCCTACGCTATCCAACAGTTTCCCTACTGTTGCACTCACTGGAGTGGGAATAGTAATTTTTATTCCTACGCTATCCAACACTTTCCCTACTGTTGCACTCTCTGGAGTGGGAATAGTAATTTTATCCTCTCTGCTATCCAATATTTTCTTTACTGTTTAAGTTAATGTAGTGTAAAATGTATTTTAAAAAAATTTAAAATATTGTAATATTTTAATGTATTATATATATATTTTATTTTTATTTTTATGCTATTGGTGTATGTGTATATATATGTATTTATATTTTTAATATGTTTGTAACAAAATATAATTTATTAAAATAATTATTTATTAATATTATTAAGTAAATATATATATTATATTTTATATATATCTATGTTTAATTTATTTTTACATTATATGTATTAATTATAATTTTAAACATTTTCTAATAATTTTAACAATGTTTATTTTAATTACATGTATTATTTAATTTATATAAAGTAAAAAAAAAAAAAAAGGAGCAACCCTATTACTCAAAGATAGGGACAGGGTAACAAGAATAAAGCAGGAAACGTCCCTGACAAAAAATATGTGGATCATATGTTGTATTCTAGTACAATTACAGAAAACAAATATTATCGTGCTGCGCCCTGTACAACAAGGAGTCACAATCACAGATAAATCCAAACACAGATATTAAGAACAGTAATGCCAACACAGTATTAGCAAATGTACAAAAGTCAGTTTTTATTCATAAATATTGTTTATGAGCATACAATCTTCCCATGTTAAAAACATATTAAACACAATCATGAATTAATTAAAACAAGAAGACTACATAAAAGTCGACGCGGCGTTTCGGTGAATTTCAGATTGATCACCTTCTTCAGGACAGAGTTTTCTATAGATTTAGGGCCATATGTATCAAAGTTTGTGTTTGCGATTCTCAAATAGCGAATTTTTGAGAATCGCTATTTGAGAATCGCAAACGAGATGTATGTAGGATTCGCAAGAAAATTTGCGAATCCTACATATTCCTTAATTGCGATTCGCAAATTGCTAATCGCAGTTAAGGAAACCCTCCCCATTCATTCCTATGGGCCTAGAGGCCCATAGGAATGAATGGGAGGACATTCTCAATTTGCGATTAGCAATTAGAGAATCGCAAATTGAGAATGCAATTTCAAGGTTGCAAGGGTGTCCAGAGGACACCCTGTTGCACCCCTGAAATGAGCATGGGTGCACATGTGGCGCACATACATGCCCTAGGGGCATGTATGTGCGCCACATGTCACTTTGAAAAATGCAAAAAAATGCATTTCTCAAAGAAATCGCAAGTTACCACCAACCTGTAGTTGGTGGTAATTTGCGATTCCTTGAGCCATAATCGCACAATTTAGGTGCTTCATACATTTCATTTAAGGAATCGCAATTTGCGATTCCTTAAATGCATTCATAAAATAGAGAATCGCAATTTCTGCGATTCTCTATTTTATGAATGCCTTCAGGATGATACATCCCAAAGGCTTATTCCCGTCGCAAACGGGCCGATTCTGAGAATCGGCCCGTTTGCGAACAGGAAATGGGCTTGATACATATGGCCCTTAATGTATAATAATGCATTAGATTACTGTTCAAATACCACATATATTACAAGCCACTTAACAAAAAATAGCGTAAAATATACAAACATCTGCAAGCTTTAGCATAATTTACCAAAAACGAAAAAATAAAGCATAAGCTATTCATTGTACCAAAACACCATAGGTGCAAGTTATTCCTTAGGGCAGAGCGCTACATACTTAATAGAAACAACATATGAACCATCATAATAAAATAGTAACCTACCTATTAAAACCTTTTTTTTATATATAGAATTAATGGATCCCATATACTATTCAGAAGGGAAACATTCTTCCGATTTAAGGAATGTCCTAAAATGAGATAAAATATGAAGAAACAAAGGGGCCGATTCCGATTCCGGCCGGAAATCTCTCCGGCCGAGCCGGACCCGGAGAGAATTCCGACCGAATCGGACCCTAGCAGTCCGACCGGACGAGTACGATGCATTCGCATGCTATCGGACTCGAGTCGGTCGGACTCCCATTGAAGTCAATGGGAGCCGGTCGTACAACGCGTACGCGGGCTCCCATTGACTCAATGGGTGCGAGGCGAGCAAGGGCGCCCCCTACAGCGGGTACGGGTCCATGCGCATCGCGGCATACATGCACAGGTAGGGGGGACCCATGGGTCCCCCCTGTGTGCGACTCGCGCGCCTACGCGTACAGGGGGGTCCGACGCAGACCCCCAAAGTCCGGCTCCGACAGCTTTTTCGAGCCGGACGGCGTGAGTCGGTCGGACTGCTCGCGGCGCGCATCGTACTTACCCGGCCGGGAAACGTCTCCATAGCGCGGTGCGAGTCGTGTCCATGCAAGTCGGTCGGAGCGTGTTGAAGCCGCGTTCGAGTCGGTCGGCGATTTCGCGGGAGCTTGCATCGTACTCGCTCGGCCGGACCCGCGTACGATTCGGTCGGGAAACAGGGCTCCGAATCGGATCTGGTGAATCCGAATCCGATTCGGAGCACTACCGGCCGAGATCGGAATCGGCCCCAAAGTTGCAGAATATTATTCAAAAGAATTACGGAACTGCCACAGGTTTCAATAATCATTGTGGCGTACGTTTTTATGAGGTACAATTCCTTTATCAAGTGCGTTCGTAGGAGCCACCGATAATCATAAAAGCTAGATACTAGCAACCTTAAGAGTAAGATAGAAAAGTATATAGATTTAGCAAGTATTACGTGGTAATTCGTAAATAAGAATAAGAGAAAGGAATGCTTACCATTAAAAAACCAGTAACTTTTCGTCTGTCAAATAGGTGAGCCGAGATTGGACTCCTTTATAATTAAATTCCCGATATATTTGTCAGCGATACTGTGAAATAGATGAACAAATCATTATTTTTTTTTATTTTTTTGGCATAGAGATGGAGAAGATGGGTATCTACTTTATATCAATGGTCTTACTCTGAACTGTAAACTGAACGGTAAGACGTACGACTATGCCTCTTTCCTCAATTAAATTCTGGGTAATAAATCCGATGATGTGTCCCAATCACTAAAGAGAGTCGATAGGATGTGCATCACTATCTAATAAGGTCAACCTAACATTGCTCGTAATTCCCTAGTAGGATTCCACCATGGTTTCGATAAAGAAACCCTATAGCAGAGAGACACAATACTGTCTCTTAAGGAAAATGTTTAATGTGATGCAAACTCAAAATTTCTCGTGGTAAACTTGTGGATACACCGCGTTTAGAATATACATTAATTGTTTTAATTGTACTATTTCAGACCCTCTCAATAGTGAGACGTAATATTGCCTTAATCTTATAATCTTGATGTTAATAGTTAGCGTTAAGGAATATTCAAAGATGGCCACCAAAAAAACACGGAAAATAAAATCCCTAGTATTGGTCAAATAAAGAACACCTGACACCTTTCATGGTATCACATGACACCGCATTTGGCATTTAAGACGTGCTCCGGAACAAGCAGGTTACGTAACCTGACCCGGAAGGCGTTTTCGTAGGCAGCAGGGAGGCCGGACCTTTTTTATCAAGTGAGTTACTTTGACCTCGACAGGAACTCTCGCATAGAGTTTTAACTATAGGATCGGTTATTTTGAGCTGTGTTTATCTAGTGGTGTATATGGATGCATAATAAATTATAGTGTGGAGCATCCGACTCGAGATTTCAACTAACACTCGATGTCTTAAATGTAGCCTTTTTGAAGACCCAATGAACCGGTCATTAGTTTTATTATAAGATGGCCATAAAAATTGTTTGCCTACAACCAGAACTCAGACCCCAAAACAGAGGGCCTTGCAAAACTGTTTCTGTGCGCAACTTATGACTTAAGAAGTTCTGTTGCGGTTCACGTTGTTAATATATAATACACGACGGGGCATAAAACATATATACATATACATGACGGTAGAGTTCAAAATGAGTTGTTACACTATACATGCAACCTAGATTTGGCCATATTAATAGGTATATATACTAATGGGCGGTCTTGTTTGATCTTTGCAGATTCTCAACAATCTTTTTAAAGTTGTATATCCAGGAAAACAACTGAACCAGGTAATCTTTTACCTGCTTGCTATGAAAATCTGAATAACTCTAAATTGCTTAGGTTCTAAATTAAAAAATAATGATTTGTTCATCTATTTCACAGTATCGCTGACAAATATATCGGGAATTTAATTATAAAGGATTCCAATCTCGGCTCACCTATTGACAGATGAAAAGTTACTGGTTTTTTAATGGTAAAATTTTTGAGCATTCCTTTCTCTTATTCTTATCTACGAATTACCACGTAATACTTGCTAAATCTATATACTTTTCTATCTTACTCTTAAGGTTGCTAGTATCTAGCTTTTATGATTATCGGTGGCTCCTACGAACGCACTTGATAAAGGAATTGAACCTCATAAAAAGGTACGCCACAATGATTATTGAAACCTGTGGCAGTTCCGTAATTCTTTTGAATAATATTCTGCAACTTTGTTTCTTCATATTTTATCTCATTTTAGGACATTCCTTAAATCGGAAGAATGTTTCCCTTCTGAATAATATATGGGATCCATTAATTCTATATATAAAAAAAAGGTTTTAATAGGTAGGTTACTATTTTATTATGATGGTTCATATGTTGTTTCTATTAAGTATGTAGCGCTGTGCCCTAAGGAATAACTTGCACCTATGGTGTTTTGGTACAATGAATAGCTTATGCTTTATTTTTTCGTTTTTGGTAAATTATGCTAAAGCTTGCAGATGTTTGTATATTTTACGCTATTTTTTGTTAAGTGGCTTGTAATATATGTGGTATTTGAACAGTAATCTAATGCATTATTATACATTAAGGGGCCGATTCCGATCTCGGCCGGTAGGGCTCCGAATCGGATTCGGCTTTACCGGATCCGATTCGGAGCCCTGTTTCCCGACCGAACCGTACGCGGGTCCGGCCGAGCGAGTACGATGCGAAATCGCCGACCGACTCGTCCGGGCGTCTCGACCGCTCCGACCGACTCGCTCCCGGCTCGAACCGCTCCGACCGACTCGCTCGGACTCGACTCGCACCGCGCAATGGAGACGTTTCCCGGCCGGGTAAGTACGATGCACGCCGCGAGCAGTCCGACCGAGCCGCGCACTCCGGCTCGTAAGAGCTGTCGGAGCCGTACTTTGGGGGTCCGTGTCGGACCCCCCTGTACGCGTAGCCGCGCGAGTCGCACACAGGGGGACCCATGGGTCCCCTACCTGTGCGTGTACGGCGCGAATCGCTTCGCCGCGTACCCGCTGTAGGGGGCGCCCTTGTCCGACTCGCACCCATTGAGTCAATGGGAGCCCGCGTACGCGTTGTACGACCGGCTCCCATTGACATCAATGGGAGTCCGACCGACTCGAGTCCGATAACATACGGACGCATCGTACTCGTTCGGTCGGACTGCACGGGTCCGATTCGGTCGGAAATCTCTCCGGGTCCGGCTCGGTCGGAGAAATTTCCAGCCCGAATCGGAATCGACCCCTTAATCTATAGAAAACTCTGTCCTGAAGAAGGTGATCAATCTGAAATTCACCGAAACGCCGCGTCGACTTTTATGTAGTTTTCTTGTTTTAATTAATTCATGATTGTGTTTAATATGTTTTTAACATGGGAAGATTGTATGCTCATAAACAATATTTATGAATAAAAACTGACTTTTGTACATTTGCGAATACTGTGTTGGCATTACTGTTCTTAATATCTGTGTTTGGATTTATCTGTGATTGTGACTCCTTGTTGTACAGGGCGCAGCACGATAATATTTGTTTTCTGTAATTGTACTAGAATACAACATATGATCCACATATTTTTTGTAAGGGACGTTTCTTGCTTTATTTAATTTATATTACATTATTTTTTAAACATAAAAAAACCCGATATTTTTAACAACGATATTTTTAACAACGATATTTTTTTATCTATATTTTTGTACTTACCATTATGTAGATAGGACTTCGATATTCTGGACATCGATATTTCGGGTCCGATATTTTTGTTGTTGATATTCTAGTCGTCGATATTCTGTCAGAGATTCATCCACAAGGCCTCAGTTTACTTATAGTTCTCTGACTACCTCCCTTGGTGACCAGTCTATACCTAGCACAGGATGCTGTGTGCAGGATGCTTAGCCTAAGGCCATTGCTCATGGGTACTCCTTAGTTGAGGATCACTTACGGTTTTTACAGGAGCTGCTTAACCTGTCAGATCTCACAGATCTTGCAACCCTCATAAGGTTTGCAACCCAGGTTATCATTACTGGAGTTTACCAAGGCAATGTAAGCATCTATCCGATAAATAAGCCCACTTGAGCCATGCTGAATGCATGATCACAGAACGAGTAGTGAACTGTGAGGTTTCTCACATTCATATATCCAGAATGGTTCATGCAAATTGTCTAATTGGAGAGAGCCATGTGGATGAGGGAGTTGGTTTCACATGCTGCAAATGACAAAGATTGATTCCTCTCAGATTTGAGCATTGCCCAGATAAATGATAACATCATCAAAACAAGCTTGAACGCTGAATCTACGCAGATTCTTCAGGATCCTTGAGTATGTCTCTGAACCCTGGCCACAATCAGGATGCATGGTATTGGACATGGAAAAGGCCTTTGACTCCTTAGAATGGTCCTTCCTCTTTGATGTCCTCCATCGCTATGGATTTGGGTATCAATTTATTTGCCTGGTTAAACTGCTTTATACTCTCCCATTAACACGTGTAAAGACTGGTGCCCTCATCTCAGAACCCATTCCGGTTGCCATAAGCACACGCCAGGATGGGCCCCTCTCCCCCTTATATTTTCACTAGCTATCGAGCAACTGGCACTAGCACTCTGCATTGGCAGCCATGACTAAGGTATCACACTGGGAGATGCGCTGCACTCTGTGTCCTTGTGTGCTGATGATCTTCTGTAATATCACAGCAACGTTATTGTGATACCGAAAGCAGTAGCCTCCATTTTTTATATCTTTGCCGCCTGATCAGGTCTGAGGGTCAACTGGACTAAATCCTGTCTTTTTCCATTCAATCTGGAAATAGTGAACCCAGTGTCTACGCTAAAAGGTATTCGATCACCTTGGCAACCCCACACGTTTCGATATCTCAGCATCCAAATCTATCATTTGCCACTGATCTCTGTGATGGTAACGTCACTAGGGCAATGACATTAGCACGTTCCCAGGTGGGATTTTGGCAATCCCTCCCGCTGTCGATGGCAGGCCGCTTTGCCCTTATCAATATGATCATGTTATCGAGGTTTTTATATTATTTCACTAATCTTCCCCTCTACATTTCGGAGCCTTTTTTTACCTTAATTGAGGGGTTGATGCTCTAACTGATCTGGCACAATTCCCGCTGCTGGGTGGCGCTGCAAAAACTCTATATTCCACTTCCAACAGATAAAGGGGGATTGGCTGTCCCCAACATTAAGCAATAATATTGTTGTCAGCATTATGTCTTGCCGATACAGCCACTGCTTCTCCAGCATAGGACCGGTCATCACTACTTCATTAATTCCATCTCTGCACACGGGCCCGGATGCAGAATCCCACACTTCTGAAGGTGGCTTATCACTGTTGTAGGCATTGTCTTTTCATCACCAAACACGTTCACCTATATGTGCCAGCGCTACCATTACTGGGGACGCCACATGGAGGACCAATTAAATGACAAGCTGAATTGACCCCTTGGCATGCTGCAGTGCTCCGCCACTTGGAGACTTGTACCAAGATGGCGCCCTCACACCACTGGAGTCTCTGGTGGAGGAAATGGGACTGCCTCCGGGTCAGTTCCTTCTTTTTACCTCGTTAGTACGCGTGCTGGGTAACAAATGGGGCAATATTCGCCAGGAATGCCCCATGCATGTCATGGGTACAGGAACACATTTGGCTCATTTGTTTGCTGGTTCCCTACAACTGCACACAGCTCTATCACTTCTTCCCTGGCTCCACCACTGGCAGGCGGATTTGGGCAGCCTGTGCACAGACAAAGAATGGGAGATAGTTTTTGAGTCCCACCTGCATACTGCGTAATGCACACTTTCATCTCATACAACATTATATTCTTCACAGAGCTTATCTTACCCAACACAAAATCAATCAGTATTTTCAACGCACCGATACTGCCTGCCCTCAATGTGGCCTCCTCAATGCTGAGTTGTTAAACTTGAGATTTCAAGGGTCCAAAAACCACTTCCAAGGTCCCAGGAATGCAGAGGTTCCTCTTGGTGATCAGTGTAGGAGAGAAGGATCTGCCTCTTATGTTGCCCCCACTTTTTTTCTGATGTTTACACTGGTTTCTGGCTATATTCAGGCTGGGACCCTGCTAATCAGGGCCCCCGCCTCTCTGTTCTCTCTAAACGATTTGGAGTGCACTCTAGGTGCACTAGTGATTGGATACTGTGGCACCTTATGAGTCCCTAGTATATGGTACCTTAGGTACCAAGGGCATAGGTACTTCACAGGCCTACCAGGGGCTGCAGCATGTATTATGCCACCCCTGGGAAGCAGACTAAATCTGACACCACAGGCCTGCTACTGCAGCCTGAGTGAGGAAGTGCTAGCACCCCTCACTGAGATATAGGTTCCCTATATCTCTCCTGCACACACATATAACCCTATCATTCACCCCTAAGGCAGGCCCTATCAATCCTGAGGGCAGGGTGCTTGGCTTCTATGTGAGGGGGTGCCTCTGCCTGAGCAGGGCCCCTCTGCAGCTCTCAGAGTCCATTCTCTGGTGCTGTTTGTGGATGCGGTTAAACCATATACTTTTAAGTGCATTATATCCTCGCGGTAAAATGCTAACTTTGGAATGGCTGCATCGAAACATGTCGTGTTTGGTGTCAAACACCTTGGAATACTACCCCCCGCCAGTCCTGGCGGCGGGGGTAGCATTCCACCCTTCTAGAGGGATAGACATGTACCTACTGTGGAAACGCGGTAGAATCCTGCAGAGCCCTGGCATCACAAAATGGATGCCACCAGTCACAGACACTGGGCTGCCCTCCTGCTGATGACCAACACTCGCAGTGGAGGAAGCCCAACAATAGATATCCTGTCCCAAGGGGTGTGACCACCTTCCAGACAGGGTTTAGTGTATTGGGGCTGGGTGGGTGCACTCTTAGAGTGCTTTGAAGTCCTGCACTGGGGGAGCAGAAGGCTCCTCTGTGCATATGCCAGTTCAAACCGGCTCAGGGGCTACCTGTCCCTGCTCTGGCATGAAACTGGACAAAGGGAAGTGGGTGTAGCCACCCACTCCCCTGGCCCTCCCATAGGTAGGGTCATAGAGCTAGTCCCTCCCCTCCTTTTAGTATAAGAGGGGGAACCTGTGCATTGCACCCTAGATTTCCCTGGACGACGCTCTGAAGAAGAATCCCGGACCTTCGACGTTCCACTACCTTTGGAAGACTGAAGAATCTCCCTTGGAGTCAAGGAGTGACTCCCCTGCTTGGCAGGCACCAAAAACTACAAACGACGGTCGCAAACTACGCCGCTCCCGCCGGAGTCCGAAGTCCCTGCAGCCCAAGAAGTGGATTTCCTGACTTCTCAAAGGTCATCGTGAGTCCCCAGCAAAGCTGAAGCCAGTGGACCCCAAGAGTAAAGAGGAACCGCGACCCCTGGGTACCGTGCACTATTGTCGAGCGCAACCCCTTCACAATGTTCCACGAACTTGTGCTTTGGACCAAGTGTGGTCCCAGCCTCCAGCAGGAATCCCTCCTAAGATCAGAGGCCTACCAGGTCCCGAGTGACCGTGGGCCCCTGTGAGCGAATCCTCCCGAGGCGTCTTCACGATCCCTTGCCAGCCGGCTTGTGGGTCCCCAGAAGACTTTCTAAAGAAACCAAAGGGCTCCCCTGGTTGCTCCAGGCCTGCCCTGACTTACCTTCACGGGGTGAGTCCCACAGACCTTGCTGGTCTGCGCCATTGCCTCTTCACACTTTCCCCGAGACTTGCTGTTACCAAAGCTTGTTGGCTCCAATCGAGTCGCCGACACCGCAGTAAGCTGCAGACATCATGGGACATGCTGAATCCAGCTCCTGGTTGTCGTCGACGCCTCCTGGACCTCGTGGCTGAAGAGTCAAGGCAACCACGAACAACCTGAATCTTGCAACGACGGTGGACATCCATCTTCCTTGCCCCGAGTCACTGCCAAGTGACTTTGAACACTGTCCCCTCTGCTTTCAGGTCTTCCATCTTCCGAATCCAGGCTTGGATTCCTCCGGACACTTCTCCTGTCGCCGTAAGCAGCAAGTCTTCACTGGCTCCCATTGAAAACGACGCCGCGACCCGACACCAAAGAACACCTATGCACCCGGCTCCCCTGGGTGAGGTAACTTCAGCACTATGGTGCTCCTGTGGGTGTGGGCCCTAGAACAACTTACCCTGTAAGTGACTTGCTTGTAGCTTCCCTCGAAGTGTCCTAAAACTCTAACTTTCCAAGTGCGACAATTGCGCTGACTCGTACAGGGTTCGCGTCTGTGTTAGACACACCGCGTCCATCTCCTTTGCAACACTATCTAAAACGGTATCCTTCGACTCGTACTGAGTCCGATCGGTGTTCGCCTCGAACACACAAAGGGCCTGTAACTCTGAGATCTCCATTGCACTGACTCGCACAAGGTTCGCGTCTGTGTTAGACACAGCGAGTCCATCTCCCTTGCATCTCTATCTGTGACCGCGTCCTTCGACTCGTACAAGGACCGATCGGTGTGTTCGCCTCGAACACGCAAGGGACCTTTAACATTGATATCCCAATCGCGTCTGAGTGCATAGACTCGCACAGGACTCGCACCGGTGCCAGGTCACCGCGTCCGTCCCCTGTGGGTCTCCTACAACTACCTGGGGTGGTTCTTGGGGGTCCCTCGATTCTAGATGCCCTAGACCTAGGTCTAGCAAACTAAGATTGTGATATTCGATTGTGCTAAACTTATTCTGATAATATTTGACTTGTACAAATGTTCCTGACCTCTAATCTCATAAAGAGATTAGTAGAGAGTGTTTATTAATAAATACCTATATATTTGATATATACACCTGTGTGGTGTCTTTTCATTTGGTGATTCAAGAGATTGTGTGGTAAAACAAGCTGCTTTACATTCCTTCAAGACTTAGCCTGAAGGCTGCTCTCCACAGCTACCACTAGGATAGCTTTCTATAAAGGTTGTCTTAAACCTATCTACCATAAGAGTCGAATTGTTCTGGTGCAAGGTGTCCACTTTAATTAGTGAACAGCATATACCAGGCCAACTTCTCACATTGGTGGGCAGCGTGTGGGATTCCAGCTTGCTATTGTTTTACCAGAAAATCTCTATTTGAATTACTAACTGAAAACCACTATAGGTACTTAAGGTACATATAAAGTCAAGCTTAGTATCAATAAGTTCTACTGAACTTAGAGCTGTGTGCCAATGGATAGCACACCCTTTCCACAGCCCAAGCTAGTATCAGTAGGCCACAAACTAGTGTAGGTAGTACAACACTGCACAACACTAGAATGTCCTTAAAGGGTGGAACCAGTGGATCCACTCAGCCTCAGTATAAGGACATGGCTTTCTCTGACTTGAGAGCCATGTGTGTTGAAAGACACCTGAGGCTAGGACAGAGTCCCTCAACCCTACACCTGATAGATCTGCTGACAGCAGATGATCTTAGATTGGCTCTAGGAGCTAATGGGTCTGAATCAGTGGGTGGGTCAATTACAGTATCTGGGTCAGATGATATAAATCAGAATGACCAGGACTCTGTGATTGAAGGGCCAGGCCTCAAGGGGCCTGAAAAGGACAGAGGAATTCTCCCTAAGAGAACTGACAGAGTGGATGAGAGGCATAGGTCCCCTTCCAGGGAATCTGAGCACTCTTATCACTCTGGCAGAGAATGTGTCCACCAGAGGAACTCATACTTTCCCATAAGAGAGACCTCCTCTGAAAGAATGTGCAAACTGCTGCAGTATGAGGAAGCAAGAGTTGCCCTCAGAACCAAGCAGTTGGCACTGGATAGAGAAGCCCTGGAGATCCAGAGAGCTTCTAGAAGAGAGGGTTAGAACCCCTTGGTGGCAGCAACAGTGTCCCTAGAGGCAGAGAATCTATTCCAGACCATAGGAACATGAGCAAGGTTGTTCCTCCCTACCAGAGTGGGGATGATATCCACAAGTGGATAACTGCTATGGAGAGGGCCTGTAGAGTACAGCAGGTCCCCCAAAAGCAGTGGGCAGCAATCTTGTGGCTCTCCTTTTCAGACAAAGGTAGAGACAAGCTCCTCACTGTTAGAGAAGAGGATGCTGATGATTATGAAGTCCTGAAGAGTGCACTAATAGATGGGTTTGGCTTAAACACTGAGCAGTACAGGTTGAAGTTCAGAGACACCCAGAAGGCACAGACTCAGGACTGGACTGACTTTGTTGATTGTGCAACCAAGGCTCTGGAGGGTTGGCTGGTTGGCAGTAGGGTTACTGATTTCAAGGGATTGTATAATCTGATGATGAGATTAATAATTGCCAGAACCAGTTGTTGCATCAGTACCTGATGGACTCGGATCTGACCTCTCCCCAAGAATTGGGAAAGAAGGCAGACAAATGGGTCAGAACCAGGGTGAGGCAGAAACCCCAGAACCAAGGGGGTGACACCAAGAAGCAAGATCCTAAGGGCTCTGAGAAAGGTGGGGATAAGTCAAAAGACCAGAAGTCTTCACAAGGGCCCCAAAAATCTGCATCTGGTGGGGAGTCACAATCCAACAAGGGAAAAGGCCAAAAGAAACCCTGGTGCAAATTCTGTAAACAGAAAGGGCACTGGACTTCTGACTGTAACAAGTCCAAAGACCAAACCACCACCACTCCTGCCCCTAAGGCAACTGTTCCCCCTAGTTCAGCTACTGGTGGAGGTGGTACACAGAATAAGGGTGTAGTAGGGTTGACCCTGGGTTCTGAAGTGGACTCTGACCTAGTCAGAGTGCCCACTCAGGCAATGCTGATTTGTGAGGGAGACCTTAATATGTCCTTCCTAGTGAGTCCCAGTAATCTGGGCAAATACAAACAGCAGCCTGTAATAAATGGCAAACAGGCTTTGGCATTTAGGGACACAGGTGCTAGTGTCACCATGGTGGCAGAGGATCTTGTGGACCCTGGACAGATCATCCTGGGCGAAATGTACCAGGTGACCAATGCAAGCAACGTCAAGACCAACCATAGTCTGGCAGTTGTGAATTTCTCCTGGGGAGGGGTAACTGGCCTCAAGAAGGTTGTAGTCAGTGCAGACCTCCCTGTAGAATGTCTATTGGGCAATGATCTAGAGACTTCAGCCTGGTCTGAAGTAGAGTTATGGACTCATGCTGAGATGTTGGGCATCCCTGCAGAGGTATTTGCTGTGACCAGGTCACAAGCAAGAATGCATGACACTGAACCAGCTCTGGATCCTGGAACAATGGACCAGATGCTTCCCAAGAGGAGGAGCAGTAGGGTAAAGGCAGTGCCTTCCCTCTGTCTCAGATCACAGATTCACCCCCAGAGGGAGGTGAAGCAGATCCTGAAGAAGGAACTGCCCCAGAGGAACTTGAGCCTGATCAGGTTGAGTTCTTGGGGGCAGGGGTCCCT